>CM033342.1:14998178-17735678 GCA_019395295.1 Osmanthus fragrans
GTCGAGCTTGACTCTGCGCGCTACACAAGTCTCTCATTTGATGCCTATTCACAAGCGATTTAGGCTGGTGTTGCATATTTATACACCATAGCAGAAGGTGGTTGTCGAGGCCTATTCGGCACTGGCTGTTGGGTTGTCCTATTTCTATGCCCAAGTGGACCTATTTTGTCAAAGACACTCGTTGTCCTTTGGGCAGTCGTTCTGGTTCATAATCAATGGGAAAGTTGAATGGTGGCTCGAAAAATGTACCTAAATAATTAACTAGACATGAATATAAAATGAGTACCGCGGTCTAATCTCACAAGGAGAAATGCGTGAGATAATAACAAGTAGATAAGATAGGATTGAACTCCTAGTAACCTTATAACTCTTGTTTGGATCAGATTTAGGAGACAATGAGTAGGATTCCTTATCGGGTTGGACAGTGAACTACAAATGGAACCTCGCTGGGTCAGGTTCATCAAGGTGAAATGGGATACGAGTGAACTAGCACATGGATATAGGGTGATGTGAGGGTCAAGAGGCAACGTTTTGATCCATGCTTGGTAGCGGTCTCTACCCCTTATCTGTGGGGTTCTGTCATGCGGGTGGTTCCCAACTCATGACAATTAGCAAAATCCCAAAGTTTTATACCCAGGCAATCATAGTGAGCAAAATGTGATGTCGCACGGGCTGTGGACCCAACCACTTCCTATGTTGATTCTTGGAAGTTAAGGTTTCATTACATATATTAATTATTTAATATTAGTTGTTTTACTATTACAAAATGTGGTTTTATTTGTGGCAAAACGACTTATAGACACCAAGGATAACCCCCACTTTATATTAGAACTTTTGTGGGTAATCCAGCAATTTTTAACCCATTTTTTTTTTTTTTTTTTTTTCCTTTTCTTTTGACCATTTTTTTACAATTGATATTATGCGAAAATCATTTTTCTACAAATAATTTATTTTTTATTAAATTATATTTGCTCACAATTACACGATTAAGTTTTTTTTTTTTAATATATTTAATTTGTATTTGTAGTCACACAACCACCACTGATTGAAATAAAGAAGCAATGACAAAATTAATTGACTACTAGTAAGAAATCACCTAATGATTGACCAAAAATTAGGGAAAAAAATAGTGTAATTATGAAATATTTTCGGTACGTTCAAATGAATTTTTTGATGTAGAAGATAGTAAGAGATTTTAAAGCTGACCTTGTTCTTGTTAATTAAAATTTCATTTTAAAAATGTTTAAAAAAATGATTTTGGCTTCATTTTCATTTTTATGTTTCAAGGGTCATTTTAAAATTGTTAAAAATGAGTTTGATTTGACGTTATGAAAAAACTATTTCTCAATAACAGAAAATTAAAGCATAAGTTTTGTTTGAAATTTTGAGAAATTATTCTATGACATTTTATTTCAATGAAATTTGATTATACAGTAAAATAAAATAATTTTATGTTAATATATTATCAAGTAATATAGTTATTTTTAAAAGTTGGTTAATTCTACAATATTTTTTCTGCTACAAAACTTTAAAAAAAAAATAATAATAATAAAATTGAGTTGACAAAACATATAAAATAAAAAATAATGACGTAAACTGGTTTTTTTTTTATTTTTATTTTATTTTTATAAACACTAGTGTTATCAGAGTTTTTTTTTTTTTTTTTTATTTTTTTTAATTTTTTAAATACGGGAGGAAAAACGTAAAAATGTGTGTTTCAATTTTATACTATAATTTAAACTTTTATTTTCGAAATGTTACGTTTTCAAAAATATTAGATCAAATAATGTTTTCAGGTATTTTACAAAATGAAAAATTGAAAACTGTTTAAAAATAATAAATCAAACGCACTCTTACCTTCTATTTTTCCTTTTCTCCTTTTTATTTGTGCGGTGCGGGGTTAGTGTTGGGGTGGGGCCCGTGTGTGTTGTTGAATGTAAATTCTGGCGCGATTAGCGGGGTAGACAAACTAATGGTAGAATTTCAGTGAAATCGGACCCACAAAAACAGGCAATTTCCAAATCTGATTGAACAATTAACTGTCAACATTTTATATGCTAGGGCACTGGTGTTTGAAAACTAAGGCATTGAGACTTGAGAGAGTCATTTTAAAATTTTAATCCCTAGTGAGTAGGTCATAGTCAATTCTTTCATCAAAACACTCCCCACTATTATGTAGCATGTGCACTTCCAACTTCTTTCCAACTGAAGCCACATGAAACATCAATTCATTAACAATCAAAAGGTTGAAAAAGGGTTTATATTAATTGCATATTTAACGATTAAACGCAAAAAATTATATCCGATCCAACAAAAGATGAATAATTCACAATTTTTATCAAACACTTCCCTTGTCGACTCTCTTCAATTCAGACGAAATGCAATATAAGTGTTTATTGTTATTGTATTTTTTTTGTTTTTCGGAAATCTTTAATTGATTCAAGAAATTGAAAATGAGAAATTGTAGTCATGAAATTATAGGTGTTTTGCATTCTCTGACCAATAGAATCTTGATAAAGTGAAGGATTAGGGCATAGGCAATTGTTTTTTGCAACTTATTTTGGATTTTCTATTTCCCCTAATGGACTATAATTGATAATTGAATACTAACTAGGAGAAAATGCACAAACATGTAGTTAGATAATGGATGACCGAACACTTATGGGGGATTGACATTTTTTAAATTCACGTCGAACCCAGACGCAAATTAGCATAATTCTTAATAATTAGGACTAGGGATGGTGGTTGACATTTGATTATCACAATTAACACAGAGAACACCAACTACCCGAAGGTAAGGGTGAATTTTCCCATCTAAAAATTGTATACCAAAAACTGAACAGGGAATAAATGATTGGTCGAAAATTGATTATTTGTACCTGCCATGCTTCCTGTTTGGTGTCCAATAGCGTTAACGCATAATTATAATTCTCCTACATTCTGTTTTTTTATTAATAAATAAATATTTATTCCTTTTAAGTTTATTATTTATTACATATTAGAGTAAGCAATAGCTTTGCGATAATACAAGTTTTTGAACTTGATTAGAGAAGTACAAAAAATATAACTTGTATTTCAATCGAGAATGTTTTGTCCTAGACTGGCTTATAGAGATTGAACATTCTACTTGAATCGAAGGATTAGTTACTCCTGCCAATTGGTATATGCAATTTGTCTTGATCGTGACGGTTGTTCTTTCCAAATTAATAAAGTAAAACACCTTGATGTGTTTTGAACTAGACCAAGTAAAGTGTTGATTAAATTTAGTAGAATGTGATAAAGAAATTAATCACAAGTGTCTCTTATGGATTGCTTAAACACGTTACAAGATAGTGGTTGTTACTTGTAAATTTAAGGGTATTTGATAAACCAAAGAATGCGGTCATTTCCTGTAAATATAAAAGAGGCTAGACACTTTCCAACACGTGTCGACAATTTAGAGTGCGAACATACACAGGTGTCGTTTGAGATTTTTTTTTTTTACTGTTGTTGGCAGTCTGCTTATTTAATTTTTATCTTGCTATACTTGAAAAAAAAAAATTAATAAAGAATAAAAAGAAGGTGTCATATGAAGTTTTTTTTTACAGTGTTGTTTATTTAATTTTTATCTTGCTATACTTTAAAAAAAGAAAGTGTGAGTGTGAGTGTGAGTGTAAAAAAATAAAAAATAATAATAATAATAATAAAAAGAAAGAGTCATCGTGAGTGTTTTAAAAAAAATAAAAAAAAATAGGTACAAAATCTCGCCTAGTGCGAAGCAACTGTGCGAGACTTCACTGTGAAGTCTCACACAGTGCGAGAGTGTAATAGATATATATATATATATATATATTTTTAAGTTTACTTCAAATTTTCTTCTCTTTCACATTTCTTCACGCTTCCACATTTCTTAAAGCAATCACTTCTACATTTCTTCATGCCATCAACCATACTTCTCATTTATTCCACCCTCCCACCTCACCCCAAATTACAACCACCCATATTTCTTATCAACGTAATACATCCAGATCTTTTCCCTTTCTATTTTTTAGCTGATCTTCGCGGTTGAATTTCACTTTTCTTTGATGGGTTCATTATAAAATTTTGTGGAAATCTTTTTTTCCTGCTGTTTGTGTCAAATTATTGGATTTTTCAATTAATTTTTCTACGTATTTGTGAATTTTGGTTTGTTCTCATTGATTTTCATTAAACTATTTTTAATTTCGAAAAAATTTCAATTGTGCAAGAAACTAATAAGCAAACGAGAGATTCAGGAGGAATGAAGTTTTATGCCAGAAATGTAAGGGATTTTTGCAGATTTGTTCTTGAATTTCACTTACCATTGAAGGGTTCATTTTGATTTTCCGTAGAAAGCTTTTTCTTCCTGCTTCTGTCAAAATGTTGGGTGCTTCATTTTGAAATTGAATTTATTATGGGGTTTTTTCTTTTCAATAAATATTTTTCGTTTATGTTTCCTTTTTGTTATTTGATTTTATTGTGTTGATTGTTTCACGCATAACATCTCAAATAACTGCTTGTTGCTCGATCCCATCGTTCGAAGATCCTGTATGTGAAATTGCAAGAAAATACCATGTTTATAATTTTTTTTTTTTTTTTTAAATTATGCTTTTCATGAAATTGAAGTAGTCTAATTTATTTTTATTTGTAAGATTTGATAAACAAATTGTAATTCGGTATTGGAGGTGATCTGATTAAAGGTATATATTGTGGTTAATTAAGTACTTTCATTTAGTGATATACATGGTTTATTAGATCGATTATTTTTAGTTTAAATTAGTTTATTGTCGTGACAGAATTTTAGAAATAACCCGTTTAGTTGATGTAAATAAAATGTGGTTGTTGATGATTAAGAGAGATTGTTTTAATGAGAAAGGATTAAGATAGAAAAAGATGATGAGTTCTAGAGATATGTGTACGTGACTTCCCGAGAAACTTCCTATCATCTCTTCTTCAGCTAGGCCATGAGTTATTTTTTTCTTTTTCACCTTTTCTGAACTTGAATTACCCTTTATATATATATATATATGTGTGTGTGTGTGTGTATGTATTGTTTCAAATGGAGTAATTGTTGTCTGGTGCTATCTTAGTTTTTGTTTCTGATAAAAAATATTTTTATCTTAGTTTATTGTTTCATTAAATTATTTACATAAGTTGCCACTGTAAACATTATATGCACTAAATTGATGTTTTTGTTTAGTATAAAAAAATGTAATTTTCAAGGAACTCATGATTAACATAATTCAACCTCTCTGCCTAACCAGTGAAATGGAATTCAGGACATGAGGAAAAGAATCATTGTTGTTACTTCACAACCAAACAAAAGTTCTTGATTAGTCAATGAAATACTGGATGTGTGCTTGACAACTTTTTTCAATGTAAAGATGAGGATATCAGGAAAATATGTAGGAGGCAAAATACAAAGTGGCTATTTAATTTTAATCCTTTACATTCTTTTTTTAATCATTATTTTATAACCAATGCTATTTTGATAAGTTTCCTTAAGTCCAATACTATTTTCACTAAGTCTCTTTATGATCCAACACTTCTCTTGCAATGCACTTTGAACTCTACAGCTTGATGTCATGTCTCACACGAATCTGAAATAATCCACTAAATACTCAAAAGAGATAAAGTTCATTTTTAATTTGTCCTATGATTTTGCAATCATGCTATAACTACTCTTATCTCATATTTAGTGATCTTTTGCTTGGTGAGGATTTAATAACTCTTACACTTCAACTTTTATTTTTAGATCTAATATTCCATTTATGGTGTTATTTTTAGATCTAATATTCCATTTACTGTTTACACCGAATTCCACCAATGATGATACTTTAGTTCATCAATTTCTCTGATAAGACATATCCATCCCGAACTTTGAATGACCATTTAATTAATGAGAAAAGGTTTCTAACAGGCTTCTGATTAGCAGCTAGATATTCCTACCTTAACTAGCAGGTTTTAGCCATCTAATATTTGGTTTCCAAGTGGATTATTAGTCAATCCCTAGAGAAAATAAAACTGGGTTTCACATCTTTCATTCTGAGAAACTCTAAAACTTTACAATGTTAGCATTGAATTTTAGCTTTGAGTTGACATGGAAGTGGAGCTCATTCAATATTAATTTCGGCAGTTTGATAATTTAAGGTTATTGTTACATTAGATTATGCATTCATTTTCCCCCTTAGAAATACATGATATAGTGCAGCTATGCTAAAAAAAAAAAAAAAAAAAAATAGGAACACAAAGGAGATTGTATAACCAGTATATTTGCGTGTAACATTTTACAAAAAAACAATATGATTTCTGTTTCTGTTTGTAAATTTTACAAACAGAACAAAACAAAACAATGTTATTAAATGAGAAGAATGAACAAATAGTAAAGATGACAAATTGAGAAGAATATGAAAGTATAGAATAAAATTCTCCAAGAGCTAATCAAAATTACAAGCTTGCTAGGCCTTTTTTGACTCTAGAGTGCAAAATTCTAAAATTTTATAGTGCTTACATTTTGTATTTTTATGCTAGCGGAGTGTGTGCCCCCCTATTTGAATTAGTTACTAGAGTCTATGGTTTAAAATTATGATGTTCTAAGTGTGAGTGCTACTGCATTGTGTACATTAATAAATATATAAGAGTTTGATCAATTAATTATCAAGACAAAATAAATTGATGAAAACGGTGAGAAGGAAACAACTAATAATCTTGAAATGTGTAATTAACTTTTTGTGATCTCTATTCTATATTTCTGCATATTTTGTCCCATAACTTGCATTGTTGATCACAAAAGGTTATGATGGCGAGCACATTTTATGGCTCAGGGATCTTGGCTATAAGGTAAGTTTCATTAGTACATAATATATGAATGCACCGATTACGATACTTAACTTGAAAAAAAAATGGAGACTTGTGTGTCTCAGTGAACATGGTTTATTGTTATTTATCAAAATTATTAAAAATGTTGCAGTGTATGAGGATTTTTGTGGGAAAACTTTTTCTTTATATAGCTCTTGGATGTGTCTGATCGTTATATAGTTAATCACTATATTAACTTCAGAATTCAAACAAAGCAATGTTAAGGTCTTGTGTGACAACCACATTTTTTTTCTTGGTGGTGGGGGAAGAGAAGTGTTCTTCTGAAACATCTTGAGGTGTTTTCCTACCTACAGATTGTCTTCCTTGTCAAGGACGAAGAATTTGGTGGATGTTGAGAAAAAAAAAAAACCTGACATTGTGTTAATTTAAAAATCAACGCAATTATATATGTTGCCCCAATAGCAGAAAATCTTTCATGTATTGACATGTCTTATTCTTTAGTTTTAAAATTATGGCTTGTCGAGATAATCTTTTGTGTTACTTCGTTTAATTTGAAATGTGTCAGAGAGGGGGCTGTTGTTTTGGTGTGCTTTACGATAATCAATAGATTACCTCACAATTCAAAATACCATTGGAGACGGTTTATGTATTCCTGCTTAATTGGTATACTATTGCCAGTCTTACACACATGCTAAGGTAACCAGTTAATTCCACACAATCCATATTCAAATTATCACAGCTCATGTCAAGGATCAGAATAAGATTTAATAGTACACGAAGAAAATTTACGGAGAAATTATATCATAAGTGGAGAATTGATCATATTACATTTTTAGTTGTCTTATGCTTCCAAACACAAGTTCATTTTATTTTTTTCTTTCTATATGAATCCTGCCCATTTAATTCTCTAATTCAATAACTTCCATCAATTAGCAAGAACGCATTCCATTAAATACCTCATTATTCATATCAACCATGATTGGGTTTACATCTAAAGTTTAAGTGGGATATCTTGTGGCTTTCTTTATGGCTATTGAAATAAACTCTGGTTTGAACTCCGTTTCACCATATAATTATTAACATACTGAGTACAATAAATTTATTGAGGTAAGCATTTTCTCTAAAATTGTAGTGCATCTGGAATTTTCCTTTATCATGTGGATCATTTACTAAATCAATGAAGCGAGGAAACTTCAGTATTGCGTGTATGCTTACAAGGCAAGTTAACAACTCTACACTTACTGAGTTCGGGGAGAATGGATTGTGACATATACGGTGGTCATTGAAGTTTTTTAAGTATCAGGTAATTTGATTGAAGTTTAAATAATATGTACAACTGGTTTGCATACCGTCAATTTATATATAGAAGTGCTTGTATTTTCAGATCATGTTTTCAAGTGTGCCTGAGATGATGAGATTATAATTGTCATACGGATACATAATGTATGTTTATTAAAATGTGATTTTGTTTTGATTTTTCAAATTAAAATCTTGCAAAATGGTTTTTACAACCGTGATTTTGTTTGAAAGTTTGTTTTGGTTGATATGAAAACCATATAATATAACTGGAATTGTTGTTTTTAATGTGACATGACATATCTATGTTTTTTTTGTTCATTTTGAAGAGTTGCTGTTTTATAGGAACATGGAGCTTCAATTGTTCTTGGTTTCAGTGAAAACTATACATCGGAAACTTTAATACCTTAATTAAATGGAAAAATCGAGTTGGAGGCACAACACTGTGCACAGTCCCCTCACAATAGGGGGTGTTGTGCACTGTGAAAACAACAAAACCCTAAATGGAATAATACACAAATTGCTTCTACTTCTATAGGTACAACTGAGGAAGAAAATAAGATATTTTTGTACAAATATACATGGAAGTTTATGCCTATGTGTTGAACACACAACCATGTTTCTCCAGTAAAGTTTTCTTATATAAATTCCAAAACTCCAAACAAATGGTGCAAGAGGGTGCCCCAAGTGCTTTAGCTTGAGTTGCCGATTCACCTCAGATACACCATTCTATAATTACTAATGTTATTTTTTATTTTTTCTTTGCTTGTATATTGAGTTCGTTAAATTATATTTATAGAAACACTTCTAGAAATAGTATGACGCGGTTATGCCGTACTTGAAAGCTATCGACAAGTCTAACTGCATGCTTTTGGTCAAAGCCATGTAATGCATTAGGACATTTGGAAATGAGAACTTCAAAGAGGATGTCAAGCAGGTAATTAATAACAAATTTAGCATTGGTTGTATTTTTTTATTTAATTTAATATATTGTGGTAATCAATTGTTTGTTCTTGATTTCTTTTATTTTTTTATTCGATACTTTGTCCTTTATAAACAAATTTTTTTTAAACCACTTTCACGTTTACAATTGAATTTCTTGAAAATTTACATACACTTATTTTTAACATTAGCAAACTAACGTGCAATACATTTTCACCTCAAGAATGGATTCAGGATTGAATCTGAGACTGAGTTACAAAATTTTTGACCGGACTAATATGCGAAAAAAAAAATGTTTACATAATTTTTTTTTTTCTTTGCCTTAATGGGTTGAAGAACGGGGCTACAGCCCAGCCCAATCCCCCTCATCCGTCCCCGGTTCACCCCACTAGTAGTTACTATATACATTGGAAATTGATAGCAATAAAAGTAATGAGCATATATATTTTTGTTTGGAATCTGCCACCTTGTTCGATAGGTTAATGAGCCCACTTGGATTTTTTTAGAGGACTATTTAAATCTAAGCTCAATATTTGGGAATTAAGGATGGCATAAAAATTCGTTCAACCTGGTACCCACATGCCCAACCCCGTTTAAAGTTATTTTCAATTTAAGTGTTTTATCAAACAAAAAAAAAAAAGATTTATCATCATTTATAGAGTATATATGAGTTGTTCTTAACAAATTGGGGGAAAAAAAAGAAAGAAGAAATAAAAGAAATAAATAAAAAAATAAACGGGGGAAAAATACCTGCCCAGCTCGACTTGAATCTATCCCATCCCATTTTAACCTGGTATGAGGTTGGGACAAAGTAACAAAAATACCCGACGGGACGGAGGATGAGAATGGCCGGCCCGTCCCATGTCCACTTCGTTCCCATCTCTTTGGAGATGTATCATGAAGAAACAGTTAAGAAAATGTGAGCCACAAGTACGAAAATAATTAGAAGGGCCAATGGTCTTTTCTTCCTAATCTAATTTTCAACGTCTGGTGGAAGTAATACCTATAGATGACGAGTCGAGTGGATTTAATTGCATAATTAACAATTGCAGCATAAATTCTACAAGTCGAATCATGTCCCTTTGGTACCTTCAGCAAAAGTACAGGACTTAATTGCATAATTAATAATAGTATAGGGACTGCATATACAAAAAGAACCAAATAGATTGATTGGAACAATGGAACAAGACCTAGACCAGTAGTGGAACCAGGATGTTTGATTTGGAAGGTCCTAAAATGAAAGATATTGAGGTGGAGTAGGGGGGTGTTGCCCCCGATTTTTTTTTAATTTTTTTTTTTCAAGTTGAGGGTATAGCACAAACGTTCATAATGATTAAAGAACCTGTACAATTTGTACATTTCATAAGCACTAGAAAACATTCAAAAAAATCAAACAGATAGATGCAAGAAAATATTTTTACAAAATCAATCTGGGACAATCTATAAGGCTTAATCTTGATGATGTAATGCATCATAAATAAATTCAGTGCAACTCAAAGATAAGAATGGAAACAGTAAGAGAACTCAATATATGAATGTCTCAAACTTGCCAAAAAAATTAAAGTAAGAAATTTTATTACAATCGTTTTCTACGTGTTCTCATATTTTGATAACGTTTCAGAATTACATCATTTTTGATCTTGGCAAAAATATCAATTTCAGAATTTTTTATTATTATTTTTAAAAAAAAAAAAAACTTGGGCTGTAATTTCACCAAAAATAAAAAATTGCAAAAACTGGAGGGTCCAAGGACTCAGCAGGATCCCCTCGGGTTCGCCAGTGACCTAGACTATATATAGAGGGCTGAAGAACCTCTACAAAATGTTGACACTGCTTGGGCTTGCCCGACAGAGAGAATTAGAGAAAAGAAAGATTTTTTTTTCCCGTGTTAGTGTAAATTAATTCCAAGGTTAATATTTTAAAAAGAAGTGTAAAATACACAAGCTAGTAGCATATACGCTAGAGTAGAATAGAAGCCGAGTTAATAACTTTTCTATGTTAACTACGGGAATCAAAATGAAAGGAAAATAGAGAAACAAAGGCTCCATTGACAACATAGTGGAATTTTACAATGCATAAAATAACGTTCCTCTGGTGCAATTTGTCATGAATCAATTTATAACTGGAATTAGTCCAAAAAAGGGCACAAACAGCTGGAGAAAAGGTAAAAAAACATCAAACAATCTCAATTCTTTCTTCCCATTTTCTTTACAATAATATTAATGCTCGTTATAGGCATAGTCACACTATATATTCAGTTAAAACCCAAGAGATTGGCATGCCGAAACTATAGAAAGAACTACCAAGCGAAATCGAGAATCAATTCTCACTATAAAAAACAATGGTGTACAATCCCTTCACAATAGGAGGTCCACGATTTTTTTATTTGTTTATGGTGGGCTCCTCTCATGTGAGGGGGTTGTACACCATGCTGTATAACATGATGTACAAACAACCCAATTCTATCGATTTCATGACAGGCGAATCCCAAGGTGCCTGGCTTGAATGAAAATTTGGCTGGATTAGGCCATCAACCTTTCTCAGCACAACAATGGCTATTTCCAGATAGCTAAATTGTGATATGATTAATATTAATGCACTCTTGGACATGGATATTGTAAGTAAAACATATTTTATATTTTTACTCATTATTTATTTATTTACTTAAATTAGAATAATTTTGTAAATATCAAAACATGTGTTAGGGTTTCAATACCCTAAACGAGATGCAATTTTTACCTTTCATTCAACAGCCTATATAGAAATATATATATTTATCATCTTGTACGTGGTTTGATCGGTCAAATAATTAAAATAAAGAAAAATGGATTTAATAAATCAAAACTTTCCTTGAGTTAATTATTTACCATATCAAACAAATTCTATATTATTCTTATCGTGTAAAAATTGTCATATTTTAGGTAAAAAAAAACGTTTGTATCTTGGAGGAGTCTTTACATAAGTAAAGAAAATCATTAAGGAATGGACCAACGCTTTTGAGAAAATCCACCTTCGCCTCATGAACCCGCAACAGAAAGTTCTAACAGTCTCCAATGAGTTCAGCCCGGTGTAATGTTCAATTGAAGTATCTCGAAACAAAAACTACCTTAATTGATGAGAACACATTCACAGCATGAATGATATAATCCTACTCAAAGATTAGACTACTTGGCACGAGTTAAGATTAAATTTCTGGCTCCACTCCTACTCGAGGCCTTACCCAAGCACAGTAAACTCTTCAGTGCATGTTCGGCTTAGCTTCAGCTTGAACTGTTTATTATGACTCGTAACTTCTAAATTTGATAATCCCAGAATGGAGGTTTAGGATAATCAAATTAAAACAGTGCCATTGGCGTAATTAAAATTGACCACGCTCAATATAAAATTTCTCAGATGGTAAAGATACGTAACTAGTAAGGTTAACACATAATGAGCAATTGTAAGGGATCATGTCATTATTCTCATCGCACAGAGAAGCAAGAAGACGCGGTTCTTTATGATATTATTGTGCAAGCCAATATTACAATACATAGTATAAAGAAAACGTCGTTAAGAAGTAGAAACCGGCCACCCTTTCTTCTAACCCTTGCAATGACCACTGTTTTATATACATTTTCCATACAGATCAACCTGAGTAAACAGAAGTACAGTGTTACCTTGATGATCATGATGAAAAAATCAGCCCTATTCCAAGCCACAACCAACAGAGCTGCACAAGTAGCTGAAGTGTTTTAAAAGGGATCCTGTATGCAAGGGCACGTAGAGTATGGCTTGTTAAAACTCGGTAGCATGTTTGGCACCGAGTACTGGAAAATAAATAAGAAAAAGAAGCTAAATTTTTGTGCATTGTAATATCCACCAAATGTTAGTTGTCTTGCTAACTATTAAAAGGGGCATTTGCACGGTTCAATTCCCCAGGTTTGCTCAGCATAGTCTTCAATTGTTCTATCGCTGCTAAACCTTCCAGAACCAGAAGTACTAAGAATGCTCATGCGAGTCCACTTCTCTTGATTAACAAATGCCAAATCAGCGGCAGCCTGGATATGAATTCACTCAGTTCAAATTCTAACACTGTTAAAGTGCAGGGAATAGTTCGTGAATCTGAAAAATTACCTGAGCCTCAAGGTAACTAGCAAAATCAGCTCCCAACAAATAGAAATCTTTGCCATTCTCCACAGTGTCGCATAATGACTCGAAGTAGTCCTTGAAACCAAAATAACCATCCCGGACCATTCTACACATAAGTTTACATAATGCTTTAGGGAGATCAAATTGCTGACAATTATACACGGAATTAAGCATATTATAAACGATTATAGAGTGCAAGTCACTGCCATCTACATACCTTACAACTCGCACAAATTGAAGAGGCACTCTAACAGAAGCTCCTTTATCTCGTAATGCTGGAACTTCACTTACTTTAGCACCAAAAAGAAACTGATGAGGTGGAAAGGTGAAGTTAAATAGGGATGTTTTTCAAGACTCGAGTTTTTGGAGAATAGTATGCATAAAAAACTGAAAGAGAAGCCGGAAAATATATAACAACTTCGTGTGATTTGCACTCAATAAAATCTCTTTATTCTAAGAATAAGCCTATGCTTGTTTGGGTTATAAACATGAGGAGTAAAATGCTACAAAGGGTCAAGAAGTAAAAGTGGAGGGGTAAAATACCCCTCAGCCACTTTCCCCCTCCAAAATTGATATGAAGCAACAAAAAGACTAAAAACCTCAATTAAAATATGTAGACGGCAAACCGTACAAAATGAACAAAAGACCACAAGGTGCAATAAGTACCACCAACAAATTTCACATGGAATCATATCCTTCTAGCTCAAGTCCTCAACAGGCAATTGTATAGTAAGAAATCATAACCCAAAAGAAAGAAAAAAAAAAAACTCGGAAGAATAGTGCAAGGAGGGAGCACGTGTTGGTTTGTATGACTTGATTTTTTTGGAAATAAATAATACAGATTGGATAAAGCAACGTAAACTTGTATATACATTAACATTACTTCATGCATGTTTGATATGTGACACTAGATCGTACTAAACAATAAAATAGACATATTTTTTAACTTTTTTTTTCTAATTTATACGATACAGTATCATTTAATCCACCTTATCAAACATGTCACTATGGGATTGCAGGGAGCACATGCATTGGTTAGTATAGACATTGGTGATTTTTTTTTTTTTTTTTTTTTTTAAATAAATAAAATAGAATGATAAAGGATTGTAGAACTGGTATATCAATTACCATGTTATCTCCTCCTATTTCTTCAATTATTTCAACAGTCGATCCATCGGCAGTAGCTAAGAGTAAGCATCCATTCATCAAAAATTTCATACTACCAGTTCCTGATGCCTCATGTCCTGCAGTGCTGCATTTGAAGAAAGGTGTTAGTTTGACAATCAGTATAATTTTGACAAGTATAATGTTATGTAGCACTACTGGTGTCTACTTGGGTGCTAAACACTAATTCTGCTACATAGCATTATTGATGGGGAATAAAGATAATTTAATTTTAGTTAGTATATTCTAGTTTATTATCCTTTTTTAGTTTGACTAGAATAAAGGTATTGTTTGGCCCCTACTTGGTTTTACTAAAAATCATATTTTTAGTATTTTTGATAAAAGTTGATAAAATGTGTGGTTGAAATGCGCATAAAAATTGTGGGTGTCATAAAATGTGTAATTGAAAATGAATCTGAAGAAAATTTTTAAAGTGGGGGCCAAATAGGGACTTGATAAGTTTTCTAGTTTGACTAAATTTGAGTTTATTTACTTTATTCCATTTTCAAATTAGGTTATTTTAGATTCTATATAAAGAGGGCTTACAACTTCGATGTGAAATACACTTGATAATTGCCTCCTAAATTCTCTCTATTCTCTCTCCTCTTTCTCTTTCTCTTCCTTTTCCTCCTCTTTTCCTCTTTCTTTCTCAATTTTATTCTTTTTTTTTTATTACATCCTACATCAATTTGGTATTAGAGCTTGACACTCTCCTTTGACCTAATTTTGGTTCACCACATGAGTATTTCGAAGCAGCCGTCTAACACACCACCACCAACAAATCCCTTTTCACCATTACCTAACTCCAAATATCAACTCCATTTCACCCAACATCCATATCCACAACAAAGACTAAATACTTAAAAAAAAAAAAAAAAAAAAAAAAAAAGGGCAGCAAAAGGTACAAATTAGTGGTAGAAAAAAGTTTAATTTCTGTATAATTTTAGTTTATTGTTGGCCTAAAAAAATTCAAAAAACAAATTAATTGCAAAGTAGTACTTTACTGTTGCTGCCACAAACTTCCCAAATTTTAGCCCACTCTCTAAAGCCCAATAATCCACATAAAACAGTCTACTAACCCAACATTTATACACTACCACACAAACCTAGCCCAATTGTCGCAAAAGCCCACACCCAACATCTACCCAAGCCCACTTACCATAAAGCCCAAATACAAACATCAAAACCACCCCAACCTATTCCAACAAAAATAACACAAACAAGGCCAAACACTCCAGATATATAACCTGCTAAGCCACATATACCCAAATCCTAACCCATTAACCACTAGCCCCCAAGCCCTGGCCAAATCGTACAACCCGATAGTCCAAGCCCGACCAAATTCCACCATGCCAATCTTCTCCAGTAGCTCTGTTTGAGTTTTGAGTCTCCAAAATAAGCAACCTCCCCAAATAAAGACTATAAGTTTAGCTCCACGTGCCAGCGAGACGATAACTTGGACACTATTGGGTTCTTTTGAGTTTCGTGAGGTACCAATTTCGGTATATTGAACATATGCTTTTATTTAGATATTTTGGCTTGTCAGTTTTAAATTTAAAAAAATAAAAAATAAACCAAAATATGCTTTTGTTTTCTAATTTCTTTGTTTCCATTTTAAAAAAGAATAATAATAACAATAAAAAAAATATCCGATTTTAGAGTTATTTTTCTATATATTGTGCACGTGCTAAGTGATAATTTGTAATTATTTCAAATAACTTTCTTTGTCTCAACACTCTACCCAACACCATGTGAAATTACTATAACTTTTATAACTACACCAAACCCCTAGTTTGTTACAATGACATTGTGGATTTTCCTTTTCCTTATCAATATAATTATCTCCAATTTGGAAACTATGTCGAGGGACATTCATTATCCTCCTAGGTGAGTTAATTCCGACAGTAGGACTTTGATGGTCTTGATGGTCCCGAATCATTTTTTAATCGGCTCGATAATCTTGAAATATTCTTTGAATTCTACAACATGAGTAACTCCCTATCGTATTTTTCATGCTAATATGTAATTTTTTTCATAATATTAATCATCTAGGTTAACACTTTGTCAATTTGTGAGATGAGATAAAATGAATATTAAGTAACAAATACGACCTTGTGTATTATCGAACCCAATTGCTAGATCAACTATTTTTACATTGTGGCAAAGTCAATTGTTAGCAAGTATTAGCCACTTCGAAGAGCTATTGCATAATTGTGATATTTATGAAGCTCACTATGTTACATTGCATGCGTTCTCAATAGTTTGAATCCTGAAATCATACGTGACAATATTCCCTCACCCTAATCCATAGATGAAGCTTACCAACACGCCCACTCATAGACATATCTTTCCATTTCGCCAAGTCATACGCTATGCCTACCATCCTAGTCCCAACAATCACTTCGTAAGTCTAGTTGAGTTAGTCCTCATCATGAAGAAGAAAATGAGGCTTTCATTATTGATCATATTAAATCTTCTAATAGGGAGGATAAAAGTTTAGAGAATTATCTCGTATCCCCTTTAATACGTGTCTTCAAAATAGTTGACCATGACATAGTTGAAGAATGACTTAGGGTGTTGCCACCTAAACCAAACAGCCCACATGTCATCGATTTCATGCAGAAGTTGTTTTTCCTGCTCTTATTTTTACTTCAACGTTGACTTTGATATAATCTTACGTCCAAAGCATGATATTAGGGGTTGCTACATTATATTTCAAGGCCATTGTTCATTCGCATACTTTTTCTATCAATATTGATTGTTGTCTACTAATTATTATCATATTCTTTTAGCTCCAACCCCTATTGCCCATTTTTTTATTTTGTTGCTAAGATAAAACACAAAATTTATGTAAATAATGAAAGCTATGAGATAGGTTTTGATGTACAGATGCTTTCATGGTAATTTTATGTCTTTTTGCGTATTTCTTAGGCCCGATTTCCTAAACAGATTAAGAAAAGGTTTGTGGATTACTCACATAAAGATTAGGAAAATTTTCATAAGTAAGAGTACAAGTATGGCTCATTTCAATAATAAAAAAATAAGTTTAAAATTTCAAAAATCATATTTTTATTAATTTTTATTTATAATTTAATTAATTAAATATATTAAGGTCATGGATCTATATAATTTGGTCACAAATTCACAATTTAGTTAGTCACATATTATTTTCGGTAACAAATCAGAATTTTTAAATGTCAAATTATTTTACTGTCACAATTCAAAAATTTTATAAGTCACAATTTGTTCATCGATCACAAATTCACAATTTAATTAGTCACATATTATTTTTCAATATATATATTTAATTAATTAAATATATTAAGGTCACAGATCTATATAATTTGGTAACAGATTCACAATTTAGTTAGTCACATATTTTCGATCATAAATCAGAATTTTTAAATGTCAAAAATTATTTTACGGTCACAATTTAAAAATTTTATAGGTTACAATTTATTCACCAGTCACAGATTCACAATTTAATTAGTCACATATCATTTTTCGATCACAAATCAAAAATTTTAAATGTCACAATTTCTTTATCGGTCACAGATCACAACTTATAATGTTCATAAATTATCAAAATATCGGTCACAAATTAACAAATTTTTAGGTCACACGTTATTTCTTAGTCACAGTGCATCTTTTTCATTGGTCACATATTATTTACTGGTCACAGATTAACCAATTTAATAGTCACAGTCAACCCAAAAATGTGTGACAACCTGCAACGCTAGTGACCACCACCTCATTACTGCCTAAACCACCACCACAACCACTGAATATTGACAGCACCACCGCAATACCGCCACCACCACCGTCGCCCTCACCCCACGCCAACTGCACCCTACCAAAAAAAAACAAAATTTAACCCACAGCAAACATCACCACCACCGCCACAACGCCACCATCGCTGTCGCCGTCACCACCACACCCATATTCCAAGCATTATCATTGTACCTATCCTCTGGATCACAAAGAGCTTCATTTACCAATTGAGCAACCCTTGTGCACTCAAAGTAGTAGTCCACGCCCAATCCTCCAATCACTTCTTTCACAAAATTTCGACACCCCTGCATTGCCGCCACCATACCCCGCAACCACCACTATAAATCTCCAACCCATCGCCACTACCACGACCTCCACAAACCATCATTGCCTCGGTGCCACAGTAGATCGGCCACCATACCACCGCCACAGTATATCCACCACCATACCCGCAACCACCACCTCCACTATAAATCCACAAACCGTCGCCGCCGCCACCACCACGACCTCTACAAACCGTCATCGCCCCTATGTGAACCGGCCAGATTCGCCACCATACCACCGCCAAATCAAATCCGCCACTAAAAATCCCCAAAACTGTCGCCACCATCACGACCTCCATAACCATCATTGGCAAACACCATCCACAAAACCATCCCAAATCATCGTCAAGATGTAGAGAGAGAAGGGCGGTTGGGTTTCGAATGAAATGTAATATATTAATTAATTAACTAATAAAAGATATGGTTTTTAAACAATGAAACATCCCATCTGATTTTAGAATTCTCAATATTTAAAGTAGGATTTTGTATAATTGCCACTAAAGATAATCTCTTTGACTAGTCATTATACTTGAATGAAAGTTATGTTTTTAATATAGTATTATTGTTTCCTTATCGAGGCTCACTCGAGCTTTTGATGTTGTAATCATTTGTTTCTACAAGTATCGACCCCTTAGTACGAGTCTAGTCATATGTGACTGTCAGGAGTTCAATACCGATACTAGGTCAAGATAATGGATCGGCTTCCTTGGAGTATGAAGTTGCAATCTAACTCGCAAAAGTCGAGTTCTCTCAATTGGGCAGAAATGATAGGGAATAAAGATCGTTTAATTTATATTAGTTTATTCTCATTTATAATACTTCCCTAGTTTACTACAATTAGGATATGGTTTATAAGTTTTCTAGTTTAACTAAATCAGACTTTATTTAGGCCCTGTTTGATACACATTTTTTGTAAAATGAGAATGAAAAATATAGTTGTTATGGATCCCACATAAGAGATGTAAAATCAAATATGGTGACTGGATGTGATGGATAACGGTCATATTTTTCATTTTTATGGTGAAAAAATGGGAACCAAACGGGGGCTTACTTTGTTTCCTTCTCAAATTAAATTTGCTTAGGCTCTATATAAAGAGTGCTTATGTATTGTAATACATGCAACTTTGATATGAAATAAACTTGATATTTTTTCCCTCTAGATTCTCTCCCTCTTCCTCTCTTTCTCCTTTCTCTTCCACTTTCTTTCTCAATCTTATTCTTTGTTCATTGCACCCTACGTCAATTACTCTTTTCACTAAACAAGAAAAAGAAACAATAAGATCATCTAATTCACATGATGAAATTCTCTGGATATTTATGTACTAAAAGACAAGGAAATGGAAAAGGATTCTCAAAATTAGCGAGCAATTACAATTACTCAATCTGAAGAGGTTCCATATCTATACAATAAAATTCATTCAAATAGTAGAATGAAAAATCTTTTCCAAATATGATTAGAATATGAAATACTCCCACGTTCAAAATAATTAATGTCCAATGTTTAAAATGTAAATTTGTCGTTTACTCCGAGAATATCAATAGAGGTTTCTTAATGATTATCTTCACAAAGTCAAGAAAAAATGTATTTGTAGTAACGAAATTGAAGATGATAAATACTTCGGGAAAGAATCAGAATTTAGGTTTACTAACAATGAAAGAAAGGCGCATGGAAAAACAATACTATTGTTTCCTTGTTTAAAGAATCGTTCTTTGGAATTAGGCTACCGAATCTTTATTGGAAATAGAATAAGTCAACTAGTTAAATTAGCTAAAGTTTATAATATTATATTTTGTGTAAATTAGTTTCCTGATTTTTACGTTAGGAATCTTCTTATTTATAGACAATAAAATTCTTAATTTCTAGGTTAGGAATCTTCTTGTAGACAATATCTGCTTATATAGATGATGAGATTCACACCATTTTTTGTGCAGAATTATACATATTTTTGTCAATTCTATATGTTATCAGAGCTAAACTAACATTAAATGCTAGCCCTAGCCATCGATTGCCCTTTGCTTCCACCATGTCCAACTTCACATCAAAATCAACCCTCTTGCTCAATTATCAACCTTCTCCGAACCAAAAGCCTCCTATATCGACTCACTCCATCCATATCACCGTAAGTCAAATTGAATTGATAAAATTTCCCGCGATAGTCTCGATATGTGAGCATGTATATCCGTAGGAGAGGAAAGATAAGTTACTTGACGAGTGAAGCGAAGGAACCAGCACACAAGATCGGCTAATGCAGCCTCGGAAGTCGAGAATTCCATGGTCATAGCATGGGTTGTGAACTCCATGGAAGAATAGATCAACTCCAACTACATGTGCTACAATACAGTAAAGGAACTATGGGATAACGTTAACCAAATGTCCTCTAATATGGGAAACCAATCTCAAATTTATGAGATGACTATATAACTTGATTAGATCCAGCAAGGAAAGGGCAACATCACCAAGTATTTCAACTCGTTAAAATGAATTTGGCAAGATATAGATTTGTTCAGGGACTGAGTGGAAATCCATTGACTATAATCATTACAAGGATAATTGCATCTACAAGTTTCTTACACGACTCAATTCAGAACTTAATGAAGTCAGAGGCCTAATCATATGGACAATGACCCTTTTCCCTAAATTGTGAGGTATTTCTGATATTCGTGTAACACTTATATTTTGGATTCAATGTGTATAATAATGTGAGAGTCTTCGGTTTAAATAAAGGCTCTTGAACAATTACCTTCCTAATTAAAAATCATATCAAATATGGAAAACTATTAACTATACAAATTTGCCTATATATGATATACAATCAAGCCATATATAGAGTGAATAATTATGGCAAGTATATAAGCTAATTTCGACTAACATCCCACCTCAAATTGATGCTGGAAGCTTGGAAGATCGAGAAGCATCAATTTGTTCACAAGGAATTGATGACGTTGTCGTGTCATTGCCTTTGTAAATACGTCCGCAATTTGAAAATCAACAGAAACATGAGGAAGAGAAATAACACAAGAGTCCAAAGCTTCTCGAATAGAATGACAGCCCACCTCAATATGTTTAGTACGCTCATGAAAGACAGTATTCGTAGCAATCTGAATAGCACTAGTGTTATCAGCATGAAGAAGGGTAGGATCACTATGAGGAAAGTCAAGTTCAGCTAACAGTCGACGAAGCCAAAGAATTTCAAAATAGGCAGCAGACATGGCGCGATATTCAGATTCAGTAGAAGATTTAGAAACTCGAGCTTGTTTCTCGCTCTTCCAAGATATCAAAGAATCACCAAGAAACATGCACCACCCAGTAACAAAACGTCTAGTATCAAGACAACCAGCCCAAACAGGACGGAGAGGAGGACCGGTTGGGAAGAATAACCCACGATTAGGAGACCCTCGAAGGTAACGAATAATACGACAAACAGCACCTAAATGTAGATGTCGTGCAGCTTGCATGAATTGGCTAACTTGCTGGACAGCAAAAGAAATGTCAGGATGAGTAACCGTCAAATAGTTCAAACTGTCCACCAAATGTTGATACAAAGTATGATTGGTCAATAGATCACCCTTATCACGACAATATTTTGTATTTACTTCCAACGAGGTATCTACTGAAGGAGAATCATGAAGGCCTGCTAAAGTGATCAAATCCCGCGTGTATTTATGTTGATTTAAAACGATGCCAGAATGATCTGAGTGAACTTCCAACCCTAAGAAGTATGTGAGAAGACCAAGATCCTTTATATGAAAGGAGGCCTGAAGATGTTGCTGCAGACGAGTGAATAAATCTGAATCTGTCCCTGTGATGACAATATCATCAACATAAACAAGAAGAAAAATACCAACAGATGTCTTGCAAAGGAACAAAGAGGAGTCATATTGGCTTTGCTCAAAGGAAAATTGAAGCAAGGTAGATCGAAACTTATCAAACCAAGCCCGTGGAGCCTGTTTCATTCCATACAGAGATCGTTTCAACTTACAGACATCCGAAGAAGAGGCAAAAGACAACCCAAGAGGTTGTGACATGTAAATCTGCTCTTTGAGATCACCATGAAGAAAAGCATTTTTAACATCCATTTGAAGAAGTGGCCATCCTTTAGATGCTGCAATAGAAATAACAGTCCACACCGTGGTCATTGTGGCAACCGGAGCAAACGTCTCGTCATAGTCCACCCCATATTCCTGTCTATTTCCAAGAGCAACCAAACGTGCCTTATAGCGATCCAGAGTACCATCAGAACGAAACTTGATCGAGTATACCCACTTACAACCAATAGGTTTTAACTTTCACCGAACAAGGAACAATGAGTGTGTTTGATAGGCATTATTTGGGAAAAATGAATTTTGAAATAGTGATATGATGGGAAATGTGTGGTTGAAAAAGAAGGAAAAGTTATTGATGTGATGAAAAATAGTATTTTATTGAAGAATGTGTGGTTGAAAATGAGTAGAAGAATGAGAATGAAAATGAAAATAGGAATCAAACAGGGCCAATATCCCATGTGTGATTTTCCTGAAAAGCCCAAAGTTCATTTGTTATCGCCTCACGCCAACAATCATATTGAACTGCCTTGGAGTAGCAAGAAAGAATCGAAACAGATGATAAAGTAACATTAAGAGACATGGGAAAAATCATACCGATCAGGAGGCCGAGAAACTCTAATAGAGCGGCGAAGAACAATATCTGGATCTGGATCAAGTGGAGGAACATGATGAACAGGCTCAGATGTTGGATCAGGCCCTGGAAGGGGTAAAGTTGGTCTTCGTCGTTCTACACAAATCCAGGTTTGAAGCGCTCAAGAGTAGAAAGCACGTCATCAGAAAGAGGAAGGACGGTAATATCAGGCAAAGACGCAATATGAGTAGAAAAGAATGACTGATGCTTAAAGAAAATCACGTGCTGAGAAATACAAAATCGATTAGAGCATGGGTCATAACAGACATATCCTTTATGTGAAACACTATATCCCATAAAAGCACATTTAACAGATGGAGCAGAAAGTTTATTGCGTTCATGCGGTGTCAAATGGACAAAACAGACGCAACCAAAGTGTAGAAATCCTGATTTAAATCAATTAAAGATTGATTATAATCTTTTGTATATGGTATTATTAGAGTTAATTTAGGAAGTTTCCTTTCTTTATTTCTTTCCTTCTTTTCTTTGTATTGCAATATATATTGGTGTATAGGGTTGTATCATTAATTAAAAGAAATTGAGAATAAAGCTATTTTCTCCCTTCCTGTCTACATGGTATCAAAGCTCGGGTGACTTCAAATCCGGCTATCAATGGCAAAAAATACTGCCAACAGTAAAAATTCATCCTCCTCTGAATCTGGTGGTATTAGTCAGACAGAAAGCACCCATACCATGAACTCAAGCGGAGTTGATAATTTATCTATACAACTCATGGTTGAGAAGCTCAATAGTAGGAACTACAGATAGTGGGCTCAATCAATTAAATTGGTGGTCGACGGGAAAGGAAAAATTGGATATCTTACCGACGACACCAAGCAGCCCACAGATCCGACACTCCAACAAAAATGGAAATCTGAAAATTCCATGGTGATGTCGTGGCTCATCAACTCAATGCAACCACCCTTTAGTAAAATATATCTCTTCATGGCAACGGCTAAGGACATATGGGACGCCGCTAAAGATATGTACTCCGACACAGAGGACTCGTCTAAAATTTTTGAAATTAAAACGCAATTATGGAAGGCGAAGCAAGGAGAAAGGGAGGTCATGGAATACTATATGGAGATGACCAGCCTATGGCAAGAATTGGACCTCAGAATCGATGAACAGTGGGATTGTGCGAGTGACAGCGTTCGAAACAAGAAAAGGGTGGAGAACGAACGTGTATGAATTCTTGGCTGGGTTAAATAGAGATCTCGACGATGTGAGGGGCCGGATTCTCAGTCGCCGGCCACTACTGTTCACCCGCGACGCGTTTGCCGAAGTGAGGCGTGAAGAGAGTCGACGGGCAATCATGTTGAAGAAGGCAGGAACTGGTCCAGAAGATGGTAGTGATGGATCGGCCCTTTTATCCAACGTTGTTGAGCCTAATGGGTGGTGTGATATTGGGCCGATTGGAGCTAGTGAAAAAAATAAAAGGGTTATACATGATGGGCCTAAATTTGGTGGGCCTGATTCAGGAGCCCAAATGCTTAGGGGAACAAAAAAATTTGGATCCAACCCAAGACAACAGATGGGTCGTCCATGGTGTGATCACTGCCTGAAGTAGAGTTTTGTATGTCAGATGAATTGACTATAGCTTGATAGCCTTGATTTCTGGTGTTTAGTCTCGGTTTCCAATAAGATGGTTTTCCCATTCAATCCCGAACAATTAGAGCAACTCTACAAAATGTTTTCCAACTTTCAAACACCTAGTTCGTCAAGTTCCTTAGCCCACAAAGGTAATTTCCTGAGAGCTCTTAACACTACCTCAATCTCGAAAGTACCATGGATTATTGATTCTAGTGCATCCGATCATATGACGGATTCTCACCATCTATTTATTTCATATTCACCTTGTGCTGGCAATCTTAAGGTCAAAATTACAGATGGCTCTCTATCTCCAGTAGCAGGAAAAGGGAGCATTCGAATCTCTAATTTGATTACACTTGAACACGTTTTACATGTTCCGAACCTATCCTGCAATCTACTGTCCATTAGCTAATTAACGAAAAGATCAAATTGTTCTGCTATTTTTTCCCCTCTTACTGTACCTTTCAGGACCTATCATCGAGGAAGACGATTGGCAGTGTTAAAAAGTGTGATGGGCTCTACTACTTTAACGAGGCTAATGTGAGTAAACGTCGATTTTCCACTTGTGATTCTGTTTTTGTTTCTAAGAATAGTAAGATCCTTTTATGGCATTATAGAATGGGTCATCCCAATTTTCAATATTTGGGACATGTATTTCCCTCAATATTTTCGAATAAAACATCATTTGATCTTAATTGTGAAATTTGTAAACTCGCAAAACATCACCGGTCGACATTTAAACAATCTGCATGCGAACCATCTAAACCATTCACTATAATACACAGTAATCTTTGGGGACCCTCTCGAACCCCCAATCGCACCAAAACAAATTGACGACTACACCAGACTTTGCTGGGTCTACATGCTAAAACAAAAAATCGACGTTCGTTCAGTGTTCATAAATTTTCATTCCATGGTCCAAACCCAATTCCAGACGAAAATTCAAATTTTACGCACGGACAATGGCACTGAATATTTCAATCATACACTAAGAACCTACCTCCAAGAACAGGGAATCATTCACCAAAGTTCTTGCGTTGATACTCAACAAAATGGGGTTGCGGAGCGAAAAAATAGACACTTACTTGAGGTAGCTCGGGCCCTAATGTTCACTACCAATGTACACAAAACTCTTTGGGGAGATTTTGACATCAGCCTACCTCATAAATAGAATGCCTAGTCATACTCTCAATTTCGAAACTCCACTCCAAAAATTCCAAAAAGCCTTCCCTAACACTCGTCTCACATCCAACCTACCTCTAAAAGTGTTTGGATGTACAGCCTTTGTCCACATATATTCCCATCATCGAAACAAACTCGAACCCCGTGCAATTAAGTGTGTATTCATTGGATATTCACCTACACAAAAAGGGTATAAATGCTACGATCCAATCACAAAAAGAGTATTTCTCAGTCTTGATGTTACCTTCTTCGAAAACAACCCCTACTTTAAAAAACTCTCTTTAGGGGTAGAACATAAGTAAAGATGAAAATCGATTTTTTGAAATATCTCTTGATCCCTCTTAACACTATTCCAAACACTGAATCCATCCAAAACACTGAACCTACAACACCATCTCGACCCAACACACCGTCTATGGAGGGTAACCTGAACTTAGGGGGAGAACAGATAAAACAACATGACAAAGAGATAATTGTTTACTCAAGAAAGCCAAAATCAAAGGATAATGAGAAACTCACACTCGAAGCTCCGCGAGAATCGGAACTGGTGATAGCTCCAAATCCTTATAAGCTTCCTCAAAACTCTCCTGACACTGATCTACCTATTGCTCTCAGGAAACAAGCTCGGTCATGTACTCTTCACCCTATCTCCAAATTTGTTACCTACAATGTTTTATCTTCAAAATATCGAACCTTTGTTTATAACTTTGATAGTACAGAAATTCCAAGAAACATTCAAGAAGCTCTGGAAATTCCCAAGTAGAGAAAAGCAGTAATGGATGAAATGAAAGCTTTGAAAACAAACGAAACTTGGGATGTGATGGAACTGCCTAAGGGAAAGAGGCCGGTTGGGTGCAAATGACTGTTTAATGTGAAATATAAAACAGACGGAACAATAGAAAGGTATAAGGCTCGTCTAGTTGCAAAGGGGTATACTCAAACATACGGCATAGATTACACAGAAACATTTGCACCAGTTGCAAAGCTGAATACAATTAGTGTTCTCCTATCACTAGCAACAAATTTGGATTGGCCACTTCAACAGCTTGATATTAAAAATGCATTTTTGAATGGGGAGTTGGAAGAAGAAGTCTACATGATGCTACCACCGGGATTCTCTGAAAAAAATGAAGGAAATAAAGTATGCAAACTGAAAAAATCTCTATATAGCCTCAAACAGTCACCTAGGGCATAGTTTGACAGGTTTCCAAAAGTGTTAAAGAAACAGGGATACCAACAAGGACAATCAGATCATACTCTGTTTTTTAGAGTGTTTGAAGATGGGACAAAGACTATCTTAATCGTATATGTTGACGACATAATCCTCACTGGAGATAATACAGGCGAGATAGAGAGACTAAAAGGAGGACTATCCAAAGAATTTGAAGTAAAAGACTTGGGACAAATGCGAGACTTTCTAGGAATGGAAGTAGCCAGATCAAGGAAGGGGATTAGTGTGTCACAACGAAAATATGTACTGGACCTCCTAGCTGAAACTGGTATGCTTGGATGTAAACCAAGCGATACTCCTATAGAAACTGGAAGGAAAGCAGAGAACAATGAAAAATTTGTTGAGAAGGACAACTATCAACGACTAGTTGGGAAACTAATCTATCTATCCCACACTAGACCAGACATTGCATTTGCAGTAAGTATGGTAAGCCAACACATGCATGCTCCAAAGGAAACTCATCTAGAAGCAGCATACAGAATCATGAGATACCTCAAAGGCTCCCCTGGGAAAGGACTACTATTCAAGAAAGATGAGAAAAGGGAAATAGAAATATTTACTGATGCTGACTAGGCAGGAGCAATAGAAGATAGGAGATCAACCACTGGCTATTGTACTTTTGTATGAGGAAACCTAGTAACTTGGAGGAGTAAGAAACAAAATGTAGTTGCCAGAAGCAGTGCGAAAGCAGAATTTAGAGCAGCTGCTCAAGAAATATGTGAAGGTTTATGGTTGAAGAAACTCTTGGATGAACTACAAATTCCAATGAAATTTCCAATCAAACTCTTTTGTGATAACAAAGCAGCTATCAATATCTCACTCAACCCAGTTCAACATGACAGAACCAAACATGTAGAAGTGGACAGACACTTCATCAAGGAGAAGGTTGAAGATAAAACTATATGCATGATCTACGTCCCTACCAAAGAACAGACTGCAGATGTATTCACTAAGGGGCTACAAAAACAAGTACTCGATAATTTCATATGCAAGTTGGATATGATCAATATCTATGATCCAACTTGAGGGGGAGTATAGAAATCCTGATTTAAATCAATTAAAGATTGATTATAATCTTTTGTATATGGTATTATTAGAGTTAATTTAGGAAGTTTCCTTTCTTTATTTCTTTCCTTCTTTTCTTTGTATTGCAATATATATTGGTGTATAGGGTTGTATCATTAATTAAAAGAAATTGAGAATAAAGCTATTTTCTCCCTTCCTGTCTACACAAAGATATGCATATCATGATAGGAAGGATGCCGATTATACAGACGAAGTAGGGAGTGCTAAAGTTTAATACACGAGAAGGCAATCTATTAACTAAATAAACTGTTGTGGATAAGGCTTCTGCCCAAAATTTAGGGGGAATCGAAGATTCAAGCAATAACATACGAACCACATCTAAGAGATGGCGATTCTTACATTCAACAACACCATTTTGTTAGGGTGTATAAGGGCAAAAGCGTTAAGAAAAAATGCCTTTAGTTTGGAGAAACGCATGAAATTCATGGGACATATTCCCCACATAAATCAGATCGTAAAATCTTAATCCGCGAAGAAAATTGAGTCTCAAAATAAGCCACAAATTGTTGAGAGATAGAAAATACCTCAGATTTAGAACGAATAAAATAAGCCCAGGTATACTTTCTATAATCATCAATAAACGTGACAAAGTATTTATAATGAGCATGATAGATAATAGGATCACTGTGAATTAAGTCAAAGCAGTGTTCAGAACGACTACCATGAGATGGAAATGGAAGGCTTTACTTTTACCCAATTTACAAGTGGAGCAATCAAAAGAGACATCAGAAAGTTTATCTTTATTTCCCAACAAACCAGAGTTTCATAGATGAGATAAAACAACAGAGTCAAGATGACCCAAACGTTTGTGCCATATTGCAAAATGAAGATATAAAACTAGGAATGGAAAAATGCAAAGGAAACAAACGTCCAACTTTAGGCCCCTTCACGAGTATCTTCCTCGACACCTGATCCTGCACAAGACAACCATCACGAGAAAATTGAACATCACAGTTATTATCAACTAATTGACCGACTGAAATGAGACTAGTAGAAAGTTCAAGCGAAACAAAAAAATTCTTGAAGGAAGAGTTAATATCACCAACTGCTTGAATATGTAACTTATTTCCATTAGCAACTTGAATGTGGGATGAGCCATGATATGTCCGAATATTGCGAAGAATATTTGATGAACTAGTCATATGATTTGATGCACCAGAATCAACAAGCGAAGATGAATTATTACCTTGAAGCCCTAAGGCTGAGAGGGCCAAAACAATCATCTACTGGACCATCTCTGGAGTAATTGCAGGTGAATTATTAGTGGTCGAGGAAGACGTAGAACCAATTGTAGCTTGATAAGCATTAGGATGATGAATTTGAGGTCGAGTAGGACAGTCTTTGATAATATGACAGAGCTTCTTGTAGTAATTGCAAGGTTTCTTCAAACAGTGAGCAACAATATGTCCATATTCTTTGCAGTTGAAACACTAAACTTTTTGCATGTCTCGTCCCCTTCCTCTTCCTTCCTCTTCCATGAGCGACATAAGCTAATTCTTTGCAGTTGAAACACTAAACTTTTTGCATGTCTCGTCCCCTTCCTCTTCCATGAGCGACATAAGCTAATTCTTTGCAGTTGAAACACTAAACTTTTTGCATGTCTCGTCCCCTTCCTCTTCCATGAGCGACATAAGCTACTGCAGTCGGTATCTATTTTTCTTGCTGGAAACTAGCCAGTGTAGCAAGACGTTCTTCATGAAGTAGTTCTCCAAAGCATACATCTAACGAGGGCAAAGAGTCACGATCATCAAACTAGAGCGAGTGCCCTCAAATTCAGCTCGTAATTTCATTAAAAATTGGTCTCTCTTACTTTACTCATGAACCACCTGTATAGCAGCGAGGGATTCTTCTGGTACCTTAGCATAAACCATGTCAGTGAATTCTTCCCATAGATTCTGAAACCCAGAAAAATAATCTTGAATAGAAAGGTCGCCCTGAGTGTAACTGGCGATTTCGAATTCCAACTGGAAACGACGAGCAATATTGTCCTGGTTATACACCTCTTCAAGTACTCCCACATAGACTTGGCAGTTTTATACGGCCTTAGATTGATGACAATTAACTGATCAACATATTCTAAAATCCATGTCATCACTCTAGCATCTTTGATCTTTCATTAATTATTCTAAAATCCATGTCATCACTCTAGCATCTTTGATCTTTCATTAATTCAATTTAGTGAGAGCAACTCCAAGAGGCTCTATAAAAGTAAAATGCTCTGTATTTTAAAGAGTCAATTTTTAAAATTTTACTCCAAGAGACTCTTCAATTTAACATTTTAAAATAGCCCACCTCTCTATAATTCAATACTTCAAAGATTCCAACTTCCAATGCATAGTTTATTGACTTAATTAAATAAATATATTTGAAAAATGATATAATTTTTGGAGGGAAGATGGTAAAAATAAAATAATGAAAAAAAACAATAAATACATATTGGGAATGGTAAAATTAAATGTTAAAAATAAAGAGCCTATTGGAGCATTCTAAAATCTTTACTCTTTAAATTGTAGAATATGCTTTTTAAAAATAGTCTCTTGGAGATGCTCTAAGATCAGTAGGAGCTGGATCACTTCCATCTAGATACCCCCATAGCTCTTTTCCCATAACAAATAAGCAAAATTGAAATTCTCTGGCAGAATAATTCTTACCAGTGAATTTTACACCAAAAAATCATAATTCCCAGTTGTCATTGAAAAATAATAAGAGTGATAATAAAAATAGGGCAAATAATAAGAAACCACTTCCAAACAAAATCTAAGTCCAATTAGTTGTGGGTCCAACAAGCCAATGTTAGCCCAAACCTAGATTTGAAATTACCAGCCCAAATTAGACCTCTGCAGATCGTGATTCCTCTGCGGACCGTGATTTCTCCCCAAAATTGACTCTCCCGAGTTGTCGGCTCACAACGCAAGCACAGCATGAGTTCCCTGTCAACGAGCCCACTTCACCCGAATGTCAAACTCCAATTTTCGACCAACGCAGAAACCGCCGACTGATTGTCGACCACCGGATATAACTAAGGCAAGTATCGGCACTACAACTTCTGACCAACGTAGAAAACGCCGACCGAAAGTTTACTGCCCAAAGGATCGTGAACCACAAAGATTTATGCTGGTTCTTCGACCACCCAGAGACGACGAAGCAAGTCCACAATTTTTGGATTTCTTGCACAATCGTCGTTACCCACGAAGATTATCGGAATAGTCAAGAGATTGAATCCTAACTCAAAAGACCTGACTCTAATACCATGTAAGACTTATGATTTTGGATTCAACGTGTATAATAATGTGAGAGCCCTCGATTTAAATAGAGGCTCTTGAACAATTACCTTCCTAATTACAATCCTATCAAATATGGAAAACTATTAACTATACAAATTTGCTTATATATGATATACAATCAAGCCATATATAGAGTGAATAATTATGGCAAGTATATATGCTAATCTCGACTGACAATTCGGAGAGAAGAAACACACATAAACATGTTAGGAGAAAATATAATAGGACGAAACATGTGGAAGGTAAAGGAAAAGATTGAGAGTAGCCTAATTTGCATACCATACGTTCCAACCCATGATTAGATTGCAAATATACATACAAAAGGACTACCTAAGAAGATATTCCACATCCTAGTTGGCAAGCTAACCATGGAAGATATCTTCAAGCCAGCTTGACAAAGAGTGTTGAAAGAATTAATGAGGTGGCCAAATCCTTTGGAATAAGGCTATCAAATCTTTGGTATAAATAAAATTAAGTCAACTAGGTAAATTGGCTAAAGTTGGTAGTATTATATTGTGTAAATTAGTTTCCTGATTTTTAAGTTAGGAATCTTCTTATTTTAGAAAATAATTTCACTCCATTCTTTGTGTAGAATTTTTTTTTGGGTCAATTCTATACTCCCAATTAAATAAAAAATAAAAATAATCCTATAAAAATATTTGTTTGATCACTCAAAAATTGGGAAATTATGAAGACATCGAATTATTTTTAATTCAATACAGCAAAGTCTATTCACTGGATATCTAATGAAACACAGGTACATAATGTCCTTCGATTATATATATTTGAAAAATCAGAATTGAGAAGTAAAGAGGATTATCCATTGTATAACAATCTAGAAATACAAACAAGGCAGTACAACAGACCTTATGTGCTGTGAAAGATCACTGCCTGGGATTACTAATTCAGCAACAGAGACATTGTAATCTGGGATAAAAATCTGCAATACCAGTAGTTTAATCAACACCTTCAGCAACCCTCTGTTATACTTCAAGCAGAAAAAAGTTGCACTAATACATGCCAATTTTGTCCTTCCTCATTTAAAAGTTATTAACTAAACAATAACGATACTATTCATACTCTCCTTTCCTTTCCTTTCTCAGTTTTCTCACTGTTTGGGTTTTGTTATTTTTCCTTCTTTTTTGGCGGTGGGGGGGGGGGGGGGGGGGGGGGGGCACTTGTGCTTCTGCATCCAATCGTCAATCTATTTACCTGTGTAAACATGCATGCATAACTGAAGACATGTGTACACAGAAGGTTTCAATATTTTCTTTCTTTTTCAATTTAGAATCAAACTTTGATTCTTTCTGCCATCGTGCTTCTCCTCAATACTGTCAGCGTAAGACAAAGGGTTGACAAAACCACAGGAAATACAACTCAACCCCACAACCCGAAAAGATAATAAAAATCAAGTGATAATTAGAATCAGAGATGACATGCATAAATTTTTACTTCAGTGATATCTGGTAACAAATAACTAGCAAAAGGCATGCTCCAGTAACTAATTTTTCTAGAATCAGTTTTTTTTTTTTTTTTTTTCTCTGACGAAATAAAAGAGCAAATATAGTGATATCTGGTGGAAATATCTCATAAAACTAATAATAAAAACAAATAAACCCCTGATGTACCAGTTTGAGTAGATCTCCCATGCCAGGATCATTGTTAACTTTTTCTGCAACTGCATGACAGAGTTTTATAATCTTCTTCGCAATTTCATAGCCAGGAGCAGCTTTCCCACCAATTATGCAGACACGAGGTACAACCTTCCTTCTGTCGCTCTCATTCATATTCTTGAACAAACAGAAAGAGAAGACAGTAAATTGACGTATATAGACATATTTGTCCAAAAGAAGATAGCCAAAGCATTTGTTATTTTAACTTCAAGAGCATGATACCTTAATGCAGTCGTATCGATGTATGATGCCTAATATATTCAGAAGTTGCCTTTTATATTCGTGTATCCGCTTTATCTGCACGTCAAACATTGCATCTAAACTGACCTGCAATTATTGGTGTTAAAAGATCAAAGTACGATACCCACAAAAACATTAAATAAAATGTAAAGAAATTAATGGAATGAAGAGATTTGACATTTCAACCATTAACATTCCAAACCTTCACTCCGCTCAGAGTTTCAATATGCTCCGCAAGCCTCATTTTATTTATCTTCTTCACCTACACATTGGAAATTAGAGATTGTTTTCAGGCCTTTATTGAAAAAGTACACAAGAAATGATTCTATCTGAAGTATCTAAATGCATATGGTATCATATATGTACCGTCCTCCATTCTTGTTGTAGATCAGCGTCCGATGCATAATCCCGTAAACCTGCTAAGAGATCAATATTACGAACCCATGCTTCTGTTCCAAGCCATTTCGAGATGACAGAGCATAAACTAGGATTGCTCACTACTATCCACCGGCGCTGATAATCAAAGATATTAAAAAGTCAAAATAAAATCATATATTAGAAATTTAATCCTTGTCAATTATAATAAACCACAAAACTAATATTTGCTCAGAAAAAGAATTGATATATTTGCAATCAGATACTCTTGGTCATGGATTTAAATATAATTTTGTGGAACAGGCCATACATAGTTGGAAAGGCTAATTACATGCTGCCAAATTTTCAATAAGCAGCAGAACAATTAGGCAAGACATGTTCAAGAAGATATCAGATAAAGCTTGAGAAAGTGATTGCGATACACATAGATATGCAAAAATGAACTTGAATTTTGAAGCCAAAATGCCATATAACTGTATACCTGTGTTACTCCATTTGTCTTATATTGGAACTTCAGTGGCCACAGATCATAGAAATCCTGTTTAAAACAAAAATGATATGAAAATGGTGCACATGTCAGGCCTTCAATGAAAAATGAATCCAGCCTCAACGTGAGGGGACATCTTAAAGACTAAATATAAATAAATGTGTCATTTCTCTAACAGTTTAAGCTTTTAGATGTGTCTGTCTAACAGCATGCAATACTTCTTCCATTATACAGATACTTTTGGCAAAAGGAAAATCTGATTTGCTATTTAGTAAATTACCTTGAATACTCTCGTTTTCAGTAATTCAAAATGTACTCTGGAAACACCATTCACCTTATGACAACAAACAATCGACAAATTTGCCATCCGAATACTCTGTCAGCACAAAAAAGAGAACTGTATCAACTATTGTTACTTCAAGGCACAACCAAGTAGCCATAAACAAATAACAAAATGAAGCCTGAGATCAAATTCCAAATCACAACACAAATTTTTCAGCAGTCATCCGAGGGAAGCTGGTGCAATCTACATGTGCAAGATCCCAAAATAACTTAGAAGTATCTAGCATCTAGACTATATTTAACATTCATTTAGCCTACAATGGCAAGGTGATCATAAAGTATAAGGCAAAAAATTTCCACAAACACGGACTGAACAGTAGCAGAAACACAAAATGAACACAAAAGAGAGAATACACAATGAAACATGGTTCGGCTAACCACCAACGACGGGAGAGGGAGAATTACTTCACTAATCAAAATGTCAATTACAAAACTTCTCTCACCATTTTAACTTTTCCCTAAACAAAACTAGAATACTCAACATACGCCCCCACATACATGAGTACCCTTTTTTCTCCCCAAATTTTTCTCTACACCCCGGCAGTCTCTTTGTGCTGCAGTATTCCCCTCTTCCTATGCAAAACTAATACACTCATTTTTTTCTCTGTCTCTCTCTTTTCCTTAACACATGCTTTGCTGCAGAATTCTTCTCTGTCCAGAACTCTTCTGTTCACACACATATTGCTTGGTAGCTTTTGCTTGTAGCACATGCCATTCTAGTCGAGTTTTGGGAGGGAAAAATGTGTTATTTTATTGATAGAAAATAAGGAATATATACAAGACAAAGAATTACAATTTAGTCCCTAACAATAACAAACATTACAAGTAGGTACAACTATATATTTCAACTCTCCCCCTCAAGTTGGTGGATAGATATCACGTATGCCCAATTTGGATAACATTGTATAGAACGGGCCACTAGCAACTCCATGTGTCATTAAATCGGCCAATTGTTCTACCCTCTTGATGTATTGAACTTCTATATTTTTGGAATCGAGATTATCTTTGATATAGTTCCTATCAAGTTCAACATGCTTTGTTCTATCATGTTGCACAAGGTTGTTTGCGATTTTAATGGCAACAGTATTATCACAGAAAAGTAACGCAAGTTCACTAAGGAGAGGTTTTAGCCATGTAAGCTCGATAGTTGTATGATACAATACACGATATTCCGCCTCAGCACTAGATAATAAGACTACATTCTGTTTCTTACTCCTCCAAGTCACAAGATTACCCCCAACAAATGATACATATCCTGATGTGGATTTTCTGTCCAATTCGATCCAGCAAAATCAGAATCCGTATAACCCATAATATCTAAATGCCCCCTTTTTTAGTATTGAATGCCCTTGCCCGGAGAAAACTTCAATATGTCAATATCCGATTAACTGCACTCATATGCTACTCACTAGGGTTATGCATGAATTCACTTACAACGCTAACTGCATACGACAAATCAGGTCTCGTGTGGGTTAGATAAATCAACTTCCCCATCAATCTCTGATTTCTGTCTTTGTTTGTGGGAATCTGATCAAGATAGATAGCCATGGTTTACCTCAATGGGTGTGTCAACAGGGACACGAGCCGACATACCAGCTTCTGCTAGGAGGTCAAGGACGTACTTACGTTGGGATAGAATAAGTTCTTGCTGAGACCGTGATACCTCAATGCCCAAGAAATACTTCAAGGTATCTAAGTCCTTCATTTCGAAGTCTTTTGTCAAATGGCTTCGGAATTTCTCAATCTCACTGGGATTACTGCCCGTAACAATCATATCATCCACATACAAAATGAGCATAGTAATATCAAGATCATCTTTCTTATAAAATAAAGTATAATCAGTTAAGGCCCGTTTAAAATCATACTTTTTCATTGAACAACTCAATCTTCCAAATCACGCCATTGGTGATTGTTTTAGTCCATACAAGGCTTTCAACTTACACACATTACCCCCTAGAGGAGTAAAATCAAGAGAATCCATATACACTTCCTCTGTCATATCACCGTGAAGGAATGCATTTTTAACATCAAACTATCTCAATGGCAATCAAAATTGACTGCTAGAGATAGGATGACTCTAACAGTATTTATCTTAGCTACTGGAGCAAACGTTCCTAGTAGTCAATTTCATACGTCTGTGTGTACCTTTTGGCAACCAATCTAGCTTTATACCTATCCACACCTCCATCTGCCCTGAATTTTAATGAGTACACCCACTTGCATTCCATAGTCCTTTTTCCTGGTGGTAATAAGACTATTTCCCAGGTAGAGTTCTTTTGGAGAGCATTCATCTCTTCTACCATAGTGGATTTCCACTTAGGTTGATCAAGAGCTTCCTAAAAGTGATTAGGTATAGACAGAGAAGACAATTTGAGGGCAAATATTAGGTTAGTCTTAGATAAACGGTGGTACGAGATATAGTTAGTTATGGGAAAGATAGCATTGGAAGAAGATTTCAAAATATCAAACCTATCAAGCTTATTATAAGCTCGAAGGGGATATCTCATATGTAACGACCCGAATTTTTAAAGTACAAATTTTATAACTAAGTGTGTCGTTACGACAATCCTGTCAAAGTTTAGAATTTATTTTACGCCCGTCGAATTGTCTAGCAAACTACTAAATTAAGATTTCAAAACGATTTTAATCTTAAAATTTCAATATTTATTTATCGAGTTCAATTTCGAACAATTTTAAAAGTATCAAATCCTTATCGATTTAAATTCAATTTTTATGTCCGATATTCTATTTAAAATCCAATTTCATTAAACCCAAATTTGTCTTTTAATTCAATTTTATTTAAATCATGTTAGCCAAAGAAGTATTTTCCAGCTCAAACTCTTGACCCAACTATTGTCTCGATTTTCGTGCCCTAAATCACTGTTCATTACCATCTTCACCACGCCTCTCAACCCTCACCAACTCCTCCTCCACCCACGGCAGTTCCCCACACCTTCACGCAGCATCCCCACAGCAATTTCAGCAGCGCCACACACGGCCTCCCAACTCCAGGAATCAGGTAAGAAATTATCACCAAAATCCCTTCAAATTCTACTCAATGATCGACTGAAAATTTCACAGAAGCATCACCATTCACCCCTGTCAAAACCCTCCAACCTCGACTCAATTTCACACACGGTTAATCCAATTTCAACCACTCACGCGTTGCAGCCACCAACGCTAATCACACCCAAACCCGACTGCAAACACCGCCAACCTACAGTCGAGCCACCACCACACGGCCACCATCCCACATCAATCACCACCAACCGCCGCCGGCAATTACCCAAAACGGCAGCCCCGTTTGCCCAAAACGACCCCTCCTTCTCATCCAAAATCAACCACAAAACCAAGAATAAGGAAGCCCAACCGCTTACCTGAACCCTAACTCCCTTTTGGCCGGACTTCCCGCCGGAAAACCCAAGAAATCGCCGCCTCCAAGCCTCGGTTTAGCCTCGGTTTTGACCCAATCGGCACCCAATCGACCCCAGTCGACCCCTACCCGTTGGCGCTACCTCGCGACGGCGACCACCCGAATTTTTGGCCGGAGTTCACCTCTTCCTCCACCACTTCCACCGCCGGCTCCTCCTCGCCTCTCCTCCCTGTGCGAACGCGATTTGAGAGAGAGAGAGAGATATGTTGTTTTGTAAATTTTTGATTTTCGAAAATTACTCCTTAAGCCCCAGCTTTTAAAGGTTCTCCAATTTAGCCCAAAATTTTAAATGCTTGTTATTTTAATTCCAAAGTTTTATAAATTGTTTTAATTCAGCCCCTATGTTTTAAGTTACTTTTAAATTAGCCCATAGAATTCCAAAAAGTTCATATTCAGCCCTTCAAACTTTTAAATTTCAGTTTTAAATCTTTTCAATTTAGTCCCTAAAAGTTTTAAAGTTTTAATTAAACTTAGTATCTTAAATTAAATTAATTTTGTTCTTGCTAGACGAGTTCGCGGGCAAAGTGTGAAGCACGGTAACATTTCAATTGTTCAATTTCCAAGAAAGTTTTCAAGATTTCGAGGTGGGGTTTACTTTTAAGCAATTGTGGTTATTTGTCCATGTTAATTCTCGATGTGTGATTTTGATTGTGATATGATGTTTATACATATGAAAATGTTGTCAGGGATCGTAAATAGGTCCGGGATCGAAATTGGGTCCTTGGGAATGCCCACAGTACATAATTCTATAGTATGTTGTATGGATATTATGTTCACCACTTGATTGCATATTTGGATTTAATTTGGACTGATTGCTGTATCTCCACTGAGTATAATTCGTTATGCTCACCCCACTATTTTTCCAACCTTTCAGGTTAAGGAGCTTGGCAGGGCAAGGCAACGAGCGGGGCAATTTTTATTTAATAATAGAACTTTTAAATTTCAAGTTTTGAAACAAGAAGTTTTAAATAGTTGATTTTCATTTTGACACTTAAGTATTGAATTTTGGTATTTTTGCAAATGTTGATTTTTGCTTATTACATTTGGTATTAACTCTTGAATGTGAGAAATTATTTTAGAAGTGATGTTTCCGCGTTTTGTGTTAAATTTTTATGGATTTTTAAAGTATATGGTTGCCTTCGTATTGTGGCGACTTTTGAAAAATATTTATTTACAGGCTATTTTGACTTGAGTAACGCCTCGAGTTATTAAAAAAAATTGGGGCGTTACAGTGTGGTATCAGAGCACATGTTTACCTTTCTGTAGACTTGTGAAAATTTTTCAAAAAAAATAAATAAATAAAATGTGTTTAGTACTTAATTTAAATGCTACCCGCTCTTGCCGCGCCACGCCTGCTCCGAAAAGGTAAAAATGTTTAGAAAATTTTATTTGATGAAGTCTGAAAATTTTCATTTACTGGATACCATAAATTTATTATATTACTGCATCTGAAATTGATTGTTACAATGAAAAGTTACATGAGAATGAAATTTTGCTATAGTTGATGCAGTTTGAAATGTTTGAAAGTTTGTATCCAGTACATGTTATAAAAATTTTCCATGAGCTATTATGTTTGGGAATTGAACTTGTGATATGAAGTATTTAAAAAAATATATATATTTGGAAATTATAAATTTAGTCCTCGGAATTAGGCTAAAACATAAAGTAACCCATTTCAATAGAATCTACCTTCATATGTCAAAAAGGACTGTATGAGATAGAGATGTGGGAAGAACTATTTGTGGAATTTAAGTAGGAGAACATATTTCGGATTATAGATATTGGTTGCAATTTTATTATTTGTTTTCCTTTTGGAAAATTTGAGATAATAATAAAATTTGCTTTTAGCTCTACTGTGATTTTTCCTTTTAGATTTTATTATTCCTAAATGGCCATTTTGAATTTCACAACTTAGCGGATGCTGAGACAAATGTTGTTGTGATTTAGGAAAATGTCTCGTAGAACAAATCGAGTTCCCGTGAATCGGACTGCTGCAAGACAAGCTACCCCAGGCCAGACTGCTACTGGCGATGCGGGAAATAATTCATTAAGGGATCTCGTGAACGCACTTCAGGGGCTCATTCAGCAACAAGCCCCGACAGCTCGACGAAATGCCCCTCATCCACAAGCTAATGCAGACAATACAAGTATGGTTGTTGAACAATTTCGCAGATATAAACCACCAACATTTAATGGTCGAACAGGACCCCTAGCTGCAGAGGAATGGCTAAGGGCATTAGAGAGGATCTTTAAACATATAGCCTGTTCGGACGCTCAGAAAGTGTCATGTGCTGTATTCCAACTTGAAGAGGACGCAGATCATTGGTGGGAATCACATCAGCGCACCAGAACTGAGGCACAGCAACTTGAATTGACATGGAATGGATTCAAGGAATTGATAGTACAGAGGTACTTTCCCCAGTCTTTTCGGGATCAGAAAGAAACAGAGTTCCTTGAACTTAGACAGGGAAGTATGTCAGTGGTGGAATATGAAACGAAATTCAACCAGCTGTCCAGGTATGCTATCCATCTGGTTGACACTGATATCAAGAAAGCTAGAAGATTTGAAAGGGGCTTACGCCCAGAAATTGGAGGAATCATGGCAGGTTTGGGACTCACTACTTATGCCGAAGCAATTGAGCGAGCACAAGCTATATCATCTCGCTTAAACCTAGAAAAGACTACTCAGAAACCCGCAGAAGTACCAGTGAAAAGGAAATGGGACAGTCAGAATATGAGCAAAGGCAGATATCAGAACAAGAAGGGAAAATCATGGGGAAAAATGGAGGAAAAGGCTAGCACTGAGAAACCTGTATGCCCGAAGTGTGATAAGCGTCACCATGGAGAGTGCTTGCTCGGAAAGGGGATGTGTTTCAGATGTAAGAAACCCGGTCATTTTGCTGGTGAATGTCCTGAATTCAAGGGTAAGGAAGATGCCAGGAAGGGAAAGGCTCGAGTTTTTGCTTTAACTCAGAAAGAGGCAGAGAAAGATCCAGACGTGATGACAGGTATTCTATCAGTATTCAATATACCTGCTATTGTTTTGATTGATTCCGGTGCTACGAATTCTTTCATCTCTGCTAGTTTTCATGCTAAGATTGGGAATGTATGTGAAAGTGTGAATGATGCCTTAGAAGTTAGTATCCCTTCAGGTGAAACTATTATCACTAATCTGATGTCGAAAGCTGTTAAGTTTGAAATAGATGGGAAGAACTTAGAGGCTGACTTGTACTTAATAGACATGAGGGACTTTGATATTATTCAAGGCATGGACTGGCTTAGTTGCAATCACGCTACGATTAAGTGTCATGAGAGGGAGGTGCTCTTTCAGAAACCAGGAGAATGTGAATTTACTTTCTTCGGGACAAAAGTTAAAACCATGCCCCGAGTCATATCAGTGTTGAAAGCACAGAAGATGTTGAGAAAAAATACAAATCAAGGATATCTAGTGAGCATCACTAGTGTTCAGGCAACTGAGATAACTGTTACAGATGTACCAGTTGTGCGTGATTTTGTGGATGTATTTCCAGAAGACCTAGTTGGTATTCCACCAGATAGACAAGTGGAATTCATGATTGACTTGGTACCTGGAGCTGCACCCATATCTAAAGCACCCTACAGGATGGCACCGAAGGAACTTCAGGAATTGAAAGTACAACTACAAGAACTGTTGGATAAAGGATTTATTCGACCAAGTGTATCGCCTTGGAGAGCACCGGTTCTGTTTGTGAAAAAGAAAGATGGATCAATGAGGATGTGCATTGATTACAGGGAGTTGAATCGCCTCACAGTCAAGAATAAGTATCATTTACCACGAATAGAAGATTTGTTCGATCAGTTAAAGGGTGCCGTTGTATTCTCCAAAATTGATTTGAGATCAGTTTATCATCAATTGAAGGTTAAGGACGGTGATATACCAAAAACTGCATTTAGGACTCGATACGGACATTATGAATTCACTGTGATGCCGTTCGGGTTAACTAATGCACCAGCTGTATTCATGGACTTAATGAACCGAGTATTTCATCAATACTTGGATCGGTTTGTAATTGTCTTTATTGATGACATTCTAATTTATTCAAGGGACAAGGAACAACATGAGGAGCATCTCAACATTGTATTACAGACACTTCGACGAGAAAAGTTGTATGCAAAATTCAAGAAGTACGAATTCTGGCTTGACCGAATTGGTTTTCTTGGACATGTGGTTACCGCAGATGGTATTGAAGTTGATCCAGCCAAGGTTGATGCTGTCACTAATTGGAGGGCACCAACCAATATAAATGAAGTTCGTAGTTTCTTGGGATTGGCTGGCTATTATCGAAGGTTTATTGAAGGATTTTCAAAAATTGTTGGACCAATGACCCAGTTGACCAAGAAGTGAGTGAAGTTTCAGTGGACAGAAAAGTGCGAGAAGAGTTTTCAAGAATTGAAACAGAAATTGGTATCTGCACCAGTTTTGGCTATTCCAGAAGGGTCAGAAGGTTTTGTAATCTACAGTGATGCATCGAAACAAGGTTTGGGATGCGTACTGATGCAGCATGGAAAAGTGATTGCATATGCATCTAGGCAGTTGAAGCCACATGAGCAGAACTACCCTACACATGACTTGGAATTGGCTGCTGTAGTTCATGCTTTAAAAATATGGCGACACTATCTATATGGTAGTAAGTGCGAGATATACACAGACCATAAGAGTTTAAAGTATTTCTTCACTCAGAAAGAATTGAATATGAGACAGAGAAGGTGGTTGGAGTTAGTTAAAGATTATGACTGTACTATCCACTACCACCCCGGCAAGGCCAATGTTGTTGCTGATGCACTTAGCCGGAAAGGTAAAGGGCAGTTAGCTGCCTTAACCAATCAAGAACAATTGATCAAGGATTTTGCCAACATGAGACTTGAAGTGGTAGCTCCTCCACATCACACAACTGCAATTATAGCTACTATGGTTGTTCGACCGACTCTCAGAGACAGAATTAAAGAAGCTCAGGGTAAGGATAAATTTTTGTGCAAGATTAAGGACCGAGTACTCGCTGGCAGTATTAAAGGTTTTAAAGTATCAACTGATGACACTCTTCTGTTTAAGGGAAGACTGTGTGTACCAAAGGATGAAGCCTTAAGGAAGGAAATTTTAGAAGAAGCACATTATTCACCTTATACTGCACACCCAGGAGGTACGAAGATGTACCAGGATTTGCGAATAATTTATTGGTGGAGAAACATGAAGAGGTCAATTGGCTTATTTGTTGAGAAGTGCATGACTTGCCAACAAGTTAAAGCTGAACATCAACGTCCGTCTGGAATGTTGAACCCACTTGAAATCCCAGAATGGAAGTGGGAACACATAACAATGGATTTTGTTGTGGGACTTCCTAGATCGGTTAAAGGTCATCAAGCTATATGGGTCATAGTTGATCATTTGACAAAATCTGCTCACTTTCTACCAGTGAAAATGACTTTCAGTTTAGACCAATATGCTCAGTTGTACATCAGAGAAATTGTAAGATTGCATGGTGTACCAGTTTCCATAGTGTCAGACAGAGATTCCAGATTTACATCCAAATTTTGGGAAAGTTTACAAACAGCTATGGGAACTAGATTGAAATTCAGTACAGCATATCATCCACAGACAGATGGACAATCAGAGAGAACTATACAAACTTTAGAGGATATGTTGAGAGCTTGCGCTTTAGACCTTGGTGGTAACTGGGAAACGCATTTACCTTTGGTTGAGTTTGCATATAACAATAGTTTCCAGTCTACCATTGGCATGGCACCGTATGAAGCTCTTTATGGCAGAAAGTGCAGATCACCAATTTATTGGGATGAAGTTGGTGAAAGGAAAGTTTTGGGTCCAGAAATAGTGGAACAAACTGTAAAGGCTGTGGAGAAGATCAGAGAAAGGATTAAAACAGCACAAGACAGACAGAAGTCTTATGCTGATAAGCGACGAAAGGAACTACAGTTTGAAATTGGTGAAAAAGTGTTCCTTAAAGTGGCTCCTATGAAAGGAGTGGTAAGGTTTTGAAAGAAAGGAAAACTTAGACCAAGATTTATTGGACCTTTTGAAATTTTGGAAAGAGTTGGAAATGTAGCCTATAGGTTGGCTTTACCTCCAGAGTTAACAGCAGTACATAATGTTTTTCACATCTCAATGTTAAGGAAATATGTCCATGATCCGGACCACATTGTTAATTATGCATCCTTGGATGTTAATGAGGATATGACATATGAAGAAACTCCTGCAGTTATACTTGAGAGGAAAGTTCATACATTAAGGAATAAAAATATCCCTTTAGTTAAAGTCCAATGGAATAGACATGGAAGGGAAGAAGCAACTTGGGAAAGAGAAGATGAGGTTTTAGCCAAATATCCAGACATTCTCAATTCAAGTAAGTTTAATTTCGAGGACGAAATTTATTTAAGTGGGGAAGGTTGTAACGACCCGAATTTTTAAAGTACAAATTTTATAACTAAGTGTGTCGTTACGACAATCCTGTCAAAGTTTAGAATTTATTTTACGCCCGTCGAATTGTCTAGCAAACTACTAAATTAAGATTTCAAAACGATTTTAATCTTAAAATTTCAATATTTATTTATCGAGTTCAATTTCGAACAATTTTAAAAGTATCAAATCCTTATCAATTTAAATTCAATTTTTATGTCCGATATTCTATTTAAAATTTAATTTCATTAAACCCAAATTTGTCTTTTAATTCAATTTTATTTAAATCCTGTTAGCCAAAGAAGTATTTTCCAGCTCAAACTCTTGACCCAACTATTGTCTCGATTTTCGTGCCCTAAATCACTGTTCATTACCATCTTCACCACGCCTCTCAACCCTCACCAACTCCTCCACCCACGGCAGTTCCCCACACCTTCACGCAGCATCCCCACAGCAATTTCAGCAGCGCCACACACGGCCTCCCAACTCCAGGAATCAGGTAAGAAATTATCACCAAAATCCCTTCAAATTCTACTCAATGATCGACTGAAAATTTCACAGAAGCATCACCATTCACCCCTGTCAAAACCCTCCAACCTCGACTCAATTTCACACACGGTTAATCCAATTTCAACCACTCACGCGTTGCAGCCACCAACGCTAATCACACCCAAACCCGACTGCAAACACCGCCAACCTACAGTCGAGCCACCACCACACGGCCACCATCCCACATCAATCACCACCAACCGCCGCCGGCAATTACCCAAAACGGCAGCCCCGTTTGCCCAAAACGACCCCTCCTTCTCATCCAAAATCAACCACAAAACCAAGAATAAGGAAGCCCAACCGCTTACCTGAACCCTAACTCCCTTTTGGCCGGACTTCCCGCCGGAAAACCCAAGAAATCGCCGCCTCCAAGCCTCGGTTTAGCCTCGATTTTGACCCAATCGGCACCCAATCGACCCCAGTCGACCCCTACCCGTTGGCGCTACCTCGCGACGGCGACCACCCGAATTTTTGGCCGGAGTTCACCTCTTCCTCCACCACTTCCACCGCCGGCTCCTCCTCGCCTCTCCTCCCTGTGCGAACGCAATTTGAGAGAGAGAGAGATATGTTTTGTAAATTTTTGATTTTCGAAAATTACTCCTTAAGCCCCAGCTTTTAAAGGTTCTCCAATTTAGCCCAAAATTTTAAATGCTTGTTATTTTAATTCCAAAGTTATAAATTGTTTTAATTCAGCCCCTATGTTTTAAGTTACTTTTAAATTAGCCCATAGAATTCCAAAAAGTTCATATTCAGCCCTTCAAACTTTTAAATTTCAGTTTTAAATCTTTTCAATTTAGTCCCTAAAAGTTTTAAAGTTTTAATTAAACTTAGTATCTTAAATTAAATTAATTTTGTTCTTGCTAGACGAGTTCGCGGGCAAAGTGTGAAGTACGGTAACATTTCAATTGTTCAATTTCCATGAAAGTTTTCAAGATTTCGAGGTGGGGTTTACTTTTAAGCAATTGTGGTTATTTGTCCATGTTAATTCTCGATGTGTGATTTTGATTGTGATATGATGTTTATACATATGAAAATGTTGTCAGGGATCGTAAATAGGTCCGGGATCGAAATTGGGTCCTTGGGAATGCCCACAGTACATAATTCTATAGTATGTTGTATGGATATTATGTTCACCACTTGATTGCATATTTGGATTTAATTTGGACTGATTGCTGTATCTCCACTGAGTATAATTCGTTATGCTCACCCCACTATTTTTCCAACCTTTCAGGTTAAGGAGCTTGGCAGGACAAGGCAACCAGCGGGGCAATTTTTATTTAATAATAGAACTTTTAAATTTCAAGTTTTGAAACAAGAAGTTTTAAATAGTTGATTTTCATTTTGACACTTAAGTATTGAATTTTGGTATTTTTGCAAATGTTGATTTTTGCTTATTACATTTGGTATTAACTCTTGAATGTGAGAAATTATTTTAGAAGTGATGTTTCCGCGTTTTGTGTTAAATTTTTATGGATTTTTAAAGTATATGGTTGCCTTCGTATTGTGGCGACTTTTGAAAAATATTTATTTACAGGCTATTTTGACTTGAGTAACGCCTCGAGTTATTAAAAAAAAATTGGGGCGTTACATCATATCCTAAGTATCAACAATATATAAAGCTGCAAGATTAGAATCAGAAATAGAGATAGGAGTATAAGGGGTAAGCAAAGTAGGTACCTCATTTTCAATCTCCGAAAAATCAGATGGCACTGTAGTATCAACATAGGGGTTATCATGGTCTGAAGAGGATAATATTGGAGTATAAGCATTGTCTAAGTTTCTCCTTGTATAACATTTTCGGAACAAGTGACGTGATCTATCATCCTCAATTCAAGATTCATTTTAAGATTTCCCCTCCTTTCCAAAAATCTACAGTTTCTTTTCATCTAACCACACTCGTTCCTCTTCCTTACGACTAATCTCCCCCAAAAGAGGAACTAACGACACATCATCAGAAAAAAATTGATTCTGACTCACAAAATTCAACATCCATAAAAACATAGTATTTTCCTGTAGGGGAATGAAAGCATTTGTTGCCCTTCTAGGAGCTAGAATAGCCAAGGAAGACATTTCAGAGCACAGGGATCAAATTTATCTCTGAGATGGGAGTGCACGTGGACATAACACACACAACCAAAAACTTTGGAACAGATACTTAAAACAGAGAGAATAGAGTGAAATTGGGACAACATTTTTAAGGGAGTTTGAAAGTCAATGATGCGAGCAGGCATCCGATTTATGAGAAAGACAAATAGTTACCGCTTCAACCCAAAAACGTTTTGGAACACGCATAGTAAAACACAATACCCAAGCAACTTCAAGAATGTGTCGATTTTTTCACTCTGCGATAGGGCTGTAAGCAAAAATCGTCAAACCGAAAAATCAAACCGAAACCGCATTTTGGAAACCGTCGATTTAGTGCCACGTGGACCCGTCAACGAAACGGTTTTGAACCAAACCAAACCGGTCAAAAACGATTTGAAGGTTTAAGAAATTTTATTGCTGTTTAAAACCAAACCGGACCGGAGAAAAAATAAATAAAAATTAAAAAAATGAAATTTTCTAAATTGTAACTTGTAAGACTTTTGTGTTGAGTTTATTTATTTATTTTTAAATGAGGCTCATATATTCCACAGGCTCTTAAACTGAAAGTCTGAAACGATTCATCAAAAAATTTCACGTTGTATTTCATATAAATTACTATCACCAAACAATTATCAATTTATATAAACTGCATAGTACTCCAATGATTAAACAAATTTCAATCAAAATCAAAATCCTACATTGAACATCCTTTAAAAAATTATTGCAACTTCTGATTCCATCAATTATAATTTGTAGAAATCTTGATAAAAAGTTGATCGGATCAACAACTATGTAATCAAAGTAAACAAAATAAAAATTTCAAATCTTAGAAACAAAATTATATATTGTAAATAAATTTATTTAGGTATAGATTTACCCAATATTCTAAATTGGCTTGAGAATCGGTTAATCAAAAAATTATAAGAAGAGAGAAGAAAAGAATAAAAGAGAAGAAGGAAAGTGCTGGGATCTAAAATGAAGAAGAAATCCTATTTATTTTTATAAAAGTGATTGGAGATTGAATCATATATTTTACCAAAAAAATAAAAAAATCCTATGAAATCGTCCGGTTCCCGGCGGTTCCCATATTAGAATCGGGAACTAGATCGAAACCGGTTGGTTCTTAATAATTTGTCCCAAAATCAAATTATTTTTTAGAAGATTCGAAACCGAATCGACCGATTCTAAATGGTTCTGGTCCGGTTTCACCGATTCTGGAAATAAATGTCTACTCCTAAATTAATGGTATAAAAATAGACAGAAAAAAATATACGGCGAAATCGACGATTTAAAATCTGACGCAGGGCAAAAAAATATACGGCGAAATCGACGGTTTAAAATCGGACCAAACCGTTAGGTTTAGGTTTGAATTTTTTTCAAACCGTTCAAAATGGTTTGGTTTAGGTTTGAGTTTTTCTCAAACACAGTAAACGGTTTGGTTTGAAAATCTGTCAAAAATCGGTAAAATCGGACCGCTTAAACCCCTACTCTGCGATACCATTTTGTTAAGGTGTGTAAGCACAAGTGCTCCGGTAGTTAAAGCCGTGAGTCGAGAAGAAGTTGCCAAGAACTTGGTTTACAAACTCACGACCATTGTCAGAGTGAATAACTTTAACCTGTGTATGAAATTGTGTCTCAATCATTTTTGAGAATTTTTGAATAACAAGCCCGACTTCATCCTTAGATTTTAACAAATATATCCAACAAACTAGTACAGTCATCAATGAAAGAGACAATATTTATGACCTATAATAGATGGAGTAGAGAAAGGCCCCCAAATATCAGTATGAACACAAGTAAAAGAAGCAGAAACTTTTATTAAAACTGACTTTGAAAAGTACACGATGATTTTTAGCAAAAATACATTGTTCACACCGCATACTAGAACTAGAAATGTTTTTAAATAGTTTTGGGAACAAGTGTTCTAAGTAAGGAAATGAAGGATGGCCTAATCGACAATGCCACAAAAGGATCCTATCTCTTAGTGAGGATTTACTAACAACTTGAAGACCACGGCTATCTTCAATTTGCAAACACCTTGTTCCTTCCAAGAAATACAGTGTTCTCTCTCTCTACCAGTGTCAATCATCGTCTTCGTTCGATTGTCCTGAAATACACAATTAGTAGGTGAGAAGATGACAGAGCAATCAAGATGCGTTGTAATTTTACTAATAGATAAGTTATTAGTGGAAAACGTAGGTGCAAGTAAAACGGATAAGAGAATAGGTGAAAACAAGACATTTCCGGTCCCAATAATTTTGATAGAAGTCCCATTAGCCACCTGAACAGACTCAACAGACAAGTTTGTCAATGAATCAAAAGTAGAGGGATTACGGGTAAAATGATCGGTAGCTCCAGAGTCTAACCCAAAAATCAGATACAGTAGAAGTAGATTGCACTCCAGAAATACCTTCCCAAAAGATAAACGAGCAACATGAGAAACAGTAAATGTAGGTGCATGAGTAGACGCAGCAGATGAATGCGTAGCCTAGGATGATCTTCCACCCCTCTTCTCTGCCCTCTTTGCTAAATATCAGTCTGGATAGCCATTTTTCTTGAAACATTTGTCAACAATATATCCTTTAAGGTGACAGAATGAGCAAGTTTCAGTAGACTGAATAGGGGCTCGAGATCGAGGATTGAATCCTTTTACAGCTAGCGCAGACGCCTCAGAGTGGCTTTCGGCCCCATAATGAGCTGTCTATGTTCCTCACGACGAACAGTCGAGAACACCTCTTCCAAGCTTGAAAGGGGTGTAGTGGTTAAAATACGACTATCCCCTTGATCTAAACCATGATCAAGTCCCGCCAAAAACATATAAATCCTATCTTCAGCACACCTTTTTTAACGCATCAACATCGGCGGCACACTTCATGGAATTAGGTCTGCGATAGTCAAGCTCCAAGAAAATGAAATTCATTTCAGTATAGTATGTAACAAGAGGTCACCCCTCTTGCCGCAACTGAAAGGATTTTTTCATTAGTTCATAAACTTAAGACGAATCAGAGACATCAAGATAACCTCTCTTAACCACATCTCACACGTCTTTGGCTGTGTCAAACTGAACAAAGTGGGCCACAAAAGCATCGATCATAGAATTGATAAGTCAAGACTTAACGATGGCATCATCTGCCACCCATTCACCATAGCTACTATCAGTTTCTTTTGATATAGTTAGTTCACCAAAAATATGGGTTCTTTTCTTCTGGCCAGTAATGTGCATCTCTAGTAATTTTGACCACACACGATAGTTAATGCCATCAAACTTAATGTGAATTGGAAATGATGTTTCATGAACTAACGATGTAACTACTTTGTTGCCGGCTATTATTTCAAGTTAATGAATACCAAGTCCCGATCACAGAAGACACAAGAAATCAGCAACACTAAGGCCTAAAAAATCATAAATCAACAGCAAAATCTGCCTAAAACCAGGAATCAACAACACAGATTATTAAAGACCAGAACAAAGTTCAACTACTGAGAGAAATATGGCATGGCTCATCGAAAATCCACAAATTTGAGAGCTGATTCTAGGAAATGCTGTGAACCCGGCATTAACAATCCTCCTTTACAAGGAAGAAATACCCGTGGTTGATTACTCGTTGCCGAAACAAAAAAGGAGCAGGAACCGGAGCCAAAGCAGAAGCCGGAATCTCGCACAGCTGCTGCCGGAGTCGAGCACAGGGTTCGTACTGCTACCAGAGTCGCGATGGAGGAAGTAGCCGAATGGAGATGATCGGTGCTTAGGTTTTAGGGCGGAGGTCCAAGCTCTTGATATAGAGCTACGGGAGGCGGAGGAATAAGGCTCCGAGCCTTCGCGAACGCCGTACCCTTAGTCGCGCCTAGGGTTCGCACCCTTTGCTGTGGCCGGAATCGTTGATCGGTAAATGCTAATGTTGCAAAAGCTAGGGTTCGGGTTTTCCTCGGCTCTGATACCAAGTCGAGTTTTGGGAGGAAAATTTGTGTTATTTTATTGATAGAAAATAAGGAATATATACAAGACAAATAATTACAATTTAGTCCCTAACAATAACAAACATTACAAGTAGGTACAACTATATATTTCAACTATTCTCAACTCTAAAAGGTAAGTTCTTTTCAAACCCTATATTTTATTTCCTATTTCTTCCTTCACAATCTTCTCATATCCTATGTGTTTACATATATTTTGCATTAATGCATAATTATCTTATCTAACAGTTTCTTTTATTTCATTTAATTTGAGTTGCAGAACCCAACATAAAGTTGTGTCTATAAAATGCAAAGTTCAATTTGCCAATCAGTGATACACCAAAAATGTCTAGGACACATCTCTTACCTTCACAGCGCCTTCCTCTACGATTGACATCCGAGCATGTCGACTATAGTCCTGACCAAACTTATTTTTCAACTCTTCCATAAATTTATAATTTATGTCATATATAATCTGAAAGAAAAGTGGTCATAAATCAGATAACAATCAGGAAAATATTCAAAATCAACCATCAATGATTATGGTCAGTGATGGAACTCTCCAAAATTGTTAGTTCAGTAAAACTTGTTTGGTGATATGTTAATGGAAAATCGAGAGGCCCCTACAAATATAAAAGACAAAATCTCAAAGCATACGTGAACTATCAAATTCTACAATATCAAGTCTTTGATTAAATTTAATAAAAAAAATTTTAAAAATTCAAAAAAAAAGGACCATTCGTCTGTGTTGTGAAAGAGAACATACTTGTAAGTGACGTGGGAGAAGACTGCCCATAAGATCAACAGGAATTTTCTCTAGTCCTTCAGGTTGTACTGTGTGAGTTGTGAATGAGAAAATTTTGCAGACAATTTCCCATGCTTTATCCCAGCCCAAGTGTTCTTCATCAAAGAGAACTCTCATGACCTCAACTATTGCAAGTGATGGATGAGTATCATTTATCTGAAGAGCGACCTGAAAAAGACGTCCTGAAAAATCATCACTGGAGCATCGGCAAAGAGCAACAAGAGCATTTTTTTAACAGCACTCGATAGAGAATCAGCAATTAATATAGTCTAAGGCAAATATAAAGTTTACATTATCCTCTGCAAATGGACAAAATGTGATCAGGAGGACTGGAAATATGAAATTGTTTATCCCTACCCTTACCCCTGCCCCTATCCCTATCCCTATCCCTATCCCTATCCCTATCCCTATCCCTATCCCTATCCCGACCCTCCACTCCAACAGAAAATGACAGCGAGGGATCAATAATAAGCATACAGATAATGACATTACATAAGATATAAAGTTTGAATAACTCAATTATTTCATTTACGATGCGTGCATGTCAGAATACAAGTGTTTATCAGTGTCCCAATTTCACATTGTCAGATATATACAAAATGTTTGGCTTCCAACCTTCTCTGTGAATTCGTCCAAGTTATCATGGACATCTTTAAACCTCCGAATTATGTCTTGTATAGATGCCGAAACAAAGAAGTATTGTTGCTTTAATCGCAATTCCTTTCCCTGAAAAACGAGGAACAAGAACGAAGTAAGATAATGATTGCTTAGGATAGTTTCCAGACAGAGTGGTAAAAGCATAAAATCATCAGGTGAACTCAAGTTTCAGTTGATGCCAATGATAACCAATTATTGTTATCCAGTGTCATTTAGAGATGTATGATGCAAAAATAAGCCCTTAATTTCCCTTCCTTCAGACTCCATATCAAAGCTAAGGATGCATTTTATGGCAGCACTGAGAAATTCATTACATCCATAACACCAAACAAATAAATACAAAAGAAAAATCATATCAGGGAGGATGTATGGGAAGTGCTGGTTTTGAACCACTGCAGTTTCATCAAAAATGAGGGGAAAAACTGGGGCAGTTGTAGAGAAACATAATTGGTCATCTGGAAGCAAGAATGATGACAAGGGCAGCATTTCTCAACCAAATCAAGATATCCTATAGTTTCATCAAAAAGAAAGGTGCAGGTGAAGATCAAACCCACAGCTGAGTGACACAAGTCTATACATCTTATGGAGAGTGGGGTGTGGCTTAGAGACCAACAAAAGTTCACCAATCTTTTGCAGAAAATGAAAAAATTTCAAAAGCTGTTTCCCTGAGACTTTCTAGTTGACACTGACTAGATCGTGTTTGGATTTTCAGCTCAAAAATTTAATCACCTCGCCCATGGATCTGATAGAGATGGCCTAGCATCTATGTATATAACTGAAATAAGGTTTTTTTAGAATCCTTCTCATCTTTCCCAAAAGCATTCAACATATTAGAGGGATATTATTCAGTATTCACAATTATTATGAGAAAGCAAGCAAGACACTCATGGATGTCAAGACACACATGCGGGCACGAGCATCCATTTGAGAAATATATACCTGATAAGAACGATCATCGGGATACAAGACATTGCTTATGATTTCAGCCTTCTGTCTGTTGACCACAGCATTGATATAGTCACCAGTATTGTAAGATTCCTGCAATGTATTTTCCACATAATAAGATATCAGAAAATGCATATATAATGACATACGAGATCATAAAAACTTTAAAACAAAAATTTGTTACGGTCAAAATCAGTTCTTATTAATTCTATCTCTAAGATCATCATCCTTGATGCCGAAAAAGAAAAAATAACTTCTTAACACATGATCAAGATTAATATAACAAAAACCATTTTGTACATGCTAATTGAAAACAACCAAGATTTTTCCTTTTCTTGGAAAGACATAATTAACATAATTTTTATATCATAGGGGACTAGGCACCATTCCCAATTCCCAAAAGCTCATTTTATCTTTGTTCTTCTAGATAGAGAAGAAAGAATAAACAATGGGTTCATGTTCAGGATTCTTCATTGTAAAAGTAGAAGAAAGTTCATAGGACCATGTCATCCTTCAGAAGGCATATTAAAATTGCATGATATAATACAAGTAGGAGTGAAGTCTGGTCAAATTACCAGTTCATATTGACCACTTGGTTTAGCAGCCCATAGCCGAAGATTAATAGCATTTCGTGTTCCATATCCAGGAATAGGATTGTCGTATGCAACAGCTTCAACCTACCAGGAAGAAGAAGAAATCTAAGGAAAACCAAGCAATAACAGATACTGGAGAAAGTTATAAACAAATTCAAATTATTTGATGCTGTTGTTGATGGTTGACTAAAATTTTGAATTAGTCAAAAAATACACTCACTGTTTCTCCAGGTATCCAAACTCTATAATTTACTCCATTTGAAACTTCCTCTTCAACTGTTCCATAGAACTATCCATGAAACATTCACCAAGAAACATAGAAGTTTCAGATGCAAGATTCAAGAAGATAATATAAGTACTAAATAGAAAGAACGCAGAAAATAGATTGAACAGGGTAGTACTTTCAGACCTTCACAGCATATGACACTTGAACCCTCTCTATTTCCCAGGGATTTCCAAAGTTCAGCCAATAATCTGGCTGTTCATGTTGAAACCCATCTACTATAATTTGACGGAATAGCCCATATTGATAGCGCAGTCCATAACTAAAGAAATAGAAATTCTGTCAATCTATGCATAGTTGAACTTTATTGTCCAAAAAGAAGACTGTTCTGGTTAAATAGAGTAATAATATACTTTTTTGAGTCTGATTACAAGCTTCGGGGCAAGCTCATCATAGGAATGTACCATGCATTATTGCTTCAACTATACACATGCTTAATCATAATAACAATGATTGTTAACAGAACAGTTTGCTCCAACTATACCCTATGTGCTTCATGGTAAGCACATCAATGGTCTCCTTGGGCTAAGATGAGACAAGTCTAAATGTGGTTGATATTTCTAAAACATCAAAGGATCTAAACAATGAAGCACAGAATATAGCATACCCCCATGCTGGAAAATCCAGCGTTGCTAAAGAATCCATCTGGCAAGCTGAAAGCCGAGCTAAGCCACCATTACCAAGGGCTGCATCTCCTTCCTTGAAAGGAAGTGAAAATACGAGGCAGCTCATGGATCAATATACTGGATAGTCAGTTTCAAATCAAATGTAAACGAAGAGATTAAATGATGAACATGAGATCAAGGGTAATATGATTACCAAAAGTTCCTCATTGGCAATCATAAAATGCATACATGCTTCAATATCAGACATAGCTGGCAAATCCACAACTACTTTAATTCCCATTTCCCCCATTGAATTATTTTTGTAGTGAAAGTGCAAGGCCACTTCTAACTCTTCATATACATGGAGGAGACCTCTTCTTAGCTTACCCTTCTCAGGAACCCTAGGAGCCCTATTTCCAGCAACTACGAATTTCCCAAAATGGAGAACCAGGGGAAAAGGACAAAGAAGTATGGGAGATAGTAGACCAGGTGCAAATGTTCAGTGACTGACAAGACAATGATCATATTTTATTCGGACACTGGAAAGATAGCACATATTGTTTTCATTCATTTTCATGCTCCATAAGGTAGTAAAGACTTTCATATCTGAACTGAGCTTACTGCTTAAGAGCATGCAAGTAAGGTAACATAAATTGGAGAACTTGATAACCTGCTCAGCTAAAACTTCAAACTCAAACCCAAGTTGGCCCAAAGCATCTGCATACTGGTCTCGAATGCCGAGGTTTATGACACTGTTTGACAATGAGCGACCTGACAAATAAATGCCACATTCATCTTCTTTGCAAGGAACAGAATAAATATTTTACCGAAATTGTAGTGCTATAGCAGTAGAAGTGGAAGGAAAAAGATCAGAAAAATAAATGGAGAAATAGGAGAAGGGCCAAACTAGCAGCAAGCAACTTCAATATCTAGACAAGTATGCTGCTCGATTATGCTTGATGTAGGAAGAAATTGATTAAAAGAAATATAAGAAAGGGCCACAAACCAGTTAAGTCCTATAATTTTCCGAGCCTGAAAACAGGGAAAGAAAAAGATAATGTAGAATACTTAAGCAAATTCATATAATTAATTAGTACCCATAAGAAACTCAAGTGAAAGAAAGTATAGGCGTTTTGGATCTTTTTTCTTAAAATAATGGTGAGTGTCGTGCCACCGCTCGATAAGCCGATCTCTTACGCTGTGGGATAATGCCTGCATACATTATTTGAAGAAATTAAAATATAAACATCCATTGGCTGCTGACATAAGAGTAATATGTAAGCAAAAAGTTTTACCTTCTTTTATGCTTTTTGTGTGCATGGAAAATACAGTAATTTGTTCTTTATTACTTCAATTACTTACGGGGTTGTCAGCATATATATTCATAAAGATTAAGGAGTGCAAACTTTATTCAACATAAACTTTTGAAGAAAGTGATCCACAAAGGTTCCCATGATAAAATGTAATCCAGCATTTATTTGCAGGTCAGTAGTATCCTTAAATATGAATATGCACAGGGCCGAAAGTAGAAGAGAGCAGCTATGATGTCATCTAATCGAACGTAGAAACATATTTAAATTCATGTGGTGTATTTAAGAATGTGATCAAAAAGCACGTTACCCAATCCACTAAGCTTCCAACTAAAATCTAAATAATTTACAGGCCAACATCATTAAAAGAACGGAACATAACCTGATAAGCTTCAAAATCATCAAAAACTGAACCTTGACCTAGCCACCGTGTACTCAACATGATAGACAATATCCTTCTGCAAACTTACTGGATCATTCTTCAAAAACCCATCCATCAATCTAAACATCTTCTCTGGCTTTGCTCTGTGATCTCCCAGCGATTCAAACCCGAGCCCAGCTTTCCTCACAACCAACCCTCTTCCACCCAAGCCCACTTCCGCGCCACTAGAGGCATCACCGGGCTCAAGTGCCTCCGTCAATGCCTTCTTAATAATATCCAAATTTTCAACATTCTCGATTTTCTTGCCCTCCGAAGTTTTTACATAGAACTTTTTAATAAAAAAATTCCCCTCAAATTCGACAGTGGCTCTTTCAACAACGAGGCCGAGGACTTTGAAAACCCGAGTGATAACTTGAAGCAGCCCGATTTTGTTCCGGGCTTGGATTATGAAGAGCGTGGAGTCTAATGCGTCGACGTTTTGGACTGAAATGGTTGACGAGCTGCCAGGGGGAGTAACATTAGTAATAGAATCATTATTATCGGTTGTTGAGGCTTGTAAAGGGCTGGAGAAGCCATTAGATAATTTAAATACATGGGTACTCCGGTGGAGCTTTGTGGGGCTTAATGAAATCGAAAGTAGACGGTTGAAATAGCAAGGTGAGAGAACCGAAAGATTTGAGAAGGATGATCTAACGGTGAGAAGAGAAACTGTACTGGCAGACATTGTGTGTAACTAGGAGCAGTTTTCAAGTGCGCTTATCTGAATTCCGGAGTTGGGAGTGAAGGGTAGAGAAAAAAATGCAGAGACACCGCAACGAGGTGGATCATGGCAGAGGAGACTTTGCTACCTGCCTTTCTTTACGGAAGAGGTTAGATCTCTTCCATCTCTGCCTCACTCGTTGTCACCTATGTTGAAGAAAGGTTTGCTTGGGGGTCCCTGATGATTAAATAAACCAAGATTTTTACATGACTGCAATTTTAGGCGGAGGTGGAGCTCGGGAATGTGAGTATCGATAGCTGTGAGATAATTAGCCACACAGTTGGGGAAAATGCACAAGTAGAAAAAAGGTCGCTCGCTTTATATAAAGACTAGTCGATATCACGTGTGAATTATATATTTTTATATTTTTATGATTTTAATTTTTTTAGAATCATTTTAATTTGAAAAAAACGAACAAAATAAAAATCGAAAGGAAAATGAGCACGTAAATATAAAAAAAATATAACAAATATGTACAACGAGAGTATTTGAAATTCCACCAGATTCTTCATCGTCATATTCTTCCTCACATCGTCGGACAACAAAAATCACAGGACGACATACTTGACTTCCTTCTTACACAAATTGTGACAACAGTTAGATTTTGTCTATATTCGTGATCTAGAGTTATAATTTGCCTAATATGGTATAAAGTCAACAATTGTGGGTATATTTACAGAATAAATAAATCACATATTTAAACACAACAGGTAGAATTGAGAAAAACAAGTAGAGATCACGGAGACAGTCATCTCCGTGCCTCCGTGACACGGAGATTAATGTAGAAAAAAAAAAGGTAACTTACCGATTAGCTTAAATCAAATACAGGTAAGTGAAGCAATATTCGTTTTTCTAAGCTGAAATACAGTAAGTTCTGAAATCAGTAACTTGAAATACTGGTAAGTGAAAAAATATTTGTTTTTCCTAAGCTGAAATACGGTCAATTCTAAAATCGATAATTTGAAATACAGTTAGCTCATTAAATCCGGTAAGTTTCAACCAAAATACGGTAAGAACGATTCCAGCAAGCATATCAAATACAGTAAGTGTGATTTAAATTCGATAAGATCGACACGGAAAATCAGGTTTAATTCTTTGTTCCAATTAGAGAGAAAATATATTTTAAAAATGCAAAAAAAGTACTGTACCTTTAATAAAAAACAAAGAAAGTGAAGTTTTTCAGGATTTATCCGTATCAAATTATTTTTTAAATTTTGTCGAAATGTATTATTATATCAAGTTATTTTTAAAATTTTGCCAAAATGTAAATAGCCAAAAAATGTTGAAATTTTTTATTCAAAAAGGAGTAGAGATTTTGAGTTTAACCGATTCGTTTTATACTTATCGGATTTCAATAAATTGAACCTACCGGTATCACTATATCTGTATTTTCAATGGCAGAAGTGATTACGCCCAAAGTTTATCGCGGTATTGTAATGTAGCTTTGGGGTGTCGTATCCACAGAGAGATGGAAATTAAATTAAGGAGTCTCTAAATAGGTGCTCGTTCACTTAAAATTGTCTAAAGATATCAATGTTGATTAGATCAATATCAAAGTTTTTGGAATAAAATTCAGTAATTAAAATAGTGAAGCTCAGAATTCCCTCACCCGGATTAGATCATTCAATGTCAATCATTCAAATTAATAACACAATTAAAGGCTTTCATCCCGGCACTTTAATCGGATGATTTGATGTTTAAGATCAATGTAATTCACAATTGTACTTGTAGATCCTAATTTCCTTTCACAATTTTCACAAGCAATTATTGGAATTAGATTATAAACCAACCACATACATGTAGCATAAAGTTGTAAATAATCACACCAATAATATCCAAGTAATGAAAATTCAATAAGTATTTCGATTATTCAATAGGAAGAATATGATTAATCCTATGAAAACCTAATACAAATTAAACCAAACTCACAACAAATCCATCAATAAACTTATATGAAATTGAAATTCAATAATTAGTTTAATTTCACGATAGAAGAAACATGATTAAGTCTATGAGAAATCGAGTAAACATTAAACCAATTCCACATATACATATAAGAATGAAACCCTAGATCTACAAGTGTTTTAAATCAGATAAATACCAAAGGAATTGAATAATTGACATGAAATCCCAAAATCCGGTGAGTTCCTTCTTTGCTTCAATAATTCTTTAGCCTTCCATGGAGTTTTCTTGTTCCCAAGGTGAAAAGAATTGTTCCAAGATGATGAATAATGGCTTCTGAACGTGTTTTGATCTATTTAGGTCGAGAAAATCAAGCAAAATGAGTTTCCATAGGTGTTTAGGTTATTTTCGAAATTAGAACAGATCTGCCGAAAAAATCCCTAAGCTACCGCTTAGTGTAAATTCAAGCGGTAGCTTAGTTCAATGATATTTGCCTTTGAATTCTCGGTAGGGTTGTGGGCGACCGCTTGACAATTTACTCCAAGCGACCGCTTAGTTATAATTTTTTCCGCTGGACAGCTTTTAGTATTTTGCCAATATCTTTCTCTCCAGTTATCTGATTGAGGTGATTCAAAGTGCGTTGAAAAGCTGACTCGATGGGCTACAACTTTCATTCAGATGTCAACTTCCAATTCAATCTTGTACCATGTGAAACAACGGTTTCAAGATGAGGCTAAAAATCGGTGCAAAAGTTTTCAGTTTGAAAGTTGATGTGTGAGAATGTCTTGGTTATATGTCACCCCTTTGACTCCTTTCTTCCTCCAATTGGCGCCGAACACTCTCAAATCTTCATATCTTCATTTTCCTTGCCGAGTCATCTTTTGGTATTTGCAATTTGGTCCTTTAACTTTCGCTTTCTTCTATTTTAATCCATTTTTCACTTGTTTCTTCCATTTTTCACTTGTTTCACCCATTTGCCACCTAAACCAAGATATAGAAACATTTAGTGCATTTCGGTGTCAAATAATCATATAAATGAAAATATTAAAGGATGAAAAACGTAACAAATGTGCTATTATCACACCCCCAACTTGCTTATTGCTAGTCCCTAGCAATTTAATACAAAACGAAACAAGCAAAGACTAGTCAACGTCGTAAGTCAAATTATCAAGTTCTAATTCACCACAATGCATGCTCTTTTCAAACTCAACACCACAAAGAAATCAATAGTGTCATGATCACCAAAATGTCAAAAACACATGCCAAATGTGTAAGTGTGTGCCAAGCCATAACCATCTTACCGCTAACCCTAACACATGCAACATCAAGTATATCTCCAGTTAAAGATTCAGCTCCATAACTCACGGGTATCAAAGTGTTTAGTACGGGATTTCTCTCTATGGAGCTGAGAATAAGATACACTCAAATATGGAGGCTTAAATATTCATGCACAAGTAATAAACAAACATTGATCCTGTGATAGACATACTTTCCAATGAGAATCTATCAACTTCTTACCACAGCCTACTTGGGATCCAAACGGTCAATACAAAAGGTTGGACGACGTTTTGGTTGGGTTTTATGAGGCTAAGAGGTATAAGATTCAAAGCACTTCCAAGTATGCAACCAAGCACATTATCAAGCATTTCTAATTGATCACAACATTCAATAGGTACCATTTGTCGACATTTCAAACCCCAAAGTCAATCAAGTAGAACATCTTCAATGATTTTTTTTTTTTTTCAATTTTTTTGTTTTTTTTTGTTTTTTTTTTTTTTTTTTTTTTGAATCCACCCCAACTCTTGTCATTCTTCTTGCTTCTATTCTTCACAAATCGCATCTAATACTTATTACACACTTGGAAGTAAAAGAAGTGGGAAAATAAACATATACTTCGGTATGGATAATGTATGTGCAAGAAGGGAAAGGTTATACATGTGTATATGGTTCAAAGTGGCGACTAGGGGCTGTATTTATTGCAAAGAAAACGTTTGAGAGGCTCAAATGTTGATCCTAAATTGACCTTTATCATATCCCAAGTAATCCACTATCTTACGACAAACCATGTAATATTATTCTCACAAAAGTTGCCAATTCACAAGATCAATGGATGCTTACCACCATTTGTAGTGTGATATGACTCTCAATTCTCACCAATTCTCACATAAAGAAACTTTAACAAGAGACTCCTCTAGCCACATGTGTTAAACAACTATCTTACCACAAGGCTTGTGTGCATAAAAATAATTCAGCAAGTGTATTGACATCTAGACTTTCATAACAAAATTAACTCCTAGTGGCATATTTTGTCATTCAAGGGCACAACATGTAGCAAATCAGAGACTTAAGAGAAAAAAATTAACTTAATCATGACAAATTCAACAAGGGTACATGATAATCATGGTAGAATCCAAAGTAACTCTCTCCCCAACTAAATATTGTATTGTCCTCAATGCATAAACATGAATACTAAATAGGGAAAGAAAGATATCACCTGGAGGTGGATGTGAGTCAACATAGCACGAAGAAAGGTGAACCTGGAAGTTCTCAATGGGATGGTAATACAAGAAAAAAAAACAAAAATAACTAAAATATGAATGCAAAAACAAAAAGAAATTAAATGAATAAACTTCCCATGGGTTGCCTCCCAAGCAGCGCCTTTGTTTATCGTCATTGGCTAGACCCAATGTTCCCATTTTTAGCCCGCATCTAGCCAGGGCGATCCCAAGTTTCCTTGCAGTGCATTAAACTCATTGGCCATAACCATCGGTGCAGCTCCTCTGCCTCCATCTAATACATGTGTGGGGTCACTAGGAGAGGGCTTGAAATTTGTAGTGGGGGCCTGCAACATAGAAGGTAGAGTCCTCTTGTTAGAAACTGGTGATGTAAAATAAGGACTATTACCTGTCTCGTGATCCATCCTCTCCACGATGTCCAAACCATTTGGTTCTGGAAATTCTTGTGCTGGTCCAAGGAACATATTATCGGCTACCTCTTGTGTGAGTGTGTCAATCATGTGAGTTTGTTGACACTCATCATCTTCCTCTGGTTGTCTGGTGATATGAAAAATGTTGACTTCTAGAGTCATATTCCCAAAGGATAATTTCATGAGACCATTTCTACAATTAATCAAAGCATTAGCAGTAGCAAGGAATGGTCTACCAAGAATGATAGGAATTTTTTAGAAGCAACACTCACATTAGCTTTTACATCCACGACCAAGAAATCAACGGGGTAGTAAAATTTATCAATTTGAACTAAGACATCTTCAATTACTCCCCTAGGTTTAATAGTGGACCTATCAGCTAATTGTAGGACAACAGAGGTGGGCTTCATCTCACCTAATCCTAGCTGCGAGTAAATTTCATAAGGCATGAGATTGACACTAGCCCCTAGATCAAGAAGGGCTTGTCCAATCTCATGGTTCCCAATGATGCAAGAGACAGTAGGACAACCGGAATCCTTATATTTTGGTGGGGTCCTCTGCTCGATCACGGCACTCACGTGCTCAGTTAAGAAAGCGGTTTTCTTGACATGATGTTTTCTTTTGACAGTGCATAAATCCTTAAGGACTTTAGCATAAGCAGGAACCTGTGAAATTATATGCAAGAAAGGCAGATTGATCTTTACTTGCTTTAGGTGCTCTAAAATCTCGCTATGATGGCCAACAGATTTCGAGGTGGACTTTAGAGCTTGAGGGAAAGGTACTCTCACTGAATGTTCCACTACCTCCTCACTAGGGTTGTTCTCATTCGATTCACTAGACTCTTTTTCTGTTTCCCTAGGTTTGGAAGTTGGCTCTAAGACTTTCCCTGAACGTGTGGTTATGGCATTCACTTCCCTAAGATTGGTCTCATGTGATCCTGAAGTTTGTGCCATGTGTTGCCCCCTAGGATTTGGTTGCGCTTGAGCAGGAAATTTTCCATGCTCTACTACAGTTAAGGCATTGGTCAGTTTAGACATATGACTTTTCATTTCTTTGTTTTCCTCAACAATTTGAGTAATCACAGTCTCAAACTTTTGGTTTGTTTTACTTTGTGCCTCGATGAATGCATGTAGAGTGTCTTCTAAGGAATTCCTAGATGATACAGGTTGATGTGAGGGTGCAGTGTAAGCTCTATTGAATTGGGCAGGTTGCTAGTTTTTAGATTTCCAGCTGAAATTAGGGTGATTTCCCCACCCTGAGTTATAGGTCTCGGAGTAAGGGGTATGGGGCTTTTGATATACACCTAAAGTATTACAGTGTGCCTCATAAAGTCCCCTCATCTCAGCATAAGTAGCGCATTCTTGCACAGGGTGGTCACTTCCTCCACACACAAAACAATTACCACTGGACTCAACATGGGATGCACTATGTATAGATTTCGAGTGTCTAGCACGTAAGGTCTCAAGTTCTTTAGTTAGGGCTTCTACCTTTGCTCTAAGGCTATCCTCCTCCCTAAGGTGATATATACCTGTGCTAGTGGGATTACTTGCGGGTCGTGACCTATTAGTACTCTCAGTGGCACTAGGTCCGGTCCATGTATGAGCTTTCTCAGCTAGTTCATCTAGGTATTCCATGGCTTCGTCAGGATCCTTCCGTAAAAATTCACCATTGCACATCATTTCTATGAATTGGCGCTCTCTAGGTGATAATCCCTCGTAGAAGAAACTCACTATACGCCAACTCTCGTAACCATGGTGGGGGCAAAGGGTTTGTAGTTCTTTAAATCTTTCCCAGGTCTGATATAGGGTCTCACTATCCTTTTGACTAAACGTAGAAATTTGTTTTTTAAGTGCGTTAGTCTTATGGTGGGGAAAGTATTTATTAAAGAAGGCTTGAGTCATTTCATCCCAGGTGCCAATCGAACGTGGTCTCAATGAATACAACCAGCTTTTTGCCCTTTCCTTAAGGGAGAATGGAAAGAACTTAAGCCTAATTGCATCCACTATACCATGTTGATTGTGGAAGGTTGCTACTACCTCCTCGAATTCCCTAATATGCACATACGGGTTTTCATTTTCAAGTCCATGGAAATTTGGGAGAAGTTGAATCATTCCAGGATTAAAATCTACACGTGGCATATTGGGTGGAAACATGATACATGATGGTGTAGATGTGCGTGTGGGGTGTAAGTAATCATGCAAAGTTCTGTAAGGTGCATCATGCTCACTATCAGACATTGTGTTACGTGATGTGGTGGTCGTGGCAATAGATGCAGTGTCAAAAATAGGGTTAGGAAGAGATTCAAACACTGGACGAAGTCTGTCAGTAGAGCTTCCTATATCGCCTCGATCCCTGCTCATAAACACAAGCAAAAGAAAAAAAATGGAACTATGTGAAAAACTAGAGAAAATAACGAGAGAAAATAAACTAACAAAACAAACAAACAAAAAAAAAATGAAAATGAAAAATGGAACGAAGTCACCCTTTTGCTAGAAGATCCTTCAATTTATTGTACCGTCTCCCCGGCAACGGCGCCAAAATTTGATTACGCCCAAAGTTTATCGCGGTATTGTAGTGTAGCTTTGGGGTGTCGTATCCACAGAGAGATGGAAATTAAATTAAGGAGTCTCTAAATAGGTGCTCGTTCACTTAAAATTGTCTAAAGATATCAATGTTGATTAGATCAATATCAAAGTTTTTGGAATAAAATTCAGTAATTAAAATAGTGAAGCTCAGAATTCCCTCACCCGGATTAGATCATTCAATGTCAATCGTTCAAATTAATAACACAATTAAAGGCTTTCATCCCGGCACTTTAATCGGATGATTTGATGTTTAATATCAATGTAATTCACAATTGTACTTGTAGATCCTAATTTCCTTTCACAATTTCCACAAGCAATTATTGGAATTAGATTATAAACCAACCACATACATGTAGCATAAAGTTGTAAATAATCACACCAATAATATCCAAGTAATGAAAATTCAATAAGTATTTCGATTCTTCAATAGGAAGAATATGATTAATCCTATGAAAACCTAATACAAATTAAACCAAGCTCACAACAAATCCATCAATAAACTTATATGAAATTGAAATTCAATGATTAGTTTAATTCCACGATAGAAGAAACATGATTAAGTCTATGAGAAATCGAGTAAACATTAAACCAATTCCACATATACATATAAGAATGAAACCCTAGATCTACAAGTGTTTTAAATCAGATAAATACCAAAGGAATTGAATAATTGACATGAAATCCCAAAATTCGGTGAGTTCCTTCTTTGCTTCACATAATTCTTTAGCCTTCCATGGAGTTTTCTTGTTCCCAAGGTGAAAAGAATTGTTCCAAGATGATGAATAATGGCTTCTGGACGTGTTTTGATCTATTTAGGTCGAGAAAATCAAGCAAAACGCGTTTCCATAGGTGTTTAGGTTATTTCCGAAATTAGAACAGATCTGCCGAAAAAATCCCTAAGCTACCGCTTAGTGTAAATTCAAGCGGTAGCTTAGTTCAATGATATTTGCCTTTGAATTCTCGGTAGGGTTGTGGGCGACCGCTTTCCAATTTACTCCAAGCGACCGCTTAGTTATAATTTTTTCCGCCGGACAGCTTTTAGTATTTTGCCAATATCTTTCTCTCCAGTTATCCGATTGAGGTGATTCAAAGTGCGTTGGAAAGCTGACTCGATGGGCTACAACTTTTATTCAGATGTCAACTTCCAATTCAATCTTGTACCATGTGAAACAACGGTTTCAAGATGAGGCTAAAAACCGGTGCAAAAGTTTTCAGCTTGAAAGTTGATGTGTGAGAATGTCTTGGCTATATGTCACCCCTTTGACTCCTTTCTTCCTCCAATTGGCGCCGAACACTCTCAAATCTTCATATCTTCATTTTCCTTGCCGAGTCATCTTTTGGTATTTGCAATTTGGTCCTTTAACTTTCGCTTTCTTCTATTTTGATCCTTTTTTCATTTGTTTCTTCCATTTTTCACTTGTTTCACCCATTTGCCACCTAAACCAAGATATAGAAACATTTAGTGCATTTCGGTGTCAAATAATCATATAAATGAAAATATTAAAGGATGAAAAACGTAACAAATGTGCTATTATCAAGAAGCAAGGAGTTCAATATCCGATTTTTACTTACCATATTTCAATATACGGTAAGCACTTACCGCATTTCAATATCCGGTAAGTGTTTACCATATTTCAATATACGATATCCACTTACCGTATTCTAGCAGCTCAATATATAGTATTCTCTTACCGTATATAAATATCCGGTATTCACTTACCTCAATATCCGGTAAGTATATAATCTGTCCGGTAAGTATATAATCTGCATATAAATTCCAACAGATTATATAACATTGATTATTTTATTTCCATGTTTTTAAATTTTATTTGGTGATTCATATGTTTAACTCCATAAATATGAAGCTCTAAATATTTTTTGACTCTCCCATTGCATCAATATCTTGATCAATTTTTTTTAAAAAAAATTAACATTACGCTCATAGCTTAATTTCAAAAAATTCAATACTGCACAAGCTTTCTCAAAACTACTTGTAAAACCTAAATCCTAAATCCAATACAAATATTGCTTCACAATTCTTAAATTCAAAAAGTTAGATTAAAAAGCTGTCACATGATTTTATTTTTTTCCCCATAATTTTCTGCCCCTCTTTTAATTTTTTCATCCTAAATAAATTCATCGGGACTGGGGTGTCTAAGGAGCAAGTTTGTTTTTCTACAATTTGCTTCTTGATGTACTCATTTTCTCAATTTGATATTTAGCTGCTGATGTCATACAATATCCAGTATGCAAGAATATAAAATCATATATAAAACCAATAAGTCAGTAAATTGAGATTGAATTTCTCCATGGCGTGTCACGGAGATGTTGTCTTCGTGACACGGAAAACGTTTTTCCGTATCACAAACATAGCTATCTCCATCTCCGTGACACAAAGATTAATGTGAGAAAAAAAATGTAACTTATCGGTTAGCTTAAATCAAATACCGATAAGCGAAGGAATATTCGTTTTTCCTAAACTAAAATACGGTAAGTTCTAAATCGGTAATTTGAAATACGGTAAGCTCATTGAATCCGACAAGGTTCAACCAAAATACGGTAAGAACGATTCCCGTAAGCATATCAAATACAGTATATGTGATTTAAATCCGGTAAAATCGACACGAAGAAAACTAATGATTTTATTAGCATATAACTTATGAAAATTACTTAAGAATTCAATTGTATTTAATTTAACTCACTAATTAACGACATATACGCTGACATAGTTGAAGTGGATTTAGGGACACAACTGATAGTTATAAATTAACAACTGTCAAATGATTATTCGTTCAAGGGGTTGATTATTAACTAATAATCACACGTAGGCAAAAAAAACAAATTATAAAGGTATGTAAATTACAAAAGTATATTTGTAAAACTTGACTTTGAGAAATTTAAAATGGTTAATTAGTAAGTTAAATTGAATACAATTGGATTCTTAATTTTCATAAGTTATATATATGCTAATAAAATCATTAGTTTTCACCGTGTCATGGAGAAACTTTTTTTTTATTAAGGCACAGTAATGTGAAATAATTATTCGCTCAAGGGGTTGATTACTAACTAATAATCACACGTAGGCAAAAGAGCAAATTATAAAGGCATGTAAGTTACAGAAATATATTTGTAAAACTTGGCTTTGAGAAATTAAAAATGGTTAATTAGTGAGTTAAATTGAATACAATTGGATTCTTAATTTTCATAAGTCATATATAAAATCATTAGTTTTCACCGTGTTACGGAGAAACCTTTTTTTATTAAGGCACAATAAATCGTAAAATATTAAAAAAAAATTAATTCATAATTTTAATAATTGTATAAAATTGTTTACAATGAGGTACATTATCAATTTCAATTTTTAATTGTTTTATTATTATTAATAAAAAATGATTTTCTCTCTCATAAAATATATGCAAGATTACGTCACAATAATTGAGACACGGTAGAATGCACCGTTACTGTTGCATCTACAGTACATCCTTATTGCTCTTTTTAAGAAAAGTTAGAAAAAAGAATTAAGAGCCTGTTTGATTCTCATTCTCATTTTTATTCTTCTACTCATTTTCAATAAAATAATATTTTCCATCACATCAATAATTTTTCCTTCTTTTTCAACCACATATTCACAATTCATTATATCATATTTTACAACTAACAATTTTAAAAAATATTATCACGTGGTAATTCAAATTAATAAATCTACAAAAATATATAATATACAAAGCCTATTTGATGCCCATTTTTTGAAAAGAAATATGTATTTTGAAATAGGGATTTGATCAAGAATGTGTAGTTAAAAAATAATAAAAAAATTTAGTTTACGTGTAATATTATTTTATTGAAGAATGTTTAGTTAAAAAAAAAAGAGTGAGAAAAATGCATTTTGAAAAAAATAGAAATCAAACAAGGTCATAGAAAACCCATCACTCCTCTCACTCCCCTTCTCTCCCCTGTCTCTCTTCACTCATTGTTGGAGCTTCTCTTCACCCTATCCATCAAAGCTACTGCAACCCCACTTTTTCTTCTCCTTTTTCTCTTCACACCCTACACACTGGAGGCGCAACAACGTCGTGGCAGCATTGGAGCACCGCGCGTCCAATCTTCTTCAAAGATGGTTTGCTTTGACCGCAGCAGCATTGGAGCGCTGCGTGTCAAATTCAAATATGAAACCAAAAGTTGGTTTCAGATCTAAAAATATTCATCAAATATGGTTAGCTCGGTGGCTATGGTCGACAACGACAAAAGATGTTAGTGGTAAGATGGTGTTTTGGTGGTTGAAGGTAATCGTGCATCTTAGGGGTGATATCAAGCATCCATATGGGCTCCAAAGGATTGTATGAAGCATTTTTTACGAACTACGACTCTTTTTGTTCTAAGTTGCTCGATTTTCATGATGATTGTGAGGTCTCAAGTACTCTCTCCAAAGGTGAGTTAGCATCGTTGTGGAAAGTCTAAGACAATAAGTGGAAAGGGGTTTTGCTATCTTAAAGAATATTACAACGTATCATGGTCAAGAAATGACTAGAAAATTGTCTTTAATTACACTTTGCAGTTGTAATTTAACACTGACTTCTTCTCCCTTGATTATTTTCTTGTGGCATCTGTACCCTTCAATTGTTTGTAGGAGATACTGTATGGGATGTACTGTATTTGCAATGAACAAAACCTTAATAAAATGTTGAAAAAGAGAGAATTCCTCCAAAATCACTAAATATTCCATTAACAATTCATTAAAAACAACTGGAAATGAAACAAAAATGTAGTTCTCTATATAAGAAAACAGTTTGGAAAAAACGATGGCCACGGAAGGAAATCAAACACCCTACTAAGATTCATTAGGACAAAAAATCATAATAATGAACATTTTTTCATCCTAGATCACGATTAGAATATCTTGACTTTGGGATAAAAGTAAAATTGTGGACGAAAAGGAAAATGAACATTGACTATAAAATGGAGTTGGGGAGATTGTAGTGAAGGAATGGTGGTGGTGAGAGTTGTTTAATGTTGTAGCGTCAGTGATAGTGGTGATAATTTTGTTATTGGTTGTTGGTAGTTTGTTTGTTTTTAGTTTGGTGGTACGGCATTTTGGTTGTGATGAGGTCGAGGTTGGGTGGAATGGGATAAATAGTGTTTTGACCGATTATTTGAGTGTTTGTGACCAATAAATAATATGTAACCGATAAAATTGATAATTGTGAGTAATAAATGATAGGTGACATGAAAAATGTGAAATTACGACAAATTTTGTTATTATGTCTCACAATTTGTTAAGTTATGATCAATTAATTTGATAATTTATGATCGAAAAATAATTTATGACCAATTAATTTGATAATTTGTAACTATTAAATACGTTGTGATCAATCAAATTTGTAATATGTGATCCAAAAATAATACACGATATATTAGTTTGATAATTCTTAACTAACAAAGAAATTGTGATCTATAAAATTTGTGATTGAAAAATACTAGGTGATTATTTTATAATTTATGATCAAGAAATAAGTTGTGACCTAAGGTGGACCTAAGAATCCGGATATCGTTCTCACAAGGATTATACTTTAGCACTTAATCTAATTTCTTTCTAACTACTATTCGAGAAAGCAAGCAAAGTTTTGTATGTTGTGATTTTCAACTTAAAAACATGAAAATATATGGATGCACACAATAATTGATATTGAGATTAAACAATGAACATTGGGGCAGACCGTTTCACCTATTTGATCAACTTTAGGTCTTAAATCAATATTCATAATCTAATGTAGTATTCGGTCGAATTCTTCTAATGTATTCAATGTACCTCTCTCTAATTCTCATTGAACCTATTTAACTAATCAAATTCCATATCTCTATGCAAATGAGCTTTAATTAAACGAAACATTGGTTCTAAGAATTCATATATGACCGCAATAATTAATATACATAGATCTACACGTTATATTAATTTACCGAATTTTAATATGTGGTCTAAACAAATAATCTGCATCTCTACGTAATTATTGCCTACGAAATCATTGAATAATTGGCCAGAGAATTCAAAGCATTCAGAATATAATTAAAATCAATGCATATGAATAAATGAACTTGAATCTTGAATTAAAGAAATAAAGGGTCTCAAATGTTACATTGTTCTCCCTAATAAAAAAATTAGTTACTCATGATAATGGAAGAAAAACAAAAGGTATAGAGTTCATAACTGGGTTTGGAAATCTTAATCATGGAAAGAATTGGATCTTGCACCAAGAATCTTCTTCAACCACAAAAGCCTTCAACCCCTAGCTTTTGCTCTTTGATCTTGGTGATTATGTGTTTTTATCCCTTTTAATCTTTCTCTCTCAATCTCAAGTTGTATTCTTTGCCTCTCAATTGTGAATAATCTTTCAAAAAGTGTCAAAGATCTTTCTTTATACTTGTCTCCACATCGGTATCAAAAATAGGGTTTTTATGGGCTTCAAAACGGATGAAACATGCCCTGGATACGTCCAGACAGCGCCACGGAGCCATGGAGTGGCACTGCGGTGCCGTTTATTCTATTTTGGAACAAATTTGTGGTGTTGCGGCGCCACAATATGCTACCCTTCAGGTGAAACTCAGCATCGCGCCTCTTTCAGTACTTTTAGCATAACTTTCTCTCCTAATATCCGATTGAAGTGATTCAAGTTGGGTTATAAATAAAACTCGAAGGGCCACAACTTTTATTGAAAGAGCATTTTTCCAATTCGAATGTTTACTATGTCAAAATTGGGTTGCAATCTTAAGCTGCAAATCCGGAGCGTCTTGGTACGGTTGGAAATTGATTTTATGAAAATGTCTTGGTCATATTTCATTCATTTTGACTTCTAATTGCATCCAATTGACCCCTAGCATTCTTGAATCTTCATCATGAGCTTTGACACAACTTTTAAATATTTACAATTCAGTCCTAAAGCTTTGGATCTTGCCATTTTTGTCGATTTTCCACTTCTTTCTTTTAATTCCAATTCCATTCATCGAGTTTTACCTATACAAAACCAAATGAAACAATTTAGACCATAATTTATCATATGAACAATTAAATATTATCATTTGATGCCTTAAATAAGTGTATAAAATACACTTATCAAAGACCCCCTCAGCCACCTGGATAAATATACATTGTGGATAGAGTTACAAGGAGCTGGGGATGCAATCATGTGCTGTGCTTTTCCACTGACATTGGGAGATAAAGCATAAAGATGGTTCAGAAGGCTATACCGAAGGTCGATAAGGAACTGAAACGACCTGACTACGCCTTTCTCGGCCAATTCATAAGCTCCAGGGCAAGGACAACGCCCAAAGAACGGTTAGTAAGCAATAAACAAGGAAAATTGAGTTGCTTAAAAGTTATCTCGACCGATTCAACAAGCAATCCATGGAGGTTGAGAAGATCTTTGACAATGTCACACCCATGGCAGTCCTTTTTGGACTACGACCCAGAACACGATTCTGGTGGTCTGTGCATGAGGACGGGCCTCGAACTTACCATGAGTTCTTAAATCGAGTTGAAAAATATATAAGCGGGAGGAAGCAACATCGGATCAAGAAAATATCAGAGCCAATTTTCACCTCGCCAGTCAAGGTAAGGAAAGAAAGTAAGATAAGGGGATGACGCAGGACAGGAGAAGAGATATGAGAGATAATGACCGACCTAAACCCCCATGGCGTAGATTCCACGAATACCATGTCAACCACTTTAGAGGAATTCTTCATGCAAACATGAGACAGAGAGACATTTCGTAAGACCACTTTTCAAATAAAAGAGCTAGCTAGAAGAGGCCAAGGCAAATTCTATCGATATCACAGATTGACAGATGATTGCCAGGACCTAAAAGAGGAGATTGAATCCGTGATTCGACGAGGTTGTCTCCAAGAATTTGTGGTCAAATTCGATGACGCAAGCCTACCTCGTCCTCAACAATCTCAGCAGCAGGGGTTAGGTCATCGAGCTCAACCAGCTATCCCAGATTGGAACCCACCCCCTAGGGCAGAAATTAGGATGATGATCAGAGAAAACCAGTATATAGAAGGATCTAGGAGGGAGAGACACAAACAAGCTCGGGAGCCCGCATATGGCAAAACTACGAGGTGGAAAATCCCAAGTTCGATCTCAGAACGACCACCGACATCGAATGGCTCTGGTTTGGGGAAAGAGATTCTCAAGGAGTCCTGCAAGATCAAAGTGACACCTCGGTGATTACTATGCCTATTGCGGGAGTGTAGGTACATCGGACACTCGTAGACAACGAGAGTTCGGTAAATGTGTTGTACTCCCAAACCTTGAGGCAGTTGGAAATCTTAGAACAATACCTCCAACCATACCCTAAGAAGCTACAAGGGTTCTCAGGAGATCCTATCGAGGCTCGAGGTTATCGTCCTAATAGTATAACTGGGCGAGGTCCCCTGCCAAATGAGAGTTCTCGTTGACTTTGTGGTAGTCGACCTGTCGTCTAATTACAATGCAATATAGGAGAGACCCCTACTGCATGAGCTCAAGGTAGCCACTTCGATATATCATTATTGCATGAAGTTTCCTACTCCCTACGGGGTTGGAATGGTACGAGAAAATCAGGTCAAAGCCAGAGCCTGCAACGTCAATCTACCAAAACCTCAAGTCTGTATGATAAAAAAACGACCAAAGCAATGGAAGAAGAGGAGCAAAACTGAAAAGACCCATTATGGTCGACCTATCTGAGATCGGCATAACAGTGAAGCACCACAGAAAACCCATGGATGACCGACTATCATTCAATGGCAATGAGGCAGACCAAATCCTTCCCCCGGCGTCCTGATAGTTTCTATCCCTATGGCCGGAATCACTATACCCAAGGTGTTGGTCAACACCAAAAGTGCAGTCAACATACTTTTCACTAACACATTCAAGTGGATAGGGATCTTCTTTCACTTCTTACAACCATATTCAAATATGGTTCAAAGACTAAGTGGGGCACTGGTTAAAGTAAGAGGATTGATGCTGATTTTGTGGTTTTGGATTCCATCTCGCCCTATGACGCTGTCATAGAGCAACCCTTGTTATTCAACCTCCGGGCAATGGTATCCTTGTACCACTATTCACTCAAATCAAAGGAAACATGAAACTTGCTGAAATATGTCAAAGGATAACCCGGTCTCACACACATTACAATATCCGACCTTCCCCAGCCATGTGCATAATGTGTAACCTCAATCCACTAGATCCCCGTATGAAAACTAAGGAAGGCAAGCATGTGGAGCAACTGGATAAAGTGTCAGTTTGTGAAAATGACCCCACTAAAGAGCTCAAAATAGGACGAGAGCTACGACCTTCGGTCCGAGGTCAAATATAGGCATTCCTTCGATGAAACCTGGATGTCTCCGCACGGAGTCACGAAACATTCTTTACAAAAGAAGCTAAACATTGACCCATCAGTTCGGCTAAATACACCTTGATAAACAACATTCTTTACAAAAGAAGATACTCAGCCCCTTTGCTAAGATGTTTGAATGAAGAAGAGATTCTCTATACTCTCCAGCAGATACATGAAGAAATGTGCGGGAACCATTCTGGTGGGCAATCCTTGGCTCACAAAATCATACGCCAAGGATATTTCCGGCCCACTATGAGAAAAGACGCCCTTAAGTTCGTAAAGAAATGTGGTAAGTACTAGTGCCTTGCTCCCTTCACCAAAGCACCCCCACAAGAGCTTAACTTTATGGTGGCACTTTGACCCTTTGCAAAATGGGAAGTCGACCTGATTAGCCCAATGCCCAAGGGATGGGGCCAAGTACGCTATAGTTGCGGTTGAATACTTCACCAAGTGGGCCAAAGCTGAACTCTTGTGAAGATTATCAAGCAAAGGACCACTGACTTCCTATGGAAGTTTATCGTGTACAGGTTCAGAATACCTTATTCCATTGTAACCGACAATGGAAGGTAATTCGATAACGCCCGCCTCATCAACTTCTGTGAAGAACTTGGCATCAGGAAGCAATTCTCCACACCAAACCATCCCCAGAACAATGGCCAGGTCGAGGCCATCAATAAGATCATAAAGCATTCGTTGAAGGCAAAGCTTGATGTTCTCAAAGGAGGATGGGTTGACGAACTCCCCAGTGTGTTGTGGTCTTACCGCACCACTGCGAGAACCTACACTGGGAAAACACCATTTTCTCTAGCTTTTGGCTTTGAAGCAGTAATCCCTTTGGAAATGGGGATCACGTCGTTCCGAACTGCCACTTATGACCCAATTGAAAACGAAAAGGCTATTAGAGGAGAGCTGGATTTGTTGGAAGAAAGAAAAGATGATGTTGAGCTCAGAAATGCAGTATACAAGCAAAGGAATGCCCGTTATTACAATTAGAAGATGCAGAAACGAGAATTTAAGGTGGGATCCTTAGTCCGACAAAGAATTTTCATCGCCACAAGGAAAATCGGACCAGGACCTTTAGGTTCGAATTGGGAGAGGCCTTACACGGTAACAAAGATATTACCCAGAGGAGCCTACGAGTTAAAAGACATGGAGGGAAAACTTCTTTCCCACCCTTGGAACGTGGAAACCTCCGCCAGTACTACCAATGAAGTAGGGGGCGTGCACCCTTGTATGAAAGTTACTTTATCAATAAAGGCATCTCTTTTACCCCAACTAAGGTTGCATATGCTGCAACACTCAGACAGATTTCTTATTACGAAAACAATCAAAGCCTCATTTTTTCAATTGAGCAGAACTAAGGTTGCATGTGCTGCAACACTCAAACAGATTTCCTATTACGGAAACAATCAAAGCCTTACTTCTTCGAATGAGCCGAACTAAGATTGCATGTGCTGCAACAGATTTTCTATCAAGAAAATATTCTAAGTCTCACTTCTTCGAGTGAGTTGGACTAAGGTTTCTTGAACTACAACACTTAGAAGGTTTTCTTTACGAGAATAAAAAGGCCTTACTTTCATAAGTAAGTCGGACCAATGTTGCACGAGCTGCAACACTTAGACAAATTCTCTACTTAAAACCAATTGCTCAATTCATAAACAAAACACAAAGTCAAACACGTGAAATAAATACGATCAGATTCAATGTTGTAATTTAGAACTAAAAATAATTGAAATGCAAAAGTTAAGAGTTGACGTATTACACAAGTTCAACAAAGGCAAAACGAACTAGGAGAATTAAAGCTCAGGGGTAGCTTGGAGAGGAGGAGCATCTCGCTCAATATTCTCGTTAGTCGGAGAATTGTGAACCCCTGTAAGCTCGGTCAATCGCTGGAGCTCTTTCTTCTGCTCTTCCAGGGCTTCCCTCAAGAATACCACATCAAAGTCCGTCCTCTTCTGGCCAATATATTTCACTATCTTCTCTAGGGCCACCACATAGGCGTCCTGGGCAAGAGCGTCGAACTCGGGAGAGGCCTCCAAAGATCTATGGCTTGAGCTTCTTTCGCCTCAGCCTCCTCCACCTTCTTTGCTGCCTATGCAGCTTCCTTCCTTGCCACGGCGACCTACGCTCGCTTTTCCTGCAGCCGAGCTTGCAACTCCTCAGTCTTCATTTTCTCATTAGCAGCCCTTTGGTTGGCCCTCTTGCCCAGACCTTCAAGGCCTCAACCTCGTCTAACAAACAGAGCTCTGAGCCCGCCTTTGCTTTGAGCTCAAATCCTATCTTACTCAAACGTTCTTCGTATCCTTTCTTCTCTTCGGCAAAAGCAACCCTTTCCAGCTCCATGTTTTCGAAAAAGCCCATGGCTTGATCCTTCACTGCCAACATCTTGTCCAGTTCAGCTTTGACTTGAATCAGCAAAGTAAAACTAAGTTAGTTCACCGCACAATGGATATTTGATAAAAGTGTTTAAGCTCGGAAAAAGATATATCTTCTCTACTACTGACATTATATAGATGACGGACCTGTGGCTGTAAAGCTGAGTAGCCACTATGACCTCCCCCACGAGCATCTTTGCCACGAAGCCTTGTTCCCTCTCAGTCCAACTTCGGGTAAGTAGATTTGCTGAGTCTCGAAGGGTAGGAGGGAGTGCAGTTGTCGACTCCCTTGCTGAGGAGGGAGCTCAGAGGTAATCCAAGAAAATCTTTGGGCGATAGCCCATCAACCCCTCCAAGCTCGGTCTCTGCAAATCAGGGCACCTCTCAGTAACCTCGAAGAGCCAACCTCTCTGGTAGGAAGGGGAGAAATGAGAGGGTCCGACCTTAATGGCGTCCTCACCGGTGAAAACATAAAATCCCAGACCTTCAAGGCCTCAACCTCGTCCAACAAACAGAGCTCTGAGCCCGCCTTTGCTTCGAGCTCAAATCCTATCTTATTCAAACATTCTTCGTATCATTTCTTCTCTTCGGCAAAAGTAGCCCTTTCCAGCTCCATGTTTTCGAAAAGGCCCATGGCTTGATCCTTCACTGCCAACATCTTGTCCAGTTCAGCTTTGACTTGAATCAACAAAGTAAAACTAAGTTAGTTCACCGCACAATGGATATTTGATAAAAGTGTTTAAGCTCGGAAAAAGATATACCTTCTCTACTACTGACATTATATAGATGACCGACCTGTGGCTGTAAAGCTGAGTAGCCACTATGACCTCCCCCACGAGCATCTTTGCCACGAAGCCTTGTTCCCTCTCAGTCCAACTTCGGGTAAGTAAATTTGCTGAGTCTCGAAGGGGAGGAGGGAGTGCAGTTGTCGACTCCCTTGCTGAGGAGGAAGCTCAGAGGTAATCCAGGAAAATCTTTGGGCGATAGCCCATCAACCCCTCCAAGCTCGGTCTCTGCAAATCAGGGCACCTCTCAGTAACCTCGAAGAGCCAACCTCTCTGGTAGGCAGGGGAGAAATGAGAGGGTCCGACCTTAATGGCGTCCTCACCGGTGAAAACATAAAATCCCAGACCTTCAAGGCCTCAACCTCGTCCAACAAACAGAGCTCTGAGCCCGCCTTTGCTTCGAGCTCAAATCCTATCTTATTCAAACATTCTTCGTATCATTTCTTCTCTTCGGCAAAAGTAGCCCTTTCCAGCTCCATGTTTTCGAAAAGGCCCATGACTTGATCCTTCACTGCCAACATCTTGTCCAGTTCAGCTTTGACTTGAATCAGCAAAGTAAAACTAAGTTAGTTCACCGCACAATGGATATTTGATAAAAGTGTTTAAGCTCGGAAAAAGATATATCTTCTCTACTACTGACATTATATAGATGACGGACCTGTGGCTGTAAAGCTGAGTAGCCACTATGACCTCCCCCACGAGCATCTTTGCCACGAAGCCTTGTTCCCTCTCAGTCCAACTTCGGGTAAGTAGATTTGCTGAGTCTCGAAGGGTAGGAGGGAGTGCAGTTGTCGACTCCCTTGCTGAGGAGGGAGCTCAGAGGTAATCCAAGAAAATCTTTGGGCGATAGCCCATCAACCCCTCCAAGCTCGGTCTCTGCAAATCATGGCACCTCTCAGTAACCTCGAAGAGCCAACCTCTCTGGTAGGCAGGGTAGAAATGAGAGGGTCCGACCTTAGTGGCGTCCTCACCGGTGAAAACATAAAATTAGTTAAAATGACACTCAATCGTTTAAAAAGATAGCATGCCATTTTGCTGTTGGTTTTAAATTAGGTATGAAAAGTGAGAGTGAAAGTGAGAATTTATGTTTGGGGATTAGGTAAATTTTTGTTTCAAATTGGGTATTTTAGACATCTCAAATGAAGGGTGTTTAAGACTTTTAATACATGACAAAATGGACTAAAGGCTAGGTAACCAAAAATTATTGACCATGGATCATTTTACCAAACCTTAAGGTTGACTAAACTTTTTAAGCAGATCCCTAAACAAAAAAAAAAAAAAAAAGCTGAACTTGATCCTTCAACACTTATTTTATTAAACAACTAATTAGAGAAAAATCAAGCTACGCTGAAACGAAATACTTAACCCAAAATCTTCCTTTCCCTTACATCGATCATTGAGCCAATAGATGGGTTCTCAAAAAATGTAAGGCAATGAGAGATCGAGAGTTCAGAGATTGAACGGCCTAGGGTTAGAGAAATACCCTCTTGAGAAATCGACAAGGGGAACGAAGCTAAGGTCAAAGAAATAGTTTCTCCCTAATAGATAGACAAAGCAAATGGCGCTAGGGTTAAGCAAATATCTACTTCCTTTTATGGGATAGGCAAATGAAACGAAAGGAAATGGGCAAAGTCTCGCACCCAACTCCCAAACATTGCAATGACAACGAGAGATCGAGAGTTCAGAACTGGAGAAGAAACCAATCGAAAAAGGGGACGACAGTAGGGTTGCTCTTGCAAATGGCTTCTTCTCTTTACGATTAGATGAATAAAATTAAAATAAATGGGTCGTTTTAAAATGAGATTTTGAAGAAAAAAAACCAAAATGGAGGTTGACAATATGAATTTCTGACGTGTCCAAAGTTAATGGTGACATTTTTTAGCCTCTTTTATATGGGAAAAAAATTCATAAATAATAGATATGACACAGTTCAAAATTAAGAAACAAAGTTTCAAATTTCAAAAATAAGATATTTTAAAATTTTATTTATAAATTAATTTATTACACATTTATTTTAATAATTAAATATATTGAGGTCACAATTTTATAGAAATTGGTCACATTTATCTAATTAATTAGTCACAAATTAATTTTTAGTCACAACTTATCAAACTATTGGTCACAACTTCTTTCTCAGTCACAAATCAAAAAATTTATAAGTCAAAATTTATCTATCGATCACAATTCTATATAATTTGGTCACAATTATTTGATTAATTAGTCATAGATTAATTTTTAGTCACAACTTATCAAACTATTGGTCACAACTTCTTTCTCGATCACAAATCAAAAACTTTATGTCACAGTTTATCTATCGGTCACATATTTCAAATTGTTGGTCACAAATTATTTCGAGGTCACTGATCAAAAAATTTAGGTCACAGTTTATCTATCGATTACATATTTTCAAATTTGTTGGTCACAAATTATTTTTTAGTCACACATTATCGAATTTTAGGATCACAGTTTAATAATTAGTCACAACGAACCAAATAGTTGGTCATATACACCAAAAACCCCACTCCGATCCTCATCCCGATCCACCACCAATCTTGGTCACAAATCACCACCACTCAACTGCCACCTGCACTACACCACCACAACTGCCAACCACCAAAAAAAGGCCGACCACCACACAATCGTTTGCATTGCACCACCAATATCGTCGCATGCATCACACCACCAACAAAAATCACCACCGCCTCATGCACCACATCACCATAACCTCCAACAAACACCCCTACCCCACGTTGTCTCACCTACAACCACCACCACCACTTCCACGACCACGATCACGACCACCTCACCACTACAACCAACATCACAACCACCACTATCCAAACACTACCAACAAATCTGATCACACTACCAATACCACCACCACCTCACAAGCATCGTCAACATCAACTCCATTACAGCCAACGCCAAAAACTGCAAATACACCCAACAAAAACCATCCCAAAAAATATCATTTGCATTTCCACACCCATACCACACCACACCGCTTCATAGATCCACCGCACCAGACTCACCACTACCGCGTCACTGTCGTTCTCATACACTTGACTAGAGTCGATTTCACCACAGTGACCGGCAAAGCTGAGTAGAGATGAAGCGACGCTCACACTCACTCATCGACGTCGTCGTGAGCAGAGAAGATGTGACGCTCACACCTCAGGCAAATGCAATAGCGCCGTTGAAACCACGGATTTAGGATAGAGAAGAGAGACGGGAAATGATTAAAAGGGAATGGAAAACAAATCTAGGGCTTGGGGTGTATGAGCGACGTCGCCGTCGTGAGCAAGCCGACTGTTGAGAGAGTGGAAAGGAGATGATAGAAAGGGATAAGAGAGTGAGATGATAGAAAGAGATAAGACACTCTCGGTTGGTTGTGAGAGTGGAGAGGAGATAAGAGAATAGTTATTAATTATTATTTAAATATTTAATATATATAAATAAAAGATTTCTGATTTTTGATTAATGAAACATTCAGCCTGATTTTAGAATGTTGAATTTATAAAGTAGGGCATTGTGTAAATTTCACTTTTTTTATTATAATGATATGATTTATCCAAAAAAAAATCCTTACTTCTTAGAAGAATATGTGCTTGAATTGAATTTTGAGAAAAATGGGAGTCAAACATAAACTTAATATATTTCTGTAATTTTTATAATATAAACTTAATTATTTTGTAAAAAAATGTATAATAATCTACACCCACCATCCAAAAAAAAAAATTCATTTTCATTTTTCATCTATCCTAAATAATAGGCTACTTTCATTGTTGAAAATATAACTAATTTTTTAATATACCTTTGTTTAATGTTTTTAGTTGTCAACAAATATGAAATATTATTATTCAATGAAGATGTATATTAGAAAAAAATGTAATTAAAGTTTATAATTTTAGCCATATTAAATACGTTTTTAATCCGTGTAAAAATAAAAATAAGCTTATCTTTATGGACGAAAAGTATTAATTACGTTCCTCTATAATTTTACAAAACACTGTCAACTGAATAGCTACATCTCAAAGAATATAAAATATAGAATTATAACACTACACCGTACTTTTGGTCATTGGTCACCGAAAATTTGTGTCCTCAATCACTATAATCACCGGAGACTATGGAATCCGAGCCTTCTTCCTTTCTCTCGTCTCCTTCTGAGTTATCATTCATTTCCAGTTCTTTCAAATTTTCACCATCCTCTTCATCCTCGTAATCATTATCATCATCAATTTCGTCTACATCCTCGTCACTCATTTCTGCCATCTCCCGAGGAACATTATAACTCGAACCCCATTTTTCAAACTCATACGGGTTCACTTGGGCATTATCGTCAAAATCCCCAACTTCCAAGCTGTCACTACTGGCATCATTTTCAATTTCAATATTTCTAGCATCAAAATTCACCAGTTCCTCACGGTCACAACTTCTTGGCTCTTCCACAACATTCTCAAGGGCGCCCTTGTCACCCAAGTAATCTGGCAATGTTTCTAAAACAACCTTCTCTGTTCTCCTTTTCCTAACAGTTCGTCGACCCCGCCCATGCCTCTGTCCACCTGTTCTTACTCCATGCTGCATAAGAACTTGAGCCAATGTCTCACCTTGTCTTATACCCCGCCTGCTGGGTTGTGATATTGAACTAAAAACCCTTTTCCGAGATTTTCCACGTGGGCGGCCACTTCCTCGCTTGCTTACCACTCGCCTACTTCCAGAGCTGCCAGGTATGTCACTCAGTTGACCCCAGTTTCTCTCTTTCACAGGTCCATGCTCATCCAATTCTGCACTTTCAGTCTTTGGGGTATCCTTTGTATACCTGAAAGTGATCTTCTTTGTACAACAGAAAAAGAAGTTAAAAAGGTCGTATGGCTTAAAAAAAAAAACAAAAAAATAGGAGCAAAAACAGCAAAGAAATAGCCATTGATTGACTCAATATGTTATAGAAATTGGTTGGGGGTCGTCAGAAAGGTTCCATAGGGATCCTTATTTTACGGACTCCATTATAAAGAGCATCATGCTTTCTGTGTGACAAAAGACAGAAAGATACTCAACTGGAAGAGCTTCCGCTGTCTGTCCATCATGCAGCTCAGACTTCCGTTGTGGAACATAAAAAATAGAGGCATCCAGCTCCAAGAGCCTCAGCGCCACGGCAGCAGTTGTTTGTGGAATCCAAGGAAGTTGAGTGATGGAACCAGAATAAGTAGATTCACAAGCAGCATCTCTTGATGAAGCACAATAGCTCAATAATTCTGCTGTTGTCTCGAAATCTGTCGATAGATAATCACACTTCAAGGCATCCTCAAACTGAGTTAGTATCTGCAGTATATATTTGAAATGTTAATCAGTCCCTCCTTATTATCTAGTTTTCGACACATCCTCAAACTGGGGCGGAGTTTACTTTCTCAAGCTACCATGCACATGAACACAAAAAGTAATACCCTAGAAGCTAACACCTCAGTTCCATGAGCATGTGGCAATTGTAAATCTATATAAAATGTCCATGATAACTACAAAGTAAATGTCAATAAATTATTGATGTTATCTGAAAACTCCCCTTGTGTATGTAAAACTGTCACGCTTGGATTTAATACATAAATTTCTTCAGATGCAGAAAGTGAACTACGGATATTAAAAATATAGTTTATGTACTATCCAATGATTCAACACTAAATTAAATGATGTGGTCAACATTTTTATAACTGAACTCATTGAAAACTGGCTAATTAATCTCGCGCCTACACAAAACAGACCATCTATCAGAAAGACTACTAACAAAGAAGCAAATTCTCACAAACCATGCAACAAATTGTTTGTCACACACAAACTTAATGCTTAATTCACTTATTATACGTTTGGCAAGTAACATTGAACAATATTTTAGCTTTTGCTACTGTCCAGTGCTATACAATCATCAATACCAAACATGCTATCAAATCCATAAAGCGTGATTATTCAAGACAGCCTGAGTGAACTAATTAAAAACCATCACCTAAAAGCATAAACGTATCCCCTGTTTCATGCATCAACTTCTTCCTTTCATAACTTGCAGACCTAAGGAAACTAACATTCTGAATGCTTCATGCATTAAAAAAATAAATAAATAAATAAAGCAGTAAGCTAAGCAATATGAGGTTCCTGCAGTTGTTTTTTCCCCAAACAGAAAAGTGCATTTCTCTATAAAATCATACCAAAACCCATGAAAAAAAGGAGGAAGTGAAAACCTGTAGAAGTTCCTCAGCGGATGAAGAATTTTGTAGCTTTAAACCCCAACTATCCCTACAATCTTCTGTCCAAGAAGATTTAAGAGCCTTGGATGGAACAGAGACCTATTAGAAACAACAAAGTTCAGATACAAAAATTGATCCAAAAAATAATATGATGGCAAGTGTACAACAGACAAGATGCGATAAAGAACATTAGAAGTGCAATAAAAAAAACATAGTCCGATTAATTTGATATCTTACCTCGAGGAAAGATAGCAGGATTTTAATCAATCTGATCCTCGGTGAAGGAGATGAGTTTGAAACGACTATGTTGATTCCACTATTCAGTTTCTCTTCACAATTGACTTGCTCCAAGAAATTTCCTGAGCTACCAACTTTGCCAAAAGTCCGATGAGAAGAAGGGCAAAGGTCCTCTTTAGAATTATAAGTACTGAAGCAGATATCACAAATTCCTAACAGAGATGAGCACCTTTTCTTTCCATGTGCAATGGCCCGTAAAATACGTGAACTGAAGCATTCTTTCCACATCCAAATTTGGAGGTCTTCGTATCTACTTAAAGAATTCCTTTTTTCTGTTTCATTCTTTCCAAGATCAATTTTAAAGGAATATGATGGTTCCAGTTTATCAGCATTTGCACTGCAGACTGCACTGCTGGGACTCTCAGCACCAGCGATGCAAGCAATGCTCGAATTACCTTCAATAGCTTCATTTCCACTTTTTCCACCTTGATCCAATATATTATACAATTGTTTATTCCTTTGGATGCATTCCTTGAAGGAAACCTCAATCTTTTGCAACATTATATGCAAATGAGATTCTCTAGTCCCACGAGTATCCAAAGACATAAAAAGAGCATCAAATGCCTACATGAAAAATAAAAGGAATTACCATGGCATACGAAGGTAGAATAAAAATGAATGTAGTTGATAAATGATTAATTCAAGACATTCACCTGACTAAATTTTATTGTTACCCCTAGACATGACACAGAATTCTAAGACGTGGAAACCACGTTCCTGCACTCAAGTGAATGAGCATGCTCACATGAAATTGCCTATCAGCCTATCAGCATCAGTTACATATACATGTTTATATGTAAATGAATTTAATGCATGTACGTACACCCGGAGTTTAAGGCCTTGTTTGATTCCCCTTTTTTTTTAAATGCATTTTTCTCTCTCTTCTTTTCAACCACACATTCTCATCAATCTATTATTCTAAAATACATTTTTTCATAAAAATGGGGCTCAAACAGCCTCTAAATATATATGGCTACCACATCTACAGAAGGCAAGAAAGAAAGAGGGAAAAGGAGGGGAAAATAGAATGAATGAACATTAGTGTCTACCTCCTTTGAATCAATAAGCCTCCAATGGTCATCAGGTGATTCAACAAAGATCCTGCTAGAACCAGGATCCTGGCTAGAAGCAGAAGCAACAAACTGCCAATAACGATTGCGCCTTCTATCTTGACCCAGAGGCAAGGAACGGTAGATATACATCTCCTCTGCCCTATGGCCAATATAAGATTTCAGTTGCAAACGTGACCTTTCTGTCGTATACCCATTCTGCTGAATTGGGAAACCAAACTGAACCATGGAAGTATCTTGTGCTGTATTATCAGTGGTTACTGATGGATCATGCATATTATTTTGTGCAGTAACCAATGGACTTTGTTCCCCATCCGCTGCAGGAGTAAAAGAAGAATCATAATACTTGCTTACAATCTCCTCTCTCATGCGCCTTTTATCCAGTTGAGCTTCTGCCAACATCTGCTTTTTAAGAGCATTTGCCACATCCAGCCGATCCTGCAACAGTCTCATTTGTCAAAAAAAACAAAAGACTAATGTCTTTATTTCCTACTTTCAACTCTCAGAAATTGTCAGAAATTTGACCTCAAGAATTACTCGGATAGAGTTCCCTTCATTTGCAATACCAATTAAGGAAACAAGGGTACTGAGACGCTCCTCAACAGAGAGATTAGAATATTCTCCTTCAGCCAGTCCTGGAACCCAGAGCTGACCAGATCTGCTTTCATCGATCTCCATGCCTACTTGGTTAGGATCACCAGCTCCAATGCCTTCAATAGCATATCAACAGGTTGATCAGTAAGGTACATGGATTTTCATTATCAAATCTAAAATGAGAGCAAGAAAAAGTCTTAGTAACATGAAAGGAAAAGTATGAAACTTCTTATAAACATCACCAATTCCATTTTGCAGAGCAGCAGCATCTGGGTTATTATCTTTTCCATTCCCTGAGAAGGAGCCAACTTCATTGCATTCGTTGTTCTTGTTTGCGTCAAATGAAGTAGCTAAACCATCTCCTTCCGGACCCTCAGCAACATCACTCTCTGAATCATCATCTCTTTCTTCCTCATCAGCATTTTGACCAGCTAAAAAACCATTAGCATATCTTTGTATCTTCTCCCTGGCCGCAGCAAGTATTGATTCAGCATCTGCAGGATCCTTTCTAAAAGCCGGCCGTACACAATATGTTGAAGGAGCTATTCTTTCGAATAGTATTGGATCCCTTGACAATGCAACAGAGATAGAAGCCTCTGGAGTCTTGCTTGTTGAGAGGTCACGCAACCCAGATTTCTACACAAAAAGCAAACTTAAATTAAAAAAAAAAAACAAAGCTAAAATTAGTCCCACTAGGTACAGCAGTGACAAAAGATATCTATTAGTTACCTGAATCTTGTCTGCGAGCTCTATAACATTTAAGCCCTTGCTTCCTTCAAGAGCAAGAACATGATAAGCAGCAAATTTCACAGTACCTGGTGTCAACCGGTGTCTCGATCTGCGCTGAAGGCCAATTCCTTTTTCTTGCATAATTGCAACTGCATTCTCAGCTGCAGAACCATTTCGCAGAGTGGACACTATGTCTACACAACCTTTAATCTGAGGAATAAAGAATGTTATCATCATTGCTTGCAGTTATATCATTATTGGAATGTTATTTTGATTGTGTTTTTGGTGCCATCTCGGGGATAAATATTTCATGAACTTGAAACAAAAAGGCATGCCTTGTTTATAGGTCTATGGACTCGAGATCCAAACATAAAATAAAGCGCCTGATTATATAGAATTAGTATGCTAGGCCATTTTGGAATTATATTTCACTATATCCCATACTTAAATTGTCCTTTCTTGTAATGCAATAATTTTTCCTAGGATTTGGTCAGAATCGTTAGTTATCTCATCCTACACAAATCTCCTATACGTTTCCCCCCTTTCTAGCCATTCTTTACTGGCATAAAGTACCTAATTAGTTATGTTGTTTTTAAGTGGTATACATCTGGCAAGTCCAAGTTTTCTATCCATTTTCTTTTGCTGGATACACACCCCAAACATTTTATGATCATATATGTCTGCTGTAACAAAAGCAACATGGTGTGTTGAAATAATACATATGGGGGAGAAGAAGCGAAAAACAAGCACCTCATCATTATCATTCATCATGCAATGTCTTTCAAGACTCTTCTTTTTCAACTGAGGCCCAAATCCAGCAGAGAGTGCAAATTGCCGCAGGATTTCAGGCCATGTCAACGGATTTAAGTGCTTAAGCCAGTTACGTATGTTGAAACCCCACAAATATGCCTGTCATAAAAGTAAAAAGTAATCATAAAATTCCAAAAAAAAAATATAAAAAATGAAGAAGCTGTTCATTCAATAAAAAGCTTGCATAAATAAATAATTACCCCTTCAACAATATGAGGATGTCCACCTTCAGGATTGACAGCACTATATTGATTTGTTCCCGGCCCACCGGAAGGTGTTCTCACAACATCTTCAATATCTTTTATGATTAATTTTAGAAGAGCAATGTGTATCTCACCAAGAAGCCTTGAATCCTGCAAGACAAAAAGGCTATATAAATTCTCGTTAACTTATGCATGGGGAATGGACACAATTACAGAGAGAGAGAGATTGAAAGCCAGCCTATATATGATTCTGTACAAAGCATAAAATAAAAGCAAGGGCAATACACAATTTTTAGAGTGCAGAAAAAGTAAAAATGAATCGGTTCAAATGAACTGAAAGCAAGAAGCAGCCTGAAAACTCACGTAGTCATGGAAAGACTGGACAAACTCATCAAGGGTAAAAGGCCAAAGACCAAGATCATCAGAAAAAGTGATGCAGAATCTCCAAACCTGAAATAGCAATCATATGTCAAGAGTTTACAGGAAAAAAAAAGCATTGCCAGGATAACAACTCCAGGCTCCAAATGAAAGAACGAAAAATGATTTCAGCTCACTTTGTAAAATGGTGCAGGCCATTTGAAGACAGGATCTAATAGGCCAAAACAGCAGATATAATAAACTAGTATAAAAAATTATAAGTTGAACAAATTTTGTGCCTTGTGCTTCAGCAGTTAAAAAGATTGAAGAAATTCTAGTTTCCAATTTATATGCCGACTTTCTAAACAAATTTTTTTTTTTTTTTTTTTTTTTTTTTTTTTTTTTTTTTTTTTTTTTTTGGGTGGCATGTGGCGAAGAATGCAACAAGAAGAAAATAAAATGACAGGTTGAAGCTCAAACAAACTAGACAATTTATTACATAAATTGTAGCCTCTAGCACTGGCAACCGCACAGAAAGTAAACTTTTGTGAATGAATTATACCAATAGTGGTGGTAGAAACAAGATTTTGAAGCTTAGGCATAAAAATATCATCATTAACATACACCCACAAATAAATATTTAGAAAATAGCTTACATGCACAGAATTTCAGTTATAATTTCTTCACGATAATTTTAAAGCATAGGAAGAAGTAAGTCGCAATCGATTACCATCAGGAGGTTCCCAACATTCGCCTCTGAATCAATCCAGGGTTGAATAGCAAATGGCTTCTTTAATTTCACAGTCTTTGGAGGGAATTGGCACAAATCTTCTGTATCACAAAAGGTTTGGTTGAGTGCACAACAACCTTTCAGAGCAATTAAAGCAGACCAAACTACCCTAAAGTTTTACAAACAAATAACAACTTCTGCAGAACATGACATGCATCTATAATTGACCAAAAAAGGCATGTTTGGAACCATTCTTTTTTGCTCGTGGGCAAGTTCTCTGAAAGAGTTGAAACTTTTGTATCAAGTTCATCATCTAAAATGTAGCAGGATATCAGTGAAGCCACCACAATTCCATGTCAATAAAATAAAGACACAAATGGATTAGGAAAAATAAATAAATATACCTGTGGAGTAATGCAAGACAAATTGAAATTTCTATGTTATCAGTTTTAACCTCCACAGTAGATAACAATTTGTTACTGCTACAATGAAGACAAGGATAAAGAAACCGAGCAAAGAAAAAATCTGATAATAAGCTCAACTCCTTACTATGTTATGTCACTAACTTGATGTTCCTAGTTTTTCAGAAAGGAACATAAACCTGGGACTAAATGGATTTGCAAATAAAATTGTCAAGGGATTATTGTTTTAAATTTGCAATCAATACACAGTTACAATCAGACACAAAATCTCATAGAAGTAACGGCAAGCAACACCAACCTCGGAAGGACTCAAGATTTTGCACGGTGTCATAATCAAGAGATATGATTGAAGGTAATCCTTTCCTTGAAGCAGCTAATTCCATCAGTTCTAGACGCTCATCCTCTATTAGCTCCATGGACTCTTTAGCGATTTTCCGTGCTGTAGCTCTCTCCGCCGCAGCTTTCTGTCTTGCTGATTCCTTCTCACGGCGACGCTCTTCTTTCTGTTTCTTCCTCTCTTCCTGGAGAGACACATGCACAAAAAGAATAACTGTATCTGTTCTAACCAAACACAGAAGAACAAAAGGTCAAATTGGAGTTAAAAAGAATACATAATAAACTTTCAAACCTACCCGCAGAAGCTCCTTTTGCATAAATTTCTCCCTCCGTTCCATTTCACGTCTTTCCTCACGCTGAAATTTCTCCTCCTGCCTCTGTTGTTCCCGCATCATCCTCTGCTCTTCCTTTCGTCTTTCACGATCTTGCCTCTCCATTTCCTTCCTTATTTGCTCTTCCCTCTTTAAAAAAAAAACCAAAGCAATGTTAGATTTCAGCAAAAACAGTATGTATCATAAATCTCCTGTAAAAAAATTCAAATAAAGTCAAGGTCCTCAAATTTAAAACTGGAAAGTCTAAACCTTTCGCCTTAGTATATCATGTTTCTCAAGTTCTTTGCATGTCTTCTTTTCATGAGCTTGAACCTCCCTTCCACTTTTAGCTTCATCACTCTTCAGTGAGTAATTAACAGTTCAGTAATCTCAGAGAAATAAAATTGAAATTTTTGCTAACAGAAATGAAATTGTGGACAAAGTAAGAATACCTTGCGTTTCCTCTCTGTATGCAAATTATCGTCATTGTATGCGATGAAGTCATTAGGCTTCGGAGATGAGGAAAATTGCCCATGTCTATCGACACTTGATACCTGACCTTCCACACTATATTCCTCGGGAAGATGCTTATTTTCATGTGTCAATGACAAACTTTTAGCAGTAGGACCATCGATAGGTGAATCATAGAGGTAAGACATGCCAACATGCCCATACATGGCAGACCTAATCTTGGGCTCAGCAGTTTCACGAAGCCCATTAGATGCAGCCTGAGAATTAAATAAAGAAACTTCAGCTTGTTTAGTTGACTGAAAAAATGTAGTGTCTACCACTCACTGATTGACAACACACATCAACCTGGATAACATCTACTCAAGAGACTTTTTTCCTTCTTTCCTCTTTTTTTGTCTTTCTTTTTCTGTTCTGAATGACGACACAAGTCAACATAGATAACCCAACTAACCAGGTGAAAAAGAGTCACATGCTAAGGTAAATTTTTAGGTGTCAACACATTAAAAAAGAACAAATTTGTTTACGAAGAAGATAGAGAACTAACTTTGATTTGCTTGGTATCATATTGCCTGTATGACTTGCTGGCACAAGATTGTATGTATCTGTCCCGCTGCTCTGCTGGCACTGCTTTTTACGTGCAACATAAAAATGTTAGTAGTTTACATGACTGCATGAGAAGGTAAACTCATAAAGCATCATGTGCAAGAATAAGAGAGATACAAAATCCTTCAAAAAAGTTGCAAATCAATTAGGTGTAGCTGTTTCGCACTCCATTTTCCTTGACCCCAATCAAATTGAGCTGAATTCAGGGTTTTTCTCGATATCTATAGTTAATTAAAAAAATTCTCATTTCTTGAATTACAGGATCTTTTCGCTTGTAATTCATTGCAGAACAAGAAAACCATCTCAAATTTTTTTTGTACAAATCAAGAGTCTAGCAGTGCTCACACGGAAAGAACGAATCTCTTCGATGCCATGAAAGAATAGCAGCTTCATATCAATGGATACAATGTGTATAAATGGAATCTCGTGCTATGTAATTCAGTTGCAGTAGAGACACAAACCACGTGACCAAGCCTATGCACCAGATATAAATAATAGCAAGCAAAAATAAAAATACCTATAGGTGAACCAAATGCACCAGGTGGTAGTTCATCAAACTCCATCCCAAGAATTGGCCCATCTTCCCTCAATGGCTCTCCCAACTGCGCCTCCACACAAGCTATCACCCTCCGCTCCATGATTGTCCTAGGTGACTCGTAATACCTTACTGGCACCATTGGTACACCATCTCCATTACCAAACTGATTCGACCGAGAACCAGAGGCTGTTCCTGACCCTGACCCGGACCCATGTTCACTACCAGACTCAGCTGCCAACATTTCGTTTCCAGGGGACTCCATTAAATCCCTCCTCCCAACTGACGAAGTGGTGCGAGCATTTCCTGCAGCTTCCTTCTTATCCTTCAACCTCCTATGGCAAAACCACATCTGCAGCTGCCGGTCAGTTAAACCTAATTTCTCTGATAGCTCTTCTCGTGTTGCCTCGGATGGATACATCTCCACTGCATAGAACCACCACAAGCAAACTGTCAACACCATAAATTTTTGTCTTCGCACCAATAACAACTAACCAACCAACATGAATTAAGAAAATAATGTCAATTCTACAATAATTGGTACAATCATGCATACGAAATTATTCTTTTAAGTAAATGGGAAAAAAAAAATCCAGAAATCAGAAAGTAGCAACTACAAAAACTATCTAATCAAACACATAAAAATGCAACCATCAGATTATCACCTAAATAAAAAGGAAAAATCAAAAAGAAATCCTATGAACTCATAAATTGACAAATTCATAAAAGCACAAAATCAAGTAAAAAATAAGCATACTTGCATAGGTTTTCTCGAGAACTTCCAATTGAAACGGAGTCTTCATCTGACGCTTAGGCCGCTTGGGGCCATCTGGCGGGCACTGATTGACGTTCCTGTTGATCTCTTCCTCAGAATCGGGGTCCATTCCAGATCAAACGCCACTACTCCCAGACCCTAGAAATCTAGCCTCCGGCGAAAAAACTAGGGCTCGTCAAAACACAAAATCTCCTCCAATCTTGAGAGGAAATAATAAATCTAAAGGCGAGAGAAATTTCAATAGATTAATAATATAGAGACAGGTGTGATTGGGAATTCTAATGCCAAAATAGAGAGAGATTAATAATAATAAAATGGAATTAAAAGCAACACAAAAAGAACAGTAGTAATAATAAAAATAATATTCCATCTCGCTCTCAATTTGAACAAATTCCATGTTGATGGATTAATTTCTTTCTTTTTTGATTTTGTTTTGATTAAAATGATTTTTATGGTCCTCTTTCTCTCTCTCCCTCTGTGTGTTTGGTTACATTACATACTTGACTTGACTCTTCGTTCTTTCCTTTGTATTGGGTTCACATTTTTACTTCTTTTGCTATTTTTGGATGTTTTCTGGGTGCTTTTTGGTATTTTTGTGTTTCTAATCTTTTGTTTCTTCGGGAATTTCATTTGGTGCCCGTTTTGGTTTTTGGTATAGTGTGGGCTGGGCTTTAGTTGACCTACGCCTGTGTGGGCTGATTTATTTAGATAATAGAAATAGTTGATCAAATTTTTAGCAAATACAGTTAAATTTCGATAAGGGACCGAAAAAAAATATTCATTTAATGAGGTTATTTATTTATCGATAAATAAATATTTATTATTTTACAGAGAGCTTTTCAATATAAAATATGTACATTATATATGATAAAAAAAAATCAAAAGACACTAATCAAAGTATTATTTGAATTTAGGGAAGCTCAAAAGTTTTAGTGAAACTTAATGTCTCTGAAAACTAAGTTCACGTGCATAGCAAATAAAAATGTTTAGTCTTTACCTATAAAAGCTAGATATTTGGAAGACATATTCCAAGCACATACAATATTTTGTTTCTCCCCCAATATGTGAAGAGTGCAATATGTGAGCATAAGAAAGAGAATCCAAAATATTTCGGAAGTTGTGTATGCTCTACAAAGAGTTAAGGATGGGGTTCATTTGGTTTAGGTGGGAAGAAAAACAATCAATTATAGATGCATATTTTCAAATTGAATGATTATTGTACGAGTATTGTTGATTGATTGAAAGATTTTTGTCTCTATATATTTTTTTCTCAATGAAATCCAGTAATTATTACTTTATATTTTTATTGGGCCCTTAATGATTCAATTTTTTATTATTACTTAATGTATTTAGCGAGATTATTACTTTAGTCCATTAGCCCAAGTCGGAATCGAAAGAAATTATTATATAATCGAAATTATTACTTTATTGAATATTACTTTATCGAGGCTTAACTGTATTATAAGGGTGCGTTGGATTGCAAGGATGAAATTTGGGTGGAAAGAAAACAAATTGCAGGGAATTGAATTGCCTGAAATTTGTTTTAGAGGGAATTGTAATTAATGATGTTTGATTGGTATAATTTTTCACCTAATCCATTTTACTCTATTTTTCATGCAAATTGTTATTTTTTTGGATAATTTTTTTTACAATTTATATTAAAATTTGTTTGGATTGCCAAAAAGTAAAAAAAAAAAAATTAAAAAAAAATTTGAAATTTTTTTGTATTCGTTTGATTTTATTTTTCATACAAATTGTCAATTAAATGGATAAATTTTTTTATCATTGGATTTAGAATATGTTTCCATTACCAAAAAAAAGATGGAAAACACTTTCCCACCAAAATCATGGAAAAAAAATGTGAAAAATGTGTTTTAAATAGTTGTACCTAAAAAAAATGAGTGAAAATGAATTCCATGGAAAAGTTATGCAATCAAACACCAAAATTAAGGTTGGAAAAGAAAAATGTTTTCCTTTTCCACAATTTTCCATGATTATCAAACACTGCCTAAGGGAAATAAGAACTAAGAGGGTGTTTGAGAGTGATATTTGAGAAAATAATTGATTTTTGAATAGTGATATATGAGAAATGTGTGGTTGAAAAAAAAGGAGAAGTTATTGATGTGATGAAAAATATTATTTTATTGAAGAATGTGTTGTTAAAAATGAGATTGATTGAGAATTGATTTTGAGAATCTGTACCGAACAATCCCTAAATAAAATAATAATTAATAAATGATCACAGCCCTGATTATTATGATTATGTTGCTCCTACAGCCATGAATCTTAATTATGCCCCTGTTCGGTAACTATTTTTCCCAAAATACATGTTTCTCTTTCTTCTTTTCAACCACACATTTTTCAATAAAATAATATTACACGCAAATTCAAAACTTCTCCTTAATTTGTAACCACACATTCTCCAATCCATCAATCAACTATTCAAAAATGCATTTTGCTCCAAAAATAGTTACCAAACAGGGGCTATAAGAGAGATTTGCCAGTCATTTTGTAAAAAGAAAGGGGCCGCCATGTGGCCTTTGTCAACTATTTTTATACAATTTTTTTTGTACAAATAGAATAATTGTAATTATAAATATCACTGTTCTAAAAGACGTACTTATGTGGTGCCAATGTGTCGCCCAAGCACGATGCGTAGTGGAAACGTCAAGCCAAGTGGCTTGACGCCTTATTGTCGTCAACCGCTAATGCGAGCCTATATATTTTTTATTTTTTAAAAAAAAAAAAATTACAATTTTTTAAAGTTAAAATTTAAAGACTGATTTCTTCACATCGTCTGTCCTAAATTCAAAACAACCCCTTAAAGTCTTGAACAAAAGGAAAATTTTCAAAAATTCCTACATATTTACCATTTAGTATTTATATTTGAAACTTATCCTCTTGTTGGAAACTTTGAAAAAATGTATAAATTTTCTATAAATCTAATTTAAATGTTTTGTAAATATTAATTTTTGATTGATTAAAAATTAAAATAATATTAAAATAAAAATACGCATTTTTACGCTTTTTCACGCATTTGTTTCACCTAAACTCGCCTAGCCCATAGCTTGATTTCCACACATCGCCACGCATTACGCCTTTTAGAACACTGATAAATATAAGACTTTAATTTTCAATAAAATATATACAAATCCATTGATTCTCTCTATTTTTTCTTTTCTTTTTTCCTTCAGTTTAAATTTGTTATCAGGATGGTTGTTCTTCTTATTTATAAGATTGCTGTAAAATAACATTACATTTTTCATGCAAGATTTGTAGCCTGATACTCGAAATTTTTCTAGATATATCAAATATGACTTTTTGGAAGAACTATGAATTTCTCGAAGTTTCGTCACTCCGTCGAACCTAAAACCTAAGTAAGTATATATTTACAGATATTAATCATATTATCTAAGTAGGCCTGAGCACAAATTCGAGACCTGAGAAATCGACCAAAACCGGCTCCGATCGATTTGGTTTGATTTTGTCTTTTTCACGGATCGAATTGTCGAACTAAATAAATGGGTCTTAGTGGGTTTAAACCCACAAATCAGCGTCAAACTGGACCCGACCCAGCCCAAAACATTAGAAAAAATAAAAAGAAAGAAAATGAGACCTTTACTTCTCTTCTTCATCAAAATTCCAAAAAAAATCACCACAAACAATCAATCAAGAAAAACCCACTTCAAATTTCAAAATTTAACGAGAAAAACATTCTGCAAAATCCCATTTCTTGCCCACTAAATTTCTGAAAGATAGAAATCCACCAAATATAGATACAGAAAATCTTGTTGAATGGAAGATAAATTTGAAAAATAAAAGGCCACTAAACGAGAGTTGAATAGGTCGATGAACAAGTTTGAATTCAAAGTAGATTTAGAATTTTTCTTTATAGAAACATTTCGTTGGGCTAAATTCTCAGTAACTTTGCAAATGACAAAAGGTTACATATAACAATGATGTCCAAGAAAATGACAGTTTTCCCTTTAGTGTTGCTTTAAGGTATGTCAACTATGTAGGATTCCAAGATGATTATCTCGTTGCCCACGTGGTTCTTCACCATGAAGATTGAAGGGCAATCATGAGGAGCTCACTGAACAGCAACTGTGATTGAGAATCAACGGAGCTCACTGAATAGCAATTGTGGTTGAGGAGCAATGCAATGGAGAAAAATAAAATGATAAACCCTAGCTTTAGGGATGGTAATGGACCTAGTCAGCTCATGAGCTTGTGTTCAAGGGTCGAGCTACCACAAGCTTTTTTTTTTTTTTTTTGTAACTTTAAAAAACTCTCCTCCTTTATACATATTAAACTTTCTAATATGTATTATTTGAGTTAGTCTAAACTCAGACAAGACTCGGCCACCTGCCCTAAGAGCATACTTCGATACTATAGTGATAATCGGAGATGTCAGTATATCACGTGAAATGTCAGAAATAATGGGATATATTCGTTCATGACGTCTCCAAAAATCAAGTAAATCTATTGCCATTGCATCAGCTAGCTCTACGATTATAAGCATTTGATGACTAAACTATCTATGTAATTTTGCAGGCATTTTACCTGGACCTACATACGATGAGTTTTTATTGTATGAAGGAAACATATTAGAATTAAATGTTTCATCCCTAATATCTATGTATAAATTCAATAATTTCACATATTTTGCCCCAAAATTTGTGGTAGAGGGGGGGGGGGGGGGGGGGGGGGGGGGGGGGGGGGAGGGGGTGTCCACTAACATCTGCACCCAGTTATAGTGCATATAATTTGTACACTTCAGTTAAAATGTTATCTAAATTAGAATATGTAATAGGAGCATCAAAATTTAAAACATTTGAAGTTTCTCGTATAATATGTTTTGTACCTTTTAAATTATATCTAGGGTCCGTTACACAAGTTAAAGAAAATAACATAAGTAAGAATTCCCATTATTTTCTAAATTTTAGTTCAATCACATATAATATGTCACTAAAATCATCATTAGACTGTTGTGTATGTCTAGAAATATAATTTTCAGTACTTGGTGGTTCATAGCCTTCACAAGATTTTAGTAAAAAGTAAGTTGAGTTCCACTTATGAACTACATTGGTTAGAAAATTTTCTAGATTCCGTTGAATGTTGAGAAAATATTTTTCAAAAGCTTGTTTTCTAGTGATATTGTAATATATTATTTTTCAAAAGCTTGTTTTCTACTTGTGATATTGTAATATATAATAGTGCGTCCCTAGTTTTACCAATTTGTACGCTAATATGTTACAATCCATGTTGTACAAGTAAATTATATAAATGATATACACAACGAACATGAAATAGAAAATAACTAAAATCCTGATGAAAAGCCATACATAGTTTGTCGATTAGAGGTTTATTAATTCTTGCATTATCAAATATAAAATTATGAATTTTAGTTTCACAATGATATTCTTTTATAATTGTCATAATAGTATTAAATATATTATTAGTATTATGAGAAAACTCATTTATTTTAAAAGTAAATATTTTTTATGCATTACTTATTGTGGGTCTATGTAGTGAGTAGTTGCAACTATATGACCATTTTATTAATGCATTCCCATAAGTTAGATGTAAAAGATCAGCACCATATTTTTGTAAATCATGTATGAGCATTTTTTGTGCCTAATGAAATAGCCAACGCAATTAGAATAAAGAGTGTTTCTACTTACCGTAACATATGAAGATAATCTTGCATGAATCTTATGAAATGTTTATTGTCCACTATACTTAGCAGCAATTTAGCATGGACAACAAACTTGACCATTCCTTCACGACATTTTTCTCCCAAATAAATCCATGTGCTAGTGTACTAGTTAGTACCAGGGAAAAGGAGTACAAAAATTGAAGTTGTGTTTGTGTTTGGCCAATAGCTCCATGTTTGGCAGAACATTTCTTATAATGCTGGTTGAGGTGGGTAGTTTCCATTCCCTTTTGCCATACTAATTTTATTTGGGAATATTTGCATAATACTTCAGATTCTAACACTCCATCTACTATCCGACCCATGAAAACTAATTTGAAGTTTTCCTAACATTTTGCACTTTGTTTGAATTTTCACTTCCCTCTTGAATCAGTTACTTCGAGTCCTGCTTTTTCATCAATATCATCCAAATCACTGAGATGACTACTCCCATGCTCATTTTCGACGCCCAAATCGTCAAGAATTGGGATGTTATTGTAACTGAAAAAATCATTATTGAATTGAAATTGTGGTATCAATGGTGAGTTACTACCACCAGACATAGCCTCAACATAACTATTGTTATTGGGATCCATCTGTATAAAAAGAAATGGGAATGTATAAATATGAAATAAAAAATAATTGATGAATAATTGAATTGAGAATGAAGTGAAAAAATATAAGAATAATTATTAACAATTAAGTAATATTGAATATGTTGATGATTTAATAATATAATAAGAAATTGAATTGAGAATGAGAAATTTAGATTACAAAATGTAGAAAACAGAATATAGAGGATTGATGTGAAAAAAAATGGGTTGAAATGTTAGGTATTTATAGAGTTTTCAAAAAAAATAAAAATAAATTAGTGACTGTTGAGTACCCCAACGAGCACTTTTAAAGTTAAAAGGTGACCAAACGGTCACAATTTCAATTTGGTCACTTTATTTACACGAGAGCATGAATCGAGCTCGTGGACTCGTGGCTCATGGGCTTGGCCCACAAGCTGCTTGCCAAATTTTTTGGGCTCGACTTGTGCTCGAGATTGTCTATGCAGCCCATGAACCAAGCTGGCGAGCCATTTGGCCAATTGCCATCCTTAACTAATACAATTTCTTTGTACTGTGGGCCCAAATTGTAACCTAACCTGGGTTGAGTTGAGTTAGATTGGGTTGAATTGCGTCAATTTACACTATCAAAACGTACTGGGTTGGTTTCAGGATTGGGCCAAACCAACCTAGTTGGGTCGAATTGGGTTAGGCCCAAAACTAATCAAACTCAACCTAATGCCCACCCCTACTTTTAACATTGGATATATATAGTTATCTATAAAGTTTTTCTTTAAATTTTTTAAATACTTTGATTCAACTATTGCTCTTGAAGAAGTATAATTTTTTTAAAAAATCAATATTCTTGAAAATATTTATCTGTTTTTGTAAATTGCGAATTTGTACAATTAATATTCTATATGCATATTGCATCATTGTTTTTGAAGAGCACAACTTTGTTGCTTAATATTTATGCGAATATTCTATTTTGTTCTTGAAGATGCATAGTTTTTATACACTAATGTTCTTGAAAAATATTAGGAAAAATCGCAACAGAGGTTCCACACCATTCATTTTGTTGCAAACTGCACCTAAACCTTTCATTTTTACGGCCATAGTCCCAAACCTTTCACTTCGACTACAGTCGAAGTCCATTAGATAGAATTCGTTCATTAATCCATTAGTCAATCCTAAAATTAGAAGTTTGACTCAAATTTACAAAATAAGCGAGGGATAAAATAGTGAAATTATTAATTCTCATTTTTACATTCAAAATTGTCGGTTACACCTATATATATATATATATATATATATATATATCAACATTTTGAACGAGAAGCAGAACTATAAACCATTCTCTTCCATTCCACAATGGATGGCCAAGAAACTCACGATTGTGAAGAAAAATCCACGGAAATAGTCATTTCAAAAGCTCCCTTCCCAAACCTATCTATGGTGAGTTTTCAATTTAAGTTTTCCCAGGTTTTTGTAAATTTTCTTGATAAATTTTACATAAATGTTCAATCCTTGAGCTCAAATCATGTACTTCGAACATGGCATTATGTTCTTGTACATGATCGCTGTATTTGAACTTAGTTTTCACTTATGAAGCTACAACATTTTACTTGGGTTTAGGTATATTTTCTCTATTTCATTTGATAGTCATATGACGTGCTTTTGTTCATGTTATGACTTTCCCTATGATTCTACATATTTTGCTCGTATTTAAAACCTTGAAATTTTTTCAGGGGAGGGTGGGGGTGGATGTTGAGGATGAGAACTTGTATGAGAATGAGATGACGAAGGAATGCCAAAATGAGTTGAGACAATGAAGGAAACTGAAATAGAGGTTCTATTGGTGGATAAACATCAATGTCATCAGCATATTATGTAAGAAAAGCGGGAAGATGTTAATGATATAGTTAATGAACATAACTTAAGGTGAAAATCAAACAAGGAAGGACGATGAAATGCAAATTGAGGTAACTAAGTTAGAAATAGAGGTTTCTCATAATGTTGAGGCATAAGAGGTTACCGAAGCAGTTGATGAGGATGGTGTGCCAGAGGATTTCACTGATCTTGCATATTAGCATAATGAAGAACAAAATAACAAAGATGATGAGGAACATTTTTCAAGTTGAGTAATGGATTTCAACTAATTAAAAGGTTTGAGACATTTGTTGTACCATCTACTAAACATTTGGACATGTACTTCACTTGTATATCAAAGCAAACATTTATAAAAATGGAAAAATTAGAAATTGTTATAACGTTATAAAAATTAAGCACATACTTCATTACTAATAGAAAATGGAAAATAAGCCTCCAAAACAACATATCGAAGTTAGAAACCAACATTCTATTGCTAACACCGAACAAAAATCTAACACCAACACCAACACCAACACAAATCTAGCTAATGATCTAAGTTACAACGACTCCTATCACAAATCCTAACATCCAACTTCTTCAACAAAAAAAAAAAAAAAAAATAGAGTTGAAAGAGGGTCTTGATTCGAGCTTCCATATCTCACCTTGCTCGAAGAAAAGTAGGAATTAGCTCCTTCAACTTCTCACATTGGGAGGTCACACCAAATATTCATCTGGAGAGGGCTTCCACATCTACAAATATTCATTTCTATGGCTTTCACCCAATTTTTGAGGAACTGTGAACCAAATTCAGAGAAAGAGAGATGGGGATCTTCTAAGTTAGGGCAAAAAAGAAGGGAAGCAAATAGTATAAATTTTGGAGTTTAGTGGGAATTAATGATTCGACCATTTTACCCCTCACTTATTTTGTGAGTTTGAGTCAAACTTCTAATTTTAGGATTGATTAATGAATTAATGGTGGATGAATTATGTCCATTGGACTTTGGTTGTAGTTGAAGTGAAAGGATCACGACTATGACCACAAAAAATGAAAGGTTTAGGTATAGTTTGCAGCAAAATGAAAGGTTTGAAATCTCTGTTCCAAATGTTTCCAAAATATTAAATTATTACGTTTATAAGAGTATAAATTTTAAAATCAATATTTCTAGAATAATTATATTTCATTGCTCATGAAGAAACACAAATTAAGACATTACAATATTTCGAAAGAATATTGTCTAACTGCTTACGAAGAAGAAAATTAAACACAATCCAATATTATAAAAGAATATTTTCGTCTCGAAGAACGACTTTGTACAAACTAATATTTTTGAAAATTATTTTGTTGTTGCTCCCAAATAGCACAACTTTATAAGTTTCAAATATTAAGAATACCATGTACTCTTGAAAGCATAAAATCTCAAAAAATATTATATGATTTAGCGCCTGTTTAAGCCCCATTTTTGGCTAAAAATACATTTTGAAATAGGAGATTGATGAAAGATGTGTAGTTAAAAAAATAAGAAAAAAATTTGGTTTTGCGTGTAATGTTATTTTATTGAAAAATGTGTGGTTGAAAAGAATAGAGAAAAATATATTTTGAAAATAATGGAAATCAAACAAGGGCTTAATCTTATGAAGAGATATTATTTGCAGATTTATAAACAAAGATACTTATCATTGAAGGAAAGACTAGTGACATCGATGTTCGATAAATCACTTAAAGTAGAAAATCAAATTTTGGTGGACTTCTTAGTAGAAATGAAAATGGAAATATCAAAATATGGAGAGCAAGGAAATTGTGCATAAATGAAAATTGCACAAAGTGCAAGTACGGCATAACATGGTTTGAGCCACCATAATCAATCATGACAAAAATCAAGCTAATGACTTTAAAGAAGTGCTTCTTGGGAGGCAACCTAAACTCTATCCCTTTCTTATTACTTAATTTTTAGTTTTAAGATTGCTTATTTTATTGTCGTAACATTGGCGTTGTGTTGTTTGTAGGAAGATTCTCAAGTTTCTGGGTAACAACGTGGTTAAAAAGCCAACCTATATCCACCTCACCAGGGCGATGTCAATGACACCAACTAATGTATTCGGGGAAGTCCTAACCCCTTATTTGTATTTATATTAACATTGGGGACAATGTATGTTTTAAGTTTGGGAGGTGAATCATGAGTTATTAATTACAATTTGCCATTTGTTTAGTATTTTATGTTTGTGTGCTTGTGTGATATAATTTGATTTCATGAGAATTGTGAGAAGAAAATATTTTTTTGCATGCTTGTATGAGTTATATAGCATTGTCAGTTATGATTAATATACTTGAAAGCAAGTATTAGTTTATGCATTGTGGATGAATCTTGTACTTTAGTTTAATTGTTCGCTTATCTATGTAAAACTTGACAATATTTATGCACGATAATGAAATTTAACGCCGTACAGGAACATGAAGATTCATATGTATAGGCTAAGTAGATGATTTAGGTAGTTAATCCCTTAACACATTATTCAAAATAATAAATGTAGTTTCTACATTATTCGATGTCATAAATGATGATATTTTTCTAAATAATGCTATGTGTACATAAGAGTGTATACACGGGTTTAACTCTCTTCACAGAGAGATGGCCCACGTACAATAAAATAATCATGGGTTCTCTCCATGTGAGGGGGTGTAACCTCGTGGGTACATCTTGAGGTGTACACGTATCATTTTTCTATTTTGTTATTCTTTGATCGAATTAGTGCATAATTTGTTATTTAGTTCTTTTATCCGGAAAAAAAAAATCACGTTTGAAAGAAGAATTGGAAGAAAGAACGAAAAAAGGCTAAAATGAAGCAAATTCAAAGTTTGGGAACCAAAATACAAATATTCGAAACTTGTGATGGACTTCAAATTGATAATTGGAGATTTTTAGGATCAATTGGATGTAATAATAAGTCAAAAAGGAATGAAATATAATCAAATAATCTTTACAAATCACTTTCCAACCGTAAATGATATTCTAGATTTTCAACGAGAATTTGAGACCAATTTTTGGAATAGTAAACATTCGAATTGGAAATATTCTATTGCTTTGCGTTAGCTTTTCAACGTAATTTAAATCACCTCAATTGAATATCGGGAGAGAAAGTTATGACCAAAGTATTGAAGAATGTGTAGAAACAAAATCGTGCTTGCGCGAAGGCAACTTTCCTTATTTGATTGAAACTCTTTTAGAAGGAAATTTAGATATGAATTTTAACCTAATTTCATCATATAAATTAGATTCATATTATAAAATCATTCAACAACAATGGGAAAATTTATTATAAGTTGGAGAGGAGAACAAATCTAGCAAGTTATTGAATTAATAAACATCAAGAACTTGAAGAATCAAATCTTGGGATTGATAATCAAGCACAAGAATTAGACCATGACTTCTATTTCTTGTATTTATAAATTTTCAGTGATGTTCTTCCATTCTTCTTGTTGTTTTATCATTAGAAACATGTTTAGCTAAATTTTCTTTGTATTGGATAATTGATGAACCCTATTTTTTAAAAATCAATCTAAGGTTTTAATTTAAGAATTTTTTGGGGTTTGATTGATTTTGCATTCCCATTGCACTATTTAATTGGTTTGCCATCAATTGAATAATTAGTTGTTGTAGTGTAGGAATACTCACAATTAATTTTGAACGCGGTAAATTCAAAACCCCTTTAATTTTTTTTTTCTTTTATAGAAAATTGAATAATTAGTTGTTGTAGTGTAGGAATACTCACAATTAATTTAGAACGCGGTAAATTCAAAACCCCTTTAAATTTTTTTTTTCTTTTATAGAAAATAAACATTGTACTTATTCAGTTTACACCTCATGTGTGCACCTTTTTTACTTGAGTTCATAAGTCCGTAGGGGTATCTTGAAACTTGGTACCCTTTGGTATTCGAAAATCGAGCAGTTACCAACCCAAAGCTTATTACAAAGATCATGAAAAGGAAAAAAATGGCGATGCCAAAATTGAGTTGAAAAGTAAATATGAAAAAAGCTATATATAAGTGCGCAAGTGAGAGCTGATTATTGGAGACTCTGATAGCTAGTGGGTTTGAATCACTTGGTATAAATGACCATCTTTAGCTATTGTACGTGGCTACACATAACATATTCTATATCCTTTTTACCATTTTGACAATGGAAAATTCTATGATACTCAAGGTGTGATATGTTGTTGGCTCTCTCTCTTATTTGTTATACCCAAATTAATATAGTTTTATGTGAAGGCAACGGGAAAAATAATAAAGTTAAATTTTTTGGGTAGTGTGTTTGTATAGTATAGTGTTTAAAAACCCCAATATGACTGTAACAATGATTAGAAAGAATAATTGGGGATTCAAGTTTCTATAGAAAGAATATATTGTTCGATTATAGGAAATTGTCTAGATATATATATATATATATATATATATATATATATATATATATATATATATATATATATATATTGTCTCATTCCTTGTACTATAAACATGAGCCGTGTATTGTACATTAAAATGTGTGAAATAGAATAATCTTTTTCCTAATTTAACCTATATGGTATTAGCCCAAATTTTCGAAATCAAGTCTCGACTATGGCAAACGAAGCAGAAAGAACGTGAGATGATTGATTATTACCTAGAGATGACGGCTTTATGGCAAGAACTTACCTGAGTTCTAAGAAGAAGTGGAAGTGCTCAAATGACAACATGTATTACCGAAAGAAGCTGGAGAATGAAAGTGTTTTCGAGTTCTTGGCTGGACTCCACTGGGATTTAGACGACGCAAGGTACAGAATACTCGGTCGGAAGCCATTTCCATCACCGTGTGAAGTCTTCGTAGAGGTGAGGCACGAAGAGATTTGTCAGAGAGTGATGAAGAATGGGTATGGGTCCAATGTCAAAGCCTTAGGTATGGTGTTAAGTAGATTTGGGCCTCACAATAACGGGCTATCCAATTTTAAGAATGGGCCTCTAAATGAAACAGTCTCTATTGGGCCAAGTTCTAAAATTTGGCTTAATTATTCTAGTATAGGCCATGAACATTGGACTTATATTCTAAAGGATTAGCAATTGGGTCAAGTTCAAAACAGCAAAAGGGTCGACTTTGGTGCGAACACTGTCGTAAGCCAGGACACAAGGAAGATACATGTTGGGACATTCACAAAAGAACAACAAATTGGAAACCAAGGCAAAATAATCAAATAGAAAAATTGAAGGAGTCCAATAGTGCCTTTAAAGCCGAGTAGATGGAGAAACTTTACAAAATGTTTTCTAGCCCTCAATCATCAAGTCAAAACCCCACGAACAATCCTTCCAGTTCACTAGCTCACAAAGGTAATTTTTTGAGAGTTTTAAAATTCACAACCAAATCTAGAACACCATAGATTATTGACTCTGAAGCATCTGACCACAAAACAGATTCCTATCACCTAAATTCGTCATATTCGACATGTGCTGGTAATCTTAAGGTTAAAAGTATAGATGGTTCCCTATCTTTTGTCGCAAGAAAATAGAATATTCGAATTTATGATTCTATAAGTTTAGAGTCTGACATTTATGTTCCAAATTTATCATGCAATTTACTGTCTATAAGATAGTTAACAAAAACTTTCAATTGCTTTGCTAAAATTTTTCCTTCTCACTGTGTTTTTCAGGACCTATCACCAGGGAAGACAATTGAAAGTGCTAAGAAAAGTGAAGAACTTTACTATTTTGAAGATGCTGATGTGAATAAATAGTGTCAAATTAAACTTTGTGATTATGCTCATGTCCCTAGAAATAGTGAAATTATGTTATGGTATTTTAGAATGGGTCATCTCAACTTTCAATATTTGAAACGTGTTTTCCCTTTCATTTTCTTCAATAATAAGCCAATTAATTTTCAATATAAAATCTATGAGCTTGCAAAACATCAACGTACATGGTAAGGTCCCAAATTTTATATTCTTAATTAAGTTGGTTGATATAGCACAATTAAGAATCGAGCTACGAAAGTTTGGCATATTTAAGGTTATGAAAGCACAAGCCATAAGTTATTTAAAAGCCCAACAATTTAAGACATTAAATTTAAATAAATTTGATTACAAAGATTTAATGAATAATTGGGTTGCCATAATGGTTATCTACATGGTATTTCAAATATGCAAATCTAGTTCGAATAACCATGCAGATGTTTTTATAAAATATTTTTATAAAATTATTTTTGAGTTAAAAACTCCTCATTTTACACATTAAGAACAATTATATCAAGTTAATTGGATGGAATATTTTTTTTTTTTTTTTTATTGAGTATTCATAGAGATAGGTTACAAATCATATGAATAGTTCATTTTCCTCTATTTTTTATTATGTAAATGTTTTTTAAAACTTTTTATAAGAACTATTTTTTATGGGCTTAAAACTCTTTAAATTCCTACCCAAAGGCTCAATTTAACAAAGTTAATGATAATATAACTCTCCCATTTAGTTTTTCACTAAAAAGGGAGGTTACAAGAAGATGAAAATCATTTTTTTCACTACACCCTTCCTCATATCCGAATTTACTCTTTTTTTTTTTCTTCCAAAAAATATATTTTTTTGTTGAGTTAAGTTTAAAGAAATATCAATGGTGTGAACGAGAACGACTTTTACACATTTTGTTACTTTATATTTCAAGAAAATCAAGGTAGGTGGTGATAAGTATTTACCTTTTTGTTCATTATGTATATATATTTATGATTGTGATGTGTGTTAGAATTTTTGAAACTATAAATAAATAAGTTTATGTATGGACATAACCGGTTTCTACGACCCAAATGGATTCTTTGGAATCATGAATTTGCTGGTATTCATCTACTTGAAATGATTAATTCTTTCCTATCACTTTGTATATATGTATATATGTTTATGACCAAAGGGGTGCACCATGCGATATTAGTCCTACTGAGCTTAAAACTCACACTTTCTATGTTGACAAAATTTTCATATTAAAGGATATGTCGAGGAAGTGAGATTTACGTGGATTGCGGAGAATCCGAAGGGAGAAGGTGTTTCATTTGCATAATTTGTCCCATTTGAAGAGTTTTCGGTTCTTACTAATTATGCAACTAATATTTAATTTTTTAAAAGATGTTAGTTTATCTTTCCTTAAAATTTCCTGGGTCTTTTTCTTGACGTGAACATTTAAATTGTTATTTGGTTTAAGTATGCATATAATTAAAGTTGTTAAAGAAGTTAAGATTATATGTTAGACTTGTAAACAAAAAATTTCAGCTTACTGCCTGAACTTTGTCACGTCATTTTGGATAGAATTTTTTGAATTTTTGGACAAAACTAGTGAAGTTTGTCATCTGTCCGTTGGCTTTGGAGTTAAGTCAATTGAAGGTCGGTAGGATAAGTATGTCATTTTTCGTGTGCTATGTTCACTGTAAGCGAGAACAATTGTTTTTCACATGTTTGAGTGTCTATTGGACTGCCCTAAATAATCTTAGAAAATTCTGAAATTTTACTATGTTATACTTGAATGAGTTTAGAAAATACTGTAAAAATTTCACAAAAAGATGTATTCGATAATGGTTCAACTAAACTTGATCGTTGGGCAGTGCGTTGTTGAATTTTTAATGCACACTAACTTTCATTTTAACCCTTTGTTTTAGTTTCTCTATTTAACAAATCAAAGTTATCCACCTTAAATCATTTGTTGCCAATAAATTTTAGAATATGTAATAGAATGCAAGTGTAACTTCAAAGTTAAAAGAAAATTTAGAAAATTTTAATTTAACTAGAATTTTTGAAAGAAACAAAAGGAACATTGTTATTTTTGTACTAATTTCAAAATTTGTTCAAATTTCAAGATTCAGGTTTACATACATCATTTCAAAAATTCGGATACAAACCTTCAAAGCCATTCACTAGGTTTCACAATGACGTATGGGGACCTTCACGAGTCCCAAATCATACTCACGCAAAATGGTTTGTTACATTTATTGATGATCACCCTCGACTTTGTTGGGTTTTTCCTACTTGAAGATAAATATGATGTTCGTTCTGTATTTATTACCTTTCATTCCATAATTCATACACAATTTCAAACAAGAAATCAATTCTTACACACAACCACTAGTACTAAATACTTCAATAACATCATGCAAGAAGCGTACGAATAGATTCTAATCTAGCTACCGGGCGAATGTTTCTTCAAAATCGATACCTTCTTCTTGATTATAATCTTGAGCCACTAATCTAGCCTTGTTACAAACAATTATTCCAATTTCATCTTGTTTGTTTCTAAAAACCCATTTTATGTCAATTATGGTTTGATTGTTTGGTCTAGCAACTAAATCTTATACATGATTTCTTTCAAATTGATTTAGTTCTTCTTGTATCGCTAGAATCCAAAATTCATCAAACTTGGCTTCTTTAAAATTTTTAGGTTTAATTTGAGAAATGAATGCACAACTTCCAAGATGATTTTTGAATGAGGTTCTAGTAGTGATACCTTTGGATGGATCGCCTATTATTAGCTCTTTGGGATGAGATGGAACAAATTTCCATTCAAATGTAACATGCATATATTCTTCAACGACTAGAGTTCGTTTGTTAAATACTCTATAAGCTTTGCTAGTTGATGAATATCCTAGGAAAATTCCAACATCAATTTTTTAGTTGAATTTTCCCAAATTATCTTTTGTTTACAAGATAAAACATTTACATCCGAAAATTTTAAAATAACTGATATTGGGAATTTTATTTTTCCAAAGCTGGTACGGAGTTTTAGTTTTCCTTCGACTTACTAAAACTCTATTTACAATGTTGCAAGCGGTGCGGCTTCGGCCTAAAAATACTTTGGTAAGTTAATTTCATTTAGCATGGTTCTAGCCATTTCTTGCAATGTATGATTCTTTTTTCCTACTACACCAGTTTGTTGAGGAGTTCTAGGAGTCGAGAAATTATGTTCATATCTATTTTCATTGCAAAAATCATCAAAACCAACATTATCAAATTCTTCACCATGGTCACTTCTAATAGTTGTAATAGTATACCCCTTTTCGTTTTCGACTTTTTTACAAAAATGTTTTAAAACTTTTAAGATTTCATCATTTAAGTTTAAAAACATGACCAAGTAAATCTTGAAAAATTGTCGACAATAACAAAGGCGTAATGTTTAACACCTAAGCTAGCCGTTCTAGATGGTCTAAAAATATCCATGTGGAGAAGTTGTAATGGTTTCGTAGTTGAAGAATGAACTCCAGATTTGAAAGAGTTTTTTATTTGTTTTCGAAATTGACATGCATCACAAATTTTATCTTTTTTATATTTCAAATTTGGCAATCCTTTCTCAAAACAATTTTTGGAAATTCTTGAAAGGAGATCCATGTAAGCATGACATAATCTCCAATGTCATAACCATGTTTCATCTTTCAAGTTAAGTAAACATTTTTCATTATTTTTAAATTCAATATTTATGAATAAACATCTTTATTTCGGCTTCCTATGAATATCACATCTTTCTTTATTTCATCTTTCAACAAATAATTTTTCTTTTTAAGTATAGAATGACTTAAGGCAAGTTTTTCAAAATTTTCAAACATTTCATCATATGATTTAGATAAATTCATCATAAGAGCATTTTTCATTTGAACTTACCTTGTCTTCCATCGCCATGAAGTTCATTTTGGCAATTTTATCTTAGCTATCATTCTCATTGTGGTCTTCATCATCACTATTGTCCCATGTAGCTTGAAGTGCATTTTTTTTTGATATTCTTCCTTTTGTTCGGACACTCGGTTCTTTTGTGTCCCGGCTTGTCATAGTCATTGCAAATGATTTTCTTATTTCTTTCTTTGCCTCTTTCCTCCTTCTTTTGAAATATTCGATTATTACGAAGACCGTTCCATTTTTTAACAAGAAGGACTAAATCGCTGAGCTCTTCATCGCTCATGTTGTCATTTGTAGTTCCTTTCTCTATTGCCGATTTTAAGGCAATTTTGCGCTTAGGAGGCTCCTTTGATTCTTCTTTACTTTTACTTTTTTTCTCCTTGACCTCGACATTGTTGAGTTCATAGGTCAATAATGTTTCATAGAGTTCTTCCAAAGGATACGTATTAATATCCTTGGTATTCTCTATAAATATTCTCAATGGACTCCAATCTTCCGATAGTGACCTAAGCATTTTGCTAACAAGTTAACCGTTAGTAAGTTTTCGATCAAAGCCTTTAAGACCATTTACAATATCGGTAAAATGAGTAATCATATCAACAACGGGTTTATCTTGTTTCATGGAGAAATTTTCAAATTCTTTAACTAACAAGTTGAATTTTGTTTCCTTAACTTTTCCAGTGCCAACATGAGTAATTTCAAGTGCATGCCAAATATCATATGAGGATTCACATGTGCTAATACGATTGAATTCATTTCTATCTAATGCACAATAAAGTAAATTCTTAGCCCTAGCATTCAAGGTTAATTTTTTTTATCTTCTTCATTATATTCTTCCCTAGGTTTATGGATAATTTGATCGGGTTGGCCATCTAACTTGATGGTCTTAGTAGGCTTATATGGACCATATTCAACTACTTCCCAAATATTGTAAACTATAGATTGAATGTAAATCATTATCCTAACCTTCCATAATTATAATATGTACCATCAAAGAAGGGAGATCGGTTTGTAGAATGCCCCTCAAGATTTTGAAGCATAGAGTTAACCATTACTCAAGATCGTGAAATCGTTTAAAGTGAGTACGAAGCTCTGATACCAATTGAAAGCCCAAAAATAGCTAACCAAGGGTGGTGAATTGGTTAATTGAAAACTTTTTCGAAAATAATCTCTATCTTAAACAAATAACAAGAAAATTAATTGCACAAGTAAGATAACACAACTATGAAGGTAAAGAGTGAAAGGGAAGAGAATGCGCAAATGATGTAATTATGAAGGATCGATCTAATCAATGATCTACGTCTCTCGTTACCAAGCCCTCCATCACGAACAATGCCTTTTTCAGTATTGTTGATTGACTTATGGAGCAATCCAACCCTTACAATGCTTTTGGTGACTTACAACCAAGGAACACCAATTCTTTTACAACATTGAAATTTTCGGAACATCAACACGACCCACAATCAAACAAGAAAACGATATTACAAATAAAAGCTTATCTCTTATTAAATGATATGATCAATTAAGTATCAAGAGAGTTAGGCTAACACTTCAATAAATAGCAATGGGTATAGTTCAAGTGTTAGTCGTTGAAAAATTTTAATGAGATAAAAGATTTTCACAAATTTGATCACTCAAAAAGTTTTTCAAGAAATAAATGTTTTGATCTTCTAAAGATTGAAAAATAGAGTTAGTTGAGATCAATAAAAGCCTCACTTAAATGCTCAAAGAAGGTTGTCACAAATTAGGAAGGGAAGTGGTAATTATAGCACTCAAACGGGCAAAAATTTCGTTTATTCGAACGCAAGATTTGGATGTCTGGTTGGGGAACGGACGAGGTAAAAACTAGCTATTTGAGTCTGGGACTGAACGGTCAAAAAAATGACCGTTGGCCATCCGGATGTCCGGATGGGGAGAAATGCCCCTCAGACAATTTCCTTCGTGATGAGTTTTATCAATATAGGTTCTTGGAGAATTTTCTCACTTATTTTGCAAGGATAAGTATTTTTTTTTTAAATATTTGATCATTGAGTAGAATACTTATCTTTTAAAAACAATTTTTATACTAGTATTTTTGTGACGTGAATTTGTTCTCGTTACATAAACATTCATTTGAGCTATAGTCGATGCTAAGAATTGGAGTATTTTTACCTTTACATATGAATTCAAAGCATCTATATCTAATGTCTTGAATTTCGATGATCGATCTTTTCCCCAATGTGATTTTTTGACGTGAAAGCTCGATTTTTGTCTCTATATTCATCAATCGCCAATTTTGTTTCCAAGTTGATCAACAAGTGCCAAATTCATTTGTCCATGTGCACGTCTCTTGATCTCGATTTTCGTGTCTTCACTAATGTTGATTTTGCAATAATCACTATCAATACTAGAAATCAATTTGTTAGAAATAAACACAATTTTTTTTGTGATAATCAAAATGAGAAGTCAACCATTTAGGTCAACAGCCTAGAGGTTTCAACTTTAATTTACATGTCAACCATGTACTACTATAAAAGATGACTAGCATGTAACAATATTGAACAACGATGTGGCGCCACTTGTAACTTACAATAGTATTCACAACACAAAACCCGCGACCTTTTTTTATTTATTCTGCAAAAATGGAATAATTACTAATAGACTAAAGTAAATAAAAATGAATTAAGCACTGGAATTTAAAAAATATATATATATAACCCAATAACAAATGAATACACGTGTTTTTTCATGGTAAATAAGCTATTGAGCATGCTCAACAACAACTGAATTAGCTAACATCTCACTTTTGGATGAGTTTTTTTTAAGCACAAATATGCTGAACTCTTTCAATGTCTATCTGCCATCCACTGTCACGATGAGGAGATAACAACAGATCATGCTAAGGATGATAACACCCAAAATAATAGTGTACTTTATAATTAGTTCCAGAGTGAGGATAAATTGTTATAACTCCTAGACCAGACGATGGTTCATCACTGAAAAGGTTCAAAGTAAACATCCGTGCTCTCTTGGTGGCGTAGAATGGTTCTCCTACTCCGATGATCCAAAGCCACCTACAAAATGAGGACGAGACTCTTCTCCCCGTTGTACCTTTGGCGTAAGAATTAGAATCAGATGGAGAAATATATCTTTATGGAGTTAAATACGTAGGGAGAGCTTAGATAGTAAAAAGTTCACTAGTTTATACCTGACCCGTCTTGGGGTATTTATAGGCGGCTGTGGCCGTGTAACTGTAGGACAGTTGCAACGCCACGTGTCCCACGTTGTGTTCCCACTTCCCCCACATTCTGAAAAAGTGGTCATTACCCGCCTAGTGGTTGGTTGTCTTTGTGATAACTTCCAGGCGACATCTATCTACTTGAGTGATTTCTCGCGAATAAGTGTAATAGAGTGCCTAGTAGTGGTAGGCGGCTCGACCTGTGCGTCGAGTTCCCGCATGGGGTCGATGGCTCCGCGTGGCAGGCATGGGGGTCGACCTTTCATAATGTTGAGTGTTGTGTTGGCCACGTAGTTGTAGAGCGCTCTAGTACATATGGGTCGACGGTCCAACCGCGTAGTGATAGAGCGCCCATAGGGGTCAATGGTCTGGCCGCGTAGTGGAAGAGTTGTGTAGTGTTTCATAATATCGGGGTGTTCTATAGCTTTTCTTCACGGGTTGGTGTTACGGGTGAGCTTGGTGGTGTGGTGTCGCGGGTGAGTTTGATCTTACCCAACATCATTAGCCCCTCTACCTCTTGTCGATTTTCATTGACGAGGGGTAGCGTTCGTTCTCCTTCGATTTTTTTATTTATCGACGATTGACTCAATCGAGCGGTCTAAGTGGTGGAGAGAGACGATAAATTTATTACAATTGACATCCCATGTGTGGGCTTAATATTGTGGTATTTATAAGCGGCTGAGGTTGCATAACTGTCGGGCGGTTGCAACGCCACGTGTCCCACGTTGTGTTCCCACTTTTCCCACGTTTTGAGAATGTAGTCATTGCCCGCCTAGTGGTTTGTTGTCTTTGTGATAACTTCCAAGTGACCTCTATCTACTTGGGTGATTTCTCGCGAATAAGTGTAATAGAGTGCCTAGTAGTGGTAGGCGGCTCGACCTGTGCGTCGAGCTCCCGCATGGGGTCGACCTTTCACAATGATTGAGTGTTGTGTTGGCCGCGTAGTGATAGAGCGCTCTAGTACATATGGGTCGACGGTCCAATCGCGTAGTGGTAGAGCGCTCATAGGGGTCGACAGTCTGACCGCGTAGTGGGAGAGTTGTGTAGTATTTCATTGTATCAGGGTGTTCCATAGCTTTTCTTCACGGGGTGGTATCCCGAGTGAACTTGGTAGTGTGGTATCGCGGGTGAATTTGATCTTACCCAACATCAATCATCAACCCGAATAACCACCACTTATTAGACATCAGAAGTATTAAAAACATTTCGGTCCATGACCACATCACACTTGATGCTAATTATATGATTTTTAATATTAGCAAAATCATTCAGGGTTTGAAAAATTCTAGCTTATGGATTAATCTACAAATTATCAATCAAATTTTCTATGATGTTTTTTTATACAATTTACTTGAAATCTGTTAGAGAGATTGTCTAGCCTATGGCTTAATACGCAAAATATTTATCAATCGATTTTTCTGCGCTGTTCTTAGACATTTTACTTGAAATCTGGAAGGGGTTATCTCTCATTTTCAGTGTCATAGAAATATACCTGTAAATATGAAGAGCGATGATCCATTGAAATTAAATCATTCAGATAGCGATATACTTGTCCATGTACTCTAAATATTTGTCATACTTTACACCAAAAGAAGTGAAAATAATTAGGCCCTATTTGATCCACATTCTCATTTTCATTTTCATTCTTCTACTCATTTTCAATCACACATTCTTTAATAAAATAATATTTTCTATCACATCAATAACTTTTCCTTCTTTTTCAACCACTCATTTTCCATCATATCACTATTTCAAAATTCATTCTTCCTCAATAATCTCCATCAAACGTACTCATGTATATCGTGATTCTATTAATTCGTCCATCATGGAAGTAAAAAGGTGATGGGATTTTTCTGAGAATCCGCCGTTTTTAATTTTACAAAACCATTACTACAACAAATCCTTTACTTTCATTTCCAAACTTCCTACCTCCACAAAAGAAGTATTTTTTTTTTGGCAATAGGAACACAAAAGATTGATATGAAATTTCTTGCAAAATAGTATTTGATAAACATTGATTGTTTCACCTTTATATTTCTTGTATGATTATTCTATGCTTCATGTCATTCGTACAACATTGTGTTTACTCTGCCTATTCGCAACCTCATAGATTCTTTTAGTATTTTATTTCTGCATAGAAAATTAACACCAAGATCTTCAATTGTGTAATCTTGTGCTCAGTTTAAACCAACAAATCAAATACCAACCAATCAATTGCTCAACCCAAAACCAAACTTCTCTATCGTTGCCTTTTTCTCAAACAATTAACCCAAAAAGATCAAGAATATTGGTGGATGCAATCTTAAAAAGAAGGAAGAAGAAGGTAGTAATTTATCACACGCCTTCACCAATGAAACAGACAAAAGATGGTTGTCCTCAATTTTACACCATTGCACCGCACGTTTTCTTCCAAGAAAGAGGCTCCATTTATAGTTTTAGGGATAAGCAAAGATGGTCCAAGACATAAAAAAAAATGGGTCAAGTAGCAATACAAGAGATGTGCCAACAAACCAAATGGAAGTTGGCTAACTTAATTAAAAGGGTCGTCCTACTAATGAACGAACCACAAGCAACACAAATTAATGGTTGCTTTCAGTGGCCCCAATTTCTTCTCATGTTGAGCCAATTGATTTTGGTGTTAATATAAATAATCCAATAACACTTATAATATTATCGCTCGGATATATTGGGTATCAAATCTCAACAAATATTCACCTTGTTAGCCAATGAACCTGCAAGCAAACAATATAAAGTTTATACATAGTCTAGGTAACAAAATAAAATTAGAAATTACAGAACTTACTTGTGACTCGGACTCTAAACACATACCACACCCGCTACATTTACTCACCAAGGGCTAAGATAAAAAAACCCAATACAAATAGATATTCACGATAATTAATCAAGAGCATATAATAACATACATGCCAGGAGCACACATCATACGATAATACACAGATCTTTTAAACATGTTCATCATACAAAGAATATTAGTCTGACATCAAGTTAATAAAGTAAATGGTCAATATATACAACTAATGCATAAATGACCCCCAAGAAAAGATCTCACCACAATTATCTGTCACATTTCGTGTAGTTCATATCTATTCTCATCGCCAACCATGCTCACTAGATTAATTATTCCACATGCATAACTGGTAAATCACAACAGTCCTAAGTCCATGGGATGTTCCTCTATCACTATCGTAATTCTGTCAAACTAGGTAGATAATAGGTCTTCACCTAATAGAGATAATAGGAGTGTCATTCTCTCACTCCATCCGATCAGGATTTTTGTTGAACTAAAATCCCTCCCATTTTTTTTTGTTGCCAAATAGAACAAACTCATTTTCTATTGAAAATTCTCAAATTAACATGTGTAGTAATTTTGAACATAGATCAACAAAATATGCAATTAGGTCACACAAAGTAGCCATAAGGTCACAATATACACAATTCTTGATTCCTAGGATTTCACGAGATTCTCAATCTCAAATCAATGGAATGGTCAAAAGGTAAAGTTCAAGTGTTCTAACGGAATAATCAACGAAGGGGTACGCAAATAAATCTAATTTCTCACTCAATGCAAGTCTCACACAGTGATCTAATCAACAATTATATCAATGAATCAATAAGCAACTTCCATAAATTAAACTTAACATTTCAAATAGGACAAATAATTTCTAAATTTTAGTAACAAACAATGGTTATCCCACACGGTAATCCCAATCCTAATGACCAACTCATGAGGTGATCTACTAGTACTGAAATTTAAAAGTGATAAACCAATTTATCGAATGAACCAAATCTACAGGTTCGTAAATTAGGGGAGATGCAAATTTACCACTTCAGGGTCACTACTATTTGCTCTAAAGCTTTTAGCAATTGTAGCAACACGAACACCAAAGCTCGTGATCCGAACAACCGAGGGTAAAATGGTCCAAAACCAAAATATTGCCCAAAACAAAAAACGAACACCATTGCAAAGATTGCAGTGTCACTAGAAACGTTGTCTTTTGGACCATCATCAGATTCTGCTCCACATGCTCTCATAAGCGTCCACCATTGTGATGCTTGGACGTTACGCATTGCCATCTCTATCGGTCCACTTACAGCATGCGTGAGCTTGCGGGGTGGCCTCATCATTCTGAGTCGAGATATGGCCTATGTTCACACAGATGACAACTGGTTTGACCGAAAATTGGAGTTCTAGGCATGGTTAGATTGGATTTTCACCTATTTTTTCTTCAATCAATTCATGCTTCTTTCAACCCATTTTTGCACAGATTAAACATATCTTTTGCCCTACCTAGTGGTATAATACCATTTTTCGCAAAAATTAACACCAAGATCTTTAATTGTGTAATCTCAGACTTAGTTTAAACCAACAGTCAATCAATTGCTCAACCAAAAATAAACTTCACTATGGGTTCCCTCTTTCTCAAACAATTAACGTACAAAAGATCAAGAATAATGGTGGATGCAATCTTAAAAAGAAGGAAGAAGAAGGTAGTAGTTTATTACATGGCTTCACCATTGAAACAGACAAAAGATGGCTATCCTCAATTTTACACTATTGCACCAAACATTTCTTCCTAGAAAGAGGTTCCATTTATAGTTTTAGGGATAGGCAAAAGATGGGCCAAGACATAACAAATTGGGTCAAGTATAAATACAAGAGATATGCCAACAAACGAAAGAGAAGTGGGCTAACATAATTAAAAGGGTCGGCCAACTAATGAACAGACCACATGCAACGCAAATTAATGGTTGCTTCCAATGGCCCCAGTTTGTTCTCAGGTACAGCCAATTAATTTTGGTGTCGATATAAAAATTTAACAACATTTTAACATTGTCATCCGAATTTATTAGGTATGAAAACCCAACACTTTCCTACACAAGTTTTGAGCTTCTTTCTTTGGGCATATAACTCATGCTGCCACTTGTTTCAAAGTTCTTTCTTTGTTAATGCTATCAATTCAGGAATTATAGCAGAAGATGCAGTAGGGTCCATCTCTGAAAAAAGAAATAGTTATGGGAGAAGAAAGAGAAAAACAATAGCTAGTGTATCAGAAAACATGGAATAAAAGAACATTATAACTAAATATATCAAACAAAAATGAACATCAACAATAAGAAAAGAAAATGTAAGCAATCCACAATAAGAATTTACCTAATTTATGTGTAAACAAAAGAAAAAAAAAATTCTAAAAAATATTTTGAAAGATTTTTTCAACGGGTCGCAACAGGACAAACAAAAATATCAGCTAAAAGAAGTTTCAACAAATATATTCACAACTATTAAAATAAAAAAAGTTTCACATTTATAACAGTTGTACCTTAAAACAACAGTAAGCCAAATCGTCAAATTTGTTTAGAAGCTCACTGACACAAAAACTTTTGCAATATCAGTTAACAAATTTACATAGAGTCCCAAAAAAAATTGTAGAAAATGGAGTGTAAATTCCTCGTGTCTCCAATGTATCCAACCATCTTCTCAGCACCAGTTGTTTTTTATTCAGAACATGAAAACAACCAAACGAGCAAATTTAGCCACTCTCACTAAGCCCTTGTTTGACAACTACAATTTGAAAACTCTTTTTCCTACATACTCGTTAACTACACATTCACATAATAACATATTCTACATGTAAACCTAAAAATTTTCACACTTTTTAACCACACATTCTCCTAAAAATTACTTATTAAAACATTATTTTTCTCAAATAATGAACATCAAATAGGGGCTAAATAACAAGAAAATATTTATCATAAATACCTAAGAACACAAAAAACTCAATCACTAATCAAATAATACCAAGAACTATAATCTAAATTAGGTGAGAACAATTAGGAAAACCTTACACCTCACACGCTAGTCTATTCAAACCTCACACTCCAGTCCTTTCAAAACTCTACATTAACAAAGCCAAAATATTACTAAATACAAAAATAAAGCCACTATCTAAGAGACAAAATAAGTGAGTCTTTGTCTAAATTCTCGATTGCATTATACTGATCTCAAATTTGATAAGTTGTTTTCAAGGAATTTGAAAGCCCTAGAAGGAAAACAAAAACTGTGTACGAAAATAATTCCTTTTAAGAAATTACGTAACTTCTGTTGGACATTTTTAAATCTTCATCTCACGACACTTAAACCCCAAATGAAACCAGATGACATGTCAAATTCAAACCTTTATATAAAAAAATAAAAAAGAAGTATACACACACAAAGCAAATAAAACCTAAGAAAACAACATAAAACCTAAAAACACAAAGATCTCCAGAGATATATCATCAATGCCAAGTCCTCCTCGTCATACTTAACCTCCAATATCTCCAAATTGGGCACGATTTCTTTGAACATAATTAAGTGACCATCCAATGACGACTTTCGAATATCCGATGAGAATACAAACACAGCTTCAAGTGTAACTTACTGTTCAAACTCTTTATCATACAAAACTGCTCCAATTTTAACCACAGTGCAGCAACAATTTTCTGTTTTAGAATATCCTGAAGAATTTGTTTTGATAAATGTAGATGAATTTGAGATTGGAATTTCCGATCGGTACGTTGTTTTTCATCCTACATCTATTTTGAAGGCATCTTATTAAAACCAAGCAAGACTTTCTCCAAGTCTATCTGTGCGAAAACTGCTCGCATCCTCACTTGCCATAGAGTAAATCTAGCATTTCGATTTAATAACGAAATATCATATTTTATCGTTGCCATACAGAATAATCAACATTGTTCTGATACTACTTGTTATGAATTGATAAATTGATAGCAATATAATGATAATAATGAATTAAACAAGAACACAATAGGAACACCAAGATTTATGTGGAAACTCAAGATGAGAAAAAATCACAGTTAGATGAGGAGAATTTTATTATAATCAATAGCAATTGTGTTTTCAACAAGGTCTTAATACTTTCAATTAAAATCTAAAACTCTTAAGATGTTTTATGAATTTTCTCTCAACAATACAAGTCGTGACTCATATACGCAAGTCCTAGAAATCAAGTTGTAGATGAATAGAAATCTAGAAAAATGCAAAATGATCATGTGCTAGATAACCTTGTCACTCGAGGGACAAGCTAGCGGTAGGAGGGTGACAGCTCTACCGCCCAAGCGTTGGGCTTGCAACAAGTCTAGGGAGAAAATATGCAGGGATCGTTCGAGCAGCCATCTAGAGGCAAGCTAGTGAAAATGCAGCGACTTTACTTTTCGGTCCATAATTTTGATCTCTTCGAGATCACTTTAATCAGAACTCCTATACCCACTAGAATTTAGGTCAAATTACAACATATACCAATAAATACACTATAGGTAAAAACAGTTACATATAGAAAAGCTAAAGAAGCTGTCATTTGCATCGGTCTCTATTCAAACCTCACATGCTAATCCTTTCACTCAATACTAAAAGCCTAAAAAAATAATTACTATATATAAAAATAAAGCCATCATCTATGAAATAAAATTTGTGGATTTTGACTAAATTTTTCAGTGAACTTTACAGATCTCAAATTTGTTGGATTTTTTTTTTTTTTTTGGGAATCTCAAAGCCCATGAAGAAAAACAAAAATTTGTGTAAGGAAATAATATCTTTTCTGAAAATCAAGTGAGATTTCTACTAATTATTTTGGATTGGTGTCTTCAATATTAGATATTTTTAGTTTGACATTCTTAAATCTTCGTCTCATGTACGATGTACCCTTAAATCCCTAAGAATAAAAAAAATAAAAATTAGAGGACACCTCAAATTTTAAAGCTTTTATATCAAAAAATTGAAGAGGAGACGTACACACAAACAAATGCAATAAAACCCAAGAAAATCACACCAAAGCAAAATGAATATAAATCTCCATGAATTTCTCACTATTAGACTAAGAGAGTAGAGTAACCGATGATGGTTAGGAAACCCAAAAATAGATGCACTAGAAGGGATAAGAGAGTAAAGCGAGAGAAATCCAAATAACAACAACATTCAGAACAAGGCGCACCAAAAAAAAATGAACACAAAAAAATGGTTGAAAATGTGAAATGTGCATAAACCCCAACATTCAGAACAAGGCGCATCAAAAAAAAAATGAACACAAAAAAATGGTTGAAAATGTGAAATGTGCATAACCCCTGTCAAACATCTAAAGAAAACTTGCACACGGTGGACAATTCGCAATTAAAAAAAAATCAATTTAGAAGAGTAAACAAAAAAAAATGTATAAATTCTTAACCCAGTACAAAAATAATCCAAATACATAGGAACTATGAAGGAAACTGCATGACAATGAAGTAAAAAACATGATTGTAGGATTTCTTCAAAGGATCTAGAGATAATCGAAGACAAATGAAAAGCTTTTGGAGTCAACTGCTAGGGTTGCCTTTGAGAAAATGTGAGAAATGAAGCCTAAAAGAGATAAAAACCTAAACAAAACGATCTCATCCTGGTTTCACAAGACGACATCATTTTACTATGAAACGACGCCATTCTTTGGAGGCTAGATAACATAGCATTTTTTTAAGCAAAGACCTCTAGAGACTATTTTATATCATAATAAAAAGAAAAACATGTAAAAGAGTGGGAATAGACTTAAACTCCAACAAATGATAAAGTGCACCAATAAAGAACATGAGTACAATGAATAAGTATAAACGACTCAATAATACTCAAGAGAGTAAACCCTCATGGGGAACACAGCACCAGTGAAGTGTCTCGTCTAGGATAAGAGGATCGTCTAAGGAATAGGGCTCACCTAAGAGATGGTCCAGTATGTGCTGAGTAGAATGTAGATATATCAGGTCTCATCGTACTCATAATTATAGTATCCAATGATGTCTAATCGATGAGTCTGTACCACTGACTAGAAGCATATATACATCGATGTCATTTGTTGACCTCAAAAAAAGTTACCAACAGAATTCCGACATCATCTTCTCCACGTGGACATCACCTGCACACGGAGTACCCCGTTAGGAGGCAAAAATCGTCGGTCGAGAAAAATGTCCAACGATCGTTTGTACTCCGACAGTCAAGTCAACGGTAAGACAAAAAAAACTGTGCAAGAGAGGCTGAGGGGTTTGGTTCGGGTTAGAAAACATATCTTCAAATGAAATGGATTCACATATATATAGAAAACGGAAATGAGCTTCATGAGCAGATGGCCCGAACCCAAGTTTCAAACCCGATATGCAATTGTTCAATTAAATAAGGCTCAATCAATAAATAGTCGATGCCACCTCGGCCTATGTGGGACCCTCTCCGTCATACGCATGTCACGTAATTTTTTGATATAACAATAGTCCCCTGAGTTTGAGTCGTATATTTATATGCAGGTCGGACTTTGAAATATAAACTATCAATTGATTTATGAGTATAACAATAGTCTCCCAAGTCTAAGTCGTATATTTATATGCGGGTTGGACTTTAAAATATAAGTAGTCGACCAGGTGAGGTCTTACAAATTGCCTCAGAAATATTAGCAGCTCCAATGAACAAGGACTTACGAACTGCCTTGAAAATATGCATCGATCCCAAATAAGTGAAGACTTACGAATTGCCTTGAGAATATGCATCGTTCCAATAAGTGAGGATTTACGAACTACCTCAGATAATATTTGTGCGAACCTGAATAAATGAGGGCTTACAGATTGTCTCAAAAGATAGATACTGCAATAATTTGTCAAACTTTCGGTAGCATCTCCTCTGTAATATGGATTAAACCAATCCTGTAATACAATATAATATATCCACTACACATATACCAAATAAATTTCTCCAAGATATAATATGCAAAGAGTTTGTCATGCATCATAGTAAATCATATGCTCGCAGAACTCAGTGTAACAGTAGTGCTATAGTGAAGCAAATAACATGTCAACAATAATAAAATGATAATGCGGATTACGTAGCATATGTATTGTCTGTAATGAAAATAACAGCATACTTGCTAGCAATGGTGAGACATGCTTATTTGACACCAATAATATAATGTGTATGCTAGCAGAACTCAGTGTAATGATACTAAGATACTAGTATCATAATAATCCCCCAAGTTTGATTCGATATTTATATGCTGATGGAACTTAAAATATAGGTCATTATGATGAACCTGATGCAGAGGCGAGATTTCAAATATAAGCAACAGAGGTGATGCTTTGAATGTGAGCAGCAGAGGCGATGCTCTAAATATAATCAGTTGTGATAAGCTGATGCAGAGGCGATGCTCTAAATGTAAGTAGTTGTGATAAGTTGATGCAGAGATGATGATCTGAATGTGAGTAGCAGAGACGATGCTCTGGATATAAGCAGCTGTGATAAGTTGATGCAGAGGTGAGACTCCAAATATAAGGGCAGAGGCGATGCTATGAATATAAGCAGTTGTGATAAGTTGATGCAGAGGCGATACTCTTAATATAAGCAGTTGTAATAAGCTAATGCAGATGTGATGCTCTAAATGTGAGTAGCAGAGACGATGCTTTGGATGTACACAGCTTTGATAAGCTGATGTAGAGGCGAGACTCCAAATATAAGCGGTAGAGGTGATGCTCTGAATATAAGCAGCTGTGACAAATTGATGCAGAGGCAATGCTCTAAATGTAAACGGTAGAGACAATGTTCTGAATATAAGCAGCTGTGATAAGTTGATGCAGAGGCGATGCTTTGAATGTAACCAGCTGTGATAAGCTGATGCAAAGTTGGTGCTCTGAATGTAAGCAGTTGTGATAAGCTGATGCAGAGGTAATGCTTTGAATGTGAGTAGCTATGATAAGCTGATCAGAGGTTGTGCTCTGAATGTAAGCAGCTGTGATAAGCTGATGCAGAGACAATGCTCTGAATTTAAGCAGCAGAGGCAATGCTCTAAATATAAGCAGCTGTGATAAGCTGATGCAGATGCGATGCTCTGAATGTAAGTAGCAGTGATAAGCTAATCCAGAGCCGATGCTCTAAATGTAAGCAACTGTGAGGCAAGGAATAGACATCCCGCGAGGCGAGGAATACACATTTTGCAGAGCTACGAATAAGATTTGACAAAGCGGGGAGTAAACATCCCGCGAATAAGGCCATGAAAGGCCCCTTTTGCAAGGACAAACACATTTAACGATTTACCTCTTCCTTTTCCAAGGAACGAGGGCCCCGATATACCGCATCTTCCTTTATTCAAGGAACGAGGACTTCAAGATGATGCCTCTGCTAGTAAGAGATCTACGAGCTCGGGCTCGCCTTCAATAATAAGAAAACCATAAGTTAGAACTCACCTTCAATAAATAAGAAAACCAAGAGTTAGGGCTCGTCTTCAATAATGCGAGGTCTGGCAAACTAGCCTTGGACACATGAGAGCTTAGAGCTTGCCTCGAATAATAGAGATGTTGATTAAAAGGGCTCTGTATAAGAGAAATTCGAGTTGGGCATCTACTATGTGCTTTCAAGAACACCACCCTGCTAATTCATGGCTAATTATTGGAGGCAAAGTTGGGAGAATAAATGAGTTCCGCTCTAGGTAGGTCATATTCAAAACATGTTATCCAACTGAATTGACCTTTATTGACCTCATTAAAGTACGCTATTGAACACAATTAATCTCTAGCACGCGGTACGCCTTGCAAAAATACATAATTTACTCCAGCTGATCACCTGAAATTTCTAGCAGCGGAGTTGACATAGACGAAATTGCTAAAGACTCACTAAATAATTTTAGAATACAAGCATTTTGCTACCATTTTCTTCAATTTTGATCAAATGGTGAAATTAAAAGAATATAATAAGCAAGGACTAAGTTGGCAATTCATTTTTTGACCAATAGCGACTCAGTAACCTTTGAAAGCGGGATTTATCCATTATCGCATACCAACTGTCCAATTTCTATTGAAGTATAGAATGCTTCGAGCACTTAGCTAACATACGAGAGCCCAAACCAGAAGTGGATATATGTTTTTGCTAATTAAATATCAATTACAAGAATCGAGAAAACTTAGTTATTTTTATTCAAAGTTTTATAAGTCGAACCTGACTTCAGTTTAGCATTTCATTGTACCTCTCTATGTCAAGGCTGCCTCTTGAATTTCTGGTAAGCTTTCTTGCAAGAAGAATAGGGCTTGAGTATATTGGGTAAGAAGAGAAACCCACGGGGTCCCAAAAAAAAGATGAATCCATGTGTCCAATTCAACATAGCCCAAGAGAATATGAAACCATGAAAAAGAGTATCAAATTGGCTAATTGTTTTAGACAAGAAGCCTAAGAAAATTAATTCTCTGGCCCAATTTAACTCGTTGGACCACAATCAACAAAAAGGTCCATTTAATAAAATGGGCTAACCCACCTCAAATATGTTGATTGAATTGAAAACAGGGGCAGCAAAGGTACTGTTTATCTTGCAAAGGCACCGGTTCCCTATGCCTACAAAACCATCTATAAAAAGTTGAAGTGGATAGGCTATGTAGGTTGGAAGAGCACGCTATCTCCATGTCTAGTTTCCATCAAATTTAATGCGCCCAAACGTTGTATTATCCAATGGTAAACTGCAAGAACTAGACCACGGCGGCTAACATAATATTTGGAAGTTTTAATTGATGACAATTGTCAAAGGGTATGGTATGTTATCACTGTCCCACTAAGGGGTCATCGGCGGCCATGGAATGTAACGGCTACTTCAATGACAGTCATCGAATTGTACACTTTGCTGGAGCATTTCATCGAGTAGGTTGTGAACGCCCTTAAAAATCTTCTTTGCTTATAGCTCAACATTCTCATAGCAGTTAGTCCTCATTTATCTGTTAGAAAATGCCATTTACCCACACCTAACAGCTCCATTTTGGCCAAAGTTTTGCCATTGGCAAGCGTTGAAAGCCTTACACAAATGGGTCTTTGTATTAGAGAAAATGAACTCATTTGGTTATTCAAAACTTTGTTGAGAAAGTGGCGAGAGGATTGAACTCCGCTATAGAGGATTTTTGGGAGTTTCTTATTGTATGCTTATAAGCCTTCCACTTTCTTTTCTTGGTTGGGAAAGGCGGAATGTGAAAGACATTTGAGGACAAATTTCCATTTCTGGTTTTGACCATTCTTAGTCTCTACCATATGTTTTCTTGTTTCAATCTAATTCCCACCAATTTAGTTGACAAATTGTCCTTTACGTGGCCCAACACGTCTTGGTTTCTGGTGGTTTATTTGCTCTACACTTGTGACAAAACATTGAAACCAATTTGTAGGTTGCTCAAATTACCAAAATATTTTCAGCTCATATTGACGATCTTCATAGCCGATCTCCTTGGCAAAATTCTCTTTCCTGTGACGAAATTTTTCTTCCGTATTTGTGCTGATTTTTCTCAATTTTCATGCCGAAAATATCATTTTTCAGACCATCTTGTTGTGGCATTTTTACTTCATTCTTTGGTATCTGGGTTCCTTGAATTTTTGGTTGACAAAATGCTCAGATAATCATCTTCGATTGTTGTCTTTGCTCTTTTCTTTAGCTAGTATCTTATCATCAACTGGCAATAGCCATTTTTCATGGCGGATTTTTCAACCCGAGTTTCTTCGACACTTTTTCGATGATAACCATTTTCCAGGCTAGAACCAACGTTGGAAAATTCCCTTTTTCAAGGAGATTTTCGATAGCCATTTTTTTCTTCTTTGGTAACTGGCTGTGTGACCCTTTTTTTTTGGAAGAAGAAGCTCTGTACTTCAATAGAACAAACTGCCGGACTATAATCTTTTTTTGGCGACCTTCTTTTATGTGGTATAACATGGTTAATGTATCGTTTCTCATGGACGGCGTCAATCTGTTGACCCCAACAAATGTTGCCAACAGAATCCCGATCTCATCCCCTCTATGTAGACATCACCTGCACACGAAGCACCCCGTTAGGAGGCAAAGGCCGTCGATCGAGAAAAATGTCTGAAGACCGTTTGGACTCCGAAAATCAAGTCAACGGTTGGATAAAGAAAAAGAGATCGCAAGAGAGGGTGAGGGGTTTGGTTTAGGTTAGAAAACATGCCTTCTAATGAAATGGATTCACATATATATAGAAAACGAAAATAGGCCTCATAAGCTAATGAGCCGAACCCAAGTTCTAAGCCTAATATGTAATTGGTCAATTAAATAAGGCCCAATCAATAAATAGTCAACGCCACCTCGTCCCATGTGGGACCCACTTCGTCACACGCATGCTACATAATTTTTGGATATAACATCGTTCATGTAATCTCCTAGACCATATCATCCATATCGCTTTGAGTATGAACTTTTACCTTAATCAGAGATGGAAACGTGATGATAGGAATAAGTGAAGGTATAAAAGTCGAAATCCTAGAGGAGTGGGACTTAGATCCCCCACCAGCTAGGTTGGAAACCAAATTCTCAATAACAAATCTCATGGTAGATCTAACATTCACGCGCCACCTTTTTTTGTAGTGATCTATCAACATAAGCTTGATGAGGGAATGATCTGTACCCATCTCACCCAAGATCCTATTTTTAAATGCTTGAGGCGGTGTCCATGTATCTCTCTGTAGGCTAGAACTTAATCCTTGTGATGACTGAGTACCCTTTATAGTTGTATCTGATAGATAAGAATTGATGTGCATAGGCACATGGGTAATAGTGATAGAAATAAGGGATATTTTAATGGGAACATCTGGAATAGGCTCAGTAACTATAAGAATATGTGGTACGACATATGTAGGAGCCTCTGGTAAGATCTATGTAAGAACTATAATGGTAGTCAAAATAGGCTCTGCAGAGGTAGAGGTAGAGGAAAACTATCACTGGTGGAATAATTAATGTGATTGAAGGCACTACAATAAGAATATTGGAAAACATAGGAGGTACTGTTGAAACTAGCACCCACTGCTTCCTTAACTCAACAAATATCACTTGCCTTTTCCTTTATCAATCATGTTCTAAAAGGCGTCGTCTAGGCACGATGCGCGACGAAAATGTCAAGCCAAGTGATTTGGATCCTTATTTAGCGATCAATGATTGCTGTTGACCACTAAAGCGTGCCTAGACGTGCATAATTATCTTTTTTTTTTACAATTCTTTTAAATTAAAATTTAAAGACTGATTTCTTCACTTCATTTGCCTTATATTCAAAATAGTAGTTTGAAACCTTGAACAAAGAAAAACTCCCCAAAATTTCTATTTTTTTACTGTAACGACTCGACCTCGTGCCAAAGTCGTTATATCATACGTATTGTCCGTTTTGAGGTGGACAGAGCGTTTCCCAAGATTCGAACTCAAGACCTCTATCATATGGGAGATTTAAGTTGAATCCTGGTACCAATTGGGCCTTAAGTTGAATCCTGACCCTAATTGGTACCAGGATTCAACTTAAGTCTCTCATATGATAGAGGTCTTGAGTTCAAATCCTGGGAAACACAATAGAAAGTCGTGAGGGGATAAGTGTGCTCTGTCCATCCCAAAATGGATAGTGCGTATGATATAACAACTTCTGCGCGAGGTCGGGTCGTGGATAAGTGGGCTCTGTCGACCCCAAAGCGGACAGTACGTATGATATAACGACTTCGGCGTAAGGTCGAGTCATTATATTTACTATTTAGTATTTACATTTGAAACTTGTCTTTTAGTTGAAAACTTTGAAAAAAAATGTATAAAATTTCTACAAATCTATTTTAATTGTTTGATAGGTATTATTTTAATTATTAAATAATTTTTTGATTGATTAAAAATTAAAATAATATTAAAATAAGAAAACGACTTTTTACGATTTTTTACACCTATGTCTCCCCTAAACTCACCGAACCCGTAACTTGACCTCTACGCATTATGCCTTTCAAGAACACTGTTTATCAGCCCTACTAGTAGTGTTTTCAGTAGGAGGGGAACTAAGAGAGAGGAGACACAACAATTGGGAAAGTATGAGGTGCTCCCAATGTACACTGATTAGAGTAGTGGCCCAAATATCAATAATAAAAGCAATGATGGGCTGCCAAAAATTGCGGTTGCCATCACACTCAATTTTTACCTTATTAAGCAATCTATGCTCCAAGTTTCCCTCTATACAAACCCTATCCTCTCTAGGTCAGCTCAAATCAGAGGTTGCCTTATCAATCCTCAAAGGTATCTCTATAGCCCTAGATAGAGCAAATAAGAACCCCTTAGCAAAAAATTGAAATGGAAGCAAATGAAATGAAATCCAAACAAGAGTCGTCGAAGTCTCATGCTTAGGTCTAAAGTCACAAGTCCATTTAAGGACCCTTTGTGGACACCCATTAATGTACCACGAGGACTTAAAAAATAATCTATTGTAATTATCCTCATGTGTAAGGTATATAAGTATGTGTCAAGTCAATCAAACCTAATTTAGAGCAACCATGGAAACCAAACTATTGAAAAATCTCAAGTACATTTATCTTAGTTGGCTTGTTGTGGAAGAATTTACCTACAAGTGTGTACTTGTACGGCTCAGCAAGTTTAGCCTCCTTCGAACCTATCAAGTCAAGGGTTGGCACACCCAAATGAGTAAATGGTTCTTTACTAGCGAACCCAGTATCCGCAGAATCTACTGGAGCCTTTAAAACTGAAGCAAATGTCTTCCTCGAATTCCTTTTAGCCTAAGAAGCCTCGATGAAGAAACTGCATTGGCATTGGTCATTCGACCCTGATTGAGCAATGAGCGGGCCTCATATGGCAACACTGACTGCGGAAATGGACCTGAATTAAATGGAGAAAGGTGCAGAAGTTGTGGTGCATGCGCGAGAGGCAGCCCATGTAATTCCTACGCATCAACTCTAGACACGTTTGGTGTCGAAAAAAATCTAATTTTAAATAGGCTGAAGTGAAATTTCATCCTCTTTTTTATGGTCGAGCACGTGTAGCAAGTGGTAGACTGTGGAGAGAGTTATGCCTAATATTTTTGTACAGGTTTCAATTTTTTGATTTGTTCGTACAAGACACATCCGATGTCGAAAGTAAAATGAGCTTTTAGAATGTTGGTTAGAATTTGATGGGCAACATTATGGACAGACACATGGTGTAGGTTAGGGTGCAGGCTTGGAGTAATATTTTGATATTTCGTGTACTCTTCCTAATGTAGCAATTTCAGCCAAATTGGATGTTGCAGACACCGCCCTAAATGTTATTGGGCATTCTAAGTTCATTTAGGACTATCTCATCCACAAATTGACATCCATCTTTAATGATGGAGGAATCTGGTGACTTTGGTGGTGGATCGAGAGTATTGCAGTTTTTTAAAATGATATCATTTTAGGACATTAAAAATAAAAATAAACATCCAAGGCATATGCAATCAGTTGAAAGCGGTAAGAACTAAAATGATTAGTGCATTAGCAATGAATGCAAGAATATTTAGTTACGTAATCTCACAAAAAAAAAAAAAAAATCACCTTTTCGCATTCATTCTCCATCACACTGTTGGAACAAAAATATAGGATGTAGCGATATAGAGCGTTGACACGTGGCGGCATAAAGAGTAGCCACTGCATTGCTTCTTTTATTATGGATTAGATTTAGAGAAATACTTGATTTTCTTAAAAATTAAATCTTGACATGTTATTTGTATCTGTGGATCTTCTTAAGTGGAAATTACACGGTACCCTATTTTTAAATTTGCATTTCATAAATAGGGATGGCAACGGGGCGGGTCGGCCTTTCCCACCCCCGACCCGTTGGGTAATTTTCCACCCCATACCCGCCCCATTACCCGTTTAGGACGGAGGCGGGGCGGGAACGGGGCGGGGTCGGATCGGGGCGGGTAGGGATTCCTACCCCGTTTATTACCCATTTTTTTTATTAATATAATAAGGGTGTTTGAAAAACAAAAACTTTTTTTTTACAATTCAAAGTTTCAGAAAAAAAAGATATTCTCTTCTTTGTCGAATATGAAAAAGAACAAAAAAAGAAATGACAGAAAAAAAAATAAAAAGATCAGATAGACGTGAGAATTAAATAAAGAGTAATACAACGTTTACTAAAAAATTTAATGGATCTTTAAATATAAATAAATGACAAAGAATATAAGACGAAAATTCAAGGAAGAAGTAATTTTATAATTAGTTTGGATTGTAGACTAAAATGGTGCTCTTGAGAGAGAGAAAATCAGATGAAATTCTGAAATATTCACAAAGTAAATTAAATAATAAAATGTTAAAATAAAAGTTAAAAATGTAAAATTTTGCGAGGCGAGACGAAGCGGGGCGGGGCGGGGACCTTAATACCCGTCCCCGCCCCGTACCCGCTTCGGGTCGACGTTCTCTAACCCGCCCCCGCCCCGAATACCCGATTAAGCGGGTAATGCCCGCCCCATTCGGGGCGGGGCCCCGCGGATATCGGGTTTGATGGGTTTTTTTGCCATCCCTATTCATAAACCATATTTCAAAATTCAGATTATAATTAAGATTTAATATTGTAATAAATAAATGTATTTCTAATTAAATCAACCCATCTCCAAATCATTCTCTCTCTATCCCCAAATCATTTTTTCTCTATATTTTTCCCCATTTTGATCTCTTCTCCGATGATTGACCACCCACTTCGGCAGCACTATGAAAGTGCTGTGACGATAAAGCCATCATAGTGGAGTGAGTGCTGCTACAATAACGATGAAGCCACTATCTTAGCGACGCAGAGGGCCTTTGATTTTTAAAATCTAGCAACGCTGACCTGAGCATAGTAGCAACTCCACCACGCTTTCCTGTGAGGCACTGATCTGCACGTCTTTGTGCGATGTTCATTGCGACGATTACCGTGGTTATAGGAATGGTTGGGTGGCGGTGATTTTGTTAGATTTGGTGGTGTCTTTGGTTTTTATTAGTAACAGTGGTGGTATTTCTTTGCTGTTAGGATGAGTTTTGTTGGATCTGATGGTGAACCTGGTGGTGTGGATCTAGCAGTTGCAATGGTGATTTTACAGTTGAAAATGGTGGTGTTGGTTTGTTTGATTTGGTGATGTTACTGCCTGGCAGTGGTGGTGGTAATGATCATGGCGGTAACGATGGTGGTCTAGCAGTAGTTGTGGTTGTGGTCGGTGGGTGGGTGGGGATGTGGTGGTTGATTGTAACCATTAAATTGGTTAATTTGTAATCAATAAACAATATGTAATCAATAAAATAAATAAATTGTGATAAAAAAAAATAATGTATGATCTAAATTTTTTTAATTTGTGGTCGATAATTTGTGATTGTATAATAAGTTGTAAATGGTAATATTTGTGATTTATGATCGATAAATAAATTGTGACTTATAAATTTTTTATTTGTGATTGATGAAGATTGACCTATAAATTTTTTAAATTGAGACCATAAAATAATTTGTAGTCGAAAAATAATGTGACTAACTAAAACGTTAATTTGTGATCAAATTGTATAGATCTATGACATTAATTTATTTAATTAATAAAATATATAATTAATTAAATCATAAATAAATTTTAATAAATATCTAATTTTTTGAAATTTGAAATTTTTTTTCTTAGTTTTGAAATGTATGATAATTGAGTTTTTAGTTATGAATTTTTTCCTCTTCTTAATAGGTTAAGGCCTGCTCCATGCACGTATAGGGCCTTATTTGTACGATACGGAACTACCCGGCCCGCTCTGCCATTGGCTATAATGTAATAAATAACGTCATTAGGCAAAATTTCGAAAAGACCGCGTCACCAAATCCCTAGAAGCCGTCTGCGGTGTCATTCGACTCAACACTATTTCGATTTCTTGGAATCAAATTCAGTTGATATCGTCTTATCTATGTGCTTACATCAATCATCAGTTCTGTAGTCTCGTATTTTCCTGTCCAAAACTTAGACATCCAAATGACTCCAACTTGTTCGACGAAATGCCTATTCTACTGAAGTTTGTAGATAAATGTTGAACGAGAAAGAGTAAAGAAAAGGAATAGAAACGAGGATCACAGTGATGGGAACTAGGTCAATGACCAAATGGCCAAAGCAAATCACGTCATCTCTTGTTAAGCAATTGATTCGAGCAGAAAAGGACTTAGAGAAGGCGATTTGCATATTTGATGCCGCCACTGCAGAGTACACTAATGGCTTCCGGCATGATCACACCACATTTGGTCGAATGATCACCAGATTACTCTCAGCGAATAAGTTTGTTTTGGCAGAGGATATGGTTGATAGAATGAAGCACGAGAAGTGTAAGATCACTGAAGATATCTTCTTATCTATATATAGAGCTTATTCCCGGGTTCACAAGCCTAATGATGTCATCAGGGTCTTTCGTAAGATGGATGATTATGAATGTGAACCCACAGCAAAATCTTATGTAACAGTGTTTTCCATTCTTGTCGATGAAAGTCAACTGAAAATGGCATTCAAGTTCTATCGGTATATGAGGAAGATAGGAATTCCTACTAGTGTCTTCACTCTTAATGTGTTGATCAAAGCACTTTGCAAGAGCAATGGAACCATTGATGCTGCTTTCCGGATTTTTCATGAGATGCCAAAGCGTGGGCACATTCCAGATTCATATACTTATGGAACTCTAATTAATGGATTATGTAGAGTAGGGAGAATTAAGGAAGCGAAAAGAACTTTTGATAGAGATGGAGGCAAATGACTGTTCACCCACTGTGGTTACCTATTCTTTGTTAATACACGGCCTTTGCCAGTCAAATTATTTGGAAGAAGCATTTGACTTGCTCAAAAAGATGAAGAGCAAAGATATTGAGCCCAATGTATATACTTACAGTTCCCTTATGGATGGTCTTTGCAAAAATGGGCATTCTTCACAAGCCAAGGAGCTATTGGAGAGGATGATTCACAAACGCTTAGTCCCAAATACAATAATTTACAGTTCCTTAATTCATGGACTCTGTAGAGATGGTAAACTTAATGATGCTGTAGAGATTCTTGATAGAATGAAGTTACAGGGATTGAAACCTGATGCCGGGTTGTACTCGAAAATTATCAATGGGTTTTGTGAGATTAATAAGTTCCTGGAAGCTGTGAACTTCCTTGATGAAATGGTTCTTGCTGGGATCAATCCTAATCGTGTAACTTGGGGACTTCATGTCAGGATTCATAACAGGGTAGTTCAAGGACTCTGTGCTGAGGGTGATCTAAATCGTGCTTTCTCATTATACTTGAGCTTGCGAAGCAGAGGAATATCAGTTGAGGCCAATACCTTTGAATCCCTCGTTCACTGTGCTTGCAAGAAAGGAGACCTTTACAAAGCTGCTCGTATTGTAGATGAGATGGTGCTTGATGGATGCATACCTGGTGAGAAAACATGGAACACGATATTGGATGGATTTTGGGACAGAAGGAAAGTGCGTGAAGCTGCTATTCTGTTACAGGCCCAGCTGATGGATGAATGCAAAAAGACTATTTCCAATTGAACTTGCATGTAGATTAATTTAACTGCGCTGCCAAATACAAATTGGAATTTTGGGAACTTGATGCGTATGGACAAGTAAAATTTATCTCACGTTAGGAACTTTATTTAATTTACAAGTTAGTCATTCTCCTGTTTTGTGGTGTTCAAAAAAGAAATTTTATGGAGACCATCTAATAGTAAATAGTCCTCGTCTTTCTTCTACTTGTCGAAAGGTTTTCTACAAGTCCTCTTCTGCAGTTTGCTGTCAAAATAACCTGAGCTTTTGGGTTGACAAGGTTTTTCATTTCTGAAGCTGGCACGGATTTTTCATCAAGAAACGAAAACGGGTAGATTTATACCGTCATGATGTGCTTGACTGCATTTCTAACAAAGCTTTCTGCTATAGCTTGATATCCTTTTGTTTCTTATGTTAGACTAAAAATTGATCCAAAACAATTATGCGGAAACAGATTGGGTCAAAAACCGAAAAACTCTACGGATCGAGTTTATACGTCCGCCATTGATGTTGTTCTAAAAGCTCTCTCTTTATTCCAGGTAATAACACTTTTAAGCTCTCAACACTCTAAATCGATGATGCATCTTATATTTTCGGTGGTGTTTGAGCTTAGGAACCAAACCCCTTTTTATAGCCAACTCCCATCAAGTTGTGACTTTAATTACCTTTCAATCAATGACCCCATGAATACTTAGTTGAAGTTTCATAAATGTTGAAAGTGAAGAGTGAATGTTGGACCATCAATTGCCTAAGAAGAATCTGAAACGGGAAGAAACGGATCTGTTATATTCTCTCACTTGTTCCATACATCTAACCTAGTGTCTCAACTTAATTCCATCGATTGTCTTTCTTAAGAAATAAACACATGAATAATAATGAATCCTCAAATAACGAGTATATTTTTTCATGTACTACGATGCATTTAATTCCTCAAGAATTATTCTTCACAAGTAACAATACTTAATGACAAGACCCTATGTCTTACTCTTGGTCCTATACATGTATTTTCTTAAATAAATTACAGTGCGAATGAATATGAGAAAATATCACAACAAATAAGAGTTTCATACACAAATTGTATATATCATTACATAGTGGAACCAAGTTCCATTTTTCTCTATACAATCCTTGAATTTTAATAGTGGCATGACTTTAACAGCGATCATCAATTCAATATTTATGTGTTCAATGACTATTTTTTTTTTCTTTAATACGTTCCCTTATGGCTAAATACTAAATGTCGATGTGTTTATTTCAACTATCACTTTTGTTATTTTTAGCCATAAAGACAGCAGTCGAATTGTTTCAGTAAATTCTTAATGGTTAAGAAATAGAATCCATAACTCTAAGCTCAGTTATGAAACTTTTGATCTATACACCATGTGAAGTAACCTTAAAACTGGAAACAAACTTGGCTTCTATAGTGGAAGTAGCAGTCTAGGTTTGCTTGACACTCCTCCATGATACAACACCATCAGCTACCATAAAAATATACCCAGATGTTCATTGGCTTGAATCAATACAGCCAGCAAAGTCTGAATCTGAGTATCTAATCACTTCCAGATTATTCGTCGTTTATACATAAGCATTTAATTTTTGGTTCCTTGAAGGTACCTCATTACTTTCTTAACTGCTCTCCAGTTGATGTGAACCCCATAGCAACGGTAATTACGAAACCCACAACGAGATTGATGTGGAACCCAAGAACGCTAATAAAATTCGGGTTGGACTTAAACCCAACAAAATGAACCAAAAAATCAAACGATAGCAAGATGCGCTGAACCCCTTGATTACATAATTGAAGAACTCTCGTACCGATGTTTGAACGCCACAAATATTCAACATATTTGATAAGTTCGATTATTTGAAGCCAAGTTTCGAAAGAGAAAAATCTCCATTAATTTAATTCATCCAAAGTTCTTTTCATACAATGAGAATAAAATTCTTATTTATACTAAAGCAATAAATCCTAGGAAATCTGAAAAATACGAAATTCTAGAGTCCTAAAATATAGAAATTACAAAAAATAAGAATTATAGTCAAAATAAATAACCTCGCTAAAATAAGAAACTCGGACCAAAAATTATAACCAAGCGATCGCTTGGGTAAATTTTGGAGCGATCGTTTAGAAGACCCTTCTCGCCTCCATGTATTTGCGGTAGTGGCTTGGGCGACCGCTTGCCATTTACTCGAAGCGGTCGCTTAGAGCTTCGGCTAACTTATTTTTTCGGCTGCTTGTATCGTGTTGATTCAATTGGTTTTTGGCCTCGACCCAAACATGAAACTTGTTCATTGACATGTTATCTTCAACCCCATGTATCCCATTTCCCGAGCAGACATTTGTATGACTTTGTGCGACGTCACTAACCACGTTATCGGCCTTAAATACCTTCGAACGAGCCCTCAATTTCTTCTCAATGAACATTGCACTTTTGATCACCCGGGGCCTATCCTAGCTCATATCATCCCCTCTCTTCAAAAGGATTCGTCCTCAAATTCGTACCTTCAATACTCAGATTATACCCTTTACTCCCAATCAAGTCAAGAACATGGAACGGTCCATCTCCTCGAGGATGTAGTTTGGACCTCTTCTGAATTCTTCCCCGCCCCTGTAGTATGAACACCCAATAACCAACATATAGATCAAAGTGTGCTCGTCCTAACGGCTTCCTTCTGCAAGTTTGTGATATTCCCAAAATAATTTTATTAGCATGCTACTGTGCTTTCTCCATGTCTATGCTGTCTCAGTGATTGTAACAATGTCAATGCAAATGATCCCTCGTTTCCCTTATGTTCAACCTTGCTTAATCTACTGCATATAAATTTTTTCGGATTCTTGATAGTTTCTAGCGTAGCCCGGATCATATCACTTTCTCTCTCTTCGAAAGGATTTATCCTCGAATCCATGCCTTGATAGTCAATTTGAGGTTCAATCCCCGGGTCGGGTGGTATTCCAATAGGATAGTTTGTTGAAAATAATTTTTCGGTAACCTGCAAAACAGAAGTATTCAAAATAGGGAGGGAATTATTAGTTTCCGCCAGCTCCTCCTCAACTTCAGGCTCTTTTTCATTTAAGCTCACCTCCAACTCCTTCTTCCCCTCCGAAAATTCTTCTTCAATTTCTTTTTGCAACTCCACCTTCTTTTCTGGATGTTCACTCTCAATTTCCCTTTTATTCTCTTGTAGCTCTCTTTCTTTTTCTTCACAACTAACCACCTCACAATTTTCTCTCTCACCCTTTTGCTCATTATGATTATTCTGTGAGTTGATCAAGTCACGAATTGTTGAGAACTCAAGCTTATAATCCAACCCAGTCTTTCTACTTAATGTATTGCCAACATGTTCCACACTTGGTATTTTCTCCTTTCTTGAATAACCAACTCCACTATATCTTCTAGACTCCTCTCTAGATCCCCAATCATGGCAATCCCTTCTACAAAAATAAATAGGTGCATATCTTCTCCTCATGATCGCTCTCAATTCATCCCAAGTTTCAATACATCTCTCACCATTCCTCCGCCTAGATCCTGTCAACTCATCCCACCAAATTAATGCATAATCTACGAATGAGCTTACAATCAACCTCAATTTTCTCTCCCCGGAATAATCATGGCACTCAAACCTCAATTTTACCTTTTCTTCCCATGCCACGTACTCCTCAGGATCATTCCTACCCTTAAATTGTGGAATTGTTATTTTTGCACCTCCCATCCTCCTATTAACACCAACTTCACCAAAATCCCTACATTCCTGTCTCTCCCGACTACTCACATTAAACAAATCATCGCATTGATCCCTATGAGTTCTATTCAATTCATCATCTCACATATCCAACACTCTCCCCATATCCATCAACATCATTTCCAATCAATCCATCCTATTACTCATTTTAACTTAAGGACTCAAAAGACTTGAACTGGACAACTGTGAGTTGAAATTTTTATAAATTCAAGAAAGTGGTTCTTGAATTGGAGTTTAGATTGGATTGACCACAATGAATTTTGGAATAAAGATAGATGATAGAATATTGGACAATTTTCAAGAAATAAAAAAACAAAATTTTTTTTATTCGGACGTGAACAGTATTATTTTTTTTTTCCAAAAACTAAAAAATTTGACTACGAGAAGGACTAAGGAAACAGAAGTTGATTTGAACTCAAATTGAGCACAAAAATAACTTTTGAAATTTTGTTGAGATTTTTCCGGATCAAAGATTCAAAATGAATTACTGGATACAAGAACACGAAGAAGAATTGGATATATATATATATATATATATATATATATATATATATATATATATATATATATTTTTTTTTAATACTGGTACGGATGAACATTATTTTTTTTTTTTACAAACTCAAGAATTTGACTACGAGAATGACAAAGAAAACGGAAGTTGATTTGGACTCAAATTAAGCACAAAAACAACTTTTGAAATTTTTTAAAGATTTTTCTGGATTAAAGACTCAAAATAAATTATTGGACACAAGAACACGAAGAAACAAAGAAAGGAAAACAAAGACTCAACAAGAAATAAAAACAAAGATAGAACCTGATTAAATTGGAGCCTTTGCTCTGATACCAATTGATGCGAACCCCGTAGCAATGGTGACTACGAAACCCACAACGAGATTGATGTGGAACCCAAGAACGCTAATAAAACTCGGGTTGGACTTAAACCCAACAAAGTGAACCAAAAAATTCAACGATAGCAAAATGCGCTGAACCCCTTGATTACATAATTGAAGAACTCTCGTTCTGATATTTGAATGCCACAAATATTCAACATATTTGATAAGTTCGATTGTTTGAAACCAAACTTCAAAAGAGAAAAATCTCCATTAATTTAATTTATCCGAAATTCTTTTCATACAATGAGAATAAAATTCCTATTTATACTAAAGCAATAAATCCTAGGAAATCTGAAAAATACGAAATTTTAGAGTCTTAAAATATAGAAATTACCAAAAATAAGAATTATAGTCAAAATAAACAATCTCGCCAAAATAGGAAACTCGGACCAAAAATTATAACCAAGCGGTCGCTTGGGTAAATTTGAAGCGATCGCTTAGAAAACCCTTCTCGCCTCCATGTATTTGAGGTAGTGGCTTGGGCGACCGCTTGCCATTTACTCTAAGCGGTCGCTTAAAGTTTCGGCTAACTTTTTTCTTCGGCTGCTTGTATCGTGTTAATCCAATTGGTTTTCGGCCTCGACCCAAACATGAAACTTGTTCATTGACATATTGTCTTCAACCCCATGTATCTCATTTTCCGAGCAGGCATTTGTATGACTTTGTACGATGTCATTAACCACATTATCGGCCCTAAACACCTTCGAACAAGCTCTCAACTTCTTCTCAATGAACATTGCACTTTTGATCGCCCGGAGCCTATGCTGGCTCATATCACCAGTGGTCCATACTTGAATTACTTTGATATCGTCCTAGTATTCCTATAACAAATGCAATGTGAGGCCTTGTGCAGACTTTAGCATACATCAGGCCATATGGAATGCATTTCATTTTGTTCCCTTTCTAAATCACTTTTATAACATTGGTTTAACTTGAACCTACCACTCTTCACAATGGGAGCTACACTTGGTGAACAATCCTTCATCTGAAATATCTCTAAAACTTTGTTGATATAGGTTTCTCGAGACAAACCCAAAATACCTCGTAATATGTCTCTATGAATCTTAATGTCAATAACATAAGATGCATCACTCATATCCTTCATATCGAAATATTTAGAAAGAAATTGTTTCTCCTCATGCAACAAACCCTTATCATTGGTTGCAACTAAAATATCATCTACGTAAAAATCAAGAAAATAAATTTTACTTCCACTAACCTTCTGTATATACATTGATTCATGAGATTTTCAACAAATCCAAATAAGAAATTACTCCATGAAATCTTAAATACAATTGACTGGACGTTTATTTTAGATTGTGTATAGACTTTTTAAGCTTACATACCAAGTGCTCACCATCATTATAGGGGAATCCTTTAGATTTTTTCATAGAAACCTCCTCCTCTAAATCTTCATTGAGAAATGTTGTTTTCACATCCATTTGTTGTAACTCAATGCCAAATTTGGCTACTAATGCCAAAATAATATGTAGAGAATCTTTCTTAGATATCAGAGAGAAGGTCTCCGTATAATCGATTCCCTCATTTTGAGCAACAAGTCTCGCCTTATATATCTCAATATTGTCTAATGAGTCTTTCTTTGTTTTAAAGACCTATTTGCAACCAATAGTTTTGGCACCACTAGGCAACTCAACAAGATCTAAAACTCCATTACTCTTCATGGAACTCATCTCTTCCTTCATGGCATTGTACCATAATTCTGATTCTTTACAACTCATGGCCTGTGAAAATAATTCGGGATCATTTTCAGCTCCAATACTGTGGTCAAGTTCTTGTAGATACACTTCATAATCACTAGAGATTGCTGACCTTTTTGTTCTAATAGATCTTCTTAATGTTGTACCATCATCTTCTTGAGAAACTTGTGATTCAATTGTTGTTCAGGAGGTTAAGGCAATTCTTGAATTACCTGATCTACTTGAACATTGTCAGTAGTTTGTCGAATTTCAATGATTGGTTGTTCGACACCTGTTTGTACTTGAGGGGTTCTGTGAACTATAACCAATGTGTCACTTGTGGTGAAAGGTTGAGATTCTAAATGATCGTTCCTATTTTGATCACTCACACTTATGAAGTCATTCTCAAGAAACTTAGCATTTCTTGATTCCATAATCCTAGTGCCGTGAGATGGACAGTAAAATCTGTATCATTTAGACCTTTTCCCATATCCAATAAAATACCCACTAATGGTCCTTGGGTCCAACTTCTTCTCTTGTAGATTATAGATCCTCACTTCAGACGGACATCCCCAAACGCGCATAAGCTTAATTGGAACTCGATTTAATATATATAATGTCATCTTAAGTGCTTCAGTCCACAATGATTTAGGAAGATTGGAGCTATTAAGCATACTCCGCACTATGTCCAATAATGTTCTGTTTCTCCTTTTTGCCATACCATTCTGGTCTTGTGAACCAGGTATGGTGTATTGGGCAACTATCCCATACTCTTGAAGAAAGTTAGCGAACGGATCAAATACATGTCCATCTTCTGTGTATCTACCGTAATATTCTCCACATCTATCTGATCTTATGATCTTAATCTGCTTTTCACATTGTTTCTCTACTTCAACCTCAAAGGTTTTAAAGGTATCCAATATTTCACTTTTATTAAGAAGCAAATAGAGATACATATACCGTTACTAATATCAATAAAGGTGATGAAATATTTCAGACCACATGAGTCCATGTCTGGACTACATATATCAGTATGTATGATTTCTAAAATGTGTGAACTTCTATTGGCACCTTTCTTGGACTTGTTGGTCTGCTTTCTATTAATGCAATCCACACATATGTCAAAATTAGTGAAATCTAAACTACAAAGTACCCCATCATTCACTAATCTCTTAATTCTATCTATAGAGATATGTCCTAATCTCTGATACCACAATATGGAGGAGTCTTCGTTAATATTACACCATTTAACGCTAGTATGAACATGATGTGTTTGGAAAATTAAAGGAATATCCCAAGGGTACAAGTCTGAAAATAGAAATCAGATTTCGTGAAAAACTTGAAACATAAAAGGTCCTATCTAATTTCAAAACAAAGCAACTACTTAAAGTTAAAATGCATGTTCCTATAGTCTCCATATGTGAGCCCATCTTGTTTTTGGATAATATATTTTGCTCACTTTCCACAGGTTTCCTTAGGGTTTTACATACCCTGTAAGGAGTTTGCAATATGAATTGTAGATCTAGAGTCAATTCACCAGGTGTTAATATTTATATTAACCATATTAGATTCATAACATACAAATGAGGTTGGATTACTTTTATCCTCAAGCCATTTCTTGAATTTGGCGCAATTTTTCTTCACGTGTCCCTTTTTTGTTACAGAAGTAATACTTGGTTTCTTTCTTAATATCAGTTGGGTGACATTTTACCTTTTCCCTTCTGATTTGCTTGAGTATTACCCTTCCCATGGGTTGTAATCAACATTACACTTTCACCTTGTTCCACTATAAGTCTTCTTTCTTCTTGAACACACATAGTCACTAATTCATTTATTGATCATTTATCCTTATGTGTATTGTACAAGATTTTGAAAGGTTCATACTATTGTGGGAGGGTATTCAAGATGTAGTGCACAATGAAGGATTTATACAAATCGACCTCAAGTTTCTTAAGTTGAACCCTAATATCTCTCATCTATATGATTGCTTGCGCACACCTTTCATACTAGTGAGCTTTAAAGATGAGAACTTCATTATAAGAGTGTTTGCTAATGTCGTATCTACAGTGACAAATTAATCATCAATGACCTTTATCAAGTGCTATATCTTGTCACACTGATCGACAGAACAACGTATATCAGCAGAAATTTTAGTCTTTATGAACATCATGTTGAGACGATTAAATCACTCCCATTTTCCATAAAGCGCAATGTCTGATGCAGTGCTAACATCGGAATTTTAGGTGGTTAATAGCATAATCAATATCCATTGTAACATCCAAAAATTTTTATAGAATAGAATTTAATTATTCCAGATGCCACATTTTTTATTTTGGAAAATTGAGGGACTGAAGTGATACATGTATTAATTCAATTTTATTTGGGCCAAATATTTAGATTTTGATGAAGCGATGATAAGTATATCAATATTGGGCTCGTTGGATCATTCGTATTTAATCATGTATTTTAGGCTCGAAAAAAAATTAGTTCGAATAAGTGAAATCCAAGTTATTGAAGTTGAAAGATTTTACTTTGATTTAATAATGCATTAGGTTTACTTATTAACGAAACTTCTCATGAGCTCCACGTGTTGCATTCTTAGGATTGAAGAAATATTTCAATATAATATTATATTACCTTTTGTTGTGTTTTAAATTAAAGTTTATGTTTTAATAACTTGTAAAGCCATGTGTGGAAGTTGTTGGGATTGAGTTAAAGTATATTGTTTTATTGACTTTGATAGAAGTTTTGGGTAAATTAAACATCCACTTTCTGTAGGACACTTATCTTATATTTATCCATTTATGCAACTGATTTCTTTATAGAAAAAATCCGATTTCTTTCACCATATAATATTTTATAAATACGGTAGCAGGATGAAAATAAAGTTGGAGCGTGATTTTAATTTTTAAAAAATTTAATTGATTTGACGAGGTAGAATAACGAGATACAATTATTTTATTCCGTTTAAATTTTTTTTTTTTCGTGTTGTTAAATTATTATACTTGTAAAAGTTAAAGATGTGATATGATATGAACATCCAGTACCAAAGATATGACATGTATTGAGCGATTACCGGTCCCTAAAGATATGATGACGGTATAATATTTTTTACGCATGAGTTAAATGTTTTTATTCGGGATTGCACCATTATTTTCGTGTCCTATTGAGTATTTTCATATACACGTCCTTTTCACCTGCACCTTACAGGTTAGAACGGATTGTTGGTTGCTGGGCGATGAGGTACAGTCGTGGTGCAAAAATTTATAGAACTCAAAAACTCAAAATTAAATTAAGTGTAACGTGTCTTTGAATTTTATTTTCAGCATTATTTTAGTATTATTATCACGTGGATTTTGTTATTTAGGATTTGGAACAAATTTTATTTGGTTATGCTTTCTATATGTTTTATTTAATATTGATGGAACAAAGAAAAAATATGTTGTGATGTTTGATATATTTATTTAATTATTGAGTGAAATCTTCAGTAACAATTTAAATTTTAAAATTTGGATCGTTACAGTTTGACATCAAAGCTTATGTTTTACTTTCTGTAGACTTATATAAATTTTAAAAGTCCAAACGAATTGTGTAAAAAAAAAAATTTACATGAACAGTAACACCGAACACGATGAGCAGTGCACGTCACTGTTCACGTGAACAATGACCAAAAAACATTTTAAAAAAAGAAAAAAAAAGATTTTAAAAGATTGATAAAAGTGTGTGTTGGGATAAAAATGAAATAGAAGATAAACTGGAAATCATAAATGAAAATATAAAAATTAGAACAATAGAAATTAAGCATACAAGTCAAGATATAGAATACTTTAATATACAGATTAAAGAGTTATTAGATTTAAAAGTAATAAGATCATCTTGTAGTCAACATAGATCAACAGTTTTTAAGGCTAGAAATCATAGTATAATTAAAAGAGGAAAAGTAAGAATGATAGTAAATTATAATGGATTCAATGATAATACCATATAAGATGGATATAAAATATTAGATATCAAATAAAGACATGTTATTAAATAAAATACAAAATAGTAAAATATTTTCAAATTTTAATTGTAAATCTAGATTCTGGCAAATAAAAATGGCAAAAAATTTCATTTCTTGGACAACTTTTACTACACCAATAAGATATTTTGAATGGTTAGTAATGTCTTTCGGGTTAATAAAAATGCACCCTCTATTTTTCAAAGAAAGATGGATAATATTTTTTATTCTTTTCTATTTTTTTGTGTATATAGATGATATTTTGGTACATAGCAAAAACAAAAAAGAACATATGAAACACTTAGAAATTGTTTTAAATAAGTTTATAGAAAATGGTTTAATAATAAGTAAAAAGAAAGTGGAAATAAATAAACAAAAAAATGAATTTTTAGGAATAATTTTAGGAGAAGGAAAAATCCAACTGCGACCACATATAATACCGACAATTCTACAATTTTTAGATAAAATAGAAGAAACTAAAAAATTACAAGCATTTTTAGGAATTTTAAATTATGCAGACATTTTATTAAAGATCTAGGAAAAAGGTAGGACCGTTGTATGATAAGTTGTCTAGTAAATGACAAAAATATTTCAATTAGTCAGATATAGAATTAGTAAAATAGATAAAGAAAGAAGTTAAATTTTTTACCATCATTAGAATTACCATTAGACAATGAACATAAAATAATAGAAATAGATGGATGCGAACTAGGATGGGGAGGAATTCTATATTCCAAACCAAATAAATATAGTGATAAAAGAGAAGAAGGGATTTGTAGATATGCTAGTGAAAAGTATAAGATAAAAGGAAAATACTTTACCAATTTAGATTATGAAAATTACCATCATACATAGTATAGAAAGCTTTAAATTATTTTTAAATACTGAATTTACTATTAGAACAGATTGTGAAGTTATAGTAAAATTTAATAAAAAAACAAATTTTGATAAAATAAGACATAAAATATGGTTAAAATTATTTGTTATTTAAATAGTTCTAAAATTAATATAGAACACATAGACGGAAATAATAATATTTTGAAAGATAATTTAACTAGACAAGTTATAAATTTTCTAACTCATTACTAAAAATTTAGTTTTTCTTAAACATAATTATCCTACGATTTCTTTTGGCATGATAGACACTATATATGTTCTAAACAGATCTTTCAAATTTTTTCACCCGAACTTAAACAGATTCTTAGTCAATTAAAAGACCACCATTTAATGATTCAATAAAGTAAACAAAATTTAAAAACAAGAGAAAACATGGAAAGAACTTAATTTATTCTGAAGTATTTGAATTTACAAAGATGTCTTTGAATTTACAAGAGCTGGAAGGGAAGTTTGAAGTACAAGTGTTATAGTGTGTTTTTCTCGGTGTGTTCTTTGTGATATATGTTGGTACATCATGTCTATAATATCAATATTGTACAACTTTGCAGGTGTGTAATCTAAAAGTAATCAATATTGTACAACTTTGCAGGTGTATGATTTACATATAAAGAATTAAATATTGCTTTACAGCTATGAGAATCTTTTGAAAATTTCGTCTTCAACCCTCAACATTTTGATTTTCTTTGCTTAATAATTGTTATTTTGAACACTGTTCCCGCATTTTGCTTTTCCTTTACGTCTTTTCTCCTTTAATTATTACTTATCTGTCCACCATCTCTTTGTAGGGTTTCTCTAGGTCTGTATCCATCTCATTATGATGTGATCCAAGATGCCAATACAACAAGAACAAGTCAGTGGAAGGATCCGTTGATTGTTGAAGGTGGACCAATGACACGATTGAGGGCAAATCGAATAAAACAAGCTATGGGATTACTTGCACAAGCAACGGTGGATGATACCATGAGCTACACGCAAAAAGAGGCAAATTCCATGTTGGGGTCGAAGTCCGAATCAACGTGGATCAACGTGTTGGAAGCAGCCGAAAACGAAGGTGGAAATTTCTTATATGCGGCCGCATAGAAGAAACCATGGTGCAGCCGCATCCAATGGTCAGAACCTCTGAAGAATTGGCCGCATGAACCATGCGGCCGCATATAATACAACTATGCGACCGCATGGTTGTTTTGGAAACAATTTCGAGATTTTTCCATAGTTTAACTAGAATTTATTTTCTTTCCATATTTTGGCAAGTTTTTAGGGTTTGCACGTTTTTTTTGGCTAGGTTTTTGGGATAAGTATAAATACTTATCATTATTGACATTATTCTTTAACACATTATTATTGAGAGAATTAATTGGCTTCAATTCCTTTGTTCTTAATTGGGCAAACTCTGAACTTATCAAGAATCGATCTTGTGGCGTTCAATCCATTGGGTGAAGTTCTTAATATTGAATTCAAAAGGGTCAGCGTTTCTTTCGGATCGTTGGTTATTTTCGATTCATATTTTGAATCAAATCTACAAACCAAGGTTTAATTGGGTTTTCTTGCGTTCTTCAACAAACGACGTGGGTTTGGTAGTTCTAATCTATCCGGATTCTCATCATTTGGTATCAGAGCCAGGTTCCAACGAATCAAGGTTATATCCTTTCTAATTTTTGTTTGAGTCTTGTTTTCATTAATTTCAGCGTTCTTCGTGTTCTTGCGTCCAGTAAAATTAAGGAGTCTTTGATCCGTTTTTCTTCTGCCAAAATTTCAAAAGTTGTTTTTGGGTTGAATTTTCATCCAAAACAGTTTTCGTTTGTTTTGCCGGACTCGTAGTTGAATTCTCGAGTTAAAAAAAAAAAAAATTCCGTACTGTTCACGTCAAATATTAAAAAAAAAAAAAAATTGTTAACTCAAAACAATTCCCGGCAAATTACTTGTTTCTTGTATCAAAATTCAAGAACCACCTTCTTGGATTTAAAAAAACCTTTTCACATATCCAATTCAATTCTTGTGTCTTGAATCTTTCAAACTTCAAAAAGGATTCACTCAATTTTCGGTTGAATTATACTAGATTAATTCCTTGATTGAGTTCTATTTTGCCCTTTTAAGCACTTGGGTGGAAGCTTTGAGTGGAAAAAGGCAGAGTGGTGAGATTAATAGAGGGAAAAAGCCTAAATTGAGTGATATACGAGAGATAAATTTGTGAGGCACAAAATTAGATTTTTTTTTAGGATGTCTGACAAGGAAGCAGCAACGCCAGCACAAAACAACAACAATCAAATCAACATGTCTGAGGAGATGATTCGTAGGTTTGAACGTTTGTTTGAGGATGTACGGGATAGGTTGGATAGGCAGGATACAGAACTTGCTGATTTACGTAGGGGAGTTCCAAATGCGAGGAGGCAGGGTCGACGAGAACATAGACAGGATGTTAGGGGAGAAATGGAATATGAGAGTGAGGTGGATGAGGAGGCGATTATGGATGCTGAAATTGGTAGGTTGAGGAATAGAGGAGCTAGGCTTGACAGAAGGGGTAGAAACTTGGTTGGAGACGGGTTAGATGGTGACATGGGCAACATCAAAATGTCCATCCCACCATTTAAGGGAAGGAGTGATCCGGAAGCTTATTTGGAGTGGGAGAAAAATGTTGAGATGATCTTTGATTGTTAAAATTATTCGGAGGCGAAGAAGGTGAAGATAACCGTCCTTGAATTTACTGACTATGCTATCAATTGGTGGGATCAAGTGGTGACATCTAGAAGGAGAAATAGGGAGAGACCAATTGGGACATGGGAAGATTTGAAGGCCATCATGAGGAAACGGTTTGTGCCTAGTCACTATTACCGAGAGCTTTATCAAAAACTACAAAGCCTCTACCAAGGGTCGAAGAGTGTGGAGGATTATCATAAGGAGATGGAGTTGTTGATGATTAGGGCGGACGTACATGAGGATAGGGAGGCCACTATGGCCCGATTTTTGAATGGTTTAAACAGGGAGATAACTAATGTGGTTGAGCTACAACATTATGTGGAGTTGGAGGAGATGTTACACATGGCTATGAAGGTAGAGAGGCAATTGAAGAGGAAGGGGACAGCAAGGTACTCATCGGGTACTTCAGGTTCTAACACTACTTTGAAACCGAGGTGGGACGACAACAAAGTGGATGGGGCTGCTCCTAAGGTTAAAACGGAGTTGCCGCGGGGGAAAGAAGAAAGTGCTAGCAAGAAGGTGGAGTTACAACCATCTAGGAACCGAGACATCAAATGTTTTAGGTGTTTGGGAACTGGATACATTGCTTCTCAGTGTCCAAACAAAAGAACCATGATTTTGCGGGATAGTGGAGAAGTGGAGAGTGCAAGCGAAAGTGATTATGAAGGCATGCCAGAATTGGAAGACATTAGCGATGAAGACCAAGTGGAATATGCTGTGGGCGAGTTGTTAGTCACGAGACGAGCTCTCAACACTCAAATCAAGGCTGATGCCTTGGAATTGCAAAGAGAAAATATCTTCCACACGCGGTGTCACGTCAATAATACGGTATGTAGCTTAATCATTGACGGGGGAAGTTGTACTAATGTAGCTAGCACCAGTTTGGTTGAAAAATTAGGGTTAATAATGCTTAGACACCCTAAACCCTATAAATTGCAATGGTTAAATGAATGTGGGGAAATTAAGGTGAATAAGAGGGTGATGTTAAATTTTTCAATTGGGAGTTATAGTGATGAAGTGATGTGTAATGTAGTACCCATGCATGCGGGTCATATTTTATTGGGAAGGCCATGGCAATATGATAGGAAGGTAATACACGATGGGTATAAAAATAGGTACAGCTTGATCAAGGGAGGAAAACCTATTACATTAGCACCATTGACACCTGCACAGGTGTCTGAGGATCAGCTTAAATTGAAAACTGAGGAGGAGAAAAGAAAGAGAGTGCTAGGAGAGAAGAGAGAAAAGATGAGACACGAGAGCATGAGAGAAAATAGCGAGGTGGCTAGAAGTGAGAGAAAAGGAGAGGGGCCACATGAGAGAAAAGAAGAGGGGTCTGAGAGGAGAGAAAAGTCGAAAGTGAATTTCTTTGCGAGAGGGAGTGAATTGAAAAAGGCAATTGTGGAAAAGAAACAAGTAATCCTCTTAGTTTACAAAGAGTCATTCCTCAACTTTGAGGAAATTAACACATCCCTCCCTAGTTTGGCTATTTCTTTATTGCAGGAATTCGACGATGTCTTTCCCGAGGACGCACCTAGTGGGTTGCCAATCATTCGAGGCATTGAGCATCAGATTGACTTTGTACCCGGCGCAGTCATTCCAAACCGACCGGCTTATCGGAGTAACCCCGAGGAAACGAAGGAGCTTCAGAGGCAAGTTGAGGAGTTGTTGAGCAAGGGACACGTGAGGGAAAGCATGAGTCCATGTGCCGTGCCAGTACTACTTGTACCTAAGAAAGATGGATCGTGGCGGATGTGCGTGGATTGTAGGGCCATCAATAATATAACGGTAAAGTATCGTCATCCTATTCCTAGGTTAGATGATATGTTAGATGAACTATTTGGTGCATGCATATTTAGTAAGATAGATCTTAGGAGTGGTTATCATCAAATTCGCATGAGAGAAGTAGATGAGTGGAAAACTGCATTTAAAACTAAGTATGGCTTGTATGAGTGGTTAGTTATGCCGTTTGGACTCACGAATGCACCAAGCACGTTTATGCGTTTAATGAATCATGTTTTACGTGCTTTTATTGGTAAGTTTGTTGTGGTATACTTTGATGATATCCTAATCTATAGTAAAGACCTCAATGAACATATGGAACATTTGAGATGTGTGCTTGTGGTGTTAAGAAAAGAACAACTTTATGCTAACTTAAAGAAGTGTTCATTTTGCATGGATAGAGTTGTGTTCTTAGGATTTGTTGTTAGTGCTAACGGGGTGGAAGTAGATGAAGAAAAGGTAAAAGCTATTAAAGAATGGCCAACACCTACTACTATAACCGAAGTGAGGAGTTTTCATGGATTGGCTAGCTTTTATAGGCGGTTTGTTAAGGATTTTAGCACTATTACCACACCACTCACGGAAATTGTTAAGAAAAGTGTTGGTTTTAAATGGGGACATGAACAAGAGCATGCATTCAATACTATTAAAGATAGGTTATGTGAAGCACCAGTTTTAGCATTACCTAACTTTGACAAAGCTTTCGAGATTGAGTGTGATGCTTCAGGTATAGGCATTGGAGCAGTCTTGATGCAGGATAAAAGGCCGATTGCATATTTCAGTGAAAAGCTTAGTGGAGCGGCGCTTAACTACCCTACATATGACAAAGAGCTCTATTCATTGGTTCGAGCATCGGAAACATGGCAGCACTATCTATGGCCAAGGGAGTTCGTGATTCACACCGATCATGAATCATTGAAGCATTTGAGAGGTCAAGGTAAGTTGAACAAGAGGCATGCTCGATGGGTGGAATTCATAGAGACATTTCCCTACGTCATCCAGTACAAACAAGGTAAAGAAAATGTGGTTGCGGATGCGTTGTCTCGCAGGTATGTGCTTCTAACTTCCTTAAGCGCGAAGTTGCTTGGTTTTGAGTTTATTAAGGGCATGTATGAGAATGATTTAGATTTTTCCAGCATATATGCATCATGTGATAAGGGAGCGGTGGATAAATTCTTTAAACATGACGGGTATTTGTTTAGGGAAAATAAATTATGTGTGCCTAATTGTTCTATGCGTGATTTGCTAGTTCAGGAAGTACATAGTGGGGGATTAATGGGACACTTTGGGGTTGTTAAGACTTTAGGGATGCTAAGTGAACATTTTTATTGGCCTAAAATGAAAGTTGATGTTGGAAAAACTTGTGAAAGATGCTTAACTTGTAAACAGGCTAAGTCTAAGGTCTTACCTCATGGGTTGTATACACCTTTACCCGTTCCTAGTGAACCTTGGGTCGACATATCTATGGATTTTGTGTTAGGTTTGCCTAGGACTAAAAATGGGCGCGATTCTATCTTTGTAGTGGTAGATGGGTTTTCTAAAATGGCACACTTCATTCCATGTCACAAAACCGATGATGCCACTAACATTGCTGATCTGTTTTTCAAAGAGGTAGTGCGTTTACACGGGGTACCTAAGAGTATAGTGTCGGATAGGGACGTTAAGTTTCTTAGTCACTTTTGGCGTGTTTTGTGGGGAAAGTTGGGCACGAAACTGTTGTTTTCTACTACTTGTCATCCACAGACCGATGGGCAGACCGAAGTAGTTAATAGGACCATGATACAGTTGTTGTGCACTGTTATTAATAAGAACTTAAAAAGTTGGGAAGAGTGTTTACCTTTCATCGAATTTGCATATAATAGAGCTGTCCACTCCACTACTTCACATTCACCATTTGAGATTGTTTATGGTTTTAATCCACTAACCCCACTGGATTTAATTCCTTTACCTGTGAATGAACGAGGTAGTTTAGATGGGAAAAAGAAGGCTGACTTGATAAAGGCACTCCACGAGAAGGTAAAACTGCAAATAGAAAGCAAAAACAGACATTATGCAGCACAGGCAAACAAAGGCCGGAAGAGTGTTACGTTTGAACCCGGCGATTGGGTTTGGGTACATTTGCGAAAGGAGCGATTCCCAGAGTTGAGGAAATCAAAGTTGCAACCACGGGGCGATGGTTTCAAGTGGTTGAAAAGATCCATGACAATGCATATAAGCTCGATCTACCTGGTGAGTTTAAAGTTTCAGCCACATTTAATGTTTCTGATCTATCTCCGTTTGATGCAGGTTCAGATTCGAGGACGAATCCTTTTGACGAGGGAGGGGATGATGTGATCCAAGATGCCAATACAACAAGAACAAGTCAGTGGAAGGATCCGTTGATTGTTGAAGGTGGACCAATGACACGATTGAGGGCAAATCGAATAAAACAAGCTATGGGATTACTTGCACAAGCAACGGTGGACGATACCATGAGCTACACGCAAAAAGAGGCAAATTCCATGTTGGGGTCGAAGTCCGAATCAACGTGGATCAACGTGTTGGAAGCAGCCGAAAACGAAGGTGAAAATTTCTTATATGCGGCCGCATAGAAGAAACCATGGTGCAGCCGCATCCAATGGTCAGAACCTCTGAAGAATTGGCCGCATGAACCATGCGGCCGCATATAATACAACTATGCGACCGCATGGTTGTTTTGGAAACAATTTCGAGATTTTTCCATAGTTTAACTAGAATTTATTTTCTTTCCATATTTTGGCAAGTTTTTAGGGTTTGCACGTTTTTTTTTGGCTAGGTTTTTAGGATAAGTATAAATACTTATCATTATTGACATTATTCTTTAACACATTATTATTGAGAGAATTAATTGGCTTCAATTCCTTTGTTCTTAATTGGGCAAACTCTGAACTTATCAAGAATCGATCTTGTGGCGTTCAATCCATTGGGTGAAGTTCTTAATATTGAATTCAAAAGGGTCAGCGTTTCTTTCGGATCGTTGGTTATTTTCGATTCATATTTTGAATCAAATCTACAAACCAAGGTTTAATTGGGTTTTCTTGCGTTCTTCAACAAACGACGTGGGTTTGGTAGTTCTAATCTATCCGGATTCTCATCACATTATCTTTGTCATCAGACATGTATTCTTCTTCTTCCGTGTCTGATTGTCTTTCTAATAATTCTTCGTGTGTTTCTTGAAAAGCCATTAGATATAACTCATTTCGTTGAATATTTGGTACCAAAATCTTTTCTGTTTTAATTTTTATAGCAAAATTCTCTTGGCAGAAAATAACTCCATTTTTTTATTGTGGTACAAGTCTGAAATCATTATTTTGGATTTCCACGATTTTTGAGATCCGTCTTTCATAATCAATATGGCTAATCTTTATTTTGGTATTGGTCTTTGAAGAATGTTTAAATCTTTTGGCTCATTCGTATATTAAAATATGATTATAAGTCTAAATTACTATACCATTATTTACAAGAGGTGGCCCGAAAATGAATTGAATCATTAAAGGGTGGTCTTTTAACAAACTAAGAATTTGTTTAAGTATGGGTGGAAAAAATTTGAAAGATTTGTTCAGAACATGAATAGTGTCTATCATGCCAAACTGAAGAGGTAGATAAAAAAAGTTTTCTTCTTCAAGGATGGTGTAGTCAAAAGAAATCGTTGGATAATTATGTCTAAGAAAAGCTAAATTTTTAGTAGATTCATATTGAGGGTCATGTTTAAGAAAATATCGATTTTCGTTGTGATAGTAGCTTAGAATCGGAGAAAAATTGATGATTTTTTTTACCACTGACTCTTTTATAGAACTTAGAACAATATTGGCACAATCGCTAATTTTTTGCTCTAATTCATATAAAGTATTTTCTTGCCTTGCATCTGTAGAATCTATTAATTCAATTAGTCTTTCTATTTTTTCAGAATAATTTCTACTTGTAGATGCAATATCTATAGAGATGGGTCTTTCAACATTATATCTAGAACTTAGTCTTTTGAAGCTATCTTGTAACTGAAGAATTTTATTCTGATATTTACTAATAGTCTATTTAGATGAAGAAATTTTGTATTCAAGGACTTGTAGTCTTTCTTCTAATGACTGCTGTCTAAGATTTAAATTTCTAACAACATTGGTCATAGTTTCACAACGATCACAAAGTTGTACTGCTGAGGCTACTTGAGAAGTAACGGGTTGCATGGTTATAGATTGTTTAATTCTTTTAGATCCTAAAGATTGTAAGAAAAGACCAAAAGACATAAAACTTATAAGAGAAAATAATCATGTGAATACAAAGATTCCCCTTTAAGAGAAGATTTTTTTAGAAAACTAGTAAACAAAGGTAACAGGTAACCCCCCAAATTGGTATCAGAGCAAATTGTTTAGTCTAAAATAATTAGTGTATGAAAAGAATAATTTATTTAAATTTAGAACTTCTAGGAAATTATAAAAGAAAAGATAGTCGAAATACAACCTCTTTAATTTGTATTGTAGACTTACTCGTAAACTTAGGAGAAAATTTAGAGAGAAACCTAGCAAATAAAAAGGTAGAAATTTTAGTAGAAAATATAAATAAAAGTATAAAGACTTTAGAAAGTAATTTAGAATACATTAAAAATCAAAATAGTGAAATATTAAAAAGAAAATTTAATAATATAGGAGAAATAGAGATTAGTCCTAACCTAGAAAAATTGGAAAGTAGAGTTAAAGCATTAGAAAAAGAAAAGTCAATAGATACTAGACAAGATTTGGATAATATAAATAAATTAGAAAAAATTAGATTTAGGTAAAGCTAAATAACCTAGTAGATTTAAGAAGACAAGTGGATTTATACGTAATGGATAAAGGAAAACAAATTGTAGCTAGTTGTAGATTAGTTGGTAATCCTTTATTAAGAACATTAAGTAGAAAAACAAGATTAGAATCCCTAATAGATATAGAAGAATAGATAGAGACGTTCAGACAAAATAAACTAAAATTAGTAATAGTTTTAAACGTATATAAAAAGGAAAATATGTTTAGCAAGTCTTTAATATATCAACATTATGGTGAAAGAAATGTTTCTTGTACATATGAAGATCAATTTATATCCCTAGATTTAATACAAAAAGAATCTCACAAAAATCTCCAACATACTAATTTAGGATTAATAATCATAGGAGTAAAAGGATTTCATAGAGAAAATTTAGGAGCCAAAGCATTAATATGTTTATATGATAATAGATTCACAGACATAGAACAATGATTATTAGGAAGCATAGAATTAGATATGAATAATAAAGGTGGAATAGTATAATTTACACCGGACTATTTAGTAAGAACAAATTTTTTTTACAAAGACAATAAAATAGAAATAGAAACCAAAGGATATCAAATGATAAGACATGGGGACAACTTATTAATTTGTACGGGATTCATAGGGAGACTTAGTGAAAATAGTACTACCAACTATTCATTAGAAAATAATCGCATAATTACACTATTAGGACAAAAAAGTATTAAAGCTATCCCAACAAAGAAATTCTCTTCAGAGATAAATGCAGGATTAGATTGGAAATCAGGAAACATTTTAGAAAGACAATATTGGTGCCAGAAGATAATATCATGTATAAAAATAATAATGGAACTCTAATTGTTAGATTTGAAAATTATAACTATCAAGCAGAACAAACAAAGAATAAAAAAGAAGATGAAGGAGAATATGGATACTTTGAGATAGAGGACTATAAAAGTGAAGACGAGGTTAATGCATTAGACAAAGACGGTGATGAAGACGAAAGTGAAGACAATGACAAAGAATTTGGCTAAATAGATATGAAGTATTGTAGAAATCTTAGAAAAGCTAGAGAGGTATAAATTAGAATGTTGATAAAAAAAAAATGATCAAGCAAATATAGAAACCAAAATGGAAGAAGCCAACAAAAGAACTAAATTAGAAATAGACAAAAAATTTGGAAAAAAAAAAAAGAGCCTACGAATGCAGAATATGATATAGGAGATAAATACCATTTTCCTTCCTACTAGAGACTATGAATGGGAAGATAAAAGATATTTTTGCCTCGGAAAAAAAATAGTCAGAAGAAGGATGTAGTTTACTATAAGCAAGCGATTGAAGATTACTTTTAGAATTAAAAAAATTGTAAACCTCAAGACAAATCTAGCACTATAACTAAATGGGAAAATTATGTAATTAGAGCATATAATAGTGTACCTATACAATAAATGTAGAAGAAATGTGGGCTTATTTAGAGATTTATTTAGGAAAGACATCATTAGATATATATGTTACAACTGAAAGACTAAAGCCAGAAGAAATAAGGTTAAGAATGGCTGGAGGAGATAATCCTAAAAATTTTACAAATTTTATTAGAAAATTAATTATCGGCTTAGATCCTAGTAGAGACAATACTTACGAACAAAACAAAGCTCTAGAAGACTTAGAAAAATTAAGTATTAGTAATATGAAATAGATACAACCATTTTTATTGGACTTTGAAATATTAGCAAGCATGGCAGGTTTAGCATTAGATATACCTATACTTGAAAGATTATATAGAAAGATACCATCACCATGGAATGATAAGATTAGAAAAGATTTAGAATCAAAACCAACAAGAGATGTAACTATTAGTGCTACCATAAAATTTATAACAGATAAACTAAAAAACATACTATATAGAAGAAATAGTTAGAAAGCAAATAAAGAAATTAAATTATTCTTTTTGCTCAGATCTATATATACTACAGACCTATGATTATAGAAGAAGAAAGAAAAAAATTATGTAAAAAGGGTAAAAAAAAAAAAAAGGATAAATTTATTTGTACCTAATATGTTACCTAATTTTTACCGAATTGACAAGTGACGGCCCCCTATTGAGGGCGTCGGGCCCTCCCAATATGGGGCTGCCACTCGTCAATTCGATAACCCATTAGGTACACGTAGCATAACCCAAAAAATATAGATATAGAAGACAATATCACGATAAAAAGAAATATAATATTAGGTCATGTAGGACATACTATAAAACCAGAAGACCCAATTATAAAAGGTACGGTAGAAAATCAAAAACCAAAAAGGATTGTAAATGTTATATTTGTGGAGACCCTAGACATTTTGTGATGCAAACCCCATAACAACGGTGACTACGACACCCACAACTAGATTGATGTGAAACCCAAGAACGCTAATGAATAACCAGGTTTTGGATTTGAATCCAACGAAGTGAACCAAAAGCCCAACGATAGCAAAGATGCACTGAACCCCTTGATTACATAATGAAGAACTCATGATCTGATGTTTGAACACCACAAGAATTAGATCTTGAAAGTTCGATATGTTGTTCAATGCAAGAACAAGGAAGAAAGCAAAAGCCTCTCAATTAATTCAATGTCCAAAATTTTTAATATAACAAAAGAGTTAAGTATTTATACTAGAGCCCTAAACCTAGTAAAAAACGTGCATAAGGAAATAAATATTACAAAATAAGGAAAGAATTAGAATTCCAGTAAAAAAGAATAAAATCGCATGAAAACAGGTCGTACTGGATGACCCTTCCGGACGTCGGTAAGTGCGATCGAATGGAAAGAATTATTCTACCGGGCATCCGGTAGAGTGCATCCGATAGGGTGACTCACGTCTGGTTTGGCAGAGATTTCATAACTTTGGCTACCGGACGTCCGATAGGCGCGTTCGATTGACCCCTTTGATTTCGGTCGGCCAGAACTTTCTTCGGCCAGTTTTATCACATTGATCCAAGTCTTTTCGGCCTTCGGCCCCAACATGAAACTTGCTCCATTTTGTGTCCCGAACATGGTTTCATCAATAGTGGCTTTGAAAAGCATCGACAACGCCTCTTTGACTCATTTTGCTCTTGATCGCGTCATTGCCCTTTCTTCAATAATCAACGGGTCTCGATTTGAACTTGTATTTGTGACTCCTGCATCCTGGATCATATCATCCCCTCCCTCTTCAAAAGGATTCGTCCTCGAATCTGTGCCTATATCAAACAGAGAGAGATCAGCAACATTAAAAATAGCTGAAACATTCACCTGGGAGATCCACTTTGTATGCATTGTTATTGATCTTCTTGATGAGTTAGAATATACCATCTCCACGTGGCTGCAACTTAGACTTCCTCAGCTTCGAAAAATGCTCTATTCTAAGATTCACCCAGACCCAATCTCTTGGTTCAAATGTCACGCGTCTTCTCTCTCTTTGTTCGTTTTCTGTGCAACGAGCTTACTCTTCTATTCAATTTGCATCTTGACCTTCTTGTGCAATGACTTGACCAATTCAACTTTTCTTTTACCATCCAAGCTACCTTGTTCATTTACAGGCAACAGTAACAAATTCAAAGGTGTTAGTAGATTAAACCCATAAACAATTTCAAACAGTGAAAATGAAATAGTAGAGTGCACAACTCTATTATAAGTAAATTCAATAAATGGTAAACACTCCTCCCAACTCTTCAAATTCTTATTTATCACCGTACGAAGCAATTGAGTCATGGTTCTATTGACTACTTCAGTTTGTCCATTGGTCTGTGGGTGGTAAGTCATAGAAAATAACAATTTAATGCCTAACTTATTCCACAGAACATGCCAAAAATGACTCAAAAACTTAACATCTCGATCTGATACTATACTTTTAGGGACCCTATGCAAACGTACTATTTCCCTAAAGAACATGTCTGCAATATTGGTGGCATCATCAGTTTTGTGATATGATATAAAGTGTGTCATTTTACTAAATCTATCCACCACAACAAATATTGAATCTCGACCCCTTTTTGTCCTAGGTAAACCCAACACGAAATCCATTGAAATATCCACCCAAGATTCATTAGGTACAGGCAAAGGAGTATACAAACCATGAAGTAAAACCTTAGACCTTTTTACAAGTTATGCATTTTCCACAAATTTGTTCTACACCACTTCTCATTTTAGGCCAGTAAAAATATTCCCCTAATATATCTAAAGTCTTTTGTACCCCAAAGTGACCCATTAGACCCTCACTGTGTGCTTCTTTTACCAACAATTCATGTATAGAGCAATTAAGAATACACAACTTATTTTTTCCTAAACAAATAATTTTCACACTTATAAAATTTATCAATAGCCCCCCTTATTGCATGCTCATAAATGTTAGAGAAATCAGTATCACTCACATATATGCTCTTAATGTGTTCAAAGCCAAGTAACCATGCATGTAAGGAATTTAGAAGTACGTACCTTCGTGACAACGCATCCGCAACCACATTTTCCTTACCTTGTTTATACTTGATGACGTAGGGAAATGACTCTATGAATTCTATCCACCTTGCGTGCCTTTTGTTCAACTTACCTTGACCCCGTATGTACTTCAACGACTCGTGATCGGTGTGTATCACGAACTCTTTAGACCACAAGTAGTGCTGCCAAGTTTCCAACGCCCGAACAAACGCATACAACTCCTTGTCATATGTAGGATAGTTTAAGGCAACTCCACTCAGCTTTTCACTGAAGTAAGCTATGGGCTTGCGGTCCTGCATCAACACTGCTCCAATACCTATTCCAGATACATCACACTCAATCTCGAAGATTTCGTCAAAGTTAGGTAATGTCAAAACATGTGCTTTACACAATCTATCCTTAATAGTATTAAATGCATGTTCTTGTGCATCACCCCAATGAAAACCTACACTCTTCTTAACAATTTCAGTTAGTGGTGTAGTGATTGTGATAAAATTATTTACAAACCGCCTATAAAAACTAGCCAATCCATGGAAACTCCTAATTTCAGTTATGCTCTTAGGTGTTGGTCAATCCTTAATAGCCTTAATTTTCTCTTCATCCACTCTACCCCATTAATACCAACCACAAATCCTAGAAAGACAAGCTTTTCCATGCAAAATGTACATTTCTTGAAATTAGCGTAATCTGTTCTTTCCTAAGCACCACAAGCACATAATTCAAATGTTTCAAATGCTTATCTAGGATTTTGTTATAGATTAAGATATCATCAAAATAGACTACAACAAATTTTTCAATAAAAGCATGCAAAATATGATTCATCAATCACATAAAAGTGGTCGATGCATTAGTGAGACCAAACGACATAACCAACCACTCATACAATCCATATTTAGTTTTAAATGTCATTTTCCATTCATTACCCTCCCGCATACGAATTTGATGGTACCCACTTTTAAGATCAATCTTACTAAAAATACAAGAACCATGCAATTCATCAAGCATATCATCTAACCTAAGTATGGGGTGACGATACTTTACCATTATGTTGTTGATAGCCCTGTAGTCCACACACATCCTCCATGTCACATCCTTCTTCGGTACTAATAGGACTGGTACATCACATGGACTCATGCTCTCCCTTACATACCTTTGGTCAACAACTCCTCCATTTGCTTTTGAAGTTTCTTTGTCTCCTCGGAATTGTTTCGATAACCTGGTCGGTTTGGAAGGACAGCTCCAGGTAAGAAGTCAATTTAGTGTTCAATGCCTCAAATTGGTGACAATCCACTTTCACATTCTCTTGGAAACACGTCTTCGAATTCCTGCAACAAAGACTCAACTAAACTAGGGAGGGATGTGTTAAATTTTTCAAAGTTGAGGAGTGACTCCTTGTATACCACCAATAACACTATTTTTTTATCAACTATAGTCTTTTTTCAATTCACTCTCACTAGTAAAGAAGTTCGCTTTCGACTTTTCTCTCCTCTGAACTGGCGTTTTTTCTCTCTTCTCATTTGGTCTCTCTCTCTCTCTCTTCTCTCCACTCTTGGTCACCTCACCATTTTCTCTCTTACTCACTAGCTCACTGTTTTCTCTCATTTTTTCAAACTCTCTTGCTCTTTTCTCTTCCTCATTTCTCAATTAATTTGGTCTTCATAAACTTGTGTCGGTGTTAATGGTGCAAGAGTAATAGACCTTCCCTCCTTAACAAAGTTATACCAGTTCCTATACCTATAATGGGTAACTTTCTTATCATACTGTCATGATCTTCCCAACGAGATATGACCTGCTTGCATAGGCACCACATCGTAAATAACCTTATCATTATAACCCACAATCAAGAAAACAATCATTACTTGTTTATTCACCCTAACTTCTCCACTATCATTTAACCATTGTAATGTATAAGGCCTAGGGTGTTTAAGTAATACCAATCCCAATTTCTCAACTAAGGTTGTGCTAATTACATTTGTACAACTACCTTCATCAATTATCATACTACATACCTTATCGTTGATGTGACATCGTGTATGGAATATGTTCTCCCGCTGTTGCTCCGTATCATACGCCTTGAGTTGAGTGTTAAGAGCTCTCATTGTGACCAACAGCTCCCCAACAGCAACAAATTTCACTGTGTCTCCATGATCACTAACATCTTCCAACGCCGGCATGCCTTTAAAGTCATCCTCACTGTCATTCACCACTTCTTCATTGCGCAGAATCATGGTCCTTTTGTTTAGACACTGAGAAGAGATGTGTCCTTTTCTCAAACACCTAAAGCACTGAATATCCCGATTTCTAGTTGGTTGTGATTCTGCATTTGGTGCTGTCCTGCTAGTATTTTCATCCCTTCTCTTTGGCACTTCAGGTCTCCCTTTCAAATCAACTTCATCTCTCTTGTTATCCCACCTCGGTTTCCAATTTGAGTTAGAACCCGAAATACCTTATGGTTGCCTAGTTGTTCCATTTCTCTTTAACTGTTTCTCAACCTTCATGGCCACATGCAACATGTCTTCCAACTCCACATAATGCTGCAATTTCATCAAATTAGCAATCTCTGTGCAACCCATTCAAGAATCTAGCCATAGTAGCTTTTCAATCTTCCTTTACATTTTCTCTATTCATTAAAATCTCCATCTCCTTGTGATAGTCTTCTACGCTCTTCGACCATTGATACAAACTCTGCAGTTTCTGATGGAGTTCCCTGTAGTAATGACTAGGTACAAACCGTTTTCTCATCACCGCCTTTAATTCATCCCAAGTATTGATAGGACTCTCAAGGTTCTGACGCCGTGAAGTAACCACATGATCCCACCAAGTGAAGGCGTAATAGTAAATTCCAACACCGCAACATTCACCTTCTTATCCTCCAAATAGTTATGGCAATCAATATCAACTCCAACTTTTTCTCCCAATCTAAATATGCCTCGAGATCACTTCTTCCCTTAAATTATGGAATTGTCATCTTTACATTACCTAAATTACCATCAACTTCACCTCCATGATTATTTCTACCCTGTCATTCAAACCTATCTCCTCTATGCCTCATCCTCCCCATCTCAACCCCTTCATACTCATCTTCACCCTCATTCACTATCGATCTCATGCTCATCCATCCTAGGAACTCGTCTACCCATCCCCCTATCATGAGGTACATTTATTAGTTGTCCCCTACTAATATTTGTCATCGAAGTACTCAATTTCTCCATTTTCCCCCATATCCAACAATAAACGCTCAAATCGATCCATCTTATCATTCTGCTTGTTGGTCTGGTTACCGTACCTACTGTAATTTGAGCCTTTCATATCGGACATTCTCTGAATTTCTGCCTCACCAAGTTCGCTCGGATTCACTCAATTGGCTTTTACCCTCTAATAATCTCACCCTCTGCCTTTTATCATTCAATACTTTCACCAAGTGCTTCCAAGGACAACAAAGAACTCAACGGATCAAACTTGTGAATTCAAAAATCGAATATGAGAAGAAATGTGACTCAAGAGATTTACAGAAATTGAAATTTTGGAATGAAGAATTTAAGAAGTAAGAAAGTCTAATAATTGAATGGAAGTGTATATATATATATAATTAATAGTTAATAATGCCATAAATTCTCGTAACAACAAAATGATTTTTTTTTTTTTTCAAATTTTTTTTACTCTTGGGAATTTGAATAGAAAATCAGCAAAATAAATGAAACTTAATTCGGACTTTTAAATAGTCCAAAAATAACTTTTGAAGTTTTTTTTAATTTTTTTGGATCAAGGATTAAAAACTATTACTGGATATAAGAACACGAAGAACACAAGAAAACAGAAAATAAAAACTCAATAAGGAAAAATAAGGGATATAATTTGATTAAATTGGAGCCAAAGCTCTGATACCAATTGATGCAAATCTCGTAGCAACAGTGACTACCAAACCCACAACTAGATTGATGCGGAACCCAAGAATGCCAATGAATAACTCGATTTTGGATTTGAATGCAACGAAATAAACCAAAAAAACTCAACGATAACAAAGATGCGCTGAACCCCTTGATTACACAATGAAGAACCCACGATCTGATGTTTGAACACCACAATAATTAGATCTTGAAAGTTCGATTTGTTGTTCAATGCAAGAATAACAAAGAAAGCATAAGTCTCTCAATTAATTCAGTGTCCAAAGTTTTTAATGTAACAAAAGAGTTAAGTATTTATACCAGAACCCTAATCCTAGTAAAAAAGATGTGCATAAGGAAATAAATATTACAAAATATGGAAAGAATTAGAATTCTAGTAAAAAATGAATAAAATCACGTGAAAACAGGTGGTACCAAACGACCCTTTCTGACGTCCGGTAAGTGCATCTGGATGGATAGAAGTATTCTACCGGACGTCCGGTAGAGTGCGTCCGGTAGGGCGGCTCGCATCCGGTTTGGCAGAGATTTCATAACTTTGCCTATCGGACGTTCGGTTGACCCATTTGCGTCCAATTGGCCAGAACTTTCTTCGACCAACTTTATCACGTTGATCCAAGTCTTTTCGACTTTCGACCCCAACATAAAACTTGTTCCATTTTGCGTCTCGAACATGGTTTCATTAATGGTGCCTTTGACGAGCATCCCCAATGCTTCTTTGACTCATTTTGCTCTCTATCGCGTTATTTCCCCTTCTTCGATAATCAACGGGTCTCGGTTTAAACTTGCATTCGTGACTCCCGCATCCTGGATCATATCATTTTGCTAATAAATACCCCAATAAATATAAAAATAAAGAAACTATAGCTAAGTCTATGATGATTGAAGAAATACAGTGTAATATTGTAAAATTATCTGATAATGAAACTTGTAGTTCAATATATAGAATTTATACATATGAAGAACTAGAAAATTTAGAAATTATAAGTAGTTCTGAAGACAGTTATAGTAGTCTAGAAGAGTTAGATTTTTCAATTCTTGATACAAAAATGGTAAATATAGAACAAGAATGTGACCATGAATGAATTAGAGGACAATGATCAATGATGGATCTAACTCATTACTAAAAATTTAGCTTTTCTTAGACATAATTATCCTACGATTTTTTTTTACTACACCATCCTTCAAGAAGAAGACCTTTCTTTTCCAGCCCTTCAGTTTGGCATGATAGACACTATATATGTTCTAAATAGATCTTTCATATTTTTTACCTGAACTTAAACAGATTCTTAGTTAATTAAAAGACCACCATTTAATGATTCAATTCATTTCGAGGCCACCTCTTGTAAATAATGGATAGTAATCCAGCTTATCACCATATTTTAATGTACGAAGGAGCCAAAATATTTAGACATTCTTTGAAGACCAATACCAAAATAAAGATTATACAGATTGATTACGAAAGACGGATCTCAGAAACCGTGGCAATGATGGAAATCCAAAATACAATGGAATAATGGAGTTATTTTCTGCCAAGAGTATCTTGCTATAAAAATTAAAACAGAAAAAATTTCAATACCAAAATTCAACTAAATGAGCATATCTACTAGCTTTTCAAGAAACACACAAAAAAATTATTAGAAAGACAATCAGACACAGAAGAAGAAGAAGAATACATATCTGATGGCAAAGATAATGAGATTGATACAGGCCTAGAGTAAGCCTACATAGAGATGATGAACAGATAATCAATAATTAAAGGAGAAAAGACATAAAGAAAAAGAAAAAGGTGGGAACAGTCTCTAAATGACAATTATTAAGCAAAGAAAGTCAAAAGGTGGAGGATTGAAAACGAAATTTTCAAAAGATTCTTATAGATGTAAAGCAATATTTAATTCTTATTTATAAATCATATACATGTAAAGTTGTATAGTATTGATTACTTTTATATCACATACATGTAAAGTTGTACATTATTGAATTATAGACGTGATATGATGTGATGTGATCCTAGGGGGCAGAAATTATCAATAACTTAGCGCATGTTGACAAGGGGTTAAGACCAAGAGTTGGGCTTAATTGGAGGCTAAAAAGAGTTGATAAAGCTTATCGGAACCATGATCAAGCTTTGGAGTTCAGTTGGATGAAATTAGCAAGCCTAGGGCTGAGTTATATGTCGTACATGGACAAAGAAACCACTTGGAATGATTCCGGTCGAGAAGTTGAAAATTAGGTCTGAAACGCAAGTTATGCGACTGCACAGTTTGGAAGTCATGCGGTCGCATGCCCCTCAACGAAAACCAAATAGACTTGTTCAAGGAACTCTATGTGACCACATAGTCTTTTTGGAGCGAAATTTTGTCAAATTCGTGAGTTTCCTAGTTACACTAAAATTTTATTTCATATAATATTTTGTAATATTCTTAGGAGTTTATTTCCATTTTAAATTAGTTCCTAGGGTTAGTATAAATAGGGATCTTTATTTTTTCATTGGAAGACAGAAGTTTTTTATTATTATGAATTGAGATTTTTCTCTCCATTAGTTCTTGATTGAACTTTTGAACTTATCAAATATTTTTATATTTGTGGCGTTCAAAATCTTAGAACTTATCAAATGATTAGGCACCCTTTGGCGTTCGCAAATCGAGGTTATTGTTTCTGCATATCAACTGGTCTAAAGTTTAATATAGTTTAGGTTCTTGATTCATGAGGTCGAGTCAAGATTTTACCGTCTACAACCTAAATTTGGGCTTTCCCAGCATTTTCAAACTAATTCCGCGAGTTCCATACTTCTTAGGATCTCATCATTTGGTATCATAGCTTGGGCTCCAAATTCAGGTTCTATCATTTTTTCTTTCTTTTGAGTTTTTTGTTTTGTTCTTTTAGTTGTTCTTCGAGTTGATAATAATTTTTGAGTTTTTGATCCAAAAATTTTCAAAAAAGAGTCAAAAGTTATTTTTGAGCTAATCTAACATCTAAATCAACTTTCATCTAGTCTTGTCGTCGAATTTTCAAGTTTTTTAAATAAAAAAATTTCGAAATTAAAAAAAATTATTATTTAATTTCGAAAATTACCAGCAGTTTTTAGTTTCAATTTTGAGTAAAAAAAAACTACATAAAGGATGGATGGTGATTGGGGGCATATTTTCCAAACTCGGTGTTTTGTGGATAGTACGGTATGCAGTATTACTATTGCTAAGGAGTACATATCAAATTTGGCTAGTATCACGATGGTTGAAAAATTGGGGTTCCCTTTACAACAACATCCTAGGCCTTATAGGATGACTTGAGTGAAGGAGTGTGGGAAGATAGATGAGACCAAGCTGGTTCTATTGAAATTCACCCTTGGGAGATATAATGATGAAATTTGGTGTGATGTAGTGCCATTAAAATCTTTTCATATATTGTTTGGGAGGTCTTGGAAGCATTAGAGGAATGCTATTTATGATATGGGAAGGAACATGTATAGATTTCTTCGGGATGAGAAAAATATCACTCTAACTAGCTTGACACTACAACAAATGTATGAGGATCAACTCAAAGTGAGAAGTGAGGAAGAGAGGAAAATGAGAGAAATATAGTGAAGTGGCTAAGTATGATGAAAAAAAAGTAGAGCTACAAAAGAGTGAAAAAAAAATGAGAATGGGACAGTGGCTAATAGAAAAAAGGAGCCACAAGAGATAAAAGAGAGTCTTCGGAGAGAAAAAAAAAGACGGAAGAGAGCTTGCATGAAAATGAGAGTGGAGTTGAGAGGGCTTTGGTGAGAACTAACAATTCCCTCCCTAGTTTTGCTACTTTTGTCTTGCAGGATTTTGTAAGCTTGATTTATGGAAACAAGTCTACTAAACAACAATTTGTGGAAGAAGCTGACTAACCCTACATTAGCTTGGAAATTTCTTTATTATCGGAGGTTGACTTTGTAATCCTTGAAAAGTAAAGCAGTTGCCATGGAAGGAATACATATGCAGTGGATTGAAGTACCAAGGTGATATGATGGGAAACATGAGTTCATTTGAAGTGTCATTGCAACAATCACCTAGGCCTGTAAAACATGGAGGAAGCACAGTTACTCACTGACAGGGATAGTTCTTGTAGCATCTCAAACTTGTAGAAGAAAACCGTTGGGATGAGCACACTTTGACCTTTGTGATGGTTATTGGGTGTTTATATGAAAGAGCCAGGTGCAAATTCAATAAAGGTCCAAACTGCATCCTAGAGGAGATAGACCATTTCACGTTCTTGACATGTTCGGAAGTAAAGGCTATAACTTGGGCACGGATTCAAGGTCGAATCCTTTTGAATAGAGAGGGGTGATGTGATCCTAGTGGGCAGAAATTATCAATAACTCGGCGCATGTTGACAAGGGGTTAAGACCAAGAGTTGGGCTTAATTGGAGGCCAAAAGGAGTTGATAATGCTTAACGGAACCACGATCGAGCTTTGGAGTTCAGTTGGATGAAATTAGCAAGCCTAGGGTCGAGTTATATATGGGACATGGACAAAGAAACTACTTGGAACGATTCCAGTCGAGAAGCTGAAAATCGGGTCTGAAACGCAAGCTATGTGACTGCTAAGTTTGAAGTCATGCAGCCACATACCCCTCAACCGAAACCAAATAAGCTTGTTCAAGGAACTCTATGCCACCTCATAGGAAAGGCCTATGCGACTGCATAGAGTCTTTTCGGAGTAGAATTTTGACAAATTCGCGAGTTTCCTAGTTACACTAGAATTTTATTCCATATAATATTTTGTAATATTCTTAGGAGTTTATTTCCATTTTAAATTAGTTCATAGGGTTAGTATAAATAGGGATCTTTATTTTTTCATTGGAAGATAGAAGTTTTTTATTATTATGAATGGAGATTTTTCTCTGCATTGGTTCTTGATTGAACTTTTGAACAAATATTTTTATATTTGTGGCGTTCAAAATCTTAGAACTTATTAAAGGATTAGGCACTGTAACGATCCGGACCTCTCGCCCAAGCCGCTAACTTTCATACTGTCCGCTTTGGGTCCAATGGTACCAAGATTCCCCTTAAATCTCCCATATGATGGAGGTCTTGAGTTCGAATCCTAGGAAACGCGAAGAAATTCATGAGGGATTAAGTGGGTGCAGGCTCACCCAAAGTGAACAGTACGAAAGTTAGCGGTTTGGGCGAGAGGTCCGGGTCGTTATAGGCACCCTTTGTGGGGTTCGTAAATCGAGTCCAGATTCTTGATTTAATATACCTTAGGTTCTTAATTCGTGAGGCTCGAGTCAAGATTCTACCGTCTACAACCTGAATTTGGGTTTCGAACTAATTCCGTGAGTTTTATGCGATTCTCATTCCCGGGATCTCATCATGATGTACCAGCGTCTATAAATATCAACATCAATCACAAAGGAAACACACCGAAAAAAACACAAAGCACACTATAACACTTGTACTCCAAACTTCTCTTTCAGTTCTTGTAAATTCAAAGACTTTGGAATAAATTAATTTCTATACTTTCTCTTGTTTTTAAATTTTGTTTACTTTATTTATTTTCAGGCACGACCTAAAAGAGGAAACACCAAGTAAGCAATTAATTTATTTAGAAATAATATTTTATTTCTTTTTCAAATAAATTTCTAACACTCTTAGCTTCTTTATTCTGGATTTCATGGCAAAAAAAATAAAGTAATCCTCTAAGTTAAGTCAGTTATTTTATATCCCGATTAAGGGAATTTTGTTTCAGCCTTTTTAAATATGGTGAAAATCTTTTTTGGTTATAGTTTTAAGCCTATTCAAAAGGATAAGAAAAAAGTTAAGAGTGAGTTTAAAAAAAAGTGTTTGAAGAGATTAATTTGCTGAACGGTAAAGCACTTTAAGGCCATTACAAACATATTGTTTTTAAGTTCTAATATATTATGCCATTAGATAATTATAGTCCATCTACTTTACTTTGTTGTACAGTATAAAATTTTAAAGAATTTATTAATATTTGTTTAGAAAATCGAGAAATTGGTAGATTGGTTGTTATAGAAAACCACATATTATTCGCATTAGATAGAAAAAGAGGTGACTCATCTTTATAGATCAATAAACAAATCACTGAGTTCTTTATCTCTGAGTATCAGAGTTTCTTGATAAAAGATTGTAAGAAAAGACAAAAAAACATAAAACTTATGAGAGAAAATAATCATAGGAATGCAAATATTCCCTTTTTAAGAGAAAATATTTTTTAGAAAACCTATAAACAAAGGTAATAGGTAATCCCCCAAATTATATATATAAGGAAGGGATTAATTTAAATTCTTATGTGAAATAAATAATTATTTGGTAACTTTAACTTTGCGGGGTATTTATTAAAGATTAATAATTTTTTTAGACATAAATTTAAAGATATGATGTAAAAAAAATTTATATATCATTATCATCATTATCATCATTATCATCATCATCATATATTTAAGTCCCTAAATATGTAAGAATTTGAAAGACATTTAGCACTCAATGTCCACTTTTCGACCACCCTCCGAAGACTCTAAGGTACGTAATGTGGGTAAGGAAAGAAATGATTATTCAAAAATTTGTCTAACTTTATAATTTTAATTGCCTACGTATATATTTAACGATATGTACATTTTTTCTTTGTCCCAAACTCTAAGATTAGTCAAAGTAATTTTAAGGAGGGGAGATTGTAATGTTCCAAAAACTTTCTAAAATAGAATTTAATTATTCCAGATGCCATATTTTATATTTTGGAAAATTGAGGGGCTAAGGTGATATATGTATTAAGTCAACTTTATTTGGGCGGAATATTTAGATTTTGATAGAGCGATAATAAGTATATCAATATGGGACTCGTTGGATAACTATATTTAATCATGCATTTTAAGCTCGAGAAAAAGTTATTCCGGATAAGGAAAGTCCAAGTTATTGAAGTTGAAATTTTTTACTTTGATATAATAATACATTAGGTTTAATTATTAATGAAACTTCCCATGAGCTCCACGTGTTGCATTCTTAGGATTGAAGAAATATTTTAATATAATATTTTAATAATTTTTGTTGTGTTTTAAATTGAAGTTTATGCTTTAATAACTTATGGAGCCACGTGTAGGAGTTGTGGGATTGACTTAAAGTAGGTTGTTTTATTTGATTTAGGGTCGTTTAATTCGCAATATTTTCCATAAAAGGTAAAAAATGTTTTCCTTTTTTTTATTATTTATCTATCTGATTGTACTAATTTTTTAGAAAAAACGTTTTTCAAGGTACAACCTGTTGATGTACAAAAGTTAAAAAACGTTTTTCCACCTTTTTCACCCTTTTTTTATAGCAATTGGAACACATTTCAAAGTCAATGATAAATAAATTTATCCATTTAATTGACAATTTGCGTAAAAAAAATCCAAACGAACATAAAAAAATCTCAAAATTTATTTTTTTAAATTATTTTTTTATTTTTTTGCAATTAAAACAAATTTTAATACAGATTGTAAAAAATTTATCCCAAAAAGTAACAATTTGCATGAAAAATAAAACTAAACGGATTAGGTGAAAAATTATATCAATCAAACATCATTAAATACAATTCCCTGTAAAACAAATTTTAGACAATTCAATTCTCTGTCATTCATTTTCTTTCCACCCATTTTTCACCCTTGCAATCAAACGAACCTTTAGATATAAGTTTTGGGTAAATTAAACTTCCACTTTCTATAGAACACTTATCCTATATTTATCCACGGAAAATGATTGTTGGCCAGAGTCGGTCATGGACCCTGGCCCTGTAGCACTTCTCTTTATCCATTTAGGTAACCGTTTTCACAATAGAAAAAGTCAGATTTCTTTCATCATATAATATTTTATAAACACGACACTTGGCTAAAAATAAAATTCAAATATGATTTCGGTATTGTTTCTCCAAACATTTAATTGATCTGACGATGTAGGATAACGAGGTGCAGTTATTTTATCCTGTTTAAATTATTTTTTTATATTGTTGAATTATTATACTTAGGAAAGTTATATATATGTATATGTATGTATGATATGACCATCCGGTATCAAAGATATGATATGTATTGAGCTTTTATCGGTCCATAAAGATATGATGACAGTGTGACATTTTTTACGCATAATTTAAATATTTTTATTCGGAATTGCACCATTACTTTCATGTCCAATTGAGTATTCTCATTTACTCACCATTTTTCCCGCTCCTGACAAGTTATAACAGGTTGTTGGTTGGCAGGCGATGAGGTGCAGTCGCAGTGTAAAGATTTATGGAACTCAATAAATTAAATTTGGTATAACGTGTCTATTGATTTTATTTTCATCATTATTTTAGTAGTTTATTATCATGTGGATTTTGTTATTTTAGATTTGGAACAGATTTTATTTGGTTGTGCTTTCTATATATTTTATTTAATATTGATAGAAACAAAAAAAAATTATGTTGTGATGTTTGATATGTTTATTTAATTACTGAATGAAACCTTCAGTAACAATTTAAATCTTAAAATTTGGGTCGTTACATTTATCCACCCTAAATGGAAAAGAATTCTCTCCTTCAATACTTTGTAGTTATTACTCTTTAATTCAGGAATGTTGCAACGAATATCAGAGATTTTGTAGGCTGTGAAGCTACATAATATAAAAATTGCTTATGTTAAAAATGAGGCTTTAATTGAATAGATTTCATGTTTTACCCATGTAAATCATGCTAAAAGTTATAATGACATAAAAATGGCCTGTGGGCTAAAATTTTAATTCAAGCATATTCAATTATTCCTTATGATAGAATTCTCAAATTATATACTCAATTCATATTTAAGTTAATTATGAAAACAATTTGATGTTCTATCCTAAAGTAAACTTTATAATTAAACTATCAAATTATGTATTTATTCATAATTCATGTGGGCATATTATGAAATAATTTGATTTTTTTAAATAAATTATATAAATGTAACAAAAATTCCCGTGGGATAAAATTCATTATATTAAGTATAATTAATTACAATCTAATGCCCTTAATTCTTATGTGATTCCCATCTTAATATATAATTTTATTTAATTAAAGATGCTTTGGCTAATCATTAAATAAATAAAACTATATAGATCACTAGACATTTTATCCTTTTATGCATAAATAATTAACTCAATATGAGAATAATTCTAATAGCATAATTTAAACTAACATGTTATGATTATGCACAAAATATTCTCACATGCACTACAAATTGCATAGAATTTAACCTTTTAAAAATGGCATGTAATAATTTAAAATGTAATTAGCACATGCAAATTAAATATGATAACTTTGCATAATTTAATTAACCGTAAAATTAAATTGCATATATTATTCTAAACATAATAATTAACATACGCATTACCAAGAATTAAACTCTAAAAATTAACCCACTAAGTTAATTCTATAAAATTTGCCCAAGAATTAAATTATGCACAATTAACCCAAATGTACATGCATATGTCCAAGAAATAATCTTTTAAAAATCGGCCCAGTATTAGTGATGATTCTGGCCAAGTCACCGTCCATGGAATTGAGGCCCATTAAATGATCCATGGCCTTTGTATATGGAAATAATAAGATGGCCCAGTAAATGAAAGGATAAAAAGTATAACTTTGGCCCATTTCAATAATAAGAAAATAAGTTTCAACTTTCAAAAATCAGATTTTTATTAATTTTTATTTATAATTTAATTAATTAAATATATATTTAATTAATTAAATATATTAAGGTCACAGATCTATATAATTTGGTCACAGATTTACAATTTAATTAGTCACATATTATTTTCGGTCACAAATTCGAATTTTTAAATATAAAAAATTATTTTACGTCACAATTCAAAATTTTTATAGGTCACAATTTATTCATCGGTCACATATTCACAATTTAATTAGTTACATATTATTTTTGGGTCACAAATCAAATTTTTTTACGGTCACAATTCAAAAATTTTAAAGGTCACAATTTTTACTTTGGTCACAGATGAAAAATTTATAAGTCACAATTTCTTTATCGATCACAGATCACGAACATTATAAGTCACAACTTAAAAGTCACAACTTAAAATTTGTCACAAATTAACAAATTTTAAGTCACACGTTATTTCTTAGTCACAATTCATTTTTTTTATTAGTCACATATTGTTTACTGGTCACAGATTATCCAATTTAATAGTCACAGTTAGTCAAAAATTTGTCACACATCACATCAACACCACCATCACCACCACACCACTGCACCGTCACCACCACCACCACCACCACAGCAACACCACCACTACATACACACACACACCACCACCACCACCACCACCACCACATCAACACCACCACCACCACCACAGCAACACCACCACCACCACACACAGCAAAAATTTGTCACACATCACATCAACACCACCACCACCACCACACCACTGCACCGTCACCACCACCACCACCACCACCACCACAGCAACACCACCACTATACACAGCAACACCACCACCACCACCACCACCACCACAGCAACACCACCACCACCACACACAGCAACACCACAAGCACACACAGCAACACCACCACCGCAACATCTCCACCGCAACATCACCACCACCACCACGTCATCGTCACACACCACAGCAACAACACCACCGCAACCAAGTCCAAAATTACAGATCCACCAACCATACCCAACCACCAACCACACTGCCAATCACATTGAAATGAAACCACCGATCCAAAACCCCCCAAACCACCACCGCTGCAAGTGACGGGGGCGGTGCACAGTCTCAGATCGGCGTCACCCAACAAAACCCCCAAACCACAACCGCTGCAAGTGACGGGGCGGTGCACAACTCGTAGCTACCTCCGTGCGTCGCCTCCATCACTACCATGTCACCGCACCCAAGCAACAATCACCACTGCACATCATTGCCGCACCCAAAAATGGAGGAAATGACCCCTGATTTGCAGCGCGCCCATGAAGAAACGTCGTCCGGCACCTCGATATGTGCACAGCCGTCAAACACCACCGCCCACGCTCCTCGCTTCTTGCACCGTATCATCACACACAGCGATGCCGATTCGGGTTTCTGTAGCAACGATGACGGTGTCCATCTGAGGGTAGAGGGTGGGTGGAGAAGAGAGGAGAGGCGATACAGGGGCGGCGGCGTGAAGAGAGAATGAAGGGAGTGGGGGAGAGAGAAATTTCATAGATTTAATTTGACGTGTAAATTGTGTATATTTAATTTTGTAAAATAATTATTAATTAAAATAAAACATCTGATTTTTGAATTTTGAAACTTCCCATCTTATTTTAGAATATTGAATTCTTAAGATAGGGAAGAGTGTAATTTTCACTTTCTATAAATAAGAGTATAACTTTGACCCATTTCAATAATAAGAAAATAAGTTTTAAATTTCAAAAATCATATTTTTATTAAATTTTATTTATTAATTAAATATATATATTTAATTAATTAAATATATTAATGTCACAGATTTATATAATGTGGTCACAGATTCACAATTTAATTAGTCACATTATTTTTTGTCACAAATCAAATTTTTTAAATGTCGAAAATTATTTTACGGTCACAATTCAAAAAATCCATAGGTCACAATTTATTCATCGATCACAGATTCACAATTTAATTAGTGACATGTTATTTTTCGGTCACAAATCAAAAAATTTAAATATCACAGATTATTTTCGAGGTCACAGATCAAAATTTTCATAAGTCACAATTTATTTTCGAGGTCACAAATCAGAATTTTAATAAGTCACAGATTACGATTCAACAATTTCATAGGTCACAATTTGTTCACCGGTCACAAATCATTAGTCACATTATTTTCAAGATCACAGATCGAAATTTTCATTAGTCATAATTTATTTTCGAGGTCACAAATTAGAATTTTAATAAGTCACAGATTACAATTCAACAATTTCATAGGTCACAATTTGTTCACCGGTCACAAATCAGAATTTTAATAAATCATAGATTACGATTCAAAAATTTCGTAGGTCACAGTTTGTTCACCGGTCACAAATTAACCAATTTAGGGATAACAGTCAACGAAATGTTTTGTGACCACCACCATCGCCACCTTCACATCCGCCAAAACCACCACCACCATCACCCCACTGCATCAACCACAACCACCTGCATCATCGCCACATCACCAACACTACCAAGATTCTCATCACCTAGCCCACATCGCAACCACACCACCCAGAGGTGATGCCACCACCACCTCCCCACGCATTCACCGCCTCCACACCCATCGCCTCTGCCACCACAGCCACCACAACAAACCGCCACCACACACCATAAACACCACCCAAATCTCCGGAGCACCGCGCAACGCTGCTTTTGCTTTCCCCGCCGTCACCGCCTCCACACCCATCGCCTCTGCCACCTTCACCGCCTCCAGATTCCAGATCTCTTGCCAACCCAAAATCAACCCAAAATCTATTGCCATCACCACACCAACCAAAACTTGAGTCACAGCAGCCGCGATTCCAGATCCACCCCACAAACCACCATTGCGACCACCACACCGCGGCGTTCATGTTCGTGAAACCAGCCTCCACCATCACCACCCCCCAACGTCGCCGCTACCTTTACACTGCAACCAAAACCGCGACGACCATCACCGAAACACAACCAAAAATCAAATTCAAAAAATCAAATCCAAAATCAATATGCCACAATCTCGCAGAATCAGAGAGAGTCGATGGAGGGGAGGGGAGGAGAGGAGAAGAGAGGATAGGAGCGAGAAACAGAGGATGGGGCTTGAGCCAATTGAAATCGCCGACCTATTGAAATCGTCGATTCAAACTAAACCTATTCCTTCCACCTGAGACGTCGAGCGGGCTGTAGTTTTCGGCGGCTGCATCTGCTTCTGGCCGGCGATTCACACAGGCGGTTGCTTTCGGCAGTTAGGGCGTGAAGAGAGAGAGAGAGAGAGAGAGAGAGGGAGACGAGAATTGAATTTTCAATTTACATTAGGGTTTATAAAATATTAAATAAAATTTCTGATTTCTGAAATTACAAACTTAAATTCTGATTTAGGAATTATAAGTTTAAATTCTGATTTAGGAAATAGGATTTTGAAAAGTAGGGTAATGTGTAATTTCCACTAAATGAAAATACATTACCACTGACTACAAAACAAAACACGCATTTGAAAATAACAGTCTCTAACAGTGTCATCTTCAACCTCCAGCCGAGTGGAAATCGACCCGGCTCTAGACCCTCTCAAATTCATCTTCCTAACGTGAAATCTCAAGTTTAAAACCATACAACAGCCAAGAAAAGGATTTTATGGAGGAAAAAAAATTGGCCAAAACAATGATTTTTTTGCAGATTGCTCCATAATCATCAATGCAGAGGTTAGATAGCTCTGATATCAAATGTTGGACTAAAAATCGATTCAAAACAATTATGCGAAAACAAATTGGGTCGAAAAACTCCACGGATTGAGTTTATACCTCCTGTCATTGGTATTGTTCCGAAGCTCTCCCTTTGTTCTAGGTAATGGTACTTCTAAGCTCTCTGTTAGCAAAAAATATTACAATGGAGAAAATAAAGAATGAAGATGATGAATAAAAATCAAGCAAATACATGAACATGAAGAATATATCATTGTCCTCAAACGATATTTGTCTCTCATTATGCTTTTAAGGATTGAATGACAAATAGTTTGCAAGATCAATTAAGCATTAATGAAGAACATCAAAATCAAAGTGAATCTTCAAATGAAAGATTAATACCCCAAATACTCACTGAACTTTGTTAAAAGTACCTAGGAAGTTCAATGAATTTCAAAACATCCCTAAATAGTCACCGAACTTTGTCAAAAGTTCCCAAGAGGTCATTAAACTTCAAAACTTCCTTAAATAGTCACTGAACTATGCAAAAAAAATTCCTAAGAGGTCACTGATATTGGCAAAATTCGGTGATGTATGAGGTCAAAATTTGCAAAGTTGAGTGAGGTAGGGAAGTTTTGGTAAAGTTGAATGACTATCTAGAGAAGGTTTGAAGTTCAGTGATCTCCTAGGAACTTTTGGCAAAGTTCAGTGACTATTTAGGGACATTTTGAAGTTCAGTGACTTTCCTATTTACTTTTGGTAAAGTTCAGTGACTATTTGGGACATTAACTCGAACAAGTGAAAAAAAAATGATTATGCGAAGAAACTATATTGCTTCAATGTTTTGGATAAACAATGGAATGATTTCATATATTTTTTGGATGAGCAACATCATGTATTTATGTATTTCTATCATCCCTACACGAAGTGGTTCCAATTCAAAAGGAATAGGTGAATGGCTTCATCAACAATACAACCGAAAAATTCGAAAAAATAATACTACCAACTTGGATGGTTTGAGCTAATGTCCAATTGGAATGGAATGGCTCAAACTGGAGTTACTTTGACGGATTGAGCTCATGTGACCATTAATGCAGCAAAAATCAGCTCCCTTCCATAATTTACTTTGATGAAAAAAAATCAGCTCCCTTCCATAATTTACCTGCAGATATATTCAGATCAAAACGGAGTATAAAACAGAAGCTATATTAGATATAATGATAATGTATAGAGTCCACATACCAAAACATTTGTTGACACAAGTTGTTTTGTCAACGAAAACTTTAGAACTCATGATCCTACCAAATCGCTTAAAGCCATTTGCAAGCTCTTCGTCACCAAATTCTTGAGGAATATGGTAAATAAATATATTAGCTCTAGGTGGACCTGCTTTCCAAAAGATCGTTCGAAAATAAGATTGTCCACTTAAGTCTCAGTATGTAATTCTACACAAACACACTACATACATTTGTATGAACACAGAGACTTGTTTTTGTGCATATATTTACAAAAAGTAATAAATTTAAAAAAAGTGACACAAAGTATTAAAAAAAAAAGTGACACAAATTCAAAAAAAAGTAATGAAAAATAAACTTCGCATTTTGTGCTTTGATCAGTCTATTAAGGTATTATGTCGTTGCCACCATAGGAACTCCCAAACTCAATGCCTCCAATTTATATTTCCCACAAGTAAAATTTGCTTATTTTACTCTTGTTAAAAATGAAATATTCAATTCACAAACTTCATCATTATTTCTCAAATTTACCTACCTCCGCCTTATGAGTAAAGTGAAAAAATGGTCCTAAACTTCACTACTCTTTTTCACTCGCAAACATTCTTTAAAGTTCAACATGTAAATTGAACTCACAACAAAGCATACAGTATATAAATTGAAGCTTCAAAATCAACTCCAACTTCACCAACTCAAAATTTCTACAATTCCACTATCTTCCCCAAGGCAAAGCAGATATGTCGGTTGCTCCAATTAATCACTGCACACCCAGCCGACCATCAATCAGTCATTATTAGGAGTACATGTGACAACATACCTGGTGAGTGAACCTTCTATCTGGACTCCCAAATATACGAGCTAAATCAAAATAAGCTAGTTTAAGTTGTGTCTGTTCCAATCAACAAGTTGTTGGGTTTCATATCCCTGTTCACAAGTCGAAAATACTCAACAAAAATCAAAGCAAGTTAGAAACTTGAAAAGAAATTCGTCTAAATAAATGTTTCAATGCAAAACTCAGAATCGCCTACAACATTCACGCAACATCTTTTCCACCCCAGGACCACGCCACAGCGGCCATTACTAAGGATGGTGTTGTGGCCATTGTTAAGGATAGTGTTGCGGTGTTCGCCTACTGGTGGTGTACCGAGCGAACTTTCAATTGGGGAATTGGGGATTAACCCCATCTGAATTGTGAATGATGGTGGCAATGCTGCTCTCCTCATTCACGAAGGCGTCAAGGGGTTGGAGGTTTGGGGAGGTTTTAACGTATTAATTACGTTGTTCAATAATTTAATTAATAAATAGGGTTTGTTATAAAATAGAGAAGAAGAAGAAGAAGAGAGAATTAAATCAATAAACTTGTGTGTGTTTTATTAATGACCAAAGCCCTATATTTATAGGTAATAATCAGGGATACAATGGTAATAATTTCTAGGGCTACAGGGATATAATTGTCATTCATTACAAATCCTAATAAACTTTTCTTTTACAACACTCCCCCTTGAATGACACATTACAAAATATTTGTCTTGTTAAAACCTTGTTTGACAAAAACCTAATAGGACAAAAAAATCAAACGAAGGAAAAAGAGTACAGTTATTTTGGAGTATTAAAAATAAATGCTGCCTCATTAAAACCTTGTTAGGAAAACCCAGTGAGATAAAACCTATGCGAAGGAAAAAGAGTAGAGCTACTCCCCCTGATGTTGATCACTAAAAATCTTTGAGTCGACGCATTCCAATCTCATGAACTAATTTTTTGAATGTAGATGTTGGCAGTGCTTTTGTGAATAAATCAACCAAATTGTCACTTGAGCGAATTTGTTGAACATCGATGTCGCCATTTTTCTGAAACTCGTGTGTATGAAAGAATTTTGGAGAAATATGCTTCGTCCTGTCGCCTTTGATATAGCCTCATTTGAGTTGTGCAATACAAGCTGCATTGTCTTCATACAAAATTGTTGGACTATCTTTTGTTGAAGTTAACCCGCATGATGCTTGGATATGATGGGTCATGTTCCTCAACCATACACATTCTCGCCCTGCTTCATGGATTGCAATAGTTTCAGAATGATTTGAGGATGTTGCTGTCAAGGATTGCTTCACAGATCTCCATGATATAGTTGTTCCTCCACGTGTAAACGCATATCATGTTTGTGATTTAGCTTTATGTGGGTCAGATAGATAACCTGCATCTGCATATCCTACTAAAGTAGATCCCAACTTTTGGGAGTAAAATAATCCCAAGTCAATCGTACCCTTTAGGTAACGAAAAATGTGTTTAACACCATTCCAATGTCTTTGACTTGGTGTAGAGCTATATCTTGCAAGGAGATTTACAGAAAAAGCTATGTCGGGTCGAGTGCAATTTGCAAGATATGTTAATGCTCCAATTGCACTAAGATATGGTACTTCAGGACCAAGAATCTTTTCTCCATCTTCAAGTGGACGAAATGGATTCTTTTTCACATCAAGTGATCGAACAATCATAGATGATGCCAATGGATGTGCATTATCCATATAAAATCGTTTTAAAACTTTTTCTGTATATGTAGATTGATGAACAAACAATCCTTCTGGGAAGTGTTCGATTTGCAACCCGAGACAAAATTTGATTTTTCCTAAATCCTTCATCTCAAATTCATTTTTTAAATAATTAGCAGTTTTGTTGAGCTCTTCAGGAGTTTCAATTAAGTTTAGATTATCAACATAAACTGCGACAATTGCAAATCCAATATTTGTTTTCTTTATGAAAACATATGGTCAGACATCGTCATTTTTATAACCCTCATTCAACAAATATTCGCTAAGACGATTATACCACATGCGTCCGGATTGTTTCAGTCCATATAATGATCTTTGCAATTTAATTGAGAACATGGTTCTCGGGCATGTATCGTTTGCTCCTGGCACTTTAAGTTCTTCGGGGACTTTCATAAATATGTCACTATCAAGTGAACCATATAAGTATGCAATTACTACATCCATAAGGCGCATATCAAGTTTTTGTGACACAGTCAAACTAATCAAAAATCTAAAAGTGATGGTGTCCATTACGGGAGAGTATGTTTCATCATAATCAATACCTGGTCTTTGTGAGAAACCTTGAACTACTAGTCGGGCTTTGTATCTTGTAATTTCATTGTTTTCATTTCTCTTTCGTACAAAAACTCATTTGTATCCTACAGGGATTACATTTTCAGGTGTTCGAATTACAGGTCCAAACATTTTTCGTTTCTCTAAGGAATTCAATTCCGCCTGTATGGCTTCTTTCCATTTTGGCCAATCATTTCTATTTTGACAGACTTTAACTGACTGTGGTTCAGGATCTTCATTTTGCATAATATCAAGAGCCACATTAAAGGCGAAAATATTGTCTATAACAACATTATTCCGTTCCCATAATTTATGAGATAACATATAATTTATTGAAATCTCATTATTTTCGGACACTTGTGATTCTTCAGGAACCATATTTTCAATATTTGATTGATCAATCTTTTCTAATGTTACTTCTTCCGAAGTTCTTGGTTGGTTTTTCTCTTGTACTTTTCTTTTTCGAGGTACAGAGTCTTTTGAACCAACTGGTCGACCACACTTCTGGCGTATGTTAGATTCATTTGCTACAGCAGATTGTCCTGCAGGGACATCAATTTTTACTGAAATATTTTCTGCTGGTATATATGGTTTTGTCACTTTTTTCGTGTCAACAAATATATCGGGTAATTGATTTGCAACTATTTGCAAATGAAAGATTTTTTCAATCTCTTGCTCACATTGATTATTGCGGGGATCAAAATGAGATAGAGTTATTTCATTCCAAGAAATTTTACCTTGTTTTTCAGGATGTAGTTTTTCCCCTCCCAAAGTCGGGAAAGTCATTTCATCAAAATGACAGTCTGCAAAACGTGCAGTAAATAAATCACCCATTAAAGGTTCAAGGTACCTAATAATGGATGGTGAATCAAAACTCACGTAAATTCCAAGTCTTCTTTGGGGACCTATTTTAGTACGTTGTAGGGGTGAAATAGGGACTTGAACAGCACAACCAAAAACTCGTAGGTGAGAAATATTAGGTTCATGACCAAATGCAAGTTGCAGAGGTGAATATTGATAATAGGCAGTTGGTCTAATACGAACCAATGATGCAGCATGTAATATGACATGTCCCCAAACAGAAGCTGGTAGCTTTGTTTTCATAAGTAATGGTCTAGCAATAAGTTGTAAGCGTTTAATAAATGACTCTGCTAAACTATTTTGTGCATGGACATGCGCAATTGAATGCTCAATTACAATCTCAATTGACATACAATAATCGTCGAACGCTTGTGATCTAAATTCACCAGCATTGTCAAGACGAATAGTCTTGATTAAGTAATCATGGAATTGTGCTCGTAATTTTATGATTTGGGCAAGTAGTCTAGCAAATGCTACATTCCTAGTGGAAAGTAGGCAAACATGGGACCATCTAGTTGAAGAATCAATTAATACCATAAAATAACGAAATGGTCCACATGGTGGGTGTATTGGTCCACATATATCTCCATGAATTCTTTCCAAGAAAGTTGGAGATTCAACATTGACCTTTGTAGTCGAAGGTCTAATGACTAACTTGCCTTGCGAACAAGCTACACATGGATAATCATTAGGTAAAAGAATCTTCTGGTTCTTTAAAGGATGTCCATGTGAGTTGTTTATTATTCGACGCATCATTATAGCTCCTGGATGTCCAAGTCTATCATGCCAAAATATAAAACTTTTTGGATCAACGAACTTCTGGTTCGTGACATTATTTGATTCAACCATTTTTATAAATGTATAGTACATGCCAGATGGGAGTGCATGAAATTTTTCTTTTATCTGCTTCTTGCCAGATACAAAAGAAATTATGCAAAGATATTCAACACTATTTTCTTGCATCGTCTCAATGTGATATCCATTGCAGCGGATATCTTTAAAACTAAGCAAATTTCTTCTGCATTTGCTAGTGTAAAGTGCATCGTTAATATATGATTTTGTATTATTTGGTAAAATAATACAAGCTCTTCCGGAGCCTTAAACGATATTCGATGCACCAGATATTGTATTAACATTATTTTTTACTAATGTTAAGTCCAAAAAATATTTTTTATCTTGAAGAATTGTATGTGTAGTTGCACTATCTATCAAACAAGTATCTTGACAATCCATCATCAATCTATACAACAAAATACATATGTTTTAATAAAAACTTGAATTTAAATTTAAATAAGTAAATATGATTCAATAATATGAAATTGACGATTCATAATAAAATTTCCTCCTTTTTTTTTTTTTGAGAGGTAAAAACATATTCTAACTAAAAAAATTAAGGGAAATATTCGAAGCATAGAAAATGAACTAATCTACATCTTCCATCACACCACCCCCAATTAAGTGGTCAATATTTCAATTTGGATCGGCAAAGAAATCAGAGACATCCAAATGAGTCACATCAATCGGACCATCATAATTAGAGAAATTTGTCTCAACTTTTCATTTTCCCTTGATTGATTTTTGATAAAGATCCACAAGGTGTTTTGCCGTACGACAGGTACGTCTCCAATGCCCTTTCATTCCACATCTAAAATAATTTTTTTCATGCGCCTTTTTGGATGTGCTACATTCTTTTGTTTTGTACCTTTTGAAATTGTTGTCTTGCTGATGATAACTTTGTTGATTATTTCGTCCATGATTTATTTCACGCGCACGTCCGCGCCCACGTCCAAATCTGTGTCCACGTCCTTGTCTTGATATTGCATTTGCTTCAAGAAATGCAGTACCATTTGCTTCAGGCAATGGTATAGAACCAGTTGGACGTAACCCATGATTTTTAATTTGAAGTTCATTATTTTGTTCAGCAATAAGCAAACAAGATATAAGTTCTGAGTACTTTTTGAAACCACGCTCACGATATTGCTGCTGCAGGAGCACATTTGAGGCGTGAAAGGTAGAGAAAGCTTTCTCCAACATATCTTCATCAGTGATTTTTTCTCCACACAAGATCAATTTTGAAGATATTCTAAAGAGTTCAGAATTGTACTCACTTACAGTTTTGAAATCTTGCAAACGAAGGTGCATTCACTCATAGCGGGTTTTGGGGAGGACTATAGTCCTCTGATGATCAAATCTTTCAGTCAATTTTTTCCAAAGAGCATGTGGATCTTTCTCAATGAGATATTCAATTTTTAACCCATTGTGAAGATGATGGCGAAGGAAGATGAGCGCTTTTGCACGATCCTACATGGATTCTTTGTTTCCTTCTTTTATTGTCTCTCCCAGACCCTTTGAGATAAGGTGGATATCAGCGTCGAGTACCAATGACAGATAATTTTTTGCCAGATATGTCAAGTGCAGCAAACTCAAGTTTTGTGATGTTTGCTATTTGATTAACTTCACTAAACTTTGAATAATTAAGTTTTCGTGCTGATAACGTGTTATAAAATAGAGGAGAAGAAGAAGAGATAATTAAGTAAATAGACTTGTGTGTGTTTTATTAATGACCAAAGCTCAATATTTATAGGTAAGAATTAGGGATACAATGATAATAATTTCTAGGGCTACAGGGATATAATTGTCATTCACTACAAACCCTAATAAACTTTCCTTTTACAACAGGTTTAATCAAACTAGTTAATTTTTTAGGGTATTAGGCCTAATTTACCCTAAATATTTTGTGGCCACACTTCCCATAAGCCCAATCCATACTGGGCCATTTCAGACTGGCCCATCTTGGAGAGCATGAATGGCTTATAAGGACAAGTATGTATTGAGCTTATTTTACACCTTTATATCTCGAGAACAAGGTGTTTTTAGCTGATTAGCTTTTTTAGGGCCCAATAGGCTGACAAACCAAATCCACCTTGAATCACGTTGTAACTTGTATGCATGCCAATTATAATACAAAAATAAAAATCAATAAAACAAGTCTATCTCCAGAGGTGGGCCCTTCCGCAGCATGGCGTGTACTTCTCCGTGACTGTATTGATTATGGCTTGGACCACGTTGGTCCAGCTCATTGAACACCATATCAGCTAGGGAAAATTCATAACGTATTAAATATGACCAATTCAATTTTCAGTTTTATATTTTAAAATTTAAAATTTAAGTGATAAATAAATAATTAAAAATATTTTATTAACTAAATTTATTAATGTCACAATTATACGTCATGTATACATATTTATATGTCACACCTTATTTATTGATTACATATTATCAAATTAATTGATCACAAATCCAAAAAAATTATAGGTCACGATTTATTCGTCAGCCACAATTTATTTTTTCAGTCACAAATTATATAATTTTTGGGTCACAATTAAATGGTTGATCACAAATAAATAAATAATTGGTCACAAATTAATCAAATAGTTGGTCATATACACCAAACATCCACTCCGACCCCGACCCCGACCCCGACCCCGACCCCGACCCCGATCTAACACCAATACTTTGTCATAAATCAACCAAATAGTTCGTCACAAATACTCAAATAGTTGGTCACAAACTCTCTTCTTCCTTCCCTATTGTCGCCACACCACCACCACAACTGCAACCAACATCAACTGCAACCACACCACCACAAATCACGACACACAACCAATGCAAACTACCACCGCACCCAACCATCGCACACGAACCAGATCCAACATTACGACCACCTCACCACTGCATCCGCGAGCCATCGTCGCGGCAACTGTAACGCAAAATCTGAAGTGGCGACTGTAGTGGCCGCTATCGTATTGTTATCACCACTGCAAACACGAAATCTGAAGCGACGACTACCGTTTCGTCATCTGCAATACGACAACTTGTGAGGGCTGTTGCTTGTTGCGACACTATAGATCGATAACTTAGGAGAACCATTAGTCACCGATCTGTAGCGTCGGAGAAGAAAGAAGGGGAAAGAAATAAATAGATGGGGCAGATGATCTTCCATAACATTAGCCAAATTAGTGACGCTACGCCGGTGGTAGTGAGCCCATTAGCCGGCGATGCTCTAGTAATACTGTGTGATAAAGAGATTATTGAGAGTGGAAAGTTATATAGAGAGATAATGGAGTGGGGAAGTGATTAGTGTTTGAGAAATTTGATGGGGGTGAATGGGAGGAGGATGGAGTATATAAATTAATTTAATTTTGTAATATTATTATTAATTGAATATTACCTGATTTTTTATTAAATAAACTTTACACATGTATTTTGAATTGTGATTTTTTTAAAAAAAGGGTCTCGTGTAATTTCCTCTATCAGTTAATTATTGTTTTATTTTGGGCAAATATAGCAAGGACAATTTACAAAAATACCCTTAAAATCATAGGTCTTTTGAAAAATCATATGAAATGTATTTTGAAAATTAAAAATATTGTATAAAATTAAAAAGTAACACAATGTCACTTCTTTGTCCCTTTTGTCACTTTTTTATATGTCGGTGTCAAGTTAAGTGTCTCTTTTTTAATTAAAAAGGCATACAATATTACTTTTATTAAAAAGTGATGTTTGTCAATAAAAAAAAGTAACAATTTTTTTTAAAATGGGACAAATACTTAAAAAAAGTGGCATAAACTTAAAAAATAATAATAATAATAATTGTTAGTGACAAAATACTAAAAAAAAGTGACAAAAATTAAAGGAAAAAAATGACAAAACACCAACTAAAACATAGGAATCAATTATAAAGTGACTGAAATTTTTTTTGTGACACAACTCCTCTTTTTTCATTTACTGTCAAATATATTTAAGTCAATTCATCAACAAAACGCCAATCAAAACGTCAAGCATATTCACCGCTACCATCATCTACCAACTTAGCCAACCCATTAATCGTATAAAAAGTATTTTGGTAGTAAAAAATACAGTATAAACATAAGTGCCACTTTTTTTTTTTTTTTTTACATACAATGTTATTTTTATCAAAAATTGATGTTTATAAATTTCAAAAAAGTGACTAAAAAGGTGACGTAAATTAATAAAATGATAAAAACTAAAAAAAGTGACAATCTTATAATATATTATTTTATGCAAATCCTACCACTCATCTACTACCACCTCCACCAAGGCCCCTGTAAGCAAAGGTCACTAAAAATATTACATCAAACACCAACATATGATTTCAACTGAGACTTTATAAAAAGATATGCAAGCACCAAAATCGTATTATTTACAGTTAACAAACATACAAATAAATGCCTCAACAACAAGAATAATCAACATCCCCAAACTCACAACCTATACTGGAGAAGAATAATCCACATCCCCGAACAAATAAACACGTCCCTCTAAAAATAAAACCGACAACATATTCCTTCACAAGCTAAGTCACAGCCTTTATTTTACCAAAATCTAGCTCCACTTGCAATGATAAACCTAGATCTTTTACCTATAAGAATCTGAGGAAACTTAGGTAAGAAAATGAAATAAATTTCTCTCCAAAATCCAAATTTGACATATGAAAAAATCGAAAATGAATTCGTAATAATTTTACTTATTCGCAGTTGATTGAGGATTTGATATGTAAGCAAAATGACGAAATTTGTTCTTTGCTTTTTAAGTACCGGAGATTTGTACTTGCAATAGGCCCAAATGTGGAAATTTGAAAAGGGCAACTATTCACGAAAATATCGTTCGATTTAAAATCATCGTAAATGTATGATTTATTACAAGTAATAAAGTAAACTTTTAGAGTCCGGATTGTCGATCCCATGGAGATTCGGCAGTTTAATGCTAATTATCTCGACATTAACCGAAATTAGATGAGTTTTTGATGAGTTTTATACTAAATGCTAACCAAACTAAATTATGAAAACTACTGAAGATGATTTGGCTAGAACTAAATGCAAATTATACTAGAATACAATATGAAAGACGAATGCAAATTGAATAAGTTAATAAGAGAAAAACGCATTAGGATCACGAATCCCCATGCAACAATCCATTTAAATCCTAGTTTTACAATTTGACAACATGATTAAATATTGAAGAATCAATGTTCATATTGAATTTAACAATCTCTTTCGAATAATATTAAACTTATTCTATCATGTGATCCGACTATATTTTTATGACGAATACAAACATAAAAGAACGCATTAACTTTTATAAACACTTAAAGATTCACATAGAGTATAGCGGTATATTTCTAACACCTATCGGACCCTATAACAATTTATACTACGTCAAATCTATTTCTCTTCTTTCGAATGCATAAAATAGATCACCACATTCATATAATTAACGCGCGCACAATAATTATATGGAATACATATGTATAAATCGTTCAAAATCCAAAAACGTGTTTTTAATATCAAAAATATAAAACTAATGATTAAATATCATGTTACAAGGTACATCGATCTCCTAGTACAAGAAAAACTAGTCTAACATGCTAAAGGAAGAAAAACAAAAGAATAAATGAAAAAATGTCATCACCTGAGTAGATATTCAATTAATTTCTTGAAGTGCTTATGAATCTTCGCGTTATTCCTTGTGTTCTTGCTCTCCAATGTCAAAATAATCTCTAAAAGTGCGTAGCCCCGTTTTTTCTGTCGAGTCTAGGGTTAAAAAGCCATCCAAAATTGGTTTCCATAAAAGTTTAAGTTAAAAACAGAAAGCTGAGATTTTTGCGTAAAAATCAACCATGCGACCGTATGGTTCAAATGTTGTGACTCCTGTGGTGCTCTGGGATTGTCATGCGACTGCATGGAAGTTTGCACCATGCGGCAGCATGATGCAATTAACTTCACAATTGTGCCGTTTTGGTCCCCGATTCTGTTTTTTCCTCATTTTGACTTCTTTTCTTCATTCTCTTCCTTCTAACGCTCTTTGATTTCGTCAATCTCGTGCTTAGTTCACTTTTGTTCTTGATTTGGGTCTTGAGTCAACTTTCGAATAAGTGCATCTTAGTCCCTGAACTTTGCCTTTCTTCCGTTTTAGTCATTTCTTACTCGTTTTCACTCACTTTTCGTTATTTCCATCGATATAGTTCTGCAAACACAATTTACATAGAATTAAGCCATATTTCAACATAATTACAATCAATTATCCATGTTGTGTGATCTAAATAAGTGCATAAAACGCACTTATCAGCAACTTAAGGAAATTTGGAAAGTGTAACTAAAAAAAGTTTAGAAAATTAAATGTATTGTATACTCTTTATTTATGATGCATTCTATTTTTCAATTTTCTTATTTTTGGACAGTAATGGGCTAATTTACCCATATAACAAATTCGAATAATACCCTGAAACTAATTAAAAATTCTTACACCGCAATTAATACACTCAAAATCTCTAAACTCAGCGTTATCAAAAAATTCGAGATAATAAAGGTTCATGGATGCCTCAGAGTCTTGTGTAATGATAATCAGTGGCTTTAGTTTATTTTTGGAGCCAAGTGGCAACCACGCGGATGGAGGACTACTTTAATACTGGTGTCATTGTTGGTGGAGATTGGAGGGTATTAAAGGGAATGGAATGGCTTTGATTGTTGGCTGCTTCATTTGGCATTCCTGAATGGTGATGCAGGGACGAAGGGACATGTGACTGTTGAGGATGGATATTGGCAGTGGCTGCTTCAACAAAAATTGTTCAAGGATGAAATTTTCTAAATACTTATGAAACCTAAGAGTGGTTTAGGGCTAAATGAATCAAATCATGATAACCATGAACGATTTAAGAAAAAACATATTTGTGAGTAGTATTGTCTCAATTTACACCAACGTCTAAATGATTCAAGACATCATGTTTACCAATTAGTTGAGTAAATTCGATAGTATTTCACTAAGGAATATTCAAGGCCAGAAACTACCTTACCCGAGGCAGTGCTTTTCTGCTCTTTCTCCTTACACTGCATCATATTTTTTCATATCATGAACATATTTGAATTTTCATTCATGTGGGGGATTGTTGGAATTTGGTTTAAAGATTGAAAATTTTGGTATGTATAAAAAAAAAAATGAAAATGACTTTGTGTCAACTTTGGACAAATATTCGAAGTTGATCCAATAGTCAAATTATAAATGTAAATAGATTAACTTTTTCTACTCTTCGTGATATATTTGAAATTTCAAAATTAATTTCAGATGAATGAAAATTTGTGGTCCAAAATTGAAAAGAAAAAAGAAAAAATTTGGCCAGAAAATTTGCCTAACTCTATCGCTCGCTTAGCGCTCAAGCGTTAAGATTTTCGCTCGAGTGACAAGTGGGCAAAAAGTTTCTGTAAAAAATGTCACTGGTGCTCTAGCGATAAGCTAACAACAGCAAGAGATGATTCCATTTGTGAAGGTTGCTAAGTTTGTGGCGTGTCGCTTCATTTATAACCTCTTATCTTTTATAAATAAGACACTTTGGACATCCATTATGCATCTAAATTCCTATTCTTGAATGTTGCATTAAAATTCTTGCCAAAAACTTTCCCAAACTTTGCATTCAAAATAATCTATTCAAGTTTGTTGTTGCCTTATAGTCTGAAGTGTTTATACTATGAGGAAGTAATCCATTGTATTTTGGGAGACAATTATCGTTACTCCGTTAGCATCGTTGCAAGGCAAATTTATCTTAAGGAAATAATGTTTTCACTTGCAGCGGATCATTTCATCATTTTCTTCTTCTTCATTTATACTTTTGGTTTCTATCAATTTGTTGCTTTGTTTAACTTTTTTTTTTTTGTGTTGTCAAACTTAGCTTTTTTCTTATCCACGTTCAAAACAAACTTTACTATATCCAGAAACTGAAAGTTTAAATTTAGCCAATTTATTTTGATCCAACGTACGGAATTATACAATTAAAAATTACAAGTCACTTTTTAATTTTTTTTATTTGGTTAATCAATCACGTCAAATTATCTTATGGTTTGAATGTCTCAATCAATGATATGAAAGTAATAAACACCACAAAATATATTAACGGAGAAAATTAATTAGGTAAAAACTCTGGGATCAAGCCAGTAACTTCCACTATAGAGAAAATGAACTTTTAATATGATCCATCCAATAAAACTCACTAGAGTTGCTGATCTAATTCCTACAATCTCCGAGATTCGTTGGAACGTGCTTTACTCACATCTGTTCCAAATTTTCTGAAATTGTCTATCTCCTGTAAATCACCAAGAATACCTTGTTCTTGTACTCTTCTTGTTCTTCTGGTACAATTAATCTCCCTCAATCTTCAAAAACATCTGAAAGTTATTGAGAAAATACTTTCATGTATGTGTATAGAAAGTATGTGTTTTGGATTTCGTGAATTTTTCCAAAAGTTGTGGTTGAATGATCTCAAGAATCAAGGGATCAATTTCAAGGTTTGAATGTGTTCTTGGATATCAAAAGTAAGATATGACAGAGTAATATAATGAACAATCACACCCAAAAACGTGTTAAGATTTGAATATATATAATAGAAGGCATTTAAGTAGCATGTGTTGGATAAATTTTTTGAAAAATGCGAATTAGGGTGTTACGCTTAACACCATCGTTCGAACATCAGGCTAACGATAGGTGAACGACTGGTGTATCGCTTGAGCGAAAGCTAAGCGACAACAGTGTTTTTGTACTTTCCGCTCAAGTATCAGATGGGCAGTAGGCTAGAGTAAATCCAGCAACTCTTTTCTTATTATTTCAAACTCGAACCCTAAGATACCTAATTCATCTGTACACAATTCCAATTGGCTCATTGACTTTTACAACTTTTTATATTAGTTCTTTAATCTAGAGAATTGTCAATACAATAAAAACCTTGCACAAACAATGGCCACCTGTTCGAACCAAATATTCTTGCACTTTCGGTAAATGATGATTTGTAGTTTTGCTTCAATTATAAGTCCATAATATTAATTAACTATCGGAAGTGTCAAAACAAATGTGATATTCTCTGACTAAACAAAACTTTTAATCAACAACTCTTAGCAGCTTTTGAAACATGACTGCGACACCAATAATTAATATTTAATTAAGAGTTGATTAACCAAATCAGTTTGGTAAAGTATTGCATGAAAGGCTGTACGTCAACCAGCCAACGTTATGGTAAACATGTTTTGTTGTCCAAATAATTGAAAATCTTATTCAAATGTGGTGGTTGATGGTCATCTATAATTTATTTAACGAAATATTAGAACCAGAAATAGGTTTTCCAAATTTCAGAAAAAAGGAAAAATATACAGGTTTTAATTTTTAAATAAAATTTACGTGAGCCCAAGCATGAACACTACCAATTACTAAGAAAAATAAATAATACATGATGAGAAAAATAAAACATGGTAGAATAAAAAAAAATGTTTGGTCAGCAAATATATTAAAAATAAATAAATAAATAAGTTGGTCAATAATATTAATTAGAGAATCAATTGCGACTAATTTCTTTATTAATGGAAATATTAGCCATTAAAATATCAGTTGTCATTATCTGTTGATATTTTAATAGAAGTAGGGAAACAGTTAAATATAGCAAAAATAAAGAAATGAGATCTAAACAAATTGAGAATATATATTCTAAGAAATTATAGATTAAACAAAGCCTAAACTGTCTTTTCTCTCCACTCATATTGAATTTATTATATTTTAGATTAAATAAATAAATAAAATTGAAGGGACCCTTTAATAATTAATTCAATTTTCCTCTAGTACGAATCTAAACATGATTAAGTGGGAGGCCATGAGCGTAAAAGAGAAAGCAATGAGAGCAAATTATAGAACTTGCAAAGAGAAAGCAAAATCTGCACAAACATGTATGTATATATGTTGAAACTGTTCCCAGGCCTAATTATTAGCAGCCTGAAGACCTTTTTCATTTGGTTTCCCTTTAGGACAAGTATCTAATCATTTACTGTCTGAACATAGATCGCTTCATGGCCTGCTCGGGGAGTCTTGGGCACCGCGGGCGTTTGTTAATGAGAGTTCGATTTTTATTTATGATTTTTAAAACAATTCAATTTATGTTTGAGGGTTTATTAGCCAAAGATTTTAAAAACTTTTTTAAAAGTATAAAATTACTTATATATATATATATATATATATATATTTTATAAGTGATTTTTTTTGTCTTATTAGTAGTATTTTTTCACTTTATTAAGAATTTTTTTACATAAAGTAATTTTTATCTTTTATAAGAAATTTTTTTAATTCTAAAACCTTTTTTTTATTTATAAGTAAATTTCTTAGTTATTGTATTTTTTATTATAAGCAAAAAAAATTTAACGAATAATTGAACATTTGTGTTATATAAAATAATTATTTTAGAGAGAAAATTGGAAGAAATTTTGAAAAAATATAAAAATAATCACAAATTCAGTGGATTTAGAAAATCTATCCAAATTACACTACAATGATTTTGAATGATTTAAAAAATCACCCAAAACCAGTGCCCAAAAAACTAAAAAATATAGATTTTTTCAAACCTCTCTCATAAAAGGTCAAACCCAATGAAAGATTCCTAATCAAGCCCTCAATGTTTGTTTATAATACGGTTGAACGACGAAATCGTCAAATCATAAAATCGAATGAAAATCATTTTTCTGTTGCTTTGGTTCCACGTGGACCCGTCAACATTTTGATTTTCAACAAAATCAAATCGCTTCGAAGTGGTTTGGCTTAGGTTTTAATTTTCGTAAACTGTTTACAATAAAATAAAATAAATAAAAAATAAAAATCTGAAAAATAAATTATTCTAAATTGTATTTAATCCAATTAAAACTTAACACATTTTAAGTTAAAAATATGCATTTACATTAGACATAATTCAATTAAACTTATTTCAACAATTAAAATCTCAATTAATTAACTAAATTATATCCAAATACCCATCAGTATTCACAATTGTGAACGTAAGACCCTCAAATTGGGTAAAATGTTGAATAACTACTACTAAACCATATTCATCGATCCTCCATTACAATTGAACAGACAATTAAATCTAGATTTTAATTTTAATTCAAACTTGTACATTTCATTTCCTTTCACTAATAATTTTTTAAATTTTTCCTAAATTCAAGTCAGATTATTCAAATTCTTTTATTTTTTGGTAATTTCTTTTTTATATTTTTGTTTGTAGTTATGTTGTTTTGTTCTAATAATTGCTAGACTCCCTTAAAGTGATTCGTAACTATTTGAATGGAGTAAAAATATTGAATTATTCACAAAAAGTCACAATATCTAGGTGTTATTGTATTTGAATTTTTTTATTCATTTTCTTTCATTAGTTATTTTGTATCATTTAACTATAATCAATAAATTCATGTACTATATTTTTATATTTATGGAAAAAATGAATTGGGCATTACAATTGCAGATAGACATCATTAGTATCGACTAAGAGTTTAAAATATTTATATTGTATTGTTGCATTATAATGATTATAATTATATAACTTTGATTTATAATTTTTTTTTAATGATAGAATTTATGTTTCAACGTTAAATTTTAGACTAATATTTATGATTTAATTTCTTTGAAATATATTATTTTTTTGTGTGTGGTTACTTATTTGATATATATTAATTTTTTTCTTTTTTAAACCGTGGTTTTAAACATATTAAAATTGGAAAAAAAAAATGGTTTGGATTGGTTTGATTTAGAAATCGAAGTGGTTTGGTATGATTTGAAAAAATTTCAAATCGCTTTAAATGGTTTGATTTGAAAATTTGTTTCAAATCACTCAAATCCAACTATGTTCATCCCTATTTTATATCTTTTGAAAAGTCAAACAAGCCGTATTTTAATGTGTTCAGTTCGATATGATGAATGAAATATGACAAAGATATATTTTATTGAGCAAGTCTTGGTGTACAAAAAATCATTGTACAGAATTTGTACCGACAAGACGCAATAGGGGGTGGGTGAGTAATTTTTTGGGCAATAAAATACTTCTGTAGATGAAAATTCTGTACAATTAGAATTTTTCTATTTTTTTCATTAATCCTTGAAACAGTTCAATCGCTATCCTAAATAGGAAGATAGTAGCGTATAGATTGTCATATGTCAAGAATGGCAAAGAAGATACCTCGTAGAATATGGTACTTATTTACTGACATTTCTCCCATGTCCGCGTGACGTTCATCTCTATAATTTGGGGGAATACACTTCCTTATCCCTAAATCAGAATGAGTATAAGGGAAAAATATCTCGTAGTTGCAACTATCTAAAAATCAAGCTTTTAATATGCCATGTGTTTAATAGAATGTGAATTGTAATGACCGTAGTCAATCACCTTATTGAACACTTGATTGACCACCCAACCTCAACTTTGAATGATTGGTAATTTAGGTGCAATTCGTAAATGGAGTTGGGTAGTCGATGCAAGTCCTATGTAAGTCGATCAGCAAACCCGTGCTAGGGTATATACATAATTCCATTAGAGCCCTAGTTGAATACAACATGTCTCCTTTCAAACCTATCATCAATCTTGTTTGATCTAACATACATTTCTATGACTTTTCGGTGTATTTGCTGTCAAGCATGCAACACCAAAACACGTGCACTAATAGACAATAAATGTCACATTGTTAGCTTCATTTAGAATTTAGAATTGGTTATTTTCAATCCAGCACACAACAACGTACTTCATAAATATTATTTTACAAATTTATAGTCGTGATTTCAATTGTCAAATATCAAGAAAAATTGTTCATCGTTCAACGATCTATTTTTAGATAAGACATGAGAGTATTATTCATGATTTTGAAGATTAATTTGGCTGCATTTGGCGGATTGGACTTGAATGTATAAATTGTTATATGATTAGTTCAACGACACAAAACAATAATTAGCACCGCCATTATTGTGTTGATGCAAACAATTTTAATTAATTTTTAATTACGGTTGCTTTGAACGTAGTTAAGCATTAGGTACGTAAGAATAAGATAATTTTGTATGGCCCCCAGGGCACATCTTTAAGTGGTAAAAAGAGAAGGTGGAGAAATCAAACTTTGTTTGAGACTGCCACGTCAAGAGTTCGAATCCTAAAATATGAATTTGGTTTTTGAGTAAGTGTAAGTGTACAAGCAGTCTTCCACCCTGTACCCTTGGAGGCATAACCTGCTATTTACCTCTTTCGCCCAAACTCAGGACAGAGCAGGTGGGGGCGCCAATAATGTGGCGTAATCCAAAAAAAAAGAAAAAAGGATAGCTCTGTGTGTGTGTGTGAGAGAGAGAGAGAGAGTGTGTGTGTGAGAGAGAGAGAACAAAAATTGCATAATTACTTACCAAAATTTAAAATAATTTAATGCATTTAGGAAAATAAATTAATGATGATAAACAAATTATCCCACAAATTTTGCTACACCACTACAGGTTTAGGTTGAATTGACCTTTTTTTCAATATAATAAATATACTTAAGGGCATTACAATAAATATTTAATGCTTTTATGAAATTTTTGGCACTAAAAAATTAATATGCTTTTATATAAAGCACTAATAATTTTACAAATAATTTATAGACAAAGTAATTGAAAATTTCTTCTTGATTTTGACAATGCTTAACAAATGAACAACATACCTCGAGCTGGGGATATTCCAATGGGTTGAGACCGATTTTCCGTAAGTAGATATTTTTATCAACTTGATCATATACACATAAATCATTCAAATCATTATAAAGTGAATAAAATTTAAATGAATAAAGTATAATTTTCGACTTTCTTACAATAAATTAATCATCTTCGTTCTACTCTTTCAACTTACATGCTACCACACATGACATCAAGAAAGTACACTATAAAGTGTAATTTTAACAAAAGCGAAATTCCACATCAATATCTTATTTATTAGTATAATTTGTACACTAAAAGGGAGTGTGAAAATTTGGAGATGGTGGCATGGGAAGGGGAGGTGTGTGGTGGGAGAGGGGGTGGGGTTGCACCATAAGCTGATAATTATGAAAGTGCCAAGAAACAGGTTCGAATGGGTTGGTGATACAATTTTCTTTTTCTTCCTTTTTATTTGTTTTATTATATTTATAGTATTTATAATGGTTGTAGGGGCATGCTATTGCCTCAAAGTTTGTAAAAGAAAAGATAATGGGTCCCACATAGATATCTCTCTGATTGAGTTACACCTAATCTTCTAACATTGATTAGCAGTCAAATTAGTATTAATTAATTTGCAATATTTTTGCTTATGGACAAATTGAAAAAGTGTCAAGTGTTGATCATCATTGAATTGGGAATGTGATTGCTTTAGTCCTTTTTGGACTACACCACCAATACTTGTACCATCAACACACTTGGGAATTTTTTAGTTTTCTTTTACTTTTATGTACTAGGCCATTTAATATATCTTTTGAAATTATTATAATATATTTATACAAGAGATGAATAGAAATTTAAGGCATCTTTAGGAGTAGTATCAAAATGAGTTAGGCCAAAAAATGGGATCAAGACTAATCCGAACCCAATTTGAATTAGTTCACAGGTGGTTTACGATAATGAATGGATTTTATCCAGAGCACCTCAATGGCGTGACAAATTTACATCCTACAATTAGTAAGGATTTTATCCGAAACACTTCAAAGGATATGCTTGTTACTAAACGGTACTCCGCCTCGGTGGGAGAACAAGCAATTGTCTTTTACTTGCGATAACTCCAAGCAATGGTGTTGTGCCAAAGAAGACAAAATGAAACTTGTAGAATTCTACAAGTGAACAACGAATAAACCTATTTATTTCTAGCTCTAAGACATTACTTCTGGCAATCAACTCGGTTCCCAAATTATTTCTCGTCGTTAAGAAAGATAAAAATATGATCTTGTTACATGGTAATGCTATATTCATTGTTTTCTTAATGTCAAATTATTCTCTCGTTTATATAAAGAATTCTCGCCATAATAGGTAAGAGCATCTTCAATTTATTACAGTCTACGTGGTAGAGAAATATTACGATATCTATTTTCTCTTGTCACGTCCGCTAGATATGGTCCCATTTAGATCGCATTAGAGAGGAATATCTACAAATACTGTTGAATTTTTATGCAGAATTTTTTATACAATGCACATTATCATTGAAAATGTTAGAAGATTATACATTGTATCTTCATTAATTTTACACCAATTATCCAATTTTCTAAATAGGCCAAAGACATGGATTTCCTCCCATACTTCGGAGCACGCGCCAATTGAGACATCATCAGTACAAGCTGTATCCATTGTTAAAAAGTGTTTGAATTGCACCCATTAGTATTATTGATATTTACATGTACACTATGATAAGGGAAACACTTCGATTATAGCTGTTTTTATTTTATGTAAATATTATTCCAACATACATCGTGTTACATGCATGCCATGTTCTAATTTTACAAAGTTAACTAAAAAGAGTGTCATTTTTTATTGATGTTTCCACTGTGATTATCACTCTTGTTATACAGATTTAATGATTTTCCTTTTTCATTTTGAAAATTAAATGAATACGCCAACTAAAAATTTAAGCGGTAACAATAAGAAGATTTTTCCTTTAGATGTGTGAAACGTGAATTCTTTTTAAACAAAATTTTTATGCGTAACAAATGGCGAGACTTGAATATTTTGTTATGATTCAATATGGAATAATCACCTCAACGAAGAAGAATTGTTCTCTTAATTTATATTTTATTAAATGAAGAAATAATAAAAAAAAAAGGCGTAAACATTTTGTAGAAAGTACAACACAACCCTAAAGATTTGATTGGTGAGAGAAAAATGTTACTTCACCATTGAGGGTGACCGCATGTGAGTGTGCGAGTCCCTTATAAATAAAATAATATTTTGTCCCACACTCACATACGATCACTCATGCGATCGACCGTGATATTCGTGTAGCAAAATTGTGGGTGAGAAAGCAAGAATGGGACCTAAGAAAGAGATTATACGAAATCAAATGTACGGTCGTGGATATGGGTAAATGCAAGTGGAAATAACCATCTCCCAAATTTTAAAATTCTTTCATTATGATCTAAAAATTTATACAACCTCAAAATCCCAATTTTATAATAGCCTCTATTGTTAAATTAAAAGAACAAGAAAAAAATATATAAGAGAATAAAATATACTTGAGTGTGCATTTTTATTATAACGATGGACTCATATTTATAGGATTTCAATGAAAAATCCAATAATATTTTTATTAATATTATTCAGTATTATCTGTTCAGCTATTCAATGTACAAAAGAATTGTATAGCACACAAATTGATAGCAATTAATAAAATTTTACCAACATAATTTTATTTTATTTTTCAAAAAAAGAAACTATTAAAGATGATTTATACTTTGAAGCCATGACAAGAAGCAGGGCCACAAGATTAAAGCTAGAAAAATAGAACACGCTTTTAACAATTATGATGAATATGTTCATCAAATATTCATAACCATTGACCTTAGAAAAATCATAACTAACCATTAGGGTTACTATATTCAGCACCGAGATTGTAAATGCTCATAAATACTGTCTTTTGGTTGGTAAACGTTATTATTATTATCACCACATATTAATTATTAATTTCACCGGCCTTTCAACCTTAGTATAAATACTATATATATATATATATATATATGAAAAATGATATTTTATCTGCATGGGTGATCGCATATGAGTGTGCGATCATCCTTGCGGTCACTCATGATATTCCTGTAGTATGACTATATATATATATATATATATATATATATATATATATGTGTCGATAATTTATGGGGGGCAATATTACTATATCAGTACAGTAAATGTTCCACACCTAACCTTTCTGTTACAAATATTAATATTTTTACCCTGAAAATTAACAAAAAAAACTATCCTTTTTTGTAAGAATATAATTATTTTATTTTTTTCAAAAATTTTTGGAATTAAAATAGAATCAAGCAAATTGTAGTTTGTTCTTAGAAAATGATTATTTAAAAAAAAAAGGAGTGGAGGAAAGAGAAATTCTTAGAGGAGATCCCATAAATGCATGCACCTCATTGTAACCTATCTCTGGGTCCGGTAACTTAATAAACAAATTAACTGTGCTACAAAATCAGCAACTACTCACAAAAATGGAATTAATTGTAAGTTATTACAGAACTTGAAATCATCATTTCTCTTGGTGAGATTTTAATGCCTGATTAAATGGTCCAAATCGGAGTGATTTCTCAGGGCCATTTTGGTAAATACAATATTGGGCATTCAAATTTTAAACCTTTTTTCTTATTGATGTCTTGTTTACTTCATCTGTGTTATGATTCTAATTTCTAGATCGTGCTTCTGTTTTCAATTTGCTTTTGCTTTTTAAGTGTGATTTTTTAACATGAATAATCTAATCTCTATTTGATTCAGTTGCAAAAGTTGATTAAAAATTTAATCAAAATTAATAATTAATTTTATGCAAAAATTTCAATCACGCATTTTATCAATTTTTACAAAAAAATTACTAAAATTTCATATCTAAACGAAATAGAGTCTAGTATGTTATGATATAATACGTTAATCATCTAAAATGTGTAACATACTTTGAACTTGAGTTCGAAAACAATTGCATAAGATGATTTGTGTTGAAATTTGATATAGATATGATTTTCGATCCAGTTGTTATATATATAATCTCATTCATTTTTAAACCATTCCAGTTGTCCAATTCGTTGGGGTACCTATATAGTAAGTGGAGGTCTTGAGTTCGACTCTTCACAAAACCAATATTTTATGCTTTGGTTTAATATTTTTCACCATTATAAAAGATTAGTTATTAAAAATGGTGCAAAAATAAAGACTCAAACGTGCGCTCTCCTTTGCAATTGTCGGAAGCCTTACCACAATGACATTTAACTAATGACGAAACCCAATGTAACGAAAATATATATGTTTAGCTTTAGCAAAATAATTGATATTTTCTTTGTTTTAATTTTTAATTTTTTAACTGAAATTCGACATTTTAATGACTCAACCATTAAACTACTAACTCGATGTCCTGATATTTTGTTCGGGTCAACAATCAGATCAGATGTGATAACTATGTTTTGAATAATAAAAGAATAAGAAGAAAAAAATTAAATTGACAATTGACATTTATTGAAATCCAAAATTTATTTGTTTTAATCCTGTCATTAGAAACTATTTAATCAACAAAAAATTTAGTTATTCTTATAAACATTGACACAAATTTTTCTTCACTATGAAATAGTCCTTTTTTTTTTTTTTTTTTTTTTTTTTTTCAAGATTGAGATTATTAACAAATTGAACCAAGAAAGTAAGTAATTTGACCAATTTTTCAAACTTGAAATTCCTACTCGATAAACATTATTAGACTGGTAGATAATGTACATTTGCACTTGCAATTCAAACTACGACACAAGTAATTTCAATTCATGATATTGATTTTCATTGTCGTCATTAATAGTCAACGATCGTCTATGCTCACTCGTAATTCTAGATCCGTCACTCTAGAGTCGATCTACCAAATCTAAATGAACCCCCACTTCGTATTTTTCAATGTAGATGATTTGATCATGTTTTTAACAAAAAAAACTTATGATATCATCGTTTTAAATTCAAAATGAAATAGTAAAAGTTTTGAGTGTAACACTATTCGGGTCAACAAGGGTACAGCTTTGCTAGAACATACGTCCAAAAATAATTGTCATGCCATGGCAATGTAGTCTGCCTCGAATCCAACTTACACTATTGACTTATTTTACAAAACACATATTCTTAAATAGACAGATGTAGTCATAACTAGACTTTTAATATATCAAAATTTATTCATGGAGATATTACATTATCATTTAAAACCATAATTACATCGTTAAATTTGAAGTGACAAAAAGAATGAAAATTGTTGCTCATTGGGTGCTCTTGCCTTCGCCCTCGGTATGTAGGGTTCCTAGTTTAGCTACCAAATAAGCCTATGAAATTTTAAGACATTGGAATTTTCACTATCCAGAAAGTACTGAAGTTTTGGAACTGCAGCCAGCCAACAAATTTTACTGTGTCCTTTGACTCTTTGGTAACTCTGCACTGTGCCCTCCCTGTCTTATTCTCTGCGTCTTAATACACGATTGGGTTTATCTATTTGTGCAGACACGATTTTAAAGTGAATCTGGAACTTAGATTTGATCAGATGGCTGCATGAGTTATTGGTTTTTTATCAAAGGGTGTGTGACGTCCCCATCACAGAAAAAAATTAAGGACAATGACATATGTATATAATTTTTTTTTTTTTTACAGATATTTTACGAAAAATTCACATGAGTAATATTCATTTATTTAAAATATTGTCAAAAATTATACTACATCCACTCATCAATGTGAGTGCCTGTACAGTACAAAAATAGAGGTTGTACTTGTAGCACAATTGAATAATTAAGGATATGTTTGATATAGATATTTTTCATAAAACTGATAATTGAATTTCACATTTTTCAAATTTTGTGTTTGATACAACAAATTTTTCATGGAATTGAGTTTCCACATTTTTCTAGGTACAACCCACTAATGCACATTTTACTTGGAAATGTTTTCTCACCTATTAGGTATTTTTGATTTTTCATCTTTTTTTTTTTTAATTTTTGCAATGGGAACAAATTCTATAATCAATGGTAAAAAAAATTCATTTAATTGACAATTTGCATGAAAAACGAAATGAAACAAACACAAAAAGAAAAAAAAAATTCAAAAAATTTATTATTTTTTTTTACTTTTTGGTAATCCAAACAAATTTTAATACAGATTGTAAAAAAAATTTATCTCAAAAAATAACAATTTGCGTAAAAAATAAAGCCAAATGAATTAGATAAAAAATTATATCAATCAAACACAATTAATTGACAATTCTCGATAAAACAATTTTAGATAATTCAATTCCCTAGAATTCATTTTATTTCCATCCAAAATTTCACTATTGCAATCAAACGGACCCTAATAAATAAATTTGTTACATCATAATGCCACGTGTATGGAATTACAGGGCTGGTTTATCGTGTTTGGATAATTTTGTACATACAGGCCTTATACGTGACGTCCCTTATTGGGGGCACCTGCTGGCATAGCCCCCCACGCGCCCCCCCACGCCAATAGGGGGCACCACGTACAGAGCCTATACGTGAATCACGGCCAATAGTGTTTTTGCTACAATAGATTGTGCCTCCTCCATTGGTCAAATTCTAGTCTTGGCTTGGGCTCTCCATGTAGTTTTGAAAAAGACTTGGTCCGAGATATATATTCACTTCAGAACATGCAATACAATAAGGGGAGGGGATTTTTTTTAACTTTTTTTTTAGATGAGTCCCACAGGGCCCCACCTACGATGTATATTCTGGAGGGGTTATGTGAAGTTCTCTTCTGTTCACACGGACCAACTCTTAGAAAAAAAAAAAATCTATTTGTACAGAACTATTCATTATCACTTGATTGATATCCACTCACATGTAGTAGGACCCGCATGAATAAACAATACAAAAAAAATGGTGAGACCCCCAAAATGTGAGAGAATGTCAGGAAAGTAGTAAACCACTTCCCTGTACGAATAGCAGCACTCTTTTAATGATAAGGGTTATTTTACATGTACATTTTTTTTTTTTTTGCATAATATTTAACACTTCCTCGCATAAAAGAAGTCACATATAATTTATTATGCAAGGATCCTTCATGTTAGAGGACGTAACTCATTATGTACACGAAATGTGTATAAGTAAACTAATTCTAATGAAAAATCTATGGGGAAGGTGACTCATGAGATAATATTTGCCACCAGTTTGGTCACTATCTTCACATCATTTTGACTCAAAATTCTTATTTACTTTTCTTACCACCAAACTTACTTTTGAATTTCAAGCTAGAGTAGAGTAGAAGTAATTACTGAACTATTGGAGATTCCATTTTGGAATAAATCATTTTAACGGAATCTATGCTCACCTACTTGATAAATGTTGTGTTGACAATAGATAATTGATTGTAAAAATTGACAATGTTTTAACATTCCAATTATAGGATGCATGTAACATTTTGTCAAGGAAGTTTATAAATAATTCTGACAATGTAACATGATTGTTCCATTTTATTTTATAGTATCGCAATGTTTACTCACATAATTAACAATTCTCAAAATTAGTAATTTAGATTTAGCACTTGTAGAGTCTCCAATTTTGTTAAAAGGATCACTGTAAAATTAAATTTACACAAAATTATGAGGAAATTACATTAGGTGTCAATTTCCTTGTATGAAATTACAAAAATGTCATTTTTTTTGGGCCATATCAAGAATGTCTCTTTTTGACATTTTTACCCTTGTAAAGAAATTAATTCCCCAACAGGTACATCATTAAATGAGACTGACATGGGCTTGAAAATTGTACAAAAGTACTGTACGGATCAGACAAACTGATGTACGACTGTCAGAAAATGTTCGTTGCTACAGTAAATCTCGACAGATGGGTAAATCTCGACAAATGAAATGTCGTTCTCGACAGATAAAATATCGTTCCCCGACAGTTTACCTCAATAATTCTCGACAAATGAGTGTATAAAATTAGATAAAATTTGACTTGTCAATCAGATGGGTGCATAAAATCAATCAACATTACAATTAAATAATAATTTTAATTGTTTATGTATATTATTTGTTTAATTGTTTATTTAAAAAGTAAAGAGACAATTAAATTAAATATGAAATAAGTAATGAAAATAATTCATTAAAATAAATAAATTAAATATTAAGTATACATAAACAATTAAAATAATTGATGGCATATTTAAATAAAAACGAATTAAATATTAGATAAATAATTAAAATAAGTAATTTAAGCAAATAATTAAATAAAATAATGAAATATTAAGAAAATAATATACGTAAACAATTAAAATAATTAATGAAATATTTAAAAAAAATTCAATTAAATATTGAATACACAATTAAAATAAGTAATTAATATAAATAACTAATTAAATATTAAGTAAATAATATACGTAAATAATTAAAATAATTAATGAAATTAAATATTACATAAGCAATTTAAATAAATTATTAATTAAACATTAAATAAATAATATACGTAAACAATTAAAATAATTAATGAAATATTTAAATAAATGGTGAATTAAATAATAAATAAACAATTAAAATAAGTAATTAGTGGAGTTAACATGTCAATTTATTTTATTTTATTTTATTAACAAAACTCATATTAGACAATATAATATACATATATCTAATGTTTATAATATAAAAATTAAATCATCACATCAATACATTAATGATAATGAAAGGTAGCATTAATGTGCATTAAATGCTCCTAGAATTGTGTGTAAGGATAATATGGACCATTCACATCCAAAAAATGACATTTTTGATAAAATCAAGTGTCAATGAAAGTTTTTGGTGCATTTTCAAAAAAAGTGACATTTTTGAAAATTCCCCCAAAATTATTGTGAAAGAACCATTTTATCGAACTTGTTTTTTTTTTTTTTTTTTTTTTAACGACACCGAAATTTGATTACTTTTTTCTTCGACATCATATTTGTATATAATGTCGAAAAATTGTTTCGAACGGGATTTTAAGCAAAATTGATAAAAATATTTATGGACTTTGAAGGGAGAGAGAAGAAGAAAGTCAAAGATATGAGCGACGAAAAGGGCAAAATGTGCCCTCTCAACTAGGAAGTTGGGAAATGTTAATTATGTGAAGAGGAGTTTGTCTATCTAAGCTCCTGTTTGGTAGTCATTTTTGGGGAGAAAATTTATTTTTGAATAGTTGATTGATGGAAAATGTATGGTTAAAAATTAAGGAAAAATTTTGGATTTATGTATAATATTATTTTATTGAAAAATATGTGATTAAAAAAAATAGAGAAAAAAATGTATTTTGAAAAAAATTGCTAGCTTAATGATTTTGAAATTTTAGTATTAAGTTCACTTCTGTTCAGTTAAGTAATTGAAACCATTTATGTCTTTATAAATAATAAATCAAATATCTATTTATTAATTTACGAAGGCGGCGAGGGGCCTCTATATAAACAAAAATTTCAGGTCTCTTTCAAATGGAAACATGTCATAGTTAACTCAAATCTTTTACTCACTCACTCTCAGACACCCACGCCACCACCTTTCCACACTCTCTGCGACGGCAAAAATGGAGTCTTTTCACCACCACACAATCTTTTTCTTCTTCCTCCTCCTCGTCCCGCCACCTCTAATGCTCTGCATTAACCAAGAAGGCTTCTATCTCCAGAAACTGAAGCTCAGCTTCGACGACCCTGACAACGTCCTCTCTAACTGGAACCCTCTTGATGCCCTTCCCTGCAATTGGTATGGTGTCACTTGCGACTCGACCAATACCTCTGTCAACTCGCTTGATCTCACCAGCTCCAATATCTCCGGCCCATTCCCTTCCATTCTCTGCCGCTTGAACAATCTCACTTATGTTTCTTTCTACGACAACTTCATAAATTCCACTTTTTCCGACCAGGACATTGCCATGTGTGACTCATTGGAGCACCTAGATTTGGCGCAGAATTACTTAACAGGTGATCTCCCCGCCGCTCTAGCTAATCTCCCAAACTTGAAGTATCTGGATTTGGCCGGTAATAACTTTTCCGGTAAAATTCCGCTGAGTTTTGGGAAGTTTCAGAAACTTGAGGTGCTTTCATTAGTGGAGAATTTGTTGGGAGGGACGATTCCGTCAATGTTGGGGAACATTTCGACCCTGAAACAGTTGAATCTCTCCTACAACCCGTTTTCTCCAGGCCGGATCCCGCCGGAGCTTGGAAATCTCACTAATCTCGAGGTACTGTGGTTGACGGAGACTAATCTGGTGGGTGAAATCCCCGAGTCACTGGGTCGACTCCAGAGGCTCACCGACTTGGACCTGGCTCTCAATGCCTTGACGGGTGGAATCCCGACTTCACTCACAGAGTTGACGAGCGTAGTTCAAATTGAGCTCTACAACAATTCGTTGACCGGCGAGCTGCCGATCACAGGGTGGTCAAATATGTCAGCCTTGAGGCTACTCGACGCGTCGATGAACGATTTGAGTGGCCCGATCCCGGCCGAGCTGTGTGAGTTGCCACTTGAGTCACTCAACCTGTACGAGAACAAATTCCAAGGTGAATTACCAGAAAACATTGCCAATTCGCCTAATTTATACGAACTGAGGCTCTTTCAGAATCAGTTAACTGGTAAATTACCCCGGAATCTTGGAAAATTATCGCCTTTACGGTGGATTGACGTCTCAACAAACGGATTTTCCGGAGAAATACCTGAGAATCTGTGTTCAATGGGTGCTCTTGAAGAGGTCTTAATGATTGAAAATTTATTTTCCGGCCAAATTCCAGCTGCTCTAGCCGAATGCCACAGCTTATTGCGTGTAAGATTTGGTCACAACAGACTTTCCGGCGAGGTTCCAGATGGTTTTTGGGGTCTTCCTCACGTATCGCTTCTCGAACTCGCCGGCAACTCATTTTCCGGTGGGATTGCGCAAACCATTGCCGGTGCATTAAATTTATCTCAGCTAATAATATCCCTGAACAGATTTTCAGGCACTATTCCAGAAGAGATTGGTTTTTTGGGTAATTTATTGGAATTTTCGGGTAATGATAATGAGTTTTCAGGGTCATTACCTGTTAGTATAGTGAAGCTGGGACAATTAGTGAAGCTAGATCTTCACGACAATAAATTGTCTGGCGAAATTCCGAGTGGAGTTCATTTGTGGACGAAGTTAAATGAATTGAATCTGGCAAAAAATGAACTTTCTGGGAATATTCCTAACGAAATTGGGGAAGTGGTTGTACTCAATTATCTCGATTTTTCTGGGAATAGACTCTCAGGTAAAATCCCTGTTGGATTACAGAATTTGAAGCTGAATAGGCTTAATTTGTCGAACAATCACCTATCTGGTGATATTCCACCTTTGTATGCTAAGAAAATGTATAAAGATAGCTTTTTGGGGAATCCCGGATTGTGCGGAGATATAGAGGGTTTGTGTGATGGAAGAAGTGAAGTCAAGAAGATGGGTTATATTTGGATGTTGAGATCAATCTTTATGCTTGCTGTGGTGGTGCTTACGGTGGGTTTAGTTTGGTTCTACTTGAAGTATAGGAAATTCGAGAAGACTAAAAGGTCGATTGATCGATCCAAATGGACACTAATGTCGTTTCATAAATTGGGTTTCAGTGAGGATGAGATACTTGATGCTCTCGATGAGGATAATGTCATTGGAAGTGGGTCGTCTGGAAAGGTTTACAAGGTGGTTCTGAGCAACGGTGAGGCAGTTGCTGTGAAAAAGCTTTGGGGATGTTCGAAATTGGCTGACAAGAGTAGCGATATTGAGAAGGCTAATTTTCCAGAAGATGGTTTTGATGCGGAGGTGGATACTTTGGGGAAGATTAGGCATAAGAATATTGTTAAGTTGTGGTGTTGTTGTTCAACGAGGGGATGCAAGCTTTTGGTTTACGAATACATGCCTAATGGTAGCTTAGGGGATTTGCTTCGTAGCACAAAAAGTGGATCGTTAGATTGGCCGATAAGGTTTAAGATAGCCATGGATGCAGCGGAGGGACTCTCGTATTTGCATCATGATTCTGCCCCTCCGATCGTTCACAGAGATGTGAAGTCGAATAATATATTGTTGGATGCAGATTATGGAGCTCGGGTTGCAGACTTTGGTGTGGCTAAGGTGGTTGATGTGAATGGGAAGGGTACCAAATCCATGTCTGTCATTGCAGGGTCTTGTGGTTACATCGCCCCAGGTTCGTAAGTTAATTTTTTCCATCGTACGTTTGTTAGTTGTACACAGCTTGCTTGATTGCTTGTAGGGTACTAATGTACAATTGTACATTTTGATAATTAGAATAAGGTTTAGTTTCTAGTGTATTGCATTTTTTAGAATTGATGCCATAGGAGTAGGTGACACTGAAGTTTCTGGGGTGAAGAATGAGCCCAGAAATGATTAGTAATCTATAAGCATTAGCAATTGAAATGAGTACTTTTAACGAAATCCACTAGTTGCTATCATTGTAGGATCCTTTTGTTAGGTCATTTTCTTTGGTTGGGTCCTTCTATTGTTATCATCATTGTTCATTATTGAGAAATTTATATAAATGCCAATTTAATCAACTCTCACTTTCCGATACAGAATATGCGTACACTCTAAGGGTGAACGAGAAGAGTGATATCTACAGTTTTGGTGTGGTTATTCTTGAGTTAGTGACCGGTAAACTTCCTGTTGATCCCGAGTATGGAGAGAAGGATCTAGTGAAATGGGTGTGTTCCATATTAGACCAAAAGGGTTTAGACCACGTAATCGACCCAAAACTTGATTCCTGTTTCAAGGACGAAATAAGCAAAGTGCTGAATATAGGCCTTCTCTGTACGAGTCCCCTGCCCATAAACCGGCCTTCCATGAGACGTGTTGTCAAGATGTTGCAAGAGATAGGCACCACGAACCTTCCCAAGCCTGCTTCAAAAGATGGCAAATTGACACCTTATTACCAACAAGATGCCTCGGATCAAGGAAGTGTCGCTTGACGGACGGAGTTGGTGGCCAGGATTAACGTTTTCGGGGTCCTCATGAGGTGATCAGCATATACATTATTGAGGTGAAGTTAGTAATAGTAAAAGAATCAATGAGGAGTTGATGCTTTCTGAAAGCTGTAAATGAATCAACCACCAAAGTTTTCCAATACCAAAGATTTCAAGTCATATGCATTGATTCCTCTGTTTGTGTTGCTACCGAAATGTACTGTTTATTGACATTTCTGTTGAATTCCTTTTTATCTAATCAAAGCATTTTCAGCTGTTTGTTGGTGTGGAAGTTGCTTCTTTAATGGTAAATACTGGGGTTTGTACTATTTTCTTAAACTATCTCTATATCATATTAGGCTGCATAATTTACAAGACTTCAATTTAATCCTTCTTTGTTCAATATTGTAACAATGTGGATGCTAACTATTAATGACATGTTGATGGTAGATAAATACTTTTTTTTAATTGAGTTTAACTTTAATCAATGTATTGGTAACAAATAATTGCATTTAAAATTTTTAAATTTAATAATAGACACATCCCACATAAAAATTCATACTTGAATCAATTCTCCTAACGACAAAACATTTTTAACATTATCAACAACAAATTTCTTTTTCTTTAATTATTAGTATTTCTTTAATTTAGTATATTAGTGAAGAATAATGTTATTAATATCCACTAGAGTATCTCCATTTGATATAGCGGGTGAAGTATAGTTAAGAGGCTACGCTCATGAAATGTATGGATATAAGACTACTTGATTAGTCTGATTATTTAATGTGACAATACATGAGAATGATCATTACTCTTTATTGACATCTTACATAGAATATTATAATTCATTCAATATTTTTCATGGAATTGATTTTCCTCTTTTCACCTACGTGACCTTCTTTTATCTCTTTTTAAGGAATTGATTTTCCTTTGGTTTTGGTGGTTTTTAGTTTTTCACCTTTTATTTTCGGGCAATCCAAACAAATTTTATCCTCAATTGTACAAAAATATATCCATTTAATTGATAATTTGCATGAAAACAAAGTCAAACGAATAGTTTTCGATTTTCCCAAATATATATATATATATATATATTGGCAATCCAAACAAATTCTATCATCAATTGTAACAAATTTCATCTTTTTAATAAACAATTTTCATGGTAAATAAAGTCAAATGAATACCAAAAGATTGAAAATTTTAATATTTTTCAGTTGAAAAATTATACCAATCAAACAATTAATTGACAATTCTCGGTAAAAACAAATTCTAGACAATTCAATGCAATTCGTTTTCTTTCCACTCAAATTCCATAATTGCAATCAGATGGACTCTTAATGTAGTAAGTGGTGGACCAACCATTAATTTTAATGAATTCGGATATTGACGAACGTCAACTCCATTAATTCCCAACTGAATTCCAAGGCGTAATAAATATGAATCTGTTGGCCATGGAATTTGAGAATTGAATTTCAATTTTCAAATGAGTTTACACCGAGTAATTTATGAATCAACCTTGTCACTAAATTCCATTCATTTACCTTATTTTTAATGTATTGTGGCTATATTGTCATCACAATTTTTGTTTGATACACCACATTTTAATTAAAGTTAATTCCTCGATCTTTGCTGATTGTAGCAATTATTTTATTAACATTTTTTCGTCGAATTCTTATTTTCAACAATCCATTAATTAGTACATCTCGTCCTTAATGATAATTTATATCTAAATATTTTGTTTTCTTTCTTTAGTTGAGTAAAAAATATTTTTTCTTATTTATTTTAAGTATATGGAAAAAATTAAGTTTTTTTGTGCCATTTCAACAGAATTTTGGATATAAAATTGTTATCAAATACAAAATGTGTTGACAAATGAAAAGTTTAAGGATAAGAATGATATTAAAATCGTTAGCAACATAATTACTATAATGAACAAAATTTAAGAACTTTAAGTACAATTAAAATGTGGTGCAAAAAATAAAAATTGTTGTGAAATAATTACCCATTATTTATCGACTAATTTACTTTTACGAGATGATATTTTCCTTTCGTTTTCAAGTTAAACCAATAATAACAAAATCACACAAGCCCACAAACAATATTTTACCTAACATAAAAACATATATTTGGACGTCACTTGTTACAACATATGTGCCCTATAACCAAATAACCAAACCACTATCCAAACTCTGCACTAAAACCGACTCAACAACTACCCATTGTAGACTAATCAATGATCCAAATTAGGACTTCTGCAGGACACACTTCTCATAGAGAGCTAGAATGTCCTTTTTATTGGGATTCTTCAATTGAAGCAGTTCAGCACCGAAATTGTGTTTGGTAAGCTCCTGCTTTAGTTTCTGTACTGTAAACTTAGTATAGTCCTCCGCATTGGCTTGTTGGCTATCGGTTTGTTCATCTCCTCTGAATACAGAACCACCATCTTCCGGACTCGAAAATTTCAGAGGGCTGGTTGTACTCTTCGACCTCTTATTTCCTCTGGTTACTCTGTCATTTTCACCTGTATCCTGAACCGAGTCGAAGGCCATTTCATAGTCATCTGTCCTACCACGTTTGCTATGGGAAGCGGTTCTTCGTTTGCTATCCAATGTTTTTTCGTTAAATCTAAGAGCAGTTAATTCTTGTGAAAGTTCGTCGAGCTTTCCTTGTGTAACTTGCAACTGAACAGACAAGGCCTCTGCCCTGTTGTTTGCTTCTGCATGTGCAGCACGCTCACTCTCCAGCAGACTTTCAAGTACCTGAACTGTATTCTTCCTCTGGTGATTGTTTGATTCCAAAACCGAGTCAATTTCTTTTTCACGTTCTGCAACTCTGGCCTCCAGCATTGCAACTCTAGACAAAGCATCCATTTCGGCAGCTCGATATCTATCTACTTCATCAGCTAAGTCGGCCTTTTGTCTCTCCAAACTTTCAAGTCGCCTCTCAGCCCTCTCAATTTGTGCCAATCTTTCCATCGCTATTCGTTGAATCTCACTCTTCTCCTTCTGGGCAGTGACTGCTTCCGTTCTCGCGTTATCAGCCAACTCAGTTAATCTTTTAGCCTCCCTGTCAGCTGCTTTAGACCTGTCCAGGACTTCCTCAAATCTATTAAACTCGGCTTGGTACTTCTGCTCCAAGTGAATCTTTTCCTGTTCCAGCATCCTAGCTTCTCTTTCATATGACTGTGCAGAAGCATTTGCACTCTCTAACTTCTGGCCCAACTCCTTGATTTGGAGCTTCAAGGCTGATATTTCTAGATCATAGTTCGTAATCTTTGACTCAGCAGCCTGCAGAAGGTACAGGATGCAGTAGACCAACACAAATTATCATAAACAAAATAATGCACTTTAGATAAACGCACCCCAGATTACACAAACCAGCTAATCCTTATTACATTTAAATCTACATAATTCTGAAAGTACCAACTGCACATTACTTATGTAGCTTCATACCATTTTAGATTTAATGAGCCAAAATTTCTTTTAGAAGCCAGCCTACTATTAGCGAACAAGGTTCCAAAAACCATGTTAAATTTAACGTCTCTCTTGGGGGAATGGAGGTGGGGTCAGTGCCAGGATGAATATGGGTACAAAAAATGGCATGCAACCTGCTGGAAACATAAGGGCTGGTGTTGGGATGCAGGTTTTTGAGTTTGTTTGGAGCAGAGGTGGGGTGGCGTCTTTACAAAAATAAGCACAAACCTGGAGCCTAGTCCTTGTTTCAAACAATTTTAATAATTTAGTCAGCAATTGTTGTAATTATAACATGAAACTTGATGAAAAGAACTACTGTTCAAATCTACAGAATGAAAACTAATTGGGGACCCTGACAGAACAAATCTAAGGACTATTTATCTGGTTCACAAGACTTATATGCAATGCATAAACACACCAGAGAGAATATAGTTGTCATAAACTCACCTTCAACTCCAAACCCAAGGTGGTCAAACGCTGCTCAGCTTGCTCAATGTTAGATGCCTTATCCTTTATTTCCTTCTCCTGCCATTCCACACACAAGAAAGTAAATCAATAAACAGGATATCCACATACTCATAGGGGTAAATTTGTGTACCAACACCTGCACCCACCCGCAGAGAGAGAGAGAGAGATTTCACCTTTTCTGCAAGAGCACTGGAGAATTCAGTCCTTAGAGCAGATTCTCTTACTTGTGCTTGATTGTTTGCACGGTCTTGAACATGTGCAGCCTTCTGAAGAGCATTTTTTGCTTCTCTAACAGCAACATCATATTTCCGTTTCCACTCCTCTGCCTCCTCTTGAGCAGAGTGAGCTTTCTCCTTAGCTGCAGCTAACCTTGCTTCAGCAGCAGAACTTTTGGACCTGAGCATTGTTATTTCTGCACTAGCCTGCTCTTCCTTAGCCTTCTGCTTTGATGAAAGCTGCTCAAATTTCCTTTTCCAATCCAGAGATTCTTGCCTCGCTGTATCAAGTGTCTTTGATAAGCTTGAGCATCTTTCTTCCAAAGAACTACATTTGCTCTGCAAATTGGTTATACGACTCATATAATCGTCTGCAAGCTTCTTCTTGTCCTTGATAGAATCTTCATAACGATTCAAATATTCGGACTTGTACTTCTCACTGGCTTCTAGTTGTTTGTTAAGCAGATTCATTTTGTCTTCAATTGAACGGCATTTTAAAGCCAGAGAACTCTTTTCTGTTCCAATCTGATCTATTTGCTTCTTGATGAGGTCAAGAAGTGGACCTTCCAAGCTGGAGAGTGTAATATTGTTAGATACAGCAACCGATACAAATCCATATGAAGTAAATAATATTATGCAGACCTTTGTTGTAAAAAGGTGACTATTTTCCGCCACTTTTCCGGTCCATGACAAGTGGCTTCATATTTTGACAAAAGCTCATCAAGAATCTGAAAGAACATTAGAGGTTACTTTCGTGTGCATTTACTTAAAGCATGTCTGGGAAATGTTTATAAATGGTTTGAATTATAAATAGATAGAAAGGACAGGAGGATAAGTGAGTAATACTTGTAAGTCCCTCAAAATATGTGTAAAAAGTGGCTTGAGTTTTTATAAACAATTTATCAACACGAGCCAAACATAGGCTTACTCTTAAACTGGTGTCTCTTATAATTTATCTATACACAAATTAAAAGAGAGAGTGACATTTCACAAGAGGAGCAACACCCTGAAACGAAGGATTACCTTAACAACACCATCTACTTTTGCACCAGGAGCTTGACAAGCTGATCTCAGCTCCTTTTCCATGTTAAGTATAGTGTTGAAACATTGCATATAAGCCTCTCTGAAAGCATCCTTCTTGATATCCTACAATCAAATCAATCCAAATCAATAATTGTACCGAGCACACAATAATTCAAATTTGAAGTACTGTAGCTCCTATGGGGCTTTAACCACGATTGTCTTATTACAATGTGAGAATACAAGAGCCATGCATTTGAACTAATTACTTCACAGGCCAAGATCATTGAGCCTATGTTTGGAAAATTTATAAATCATATATAAAGAGGAATAGTAGTAAGTCTTACGAAATGTGTGGATAATAAATTAGTTTTAGTTACGAATGTGTGGTTAAATTTAATGTTTGACTTTAATTGAATTTATAAATTGGCAGCCAAATGGAGGCTAAATGTCATCCACAACACAAATTTATGTCACTATTAGATGATCTTCCATTAACTAGTAATGTTTAAGATTAACAAAAAATGTAAGCCTTATTTAGAGCCTGTTTGGTTCAGATTAGGATCTTAATTTAATCTAAGTCAAAGTCAAACAATCAATATTAATCACATCTTTCATGGCTCCCACAACATTTCAACCACATATTTCAAAAACTTTTATCACAATCTACTAAAAAAATTTAATTTTAATCCCCACCAAATACCCTCTTAGATCATAGACGTTTGACTCTTATAGAACTATCTAAACCACACCTCCCAAATAAACCTCAAGTAGAAGGTACAGTAGATTATGAAACAAACACCTTTTCTTGAATAAATGTCTACTGGCAGAAATTTATTCCAAAGTTGCCAATAATGAAACAATTAAAGTGGTAATATCATGAACAGCAGTGATGCTCAAAGACTTGCAGCCAGAGTGGAGAAACAATTTTCTAACTTTGTTTATTCAAAATTTAACTTTTATTTCCACCAGTCTCCCCCATCACCAGGTATTACTAGTCAGAGCAACGTCATGAGAGCACTTCTCATAAAGATAAAATGCAGCACTACAGACCCACTTACTTCAGTGGGAAAAAGGAGATACAGAAAAGAGAAAAGAAGTAGAAGTTGATTATCAATAGAAATGTTAGGGCCCCTAATGCATGTCCAGATGATATATGCCAGGGCAAAAACAATATGGGAAAAGATGGACGCAAATGTTTACCTCAAATGCCTTCTTTAAGAAATGCTGGAAACGCTGTTCATACTTTTGCCTAATTGAACCAGTCCCTACAGCAGTAGCATTAAATGTAGCCACTGACTTCTGAACCGCAATTTCATGTGACTCTCTTAGTGCAGCCTACAAGACTTCAAAATTAGGAAACAAATCAAAATGTAAAAGCTACGGAAAAGGGAAAAACTTACTTCCTCTGGAGGTTTGGAACGGTCAAATGCAGACATGTAGACTTCAGTGGCCAATTCATATGCTCTCTGACACTCAGCTTCTTCAACACTCTAGAGAAGACAGTGATCAAAATGTAAAATTAAAAATTAAGAGTACAAAAATAACTGATACCGCACCAATATTTATTTTGACCAACTGTGATATATTTCCTACAAGAGTTAATTTTAAGCCAATTATAACTAATAACTAATTAAATCAACAGAAAATAATACGACGAGTATAAAACCATGTACAAGACCACATTCTGTAACAAAGAAATAAATCTAGGAGGTATGTGGAAAAATGCACTCTCTGTCTTGAAGAAATTCAGAAGTATTTAACTACACAAGTAGCTCTTGACTATCTGGTGTTTTACTTGTACGAAAAAATGAACTGAGGTAGTTCTAAAGACATCTTTCAAGACATTGATTGTGTAAATGCCTTATGCCATGATGAAGGAACAATGTTAACTGGAATTTCAACAGTGATAAAAAAAAAGAATACCATGACTCAAAGTTCAAAAACATATTCGTTAAAACTCCTGATACACTTGCATTTTAGAGGATGACGAGCAGGCATGGGTAGTATCAAAATTATATGAATTTAAATATAATCACATATTCTCAAACAATCAAATGTAAAATATTTCATATGATCAAATGTTTTTTAGCATGGTTTAAAAAGGCGTGGTGAGGCGTATGGTCCATGCCTCGAGGCGGTCTTGTGAGGCTAAACTACATGAGGCTCACGCTTCTGCGGCTGAGGCGCACGCCTCAAGGCTCACGCCTCACGGAGCATGAGGCGTGTACCTCATTTAAAATTTGGGTTTTCAATTGATTGTGTTTAATTTGTTGAGATTTTGTTGGTGAAGGAGGATTTAAGAATTGGAGAGTGAACCAGCAGGAGACTGGAAGAAGAAACAAGTCAGAATCTCTGACCTTGTGTGAAGAAGAAGACCGGACTGTGAGAAGAAGAAGGAGATGACCGAGAGAGAATAAATGAAGAAAGTGAGTCCAAGAAGAAGACCGAACCTGTGGTTGTATATAATATAAAATTATAAATATCTTTTTATTGAGCCAAATAACATCTTTGACTGAAAAATGAAAAGTGTATAATTTTTGGGAATTAAATATATGTTGTATTTTAATTTGTGTAATAATCTCTTTTGTATAATTTTACAAAAAATTAAATATATGCTGTATTTTGTAAAATTTCTTTTACAGCATATATTTAATTTTTTCCCAACTTTATTCCTTAACCAAAAAAAAAAATGTAAAATTTTATGTAAATTAATTATTTTACCATTTCACACTCTATTAAAAAACCAAACTTACTTATATATGTGATGCAATAATTTTTTGTATTTCTTTATAACTCTTTTACTTAAATTCTCTTTACATAAATTAATTTAATTTAGTTTTTTTGTATTATTTTATAATTTTTTTACTTCATTTTTTTGTTTTTTATGAGACTTACGCCTCGCCTCATGACGAAAAACCGCCTCAGTACTAAGTTTCGCCTTTTTAAACTTTGCTTTTTAGATATTTAATTTTAATCATTATTTTACAAGCAAAACATTAATTCAGCCAATTTTTTACAAGTTTTTCATTGCATTTAGGAAACATTTTGAAAAACCATGACCGTGACTACTTAGACCAGTATACATGTATAATATAAATAACAAACTGTGGGGCAACTATGTAGGAGCATAACAGTATCCATCCCTTACTAATATAGGGATGCCAAATGTGAATCGTGAGTGAACCACCATCAGTGTTAGCCAAAACAATGCAAATACTTTAACCAAAGAAAGAAATTCAGTTTTAAAATTGGGAGAGAAGAAAATATATACCTGCCAGGAAGAAGTTATTGTGGGCACTGCACCATTATTAATGGCATCTAGGAATGACTGAATAATACGGGCAAAAATGGGTCCTGTCATCACTGTTGACCCTACTTGCTTGGGTCTTGTCCTCTCAAAAACAAATCTTGTTAAAGCATCTAAGCCGGATCTAAACTCGGGCCTTAATTTTTCCAACTGCACATAAAAGATGAATTAGAATAACCCTCACAAAAAGAGGAAGCCTTAGTGTAGGAGTGATTTTAGAAAAAATCACTTTTCTCCACTCATTTCAACCAATCATTCTCCAAAAAAAATCAATTTTCACATTTTCCCATAACTTTTCACTGCTTTTTAACAATACATTCTCCAAATAAATCACTTTTCAAAAAATCTCTCCCACACAAGCACTAAGGAAAGAAGATACCATCCTTGAACCAAAATAATAGTTAACTTACCAAAAATCTCTCCCACACAAGCACTAAGTAAAGAAGATACCATCCTTAAACCAAAATAATAGTTAACTTATTAATCACGTCGTAAGACATCACAGTCAAGAACTACTTACTGGAATCTGATCGAGTCGCTGAAGATCGTTTTCATTGCTCAGAGGCCGAACTAGCGGGAAGCACTCTCTATCTGGGAAAAGAGCTCGAATGGACTCTCGAATCTAGTCAATATTTTATCAGAAGTTAAGACATCACAAAAACCATTGACCTTTCATTAGATGAAGAAATGAGAACTACAGCATTGGGCTATTGACAAGCTAGAGAAAATTATCCAAGTGTAACATGTGCGATTTGAAAGCAGTAATTGACTATCACACGATATCTATGCAGATCAAATCGAAAATGGAATAAATGAAACCTCATTCTTGGAAGCTACATCCTTTCCGCCACCTTGAATTGGCCTCAGAGCAAGCTCTAGGTAGTCACGCGGGGCGATCTTGCAATTATCTTCAACCAAGTCCAAAATAAAAATCCTGCAGGTATGTATTCAAATATTAGGATATGCTAATAAATGACGACCACCTGCTAATTGATTGAGATCCTAATAGACAAGAAAACAGTACAAGATCCAGTTAGGAAGGGGGGAAAATAGAGGAAGATGCCATTTTCTTATTACCCTTAGAAGCCACACAAAAATGGGAGAGAATTGCCCAAGTTCTGAAGCTGTACTCCTTCCCCCAGAGGCTCTGACACGAATGTGCTTAGTCATTTCAGTTACAAGAGAGAGGCTATCCAGTGCAGCCTCATCAATACCACCCATCTGAATTAGGGAATTAAATATTAGTAACCCTTTCAATAGTGATTGAAAAAACAAAGAAAGAAATGTGGTCTTGGACTATAAAGGTAGACAGCGTAAAATATATCCCGACTCCTGGAGAAACAAACGAAGACTTCATACAAAATGTTCCATACCTGATTGTAGATGAACATGCTTGATAAGAGGACTGCCAAAGAGAAAATTTGCGTGCTATATGTTCCCTGTTAAAATACAGAAAGGAAAAAAGCACAAGAAGCATAACACAAGAGATATGTAAATATGGCAATGCAGTCCAAATATACTAGATTGTAACCGTAATTCATAGTAATTCAATATTCAAGAACAAAGAACAATGCTAAACATTCCTGTTCAAATGTGGATGTATAGTGTATAGACGAAAAATATGGCCCAAAGAAGAAACAGGAGTAGAAATAATCAAAAGTGATGTGATATTTAAACAATACAAGAGTAACAAAATGTAAACCTGTGTATCATATATGAAGAAAAATGTGCACAAGGACTATTTAAATAAACATCAATGTAGAAGATAGGAAACTAACCGTTTGGTCAAAAGCATCAATTCCTTCTGTGTCTAAGAGTAAAAGATTGTATTCTGTTCCATCAAGAGCAGTTCTTCTGAGTGGTACACTCCACAACCAAAGACCTTTAGTACATGGACGATGTGTTGATGCCACTTGAAACCCACTATTCCGACCAAGAAGCTGCAATGATAGATATAAGGAGAAGCTCATTTCAACTCGATATCTAAAAACAGATGTCCTTTAAATTTGGAAATAACAATATCCTAATTAAGAATGAAAAGATGGTGTATAATCCAAAAGACAACAGCATAACAATTAATGTGGTACTATTACCTCTGCATGACACTACAAATTCAAATCACTGTCTACGTTCCCTCACAATCAATGTAAAAAATCCCTCACAACAAACAAGATCGATTTATTAGCAAATGACTGATGCTAAATAACCTACTTCAGGTAAGCAATAAATGGAGAAACATACAGCAAACCAAGAAAGCAGGAATGCCAACTGACGTCATCCCAAGTGTCCACATGCTACCAAAATAGTATCTGAGTTAAATAACACATCTATCTTAAACCTAAAAGTTCACTCTCAGTAGAAGACAGCTATAAAAATCAACTGAAGACAAAGAAATCATTTCCAGGATCAACATGCATCGTTGAAATTATTGTGAATGTAAAACTGCCCAGACTCTAGGATTCCTTCTACTGCAAACTCCAGGACAAACTTTTGCAGATGATGTAGAATACAAACTTCCGTAGCATTTCAACAAAATACTTATTGTAAACTACAATTCCTGCCCCCTTCAACCACTCTCTCAACTTTTTAACTATTTTTTTGCAAGTTTGGTTTGTACCGTGTAAACAATCCATTATCACTTGCGTCATTTGTATCCAGAACCACTTACCACGTACACCTTCATACTATACCAACATTGCACATGACCTGAGCAAACAATTTGCCAATGCTGAGTTCCAAAACAACCTCATTCAGATTTCAGCAACCAAGGGTAGATGTGATGCCAAATAACATTTTCTGTTCTATTACTCATCCGTTGATAATATTGGTGCATATTTTAATAATACAAGTTCGATTATTATATTTTATTTATAGCCCCACTATATGAACATTTAAGATGAAAACAACATGCCACTCTAGCTTATTCGATTGTACTTAAAAACACTGTTCCGCCCAAGTCATTTAGGAAAATGCCTTTTGTACAGCATGGTGTTCATGTAGCATCATTCAGTAATTTATAAGGCTTGTCACCATAGAACCAAACCTAATTCCGAAGTGACCCAACTTCCATAAAAGTAATTACATGAATCAAACCAATTACAAGAATCAACGTAAACTGAATTAAAAGAGGCAAAACTGACTTCTCAGATAATTACCGCAGTGACACAAAACATCACAAAACCCTCGACTATCAATAAAACCTGAAAAAGACTCCAAATTTCCTTAATATTAAAACATACCTGATTTAGTATGAAGCTCTTGCCTTGGCGAGCACGGCCGCAGACGGAGACTACACCAACGGGTTCCTTGACGAGCTGAAGCACCGCCAACGCCTCCGGATCCAATTGAAATCTACCCTTTTCATCACAGTATACGAGGCGAATCGGCCTCCCTGGCCCGGCAGTCATACTAGTCGCCGCTGAAACTGGAGTTTGCGGAGACGGAGAAATCGACGGCGTCGGCATCTGCAACGAATCACCTCTGCTAAAAAATTTCATCATATTTGTAGTGCGAATCGAGTATATCTATCTGGAGAAATCGACAGAGAGGCCAGTAGTGCGAAGTGCCCTTTTAGAGAGGATTTTTTTCAAATGCTGGAGAGGGAAATGAAAACAAAAGGTGTGTCAGAGAAGAGAAGGGGGTTTTATAAAAATAAAAATAAAATAAAATAAAAAACAAAAAAGAGAAGGGGGTTTTTATAAGATTTAGGACCGCGTGGAGTGCGTGGTATCAAATTACTCTTTTGAACCTGTTCTTGATGCCACTTTAGGAGATTATTTAAAAAGTTGAGAAGGGTAGTTGAGGCATTTAGCCCTGATTTGACTCCCTTAAAACAAAAATAATTTTACTCTCTTCTACTCATTTCCAAAGGCATATTCACAAAATAAATTAGTTTATGAGTTTTTTTCGATTAAAATTTGATTTTAATCTAAATTAAAATCAAACAATCAATATTAACCACATTTTTCATGGATCCCACAACTTTTCAACCACATATTTTAAAAAATTTTATCACAATTTACTAAAAAATCTAATTTTAATCCCCACAAAAAACCCTCTATATGTAAATTTAAGATTTTTTTTTTCTCATTTTTAATCATATTCTTCAAAATATTACTATTAAAAATATTATTTTTATATTGACCATCAAACAAAGGTTTAATAATAATGAAAAATTAACTCCCTGATTTGGAAGCAACCGCAACACTATTTTACACCCTACAAAGTTTATGCCAAGACAAGCAAGATTTGTAGTTATTTTACATCTAAGGTTTTGAAAGGCAAATAATTTTCAAGCCTTATGAGTACTTAAATTTAGGTAAAGTCCACTACCTCCATATCTATTGTCGTCACAATCCACTCATTTTTACTATTTAATTTTCTTATTCTCCCACAGCTAACAATGAAGACCATCACATACATCAAACTTCTTACTACTGAGACTTAAGGAACTCTTTCCATGTCTTTCTTTCCATTATTTGTAGAAGGACATTACTTAATACTCAATCTAAAGTAGCAATATGAAAGAGAACTACTTTAGCTTGTCCATAATTAACCTCTCAAGCACTTTCTCAATGTACTCCTATGACAAATAAAATTTCTTAGCACTCTTGCACGACTGATTCTTACGGCAAAGATTTCTTTGCTGAGCTTAAATCCTTTACAGCAAAAGACTTAAGCAACTGCTTCTTTAATATGTAAATTCTTGAAGCCTGCCAACAATTAACATATTATCAATGTAGAGTAATAAAATAATAAAATATCATTAGAAATAAATACAAAGTGATCAAAAGGTGTTTTCTTGTAGTTTTACTCTACTATAACAAATTCAAACTTCTTATACCATTGTCTCGATGCTTGCTGACCATAAAGATTTTTCTTCGGCTTGCACACATAATCCTCGTTCTCTTCACTTTGAAATCCTCTTACTGCTTCATATAAATCTCGTCCAAATCACCATGAAGGAAGGTAATTTTCGCATCCATCTGCTCAATTTCTAAGTCAAGACTAGTAGCTAAGTTGAGAACAATATGACTAAATAACATATTTACAAGTGGAGAAAAGATCTTCAAAATCCGCGCATTTTCTCCAACCAAACCTTTTACAACCAATCTAGCTTTGTATCGTGGTTGTGAAGTGAACTCATTTTGCTTCACTCTGTGGATCCACTTGTTTTTTTAAAACTCTTTTAATCGTAGTTAGCTTCACTAACTCAAAGATGTTGTTATTATGTAATGATTTCATTTCATCTTTCATAGCCTTAACCCACTTTGTCTTATGTTTATTTTTCTTGGCTTTTACATAACTCCCGAGCTTTCTCCCTTTAGTTAATAACACATATTACTATGTTGAATACTCTGTGAAAGGATGTCAATCTCTCAAAGACCTTTTGAGATAAACATCTGGCACTGTCAACAGTTCATCAATCTCATCATGTGCATGAACCTGCAAGGTAGCATCAACATCACTTATGCCATGGTGGCTATGCTGAACATTATAATCAACTTGAGTTTGAAAACTCTTCAAAGTAACCATATTCAAATCAATCAAACTATAACCTTGTTGAGGTACATATTTCTCTACTTTATCAATATCCCGAATCGTCTGATTTTCAACAAACACGATATCTTTACTTCTCACAATTTCCTTCTCTACTAGATCATAAAACTTGAATCCAAACTCATCTTGACTGTAAATAAGGAATACAGACTTCCATGTTTTCACATCAAGCTTGGACCTCTTATCTTTAAGAACGTTCACAAATTCTTTACACCCAAACACTCACAACTGATCATATTAAACATCATTACCGGTCTAAACTCTATCTGGTACATCATGGGAACATTAGGTATAAGATTCAACACATGTAGAACAGCACTCAGCACTTCATTCCAAAAGAATCTTAGCAACTGGGTTTGGGAAAGTAAACATCTCAATCTCTCAACCAGTGTTTTGTTCATCATTTTAACTTTGCCATTCAATCGATGAGTTTGAAATTGTTTTTTGATCCCTTATTGTCTGTGATACTTAACAAAAGGATCAGAATACTCTCCCATGTTATCTGTCCATGAGTACCTTAGCTTCTTCCCAAGTTTGTCTCTCAACTATGGTCTATAATTACTTGAACACGGTCAACACTTGGTCTTTTGCTATCAAAATATAAATCCATAACTTTCTTGAATGATCATATACAAAGGTTACAAAGTAACTAGAACCACCAAGTGTTCTCATCTTCATAGGATCGCACAAATTTGAATCTACTAAATCCAGCATCTTTAATTTTCTTAAAGGAGGAAAATTCAGGAAGAAGACTATGTTTTGCTTCCTAGACAAATGGTAAGTATACCTTTTCATGTGTACTTTTATTCCACTTAGTACATTTTTTTTCCAATATGACTAATCATTTCTCACTCATGTTAACAAGCCTCTTATGACACAATTCAATTGTAAAATCATCCTCTATAAATTGATGCCTACATGCACTAAATATTTCTATATCTTGATTTAGGTTGCAAATGGATGAATACGGTGAAAAATTGGAGAAACAAGCTAAAAAGGGGACAAAGTGGAAGAAAATGAAAGTTCGAGGACTAAAGTGCAAATACCTAAACTTGTGTCTAACCTTATGATGAAGATTCAAGAATGTTAGAAGTCAAGCGGATGAGGAAAGAAGTCAAAGGGATGAAATACAATCAAAGTTTGTGATAAGTGCGGGTTTTGCACTTATTTATACCATTAAACTTATGTCTTTGTGAGTTTTCTTTTGTGTATTATTGTTTATTTTTGTTACTTTTGTCATTTAGGTGAAAACCCAAGTTGATTGAAGATTATGAGGTATTTTATGCCAGAAAGAGTCAAATGTATTGAAGATAAAATTATCCAAAATTTGGTACAAGGCTAATACATGTTGGAGATTGAATTGTGGCTTAAAAACGAGTGAAAATGGTCCAAAACATAAAGTTTCAGTAGGCCCAGCGCCGTGGTGCCCATAAGAATTATTTTTAAAAAAGTAAAAATTTAACGAACCCGACACCGGGACTAGGTGCCATAGCGCCAGCCCGCCCACCCAGTAACGCAAGGAACCCGATTTTTGCACTCTTTTTCGGCCCATTTCAACTCCAACCTGCCTCCTACCCTCAAGAAAATATAAATAGAACATTTTAGGGTCATTTCTAGGTCAAAAAAGGGGGGGAGCCAACCAAAAATAGAGAGAAATTTGAGAGCTCTCTCTTTCAACAACAATGGTGATTTTGGGAAGAAGAAGAAGATGAAGACTCCTTGACATTGAAGATTCCATCCATTCTTCTCTTTCAATAAGCTTTTTCTTTCCTTCAATCTCGTTTTCATCTATGTATTTTATTATTTTGTTGGTTATTTATGTATTTTTCATGAATAGCTAAACCTAGTGTGATTGCGAGTGATTTTGAGCCCTAGAATGATTTTCTATTGTTTTTGTGCTATATAGTTCTCAAGAGTGATATGTTTAATCCATTATGTTTAATATTTATATTGTTCTTTTTGATTGTTTGGGATGACAACTAGATGATTGAGTTGATACAATGAATGCTATTTTAGAATTTATAATACGTAGTCGCTATTTATTCTAAAACCTAGTAGCAAGTACATTTCAGTTTATCGTAGTACGTAATCGTTATTCGATTGAATATATGTGGATTAACACTTAAGTTAGTAAACCGAGTTTGTGAGTTTGTACTTAATTCAATTCAACTCTCTCATTATAATGCTTTTGTTAAATTAAATCTAACGAACTTATTCTAGGTTGTTTAATGAATAGGGTTGGGTAGAAAGCTTACTTTATTCAACTAAAATGTAAGGAGAGTTTGAGGTAATTAAGCTTTTAATTATTCTCGAATTGTTGTTGATCTTGAGAACAAAAATCTTTTGTGACATTGATAAGAAAATCATTCTGGCGGTAAAGAATATCCTTCGATCACATTCTCATTACTTTTTTCCTTTGTATTCTCGTCTTTTCTATTTTGCATTTATCGTATCCTTAGTTTAATGAATCCCCCCTGCCCATTTAATTAATTTCGGAGTTTATTTTCTCATTACAATTGACATAATTGAAAACAATCATCTACGAGAATGATCCTTACTTACCATATTACTACTTGAATGACACTTTTAAGAAAAGTAAGGAATATTAACTTGGTATGCTTTTGGAAGCTATCAATTTTGGTTCCGTTGTCGGGACTTAATTTGGTACATTTTCGAGGCGTATCAATTCGGCTAGGCATGTTTGACCCCGGATACCGTCGAGAAAAGTGAAAAAAATTTCGAGCATCATCCCGGCATATAAAAGTATGCAATGTGGACTACAACATATCAAAAATTTAGAGCATTTGGACCTCGGTTGGATATCAAATCCGAGGGCCGAAGTTGGTGATGTGAAATGCACCGTGCCTAGTCATGTTGGTGCCGAAGTGTGTCAAAGGGTTGTTTGTGTGATAAGTGTTCCAATTTCTCATAATAAAGCATACAAGAACATCATATTACGTGTAGAATTAGTCCCTAATGCATAAATCTTGAATATGTTCAAATGTTGTCACTGTGGTTGCTTTGGCCTGCCTAATCCAAGTTTTCTGAAAACAGAAAGAGGCATTAGATTAATATTGGCACCAAGATCACATAAAGTTTTATCAAAGTAGTATTCACCAATAGTGCAAGGTATAATAAAACTCCTTGGATCTTTTAGTTTTGGTGGGAGCTTTTTCTGAATAAGAGCACTGCACTCTTCTGTTAGCATCACTGTCTTATGTTCCTCTAGCTTTCATATCTTGGAGATAACGTCCTTCAGGAATTTGGCGTAGTTAGGCATTTTGAACAGTGTTTCCGCGAATGGGATGTTGATATGGAGCTTTGTGAAACCTTCGAGGAATTTTTTGTACTGTTGCACCCATTTATGTTTTTTCAACCTCTGAGGGAATGGAATTGGTGGCTCGTAAGGATTGACCGGGGCATGTGCTTTCTTCTGTGATGTATCTGAACCTTCCCTTGAAGATGTCTCTTTTGTCTGTTCAGCTTTTTCCTTCTCTGAAGACGATAGTGTATCTTTGTTTGCACCCGGTCTCTTCACAGTGATCTCTAATAGTTGAACCCCACTTCTTGTAGTAATGGCTTGACATTGTTCCCTGGGATTCACTTCGGTATTGTTAAGTAGAGTTCCTGGTGTCCTGTTTGTCATAGCAAGTGTCATCTGTCCCATTTGAGTCTCCAAAATTTTAATTGCAGAATTTTGTTCTTGGAGAGTGGATTCTGTCTTCTTCATAAATTGATTGTTGGTTTCCATGTACTGATGAGTTGTTTCTATGAATTTTTCAAATATTTCTTCCAAATGTGGCTTCTTCTCCTGTTGCTGAAATTAACCCTGTGGTCTGTTTTGGTTCTGATTTTGATTTTGATTACTTCACAAGAAATTTTGGTGCTTTCTCCGCCCCGGATTATATGTCTCAAAATTCGGGTTGTTCTGCTGGCGTTGACCCCATTGCACATAATCCACATGCTCTACCTCCTGTGTGAGAATTGGACAGTTTGAAGTATTGTGATCGGCTCCACACTCTCCACAACTTGGTTTCTTGACAGTTGCTGCATTAGTGGTCTGTGACATGCTTTCAACTTTATGGAATAGTGAATCAATCTTCGCTGACAAAGTTGAATAAGTATCCACCTCGAACAAACCCGGTGCCTTCTTCTAACTGCTCGTTCTGAAGACCGCATGGCTAAAGTAGTAGCCACAGTTTCAAATAGCTTTAGTGCATCATCAACTGTCCTAGTATACACCGACCCGTTAGATGAAGAATCTATATTGCTTTTGAAAGACAGAAGCAGTCCTATGTAGATGTATTGGACCTGGAGTCCCTTGCTGATACCGTGATGTGGACACTTCCGAAGCATGTTCTTGAACCTGTTCCATGCCTCATCAAATGATTCAGAATCCCCTTGATGGAAAATAGAGATATCATGCTTCAGTTTTGCAATCTTGGCTGGTGGAAATAACTTGGTACAGAACTTTTGAGCAAGATCATTCCATGTGGTGATACTAGCAATCGGTTGAGAATCTAGCCATTCAAGTGTTTTGTCACGCAATGTGTGTGGAAATAGCCTCAAACGGATGGCTTCATCTGAGATACTCTGATATTTGAAGTTTTTGACATCTCTAAGAATCTAGAGACGTGTGTATGTGGGTTCTCCTCAGTTCTCCCATAAAATTGATACCCATTCTGAAACAAGTGTATGACGTTGGTCTTCAGTTGAAAATTTGCCTGCCCAAATGGTGGATACACGATGTTGGACTGACTCTGAATGATTTGAGAGATCATGAAATCCCCTACAAGCATGTTTCCTTCGTCCATTGCATCCTCCTCGTTAGCCGGAATTACTGGATTTTGTTGTTCATTAGCAATTTGCTGTTGTTGTGCTGTTTTAGTTTCTCTTTGCAATTGGCGAAAAGTACGCTCGATTTCTGAATTAGCTGAAATCAAGTCTCCTCCAGTTGATCTTAGCATGCAAATTTGAAATAGCCAAAATTGCCCAAAAATAAGTACAAGTCGAAATAACGAAGTTTAACAAGTTATCTGTCTAAACTAAAATCAAAATAAAAGAAAACTGTTTGAATTAATGTCTAAATAACTAAAATTAAACTTAAACTCGATCCCCGACAACGGTGCCAAAAATTTGTTCACGAAAATACTGTTCGATTTAAAACCACCGCAAGTGTACAGTTCGTTACAAGTAATAAAATGGACTTTTAGAGTCCAAATTATTGATCCCACAGAGATTGAGTAGTTCAATGATAATTATCTCTACATTAACCGAAATAGGATGAGTTTTATACTAAATTATACCGAACTAAATTATGAAAGCTATTATGGATGAATTGGCTAAACTAAATGCAAATTATACTAGAATGCAATATGAAAACTGAATGCAAAATTTATGAAATTAATATAATAAAAGCGCACTAGGATTCTGAATCACCAAACTAGTTCACTTTTAACCCCTATTTCACAATTTGATGACACAATGAATTGGTTGAAGAATCAATATTTCTAATTTATCCAACAATCAATTTCGAATAGAATTGAACCTATTTTAGCATACCATTTGACTATATTTCTATGACAAATGCAATATACAAGAATGCGTACCGTTTTGTAAACACTTAGAGATTCACGCAAAGCATAGCGGTATATTTCTATCCTCTATCGGACCTTACGATGATTTATACATTGTAAAATTATTTCACTTCTTTCGAATGCATAAAAATAGACCACCTAAACTCACATAATCACATGCATTTAATTATGGAAACAATAAATTGTATATAAATCATTCAACATCCATCAAACGTGTTTAAATATCAAATTGCAAAATAGAGATGACAAGATCACATTGTGGGGTTCATCGTTCACCTAGTACATGAAAAACTAGCTTAACATGATAGAAGTAAGATAACAAAAGAAATAGGTTGAAGACGACATCATCCTTTTAATTCTTGAGTTAAATCTTAAATCTTGGGATGAATATTCTTCTCATTCATTGTTGTCTTGCTCTCCAATGTGTAGAATATGTTAAAATAGGCATAGTCCCCTTTTTTTGTCGAGTTTAGGGTAAAAAAGAGGTCCAAATTGAGTTTCCATAAGTGTTTGAGTTAAAAACGGAAACTAGAAATTTCACGTCAAAATACTACCATGCGGCCGCATGTAAGGGTGGGCGTGGGTTGGGTTGGGTCGATTTTTTTTCCAACCCAAACCCAACCTAACTTGGTCGATTTGATAAAAAATCAACACAACCCAACCCAATTATTGATTTAAACCCAACCCAACCCAAATCGATTTTAATCAGTTTGGTTTGGGTTGGGTTGGGTTGGTCGGTTTGGGTTTCGGCCCAATTAAAGTTAGATTCGATTTATTTGTTAAATCTGGATAATTTTTTAGAATTTGAAATTACTTGAAAATCTACGCTTTTTAAACACACATATAAGAAATTCTTTCTAACAATAATGTATAAATAAGTTTAAAATTTAAGAAGCATTTTCTTTTTTACAATTTTTTGAAATTCAATCACTTTATTATCATGTCTTTAATTTTTACTTTAACATCAAATGACTTTTCATTTTAAATAGTGTTCATGTGAATTGGTCTATATGAAGAAAATTGACATTTATATATTATAAGTCATTATCTTATCTTTACTATTATATCTATTTAATTTATTTTTTTCATTTTAGATATTAATTTTTTTAATTCATCGGGTTGGGTTGGTCGGGTTGGATTTTAATTCATAACCCAAGACCAAACCCAACCCAACCTTAAATTCAAATTTTCAACCCAATCCAATCCAATTGAACTTAAAAAATCGACCCAAATCGATCGGTTTGGGTTGGTTGGGTTGATCGAATTTTTGTCCAGCTTTAGCCGCATGGTTTAAATGTTGTGGCTCAAATTGCTCTCGGGGGAAGCCATGCGACCGAATGACAGATTGCACCATGCGGCCGCATGGTACAATCAACTTCCAAGTTGTGTTGTTTTGATCCCCGAACTTCGTTATTCCTCATTTTGACATCTTTTCTTCATTCTCTTCCTTCCAATACCCTTTGATATCGTCAATATCATACTTAGTTCATTCTTGTTCTTGATTTGGGTCTCGAGTCAACTTTCGAATAAGTGCATCTTAGTCCCTGAACTTTGTCTTTCTTTCGTTTTGGTCTTTTCTTGCTGATTTTCACTCACTTTTCGTTATTTCCATCGATATAGTCCCGCAAACACAATCTACATATAATTAAGCCATATTTCAACATAATTACAATCAATTGTCCATATTTTGTGACCTAAATAAGTGCGTAAAACGCTCTTATCATATCTTAACACCATAATTTGCTTAATTAGAAACGTCTTATTATTTTCAGTCTTTCTAACATGCAACTGTTCAACCTTACTCCATAAAGTACAAGCATGTTCTCCCTAGGAACATGGTTAAAACATTGTCATTTATCCGTTGCCTATTATACCCACATACTTGTCGATGCAATAAAGTCTATTCTTCATCGGACTTGTTAATTGGTTTTTCAGCAAAAAATACCGGTAGATAATAATCTTTCACATAAAGAAGATCTTCAATTTTTCCTTTCAATATATGATAATTTAAACCATTCAAGTTAATTATTTTATTCACAAACCCCAATCTGGGAACCGGCTTTAATACTACTTTGTTGGAAGAGATGTAGAAAAACATATACACAATGGAATAGTTTTTCTACCTAGAAGTAAATAAATAAAGTCTCATTTTTATAATTGTACATGCTGAAACAGAAAGATAATCAATCACATCGTCTCACAAGAACACAAGTAATATTTTATGTGAAAAACTTTCCGGGTGTGAGGAATAAAAACAACGGGAACTAGTCCAGTCAAAACCTTTACTATCAACGTAATAATGGATAAACAAAATATTCTCTAGTCATGACTAGAGGCCATATAAAATGTTTTTCATCAAGATAATAAAAATCTCTGCAATACAACACGAAATAGGAAGAATATACAAATACACTCACAGTTATTGTCCATGCATACGAACCACTATTCTCGAGCTCAATGGAAAAGAAGATGAAGAATCATATATATTTTTTTTATTGCTTTTCTATTTATTTTAGAAAAGGTAGAGCGGCATTTTTGCTTAATTGAATTGGTGAAATTAGGTTATAGTCACTTTTTTTTTTCCTGTTCAACTAATGGATTTTTGGACAACAACCTTACAGAGATCATTTTGTCACAAAATTCGAAACATTTAGGAGCTATTGGCTATGATTTAAAAGTTTGAATGTACTATTTTGAAAACTTTGAGACATTTACTGCAAATTTTCCGATAACTAATGTGCACTTGACTCGGTCCATTCAAGAACAGTACAGGCACAAGAAAATGGATTGCATAATAGAGGTAACATAGCGCTTATAAACTCTATTGGCTATAACTCAATTTACACTTAGGGTGTGTTTGATAGCATTTTATTTTCCCAGGAAGTTGGAATTCGATTTCAACTTCCACTTTTGCGCTGTTTGATAGCGTTTATTTTCCATGGAATTGGTTTCCACCCAATTTCAAGGTACAACCACTTGAAGCGTGATTCCGTGGAATTCAATGACTTGCTATATAGGTGGGAATTGGTTTCCACCTTTTTTTTTTTTTTTTTTTTTTTTTTTTTTTAAGCAATAGAAATAAATTCTAAGATAAAGTGTAATAAAATTATCCCTTTAATTGACAAATTCCATACAAAACAAAGCCAAACGTAAAAATAAAAAATAAAAATTTATTTTTTTATTTTTTTTAAATTTTTTTTTGGCAATCTAAACATATTTTGTTCCTAATGGTAAAAAAATTTATCTATTTAATTGACAATTTGCATGAAAAACAAAGTCAAACGTGTTATGATAGAAAGGTGGAAAATTATACCAATCAAACACCTTTAATTCAATTCCCGGTAAAACAATTCCAGACAATTCAATTCCCTGGAATCCAATTCCTTTTCCACCCATTTTCCACCCTGCAATCAAACGGACCCTTAAAGTATGATTCTCTTTCCAATTAGAGCATTTACCTAGGTTTAAAAGTTACTTTTAAATAGTTTTATTTACTAATATATGTGATTCTTATTTTTTTTTTTTTAGTTTTCTAGTTGGAAACTTAATTTTTGTATTTCTTCAATTATTTAATAAAAAAAATCTTTTACTTTTTTAGCTTTATCCAAACATGATATAAAATGTGTTGGCCCGATTATAATTTTTGCTTAATCTATTAACTAAGTTTGTGAAAATCACTTAAAACCTAGCTGTACCTACATGGCTATGTCACCATTCATGTCATCACATCCACCATGGACATGTAATGATAGTTTATAGTTGACTTGAGATCACCACTAAATGACTCTACAATGACTTGGGATGAGAGATGTTATGTGTACAAGTCTCATCTCCCCCTTATAACAGGGGACATTTGCTCCCCTGTACTTGTACAAGGCTATGTGACCCTGTCCAAGTAGAATAACTCGTTGAGGATAAAATGATTTTTCTAGATTGACTCCAAATTGAACACCTCAGTAAGACTAAGACGTGTCAAAGCCAAAAAAAGCCATCCGTTCGGGAAAATTTACAAATGATTTATAAATAATTAACCTCATTTTTAATCACATAGTTGATGGACTCATAAGTACTATTTATTTATAAACGAAACTATTATAATTCCTTCTCAAACTGCATTTTGATATCTAAATAATTTAAATTAGAATTAGGACGTAGATAGACACTTTGTCAAATTATATATGTACATAAATAGTCCCAAGTTTTGAGGTCATGGCATTATACGATATAGGTCCTAGTATCAATCTGATGACTCTTTCCATTTTTAGGCGATTGAGATTTGGTGAACTCGAACATGCAAAAATCACTATTTAGCTGGTAGACAAATCAATTAAAAAGCCACAGGGCAGTGGAAGATGCAGTGATTAGAGTGAAAATTTGCTTATTTCGTGTTGACTTTGTAGTGCTAGACATGCCAGAGGATTCATGAATTTCAATTATCTTGGATCAAGCCTTGTTGGCTTCCTCTGATGCTCTTATTGATGTGCCAACGAATTTTTTGACACTAATAGCTCAGGATGAGAAAGAAGTGTTTAACGTGTCTGGAAAAAGTGAGATTCGTCTACCTCCTTGCTGGTGTTACACACCAGCGTCATTCAGGAAGAACACCAGGTCTAAACCCCAAGTAGGCAGAATAATTGATAGCAAAAGAACATGTCCATGTTGATTAATAGAAGAATAGGTCCAACTTGGTTAGCAACATAACGGGGGAATGAGTTGGGATGACCACCACTCAAAAATGGTCTTTGACCAAATTCTTTGAAAGAGAAGAAAATTTAATTATTTAAAATTATCAAACGTCCACTTTACCATTTCCTTGTATAACCAAATAAATGATAGATTTTTGGCCAAAGTTACTAAACCCTGCCCAGTCAAACTTGGTTGACCGGGTCTGAAATTTTTAAAAATTTTTCAAGGTTCAATGATTTGAATCTTCAACCTCTAAGAAAAAAGATGTTCCACTCACCACTAGGACATTGAACAATGTTATTTAATTTTTTGCAATAACCTATATCTATCTTGAAAAATTATAGTAAAGTTTTCAAGGTCCAAGGATTTGAACTTTCAACCTATAAGAAAAATAATGTTTCACTCACCACTAGAACATTGAACAATATTGTTTATTTTATTACAACAACATATATATATATATATATATATATTGAAAAACTATAGTCAAATTTTCAACGTTCTAGGATTTGAAGCTTCAACCTCTGAGAAAAAATGATACTCCCCTCAATACTAGGATATTGAATAATATTGTTTATTTTAATTTAATACAATAACCTATATATAATCATATACTTTTGAATATCTTGAAAAATTATAGTCAAATATTTCATTTTATTCTATATGTGTATTATGTATTGAAAGATCAATTTTAATTAAAATGAATTGAATGTTTAACAAAATTTATGATTTCGAAATATATAAATAATTAGTGATAATTAACTCAAAATCTTTAATTTTATTTCAAATATATATTTTTTTTAATATTTTAAAGTAATGATCCACCGGTCCAACTACTATTTTTTTTTGCTTTTTCCCTTCATCCCCCATGTAAATATTTTACGGCGTGCAAAATATACTTTTTATATATTCTAAAAGATATAATTGTTGTTTTATATATATATATCCTAAAACGATGTATATGTCATTTTAATTAAGATTAAAACTGAAATGATATCAATGTCGTTAAAATTATACTAAAACGATAATGACATCATTATGTATCAAACCCACAAAATAACATAATAACTTTCATATCGTTTTAATACAAATTTGATGAGTTCGAAATCGTTCCAATTCAAATCATAACTACAACGACATCTATCGTTTCTTTTTATAAAAAATGATAATTATATTGTTCTGGCTAAAAATAACGATTCGATCGTCCGCGACCACCCGTCATGCCTTCAACATATATAGGAGGACCGAAAAAGATCATCAAGCGGGTTGATACCACTGGAATGACTTAGAAAGATCGAACCAATATACTTTCTGTCAGAATAGTTTGAAGGTGGTATACAATCATGGGACACAAATGTTTTCCTACTTTCTTTTGAACGAGATTGAACCCACTTGATGACCTATTTCCATCATCCTACATATATCAGATGCATGTCTAGAGATCGTGGACAATCAATTTGTCGTTTTTTGCAAAAAAGGATATAATTATCGTTTCATATAAACTAAAACGATATATATGTCGTTTTAGTTTAGATTAAAACTGAAACAATATCAATGTCATCAAAATGGTAGTGAACGTTAATGATATTGTTATGTATCAAACCCACGAAATAACATAACGACTTTCATATCTTTTTAGTACAAATTTGACGAGTTCGAAATCGTTCCAATTCAAATCATAACTACAACGACATAAATATTATTTCTTTTCATAGAAAATGATAATTATATCGTTCTAACTAAAAACAATTATTCAACTGTCTATAGCCACTCGACATGCTTTCAACATACGTAGGACGATCGAAAGAGATCATCAAGCGGGTTGATACCACTCGAATGGCTTAGAAAGAGCAAATGAAGATACTTTCTGTTAGAATAGTTCGAAGTTGGTATACAAGTAAATGTTCTCATAGTTTCTTCTGGTGATCGTGGACGGTTGAATAGCTGTTTTTAGCAGAAATGATATAGTTATAGTTTTATATAAACAAAAATGATATATATGTCGTTTATGTTTATATTAAAACTGAAACGATATCAATGTCATCAAAATTGTAGTGAAACGATATCAATATCATCAAAATTGTAGTGAAACAATAATGACATCGTTATGTATCAAATCTACGAAATAATATAACGACTTTCATATCATTTTAGTACAAATTTGGCAAGTTCAAAATCGTTCCAATTCAAATCATAACTACAACAACATATATATCGTTTCTTTTCATAGAAAACGATATTATATCATTTTGACTAAAAATAACGATTCGACCGTCTACAACCACCCGTCATGCCTTCAACATACGTAGGACGATCGAAAGAGATCATCAAACAGGTTGATACCACTCGAATAGCTTAAAAAGAGCGAACAAAGATACATTCTATTAGAACTAGGACTGGACATGATCCAGAACCGAATCGAAAAAAAAAATTTCGGGTATTCTGTCAATGGAACCGTCGGGTCCAGATATAATTATGGACCCGTTCGGGTTCAGTTCAGTTCCGTATCATTATTAAATTTTTTAACATTTATAATAAAAATAACTAATAATATGTTCAATCTTAGTTTTACAAATTGACGTAGTTCAATTTAATAACATATAAATAACAAGTTGTACAATAAGATTAATTTACAAATATATACAAATACCAAAAAGCATATATTAATACTAAAATATTGGTGATCCATTCCATATCAATAATTCATTTGCTTCAAACATTTAAATCTACATAAAATAAAGAAATATAAATTAGAAGTCATAGAGATAAAAATATTTTAAAATATTGTTAATATTTACCAACTATTTGTTAATTTGCTAATTTGTTAATTGAAAATAATTTGTTAATTTGCTAATTTATTTAGAAAAAGTTAAATAATTTGATTTATATAATATAAAAAAATATAAATTTTAAAAAGATTCGATTTTTCTTCGGTTCTTCGGTTCTTGGTCTAGAACCGAGAACCGAATCAAAACTTTCGGTTCTATATTCGGGTACCAGTTTGGGTATTTAATTTCAAAAGAACCGCTCGATTCAGTTCGAATCGGTTCGATTCGAGACTTTTGTCCAGCCCTAGTTAGAACAATTCAAATGTGGTATACAAGCATGAGAACACAAATATTCACATAGTTTCTTTTGAGCGAGATCGAACCCACTTGATGACCTATTTCGATCATCCTACATATGTCAGATACATTTCTGGTGATCGAGGGTGGTCGAATCGTCGTTTTTAGTAGAAACGATATAGTTATTGTTTAATATAAACAAACACGATATATATATATATATATATCTCTGTGTGTGTGTGTGTGTGTGTGTGTGGTTATCAAAATGGTACTGAAACGATAATGACATTGTTATGTATCAAACTACGAAATAACATAACGACTTTCATATCGTTTTAGTATAAATTTGATGAGTTTGAAATCGTTCCAATTCAAAACATAACTACAACGACATAGATATCGTTTATTTTCATAGAAAATGATAATTCTATCGTTTTGGCTAAAAACAACGATTCGACCGTCCACAGTGACTTGTCATGCCTTCAACATATGTAGGACAATCGAAAGAAGTCATCAAGTGGGTTAATACCACTCGAATGACTTATAAAGAGTGTATATTTGTTATTTTACAACGTTTAATTGAGAAAATGGATTAAAATATTGATTTTTGCAATGAAATATGAAAATGATGGTGAAAATGCTAAAAATGAAAGGTATGAATGTTATGCACAACAATATTGAAGGGTATTGACGTTTTGTGCTAATTATCCTTTTAATAATTTATTTGAGACTTATTCGCATTTTTTATAAAAATTTGGGTGTATGATTGCAATTTTTTATTTAATTTTTCTGTTCTTTTTTTTATTATTTAAATAAAAGGGTATGTTTGTCATTTTACACGAGAATTGGATGAAAATGATGATTTCCGCAATGAAAATATGAAGGTAGGGGTGAAAATGTCAAAAAATAAAAGGAATGAACGTTTTGCACAATAACATTGAAAGGTAAGAACGTTGTGTGCTAATTAGCCTTAAACTTTACATAATGTCAATTATAACTCCATCATTTATCAGTTTAAAATATTGTCAACTTTTTTATCCAATCTTTGAGACAACCAACAAATAACTTTAGGTTAATTGACACGTTACCCCCATCTTTGAGACCTATTGTGCAAAATCCTACCTTTAGAATTCATGAAGAACATCCATGCATGAAACATGGACTAAGTTTTAGCCCCCTAGTGTCTATTACCGGGGTTTTCTCATCAATTCCAAACAAATAGGCCCCAATGAAAAAAAATTAAAAAGCGGAAAAAAAAAAAAAAAACTTTCCTTCTTATCATCTTTAATAAAAGGTCTATTTTATATATAGCATTTAAGGAAATCTTTATATAATACTGCCACTTCGAAACTCTCCCAAATTATCCCTTTAACCTTACCCAAAAAGTTGCTCACAGGCATGCTAGGATCAACCTTCCATGTGCTCAAATATCTAGAGGCTAAGTACTTTGAAACCACCATAAGTCTTCACTACAAAACCTGATGTAGGACAACTAGCTTTGGAGTTTGAAGAAGAGATGGACAAAAAATTGGTTAAAAGAGGTGCTCCAAAGAAATAGACATAATTTTCAACTCAGGTGTCAGAATTTCTATTATAATATGTTTTCGGAAATGGGAAGCGGTGCTCCATACCGTCCCAACCTGGGTTTCCCTTGTTGAGGTTGTTTCCACCTTCAAATTCGCGGTTTAAGGCACGTTGGCGGGTGGTTGAAGTTTTATCTTTTTTTTTGGTTTTGCATTTTAGTTGTTTTGTTTTAGTGGATGTCTATTTTTGGTCTTTTTTTATTAAATTAGGGTTTCCAAAGACTATCTAAACTTCTTTGTCATCAAAATAAAGGTTTTAGTTTTTGAGTTGCAAATATTCTCTGGTACATTTCAATTTGTGTGTACTTGGGATTTACGCTAGTAAATCCTTGAACTTTCGTTCTGCGTCAAAACCTTTCACTTTACTTGCATACAACCATGGACATGATTTTTCCTTGCATACTGTCCACAACCTATAACCATTATCCTTAACATATTTGATATCCTAGTTTGATGTTACAAAATGCTCAATTTTTAAAGCTTTCAAAACTGCTTGTCTCAAACACAAAACCTGTTATAACACAACTGAAAAGGCCAAGGAGGTATTTAAAAAAAAATATTAAAATCAGGGACATTTTCCACAACGTAATACCCTTAGTGGAGAGGGCGAGGGGAAATTTACTCAACATAGAGGTAAAGGTCAATGGGTTGTCAAACATAATTTATAGGTCACGGGGTATTGTGCTTACTTTTATGAAAATTGGTTCCTCCATGTCAGTCCAAGGGTCGAATGCATCAGTTCTCCCATTTTTCTAGACTCGATCCTTCATCATCCCCACTATCCACACTTTCTAAAACATATGAATCCTCGTAGTTTGTGTCAGTATCTCCGACTTCTTGCCCTTGGTATGAACCAAAACCAAATTCAAAATCAAAATCAACGTTAACTTCCTCTTCATTAGTTGCAGGATGGTTATCATCTACTTCGTTGTCACTCTCGACAAAACTTTTCACTGGTTTTTCAATTCTCTCATCACTATCGCTTTCAGCCTGTCCCAATTGTTCATCACCCAATTTCGAGTTCTCTTCAGCCTGCTCCGGTTGTACATGGTAACCTTCAACTTCATATGTCTATTGAGAATTTACTTAAACATGCACAACGGAAATATAACAATTTTCAATTCCCATCAAGGATCTACTTTGCGTTTAGATAGAAATTGTGATATAGATTTTACCTTTAGTGAAATCTGCAAACTCTTTTGCTATTTCTTCTACTTCAGCAATCCTGATTTACCTTCCACATCTGTTTAATTGTCCAGCCTCCAATAGTATCCACACAGAGAACAATGTAGAGAGAAAATCAGGGTTTTATTTCTTGTGCTAGCAAGCAGAATAATCAAAATCTCTACAACTTTAAAATCCTAGCAACTTATTTATATAAACTCAAACGGGCTTGACCCGTTCCTTAAAGTTAACCCGATCGAGTATTTAATTAATCCAATTAATTAAATTCGGTTCATGAATTAATTAATCTTATTAATTAATTCGGGTCTATTAATAAGTAGCCCAATTAATTAATTATCCAACAATTGTCAATTAATTAATTAGTAACTCTCAATCTTTCAATTCTCATTTTGTGTGTGACCCATTAGGTTCCCGATCACGATGCCTAACGACGTGAATTATTATTTTGATCTAATCAAAATCGATAAACTAAAACACCCTTTTGATTTAATACTAATTCACATCCGTCGTCCCAGATTGATATCTAGCAATGTGTCAGGGCAATACATGCGATGTGAAATGTCACGTGGTATGACAAAATCAAACTCGTTCGTTTATCGTGAAATTATAATCCATTCGTTAATATAATCCGATCAATTACGAGATATGTATATGTGTCAATCCGATTATCGATCATATCTTTCATTCCACTATTAAATCAATGTAAGTCGAAAACTCATTTTCGACTTATGTGTACACATTGACCAATGATTTCATTATCAACTTAATTGGATGAAATGTAGACCACAAGCTCTTACTATCTAAGAGTGACGAATCCTCTATTGATCATTCACAACCTTCATATGATTCTTGACATACCCGAACGACGCCGTATTAGCTGCCCTTGATAGAGCAACTTCCAGCATCACCAAAGTATGACTGTCCCCACATAAAATACTATGATGACCTCGAGTCGAAGGATCAATTTCACTATCGAACATTGGAGATTAACCACTGACACTCAGATAGCTATCCATGTGGAATCTCCTCAATGGGTCTCCAACGTTTTGTTCTATAACAAAACATTCACGTGTTCATTTAAGTGTCACTACACTTTAGTTTGTGAGATCAGCTACTTACTTCATAAGTAAGAAAGGCCACACGTGATGGTCTATCCGTAATAACGATATCCATATCTCTTTCTTACTTACGACCATGGATTGTTTAAGATTCAATCAAATGTAATTTGTATCTCACAATCACAACTCCTTGTGATTAACAAACTACTGAAACTTGAATCTACGGACTCTATTATTTAATATCGTTCATCAGAATATCAATTTAAATAAACAATAGATCTTGCCAAAATAAATGCATTAAACATATTAAAAGGTGTTTACAACCTAAATCGATTGGACCTAGGGCATAACACTTACATAAGTGTTTCCTCAGTTTGCAACCACGCATCATCCACATTTTCAAGTACGTAATCACCCATATCATACTTCCCTAAACCACTTTCCTCTACATCAAACACCGAAATATAACATCCTTCGGTATTACTTTCACCTCCTTCATTACGAGCAATACTTTTCGGAACATCTTGTACTGGTTCTTAATATGATTCTTGTGGTAATGCATATGTTTCACTAGGTACTATCACATAAATCTCAACCAATCCGTGTCCTTTAACGTCCTTCAACATCTCTTCACATCTAATTCACTACATAACCTCATCAAAGCACAATCCAAATTGCCTTTCTGCAGCCTGTAGTAAAAGTCCAAAGGCTTACAATCTCCACACTCATAAGCAAATGCCTCAAACCAATCCCTATTGAAATACTCAGGCTTAACGTAGTCCACTAACATCACCGTACCGTGTTTGTACTTCACATTATTCGATTTATCGAAGAAAACACTCTCACTGTATATAGTCATTGCAAAGTAGTCTGGATAGTCAGCTAGATGAACATGAAAATAATGAATTAGTATTGAAAATTGGTCAACACCCACAACAATCAACATGCGCGCACATTTTATACCAAAATTTGATCAAGAAGACATTAAAAATTTAAAGCAAAAAAAAAAAAAAATCATTTGAAAACCGCCAAAACAGAAGAACATAACAAAATTCAAGAACATTTTCAAAATCTCTTATTGGAACATACATTCTCGATAACCACAAAGGAAACTGTGAACACCAAAAAAATCAATTAATTTCAAAATCCCATTTCAAATTTTCAATTTTTTTTAGAGCAGGCATTACAAATAAAAATATTGCGTCTATCACTTAATGTTTAAAAACCGTTCCTTCAGATTTGGTGAAAGAAATCTCTATAATGTTGGTGAATGAGAGTCGAATATTTTTTGTGGTTTTGTAATCGGAATTCTTGCCTCTGCAATCGTTCATTCCTTATGTAAAATATCCCTAACCCAGGTTCTGTAGTCCTCATTAAAGCGGAGTAGAAGGAAGATGGATATGCCATTTTTAATTTTTAATTTTAGCACTATTTATTGGGTATTAATGGCAGAACTGACGATAGTGGATGGTATGGGGGTAAAATATACTCCAAGTTTCATACAGGAATGTATTTCGCCAATTCCAGATGATGGGAAAGTTTTGCACAGTAAATATCAAAGATGGGAGGTAATGCACCAATCAACCGTAAATTTAACTTATTACTTAAATCTTATGACAAAATATTTGTTCTTCATTTTGAAGCATGCATAGGAATGGCATCGGACTCGGGATAGTCATTTCCATCCCCTATCCCGTTTTAGGTTTTCCCCCTTGCAGGCCCTATCCTTGCTTAAGGCGGGGTGAGTATCTAGTTTAATGGATGTTTTTGTCATTTTTAAGCACACTAACACAATATTTGGACAAAAAACCATCACCAAAGATAAAATATATTGATTAATTAAAGTTTAAAGATAAGATTACGATGAAAAAATTAGTCTGCCATGTTTTGTCTAGGCCAAACAATTTTTTTGTCTAATAGATCCCATTTTTCTCGCTAGCAATGAAAGATGAAGGTCATAGGGAGATTGTTGCGACTAAATTACCAGTATTCTCAATCAGATTTGGATTCCACATCTCAGAATTTAATTTTTCTCTTATATTTCCGTTGATAGCCTTTAATATAAATTAACAACACGTGTACCTTAATTTTAATTTCTCTCTTACTATGCTTGGAATCTTACCTTCTAATAAAAAGGCAGTGTGACGAAATATAGCTCATTTTATTGTTTATCCACAATTTATTCACTGTTCATCCATCTACAACTTTACGCTACCTTTCTGCGACCTTCCTTTCCTCCTACCTTCTTGCACGGCATTTGCATAGCATTTCCACTGCATTTTCTTTCGAATTATCATAACTTCAACTCTTCTTCAACTCCTCTTCTTTTTCTCAAGCCCAACTGGATCTTTTTATTTTATTTATTTTTTATTTTTACTTTTATCACAGCTTCAACACTCTCAAGCCAACTCTATCCTTTTTTTTCCCCTTACCTTCTAACAGTTTGGAAATCGCACATCTTCAACTCCTCTGCTTCTTCTCAAGCCCAACTCTATCTCATATATATATTTTAATCACAGCTTCAACAATCTCAAGCCAACTCTATCTTTTTTTCTTACTTTCTAACAGTTTTGCTTAATCCGCGTAAAGAAAAAAACCCGTTTATATAAATGAGACAGATGGAGTACTAATTATGTGAGTAGGTTGCAGTAGTTGCTCTTATCCATGAGGTGCAAAAAAGTTCTCGATCAAGAGCTAAAAAGGAGGAACTTCACAATCAAGAAAAGGTCTTGTGCCTTCGCTTCTACTTTACTATTGCAACCTTGTATTATGAATTGGACTAATGTAGCCCGCGTTAGATGGTGGCATTTGGACATGGAAAAACGGAGTCGTGTTATTCAACACCTTTGGTGTCAAATACTGATTTATGTATAACTGCATGACATTATATAATAGAATAATACTATCTAGCAACAGTGATATTAAACACCTGTTTAGGTGTCAATATGTCATATGTTCTAATAAATGAGTCATATAACCTTGTATTTAATTGAACTTATAATTTAATGACACAAGTTTTGCCACCTATATTGGTGTCAAATACTATTAGTCCTAAATAACATTCCTCTAAATGATATGTTCACTTAAATGTAATGTCCGTATAATTCATTTAGACTAGTGCTCTAACACTACGATGCTAGATAACATTGTTCGAAAAAAGTTATATATTTTTTATTTTTTCCACTATTTCCATGGTAAATTGTGTCCAACGTCAAAAACATTAGACTTCAAATTAATTATAGTGGAAATCAAAATGTAGGATTTTTGTTAATTTTAGAAAATTGAGCTTAGGGATCTAAATTGAATTTTAGAGTTCTTTAAACATAGGGGAAATGTTGTAAAACTTATTATTTTTTTTTTCTCTTCGCATATGCCATGAATTGAAACTAATTATCATAGAATAAATGATATCTAATCCCTTTTTACCTAATTGATTGACCACCACAACACACTTGTTTTTAGGAAATGAGGCAAAGAGATGAAGAGTTAGCGAAAGAGGTAAAATTTCTCAAGCGAAAACTTGAGAGATACAGCAGTTGGAAACGGAAGATGGACTCTCCGGAGTTTTTACTATAACTAGTTATTGCCCGTACGATGTACGGGTTATGTTATTTTGTAGGAAGTGTTAGCATGTTAAATACGTGAAATTATGTTTTATTTTGATGTGTGAGATAAGATAGACAACATATAAATACATTTTTGGATTCATTTCTGTTAAAGCAGTAGGAAAAATAATGTGTTATTTATAGAATGAGTGAAAAGATAATAACTTATTTAATGTGAATAACTACATGTTTGTGCCTTATGTTATGTTATGTATGTATACAATAAGAAAAACAACTATATATTACAACTCTATAATCGATAGACAAATTATGTTGTAGAACCGAATATACAAAATATAAAAAAAAAAAAAATGAAGATTTCAATGAATATGAAGCCAACGGTTTTGAAACATTATAACTGGGTAGAGCTTCATTTTATTTTATAACTATATTCAAATTAAAATGATTAAAAGTACAGGATAAAGGAAAAAAAATTCTGAATGTTTATGGCTCATTACGGAATATCAAACGAAGTCGAAATATTACATTCTTAATATCATTTTCAAGTACTCACGCCTATTATTTCACGACGTTGATGGTGTGCGAAACGACCAATCGTAGCAAATGTTACGACGCTTCAAAGTAAGTCGTTTCAAACTAATATTTCGAGAATTTTGATAACAATCTAACTTTAAAAATTCAAACGAAGTCGAAATATTATATTATTAATATCAAACGAAGTCTAAATGATATAGAAGATTTATCGATTCGACCAACGTACAATCATTTAGAAATTTTTAAAGTTAGCTTGTTATCGAAATTCTCAAAATATTAGTTTGAAACGACCTACTTTGATAGCCGTAACATTTGCCACGATTGACCATTTCGCACACATTCGTGAAATGATAGCCATGAATACTTCAAAATTATATTAAGAATGTAATATTTCGACTTCGTTTGATATTTCCTAATGAGCCCGAAAATGAAGAAAAAACATAAGTTTTATTAAAAAGATAAGTTACACGTCTTTTTGAACACGCACGTTTGACGTTCGTTTAACTATTTTTTATATTCATTTAGATCATTCGATATATTTTTGATATAGTTCTCGAAATGAGTTTCAAGATGATATAGAAGATTTATCGATTCGACCAGCGTACAATTGTCTAGGAATTTTTAAAGTTAGTTTGTTATCGAAATTCTCGAAATATTGTTCTACTTTGACGCTCCGTAACATTTGCTACGATTGACCGTTTCGCACACCATCAACGTCGTGAAATAATAAACCGTGAGTACTTCAAAATAATATTAAGAATGTAATATTTCGATTTCGTTTGATATTCCGTAATAAGCTTGATAATGAAAACAAAAATATAAGTAATATATTCAAAAAGATGAGTTATACATTTTTTTAACACACGCGTTTGACGTCCGTTTAACTATTTTCGATATTCATTTAGATTATTCGATATATCTGCGATATAGTTCTCGAAATGAGTTTCGAGAGAATATAGAAGATTTATGAATTCGGCTAGCGTAGAATCGTCGAACAATTTGTAAAGTTAATTTGTTATCGAAATTTTCGAAATATTAGTTTGGAACGGCGTACTTTGACGTAACGTAACTTTCGCTACGATTGACCGTTTCGCACACCATCAACGTCGTGAAATAATAGACCGTGAGCACTTCAAAATAATATTAAGAATGTAATATTTCGACTTCGTTTGATATTCCGTAATGAGCTTGACAATGAAAACAAAAATATAAGTAATATATTCAAAAAGACGAGTTATACGTCTTTTTTAACACACGCGTTTGACGTCCGTTTAACTATTTTCGATATTCATTTAGATTATTCGATATATCTGTGATATAGTTCTCGAAATGAGTTTCGAGTGAATATAGAAGATTTATGGATTCGGCTAGCGTAGAATCGTCGAACAATTTGTAAAGTTAGTTTGTTATCGAAATTTTCGAAATATTAGTTTGGAACGACGTACTTTGACGTAACGTAACTTTCGCTACGATTGACCGTTTCACACACGATTAACGTCGTGAAATATTAGGCCGTGAGTTCTTCAAAATGATATTAAGAATGTAATATTTCGACTTCATTTGATATCCCGAATTAAGTCCGCAAATGAAGGCGAAAATATAAGTTTTTTAGGAAGAGAAAAAAAAAAGGGTTTTGCATGTCTCGCACAGTGCGAGACATGCCGTTGCGAGATAGTGCCTCGCACAGTGCGAGACACAAATTTTTTTTTTTGTTTTATTTTATTTTTTATGACACTCACATTCTTTTTTTTTTTTTTTTTTAACAAAAATATCTAATTTTTTTTTTGGAGTGTATAGAGCAAAATAAAAATTAAATAACAACTTTTTTTTTTTTTAAAAAGTAGGATATAGACTTTTTTTTTTTTTTTTTAGCAAAATAAAAAAAAAAAAACTCAAAACCACACGACACCGTTTAGGACGATGACTTTCTACAGTAAAATCAACCTCTTACTCTTTTAATATATGTAGGATTTAAGTAGGATATAGCAAAATAAAAAAAAAAAAAAAACTAAAATCACACGACACCGTTTAGGACGATGACTTTCTACAGTAAAATCAACCTCTCACTCTTTTAATATATGTAGTATGTTTATAAAAGTCATATTTTTTTTTTTTTACAAAAATATCTAGTTATTTTTTTGGAGTGTATAGAGCAAAATAAAAATTAAATAACTTTTTTTTTAAAGTAATATATAGCAAAATAAAAATTAAAAACTCAATAACACTCACATTTTTTTTTTATAAAAATATCTAGTTTTTTTTTTTTGGAGTGTATAAAGCAAAATAAAAATTAAATAACAACTTTTTTTTTAGTAATATATAACAAAATAAAAATTAAAAACTCAAAATCACCCGACACCGATGACTACTTTTTACAGTAAAATAAACATTTCACTCTTTTTATATATGTAGGAAATTCTTGTTTGGGAGGAATTTGAATTCGAGTTAAAGTCAACATTTATTTTAGGAGTCTTGTTCCTCAACATGATCAAAATTTTGGTATATGTGGTATATTTTTTAGAATAAATTTTGGGAAAATTAATATTTTTTTAAAAATGTGTTGTTAAAAGTAGAAAAAAATTATGAATTGACGTGTCATAGGAAAATTGAAGGCTGAAATAAAGAAAACTGAATTTCCCACGACGAGGAGAAAATTTCACAGAAAAAGACTACTATTTTAATCTCAACCAGGGTCCCGACTCTCTCCCCACGCCCCTCCTTCCTTTCGAACAGGTAAACATCAGAAACTGTTGTCAGTTATGCTCTGCTCCTATGTCATATTTTCTTCTTCAATTCGTAGATTCTAGCGAACCATTGTGATTAGTTTCTAAATTACGGTTTGTAATTCGCTTCTATGTTAGATTTTAGGGTTATAGTCCTGCTTTTTTTATTTTTATTTTTTAAATGGTAATGTATTGACGAACCTGTTGAATCAGAAACTGTTGTCTGAGTTATGCTCTGCTCCTATTCTTCTTCAATTCGTAGATTCTTGCGAACCCTTGTGATTGGTTTCTAAATTAGGGTTTGTAATTCGCTTCAATGTTAGATTTTAGAGTTTTAGTCCTGCTTTTTTTATTTTTACTTTTTAAATGGTAATGTATTGACGAACCTGTTGAAATTATACACTTATCTTGTTAATTTTATTTTAAATCGGCTATAAACCCTTTCACTGGGTAACTGTTTGGGATTTCAATTTTTTTTCCTTCTCGTTGTGTCTTTTTACTCTTACTTTGGGTTTTGGGTTTGGGGGTTCGATTCTCACCTTTACAATTTTGTGGGGACATGCATATACGTGCCCATGAAAAGAACTGGGATTCTGAGCTTCAATTTGATGGATAATTATATATGAAGTCTGAGCTCGTTTTGGTCCGAAATCTGCAGACTGCTCCAGGTTTTTGACGAAGAAGTTGATGCAACTAGTGCATTAGCTGTATCAAAACCAGAGCCCGACACACAAAAAAGTTGTGGAGGGAGAGGTTACTGTTTTGTTAGTAAACTTTTCACATAGCTGGACATTAGGTATTTGGTTCTTTAATGTGAGACTTCGGTCTTTAACATATGCTGTATATTGTTTTTATTTGGTTCAACTTGATATTGTTTAGCTTACTTTTGTTTTCTCAATTGTTAACAGCAGAGAACGAGGGTTATTGTGGCTAATATTGAATTTATGTTTCCACCTAGAAGAAACTAATTATGTGACTTGAGTACGTGCATTTCACCACTTAGGCAGAATATTTTTCTGGCAGCCTGTTGAATTTGCAAGTATTGGATGTTTATTTGGTATATTTTCAAGTGTTAAACCGTGCTTTTGGGTCATATCCTTTAATGCATCCCATGGACTCCAACCTCTCCCTCTTTTCTCCTTCCTCAAACCCTTTTTTTTTTAATTAGATCGAAAAATGAATTGAGACTTATTGACTCTTTTGGCAGAAACTGAGTAGGTTTTCATTTTCTAAATGGCTCTATCTTAAGTTTCAGTTGCAGGATCCCAGTTATTTCATTTTTTACTTCAATACTCAATACAACTTAGTATTAAATCCTAGGTTTTGACCTCTTTTATGATCAGTCAGTTCTTTTTTCTTCCGTTTTCGTGTTATTTAGGACCTATTTAACTGGGTTATGTTCACTTTGGGAACTATTTGCAATTTATTTATTGGGTGTGATGGCAAATCTTCATGAACTAACGTTTATTCTACTATGTGCTTCTTTAGTTCAATAGGCCCTTCTTTAGTTAAATAAGTCAAACTCAACAAATCATTTTAACCACATATTTATGGTCAATTTTTCAACCACACATTTCATCAACCTTTTATCAAAATCTAATTTTAATTCCCACCAAAGAGGAGCTAGGTAATGTTTCCTTGAAGGTAGTTGGGGGTAGCAAAGCCCTCAAAAAGCGTGGCTTTCTTTTTATATATCTGCTAAGGATGCTAGCAGCCAAATAAAAGCAAGATAATTTTGTGAGCTGGTACTTAATGTTTAAACAAGGGGATGTCTTAAACTACTTCTACTAAACTGGAGAATGGATTACTGAGTCATGGAACAGTTTTGTTTTCTTGGAGTCTCTGTATACTGAGGTTTTCCTTTTCTAATGCAATTTTGTTTCTTAATGCATCGTAAGAACCTGTAGGCCATAGTCAAGGGACGGACTATCCAATTCATGGCTCTCTGCATGAACTTCAACGTTTACATCTCTTAGTTTTCTAATTGTCCTGATTACTTCTCTTTGCGATGCTATCTTGGTTTTATATATTTGTTACAATGCCTTTGGTTTGAGATCGGAATTAAAGCTTTTGTAACTTTCTTTAGTATCCTGAGTATGTAGCTGGTTCTCACTTGCTAATTATGGTATTGGGTTTGTGGCGGGTGTCAATATATTTAGGGGTCTCAAGAACAAGACTTCAACATGGTTGATCACCGCAAAAGCTCTATCCAGGAGTTAACATGGGAATTACTAATATGGGGCTTGCAACCCAGTTAGACTGTCATTTATTTGGATTCCATCCAGAGTTATATCAGCATTACTTCGCTGGATTTGATGGTTCGTGTTATGTTGGGGAGGATGCTTTGCCTCTGCCATCTGGTTTCGTAGGACCAATGTGCCCTTTGGTATTGTCCCAGACCCGCACAAGGATCAGAATGGTGCCAAATGTTTACCTACTACTGCAGTAATTATCATTCTGCACTGGCATCTACTGAATGGGACTTTGGTATGTCTCCAATTGTACGACCTGGTGGAATTGGATTAAAAGATTACTTTTTGCTTCTCGTAGTGCAAAAGCACAAGGAAAAGATGTCAGTGTCCTGGATGCCGCTACTGCCAAATTCCCTTGGATGTCTTACCGCCTCATAATCAGTGCCTACCAATCTCTATTTTATTGTGATGACTGAATTGATATCCGTGTTTACCAGATCTCTTCGATCTTATATTGTTGGTGGAAGGTGAAATAATCCTGGAATGTCTGTTTTTTGATAAGCCTCGCTGAGCATGTGAGAGTGGTAACACAGATTATTACAGTTGGGGATGGGAATTGGCATGCGTCAAGGGAAGCAAGTGATGAATGGATATGGAGGGTTGAAGAGATCTTACTATATAGAGTTAGAACTCATGGAGAACTTCAAGTGGCACCTCTGTGAATATGGAATTGAATATTATATATTTGCATTCGATGGACTCGAAGTTATGTGTGTCAATGGAACGAAGAGTCGTAAAGGGAAATTAGGTAAGGATTCAGTTACTCAAATGGGAAAACTGGCGGCTGAATTTCCATCCCACAAGAAAAGCACTGGTAAGGGAAGGGGAATGTCCAATCTGAAGGAAGAAAGTGTAGGATTTATTTAGATGCTAATGCAAAACTGCCTATTGTTGAGGGGTTCGATTATTATATTGTCAACAATATGAATAGGAGCCATTTGACATGAGGATGCGTCTGGAAATAATATACATTGTGTAGCATATATCACTGTCTGTTATTTGCCCATTTCACTTGGTCCTCTGGCAACTGGCAAGTAGTTTTTTTGAAGTTTTTTTGTGCTTCCTGTCAGGAGGATCGAGCTCCTTACCGACCCCCAGAATCCTGAGGGTAGTTTGTGAATAGTTCTTGGTCATTTCAGTGTAGTGCACCGCCGACTTATCTTGATCATATTTAAACAGCTAGGAGGAGGTCAAGAATGGTATAGTTAAGCTATTCTTTCAGAGTCCGAGACGGTGAAAGCTATGGGAAATGCTCTTTTTCTGCAACTTTTGTGGGGGAGAATTAGTCGAAGCCTGACAATGAAGACCCTATTAGTGTGTCTGGCCACAACCTGCGAGGGTGACAGCCATTCCACTTCAACGATCAATTTATAATTGTAATGAAACGAGGTAAAAAGGAAGTGCCCAAAAAGAAAAGAAAAGGGAATAGACATAAGATTTAATGAATGTAATACGTATTTACTTTTGTCGAAGATGAATTTGTTTATTTAACTGAAAATGACGTCTGATGGAAGTGTTTGTTTTATCTTGCCTTGAAGTGAAATTATATTTGAGGTACATGTAGAACAAACGGAGTATTTGGAAACATTTGCAGGTTTCAAAAGGTATATGTGCATAAAATGTATGTACTCCCACTTCCAAGTGCGTATCTATCAGCATTGTCACTTCATTTTCACCGACGAGTTTGAAGCACTTGAAATGCCATAAAAATTGAGTATGGATTTATTAATATTGTTGATCTCGATTTTTGTACATCCAACTTGGTCAATAGATTTCAAAGCCTCCCTTGTCCACATAAGCGTGCTCCTGTACACTAAGATAAATTGCTAGCCATACGTGGTCTTCTTCGATGGTGGGCGAGTCAGCAACGTGCATTTCGACGGTTAAGTCAATTAAAGTAATAAGTATTTAAATGTGGGATGTGTTTAGACATGAACCTTTTATGTAAAAAAGGGTTCGACTTTTGGAGAAATATATGTGAGTGAAGAGAGTAAAAATTATATATTGAGAGCATTGAGAGCAAAAACTTGTATTACCCTTAGAATGACATTGTGTGAGCTTTTATAGTAATAAAAAATGAATAAAAATTATTGGATGAAAAGATACGTGACCTCATTTGAACGGTTGATGTCTCTTGTCATAGGTATCAATCAATCATAAGTATTTAATGTCAGTATCATTTTGTTGTCCAAAACCTAACACAAGACTTGGACTTGATCGGTTTAGTTGGATGGAGTGACGGTAGCAATGACTTGTCACATTAATCACTCCATGAAGATTGTATGAAAAATTTTCTGTCGAGCCCATACTAGCCTTGCCTCTTCCACGGGTTCGGTTCTCCATATGGGGTTGGCTCCAGCAAATAGGTTAAACCTCCTCAGGGTGGTTCGGCCAAAAACTGTCACTTGGACAGAATGACGTGGAGTGCGAGTCTAGGTTCACTTGCTGTGTGCCTGCCATGTGGTCGTACTTGAAGCCTTATTGTTAGAGGTGTAACAAATATGTCACGCTCTTTGGGACATAAAAACAGGTGCAACACAAGTGTTTCATGTTTGTGCTCTTGCCATTTGAGTGTGAATAAATCAAACCAAGCTGAAGACATTTTGGAATCCAGAATGATAAAATGTGTGTGAAAATTCCTTCAAATTCTTCATGTATCCATGGTTTGCCATGGGCCATCTCACCTCTTTTATTCATCTCTCCAACAAACTTGCTGAAAGAGGCCATAAAATCTTCTTTATCCTCCCCACAAAGACACAATCCAAATTGGAACAATTCAATCTTCATCCCGAACAAATCGAATTCATACCGATAACCGTTCCACACGTTGAAGGCCTCCCTTCAGGCACTGAAACAACTGCAGATATATCTTTTTCATTGAATCCTCTTCTTCGGTATGCCATGGATCTCACACAACCTATGATTGAATCTTTTCTCCAAAAACTTGAACCCCATTTTGTGTTCTTCGATTTTACACATTGGCTTTCCATCCTTGACACGCCGGTTAGGAATTAAGTCGATTAATTATTTCACGATAAGCCCTGCAGCTGCTGGATACTTACTTCGTGATGAGTCAGTGACAGAAGCTCCAAAAGGATTTCCTCCATCGTCCATCAAGCTTTATGCACATGAAATGCGTGCATTAAATGGTATAAACAATGGAAAGGAATTTGGCTGTGGAGTAACTTTTGTGCAGCGTATACTTATGGCTACAAATGACTGTGATGCCATTGCTTTTAAAACATGTACAGAAATGGAAGGTCCATACTGTGAATATCTAGAAAATAAGTTCAAGAAGCCAGTCATTCTTGCAGGGCCAGTTTTGCCAGAGCCACCAACTTCAACTTTAGATGAAAAATGGGCAAAATGGTTGAATCAATTCAAATGGAAAACCGTGATTTTTTGTGCATTTGGTAGTGAAGCTAGGCTTCGAAAGGATCAATTTCAAGAAATTCTATTGGGTTTAGAGTTTACAGGTTTCCCATTTTTAGCTGCTCTAAAACCACCTATTGGAACTCAATCAGTAGAAGAGGCCTTACCAGAAGGTTTCACAGAAAGAACTGGAAAACGTGGAATTATTCACGAAGGTTGGATTCAACAACAATTGATCTTAGGACACCCTTCAATAGGGTGTTTTGTAACACACTGCGGGTCGGGTTCCTTATCGGAATCCATGGTGAATGACTGTCAATTGGTGCTAATGCCACTTGCTGGTGATCAAATCATTAACGCAAGATTGATGGGAGGAGATTTGAGAATTGGAGTTGAAGTTGAGAAAGGACATGATAATGGCTTATTTGCAAAAGAGGGTGTTGTCAAGGCAATAAAATCAGTTATGGAAGATGATAGTGAGATTGGAAAAATAGTAAAATCTAACCATGCTAAATGGAGGGATTTCTTGCTGAGCAAAGGCCTTGAAGATTCTTACATTGATACCTTTGTTCACAAGTTGGGAAGCCTGATCAATGTTTGATAAGTGGATTGCATAATAATATTAATGAAGAAAAATAAGATAAAGATTTGTATATTATGCTAAAGGCCTATTGATCAATGGAAAATGTCTCTTTGTGGGACAATTGAATTAATTTTGGAGGAAACTATTTTTTGGTTTCTACCTTGGGCCCAGTAGTGAAATATTCTCTCTAAATGAAATTATCTCTAAATGAAATGAGTTGTATCGAAAATTATTTGTTGATGATTAGAAGTTAAGCACGAGTCGATGTTCAATAATGAACATTTAAACAATTATTATGCCCGTTTGCCCATCATGAATATTATTGCCGATCACTACTTGACATGTCCTTAACGTTTCTTTAATTTGTCATCGATAATCATGAGTCAATAACTTGTACCATCCAAAAGTGACGAATAAATACTTGGCAATTGCCAGTCTTTGGTGACTTGAAAAAAATAATATAACACTTGTATATCTTGTATATTATCTCTCTAATGAACAGACCTAGCTATTGTTTTTACAAGAAATTTTTAGCCAACTTTTGTGCAAAAGAACCTTTCTTAACATAAAGCATTTTGGGGCTAGATAGAAATGAAAACTCCGCCATTTCTAAACGAAATCTGGCGATTCTTTATTACAAAAAGAATAATCAATTACAAAAAAAAGAAGCAGCCAAAATTGGGTTTTTCAATTTTCTAAATCACTTTATTCAAAAGTAAAAATGAAATAATAGACAATAATCCTGTGAATCAATAAAAAAGAAATATGAAATTCATGAAAAAGAGATTATTTTTCGGCGCTAGACTTGCTTGATGTCCGACATGACATAATTTGAGAGGTTTAGGATCAACATTGTTGTGCATTCGATGTTGTGATTCGAATGCACAAGCTATATGTTCGTATCAAACATTACACCAATGCATTTTTATCCAACACTCATGAATTATTGAGTAATACTGCTGAGTCTCGTCGATGCTTAGCAGTCTATAACACAAACAACAATCATGTGCATATATTTGAAAGAAATATGAAATTCATGAAAAAAAGATTATTTTCGTCATTAGACTTGCTTGTTGTCCGATATGACATAATTTGAGTGGTTGAGGGTCAACATTGTTGTGGCTTGAATGCACAACATACATGTTCATATAGTAAGTCACACCGATGTTTTTCTCGTCCAGCACCCTTAAAATTTTTAATAATGCTATTCAGTCCCATCGATGTTTAGTAGTCCAATGTCAATTAATTGATTTAATAATCTAAATATCCCATATTTAGAAGAAACTTAGAGCCTCTTTGATGTAAAATTTTGAGAATATATCTTGTTAAAAATAATTTTTTTGAAAAAAATAATGTTATTTAACATAAATGATGTTGAACGATAATCTAGGTGTTATCATATCATAGGTCCTATATAATGGGTCATAATTCTTTGTACTTCATTGAATCTGTAATTTAATAATACTAATTTTGTGATTTAGACTGATGTTAAAAATCAATTGTATTAAGCAATATTATTCTTTATTGAAAATGTGTTATAAAAAGTAGGAACAACTACAAATCTACATGCAAAAATATTTTATTGAAAAAATGTGTAATTAAAAATATATTTTAAAGAATCCGTAATTAGGGATGGCAACGGTTCGGTTCGTGGTCGGTTCGGCTAAAATCATAATCGCACCAAGAAATTTTTGGCCATACCATAACCGCACCATAACCACGTAAGTAGGTTCAGTTTGGCTCGATTCGATTAATAACCACGAAAATAAATTATTTTTTATAAGTCTAAACTCCAACCGTCAAATTGAAAAAAAAAATTATGAAAAAAAGTCAATAAAAACAAAAACACAATTGACTTAATATCAATTTAGCAAACAATATTTCAAATAAAAATGCAAACAATATCCCAACTTTCAAATGTAAAATTCGATTTTAACAAACAATGTTATCAACTTAAGTCAAGACTCTTACTAGCAAATAGTGTCATTATTACTTCAACCATTCTGTTGAAAACTTTAATAACAAATTCATGGGTTCGAGTGCAACAGCAACACTGTCTTTAAGATTATAAATGTCATTGGTAAATGTACAAAACTTGCAAATCTAAGGCATCCAAGAAAGCAGAGAAAATGAATGAGAAAATAACATAAAAGAGTGGGTTAAACTTCAAGTTGCCAGTTATCTATTCTTCATCATTGATAATTTGTTCTTTTTACTCATATTTGCTGGCCCAATAGGGGCTGCCACATCATTTGGGCAGCCTCATTTTATAACCCAACTTGAGCACTCATGGTTCTAATTTTTTTTAACGGGTAATCGACTTGGGGCGGGGCACCGTCGCTAAATATCATACCTGCCCCATCACAAATCGGGTCATTAAAATCAAAATTATAACCACCCCATTGCACCATCGGTTTGATTTTTTTCGTCCCATTCTGTTCGATTAACCGCGATTTTTCAATTTTAACGATTCGAATTGCCATCCCTATCTGTAATGAACATGAGCTTAATTTATTGGGCCAATATTAATCTAGAAAGTGGATTCCCCTTCTATTCATTTATTTTATTGTCATTCTAACACTAGTAAAAAGATTCGCTCAAATTGGAGTTTCCCCTATCAAAGAAAAAGCAGAATCTTATTCCATATATTTATTAGAACCTGCTTCTTTCTGGCCAATTTGCACACACACGCACTGAAATGGGAAGAGGAAAGTTCAAGGGCAAGCCCACTGGCCGTCGCCAGTTCTCGACTCCTGAGCAGATAAGTATGTTTTGGTGTTCCCATCCAACTCTGTTTTTGTCGATAATAGTTGGCATGTAGCCGCGTATATATTTGTACAGCTGTTTTTTTTATTACTATTATTATTATTATTATTATTATTATTATTATTTTTCTTGACATTTTCTTGTTTGTTTTGAGATGAAATTGGATTAGTATGTATTTGTGGCGGGATTTGGGTCTTCGTAGAAAGTGATGGATTTCATATTATCGATTTCATTAGTGGTTTGGGAAATAAAATGGATCCGGAATGCGTGGGCGTGGTTGGGTCGATTTTTTTTTCTAGCTCAAACCCAACCCAACATAATCGATTTGATAAAAAATAACTCAACACAACCCAATTATTGATTTAAACCCAACCCAAACCGAACTTGATCGGTTTGGGTTGGTTGGTTTGGGTTTCGGCCCAATTAAAGTTGGATATGATTTATTTGTTAAATTTGGATAATTTCTTAAGGTTTGAAATTATTTGAAAACCTCTGTTTTTTAAATACATATATAAGGAATTCTTTCTAAAAATAATGTAAAAATAAGTTTAAAATTTATGAAACATTTTTTTTTTTTTACAATTTTTTGGAATTCATTTATTTGATCATCTTGTCTTTAATTTTTATTTTATTATCAAATAATATTGCATTTGTAAAAAGTGTTCATGTGAATCGATCTTTGTGAATAAAATTGACGTTTATATATTATAAGTCATTCTCTTATCTTTACTATTATATCTATTTAAAAAAAAAAATTCATCTTAGATATTAGTTTTTTAATTCATTGGATTGGGTTGAGTTTTAATTCACAACTCGCGACCCGACCCGACCCGACCCGACCCGACCCAACCCAACCCAACTTCAAATTTAATTTTTCAGCCTAACCCAACCCAATTGAACGTAAAAACCGACCTAAACCGATCGGTTTGGTTTGTGTTGGATTTTGCCTAACTCTAATCCGGATAATCAATATGACATGATATGAAATATATGATGGCAAACAAATAACAAGATAAAGACAGAATTAATTGGCACAAAAATGAGTATTTTATTAAATTGATTAATTTGGAGAAAACAAATAAAATAACTGTGTCTATACCATTATTCTATATTTAAGAAATATTCAACTTGTATACAAGAGCAAATTATATATAGGGGACACATCAAAAGATTCAAAACCCTAACAATATTTTTAAAGATGGAAATAGTATCAAAAAATATGTGGAATAAGGGAAATTATATTTTTCCAATAAAAAACATGGAATAAAAAAAAAATTCGAATAAAATCCTACGTAATTTGGATAAAAAAATCAAATAATCTCCACCTTGACACAAATTGTGATGCAACGAACGAAACTCCAAAATTTCACCACCTGAATATCTAAATCGTACTGCAACGAAAAATCCGAACTTTTCAATAAGTATCTAACTTTCTCCAATACAAAAATACTTTTCATTTTCCACGGTATCGAACACGGTACATGATCCCAAATAGCCAGTTCCCTAAAATTGACAAAGAATTAAAAATTATCAAACAGTGTCGAAGCGCACCCTGTAGCAGAATCAATTTCCAATGCTTTCATAAAATGCCCCTGTGTCTAGTCTCAGCACCTTCAAAACCACTAAAAGCATGGGCAACCGAGTCAGCATACACTTACCTATTTCCAATGGGTCTATCTCTGACAGTTGAATACGATGGAACCTTATGTAATGATGGCAAAGTTAAATTACCCATATTCTCCAAACTCGACTGAGTTGTATTATTCAATATGGGCCTCGAATCGAATCCCAAAGGTATAATACCAAATTGAATCTCCACCACGATGCTAAATCTGACATTTTTTTCACAAATTATGTCCGACCTTGCAAGGTGTATAACTAGGACCTCTTCTGCCCTTTCAATACAATACAAGCACCCTTTCAAACCTTCAAGATTCATCCTCTTCCAGAGAACGTGTATCCTTTTGTACCAAGAGTACTCAATATAATGAGATTTTTCTTCAAGTCTGGAATATATTGAACGTGATTAAGTGTTCTACATGTTCCATGCATCAGCTTTAATCTGATTCTACCAATACTTGCTACCCGACAAGGTTTGTTGTTACCCAGGACAATGACATCTTATGTTATCATTCGATATGTTTCAAATAAATCCCAATCGTGACACATATGGAACGTACAAGCTTTATCCAAAATCCGCTCCTTGCCAGGTTTGGATTGGATGTCAAAAATCGTCCAAACATCTCCATTATTGAAATAGTTCTCAGTTATGTTGGTCTTGTCTGAAATATTTGATTGTTTCCCATAATTTGCAGTCAAATTACCTTTGTTTTGCAACTTGTCACAATCCCTTTTAATGTGTCGTTTCTTCTTGTAATAACAACAAACTCGATTATTGAAATTTAACCTCGACTTATCCCTTCTCCAATCACCATGAACAATAAAACATTCTCCATCTCTAGCCTCAAATCCAATCTGATGCTTTATCTTGTCTTTTGAAAACAAGGCATCATATGTATCTTCAATAGTGAGAGTATCATGACTATACAAGATTATATCTCTAAACGAAGTAAATGAAGTAGGTAGCGAACGCAAAATGATTTAGGTCAAATCTTCTTTATCATATTTTATCTCTGAAGTCTCCAAATCAGCCAAATGATTTTCCAAAGATTTTCCTTTTGCCACGCGATGAGAATACAACTTTTGTTTTAGATGGAATTTGTTTTTCAGACTTTTAGTCATGCACAATTGCTCAAACTTCAACTACAATACAACTGTCGTTTTCTCCTTCAAAACGTCTTGAAAAATATTGTTAGAGAGATGAAGATGGATTTGTGAAAGTACATTTCTATCATTCCGTTGTTTCTCCTCCGTCGTCCAAGTTGTGGGCATTTTGTCAAATTCAACAATGCATCATCTAAATCCATTTGCGTGAGTACAAATCGCATCTTCACTTGCCACAACAAGAATCTTGTATTGCGATCCAAGAGCAGAATTTCATATTTTATGGCTGCCATCAATAACAAAAAAGCTTCGAACAAATCATACCAATAGCTCTGATACCACTTCTTGTATGGTCTTGGACCTCATCAGCCCCAAAAATTAGCTCAAAAGATGAGGTTTTCCCTCATACTTATAAACTGATCATCAGCCCCTTCCACAACCGATGTGGGATAACCTCAAAATTTTGGTGCTTCAATGTTGAGAATTGGCTTAGATTAACTATTGTTAATTAAAGTGGCTATTCGCGCATTCTTGGATTCATGTGTTGTTAAGGGGAATTTTTTAAATGTTCACACTTAAGTAAATCCTTGAATATTTAATACTTCTTTTCTTGGATAGTTGATATATGGAGATTAACTATTGTTAATTAAAGTGGCTATTCGCACATACTTGGATTCATGTGTTGTTAAGGCGAATTTTTTAAATGTTCACATTTAAGTAAATCCTTGAATATTTAATACTTCTTTTCTTGAATAGTTGATATATGGAGATTTATAATCAATTTCTGATTGTTATCTTCTAGGATACATGAGAAATGTGTTAACTCCAAAAGTAGAATGACACAAAAACTCGCTTTGACTATAAATTTAAGTGTTTAGCAATCAATAATATATGAAGTCAATGATCCTCGAAGCAGCTTCAGCGCTGGGTGAAAGAGAAATGGAGGGGGGGATTGTTTAATTTTACTGTCTTGTTTGGCAGCAATTAGTTTTATTTTCTCATTGACTCAAAACTTTCCTTTTTCTGGATAATTCAGTGGCTGGTACCTCTGCTTCTCGGCCTCGTACGTTTAAGAAGGTACATTATTTTCCTTTAACTTTGCACCCTATGATGTTTCCATAGACGTGCTATTGTTTTAGAAGCTAATGATGTTATTTAAACTTCACGTTCTGTATCTATTTACATATTATTATGTTTCAAATGTGTGTTGGGACTTGCAAATTTTTTGTGGTTTTAAGTTTATGAATGGTGAAGTGACGTGACGTGATTCAGTAATTTTGTGCAACATGATGATGTGAAAATTTATGGCAGCTTCATAAACAAGCTAATGAAACATGAGAAATTGGCATCATTGACCCCATTGCTATTCTGCACCTTTTGAAACTTAAGAAGCGAATATCCACAATATTTTATGGTTGAGTAGCTAGGAAGAAGTGTAACGAATGAGAGTTGTTGAAACTAGCATACTGGAAGATTAATCGGCCAGGAGGTGCGGTCCCTCTGCAGCGTATTTATTTCCAGGTTAACAATAGTCTGCCGTAAAAGTTCTCTATCTCCTCAACCTTTCTCTGAATGACTTGAACCAGGCAGGCCTTTTCTTCCCCAGAGACAGATAGGAGAATGACCAGTTCGCTAAGTGTGAAATAAGATGCTATGAAGCGTAGCATTCCCGAGGTTAATTTGAAAAATAGTTGAAACATAATGAACACGAAATAAAGTTACTTGAGTAATTCAAATGTAATAAAAGAAATTTACCGATTTTTCTCGGGTTGTCGGTGTTGGGAATTTACTTATCATGCACAGCGGAAAATTAAATTAATTTCAATTCCCACCAAGGATCTGCTTTGTATTTAGATAGAAACTGTGATAGAAATTATACTTTTAATCAGATCTACAAACTCCTTTGCTATTCTTATAGTTCCAGCAATCTTAATCTGCCTCCCACAGCTGTCCAATTGTTCAGCCTCCAATGGAATCCACACAGGGAACAAGATTGAGAGAGAGAGAGAGAGAGAGAGAGCTAGGGTTTCTTTTCTTGTGCTAGCAAGAATAATGAAAATCCATCAACTGTTTACAAACCCTAGCAGCTTATTTATATAAGCCCAAAATGGCTTGGCCCGTCCTACAACTTAACCCGGTCCAATATTTAATTAATCCAATTAATTAAATCCGGTCCATAAATTAATTAATCCAATTAATTAATTCGGGCCTACTAATAAGCAATCCAATTAATTAATTATCCAACTCTTGTCAATTAATTAATTGGCGGATCCCAATCTTCTAGTTATTCTTTTGTGTGTGACCCATTAGGTTCTCAATCACGATACCTAACGACGTGAATTATTATTTCGATCTAATCAAATTCGATAAATTAAAACACCCTTTTGATTTATTACTAATTCACATTCGTCGTCCCAAATTGACATCTAACAATGTGTCAGGGCAATACATGTAACGAAAAATGTCACGTGGTACGACAAAATCAAACTCGTTCGTTTATCATGAAACTATAATCCCTTCGTCAATATGATCCGATCAATTACGAGATATGGATTTGTGTCAATCTCGATTATTGATCATATCTTTCATTCCACTTATTAAGTCAATGTAAGTCGAAAACTCCTTTTCGACTTATAGGTACACCTTGGCCAAGGATTTCGTTATCAACTTAATTGGATGAAATGTAGATTATAAACTCTTACTATCTAAGAGCGACGAATCCTCTAATGATCATTCGCAACCTTCATATGATTCTTGACATATCCGAACGATGCCGTATTAGCGGCCTTTGACAGAGTAACTTCCAGCATCACCAAAGCATGACTGTTCCCACATAAGGTACTATGATGATCTCAAGTCGAAGGATCAATTCTACTACCGAACGTTAGAGATTAACCACTGACACTCAGATAGTTATCCACGTGGAATCTCTTAGCGGGTCTCCAATGTTTTGTTCTATAACAAAACATTCACGTGTTCATTTAAGTGTCACTACACTTTAACTTGTGAGATCAGCTACTTACTTCACAAGTAAGGAATGCCACATGTGGTAGTCTATCCGTAATAACGATATTCGTATCTCGTTATTACTTACGACCACTGATGATTTAAGATTCAATCATATGTAATTTGTATCTCACAATCACAACTCCTTGTGATTAACAAATTACCGAGATTTGAATCTACGGACTCTATTATTTAATATAATAGATCTTTCCATAATAAATGGATTAAATATATATCAAAAGTACTTATGCCTAAAGTTGATTGGACCTAGGGCATAATACTTACAAACTCTCACTTGCACTAGATCCAATCACTTATGTATCTAATATCATAAGAGTTCACATGACGATCATGTTTATACTGTGACAACTCCTTGCCAGTGGATCTGCAATATTATCAATTGTGAGAATCCGTTCTTTCTTTACCTCATTTCTTTGTACTATCTCTTTGATGAGATGGTACCGCCTCAACACTTGTTTGGATCATCGATGAGACCTTAGTTCCAACAATTCTAGAAACTATTCCAAGTTCATTAATGAACTTTTTGACCCATACTACAACCTTTGTTGCTTCTAAAGCAATAGTGTATAAGACTCTCGCTATTGAATCAACGGTGGTTTCCTGTTTGGAACCTTTCCAATACACCGTTTAAGAGTAAATTAATATTCTGATTGAGATTTGCTATCTTTCTAGTCTGACTAAAAGTTAGCATCAGTGTATTCATGAACTCTCAGTTCATTTTCTCCATATAAAATCTTCTCAAAATTTTATTTTTGTAGATTACGATGAATTAAGCAATCTTCTAAATTTATCTCTATAGATCAAGTTGCTTCTCATATATCTTTATGAAGAAATCTTTTAACAACAACAACTTCAATGATTGAAACGTAGGAATGTCGTTCCTATTAATAATATTAGGAATGCGACAACGCTCCCACTATTTTCTTGTAAACACACAACTCTTCACTTTTCATAAAATCAAACATTTTGATTTTTCTATCAAATCGAAGATTTCAGCTCCAAGAGGCCTGCTTCAATCTATACAAGAATTGATTAAGCTAACATACTTTGTAAGCATATTTGGATTCAAAACTTTCGAGTCGTGTCATGCACACTTTCTCTTGTAGGTTCCTGTTAAGGAATATAATTTTGACATCCTTTTGTCATAACTCATAGTCATGGTATGTAGCTATCGCAAGTAAAATCCGAATGGACCTTAGCATGGCTATAGACAAGAAAGATTTATTAAAGTCAACTCTTTGTCTTTGTTGTAATATTTTGCTATTAACTTTGCTTTGTATGTATGAACGTTTACATCCATATTGATCCCTTTTACATAAACTCATTTACAACCTATGTGTTCTATCCCATCAGGCGGTCGATCAAGGTTTAAACCTTGTTCACATACATTGAGTCCATCTCAGATTTCATGACCTTTCGCCATCTCCTTGAGTCAACACTTGACTTTATTTTGTGTAACCAATAGGTTCATCATCCTCGATTAATAATACTTGATTAGTAATCATGGACTCATACCTTCTAAGAGGTTGAATGATCCTATAAGATTTACATATAGCCGATCTGTGCTCAGAAGTCTCTACTTCCAAATCAGGAGTATGTCCATCATAGGTGTGAGATCACACTCAGATTTATCTACTTGGTCAACCATATCTGTGGATTCTTGAACTCCTTCAAGATCCATTCTACTCTCATTGTCCTCTCCTAGAATAAATTCTTTCTCTAGGAGTTTAACATGTCTTGAGACGAACATTTTCTTCTCAATGAGATTATAGAATTGATATCCAATTTTATCTTTTAGATATCCCACAAATATTTATTTATAGAATTTAGCCTCAAGCTTATCCGAATCAGTGCGCTTCATAAGCGTCACAGCCCCAGACTCTCATATTTGACAAGTTGGGCATTTTTCTTTTTCATAACTCATATGGAGTTTTGTCGACCGACATAGATCTCCACCTCGATCGGATCTTAGTGTGAGAATATCTTTACTAATTGTTTCTCTACTTCTAACTTGAATCCCTTGAACATTTCAAGAGTTTCATGTTTAAGTTTTATCAAACATACATGACCATTTCTGTAATAAGTATTAGTAAGTGTGATGAAATAAGAGAAACTCATCTAGCATTAATTGGCATGGATCCATATACATCACTATGTATTAGATCCAGCAATTGTGCAGACTTTTCACCTTTTAAGTAAAATGAGATTTGACAATTGTGCCTAATAGCCACAATCACATTTGTCAAATGATTCAAAATCAATTGACCCCAAATATACATCTATATGTAATTAGTTGACCGAGTCTACAATACTAGATTTAGGCGGTATTCAGATTATCACTTTTTATACTTCTAAATTTCTAAACTTAGAATAGAATACTCAGTATTTAGAATATAAATGTTATTTTGTAATTCACCATAACCATTAAGATAAAAGAGAACAACAATTGTCCTTAACATTAATATAATTCATGTCCAAACATGAAATTCAAATAATGTTCTGGTATTGGTGAGTCCAAACTAACATTTCTCTAATTCAAATACTTAGTTTAAAGGCAACGGTAGAAAGTATGCTTCTACAGATAATGCAGCAACATTTGCTCATTTTCAATGTGTAGGCCAACTTCTTCTTTGTGCAGTGGTCTACTTCCATTTAGTTTCTGCATACTTATACAAATATGAGATCTATATCTAGTATCTAATACCCAAGAAACTAGTGAAGTAGATATAGACCTTACTCAAGTGGATTTGATAATGTCCCTATTTACTTTGACTGCTTTAGCCATCTTAGATGCTTTCCCAAAGCCCCTTTAGACTTCCTCTTAATATCCTTTAGAGGAATCAATGGCATGCCCACTTCTAAATTTGATATTGGGCTTAACCGTCTTAAACATATTTAGCAACTCAATAAGTGTGCACTCGAGTTTATTCATATCAAAATTCACAATTAGTTATAAATAACTCTCTGACAGAGATTATAAAACTAAGTCAATACTTAGTTCATGGTTCACGACTGAACCCAGTCGAGACAATTTCTCAATTGCAATAATTTTCAGCACTTGAGCACCGACTAAAGATTCCTCTGTCATTTTGCACTGGTATAGTTGTTTGGAAGTCTCATATCCTTCCATACATGATTATTATCATACAACTCTTTGAAATGAAAAATCACGTGTTAGCATCTATACTCTTATTTTGCTTTTGTAACACAGGTGACATAGTTGCTTGCAATACTATCGTCATCTCCGTGTTTATTATAGTAGCTACATTTTCCTTAGTTAAGTCATCAACAGGTGTCTCTGGAAAAAGCTACTTAAGGACATAACCAATTTTCTCATGCTTGAGAACAATTCTCATATTGCAGTGTCAATCAAGAAAGTTTGGTTTGATTGTTGACATCTATTATGCCATATATGGTTACTCATGATTCAACAAATATAAATGACGAAAAGTAAAAGAATAATATATAAAATACATCAATTAATTTAATATGGTCTTTTATCAAATTAATTGTGCTCCCACTATTTAACTCAAATTTATGACCCTCGCATAAATTTATGGAATCCATACTTGACTCCTAGTGGGCTGGGATCTCATTTGTTATATTAAGACCTTAAGTGTACTCAACAAGCCTTAATAAAACATTTGAGTAGATACTTTTATCAATTGTATCTCCATACAACTCCCAGATCATTAAGCTGACAACTCCTTGTCTTCACACATCTTATGTGTTAGCTTAACATGCCTCTAAAATTTATCTCCTTGAGTGTACTCAACAAAAGATAATTTTAGTTAAGTCGAACCGATCATTCAGAAATATCGAATATTTCATAGTGTCAAACATATCCCTAATAGACCAGCATTGAGTGTACTCTACAAGTTGAGACGATTTAGGACTCTCGTTTTTCACTATAATGATGGAAGGCGAATAATAAAATCGACTTAATATTTTAGTGAGGGATTTATCATGCAAATGTCTCATAATAATTATATATATATATACAAGCATCAATCATGCAAATAAACATACATATAATAGTGTGGATGATTATGGACTAATTAACTAGTCTTTCTAAGCCAAAATGAAGACTAGTTGGTCAATTCCTAGGGGTATTGCATTGAATCATGATCAATGTGCCATCTCCATGGTTTCCTCCTCTTCTTTTGTCTTCAATTAGATCAGCTACAACCTGTATCTTATACTAATTGGCACGCATGCCTAAATGAAATTGGACGCGCAGGCCCATATGTGTAATAATAATAACGGACTCGCAGGTCCAAAATAATTAAGAGCTCGCAGGCCCATAATAATAACAATAGTAACGGGCTCGCAGACCCAAAACAATTAAGAGCTCGCGGGCCCATAAAACAACAAGAATTAAATAAACCATTCAACACATCCACATGATCGAGTCCATAATCATCCACTAATAAACATTCATCATATAAATGTTTCCTATATAATATCTAATATTATATGCAAGTATGTTTCAAGAATCTAGCAATTAAAAGTCGTCTAAACTATTTAGACAAATGGATCGAAAACAATTAAATAATTAATTAATCATATTAATCAATTAATTTAATTAGCGGATTTATTTAATTAAAATCAAATTTTAATTAAATAATGAAATAGAGTCCAACTCTAATTTCATAATATAGGGCGAAAATATTTAATTAAAATCAAATTTTAATTAAACAGCAAAATTAGACTCCAACTCTAATTCTACGATTTAAGGCTAACTTATTTAATTAAAATTAAATTTTAATCAAATATCAAATTAGAGTCCAACTCTAATTTCAAGAAGAAATTTTAGAGCTAGATAATTTAATTAAAATTTAATTCCAATTAAATGTTAAATTAGAATCCAATTCTAATTTCAAGAACATATTAGGATGAATTATTTAATTAAAATTAAATTTTAATTAAATACCAAATTAGAGTCCAACTCTAATTCAAAAAATAAATTTTAGGGCGAAACAATTTAATTAAAATCTAATTCTAATTAAATGTCAAATTAGAATCAAATTCTAATTTGAAGAGTACATGGGGAGAATTATTTAATTAAAATCAAATTTCAATTAAATATTAAATTAAAGTCAAACTCTAATTTAAAATGAATTAATATTTTAATTTAGGATAAAACTCCTAAATAAAATAAAATTCAATTAAGGGTCAAAGTTTAATATTTAAGTTAAAATCTAATTTGAACGAAAATATAAACGTCATCAATTTTAAATAAAATTTTAATATTGGGTCAAAGTTAAAATATAGATCAAACCTATTTAAAACACAATTTTAAAAACTTTTTAAATATTTAAATTCAAAAACTTTTTGAAAATTGCAAGTTGACCCAAGTTAAACATAAAGGTAGGTCCTTCAATTTCGAAATTGGCATGAAATGCCCTTTAATTTATTAAATTACAGAACCAGTCCATAGTTTAAAACAATTGCAAATTGACCCTTAAATGAAATTGCAGACAGGGCTAACAAAATTTCATAAATTGCGAAAGAAGCCTTCGACCCCAATCCGTCTCACCCAAAATGAAAACCTAATTTTTTTTTCTTTTTCTTGCCGGTGCTGGTCGGCGTCGCGCGCCGATGCAGTTCGCAGCAACAGCCACGCTGCTAGCAGCGCCTGCTGCTGCCCAGCAACAGCAACCATGCTGCAGGGCGCAGCAGCTGCAGCGCGTAGTAGCTGCTACGCTGCCGCCTGCCACCTTCAATCCAAATTTTTTTTCTCTCAAAACAAATTTTGAAAATATATTTAGAATACAATATTCTAATTGCTAGATTCAAGAACAATATGAACAATTAACTTTTAATTAATCAAATATGCTAAACAGTTCTAACAAGCACAAAGTAGGCTCTGATACCACTGTTGGGAATTTACTTATCATGCACAGCGAAAAATTAAATTAATTTCAATTCTCACCAAGGATCTACTTTGTGTTTAGATAGAAACTGTGATACGAATTATACCTTTAATCAGATCTACAAATTCCTTTGCTATTTTTGTAGTTTTAGCAATCCTGATCTGCCTCCCACAGCTGTCCAATTGTCCAGTCTCCAATGGAATCCACACAGGAAATAAGATTGAGAGAGAACTAGGGTTTCTTTTCTTGTGCTAGCAAGAATAATGAAAATCCATAAACTGTTTACAAGCCCTAGCAGCTTATTTATATAAGCCAAAAATGGCTTGGCCCGTCCTACAATTTAACCCGGTCCAATATTTAATTAATCCAATTAATTAAATTCGGTCCATGAATTAATTAATCTAATTAATTAATTCGGACATATTAATAAGCAATCCAATTAATTAATTATCAAACTCTTGTCAATTAATTAATTGGCGGATCTCAATCTTCTAGTTCTCCTTTTGTGTGTGACCCATTAGGTTCCCAATCACGATACCTAACGACGTGAATTATTATTTCGATCTAATCAAAATCAATAAATCAAAACACTCTTTTGATTTATCACTAATTCACATTCGTCGTCCCAAATTGACATCTAACAATGTGTCAGGAAAATACATGTGACTGGAAATGTCACGTGGTATGACAAAACCAAACTCGTTCGTTTATTGTGAAACTATAATCCCTTCGTCAATATGATCTGATCAATTACGAGATATGAATTTGTGTCAATCTCGATTATTGATCATATCTTTCATTCCACTTATTAAGTCAATGTAAGTCGAAAACTCCTTTTCGACTTATAGGTACACCTTGGCCAAGGATTTCGTTATCAACTTAACTTGATGAAATGTAGATCATAAACTCTTATTATCTAAGAGCGACGAATCCTCTATTGATCATTCGCAACCTTCATATGATTCTTGACATACCCGAACGATGCCGTATTAACGGTCCTTGACAGAGCAACTTCCAGTATCACCAAAGTATGACTGTCCCCACATAAGGTACTATGATGATCTCAAGTCGAATGATCAATTCCACTACCGAACGTTAGAGATTAACCACTGACACTCAGATAGTTATCCATGTGGAATCTCTCAGCGGGTCTCCAATGTTTTGTTCTATAACAAAACATTCACGTGTTCATTTAAGTGTCACTACAATTTAGCTTGTGAGATCAGCTACTTACTTCACAAGTAAGGAATGCCACATGTGGTGGTCTATCCGTAATAACGATATCCGTATCTCGTTATTACTTACGACCACGGATGATTTAAGATTCAATCATATTAATTTGTATCTCACAATCACAACTCCTTGTGATTAACAAATTATCGAGATTTGAATTTACGGACTCTATTATTTAATATAATAGATCTTGCCATAATAAATGCATTAAACATATATCAAAAGTACTTATGCCCAAAATTGATTGGACATACGGCATAATACTTACAGTCGGTTCGCGTGCGCGCGGTCCTAGATCCTATACATAGAAGGAGAAGCAAAGAAGATCGAAGACTTAGCTAACAACTCTTTTAGTCCCACTGAAACTCTATTAAACTTTATATTGGTGAGGGAGTGGGTGTCATATTGGCCGCTGATAGCACCAATAGAAAATGGAATTTGAATATATTACTTTTCTTTTTTCTCTCTTTCTCCGCTGGTGGACCCAGTTTGTTACTGGATCTTAGATGATCCAAGTATAGTTCTGATTTCAGTACAGTCGCATTTTCTTTCCTTTCAGTTGTGTTTTATTTATGTTGTTGTATAACAGGAAGAAGCTGAGCTGGAAGAAGAGGAGAGATCTGAGGAAGAATCAGAAGAGTCGCCTGAGGATGAAGCTGAAAGTGAAGTCAGTAAAAAAATATGGCTCATTGCATTTTTCATTTTAGAGGGTTTTTGATTATTGCATTTTGACGTGTCTTTTAATGAAATGTCTAGACAAATAAACATTTGCGCTCTTTTTTGTCAATGCTGTACGCAGAAGCAGAAGGGCACTCAGCGTATCATTCAGGTTGAAAATCCAAATTTGGCGAAACCAAAAAACGTGAAAGTGAGAGATATCAATGTAAAATTCTCATATAGCTTTTTCTGTTCTATTAGTAGTTTGTAGTGTTTATCATTTACTGAATGATCCTTGTATTTGTCAGATGGACCAAACCACTGAGCTTTCTAGGCGTGAAAGGTTTGTGAATACTTATTTCTTGGCATTGAATGTGAATGGAAATGGTTAAAAAATGGTCATCTTAATTTCCTTCCCTTTTCTTTTTAGCACAATATAACATGGATAATAAGATCAGAGGAAGAAAACTGGAAAGGTCCAATTCAAGTCTCGAATGCTTGCCCACACATCATTATATTATTTCCTGTTTCTTATAATTAGTTGTTGTAGTTTGACCCAAATTTTATTGGGTATTGGAGTCGTGTTTGAAGTGGTCTTGGAGAGATCAAAATTATGAATCGAGAAGAAAGGTCGCAGCATTTTTGCTAGCCCATTGCTAGCTGGCCGCTGGAGCAACACCAACAGTTTTTTCAACAGAAAGTTTTTCGCCCGCCTGTCGCTCGACGCCGCTCGAGTAACAGTGTTTCCCGAGTTTCGTATTTTAACGGTTTTGGACTCCTATTCATCTACAACTTGGTTTCTAGGATTGTATATATATAAGTCACGGCTTGTATATGTATAAGCATTAGATCTTAGTTAAAAGCATTAAGATTTTGTTGTAAACACAATTGCTATCGATTATAGTGGATTTCTCCTTCTTCACTTGAGATTTTTTTTCCACGTAAATCTTTGTGTTCCTGATTTATTCTTCTTACTTCATTATTGTCATAATCTTGTCGAATTTTTAACATTAGTAGCATCCAATTATCTTGATGTCAATGTTTTTCATTTATTTGGGGATGCTACACTTCTACCGTGTTGATACTACTTTATCTTTGTTCTGTCATTGTTTGCAGAGAGGAGATTGAAAGACAGAAAGCGCACGAAAGGTACATGATGCTGCAAGAACAAGGAAAGACAGAACAGGCACGGAAAGATTTAGGTAACATATTTGAATCTGCTCCAGGACTTTGTTTCTTATCTTTTATTATTATGTGTTTAACTCACCCCCAACAAAATAAAATGTATAAAGGAACGGTCATATATTTCCAAAGGAGAAACACCCCGTTGATTGATCGAGATTTTTAACCTTTCAGAGCGTTTAGCCCTTATACGACAAAAGAGAGCAGATGCCGCTAAAAAGCGAGAAGAAGAGAAAACTGGTAACTGCCTGAGTTGGCCAATACTGATAGCTAGCTTTTTGTGTTTTTTATTTGGAATTTTCAGTGGGATCTTATTTGCATTTTCTTGTCCCTGCAGCCAGAGAGCAGAAGAAGTTGGAAGCTCGCAAACTTGCTCCAAGAATTAATGTTAAGCAAGTTTAATACATTACGATGTTAGTTGGGTCTGAGTCCAAGGATTAGTATATTTCTGTATTGGCAATTGTTACAACAGATGTTCACCCCATCGTCAATGCTGGTCTGTCCATGTTATACATTAAAGATATATAAATAAAAATAAAATGAGGTGGTTCGACATCATATCATATATATGGATCATTATTTTTCTGAGAAAATAGGTCTCGTCCTTTAGTATCATTATGAAGTGCTCACTATTTGGAGGAAAGAAAGACACATAAATTTTTTTCAACTTTTGTTTGGCATAATATACGAAAAGTTAAAAGTAAATGGTAATTATTGATTTCGTGGGGCCGTTCTCCTGTAACGATGAATTAAGCCATAGGTCTAAGTTAAAAACTAAAAATACAGCCCAAAAGATTTGTATATTCTAAATGGGACCTTTTGCAATTACTATGTTTGGGTACTAAGCTTTGTAAAAATATTATTTCAATACACGATTATAAGAAAATTGCAGTTAATAGCCTTTTATTTGATTTCAATGAGTTAAAAATCTCTATGGTGATTGTAATTTCAACTTGGTTTCTTAGGTTATTTTACTTATAACGTTATTTCTCATTCGTCACCTTCTCTTTTTCCATTAAATAAATTCCAATTTAGATTCTTACTAGAAGAATAATTAATTTTTCAAACGATCCGATTGACAGATGAGAGAGGAAGGAAACAACTTTAAAATTACAATAACTATTTAAAAAACTTTAAGTGAACAAAAATAACGTTGAAAGAACATTAGCAACCATTGAACTAGCCTATGTTTTGCCACGTGAAGATTTCACACTAGGTCAATATTTAGGTTGGAAAACAGTTGCGTCATTTAAAATTTTTAGGGCATATCCAAGAGATTCTCTATTTTTAAAAATCATATTTTATTATTTGGAGAACATCTATAAATTTAGAGAGTTAAAATTTTGAAATACTCTAATAAACTCTTTATAAATAACATTTAATTTTATTACTCCCAAAAAAATATTTATTATTTTTCTCTATTCTTTAGTTTAACTAACTTTTCTCTCGATGATTTTATTATTTTTGTACATTGAAAATCGAAACACTTTAAATGCATTTAATTATAAAGACTAAGTCACACTCTCTAAATTAAAATGTCTTTTGGAACATGATTTTAAGTGTTGACTCTTTAAAATAGAGTGTCTTATATTTAAAAAGTCTCTTAAAGATACTCTTAAATGTTACCTATATATACGAGTGTTGGGAATTCATTTTCCATTTTGGTTCTTCATGGATGAGGGATTTTCTTTAAGACTTTTGTGAAATTATCACTTGCGGATAACATCGTAAGCTCCCTTTTTATGAATTCCTTAGAATCCCTATCTAACGCGTCTTCAGGCAATTCTCTCGCCTAAGTAGAGATTATCCATATAGTTAGTGACAAGGAAGAAGATGGAATTATGTTTGAGTTGTCATTAGGTATAGATAATTTCTTAGGCATACATTAGTCATTCCCTTCTTACCTTTGATCTTACCTAAATGGAAAACGTAAGATTGATTGTGATTCTTCATCTTCTACTTATAATTCCAATGCCTGTGCAACAAAGGAGATGTGATGCAACAAAGAAAGATCTAAAAGTCAATTCAAGGCGAAACACTATGATTAAGAAGAATTGAAGTTTATCTAGATTATAATAATTGATGCTACCAAAAATTCGCACCTGAAAAATTTCGAGCTTAATGAAGGAAAATGAACACAAACAGAAAACAAAGGCGTCAGTGTGTGTCCTTGTTGCATCTTTGATGCTTAAGTTAGAGAGAGAATTTATGCTTGAAGCTATAAACTTAAAATTACGTAAAAACATACCTGGATAGTGAACAAGGGTCTTGTATTTATAGAGGTAGGTGGTGCAATCCTAGTAGAATTAGGTCACTTGAATGCCTTATCTTATTTAAGAGTCCTGCATGAGGTAAACATTGGAGTTCTACTATAATTGTAAGACCAATCATAGTTGGGTGACAATATAATTGTAGAGGTAGAATCCTTTTAGGTTTGGAGACCTGATAGAAAGAAAAGAGAAATGGCAGTGAGAAGCATGAGATGCCCAAGGACCTCAAGTTTGAGGTCGAGCCCGAGGATGTTTTGGCCGAAGGAGAGAGCTCGAGACATTATGACCTCGAGCTTAAGGTCGAGACTGATCACGTGAACTCGATGATGTTCTAGCCCAAGGAGAGTACTCGAGGTTAGCATGACCTCGAGCACGTGGTCGGGTTGTACAAAAATCATTCACAATAGTGGTCCCCGTGCATCCATGTTCGAGACTTGATGACGTTGCTTAGAATGCTCAAGGTTCGAGGATGAGTTGTATAATTCTTGAGGTGAGTATATATTGATCGAGGTCGAGGATGAGGGTGAAGTCGATACTCCTCGAGCTCATAGAATAGGCCATATCTCTAGACCCCTTTTGTGAACTCCCATTTTGTAATAAAACACTTTGATTTTTGTAAGAAGTGTTTTGTTTGAATGAAAGTACTTGATTTTTAGCTTTATTTTTGCCCAAGTGTTAGAGTGTGTTTGATAGGCATTATTTGGAAAAAATGAATTTTGAAATAGTGATATGATGGGAAATGTGTGGTTGAAAAAGAAGGAAAAGTTATTGATGTGATGGAAAATATTATTTTATTGAAGAATATGTGGTTGAAAATGAGTAGAAGAATGAGAATGAAAATGAAAATGGGAATCAAACAGGGCCTTAATCTCGATGTTATAGAACTTTAGGTTGGGGTTGAATAACACCGACCTTGTATGAAAATGAAAGGAATGGGGTTGAACCCTGACATTGTATAGATTTGAAAGGTGGGGAGGTTAAATCCTAACCTTGTAAAAAAATGAAAGGAAAGAAGTTGAACCTCGACCTTGTATAGATTTGAAAGGTAGCAGCGTTAAACCCAACCTTATATAAATTTGAAAGGTAGGTGGTTAAACCTCGACATTGTATAAATTTGAAAGGAAGGGTGTGTGAACCCAGACCTTATATAAAAATGAAAGGGAGGAGTGTTGGACCCCGACCTTGCATAAATTTTAACATACAATGCTTTATAGTTTTCCAGGTTACAAGGCCAGTTCTTTTACTTAATGATTTTTTAAGACTAATTTTGTAAAATATGTTCGAGGTGCTTGTATCGGGGGAGAGGGCAAGGCTTAGAGGTGCTTGTATGGAGTAAGAGTTGATGTGCTTGCATGTGACAAGACTTGAGATGCTTGCATAGGGCAAGGCTTTTAGGTGCTTACACGAGGCAATGCTTTATGTACTTGTACGAGGTATGACTTGAGGTGCTTGGCAAGACTTGAGGTTATTTAATGGGGACAAGGCTTGAGGTCCTTGCACGGGGCAAGGCTTGTAGGTGCTTATAAGGGAAAAATGTTTTTAAGTGCTTGTACGAGAAAATGCTTAAGGTGTTTGCTCGGGGCAAGGTTTGAGGTATTTGCACCTAGGAGGGAAAGGGCACAAGGGAGGGTAAGGCTTGAGGTGCTTGCTTGGAGCAAGGTTAGATGTTTGTTCAGGGCAAGACTTGAGGTACTTACATGGGGTAAGACTTTGGCCACATTACAAATGGAAAAAATGACTTTATTGGGATAAGATCTCAACGACTTCTTAATTGAGTGTAACTTGCCCTAGTTAGAAATTAAATATGGGCATGAAAGCCATTTAAATAATAAAAATAAGTGGAGCATGAAAGTACAAGAGGAAACAAGTAAAACTCTAATACTTTAGATATATGTCAATGACAAACTAAACAATAACATTAATGATGCCCTCTATTAGTTTATTACTGTCCCCAACTTTTGAGGTATTCTCTTTCCTATGATAATTCCTCGAACACTTGTCTTGACTGACATAATCCCTTGTTGATCAAAGATTTGATCTTGCGTTGTAAGGCTTTGCATGTATCTATGGTACACCCATGGTCATGTTGAAAATCACAATACTTGTCTTTATCTCTAGTGTCAGGAGAGGACATCATCCTCGAGGGCCATTTAAGTTTCTTGAGATCCTTACTCTCTATAAAAATTTGGACTTGGAGGTGTTTAGATGTGGTGGTACGTCCTACTTCTGTTTAGCCCGATCACTATCGTACTATGTGTTGGACTCATGCTGCCTCCTATGTTCGAGCTTCTCAGAGGTCAAGACATAACCCCGTCTTGAATGATTCTAGCCAGTTCACTTGAGTCCATGTAACCAACCTCGAGGTCAAGATTATATGAGGTAATCCCAAGGTTCTGATGCCACTAATGTAGGGACTGGAAGAGGAGCCCGAGCTAGAGCATTGGCCATGAAACCACACTTAGACGTCGGCACTAGATGTGGATTATATTTAACAAGTAATTGAGTCAATATAGCCACTTGTTGACGAGCTCTTCAAAAGTCCCCCTAAGGTAACTATTTCTATTTGGGGTGCTGGTATTTCTGAAGATTCCTCATGTTGCACCTGATGATCCTCAGTAGGGGGTTGTTTAGAAGTGAATGAACTTGCTGGAAGGTGCCCTAAATGTGTTGACCATGGTTTTGGTAGCGTTTCCTATAGATAGCGTAGATGATGCTACCAAACATTCGCACCTAGAAAATCCCGAATTTGATGATGGAAGATGAACACAAACATAATCTCCTTTACTTGAAACAAAGGAGTCAAGGTGTGTCTTTGTCGCCCATTCGATCCTTAAGCTAGAGAGAAAATTTATACATAATGCTATAAACTGAAAATTATGTAAAAAGGTACTTGCATAATGAACAAAGGCTTTATATTTATAGAGGTAGACTGTGCAACCCTAGTAGACCTCTATTTGGTAGCAATTAAAATCTAGATTTTAATTTAAGTCAAAGTTAACAATTCATTTCAACAATATATTTTATGGGTCCCATAACTTTTCAATTACACATTCCATCAACTTCTATTAATATTTACTAAAAATTTGATTTTAATTCCCACCATATAGGGGCTAGAATTAGGTTACTAGAATGCCTTATCTTATTTAAGAGTTTTGCATGAGGTAAACATTAGAGTTCTACTATAATTGTGAGACCAATCATAGTTGGGTGACAATAGAGTTGTAGATGTAGAGTCCTTTTAGGTTTGGGGACATGATAGAAAGAGAGAGAAAATGGTAGGGACGAGCACGAGATGTCCAAGGACCTCAAGCCTGAGGTCAAACCCGACCTCACGACCCCAAGGACGTTCTGGCCCAAGAAGAGAGCTCGAGACCATTATGACCTCAAGCCCAAGGTCGAGCCTAACCACATGAGCTCGAGGATTTTCTGGCCCAAGGAGAGCACTCGAGGTTATCATGACCTCGAGCAATAGGTTGTGGGTGGTCGGGTTGTACAAAAATCGTAAACATCAGTAATTATTTGATGTTATTTTTTATTTCAATTATCTAGATTATAGTAGTTTTTTAATGTTATCTTTATTTCAATTTGTAAAAATAGGAAGTTTTCAAATTTCTTATTTATATTAACGAAATTAGGGTAATGCATTGAATGAGAACTGAATTATATTAATAAAACTATTTTCTTTGCCCTTATTTATTCTCTTGATCCCCATTTCTCCTTCAATTTATTGTTCATTATAAAATTGATAAATTCCTGCATCAAGATGTCTACGGATTGTACATAACTTGGTTGATCATAGTCAATTATGTGTGGAGGTCACCTCCCTTCCATTATCTAGGCCTTTTGTATGTGTATGAATAACCAAATTCATACATATCTTGAGCTTCTTCGCTCTTTCTATGAGATGAAGCGATTGAGAGAATAGAACGGTTATGTTGTTTTCAAGACTAGGCCTAATTTTCATATGCATTGCTGCTCTTCTTCTGATAGTGGGTGGAAAATCATATTCTTCTATGTTCACCTTCGTGAGGTTGAGTTTACCTTTCCACTTGATTGAGACTATTTGAAGCTCACCATTTTCCATCAATGCTTTCCGATTTGAAGCTCCAGTGGAGTCACTGGTCCCACATGGAACAATGGATCAGGACCGTTGCACCTCTTTCAGCGAGCCTAAACCTCAACATTTTGGTAAATGTTAGTTGAGATGATGATAAATGGTTTAATACTATTGTCGGTTAAATGCCTCCAATTAATTTCTAAACCATTATTATTAAGAACAAAGTGCTTTTCAATTCACTCTAGAGAATGCTATTTTGTATGAGCAAAACTTATAGCATTATGTTAACATCAAATTTTTTCATGCTATGTTTAACTTTTGATCAGAGAATAATATTTCTATATGATAATTTAGTAGTGCAATATATGTACAATCGCTTCACCATAGTGCACTAAGATAGACATATATAATGCTGAGAATACATATTTTATAGTGTGGTTTGCTAGCTATTAGTTTGACTGGACTATTCACTCAGCATTACGGGGAGAAATTAGCACTAAAAATTATATATAGAATGCATTATTATTATTATTATTATCATCATCATCATCTTGCAAAAGACAATTCGAATAAGAAGTTCGAAAAATAATTCATGTATATGATTTACTTATCAAAGAGATTAACAATATTTCACACATAATCTTTAAATTCTCCTACTCTATTTGACGTTCTAGGAGGACAATTTTTGTAACATGATAATTGATAAATTTATTATAAGCGTGATTACATTTGATTTTAAGTCAAAAATCTCCATGAAGAAAATGAAGCAAATAAGGAAGATAATCCCATATAAAAAACATATATTCTTGAAGAACATATTGACATATCTAATTATGAAACCTCTAGAAGAGGTTCTAGTATTTGAAATATTGAAATTGAAGATATCTCAATAAATTATGTCGTTATGGGAAAAATATAATTGAAAAGAAAATACTGTCGACAATACTTTTGTATATGATGTAAATCTTCATATTATGAATATTTAGGATATCGAAATTTATCAAATTACATCTATTGAACAAAATGATTGGCCTAATAAAAAGACGCAATCTTAACAAAATTGAACTTAGTAGAGAAACCTAAAGTTGCTAGATTTGTAATTCAAACATCTAAATGTGCATACTTATGAGAAAAAAGAAACTAAGAAAAACGAAGTCATAATATTTAATGTATGACTCTCAAAAAAATGAATTTGCATATACTTTTATAAATGGATAAATTATCTTATTGTAGATTCAATCACAAGTTTATATCTTGTAATCTTGGCAATAAATGAAATTTGATATGCTTATAAGAAATGGGTTATAGTCAACTCAATTGACATGACTATTAATTAACATCGTTGAAGGATTTAATATGCTTGAAGTATATAGTTCAAGTGATATTATCGTGAGAGGAGAAAATATGCATTGTACTCTTTTTTCTTTGACCAAAGTTTTGTCCTATAGGATTTGCTTGTCAATATTTTTAACTAAACAACTTTTGTTGCATCTTTGAAGGATTAATTTACTTTTTTTTTTTAATTAAGATTTCTTAAAAAAATACTACTGCTAATTAAAAAATCAATTGTAAGATAATATTCACTTATAAGTAATGTTCTAAAAAGCGTAAAGAGTGGCTAGATGTGAAATCGAAGCTTCAAGCTTTACGAGTTTAAGCAAATCTAGGCGAGAATTAGGCGTAAAAAAACGTTTTCTTATTTATAATACTATTTTTAATTTTTAATTGTTTAAAAATTTATTTAATAATTAAATAATACATATTAAACATCTAGAAATTATAAAATATAATATTTACTTGATAACTCCTATTATTAGTTAATTATACAATTTTCAAGTGTTGAAAATGCAAAAATTAGAATATTTCTCATAGTTTCAATTTTCAACTAGACAAATCCTACTTAATAGATTTATAGGAATTTCATACATATTTTTGAAGTTTGTATTAAAATGAATTTCAAGATTATAATTACATAATGTATCTAACACCAAAACTTAAATATTATTTAACTATTTAGATAAAGTCATTTTTAACTTTTGTGTAGATAAAATCTTTTAAAAATTTGAAATTAAAGTCAAATGAAAAGTTTTTTTTTTAAAAAAAAAATAATAAGCTAAAGTAAATAAAATATTTTTTAAAAAACTAATAAAGTGCTTCTACGGAAGACCAAAAAAATGAAGGAAAATAATCAATCATTTAGGAATCGAAAAAAAAATGTCTAGGCACGAAACGAGGCGCTTTACCCGAGTTTTGAGTCTAGGCAGTGCTTAGGCGTCGTCTATGTGAACTTTTTAGAACACTACTTATAAGTATTAAAAGTCATTTATTCTTTAGAAATTCACTTATATATGAAAAAAAGTTACTTATAACTAAAAAGTTACATATAGCCCCTATTTGATAGAGATAAAATAGAAATTTAGTAAATTTTAGTAAAAGTTGATTAAATGTGTAGTTGAAAAGTTGCGAAACCCATAGAATTTATGGTTAAAATTAATTGTTAATTTTGACTAGAATTAAATTTTAGATTTAATCCATTCTAAACAAGGGCATAAGATAAAAATTATCTATAAATAAAAGAAGTCATTCATAAGGAAATTTTTTTATAAACGCAACTAAAAATTTAAATATAAGAGAAGGTTTCACTTTTAACTTAAAAACACTTATGTAAACAAATTATAAATAAAAATATCATTTACGTGTAAGAAAAAAAATTCATACAAGAAGACGTTGTAAGTAAAAAATAAAAAAATCTAAAATTTTGTCATATATTTAATTTTTCATCAAAAATACTACTTGTACATCAAGATTTGTACATAATGGTGTTCCCCCTCTCACATGGGAGGACCTACTCGATTATTTTATTCGAGTGAACCCCCCTCTCATGTGAGGAGGGTGTACACCCTTAGGTACACCTTGATGTACCAGTAACAAAACCGATTTTTCATTACCTGTATGATCTTCAAAGACGGTATATTACCAAATACCATATAAAAAAATTCCTCGGTGTTGCACCTTATGACAATATCCTAACCTCATTATTCCCAATCATATCCCTTTTAATCATATTCTTTAATCCAATACGGTGTATCAAATATGTCCTTATTTGTTTTATATGTCCATTATTTTCTTCATTGGTCTTTTAAAGAATTTTCAGTCGATTTGATGAGATGATGCCACTGTTAACGTTGTATTCATCACATAATTGTTGCCATCCATGTCTTGTTTGCAAATTGCAATCTTTAGCTTGGCAGTAATTTTATTTAACACTAGCACTAGTGTTATTAAATTATAAGTTCAATTAAATAAAAAATTATTATCCATTTAATAGGATCTATAATATGCTGATACTTCAGTCGATGTTCAACACCACTAGTGTTAGATAGCATTACTCATAAATTAGAGGGGTTACGTATGACATGATAATTCTCGCCATCTGTTCGATGAATTGCGTCTGAGAACTCTGTATTCCAGACCTTGATCACAGTGATGTTACAAAAGTGAATGCATTATCCATTTATGACGTGATGATTATATTGAATACCTTAATGAGATCTTGGCGCACAAAAAAAAAAAAAAAAAATTGTAATTTATGATCAATCAAGATATATGGAGAAGACTTGGAACACATTGTGTGCTCGTTTGAGTTAAAATTTTATCAACCTTTTTAACTGATCAAACTTTAATTTTAACCACATTTCATTTGACTCACAACTTTGATAAATCTTTCAACCTCACATTTCATCAATTTTTAGCAAAATCTATTAAAACTTTGTTAAACAAGCCATCAAGTTCATAAGAGAGCAGAAAGCGCTTTTTTGCTAAGTGTCTGTTTAGGAGAGATTTTATTGGAAAACATGATTTTCTTGGAAGATATGTGATTAAAAAATAGAGAAAAATTATTGAACCACGTGAAAAATGATTTATGAAAAAATTTCTCCCCAACAAGCTCTAAATTTATGATCTCAGGAAGATAGATATAACACGTGTAACTACTCTATAATCCTACTGTTTTTTGCATCCACGTTTTGACATTAACTGAAGTCAAAGCCCAAAGGAAAGAGTAATTACCTGGTTAGTACACGTGTTAATTACATAGATTTAGATGGTCCCCTTTTCTATCAAGTACAGAAGAATCTATGTCACTTGCCTTACACAATTCCACCACAACAAATTACTCTTCTTTTTCTATACATTTGCTTTTTCTGGGTAGTTAAAATTCTTCATGCCTTGAATCTTATTTCTACAGGAACTAGCCGGAGCAGCATCCAGTCTTCTTCACAGCGGATACATCGTCTTTGGTTCCGATATTAATGGTTTGTCCCTTGGGCAAAGCTGCAGGATCATCTCCTATGTCAAGAGCCTTCTTGCTGACTACACGATAGATTTGTGTCAAGACTTCTGTAAAAGCTTTTTCAACATTTAAAGCTTCCAAAGCCGAAGTTTCCATTAAAATTGTGCCCTCCCTTTCAGCAAACGCCCTTGCGTCTTCTGTGGGAACAGCTCGCAGATGACGAAGATCTGCTTTATTTCCAACCAGCATGATTACAATGTTCATGTCAGTGTGACCTCGAAGTTCCTTCAACCATCTTTCCACATTTTCGAATGTTACATGGCGTGTGACATCATAAACAAGTAGAGCGCCAACAGCTCCTCGGTAATAGGCGCTCGTGATCGCACGATACCTGGAATTAGCAAGAAATCAATTTTATTTTCATGCAATATTGCGTAGATACGTCCAAGAAATTCTTGTTCTAACCCTACATCAATAGAGTACATGACATGACTGCAGAGAATAAACATGCTTTGTAGACATTCAAGATTTGGACAAGACTTCCCCAACTGATATTATTAGGAGAACCCTGTGGACTGGCAATAATCAAAATTCACGGCAATTAGCTTAGTGGGTTTCTCTGTTAAATTGTTAATGGAATCACACAGCATGCAAAATCCAAAAGAGGAAAATTTACTGCTGCTCAAATCTAACCATGGAAGTAATAAAAAGTGCAGGCCAACAAGAATTCCAACAATAAATTCTTCACACACCCCCCCCCCCCCCCCCCTTCAAAACTACATAAGAATCTGTCCAATTTTGCTGTCCATCCAATTAATTATTGACTATATATATTTTGAGTTAATATTACTTCCTAGAAAAAAAAAAAAGAAGCAAAAACAATAAAAAAAACAAAAACAAAAAATTTTCAATGCAGATACACCTAATAATGGAAAACCAGACATGATTGTGATACGATTTATATTAATGGGATTCTTCATGCCTTACTCCTCAGGCTCTAAAATATCAATACTATTCCAATCAAACCACTAGGTTGCAATCAAACAAGAACCCCCCAATCAAATTTCATGACAACGTATAAATGGTTCATAGCAATGACTGGGTAAGAATAAATAATACCTTTCTTGGCCAGCGGTGTCCCAAATCTGGGCCTTGACGACCTTGTCTTCAACTTGAATTGATCGGGTAGCGAATTCAACGCCGATGGTGGATTTTGATTGCTGGCTGAACTCATTGCGCGTAAAACGAGACAGAAGATTGGATTTTCCTACGCCAGAGTCACCTATTAGCACTACCTTAAAAAGGTAATCATAATCCTCATCCGCCCTGTACGCTTCCATCCTTTAATGATCCTTTTCTTTCTGATAATAATTGTTAAACGTTTTCAAAGGTTTGTTTAACTTTTTGGTGATGCTGGGAAGAGAGAGAGAGAGAGAGAGAGAGAGAGAGAGAGAGAGAGAAATGTTTGGGTGATTTTGATGGATGCAGAATAGAATGCCATAAACTGGCTCCGTATATAGAGGAGCAAGAGAGAAACAGAGATTCATCTGAGAATGAATTATATATATATATATATATATATATATATATATATATATATATATCACGAGGGGTCCAGCATATTTGAAAACATTAAAAATAAAATAAAACGATAAATATTTTTCGAAACAATGCATAACTACAAATGTTTTTAAGATTACAAGAATGCCATAGTTTTTCAGTTCGACAAGGCTAAAATAAAAATATATCTTTGATGGGTTTGTGATGCCAAATCAAATAAAAGGGGGCTGTGATGATAAAATTGGACTTGGCCCATTTGTTGGAGAAAACTCCCATTGTCCAGTAACACAAGAATAGGCCCAAGACCCATGACCCATTTGATCTACCAAAGGTGTTGCTCTGGACCGTTGATCTACATCTTGATCGAACGGTGGGTTGCTTGTGTATAAGTAGACCATAAACGAGATCTCTTGAGGTAGGGTTTTCATTTCTTTTCTACGCCGCTTCTCTAGAACCTTCTGGGTCGTTTATGTGACTTCACCTTCTTCATCATTTCTTCGTGAATCTGGATATAGATCAAAACCTCTGGTTTTGACCTTCGATCTTTGTGATTTCTGTGTGTGTCCGTTTGGCTATATGTGCGAAGCGCTGTCGATCGGTTGGTCCGGTCTCAGTCCATTGCAGTGGCTGTTTGGTTGATCATCTATAGGGCTTGGGTTCCTTTGTGGTCTAATTCTTGTACAGAAGGGTACAATGAAAAGCTTTCTGAGCCCTATGTGTTGTAAACCGAATAGAAGAAGTGTTGGTGTGATTCGTGTTTAGTAGATCTGTTTCAGTTGGGTGTTTATCTCTACATGTGGTATCAGAGCCTTACATAGGCTGTTCGAGTCCTGTCCTCCTCGATTTGATTTTGGAAAATCGATTTCCATAACTGGATCTTGAGAGATCCGATTTACAGGCTGATTCGAGTCCTCTACTTCTTGATCTGGTTTTGGAAAATTAATTTCCACAATCGGATCTTGCAAGTTCCTTCATACGGCATTTCGAGATTGTTTTTCTCTTTGTTTTTCGGTTTTGGAAAATTAATTTCCATAACCTACAGGCCTTAACCTTGTTGTTCTTCGTGATTAGAACTCGGTTTCGATTTTTTGTATGAAGTATTCTTGAAGGAGAAATGTGTACTGATAATTTTCTTTGTGAATCTTGCAGGTGAATAAGCTAGTACTAGATTATAGAGTTAATTTGGCTCGACTTTGCTTTGGTGAAAAAATTTCTAAACCTAACCTTCTTGTCTATGCAACTTACTGCTGTGTTTACATAAGTTGTAAAATGTTTTTATATTGTTTCATTTCATGTGTTGAAATGAACTGAATGTGTATCGAATTTCATCATTTGATATTTGATATTTCCTATACATCGGTCATCAGACCCCTTTTCCCCTAGTTTGAAAATTTTCATGTGTTGATATTTTGTTATGACTTATACATCGGTCATCTTACCCCTTTTCCCGTGGTTGTGTGCTTTGAATTGAGCCTTGACCTGAGATCCTGAATCTCACGGAATCCTGGTGAATTCAAACACGTTGAAGTTGTTTTAATTACCTGTAATCCGCATTATTACTCTTGTGACTGTCACTGTGTTTATGTGCCTATTCTCAAGTTGACAGATATTTTTTCAAATCTCGTTTTCTAAACTTTGTGTTTATTCAACATACTTTTTGGGAAAATCTGTTTTTTCTGTTGAATATAGACTTCAAAATTTTTCTTGTATTGATTAAAAATTTCAAATGACAACCACTACATTTGAACTTGGAATTTTTAATGGAAAAGGGGATTTCCCCATTTGGCAGCAAAAAATGAAAGGAGTCATTGTTCAACAAAAACTTGCTAAGGCTATAACTGATGAACTTCCTGATACTATGACTGCTGAACAAAAGGTTGAAAATGATGAAATTGCATACACCTCTATTATTCTTCGCTTATCTGATCAAGTTTTAAGAAAGTAGGGAAACTTGATAATACCAAAGCTTTGTGGGAAAAATTGGAAGAACTTTATCTTGTTAAGTCTTTACCAAATAAACTTTTTCTTTTAGAAATGTTTTTTTAGTTTTAAACTTGATCCATTTAGAGATTTAGATGATAATCTTGAAATTTTCAATAAATTGGTTCAAGATATCACTAATGATGGGAAAAAGATATCTGAAGAATATAAAGATGTTATACTTCTTAATTCGTTACCTGAAGCCTATAGGGAAGTCAAAAATGTCATTAAGTATGGTAGAGAAACCTTGACTCTAGAAATTGTTGTTAGTTATTTAAGAAGTAAAGAATTAGAGATTAAGGTTGAGACACATGGTAAGAGTCTGAGAGCTTGTTTGTGAGAGGTAGACTTTTTACTAGGCAGAAAAATAGTCAGGGTAATCAGAGTAACCAAGGGAATAGTAACTATAGGAAAAAGGGGAAGGGAAAACCTAGGTCTAAGTCTAGAGATGGGAATAGGAAATGTTATGTGTGTGGTAAAACATGACACTATATAAATGACTGTTTTAAGGAGAAAAATAAACAAAGAGACATGAAAGTAGATGAGGGAAATGTTGTTGAACTCTTAGGTGGTGGGACAGTTGATGTCTATGTGGTGACTGAACCTATATCTGATCTGAATACTGCAAAATTTGTAGATAACAGTGATCAGAATTTTGAGTGGATTTTAGATTCTGGCTATACTTTTCATATGACCTCTATGAGACATTGGTTAGAAGATTTTAGGGATCTTGATGGTGGGGAGGTTGTTATGGGCAATAATGTAGCTTGTAAAGTTAAAAGGATAGGTAGTGTGACCTTGAAATTTGAAAATTGTACACCTTCATCTTAGAAAGAGTTAGGTATGTTCCTGACCTAAATAGAAATCTGATTTCCATGGACAATCTTGATGACATGGTCTTTATGACAAAATTGGAGATGGTAGTTTGAAAGTAACTAAAGGTTCTTTGGTTATTTTCAAAGGTACCAAGAGGAATGACATATATGTCACTAGAGCTAGTGTCATAAGCCATACTGCTGAGTTCTCTAGTGCTAAAATTGATGCTACCCTAAAATGGCATAATAGGCTAGCACATGTGAGTGAAAAAGGCCTGCAGATTTTAAATAAGAAAGGTTCATTTGGGAAGGATGTAATCTCTAAGGTTCCCTTTTGTGAGTATTGTACCTTAGGGAAACAACATATGCTTCATTTTAATACTGGACAACATAGGACTGCATTTATCCTTGATTATATTCATTCTGATTTGTGGGGCCCATCTTCTACTATTACTGAAGGTGGAATAGATATTTTTTTATCACTAATTGATGATTTTTCAAGAAAAGTGTGGGTTTATCTTTTGAAACAAAAACTAGACACTTTTTCAAAGTTTAAAAATTGGAAAACTTTAATTGAAAATCAAATGGATAAAAAAATCAAAGTTTTAAGAACGGACAATGGTTTGGAATTTTATAATTCAAATTTTGATAAATTGTGCAAAGAAGATGGGATCCTTAGGCACAAAACAGTCCCCTAAACTCCATAGGAAAATGGAGTTGTTAAAAGAATGAATAGGACTATTTTAGACAAGGTTAGATGTATGATGATAAGTTCTGGGGTTCCTAAAGTACTGTGGGGTGAGGCTGTTATGACAGTAGCGTATGTTGTGAATAGGACCCCTTCTAGTGCTCTAGGTGATAAGACACCTGAAGAGGTATGGTCGAAAAAATTATCTGATTATACTATTTTGAGAATCTTTGGGTATGCTACATTTTCTCATCAAAGTCTAGACAAATTAGAGCCGAGATCTTAGAAATGTGTTTTCATGGGGTATCCTGAAAATGTTAAGGGATATAGACTTTGGGCTAGAAATAATAAAGGCTTTAAAATGATAACCAGTAGAAATGTAGTTTTTAATGAAGCTAAAATACCATGTTTGCGTAAGAAAGTCCCTAGTGATGTTCCTGTGATTGATAGGAATGAATAAACTAGTATGAAGATGAAATTAAGTCACTTTCGTGAACTTGTTGGAGAAGAACAAGCTGAATTTAAAGTTGATGAGGAAAGTGAAGGTGTCATAGGTTCACATGAACCTATTGAAGGTAGTGACATGATCTGGTGAATGAGTTAGTTGATCCTTTGAGAGATTATCAACTAGCTCGAGATAGAACTAGGAGAGAAATAAGGGAACCTGTGAGAATGAGTGATTATGAGTCCCTTGTTGTTGTGTCATACCAAGATTTAGCTTTTAAGGAGCCTAAAACTTATGAAGAGGCCTTAGGTTGTCAACAATCTAATGAGTGGCTGAGTGCTATGGAAGAAGAAATGAAGTCTTTAGATAAGAATAACACTTGGAAATTAGGTACTAAACCTGAGAGTAAGTCTTTAGTAGATTGTAAGTGGGTTTATGGAAATTCTTCTAAACAGCCTCTTAGGTTCAAAGCTAGGCTAGTTGCAAAGGGGTTTACATAGAACTTGAACAAATGGATGTTAAAACTGATTTTTTACATGGTGACTTAGATGAAATAATTTACATGGCTCAGCACAAGGTTTCATTGATTCTAAAAGGCCTAATCATGTGTGTTTGTTAAAAAAATCCTTATATGATTTGAAACAATCACCTAGACAATGATATAAGAGATTTGACAATTTTGTGTCATCAATTGGTTTTATAAAAAGTGCCTTTGACCATTGTTTGTATTTTAAAAGAAATGAAAGTAATGAAGTGATTGTTTACCTCCTTTTATATGTTGACGTATCTGCTTTTGTGTGGACTTAAAATGAGTGATATAAATGACATTAAAAAGGCTTTGAGTTCTGAATTTGAAATGAAAGACTTAAGACATGCTAGGAGAATTTTAGGAATGGATATTAAAAGAAATAGATCACAAAAATCTCTTCTTTTATCACAATATGATTATGTGAAAAAAGTTATATCCAAGTTTGCTATGCATGATTCTAAGCCTGTCACTTTGCCTCTTGCTTGTCATTTTAAGTTGAGTAAAGAACAAAGTCCACATGATGAATCTGATGTTAAATACATGCAAAAAGTACCTTATGCTAATGCTGTTGGTTCTGCGATGTATACTATGGTGTGTACTAGGCCTGATGTTGCACATGCTATTAGCATTTTGAGTAGGTTCATGGCAAACCCTAGTCCTGAACGTTGGACTGCCTTAAAGTGGCTTTTAAGATACTTGAAAGGTTCTGCTGATTTAGGTTTGCATTTTAAATCTAGTAAAGAGGGAATTGTGTTAAGAGGTTATGTGGATTCTGACTATGCTAGTAATAAGGATAATAGGAAATCAACAACTGCTTATGTGTTTACTTTGTGTAATACTTGCATTAGTTGGAAGTCCCAATTGCATCTATTGTTGCCTTATCTACTACCGAAGCTGAGTATGTAGCTGCTACTGAAGCTATTAAAGAGTCTTTGTAGCTTAAAGGCTTGTTGAGTGAATTAAATGAATTGCATAATCCTGTTGTTGTCTATTGTGATAGCCAAAGTGCCATACATTTGTGTAAAAATCATGTTTTTCATGATAGAACAAAACATATAGATGTTAGGATGCATTTCATTAGGGATATAGTTCAAAAAGAATCCATATTACTTGAGAAAATCCCTACACAATTTAATCACGCTGATATGGGAATAAAGGTACTGCCTCTTGCTAAATTTAAATCATGTTTACAAATTCTGAATATTGATACTGGATAATTTTGTGTTTTCTGTAGGAGATACTTTTCTTGGTGCTGGTGTTAGTGAATAGACTGATGTGTTTGGTTGTTTGTGACATTGGCATCAAGGGGAAGATTTGATGGGTTTGTGATGCCAAATCAAATAAAAGGGGGTTGTGATGATAAAATTGGGCTTGGCCCATTTGCTAGAGAAAACTCCCATTGCCCGGTAACACAAGAATAGGCCCAAGACCCATGACCCATTTGATCTATCAAAGGTGTTGCTCTGGACCGTTGATCTACATCTTGATCGAACGGTGGGTTGCTTGTGTATAAGTAGACCATAAACGAGATCTCTTGAGGTAGAGTTTTCATTTCTTTTCTACGCCGCTTCTCTCGAACCTTCTGGGTCATCTCTGTGACTTCACCTTCTTCATCCTTTCTTCGTGAATCTGGATATAGATAAAAACCTCTGGTTTTGACCTTCGATCTTTGTGATTTCTGTGTGTGTGCGAATGGCTGTGTGTGCGAAGCGCTGTTGATCGGTTGGTCTGGTCTCGGTCCATTGTAGTAGCTTTTTGGTTGATCATCTATTGGGTCTGGGTTCCTTTGTAGTCTAATTCTTGTACAGAAGGGTACAATGAAAAGCTTTCTAAGCCCTATGTGCTGTAAACCGAAAATAGAAGAAGTGTTGGTGTGATTCGTGTTTAGTAGATCTGTTTCAGTTGGGTGTTTATCTCTACAATCTTAATTTCAAATTTCGTTGGAGGCCAACTAAATAATGAATGATGTTGCTAAATCAATAAAAAAATATTTGAATGATTCTCATGTTTGTATTTCAAAAAGGATTCAAGAAGACTTCACTTTGAAAAGAATTACGATCTATGTCAACAAAAGGAAAGAATAATCGGCCCCGTTCTGGTTCCACTAAAAAATTGAATTAAAATCTAATTCAATTTCAATAATTAGTTTTATCGTACATATAATGAAATTCAAAACTTTTCAATTACACAATCCACCAACTTTTATAAAAAAAAAACATGATTTTTATATAAACCAGAGGTCCTCATTTTCATTCAAGAAATTCTCCACTTGGAATGAACAACCAGTCAAATATCTAAGAGTATTGAACCATACCATCAAAGGTCAATTTAGAAAAAAACTCTCTAAACTGAATCTTTTTTGATGGGTGATTATATTGTCACCATAATTTTTATTTGATATACCACATTTTAATTACAGGTAAGTTTATCAGTCTTTGCCCATTGTAGCAATTATTTCTTTAACTTTTTTTCGTCGATTTCTTATTTTCTACATTCCATTAATTAGTACATCTCGTTCTTGGTAATGATTTATATAAAAAATTCATGCTTTGAAATGAGGGAAACATAATTTTTCGCACTTTAATCTATGAATAACTCAACAAAGAGATGCAAAAGATACATAAAATTGAACTACATTATTTTGTAAGAGTTAAGATTGAACATATTATTAGTTGAATTAATGTAACATTGTAAGTATTAAAAAATTAAATTATTGTATGAAACCCTGGAACCAAACCAAACCGAATGAAATCAAACTTGAACAGTTTCATAATTAAATTTGGTCTCGATGGTTTCTATTTACTAAATACCCGAAAATGTGGTGCATTTCTATTTGAGTTGGTTATTAACATTTTTAGTACATTGCCATAAAGTACTTACCTTAAGGTTATTGTTGAATATGTGACTAAGTGGGAGAATGTAACCGTTTATGGTACATTCAATTCCACGGATGATGAAAGTTAAATGGTGAGTTTATTAAGTGTCAATAATAACTTCCCATTTACTGAAGGGAAGTTATCGTAGGAAGACAACCACATCTTTGATGGATGGATGTTGATAACTTCTTTCCTGCATAAAGATGCCAAGGGTCCCTAACAAAATGGGTACAAAATTCCCTGCAATATTTTCTCTCTCAAATTGAAAATCCTATGTGTTTATTTTAATCAAATAAAGGGGATATAAAGTGAGTGTTGGCTAGAAGGCTAGTTGATAGTGCCAGGTTTAATTTCTTCTGCATATTTTCAATTAATCATGGATTACATGACTGGACGTACGAATTTAATTTTCTTACAGTATAAACAAATGCACTAATAAAATTATTTCAAATACAGAAATAACAATCTTAAAATAGGAATTAGAGAACCATGTTTGAGCACGCAAGTCCTATGTTCTCAACATGAGCTTTATAAACTTTAGAGATCTGTCTTGATAGGCAGAATTCATTGGTTGTTATGAAGTTACAACATAGGCATTATGGTTGAGAAATTTTGTCAAAGACTTAAAAATTATTGATGCTGTAGAGAAGCATTTGAAGATTTATTGCGATAATTCGACTGTAATTTACTTTTCAAGAAATTGCAAAGGTGGGAGTCGAAACAAACATATCGACATAAAATATTTGGTTGTTAGAGATCATTTAAAGAAAAATGAAGTAGAGATTAAGCATATCAAGAGTTATCTTATAAGAGCAGATCTCATGCCTAAGAGCTTGCTAGCTAAATTTTATAAAGCTCATGTTGAGAACATGAGAACTGTGTGGGGCTCAACTCTTAGAAATCCTTGCAAAACAAGACATATGTTCATGACTACAAACGAACATAACAATAAGATCTTTGTAGTGTCCAAAAGAATCATTTGTGAACTATATAATTATTTACACAAAAGCAAAAATGTTCACAGACATTGTGATAACTAGTCAACTAATAAAGTAATATACTTTTACAATAGAATGTTTAAAAGATAATCCCCACCTAACTATGCAGGTTTCGATCATTGAACTTTACACCGTGTCTTTATATTTCCCCTTTTTGACATATTTTGTTTCCTATTTAAATTTGAAAGTAAAACACATCATTAAAGAAAAAGACTTCAGGTTACAAATTATAAACTATTGGTAGCCTAGTGATAAAATATTTAATTTTTTTTTTTTTTTTTTATCTAAGAGACAAGATTTCAAATTCTCTGGATCACAATCTTACTTTTCAATTTTTTTATTTTTTTATTTTTTATTTTTTCTGGAAAAATTTATGCAATTAGTCCCCTACATTTAGGAACCTCTAGAAAAAAATGGTCCAACCATTGAAATTAATTTTTTAATCTCCACCCTTCAACTCCATTGGCATATTTTATCATTTTTGCATAATTTCATTAACATTATCATTAAATTTTCCTCGAATGAGATAGACACACTTTTTTAAACAATAAAGTTGAAAAGACTTAAGACATACCTAATATTTCATATATATTTATTTCATTTTCAATTCTAAATATAGCTTTATTGTTTACACTTTCATTTCTCTATCTCTACATCTATACTGTTGATTACTGACAATAATACCGCCTTCAACCATTATTGGGCTTCCATAATAAAAAATCGTAGCTCTGCCGCTGACCAAACAAATCTCTTACATAATTGATGAGTTGCTGTCAATTTACCACAATATGACATCAAAGAAGTGCTAAAATAAGGAAAAAACAATATTTTTTTTTTAAAAACCATCCTATATTTCTATAGTGATGTCATAAGTCATAACCCTCTTTTACCATTTTCTTTTCTAGAATATCACGTAAAGATTATATGAAAGATTAGTTGTGATATGACTGTCAATAAAACATTTTCCTTTAGTTTGGAAGATGGTAAGTGACATATTGGAGATTTTTGAAACTATATTGAAGTTTAAATTTCGATGATCCAATTGAAATAATTTTAAAAATTATATTTTTCTTTAAGATAAAAGTATCGATATAATATGATTACAAAAAACAAAATGATTAATGCATGTAAATATAGGTGTAATGATAGAAAAGATTTAAAATTTCATCAAAGTTAATAATTAATTTTAACAACACATTTAGTAAGATATACATTTTTCAAACACGCATTTTGTTAACTTTTATAAAAATCTACTAAAATTCAAATTTTTTATCTAAACAAAAAGGGGGCTAAGTAATCTATTTTTAAATTTAATAGCACGAAATCTTTTAGTAAATATTATTCGGAGGAAAATGGTTATTGTACATCACTATTTACATAATCTTTTACATATTAACGAGGTGTCAAAAAGAAAGTTGAGTTTTTTTTTTTTTTTTTTTTTTTTTTTTGATGGGATTTTGACCAAAGAAGTTGTGAATTACATGCAACACAACAGTTATTTATATGTTGAACTGATCTATTCGTTTAATATACTTGGATAATAATTAGGTGTTGACACATTATGGATAATAATGGGTGCGTCTTAATAGGTAATTAGTACCTTGTCGTTCTTAATTATAAAATAAAATAAAATTATAAAGGACATGATGTTGTAGAAGTCTAGGTTAATGTAGCTAAGAAACTTGATGCATTCTCATGGAGGTCTACTTCTAATATGATTTATATTGAGGAATGAGTTGACACTACATCTGCATGGCCATTTGACAAGGTTGTAATGGAGTAAAGATCATAAATATACATTAAGGTAAACTTTGTACGCTAATATTTTCTCTAATTAACAATTTTATTTACATGTTTTTACGAGCTTATAATATCTTTAAATTCGATCATTTTAAGATTTAAATGCATCAATGTTTTGATAGATTTAGTTTTGGAACATATTGCTATTAGTATGTAGTGTGGAAATACAAATAACATTAGACTCTCTATTTTTATAAGAACGTAGCAATACATATTGTGAGAATAGTGATAATTTTCCCTTTGACCTGATTGAAATGTTTTTTGGCCTTTGACCAGTTTTATCCATTAAAAAAAAAACATTGCATTTTCTTTTTTCCCTTTACACCCTTCAACCCTAAAGAAAAGAAAACAACTGTTAATAAAACTTAAAAGTGAGAAGACAATGATTCCAAAACCGGAAAGGAAAAAGCAGTAGCAACAAAGAAGAAGAAGAAATTAAACTGTATTTGTGTACTTCAACATTCAAACCTTCAAAAATTAAACGGGCATTTGCAAACTTCAGCTGTACCTATCTAATTTCGACGACCACCGCGATTCTTAATTTGCGCGAGGAACTATTCAAGTCGTGAGGAATATTAAGCAAAATTCTTATTTATTGAGGTAAAATACTGGAAATGTTGAATTGAACAGTATGATGGAAGTCATAAGCCGAGCTTGAGCTTGTTGGAGTTATACATCATTTTTGTTTGTGGGTTCCTTATTAATTGCTCGGAAAGTTCAGAATTTACAAGTTAAGGCGAGTTCTTTATTATTTTCTTTGAATTACATCAGTAGAATTATAGTCTAAAATTTACTTTGAAATTGATGAATTTTTGTTGTCTTTTGGATATTTAATGCAAAATTGAATTGCAACCTTTTTCATGCATTTTTAGCTATTGAGATTTATACTACTTTATGTTGGAATATACTTTTGTGCTGAACAATGTGAGTTTTCTAGCTACTGAGATGCGGAACCTGAGAATATTCAAGGACCCGCTACCAGGCAGGGTAAAGCCAACAGCACAGAGACTATCGCAATAATGGGGGATCCTTATTTGATGCACCAAAAAGCAACTCATCATATATATGACACAGCATTAAAAAGGGAAATAAGTGCTCAAGTTAGGTATATTACTTTAAAACGACTATAATATTTTTAAACGACTATAGTTGTTTCGTAAAAACGACTCTACCTATTTTCCTACCTTAATGACTTTAGTCGTTATAAACAATTCATCGTGCTCTACTAAAAATATTCAAGTATACCGTATTTAGATTCTAAGCATGCGACTTACAATAATGCATAATGCAACATGAGGTGAGAATCAAACTTCTAACATTATCGTGTTTGGTTTCAACTTATTAGTTTAAAATGAATAAGAAGACAAACTTCATTATATACAATTCCTCGTGCTCTACTACCAATATTCAAGTATACTGTATTTAGATTCTAAGTATACGACTTACAATAACGTATAATACAATATGAGCTGAGAATCAAACTTCTAATATTATAGATCATGTTTGGTTTTGACTTATTAGTTTAAAATGAATAAGAAGACGAATTTCATTATATACATTTTATCGTGTTCCACTAACAATGTTCCAGTATATCGTATTGAGTTTCTAAGTATGCGACTTACAATAATGTATAATGCAATATGAGGTGAAAATCAAACTTCTAACATTATAGATCATGTTTGGTTTCAGCTTATTCCTTTAAAATGAATAAGAACTTCATTATGTACAATTCATTGTTCTCCTCTAACAACGTTCAAGTATACCATATTTAGTTTCTAAGTATGTGAGATAAAATAATGTATAATGAAAGATGAGATGCGAATTGATTTGGATAAGCTAAATCATAACGTTCTAAATATTTAGTCGATTGATTTGGATAAGCTATATCATAAGTTAATTTAAAATCAAGTTTGGTTTGATTTCAAACTATTTCATACAAAAATGTACAGAAAAAGGAGTATATAATCGAAAAACGAGATGCGAATTTGAAAAAGAGTCGTTCTCGTGTAAACGACTGAAGTCGTTCAAAGCGACTATGGTCATTTTCCTCAATTATTATATGAAATCAACAAATTTGGCATGATTTACGATAAAAACTCACAACATAAAGCATAAATTGTAATAAATAGAAATAAATTTGCATTGTTATCTAAACGACATGTTGTCAACTAAACAAACAATATATTAATCCTTCAATTTTCTATCAGCCAAAGGTATTTGACTTGTACATATTAGTTGGTTGTGCCTAGTTACGATATACCTACTACCTTTGTGTGTTTTGAGAAACTTTCTAGTTGACGGAATCCTTGTTATTTTAGTATGTCCACCTCGTGGTCGTACTAACGGTTTGATTAGGAATTTTCCAATCAACTTCATTTGGCACAAGAAAAATAGTATCACTACGAGCTACTCTCCAATATTCAATAGTATAATACAGAGAGCAAAACAAGTAAATTGAATAGCTGCTCTTTTTTCTCATGGCTACTGCATGCTAGCACGGTAAATGTTCTAATTGAAATCGTCTACAAGTATAAATTTTTTCATCCAAGTTAACAGTAAAATGCATGGTGTCATTCCTCACATCTACGTGAACTAATCGATCGGCTCGACAACAAACTTCTTGGCTTTATCAACATTCTTACGCAATTTTTCTTTGATTATTGGCATTAGAGTGCTTGTACAGCTCTGTACATTTGCATGCCTCCATAAAACCATTTCTACAATCTTTTCTTAATACTCTCAATCAATGCAAATATCAGATTCTGTTGATCTTTCTTAAACACTGAATTCAATGACTCTGCATTGTTCGATGTCATGATATTGTAATGGTTTCCTTGAAAGTGTGACTTGGCCCAAGTATGGAAACGTGTTTTGACTAAATAATTCCAAGCTTTAATATCAATGCTCTCAATTTCGCTCATATGATTTCCAAACTCTTCTAAAGTATATATGCCTTGCTGCTTTCTTAAAAAGTTGGAAAATCTCAATTTTTTGAGTTACGATCATTAAGTTATGTTTTATATGATAGATAGAATGACCATGATGAGCATTTTAATAGACAACTTGAACTCCATTGATAATACTTGGATGTCGATCAAATATAACAACAAGATCTTCAGTATCACTCGTTACTTCTTTCAACTTCGTATAAAACCAAGTCCACGATGCATCATTCTCAGAGTCAACCATACCCCCAAGCAAGATGATAAATCAAAATATTTGCATCTTGACAAGTAGCAACAATCAGCGTACCTTTATATTCCTTGGTAAAAAATGTTCCATCAATGACAACTACCTTCTGCATTGAAGAGAGAAATCTGTGAATACAAGGTCCAAGAGCCATAAAAAAGTAATTGAAGTGGTTCTCACTATCAATCTCCAAAGACAATGCTGTTCCAGGATTAGTTCTAGCCAAATTATGAGAATATAAGCCTAATTTAGCATAACTATCCTCAAGGAAACCTCTTAAAACTTCTAAAGCACATTCTCGTGACTTCCACGTCCTCTAATAACTCATGTCTACCCCAAATTCCTGACACGTGTCATTAATGACATCTGTAGGTCTATATACAGTGTTGAGATTTTGAAACTTAGACATTATATGTCTTCCAACAACCCAAGATCTTGCCAATTTATGATCATTTCGTCGAATACTTACAGAGCAAGTATGTTAATGTTCATACTTGTGAACTTGAAAGTAATCATAATTTTTTAATTTAGTTGCTCGCAAATGCCATTTGCAATTTTCATCTATGCAAACAATTGTATAAACTTCTCATTTGATTTCTTCTCTCTAAATTCAAAGTTTTACTTCGTTGCAAGCATGTGGACTTCCATCATAAGATCTTTTTTTGTGTTGAAAATTTGACTATATTCTAAATTTGCTTCTTTAGGAATCATATGTGACGAAAGAGTTGAAGCTACAAGGTGCTCATTGGTAAAAAGATTTTCTTGTCTATTGTTTTGAATCACCTCAGATCTGTGTGTAGAGAAAACAACAGTATTACCATTTTCAGTAATATCCACATTATTGTCTTAGGCTATCTCCAACTCATTCCAATTAATATTCTCAGTCCGATCCACTTCATTGTCATCATCATCTACTTGCATTTGACAATGAAGATTGCTGCCTTCATTTTGCATTTTACAATGAACTTCATCGCCCTCTACTTCATAAAATGAATCATTATCTTCTTCTTGTGGATGCTCAACTGGATCTTTGCTAACAAGGGTTACAGAACTAGACAATGAGGATTTTTTTTTTTTTTGGTTGAGAGATAGCAACAACTGCACTTTCTTGTCTGAAGTAATTTTAATTAGAACTGAAAATTGTCCATTTTCAGGGAAAAGAAATCTAATCTCAATTTCATGTGTAGATGAATCAACTTTACAAATGTTTAGCAATTCATAATATAGGTAATGATATGAAGTATCTGAAGATATTGGAACTTCTTCCACCATTTCATCACTCCTGCTTCGTTCCATATCCATTTTTCTTCATCATCATTAATAAAGTCACCAAAATAAATTATAGTAATCCATGTTGTTGAATCCATATATATAATTAGAATAGTAAAATTTTAGAAAGTTAGCAAATAATAAATTATAGTAATCTAAAGTTTCTATGGTCGTTTCAAACAACCAAACGACCATAGTCGTTTAAATGACTATTAAGTTGTTTAAAATGTCTATTCTAAATTTGTGACTAAAATATATGAGATTAAGTCACTTGAGATCGAAAATGAATTCAAACACTTAAATAAACAGAAATGGCAATGAATATATGTACAAATAAAAAAATCAAAAGATTAGAAAATAATTAAAAGTGAGAAGAATATCTTACCAATATAAAATGAAGAAATATAAGGGTTTGTTCATTGAATGTGCTTCTTTCGAAAAATAGATAAAAAAAGAAAGAAGAAAATAGAATAGTTTTTTAGGCCTTTTTCAAGTTAGAATATCCAAATTATCCTTGTACATATTGCTGAAATATCCCAAATGCCCTTAGTATATAATGACCATAATGCTCATTTTTCAAATTATAATCGCTAATATTTTGCTCTTTTTTATATTCCAGCTTTCTTTTTCTCTTTTTCGTCTTCTTTAGTTTATCTATGATCTTCTACTTCTTTGTTCTTCTTTCATTTTTTTTTTAAAATCTAGTTTTCATCGAAGTATAAAGAAGTACATTCAAATAACCAACCCTTATATTTCTACATTTTATATTGGTAAGATATTCTTCTCACTTTTAATTATTTTTTAATCTTGTGTTTTTTTTTATTTGTACATATATTCATTGCCATTTCTATTTATTTAAGTGTTTGAATTCATTTTTCGATCTCAAGTGGCTTTTAAAAGAAAATCTCATATATTTTAGTCACAAATTGAGAACAGACGTTTTAAACGACTGTGGTCGTTTAGTCATTTGAAATGATCATAGAAACGTCTGCAATCAATTTAGATTACTATAATTGATTATTTTCTAACTTTCTAAAATATTACTATTCTAGTTAAATATATGGATTGAACAACATGTATTGCTTATATTTTATTTTAGTGATTTTATTAATGATGACGAAGGAAAATGGATATGGAAACGGAGCACGAATGATAAAATGGTGAAAGGAGTTCCAATATCTTCAGATACTTCATATCATGATCTATATTGTGAAGTATTAAACACTTGCAAGGTTGATTCATCTTCACATGAAATTGAGATGATATTTCTTCTCCCTAGAAATGGACAGTTTTTAGTTCTAATTAATATTACTTCAATCATGCAAGTGTAGTAGTGGTTGCTATCTATCAACAAAAATAATTCTCATTGTCCAATTTGTGTGACCCTTATGAGCAAAGATCTAGTTGAGCATCCACAAGAAGAAAATAATGATTTATTCAATGAAGTGGAAGACGATGAAGTTTATTGTGAAATGCAAAATGAAAGCAGCGATCTTCATTGTGAAATGCAAGCAGACGATGACAATGAAGTAGATTGGATTGAGATTATTAATTGGGACGAGTTGGAGATAGCCCAAGACAATAATGTGGATATTACTGAAAATAGTAACATAGTTGTTTTCTCTACACATGGATTTGAGATGCTTCAAAACAGTAGAGATGAATTTTTTTTTTTTTTTTTTACTAATGAGCGCATTGTAGCTTCAACTCTTTCGTCAAAGGTGATTCCCAAAGATGCAGATTTAGAAGATCGTCAAATTTTCAACACAAAAAAGATCTTATAATGGAAGTCCTCATGTTTGCAACGAAGTACAACTTTGAATTTAGAGTAAAGAAGTCGACTATGAAAGTCCATACAATTGTTTGCATAGATTAAAATTGCAAATGGCATTTGCGAGCAACTTAATTAAAAAATTATGATTACTTTCAAGTTCGTAAGTATGCATGTGAACATACTTACTCTCTAAGTATTCAACAAAAGCATCATAAACACGCAAGATCTTAGGTTGTTGGAAGACATATATGCCTAAGTTTTAAAGTTCCAACACTGTATATAGACCTTCAGACGTCATTAATGACATGTGTTAAGAATTTGGGGTAGACATGAGTTATCAGAGGGGTACGGAAGTCACAATAATGTGCTTTAGAAGTTTTGAGAGGTTCCCCCATGGATAGTTATGCTAAATTAGACTTATATTATCATAATTGGGCTAGAACTAATCCTGGAACAACATTGTCCTTGGAGTTGATAGTGAGAACCACTTCAAGTACTTTTTTATGGCTCTCGGACCTTGCATTCGCGGATTGCGCTCTTAAATGCGAAAGGTAGTTGTAGTTGATGGAACATTTTTGCTGGGAAATATAAAGGTACGCTGACTGTTGCTACATGTCAAGATGTAAATATTAAGATTTATCCTCTTTATTGGGGTATAGTTGACTCAGAGAATGATGCATCGTGGATTTGGCTTTTTACGAAATTGAAAAATGTAACGGGTGATATCGAAGATCTTGTTGTTGAGTTTGTATTATCAATGGAGTTCACGCTATCTATTAAAATGCCCATCAAGGTCATTGCATCTATCATATAAAAGACAACTTAATGACCGTAAATCGAAAAACTGAGATTTTCCAACTTTTTAAGAAAGCAACAGAGGCATATACTTTAGAAGAGTTAGGAAATTATATGAGTGAAATTGAGGAAATTGATATTAAAGCTTGGAATTATTTAGTCAAAGCACGTTTCCATACTTGGGCCAAGTTACACTTTCAGGAAAATTGTTACGATATCATGATATTGAACAATGTAGAGTTATTGAATTCGGTGTTTAAGAAAGATCGACATAATTCGATATTTGCATTGATTGAGAGTATTAGGAAAAGATTGCATAAATGGTTTTATGAGAGGCGTGCAAATGCACAGAGCTATACAAGTACTCATAACGCCAATAATTGAAGAGAAATTGAGTAAGAATGTTGATAAAGCCAAGAATTTTGTTGTCAAGCCGATCAATCAATTCACGTATGCTATTAGGAGCGACACCAGGAATTTTACTGTTAACTTCGATGAAAAAACTTATACTTGTAGACGATTTCAATTAGAACATTTACCGTGCGAGCATGCACTAGTTGCGACAAAGAAGAGGGGCTATTCAATTTACTTTTTATGCTCTTTGTATTATACTGTTAAATATTAAAGAATAGCTTATATTGATACTGTTTTTCCTGTGCCATGAAGTTGATTGGGAAATTTCTGAAAATTTTGGCTTTTTCAATGTGTCGTTGTCATTACTATGACAACGAGGTGGACATACTAAAACAACAAAGATTCTGTCTGCTGGAGAGTTTCCTAAAATACCCAAATGTAGTAGGTGTGCCACAACTGGGCACAAACAGCTAACATGTATAAGTCAGATACCTTTGGTCGATAGAAGATTGGAGGATTAGTATATTGTTTGTTTAGTCAATAGCATGTCATTAAGATAACAATGCAAATTGATTTCTACTTATTAAAATTTATGCTTTATGTTGTGAGTTTTCGTCGTGATTCGTGTCAATTCATTTGTTTCATATAATATGTGGTGAAAATGACCATATTCACTTTGACCGACTCTAGTCGTTTACATGCAAATGAATCTGCAATCTTTTTTCAAATCCACATCTCGTTTTTCGATTATATGTTCATTTTTCTATACATTTTTGTATGAAATATTTTGAAATCTAACCAAACATGATTTTAAATTAACTTATGATTTAGCTTATCCCAATCAATCGACTAAATACTTTGTACACTTATCCAAATCAATTCGCATCTCATCTTTCATTATACATCATTTTATCTCGCATACTTAAAAACTAAATACGGTATACTTTAACATTGTTAGTGGAACACGATGAATTGTACATAATGAAGTTCGTCTTCTTATTCATTTTAAACTAATAAGTCGAAACTAAACATGATCTATAATGTTAGAAGTTTGATTCTCACCTCATATTACCTTATACATTATTGTTCGCATACTTAGAAACTAAATATGATATACTTGAACATTGTTAGTGGAGCATGATGAATTGTATATAATGAAGTTTGTCTTATTCATTTTAAACTAATAAGTCAAAACCAAACATGATCTATAATGTTAGAAGTTTGATTCTCATCTCATATTGTATTATACATTATTGTAAGTTGCATACTTAGAATCTAAATACGATATATTTGAATATTGTTAGTAGAGCATGATAAATTGTATATAATGAAGTTCATCTTTTTATTCATTTTAAACTAATAAGTTGAAACCAAACACGATCTATAATGTTAGAAGTTTGTTTCTCACTTTATATTGCACTATAAGTTATTGTAAGTTGCATACTTAGAATCTAAATACGGTATACTTGAATACTATTAGTAGAGCACGATGAATTGTATATAATGACTATAGTCGTTTTAGGAAAATGAGTATAGTCGTTTGAGTCGCTTTAAGAAAATGGATAGTCATTTTAAATGACTATAGTCATTTTTATGACACAACTGTAGTCATTTAAAAAGACTAGTCATTTCCAACTATAGTCTTTTTGTTAAAAATCGATTGCAGTCTTTTTAAATGACTAAAGTCGTTCTTTTCGAAAAAGACTGGAGTCTTTTAAACGACTCTAGTCATTTAGGAAAAATAGCAGTCGTTTTCCTTAAAAAATTATAGTAAACAACCAACATTCTTGAAAAAAATTCGACACTATCTTCCTTGTAATATAAACTAAATCATCATGAAAAATAAACTACTATTCATAAGACAAAAAAAACTCGGCATTCAACATACACTATAAAATTATATTTACACTCATAACTCATAAACGGCTTGTTTAGAGGTTTTGGTATTCCTTTCTATAGCAAGAGTACCAGTCTCCAAATCGATGTTGATTTCCTTCAGAAGTAGCGGGACAATGATACTAGCTGCCTTCAAGTCATCATTGAGTTGATCGCTAGTAATGCAACCCTTATCAGGATCATACACAAATATTGTCACTTTGCAAGCCAATGTTTGCAAGTACATAAAGAAAAATATACATGTGTACATTCATGCCATTTCCTTCCAAATGATGGCTTGCCCTGGTGATATACTCCATTAGCTCTATCGGAATTCTAAAACGATCTCCTGGCTTACGTAAATCAAACGTAGTGAAGGACAATTCATTATTAAATTGCACGTCCAGAATAGCTCGTGAACCATCAAATAACTTGGGATATTTTGTTGCTCGAGCCTGTAACAAATGCAATGTCATGTAAACATGCCGAAAGTTGAATATATAGTTATACACAAAATAATCAAATAACACAAGTACTGAATTAACATACTTGCTTCATCTCGAGATCATCTCCCTAGTTTCAACACATCCTTAAACCATTTTTTCGCATCTTCTAAGTTGATATGACCTAACTCATGTGAGACACTAAAGAAAAAAATAAAAAAATTTGTAAAAGAATACAAGTGATAAGTAAAATAATACAAATTCAATAAAAATACTTACCCATCACCTAAACTGGGTGCCATTTGGAGAAATGCTTCTTCTTAACTGGGTCAACATCTTGAAAAAGATCAACACTCGTGTTGTCAACATGTCTTCTCCACTTAGCTCCAGTCGTCTATGGAGAAAAAACTAACTTTGAAGCTTTTTTTAAGTCTTTTGTCTTGCATCAGGGCATCAGTTTGTTAATAAGTTATCTTAATTTCTCTTTTTGCAAGTAAAAACCTTAGTGTACATCCCTATCCTCTCATTAGTCCCCACATCAATGCCAATTGTATCTATCTCCCTCTCAATATTCCCTGCTACAATCTCTTTCACAAGGGGACGCCTCATGCTTCCCGGCTCAGGCATAGGTCAAACTATAAAAAAAGGCTAAACTCTTTCGCTCGTGCGCCATACTCATGGCTCACTCATTGCTAAGGTCTAATTCAATTTCAAGTTAGCGGTCCAGGGGCTATTCCTACTGCAACTGCTTTCTTTAGGAAATGTCGACATCTACTCGAAATGGCCTAACTATTTTCTTTTGCAACTTACTTATCCTATCTTTTGTTAACGACTCTTCTTCTTAGTCAAACCTTCATTCTCTACTACCTTGATGATGACACCTTAACCCTCGTGGTCAGATACCTAAAATCTAATTCGATGAGTGTAGTCTTGAACTCTTTCAGTAAGCATCCTTTCTGAAATCCATTCTTGATTGCCATTGAAATTTCCTCTAAAATGACTAGGTTCAAGGGTTTTAAAGAAGATGTTCCCTGCCTTAGTCTTACTCTCAATGTTCCCTGCAGCTGCTTCCCTCTCAATCTCCTATGTCTCAGCCTCCATCTCAATGCTCATTGCAACTACTTCCCTCCCAATCTCCCTTGTCTCTATCTCACTCTCAATGCCCCTACCACTGTCTTCATCACAGCGTCCCCTGCCTCAAACTCCCCTACAGCGTCCCCTGCACCAGTCTCTCCAATAGTGTCCCATTCCTCCATCTCTCTTTCAGCTTCTTCATGGTTATCTCTCCATGTTCCAAATACTCCATCAGCCCAAATGAATGGTCTCTGTCGAGATGTTGGCTCGATCTTATCCAATTCATTATAGTGTCGACTTTCCTATTTATTTCATATTTATCGGATAACCTCTCCACGTGGTACAATAATTGTCTCAACATAACATTGTGGTTGCAAGAAGCTCGAGGCTGTGTAGAGGTCTTTGACTTGTAGGAACAGAGCGTTGATGTACATGAACAGTGCCCAAATTTTGCACCTAATGGAATAAGAGAACATACAGTTAGCACCAATTCATCATACGAAAGATTATAACTTAACAATAAAAATGAACATACATCATCTTCACATATATTCAGATAGATTCTCTCCCTTTGGCTCTGTGGTAGATCTATATCATCATCTAGTACTGCATCATCAACGTATGGGTATCCTCCGTCCTCATAGAGATAAAACATCCAACATCGGATCTTCTTTTCTAGTTCTGTGAACGAAGAAATTCACATATTGTTGTTTAGTCTCATCGGGAGAAACTATCAATGAGCAACAGACTTGTATCAATGAGCAATAGACTTGTAGCTTAATAATTGACAAGAAAAATCCTTTTAGCAATATTTGAGGTAACGTGCAAATGTAATTACAATATATAAGATATACTCGCTTGTGGGTCATCCAAGACTTCAGCAATATCATGGGAATTAGGAGTAAATGCTAATTTTCAACGGCACATTCTCGACAGCCAACGATAAGCAACCTAGCAGTATACATGTTTGCTATTCATGGAATGGACTTGGACGCCCACACCTAAAAGAAGATGTATAAGTTGTTTACAAATATTTAAAATCAAATAAAAAAAGTCTAAATCACAAGTTTTGACCATTTACCTCTATCGCTAGTGGAAACCCCCACAAAGAATATTTTGGTTTAGGATCCTTTGACACTCTAAGGAATGCATTATTGTAAATTTAAAACTTTTTGTTCCCATGGATATCCATTAAATACCTCCAAATTATCATCTACATCTAAGGTACGAAAATCTATACATTTTTTTGGGATCTCAACACGGTCTCATATATAAGAACTAAACCCAATTTATATTTATCATCCATGTCTTCTATCTCTATTTCAAAAGCCTTATTTAATTCTTTAGGCATGACCTTACTTGATGTTGGGAAAGTATTTAGTTTTGAATCTACCATTTTCATTAATGTGGCTCTGATATTTCTCCTCATTAGTAGGACTTAATCTTGTAATTAACGTAAACTCATACAAGGAGAAACGGGCTGCTTTTTCCAATCCTAATAAAATCATAGTTCATCCTCGTTCAAAGAGACAACTCGTCGTCATAACAAGTTGTGAATTAGTAGGGCAAATATTTTCATATTCCTAATGTCCAGTAGCGGATCCATCACCCGACGAGGGGGCCAGGCCCCGTGAGCTGGAGTTACCTGAGTGAATTTTATAGAGGAGGTTTGGACCGGTTGGAGAAAACAGTTTTAGGTGGAAGACGAACTGTGTAAATTGTGTTGGGCCGTTTTTTTTTTTTTAATAAAATAGTGGGCTTTTCATGTTGATTGTTGGGCCTTTTTTTTTAAATGGCTAAAGGCCTGAAGCCTAAATAGAATCTATACAAAACAAATTTACATTTAAAACAATTGCAATGAGTTTAACCACAATCAAATCCGCCGCTGCAGTTGTCTAGACTATCTTCCTGCTCCAGTCCAGCTGCAGCCTGCCTCCAAATGCCAAACGTAGCCTCCTGTCTTCTCCTTCTAGCCGCCTGTCGCCAGCTCACCACCATACCGACCTTGCCCTTATCAGTTTCTTCTTTGGTTCTTTGAATATATATATATTGGTTTAAATGTTGGTTTAGCTATTTTATGATCTAATGATCTATGAATTATCATTTATGAATTACGAGTTATTTGAAATTTTGAGAATATGCGATATTAAAAATTAATAGGAGTACTGTGATTTTTGAAAATGGAATATGATAAATTAGGGAATTTATGATTTATGATAAATTGGTGTTGAAATTTAGAAATTGAAACTTGAATAATATTTTTAAATTACGTAGAGAAATAAATTTTTCAAAAAGTTGAGAATGAGGCAATTTTGCAAGGACTTCAAAACATGAGACCCGCATAATGCATTTTTTTGAACTTATAATTACAGAGTGAGACTGTATCATGTTTTTTATATTTTTATTTTAGATTGTATTGAATTATATTTTCATATAAATATATAATTTTTATGTTTTATAGCATTTATATATAGATAGAATTTTTTTTAATATTATTTAATTTAATATCAATAAACGATGTCGCTATTATGGTCGTTAACCGTTGATGGTTGACGACCGCCCTAGCTAAGTTGAAGTTCTAGATCCGTCCCTGCAGTACTGTCGTATAATTTATTGAAGCATGAATTCAAGAACATCTCCTTATGAACATCATATACTTTTTCCACATTTGACATGTTAGAACTTATCATGACCTTAACATCACATCGATCACCGATGTTGTATATGTACTCCATCCTGCAAGTGGCATGAGAATATTAGTAATGATGACTTCCAATACTATCAGAAAGTAGATACACGGGTAGCAATGTTAATTGCATAACCATCATCTTGCAAGTAATGAAGTAACTTCACTCTAGATGTAGTTTGAAATTCTTTTACATGCAATATTGAGAAAGGATGTTTCCACAGAACGGGTAAAAACTTTAATCCTAAAAGGATGCATTTTAATTATAGTGGCTTCAGAATCAAGTTCATTGAACAGGTTGTTTGAGATCAAATGGTGAAAAATACATTGTCTCAAGTGTGTGCAGAATACTCTCCAAATTAAATAGAGGGATTTAGTTGTGGCATTCGATATGATGGAAGTCATAAGCCGAGTTTCGAAAAGTTATTGTTTATCGTTAACCTCTATGCATTTTCTACTTCTTCAGAATAGCAAAACCAATAATAAACTAGGATTCCAAAACGCCATTCTTTCCCAGTACTTTTCCATTATTCACCATATTCCAACATAAAGTAGCATAAATCTAAGTAGCTAGAAAACACCCACTATTCAGAACACAAGTATATTCCAACTTCTCTCTTCGCTACCGTGAGATGTGGCGACAACTTCTCCCTTCGCTACCGGCACGTGACACACGAAAATGTGTTCGACTTATAGGACCGCAAGTATACGGTTTGTTTCAAGTAATAAAGTGAATTTTTAAGTCCAAGTATCGTTCCCACAGAGATTTAATAGTTTGATTCTATCTAATTCAACCTTAACCGAAACAAAATACGTGTTTGAATGTTTGTAACTAGATTGCAACTAAACTAAGTAAGTTACTTATGCAAAATAAAATGAAATATCTAGTTAAATGCAAAGTTAACTACGTGCAATGAGATAACTAAATGCAAAGTTGTTGTAACAATCAAATAAAAAGCGTACTAGGTTCGCGAATCCCCATGTAACGATCTATTTGAACCCTAGTTCTACAATTTGACAACACGTTTGAATTATGACGAATCAATGTTCCTATTTTATTCAAAACCCTCTTTCGATTAAGGTTGAACCTATTTTCATATACGACACCGACTATATCTCTATGACGGGAGCAAATATACAAAAATGCATGGAGTTTTATGAACACCTAGAGATTCACGTAAAGTATAGCGATATATATCTATCCCCTATCGGACCCTACGATGATTTATATTCTGTCTAATCTATTTCTCCTCTTTTGAATGGATGAAATAAACCACAACAATAAAATTATCATTGCGCATATAATTATGGATAAAAATAATGCATATAAATCAGTCATCAATCCAAAATCGCGTTTTAACGTCAAATATATAAAACTAGAAATTAAAATATCATATTACATGGTTCATCGTTCACGTAATACTATAAAATCTAGCCTAGCATGATAAAACTAAGAAAACTAAGAGAAGAAAGAAAATAAATTGAAGAAGACATCACCCTTTTGGATCTTGAAGTGAAATCTCGAATTTTGAAATTAATCTCCTCGTTCTTCACCTTCTTCTTGCTCTTCAATATGTCAATAATGGTAGAATAATGCGTAATCCTTGTTTCTGGTCGTTATTAGGGTTAAAAAGAGGTCTAAGATTTGTTTCCATAAGAGATTGAATCAAATAAGGAAACCAGATTTTTCACGCCGGATTTGTTCTATGCGACAACATAGTGTAATTCCATGGGGTAGCATAGTTATGGAGGATTTAGAAAATGCACTTGCTGGTCAAATCTATGCGGTAGCATAGATTTACACTATGCTACAGCATAGTGTAATGCAATTTGGAGATTTTCGCATCTTGATCCCTGAATTCCATTCATTCATTCTTGAGCTTTTTTCAACTTTCTTCTTTCTTCTATTCTTCATATCATCACTCAATTTGGACTTGGCTCTCTTCGGGTCAACTTTTGAATAATTGCACTCAGGTCCCTGAACTTTCGTTTCCTTTCATTTTGGTCCTTTTTTCGCTCGTTTTAGCATACTTTTCGTTCCATATATCGATGTAGTCCTACAAACACAAATTATATCGAATTAAGCCATATTTCAATATATACGTTCACAATTAGCCATGTTTTGTGGCCTAAATAAGTGTGTAAAACGCACTAATCAGCACGCACCACCCCTTTAATCCCAGATTTGGTCTCTCACTTTATTGAAGCTAAATACATGAATAAATTAGCCAAGTTTTTCTGCCTCGCTTGGGGTTTTTGGTATCAGAGAAACAAGTAGGAATTTGATAAGGTCATGCTGAGCCCAAAACAAGTATCAAACCAAGCGTTGGGTCTGATGCAGAAGTTTAAGTCTTGCTCTTTAACATCTTATAGCCAACCCGATGTTCACCTTAGATGGAATCCCCCCTCTGCTGGTTTCCTCAAGCTTAACACAGATGGGGGCTATTTTACGTGATTCTACATGGAAAATGATGATGGCAGCTTCTATAGTGGAACCAGAAATGGAAAACTCAGAGGTGGTGGAACTAATGGCGATCTTCAGAGGGCTCCAATTATGATCCACTATGGGGATTTCCCATATTCAAGTTGAATCCGACTACCTCCTGGTGATTCAAGCTTTGCAACAAAAGAACATGATGAATTCATTGCTTGGGAACCTTTTTCTGAAGTGCAGCAGTTGACCAAGGGTTTTGCAAGCTGTGTTTTTTCACATGTGTATAGGGAGGGTAATGGTGCAGCCCATAAATTGGCTCGCAATGCTTGGAGAATTGAAAACATTGAACTGTGGTGGGATATGATTCCAGACTTCCTATCTCAAGCCTTATGGCTTGATAAATGTCTGTAATTTTTTGATATCCAATGAAATGGTTATTTTCCATAAAAAAAAAAGTATATTCCAACATAAAGTAGTATAAATCTCAGTAGCTAAAAACGCATGAAAAGGGTTGCAATTCAATTTTGCATTCAATATCCAAAAGATAACAAAAATTCATCAATTTACGAAGTAAATTTTAGACTATAATTCTCCTGATGTAATTCAAAGAAACTAACAAAGAACTCACCTTAACTTGTAAATTTTGAACTTTCCGAGCCAGTGGCGAATCTAAAACCTGGCGAGGGGGCGCGATCGCGCGTGCTGGATCCGCCGGTAGTTGCACTTGTCATTGGGTGTTGAGGGAGAAGCTTTTTAGTTGCAGAGAAGTCGTCAGAACCATGGAAGCTGGGGTCTGACTCCAAATAATCTTTTCAGATGACGCCGCTGGCCTGCCTCTCCGGTGTGACAATGAGTGCTTTTCTCTTTCTCTCTTTTTATTTTTATTTTTGTCCTTTTAATTTATTTTTTGATTTATCATTTATTTGTGAGCTATGAATCTATTACTTATGTTTTACTAGTTATGATTTATGTTTTTTGAGTTTTGACTATGATTTGGATAAATAATTCAAGATGAAATCCCTAACTTCTAGTTCTAGTTCTAGTTCCTATTAGGTTGTTGCCAGTTCATTAGATTTTGGAGATTATAAATAATTTGAACTTTGCTAATATAATAATGCTTGTTTAATTAATTTTAATTGTAAACTAAATATTGATATTTTGTTAATATATATTGCTTGTTTAATTAAAAAATAAATTGGGGCATGATTGTGGAATGATTTTTTCATCCGAAATGAATGTTCGTACTTAGTTCTAGTTCTAGTAGTGCATCTAGTTCTTATAGTTCTTGTCTGTACAATTTTTTGAATATTATTTAATTAAATATTAATAAATGATCCCGCTATCACGGACGTTGACCGTAAACGTTCAACGTCCGGCCTAGTTGAACTCGAATTCTGGATTCGTCCCTGAAAATGATAGCATTTTTCGTACGCTATAAATGAACTAATATGTTTTAGTGTTATGGTCCAATTTTCGGCCATTAGCGCCTATGCGCTGAGAAGGCAACAAACCAGATACTTGAAAGGAAGAGTTGGTTAACAGGCCTGGGCCTAATATTTCATTGATAATGTATATTACTAACCTATTCAGTCATGAATAAAATCCACGTAAAACCATAACCAGGTCAATCAGACGCAGTAGCAAATTTTAAAATGTGAATTTTCATGCAAAAAACAGGACTGATTTGACGATATAGAAGGAAAACGAATTTTGCAGATTGATATTTCGATCAATCAATCCCAGTTTCCCCCACTAAAGTATTATGCACATAAATTAACATATTACAAACCCTGTTCAAGTCAATTTGCAAGTAATCACCCTGCAATCTTACACACTCAACCCCACTTCATCAGTTAGTAGACAAAGCCTGCCAACTTAGTCAACTAAGTCGGTGGATGCCAGGCAAGAACAGGTTGATTTTTGATATACCAGAACAGCTTGTGAAAAGTGACTTTAGGTCATTGATAGGACAAGCTGTCCCTGAGATTGGGCTTATAGATACAATGCATGATAATCCAGTTCAACAACTAATTCAAACCGATTTGCATAATGTAGGATTGAATATCATAAAGTATGGGGGCTAACAAAGAGAATAATCCACCGTAATCGGAGGTGGAAGTTATAACCTTTCTACTCGAGGACTAGGGAATATGAGTGGAAGTTTTTTGGATACATTCATAAAGACCATGAAAAGGAGATAGATTTTTCGAATTTGGAATGTGATAACAAATTTACACAATCTCCCTTAAGCAACAAATATAGAAGTGAAAATGAACTATAAAGAGACCATTTGTTTGGAGTAACGTTTGATGACGAAAAGTATAATTAATATGCTGGAAGAATAATTATTTATCTATTAATTATACTTTCCGTCTCCGAATATTGTTAGTTTTCATAGTTTTATTTTTTATCATTAATAAAATAAACAATCTAGAGTGATTAAAAAAATAATCCCTTCATCATTCATCAGAAAACATAGATTCCTTTTTTTTTTTTTTCTTAATTATGAACAGAAATTGTACGTTATCATGTTAAATTGGTCTTGATTGTAAAAGTTGAATAGAAAGATGTGAAACATGTACATTTTAACTAAAATTCATGCTCAAACTGGTAAAAGAGAATATCCCACATCCATTAGATATAATAAATACTGAAATAAATGAAATTAAGCATAGATAATGATAAGTACACATAATAAGACCATTGATGCATATTTATATCATAGTACCCCTTGGAACACGCTCACACTACAGAAGAAACTGTAAAAAAAAGGCCCTTAGAGGGCTAGGAGAGACACTTCAAATAAGAAAACTAAAAATAATTGGCCCTTCTCTTCAACTCAGTCATTCATATGGAGATGAAGTTAACGAGCGCACTAGATAATAAAAACCACCATCTTGCAGAGGTTGAAGAGTCACTCCCCACTCATCTGTGAGTATCGGAAGGCCAGAGGAGTGTATGAGTATTGCATCTTCACCGAATGTATCTCTCACATTGAAGGGTCCCACTGCTACCTCAATGCATGCATCATCGATAAACACTGTTGACTTTTTGGGTGATTGAACGGAATTGCCTATTCCTGCACCAACAAACATCATATCATCAACTCCAATATTTCTGGCTGATGTGGTTATCAGGCTATTGCGTCAGTCTGAGAGTTTACCCAGTGCGCACTCGAAGGGTAGCGGCTGAACCCGTAAATAAATAAAAAAAAAAAACTCCAATCTTTCGGTTTTTTAATTCATAATAGCACGGTATACTTGAGAATATATCGTGCCTTGGCCATACTTTTCGTATGTAACATAAAGAGTAATTGGCACATTCTAATGTCTCTATACAAGAAAAAAAAAATTATATATGACTTAACCTTTAATTGGTGAAAGTTTTTTTTTTTTTTTTTCAGATTTTAAGTTGGTCAAAATTTTTTTTAATCATACATTTTATTGAACTCACAATTTTTATCCTCTTTAGTTATATACTTTATGGGACATACTAACTTATATATTTTCCTGCAATAATGTTAGAAATGTCCATTATCCATAACGCATGAAAAAAAGTCTATAACAGTTACAATTAACAGTGGACAGTGAACCTCAGTCAATTCATTGAAATTCGAGATAAACAAAAGTGATTCTCATTGTAAAATGAGAATAAAAAATATAGTCGTTATGGACCCCATACAAGAGATGAAAAGTAAAAAATGGTGGCTGAATGTAATGGATGACGATCATATTTTTCATTTTTATAAAGAAAAAATGGCTACCAAATGTGGCCTTAATTTGTCATTTTAAGTTCTGAACAATCTTCTTTTAGATAGAAAAAAAAAAAAAACAAAAAAAAAACCCCCACTTTTTCCTTCAATAAACCCTAATGAAAGAGAAAACGAGGTGAAAAGCTTTTACCTTGAATGGGATTGATTGGGGATGGAACAGAGAAAGACGGAGGAACAATGGTGTGAGTAAAGGTTGGTGATGTTGCTACAGCGTGGCTTAGCTGTTGCTGCAGTTTAATCTTCTCATCTTCAGCTTTCTTCAAAGCCCCTTTATTCATCCACATAAAGTCACCGAGTAGAAGATTAGACTGATCTGTAACATTTGGAAAGCAAAACCCTTGTGGCAAAGCAGCAGTGGGACCTTTCTGCACGGGGAAAAAGAAGGGATCAGCTATCAAATCACTCGGAGCTTGAAAAAAGTGCTGATTCACTGAAGAAGTTGGGGAAGTTGAAGCATTTAACACAGTAGTAGAACCAACAGAAAAGGTATTTTCTGTTGAATTTGAAGAAAATTTATCTGAAGAGGAAGAAGATGGAGCTTTCACAAGAGTTGAGGAAATGGTGGTGATGGGCTGACGGGATTGTGACTTGGCGTTTGTGTTTTGAAGTTGGCGTTGCTTTTGTTTGCTTCTTGATTTTCTGTTCTGAAACCAATAGAAAACATTGGCATCTCCCACTTGGCCATACTCTTGTAACTGAACCCTAATCTTCTTTATCTCATCCCTTGAAGGATTTACCATTCCAGAGTTGAAAATGGCTTCTAGTATTTGGATTTGCTCCGGTCTCGGGTTCCATCTTGGCTTTGGTTCTGGAGTTTTCTCTTCACCTCCGGCTCCGGCCACTGTTGAAAAATAACATCAATTACTATACAATAATAGATGTAGAAACTCGTCCAACGTCCAAAGAATGAAAAGCACGTTGAACCACCTCATGATCTCACAAATTTACCTATTAAAATTTACTCGTCTTGACAAATACAATTTTCACGAAATTTGAGTAATTAAATACCTGATGTATATGTCGGTTTTTGGCAGCTAGTCGACATGATAGAGGAGTTGATGCCATGTAACCATTGGTGGTGGGTGGCGGTGGTGTTGCAGGGGTTGGACTTGAACATGCTTGGCCAATGCCTATTTGATGAACCCATGATTGCTAAAATGATGATATGAGAATTATACCTGCTTTCTTCTTATAGCCTGCAGACCTAATTACAATCCCATTTTCAGTTTATTATGAATAAATAAACAGTAGGTACCATCACCCCATTCATGACATTAAAAGTAGGTAATTAAGTTAAAGCGATAAAGTAATGTAAAAAATAAAACTCGAAAGAAGAATCGCCTGCAAAAGTGCAAATTAAAATGGAAAGGGAATTGAATATAAAGTGAAGCCCCATACCCTTCCTTAAAAATTTGCTTTAAAACTAGAATCACTTGTTGAGTACTTATAGTACAAGTCATTTCCCGCGGAGGAAATGCAAAGAAAACAAAACATGGAGCACATGCTGAGGCTTACAACAGAATTTTCTTCAGAGAGCACAGGGGATGGTGCTGGGGCAGATCTGAATTGTGCAGAGAGAGAGAGAGGGAGAGATCAGTTTGTCTCTTGGTTTATACATTACAATTACATGTTTGCAGAGGTGTGCATCAAGAATGAATTAAACTAGTCAAACAGACTCAATGACAAGGCTTATTTACTGAGGATGAGTTGGCAATTTTTGATTGGCAAATTTTTGTTTTACCTTTTTTTAATTGCAAATGAAATTTCACCAAGTGCATGTGTAAAAAAGCCAGTCAATTAGCTTATTCTTGTAGTAGACTTGATCAAGAATTATGCTATAAATATAGACAATTTTGACAAAAAAATGTTTATAGACAACACTTGGTATGCATTTATTGGAAGATGGAAAAAAATAAAAAAGAAATAGAAGAATCACATTTTCCACATCATTTTCGATAACAAATCTGTCAAAAAAACAAAAAAATTGTGCTTGTGGCTTTTTCCGTGTATCAATGAGGACATTTGAAAGGGGTCCAATAAATGTTAGTATAAGATTCCAAGAATTTGTTGCAAAAACAAATTGTGACAAGTAAGGTTTTGGGAATCAGTGGCGAAATGTAGAATAATGCTATCTAAATCAGTAGTGCTAAAAATAACAGTTTAGCTGACCACAATTAATATGTTCAATTAAATGAATTATGTGACATTTGCATTTAAGTAATTTTATCATTTAATATCATGCAATTAGTAGTGCTTGATACTAGTGGAACGGAATAACATTACTCCAACATGTAAGCCGATTTTTTAAATCTAGCAAACCTCGTTGTCTTTTTCATTTTGTTGAGATTTACCCGACTAAGTAAGTATTGTTTAATTATGCATACGAGATTGTGAGGGGATGCTCTTTTAATCCGAAACTTTTCTTTACAAAATAAAATTAAGAACACACTTAAAGAATTTTTTTTTTTGAAGAGGATGTGATGGAAGATTGTTTTTACCTTTTTTTATTTAAATAAAAATCAAAATAGTACATGGTTACCATTTATATAGTTATTATTACATTTTTACCTTCTTGTATGATAATTAAACCCCGTACGTATAATCTCTAATTATCAATTCATAATTAAACGGATTAAAAAAATTGAACAAGGCAAAATAAACACACCAATAATGAACTAATATATCATTAGTACTCAGCAAATTATGCGAATATTTCATACAATATTAGTAAAATGTAGACTATGGATATATTAATTTAGAAGCCTTAACTTTATCAATTAAACTGAAAAAATATAACATAAATTTTCTTGTTAATTTACAAATATATATGCGATTACTAGTAAAATTTAGAGGTTAAAATAAAAGAAAAAAATAGTTTGCCCTACTTGTTTGTCCAACTTAATCTAATTAGCTATATATGCAGGGACGGATCGAGGATTTGATTCAAGATTGGGCTACAAAATTTCAAGTCGGGTTACTACGCGAAAAAAAAAATTTACACATGAAAAAACAGTTTATTCTAAAATTAAAAATAAAAAAACGTTTAGGAAAAAAAATTGGGCCTGAGTGGGGGGCTGCAGCCTAGTCAGCCCCCCCTAAATCCGTCCCTATATATATGCTTGAAATTTCTTACGTTCTAAATTTTACTTTTAGTAGGATTATTAGTACTTTTATTAATTATTTTCAATTTGATAGAGTCAAATATAATTATACGAGTACTCTTGAAATACTTATTCACATTTTTTGGTAATTGTTTATAGTGCGTTTAGCTTTTAATTAGAGAGATCATGTAATTTGTACGTCTGAGACCATCTCACAAGAAAAATGGCAATTTGCAACACTAAAAATTCAACTTTTATTAATTAAGTATTGTTGAAGGGGTCTATCAAAACATTATAATAAGTGAATGTTACCATTGGTTAATATAATTAAGCTTTGGCAATATTTTTTAGATGAATGTTTCTAATGTCACCTTTTGGAACGTTCTATGAATGTTGCAAAAAGTTTCATTTTTTGCAACGTTTATGAAACATTGTTAAAATCTAGTTCTATAAAACATTTAAAGCTTGTTATTGAAACTTTTAATATGTAGTCTTTTGCAACGTTCATTTACTTTTACAAAAAATCTCACTTTTTGCAAGGTTCATTAGATGTTGGGTGGAGTTTAAGGCAGGTGGTACACTATATTAGGTTATGTTCCATGTATAGTTGAGTAGGCCAACCTTCAACTGATTGAATATCTAAGCCATCCTGATGTACTAGTATTAAACTTGGGGATTTTAGCCTTTTGGTGCTCGTCTATCAACATTTCTTCGAATGGACATATGTTATACCCAATCAATTCGCTATAGAATGTTTATATACTATTCTCGTATATTCGTGTATCGAACATGTTTTTAGTATGGATTAATGAAATTATATTAATTTCATGTAAGTCCAAAAATCTTTTTTAATTTTATGGTGGATTTGCGTAAATTGCTGTACAAATAATGAAGTACAAAATTTTAAAAAAAAATGTAAAATGACCTACGACAATAGTCAATAATTGTTGCAAAAAGGATATAAGCATGAACAACAGTAAAAAAATGTTGCAAAAAGATTACTAGCAACATTCAAAAATGTTACATAAATGTTATTAGTAACATTCAAAAAAACGTTACAAAAAGCTAATTAGTAACATTCAAACGACATTGTAAAAACGTTATTAGCAATATTATAAAATAAAATAAAAAACATTGCAAAAGGTTATTAGCAACATTTTAAAGACATTGTTGTATCCTTCTACTCAATGACAATATCAAGATTTGAAATATACATCTAAAAAATTGTGAAAAGACATTAAGTGCCCTAACTTGTTTTTACACATTATTTCATAACAAGGACAATTTTAACATTTCATTTTCCAAAAAGACGGCTACCTTTTTTGTTTTTCAAATCTTGTAGCTACAACACTGTTTATTCTACTGTTTCAATGGTCTCATTTTGCATTAAAATGATAAATTAATATGCACCAAACAGACGCTAAATATACGGGTTAAATAATTTAAGAAATGGAATATTAAAATATGTGACTTATTAAATTTAATCATTGTACATTAATAATAAATAATGAGTTTGATTCTCTAAATTTGTAAAGTCAAAACTACTCTCTATTTTAAAAGTTAAAATAAAGAGTATTTTATATTTAGAGAGTCTCTTGAAAATACTATAAGAGCTAAATATCAATGAAAGAGGGAGAACTATATAATCATGGAGGTCAATTAACTTGAAAACTCATTTTAGAGGTCAATGCTCCCTCACACAAAGTGGAAATTACAGTTAACCCTACTTTAAAAATTGAGTATTCTAAAATCATACCAAAGGTTTAACTATTCAAAAATCAAAAATCTTATTTATTAATTAATAGATATATAGAATAATTAATCATTAATTCCCCCCCAAACCCTATCTCTCTCTACCCTCTCGACTCTTTCCCTCTCTCCATAGACGGCGAATCTCTCTCCACTGAAAGTTGCGCCGACGACACTCTCTGGCACGGTGGCGACACAAAGGCGGCGACTTGTTTTTGCAGTCCTTACATAGCATCGCGACGCTGCAGTCTTTCGGCGATGACTGGTACCGCCGTGGGAAAAGGGTTTGGGTTTTTTCTTTCTCTTTCTGATCTGAGGAGGGCGGTGGTGGTGGGTGTGTGCTGTGGTGTGCGCACATGTGTGTATGGTGCAGATTTGGAGAGGTGATGGTGAAAATATGGTGGCCGATGTTGTAGCAGTGAGTTGATCTGGCAGCGGAAAATAGGACACATGGGCGGCGATTTTAGGGTTTTTTTAGGTGGTTTGGAAATGGAGGTGGTAGTGGTGCGGCGATTGTACATGGGCGGAGGTTTTGGGATTTTTTTGGTGGTTTGGAAATGGAGGTGGTAGTTGTGCGGCGACCGCGATGGCGATGGTGGTGGTAGTGTTGGCGGCATCTGGTGGTGGTAGTGGTGGAAATGGTGGCGACATCTGGTGGTGGTGGTGGTGGTAGAAGTAGCGGCAGTGGTGTGTTCTTGGATTTTGTGGGTGTGTTGTTGATACTATGGTGGCAGTTGTGGTGGTGATTGTGAGTATGAGTGCAATTGTGGCTGTAACAAGGTGTCGTGGTAGTGTGGTGCGGTGACGGTGGTTGTGGCGGTGATGAGGTGGTGGTCACAGGCGTTTCTAGTATTCATAAATTTTTGACTGACTGTGATGATTAAATTGGTTAATCTGTGATCAGTAAACAATATGTGACCATAACGTGTGACTTAAAATTTGTTAATTTGTCCAATTATAAGTTGTGACTTATAATGTTCGTAATTTGTGATCGATAAAAAATTTGTGACCAACAACAAATCTGTGACCAACTGTGACTATAAAATTTCTATTTGTGACCTCAAAAATAACTGTGACTTAATAAATTATGACTTGACACCTTGAAAATAAACTGTGACTTGTTAAAATTTCGATCTGTGACCTCGAAACTAATCTGTGATCTAATAAATTTCGTTCTGTGATCTCGAAAAAAATCTGTGACCTAATAAATTTCGATCCGTGATCTCGAAAAAAATTTGTGACTTAATAAATTTCGATCTGTGACCAAACTGTGAATGTGTGACCAAATTGTGTAAATCTGTGACCTTAATTTATTTAATTAATAAAATATATAATTAATTAAATAAATTATAAATATTTTTTAAATGAATATCTGATTTTAGAAATTTAAAACTTAATTTCTTAGTTTGAAAATACACTATTCTTAAAGTAGGATTTATGAAATTTTTCCTCACACAAATTATCATGTTGAGTTTGGGCTGCCTCGCTCTTATTGGGTATACTGGACTTGGGCTGGCGTATATGTGTTTCCGGTCGAAACCCGTTTACTTGATGAAATCGTATGTGCTAAAACTGCAACTTTCTGTTAATTGATTGAGATTTGGACTTTCACGTGGCCTTCCTCCAGCCATTGGATTGGTGACTTTTGGCTTGGAATATGAAGCCTCAAATTAGGGTTGTAAGCAAAAATCGTCAAATCGAAAAATTGAAATCGTATTTTGAAAATCGCCAGTTTGATGCCACGTAGACCCGTCAACGAAATAATTTTGAATCGAACCAAACCAAATCAGTCAAAAAACGATTTGGTTTAAATTTGATAAATTTTATTGTGTTTTAAAATCAAACTGGACCGACAAAAAAATATATATAAGACTTAAAAAATTAAAAAAAAATGAATTTCTAAATTATAACTTGTAAGACTTTTGTGTTGGGTTTATTATTTATTTTTAAATGAGACTCATATATTTCATAGGCTCTTAAACTGAAAGTTTGAAACGATTCATCAAACAATTCCACGTTGTATCCCATATAAATTACTATCACAAAATAATCATAACTTATATAAACTGCATAGTTCTTCAATGATTAAACAAATTTCAATCAAAATCAAAATCCTATATTGAATTGGACATCTTTTAAAAAATTATTGCAACTTCTGGTTCTGTCGATTATAATTTGTAGAAATCTAGATGAAAGTTTTAATTGGATCAACAACTATGTAATCAAAGTAAAACAAAAAAAAAAAAAAAAAACAAAATTCTTATCTTAGAAATGAAATTATATATTGTAAATAATTTATTAAGGTATAAATTTATACAATATTCTAATTTGGTTTGAGAATCAATTAATCAAAATTATAAGAAGAGAGAAGAAAATAATCAAAGAGAAGAAGGAAAGTGTTGGGGTCTAAAATGAAAAATCAACCCTATTATTTTTTTATAAAAGTGATTGGAAATTGAATCATATATATTACTAAAAAAATAAAAAATAAAAAATCTACGAGAACCGTCTGGTTCCCGACGGTTCTCATACTAGAACCGAGAATTGGACCGAAACCAGAACCGGTTGGTTCTTAATAATTGTCCCAAAATCAAATTATTTTTTAAAAGATCTAGAACTGAATCGACCGGTTCTAAACGGTTTTATTCCGATTCCACCGGTTTTGGGAAAAAAAATAGTCACTTCTAAATTAGTGGTATAAAAGTAAACAGATAAAAAGATATACGAAGAAATCGACATTTAAAATCGAACGACGGAAAAAAAAAATATGGTGAAATCGATGGTTTAAAATCGGACTAAACCATTAGGTTTAGGTTTGAGTTTTTTTTTCAAATCGTTCAAAATGATTTGGTTTAGGTTTGAGTTTTTCTCAAATCGGTATAAACGATTTGGTTTGAAAATCTGTCAAAAATCGATAAAATCGGACCGCTTACACTCCTACCTCAAATGTCTCTCTCTTTCTCTCACACACACACACACACATTGGGATTGTTAGTTTTGAATGTGATGTAGGGTTGCTGTCTCTGTCTGAATGTTTTGTATTTTTCTGCATGTTCAATCTCTGTAATCTTTGGTTAGATCTATCTTGGTTGTTTTTACTGAGCAATCTGAGAGATTGCAAGGAGTTTACTTGTAATTTTAGAGAGGCAAGAGGAAACTTAAGTGAAGAAATCTCTGATTTCATCATATATTTGTAGCGATTCTTTGTTGATTCTAGTGAATCTAGATCAATATATACTTATATATGCTCGATGTGGTGATTAGGTCGAAGGCTAAGGTTCCATTCTCTTTGTCGTTTTATGTTTTCGATTTTTCAAAATAGTTTATTTTCCATTTTCAAAAACAAATTTTTGGAAAAAAAAAAAAAAATTTAATTGTGAAGAAAACACAACGAGTTTTTTACGTTTCATCACAAAACATGGACTGTTCTTCCTTCCCATTTTCTCTCCCCCTCCCAAAAAATCGCTTCAATCCTCCAAATAAGGTGAAAATCCCATCTCAAATTTCATTGCTTTCCCATCTTTCAATTTCCTCTTCACTTTCACCTGCGAAGCCATTTTTCAAATCGACAATTTCTGCAAACCCACTTACTCTAAACCCCCTTCGGCCCTCTGAGCCATCCAGTGCCGCTGCGGTGCTGCCCCTCCATCGTGCCTCCATTGTTTGGTTCCGGAATGACCTACGGGTCCATCAAAATGAGTGTTTTACTTCTGCCCATAATGAGTCCATGTCTGTGCTTCCAGTTTACTTGTAACGCCCCGAGTTCCGCGGACCCGGAACGCTACGTCATCTTCTCTTTGCCCTAATTTAACTGAAAAAATTGGCGGAATAACTAACTTTTAAAAGAACATCACATTTAAAATTCGTGAACTTTAACGGTAACAAATCTCATTCGAATGAACTTAAGGAAAATTTTGATTAAACTTTAAACTCTCAAGTTTAAAATAGCGGAAACGACAAGGTAAATTTCATAATGCTCAAATGAGTGAAATTTCAAAAGTAATTTAAAACAATTAACTACATTTATTCCACCATTGCCCATCAAACTCGGCCGTCTCCAAAATCTGCAATATTGTTAAAAATAATAGAATGAGCATTTCGAAGAAATACTCAGTAGACTCATCGCCAGTAATTAATCTACAGAGTAATTTAACACATAATTATGCAATCTATACAGTGATATTCTCATGGGCTAATTTTCTTTGAAAAATCATAGGGTGTGGGTAGTCTGTCTTATGCATTTAAGCACGTAAGTTATGCATAACATCATCTTATCTCATAAGAGGTTCTCTTTCTTCTCATACAATTAAGCATATAAGTTATGGCAAGCATAACAACATAATCTATCTCATAAGAGATTCTCATCTTATGCATTAAAGCATATAAATCACATAAAATCACATAATACATGCAATTACAATTTAAACTAATTAATGGGGGCGAGTTTACCTCAATTTATCTCGAGTCGTAAAAAGTTGAGCGGAAAGAAATCTCAAGCTCTATCGTCCTTACGTTTCGTCTAGCAAAAAATAGAAAATAAACTTTGAATTAGTGTTTCGAAATTTTTTAAAGATTAAAAATGATAAAAATAAAGTTTAGGGACTTAATTGAAATTTATTAAAACTGAAAATAAAAGTTTAAGGGCTGAAATTGAACTTTTCTAAAATAGGGACTAAATTGAAAATTTGTTAAAACTGAAAATAAAAGTTTAGGGACTGAAATGAATTTTTCCAGAACCTGTGGACTGATTTATTTTAAAATATAAACTTAATAACTGAAATAAACTTTTTAAATAGCTCGGGACTTAAAATACACAACTTAAAAACATTAGGACTGAAATTAACTAATTTCTAAACTTTGGGGCTAAAATCGCAATTTTTCAAAATCAAAAAATTTTTATATCTCACTCTCTCTCTTTCTCTCGTTCGACAGAGAGGAGAGAGGAGACGACGGGAAGGGGTGATTCTACCGACGACGCCGGCGCCGACGTCGCGTGGTGACGTCGGTGGTATGGGAGTGATGATTGGGCGATTTTAGAGTTCGGGTTGGAGGCTAATGGAGTTAACCGAGGTTTAGGGTTCAGGTTCTTCTTGGTTTTTCTGGCGGTAAACCGGCTGAAGAATGGGTCGGGGAGCGAGGTAAGTTCGTGGGTTTCTTATTTCTGGGTTTTGATTTTGATTTTGGGTTGATTTCTGGGGTGAAATGGGGGCTGCCTATTTGGTGGTGGGTGGCGGTTCGAAAATTGGGAATGGCAGGTGGGCTGGGTATTCTTATGGTGTTGGAGGTAGTGGTGTTGATGTTGAGTTTCTGCTGCTTTGGAGGCTCAGAACGGTGACTGGATTGTGGGAAATGGATGGTTGTTCGATTTCCTTGGTGGCTCGGGTGGATGGCTGAGTGGTGGAGGTGGCGTGGTGGCTTGACTGTGGTGTTGGTTGTGTGAATCTGTTGATGTGGTGGCTTGACTGTGGTGTGTGGTGGCTCCACAGGTTGGACAGTAGGCGTGTGCCATGGTCTGTGAGTTGGAGGTGATAGGTTGATGCTAGAAATTGGTTTTTCTAGCATCACACATGAATCTCCAACATTGTTGATGCTAGAAATGGGTGTTCTAGCATCAGTTGTGAGCTGGAGGTTTTTCCAACGTGAGTTTCAGCTGAGTGAGGGATGGAGCTCGTGTGTTCTGGTGGATTCTGGTTTCTACTGGTTCAATGTGTGAAATTCCATGTTGTTGGTGCTAGAAATTCAGGGTTCTAGCACCCAACGTGAGTTTCAAATTTTGAGAGTAAATGATGGAGTTTTCTTACCCTTTCCTGTTGCTGGGGGCTGCGTGAGTGAATGGGAGGAGAAATGAGGGAGGTATATATGAACAGTAAATTCTAAGGCATAATTCCCTAGGACATTAACTGGGCCAGAAATTTGGGCCGAAAGAATTTTTCTAACCGGACTTGCAGAATTGGGCTGAAAAGAATACATTTGGATTAACGAAATATCGGACCCGAAATAATAATATATCGTATTTAATTTCGGATTTAAAACGATAAGGAATTTAATAAATTAAAATATTCGAAATTGTACTCGATTCTAATAATTTAAATTAATTTAACAACGGCTAGACGAACGCGCTTTTATTTTAAAACTCGGAATTTAAGATTTTGCGACACATTTTTCAAGAAAAATAAATCTAAAATTCTCGGTCGCTACATTACTGCTTTGACCCATGGAATTATGGGAAATCTACCATTTAAGTTGGAGGAAATGCCTACAAACACGTTCGCCTCTTCAAAGTCGCAGTCGCCGAATTCTTTCTGCGGCTCCATCCGAGCATTCGAGGTAAATCATTTTTTGTTTCGCTTTCTCCATTTTTTTTTATTGATGCTGAAAATGTCTTCCATTACAATGCTATCATAAGGGCTTTCTCCAGTACTAAAAACCCATATAAATCAGTTTCCACTTTTATCTCAATGTTGCGAAATGATGTCGTCCCTAATCATCGAACCTATCCTTTTCTTGATAAGGGCTCTGCACGGATTCTAAACCTGAAACTTGCTGGTTCTGTTCAAGGATTTGTTTTATGCGTCTGATTTGTTTGTTTCGAATTCTTTGGTCCATATTATGGCTCGTGTTGTGATATCATTAGTGCGAGGAAAGTGTTCGATGAAATGCCTATGAAGAATTCAGTTTCGTGGAACCCTGTGCTGGATGCGTATGCAAAGTGTGGGGATGTGAATTTGGTGAGAAAAGTGTTTGACATAATGCCTCAGAGAAATGTCATATCGTGGAGCTCGTTGATTGATGGCTATGTTAAGGACGGAAATTACGTGGAGTCCTTGGCTGTTTTCTCGAAAATGGAGGTGGATGGAGTCAAGACGAATGAGGTTACTATGGTTACTCTTTTGTGTGCTTCTTCTCACTTGGGAATGCTCGAGCAAGGGATGACGATGCACAACTATATTATTGAAAATGGATTTCATTTGACCCTTCAGTTGAGGATGTCGCTTGTGGACATGTATGCTAAATGTGGTGCCATTTTGTGGAGTGAGTTGCCTTCTGTCTCTAAATGCTTCTATGTTAACAACTGAGGAATGTATGCAATTTATACAAATTGATGGTTAAAGAGGTGTAAGCCTTTGGACATGGTTAATTCAAATTGGGAAAGCATCTATAAATATTATAAACTTTGGAATATGTGTGAAGTAAGCAACCACGAGGTTTTAATTTCTACCTACTTAGGATGTTTCTAATTGCTAGTAAGCATTATTAGCAATTCTAAAATACCATTGAGTCTTTTATTTAATCAGACGGGCCTTATTTTTAGGTAACTTGTAGCTCCGATTCCTCATTCGAATGCCTTCAGTATGCTCGTAAGGTGGTTAAAAGAGTGATTCCAACACTATCTATCGTTTCAGTGGAAATTTTCCATATATAAACATGTAAACGATTTACTCTTGCAACTTCGGTTTGATTAGTCCTCTATTTTTGCAGTCTGCTCTGGTATGCATTCTAGTGGACTTTTTGATACAGTTGGCGGTTTACATTTACACTTAGAAAAGGAGCAAAACTGTATACCGTTGAGCCTTGAAGTTGTAAACTAAATGACACTCAGTATGTGTCCCCCCTAGTACTCAATTCCATTTAAATTGACACCCTGTTGTGTGTTATTTCAGGAACATTTGGCACCCACTAGTTATATCAAAATTCCTACCGTGAGTATCCTTTCAAATATTTACTAGTGAGACGCACGTGCCTTGCGATAACATAGTTGGCTAAGTGATAGCGTGGCAAATGAAGAATGGGACGAAAGTATTCAATGAAAATATAGTTGACGTTCTTATTTTACAGTTTACAGGTTCAATCTTGCACGTGCGATAACATAGTTGGCTAAGTGATAGCGTGGCAAATGAAGAATGGGACGAAAGTATTCAATGAAAATAGAGTTGACGTTCTTATTTTACAGTTTACAGGTTCAATGTATCTACTTATACATTGGAGTGTCTTTGCCGAAAACTTAATGATTTGTACTAACAAAATGATTGGAGAAATAGACCATTTGTTAAAAATTGAAAAGGCTTTGAGCATCTGTAGGAAATAAATGACTTGACAACAAATTGTCTTTGAAGATGTGTTGCATTGACGAGGCAGAATTGGAACATTATACACAAGAAAGAACTCGCATAGAAGAAGTGTACACTCTAGCATAATTGTAGTGGAGTGCTTCCTTATAGGACTCTATTGATGCAGTAATATGATCAATTTTCTTGGATGCAATAGACTAAAAAACTGCTATATAATAAGAAAGAGTGAGTCATTCATAAGCACAACGTACGTGATACAAGAATTTCTTATGGGCAATTTCATTATCAAGTCTGCAATCTCTAACACCTGCAATTTCGTTTTCAGCATCTGTTCCAATTACAACAAATATAATCATTCTTCACAATTAATAAAGAAAATAGCAAAAGAAGGTTTGATATAACATGTAGCCAAGTGTGAAGGCTAGTTTTTGGATTTTTTATTTAATACGAGTTCAATCTGCTCGTAAGAACAAATGGACTTTGTATGCCTGTCATTGTGATTTTTTAGTTACTTACTCAGCATGATTTATTTGGATCCAATAAACCTGTAGCAGTGGTTAACTATGAAGTCTTAAACGTGCAAGCATTTGATGATTTATTGCATAGGTTTTTATAACAATGACTTTAGATTCTTGTGCTGGTTGTGGACATTAACAATTTCTAATGATGCATTAAAAATCATTAGAAATGAAAAGTGCACAGTCGAAATTTAACTACTTTATCTCTCACATAACTATGCATTGAATCATTAATTTTATTCACATTTTATTGTATTTTTTCCTTTATCTTTTGCATATTCAACTTTTTTTTTTCCTTCTCTATAATCCTACTTTGCCCTCTACTATTCTAATTGTTAGGATTCCTACCTAGAGCCCACCAAAAAACGTAGTCAGACCTACTACAAAACCAGGATTTCCTGGCTATTTATCAACATTTCAGGCTGTATTTAACAATCCCAGGGAAAAATATTTATACCCAAATAAAGATAGATATGTTATGTTTTTTATTCATTTAAACTTCATTCTGGCGGATCCAAAATTACATTAATACAATACTATCAACTTCCAGACACCTTAGTCCAAGCATCTTAAAGCACTTAAAAAAAAAAACACTCTACAGTTGAAATGAACATTCAACCAAAATAAACTATTACAGTATTACCATAAACTTTGAGTAGATTCATTGACTCTCAACTGATCTTTTGCATAGATTTAATTTTCAATTGGCATAATTCATAAAATAAAAAAATAAAAAATGTTTACATTTTCCGAGTTCAATAGCTACACACATAAAAATCTAAATTGCAAAAGATGTTCCAAACCCATAGGATTTTGTTGCAAACACCAAATGCTCGTTATACAAGTTTAAAATAATAATAAAAAATGTAATTCAAATGCAGGAGCTTTAGTCCTAGGAAATAAAATTACATCAGCTTGCGTAAAATTATATACCTTAACTAAAATCAAGCTATTAAACAAAATCATCGACAATGTTCTCATCAGTTTCCCTACAACCATCCATTTGACATAATCCTAGACAAGCCCAAAAAAAGAGCACATACTGCAACTAAAATCAAGTCCTCTATACAATTAAAACAGCATCATATTAAATTCTTTATAATCACCAGAAAAGAAGTACTTTACAATTTCCAAAACCTTTTTTCACCTCACTACCATTTGAATAATAAATTAGATCATATACTAACTCAAATGTTCATGTTTATTATTCAAGGTTCACACATTTTCTTTGAGCTGTAGAATTTTGAACAGAAAAAAAAATAAAGACCTTTGTTAGAAATGCATCAAATGAAGCAGTAGTTTATGTTAAAGAAAGTGATAATTTCGCTTTCACTCATTTGTTCCCTTTAGAGCAATGTATTGCTCACTATGAGACATAAGCACCCAATCTTAAGTCTTTTTCAAATCAACAAGATGCATAAGAAAACATACTTCCGTGACCAAAAAATTCCAAAATTAAAGTTACACTTCGTTGATTGTCCATATAAAAACAACCACTTCATGTTTACAAAACACACACAAGAACTCAACTAAAATTAGATAAATTTATCACAAGAATTGAAACCATACTCTCAGTACTAAAATTTGGAGATAACTATAGTATTAAAACGTAATGAAAACAATAACATATAAATAAATAAACCCCCAATTTTATTTTATTTTATATAAAAATACATAAATTGAACATACCTATGTATATGGACAAAAAAGAAGAACATATCTCGTAAAAGAAAGAAAAATTTAATGGTAACCAAAATGAGAAAAAATATTCAAAACACACAAAATTTAGATCTTACCATAAACACGGTCTATTGGGATCATAGCGACCTCAATCGTCCTGGCACATTGACGAAGAACTTGTCGGTTAACCAGCAAGATGCACCAACGGTCTGGCTAGCCTTTCTAGCATGCAAAACAAATGTATCTCTGTGTAAGGAAGAAATGGGTTGTGCAATAAAGAGAAAATGATGGATTTTTTGGGCGAAAGAAAATAGATTCAGAGCTTGTGCAAGATATACACAACGAAAATGTTAAACGCAACTGATCCAAGATATAGGCACAATAAGAACAATATGCACAAGAGAAGAATGAAAAGAGAAAGGATTAAATAACAAATCTAGGGTTTCTTCATTATTAGAAGAAGACGACCAAAAATGGGAATGGAAATGGCAAATGGAAGACAACACGTGAAAATGACAGGAATTATGTGGCTGAGCTTTGACAAGTCCGGCTCGGCTAACACGACTCATTCAACTCGGCTGGCTTAGATGGCCAAACGACTTGTGAACAGTGCCATGAAAACTCACTCTTTTATTTAGTTAGATGCACGTGATATGTCGTAGTTGACTATATAATAGCGTAAATGTGTATTAGTAATGAAAGAAAAGCAATTGGATCATAGTGACAATGTGAATCATATCAAGAATGGAAGCAATATTCAACAAGTTACAAAAGTAATACAAACTCAATTGTCAAAAAAATTACAAAACTTGAAAGAAAGAACTATCTTCACCGAAAAACACAGAATTCTTATAAACATCCTCCAAACAAACCGTAGAAAATGTAGCTAAACAAAAGCCAAGTCAAAAGTTTCAAATTGATGATTTCTGCATAATTAAAAAATGAGAATTGAAGAAAGTATTGTTTAAAAAATTAACTCTTCATATTCATACCTCTTTCCTCACATCATTCATAAGGGACATCATTTCTTCAAGAAAATCAACAAATATTTGTACAGAGGATAAAATTAACATACAGTAGGAAAAAAAAATCTAGCTTATTAGTGTCCTTAAAAATAAAAGATGAATCCTCAAACACACATAGAAAGACCTACTAAAATGGGAGTAATGATATTTAGCAGCAAATAGAAATCTCGGTTCTGCGACATGGCAATAACATTTCCTCTTATTCCTCCAGAGCTATACTTCTGTATGAGCAAAAAAACAGTAAGGTTAGGTTTGTTCTCTCCAAATTTGGTGTTCTCAATTAGCTTTTAGAAGAGTTATAATTAAATCAAAAAATGGTTTTGCCAAATTCCTAATTTTGATGATTTATCCCACAAAACTAACACAAACTTTAAATAATGAACTTACGGTCAGAAAGCAGGGAAGTTCATCATCAACAGACATATATCATATGCTGAAATCTTCAACATATTTCTAATGCAATACTCATGAAAAATATAGCAAAGGCCCAAGTCACCCTTCTAATCAGTCTACTTATACAAATGCTACATATTAAGGCTTAATAAATAAATAAATATCGAAATAAAAGTTCTAGATTTACCTTTGATCCCTAAAGATGTCTGACCAGATCCAACTGCAATTAAGGCATGTTCAATCTGGACAAGCTTTCCAACGAATGGAGTTATTTTAATTGAGAAGCTAATAACTCCAGTTGAGTTGGAAAACGTTTCAATTATTTGATAGACTTGTAATAAGTTTATCATTTAAATTTGAATTGCTGAATTCATTTAAATTTGAATTTGGCTTTATTTCTAGAGTGTAAGATAACCAAAAATGTTTAGTATAGCAGGGTATTCACCTTGTCCATATCCTGCCTGTTCATTTATTAAATTAGCTACGCTAAACATTCTCTGAACTAAGGGAGAAGAAAAATGTAGCAAAACAGTCAGGCCAAAAATCTAACAATGTTACCAGCACAAGAGAATATTTGCCATGAATAACTGAAGTGTAATCTTACAACATAAACTCTGTTTCTTGCAGCAGCATACTTGTTACACAGTCAACAAGCAACAATAAAAAACATGTTGCGATGTTATTAATGATTACCAACACTCTTGTCACCTATGGAAACAGGTATTCTATTTCTGGTGTTAAACAGGAACTAAGAAAAGATAGCAAATAGGTTGACTCACTCCTAAAGAATGATAAATATTTAGTGTGTGATTATATAACATGGAGGTCAATAACCATGAACTGAATGAAGTGTCTTATTGGAAGCTCAGTGAAGCATGGCTACCAAAGTTGCAAGAAAGATCTCTATATCTTTTTTGGCCATTAAGATAAAAACGATACATACAAGGGAAGAAGCTGAAGTTTTATTTTCCCTTTTTGACATGAGATTGATGTAAACTTGACATTGCGACCATTCAGGGATCCAAAATATCAAAGAAATTCCTGAAGGGGTAAGTAATTTTGGGGAGTGATTCAAAATTATATTACCATAAAATGTGGTTTGAAACCTAACATCCTAAACTTAAAATCTCCCTTCACACAAAAATGACACAAAGATCATTGTTTCAACTAAATCAAGAAGCACTCACATCTTATCCGTCGGCTACCAAACTTTGATTCTACACCCAATCAAGTCCTCTGTGAAACTTCCATTGTCCTTTGATGAGCTCTGAAAGAGAAACAACTACCATCGGAATTGGGTGACATTATGGAAACAGAGGTTGCAACAAATTTGGTCATTTGAACCATAAAAGAAACGAATTAAAATTAACCTACAACCATTCTTGTTTTTAGTTGGTTCTAAAAGGTTATGAAAGTAAATTACAGGTTCTCATTATACACTTCATTCTTCAGACCATGGTTTGCCAATTTGATGCAAGTTAAATGTGTATGCTTAGAATCTTTTAATATGCCACATGATGATTAAACTACTTATGAGTACAAAGCAAGTTCCATTTACAAGCACGAAACAGTATACAAGAAAATGCAGAAAAGATAGGCATTGCTGACCTTTTCCAGCCCAGAAACACTTCTCCGTTCTTGCCTCTTTGTTAATCTGGGTTTGGTATTACTTATTTGCAACTTAATTTCGATTAATCTCGGGTGTACAATGTCAGATAACAAAAGCAAAGAACTTTCAGAAAAATACCTCTTCACAGGGGATTGATGTTCTAACAAGCTATCCTTCTCAGATCAATGACAGCAAAAGATCATCGGAGAAGAAGTCGGTGGAGGCAGCGAGGAATTTTCCTTGGGGTTCTGCTTTCAAGGACCTACTTAGATCTCTTTGGACTGAAGGTAAAAATCAGTGCAAGCCGGCGATCGTGCTTAACGATTTGGTGGAGGATTCAGAGACCTACCTAGATCTCCTTAGACCGGAGTTCACGACACCATTTTGGTGGAGGAAAAGGAGGAGAAACAAATGAAAGAGAGAGAGAAGTGCAGAACAAGACTTGTGTTTTCATCTAATTTGGAAGGAAATGGACGAGAGAGAGAGAAAGAGAGGGAGTAAATTCGCCATTACTTGTACGATTTTCGTCAGGATTTTGAATTGTCTCACACGCAAGTGCCCTTCTCACACGCAAAATAACGTACGAATAAAAGAAAAAAAAAAGAAAATGATTATTGACAGCAATCGGAAATAAGACGACGTCGTTTTGCAAATGGCTCGCTAACATGGCTCACTCAACTCGGCTCAGCTCGGCTTATATGGCCAATCGGCTAATGAACAGTATTGAAAAAGTGAGTCTTTTATTTATGTAGGATATATTATATAGGACAATGTTTGTCGAGCAATGTTTATGTTTGGTGTAAGCATCATTCTCAATTCGAACGAGGAGGTCCAGTTAATTTTTCATTTTTCGTTTCTGCCTTTTTTCGGGGACATAGATGAATACAATAAAGGATGTGGATTCCTCCCAATGCTTAACAACGAAATACATAGGACTTCGGCTTACAAGGAGCGGTTTGCTAGCTTGTAGGGATTGGTGCTTATCATGGTTCCCCCGGAGTTGTTATTTATTCATAACTAACTTTTCACTTCTCTTGTTTACTAGGATTGATGAAGAGCAGACATCGGAGGATGTTAAAGATGGTCCCCCAGAGTTGTTATTTATTCATGGTGGTCACACTAGTAAAATTTCAGACTTCTCATGTAGGTAGTGTGTAGTTGAAAATTCTGTCAAAACTTCAATTTTAGTCTCAACATTTGTTTGTCAAATGTTACCCATTATTCGTCATTTGTCCAATCTTTTATGGTCAATGAATCCAAATATCATGTAGAGATGGTAATTTGCATTCATCCATGTTAAATTTTTAAGGATTATATTATGGAAATTGTACTATGAATGTTCAGTAAGATGGATTGTTAGTCTATTTAAAGAGTATGCCATCCAGTTTAATGCTAAGAGAGATGAATTTTTTTTTTTCTAGTTTTTATGTATAAGTTTGTAACATTTTTGTGTTCACATTCATATACACCATTGCATTGCTATGTCATTTTGTTTCTTTAGCAAAAAATCATATTGTATTTACATAATTCGATTCAATGCAAGAGGTAACATTAATTTTTTTTTTTTTTTTTTTTTTTTTTTTTTTGTCTCAAGAGATACTATATTAACATTAAACTATTAAAATTTATATGTAATTCAATGTTATATTAACATTGAAATGTTAAAATTTATTGAACAGTTAGATTTCTTTAATAAAATATTATAAAACAAATTCTCAAAATTAAAAAGTAAACGCGTTTTTCAATTTTATACTTTGAGAAACAGTTTTTAAGAATAACAAAAAGAACGCATTTTCAACAATTTCAAAACAGACATTCAAAACACAAAACTCAAAACATGAAAACTGAAAAACGAAGAGAATAATCTAAACATCCAGGCTCTTATGGCAAAAATATTCCGTGTTCTTGAGTTTTGATTTCTATTATTTACTTTCTTGCAACGTTTTTGGTCTATATTAGGTTTTTTTACAAACGTTCTTGGGACCAACAAGTGGTATCAAAGCGATTTTCCTTAAAATCGAGGGTTAGAGTTTGTTTTTTGAAAACCCTAGTTTTTCAAAATCGTTTATGCGTTGTATATCTAGAAATTGTTTGAAAGCTTTTGTGAAAACAATTGGTTTTTTGAAAAGATATTTATTTGATTTGCCTTCGATTCAACTTTTGGTTGGATCTCTTTAAGATTTTGCGTCTTCTGGGATATATTTGAGAGATCCGGTATGAAATGTTACTGTTCTTTAGGTTTAATTTGTTTTTTTCCTTTGAAATACCTTTGACTCGCCTTTGATCTTGAAATATTTGGTGCTTTCTACTAAATTCTGGCGATTTTATTATTGACTCACTTCTGAGTTGTGGTGGTATTTGCAATTCATTTTGAGTTCTGGTTTGTTGAGTTGACTCACTTTGATTCGTGTTGGTTTTTGACTTAATGTTGAGTTGTATTAAGTCATTGTGACTCAGTCGCCTTCCTTTGCATAATTTGGAATTCTTGGTTAAATTCTGGTATTCTTACATTGCTCCTTCATTATGAAATTTTGAAACTTCAAACTCTAGTATAATCTTCCCACTCTTTTTAATTTTCTGTTATTATTGAATTGTTTTCGTTAATTTTGATTTGGTTATTAAGGTAAGTAATCTACAATTACTTCCTGCGAGGATCTGGGAATCCAAGGGAGTAGTGGACTAAATGATTACCACTCCTTAAACATGTCAAATTGACAACCATATTTGATATTTGCCTGATTGTTTTTACCATCAATAAGTTGTTATTGCATACTTGAATTATATAACATGTCTTACAATCTTGTGTAAATTGCATGATAAGTGGCAAGATTCTATTTTCTTGCTTTATTCTAAAATTTGCATGTCATGTAACTTTATCATAGTGATTGAATCAAATATACTATGTGTTGTATAATTGTGTTATTGTGATCCTATATGTCAATGTGTCCATTACACAAAAATATGAAGTTGAAATCTAGAATGGTACTGTAGACTTTAGTCTCTGACGCCAGAAATGAGGGCTCTATTGTTGCAACAGAGATGTGCAAATGCCTTTGATGGAACTTGGGCTACTTAGATTAGTGCCTACACGAGACAAGAGTTGGATGATGTTGCGTAGAGTTCTATTTTTCTACACTTATCTGATAGTATGATAAGAAAAGTTGGTGAAACCATCACAAATGAAACTCTTTGGGCTAAGTTAGGAACACTTTACCTAACTAAGACTATGCCTAATAAATGCTACCTCTTGAGACAATTTTATGACTTTAGGTTTGATTCTTTTTCTAGCATAGAAGAAAAGATTGATCAGTTCACAAAACCGATTCAAGATTTAGTTAACTAAAATGAAAAATTATCTCATGATCAACAAGTTGTTGCCCTGTTGAATTCGTTAAAGGTGCGTTTGATTGCAATGGTGAAATTTGGGTGGAAAGAAAACGAATTGTAGGGAATTGAATTATTTAGAATTTGTTTCAGAAGAAATTGTAATTAATGGTGTTTAATTGGTATAATTTTTCACCTAATCCGTTTGACTTTATTTTTAATGCAAATTGTTACTTTTTGGGATAAATTTTTTTACAATCTGTATTAAAATTTATTTGGATTGTCAATTTTTTTTTTTAACTTTTTGGCAATGAAAACATATTCTAAATCCAATGGTAAAAAAATTTATCCGTTTAATTGACAATTTGCATGAAAAATAAAGTCAAACGAATACAAAAAAATTAAAATTTTTTTTTTTAATTTTTAATTTTTTTTTTAGTTTTTTGCAATCCAAACAAAATTTAATATAGATTGTGAAAATTTTTATCCCAAAATGTAACAATTTGCATAAAAATAAAGTCAAACGGATTAGGTGAAAAATTATACTAATCAAACACCATTAATTACAATTCCCTCTAAAACATATTCTATTCAAATCAATTCCCTACTATTCATTTTCTTTCCACCAATTTTCCACCATTGCAATCAAACGGACCTTATTGTCTACAAGTAAAATGGTTTGTAATCGGAATATATATTATGCACCAATGTTTCTTCCAAAAGTAGTTCAACTCCTTTACATGTGCATTATCTACTCTATCTTTAATCGACATGAAATTTTGCCTTCAATAAGTACAGTTGTATAGGGCATGGAATGTGCTAACGGATTGAATTAGCAAGGGTGAATGTTGAGTTAGCAAGGGGGCTGCTGAGCTACTCGGTAAGCTCTTACATTTGTAGAATGACTTAAAATCTAAATGACAATTAAACTTTGCACAATATTGTTATCCCATTGACCATTAAAGTTATTTTTAAAAATTAGATGGTTAATAAATTTTTCAAAATATTATCACATCCATTACTAAAAAACTCACCGTTAAAAAATTTGATGGAGTAGTTGAAGTGGAAAATGGAAAGCGTTGACATGGCACATTATTGTCGTCAATGATAGCAAATCGGTAAAAAAAACATGTACTTCCATCAATTAAAAGCGCTTATTAAAAACATGATTGAATTTTAACATTTGCCAACCTTTGTCTGTTTTCTTTTGTCCTTCAATATTTTCATCTAGTAATTTTTTCATGTTTGATGAATGAAATAACGATTTGATAAGTTACATGACTATTCAAAAGTAGACTACGGATTTTCAAGCATGAGTTAAGATCTGTTGTCATTATTTGATTATTCTCTCGTAAAAACAGTGTTTTCCTAGCTCAATATCATGTTATCTTTCTCTACCAAACAACCAATTCAAACGGCTCCGATCTACAACCAATATATTTACTTCGGTTGCTTCCCAATCTCACCCACAAATGACAAGATAACAGTAATGAATTGTAGCTACAAAGGCAAGGCAAAAGCAATGGAAGAAGACACAAGATGAAAGCCAAAACACAAAACTTAATTCACTGGTTTTTGGACAATGAAGTAGCTGGTTTTGCACCACAAAGGCATCCATTTTCCCTTATTTTCACACACAAATCATACATTAAAACGGCTAGGGTTAAAACCATATAAACAGGGTTAGGTTAGGCTTTTAATTAGACCAATAACAAGCTAAATGGGTCAAGATTAAAAGTCATCCAAGAAGTAATATAATTGGACCGAGGAGAGCCCTTGAACTTGGTTATTGTACATATTTCACTCATCGACCGAGACCTATGAAATATATTCTCAAGTTAACATCATAGCCCAAGATTTATTGGGTATCAAAATCCAACAAATTTTCACCTTGATTCTCAATAAATCTGCAAGCAATCAAAACACACAGTTAGTAATTGCATAATCAAGGAAACCAATAAAACTTGAATTAGAGACCATACCTCATTTTTTTAACCTGAAACATATACCATACCTGATCCATGTACTCACTAGGGATAAGGTCAAGAACACCCAAGTAGAAGCAGATATTCACAGTAATCAGTCAAGAACAAATAAACATGTGATGACTATATAATATAAGATAACACACAGATCTTTTCAAACATGTTCACACAGAACAACAAACTAATACTAAGTTAAACAAACACACAGTCAAACACATATGCAACAAATGCATAAATAACCCCACGAAAAGATCTCACCACACATCATATCCCATTCTTTTTTGCTTCCAACTCGAGAACACATATCTCTTCTCATCGCTCACCATGCTCACTGGACTGATCACTCTACTCATGTCTAATTGGTAAATCACGATAGGTCCTAAGTCTACGGGATAATCCTTTATCACCACATCATTTTTCCCAACTTCAGTGGATAATGGGTCTCCACCTAACAGAAATGATAGACGTGCCTCTCTCACACCCCCACTTGTACAAGGACTCTTTCACAGATAAAAGATTTTAGACATTTAATCACATCTCCACTTGAGATCCAAATGTCACTCTCCACATCCCGTGCATATTACAAGTGTACCCCTAGGCATCTATACTCCACCTCACCAATGGACACATAACTCACTACTAATGCATCTCAACCCACTATGTATGCAAACAATTACACCAAGTAATAAGATTGCCTCAAAATTCATGCAAATGCACATATCAAAAACATTGAAATGCACCATATAATCATGCAAAAAAATTAAGCAATCACACACATGTAGAAATGATTACACACAGATACAATGTAGTAACTAGGTTTACTCTCAATAAACGTCATTAAGGTTATTACTCGACCCTATAGCCACATTCGCCTCACTTCTTATCTTACCCTTCTGTTTATCCTTCTTCTTGGGACAGTCCCTAATAAAGTGTCCAACTTTACCACAATTGTAATACCGTCTACCACTAGACTTGTCCATTCCCTTACTCTTCTTCTTACTGTCATCATCACTCGAGTCACTACTCCTCATCATATGTAACTCACAACTCCTCTTATCTTATTTTTCAACTTTAATCTCAATTTCCTTACTCTTAAGAGAATCTATGACAATCTCGGGTGTTAAGATGTCCCTACCATATTTAATTGCATTCTTAACTTCTCTATATGAATCAGACATTGAATTAAGCAAAATAATGGTCTTATAAGTTTCAGACACATTCTCATCACAATTAACAATATCTTGAATAAGTTTGTTAAAAACATTCAAATTGTCATCAAGATCCTTTGAAGAATCCACTTTAAAACTAAATTTTTTTCAAGCAAGTATAACTTATTAGGAGTGGACTTGAGCAAATATAGTCCTCCAAGTTTTGCTAAAATTCTTTTGAAGAATCAAGTTTTCCAACTTTTCTCAAGCAGTGTCAGATAAGTGCAAAATAATTGAAGTGTAAGCAAGTTTATCATATTCCTCTTTTTGTGCTTCTGTCAAATTTACAGGAAATTTGTCATCTATGGCTTTTGAAACTTTTTGTTGAACCAAAATCTCCTTCATCTTTGGTTGCCAAATTGAAAAATCTCGTTTCCTATTGATAATTCCAACTTCGAAACGTGAAGACATTTTGAAAAATAGAGCATCCAAATTGCATAAATTGGTCACACAAAGTAATCATAAGACCGCAATATACACCGATCTAAATTCATAAAGTTTCGTAAGATTTGAGATCTTAGATCAAGAGAATGTTCAAACGGGTCAAGTTCAGGTATTCTAACAAAATAATCAATGCAACACGAAGATATGTTGACAAAAAATAAATTTTCACGCAATGCAGTCTCACACAGTGAATAGATAACAATTACAACACAAAATCAATTACCAACTTGTGATCACACTTCAAATAGAACAAATAATTCTTGAATTTTTAGCACAAACAACGGTTACACCTTCACGGTAAACAGAAAACTAACAACACTAAAATGTCATAAATGTTTTAGGAACAAACTGTTCTAATAAACCACCTCAAGATTCGAGCCTACGTGCCCTCACATGCCCCTTGGACTCACTACGTGTGGGTCTCATGCACTGGCATCAACTCCCAAGCACCTAACCTACTGGACCACCTCTGACTGCACAAATGACTAACGACTTGCTACCGTGTGCAGGGAATATTTGACTCGAAGACTTTATCTGTTGACGGCTCGGAGATTCATTTTTTAAGGTCAACAGATTGGCGCCATCTGTGGGAAACTTACTTTAACCAAGAGTTTTTCACCAAAAAGCATCGCTCGAATATCCAGTTAACATTAAAAAGGGATTGATTCTTGAAAAAGAATTGGAAGCTACGCATTAAACTTATTTTCTACCGCTTCGGACCATGAGTTCCAACGAAGGCGTAAATGTAAGGAGAACTAGGGATATCTCTGAAGAAGAGATCATTCGAACCAATGTCACGCACTAAAGGCCTCACCATCGACATCGTAGAGGTGCCTGGACTGCCGCACTACTGATTGCCGAGGTGGCACGCATGGCCGCAGACATGAGGAACATTGCAGCCCAAAATACTACCATGCAAGAGCTCCTCATGCAGGTGTAAAACCAGGGTGGTTTTCAACCACAACAAAATCAACAGGCTCAAAGACGAGCCGAATCAGAACCCAACAGAAGGGCTTACTGAGTCCCCAAGAGGAAGTTCTCCTTGAAAGAGAGGTAGGAATGGATACCTCATACCTCCCATTATACAGCCGTCCTAGTTGATGGTGGCCCTGCTGGAGAAAACATTTTCCCTCCCGAATATGAAGAGCGACCACAAAGGTCATCTAGTATTTTTGACCGAATTAGACAGACGCCTAAAAATAAGGATCAGTCTACTTACCAAACGGTCCGGGCCCAAGGGCACGTCCAAAGTCAAGGAGATCAATCCCCTCCACCTAGAAATAGGCGAGAGAGGCAAAACTTGGTAGACTGGGGAAACCAAGGCGAATCTACACATCAGCCTCGTCCCGTAGCAGGTGGAAACGATTTGGATGAACCATGTATATCCTACGAGCTGGATGACGACGATGACAACCTTCCCTGTTCTAGAGAGCTCCGAAGTTTCTCCATGCCACATAACTTCGTCCCTTCCAAGATTCCAAAGTATGAAGGGAATGGAGACCCAGAGAAACACCTCAACAAATATAAGACACAAATGAACCTCCGAGGCGCCACCCCTGCTTTGAAATGCAGGGAATTTCACTTGACACTATGTGGCGCAGTTGAAGTGTGGTACAGCAAATTAGCACCACTCAGCATAAGAAGCTGGCCAGACTTGAAAAGGAATTTTTGAACCAGTACTTATCAAGGAGAGACGGAGAAGCGCTAATCCAGCGCTTACAAAACTTGAGACAAGCAGCAGGGGAGACATTGAAAAACTACCTCGCCCTCTTCACCGATGAGATCACCTACTACGAGCAGGTGACAGATAAAGAGGCTCTATTAGCTTTGAAAGACGGGCTAAACATGAACACCTTGTTCTGGAGAGATGTCCGAAGCAAGAACCCAATGACGTACGATGCGTTAGTTGAAATGATGAGGATAGAGATTCTTAATGAGGAAACGATTAACCACCGAAACAGGGCTGCACAGGGACTTCCCCCGTCCCAAAGGCAGATCGACAAGGGTCCCATATCCCAAATGGTAACCTAATGGACACAGGCTGGACATACTATAGCTCCCACTTCGGGACAAGCACTGCCACAGCCACGCTAAACGCCTTGCCAATTCTGGCCTACGAAAATGTTGAACCCAATGCCAACAACCCAGCTAGGAATGCTAGACGACCCTCAACCTCTAGAAATAGAGAAAGATGCGGTGGGCCTAGAAATAGGCCTCAAGAGGAGATGCAGCCATATTGCACTTTCCACCACTTCTATGGCCATGACACAAGGGATTGTAGAGATGCCAACAGGCCAAGAAATAACCCCAGAATTGCAAGGGAGAATCGAAATCAAAACCGGGTTGATGTGCCAAGGCAAAGATCCCTGAGGAGAGAAGATAGGCGGCATTCGCCTCAGAACGAAAGAAACCAAGAAAGGAAAAGGCCCAGAGGTGGATAGCGTCCTAGAAGGGGCCTTGCCGTAGCAGATGATCGTCGACCCATCCGTGAGATCGACACAATAATTGGGGGGCCCACCTGGGCAGGAAACCAAGAACGCCGAGAGGAATTACACCAGGGAGGCCAAGGATCCACCTATGACTAGCTATGTGGTTAGCCAGTTCCAAAGAGAAAGAGCTGTGAAACCGATTTCATTCACCCAGGAGGACGCAACTGGCGTGCATTTCCTACACTACGACGCTCTGGTGGTTAGAGTCGTGCTAGCCCGCAACAGGCTGAAATGCATGTCAGTAGACAATGAGAGCTCCGTCAACATCCTGTTCGGATATGTATTTGAAAAAATGGAAGTGGATCATGAGCTTACATCCATGACTTCGCCACTTTATGGATTCACAGGTGCTAGCATTATTCTTAGAGGTAAAATTATCCTGGATGTTGAAATGGGAACCGCACCCCGGGTGGCACACCACTTCATGAAAGTCCTGGTTGTGAACCACCGATCCACATACCACGGGGTGCTAGGAAGACCTGCCCTGAAAGAATTGTGGACAGTCACTTCCATTCACCACTTATGCATGAAATTTCCCACTGAAAGAGGAATTGCGACTGTCAGAGGAGATTAGATAGGCTCTAGAGAATGCTACCTCAGTTTCCTAAGGAAAGCTGAAACCGCGAGTAAACATGGTACTCCAAGACGATGAAATGGTAGAGGCCCCTGAAGAAGGGCAGCCTCCCATTCAAGAGGTCGAGATAGAAAATGCCAGACTTGAAACATCCTTGGAAGAATTGGACCCAAAGATCATTGAATCAGAATCACAAATCGCTCCGATGAAGGAGCTCAAAAATTTCCGAGTTGACCTGCAGGACGCGTCCAAGGTCCTGCAGGTTGGAAAAGAACTAGAGGAAGGAGTGAAGGAGGAATTGAAAAACTTTCTCTAAAGAAACGTAGATGTCTTCGCCTGGAAGCATGAAGACATGGTTGGAATTGACCCAAAAGTCAGTTGCCACCATTTATAGATCGATCCGAACTGCACTCCTCATAGGCAAAAGAAGAGGTCATTGAACAACGAAAGGTATGAGGCTTTGAAGGAAGAGGTGGAGAAACTAATCAGCAATGGCTTCATCAGGGAGGCCATCTATCCGAAGTGGATTTCGAACCCGGTGCTTGTCAAAAAACACAATGGCAAGTGGAGGGTCTGTATCAACTTCTCCAACCTTAATCAGGCCTGCCCAAAAGACAATTTTCCACTGCCCTGAATTGACCAACTGGTGGATTCAACTGTGGGGCACGAGCTGCTAAGCTTTATAGACGCTTACTCCGGCTACAACCAGATCCCCATGCACCCAAGCGACGAGGACAACACCTCCTTTATCACGGACAGGGGTTTGTATTGCTACAAGCTGATGCCTTTCGGATCGAAAATGCGGGAGCTAGCTATCAAAGTTTAGTCAACAAAATGTTCGTCGATCAACTTGGCAAAACAATGGAAGTCTATGTTGATGACATGCTTGTAAAGAGCCTTCGGGTCAGTGAGCACATCAGGCATTTGGACGAAGCCTTCCAGATTCTGAAAACCAAATGAAGCTAAACTCCCTCAAATGTACTTTTGGCGTAGCCTCTGGCAAATTTTTGGGCTACATCGTGAACCGAAGAGGGATCGAGGCCAACCCGAAAAAGATCAAAGCCTTGATTGAGATGAGATCGCCACAAAAGCCCAAAGAAGTGCAACAGCTCGCTGGCAGAGTAGCCACACTCAATCGCTTCATTTCAAGGGCCACTGAAAAGTGTTTGCCCTTTTTCAAGGTCTTCAAATGAGGGAAGAAGTTCAAGTGGACGTCGGAGTGCGAAGAGGCATTCCAAGATTTGAAAAACTACTTGGGACGAACTTCCATCCTGAGTAAACCCAAGGACGAAGATCCGTTATTGCTGTACTTAGCAGTGGCAGACGATTCAATCAGCTCGGTGCTTATAAGGGAAGAAGAAATGCACCAGCTGCCAATCTATTATGTGAGTAGATCTTTGCTCCCTGTCGAAGTGAGATACCTAAACATGGAGAAATTGACTCTCTCCTTAGTCACTGCATCCCGAAAGCTAAGGTCATACTTTCAGGCCCATAGTATACACGTTCTGACGAATTTTCCACTGAAGCAAGTACTTCAGAAGTCGGACGCCTCGGGGAGGCTACTTAAATAGGCAGTGGAACTCAATGAATTCGAATTAGTTTACACACCCCGAATGGCAATCAAGGGTCAAGCTTTGGCTGATTTTGTTGCAGAATTTGCGAAGGCCCCGGAGGTCGAAATAGATATGGAGCTGGTAGAAACGCCCACGTGGAGTCTTTTTTTTGGACTGTTCTTCCGGAGAGACCGGCTCCGGAGTTGGCATGGTTTTGCAGAGCCCAAAGGGGCATAAACTTAATTGTGCAGTAAGGCTTGGATTTAAAGCCACCAACAATGTGGCTGAATATGAAGCCTTCCTAGTTGTTCTGCAATTGGCTAGGAAACTGCAGGTGAAGAGGTTAATTATCAACAGTGATTCCCAGTTGATGGTAAACCAGGTCAATGGGATCTTTGTGGCCAGAGACAAACACATGGCAGAATATCTAAAGTTGGTAATAAGCTTTCTCCCCAACTTTGAGAAATTAGAAGTGACGCAGGTGCCATGACAAGAGAACTCCCATGAAGATGCTCTATCGAAGCTGGCAAGCAGGAAAGACTCTGAACTCCTCAACGTTGTACCAATTGAGCATTTTGTTGAACCTTCTATCAAGAGAGGCGAAGAACAACTGTGGATTGAAAGCACCCCGCCATGGATGCAACCTATTTTGGCTTATCTGAAAAAGCAGACCTTACCAGACAACGAAATCGAAGCTCGGCGACTTCGGAGAAGAGCTGTTTGATTCGTCTTGAAAGATGATGTCTTATATAGACGAGGTTTCTCGTCTCCCTTCCTTAGGTGCACTAGAAGGGAAGAAGCAAACTACATTTTGAGGGAAGTCCACGAAGGGGTTTGTGGGAATCACTCCAAAAGACCATCCCTAGCTCATAAGTTACTTAGATAAGGATATTACTGGTCCATCCTGAAACGGGATGCAATTGAGTTCCTACGCAAGTGCGATAAGTGTCAGCGTTTCTCCAACATGCAGAGGCGACCGTCTCAAGAACTTACTGTTGTCTCCAACCCTTGGTCATTCGCCAAATGGGGAGTAGATTTCATTGGCCATTTGCCCAAAGGAAGAGGAAATGCTCGCTTCGCCATTGTCGCGATTGACTACTTCACTAAATAGATTGAAGCAAAGTCGTTGCCAAAGATCACCGAGGCGAACACCTCGAAGTTCCTTTGGAAAAACATCATTTGTAGGTTCGGAATACCTCATTTGTTGGTCTCAGACAATGACAGACAGTTCGACAACAAGAAGATCAGAGACCTATGCGATGAGCTCGAAATTAGAAAGCACATCTCTTCACCCCCATCATCCCCAAGCCAACGGCCAGGTCAAATCGGTCAACAAAATCATCAAGCTCACCCTGAAAAGGAAGCTTGAGACCTCGAAAGGGGCCTGGGTTGACGAGCTCCCCCAAGTCCTTTGAGCCATAAGAACAACTAGTAAAATGGCAACGGCGGAAACTCCTTTCTCAATGGTATATGGGGCCGAAGCAATGAGCTATGTTGAGGTCGGTGTCCCCTTTCCTCGCCGTATCCACTTCAACGAGGTAACAAATGATGATTTAAGGAGGCTCGAACTTGAATTCCTTGAAGAAAGGAGAGATGACCCTCAAGTTAAGCTTGCTTCTTACCAGCGCAAGATGATGCTTTACTACAACGCCAAGGTGAAGAAGAGAGTTTTTCGCATCAACGATTTAGTACTCCACAAAGTGTTTCCACCATCTCAAGACCCAGGTGCAGGGACACTTGACCCCACCTGGGAGGGTCCGTACCGAATATATAAAGAAGTGCGACCTGACACTTATAAAATTGAGAATCTGGAGAGGAAGATGATGCCCCACCCTTGGAAGATCGAACACTTAAGGAAGTACTACCAGTAGAAATGCAACTATGTAAATATTGCTGTCAATGAATGAACGGATTCTACTTTTCACTTCGCTCTTACAACAAATATCGGTCAAGTGTTCCCACATTTAATAAACCTTGCCGAGGTGCGAACCCACCAGGGATTACCTTTAAGGATAATGCCTAATCAAAGGTGGTGCGGGTGCCATCTCTGACGAAGCTACAAGTGTTCTCACATATTTAACAAACATTTTCGAGGTGCGAACCCACCATGGATTACCTCCAGGGATAATAGCTGAGCCAAATGTGGTGTGAGTGCCATCTTTGACAAAACCGCAAGTGTTCTTACATATTTAACAAACCTTCCTGAGGTGCGAACCCACTAGGGATTACCTCCAATGATAATAGTCGAGCCAAAGGTAGTGCGGGTGCCATCTTTGACGAAAATGCAAGTATTCTCACACATTTAACAAACCTTGCCGAGGTGCGAACCCACCAAGGATGACCTCCAAGGATAATGCCTAGTCAAAGGTAGTGCGGGTACCATCTTTGACAAAGCTACAAGTGTTCTCACACATTTAACAAACCTTGCCGAGGTGCGAACCCACCAAGGATAATAGCCGAGCCAAAGATGGTGTGGGTACCATCTTTGACAAAGCTACAAGTGCACACATTTAAATGGTTAAGTTTCATCGAAGTGAATACAATTGGTCAATTCACTTGCCATTCCCTTAAGTAGTTAAAGTTCGGGGTGATTTTACTTGCCGTTTCCTTAAGTGGTTTGAATAACTGTTCGAAGTGGCTACACTAGACGATGTGATTAGTTGGACGAAGTCAATGCAGTAAAAGGAAACAACAGTGATGAAAGAAATTTTCATTAAGTACAAAATAATTACAAAATGGGCCGAAGCCATAACAAAACTAAAGATCCACTCCTCCTTCTTCCGCCATATCGAGCCGGCCACCAATAGGCCCACCGAACTCGGCCTTAATAAACCCAATGTCTAGTTCAGAATACTTCTCATGCAGGCGAGACATTATCTCTTGGGCACTTCATGAAGCCCAATAGTTGGCAAAGTCATCATACTCCGTAGTGGAATCGAAGTTGTCCTCATAGTTCTGGACCGCCGCTTCGCCAACTGCCTTCACTTCAGCCTTCAGAGACTCTATCTCCTCTGCTTGAGCCCCGACCAAAACCTTGAGTTCGGTCTTTTCTTTGTTGGCTGCCTCTAAGGCCTCGGAAACGATGCGCTGGTGCTCATTGGACTGGTCTATTCTCTTTGTCAGCGCAGCCACCTGGGAAGTTGACTCATGGAGCTCATTCCTTAGCCGGTTTACTTAGATTTCAGCCGAGTCCAACTTAATCACGACCTCCGTCCTTTTATCCTCCGTCTCCTCCACAGCCCTCTTAGCCTTATTCATCTTCTCCTCCCAGGTGACGGAGGCCTCGACTCTATGCTCCAGCTCTTCGTTTTCTTGCGAAGGCTTTGGATTAGATCCTCCGCCGTTGTGCCAAGACTTAAAGCCCTGGCAATGCAGGCATTGTTGGCCGCGAGGATGTCCTCTACTTCGTATGAGGTGGCGTAGTTTTGCGAGTCCCCGGTCCAGTACTTATTGTGGACCCATGCAGCAGCAACAGTCTCTGGTGGGAGCATCTCCAGAACCGCCTCAAAGGGGTCATCTTCCTTGTTCCCCAAAAAATTAGCCTCTTTCTGCTAAGTCGGTCTTGCAGGCCTCTTCAACATTCTCCTAGTCCCCTCAGCTGGGTAGGAAGATATAGGCACTACAGCCTGTGCATCGGAGGGGACGACGATAGTTACTTTGGAGGGAAGGAGAAATGGAGTTTCAAATGAGGGAGTAGAAGTGGTGGCCCTTGCCGGCCTCGACCTTTTACTCCGAACTAGGGAGGTTCCTTTCTCCACTTCATACTCCTCAGCACCCTGCTGAGTCTTGCTCAACGAGGCCAATCGTTCGGCCTGTTCCTTGTACGCAGTCGAACTGGTTTTCAGAAGCCTCGCCTCTGCAACGCTACAACGAATTGTAGCGAAGTCAGGCTTCAATGGCTTCTTTTTCGAAAATTCACCTGCAAAACCAAAACTTTGTTAAGTATGGGAAGAATGGAAAAGTACTAATTGAACGAAGTGAAGAACTGAAGATTTACCTTGGCTCGCCATTAGTCCATGAATTACAAATGCAGTATTCCGATCTATTAGTTTGTCGTAACTCCTTTCCCTGGCAAAAAGGCGATAGATGTTACCGATGATATCCTAGTCCTTCTCAGAGATCTCGCACCTCGGAAGAGAATCTGCAAATAACAAAAATATTAAAAACATGAGGAAAATAGCAAAGGTAAATCACCTCGGGAAAATAAACTTACGAGGAGTGGAGTAAGAAGTGGGAACTGTCAGGGGGGCCATGGGATCGTTCTCTATGGTATCCCATCTCCCTGTCGCCCAGAACCATGAGCTCTTCAATCCTTTGATTGAAGGGGGCAGACCACCCATGAACGGAGAATGGGACCCCCACGGTGACAAGTAATACCACCCCTTACTCTCCGCTCTGGCCGCTCTTTGGGAAGTAGACGGAGTGGAACACACTGAATGGCATGTCCACTCCGAGGCTGACCTTCCGCCAAAGCATCCACAACCCCACTAACTGGGACCATGAGTTCGGGTTAAACTGGGTTGGGTCCACCCCGTAGGAGCGAAGCACTAACCTAAAGAAGAGGTGAAATGGAAGCCTAAGGCCAGCCCTAAAAAAGTTTTCACTTACTGCCACACACCCCGACCTCGGATAGCAGGCCCTCTCATCCGGCTCAGGAACTATCATTCTCTATGTTATCTGGCACCCTAAAGATCCTCCTACACTTCTCCAAAATTGCCGGAGTGGCCTTAGAAGGATACTTAGAAGCCCCCACTAAATTGAGGTATCTACAAGGGAACATGACGCCTCCATATGTTCTCTTCAGACCTAATAGCCCTAGCCAGCTCATCCGGAGAGATGACTATGGGTTCCCTAAGTTCACAACCCTCCTCACCCCGCCTCGCCTCGCCTCTCCCCACTCGATACACTGACAGCACCCTTAGTCGCCATCTCAGATGATTTTTTGAATTTCGAAAGGGAAAAAGGGATTAAGAGAGGGAAATACTTAGTTACCTAAAGTCGAATGTGGTCCTTACTTGTTGGAATCACCAATGTACTCGTCGAAAACTTTGCCACTCACTAGAGAAGGACATCAAAATGAATACAATAGCTCTCGAAAGATTTGGCAAAAGTAAAGAATGAAATGCAAAGGGAACGGGCTTTATATAGGCATTCCAAGAATTACCCCAGCCGTTGGATCATCTCAAAGCAGATCTAAGCCGTTCAAATCCAAGACTCGTAATCACCGTTGAATTCAAAAGTCGCATGAATCAAGGGCCTTGATGACGCAGTGCACCCCACGCAAAGCCTAGACGCGTCATCTTGAAGACAGAGAGGTCGTCGCTATAATTACCCTTTATAAGTAGGGAAAACGTGTCTTGGAAAAAAGCAGACGCCTTCGCATGATTGCCTTGGAAAAACGCGAAAGCTTTCAAATCATACACACAACCCAAAGCTAACTCTTTAGAACCACACTTCGCCTCGTCAGAGCAAATCTCAAAGTTACAACAGCTCTCCTCAAAGTTGCTAACTCCAATCGCCTCCTCAAGGCATAACTCAGTATTGTAACAGCTCTTCTCAGAGTTACCAACTCCAATTGCCTCGTCAAGGTAGAACTCAGTGTTGCAACAGCTCTCCTCAGAGTTGCCAACTCTAATCGCCTTGTCAGAACAGAACTCAGTGTCGCAACAGCTCCCCGTGGAGTTGCCAACTCAAGTCACTTCGGCCGGAACACAGCTTAGCTTTGCAACTCTCCTCAGGGTTGCTAGCCCCACTTAGATCAGCCCCGAAAAAGTCCAACATTGCAACAACTCTACCTCAATATCTGTTTTTTGTAGTATTCTCCAATTCACGGGATTCGCTTATCCCCCTCTTGTTTAAACCCATCCCACCAAAGTGTGGGGGGAAGGGAACTCCATCAGCCCACAGTGGGCAACGACTGCTGCTTCAGGGACTTGTTATGGGGCTACACAAACCCATCATTTAAAGGCACAACTACTCGCCCCTTCTACAACGCAAGCACCTCCACGGCTACCTGGACTCTTTAAAGTACACGTATTATATAAATAATTCATACATGGACTTGAGGAACTATTGTTACGGGTCTATTGAGACCCGCCACGTGTCAGAAAAACTAACCCCACGCGTCAGACGAACTAATTTCACATATCCAAACTGATTGGCATATCCGTAAGTGGGTGGATTATTAAATGTTCTGGCGAATGCGGCTGAATTGACCTTCCGAACCTGGCACACGTCCCATCAATCAGTCGGGGTTTGACTTAGAAAGATCTTTGTACGGAAGATCTTGATAGAGGCGAGGTGAGACGTGTTGATGACGAGTTGTGGATGCGGATTGATATGGTAATGCCTGGGATGAGACGACTCGTGAGCCCACCTACGGATTGACAAGGTTATGCCTAGAATGAGACAACTTATAAGGATCTGGTGCCACGTATCTCCTCATCCAACGATTCTCATCTTCCCATCTTTAGTATAAATTCCTCCACATTGTTCCAGAAGAAAGATTCGCAACCTTGACATTTGATCATTATAAGTTATTCTCTCATTTGATATATATACAATTTGTCACTTTCGTATTTCCTCAATCACGTCTCGGTGATTATCTGACCGTCGATGACCTCTTTTCGATTGACTAGAAACTGACTTGATCGTTGGAGTGCTCGCGGCCGCCTCCATCCCCACTGAGAAAGGGCCACGAGTGACTAACGACTTACTACCGTATGTAGGGAATATTTGACTCGAAAACTTTATCTATTGACGGCTCGAAGATCCATTTTTGAGGTCAACAAATATTACTTTTAAAATGACATCTTATCATTTACTAACAATAATTAATGTAATGAGGTAATAGGCATCAACATTTTAGCGTTGGAATTTTTAAGAGGACAGCCAAATGCATGATCTCAAATTCAACTTACAAAGTGGGCACCAATTAGAGAAAGTGAAAGTTAAAAAAGCTGAATAACAAGTGGGCATCTTCTCTTTTTTCTTTTTAACCACACATTCTCTAATAAAATAATATTACACATAAACCAAAAACTTTTTCTATTTTTCCAACCACACATTCTCCAAAAGAAATATTATTCTAACATCAAATAATGAGACTCAAATGAGGGCTAAAAGATATTAATTTTTTTGCTAGCTACAAAGTAATGTACTTGTCTAAATGAGAAGCGAAAGAAGAATTGAACTTACATTTCTAAATTTTAAACTACATGTAGGATCTGTTTGATTGCAAGAATGAAATTTGGGTAGAAAAAAATAAATTTTAGGGAATTGAATTGTCTATAACTTGTTTTATTGTGAATTGTGAATTAATGTGTTTGATTGATATAACTTTTCAATTGAAAAATGTTGAAATTTTCTATATTTTAATGTTCATTTGACTTTGTTTTTCATGAAAATTGTCAATTAAAAGAATAAAAAAAAATTTATAAATGAGGATAAAAATTGTTTCAATTGAAAAAAAACAAGATTCCCTGAAAAACCAAATACCTCCAAACCCATGGGAAAATGAATTTATCAAAAACAAGAAAAAAAATGGGTCATGTGGGGAAAGTGAAAAATCAATTGACTGGAAAATTTTGTCTATCAAACAATAAAAAAGGTGAAAAATAGAAAACAATTTCCATCTTCCATGTAGTGCTTTTACAATCAATTAATCAATCACATAAAGAAAATATCATTGTACTTTGTGACTTTTAGCCCCCGTATAAAATTAAGTCTGTTTGGTTCAATTAAAAAAATTAATTGAAATTTAAGTAAAAATTTATAATTAATTTTAATTACGCATTTTATATGATCCACAATTTTTCACCAAACATTCCATCAATATTTATCAAAATTTACTAAAATTAGTTTTATCTAAACCAAATAATGATAAGCCCTTGTTTGAGTCCATTTTCTCAAATTTCAATTTTTTTAAAAATTCATTTTCAATCACGTACTCTTTCATAAAATAATTTCACACATAAACCCATTTTTTTAGTCACATTCCTTTAAAAATTACTATTCCAAAACACATTTCCCCCCAAAAAAGGGCTCAAACATGTGCTAAATCTGAACATAGTTCATATAATTTGTAGGAAATTTGACTATAAATAAATTAGGTCACAAATTTAGCGAAAATGTTTGTAGCATTAGAACAAAGGAGAAAAGGGGATTAGCAAAGAAAGAAAATGAGAAGCGACTAGAAGACACGATGAAGTTTATGCTATGTTAAAAAATCAAGCTCGTTGAAAAAATATTACTTCAGGTTCTCGTATGTTAATTCTTATTTTTTTTATAGTCAAGCTATTTATGATTCCTCTTAATATTTTTTCGTAAGATAATGACATGTTAACGTTAAATTGACTCATTAACGGCATTAAGTCCCTGTTGAGTCCATTCTTTAAAACATATTTTTTTAAAACTAATTTTAATCATTTTTTCAATAAAATAATTTTACACGTTAATTCAAAACTTTCCCTACTTTTCAACCATATATTTTTTAAAATTTTATTTTATTAAATCATATTCTTGAAAAATAGGATTCAAACATGGGTAAGCTTACTTTTGGATGTTGGAATCAGAGGGACACTACATAGACAAAACCATTACTCTTCTTAACTCTCATTTGCGTAGGAAGTTGGAAAATGAACTGGAAAGCAAACTACGCGCCTCTCTCTCTCTCTCTCTGTGACTGAAATTGTAGATAGAGAATGCAATCCAAATTATGGTGACCCAAAGCAAAGCAAAGCAAAGCAAACGTCCTTCCGACTTTCTTTCTAAATAAAATTGCCTTTAAGAATGCACTTTCCATGGAGTCAAAAACTGCTTTAAATGCCAGATAAGATTATGATAAGAATATCAAATGAAATAATGAAAGATACAACTATATGTGTTGGTCCCAAGAACGTTTGCAAAAACCTCATTTTAAACCAAAAATGATGCAAGAAAGTAAATCGTACAAATCAAAATTCAAGAACACAGAATTGCTTTTACCCCTAAGGGCCCGAACGTTCAGCCTTCGGCCTAATCACCATGTTGAAGATTATATAACTAGAAGCAAATGAGGTTTCGAATTACAACACTACTAAAAAACAATCATTAATTTTCACAAAAATAAACTCAAGAGTTTTTTCAAAAATGTTGAGAACATTTGCAACTACATTAGCTTTAGCTTGCATTTTTGGCACCTTGGCGGGGTCGTGCATCAGTGCGATTGGTGGTGCATTACAGGTAGGGTTCTGTCAAGGAAAATGTCGTTCAATCGGTGTGGAGGCGATTGTCGGTGGTGTTATTAAAGCATGTCTAGATCCACTAGAATCAACCAAGAATCGTTACAAATATATGAAGAAATCGTATTTCTTCCCTTAAGTTTCCTCTCGCTTCTCTAAAATTATAACCCAATAAACTCCTTAGAATCTCTTAGATTTCTCAATAAAAACAACCAAGATAAATCTCAACAAAAGATTATAGAGATTGAACACGAAGAAGAAGAATACAAAACACTCAAAGAGAGACAAAAACCCTAGATCACACTCATAATTAGGGGTGGGTGTAGGTTGGGTTGGGTCATTTTTGTCCCAACCCAACATGGTCGGTTTAATTGATATTCAACCCAACCCAACCAGATGTCGTTCGGGTTGAATTGGGTTGGTCGGTTTAGGAGTTCCTAAAATTTATATAGCGTTGCAAATGGGTTGATCGATTCGGAAAAAAAAAAAATTAAAAAAGAGAGAACTGAAAATTCAATTTCTCAATGAGGGGTGGATGGATTCCAACATACTGACTTTGTTAATAGAGAGTTGCTTTGGTTGATTTTAAGTTACCCTCTTTATCAAATGCCTCCTCTGTTGAAAATACAAGTGCACGCATCATTACAAAGTGAAGTATACAAAGAACAACATCAAGAGAAATACATGTGCTAATCCCACTAAGGTAAAACGAAAGGCCAAGACCAGATCACAGACATGGATTAATAAAGTTGAACCCATTTCATCCACCAACACGAATAATAACTATAATATATTGAAGTGTAAACATACTCGTAAAACAGTATACAAAATAAACCTGATTTTTAGTTCCAGGTTCCTTCAGAGACATTTTAAGATCAAGAAAATAAAAATTCAAATATTATATGTACAAAAAAATCACATTCTTTATCACATATTAAAAAAATTCAACTTTTTTATTCCGTCACAATCAATTAACAAAAAAATAAATCCTCCAGAACCTTCTTTCCTGGTGCAAGCATCAAACAAGAGGCGCAAAAAAAAAAAAAAAAAAAAAAAAAAAAAACACTTTCATCGATCATAATTAGCACAAAGAAATTTACAATAACTTTGAATTTTTTAATGACCGATTTAGCATAAATAATACCTTCAAGGAAAAATGAAATCTTCTCAGCACTCTCAAAGACGTATTCATCATGATTTCCTGTTCAAGAACAAAATGACGTAACAAAAATTAATAGAACTCAAAATTCTAAGTATTTCCCCCAAAAATTTAAATATTGGATCTATATAAACAATAAAAAAAGGTCAAATCTTTACTTGGTTCGTGGTGAAAAAAATTGAAGAACTCACGGCGTCGGCATGAGAAAATTGAAGAGGCGGCGCCTAAGAGTTCTTGAGAGAGAGATGTAAGATCATTATAGCGGGAAAGTGAGAGAGAAATGGAAGGTTAGGGACTTAGGGTTGTGTTTTGTCTGTGTCTCTCGTGAGTTTTGATTAAATTTTGAGTTTTTTTTTTTAACCAAGCGAGTTGGGTCGGGTCGGTTTTAATCGGTTTTCATGGGTCAACCCATGACCCGACCCACCTTCTTCACCAAAAATCCGAACCCAACTAGAAAATTAAAAAAACGACCCTAACCGGTCAATTTGGGTCAATTTGGGTGGTTTAGGAGGGTTGGTTTGGGTTTTACCCACGCCTACTCATAAACAACAACTCCAATGTGTGTGAGAGAGATATAGACATTTGAGGCATTATATTCGAACCTAAAAGTCACCAATCCAACTGGGAGAAGGCCACGTGTAAGGCCAAATCTTAGTCCTTTAACAGAGGCAAAGTTGCATTTTCAGCAAACACAATTTCATCATGTAAATGAGCTTAGACCAGGAAACACATATACACCAGCCCAAGTCCAGTATACCCAATAATAGTAAGGCAGCCCAAACTCAACAATCTTCACCTTGGTGAACTATTTTTGGCATCAACTAGTGTCTCTGACATCAACTTGTTTCGCTTGCTCCTATTTAACCTGTAAAAAGAAAATTGATGAAGTTAGTAAACATTTAAAAACTATATAGCTTGATATTCGAAATACACTACATTTCAAGTGATATTTATAATCTTGAAGTAGTTTTTAAATTTATTTAAAGATAATACCTTGGTTCTAAGATTAGAATGATCAATTCAGAAGGTATTTTTACTAGAATAATCAAGCATTTCTCAACCATGCCCTCAGAAAGTGAAACTTTATATTAACATGTTTTGTTCTATTATAGTTTACATGATTTTTGTTAAGAAAAATGACACTCTAATTATCGGTATATAACCTAACCATTTTATTTATGAAACCAATTTCATTTAACAATCCTATTAACCGAAGACTTTCTTTAACAGCGTCATAGGAAATGTTATATTCTTCCTCTATAAAAGACAAGGCTACAAGTTTTTGCAATTGAGATTTTCAACTAATACATCCATCATACACTGTAAACATAAAAGAAGTTGATCTATTTTTATCTAAATCTCCAGCAAAATCAAAACCATTATAGCTTTTAAGAATTATACCTTCATTACATATTTTAAACTGTAAACCTAAGTCAAATAAGCCATTCAAATATCTTAGCATCCACTTCATAGCTAACCAATGTGTTTCACTTGGGTTTTCCATAAAACTACTTAAAATATTTATGACATAAGCTAAGTCAGGTCTAGTGCACACCATAAGATATATAATAGAACCTACATCATTATCATAAGGTATTTTTTTTTTTTCATTCTTTCAAATTCTTCATCTGTTTTAGATTATTGTTCACTAAACAGTTTAAAGTCATTAGCAATGGGCAATGAAACATGTTTACATTCATGCATAGAAAATCTTTCAAGTATCTTTTTCACATAAGAGCATCGATTTAGATAAAGAATACAATTATTCCTCTCTCTTTTAATTTTCGTTCCTGGAATTCTTTTAGTTTGTCCTAGATATTTCATTTCAAACTCAAATTTCAACTTAGATTTAATTAATCTATTTTAGATCCATCAAGTATCATTTCATTAACATATAATAACAAATAAATAGGTTCAAGTTCCTACTGACACTTTGTAAAAGAAACAGGAATCAAAATTGCTTTTAACAAAACCCAAATTTTGAACATATGAGTTAAACTTCTTATACCATTGTCTGGAGGTTTGTTTTAAGCCATAAAGAGACTTATTCAACAAACATATCTTTTCTGGTTTTGAAGTAACTTCAAAATCCTTTGGCTGACTCATGCACATGACTTTATCAAGGTAACCATTTAGAAAGACATTTTTAACATTAAGTTGATCCAATTCCCAGTTAAAGTGAGTAGTCAACACCAGCAAAATTCTGATTCAAGTGTATTTTTCAACTAGGGAAAATATTTCATTATAATTCCTCCTCTTTGTGTGAAACCTTTAGCCATAACTCTGGCTTTATATCTCTTGTTTTATACATGAGAATCTCCTTTTATTTTAAAAATTCACTTAGAGTCCACTACCTTTAACCAAAATCTAGGTTTTATTTTTAATCAAGGAGTTCATTTAATCTTTCATAGTTTTTTTTTCCAAAAAATTGATTATGTACAGTTAACAACTTCTTAAAAAGTAGTTTGTTCAGAGTTTAAGGAGTCTAATACATAGCAAAGGGTCGCAAAGTCATCCTTATATTGATTCTAGTAGCAGGAAATTTTTTCTTTTTTACTTCTATCTTTAGTGAGTTAATAGTCAGCAACAAAGTGATTTTGAGATTCAACTTCATTATTAGATTCAATTTGATCATGATTTATTTCAGATTTAGTAGTCTCCACCTCAATCAATCATTTTGATCAGTAGAGTTTTCTTCTTCATTTTCCAAAACAGTTTCCTTAACAAGTGCATTTCCAATAGATTTCAAATATAATGAATCATTACAGGGCATATCATTTTCATTAAAAATGACATTCCTACTTATGATCACCTTGAAACCATTTTAACTCGTAACCCAAAGTCTATAACCTTTGGTTTTCTCTCCATAACTCGGAAAAACACATCTTATGGATCTTGGCTCAAGTTTACCTTTTCTTAGATGAGAATAAGTTGTGCACTCAAAAACCTTAAGTCTAGTATAATCTAGAGACCTACTAGACCACATTATTTTTAGGGACTTGAAAATCAATAAAATATGATGGACTTCTATTTATAAGGTAAATAACAGTTTTTAAAGCTTCACCCAAAATTACTTGGGAATACTAGAATTGTGTAACATGCACCTGACTTTTTCCAATAAAGTCTTATTTATCCTCTTAGTAATACCATTTTGTTGAGAGGTATATGTTACAGTTTTATGCCTTAGAATTCTAGAATCTTTACTTAAAGAATTAGATTCAAGGTTAAAAATTTTAAGGCCATTATCTATCCAAAGTTCTCTGACTTTCTTGTTGGTTTGATTTTCAATCATCAATTTTCATTGTCTAAAATTTTGAAAAGTATCAGTTTTTTATTTTAAAAGAGAAGTTCATATTTTTCTTGAAAAAATTATCTACTAAAAGTAGATAGAATATAAATCAACTTAAAGTATTTTCAGATGCTGGACCCACAACATGTAAATACTCAAGAATGGAGATGGATTTATGAATTTTAGATTTACAAGTAATGTGTTTTGTTTTCCAATAACACGTTTTTCAGAAGAAAAAAAATTTAATTTTTCAATATTATCATTTCCAGAACACCTACGTTTATCAAGAATGATCAGTTCATTTTCACTAATGTGGCCAAATCTTTTATGCCAGATTAAAGACTCATCAGAATAGGAATTTACAGTTGTAGAATTGTTCCCAACTAAAGGTTCAGCCTGCAAGGTATATATTCCATTCAATCTTGGGAGAGGAGATAATTTCTTTGCCATCAATATTCAATTTAGTAAAACCTTTGTGAATTCTTATATCATATTCATTGTCTAATTCACCTAAGGAAATTAGGTTTTTGTGCAAGTTAGGCACATATCTATTTCATTCAGTTCAAGAATATTATTGTTTTTTTACCAAAAGATTGAGTTTTACAATTCCTTTTATTTGATGACACATGTCATTTCCAATAAACAATTCTTTTATAGGACACATGCGAAAAGTAAAATCAGAATCAAGAACACATTATTTTGGATTTTTTTGGTTGCACTGACTGTGACAACTCCATGTATATTAAGTTCAATCTCGTAAGCAATAGCTGCAAAACTATCATAATTTTTTTTTTTTCATATCAGATATTTTCTTGAAACAATCTTTTATGAAATGATAAGTTTTTTCACAATAATAACATTTATTGACTTGGCTCATAGATTTCGTTTGATTTTTATTCTTATATTTGAATCTAAGATTTTGGGGTTTGCCTTTCTTATAAGAGTTATAATTACACAAATTACTTCTCTTATTTTGGTTCAGTTTTTCTTTGATATATATATATATATATCCTTCACCAATTTTAGAATCTTTGAACTTAGATTGTAGTTCAAATTCTCTATTCCTCAAGGCCGAGGTTATGATGTCAATAGTAATAATTTTCTTTTCCATATTTCAAGGCATTTTTTATTTCTTGTATTTATCACTTAGGCCCCATTTGATTGGGGTGGAATTGGGGGGAAAAGGAAAATGTTTTCCTTTCCAATCTTAAATTTGGTGTTTGATTGCATAATTTTTTCATGGATTTCATTTTCACCCATTTTCTAGGTACAACCATTTAAAACACATTTTCCATCTTTTATTTTCCTATGGGTTTGGTGGGAAAATATTTTTCATCTTTTTTTTTAAAATTTTTTGGCAATGAAAACATATTCTAAATCCAGTGGTAAAAAAATTTATCTATTTAGTTGACAATTTGCATGAAAAATAAAGCCAAACGAACACAAAAAAAATTCAAATTTTTTTTTTTAATTTTTAATTTTTTTAATTTTTTATAATCTAAACAAATTTTAATATAGATTATGAAAAATTTATCCTAAAAGGTAACAATTTGCATGAAAAATAAAGTCAAACGGATTAGGTGAAAAATTATACCAATCAAACACAATTAATTACAATTCCCTCTAAAACAAATTCTATTCAATTCAATTCTCTGTCATTCATTTTCTTTCCACCTATTTTTCACTCTTACAATCAAACGGACCCTTAGGGCCTGTTTGATAGCCAAGAAAGTTAGGTGGAATTCTCACCCTTTTTTGTTGCTTGATTGACAAATAAGTCCATGGAAATTGTTTGGGTGATAGTTCTAGGTACAAGTGGCACAAGCACAATTATGGGAAAACACTTTCCCATTGAAAATATTGTAGAAAGATTACGTAGCCAGAAACAAAAACTTAGTGCATTCAACACAAACAAATACTGGCCAGAAAGAGGGCCGTTGTCAAAATAGTAAATCCCTTCAAAATCCTACTCCACCTTTGGAATCAAATCTATCAACGTTTCCACCACTTTCTCAATACCTAACATACAAAACCAATAACTCCTATTTTTTCTAGTAATCAAAATGGCAAAAACAATTTACAATACAACAAACTTAACAAAAACGCAAGAATATAAACCATAACTACACATTCAAACCCGCAAGCACAATGTGACTTCAAAAATCACGAAAACGCGAATTAACGTGAAAGAAACCTGAGGAATCAACGGTGACATGAGAGGAATGAGAGATGACCCAAGCAGTAGTAGCCCGAGGAAATTGGTGTAAATGACATTTAAAAGTTCAAAAATACCCTCCCTTTCACTTTCATTTACCCCACACGTGAAAAAGAGAGGAAAAAAGCGGAAAAAAAACTGACTGCACCGACTGCAAACGACTGATCGACGAGGTCGTGAAACTTTGGGCAAAAGAACAAAACCCTAAACCATTGACTGAAATCGAACAAGGTTAGTTCAAGAATATTGAGTTTCCTTTTGATTTTGTGAAAATGACATGATATTTCAACGTTTTTGCAATTAATTGTTAATTATTTGGTTAGATGATTGAGTATATAGGATTAAATTAGATGGATTTGGCATTTTTTGAGCTTAGAATCGCCGAAAATTGTGTTTTTCCGGCGATCCAGCGCCAGGAGACGAACCGGACAGTCGGGTCTCTTTTTATTCGATGTTGGGCCGTCTGTTTTGGGCTATACAAAACAGTCAGCCCATTTAAAAAAAAAAAAAAAACAGTCGGCCTAACTGTTTCAAACAGTTGGGTCGATTGTTTCGGTCCTTTTTTAAAAAAAAAGGTTAATTTAAAAAAAATTGTAATTTTAATTTTAAAAATTTGATAATTGATAATTTTACCAAAAATTAAATTTTATTTTAAAAGAAATTATTAATGTTAAAAATTTACTAACTATAATTAAATAATAAATATTTTCTTTATTTAATTATAATATTTAGTTATTGTTAAAAATAAAAGATTAAATAATATTTGTAATTAAATATAAAAAATATTGTTTTTAAATTTAAAAATTTGTAATTAAATATTAATTAAATAATATTTATACTGGTTAATTAATTCATTTATTAATTTAAATCAAATAATAAATATTTTCTTTATTAATTATAATATTTACTTATTCTTTAAAATTTTTAATTATGTAATTAAATAAGTAGTACTAAATTGATAATTAACAAATAATAAATTAATAATTATTTATATTTTGTTTGTAATTTCCTTATAAGTTTATTTTTTAAAAAAAATTAAAAAAAAATGATTAAATAATATTTGTAATTAAATATAAAAAATATTGTATTTAAATTTAAAAATTTGTAATTAAATATTAATTCAATAATATTTATACTGGTTAATTAATTCATTTATTAATTCAATAAAAAAATATTTTTTTTTTATTTAATTATAATATTTCCTTATTCTTTAAAATTTTTAATTATGTAATTAAATAGGTTGTACTAAATTGATAATTAAAAAATAATAAATTTGTAATTATTTATAATTTGTTTGTAATTTCCTTATAAGTTTATTTTTTTAAAATAATTAAAAATAAAACATTAAATAATATTTGTAATTAAATTTAAAAAATATTGTTTTTAAATTTAAAAATTTGTAATTCAATATTAATTCAATAATATTTATACTGGTTAATTAATTCATTTATTACTTCAATAAAAAAATAAATATTTTCTTTATTTAATTATAATATTTACTTATTCTTTAAAATTTTAATTATGTAATTAAATAAGTAGTTCTAAATTGATAATTAACAAATAATAAATTAGTAATTATTTATAATTTGTTTGTAATTTCCTTATAAGTTTATTTTTTTTTAAAAATTAAAAATAAAAGATTAAATATTATTTGTAATTAAATATAAAAAATATTGTTTTTAAATTTAAAAATTTGTAATTAAATATTAATTAAATAATATTTATACTGGTTAATTAATTCATTTATTAATTTAAATCAAATAATAAATATTTTCTTTATTAATTATAATATTTACTTATTCTTTAAAATTTTTAATTATGTAATTAAATAAGTAGTACTAAATTGATAATTAACAAATAATAAATTAGTAATTATTTATATTTTGTTTGTAATTTCCTTATAAGTTTATTTTTTTAAAAAAATTAAAAATAAATGATTAAATAATATTTGTAATTAAATATAAAAAATATTGTTTTTAAATTTAAAAATTTCTATTTAAATATTTATTCAATAATATTTATACTGGTTAATTAATTCATTTATTAATTCAATAAATTTTTTTTTTTTATTTAATTATAATATTTACTTATTCTTTAAAATTTTTAATTATGTAATTAAATAGGTTGTACTAAATTGATAATTAAAAAATAATAAATTAGTAATTATTTATAATTTGTTTGTAATTTCCTTATAAGTTTATTTTTTTAAAATAATTAAAAATAAAAGATTAAATAATATTTGTAATTAAATATAAAAAATATTGTTTTTAAATTTAAAAATTTGTAATTCAATATTAATTCAATAATATTTATACTGGTTAATTAATTCATTTATTACTTCAATAAAAAAATAAATATTTTCTTTATTTAATTATAATATTTACTAATCTTTAAAATTTTAATTATGTAATTAAATAAGTAGTTCTAAATTGATAATTAACAAATTATAAATTAGTAATTATTTATAATTTGTTTGTAATTTCCTTATAAGTTTATTTTTTTTAAAAAATTAAAAATAAAAGATTAAATATTATTTGTAATTAAATATAAAAAAATATTGTTTTTTAAATTTAAAAATTTGTAATTAAATATTAATTCAATAATATTTATACTGGTTAATTAATTCATTTATTAATTCAATAAAATAAATAAATATTTTCTTTATTTAATTATAATAGTTACTTATTCTTTAAAATTTTTAATTATGTAATTAAATAAGTAGTACTAAATTGATAATTAACAAATAATAAATTAGTAATTATTTATAATTTGTTTGTAATTTCCTTATAAGTTTATTGTTTTAAAAAAATTAAAAATAAAAGATTAAATAATATTTGTAATTAAATATAAAAAATATTGTTTTTAAATTTAAAAATTTGTAATTAAATATTAATTCAATAATATTTATACTTGTTAATTAATTCATTTATTAATTCAATAAAAAAAATAAATATTTTCTTTAATTAATAGCCGATAATTTATTTATTCATTTAAATTAAGTTTGTTAAAAAAATTTAATTTTTTAATTAAATAAAAATTGTTTATTTAAATTGTAATTTCTTTTTTACTTTATTTTTGAAATTGAAAATCTGCAAGTACAAAGAATTGTAATTAATTATTAAACATGTTCTATGTCTTTGTTGGTAATTGTTGTCATTAAGATTGCTTAATGTGTTTTTATTATACGTTATTATATTATATCTTGTACAGTGTTGTAACATTGCTCATTTTGAATTTTTGTAGGATGAAATATTATCTGGATGACGAGTTGAGGCGGATGGCGGGTTAAGCTACTTGGAATTGTAGCTTTGATGCTTTTTCGATAGTGGAGGGGCTGTTGGATGATCAGCACATATAGATGCTGCAACAGTCATTCATCTGGTCCTTACGTGAGTTGCATGAGATACAGTTTTCAGGCCAGATGATCGATGCATTATTATGTCGATTGCTGAGTCCTGTCGACGGTGATGCCCTCCACTTCGACCTCAGGGGCAAGGTCGCCAGTTTCGGTCCAGCCGAGTTTGCCCTGATGACTGGGCTACAGCTAACGCGGGACGAGGTTGCTCGACGAAGCAACAGGTTGATGGATGCCTACTTTCCGGGACAGGGGACGGTGCTGCAGTCGCAGTTGATCAACGCAGTCAGGAGATGTGACCACATGCTAGATCGATTGAAGTTAGGATTGGTCTACATTCTGGAGAACGTTCTGCGGTGTCACCATAAGAAGACTGCGATCGATCTCCTCCACTTAGAGATCGTTGATGACCTGGATGGCTTCAACAGCTATCCTTGGGGCCGGAGGTATTACGATGACACCGTCCACGTCTTCACCAGATCGCTGACGAAGCCCAAGGGGGCAGTGCGTAAGTACGATGTATATGGATTGCCCCTAGCAGTGCAGGTAAATATTTAACATACTCAACGTCCTTAAAAAAAATAAACGTAATTGTGTATAGCATATTTGTATATGTTGCAAATCTGGGCGTACGAGACCGTCCCCCTGCTGGGTAGCCGCTATGCAAAGCGGCTGGAGGCACGTTGTCCCCGGATGCACCATTGACAATCATCCCGACAGGATGGCTGCCCATCTGGGAGACAGTTATCGGCTCTCCTCGACGATCCCACTGTGAGTATTGTAAATTTTTCATTTATATTTTATGCAATTTAAAATATCGATGCAGTTTGTTATAATAATTCAAACGTCAATATGTCAGCTTGAAGTAATAACAGAGTTGACGGCGTCGATAGAAGAGGAGGGTCCAGGCGACCGATTCGGTCTTGGACCAAGATAGGGTATGTGAATTGCCCGATAATTTATGTATAAACATTTTCTATAAGATTGAAGTTATTAATTGTTTATGTTGACATTTTTGTAGGAGCGCGATCCAGTTGATCGAGGATCACCTCCGCCCAGGTCGAGGGAGGAGGAAGCCCCGAAGGGGGAGGAGGGGAGGATGGAGGAGGTGGTGGAGGATGGAGGAGGCAGTTGAGGGGGGAGAGGACACCAGTCGTGACTGGGGGTAAGAAACGTTCTGTTGACGTGCTTGAGCAGGCGGTTGGCAAGAGGCCTAGGATGCCGTCACAGTACATTGTTTCTCCCTATACGGCCGAGGCCAAGAGGAGGACGTTTATTGATGGAGGCGTCCCGAACATGTTTAGGAAGGTGGATAGCGCCAAATGGAAGGCGTTCGAGACGGAGTGGAGACGGTGGAGGCCCGGGTAAGTATTGTATTAAATTGGTTAGTGAATTGCGATACGCTTACTCGTTACATATTGTTTAATTACATTTTTGGTTGTATACATTCAGGGTTCCCTGCACGATCGCCGGAAAGGCGATCCAGAACGTCTATAGCTAGTTCCATGACATCACCAAGTCTGGTACTTGGCTCGCCGACGATGTAAGTGAAGTTGTTATTTATGTTATGTATATAATTTTACAATCGATTGATGAACTGATGTATGTACTTCTTGATGCAGCACATGGACCTTGTTATGGATCTACTGCGTGACCGAGCTGTGCGACTCCCGAAGTCCTTTTGCATCTCAGGCCGACTCATTTTGAATATGGAGTTCTTTCAGGCCATTAACATTGAGTACGAGTCGTTCAGACATCAGAGTGGCGACTACGTAGTGCCGGATTATTTGGCCGATTGGATTTTCGGGCTGTCACCGAAGGTCGGGGGAGGTTATGGACTGGTTGTACACATATGTACATTCCAGTCTGTGCGAACCGTCACTACATTGCACTGGAGATCGTCTTTCCCGAGTCGAAGGTGTATGTGTATGACCCCTATCACTCGTGCTTGACACAGATGCAGCTCGAGCAGATCTGTGAGCCGGTGGCTGTGATCGTTCCCCGGATGGCTAGACTAGTGGATATTTGCGTGCAGGACAGACTACCCATCGCGCGGGACACGACTACGACGAGACAGACCATATCCGTAAGTGTTTATTATTTTTTTAAACTTTAAGACTTTCTTCGTATGTTTATTTATTATCACTAACCAATTATTGTTTAATTGCAGCGGAGATTGCGGCATGTACATAATCAAGTATATAGAATTTTTTAGTATAGTTCAGAAGATTGATTCTATCAACCAGTCATGAATTCAGAACTGGAGAAATAAGTTAGCAGCGGATTTATGAGAATTTAACTGCGACCCATAATTTTTTTTTATTCTTTGTAATTTTGTAACTTTTGTTTAATTAAAATTTTGTTATTTATGTACATGTAATCATTTGTAATTTTGCATTTTTATGTTAGTAATGTAATTTTAAATTCTTTGTATTATTAAAAAAAATTTGATTGTAATTTAAAATTTAACTTGGTATATTTAAGTAATAAATATATTATTTATATAAAAAAATTAAATTCTTTATTTAGTTATATAAATATATTAACAATTACACATTATAAATAATTAAATATAAATTAAAAAATATAAATCATTTTTAGTTAAATATTGGATTTTTAATAACATAAATATTAAAAATCTTATTCATTTCGTACATCCGCTTACATGTCACTTAGGAGAACATGACTGTTACAATTTTGACGAGTATGGCCTACGGCTCTGCACCTGCCACACCTACGCGGTTGATGAAACTCTCCGGTAGATGGTATTCTAGAAGTACGTGGACGTCCAGGACCACGCGGTTGAACTTCTAGTGGTAAAACAGTATTAAGGTGGATAATGTTGTCGGGAACTTTCCACTCAACTTCATTAGGTAGAGGAAATATAGTCTCTACGTACGCTGCTCTCCAAGAGTCGGCCGTGTAATAAGGAGAGCATAATGTTCTCGGTGCAAATCCTCGATATATAGCCACCGCGATCGCATGATCACATGGAAAACTCTCCAACTGAAATCGACTGCAACTGCATGTATTCTCACTCAAGTCAACCACGTATCCCGTAGTACGTGTACATCTCACAAAGCATCGCGACTCATCCAGGGGTTCCACATTCAACTTCCTCGCAACATTTGCAGATTTACAGAGTTTCTACTCTTGAGCAGGGGCTAGCATGCTCGAACAATTATGTGATTCTACACGTCGATCGTGAAACCACTGCTGCAGCTTGTTACGAACGTTCTCAATCAATGCAAGGATGGGTAACTCTCGATCCTTCTTGAATAATGCATTGCGAGACTCCGCGTTGTTCGACGTCATCATATTGTATCGACGGCTTGAAAAGTGTGAACGAGCCCAATGTTCAATCCTCATTTTGGTTAGATACTCCCAAGCTTCGAATGATTTCTTTCATATTTCTTCCATGAACGAGTTACACTCTTCAACACTGTATGCTTCGGCCGCTCTTCTGAACAATGAAACGATGCCTTTGCCCCGATACCTGGTCTTCAGGTTGCTTTGTATATGGTACATACAATAACTATGATGTGCCTCAGGAAAAACTTCAGCAATACCATTTATCAAAGACTGTCCCTGATCAGTTACAAATGCAAGCTCTTCGACTTCCCCGATTACTTCCCTCAACTTTGTAAAAAACCAACGCATCGACAAATCATTCTCATTATCGACTATGCCGAATGCAAGAGGGTAGATTTGGATATTGGCATCCTGACATGTAGCAATAATCAACTTGCCTTCATATTTAGATTTCAGAGTTGTGCCATCGACTAGAATTATGGGTCGCATGACATTTCAAAATCCCCGAATGCATTGTCCAAGAGCCATGAAGAAAACTTTGAAGCAATTATCGTCCTCGGTCTCAATAAAATATGCCGATCCAGGATTAGTTCTCTCCATGTTGTGACAGTACCTGGCCAATTTAGCATAACTCTCCTCAGCCGATCCCATTAAATCCTCAAATGCACATTTTTTAGCCTTCCAAGCCTTTTGGTAGCTCAAGACCACTCCGTAATCTCTATGAAAGTCGTTCCTAATGTCCGAAGGTTTGCAGATCGTCTGTGGGTCCTGATACCTATGCATTATCTGTCGACCAATAAACTAAGCACGAGCTTGTCTATGATCACTTCGACCAATTCCCACTTCACACGTATGTTCCCGTGCATACTTACGAACTATAAAGCACTCATTCGTGTCCATCTTTGTCGCTCGCAAACGCCAACTACAATTGTCATCAACGCAGGCGATCATCAACAACGACTTGGTTGACTTTTTCACTTTGAACTCAAAGTTGTGTTTTACCGCAAGTAGATGTAGAGATTCCTGCAAATCTTTCTTTGTTTGAAACAGCTGCGTGACATACAAATCATCATCATCGGGAACCACACGCGAAGAGTTAGAGGACGGTCCACTCATTCCGGCCCTTGAGGTCCCACACTGCTCATGTCTCTGACGGTAAGCAAACAAATCCTCATTTGTAAAGTCATTCTGATTCTCGTTGTCGTTAACTACAGATGGAATCCTATGTGTAACGACCCAATCACGATGAGGAACATCTGTCTCTGGAATAACCACTTCATCCTCACGAGCTATCTCCACAGTATTCCAAAAATCATTACTCTGATCTCCTCCATACGAATTACCTTCGATGACCTCCTTCCTCACTAAAGTCACTCAAAGAGGAGTCGTGTGCTTTTGGTTCATAAGGAATAGATAATTCACTTTAGCATCAGAATAAATCCTAATAGGTGACATGGAAATTGATTCGTGCTCATTGAGGCCCTGTTTGATTCCCATTTTAATTCTCATTCTCATTCTTCTACTCATTTTCAACCACACATTCTTCAATAAAATAATATTTTCTATCACATCAATAACTTTTCCTTCTTTTTCAACCACACATTTCCCATCATATCACTATTTCAAAATTCATTTTTCCAAATAATACCTATCAAACACACTCTGAATATAAATTTCAATTCCATATCGTACTGAGACTGATCAACATTCAACTTGTTCTGTAAATCACTATACAATTCTGCATATGAGGTAGTTGATGTTATGGCAACCACGATAGTACCACGTCTTTCGCCCGTATATTTTCATACCCATCGATCTTTTTCATTTAGTTCGAAATCACCAAAGTAACAAATCGGGACTACATTCATATCTGCATGACGAAATATAATTTCTAGAAATAATCAATAACTACAAAAAAGAGAGAGGCTGAAACAGCCGTAACAGCCGGTTGAAACAGTTGGTTTAGACAACCGGCTGTTTAAGCCGACTGTTACAGCTGAAACAGCCTGCTGTTACGGCCGGCTGTTTAAGCTGGCTGTAACAGCCGTCTGTCTGCCAAGCAGGCCGTTTCGTAATGCATTTTTTCATCAGATCTATTTTTTTCGTCTGAACGATACAGATGAATTTTTTTCTTCTTCATGCTTAAAAAAATTGCAGATCTATTAACAATTTAATCTACTAACACATTATACATTATAATAAATCTATCGATAAAAACATACACTAATTTGACGCAAACAAAATTAAATATGCATTACGAAACGGCCTGCTTGGCAGACAAAAACGCCCTTGAGTATATAAAATAATTACTAAATAATGTTTTGTTTAAAGAAAATAATACTCTTTATTTCACAAATAAAAACCAACTACTACGTAAATTTTCAGATTTAATTGCCATTTTTTATCTGTTCATTCCAACACAGACAACAAATTCTTTCAACTTTCATCAGTCTGAACAATAAAATTTGGAAAATCAATCGAACGCTGAGAACCAATTTTTTTTATATCAATCACTATAATTTCAGTACGTACATTTTACGCATATTTAATTTCGTTTGCGTCAATTAGTGTATGTTTTTATCGATAAAATTTATTATAATGTATAATGTGTTAGTAGATTAAATTGTTAATAAATCTGTAATTTTTTTAAGCATGATGAAAAAAAAAATTCATTTGCATCGTTCAGACGAAGAAAATAGATCTGATGAAAAAATGCATTACGAAACGGTCCATATCACCTATTAGGATTTATTCTGATACTGAAGTTAATTATCTATTTCTTATGAACCAAAAGCACACGACTCCTCTTTGTGTGACTTTAGTGAGGTAGGATGTCGTTGAAGGTAATTCGGATGGAGGTGATCAGAGTAATGATTTTTGGAATACTGTGGAGATAGCTCGTGAGGATGATGTGGTTATTCCAGAGACAGATGTTCCTCATCGTGATTGGGTCGTTACACACAGGATTTCATCTGTAGTTAACGATAGCGAGAATCGGAATGACTTTACAAATGAGGATTTGTTTGCTTACCGTCAGAGACATGAGCGAGTGGACCGTCCTCTAACTCTTCGCGTGTGGTTCCCGATGATGATGATTTGTATATCACGCAGTTGTTTCAAACAAAGAAAGATTTGCATGAATCTCTACATCAACTTGTGATGAAATACAACTTTGAGTTCAAAGTGAAAAAGTCAACCAAGTCGTTGTTTACGATCGCCTGCGTCGATGACAATTGTATTTGGCGTTTGCTAGCGACAAAGATGGACACAAATGAGTGCTTTATAGTTCGTAAGTATGCACGAGATCATACTTGTGAAGTGGGAATTGGTCGAAATGATCATAGACAAGCCCGTGCTTGGTTTATTGGTCGACAGATAATGTACAGGTATTAGGACCCACGGACGATCTACAAACTTCGGACATTAGGAACGACTTTCATAGAGATTACGGAGTGGTCTTGAGCTACCAAAAGGCTTGGAATGCTAAAGAATGCGCATTTGAGGATTTAATGGGATCGGTTGAGGAGAGTTATGCTAAATTGGTCAGGTACTGTCACAACATGGAGAGAACTAATACTGGATCGGCATATTTTATTGAGACGGAGGGCGATAATTGATTCAAATTTTTCTTCATGGCTCTTGGACAATGCATTCGGGGATTTCGAAATGCCATGCGACCCATAATTCTAGTCGATGACACAACTCTGAAATCTAAATACGAAGGCAAGTTGATTATTGCTACATGTCAGGATGTCAATATCCAAATCTACCCTCTTGCATTCGGCATAGTCGATAGTGAGAATGATTTGTCGATGCGTTGGTTTTTTACAAAGTTGAGGGAAGTAATCGAGGAAGTCGAAGAGCTTGCATTTGTAACTGATCGGGGACAGTTTTTGATAAATTGTATCGCTGAAGTTTTTTCCGAGACACATCATGGTATTGTATGTACCATCTACAAGGAAACCTGAAGACCAGGTATCGAGGCAAAGGCATCATTTCATTGTTCAGAAGAGCGGCCGAAGCGTACAGTGTTGAAGAGTGTAACTCGTTCATGGAAGAAATAGGAAAAAAATCATTCGAAGCTTGGGAGTATCTAACCAAAATGGGGATTGAACATTGGGCTCGTTCACACTTTTCAGGTCGTCGATACAACATGATGACGTCGAACAACGCGGAGTCTCTCAATGCATTATTCAAGAAGGATCGAGAGTTACCCATCCTTGCATTAATTGAGAACGTTCGTAACAAACTGCAGCAGTGGTTTTACGATTGACGTGTAGAATCACGTAATTGTTCGAGCATGCTAGCCCCTGCTCAAGAGCAGAAACTATGTAAATCTGCAAATGTTGCGAGGAAGTTGAATGTGGAACCCCTGGATGAGTCGCGATGCTTTGTGAAATGTACACGTACTACGGCATACGTGGTTGACTTGACTGAGAATACATGCAGTTGTAGTCGATTTCAGTTGGAGAGTTTTCCATGTGATCATGCGGTCGCTGTGGCTATATATCGAGGATTTGCACCGAAAACATTATGCTCTCCTTATTACACGGCTGACTCTTGGAGAGCAGCGTACGTAGAGACAATATTTCCTCTACCTAATGAAGTTGAGTGGGAAGATCCCGACAACATTATCTATCTTAATACTGTCTTACCACTAGAAGTTCAACCGCGTGGTCCTGGACATCCACGTACGTCTAGAATACCATCTACCGGAGGGGGCGACCATGCCATGGGCGGAGGGGACGACCATGCCATGGGCGCCGGGGACGCCCTCCGCGAAGGTGACACCATGGGCGGAGGGGGCGACCTAGGTGGAGGTGATCCTCGATCAACTGGATCGCGCTCCTACAAAAATGTCAACATAAACAATTAATAACTTCAACCTTATAGAAAGAATTTATACATAAATTATCGGTCAACTCACATACCCCATCTCGGTCCAAGATCGAATCGGTCGCCTGGACCCTCCTCCTCCGTCGACGGTGTCGACTCTGTTATTACTTCAAACTGACATATTAACGTTTTAATTATTATAACAAACTGCAGCGATATTTTAAATTGCATAAAATATAAATAAAAAATTTACAATACTCACAGTGGAATCGTCGAGGAGAGCCGATAACTGTCTCCCAGATGGGCAGCCATCCTGTCGGGATGATCGTCAATGGTGCATCCAGGGGCAACGTGTCTCCAGTCGCTTTGCATAGCGGCTACCCAGCAGGGGGACGGTCTCATACGCCCAGATCTGCAATATATACAAATATTAGATACACAACTACGTTTATTTTTTTTCAAGAACGCTGAGTATGTTAAATATTTACCTGCACTGCTAGGGGCAATCCATATACATCGTACTTACGCACTGCCCCCTTGGGCTTCGAGTGCGATCTGGTGAAGACGTGGACGATGTCATCGTAACACCTCCGACCCCATGGATAGCTGTTGAAGCCATCCAGGTCATCGTAACAATCTTTTATTTTTAATCCTTTAAAAAAACTAAACTTATAAGGAAATTACAAACAAAATTTAATAATATGTAATTATTTGTATTAAAAAATTAAATACTACTTATTTAATTACATAAATACAAAATTTAAACAATAAGTAAATATTATAATTAAATAAAGAAAATATTTATTAATTAATTATAGTTAGTAAATTTTTAACATTAATAATTTCTTTTAAAATAAAATTTAATTTTGGTAAAATTATCAATTATCAATTTTTTTAAAATTAAAATTAAATTTTTTTTTCAATTATACTTTTTTTTTAAAAAAAAAGGCCGAAACAGTCGGCCCAACTGTTTGAAACAGTTGGGCCGACTGTTTTGTTTTAAAAAAAAAAGGGCCAAAACAGTCGGCCCAACCGTTTGAAACAATTGGGCCGACTGTTTTGTTTTTAAAAAAAAATGGGCCAAAACAATCGGCCCAACCGTTTGAAACAGTTGGGCCGATTTTTTTGTTTTTTTTAAAAAAAAATGGGCCGAAACAGTTGGGTCGATTGTTTTTTTTTTTTTTTAAAAAAAAAAAAGGCCGAAACAGTCGGCCCAACCGTTTCACAGTTGGGCCGACTGTTTTGTATAGCCCAAAACAAAAAAAATCGACCCATGCCCAAATAAAAACAGACGGCCCAAAACAGACGGGTTGGAAACCCGACTGTTAACCCAACTGTTTTCGGGTCAATCCGACTGTTTCGGGTTGGGTTGACCCGATTGTCCGGTTCGTCGTCTAGGCGTTGGATCATAGGAAAAACGTCATTTTCGGCGATTCCAAGCTCAATAAAGACCAAATCCACTTAATCTAATCCTATATACTCAATCATCTACCCAAATAATTAACAATAAACCACAAAAACGTTGAAATATCATGCCATTTTCATAAAATCAAAATGAAACTCAATATTCTTGAACTAACATTGTTTATCTTCGATCAAGGGAGTCGGGTTTTGTTCTGCGACCGTCGAGTTTCACTTCCAGGCCGGCGAAGATCTCACGTTTGCAGTCGGTGCAGTCCATTTTTTTCGCTTTTTCCCTCTCTTTTTCACGTGTGGGTCAAATGAAAATGAAAGGGAGAGTATTTTTGGACTTTTAACGTCAAACTCTATATATTTTTTTTAAAGTTAAATCTGGTCAAAGGTCATAGTGGAAATACCCACTTTTAAATAGGTCATTTACAGGTATTTCCTCGTGTACAATTATTAACAGGCGGCACCGACTGGATCTTTTTCACCTCTTCCTGGGCCCGCAGAAGCTCGCGACGGAGATTCTTTAATCGTCCTTGACGTACTCTTCTTGGATTTCGATGAATTCCAGTTGGCGTTGGAGGGATCTGAGGCGGGAGTAGAGGTTGTCGTCCGGGTCCGATGAAAATGATGGGTCGAATCCGACCATGGGTCGGGTTGGAGGTGGGTGGCCCGATGAGGGTTTTGGATCGAGAACCATCGTTGTAGCCATGGAGGAAGCAGTTTGGAAGTAAAAGGCTGGAAGATGAGGGTTTGGTGGTCTCTAATTTGGGGGAAAATGGGAAATGTAAGGTGAATCACGTGAATGCCCCTTTTCATTTCAATTTCAATTTAAGTCGGGTCGAATTAAGTGGGGTTAGGTTGGATCCGAATAACGGTAACGCACAATGCACGTTATTAAAAAGTTAATAGTAATGTTCAAGTGCACATTGCTAAAACATCTAACGGCAACGCGAAATGTATTTTTTAAAAAGGTTAATGACAACGTTCAAGTGCACGATGCTAAAACATCTAACAGCAATGCGCAATGTATGTTGCTAAAAGGTTAATGACAACGTTCAAATGCGCGTTGCTAAAATATCTAACGACAATGCGCAATGTACATTGTTAAAAGGTTAATAACAACATTCAAGTGCGCATTGATAAAACATCTAACGGCAACGTGCATTGCACGTCGCTAAAACTGAATTACGACAACGCGCATTGCACGTTGCTAAAAAGTTAATGCTCGTTGCCAAAAAAAAATAAAAAAATTAAAGGCAACGGACCGCGAACGTTGTAATAGGGTATATTAGCAACATTCATTAAAAAAAAACGTTGTTACAACTCAATTTTGTCATCCAATAGCAACATACACTTGCTGAATTTTGCGATAGATCCCTTTTAGCAACATGCAATTAATGATTGTTGCATTTTACATATTGCAAAAAAACATTTTTTGTAGTGCCGTAAAAAGCAAAGTTTGTTGTAGTGTGGCTAGTTGTGAAGGTAGGCTAGTCCACAACACGAAGTTGTCACTAGTCGACCATGATTTCACGTGTAAAGCTACTTGGATTTGCAACATCCAACACATTATGACACCATTAATTTAAATTTAATATGTGACTGCGCGCGAATGCATTTGAGAATTATTCGAGTATGATCCGGTTGCATGATTAATTATTTGATCTATAGGTAGAATTAAACAAAAAAAAAAAAAAAATGAGCTTATGTACGAGTTTACGTTGCAACACTAAGAACTTGAAAGAAAAAAAAAATTATTTATGCATAACAAAATTTCTTGAGATAAATCAATACAAAATTACGTATCAACTAATCTTGTCTCTAGTGTAGTTTCCAGTTCCCCTTTATATATATTACAATAATATGAAAATTTTATGATGAATATAACTTTGAACTTAAAAAATATTACAGTATTTGATAATATAAATTTAAAGAAATATGCATCTTCTTGATTTTCGTGGCTTTTTCTTCACTTTTGGAGGTCGCAAAACAACCTTTATTGCAGTGTCAAATACAGCTTTCACGTTCTGTAATCATATTACCAATTGGAATCGGAAAAAAAAAATGAAAAAGAAATTGATCTTTCTTAATTAGCAGAAAATTATACCTGTTGAGTTTTGGCGCTGCATTCAACATAAGTAACTGCACCAATCATCTTCTTCAATTCTTCGCCCTGCTTACAAAGAACAAATGTCTAGGATTCAAGTTTTGCTCGGGAACTACTTTCTGAAGTATATCTTTACCTGTGTCGTAGTTATAGGAGTCGCCCCAGGATGATCGCTCAAGTATTGCTTGTCATCGCGTAAATCTGCACTCATGTGTTATTGTTATTCGACATAACAAATAAAATCTTATTTAATTATCAAAATTAATAATTAGCCTTACCCAGTTTGGTTCCAACAAGTAGAATTGGTACATTTGGACAGTAGTGTCTTAATTCAGGTATCCACTGTGATTAACAGACGATTATGTAGAAATGTTATTGCAGGAGAAAAATGAAATAATTTGGGAAAATAACTAAACTAACCTTTTTGTAAATATTCTCATAGCTGGCTTTGCTGATTAGAGAAAAAGCTAATAGAAATACATCAGCTCCTCTGTAACTCAAAGGCCTCAGCCTGTTATAATCTTCTTGCCCTGGATTTAAGAAATTCTGAATACGTACATACTTAACAATATTATATAATTTGAAATTCTGTGTGTACAAGGATCTTGGTGGCTGAATGATTAAAGAACCCTTCAATAATTCTATTGGAATCGACCCTCAAGGAAGAATAGAAATTTAATTACCTGCAGTATCCCAGAGGCCAATGTTCACAGTACTGCCATCCACAACAACGTTTGCACTAAAGTTGTCGAATACAGTTGGGACATAATCCTGTAAAATAAGAAATATAAAAATATTTTACTAACAAGAAATACATAATATGTTCGTTCAAATGTACACGTACTATTATTTTTAAAAGTTATAGGACAAAACCATACCGTTGGAAAAGTATTGCTAGTGTAGGAAATGAGCATACATGTCTTCCCGACCGCACCATCTCCCACAGTTACACACTTGATAAATCTAGCCGTGCTCATTTTCTCCAAAACTCAAAAGAATTTGCTTAATCTATTCTTCAAGATTACAAATTCTAATTAATATTATAGTAAAACAAGATGAAGTTATAGGGAGAGAAAAAAAATGAAATTTGAATGTTAAGAAGATTTGGCAATGGAGAAGTTGGGTTTTAACAACCAAGAAAATGATTGCTATGTGACTTTCCTTAGCTTGAAGTTGAAGGACCCAACCAAATGGAGTGTAAAAAAGTAGGTATAGTGGTGGCGTTAGTTGGTTAAGTGTAGAACAAGGAATGGGGAAAAGTGATTTAAAAAAAAATGAGAATTGCTTAATGTATAACTAATAAATACTATGATTATATAATTGAAATGTGTGTCCAATCTACTAGAGATATATAGGGTAGGTCTAGTAAACTAATCATCATGATCCAACATTTCGTACAAGTTTGCTAATTGACAACAATTTTTATATTGAGTCGATATGTTGATTCTTGTAATATTTTGATATATATATATTTGCTTGTAATGCAAAACCTAGGATCTTGGAAAGGAATAACTAGTAACTTTAGGTGTGAAGCCAAAGCAATGTTTTTGAATCCTTAAAGTTGACCTGAATTTTTTAGATTTATTTGATTCAAGGTATATACAAATGAGTAAATAACTAAGAATAATGCCATTTTGTGATTATTACCAATTTATATAGAATTAATGTCCACTAATATATTATTCTGCATACAATTCCATATATAGTATTATTCATAATTAATTTTAATCATCATAATTTTATGTGACAGTGAGCCCCTTAATTCATGGTCCAATAAAAAATTGATTCATTTTATTATATTTGACAATAAATCAAAAGACACATTACCACCTCTGCTAATGATGACCACAACTAAAAATAAATATCATTACTTCAACTCCATTTGACAATACAACTTACTATCACTTAGAAGGATAATGATCACGACTGGTATAGTATTAATCAATGACCAGTTAGATGATTCAATAGTTCAATTTATAAGCACATTATTGTGGATCTAATGCAAGAATTCGACCTATGAATACATATGCAACCTTTCACAGGCGGATTTAACAAGGGCCCACTCCCATTTAAATTTTTTTATTGTCAATGTGATTTTTTTTTTTTGATAAGCTTACTTATTTCGAAAAAATCTTGCAAACATACGAGATCGTTGACAAATAATAGAATTGATTAATTGAAAGTATCGTCCGACAATGAACAAATTTCAATTCAAGTTTACTAATTATGCATGAACTTCGAATTATATAAAACAAAAGAAAGATTTTGATTTAATTTTATGCTAAATTATCTAATAAAGTGGTAAAAAAAATTTATATGAAATTATGGACGATTGTATTAGATTTTATTTATTTTAATTCTTGATTTGGAATCTAATTATGTTCATGTGTTCTGGACGATAAAGCTAATATATTTAACATTCTTTCCCAAAACAAATTAATTATATCCTAACCACGTGTAGCGACTCGAATTTTTAAAGTACAAATTTTATAACTAAGTGTGTTGTTACAACAATCCCGTCAAATTTTAGAAACTATTTTACGTCCGTCGAATTGTCTAGCAAAACATTTAATGTAAGATTTCGAAACGATTTTTAATTTTAAAATTTCAATATTTACTTATCGAGTTCAATCTCGAACATTTTTAAAAGAATCAAATTCTTATCGATTTAAATCTAATTTTAATGTCCGATATTTTATTTAAAGTCCCATTTTATTTAGTCCAAATTTCCTCTTTTAGTCCATGTACTTAAACCCAATTAGCCCAAAATTATTCCAGCCCAAATTACTGCCTCGTTTTCTGTGCCCTAACCTACTGTTGATCACTATTCATTCACCTTCACCATGCCTTACAGCACCTCCACACACAGCATTCCTCAACTCAGCAACTTCAGCAACCTAGGTAAGGGATCATCATCTTCATCAATTTTACCTTAGTCCAATGTAATTTCACACACACACACACACACGTTTGATTCAATTGCAGCCACTCACGAGCTGCAACCACACGCGAGTTGCAGCCACCAATGCCAATCACACCCCAGTTTTCGACCCACCACCATCACCCCTATTTTCACGCTACTGCAGGCAGACCACGATTACTGCCTTCACGCCCGCAAACCACCACCACCTCAATACCGCACTGCCACTACCCAAAACGGCAGCCCCGTTTTGGCCCAAATCGACCCCCATTTCATCAAAAATCAACACCAAGCAACCACAAAACCAAGAAATAATAAAGCCCAATCACTTACCTCAACTTCACACACGTTTTGGCCGGATTTCCCGTCGGAAACAACCAAGAAAATCAAACCTAGCCTCGATTTTTAGCCTCGATCGACGCCCAAAAAGACCCCCAATCGACCCCCACCCGTCGGCGCTACCTCGCGACGGCGACACCTTTGATTTTGGCCGGAAAACACCCTCCTCCAGCACCATCTCCTGTCGGCTTCCCTCTCCTCTCGACCCCGTGTGTAATCGCTTGAGAGAGAGAGATAGAGATAGATAGGCATTTTGTATATATTTGATTTTTTGGAATTTACCCATTGAGCCCTAGTTTTTAAAAGTTATTCAATTTAGCCCCAAAGTTTTAAAAGGTTATTATTTCAATTCCAAAGTTTTGAAAATTGTTTAATTCAGTCCCTAAGGTTTAGTAACTTTTAAATTAGCCCACAAAATTCCAAAAAATTATATTCAGCCTTTAAACTTTTAAATTTCAGTTTTAATACTTTTCAATTAAGTCCCTAAAAGTTTTAAAGTTTTAATTAGACTTAGTATCTTAAATCAAATTAATTTTGTTCTTGCTAGACGAGATCGCGGACAAAGTGTGAAGCACGGTAACATTACAATTGTTCAATTTTCAAGAAAGTTTTCAAGACTTTGAGGTGGGGTTTACATTTAAGTAATTTGGTTATTTGTCCATGTTAATTCTTGATGTGTGATTTTAATTGTGATGTAATGTTTATACATATGAAAAGGTTGCCAGGGACCGTAAATAGGGCCGGGATCGAAATCTGGTCCTTGGGTCGAAATCTGGTCCTTGGGAATGTCCACAGTGCAAAAAATTTGCTAAGCGCTTATAACATGTTGTCAGGGACCATAAATAGATCCGGGATCGAAATTGGGTTCTTAGGAATGCCCACAGTACATGATTCTATAGTATGTTGTATTGATATTATATTCACCACTTGATTTAATATTTAGATTTGACTTGGACTGATTAATGTATCTTCACTGAGTATAATTCGTTATGCTCACCCACTATTTTTCTACCCTTTCAGGTTAAGGAGCTCGGCAGGGCAAGACAACGAGTGGGGCAATTTGATTTAAATAATAGAACTTTTAAATTATAAGTTTTGAAACAAGAAATTTTAAATAGTTGGTTTCCATTTTGACACTTTAATATCGTATTTTAGTATTTTGCAAATGTTGGTACTTGTTTATTACATATGGTATAAACTCTTGGATGTAAGAAAATTGTTACAATGATGTTTCCGCTTTTTGTGCTACGTTGCTTTAGTTTCAAATATATATATGTCTACGCATTTTGGCGACTATTAAAAATATGTATTTACAGGTTATTTTTCAAAATATATGCATGCTTTCGCATTGTGGCGACTTTTTTAAAAATGTTTATTTACAGGTTACTTTGACTTAAGTAGCACCTTGAGTTGTTAGAGAATTTGGGGCGTTACACCACGGCTCGAATCTATTTCTAGCCTAAATTCGAATGGTAAGAATGCATTAAATTTTAGATTATATATATGATTGTACAAATTTTAAATATTATTTCTAACCTCTATTGCAAATATATTAATTTGTATTGGTTCATCTTTATCTAATATAAGAACGGATCTGGCTTAGCATTCCTTTAAATAAGTTATAAAAAGAATAACGAAAAATCATCAACTGGATCAAGAAAGAAAGCAAAAGATGTTGATCTTCAAGTCCAAGGTTGAAATCTTCAATTTCTTGATATAATTGACTTCAATTCATTGCTAGAACTTGATCTTCTCTCTCAAAAGTGATGAATTGACATCATTTCTTGATGAATTTGATGATATTATTGTATATGAAGAGACAACAGAGAGTTCCTTCAATGTGTAGCCCTTATTTTTTTTATTTATAAGAGCCAGAAAATAGGTCAAAATCTTGTCCAATTTCAATTCAAAAATAGTTTGAATCACTAAAGGGAACTGTTGATTCATCTGCAAAAATAGCCACCGTGCACACACAGGTATAAATACCTCGCGTATGCCATTGAACTAAAATGACTCTCGGGTTGTGAAAACAAGGTCTCGCATGCGCACATAAAATAACACCTCGCTTGTCAATTTGAATCTTGACTTCCCTGAGCAGTTTTCGATAATTTGGTCATAACATTCTTTCACGATATCCGATTGAAGTGATTCGGTGTGTATTGGAAAGATAACTCAAATGGAAACAATTATTCTAGAAATACAATTTTCTCTAATTCAAACGTTTTCTATCCGAAAAATGGGTCTCAAGTTAAGGTGAAAATTTTGGAGCATAATTCTTTTCGGTTGGAAATTGATTTGTGATAATACTTTGGCTATATTTCACTTCTTTGACTTCAAATTGCATCCAATTGATCATATGTGATCTTCAATCATCATTTTATGGTCCGAATTAACTATTGGATGTTTACACTTCAGTTCTCAAACTTTGGATTTTTTTTTGCCACTTTTTCATTCATTCTTTCAATTACACCAACTTGCCTCAAATTTTACCTAACAAATAAAATTAACATCTAATTAAGTCATAATTAATCAAAATTTATTATAATTAATCTAATTTAATAGCCCAAATAAGGGTATAAAATACACTTATCAAACACCAAAAAATTTGAACAATTGTTTGTCCTCAAACAAAATAGATATTGACTTAATCACAAATTTTCTAAAAACACATGGTTAAATAGTTTGTCATTGGCCTCATGATTGCAATTTCTATATTAAAACTGTGATCTGCTTCAAAATCACATTGTCAAAATTAATTTCTACTCGTTCAATGTAAAATCCACTTGTGTGTAAAAATTCATGTCAAGTATCATAAATTAATAAAATGATTCAATTCCTGACCCTCGATGGTCAAATATATCATTTCTTCTCTCATAAGATGCACACTCAACCCGATTCTTTTAACTATTTTCTCAAGGTTTGATTAATGCTGAATTTGTATACTAGTTCTCACCTTCTATAGTTTGGTTTGATCTTACTAATTGCAGCTCAACACATCAACAAATGATTATTCTCCTTATTTTTTATTGCTTCAACCTCCAATAATCAACTAAATTAATAACCCCTTGTCAAAGGTCTAATTGTCCAAAATAAATATTTGGGGCTTAAATAAAGCATATAGTACGTCTTTTGTTTTATGCACTTACTTTTTTATTTTTTTTATCTTATGTGCAGACTTCTCTCCATTAAAGTTTCTAAATAACGCTTACAGTGAGCTTTTGGCCTATGACTTCAAGTTAGATGACTTTAGTGCACCAAGTTTTAAATATCATTGTAGGCATAATCACTCTAGTTATAAATGTTTCGAAGATATGTTTCACAATGGGATAATTTTTTTCTCTTTTGTTTTTTTCCTCATGCAATGATTAGTACAACGCCCCCTATTAAACACTTATTCTAAAAAATAGATCAATAACTTAAGATTTTAACCTAATTTTCATCTTGTTGCCTTAGGCAATTCACACAAAATTTAGCACACATGAAATTCATATTGATCTCAATGTCTTCTTATAACAACTCAATCACCCCAAACTATTCTAAAATTGGTTTAAAAATTATACAATTTAGTGGTTATTTGGATTTAGAATCTAAGGTCCACTATTTTTTTAAACTATTCAAATTTTGAATCAAATTATTCCTTCATAATGCAAAACATAAATCTTGTGCCCAAAAATATCAAGTTTCACATGAATAAACAAAAATCAACCATAACATGCAACTTTTCCACAAATTATAATCTAATAAAAATTTCCCACCCCAAAATTTATAACAAACATTGTCCTCAATATCTAAAAATATAACTAGTAATATATTAAAAATTAAGGGCAAAGAAGGGAACTAAGTACTCCCCAGGTATATATGTGTCGGTGGTGGATGGACTGACATAAAAGTGCTGGATCACTTGCTATATATTATTCTTTGTCAAATGTGTTCAGGTGTAATGTTCCTTCAAAATAGTGCAAATCAATTATAACATGGAATACTTTATAATAAGCTCAAAACACATCATAAAAGAAAAATATGGGAATGAAGATACCCCGTACTTCTAAAAAGAATAAAAATTATTAATTTTTTTTTATCTAAAAAGTAAAATAATAAAAGAGAAGGAAATTTGGGTTGCCTTCCAATAAACATTTGTTTATTATCATTAGCTTGACTTTATTGTTTTAACTATTTATGGTGGCTTGAAAAGAGAGTTTTCAGCCCTGCATCGACTGCATTGTCAGTTGTTCTTCAATTCATCGTTGAAGTCTCCTGATTATAAGATTTACATTGTTATCTCGCCCGATAATTTCACCTTCTTCTTGCTCTTGTTTCTTTCCCAATGGTCGATCTTTCGACATTCCTCAATGTTAAGTGCTTGAGTGGAGCATTCATTGTAAAATTTTGTTATTTTTCTTCCACCCTTAAGATTAATTCATCTTTCTCAAAATTCATTAATGCTCGTGCAGTTGATAAGAATGATATCCCCAAAATTAATAGCATGTGTTGAGAATCTATATCGAGGATGATTAAATCAGCAGGAAAGAAATTATCTCCAACTTTGATGAGCATATCCTCTATAACTCCATAATGATGTTTAAGTATCCTATGAGCTAGCTATAGGATTATTGATGTTGCTTTTGGATCATCCAATCTCAAATTCCTGTAGATAGACAGTAACATTAGATTAGTACTTACTCCAAAATCAATTAAAACTTTTAAATCCTGTGAATTTCCTATAGAGCAGAGTACAGTAAAACTCTTTGGATCTTTTAGTTTAGGAGAAAACTAATGTTGTATGATTGCACTGTACTCTCTTGTCAAAGTCATTGTTTCATCTACTGGTAGATTTTCTTCTTGGTTAACATCTCTTTCAAAAACTTGAAAAATTAAGAATATGTAGAATGGCGTCAACTAAAGGAATGTTGATGTGAATTTGTCTAAGGGCATTTAAGAACTTAAATTGTTTGTCCAACTTATTGTTCTGCAACTTTTAGGGAAAATGGGTCTGGAGGTGTGTGTTTATTGACAAGAATGGTTGTATTAACCTATGGACTATTTGCTTCTTGATTAACTTTGCTGATTTTTCAAACTGGCCTACTTGTTCCTTGCCCATGATAGGTACTTGATTCTCCTTTGTCCTTTTCTTTTTCACTGTAATGTTTGGCATCTAAACTTCACTTTTAGTTGTAATAGCTTGAACCTATTCCTCTTTAGATTATTTTCTAAGCATTTGAGGAAATGGAATAGGTGGAACATAAGCCCGAACAATGATAGCAGGCTTGATTGATGGTGTCTCTATAATTGTATAATTCACAGCTTCAACTAATAATACCTATTCACATGGGTTTTTTCTGTATAGCTTGGCAGGGTATCTTGTATTCTGTTGGCCAATGCAGCTACCATCTGCCCAACCTGAGTTTCCATATATAATTGCAGTCTGCTGATTTTGGAAATTTGTTTCACTTTTGGTGATTAACTGGGCCACTAATTCTTCCAATGATGACTTCTTCTCTAGTTGCTGAAATCTCAGTAGGTTGCCTTGAATCTGACATCCTTGACCCTGATTATTAGCCCATGAGACATTAGAATGCTTTCTCTAACCTGGATTATAGGTGTTGGAGTAAGGATTATTTTATTAGTTCTGTGAGTTCAGTGCATAACAGACCTCCTTAGTTTGATAAGCATGCATGAATACTAATGGACACTTTGTAGTTCTGTGTTCTATCCGACAGCCATCGCAGACTTGTGTTGGTTGGTACACCATGCTCACATTTTTAGTGAGGTTGTCCAATTTCTTTGTTAGTACTTCCATCTGGGCTGCTAATGATGTAATTGTGTCAATGTTGTGAATACATGTTTTCCTTGGCAATTCCCTGTCTCTTGGCCAAATAATCTAATTTTCTGCTATTTTCTCAAGGAGATCTATGGCGTTGTCTAAGGAAATATCCATGATTGATCCTCCTACTAAAGCGTCAATCATGCTATGGTATTCACATGCAGGCCTAAATAGAAGATGTAGACCTTAGCATTTTTAGGAAAGTTGAGATTGGGACATTTTTTGAAGTAATCTTTGAATCTTCCCATCATTCTGGATAGCTCTCAATGTCTTTTTGCTTAAATGTAGTGGCTTCATTTATGATCTGATGGACACAAGAGGGTGGGAAGAATTTCAATGTGAATCTCTGTACCATGTCATTCCACGAAATGATGCTCCCAGAAAACAATGAATGTAGCCATTCTCGTGCGCCTTTCTTTGAAGTATAAGTAAACAAGCCTAGTCCGATCACCTGAAAAAGCATAAAGAAGGCTGAATATGTTCAAAAAGATTTTCACTTGGTTTTCTGGAGAACTTGCTCCTTGATGATTCTGAAATAAATTGATGACATCTGGTCAAATGTGTAAATTGGCTTGCCGAAAAGATGGATAAATAATAGTTGGTTGCACAGGAGGAGGTATGTGACTTAAATAATCCGTGAGATAATCTCCACGTTTGGCCTGTCTTTGGTGGATCTTATTGTTCTGACGGACCTGGTGGTAACATAATTTGATTTTGATTTTTTTTTTACCATTTTGCATGACTCTCTCTGTTATTTTCTTCGTTTTCTAAAAGTTCTTTCGATTTCGAGATCGAATGGTGACAGATCGATTTTTCCAGATTTTTGCATAAACTGGCAAAAACAACAAAGAGAGATTAGTTTTATAAATCTTTTTTTCATCGGTAGAGATTAGTTATATGAATCTTGGATAAATGTGTGGAGGTTGAAATTAGTTTGCGATTTGTATGAATACAATTGTAATCCTTAGTATATTGTGTATTATTTTATTTAAAAAAGGTAAATATTGTTTAATTGATTGTAACTCGTGTTGTAACTCAACAATTGTATGTGTAATTCTGAACATATTTGAATAAATAATTTAAATAATCAATAAATATGAATAATTTAAATAAACATTTAAATATAGAATAAATAATTTAAATAACCAATAAATATAAGTTATTTAAATAATTAATTAACAATAAAAAATAATAAACTTTTAAATATTGAATAAATTATTTAAATAACCAATAAATATAAATTATTTAAATAATTAATTAACAATAAAAAAATTAAACATTTAAGTATTGACTAAATAATTTAAATAACCAATAAATATAAATAATATAAATAATTAAGTATCAATAAGTAAATAATAATTAAACATTTTAATATTGAATAAATTATTTAAATAATTAATTTACAAAAAAAATGATTAACAAAAAAAATTTAATAATTAAATGTTTATTTAAATAAATTATTTTAATTGTTTGGTAGTTTATTTTATATTTATGTTAATTGTTTGTTTAATATTTAGTTATTTAGTCATTTAAATAATCAATAAACGTAAATAATTTAAATTAATATTTGAAATAAATAATTAACAATTAAATATTCAATAAATAATTAAATAAAAAATTAAATAATTAATAGAAACAATAAATAGAAACAATATTGAATAAATAATTTAAAATAATGGAGCCTAAACAATAATAAATATTGAGAAAATTTAGTTCACATTTGTCATTCTTTACGTTACATTATTTCCCATTAATAGAAGAATTTGGTCAGATTTATTTTAATTGTTAAGTTCTATTTTAATTCGATAATAATAAACTAATAGTTTGAGTAATAAAATTTCATGTGCAACTTCTTGTTTTTTGTTTTTCCATGTCTACTGCCATGGAACAGGAAGTTATTAAGTTGATGATTTAGAAATTATATGCGTGTTGTTTTATTATCTGGGAATTCTCCTCACATGTCAAATGAGAGTACTATTCTATGCACCCATAAGTGTAGATTGTGTAGCTTAATAACTTAATTTAGTAGAGAAAACTTGGGTCCTGTGGAATTACCTTAATATTTTCCCATAATGTGACCACGCTCCAAAAATTAATGCTCATCATCCCAAGGCTTCATATTTTCCTTTTTAGCTCTCCTTTTTGGGTAAACAAGACTGAAGTGTTACTAGATCAGTTTTGTACTTCAAGCAACTCCAGCATCAGTGTGGACTTCACATGTGCAAAATGAAGGTATGATCATGTCTTTATAATATATAATAAATATGATTATATCTTTGGATTACTGTTGTTGGGTTTGATAACCAAAACTAGCTCAATATGAAAGTACAATGTAGGGGTGAACGCGGTTCGATTTGGGCGGTTTATGCTATATTTTCAACTCAAACCATTTCAAGCGGTTTGAAATTTTTCCAAACCAAACCAAACCATTTTAATATTCAAACCAAACCAAACCAAACCAAACCATTATTTACGGTTTGGTTCGATTTTAATCCGCGGTTTACCTATCGACATTATAATAATATATTTAAAACAAGTTAATATATAAATTTAATTGAACACTAATAATGTTAAATGTTAAATTATATTTATATTTGTCTGAAATTCGATATATAACAAAAAGACAAAAAAGATAGTATTAAACTAGCATTACTCAAACTTTTACAAACAACAATATCAGAATAAGTATAAAAGTACTAACCTCTCAGGTACCGGGTGTCACTGGATCAATCTTTTACAAGCCACATAGTTCCCTTGAACATATCAATCTTTGCATTTCGAAGGATGACAGTAGTAACGGGCGTCACTAGATCAACTGAGGAAGAAATATAAGGTCTTATTCGGTAGAGATTTAAATCCAATTTTAATTGAAAATATAGCTACATGATAACTGTTGGACAAAAATGTGGCTGTCCACTTGGATTTCTTAGTGGTTTAAAGTAAGAAAATTCAAATTATAGATGACAAATTTTCATCATATCCCTGTTTGGTTTAGAGAAAAATCAGGTTTTAGTAGATTTTGATATAAGTTTATAATGTACATGTTTCTTGTTTCTTAAGTATGCAAATACCATTAGATATATTCCTACTTGAAACCTCAAGTGCATGTAATAAATCTTTCATTTATTAATAACTAATATTAGTATAAGGTGAAATTAATTAACAGTATAGTAGGATAATTATCCATTTTATAAGATTTTACTCAAGTTAAATGTTCAATAATGTAAAAGCCTTGTTTCTTATTGGATTTTGTTATTTGCTGATGAGTTTCCTATATTTTTGGGTTATCAAAATTTTGATAAATCTGGACTCTGTTTTCTTTGAGAAATATGTAGATTAGATTAAGGATTAGTTTCAACTTCACCCCATTTTAGTAAACAATTTGAAAGAAAACACTCTATTGATAGTATTATGTATTTTGGTTGCTGTGGCAACGGGCTGCACTGAGAACAAACAAGATATAATCATAACATTAAGCACAGTTGAGATTATTCCTAGCAACCCATGTGGGATTTTTCCTTTTCACTCATCATTTCATCTTCTTCATTAGTTATGTTTTGCTGATTAGCTCATGTTCTCTAGTCTTATCAATTTCTTGAGAAACTCTACTCTGAATTCTCTGTTTTTTTTACACGATGTGGGATTTGAAACTGAGTTTGTTGGTGGATGAGATTTCAATAATGGAGTTCTTACAACAAGCAAACATGGAGCTAAGACTGATGGTTTTGAGCAAGGAAGGCAGCCTTGGTATGTATGATGGTTAATTTTTTTTCCTGAAATTCAATTTGTTCAAACTACAGTTGCTAAATATTTTATTTGCCGTTCTTGAAGTGTAAATAATGGAAATATTTTTGTGCATATAGATATGTTGAAGCTGATTTTCATGTTTGTTGTTATGTTTTTTTGGATTTGTTAAGTACTTCACTGATTCTATTATTCTAAGTTTGTATTTATAAGATGGCATTTTTGCGTCCCATGTAAGTTTCAAATTTTTTAAGTACTTCACTGATCATCGTGTCCCTGGTTTTTTATCTGCTTAGAGGTAAAATAATGAAGTCCTGTGCTAATTGGAATGGCTTCCGGAACCAGTGAAACTTGTTGCGCCTTTTCTTATTGTTATGCATGGGAGACAAGAAGTCGCACATTTTATGATTGTAGGGTCTGCAAGCTCTTTTTACTGGCGAAGATGATACATGGGAAGCTTGGCTAAGTGTTAATGCTTTTGGCTTTTCTAGTGGTGTAGGTTTTGGAAGGAATGGCATCATGTTAACACATGGATATGCTCCATCTCAATCAACAAAAGCAGGTGCCGAACTTTCTAAGATAGTACCATCAGGCCAGGGCAGCATTCAAAAATAAAGGTTGTTGTGTTAAAGATTTGTATCTTTATATGATCTATCCAAGTGAGGCAATAAGCTCAGTAAGATGTGCATTCCTTTTTGTATTACAGGATATAAGCGTTGAGGTGGTTGATAGCAATCCTTACAGCAGACTTAGGAACCAGTTGGAAACTCCGAAAGTTCGCCCTGTAGCGCTGAAATCTAGAGTAAGCTAAAGTAATAGCATTCTGTTAAATTATTGATTGGAATGCAAAATTAGATGTTCTTCGTTATCTATAGGAAAGGAGTTTGGTAAATCCTTATGCACAACGGGCGCTACACCTCCCAAAATTCAAAGGCTGTCCAGGAAGTTCTTAGCTTATAGTCGCCGTACATTTTTTTAATGAAGTGTTAAGCAAATATGTAGTGTAAATTGACAAAGATCATGTGGCCAAGTTGTTTTTATAAAATTTGATTCACTATGTGGAAAATTATTTAATTGGTTGTATCACTTTGTTAATTTTCATATCCAAATGCATCGTTGGTTTGACGGATGTTTTCTTCAAATAAGTTGTAAGAGTTCAAGAAATTTTGTGAAGAACTAGAATGAGATGATTCTAGTTTATAAATAAATTTAAAGACTTGTGAAATGAGTTTGATATATGTAAAATAATATATATAAATTTAACAATTTATACAGTAATTTTTTTTAAAAGAAAGGTAGGAAACCGCAACGTTCAATAAATGTTGCTAAAACATTAACGGTAATGTTCAATAAATGTTGTAAAAAAAGAATATAAGCATGGACAACATTAAAAAAATCTTGTAAAAAGGTTATTAACAATGTTAAAAAAACGTTGCAAAAAAGTTATTCACAAAGTGCAAAAAACGGTGCAAAAAAGTTATTTGCAACTGTTAAAAAATGTTGCAAAAAAGTTATTAGTAATGTTCAAAAAATGTTGCAAAAAGGTTAGCAACAACATTCAAAAAATGATGTTGTATCATTCTACTCTACGACAACATCGAGGTTTGCAACATATGTCCAAACGTTGCAAAAGGTCTTTGACAACGTTTTTCTGAACGTTGCAAAATGTTATTTTTGTTGTAGTGCGAGTTCAATGAATGTTCTAGACCACAGATACAGACATAGAAGAATGATCGAATGATTTGGAGCTAAGGTAATGCACCATTTATACTCAAGACAACAACCATTGATTGGAGATGAGTCAGAGCAGCGAACACTCTCTCTATTCAAGTAGCAACTAAAATCGTATTTTGAACATGCGAGTTATCTAATTGATTATTGGGCTTGGGATGTGGGCCATCTCAATGAGGTTATTGGGCAATTGTTAAATCAGTCTGGACCAAAGGTCATTTCATCATTATCTAACAGTTGGATTGGATTCGGTATCACAACCCAACAGTGTGAGACTGGATAATAAGGTGACCCATCAACCATTTCCTTCGAGTCGACAAGATGATTAATGAGCGGGTTATATAGTGGCGGATCTAGGATATTAAATCAGCTTCTGGTCGTTGACGGTCGCAATAGTAAGATTGCTTATTAATATTTAATTAAATAATATTAAAAAAAATTTCATTCAATATATAAATGCATTAAAACGTAAAAAGTCATACATTTAAAAATATTATCCAGTGCACCCTAAATTAATAAGAAAAATAATACATTTTCAATCATATATGTATGATTAAGTTTCAAGTTTTTTACGAACTTAAGCGAAATAGTTTATATGTAAAGTATGATTAGACGAAGATTATGCAAAATTTTGAAAACAATAATTTTTGGAACTAAAATGCTTTTTACCCAAAAAGAAAAAATATTTTTTGAACTCTTAAAAAAATAAAGAGCGGCGCTTAGATCGTGCAAATTTGAATTTTATAAAATAAATTAATATAACCTAACAATAAAACAATAAAAGTATGGGTTAATTTCACAAACAGTTACTGAATTTACGTCAAAATAACAAAACGATTACTGAATTTTAAAACTTGCACAAACGGTCACTGAATTTTGGGGCAGTTTCACTAACGGTCACTGAAAGACTTTTATGAGTTGAATTCAAATGTAAAGTATCAAAACACGTGAACATAGAACTTGAGGACCAAACCACCAAAATTTGACAAATTAAGCTTTTTCTCTTTAAGTTTGGGCGAGTTTTGAGGCAACTTTCAGGCAACTTCCGACCACCAAAACCACTGGATTTGGATATCATTGGAAAGCCCCAAATGTCCTCTTCAATTATCACTCAAAATCTCCTCATAACTCCAAGAGATTCGGCCGGAATAAGCTAAAAACGTCAGCTACCCGAAAGAGAAAATCTGGGCAGAAAATTCAGATTTTTGGGCGAGTTTTGAGACAAATTTTCGGAAACTTTAGACCACCAATACTGTCGAATTTTGATACCATTGGAAAGACTACAATGTCCTATTCAATTACAACCCAAAATATCCCCATAAATCCAAGGGATTCGGCCGAAATAAACTCACAAAGTCAGAATCCCGGAAAAGCAAAAATCTAGGTAGATTTCGACATGCTCATTTTGTGGGTTTATTCCAGCCGAATCCTTTGAAGTTATGAGGATATTATGGGTGGTAATTGAAGAGGACATTGTGGGATTTCTAATGGTATCAAAATCCGACAGTATTGGTGGTGGGAAGATGCCGGAAAGTTGCCTCAAATCTCGCCCAAAATCTGAATTTTCTGCTCAAATTCTTTCTTTCGGGTAGCTGACTTTGTGAATTTATTCCGGCCTACTCCCTTGGAGTTATGGAGAGATTTTGGGTGTTAATTGAAGAGGACGTTGTGAGATTTCTAATGGTATCCAAATTCGGCGGTCTTGATGGTCGAAAGTTGCCAAAAATTTGCCTCAAAACTCGCCCAAATTTAGAGAGAAAAACTTATTTTGTCAAGTTTTGATGGTTTGGTCCTCAAGGTTCTAGTTCACATGTTTTGGTTCTTTAAGTTTGAATTCAACTCATAAAAGTCTTTCAGTGACCGTTAGTGAAACTGTCCCATAATTCAATGACCGTTTGTGCAAGTTTTAAAATTCAGTGACCGTTTTTATAATTTTGACGTAAATTGAGTGATCGTTTGTGAAATTAACCCATAAAAGTATATATATTATGTAATAATAATTTGAGTCAATAATTTTTTTAAAGAAATTATTTCGAAAACAAAAACTAATAATATATAATTATTTAGTTATTATTTATTGTATTAACAAAAAAGTGGAAATACCCAGAATTGAAGCCCATATAATATATAATTATTTAGTTATTATTTATTGTATTAAAAATATAAAACAAAAAATTGGAAGAGCATAGAATTGAATCCATACCTCTAACACTCAAAATGAACATTCTACCATGTTAGCTGCACCTCTTTTTGTTGATCATTGGAACAATTATTAGTTAATATTTCATTTTTATTTACCATCTTTAAAAATTAAAAAGAGGAATGGTGTTGAAGGTAGGGATGAACGTGGGTTGGGTTGAGTCGATTTTTTTTTTTTCAACACAAACTCAACCCAACATGGTCGACTTAATTGAAAATCAACTTAATCCAACTCAATTATTGATTCAAACCCAACCCAACCCAACCCAACCCAAATCGATCTTGATTGGTTTGGGTTGGGTTGAATTGGTCGGTTTGGGTTTCAACCTAATTAAAATTGAATTCGATTTATTTGTTAAATTTAGATAATTTTTTAGAATTTAAAATTACTTGAAACCCTCTATTTTTTAAACACACATATAAAGAACTCTTTCTAAAAATAATGTATAAATAAATTTAAAATTTATGATGCATTCTTTTTTTTTTTTTTACAATTTTTTGGAATTCATTAATTTCATCATTATATCTTTAATTTTTACTTTATCGTCAAATAACATTGCATTTGTACATAGTGTTAATGTAAATCGGCTTATGTGAAGCAAATTGATGTTTATATATTATGCCCTTGTTTGAAGATTTTTTTTTTGGGAAAAAGTGAAATTTTTTTATGTAATGGATAATGAATATGTGGTTGAAAAAGAATGAAAAGTTATTGATGTGATAGAAAATATTATTTTATTGAAAAATGTGTGGTTAAAAATTAGTAGAAGAATGAGAATAAAGAAAAAAATGTGTACCAAACAGGGGCTATAAGTCATTCTCTTATCTTTACTATTATGTCTATTTAATTTTTTAATTCATCGGGTTGAATTGGGTTGGGTTGGGTTGGGTTGGATTTTAATTCATAACCTAAGATCAACCCAACCCAATTGAACTTAAAAAATTAACCCAAATCGATTGGTTTGGTTTGAGTTGGTTGGGTTGAGCGATTTGGATAGGGTTTTGTACATAAATCTTAATTAATTTTTTTTCCCACTTGTCAGTTGTTAACTAGACATGGCAATCGAGTTGGGCTGCTTGTCGACTTGTAAAAACGTGGCTTGTGGGCATGGCCCACTAAAGCTTATGTAAAAAATTTGAACAAAAAAGTCAAAAAATCTTAATTTTTTTTTTAAAAAAAATTTAAAATCGTGGGCTCCACTCGGCTCATCACTTTGACAAGCCAAGCTCGTGGGTAGATGGGCCCAGCCGATTTTCGGAACCGCCCCGATTATATGATGTGTAGGAGTCTAGATAATTTCATTCCTTGGTTTGACTATCTCCAGTGATTTTGAAACTTCACCGGTCTGGTTGGTTTTGATGGAACCCATAGATATCGCCTTCTTGGGGGTTGCCATTTGATGATGATCTCTATCCTTTTGCTGGTTTCTCACTGAACCCATGGATAAATGGCGAGCTGGATTCGTGTTTGCTGGTGAAACTTTCATTGTCTACTTCTTGTTGGTGGAACCAATTTTGTACGGCAAGTTGAGGTTGCCATTCAGTTTATGAATGCTCGATTGCAGAGTGTTATAATATTTCACATACAATTAAATTCTTCGAAATGCTGGAAGATGATACGGATTGGATACTCAGATTATGGAATTAAAAAAAGTTTGATATATGGATAATAGTAATCTGTGAGAGAGTTATGTTATATTTACAAAGTTGGTTGATAAAATAACATCAACATCAATCATTTCAAAAATAGATTTTTAAATCATTTAAAATCAATGATTTGAATTTTGCTAACACACTTTGTAATTTAATTTTTATAACTTAACTTTGTACAAATAACATTTTCCTGGGGGTGGATTGGAATTTTTTTTTTTTCCTTGACATTTTTGTGAATGTGATCTTCCTTAGAGATGTTAATGCGATAATTTGGGGATCTTGGGCTATAATTGAGGGGGTGATTGATGTGACTTGATTGGTGGAGTGATATAAGCTACAGGAATTGATTATTCTTAGGGGTTAAGTATCTTTTTGCGTATCACGTTTACTTCATAAAATAAAATGTAGTAATAACGGGATAAAAAATGGGAAAATGTAATTTTTGAATAATAATTTAAATTTGTGTAAGACATGTAATTTCCAATATCGATAAATCCAGAATAAAACATCAAAGCATAGTCTAAGTCTCTAAGAAGTGAATAATTTAAAATTGCAGCTAACAAAAAAGAAAGCAACGGAGTTTTAACCTATATACAATTCTAGTCATATTGTACATCTATTTTCCCATTTATAATTAGGTAAAAGCTGGAGCAAGGGGCAATTTTTGGATGAATAAAGCTTAATCACCCACGCTCCCCTTTGTGAGTGCCCTGTACAGGACCTAGTAGAACAGCCTTGTACTGCAAGCACAATTGTTTTTTGATAATTGTAATAGTTAATAAGTATGTAAGAGTGTATAGAATGATTCTCATTTTTATTTTTTTTTGGATTACGTTCAATTACTGGCGCTCTCACCTGCCTTGTCCTGGGCCTTGGTGAAAGAGGTAAATCGCAGGTTATGCTTCCAACGGGTACATGATGGAAGGCTGCTTGTACACTTACACTTATCCAAGAGCTAAATTCATATTTCAGGATTTGAATTCTTGACGCGACAGTCTCAAGCAAAGTTGGATTTCGCCACCTTTTCCTTTTACCACATGGAGATGTGCCCTGGGACGTATAGAATGATTCTCATTGCTAAGTATGAAAGTAGTTTACCATCTTTTTTCCAGATTTTGGGGGGATCATTATTTGGACTACACACAATTAAAACAAATATATATTTAAAATGCTAATTCTTAATAAATTGATCGATGGCACGACGCACTGACTTGAAGATATAGTTGTATGTTGCTTCAGTTGGGTGTACTGAATCAAAGAACACATACTTGGAGGCATCAGAGCAAACCGCTGAAGTTGGATTGCATAAAATTGAAGCTTCTAAATATCCACTTCCACAACAACCAACGTGGGCGACGTTAAAACCTGCATGTCACATTTTACCCCTTTCTTTATTGTTCAGAAAATTAATAATAATAATTGAAAAAAAGACAGAAAAATATTTTGGTACATTATATTAAACATGATTGAATAAGATTAAGGAAGAGAATGATGTCCAAAATTTACGATAAGTCACTTTTAAGTATTAGCCCTGGAGTATAGAGGTGGTACTCATCGCCTTGAAGTAGAAAGGATGTACGACGATTCACATGACTTGTTTTATAGACAGGCTTTGGACCCTCTAAAAGATGGTATGGCCGTTTACCTCTCTTTGGCCTCGAGAATTTTTGCTCAAGATAATTAAATAATCACTTGGCCAAGAAATAAAGGTGGCTAATCAACTCACCAAATTTGGAGGGATTCTTAGTCATTTCATCCAATAATTTATAAATATCAGCATAAACAATTGTGGCACCAGAGACATGGCTTTCCATGGCTTTCAATTTCATTTGTAGCTTCTGGTTGTAATCAACGGCAATGAAGGATAATGATTCAATACATCCACGATTATGCAATGCATTACCGGAATTGAGTGTTATTACAATGGGCAAGCACCCCAATGGCGGAAGTCCCACAAAAGCTATTGTTCGAGCTCCTAGGTCCAATAGATCCTGTGCAAAATGTATATTTAATGTGTCACCTGACGGTTATGAGATATTACTTACAATATTTTCTACTCATAGTAGCGATTAAACATAGAGTCACATAATAATACTAAGATAAATGTTAGCCCTCGAAATAAAATCTGTGAACCTGGCTAGCATTGGCGATGTATAAGCAATACTCGAGAAGAATGAAGACATGGGAGGCTTGCTTAAAGATTACGAATCTTTTTCTATATTCAGGTTGGCTACATGCTATCAATAAATGACACATGAACAAATGAATGAAGCATAATTCCTAACCAATTAGTTATAAGAGAGCAAATAAGGAGCTGGCAACTCGTATTCCCTAAAAATGACGAAATTACCCCAATACTTGGAGTGAAATCTTTAAATGCCCTCTTACTTGAAAAAGAATGCGTGCAATTCAAATATTTCTCTCAAATATCTATTCTCTTCTTACTCCTATCTGAACATAAAAACTAACAAGTTTAGGATGTGAAAGTCTTAGCTAGGTGAGTACAATTTATTGATTTGATTCCTATCATCAACAAATTGACGTCGTCTGTGGAGAAAACTTGAACAAGGTAAAACACGAAACTTCGTCACACTCAGGAAAACTTTCATCTAAAAAATGATGAATCTTGTGGGAGAAAATCCAGAAGAAAAGTTATCACCAAAAGGATATAATAGTGACGAGCGGTTAATTAGTGACTCTAATCCAGAATGACAGAGGGAGAAAACGTTGTTAAAATCACAAACCAGCAGTTCTCCTGCTCAACATTGTCGCCTAAGAAAAAATGCATCTATTGCAACAACAATACATGAAATGATAGAAAGTCTTTAAGTTACAAACCATGGAGTATGTGTCGTTGTGAGCAAAAACTGAAAATTCAGGAAGAAATTGGCAAGGTAATTTGGGAATAAATGAAGAAAAACATGCTACCAACTTCTTCTCGTGAAAAACATTCTACCAACTTCTTCCACGAGAAGAGTAGCAAATTGTAGGTTTCAAAAATTGATGATATCATAGAGAATGAAGGATCGGTATGAAGATGAGTATGTGATAGGGAGGTCTATGGATGAATTAAGTTCTCGCGATAAGAAATCAACTCAAAATTATCGTCAAGGAGATGAAAGAACTAAAACTTATGGTGATACGTCATACATTGCTCTTCCAACGAAATAGTACAATGGTCATTCGACTAGATCATATGAAATGGATGACGATGATAAATGTGTACCGTTGTTCGAGAAAATCAAGGAGGTGCCAAACTTGAGCAATTTTATTCGTCCTATAATGGAGAAGTACAATTGAAAAGGAGATCATACGTACCATCTGTTCAAATACATAACACAGATGAAATTATAAAAAAAAAAGAAAAAAAAAGACAAGCGCAGCGCTGAAATGCTAAGGTTCCACTTAACTCTGGATAGATCGGTTGAAAGATGGTACCGCAACTGCAGTGAGGATCAATCAGAAACTTGCTACAATTGAAGCAAGTCTTCCTGGTAGCTTTCCCTAGAAGTAGAATGGGACAAGTTCTAGCCACGCGATTGAATAACATGTGGTAGGAAAAATGAGAGTCTCTAAAGAGGTATTTATCACGGTTCAGTTTTGAATTGATAGCTTATGAGACTATATCAAATGAAAAGGCTAGAAATGCCATATGGAATGGTCTGATTATGGAGACTCTCTTCTCACAAAAGACACTATAGCCAACCGAAAGAAAATAGAACAAGCTCGAACGTAAAAGCTCAAAGGTAAAACCCCTGTACATTCTCTTTAATTACCAAAACAGTAATATTCTCATTTTTTTGAGCCTAAGGACATGATCCATGTTCTATCCTCAGCCCCTGTACCGGTCACGGACGAAAAACATCCTTCATCAAGGAATCAAAAGAAAAAATTCTGCAAGATTAATCACTCTAGGGATCACAATACAGAAGAATGTTATGAGGTATCAAGGATGATTAAGTTACGAAGTCAACATGGAGGTTTATAGAAGATAACCGAAGGAAGAAGACCATCTTATACAGCTAAGGAGACCAAGGCAAGATGATCTGAAGCAACCACCAGCAAATGCTTCCAGCTTTCTACCCTGATAAAGGAAATCAAGACCATAATCGAAGGCCATAATCAAGACCATAATCGAAGGAAATCAAGACCATAATCGAAGGCCGGTATATTGGAGGAAATACAATGAATGGACAAATGAGCTACCCTCGTGCCACTAGAAACTCCATCCATGAAGTATTTTGGATTTGAGGTAATGATAAACCTGCATATCTTCTAATTACTTTTGATAGTAATGATGAACATGGAGTCATATATCCCCATTGCGATGCATTGATAGTATGGGCTGTAGTAACTTGTAATGGTTCTCTTCGCATATTAGTGGATAATGTCAGTTCTGTTAATATTCTTTTTGGAAGTGCTTTTGACCAAATACATGTTTATCACCATTGGATACCCATGATCGAACCCATATATGGTTTTATTGGGGGACAGTTTGATTCCAAGGGGACAAATTATGTTGACAGTTGAGCTCAGTGAAGAGCCATTGCATTTTAAGAACACATGGACTTCTTAGTCATGGATAGCATATATGCTTAAAACGGGATCTTATAAATACCCTCTTTAAAGAAACTGAAAGTATAACATCTATACACCACTTGTGCCTCAAATTCGAAACTCCCCAGGAGGTAGCTTGTATCAAGAAAAACCAAGCTGTCGCGCGATAATGTTATTTCAGCGCTCTACTAAAAGCAGTCCCAAAACCCATAAAGGGTTATACCATATTTATGGTTGAGAAGAATGGAGACATGCTAGAAAATCTTATTTTAGGAAAGCAAATATCCAATGCTGCAAAGGATATGTTGAAAGACCTTCTAGCCAATAAAGATAACTTCACAAGTACTAAAGGAAACATGGGTCCCGAAACATTGATCATTACTGAACCTGATGTGAGGTTCATATATATAAGAGAGCTAAGGCCGAGTCTCAGTCTGCCAAAGAAATTTCAATCAAAGGTAAAGTCTATTCCGCTAAAGAAATTTCAACTAAAGGCGAGGTTTATCTAGTCAAAAGATTACAGGGACTAATTTCTACTCCAAAGGAAATTGTTGTCAAAGGACGAGGTCATGTCCAAACAAACGATAGGTTCTGTTGTAGGTACAAATTCATTAAAAGTGCATCTATACTAAGCACAAGTAAATTATAAAGGAGTAATACAATGTGAGCCTAAAAAGATGGCCCAATAATCAGGTCGTACAATGTAAATAATGATATTTCAATAAGGAATTGTTGGAATGAAACTTTCATACAAATAGAAATGAAATGTCATAAATAAAACAAAAAAATGGGAAAAATGAGACAAAAAGCAAGCTATATGTCTAATTGAGAAAAAGGTTGAGGATTCTCAAAAGCGGGATCATCTTGGCCAAGCGTGGTGTTACCCCCCCCCCCCCCCCCAAAGGACACACTCGTCTTGGGGAGAGGAAGAGCCTCAATAGAGGCATTGATTGTCTTATTGTTAGCAATGGCTTCCCGGGGAAGAATAGCTATAGAATCTACAAGCTGGGTAGGTTTGATAGGAGTCGATGAAGCCTGGTGGCTTGTTACACCCCATACATTTTAAGTCAAAGTCAACGCTAAATAAGGACTAAAATGAAGTAAATTATTTTATTGGGATTTAAATCGACCAAATTATTTTATTGGGACTTAAATTGAATAAAATATTTTATTGTGGTTTATTTTATAATTTAAGATACTTAATGGTTTAAGAGGGATAAAATTTAAACTTGGGGATTTAATTTACAATAATGGAAAGTTAATGATTAGACTTTATTCAAAACATAAAAGGAGGGACTTAATTGCAAAAAAATTGTTGGTGGATTACAAGTGTCACTTTGGAAGCTATTCTCTCAACTTTATTAAAGGTTGAACCCCAACCTTGAGGGTCCCACACCACCCTTACCCTGGAGTGTCGTGAGAGAGGTAAATCGTAGGTTATGCTTCCAAGGGTACAGGGTGGAAGGCTGCTTGTACACTTGCATTTATCCAGGGTGGAAGTTATTCTCTCAACTTTATTAGATATATACATAGATATAGAAAAGAAATGGAGACAAAGAGGAATGAAAATGCCAGAGAAGAGGAAAAAGGAGAAAGAAAAGGAAGAGAAGAAGAAGAAAAGAAAGGAAGAAAGAGAGGAAAAAGAAAGAAAAAGAGGTAGAATTTGCTATTCCAATTTCATCTTTATTTGTTTTTCAAGAGATATGGTATATGTTATGCTTAAATTTTTAGGGCTTCGTTTATTGATTTAATTTTCAGATTGAAGGAAGGATTATGTTTTCAAGCCAATATTTTTGAATTGGGAAGGCTATTTATACTAAGGTAAGAAATACCAATTGTGGGCAAAACCTAGAATTTTTAATTGGGATTTTGGCTAAGTATAGATTAGGGAAATGATAGTTGTGATGAAATACTTACTTGATAGAATGATTTTATGGAACAAGATATAAATTTAAATGGTTGTATTAAAGTTATTGGTTTTATTAGATTGGAATGTGTAATTATTTTTATAATTTGGATAAATGTTAATTTGATAAGTTGGCTATTAAAAGAAAGGACTAGAAAATGGAATTAATTCCATGAGATTAAAGAAAATTTGGGAAAATTATTCCAGTCTCGAGAAATTAATAGTATTCGATTATGAATATTTAGAACTGCTTGGTAGCGGGGTTGTTAAATTGGTTATCTGATATCATATTTCAGATAGTGACGTGAAAACTCAGGAAGCCTCGTCAATTTAATTAGATCTTTTTCTATAGACAGTGAGTTGAAAAACTTAAATATTTTCAAATAGTTATCAATTGATTATACTATTGCAGTATGTGCTGTTATGTGAATTATTTGTTTAATTACATGATTGTTATGAAAGTTCTCTCACTGTGATATATGTGAAATTTAAAGATTGTATTTGAATTAATTGTGAAATTGGAATGTGAGACATGTGATATCGAGATCGACTAGAAAGGTACCCATGATTATATATTTCTTTTAGTTCACTGAGGGACTTTGGCCGTATTCTATACTACAGTGAGGGGTCTTGACTGGGGATGAAGGGGTCTGATCGTGTACATATAGTTCACTGAGGGGTCTTGCCGTGTTCTAGAATTGATTATGAGAGGTCTTTGAGACCGACTTCTGTTCACTGAGGGGGCTTGAGGCCCTTGTCAGAAGTCATTAGCCTGAGGGACAGATTACAGATTTCAGTCAGAGGGTACATTTCTGGTGGATTTCTAGTACAGTTGATGTGATGAGATGATGATATAGATATCAGCTAATGATTATATCGTGATTATGAGATGATATTTACAGAGTTATGAGAATATCTCACTTTTTGAATATATTTGTACGAGACTTTTTGTGAATTGTTAAATGATATGGACTTGATTTTGTTAAGTATGTATAGAGGAGAAAGTATAATTATTTTCCAAAATTTTCACTCATTGAGTCCTCAACTCATATTTTTCCACAATTTTTCTTACATGTAGTATTTGTTCTTGATAGCTTGAAGAGCCTAACGATTTCTAAGCGATAGCCACACGACATATTGAGTTGTATGATTTATTTTGATAAAATGTGAAATCATTATTTTGGGCTCATTACAGTATATTTTTCTTAAGCATTTGGTTTTGGCATATGTTTTATAGTAACTCATATTCAGTTTTGGTGATGGATCTGACATCTAGTCAGTATCTATCATTAATGCACGTCACGTTTCGGGTTTACTAGGGTGATTCGGGACAGGTCGTGTCATGGTTAACAGAGTGCCTTCGTCGAAAGAGGTGTCCTCGACATCTTTTTTGCAAGCCTCAAGAAGACTCAAATCCCACTTAGGATGAAAGTTCCTGATAATGTCAAGAACCTTATTTCTCCCATCCTACATGGACTCCTCCAAAAGTTTCTACTCATTAGCCTTCACTTCAAAAACTCTAAACTCTGCAAGAAACAAAATTGTCTCAATATTCTCCAGCTGAGTGAGAAGGAAGAGTTTTTCACTTGTTGCCTTGTCTAGGTCTTTAGAGATGGCAAAATGTTCAGCCTTAACGGATTGAAGCTCATCGCAGAGGCATAAAACTCAGCATTAGTTCAGGCGATATAAGTAGCATGGTTTTCTCTAGCCTACTCTAAGTCCTTATTGACTTTGGTAACATTGGCCATTAAAGAAGCCTCATTCGTAGCTAGAGCCTCAGAGCCTTTGCCAAGGATTCTGCTAGCTGTCGAAGCATACCTGACTGCTTAAGACACCTAGCATGCCTACACTCCTTTGCATACTGCTGTCATGGCCAACATGGAGAATAATCTAATGAGGAAGATGATTGAGGACAAATAAAACAACTTTGATGACAACATTGCACATATGTTGTATTACATTTTAATATTCAAGTGTATGTATTCAAAAATTTGTAATGAAATTATCAAATTTTATGCAATTCCAAAATTTGTTCAGAATGAGTCATTTTCAATTTTGTAAGTCAATTTACATAAATTGTTGTAATAAAAAAAAACCCTACAGTAACAGTCGAAAAATGTTGCGAATGAGTTTTTTGCAACGTTCGAAAAACGTTATGAAATGATTTTTTTGTAACTTTCGAAAAATGTTGCAAAATGTTTTTTTTTTTTTTAGAATTGCAGATTTTATATTTCAGAATTTATTAATTTTATTTTTTGGGTTTAATTTTTTTGAATTTTATTTTATTAAATAATTATTTGCTATAATTTTATATTTTTAATTTTTAAAATTTTTATTTAAAGAGTTGTTTTCCATTTTCTGAATATTTTTAGAATATTCACTTAAAACACTCAAAACGTCAAAATTGAGTTTTGAGTTTTATGTTGGATATTTAGTACAAAACCGACATACCTTTCAATGTTATTATCCAAAACGTTGATACCTTTCAAATATTATTATTATTATTTTTTTTTATATTTTCACCCTTATTTTTCACATTTATTGTAAAAATCATTGTTTTTAGACAATTTCTCAATTAAAAAAAATGTAAAATGACAAATATACCCTCCTATTTAGATAAAACAAACAAATAAAATAAAATATAAAGTAAAAATTGCAATCAGACTCCCAAACTTTTTTTAAAAAGTGCAGTTGAGTCCAAATAAATTATTAAAATGATAATTAGCACAAAGCTTTCTTACATTTAATTTTTTTTTTTGGCATTTTTAACCTTATTTTCACATTTTATTGGGTAAATCATCATTTTAATCCATTTTCTCAATTAAAAGATGTAAAATGACTAATATACGCTCCTATTTAAATAAAAAAAATGAAGAAAAGAAAAATAAATAACAAATTGAAACTATACTACAGTTTTTTTTCCATTTTAGGGTATATTCATCATTTTACAGCTTTAATTAAAACACATAATTTTCGTAATAAAATGTGAAAATAAGGTTGAAAATGTCAAAAAAAAAAAAAAGAAGAGGAAGAAGAAGAAGAAAGAAATGTATGAAAGTTTTGTGCTAATTATCATTTTAATAATTTATTTGGACTCAATTGCACTTTTTAAAAAAGATTGAGGATGTGATTGCAATTTGCTCTTTAATTTATCTTTTCTTTATTTTTGTTTTGTTTAAATAGGAAGGTATATTTGTCATTTTACTTTTTTTTTTTTTATATTGAGAAATCGGATGAAAATGACGTTTTCCACAATGAAAGGTGAAAATAATGGTGAAAATGCCGAAAAATGAAAGATACGAATGTTTTTCACGGTAACATTGAAATATAATGATGTTTTTTGCTAATTACCATTCTATATTATAAGTTTATCATTGTTTTCAAATAGGCATTTTAAAAAATATCAAATTAAACACGTTTTTAATATTTTGTAAAATTGAAAATAGCATGAAAACAACCAGGCGCGCTCTCTTCCCCGAATCAGGAAAGAGAGTCAATTCTAGATTCAATTTTTTTGTTCATTTTATTTCCCCACTTTTGGTCCATTTGCAGCTTTTAGTCTTTTCCTTGTTTCAACTCCCCACACCCACCCGTCCATCCCCTCCCCATTTACTTTTCTGCACAAAATTGTACTCCTTTCAAAAACCCCAACTCCACCTTTTACTATTATCAACTTCCTTTATTTGTAACGTCCCAACACTCTTTTATTTGTAGTTCTTCTACTTCATCCACAGCCATTTTTGTCAGGTTAGTTGTATTTATTTTTTTCGTGTAGTGTACAATTTTTTTGTTCAATATTTTTTAACAAGTTTGTTTTTGACAAATTTTTGTGCAATATCTTAATATTTATTGTTATTATTAGAACTACTTTTTTCCCCAAGATTTGTGCAACACCCAAAAAAAAAAAAATTAAAAAAATAAATAAATATAATTTTTTTTACGTGTTTATTTTGAATGTTATTTAAGTAAATATTAATAAACAATCCCCCTATCATGGATGTTGTCCATTGACAGTAAACTTTCAATGCTCGCGGTCCGCCTTAGCTGAACTCGAACCCTGGATTCGCCCCTGCTCGGGTGTCAGAATTTTTATTATAATATGTTTATGGAAATGAGAAGCAAAGCCCCATACAGTCTCAATCCGGGTTCCCCCGATTGAGGTCGTTTCCACCTTCAAACTCGTGAGGTGGTTCGTTTACACGGAGTTCCTCAGTTTATCACTTCTGACAGGGATTCGAAGTTTCGTAGTCATTTTTGGGTTACATTATGGCTGCGGACGGATACTACTCTCAAACACTGATGGATAGACTGAAAATCTAAATCAAACACTGAGAAATTTAATATGGAGCATTTGTGGTGATAAGCCAAAGCAGTGGGATGTGGCACTGGCTCAAGCTAACTTCATATAAAACAATGTGATTCACACTGCTACTGGTAAATCCCCTTTCTCTTTGGTGTATTTGCAGCCTCCTAAACATGCATTAGACTTAGCACGTCTTCCCAAGGTGGCTGGAAGAAGTATGGCTGTCGAGAACATGGTAGAACATGTTCGTGATGTTCAGGCAAAAGTGAAAGCTCAGTTGGAGGGGAAGAATGCAAAGTATACGGCTGTTGTAGATGTCAAGAGGCGTGAGAAATTATTTGCTGAATGAGATCAGGTGATGGTGTTTTTACGTAAAGAAAGGTTCCACGTTGATTCCTATAATAAGTTGAAGCAGAGGAAATATGGGCTGTACAAGGTGATCAAGAAAATCAATGATAATGCATATGTGATCGACCTGCCTACTGACATGAACATATCTCGCACTTTCAACATAGCTGACCTTTATGAGTTTTGTGATGATGTCCCGCTTTATCCGGATTATAACTCGGGGTCAAGTTCTTCACAGGTAGGAAGGACGGATGACATTAGAGTTTGAGGAAAAGTTGGATAGGAAAATAGCAAAGAAAACAGGTGCTTCGAAGAAACGGGCATAACTTTTAGCTCGGGTGTCAGAATTTCTATTATAATATGTTTTTGGAAATGGAAAGCGGAGCCTCATACCGTCCCATCTCGGGGTTTCCCCAGTTGAGGTCGTTTTCACCTTCAAATTCGCGGTTTAAGGCACGTCACTGGGCGGTTGAATTTTTAACCTTTTTTTTCCTATTTTTTCGTTTTAGTTGTTTTGAATTTACTGGATGTCTATTTTGGTCTCTTTTTTTTTTTTTTTGCTTAAATTACGGTTTTCAGAGACTATTTAAAGCTCTTTGTCATTGAAAGAGGGCGTTTTTTTATCTGAAATAAAATTCGTTCTTTCTGGTGGATTCTAGTTTTGAATTCTTTGGATTTACGCTAGTAATCTTGACTTCCATTCTACGTCAATTGTATAGATTTTTTGTTTGAACAAAAAAAATTAATTTTTTTACATGTTTGTTTTGATTGTATTATTATTATTTTTAACATCTTGTGTGAACTTAATGCTATAATCTATTCCCTACTATTACCTGCAGTTAATTGATGTATTTTATATCGTGCAATTTTTGTAGGAATGGAGTTTGAGAGTGATGACAATGATAATGTATTTGTTCCTCATGTGACTATCAGTGCCATCCCTCACGTTGGATAGGAATTCGAATCATCTGAAGAGGCATACAATTTTTACAATCAATATGCACAGGAAGCGTGGTTTAGTACGTGAATACAAAATTGTAAAATGAAAAAGGAGACTAATGAGTATTTTTGGAAACTATTTGTGTGTTACAAAGAGGGCATCACAAACGAAACCTACCAAATGAGCCATAACGATGTTGTACCACGGGCTGGGGAAAGAAACCGTGGACATGTGCGATATGTGTGCAATGCTAGACTATCGGCGATGAAATAACAAACAGGGTAGAGGTGGATTGTCAAGAAATTTGTAGAGCAACATAACCATCATCTTACAACTCCTAGTAGGGTACACAAATAAAAAAATATCTACAGTACACAAAAAAATATATACAACTAGACTGGCAAAAATGGCTATGGATAAAGTAGAAGAACTACAAATAAAAGAGTGTCGGGACTTTACAAATAAAGGAAGTTGATAATAATAAAAGGTGGAGTTGGGGTGGTTGAAAGGAGTAAAATTTTGTGCAGAAAAGTAAATGGAGGTGGAGGTGGAGGGGGAGGGGGAGGGTGCCAAAAGCTGCAAATGGACCAAAAGTGGGGAAATAAAATGAATAAAAAAATTGAATCCTGAATTGGCTCTCTTTCCCGATTCGGGGAAAAGAGCGCACCTATGAAAACAATATACCAAATGCACCCTTAATTAAAGCGCGGCACCTACTTAATAGTCCCACCTCATAAATTTGTAGTAAGCCATGTAGAACATCATTACTCATTTTACAAGCTCACCTGTGTTGGAACCGCAAAAGAACTCTTCAAATATGATTCAATTTATTGGGCCACCATGCAATAAATTTTCTTTTCAAATTTGGAAACCAATCCCACCCGAAATGGAATATTTCAAAAGGTTAGAGCAGTCAAATCTCCAGACAAGTTCATCAGGTACCCATATCTCCCAAATGAGAAATACTATGACTACATGGAATTTTGTTAAATATAGAAATATAATATGAAATATTTTTCATTGTAATATTTTCTTTTAGTGTATGATTACTTTTCTTAGTAGTTGATTGTGTAATATTTCCTTTTATATTTATTTTTTTTACAGTTATTTGTAACCCTATAAATAGAGTCTTCTACATTGTAATATTTACAAGACCATAATAATACAATTTATATTTCTTCACACGGTATCAAAGCGGGTTTAACTTGATCGTGGGTTAAACTTACAACACGTAAGCTTCAAAAGCACAATAATAGTAACTTGAAAGAGATGTCTTAGAAGTCTTGTGCAGCTACTTTAACAATGTTGGGTTATCACTTTGCAACTCCTTCTCGAAGTTCTAGGTAAAGAAGCTCTCAAATAATGAGTGATCATGCTTCCTAAATTTTCAATATTTTTATCCTGTTTTTAGAAACATCAATTATACAAAAAAAAATAAATTTGGAGGGTCGGTACTTTGAGGTTTACCGGAACTCCCCCTGTCTCTTAAACAAATTAGAGATTTTTTTATGTTAAAAAAAAAAATTTGGAGGGTCAGTACCTTGAACTTTACCGGCACTCCCCCTGCCTCTTAAACAAACCAGAGGTTTTTTTATATAATTTTTTTTTAAAAAAATAAAATTTTGAAGGGTCGGTGCCTTGAATTTTATTGGCCCTTTTCTTGCCCCTTGAAAAATTTGAGATTTTCTTATGTTAAAAATAAAAGAAAATAAAAATGTCCATCATATATTTTCTTCTAGCAAACAAGAAGTCACTTATCCCCATCAACAATGACAAAGACCTTAAGTGCTCGGAGTTCTTCAATTTGGAAGATTTGATTAGATCGATTTCTTCAAACTCAATATTCTACCCCATATTGAGTTTGAGGGAATGATGTTAAATATAGAAATATAATATATAGTATTTTTCATTATAATATTTTCTTTTAGTATAGAATTACTTTTCTTAGTAGTTGATTGTATAATCTTTCCTTTTATGTTTATTGCCTTTTACAGTTATTTGTAATCCTATAAATAGAATATTCTACATTGTCATATTTATAAGACCATAATAATATAATTTATATTTCTTCACAAATTTTGACATGATTGACAATTTTTTATTGGGTGTTGGCAAAAAAAATAAAAATAAAAATCCAACCACACAAATGCTGTCAGCATAGCTCTTGAAAATATGTTTGTATAGGATCCCCTGTACAAACGGATTAATCCATAACAAATTTATGGGGAGCCCGGGTGCTATTTGCACAAAAATGGCTTTCATTTGTCAACTTCAATAATGATAGGTGAACAAACCTGTAAGAACTGTTGAACATGTTGCAATAAGAATTGCTGGTAACCTGAGACAGTGTACATTTGGCGTCGAAATGGGGTGCCGTAATAAGTGATCACAAAGTCGTTTGTGCCACAGCTTATAACAAACGCGGCCTTGTTTATCAGATTTTTTGTTCTTTCCTTCCCAATCGCGAGTTCAAGTCGTGTTTTGTATTCTTTAAAATATTCCAGTTGTTTTTGCATGGAAATTACACTCTGTCAAAATGAGCAAGCAACCAAAGTCAACACATTTCGAACTATTATTAAGAAAATAAAATGAATTAAAAGAGTGGAAAAGAGAAAAAGGGAAAAACGCCAAGAAAATGAAACCAAAATAAAGAGCCATATGTTGGATTTCATGCAAAGTCATTTTAGTTGGGATATCGAGGTGCACTTACTAATTTCCAACTCCAATAATTTCACAAGAAAAAATAAAATAAAATATATATATATATACACACACACACACACGAGAGAAAGAGACGCACGTTTAGGGTAGGTGTGAGAGGGTCGAATCCGGAGTTGGCGGAGGCAAAAGAAACTCCAGTCATCAACTCCTCCAGGCTTAGTGTTGGGTCCAAATACGGTGGTACAGACTCTTTGATCCCCAAGTATGAAACTGTTTACGAAACAAACACATAAAGATACTGACACGACAATACTAAATAGCAAAGAAAATAATTAGTTACCTGCAAAATCAGTGACAAGGCGGCCATTGGTAAACCTTCCTGTGGGAATGTGATCGATGAAATCCATTCCATAAGGCGGAAAATTGCTTTTAAAAGGAGTTATCCAATAATTATTGTTGCCAGAATCAACTGTGGAATCTCCAAATACAAAAACTGCTGGGATCGAATTATTGAATGGCCTAATTTTCTTGCTTAAGCTTCCAGCTTCTGCTTTATTACTGTACATTGAAATTTGAAGAATGGTAAATAGAGTCAAAACTAGCCTGAAAGGAGACGACATATTTTTGGCAGAAAATGTGACTAAAGAATACGTACAGGATGTTGTATTTATATATTTACTGAACAGCAATAGAAAATAAGATATTATTATACCCACTTTTTCTGGGATTAAAATAAGATTTTTATAAAAATTGACGAAATCTGTGAATTTAAAGTTATAGGTCCTATGAAATATGCGGTTATAATTAATTTTTTATTTTGACTTAAATTAAAATCTAATTTTAATCCTATCGAATCGGGGTTATATATATAACACTCCTCCATGCATTTTATATATTTTCTTATAAATGTATATTTTAATACCTACCCAATAGAAGCTATATATTTAACACTCCTCCATGCTTTTTATACATTTTCTTACAAAGAGGTTGTGGTCCCAGATGAGATAGTCATACGATGGTGACACTCCGAAAAAAATAATGTGATTCTCTTTAGTAAAAGAAGACAATTGTCTACAAATCTAATGACAAAAAAATTGAAACGAGAAATGGTCCCTTCTACGAACTACTTACATATTTCGCTAAAGATATAGATCATTAATATTAGCAAAATCATTTTATTCTATTCAAAATATACTCATTAATATCATAGTAAGTAATAAATGGGCATTAATTAGTCAGTGAAACAATTTATGGCAATTGTAAGGAATTAGATGGCCACTTAATTATTTCTATAAAGAAGCCAATGAATTAATGATAATGGGCCCCGGCCAGCTTGTTTAATCGCTATCCGACTGAACCCGTAACGTGTTACTTAAGCCTTTAATCTGGGTCCCGGAATTAGATCAGGTCGTTGGATCAATTTCAGTTTGAAAATCGCGCTATAAATGGACAAACTTTGAATCAAACTAAACAATATTTTTCACGTGCATATTGAATTTTTGGAGTCTTTAAGACATGAAGATATGTCATCCCGAATTGTGTTTTTGTATACCAGTGAATTGTAATCCTAATTATTTCTCTTCATTTTTTATCGACAAATTTTTGCAAGTGTACAATATCGTAGTCAAATAGTAAAGTAGTGGATGAACATATCGTTTCCAAAATAGGAATGTTAACTCTAAGCGAATCTGTTTATTAATTGTGATTTTACAATCAAACTAAACTAATGAGTAGCTAAGAAGCATTTGTTAAATCGATTAAAACACTAAGACTTCAAATCCCTCATTATTATTTCATTTTAATACAACTCAAGACCATAGCAACGCTTGTTTATTCTTGTTAATCAATGTTCACATTTTGTTTAAAAATCTCTCTCGAGTTGAATTAAAACTATACTCGCACGTTACATTTCCATATCTTTATGAAAGAAGTGAACATATAATTATGGATTATGATAAGTGTATTTTATACACTTATTTAGACCGTTAAAATTGATTATTTGTTGATGAATTGGATGAAACATGACTTAATCTTATGTATATATTGTTTGTAGGCAACAATCGATGAAAGAGGTGGGAGAAAGGGAAATACTCAATTGAGTCAAATACAAAGCTTGGGGACTAAAATACAATAATTCAAACGTTGGGTAATATTGCAAAGTGTAGATTCGAGATTGCAAGAACTCAATTGAACAAAAAAATAAGCCAAAAGGAGCAAAACGAAGTGAAGAAGGATGAAACGAAGACTTTGGCGAAAGTTTAAGGGCCAAGTTGGCCAAAAGGCAAGCCAAGGAGTGCGCCCTTGCCTGCAGGTGAGGCGCATGACTCAGACACAAAACAGGGTACCTGGAACACCCCAAGGCAATAAGGCGTGTGCCCTATTCTACACTAAGTGCACGCCTCAATGCAAAACATGAAAAAATCTCAACTTATTTTATTTTGGTAAGCAATCTCCTTGGCATCCTATAAATAAGAGAACACGTCCAAAAAAATAGAGAGCCGATTTTCAAGAGAAAATAGAGAGAACTTACATCGAAGAACGAAGAATTCATCATTGGATCTGGATTCAAAGGCGTTAATTGAAGAATTCCACATTCTCTTCGTAGTTTAATTATTCAGCTGGTAATTTTCTTTTATTTTCATTGTAAATCTTACATTGATATGCTAGGCTAAATTTCTTTATATTGGATGGATGACAAAACTCATTGATTCTTAATTTTTAATTCGAGACTTTGTGGTTTTAGCTTAATTCTTGCGTTGTGATTCTATAAATATGCATAATTATGTTTGTTTTAATGTTAGCACACCATTAGGACAATAAGTTGCTTATTCGTATTATTAAAAAATTCACGATAGGTAGAACACTGTTTATGGACCACGGACAATAAATATTAGAAATAGTATTTATGGCATGTGCGATCATTGTGATAATCCTAAACTTCAATGCATGTTTGTCTTATGAATTCAAATTAGGAATATGATCATCTCGTGGTAATCATAAGTTTATTATATCTTAGAAAAGAACGGTAAATAAAAGTGAAAATATTGGTTCTCACAATTACATGAATTGAGTTAATTATCATTAGTTGAGAATTAGAACTAAGAGTTGATCGGTGAAGTCGAAAATCCAATACGGGCTTCCATATTTGAGTTTTAAACCAATTTTTATTGCTTTCGTAGTTATAAAACGTAGTTAAATACCAATCAATCGTGTTTTCATTTAAATTACTTGTACAACGATTCCGTATTTGATATATTTAAATTTAAATATATCAAATACCAATCAATCGTGTTTTCATTTTTTTAGGCAATTATTATACTGCTTAAATCTCATATGACTTCACTATTTTGGTATATGCAAAATCCTGACGAGCTTGGTCTAGTTCTGATAGATCACAAAATCGAAAGAATATTAGAAATAGCAGAAGAGTGCAACGTCAAGCAAGGAGAATGATGAACAATCAAAATTAGCTACAGAATCAGGTTCAAGATCCGAATCAGATACTGTAGCCAAATTAATTGTGAGTTATTGCCGAAGACGTTTCGATTATAGTTGGGGATCATGTAAATCCTGTTCATGCACAGTACATCCTGCCATTGTTTATCCTCCATATGGGCAGCCTAACTTCCATATCAAGCAGGATAATCTATTTCAAAATCACCTAGACATTAAGCTATTCGGGAAAGATATGGAGACCCTAACGAACATATCTCAGCTTTTCCCATATTGTGTGAGGTTATCAGCCATGAAGGGATGTCAACAAGTGTATTTCGAATGCGATTGTTCCCTCATACTTTGAAGGATACTACAAGGAAATAGATCCGCTCTTTAACACTAGCGAGCATTCAATCATGGAACAACATGGTTCAAAAATTCATTAATGAACTACACACTTTTAGACAAAAAGATCTAGAGACTTATCTAGAAGCATGAGAAAGGTTCCAAAATTTGTTTAAGAAGTGCCCAAGTATAGACATTCCAAAGTAGGCTCAACAGTATCTCTTCTACTACGGACTACATGAGAAGTACAATAATATGATAGATGCTCTAGCTAGAGGAAATGTAATGCAACTAGATGTAGAAGATGCTCATGAGTTGTATGAGCGAATAGCGGAGAACCAATCAATGTGGCCATTGGAAAGAAAATTCCAAGCGAAATAGCAAGGGTGCACAAAGTGGATGCTAACTTCATTAGCTGCAACAAATGGAAGTTCTTACATTGAAGATGGATAATCTATCTCAGTCAGTTAACATGATACATCAATCACCACCAGTTTGCACATGTTGTGGAGCAGGTCACAATACAACAAACTGCCCATTGATACACATGTTAATCAGCCTGAGGAGGTGAGCTACATACAGAACTTCTAGAGACAACAAAACAATCCCTACTCCAACACTTCTAATCCGGGGTGGAGGAATATTCCAAACTTTTCATGGTCTAAAATCAGGGGAAATGATAGGGACAATGAGGAAACAATCAGATAAGACCACCGAGATTCCAACAGCAGCAACAAAAAGATAGAAACTGTCATTGGAAGATTTGCTATCTCAATACGTTACAAATACTAAGACCAATTTTCAGAATCAACGGGCCTCAATCAAGAACTTGGAACATCAAGTGGGACAAATAGCAGCCGAACTATCTGGTAGAACTCAAGGGTTTTCACCCAGCAATACTAAGACAAATCCTAAGGAGCAAGTCAAAGCAATCACTATATGTAGTGGAGTTCAGTTACATAAAATTCATGTAAAACGGCTAGTAACTGTCATAGAAAATGTACATACCTTAGGTGAGGAGCAAGCGGATGAGTCAGACAATGCCATATAGATTAATCAAGTCGAGTCATCAAATAGTCCACGGTTGAAGGCAACTGCTCGTGTCAAAGCATATGTGCCTTCGATACCTTTTCCATAGAGACTGCAAAAACACAAGCTCGAAAATCAATTCTAGAAATTTTTGGGTGTGTTTAAAAAGCCGCACATTAACATACCGTTCATGAAACTTTTGTTCAGATGCCCAGCTATGCCAAGTTCATGAAAGATATTCTATCAAATAAGAGGAAGCAAGAACACAATGAGACGGTCATGCTTACTGAGAAGTGCAGCGCAATTCTCCAACAAAGTTACCATCGAAGTTAAAAGATCCAGGGAGTTTTACAATTCCTTGTAACATTGGTAACTTATATATAGATAAAGCATTATGTGATTTAGAAGCGAGAATTAATTTAATGTCTTTATCTCTTTTCAGGAAATTAGGTTTGGGGGAAGCAAAAACTACTACAGTTTCATTGCAGTTGGCTGATAGGTCGATCAACCACCTTCGAGGCATTTGTGAAGACATTTTGGTGAAACTCGATAAGTTTATCTTTCCCGCAGACTTCATTAATCATTATCCTGGATATGGAAGAAGATAAATGGCATCCCTTTCATATTAAGTCGTCCATTTTTTGCTATGGAAAGGACTCTAATAGATGTGTAAATACAATCAACATGTTCAGAGTTTTCAGATTCCAAAATGAACCAGATTCTTGCAAGCATATTGCCATAATAAAAAAAAGCAGTGTCAGAGACATTTAGACTTGATCACCCTTAGGAACCTCTTGATTCTTGTTTAGTGCATTCTTAGGATTTACCGTCAGAAAATGAGGAAGTAGAATAATGTGTACGTTATTTGACAGCCGTACCATCACTATTCAAGTAACCATGTTTGTAGCTCGGTAAAGGCCCCGCAAAACCTTTACCATCTATACAACAAGATCCAGCTCTTGAACTCAAACAGCTACCTACTTACATCAGCTATGCATATTTAGGGGAGAATAATTCACTTCCAATAATTATCTCGAGTACTCTCATAGAATTAGATGAGTGACAGTTGCTGGGAGTGCTTTGGGAGCACAAGACAACAATAAGATGGACTATCTCATATATAAAAAAGGGATCAACCATTCTCTTTGCATGCACAAGATATTATTAAAAGAGGATTACAAAGCTTTAGTGGAGCATCAACATAGATTAAATTTTACTATTCAAGAAGTGGTAAGAATAGATGTATTGAAGCTTTTGGATGTGGTGGATCATTTACTCCATATCTAATAGCCATTGGGTCAGTTCAGAATAGGTCATGCTGAAAAATGGAGAATCACAATGTTTCCAAATAAAAATAAAGAGCTTATTCCTAGACGTACATCACGGGTTGAGTTTGCATTATTATCACAAACTTAACAATGCCATGGGGAAGGATCAATTTCTCATTCCTTTCATTGATCAGATGTTGGAGAGGCTAGCTGGACAGGCTTACTACTGCTTCTTGGATGGTTATTCGGGGTACAACCAGAGTCCTATAGCGCCAGATGATCAAGAGAATACTACCTACACATGCCCCTATGACACTTTTGCTTATAAAAGGATGCTCTTCGGCCTATACCACACTTCAACCACTTTTCAGTGCTAATTTCTATTTTCTCGGACATGGTGGGAAATATCATTGAGGTGTTTGTGGATGATTTCTCAATCTTTGGAAAGTCATTCAAGGATTGCCTTAAACATTTGGAGAAAGTGTTGCAGCGGTGTGAGAACACCAACCTTATATTAAATTGACAATAATGTCATCTCATGGTTTAAGAAGGGATCGTGTTGAGACATTTGATATCAGCAAGGAGTATTGGGGTGGATAGAGCAAAATATAGGTTATTGAGAAACTACCACCGCCGGTAACAATAAAGAGAGTAAGAAGTTTCTTCGATTATGTTGGGTTCTACCACCGCTTCATCAAAGACTTCTCCAAAATCTCGAAGCCAAAAGGGGCTCCATTTCACTTTTCTGATGAGTGTTTGACTGCTCTCAACACTCTAAAGAAAAGTTGGTTTCTACTCCAGTTTTGGCTTCTCCATATTGGGATTATCCCATTCGAGCTCATGTGTGATGCCAGTGAGAGCAGTGAGTCAACGCAAGGAAAAGATTTCATACGTCATTCACTATGCCAGTAAGACTTTGGATAAGGCTCAGATGAATTAACCTTTGACAAATTCATATCATATTTGATTCGATCAAAAGTGATTGTCCACATAGATTATCCAATCTTTAAGTATCTAATGACCAAGAAGTATCCGAAGTCGAGATTTATTTGATGGATACTTTTATTGCAAAAGATCAGAGATAAAAAATGGGAGCGAGAATGTTGTTGCAGATCACCTATCTCGCCTTGAATCATATGCATCAAACCCTACAAAGGAGATTAATGAAATTTTTTCGGATGAGATACTCTTTCAGATTATCACTACGCCGTGGTACGTAGATTACGTGAATTATTTGGCACGCTCCATCATTCCATCGGAACACTCGAGTCATCAGAAATAAAAATTCTTTAGTAACTTGAAAATTACTTTTGGGATGATCTGTTTCTTTATAGAAGGAGTCCAAATCAGATTATACGTCGTTGTATGCCAAAAGTCGAGTAGCATCAAATGTTGGAAACATGCCACTCTACACTGAATGAAGATCATTTTGCAGTAATCAAGACAGCAGAAAAGGTACTACAATCAGATTTTTATTGGCCTGTGCTATTCAAGGATGCACGTTATATGTTGAAAAATTGTGATAAGTACCAAAGGACCAGAAACATCACAAGGAATGAGATGTCCTTAAACAATATTTTGGAGACTGAGATATTCGATGTTTTGGGCATTGACTTCATGGGACCGTATCGTTCTTCACACGATCAACAATATATACTGGTAGTAGTGGATTATGTGTCCAAGTGGGTTGAGGCTGTGGCTTTGCCAACTAACGGCGATCGAGTGATGACTCAATTTCTGAAGAATAACATTTTCACGAGATATGGCACCCTGAGGGCGATTATTAGTGATGGTAGGAAACATTTTGCAACTGCCTATTTGCTTCGTTTTTGGTTAAGTATGTAGTGAAACTCCATGTCTCGATTCCTTATCATCAATTCAAACTAGTGAGCAGGTAGAAATCTCAAACATGGAGTTAAAGATGATTCTCGAGCTACAGTCAATGCATCACGTAAAGATTGGGTAAAGTAATTAGATTATGTACTTTGGGTAAATAGAACAACATTTAAGACTCCAATTGGCATATCTTCATATAGTCTAGTATTTGGAAAGACTTGTCATTTGTCGGTTGAGCTAGAGCATAAGGCATATTGGGCGACACACTTGCTCAATTTCAATACGAGTATAGCAAGAGAAAAGAGGGTTCTATAATTCCATGAGCTCGATAAGTTTCATCTGAGAATGCAAAGATTTACAAGGAAAATATGAAGAGATGACATGATAAGCATATAAAGAAGAAGGAGTTGAGGTTGGTCAGCAAGTATTGATGTTCAATTCACGCCTCAAGCTCTTTCCAGGAAAGCTAAAGTCTTGGTGGTCGGTAGGATTAGTAGAGGAGGTTCAAAGTAAATAAACCACGGTTGAAAGCTTATTGGGGAGGTGACTACTCCTGAGAGAAGATGACCGTGCCATTCAATTATGCAAAATAGCTTGAGCAACAAAGCCGAGCTATAGATTGTAAACAAGCGCTTGTTAGGAGGCAACTTAATTTTCTTTCATTTTACTTATTAGACTTTTTGCATTAGAGTAGAATTTTTATTTATGCATTGGTGTGATTTTTAATAAAGTTTTTCATTCATCCACCTTTTTAGGCTATATATATCATTGCATAAGCTAAACTAGTTTCATACATGTTTTGCATGAATTTGGGGATTCTAAAATCATATTTCAGTGAATTGGAGTGAAAGTCATGCGTCTCGAGACAACGACACAATTTCTAGAGCTTTGCATGATGGGAAATGTGCTAGACTAGAAAAGACCGAACTTCATGAAAATTGTGTTTCATTCTACTTTCATGCATTTCAAACACGTTTTGTGTTAGTCATTGGCATATTGTAGGATTTCGAAAAGTGGGGTTCAGAGGGAAAATTATGTTTTTCGACTCAATATGATTAAGTATGATTTTTTTAACTTCATCCGAGTATACATGCACTTCATGCCCGTGAAAACATTTTTTTGGCACGAAAAACTGGGTGTGGGGAATCGAGGAAAGTCGATAGAGAGAAAAATGGAGTAGGGCCCACATCTCATTGCTGGTGAACCACGACATGCGCCCTAGCCTACACACCAGGCACTCCAGGTGCTAAATCGGGGCTATCTAGGTGAGGCGCACGTCTCACCTCGCCACTTTCACACGGTCTCCACAACCACCCCAAACTTTCATCTCATTTTCACTTGGGTATCGAGCTATAGGAGCAAAACACAATCCCCACACTTGAAATTATCACTTTCATCTATCCAATTTCATGATTTTCAAGTAAATGGCTTCATCTCCACAAGTTCCAACTTTATGCGTTATTCTTGAAATCTTCACTTTAGTTGGTACTTTGCTGCATCAAATTGGTGCAAGGGCTTATGATGTGGATGGTGGATGATTGTTTTGTAGTTTTTGGGCTTAATACGCTTGGTTGTTATTCTTGCATTATAGTTCTGCATCATTGCCCACCAAGTGTTTGAGAAAATGTCCATATGAGATACTTGTTCATATTAATGCACAAAATTCACCCGACACACTCATGTTACTTTGATTAGCACTTCCAGACACTTGCATCCATGTTTGACACACGTTTCATATAAGATTGTAAGGGACACAGACATCAACATGCGTCATTTGCGTTCATAGCATGCGGTCCCTGCTTGGGTTCTCGCATTCAAGCATTGGATTCTATGCATCCGGTCACCATTTTCCAATCATATGTACTCTAGTTATATCATTTTTAGTCACTTTAATTGCACACTTAGACGAATCAATTCTTCCATTTCTTTGACAGGATGCCGCAAAACGAAAACATGAGGTCTTTACATCCAAAGGAAAAGAAAATATGGGCACCTCTGGCACTACAGTACACACACATGCCAACAACAGAGGAATGAAACGTTTCCTAAGTGTTGATTACAAGAGACTTTTTTATCGCGTTTTATAGAGAAGAAAAATGTGGCCAAAAAGATAAGTTGTCCTAAGCTATTTTGAAGGGTATGAAATAACTACTCTTATTGGCCGAGCATGATGGGTAGGGATGATAGAGAAACCACACGATTATACCCTGCTTTAATTTAGGAATTCTATATAAACTTCAACCGTCAAATCAACGACCAAGAAGCAGAACATGAGCACTACACATGGGTCAGGGATAAGTGAAAGATGCTTACGTTCGAGGTCATTGATGAGTACTATGGTTTGACTCGAGATAACATCGTCCAAGTACCTATGGAACATGATATGGTCTTAATGGTTCAGATACTTTACGGAGGACAGAATGAGGTAGGTGAGGAGTTTGAATATAATAAGTTGACTCGTTCCCTACAAGTGCCGATGAAATACATTTACCACAATATTAAGCCTACCTTGTATATGTCTACCTTCAACTTTTCCAAAGCGGGACTTCTCTTCCACTTGGCAAGAGGTTTGAAAATAGATTTAGAAGCATTCATATACAATCAGATTGTTGAATTTGGTTATGTACCACTCTTATGCCAGAATATGAGTTCCCATCCTTATCTGTGGCATATGTTTATCATCTAGGGTACGACTCTTCCCCGCGGAATAGCTGACCCGCCTAGTGTCACTATGAATCGAAAAACCACAAAAACTTCTTGGCGCAGTATCCTCGGGAGGTGGTACTGCTAACAATAGAAGTAAGATGGCATAGGCCCGTAGTCCCCACACCCAAATCTTCTCGTCGACACTTCACTACTGTGACATCTACTTCTCTGATCGACTGAGACCATCCAGGTCATGTTACGGATAGAGTAGATGCTTGGTTCATTGGATTTGAGAATTGGTAACATGGACATCTGTACCACTACGACACATGATCAACTGATGTTGGTGCGGGAAGATGTTTCCAGTGCAAGCAGAAGGATCGACATGGTCATCGACCGGATGGATCGATATGCCAGATGGATTAATGAGCTTAATATTCGAGTTTATCGATCTTATGATATGATGAAGGACATACACGGGTTAATTGATCAGGGCTTTGATATGATGATAAACATCTAGGTCAAGATGGTCCAACAGTCTGCTCCGTGGACAGAGATTCTCGCATGCATGCCTCCACATCCTCCTCAATCGTTACTAAGGGGATTACATACCATATTCTCCGTCGCCACCATCCGACTGATCATGGAAGTTTTTGGTTCCCTTCTTTGCTCTTACTTTTGCATTTCATTCCTATATTTTGGTGCATTGAGGGCGATGCACGTCTTAAGTTTGGGTGTGGTTTTATCTTTATCGTTTGAATGTAGTTTACCGCTTTCTACGAAACCGTCATTTGTAAAAAAAATTCTGCTTTTACTTTTTATGTATTTGTGTGGGTTGGATGGTCTTGCCGGCAATGATGTGTACATTTGAACTATATATTATACTAAGAATGTGGAAAAATTATATATTGAGTTAATTGTCACTTGTCTATGTTAAACTTGATCTTTATTGAGCACTATATTTATGTTTTGCATTATAGGTTGGGTGACTTAGTTCATATTAGAAGAAATTTGAATATAGTTTGTGTAAACCTGGAAAACCACAAATACATATACCCATAAAACGTCCTTTAGGAGAGTTTGGAGATGATTAAACTAGTGTAAGGGAACATTGAGATAAATAAGGATTTCATGCATAAAATTGTTGTGTGGATTATCTAGAGCCAACAAGATGAAATGAGGCGAGAATCTTAAGTTAGAGGTCAGTTTTGAGAATAGGTGTTTAACAAGGGGCATTGCACTAACCTTGACAATTGAAATGAAGTGACAAGGCTTAATAGTGAAACTTATCTTTGAAGCATTTTTTACTTGAGCAATTAAGCTTGTAAGGGTCTTTAAAACCTAGTGCCCTATGGTTATCTGAATTGGGAATCATCGGATGAAATCTTGCTACAGGGGTCACTTAGTCGCTTAATGGAGAGAAGTTAAAATAAATAAATAAATAAGCACTTTGCATGAAACAAAAGACGAACCAAATTCCAAGATTAAGCCCCAAATACTTGTTTTATAGAATTTGACCTTTGACGGAGGGTTATTAGTTTAATTGATTCTTGAAGGTTGAAGTGATTGGAAATATAGGAGAATCTTATTCGTTGAAATGTCAACTTGTACTAGCAAAAATCTATCCAAGCTAGAGAGGGTGAGGATTAGAATCAGTCAAAGTCAACATAAGTGCATACCTCGGGAAAAGTGAGTGAAACGTATAAGTTTGGAGGTGTGTATTTTATGAGTGACAAAATAAAATATTTGACTACTGTTGGTAGGGAATCAAACAAGTTATGAAATTATGATGTTTACATGAATATTCACACGCACACTTACACACACTTTAAGTTTAACGTTGAAAAAGTAGAAATCAATTCCAATTGTGTAATTTGGACATTATTCATAATATTGATACAAATATCAAATCGTGAATTTAGGGGCATACCATCTAACCAAGGTTAAATTGGGTTAGGCTATATTTTGTTTGATGGAAAACAAAGGTTCAAGTTTTGCACTTATGTAGCCATTAAAATTGATTATGTGTTGATGAATTGGATGAAACATGGCTTTATCTTGTGTATATATTGTTTGTATGTAACAATCAACGAAAGAGGTGGGAGTAAGGGAAATAAGCGAGAAAAAAGGCTTAATTGCATCGAATACAAAGTTCAGGGACTAAAATGCAACAATTCAAACTTGGGTAAGATTGCAAAGTGAAGATTCGAGATTGAAAGAACTCAGTTGGACAAAAAAAAAAAAACAAATGGAGCAAAAAGAAGTGAAGAATGACGAAATGAAGACTTTGGAGAAAGTTTGCAAGTTGGCCCCCCAAAAGGCAAGCCAAGGCCCGCTCTCTCATCTACAGGCGAGACGCACGCCTCAGACACAAAACAAGGTGCTTGGCAATAAGGCATGTGTTACACTAGGCGCGCGCCTTAGTGTAAACAAGAAAAAAATCTTCTTTCCCTTATTTTAGTTTGCTAAGAAATCTCCTTGACATCCTAAAATAAGAGAAAATGTCCAGAGCAATAGAGAGCCAAATTTTGGGAGAAAATAGAGAGAACTTACATCAAAGAATGAAGAATTCATCATTGGATCCGGATTCGATGGCTTTAAGTGAAGAATTCTATATTCTCTTCATAGTTTAATGATTAGGGTGATGACTTTTTTTTTTTTTTTTTTATGTTGTTGTTGTTGTTGTTGTTGTAATTCTTACATTAATATGCTAGGCTAAATTTCTTTGTATTGGATGGATGACAAACTCTTTGATTCTTAGTTTTTAATTTGAGGTTTTGTGTTTTTAGCTTAAATTTTGCGTTGTGATTCCATAAATATGCATAATTACATTATTTTAATATTTGCGCACCATTAGGGTAATTAGTTACTTATTTGTAGTGTTGAAAAATTCACGATAGGTAGAACACTGTTTATGGAACACACATGCAGTAAATATTAGGAATATTATTTATGACGTGTGCGATCATTGTTATAATTCTAAACGTCAATGCATGTTTGCCATATGAATTTAGACTAGGAATATGATTGTCTCATAATCATAGGTTTATTATATATTTGAAAAGAATAGTAAATAAAAGTGATATTATCGATTGTTACAATTGCATGAATTGAGTTAATTATCACCGGTTGAAAATCAGACCTAAGAGCTGATCAGTGGAGTCGAAAATCCAATACGCGCTTCCATATTTGAGTTCTAAACCAATTTTTATTGCTTTCGTAGTTATAAAAATGTAGTTAGACGCCAACCAGCCATCTTTTGTTACAATCACGAATTTAAATATATCAAATACACTAGAATTAAACCTTATTCCAATTGGGACGATAATCCTCTCACCCCAATGATTACTTGTATAACAAAACCGTATGCTTGTGGTATTTTATTAAACAAGTTTTTAATACACTAGAATACCTATTAAAATTATGCAAGGATTAGTCGTATATCTCTATATACTCTATAGTATCACACAACAATTGTTATAACATGTTATATTCTTATTATTTCTTTCGAATACAATAAAAATCACACATCAATTCAATTATTAGCTATGTAATCTAAAAGTATTAAACACTATAACACTAATCAAGTTAAATAAATATTTAACGCCAAAGTTTGAAATTAGTATTAAAAATGCCAGAATAAGTGGTTCGTCTATGTCCTAGTGACTAGAATTTAACTCAAGTATTACAAGGTTACAAGAATCATGATGGAATTATGAGACATCGTCTTGATTTTAGGCTCCGTTTGATAGCACATTATTTTCCATGTAAGATAAAGTGTAAAAAAATTTATTCATTTAATTGACAAATTCCATGTAAAACAAAGCCAAACAAACACCAAAAAATTTTCAATTTTTTTTTTTAATTTTTTGGCCATCTAAATAAATTTTGTCCTCAACGGTAAGGAAATTTATTCATTTAATTGACAATTTTCATGAGAAACAAAGCTAAACGGACACCAAAAGTATTATATTTTTCAGGTGAAAAATTATACCAATCGAACATTTTTAATTACAATTCCCAGTAAAACAAATTTTAGACAATTCAATTCCCTGTAATTCATTTTCTTTCTACCCAAATTCCATCTTTCTATCATCAAACGGACCCTTAGTTACATGAATAACAAGAGGATAAATCACGAATTCTTAAATCTCTTCAAGCCTCCTTGATTAACCTCCAGGTACTCCTTCATTATCGAAAAACCAAGAAATAATCTTTTCGAATGGATTTCTTATCTTGCCTTTTGATTCCTCTAGAGAATGATTTTGACTCTCTTCTTTACAAGAAATTGTGTATTGCATGTTCTGAGAGCTCCCTTAATTATTGGACGAAGGTGTGTATTTATAGAGCCAAGATTTAGTTAGAATCCATGCTCTAATTGGTTTCCAAAAATAAGTTTGAAAAGAAAAAATGAAACAGACACAAATGTACCCGGATTTGCCATTTTTAGGTTGTGCGGTCAATTTTCATTCACTAGTCTTCATATTTATGGGGCTTGGATAACAGTTTAATTCATGTAATCTTCAATCATCATCCCTTGGTTTTAATCATCTTCTGGAGACTTACGATTTAATCTCCAAACTTAATAATTATCCCTTTTCAGCCTTTCTTTGCCCCATTTTCATTTATTTCATCAAACCATTAAACTCGAGCTATCCTAAAATGATTGATATTTAACCAAATTAAGTAGTAATTCTATCAAATTGACTGCCAAATATTCACTTTTGACGGTCCAAATATGTATAGAAATCACACCTATCAAATACCCCTAAACTCGAACACTTGTTCGTCTTGAACAGAATTAGCTACTCAATACATACAAACAAAATATAAATAATATAGATAGCTTACCATTTTGCCTCATGTTTTGAAACCACCTAAAAATTTCATAAACAACTTCATAGACATGTTATTGGGATTAATTCATTCGTTTATCTAATGTTAGATACGTGTGTGTAAATAGTCAATTCAACCATAATAAAATTTAAAACAGATTATTTCTCGACCTTCAATGATCAAGTATATCATTTCTTCTCTAATAAGATGTGTACCTCCAAACTTCTTGTTTATTTTCACTATTGAGGAGCGTATTCTAAAGCTTGAATTATCGTCGTGTATTCATTTTTTGCTCAAAATCGGTTGGATTTCACCAATGGAAGTCACTATATTGATTTGCAATGATTCTCCCTAAATTTGAGAGTCTCAATCTCCAAGCCTCACTTAGGCTATTAACCCTCATAAGAAATTTAAGTCACTAAGTTAAGTGTATAATGCTCAGTCACGAAGTACAACACTTTTACTTTTGTCACTGCTTATAATCTCTCATGAACAAGTTTGAATATGACTTTTTTTCTTCTGCATGATTCTTTTTGCCCCCTATTTTTCTTTTGGTATTTCTTATTTTCAGCTCACTTGTGGGTAGCTATTTCAGTCAGTCATTCATAGTGTCAATGACATGTTGCTTCTCTCTCTAGGGTAGGTAGTACTGCTCAACATCAATTTTTGATTTGTTATAGTTATCGAATGAAGGCTGCTTCTTCTTATACTTTTACCTCATTCTTTCTTGACTAGTGCAATGCCTTTGTTAGGATAAAATTTGGAATTAGATTTTGTTAGACCTTTCAAAAAAATCTGCAAACCAAGCAAAAATAGCTATTCCTTATCTTGTTCTATTTTAAGCATCAAAACTAGTAAATTTAGGAGGCGAAAGTCATTGTTAGGTGAGAGGATTTGTTGATTGTATTTAAATGGATATTCGATTATAATTGCTTCATCAATAAACTTGTACGATTTCATTGTACTGTTAACGGATTTCTCACAAATGATTCCTAACTTAAGTTCTATTTGTTAACCATAAACACTCCAAACAATTGTTTTCATGCATGGAATCAACAACTATTTAAGCAGCTGTCAATGCCGGTTTACCCAACACAAACTATCATTTCAAATGGTCTTGAAATTGTATATTTGGTTTCCGATTTTCAATCAAACTACATTAAAAAAATTTCAAGATATTCTCTTCAAGTAATTACTTCAAAGACTTGTGATTAATATGGCTATCATGCTCAAAGTGTATCAATTGAAAGCTTCAAGACAATCCGAGTTTCATAATCTCTTAGGAATTCTAATATACAATTCATTCCAATAATATCATTATTAGCTGACAAGGTTATCCAACTCACATAAGCGCATAATAAAGCAATAAATGTTCTATCTGAAATTTTTCATTTTTTTTTGGTATCTTCATTACATACTATAAAGTGATAACATGGAAAACAATTACATATCAGTCATCATTTATGGATATCATTAATAATCACCACCTCCAAACTTAAACAATACATCATCCGCAATGTACAAAATTATAAAGCATAAAAATAAAAATAGAAGAATGTAAAAACTCATCGAGAGGTGTGTCGGATTTCAGAGGAAAGATTTTAAATCATTCCATTCTAATTCTTCATTCCATATAGTAATTGCCATTTTTATGTCATTGTACCTTCAATTTAGGATGAATATTATGAATATAGAAGTATACAAAAGATATAAGTCGAATACCCAATTGTGCGAGGGTCAAATTTGCAAATGTTCTGTTACCCAGTCTTTTATCTATTCTTTCTAATTTAACTTCTATCGAGCTTCAATTTTTCATCAAGACATGATGTGCATTTTTTTGGCTATGCACTAAAATTCGTGATTTTATTGACCAAAAGAATGCCCTTTTGTAAATATTAAAGCTTGTAACTTTATTGGTCTATTTATAATGTTATACAATTTTCTTAGTTTCTGCGATTTCTGTAAGTAGGGTAATTTTTGTTAAACTTCACGTACAACTTCTTATTTGATATGTGCCGATATTTACTGGCCAATGATTAGTTTCTTTTATTCTTTGTGCATTTAGGTACGAGCAATTTTTAGAGGACGAGAAGTTTTTGGAGGTACATCTAGATCTGTTTCTTTTATTGGTCGTCTCTTTCTTTTTCTTCATGTTGGGAAAATGTCCTACATCAGTTGATGCTTTTAGTTTTGCACATTTTGGTGCTATATCCTACGATGAGGACAAGGGAATTCTAGAAGTGGCTGCTAGGCTTTGTTCGTTAGGACAAGAAAGTACTGTTTGTGTAAAGTTTTTGATGTTTTTTTTTAAAGATTTCATCTAAAAGCTAAAAATTTTAAAGAGGGCCACATGTCGTCTTTTAAATCTATTCTTCAACACTGCTTAGTTACACATAATATCTATTATTTACTTCCTAACATACTTTTACTTTAACTGTCACTTGTTTTATTCTTTCTGCATCCTCACATAAGCAAGGTATACGAGAATTGTAGTCACCAGCTGGATGAGTTGAACCTTGCTACATTACTAGAAACTCTTTCTAGATTGCTTGACATAATGCCACATGATATTTTTATCATTGGACTGTTTAAAAATAAGTCAGTTTCTACATCCAATTATACCCTACCAACAAATTACTACTATGCTAGCGGTATATTGGGGTGTACCGAATGGTGTACACTCCCCTCACATGGATGGAGGGCCCATGCGAATAAAATACAATTAATTCGAGTAGGCCTACCACCCATGTAAGAAGGTGTACATCATTCGGTACACCTCATTATGTACTCCTAGACTTATTTAACAAATTATCTTTCAAGAAATCTGGCAACATTTTCTAGTAAAATAGCTTAACTCGGATGAGTTTTAGGGGACTTTTGGAGTCTATTGCTGGATTAGGTATTCTTGTGATGTCATTGATCTACATCATTCAGCTAATAATTTACATTTTTTAGATGATTACATTTAAAAGTTTTATGTCCAAGTTTGTTATGGACATGTGAGATGGTATCTTTTCCTCCCAGCATGTAATTCTTGTACTCAGGTTGTCTTGTGTAAGTTTCATCACACTACATTTTCCTTAGGGTGTATTATTGCACTTGCATGTAATTTCTATTTTTGCTTTGACGTGATAGCTTTAAATTCACATTGAGACCATTTTAATCCTTATTTTACTTGCATAAATATAATATGTTCTACTTTGGCTGATTAATTCATACTTATCTTCTCTAGGACAAAGTTCAGAAAGCATTAGACAAACAAACAGATGCAACATGGGATGGTTGCACTGATCAAAAATTATTTTCTTTAACTTCCTTTTAGGTATCTTTGCCCTTAGTTTTATTGTTTACATAATCAGCTCGAAAGATAAGTTGTGTCTGGATTTCGTTTGAAGTTTTCTTGCTTTCTTCATACTTTTGGCTCTCAGTTGTTAGTAACCAACATGGGAGCTGATAATTGTATTTTCTACACTTATTTGAGGCTTTAAACTATAGAATTTTATTGTTCTTTTGGCAAAATACGACCCAAATTGTATTGTATTGTTTTTGTTAGGTAAAACTTGCGTTTGAATGGAGAATTGGATAAAAGATTGCAAAAATAGCAAGAAAAGGCGAAATCCAAAGTTTGGGGACTAAAGTCCAAATATTTAAAAGTTATGTCGAATCTCACGATGAAGATTTGAGAGTGTTAGGCATCGATTGGACGAGGAAAGAAGCCAAAGGGGTGAAATATAGTCAAAGTACTATCACATATCAACTTCCAGCCCAAAAAGTTATGCTTCGAATTTTTAGTCTAAATTTGAGACCCATTATTCTGATAGAAAATAGTCGAATTGGAAAATTTATATTTCTTTAGGAAATGTATCCCTTAGAAGTAGCTTTCCAATGGATTTTGAATCACTTGAATTGGATATCGAGAGAAAAAGATATCATCAAAATAAAGAAGGTTGTTCGGTGAAAAATATATATAACTATGCGTACGCATAGGCCTGCAGGCCTTGCGTACGCGAGGTTCCATTCTCCCAACCCGAAGCCAATTCACTTGTATTGTGCATACACACAAATTGAACCACGCGTACGCGTGGTTCAATTCTGAAAAAAATATTTTCTTTCATTTTCTTTGTTTTGGAAACCCTTGACGTACAATCTTTTGACACCATATGTATACCAAAACACGTCCACAACGAGAAAATTCTCTACATTCTACATATTTTGGAGGTGAAGAACGAGGCTAAGCATCAAGATTAAGGCAAATTGTACAAAATTATTGAAGATTATTCAACCCCTTTCAAGATTTCATTCACCTTTTCTTGTTCCGGGTGATATTCTTCCATCTTTCTTGTATATTTTAATTATTAGGATGAGTAGCTAGTTTTTTTTATTGTATTGGATGAATGATGAACCCTTTTGTTTGCTTATTTTAATTCGAAATAAGTAAATTAGATATTTCTTGGTTTTTTTATTGGTTTTGCATTCCCATTGTACTATTTGATTGCTTGATCACCAATTAGATAGTTAGTTTCTTGTTGTAGTGTAGGCATACTCTCAATGATTTTAGAATGCGGCAAAACTGACATGTGTAGTTTGAATTAGGAATAATCTTTTTCACACATACAATCACTTAGATAATCTAAACTAAATACGTGAGTTTCATATAAATTCGGATTAGGAATAGGATCGGGCCGTGTTAATCATAGGTTCATGTGTCTTGGAAAAGAACATTGAATATTTAGCATTATCGATTGTCAAAATGCATGAAATTATCTAAATTACGAATTAAGAATTGAAATAAATGGCAATAGGGGGATTCAAGATTCCAATACATTCATTCACACATTAGAGAAATCCATTTTAATCGCTTTCTTAGATTAGAATTAGTATAGAAGAACATCAAATTCTCTTTTGTGTTACGATAATATTGAATTTGATGATAACTATTGAACTAGATATTAAACCTTATTCCTCGTGGGATGATAAACTCTTAACTCACTTATTATTGCTTGCCAACGATTCCGTACGCTTGCAGGTTTTGCATGAACAAATTTTTGGCGCCGTTGCCGGGGAATAACAGATTTAATTTTAGTTTAGTGATTTCTATCTAGTTCGAATTTTTTTTTGTTCTTTTAGGTCTTAATTGTGATACCTGATTTCTTCTTGTTTTACTCTTTATAGGGTTTCACTAGTTTATGCAAGTTCCTGACACGATCGAGATTCTCCCTATTGATCTCGAGATTGAAAGGACTTTCAAGCAATGTAGAAGATAACAGAGAAGAACAAGGGTAATAGCTGAGAATCATAATCAGATTCAGGATGCACTGCATAATGAAGCACTTCCGGTTCAGCAACCACCTTAGGCTTAGCCTATATTGGTTGGGGATTATGTGAATCCTTTGCCAGCACCAATTCAACCTCTGATTATCTATCTGCCCTTTGGACAAGCTAACTTCCACATCCAACCAGATGTCATAAACCTCGGTCAAAATCATCAAGACATCAGGTTCAGCGGGAAAGCTACAGAAAATCTACATGAATATATTCAAGCTTTTACCATGCTGTGTGACGTAATTAGTCATGAGGGTATGTCACGAGACGCATTTTGAATGCGTCTATTTTCTCAAACTTTAAAGGAGGGTACAAAAATATGGATGATGTCACAATCTCCTAGGAGCATCATATCGTGGAATGACATGGTACAAAAATTTACCATGAAATTCTTCCCTCCATCTCGAGTTCACCAAATCAGAAATGAAGTATATCTTTTCAGACAGAGAGACTTTGAGACATATCCAAAAGCATGGGAGAGGTTCAAGAACGCGTTGAGGAAGTGTCCAAATCTTGATATTCCTAAACTAGCGCAAATATATCTCTTCTACAATGGGTTGTGCTATGAATTCCGTAATATTGTAGATGCCTTAGCAGGTGGATCGATTTTGATCATCGAGGTAGATGATGCACATAATCTATTTGAAAGGATTATAGATAATCAGGCCAACTGATAGGGAGGCTCCGAGGAAGGCAGCTAGGATGCATAATGTAGACTCAGTGACAGCATTAGCAGCACAGATGAAAGCAATAACGAAAAAGCTTGACATTTTAACTCAATTTGTGAATAGGTACAAACTTCAACTCCAATGTGCGCAGGTTTTGGGGCAGATCACATTACTACAAGTTGTCATTTACCTTCTACTCATACGAATCAAACAGCAGAGATAAGTTATGCGCAAAACTATCAGAGGCAAAATGGACCTTATATAATTACCATCCAAATTTGAACAAGCATCCTAACTACGCGTGGGTGGATAATTCGGATCAAGTAAATCAGATGAGGGGAAATCCACTAGCGATTCAACAGCAAGAGCGAAGGTCGTCATTGGAAGATTTGTTATCTCAGTACATCACAAAGACTGAGACCAATTTCTAGAATCAGCATGCTTCTATCAAGAATTTGGAACATCAGGTGGGACAGCTAGCAGCTGCAATAGCCAACAGACCACAAGGTACATTACCTAGCAACACTGAGAAAAATCCACGGGAGCAGGTACTAGCAATTGAGGCGGTAAGCTCTGAAACTAAAAATGAACCATCATTCACTCTTATCGCCCCGATCAAAGCATATGTGCCACCCATCCCATTTCCTCAGAGGCTTAGGAGACAGCTAACACAGGATGATCAAGTTCAGGCCATCACTACTAGGAGTGGTGTTCAGTTACCAGAAATCAATGGAAAGATGAAAGAGACAGAGATCACTCAAACTCATACTAAGGGTAAGGAACCAGTGGAGCAATCTGAAGAAGCAATAGAGCATGATCAAAAGATAGTTTTAGATAGTCCACATTTTAAGGCAAATGTTCCCGGCACTTCAGCGACATCTCTGGCCCATTTTCCTCAAAGGTTGTAGAAAACCAAGTTGGAGAAACAAGCTATGAAATTCTCGGAGGTCCTCAAAAAGCTGCATGCTAACATCCAATTCATTGACGCTATCCTTTAAATACCAAACTATTCTCAGTTTTTGAAGGAGATGTTGGCTAAAAAGAGGAAGATTCTTGAGCATGAAATAATAGCACTATCTGAAGAGTGTAGCAAGATCATCCAGAACATGATTGATAAGTGCGTTTTACGCACTTATTTAGGCCACAAAACATGGACAATTGATTACAATTATGTTGAAATATGGCTTAATTCTATGTAAATTGTGTTTGCAGGACTATATCGATGGAAACAACGATAAGTGAGTGAAAACGAGTAAGAAAAGACTAAAATGGAAGAAAGTCAAAGTTCAGGGACTAAGATGCAATTATTCGAAAGTCCACTCGAAATCCAAATCAAGAACAAAAGTGAACTAAATACGAGATTGACGAAATCAATGAGTGTTAGAGGAAAGAGAATGAAGAAAATAAGTCAAAATGAGGAAGAACGGAGTTCGGGGGCCAAAACGACAAAATTGGAAGCTGATTGTACCATGCGGCCGCATGGTGCAATGATCCATGTAGTCGCATGGCTTCACCGGAACGCCAGCTCAAGCCCAGCACTTGAACCATGCGGTCGCATGGTTATTTTTGACGCAAAAATTTCTGGTTTCCGTTTTTAAGTAAAACTCTTATGGAAACTAATTGGGGACGGCTTTAAAACCCTAGACTTGACAGAAAAAGGGGGCTACGCACTTTTAGAGATAAATTTTGACATTGGAGAGCAAGAACATGTGGAATAACGCGAAGATTCATCAAGCACTTCAAGGAATTAATCGAATATCTATTCGGGTGATGGCGTTTATTCACTTATTCTTTTGTTTTTCTTTCTTTAGCATGTTAGGCTAGTTTTTCTTGTACTAGGAGATCGATGAACCTTGTAACATGATATTTTAATCTTTAGTTTTACATTTTTGACATTAAAACACGTTTTTGGATATTTGAACGATTTATACGTATTTATTCCATATGGTTATTGTGCGCACGTTAATTGTATGAATGTGGTGATCTATTTTATGCATTCGAAAGAAGGGAAATAGATTCGACGTGGTATAAATTGTCATAGGGTCCGATAGGGGATAGAAATATACCGCTATGCTCTATTTGAGTCTTTAAGTGTTCATAAAAGTCAATGTGTTCTTTTATGTTTGTATTCGTCATAGAAATATAGGCGGATCGCATGATAGAATAAGTTTAATATTACTCGAAAGAGATTGTTAAATTTAATAGGAACATTGATTCTTCAATATTTAATCGTGTTGTCAAAGTGTAAAATTAGGATTTAAATGGATTGTTGCATGGGGATTCGTGATCCTAGTACATTTTTCTCATTTTAAGTAAATCAATTTGCATTCAATTTCATAGTTCATTCTAGTAAAATTTGCATTTAGCTTAGCCAATTCATCCATCTTAGTTTTCATAGTTAGTTTGGTTAGCATTCAATACAAAACTAATCAAAAAATTCATTTAGTTTCGGTTAAGGTCGAAATAATCAATATTGAACTACTCAATCTCTGTGGGATCGACAATCCGGACTCTTAAAGTCCACTTTATCACTTGTAACGAACCGTACACTTGCGGTGGTTTTAAAGCGAACGTATTTTCGTGAACAATGATCCCTCCCTAACTTAAAGATCCATGGAATTTTACTCTACCTTGCCCCATAGGAAATTTACATAATATTAATTGTTTAATTGATTCAGGAGCAAGTATTAACTTAATTCCTTTGCCTCTTTACATGAAATTAGGATTGGGAGACCCCAAGACTGCTTCTATCATCCTTCAGCTGGCGGATAGATCGCTGAAACATCCCCATGGAGTAGTTGAAGACATGCTTATCAAGACGGGAGAATTCATTTTTTCAGCTGACTTTATCATTCTGGACATAGAAGAGGCATCTTAGATGCCAATAATCCTAGGGAAGCCATTCCTATCAATAAGTTGGGCACTGCCAGATTTTGATACAAACTAGATAGTCCTGAGGGTGGAAGATAAGCAACAAAGCTTCCGCATGGAAAATCCTTTCAAGCAGCCTTTATACTTTGAAGATTGCCAAAATGGCGGATCACCGGGAGAGCTACAAAAGTAGGCCAGACGTAGGAGAAATTATTGGTAGGGATAACAATGGAAACATGATTGTTTGGAGAGTCAAGGATGAACCGAAGAAATACAACCAGTGTTTAAAATGCAGGACTGAAAACTCTCTCTTCAAGCCACCATGAATAGCCTAAACCTAACAGGAGTCGACCTAAAGACTTTAAACAAGTGTTGTTGTGAGGCAACCCAATCTTTCTATCATTTTTATTTATTTTGCTTTCTAGTTTTAGGATAGTTTAATTTATTTTTATAGTTTTAATTAGGGAATCATCATCCATATCCCATTTTTCCTTAGGTTACTTGTTGGTTTACTGATGTTTGAGCCAAGTAACACTTGTTCTAGATCTTTTGTACCGTCAAACTTTATTTATCTGCATTGTGCAGGAACATGACGTCGTAGAACACTTGAACCAACAATTATCAAGGAAACAACAGGATACGTTGAAAAGCTAGCCATTGAATTCTACGCCATATCAAGGAGAGTATTCTTTTTATTTTCTTCCTCGCCCCTTTATGTGTGGACTTAGGATTTAAGACATTGAGGATAATGTCCAGTTTAAGTTTGGGGGTGGAAAACATGAGTTTTCTTTTGTTTTGTGTGCTTTTTAATGCTTTTTAATATATAAAAAAACTTGAAAATGTTGAAATATTCTAAAAATATTTTCTTTTTGTACATTTGTGTGAGTTAGTTGGCCTGACTGACAATGGAAAATATATTGGATTATGATTTGATCTATGAATGGTGAATATATTGCATGCTTAAGTTAATGTTTACTTTTTCATATGAAGTTTGATATATATTGAGCGCGTGAATTAAGTTAAGCATTGTGTAGGAATGAGATGATTTCATAATTGGATATGTTGAAAATAGTGGACCACAGATGTTAAACCCAAAGCAACTATATTTTACATCATTAGACCAAATTTAGAATAGTTTGGGAGAATTTCACTGTTGTAGGAAGATGTTGAGATAAATGAGGATTCCATGTGTGAAATTAAAGTTCTTGTGTGGATTGTCTAAGGTCAATAGGATGAAATTTGACGAAAGTCTCAAGTTAAAAGTCAATTTACTTGGATAGGTGTTTAATGAGGGACATTGTACTAATTAAGGCCAAAAAAAAAAAAATTGAAAATTTCTCTTCGTAGCCTTTATAACTTGAGTTATTAAGTCTGTAAGGATATTAAAACATGTTGCCCTTTAGTCAACTGATTTGGGAGTTATCGGCCTAAAACTTGTTACATGGGTCATTTAAAAAGCTTAAAGGAGAAAATGCTGCAAATAAAGAAAAAATGTTGAAAAGAAGAAAATTGAAAAAAAAGATACATAAAAAATCAGAAAAAGCAAGTGTATGAAACAGAAGACGCACCAAATACCTTAATTAAGTCCCAAACGCTTATTTAGGAAAATTTGACTTTTAATGAGAGGTTATTAGCCTAGTTAAATCCTGGAGATTGAAGCAATCAAAATTAAAGGAGAATCCTTGTTTATTGACATATTGAACTGCAATTGATGATATTTACCTAAACTAGAGAGGTGAGGATGGTATAAAAATTAACTTTAGATTACACATTAGAAAAGAGCGAAAAGAATAAGTTTGGAGGTGGGTGAATCTCACGAGTGAGGACAAGAATATATCTGACTATTAAGGGTTGGAAATGGAACAACTTATGAATTCATGATGTTATGCTTAATTCTTCACACACACACACACGTCGACATTAAATTGAAAAGGTAGACTTTAATTTCTGTATTGTGATCTTGAAGCTATGCGTAGATTTAATATCATGATTTCAATTATGAGAAAAATGTCGAGTTAGCTAGCTATATATGTTTGCATGCTTGTATGTTTGTTGTGTATTCGTGTTTAGTTTTGTTTGAGGACAAACAAAGATTCAAGTTTGGGGTTCGATAAGTGCATTTTATACGCTTATTTGGGACTTTAAACTATAGAATTTTATTGTTCTTTTGGCAAAATACGACTCAAATTGTATTCTATTGTTTTTATTAGGTAAAACTCGGGTTTGAATGGAGAATTGGATAAAAGAATGCAAAAATAGTAAGAAAAGGCGAATTCCAAAGTTTGGGGACTAAAGTGCAAATATTTAAAAGTAATGTTGAATCTCACGATGAAGATTTGAGAGTGTTAGGCATCGATTGGATGAGGAAAGAAGCCAAATGGATGAAATATAGTCAAAGTACTATCACATATCAACTTCCAGCCCAAAAAGTTATGCTTCGAATTTTCAGTCAAAACTTGAAACCCATTTTTTGGATAGAAAAAAGTTGAATTGGAAAGTTTGTATTGCTTTAGGAATTATAGCCCTTAGAATTAGCTTTCCAATGGACTTTGAATCACCTCAATTGGATATCGAGAGAAATAGATATGATCAAAATACATCAGGTTGTCTGGTGAAAAAAAAATTCTAACTATGCGTACGCATAAGCCTGCAGGCCTTGCGTGCGCAAGGTGTCAATTCTCCCAACCCGAGGCCAATTCACTTGCACTGTGCGTACACACAAAGTGAACTATGCGTACGCATGGTTCATTTCCAGAAAAAACATTTTCTTTCATTTTCTTTGTTTTGGAAACCTTTGGCATACAATCTTTTGACACCCTATATATACCAAAACACGTCCACAACGAGAAAAACCTCTCTTAGACCTAAAAGTCTCTACATTCTATATATTTTAGAGACGAAGAACAAGGATAAACATCAAGATCAAGGCAAATTGTACAAGATTATTGAAGATTATTCAAACCCTTTTAAGATTTCATTCAAGAAAGTGGATTTCTCCGCTTTCTTCCATCTTTTTTTCTTCCGGGTGATATTCTTCCATCTTTCTTGTATATTTTAATTACTATGATGACTAGCTAGTTTTTCTATTGTATTGGATGAATGATGAATCCTTTTGTTTGCTTATTTTAATTCGAAACAAGTAATTTAGATATGTCTTGGTTGTTTTTTATATTGGTTTTGCATTCACATTATACTATTTGATTGCTTGATCACCAATTAGATAGTTGGTTGCTTGTTGTAGTGTAGGGATACTCAGAATGACTTTAGAACGCGGCAAAACTGACATGTGTAGTTAGAATTAGGAATAATCTCTTTTACACATGCAATCACTTAGATAATCTAAACTAAATGCGTGATTTTCATATGAATTCGGACTAGGAATAGGATCGGGTCGTGTTAATCATAGGTTCACATGTCTTGAAAAAGAGCATTGAATAATTTAGCGTTATCAATTGTCAAAATGCATGAAATTATATAGATTATGAATTAAGAATTAAAATAAATGGCAGTAGGGGGATTCCAGATTCCAATACATTCATTCACACATTTGATAAATTCATTTTAATCGCTTTCTTAAATTAGAATTAGTATAAAAGAATATCAAATTCTCTTTTGTGTTACGATAATATTGAATTTGATAATAACTATTGAACTAGATATTAAACTTTATTCATCGTGGGACGATGAACTCTTATCTCACTTATTATTCCTTATCAACGATCCTGTACGCTTGCGGGTTTTGCACGAACAGGAGCATTATTTGCTACTTTTCAGGAATGACTTACTTTGATTGAGACAATTAGAGAAGCTCAAACTCAAGATCCGTCATTGAGTAAATTGAAAGAAAAAGTTAGTTATGGCATATATAGATTGTACCATTCAAGATGATGGAGGCTCAATTATACGAAGCATAATATATATTCATGATGATCCAAAGTTAAAGAAAAAGATTCTAAAAGAGGCACATAGTTCATCTTATGCTATGCATCTAGGTAAATACTATAATATTTGTACTTGAAGAACATTATTGGTGACACGAAATGAAGAGAAAAACTAGCATGTGAAACAAGATCATCAGAAAATGACTGGATTTTTATGAACATTGCTTTATTCCCAAATGAAAATGTGGAGAAAATTTCTACAGATTTCTTATTTGGACTTCCTCGTATTCTGAGTGGTATGATGTTATTTGGATCATTGTATATAGATTGATGAAAAACGATATTTGTTTTAGATTAAATTCACTTGTTCTTTAGATAAATTGGCGAAAATATATGTTGATGAGATAGCCAATTTATATGGGGTACCGTCTCTATTGTTTCAGACATAGACACTTGTTTCACTTCTAAATTGTGATCTAGTTTATAGAAAGTCATAGGTACTAGACTACATTTCAGTACAACTTTTCCTCCACACAAATGGCCAATCAAAAGGAATTATACAAATTTTGGAAGACATTTTACGGCTTGTGTGCAACAGTTTAAAGAAAATTGGGATACTCGTCTACCTTTAATGGAATTTGCTTATAATAGTTATCATTCTAGTATAGAAATAGCTCCTTTTGACGCGCTATATTTAATGAAATGTAGAACTCAAGTTTGTTGGGATGGAGGGGAAAGTTTTGGTCTTATATTTGTTCATATTACTACAAGGAAGTGAAGCTGATTAAAGAAATGCTAAAGTCAGTTCAAGACGTCCATAAAAACTACGGACAAATATAGAAGAAACCTTGAATTTGAAGTTGGGGATAGACCTAGGATCATCATGAATAAGAACAAGTTGAAATATTTGACAAAAATGAACAAGTTCTGTGAAGTAAGATTGTATAGTTGGTTCAATTTCTATATATGAATCATGAGATAGAAGAAGTGACATAGGAAAGAGAAGATCATATGCGTTCTCGGTATATTCATCTCTTCAGCAATTACCTGGCTGAATTTCGAAGGCGAAATTATTTGAAGAGGTGAGTTTTGTAATATTCCAGATCAAAGAAAAAAATTAGACTTGTTTGTCGGAAAACTGGCTGTAGGATATAATTTTAGGTATTGGATTATTAGTTTACTTAGTTACGATCGCAGCACCAAATACTCCATGTGATCTCATGGAGTATAAATATTTGCTGAGTTAAGACCTTGTCTCTAGATTTCTTCCTTCGTTTAGTTTAGTCTTTTGTTCGTGCAATTTAAGTCATTCATCTTCTAATATAACCTAAAATGGACGAAACACCGATAGATGAGGAATAGAAATTGTTGAATCTACTGCTCCTCCGGAATGATTAGTACCACTTAAAGTCAGATAGAACGTCCATCCAGTTTCGTTACCAACTTCTACTAAAGCAAAGTTTTATCAAATTTGGTCCATGTCTTCTTGATTAATCATTATTGATCCAAATCAATTTTTAGAGATTTGCTATTTGGTCCCGAACTTCACAATTTTTCTTTTTTTAGAATGTTTTTGATCAATCTTCATTTTCTTCATCAAAAGTCATCTAAACTTTAGTTTAACCTACAAAAATTGATATTTGACTAAATTAAGTAGTAATTCTATCATATTGATGTTTAAATATTCACTTTTGACAGCTTGGATAGGTGTAGAAATCACACCTATCATCAATCTCAGCATGTTCGCAACTCAACCCCGTGTTGTTCCTTTGGACAAAAAGGTAATTCTAAGATCGATTCAACAATTTAACTTTCACATTAGACACCTTAGACCATAGAGTGCCATTTACCACACGACTGTTATTTTGCATATATTTTCCTCATATAATCCACATTTGGGAAATATGAAAGATAAAACAACAGACAATTCCCTTTCGCCTATAGCGGGCAAATTTTCTCTCCCAATTTCAAAAAGAGTAGTCTTAAAATCCATCGTTCGCTTATCTAATCTTCATGCAGTTTGTTGTTAAATAGAAAGCTAACCAAAGATCTATTGTGCAGTTAATTATTTTTTTCTTCTCATACTTTGGAAGCAGATAAGCATTTTCTGTGGCTAGAACTTCGAGATTTTCAGCCGTTTCATGTATAGCTTTCGCCAAATGCGTTCTTTTCCATCAGTGTCGGTGTCGAATAGAAGACATACCAACCTGAAAGTTGGCAGGTGTTTCTTCCCATTTTCATTTTTGGGATTGGCATTACTATCGATTGAATTATTATGGGATTCTCCTGTTTCAGCCTCTAGTGCTCTTATTTCTTTCGGATCTACTGCCATTTAACTTAGCTTTTCAGATTTCAGTGGTTTCTTATCTCTAACTGAGATTTTCGTGGTTCACTTTTCTTGTTCACTTTTCTTTTCCACGGATAGGGTCAATTTGCTGAAAATTGAAATCAGATCAACATATTTCTCTCACCTAGCTAAGGTTTTCACCTACTAAACTCACTAATTTTAATGCTCAAATTGGAGCAAGAGGAGAAATGTCTATTTAGGAAAGAGATATTTGAATTTTCATGCCGTTTTCTTCTAAGTGATGATATTTATAGATTTCCCACTAGGTTTTGAGTAATTCAATCATTTAGAACAAATTACAGATAGTGGCCCCTTACTGGCTAGCTTATAGCTGATTTTGTTAGAGCCTCACATTTTATTCATTGTCTTACATATCTCAGTAAAACCTTCAACCTGGATGGAAGAATAGCTCGCCTATTCTGTAGAAGCCCTTATGCTTTTGCCTCACTCGCCTTACTTATGGTTCATCGAACATGAGCTCGAGGAATCAATTCTTTGACTTAATAGATATCAAAAAACGTTCAAGATAATTCATAGCATGCTTAAAATGCGATTATGAACTCAAATACAGTCTTTAGAACTGATAGTGGGGTGAATATTTCAATTCCATTCTTGGTAAATGTCACAATCTCGGTTTGACCCGAATTTTGTTTTGGAGGTATATTTTGAGTTGATTGTTTGTTTTTGAGAAGTTTTGAAAAAGTTGGAGACTTTGGAAAAATCTTGAAGAAGTAAAAGGCTGCAAGGAGTCAAAAATGATTATAGATAAACCAGTGCAAAGAAGTCGTTGCAAAACTGCTCGTTGACCACTCGTTAGGCACTCAAAAGCTCAAAGCAGGACCTTGACCACTTGCTAGGCATGAGGCAGTCGTTCGAGGGGTAGTGGCGCTGTTCACTAGCAGCGAGGATGTCGCTCGAGCGACAACTTCATCCGAATTTTTGAGGTTTTATGATTTGGACATCTTAGGACTCCTATTTCAGCTAAATACTCCGTTATTGGTTTTACCTATTATAATAGGACTTTACCTTGTGTTAGACTTTGCTTGTATTAAGTTTCCTAGAATGTTGGAGATTCTTTTATATGTGGGTATTACACATATTTATTTGATTGATTTAGAGAGTGATCCAAAGAGATTCAGATTAATAGAGAGAGACTAGCTAATAGAGAGATCAGGAGAGAGTTTTATAAGATTCCGTATAACATATTGTAACTCCTTACTTTTGATATAGTGAATTCTACGCTTCTGCCCGTGATTTTTTCCATCTTGGATTTTTATGTAAATCTTGTGTTCTTGTGATTATTATTTTCATCTTGCCCATTATCTCGTCTTTAATATTCATAACAATTGGTTTTATTCATAACAAGTAGTATCATAGCATACTTGTATCGCTTTATTTCTAACAAGTGGTTTATAGCTATCATCGATTTTCTAACAAGTGGTATTAGAGCCTAGGTTTGACAATTTCTAAGAGAGCTAATTTAGTTTCGTATTAAAGCAAGGCTTCATCAACTCAAAAGGAGGTTTGATTGTTTTAGGATGGCAAGTATGAAGTTTGATTTTCTGCTTTTGGATCGTGACACTAGATTTTCATTATGACAGATTTTTGTTTGAACGTTGGAGGCAAAGCAATGTAAGGATCTAGTTATGATAAGGGGGCTAAAAAGGTCCCAATTATATGTTTTGAAAGGTTCGATGATCATGTTTAATGCAACTATCACTAAATTGAAGTAAATAGCTATTAGATCTTAGAAGAGGTTGGGTGAGGCCGATTTGATTACACATGGTTTCATAAGTGTTGACTTAGATGGAGTTAGTTGTGATTGAGTTGTTCGTGGTAATAATTTGAGCAAATTTTCTATTAAAGAACCTGCTACTAGTTCATGTAGAGTTAGTTATGATCTTGATTTCTTGAAGATAATTAGAGCGAATTGGGTACCCAAGGTAATCCTACAAATAAACAATGCTTGGATTCAGTCAACGGTTGCTGAGTTTTCCTTGTTGGGCTTTGTGGAGTAGGTAAAGTAATTTGTTTGGAGTGTTTTGTTTCGAAAATTTTTGGAGTTTGTTGAAGAGTAAAATTTTATTCCTTGTAGTAGAATTCGTATCAATGTGGAGATTTGTTAGAATTTCAATATGACCAAAATTCTATTTTTGAGGTATATTTGAAATTGGTTGATTGTTTTGGAGTAGTCTTGAAGAAGTTGAAAATTTTTGGAGAAGTCTTGAAGAAGTAGAAGATTACAATAAGTCAAAGAAGACAAAAGATGGACCAGGACGAAGAAGTTGTTGCAAAACTGCTCGTTAGTGGCCCATCAAGCTTTCGAATGCTCTGAACAAGACCTTGACCGCTCGCTAGGTATGGGCTAGCCGCTTGAATGACAGCTTTATCCAAATTTTCAGGATTTTGCAATTTGGTCAGTTTTGGGACTCCTATTTTAATAAAATACTCCATTATTGGTTTTTACCTATTGTACTGGGATTTCACTTTGTGTTAGACTCTTGTTTGCATAATTCTCCTAATATGTTAGGGATCCTTGTATTATTAATATGTGGTGTATTATGCATATTGTTTTGATCAACTTAGAGAGTGATCCAATGGGATCCAGATTAATAGAAAGGGACTCATAGATACAGAGATCAGGAGAGTCTTATGAGATTCAACATGACATATTGTAACTCCTTAATTTTGATATAGTGAATTCTCCACCTCTACCTATGGTTTTTCCTGTCTTTAGTTTTCACGTAAATATTGTGTTCTTGTGATTATTATTTTCATCTTACCCACTATCTCGTCGTTACTACTCACAAAAATTAGCTCAATTCCTAACAAGTGGTATCAGAGCAAACTGTATTGCTTTATTTCTAAATGTGACTCATATAGCGCGATAATACCGGTTAAAAACATATTGTTGTTGCAAAATTATTTTTGCAACAAAATCTCTATTTATTCGACAACATTTTTTTGCTGCGGATTCGGTATTTTTTTTGTACTGAATGGAATCTCGGAAAGAAAAAAGTAAACAGTTAATGGAAATAGCTAGATTACTTATGTTCACAACTGGTGCTCTAAAGTCTTTTTGGGAGAAGTAGTTCCCACTTCTTCATATGTCATAAATCACATGCCAACTAGGGGTTTGAATTATCAAACTCCAATTGACAAATTATTGGAAAACTTTCCTCAAACTATACTTCTAAATTTTTTGTCTCCTATTTTTGTGTAGCTTTTGTTATTGTGCATAACCATAGTTGACTTAGACCCAAGATCTCTCAATTGTGCGTTTATATTCATATTCACCAACCCAAAATGGTTACAAATTTATAATATCTAATATCTTGTAAAGTGATTGTCTCTATGCATTTAGAAGAACTCTTGTTAAAAGGTGTTTCATGAGTATGACCTTTATTTGCCTTTGACCATACTTTATCTAATCTCTACAGCTAATTCAAAAGAACCGATTTTGCCAAAAATTACGGAGTCATTGCAAGTTAAAAATTTGACGCCAGTGAAATTTCACAATTTTTGCAACCTCAACAGAGCTTCATGTCTATTCAAGAAAAAAAAACATTGGCTAGCGCTCAATCACGATGGAAAGCGTTCATTTCTAATCAAGAGCCAACTTTTTCGAGGATTTGAAAATAAAATGATGTTATTCAAGCTCTTCCATGTTTAGAGAATTTTCATGCATTACATAGTTTCATTCTCTTCTTAGAGAAGCTTAAGGAAGTTATGAGAGGTGGAGGGTTTGATTTCCCTCCAACCCATTTCAATAATATGCGGGTCAGGTCAACCTACGTGTGATCCACGACCCATTTTCTACGAAATATGTGAACACTAGATCCGGGGCTCGTTTTAAGCAACGAGCTGAGTCGAGCCATGCCTAATGAGCCGGCTCGATTTGACTTATCATTACCTTTACATTATGTGATAGCCATAAGTAATGCAAAGGCTAAATTTCGAGCATTAGCAAAAAAAACATTTGCAAGCTACTATGGCTGAAACTATTGCTTGAAAAACTAAAAATACCAATTGAAACTCCTAAGAAGCTGTTTTGCAATAATAAAGTTGCACTAAACATCTCTCAAAATCCAGTACAAAATGGCCACACCAGACACTGTTTGGTCGTCTCTTTGTGAAAGAGAGGTTAGAAAAGGGTATTTTACATACGCTAGTTGTTTCCACATAACAACAATTGGCAGATATATTTACAAATGGACTTCCTACACAAACTTCTAATGCTCTAACTTGCAAGCTAGGAATGATAGTTATCTTTCAACCAGCATGAGAGTCGGCCTAGAAAATCCGAATTTATTCTTCTCACAAATTTTCAACATTCTTTGGAGTCAATCAACTTTTACTTCCCGAATTCCTAAACATTCACACAAAAAATGGTTAGGACTTTTAGTTACCGAATTCCTAAACTTGCACATAAACATCGGTTTTCGTTCTAACGTTTCATTTCGAGTCGTTTACTTATCGAATAATTTTCAATATTAAGCACGAAATTAGGAAGGAAAAATGACAGTGGATATGGCCATAGAAGGAAGGTTTCATATTTTCCAGGCTTTCACCTCTTCAATAACTTTCCATAATAGCAAACACGAAAAATGATTTTGGCCATATAAGGATAGTCTCATATTTTCGAGGCTTTCACTTAATGAATAACTTGAATAATCTTATTTACCGTAGTATTATTTGAAATTTTACCATATATTGAACACCAAATAATGAAGAAAATTGATAGTGGATTTGGCCATCCTAATAAATTCTCTTATATACGTTTATTAATCGTTCATAATTCTACAACTATATAAACAGCATTGGAAATCAAGTAGGAGAAGTCATTCTATACTTACACAATTCACTATGTTCACTCCCCGCTACAGGTTATCATGGCATCTTGCCCTACTTTTCTTCTTAATTTCAGCATCCTTAGGCGAAGCTCTATTAAATCATTTGATTTCAGCTGTTCTTGTTTTCGGAGATTCTACAGTTGATTCTGGAAACAACAATTATATTGGAACTCCTATTAAAGCCAACTTTCCACCTTATGGAATAGATTTTGTGAACCATGTTCCTACTGGAAGGTTTACCAATGGCCGCCTTGTCACTGATTTTATAGGTATTTAACGTTTTTTTTATTCCGACGCTCATAATAGAAAATTTATTGGATTGATTAGTTAATTTGTTCTCTTTTACTTAAATTAACAGCTAACTATGTTGGGATCAAAGACTATGTGCCACCCTATTTGGACCCGACGCTTAGCCTTGAGGAGATGATGACCGGAGTTTGTTTTGCTTCTGCTGGTTCAGGATATGACCCGTTAACAGCCCAAATAAGCGTCTCTCTCTCCCACATACACACATTTATATCATGTATATATGTAGTCTAGGTATATTTTGCTGATAATGAGTATGCATAAACAAGGGTTCAGTATATTTAATTACTTAACATGAAAGTAAGAGGTTGGAAATAAAGAATTAAGGGCTGTATATTTATTATTTAATGTAGAGTTTTAAATATTTTTATAAATGACCAATTTTGTGGAATTCATGAAGTTTTATCGACTTTTACCGATATTCAGTGTCCGTTTGACATGATTTTTTGTTTTTGCTTTAGGTAAAAGAGTTTTTGAAGGAATCTACCGTAATTTTTGTTTAAGAGCTAATCTCTAAAACACTTCCTATTTTGGAAGTGCTCTCAGAGAAAGTCACATTGGACCAACTTCTTCTGAAAACTCTTCTAATCGCCATAAGCACTTTTATAGAATTAACCAAATGAGTTCAAAATCAACTTTTGGGTTTAAATACACTTTAGTTAGAATAAGAAATGAAAAAATAAGCATTCCTTAATTGGGATTTAATTTCTAATTTAACATATTATATTAGAGATAGTAAATGTTTGAAACTTTAATGTTGATTTTGTTTGTAATTGTTGCAGGGCGTGATTCCTGTGCAAAAGCAACTGGAATACTTCAAAGAATACAAAATAAAACTTGAAAATTCAATTGGAGAGGAGAAAACCAAAAGTCTGATAAATAATGCCGCATTCCTCATAAGCGCCGGTACAAATGACTTCGTGATCAATTATTATGGGGTCCCATATCGACGCCTAAAATATGATATCGCCAGTTACCAGCAATTCATATTGCAGCATCAAAAACAATTTATACAGGTCAGTCCATCAAATTAATCATTCATGTTGAAGCATGTAAAAAATGGTGTCCAAAATACCGTTAATCCACTTATTTTGGGTATATATATATATATATGCAGGGTCTAATCGATGAGGGGGCTCGACTGATCGTTTTGGTTGGGCTTCCGCCTATGGGTTGCCTACCGGTCGTAATCACCCTTACTTCTGGAGCTAGATTCCCTCGCCGTGCGTGTTCTGAATCATTGTCCTCCCATGCACTTGAATACAATCAGAAGCTCCAGAACGAAATAAAGGCTATGCAAACTGATGATGGCCCCATGATCGTTTACTTCGATATTTATCAACCGTTGATCAACATAATACAAAATTCCTCGCAATTTGGTGAGTCTAATCAGCCTTCAATTTCTTGTCTTTTATTTTGACACTATTATCGAAAATTAAGGCAATGCCTATAAATCATAGTTTAAATCCTATAATTTCAGAATTATTGTCATGGAATTGCAGGTTTTGATGAAAGAAATGTTGGTTGCTGTGGAAGCGGGCTTATAGAAACAACATTTTTGTGTAATAGAGAATCACATGTTTGTTCCAATACCTCGGAGTATATCTTCTTCGATTCGATACACCCAACTGAAGCGACATACAATTATCTCTTCGAGGCCATGAAGCCCGCCATCGATGAGATTGTTGGAGGACATTAAAGTCATTGTGAAATTTTAGTTTTGTCCTATCTATGCGTTTGTATGTTAGCACACAGTATTAGTCCTATCTTTGTGTTTGTATGCAAATTATTAATTTGAGTACGATAACAAAAGTTGCCTCAAAAGATATCGGGATAAAAATTCAATGGGACGAAATTTTGAATAAGGAAAAAAAGAGTACAACGCAAATTTATTCGCTCATGATAATATCACTTGAATATGCACTACGCCAAAAATGAGTTTTTGCAGCACATAAACGGCAACATTCAGTAGTTTAGTATTGCAAAAGGGGTCTATTGCAACATTTTAATAAGTGAGTGTTGCAATTGGTTAGGAAAATTGAGCTTTAGCAACGTTTTGTAAATGGACGTTGCAAAAAGACACCTTTTGCAGCGTTTATAGAACGCTGCAAAAGGTTCAGCCTTTTGCAGCGTTCAAAAAACGTTGCAAAAGGCTGAGCCTTTTGCAGCGTTCAATGAACGTTGCAAAATGTTCAACTTTTTGCAACGTTTTTTGAACGTTGCAAAAGGCTGAATCTTTTGCAACGTTCTTTGAACGCTGCAAAAGGTGAAACGGATTAGTGGGCTATTATACTGGGCTCATCAACTTAAAAAAATATTAGGCCCAGTACCTACCGGTTGACTATTACAGGCACAATCTTAATTAGGTGTGGCAAAACCCAACCCAAACCAACGAAATCTTCCGACCCAATCGGTTTGGGTCGATTTTTTGTTTTTTTTTTTGGTGGGTTTTGGACTTTGGGTATAGAAGGCGGGTCGGGTCACGGGTTGATCAACAAAAACCGCCCAACCCAACCCAACCCAACCCAACCCAACCCACTTATTTAAAAAAAAAAAAAAAAAAACTCAAATTTCTTTCAGAAGGCAAAACAATTGTCACGACAACCCTAACATAACTTCCATCTCTCTCTCACGCAGCCACAGCCCACAGTCCCATTCCACTCGCAGCGGCGTCGTCTCTCCAAATCGTCGACATCGCCGACGCCGATCACCGATGTCCACAGTCAAGGACTCAAAGTCGCCGATAAGTTCTCAGTCGTCCTCAATCGCCGGCTATAGAAGTGCTCCATTTGTTCTTGCCTTGTTTCAATATGTTGTAGACTGCAGTTTCTTTCTTGAAATTTCTCCATAGTTTTCCTCTTTCTAATTAGTAAAGATTCTGCATCTATGATATCGTGTATCAAAACAATGATTTTCATGCTTTTGTACTGGGACTGCCTGTAGATCCAAAGCAAGAACTTGAATAGCGATGCGAGGCACCATGTATGTGACCACTCAAAGAATATTAGGTGATTTTGATTGAATGGAAATAAACCTTCATTTTTTCTTTTTCTAATTTAATGTATGCTTCTCCATTTTTCAAGTTTCCTGCGTTTGTGTTCTTTTCACTTGATATTTAGTATTGCTAAAGCCTAAATGAAATGTTCTATGCATTTTACATTTTTTGGTTTTCCGTTCGCTCTTCTTTTTGTTTAAGCTGTTATTACAATCTGATTGGAAGCTTTGTTGAACTCCTTGTAAAGTAGAGCAATACAGTTTATTTACCAATTAAATAATCGTGCACTAGAGAACCATATACAGATCTGCTTTCCCTTTCCATTTCATTTTGATGCTTCTTATTTTATTGATATTCCAATAAAATGTTGAGCACCTTTAGAATTGGAGGATTATTACTACAAATGCAGGTGTGAGATAAGTGATCCACATCTGTGAGATAAGGATCACAAATCTTGTATGAAGGAATATAGCTCCAACTATGCAAGTTTCTCGTCAAGTGGAGAGCCTCTGCAAATCGTGGAAAGACAACTATTTCATCCTCTAGTTTAGCTTTCCTGTAAGTGCCTATACCCAAGATTGTTTCATTTTTTTCTCAGGACCTCAGAGAGCCATATGTTGATAACCTCTATTTTTGTTTGTTTATATTTATGTTATCTACCTTGTCTATTCTTACAAGTTTGTTCTTTTTACCAATACTAGGTAATCTATGTGTTTTACCTGCAAAAACCTATGGACCCTCCTTCGTGCTCATTTGTTCCAAGCCGGCACCATCAGCCACGAGACACAATTCGGTAAGGTCAATTTTTGTATTTTGCTGTTTTTCTCTTTTATTTATTTATTTATTTATTTACTGTCACGTATGGATTTAATTTCAATTTTTGGCTATTTTAGGATTTTGTTATTGGACTTTTTTGTTATTTTAGGATTTTTTTTCATTGAAGTTTCCTGTTCTTGCTACAATCTTCTCGAGGAAGAATAAATACTTCACTTTTGATTCTTGAGGTTTCCTTATGATGTTTGAATAAGGCCTAATGTATTTGCAATGTAACTAGAAGGGATCATGAATTGATTGATGGGTTTCAAGGGGCAGTTCTTGAGGTAAGTGTATTACCTTGTTATTTCTTCCAGTTTCTTGAACATGGTTTGTTACTCATTGTTATGTTATTTTGCTGAAAATTTGTTCTTTTGTGACCTATCAAAAAAATTTATTTGTCCTTTTGTGACTTGGTTTTGGAATTAATGCTCCTTTTGTTATTAGTATTTTTTATTGGTCTGTGGGATTGTCTTAAATTTCATTTTCTCGGTCTCATTTTTGTTCTTTAAACTTTCTTGATAACACTGTTTTTGTCTTGTGAGGTAGTCGTAGATTAAATTTATAATTTGGGTGGTGTTTGAATACGTTTGCTTATTTTTGTCATTTAAGCTTTCTCGCATCTTTTCCCATTTTAAAACAAATATTCCCTTTCATATCTTGTTTATTCTTTGCCATGATTTTATCAATATGAACCCCCTCAATGTCATTGTCATCCTTGGTTAACTCAATTTCTTCTTCACGATTCAATGTTTCGTCTTTCAGCTTAGGCTTAAGAGGCAATTTATCATCAAATGTTGGCATATGGTATTCTCCCTTAATAACTATTATAGAGCTATCAGCAATAGGCTTCTCATTCTGGAGAAAAACTCTTGAAATGGTTTGCTAATCTGAAAATTTGAGCATTCTCCCTTACTAATAGTTACCGAAACTTTCCTGCCAATTCGGCCGCCAGTTGGCAGTTTGCTAACCTTTAGCTAATCATTCCCAACTTTTCGTTTTGGAATTCTTCCTTTAGTCATGTGGTCTATGCCCAAAAACTTTTGAAATGGTTTACTAAGATATTGTTGGCAATAGAGTATTTGCATTCAAATTTTGTTCTACACCGAGACCTTGTAGTACGTTTATGAATACTGTTTTACTAATTTATTTATGTTTCTTTCAAAATGATTTTATGAATTGCTTTTCACGTCATTTTCTCTTGGTAGGGTTCCAATATTTTCTTACAAAAGATCAAGATGTTCGTGAAGGTGAGTTTGCATTTATTTTCTTTTATTGACTTTAAACAGCCTTCTTGCCCGATTTGAATAAATCTTCTTCATGATTTTTACTTTTGCAAGATATTTCAAACTTGTTAAAACTCTTGAACGCAGATGATTTGGCTTCTTCAATACGTGCTTTTAGTATGTCTTATCTGCATCCTTATTTTCTGGTGAAGTTAAATAATACTTGAGAAGACTAGATACATTATTTTTTCTTGCGAGACTTTAATAATACTTAAATAATTAAATTGTTAGACTTGAGAAAAACTGATCTTCTATTTGTGGGAATTTTGAAGAGATTGGGCCTTTAGACACTTTCTGTCTTGATTTCTTAGTCCAATTCTAATATATGTAATAACTAAATTTAGTCATTTGATGCAGGTACACATGTTGATAGCGGTGAGAGATGGGCTTAATTTCATGTCGGCATCAACGAGCTACTCATTTTTTGATGTTATAGAATGTCAATCCAAACTTGCTGAGCACTAGGAAAAAATCTAGTATGAATTATTGAACCTTTTGTACTCATCGAAATGATAGGAAAACCTTTTTTGATCGCTGAGTTGATATTGTAAACATGAAGTATAATGAAATTATTTTGAATATTGCACAATCAATGTATAGCACTCGCATGGTTTAAATAATTTTAATGCAAGCAACAATTTTAATTATATGATTTCTTATATTTTTGATATTTTCATATCTTTATTATGCGAATTGTTAGTTTATTATTCGAATTATTTGATCAAAGAATAGGACTAAAAATGTGAAATAATTTTAAAAAAAAATTAAATTGGCCAATGTCAACATTTGCCAAAAACAAAGGACGAGTTTTTTGCAGTATTTTTTAAACGCTGTAAACGTTGCAAAAGAACATTAAAAAACGCTGCAAAAGGTCATTTTGCAACGTTCAAAAAACGTTGCAGAAGAATCTTTCGCAACGTTCAAAAAACGCTGCAAAAGAACCTTTCGCAACGTTCAAAAAACGCTGCAAAAGGTCTTTTGCAACGTTCAAAAAACGCTGCAAAAGATCCTTTCGCAACGTTCAAAAAACGCTGCAAAAGGTCTTTTGCAACGTCTTTTGCAACGTTCAAAAAACGCTGCAAAAGACTTTTTGCAACGTTTTTTGAACGCTGCAAAAAGTCTGCCCTCAACGGCAACATCGACCTCCGCAACAGACACTAAAACGCTGCAAAAGGTCTTTTGCAGCGTTTTTTGACCGCTGCAAAAGACCTTTTTTGGTGTAGTGATGCTTCGAGCATATTAAAACTTTAAGAATAGTATTAATAGTCATATGAGATGAGTTGACTATAATCACATTTACTATACGCATATCGAATTCATGTATTGACAAGATAACTAGATATAAACTTGTCATTGCATCCAAAACAAAATAATTTTTCGATTTATATAAGACTTTGGAAATTTATTATATTGAGAGTCATGTATTACATGTTACAATTTTATTTTTCATTGTTTAATTTCGTTTTAGCATAGGTATGCACCTTTATGTATTTGGACTGTAAGTCCTCAAACTTAAAGTTTCTCTAGTAAATTTACCTTTTTTCTGGATCATGGCATTTTATTTGGCTAATTATTTCTACATTGGGATGCTTTCGACAAATAAGGTCCACAAAAAAAGAAAAATAAATAAAGGTTTGGGACCGTAGCTAAAATCATCCCTTAATATTTTGTTGATTTTACTTTGTTTATTCCTGGTATAAATAAATAATTATTAAACCCACCAGCAAGAAAAATTGTTTAGTTGCTAGGGGTTAATTTTCCTTTTATTAGTAGCTTATCGTTCAGCTATAAAATAGAGAAGAGTTTTTTTCTTGTTCAATCACTCGTATAAGCTACTAAAGTGGGAACAAAGCCCCCCCGAGTAGTCTCAGTGGTGTAAAGAGTAGGAGTGGGGTAGTCTCAGTTGAGCTAGCAGCCACAGTGTGAGGGTTCGATTCCTGTCTCTTACAAGATTTGGAATTGTACTCATTGTGGGCACCAGTATAACAGCTGCCTACTGAGGCACATCCCGCAATTTACCTCCTCCACAATGCTCTAGGGACAGGGTAGTGGGGAACTCTCAAGATTGGAGTTCAACCTTTTTTTACTGAAGTGGGAACAAAGATCTTATCAGAGAGAGCATACCGACAATGATTTCTCAACTTCATTGAACTTCGTATGGCCATCATCGCCATTTTCTTTTCTTTTCCAAAACGAGAATTGAAGTTGAAAGTTACGGGATAGCGCTAGACCATTACTAATTACTTGTTTTTAGTTTGACCTTATGTGCGGAATTAATCTAATCAAAACAACAAGTCACTTTAATTAGCTTCTAGATGATTAGGCAAACAAGTCCAATTCCTATATTGAATTACCGCGTTGTAATGTTATGGAAAGTAATAAATAACAACAATATGTTCACAGAGAAATCTAAAGTGGGAAAAACTCCGAGCGCTTTGCCAGTCAAAGATCAACTATAAATTGTATTATAAACTTACAAACCACTAGCAAAGTTGACGACACAAGATTTCTGATCTCCTATCTGAAGTTTGAAGAAGCTCTCCTGAAGTGTGCACACGAACACCAATCATAACTCTTCGTTGTAAAGCAGTCCTCTTGAAGTGAGCACACGAACTCCACTCGTGACTCTTCACGCAGTTTATTTTCTATAGATCCACCAAAAACTCCTCGTTCTTAAATTTCTTCCTTGATCTTCGCCGCCAGCCAAGTTGACGATACAATCTTCCTAATAGATCCAAGTGAAGAATAACACCAATTTATTGATTGAAGATTTTGATGTTTTTAATCTGAATGACGCATATAGTTGAAGTGATTGAACTGTTGAATGTTTGGCTCTTGAGAGAATAATTGTTTTCTCTTGAATGAATAATGTTCAACCCTTCTTTCCCGAATGCGTAGCGCCCCCTTTTATATGTTGGACGAATATGGAAACATGGGCCAACTAAAATCTCGCAAAATCACGAATTAAGTCTGGTCGTAAAACTGTCGCTCGAGCGAGTAGCATGTTCACTCGAGTGAGGGCCCTGGCGCTCGAACGATAGGTGGGCGAAGGTCGAGCACTGGATGTTCTGCTTCATCCGCTCGAGCATATCTCCCGCAAGCAGCTAGCGAAAATGCGACGAGTTTCCTTCGTGTTCCAAACTTGGATCCCGAACCCTACACTATACAACCAACTATGAAACTTTAAAATTAAGTCTCTAAACTTCTAAAATGTTCAAGTTGGTCATTTTGTTTACAGAATAGTCAATTACAATAATCTAACACTAACAAAAATCAATACTGTTGCTGGTCAAATTTTCGTCTACGCACTGCCACCTTCTACTACCAATCCAAGCCAAAGAATTAACTGTAAAGATAAAATATAAGACACTTAAATATTCATTGTTGATAGATAAATAGAGACTCGCTAGAAATATTCCACGTGGATAACTATTTGAGTTTCAGTAATTAATCTCTAACGTTCAATAGTTGAATTGGTCATTTGACTTATGATCGCCATAGTGCATTATATGAAGATGGTCAAACTTTGGTGGTATTGGATATTAGTCATATTACTTTGCTAAGAGCCGAGTTTCATGTATTAAAATACAGAAATTGTTACAAAATATTGTTTTGATAAATACAAGTGGATATTGGTTTTCTTGTGTCCGTGAACTGTAAAATCCTCTATTTAATGATCTGAATGTTTAAAAGTGAGGGGCACATGACTTGAATCTTGGAATTCAAGATTTCATGGAAACTTGATTTGTCAAAAACATGGCTTATTTGGCACTTGGATTTTGGGGCTTGTATCTGTGCTTCGACATTTGAACTTCAATTTGATTTGATTTAAAGAAAACTTTGATCTTCTTGGACTTTGCTTAGATTTGCTTGATTTGAAGAAGACTTTGATCTTCTTAGTGTTTTCCCAAACTTAGGCATGAGAGAGTTTATTTTCTTCCTCCGACTTTGGAATTTTTTCAACACTTTGTGATTTTCTTATGCAATGACTTGTGAATTTTTTATGGACCTTTGGTCCTATTTATAGAGAAAGTTATAACTAATTTTGTAACCATGAAAGAAAAATTAAAAAAATTAAAAAAATAAAAAAGTGGATAGTTATTAAATTTTAAAAAATAGGATGGACCTCGTTCATGGATTTCTTTTAAATGGGCTTCAGTGGACTTTAATTTTAATTGACTTAATCGAACTAATTATTCAAAATTGACCTAGTTCATTTTTTATTTTCTTTTTTCTTTTTGTTGATGTCTACAAAAGCCCTCTCCATAACTGCAAGGAATTCCAGGAAAAGAGAGGAGATTAGGACATTTTCAGTAAAATAGAAAAAAAAAAAAAAATATATATATATATATTAAATTTCGAGTTATATCAGCAAAATATCAATCAGCATTCGTCACCAACCTAATGTGTTTTACATGCGCATAAAAATTTAAATCAATTGGTAAGTTTAAATTTTCGTTTAAAGAACTCTATGTCGGTTATTCTAACCAAATTTCGGAGTACCAAGTCTTTCACTTAGTCGATATATAAATCAAGCAACTCGAATTCAGTAACTGCAGTATCACTAAGGCGATTGCTTGAAACAACGGTAAATGTAAGAAGATCTGTAATTGTATTCACAGCTCAGAAGTGTAAAATGAAAATCAGCAGATGCATATTTCCCAAACATATTTAGCATAACCATTTCAAACCATCTATTCTACACTGTAGAAGTGATAGGACTAGTACAAGCAATAGCTTCAATCCATTCTCCCATCTCCTCTAGAAAGATGCAGCTACAAAATGCATGAGAGAAGTGGCCTACATCTGCACTGAGGTGAAAATCAAATGCACGTGCCCGAAGCAGTAAGACTAACCAACTTTACAATTTAGATGTTTTAGGATCTCGATATACATATTAAAGGCTATATGATAAGAATTTACTATCTATGTTCTCGAGGTCTGCAAACGCAATTGCCCTTATATACTATTGAGTATTGATCTACCTCCACACGGACCACACCACCAAAAGTAATCTTTTCTTTATTCATTTACGAAGGTTGCACAAACTAAGAATATAAATTTTTTAAAAAGAAACATTTATCTGAAAATTCGTATTTTTATTACATGTCGAGCATAACGGTGGGTTCATTTTCCAAGTTGTTTAATGTCCTCTTTGAAACTACATATCCAGAAAGGGGGGGGGGTGGGGGGGGGGGGGGGGGGGGGGGGGAGGGAAAAACTGTGACAATAGATAGATAAATCTTGATTTAAATTTGTAATCTTGATTTTGATATAATCCCATAACTAATTAGATATAGAAAAGGATTTTTATTCTTGGCCTAAGAGGAATTTGAATAAAATTCTATCAAGATTTAGCTGTCATCTATGGGGCTGTTTAATTCCAATTAATTTATTTTAAAGTTTGCTATAAGATTTTCAATCACGGACTTTGTTACAGCGCCCGTATGGTTGACACCATACACACACATGGAGGGAAACATTTTTTATTCAGACGGGACCCACGCAACCTATGTGAGGGCGATGTCAACCATGCGGTCATCCATGGTGTTTGTTTAACATAATTCTTTCAATCACACATTTATACAATAAAATATTTTATACATTCTCCCAAAACGTTTTCTTCATTTTAACACCACATTTTCTAAAAATACTATTAAAAACTCATTTTCTCTCCAATTATATGGAATCAAACAAGCACTATTTGATAAATATTTGATATCAAGTGGGTTGACTTCAGATTTTGAAGTGAAAGAAAGAGGAGAAATTTGGTACAACATTAAAAATTTATTCACCTTCAATCATTGGAGGGGGCTGTATATTCTCTTTCTTCATACATATATATTTTTTTCAAAACTGCCCAGTTTTACTTTTGTCCCTTTTCATTTTTTTTCCCTTTTTCATTCCTGTACACACATTATAAACACATACACAAAAATTTGGCATATATATGCGTGTACTGGAATTAGAGTTGATTTATACGCATACACGATTTTTTTTATTTTGTTTTTAGGGCTTGTGTATATATGTAAAGTGTGTTATATAATTAGCACATAACATCTTTACCTTTTATTATTATTATGAAAAATATTCTTACATTTCATTTTTCGGTATTTTCACATTTCATTGCGCAAAATATCAATTTTAATCATTTTCTCAATTAAAAGTGTAAAATGACGAATATACCCTCCTATTTAAACAAAACAAAAATAAAAAGAAAGAACCAATTGCAATCATAATTCCAAATTTTTTTAAAAAGGTGTAAACTAGTCTCAAAATAAATTATTAAAATGGTAATTATCCTATAAGAACCGCGCTTGGCGTACAGGGGGGGGCTGCCAGGGGGTTTACAGGGTACTCACAGTGGGGGGGCCCGCCGCTATTTTTTTTTTTTTTTTAATTCATGGGGGGGCCTGCCACAGTGAGTATCCTGTAAAACCCCTGGCAGCCCCCCCCTGTACGCCCAGCTTTATTCATCCTATAATGTCCCTACATTTTACTCTTTATTGTAAAAGACATTAATACATTTTATTTTTTGACATTTTCACCCTTAATTACATCTTTAATTGCGCAAACCATCATTTCTATCAATTTTCATCCAATTTCTCAATAAAAGGTGAAAGTCAAGGTGAAAATGTCAAAAAATGAAAGATAGAGACATGTTTCACAATAATAGTGAAAGTTAAGGATGTCATGTGTGCTATCCTTGGCATAAACTATTTTTTGCTTCTTTGTTCCTTTCTTTGTGAATAGAGAATTCCGTTGATAAAGAAGCATTGTTAAACTTTCAAACTTTTTGCGACAAATATCAAGAATCAAGAAATTTCCCGTTGATTTGGACTACAAATTCAATCAATTGCTATTTCTTCGTTTACGTGAATCTTTCTTCCATGTAGCACGAAAAAAAATCTCAATCCATAAAAAAAAAAAAAAAAAAAAAAAAAAAAACCAAATTGTACTGCCAATTTCAAATTAGTCTCTTTTGGTTTTTTTTTTTTTTTTTTTTTTTTTTTTTTAATTTAAGCTTTGGTTAAATAAAAAAAGATTCAAACAACAGTTTTTTTTTTTCTTCTTGGAATTCAGTCCTTTGCAACAACTCCAGAATTTTTCGAGTCATTTTATTGTGGAGGGTTTAAATTTTTGTGCTACAAATACTTTAGAAGTTCAGAAGATGTTAGGTTAGGAACATGCTCAAAAAATTCTAGACCATCCCGTGCACATTGAGGACCAAGGATCGACACTTTTCACAGGTCCAAGGCATTTATGTTGAGGATCAAGGACCGGCACGTTTCACCGTCCAAGGCATTTTTTTTGTTTAAGACCAAGGAATGACACCTTTCACCGTCCTAGGCATTTTATGTTGAGTACTAATGACTGACACCTTTCACTTGTCCAAGGCATTTATGCTTAGGACCAAGGATCAACACATTTTACCGTCCAAGACAATTATGTTAAGGACCAAGGATTGGTACCTTTCATTGTTCAAGGGTGCAAGCCATTCATATATTTGGGAGACTAGTGGTTTCAGATAATAAATCTAAATTGAATTTACAAGATTTAATGACAATTTAACTTATTATTATTATTATTACTACTACTACTACTTGCATCTTCTTTATTAATTTTATTTTTTATTTATTTTGCAGCAATAACTAGGACAAGCTCTGGTAATAAAGTGTATTTAAATATACACGAAATTATTGAAATTAAAAATCAAGACAAAAGTTACATTTGTTTTAAAGATACTGATGTGAAGTATCAGGCCCAGTCCAATATTCGGGGCGAACTTAAACTTAACATACATAAGGCAGTGACACATCCTTCTCCTGACATCCTGAGGCCTTTGTTGGAGCTGCATATACCCATCATTAGTGAATGTCATGAGAATTTAGACGTTGTCAAGTCCAACTATTCTAGCAATAATCTTCCATCTTTGTGTCTTCCGTCTCATCATTCCCAAAGTATGGAGTTTATCCTAATGCCAATACTTTTTGAGTGAATTGACTATAAGGAAATACAATGCAAAAATGCACTTGTCAGTCATGGAGAGATTTCTTTTCTTCTGAAGTTTTGAGAGTGGTCTACATGGATTCAAAAATTCATTCTCAAGAGGAATCTTTGCTCGTTAGCTTCTGTAGTCAGCTCCGCTACAAAAGATTATCAACGTCCAAACTCTATCTACAGAGCTTGTTGTGAGGTTTGGTGTCCTAAGACCAATACTTTTGTGACTGAAGATAGTAAAATAGGTATTTATCTTTGGGACGTCCATGAAATTAGTGGACTTTTAAGCATGCGTCATTATTACGAAGAAGTAATCCCAAGCCTTTTACAGTTGACAGATCATCTTCCCAAGTCTTGTTTGTATCTTTTTAATGTTTTCTCATTAATTGCTAATAAGAATGAATCTAACTGTATTAGACTATTCGTCATGATGATTGATTGAATTTTGGCTTCAAGAAAATGGTTGTGCTCCAAATCCTCGATAAAACAAAAATTATAAGAATGCTATAAATTTAAATCCCTTCAAAATGCATCATCAAAGGGCATCAAAAGAAATACGAAGGCCTATGATTGTAGACAAACCGAAAGATATCTCTTATAGAGATCGAAGTAATTAGAGTATTTTTCAATATCTTTGTCTATGAAGAAGATGAAGAGTTAGAAATAGCAGCTTATCTCTCTGGTATTTTGTCGTTTCGTTCTTTCATCTGGAGGCGAATGTATAAGAGTTGGGATTTTTAAAACCTTTTCCAAAATGGTAGTCAGATCTACTTACAGTCTAGTTCTTCTCATATTAGCAAGCATTTATAGAGAACTTATATAAACGTCGAACTACCCAGCCAAGACCTTGGCTCAATTTCACATTCATTTTTCAGACACTTTTTTAAGATTTGACTGCAACTTACTTTGTCTGATGTATTTACAATTATGTAGACAAGAGTAATTCTCATCCTATTATCCAAAAATATGCTGGCACATTTAATGCTTTCCAATCTTGGGAGATTAATGTCGATGATTGTAGGGACCTTATCCATGGAAGAATGGATGTTTAGGACCGTTACTGGAATCCACTTCCCTCATCATCTAGTTCTGATGTAGGAGTAGATGACTAACTAAGGTGTAAAGATACCTCAAAATTTATGATGAGTATTCGATGTGGATCTGTTTCCTCTATTTCATTCTTGAGGCATATAATCCTCACATATTTGCGAGGCAACACAGTTTTAGGTAGAAACTTCCAGTTTACCTAGAAAATTAGGTATTGTATCGTGTTTGGTTATCTCTGACTCAAACAAAAAGTGGATCTACATTTCATATTCCGAAGTATAAGAAGGATGCACGTCAACAAGTCGATGTAGATTACCTAGATTGATGGAATAATAAAGTATTGCCGAACCTGACTAAAGTTCGATTGCAAGTTTTATCTTATAATGAGAATCATAACTTTGTTCTTGATTTTGCTGTTTCGAGATAAACTAAACCTTCGAAGTGAATGAGGTATTAAGAAAATTAAAATTATAGTTCTTTTTCCAAAGCGTGCTTCCACCTCTGAGCTTATAGATAAGATACATGAAGTATTTTTTTTATTCCTGATGATAGCAATCTTAGATGGCAAGTATCTTATGCCCCTAGAAAAACTCTAACTTCAAAAGATGAAAGTTCTAGGGATCAGGTATAAATTTATTTATTTTTTTAACATACTACTTATATTTGATTTGATGTATCAAACTTCAATTTTAGGCTCCTCTTTCTCGAATATATTGAAGGAAGCGACCGACACGACTAGGGTAGCCTAAGGTTATTCCAAGTCCTCCTAAAGATAGCCTTGAAACTTCCAACATTAACATAAATATCCCGGATACACTTTCAAATGGCGAATATTTAGATATGTCACCTAGAACTCAGAATGCAGGTACGTCTTTTGTTGTCCTTTGTCTATCTGTTTCATTTTTTTTAAATCCTCTTTCATTTTTTCTCTTATTTATAGGGTTTTCAAGTGTTCCTGAAGGACTGAGTTTCTTCATAGATCCAAACCTCTTACAAGATCAGACTGACAAGAATGATTGAAGGATTGATGTACTTTAAGGAATAGATGGTACTCATGATTTTCAAGACCCTTTTTACAAATACCCAAGCACCATTAATTAAGGTACTCTAGCGTTTAATGTGGATGATTACAATAATGAAGATAAAGTGAATCCTAAGACTATGAGAGCTAACATTTTAGAGGGTTTCATCTTCATCGACTTTAGTTGTTATCCTTCATTCAAAGACAAACAATCGTGGGGCTACACCAATTTGTTCATTCATGTCTAATCTTCCACTTAGGATAACTCAAGAGTCTCCTTACATGAAGGTTGTTTTGCAAGAAGTTATAACTAATTATCTTCAGAAGTGTTTCAGGGACATTTTGAAACATGGCTTTTCCAACATCTGGTCTTAGTAGGATGAGAATAATTTAATTCTTTAAAACGTGGTTACCAACTCATTTTGCACAGATCCAACACTTTAACGAAAACGTATGGATGTATTTATGAAAGAAGTTGACCTTTATTTATCTGAAAAAAGAAACACTTGGAGTGTCCAACCACTAAAGAAAAATCTAAGCAGTTGAAACTTTTAAATATTCAGATGGAAATAAAGGATTTTACATGATGAGAAACACGTAGCAACGTACACTACGCAACCCCGCAACAAGATTGAAAATCCAAAAAAGCCCAAGGATAATCCCGATTTAAAGATTCAACCAAGAATGTTGAACCAAACAACCCAACAAGAATGACACTTGAAAGACCTCTTGATTACAAAATTCGTGATCTTCACTCGATGTTGAACGTCACAATAAGATCTTGATAAATTCGCGGTGTTATAAGAAGAACAAGATTGAAAGCAAATAACTTCACTTTAATTAATAATTTGTCAAAAGGTTCTACAATAATGATGAAATAAACTATTTATACTAATACTAGAAATCCTATAATATTCGTGCATAATCTCCCAAACATAGTAAAATATCAATAAAATTAGAATTTTAAAGAAACTAGGATTCTCGCCAAAAATAGAAAACTCGTCTTCAGATTTGTTCTAAGGGGTCGCTTAATTTTTTTCCAAGCGGTCGCTAGGAAGGAAGTTTTGGCTGCCTTGAAATCTCAATAAGGGTCTGAGCGACTGCTTAACCGTTTCTTCTAAGCGGTCGCTTAGAAGTCCGGTTGGCCTCCTTCTTCAGTCGCTTGTATCTTGTTAATCCAATTGATTTTCGACCTCAACCTCAACATGAAACTTGTCTCTTTTTGTGTGTAGATCACGACGTCATCCATTGTTGCTTGTACAAGTAGTCACATTGCTTGATTTACCCGTTTTGCCTTTGATCGCGTCATCGGACCTCCTTCAATAAACAATGGGTCTCGTTCCGGGCTTGACTTCATCGGACTCAACTCCTGGATCACATCATCCCCTCCCTCTTCAGAAGGATTCGACCTTGAATCTGCACCTATATTATAAAGAGAGAGAGATCATAGACATTAAAAGTTGCTGAAACATTATACTCACCTGGAAGATCCAATTTATATGCGTTGTCGTTGACTATCTCCAAAACCTGAAATGGACCATCCCCTCGTGGCTGCAACTTTGATTCCATCTGCTATGAAAAATGCTCATTTCTGAAATGTACCCAGACCCAATCTCCAGGTTCAAATATTACGCTCATTCGACCCTTGTTTTCCTGTGATGCGTAGTGTTTGTTTTTCTTCTCAATTTTTAATCTTACATTTTCATGAAGTGACTTCACCAACTCGGCCTTTCATGTATCATCTAAACTACCTCATTCATTCACAGACAAATGTATTAAATCCAAAGGTGTTAATGGATTAAAACCATAAACAATTTCAACTGGTGAAAAGGAAGTAGTAGAATGCGTGGCCCTATTATATGCAAACTCTATGAAAGGTAAACACTCCTCCCAACTCTTCAAATTCTTATGAACTACAGTGCGCAAAAGTTGTGTCATGGTCCTATTCACTACCTCAATTTAACTATCGGTTTGTGGGTGACAAGTTGTTGAATACATAAGCTTAGTGTCTAACTTACCTCATAAAACCCGCCAAAAATGACGTAGGAACTTAACATCCCGATCTGACACTATAGTCCTAGGTACCCCATGTAAACGCACAATCTCCTTAAAGAATAATTCAGCTATGTTAATGGCATCATCGATTTTATGACATGCAATGAAGTATGCCATCTTACTAAACCTATCTACCACCACAAAAATAGAATCTCGTCCCCTCTTAGTCCTAGGTAAACCCAAAACAAAATCCATTGAAATATCAACCCAATGTTCACTAGGTATAGGAATGGTGTGTATAAACCTTGAGGTAAAACTTTAGATTTAGCCTACTTACAGGTTATGCAACGACTACATATCCTTTCAACATCACTTTTCATCATAGGCTAATAAAAATGTTCCCCTAACATATCTAAAGTCTCTTTAACTCCAAAATGATCCATCAATCCACCACTATGTGCTTCCCTAACTAACACTTCACGCATTGAACAATTAGGAACACACAACCTATTTTTTCGAAATAAATATCCATCCTACTTACAGAATTTATCGACAACACCTTTACTACATGATGAATAAATATCTGAAAAATCTAAATCACTACCATACATGTCCTTCATATGTTCAAAATCAAGTAATTTAGAACCAAGAGAAGTTAATAGCGCATACATTCGAGACAATGCATCCGCCACCACATTTTCCTTACCTTGCTTGTACCGGATGACATAAGGGAATGTCTCCACACACTCCATCCATCTTGCATACCTTTTGTTCAACTTATCTTGACCCCGTAAATGCTTTAATGATTCATGGTCCGTGTGTATCACAAACTCCTTAGGCTACAAGTAGTACTGCCATGTCTCCAGAGCTCGAACAAGTGAATATAGTTCATTGTCATATGTGGAGTAATTGAGCACTGATCCACTTAGCTTTTCACTTAAATAAGTTATAGGCCGCTTATCCTACATTAAGACTGCTCCAATACATATTCCTGATGCATCACACTCAATCTCGAAAGTTTTATCAAAGTTAGGGAGTGCTAAAATTGGGGTCTTACACAACCTATCCTTAATTGTATTGAATGCATGCTCTTGTTCATCACCAGAATGAAATCTCACACTCTTTTTAACAATTTCTGTTAGTGGTGTGGTGATTGTGCTAAAATCTTTTACAAAACGCCTATAGAAACTAGTCAAACCATGAAAACTCCTAACTTCAGTTATGCTTTTAGGTGTTGGCCATTCTTTAATAGCCTTTATTTTCTCCTCATCCACTTCTACCCCCATTAGCACCCATCACAAATCCTAGGAAAATAACATTTTCCATGCAAAATGTACACTTTTTTATAATTACCATAAAGTTGTTCCCTTTTCAAGACCACAAGTATACTCCTAAGATGTTCCACATGCCCATTTAGGTCCTTGCTATAAATCAAGATGTCATCAAAATACACAATAACAAATTTACCTATAAAAGCGCGTAAAACATGATTCATCAATCGCATGAAGGTGCTCGGTGCATTAGTAAGTCCAAATGACATTACTAACTACTCATATAGGTCATATTTAGTTTTAAATACAGTTTTCCACTCATCACCTTCCCTCATTCAAATTTGGTGGTATCCACTTTTAAGATCGATTTTACTAAACATGCAAGTACCATATAATTCATCCAACATATCATCTAACCTAGGAATATGATGACGATACTTTACCATGATATTATTGATGGCTCTGCAATCCACACACATTCTCTAAGTTCCATCTTTCTTTGGCACAAGTAGCATTGGGACGGCACATGGGCTCATACTCTCCCGCACATATCATTATCTCATCAACTCCTCCACTTGCTTTTAAAGCTCCTTTATCTCCTCGGGGTTGCTTCGATAAGCTAGTCGGTTTGGAATAACAGCTCTAGGAACAAAGTCAATTTGGTGCTCAATGTCTCGAATAGGTGGTAACCCACTAGGCATGTCCTCCGGGAAGACATTTTCAAATTCCTACAATAAAGATGTCGCTAAACTGGGGAGGGGTGGGTTAGGCTCCTCAAAATTGAGAAAAGACTCCTTATAGACTTTCAAAATCACTTGCCTTTTATCCTCTACCGCTTTTCTCAACTCACTCCCATTTGCAAAGAAATTCGCTTTCGGCTTTCTCCTCTCAGACACCTCCATTTCTTTTTCATCATGTAACTTCACTCTCTTTTTCTCTCTACTAACCACCTCACTATTTTCTTTCACATTTTCCAGCTCTTTCACTCTTTCTTCTTTCGCATTTTTCAATTTGATTTGGTCTTCATACACTTGTGTCGGTGTTAATGGTGCAAGGGTAATGGACCTCTCATCTTTACTGAAGCTATACCGGTTCTTGTACCCATCATGAATAACTTTCCTATCATATTGTCATGTCCTACCCAGTAAAATATACCCTGCATGCATAGGTACCACATCACACATAATTTCATCCTGATAACTACCAATTGAAAGATTAATTAACACCCTCTTATTCACCTTAATATCCCCACAATCATTTTACCATTATAACCTATAGGGTCTAAGATGTCTTAATAGTGTTAATCCCAATTGTTTCACAAGTGTTGTGCTAGCTACGTTCGTACTACTACCCCCATCAATTATTACACTACATACCTTATTGTTGATGTGACATCGTGTATGGAATATGCTTTCTCGTTGTTGCTTTAAGTCATCTGTTTTGATTTGAGTGTTGAGAGCTCGTCTTGTAATCAGTAATTCTCCTCCAATGCCAAACTCCACTTTGTCTCCATGATCACTAACCTTCTCCAATTCGAGCATGCCTTTAAATTCATGCTCACCGCCAGTCACCACCTCTCCATTGCACAAGATCATTGTCCTTTGGTTTGGACATTGAAAAGAGATGTGTCATTTACCCAAGCACTTGAAGCACTGAATGTCCCGATTTCTGGCAGGTTGTGACTTTGCTTTTGGTACGGTCCTGCTAGGACTTTCATCTTTCTCCTTTGAAACAGCCCCATCTTCTTTGTTATCCCACCTCGGTTTCCAATTCGGATTAGAACCCAAAGTATCCAATAGTTCCTAGTTGTCCCCTTCCTTTTCAACTGTTTTTCAGCCTTCATGGCTACATGAAACATATCCTCAATCTCCATATAGTGCTGCAATTCCACATTGTTAGCAATTTTCCTATTCATCACATTCAAGAAACGAGCCATGGTGGCTTCCCGATCCTCCTCCACATTCGCCCTGATCATCAAAATTTTCATCTCTTAATGATAGTCCTCAACACTTTTCGACCCCTGACACAATCCTTACAATCTTTGATGCAACTCCCTGTAATAGTGGCTAGGCACGAATCTCTTCCGCATAATAGTTTTCAACTCATCCCAAGTACTAGCCGCTTGCTCCCGATTCTTCTGCCTAAATGTAACCACTTGATCCCACCATGTTACGGCATAATCAACAAATTCAAGAATTGTTATTTTCACCTTCTTTTCCTCCGAATAATTATGGCACTCAAATATCAACTTTACCTTTTTCTCCCACTCTAAATACGTCTCTGGATCACTCATTCCCTTAAACGGTGGAATTAACATCTTAATGTTACATATATTCCCATCGACATTATCTCCAAAGTTGTTTCTACCCCTTCGTTCAAACCTACCACCTCTATTCCTCATCCTACCCATTTCACCTACCATTGATGCATCCTCATCCAAATCACTACCATATTCATAATCATCATGTCACGCCCTCCTAGGCTCTCTCCTACTTGGTCTCCTTGCATTTAGTATCCCCTATGACTATTCGATCCCGACGCCTCAAACCAACCAAGCCTTCCAGTCACATCCCCAAGCACCCTCTCAAATCGCCTTATTACATTGTCTTCCATGTTGATTTGATTCGGCTGCCTGATTGAATTTGAACCTTCTATATCTGACATCCTAATTCTATAGAATTTTAACCTCATAAATATTCACTCATGTATCACTCAAATTTGACTTTTACCCTTTATTAATCTCTCCACTCTTGCCTTTTACCACTCAATGCTTTCGCTCAAGTATCTTCAAAGAATAAGGTGAACTCACAGCTGTAATCCCGTGTATCCAATCGACTGTAATCACGAATTTGATAGAAGAGAAGAAAAAGGATGAAGAAAGACTCAACAAGGACTAAATATATGAATTTGGAACTAAGAATTCAAGAAGCAAAAAGTGCAGGAATCGAATTGAAGTACTTTTTTTTTTACTCAAAAATTGAAAATAAATGATGCTAGAAATTCCCGTAACAATAAAAAAAAATTTAACTTTTGAAAATTTGAATAGAAAATCACTAAAACAAACAAAACTTAATTTGGACCTTAAAATAGTCCAAAAATAACTTTTAAATTTTTTTCACTTTTTTTGGATCAAAGACTCAAGAATTTTATTGGACACAAGAATACCAATAACAATGAAAGAAAAAAAGACTCTAAAATAAATAAAAGATATAACCTTGATTATTTTACAGTCAAGCTCTGATACCAACTTATAAGAACCACGTAGCAACGAGCACTACACAATCCCACAACAATATTGAAAATCCAAAAAAGCCCAGAGATATTCCCAATTTAAATATTCAACAAAGAATGTTGAACCAAGCAACCCAACAAGAACGACGCTTGAAAGACCTCTTGATTACAAAATCCGTGATCTTTACTCGATGTTGAACGTCACAAGAAGATCTTGATAAATTCGCGGTGTTCTAAGAAGAATAAGATTGAAAGCAAATAGTCTCACTTTAATTAATAATTTATCAAAAGGTTCTACAATAATGATGAAATAAACTATTTATACTAATGCTAGAAATCCTATAAAAATAGTGCATAATCTCCCAAACATAGTAAAACATTAATAAAATTAGAATTTTAAGAAAATTAGGATTCTCGCCAAAAATAGAAAACTCGTCTTCAGATTTGTTCTAAGTGGTCACTTAGTTGTTTTCCAAGCAGTCACTTGGAAGGAAGTTTTAGCTGCCTTGAAATCTCGGTATGGGTCTGAGCGACCGCTTGACCGTTTCCTCTAAACGGTTGCTTAGAAATCCGGTTAGCTTCCTTCTTCGGTCGCTTGTATCTTATTGATCCAATTAGTTTCCGACCTCGACCCCAACAAGAAACTTGTCTCTTTTTACGTGTAGATCACGACGTCGTCAATCGTTGTTGCACAAGTAGTCTCATTGCTTGATTTACTCGTTTTACCCTTGATCGTATCATCGGACCTCCTTCGATAAACAATGGGTCTCGATCCGGGCTTGGCTTCATCAGACTCGACTCCTGGATCATATCACATCATATCCTTCATTGGAAAATAAAATTAGTCATCTGACTTTTGAGCTGGACAAAACCCGTGATGAGCTTCAAACCGATCAGGAATTGAGGAGTATACTTTGAACTGAGAAAGTCGGATTGGAAGAATCGCAGATTAGATATATCACTAGCATAGCATCCATAGACCAAAAAAATAAGACTCTTAAGTATAGTTTCTTGCAAGTGATTAATAACCATTGATTTTGATAGAGTTGAGACTTTGTGATTTTCGTTATGTCCATATTGTATGAACTTTGTTTCACCATCGTCTTTTTATATGATGATTTTTTTTGTTTTTTATGCTTTTGATTTTTATTGAACTTGAATTTATAATGCATCCAAGTTGCCTATGTACTCAAAGGTTATCAACTCGAACGTAGTTCATTACAAAAATATATTTTTTTTCTACTTATGAGGTGTTAACCGTTTATCCTCTTGTGGGTTAGAAGTTTTTTTTTTTACTACAATGATACATTCACAAAATAAAGAAATTCAATCGTAAAAACGCTTCAAGTATTTTTGGTTTATAGGTTCGATTTGGAGTCTATGTTTGTCGACAATCTTATATTCTACATTAGTGAAGACAAGTGTAACAATAAATGGATCATCGCATTTAGGAAGAAATTTGCCCCCATGTTATCCTGGTAAGACTATGCAAATATGTATTTGTAACAACCAAGTTTTTTTTAGTCAAAAGTCAAAAAAAATTGACTAGACAAAGTCAAGTCAAATAAGGAGTAAATTGAAATAAATTGTTTTGGTCGGGTTTATTTTATAAATTTGCAATATTTGAGGGTTCAATTGGATATAATTTAAGTTGAGAATTTTTTTTTCCATTAAGGGAAGTTATAAGGACCAAATGATATTTTTTAATGAAGTTGAGGGACTTACTTTGCAATTGTTGGATAGTGGACCACAATTAAACCCAATTTCATTTCATTTCTCACACACACAGAGTAGAAGAAGCTGGAATCGGCAGGCAGAGAAGAAGAAAAAGAAAATGGGAAAAAAAGAAGGAAAAGAAGAAGAAAAAATAAGAAAGAAAAAGAGGAGAAGAAGAAAAAAATGGTAAGGAAGTAGTCAAGTTTGATTTTGTTCTTCTTTCTCTTTATTTTCTTCAAGAAGTAGATTAAATAATATGTTAAATTTCTAGGGTTCTAGCCAAGATTCTTGATTGGTTATTTGCATTTATATCAAGGTAATGGATACTATTTTTGGGCAAACCCTAAAATTTTTAATTGGGATTTTGAATAAGTATAAATTAGAGAAATGATAGTTGTGATGAAATACTTATTTGATAGAATGATTTTATGGAACTATATGTAAATTCAATTTGTTGGATTATGATTATTAGTTTCACTAGTTTGTAAATGGGGAATTATTTTTATGTTGGGAATTGGAGATTATTTTGATGAATTAGATTTTAGTGAAATGACTAGAAAATTGAATGTGCTCCAAGTGAGTAAAGGAAATTTGGAAAAAATTATTCAAGTCTTGAGAAATTAAGTTTTAGTATTCGATTATGAATATTTAGAACTACTTGGTAGGGTGATTGTTAAATTGGTTATTCATATCGTATTTCAGGTGGTGACGAGAAAATTGGGAACGTTTATCAGTCAGTCTAACTTGTAGCTCGTACTGTGAGTGGAAAAGCTTATTTTTCAGAAATTAGTATTTATTAAATTTTTATTAGATTAAAAAGTTAATTATTTCATATAGTTGATTTTATAACATGAATTTCAGAATAAAGTGATTCTTATAGCAAGTTCTTTTTGAAGTTAAATTTCACTCAATTAAATCATTTCATTAGCATGTTGTATCAGTATTAAATATTTCAGCAAATCTATAGTTATCTTTAAAACCACCAGAAAGTACCCAGGTGATTTACCCGCTCTGCACTCGTGTGAATGTGTTTCCACAGTGTATGACCAGTTATGGTGATTTTACCCGCTCTGCACTGATGTGAATGTGTTTCCACAGTGTATGACCAGATTATTAGAGGTCTTCGAGACCCACTCTTGTACACACATAGGCTTTGGGCAGTGTACTGGGGTGCTTAGCCTTTGGGGCAGCTCTGCGTACGTATGACCAGTTATCAGATTATCAGATTTGAATGGCTTCGCCTTGTACATCGAGATTACTCTGTACATGAGTAAGGCTATTCATGGGGTACTTATTGGTGTGACTCTTTAGTATATAATATGATGTTTATTCAGCTTATCAGATTCCAGACTTCAGAATTCAATTTATTCAGTTTGTAGAGTAATGATTTCAGTTTACAGTAATGTGAAACCATATTTTCACTTATAGTCACTGAGATTAGATTATTTATATTCAATTGTTTATTTAGAATAAAGAGCAAAGAATTTTATGATGCAATCATACTTAGTTTTAAAAGTATTCCCAGATATCAGAAATTCTTAAAGTTTTAACAGAGCAAGACTTTTCAGAAAAGTTTACTTATTTTTCAAACTATCCACTCACTGAGTTACAAGCTCATATTTTAAAATCTTTTTCTGAGCAGATAGTAGCAGGGTTGTGCAGCCTTGGAGCCTGTCGATCTATGACGTTGATACACACACATTGCATTAGTTGTATGGGTCATTTCATCAAATTATTTAGTTCATATTCCTTTTGGATATTTTGATTTTTAAAGTTTATTAAATATTGTTTTACCAGTATTTTATTTTGAGAAGTTTGTATTTTGAGGGACTGGTGCGCCCTATTTTAAATTATATTAGCATGTTTGAGAAAATTGATTTTTATCCAGGTAGTTTTAGTCCATTTTTCAAAGGAAACTCTGTCAAAACTCTTTTAAAAAAATATGTCTCAATCAAAGAATGTTCATTTGCCTTGGTGGTAGGTCCAGTATTTATCTGAATCTACCACCGGCGCACGACACGTGTCGGGTCCATTAGGTTGACTCAGGACGGGTCGTGTCAATTGGTATCAGAGCATGGTTTTGAAAATTTTCATAATTCATACATTAGCATATCATGCATATTCTGTATGTGGTCTTATGTCGTGGTGGCAGAAATCACAAGCTCCCAAGCTTTTGCTCTAGAATGTGTAGAATCTAAAATGGTGGAGGAATATTTTTAACAGATTCAGAAATGAATAGTATGTAAGTATGTCAATTACAGTGATTTGATTGTTGAAGTTATTATTAGTTCTTGGGTTGGAATTGTGGTATATTTAGCCTATTAAGAGTTGAACAGATTGTTAATTTAAAGGTGAAAAATTTGATGGTTTTGCTAGTTGATTACTCATAGGCATTTGAAGTGATAGATGGTACAATCACTTAAGTACCAATTTTTATGCAAAAGTTTGGGATTTTTCTTTTACAGTATGCACGATGAATACAGTTTGGTGATAGTCAATGATGAATTTTAATTATCTTGGGAAGCCAAATGGTCAAGGTATTATGAAAAATTTTGTGGTAATTTTTGGTTTAAGAAATCGAATTAAATGGATATGCGCATTCAGGTAGTCATGAATAGCTTTTATTTCATTTCTCGAGTATAGAAAGGATAAGTGATGTAGAATCAGAAACAAGGAAGCATAAGATAATGAAAAACAGGATCGATTGAATTTTGTAGAAAAATGTGCAATACAATGAGCAATTAGCTTTTGTTATATATGTGTACAAAGTAGATATGAGTTAGATCATTTGAATTAGAGAATAAGAAAGTAAATAGTACAAGGATATATTTTAATATTTATGAAGGTTGTAAAATTGGTGCATAGTCTCGTCGATAATTATTCATTTGATAAGGATATGATGATATTCATTCAATAAAGGTAACAAGATCGATATGATGAACTATTTTGTATGACTTACAGGACAAGATATGATTTAAAAATTCAAGGCCATGTGTATGATGATGTTCATGTAACAAGGTTATATGATTGTAAGAAGGTCAAGGAGACGGTGATAAAAGAAAGATATGATTGATATTATGCCAAAAGGAAGTGATGATATATTTAGGTTACAATGGGAGATTTAGGTTATTCCATTCAGATTTCTATCTTATCACATATAGTTTGGATCTCCTGAGTAGAGTAATTTCATTTGTATTATAACAAGTGAATAAGAAAAGTATGGACGACATGCCAGTGTATTTTAGAGTCTGGAAGGATCAGAGAATATTCTGTTGGCTATGATTGGATTTTTAGCTGTATTATTTAAATACATGCTTTTTGTGGATACATAAAGGCAGTGGGAATAAAAATCAAGTATCGTATTTTATTTATTTATTTAAGAAATTTGTGTGTAGTTGAGTACTTCAAGGAATGAATGGAAAGAATGAGTCGAATAGATGCACATTATGATTCTTGAGTTATAGAAAAGAATCATATATTGTGATATATAAAAAAAATGATTAGCATATTTCATGTATGGATTGAGGAATGGAGACTGTGGAATTAAAGAAAAATAAAGAATGACAGAGTTGAAATTTATTATGATTGAAATTAGCATACGGAATCTTGATGTATATTAATGTGTGAAATGTCACTTAATAGTTATAAAGAGTATTATTTTTGTGATTCTAAGGAAATATGTATAATTAAATGTTTGAAGTTATACAATGTGATCATAAATGATAAGGTTACATGATATAGTGAATAGCAAGTAAATGAATGTTGTGGTTGTCCTATAGCTAAATAATACGATGAGATATTTGGGTTATTAAGTTAATTTTGTCAAGGCCATTTGTGGATTATTATGTTATATTGCATGCAATTTAGAAGTTTCGAGCTAAATTTGGAAGTTAAGGTGAAATTTAATGAATTTTTAGTAAGATAAAGTTTGAGTTATTTTCAATTGTATTTTAGGATCTCACGAATAAAGTATTCCATTCTTATCGAAGTTTATTCATTATGGAATATATGAATGATATGTTGGATAGTTTAAGTCTAAGGTGACTATCAAATGTAAACTTTAGTCAATTGTGAAATGGTATTGTTTGGTTACATTATCTTAATTAAAGGTCTTTATATCGTGGACAAGAAAGCTTATGCGCTGATGATACGTTAATGCCTCTTTATAGAATAAGAGTATGGAATTAACATGGATTAAATGATATTGTTACCTCTTCAAGGAAAGAAAGAGTACCAAAAATATATATGGGTTTAGAAATGTAAAAAGTTTTGTTATCTGATTAATTTCTGAGGAAATATGTACTCTTGTATCTAAAGTTGATGAGTTTAATTTATGATAATGAATTATGTTAAGATTTAGAAACTGTTTCGAGTGAAATGACTAATTATGGGTTCTAATATAGATTGTTTAAGAGGCATGATTAAGACATGAGTTAGAGTTCGTTATATTGGGATTGAATTTAGGAATTTTGGTGTTATCACAATTCAAGAAACACCGATACTTATGGATCACTGGAGTTTAAGGTATATTTCTATTTCAAAATGTTGAAATTGAAGTTATGTATATATTATTATTGGGTAATATAGAATTAAAGAAAAGAATATCATATTGAGCTATCTCAATTGTTATTGGGGATAATCGAAATTTTGAAGACCTTGTCGATTTAGAATTGGATTTCTTACCCTCAAATATTTTTCATTATGAGGTTCGAAGTACATACTACATAGAATGGAGATAAAATGGTAACTTGATCATTATTGACATATCGATAAAGGTTGTAAGATTCTGTCAAATGATATCATCGGTTCATGAGATAGATTTAGGAATATATAGATAAGATTGTTATTACTGTGGTAGAGGTTGAGTGTCTATGTCTGGCATAATTATAGGGAGATATATAACTAAATTACCTCGTACAGTTTCGTTTTGTAGAATGTCAGACGCTAGGAAGACAAATTCAGAAGAGATGTTATTGATTACGGTTTGTTAATTAAAGGGGACTCGAATAATTATTTATTTTCATGGACTGGACATGTAAGAACTAGCCGTAAGTGTCGATAATTGAGGTTATATAAGATATTGAAATATTCTAAGGACGTATTTATTATGATGGAATTGGCAAAAGAAAGTTAGTGGGCCTTGAATTGGTTCAAATGGCTTCAGGAAATGTGAATTTGTTTAGAGAACTCCAAATAAGATGCAAGATACGAAAGAACAAATTATGTCTAATTCAAGATTTCAAGAGAAAATCATTCATTGGGTATGTTTTATGCCTTTATGTGTTCGATTTCTACTTAATTGAATTTCGAGGACGAAATTTTTTAAGGAGGTAAGATTGTAACAACCAAGTTTTTTTTAGTCAAAAGTCAAAAAAAATTTACTTGTCAAAGTCAAGTCAAATAAGGAGTAAATTGAAATAAATTGTTTTGGTCGGGTTTATTTTATAAAGTTGCAATATTTGAGGGTTAAATTGGATATAATTTAAGTTGAGAATTTTTTTTTCCATTAATGAAAGTTATAAGGACCAAATGATATTTTAAAATGAAGTTGAGGGACTTACTTTGCAATTGTTGGATAGTGGACCACAATTAAACCCAATTTCATTTCATTTCTCACACACACAGAGTAGAAGAAGCTGGAACCGGCAGACAGAGAAGAAGAAAAAGAAAAGGGGAAAAAGAGAAGGAAAAGAAGAAGAAAAAAAAAGAAAGAAAAAGAGGAGAAGAAGAAAAAAATGGTAAGGAAGTAGTCAAGCTTGATTTTGTTCTTCTTTCCCTTTATTTTCTTCAAGAAGTAGATTAAATAATATGTTAAATTTCTAGGGTTTTAAGCTTGGTTCAAAATTTCAGGTGGAGAGGAACGGTATATGATTTCTAGCCAAGATTCTTGATTGGTTATTTCCCATTTATATCAAGGTAATGGATACTATTTTTGGGCAAACCCTAAAATTTTTAATTGGGATTTTGAATAAGTATAAATTAGAGAAATGATAGTTGTGATGAAATACTTACTTGATAGAATGATTTTATGGAATTATATGTAAATTCAATTGGTTGGATTATGATTATTAGTTTCACTAGTTTGTTAATGGGAAATTATTTTTATGTTGGAAATTGGAGATTATTTTGATGAATTAGATTTTAGTGAAATGACTAGAAAATGGAATGTGCTCCAAGTGAGTAAAGGAAATTTGGGAAAAATTATTCAAGTCTTGAGAAATTAAGTTTTAGTATTCGATTATGAATATTTAGAACTACTTGGTAGGATGATTGTTAAATTGGTTATTCATATCGTATTTCAAGTGGTGACGAGGAAATTGGGAACGTTTATCAGTCAGTCTAGCTTGTAACTCGTACTGTGAGTGGAAAAGCTTATTTTTCATAAATTTTTATTTATTAAATTTTTATTAGATTAAAAAGTTAATTATTTCATATAGTTGATTTTATAGCATGAATTTTAGAATAAAGTGATTCTTATAGCAAGTTCTTTTTGAAGTTAAATTTCACTCAATTAAATCATTTCATTAGCATGTTGTATCACTATTAAATATTTCAGCAAATCTATTGTTATCTTTAAAACCACCAGAAAGTACCCAGGTGATTTACCTGCTCTGCATTCGTGTGAATGTGTTTCCACAGTGTATGACAATTATGGTGATTTTACCCGCTCTGCACTGATGTGAATGTGTTTCCACAGTGTATGACCAGATTATTAGAGGTCTTTGGGACCCACTCTTGTACACACATAGGCTTTGGGCCGTGTACTGGGGTGCTTAGCCTTTGGGGCAGTTCTGCGTACGTATGACCAGTTATCAGATTATCAGATTTGAATGGCTTAGTCTTGTACATCGAGATTACTCTGTACATGAGTAAGGCTATTCATGGGGTACTTATTGGTGTGACTCTTTAGTATATAATATGATGTTTATTCAGCTTATCAGATTCCAGACTTCAGAATTCAGTTTATTCAGTTTGTAGAGTAATGATTTCAGTTTACAGTAATGTGAAACCATATTTTCACTTATAGTTACTGAGATTAGATTATTTATATTCAATTGTTTATTTAGAATAAAGAGCAAGGAATTTTATGATACAATCATGCTTAGTTTTAAAAGTATTCCCAGATATCAGAAATTCTTAAAGTTTTAACAGAGCAAGACTTTTCAGAAAAGTATACTTATTTTTCAAACTATCCACTCACTGAGTTACAAACTCATATTTTAAAATCTTTTTTGAGCAGATAGTAGCAGGGTTGTGCAGTCTTGGAGCTTGTCGATCTATGGCGTTGAGACACACACATTGCATTAGCTATATGAGTCATTTCATCAGATTATATAGTTCATATTCTTTTTGGTTATTTTGATTTTTAAAGTTTATTAAATATTGTTTTACCAGTATTTTATTTTGAGAAGTTTGTATTTTTAGGGACTGGTGCGCCCTATTTTAAATTATATGAGCATATTTGAGAAAATTGATTTTTATCCAGGTGGTTTTAGTCTATTTTTCAAAGGAAACTCTGTCAAAACTCTTTTAAAAAAATATGTCTCAATCAAAGAATGTTCAGTTGCCTTGGTGGTAGGTCCAGTATTTATCTGAGTCTACCACCGACGCACGATAGGTGTCGGGTCCATTAGGTTGACTCGGGACAGGTCGTGTCAATTGGTATCAGAGCATGGTTTTGAAAATTTTCATAATTCATACATTGGCATATCATGCATATTTTGTGTGTGGTCTTACATCGTGGTAGCAGAAATCACAGGCTCCCAAGTTTTTGCTCTAGAATGTGTGGAATCTAAAATGGTGGAGGAATATTTTTAACAGATTCAGAAATGAATAGTATGTAAGTATGTCAATTACAGTGATTTGATGGTTGAAGTTATTATTAGTTTTATGGTCTTCTTATAATTCTTTGATTAACTGATTCTCAAGCCAAATTAGAATATTGGGTAAATCTATACCTAAATAAATTTATTTATAATATATAATTTCATTTCTAAGATCCAAGATTTTTATTTTGTTTTCACTTTGATTACATAGTTGCTGATCCGATCAAAACTTTTCATCTAAATTTCTACAAATTATAATCGAAGAACCAAAAGTTGCAATAATTTTTTAAAAGATGTCCAATTTAATGTAAGACTTTGATTTTGATTGAAGTTCTTTTAATCATTTGAGTATTATGCAGTTTATATAAGTTGATGATTGTTTGGTGATAGTAATTTATATGGAATACAACGTGAAATTACATGATGAATCATTTCAAACTTTCAGTTTAAGAGCATATGAAATATATGAGTCTCATTTAAAAATAAATAACAAGTCCAACACAAAAGTCCTAAAAGTTACAATTTAGAAAGTTTATTTTTTTTTTAAATTTTTAAATTTTTATATATTTTTTCGCTGGTCCAGTTTTGTTTTAAACCGCAATAAAAAATTTCAAACTTAAACCAAACCTTTTTGACCGGTTTGGTTTGGTTCAAAATCATTTTGTTGACGGGTCCACGTGGCACCAAACCAACGGTTTCCAAAATGCAGTTTCGGTTTGATTTTTCAGTTTAGCGGTTTTTGCTTACAGCCCTACCCGCCTCGGCACCATAAATTCAAGCTATCCCGTCGAAGAATAGTCTCAAAGATGGTATAACTTCAATAAATAGAACATTTTTATCCAAAAGGTCTTCGTGAAGTTCCCATTCTACTTGAGTTAGATGATCATGGAGAAATTCTCTTAGGGATTATCCATTAATGGCCTTCTATGAAATGAATTTGATATCGAACTCGGACAATGGAATGCCCATTTTCCTATCATTCCGAAAATAATTAGCCTGGACATTATGTACTTTAATGGATCAATCTTTAAAACAATATTGATTGTATGTGATAGCATAAAATGCCTTAACTTTTTAGTAGCAAAGATCAATGCAATACATATTTTTTCAATGGACGAATACTTCATTTCCTGCACCTACCAATGTTCGGCTCAAGTAATAGAGTACATTCTTTTTTCTTCATCATTGACTTGGACTAGAAGTGCACCTAGAGAATATTCTTGCACTGCAACATAGAGTTAACGGCTTCTCTAGAGTTGGAGCTACGAGTACTGGCAGATGAGATAAATATTATTTAATACTTTTTAAAGCATTTCTGACAGACATCATCCCACTCAAATTGTACATTTTCTTTACCAATCTGTTAAATGGATGACAACATCTTGTAAGGTTGGAGATAACTCATCAATGTATGCAATCTCTCTTTGAAAACTCTTCAAGTCATGCACATTTGTTAGCTCTGGCATGTTGATTATGGTGTCGATTTTTGATTGAACAATTTCAATGGCCCAATGTCGAACAATGAAGTCAAGAAATTTCCTAGAAGTGACACCAAATGAACATTTTAGCAGATTCATCTTCAGTTGGTGTCGTTGGAGTCTTTCGAAAAATCTTGAAAGTCTTTTAAATTATCATAATGTTTCTTGGTTTTAACAACAAGATCATTCACATAACATTATACCTTCTTATGCAACGTGTCATTGAAGATCTTTTGTGTTAATCGCTAATAGGTTTCACCTGCATTTTTAATCCAAAATGCACAACTTTGTAACAATATATGCCCTTAAGAGCAAGGAATGATGTAAGCTCCTCATCTTTTAGATTCATCCGTATTTGGTTGTATCAGAAAAACCCATCTATGAAATATAAGATTCCATACATGACAGTTGCATCCACCATCAACTCTATTATTGAAAGTGAAAACCATCTTTTGGACATACTTGGTTCAAATCTAGGAAATCAACATAGACTAGTAGCTATCCATTCTTTTTCATAACAGGAACCATCTTCGCGATCTAAGTTGAGTACTTCACTTCATGTATAAATCTCACTTCAATTTGAGGAATCAGTTCTGATCAAAATGTTCTTTGAGGTTACTTAATCGAACAAACTCCATATCTTACTATAAGGTGATCCGCCACCCCGACATTTCTTTCTAAGACCATACAAATATGTCTTTGTGTACTTGAAGCAAGTAGATATACTTGGATTCCTCTTTTTGACTGAGGAGAAAACTTACAAACACTAGTCCCAGGTATTCTTTGATCCTCAAGTTTAATTGTTTGAAGTCATCCATAGTAGCTTATCCATATTCTTCAAACATAGGTGCAGCTAGTTTAAGTTCATCTACTGTGGTGGAGTTTTCAAACTCAAATTCAGAGTTAGAAGCTTCTTCAAAAGTATATGGTTGAGTGAGACTTCTTTTTTATTCGTATAATTCTTCTGGGATGAATAAACTCTCTGGTATCTTCGTCTTCTTCTTAATTGTTGAGGTTTCAGACTTAAATTAAAATTTTTAATTCCAAGTCAAGGAAATGAAGATTGTCTTTGAAATGATTTCTAAGGAGCACGTGCATTCTTATCAATTTAAGTAGATGTGGAAGAATCTCCACTTAACCTTTAGAAACAGGCGTTTTACCTTTTATGTTAGCTATTGCCACAGATTATCCTCTTAACCTTTTAAATACTAAAACTCTAAAATTCTCAGTTTCACTTTGATCAAACTCTGAAGATCTCCGCTCTTTTGATTTCTCCTTAGCAACTTTATATATTTGAATCATGATTAGATTTGAGAAAACATTCTTAACTTTAATCTTTCTCGGTGGATTTGGATTATACACAAACCATCCTAGGTCGTGACATGAAAGACCCATCAGAATCTGAAGGCACACGTCCACCCAAAAGGACAACATCTCCTTCCCAAATCCACCATTCTCAAATAGCATTTTAACTCAAGGATTGTAACATCTTTTGAAATTCTATTTTGACTCCTCGACTCCTTTAGTACATAGAATGTCTTGTTTGGACGAGCTAGAAATATAGACTTCTAATATGTTTAGAATAGACGTTGAACTTCTAAGGTAGACTTATGTTTTCTCTGGGCTATCATGAGTTGATGGTCTCTGGGCTATCATGAGTTGATGGGGGCAGAAATAATTTTGAAAAACTTGGTATTGGAAGAGTTAACTCTTTCTTCAATACCTCAACATCTATTGATTCTGTTTGAGGTTGTTTGCCTTTAAAATGTCAGAACATGGACAATCCTGCAAAATGACGTTCTTCATCCTCCATATAAAATATGGCATCACTAGAATGAGATTCTATTTGGATGAATGGCTTAGACTCAGCTACCACACATTTGACTTTTCTATCTCAGCTATATTTTAAAGCCTTTGTGCCAAGTTGAAGGTACTACTCCAATTTTATGTACCCAAACATGTCCAAGAAGTAACTCATAGGACGTTTTAGCATCAATGACATGAAAGAGACCTAGAGAAATCAACTCTCCTATTTGCAGCTTCAGGAGAATCATACCAGTGGCTCGTTGGCCTCTCTGGTTGAATCATGATCTTGCCATTGTAAAAATCACCAATATTAATTCCAATCTTCTTCATTGTCTCGATTAGCATAATATTTACAGTAGACCCACAATCAATCATCTTGTGATTTATCCTAGATTCTCGAATATAACAACTAACATACGGTGGTCTATTATGTAAACGAGAACCATTTGCAGATCTTCTTCGTCAAATGTGATAGTGGTCATACATTTATTTTGGATTGTGGATACAATATGTTCTAAGACCTTGCCTTCATATGCTTTAAGATTGATCAATGTTACAATTAAAGATATTCGATCATTGAAAGGAAGACTGAAAGACTCTGCCAAACTATTATTAGAAGTAATGTTGTTGAGTCATAAAATAGTCTTATTTTTCTTCTTTGAATTCTCTCTCGATAGATTCTTTCTCTCTCGATACATTCATTGTCAAAGAAACCTTTAGGAAAATAATTTCCTAGGATTTCTATTTTAGAATAAGCATGTGAAGTAGTTTTTACTTCTATTGATTTAGTAGATGACATTGACTTGACTTTAGACTTTCCATTTTGGTTGTTTCTTGGTCTCCTTCTTGGTCTTGTCTTTTTGTAATGTATGCTAAAATTTGGAAATTGTGCCTTCCTTTGACCTCTTTTCACAAAAGTTCATACCCTGATTTTCTTCTGGTGTTACTTCTTTATTGGGTTGGACTTCCATACTCAATGCCCCAGTGTTGGTCCTGAAGAGGCATAGAAAGTACTATTTTAGTTATTTTATTTCACGTTTGGTATTTCTCCTTCTTACTTCTAAAGGTGGACCAACATCACCAACTTCATCTTCGGACTCTGAATCAAAATCCAATACATCCAAGTCATCTATCATAATTTTGTAAAATGTTAGATGATTGGGTGCATGTGGTTTAATCATCCTTGGATAGATATGATTAATGGTGACTTCTTCATCTACCTTGGACTCCACCGAGATAGCTCATTCTGAAGTTGAGGTCGAAACTCGTTGACCAAAGACGTACTAGTATCATATGTATCAGGAAATGTCTCATCCTCCTTTGTAATAGGAATTGGAACAAATGATCCAAATGAAACCATTAAGCAGGCAGCTGTTGGATTTTCACTTATTTTAAGTTTAATCGTATTTTCTTTGTCCAAATGGCCAATAAGATCTTTCAAGACGAAACATCTCTCCACTGGATGACTAATGATTATGTGAAATTTATAGTTTTTGGGATGATTGATCTAACTAGCTTTTTTCGATCATTTTAGTACTGGAAGCTCAATTATCTTCTGTTCAATGAGCTGATCTAGGATTCTAGAAACTTTAGAATCTAAGATGTGCATTCATTCTCTTCAAGTTTTTTTTACAGTCATATGACCTTTGCTTTGGACTTGTTAGGTCTAATCTCCAGCTTTCGCTTTGGATTTGATCTCGGCCTTTAGAAGGTTATACTTGCTGGAAAAGTAGAGATTGTCATAGTTTCTTTGGATTTAAATGTCTTGGCGTCCTTTATTTTCTTCTTAGGATCTTTCTTGGCAAGTAACTTCAATGCCTTGCAATTTGGAGCTCTAAATCATAAGCACGTGTCACCAACTGAGTGTAGCATATATGCTCAGAGATTATGGAGTATACCTTAATGCATGACTTGTACACACATGTTGTCAAGCGTTTTCTATAACATGATTATGCCGCAAGTGTACAGTGTCAAGTTTTGTAATATATAAATGGAGTTAGGATGTCGAACACACAGGGATAGTAATTTAATTTTATACTAAGTACTATAATTATATAGCCTTTATTTTATCTAGACAAATTAATGGTTGTGATCAATAATATTATCTAATCTAAAGGTGATTTTGTGACGAAATCAATGGATGCAAGTTATATGAATTAATGAATATAAGGAAGACCTAGGGAATGATTTCACTTAACTATCAATTATGCCCAGTTATTCTAGTCAATTTTCTCATGTTTAAAAGCAAGAATCCTAATGGATTTCTCTCACCTCTCTCGAGTGCTAGCTAGAAATTAATCCTAGATTTCGATTCCAATATCTCTATTCCGAATAAAAATCAAGAATTCATCAAGTTCATGATTCTATTATGGAGTAAGCTTTATAGATCCTATACTTTCTCTCGAAACCCATAAAATCTACGTTGTGTCAATCCAATGATCATGCCTAAATTCCCTTATCTCGAGTACCGGAATTGATTAGCATCTATTCAATCAATTATTGATCAAGTAATTGAAAGCATTAAATTCATGACACAATTAAATACATGTGGAAAAATCAGAAAAAATTATTATAACAAAATTAAATCATAATCTTAAGTTTGGCTACATCAAATCCTAGTTGAATTATTTAGCTCATGATAGAATTCATAAAATCCATACAATTCAAAATAAACAACATAAAGAAAAGGATAAAAATTAAATAAAAAAAAAACTAGTCTTTTGGGTAGATCTTCAATCTTCTTCCTTGATGTTGTTTTGTCTCCTTTTGGTTTCTTCAATCTTGCCTCCTTTTGAATAGTGTTATTTGCTCCCTTCAATTTTCTCCTAAAGTAGATCTTTGATATTGTATTTATAGTGTTTTGGGGTCTTGGACGAATTAGTGTGGAATTAGGTCAAGAAAAGAGTCCAAAAATCTTTAAAATACTTTTTCCTGCAAGGTGGGGCCTCGGCTACCTTTTCTGCTAATTTTCAGTAAGCTTGGCGTTGTGGGCGCAGGTTCGGGTAGAAATGGCAAACTGTGTATCTTTTACTATTTTTATCATAATTTTTTCTCTAGATGTTCGATTCAGGTGATTCAAGATGCGTTGGAAAGAAATGTCTACAAATTTGGTTCAGAAATTATTCTCCAATTTGATCGTTTTCTATGACAAAAATGGGTCTTAATATGAGACTAAAATTTCGGAGCATTACTTTTCGGTTGGAAATTGATCTGTGATCATATTTTGACTAAAGTTGATCCCTTTGACATCTTTCTTCATCCAATTGACTCCTAATACTCTCGGATCTTCATTGCGAGTTTGACACAACTTTTGATTATTTGCATTTCAATCCCCGAACTTTGGATCTCTTACAATTTAGCCCTCTTCTCCAATTTTGCCAACTTTTGCCTACTTCCTTCAATTTCATCAACATATACCACAACATCAAAACAAACATTAAAATGTTCTAAAACACTCTCAAGAGTAACAAAATAATAAGTTAAGTGACATAAATATCATAAGTGTGGAACACTCATCACATGTCAATTGAAGATACTTCACCGTTGCATTCTTTATAGTTAAGCACAAGATTACTCTAGTATTTGATATGGACTACAACCGGCTCTTCCTTGCCCTACATCATTATGGCAAGTTTTGGGAAGCCAACAGTTCCCCTAGTGCTGTTAAAGCATGTTAGGAATTCTCGCTCTAGTTGATCCCAACTATCAACTAACCTAGGTAGTAAATCTATATACCATTCAAATACGACACCTTTGAGGAAGTGTATGAACTGCTTCACTATGGTATCATTGTAAGTGCCCTCGTTGTTACAGGCTTTAATGAAATGAGTATATGTTGCTTTAGCTTGCCCTTTTTATCAAAGTATTGAAATTTCTGAGGTTGGTAGCCATGCAGCATCCTCATTTCATCTGTTCGACGACTGTACGATTTTGCATAAACCAATGAAGATTGTTGTGAACCACCATACTGGGTATGAATGACGTATCATATGTTAAAGTTCTTGGACGGATAGAGAGCTAATAGAGAGTTGAGTGTTGTCGCCCAACAATTTTGCACCACCGTCTGATCATCATATCTTTTTATTGTTGGTGCTCTTGGACTTCTAGATCTTTAGTTTTTGAAGATCCTGCATTTTCTGGATTGTCTTCCACCAATAAATTTTGCGACTCCAATCTGTACATGAGTGCAGCAATCTGTACAACTTTGTCGTCTAGTGACTATGTTAACTTTTCAATGGCTAAAGCCATTTGTTGAATTCGGTCATTAGAGCCCGATGTAGCTTTCATGACCAAAACTGGCTCGAGTGATTCTTCTAATCAAATATAGTCTATCCATATTTGCGGAAGAGTGTCATGAGAGGATCCAGACACAGATAAGCCACTGGAATGGACTATAATGAGAGCTTTTTGCCAAATTCTTGGTCTTTTCTTGTCAAACGAGTCCGGCTTCTTAAAACAATTTTCATTTTGCCTTTGTTGGAAAACTTCCTCAGTGGTGAGACCAGTTAGGTTTTTCTAGTTTTTGTTTGGGTTCTGATCGCATGGAAGAGTTCAACAAGAGTTTGTTCAAGACAGGTCACAATTTTCTTCGCCTTTTTGCTTGTTATTGTTGATGTAGAGGTTTGAAGTTTGAAGATTTTGAGATCAAGAGATGAGAGGACAAGAAGGTTCCATTAGGCTCCCTAAGAAATTAGTACGACGAATTTCGTGTAATAAAATACATAAATTGTTACAAATTGTTTTTTTGATAAATACAAGTGGATGTTGATATTCTTTTATCTGCGGAACTACAAAATTCTCTGATTAGTGATATGAATGTTTAAAGACGAGGGGCCACGTGATTTGAATCATGGACTTCAAGATTTGTTTGAAACTTGATTTGTTGAGAACTTGGCTTGTTTGACATTTGGATTTCAGGGCTTGAATTTGCACTTCGAGACTTGAATTTGAATTTGATTTGATTTGACAAAGACTTTGATCTACTTGGACTTGGCTTGGATTTGCTTGATTTGAAGAAAGACTTTGATCTTCTTAGTGTTACTCGGACTTAGTCTTGAGAGAGTTTCTTCTCTTCCTCCGACTTTAGAATTTTTTTAGCACTTTGATAGTTTCTCGTGCATCTTTACTTATGAATTATTTATGGACCTTGTTCCTATTTATAGAGAAAGTTGTAACAAGTTTTGTAACCGCCTAATTATATTTAATAAAAAATAATAATAAAATAATTTTGAATTTTGAAAAAGTAGGATGGGCCTCTTCCATGGGATAATTTTGAAAGGATTTTAGTACTTTAATTTTAATGGATTTAATCTGGGTAATTATTCAAAATCGACCATGTTCATTAATTATTTTAATTATTTAATTGTTGATGTCTACCATGAGAGAGAGTATCGTTCTCACAAGGAATTACTTTAATCTGAATTGTATCAATACTTGATCAAATACGAAGGTGACAAACGCAATTTATAAGTTAATTGTTTTGTGTTAACTGATAAATATGAACTAAAATGTCATAAATTAAAGTTATGTCCTAACACTATTGGTTCCTATCCCAATAGATTCTTCCTTGAAAAATTTCGCACCATGTTTAGAATTATCCGATTTTTCCAGCACACAGCATTCTACTAGAGGGTATAAGCCGTAGTGAGTTGTTAGTTGATTCCATGCTTGTCTACAAAGTCGCCAAATTCATGTGAGTTATACTCTACCCCACGATTGAAATGCAATACTTTTTTTTGCCCTCTATTATTCCTTTAAAATTTTTGAAAGCTATGGAAGGTTTGTATTTTTCTTGCAAGTAATAACCTCAAGTTGTTCGACTAAAATCATTGATAAATGAGTAACATTCCTCCATCGGATGTCGGATTTCTTGACCACATGGACTGAAATGCACTAAATCTAAAACTTTCTTTGCCCTCCATGATTTTCTATTCGAAAAACTCTTAACAACTTTGTTTTCTAACTACAATTTCTTCGCATACTATTTTAATAAAAAGAAGTATTGGACCTAAATCTTTAAAAGGGAAATGATGTTTGTACAACACCAAATTGCTATAATTTTTACGGCCCTCTCACAAATGTGGGGCCCGCAATTAAAAATAATCGCGGCCCCACCCCTACATGTGAAAGGGTTGTCAACAATTCTATCAAATGTGTTGTACCTGTAGCACTTCTCTCTTTAAAATTATATTTGAATCTGGAATTGAGTTGCTTGATAACAAAGTTTGAATTTACTATATCTTGAAATGAGGAAGCGGAATTATCCAGAAATTAAAAATTTCTTTAAGTCAATAAACCAGATCGTCTCGATGTTCATGTATATGTTATATCAAGAATAAAATATTCGAATTTTTTTTCCTAAATTTGATGGTCAATTCTTGAATAATTTCTAAATCATGAACTTCCAGCTTTTTAGTTCAAAGAACTTGATGCTTCAAACCTCCAAATCTTATATGATATTCTCCAACAATCAAGACTACATCAGTGGGTGACATCTTCTTTTTATTAAAATCAATAAACTAATTCTTGGACTGGACAATTGAATAAGCAAGAAAAAATAATTTTTCTTTCTTTTCTCTCTCCAAATTTGAACTCTGTGGAATTATGTATTATTGTTGTAGGAATTTTAGGTTTTATCTAATCTCTATTTATAGAGATTGAATAGTTTCAATTCTAATACAATAATAATTCCGCATTCAAATAAGAGTTCTAAATAAAATCCAAGAGTTTTAATTAAAGTCTCAATCCAATTGGTTTATATTTAATTACATGTGTAGTCCTAGAACTTCAATTTCAACTGCAATTATAATTAAGTTTACAATTTTCATAATAATTACAACTAAATACAAAACTTTATTATAATTACAGTTAAGTCAAAAACTTTTATAATTATTGTAATTAAGTTATAATGTTTTATGGAGATACCACATGGACCTGATCGAACATATATTATCCAAGCTCCAATAATTTGATCATGTCTAGTCGACCCTAGACCACCAATCTAATTATTAGTCTTTACTTTTTCCACTAAAAACAAAATGTTGAACTCTTGGAATATATAAGATGATGGAAGCTAATAAATCTATAATATTTTTCTCTGACTTGCCGTATATGTATTTATCCTTGTTCGAAATTCGGTAATTAGGTACGAGCATAAATGACCGTTTTGTCATTCTAATTATTCTCACTAATTTAAGTATCATTTTCTTCAAAGATCCTGTGAACTAATCACAGATGTCGAAGTTTAACTGTCTCTAAATACTGAGCTCAGATTTTAACCGTTCAATAGAAAATATTTAAATAGTCACTTTACCCATTTTTCAGGGTGACGATTCCCGACACCAATTCATGTTCTCTGCTTCATTCATTCTCAAGTTCCCAACTCATCAAGATATTTGACCATTCAAATTGATATCACACATTGATAAATCAAAAAACCATTTAAATCAAGAAAAGATATACATAACCCCCATCAAGTGAATTAGATGAAATACACAGCGGTCAAGTGAAATTTAATTATCCGCACGATCATGCTATGGAATTAAATTCAACACGTGGTTCGTTCAATACACTCTAAGTGTACTAGTGTCACATTTAACTATTTATGTGATACGGACAAATCATAGACCTGAATAGTGAATTAGTCAACACTACAACTTTCGAGTACAAGGTGTCAACCGTTATACATTGGTTGTGAATAAATTGTTTATAATCAAAATATAAGTTGTTTCACATTATACTTCTTAACACAAGTATCCAATTTATATTATCACAAATTATCATATGCACTTTAATTTTCCATGCTTAATAATAAATAAATTCAATAAATGAAGTAAACACAATTTTATATTTTTATTCAATATAAGAATATTGTTATTTTTTACATCAGCAAAATTATACTATATGGGCACACAATCCAACACTATAAACTAATGATGTTGCCAAAAATGGTAAGTCAACGACAGAGGAAAAGTTATCAAATATTCGAAGTTACCATTCTAGCATAAAATTTCAGCATGTAAATTGTTCACACGAAAAATATTTAAGACTACAAATCCAAATAGGGTGATTTCAGTGCTCTAAACGGAAGGTAACTCGGTAAGAAACAAGCCTGTAAAATTTTTAATAGCTAATGGACATTGTTAAGATCGCGAAACTGAAGCATAAAATTACTACCCCAACTCAGTTTTACTGTTCCACGCGATCAACATTGCAGATTTTCAAAAACTTTGTTTCTTAACCCTTTTTTTAAGTGTTTGGTGGCACTGGAATGGTTTCTTAGTATACTTTTACCACATAAAATGTAAAAAGAATTAAGCTCCCCGTACATGGATTTTTGCTAGGAATTTTTAAAGGTGATGAGGTGGCAACATTGAATTGATTGTTTCGAAGTTATTTTTTTGTCTAGCATCCAATGAAATTGTGACAGCAAACAATGTAGCATGATTGATATGAAAAATTCACAACACCATTAGTGTGTCACATCGTGTAAGACCAATTAGGTTAAAGCATACTTATCGTGTAAAATGACTTTTCGACTACCCTTACTCCTAAAAATTCATGTCTCGTGTTTCAAAAGCTACGGAAAGCTAACTCAGCAGTGGACATGCCACTATCTCTAAAATTCCGAAAGGTGTCCTATCCAAAGTGGTGTTCGTCAATGTGCACAATCCCTATTTTGAAAACTCTTATTTATCGCCAAACCCTTAGGGAAGTACTAGGAGTACATAATATTTTGTACATAAAAGTGTTCACACTCTCACATGAGGGTGAGCCCCACAATATTTTATTTAAGTGGACCCCACCCCCATGTGAGGGTGTAGACACTCTTATGTACAAAATATTATGTATATTAAGTTTTAGAGTATTTCCAAGAAATTCTTTAAAAGTGAAATATTCTTTATTTTAAAAAGCTAATTTTTAAAATTTTACTCCAAAAGACTCTTCAATTTAACTTTTAAAATAAAGAATGAGTTTGACTCTCCAAATTTGGAGAGCCAAACCCACCTCTCTATAATTTAATGTTTCAAAGATTCCAACTTTCAACATACATTTTATTGACTTAAGTAAATAAAGTGATATAATTTTTGGAGGGAAGATAGTAAAAATAAAAGAATGAAAAAAAAAAACAATAAATACATATTGGGAATGATAAAATTAAATATTAAAAATGAAGGAAAAATATTAAACAACCTCCTTGGATAACCACTTGTTTGACCACACCCTCACATGGGTGTGTGGGTCCCGCGGAAATAAAATAATATTTCCCTCCCAATGTGTGTGGATGTGGTCATCCAAGCGGTCAAACAAGCGGACACTGTAGCATGTCTCAAAATAAAAAGGTCATTGGAGCATTTTAAAATTTTTGCTTTTTAAATTTATAGATGCTCTTTAAATTGTAGAATATGCTCTTTAAAAATAGAGAGTCTTTTGAAGATGCTGTTATCCTTTTATCTATTGGCAATCAATTAAGGGCCTGGTATACATAAGAAATGAGCCAACAATACAGGCTTTGTGAATATGATCTTTTTACATGTACATCAAGTTTTATATAATGAATTACATAATACCATGTGTCGCTCTATAATTTGTTAATTTAAAAGAGTTAACTTTTTCATTCAATTTTTTCCTCCAAATCATTTTATGTAATCATATATGTACCATTTTTATGTACAAATATCATAATCTTTATGAATAAGATAAAACACCAATACACAATATTATTACATGTAAATAAAACATTTATGAATTCAAAGGCCGTCAATATAGGCTTTATGGCAAAAATTATATCGTCAATACAAGACTTATAATCACGAAAACAAGAAATAGTTAACTATGGAGGCCATCAACACAAGTCATATACCTATCAGCTGGTTGTTAGTGTAAGCTTTGAAATGATTGGTGCAAAACAATGAAGTTCATAATGCACATATTATTAATCAAGTACAATGTTTGCATGACATATAGATGTAGGTGGCGCACAAGTGTATTAAGGGATAAAATTCCACATTGAATCATAATGAAAATATAGACCAACACATAAGAGTTTAGGTCACTCCTTTTAATAAAGTTGACTTTTCAAGATAGAATCACAAATCTTAATAAAGTATCAAAGCCAATTAAATTCCAACGAGCCACAATGTGGAGAGCATATTAAAGGGTAAAATCTCACGTCAAATAATGATAAAAATATAGACCAACACATAAAGGCTTGAACTACTCATCGAATTTGGAAGTAAACAATAGGAATGGTGAGTGCAAGGATCGTGTTGTGAGGCACACACTTGAGATGTAGCAGCAGAGCTTTCTCACATGTATCCAGGACAAGAAATGTACTTATTCAGAACCGAGGGCAGAGGTGAGCAATGACACTGGAGTCGAAAATCTCAATGAGCACAAGTATCTAGGATAGGGGATTGTCTTGGTTACAAGTAAAATAAAAGTACATTCGAATATTTAAACACAAGCATTATTAAAGAAAGACTCAACTTTTATTAATGCAATATATATATATATATTTTTTTTTTTTTTTCAATACATTTGCAATTAAGGAAATAACTCAAAAGTTACGAACTTGGAAGACCATGAAGAATAAATGTATCCATAAATGGAATGTTCAATCTCATGGTCCTCTCCCCCCCTTCTGCCTTTTAACTTCAAGCTCAGCCGCATCCTTTAACATGTCCGCAGCATCCTGGTGCATGTCAAGTTTTGCAAGGGCAACTGACTGCATATGAAAAGCAGTCGGCCAATCTGGATACACAATTTGTGATTGCATTGCATCACGAAGGGCAGCATCAGGTTGATCACACATGAGATAGCAAAGACTACGCCGCGCATACACAGTTGGGGAAACCATGGTTCCTACATCTATAAACTGCATATAGACGTAGTAAAAAAAATAATGCTAAGGATACCTCATCTTTACAATTTATTATCTAATAAGCCAGTTTATCAAGTCTATCATGAAATTTACCAATGAATGTACAATTAAATAGTGTTCAATAAGCATGAAATAATACATATTGATGGAAGCTTTAGTGAACCGGACAAAAAAAAGTCCATATCTCAATATTACTTTTCGTCAGTTCCGATCAACATGAATATTTTCCTTTCTTTTTCTTCGGTCTACCTACTACTGGATCTTCATTTAATTTAAAGGAGAAGATCCTCTTAAATTGGATTTTGGTTTTAAAAAAATCAGGATTTGTTTGTTACACAAACACTAGTATACACAATATTTTAGCTTCTTTTTTTTTCTCTTTCTTAATATTGTGTACGGTACTATATTATCAAACGTGTGTTAAGAGTAATGTTTTATAGTTCCATGTGATTAATAGTTGGTTGGTGGATGTTGCATTATCAACTTTGAGACTTATTCCCAACTCCAGAATTTACAAAAAATGAAACTAAGAAAAATATGTAAACAACTTTATATTCATTTTCTTTATCCTTCTGTATCATATTGTTAAGGTTGATATACAGCAGCCGCATCCATAGTGCACAAAGATATGAATAACATTTCAATGACAAGTATTAGGAAACCAACCTGAGAGTAACAATCTATGGCAGCCTTAAAGTCCTTATCACGAAATGCAAGATCCCCACGCTTCCTTGCATCCAACATATCTTTCATCTGCTGGGTCCATTCTTGAAAAGACAACTGAAGGAAGAAAACAATGACCTTCAAAAACACAACTCAAAGTGAAAGTAATGGAAGACTTCCATATTTTACAAGTTCAATACCTCGTTGGTTCCTTCATCATCTCGATAGTGTGTTGTAACTAAGATTTGATGTATTGCAGTGAGGTCCATCCGAGAACATGCCTCACCCATTGGTGAAAGTGGGCGCTGTGGAGTTGGCGGAGCTTCCTCGTGCTTCAAAATTCCAAGCATGACATAAGAGGGAACCTAACACCCAGAATCATGCTAATAAATTTGGCACATAAATGCAAAATGATATTATTTGTAAGCCATAGTTTTTTGACATGTGATCAGAGGGCCAGTCAAAAAGTGGGGCATAGAAAACATGCTCAAGTCAACCCCTAAAAAATTATATTTTCAAATAAGGACATCTGAGAAGTAAAAAGAACTACTAAAGTTAGTGGTTTCAAAATTTCGTTTTGGGTAGAATGCTGTTAGCTTATTTACTTCATAATTCTTCTTGATTGTGTACTTAACTGATCCGATATAACTATCTGATAAGGCTCAAAGAATGAAGCTGAGTTTTTGACGGATAAGATAAGAAATGAGAATCTACACAAATAAATGGATAAGAAATGAGAATCTACACAAATAAATGGATAAGAAATGAGAATCTACACAAATAAATGGAGGTGACACTGACTTAGGATTTAATCCAAAATGACGACTGAGGTGGTTGTTACATACTTTGCGTGCGATCTAAAAAGGCTCTTGTTCATAGGAGTGATGGGATATCAAGTTAGATGAGGAACAGGTGGAATAAAACTAGCATGGCATGGCCTGTTTTAGTGTCTACAATCTAGTTGCTTTGCATCTTCCATGGGATCTAGCAATGAAGCTAATGTAGTGACACAAATGAATTCACATTGCAAGCCAAATTTATTAGGAAAAGTAGCTGTTGTTGATATAGTCATGATCAGCATGAAAAAATTGTGATAAAATATATCAAGTAGAATTATACTGTAGCATCAAGTAACACCTGATATTACATTACATATAAAAGAGGGCAAAAACCATATAACCTATGACGGAAACCGTGCTATGCTGCATTTGCACTGCGTATTTTACCCAAAAAAATCTGTTTCGGTTATTTCAGTTAATTCGACTGATGCGGTTCTAACAAGTATGGAACAATGGAATACATCGGTAACAGATTGACCTAAAACAAAAGCATTTATACTTTAAACAGGATTATCCAAGTGAAACTAAGCCCTTGTTTGCCTCTTGTTTATAATCTACTTATAAGCTGTGAAACCACTTTTCATCCACATATTTCGTGTGACCACAAGACTACCCACTTATCGACCATTTATTTCTATCTATTTATATTTAATCCAATTATAAACAACTCCCATACATGCTTTAAATAGTCAAATTGTTAGCTTTATGTGAGTAATAAATCATCTTCATCTGTGTAAGAGGTGCTTAGTTATGGAAACATTAAAATATTATCAACAATACATAACAAGGTTGCATATATATTGTGTCATGTGAACTATATGAGACGGAGTTTCAGATCCTTACATCAGATTTCAGATCTAGTGGAGAAAGAGTAGCAACAAGGTCCTTTGTAATAGGTCTCTCCACTGGTTCATATTGCAAACATTGAGAAGGCAAGACCAACAACTATGGTAGCTTCTTCTGTAGAAAACTTTCCCTCCAAATGTGAATCCATTAAAGGAATAACATTCTTGCCACTTATCATATCAAGAGCCTGCATACAACCAGAATTGATCAATTTCCCATAGCAACATTATATATAAACATATTTGCTGAGAAAAGCACAAAGAATAATTGACCGAATTCTTGAACGTTCCTATAAGAAAACACTTGTGATACTAAGAGCATGTTAAGAAAGCCCTTAAGATGCCACATTTTGTACTAGAGTTATTCCTGGGTTGGACCACGACCCAACCCAAATCTGACTCCTATCATCAAATTTTATCACATATAAGATGTAAATTGGGGATTGTGTCATTTTATTTATAGAAATGGCAATAAGGTGGCCCATGAACTTGCTTTCATTGTCACACAGATAGTGTCTATGAGTTGGGTCGATTGTAACCCTCTTCATATTTCATCCACTGTTCATGCCGATTTTCAATAATGAGAAATGTTCTTTTGCTTTCAAAAAATATATATGATCTTAGTCTGAATCAAGCAACTAGAAAAGTAAAGAAGCAGCAAATGCACGAACTGAAGATGCAAGAGTAGGCACTAGTAGTGAACATATGCATATATGAATCTGGTAAGTCAAAGATAGATCTGATCCGATATGAATTCTAAATACAATCAAACTGAATGATAAAAGACAGAATAATTTCGTTGTTGTATTGTTTACTATTTACATATTGCAATTATTCTCTCTGAATCTTTACGGCTTCGAATCATGAATACATTCTGGTAACAATACAAAATATCCAGTGGGATTGCACTCTAAGTCTAGATTTAAAGATACTCACTGGATATTCATAAATACAATATGACAATTACAAAATTTATCATTCGATAACATTCCTCTTTGTTTTAGATTATTCTTTCTAAGTTGAATTGTTACAAGCACGCAATAAATTGAAACAGCTTCTATTCCTTTCTATTACCCACAAATTTAGCAGTCCAGATTTTCCAGGATTTCCAATCCTATATTCCAGAACAAAAGTCTAGATTTTATATATAGAATACAAATTCCATGCTACGAAAAACTTCAGGAACTCAGTTAAAAGCTGGAAAATCAACAGTAAGTTGGTGAATGTTGAAATGTAAATATTCAAAAATTTAGCACCCAGAGCATACTTCTATTTAAATCACAGAACTATTTTATTTACATGCTCTAGAGACGTTCTCATAACATAATTCTCAAACAGAGGAAGAAACTAACTATAATATTCACTTCTTGGTACCACCAACTATACTTGTTTCAATTATAAACTGATATTTCTGCCAAGACAAAGTTTTTCGCAGTAGTAGACTACAGCTTGGTTGTCGGTCCAGATTTTAAGGCTTTAAAAAAAAAAAAAAAAAATACCCAGTGTGTGCTACAAAATTATGAATCTAGGTAACTCACATGACTTGGAGGGATGTGCTTTCCACTAAGCAGATCCAAAAGAACAGTGCCAAAGCTGTATATAACACTTTCCTTGGTTACTCTTCCTACAACACATGGATTAGGGGAAACGTAGGGAATCAATTTCTGACTACAGAATCAGAACATTCCTAGCGAGAAAAGTTCCTATGGAGCCATAGATAAATGCTAAATTAACACAGAAAAACTAGCCACGTAGAGTGAAAAGCAGCAGTTGATAGACATTGTTAATATTAAAATAACAATATAATGGATTGTGAAGCATGAATCAGAATTTAATAACAAAAAATGTTTCTGTTTCGAGTTCGTGTCTGTTGGGGATGTTCTGGAAAGGGGATAATTTTTTGATAAACTACATAAAATATTTAAAAAGTGTTGCTTATTATTGTTCTAGTAACAAATCAAAACTTGCAACATATTAAGAGTTTGTTTGATTTTGACTTTGAGAAGTAATTCTTTGAAAAATGTTTTTGGAGAAAGTGTGCTTGAAAATGAGTGCAGAAGAGAAGTGATTCTCAAAGAATCAAAATCAAACAAGGATTAAATACTGTTTGTCAATTGTTGTTGTCATGGCACTACTCACAACACCATGTAGAGTACAATACTGTCTCAAGGGAGCTGAAAATTTATATCTGCAAGTTAAATTGGAGCAATGATTTCAAATGTGCAAATCAAGTCGAATGCCTAACATGAAGCACCTAGATAATTTTAAGCTATGATTTATTCATAGTGCAGATTTCAGGAAAAGTTATTCATGTTAAAATTATCAAAGTTACTTATCAGAAGAACATTCACCGACAAACCAGAAGAATGAGCAAGTTAAACATCAGATCAATGCATATGAACCATGTCAAAGTGCAGTGCAAGAAAGGTAAACAAAGTCACAGCATGCACAGAAGACAAAGTAGTTTCCAAAAGTAAACACGTAAAAATCAATTTTTTAAGCCAGAGAAGTGATCACCAGTTCTTAAATACTCAGGAGGAGTGTAGGCAAGATTTGTGCTATAACTTTTCCCGTCCTGACTGTTTTTTATCAACCCAAAACATGAAAGTCTTGGATCACCATCCTACAGAATCCAATCGAATATCATCATATCTTTTTAAGTCTGAAGTAATAATACTCACTCCTATAATCTCAAACTATACAAGCATAAACATAATAACAGGCACATACTATACCAGTAATGAAAAGCCTCGAAACAAACGAGAATGATTTTATAATAATACCTCATCAAAGAGAACCCTGTAGGCATTCAGGTCATGGTATAAGGGATGGTCTTCACTGCTACAGTATTCCAGGGCTTGAGCTATATACAGTGCTACTCTCAAGCGCATTGCCCAGTCGATTGTCTGACTTTCCCCTGATAGTTGAAAAATATGGTATGAATTAATTACTATCTTCAATCTCCATTACCTTAACACCCCCACCCCCAGATACCCCTTCCACAGAATTAGGTTACCAATAGCAGTTATCATACTACAGGAAAAGCCACATTTACTCTTTGTAGAATCTCAAAGTCCCCCAACCGGGCAAACTCGAAAATGATGCAAGTCATGTAACATGAAAGTCATTCGTCAATCAGGAAAAGAGAAAATCAAATATGTGATACTATAATCAGGAGGTTCATTAGCACAAATTCAAGAAAAACGAATCAGCATAATATTACATACAGTGAAATAGATGTTTGGCAAGGGTGTCATAGGGCATGTACTCGGCAACCAACAACCTCTCATCACCATCGCAACAATACCCTATCAAATTAGCCAGTCTCCGATGCCTCAACTTCCCTACTTCGCATGCCTCTTCCTGCAGCAAATCAACCCATCACAATAAACGAATATTACACCAACAGGCTTCATAATATGACGAATATAAATGAGTGCTGTACTTATATGTAAAAAAGGTTGGTGTTATGTCTAATACCACAAACTGTTTAGGGTCCGGCCAGGCTGACTTGGGGAACTTCTTGACAGCGATCCACCGGCGGCTCTGGAGGCGGCCTTTATAAACAACGTTGGGCGCCTTTTCTCCACTTTCTGAGACTATAAAATCAGAGCTGAAGTTATTTGTGGCTGCTTTAAGGTCTGCTAACAACAACTCTGAAAATGGTGGAACCCCGGTGGCATCGGGTCCAGCTATCAATGGCGGGTTGCTTGGACCGCCCTTTTGGGCCTTTTCCTTTTCTGGGTGTGTCTCTGTGAGATGAAATTTCGATGGACAGCATCCCATAACTCTCTCTCCGATGTTCCAGAATTGCACTCAGATCATTTCAGAGAGAGAAGCATATTGGGTAGTGAAAAAATGGGATCTTTGTTTGTTGAGCTCATTCATTCACAATCTCTCGAAATCTTCCTGTAGTTTATCTTTTGCATACAACAATGATAAGAGTTTATGACAGTGGTTGTTGGGTTACAAACGTTTGTTGTACATTAAATTTTTGAACAGTACTGGGAGGCACCTTGGATTCCCCTCCTTAATAGTGCTATTTAGGCATGATTTGGTTGCTACTCGAAGGAACGGGCTTAGGTTGGTGTTAATTCCGTCTTTGAAGATAGAGGACGTATAATGGTTAATGATTGGATAGCTTGAATTGATTACAGTACGGGGAAGGGAATAAGAGGTAGCTGATTTTATTTTTAATTTATTTATACAATGGAAGTTGAATGGATTTATTGCCCCCGTTTGGCCGCCTTTTTTTGGAATGAAATTGGAGAAATAATATTTTTTTTGAAAAATGAGTGATTAAAAAGGAAGAAAAAATTTTCGATTTACGTGTAATATTATTTTATGAAAGATTGTATGGTTGAAAATATGAGAAAAAAAAATAGAATGTATTGAAATTTAATTTAATGGAGATCAAACATAATTTATTCATTCTAAGTACGGCTAGCTGGCATTTTATTTTAAAAATGGTAATTATCTCCCTAGAAAGAGGATCGAGTTGTCACTTCCAAAATACCATTTGGTCCTTAGTAGACGTGAGCCTCCCATGGTAGCAAGTGAAGTTGGTGTGTTGTATGATGTACAACTATCTTCTGTAGTTCAGTGGGCTGGCATAGAGCTCATGAAACTCATCATGACATAATAAGGAGTTAAGGACCTTGATATCTCGTCTATCTGAGTTTAAGAATATCATGCTCTTGCTTGATTTTGCTTGTTTGAAAAATGATTTAATAAAGTTCTTATTTGGTTTAGATAAAAAAAAATGATAAAAATATAGTCAAAATTAAAAATAAATCTCCATAACTTTCAACCTCACATTTCATCGATTTTTATCAAATTTTACCCCAAAAAAATCAAAATTTTTCAAAACCTAATAAGATAAAATGTGATTTCCCTTCTTTTTTTTTTTGGTAAAAATGTGTGATTAAAAAATAAGAAAAAATTATAAATTCATGTACAAAATTATTTTATTGAAAGAATGTGTAGTTAAAAATAAGTGTGAGGAAAACTAATTATGATAAAATCAAAATCAAGCAAGAACTTATGGGTAAATTTTTTGCTAAAACATTATCAACTTTCACTTATCAAACTTTAGGTACACATTTCGTTGACCTCGAAATATGATGCTAAGAGATCTCAATCCTCTCCTGCCACATGTAGGTTACTTGCACACTAGAACATTAAGTTAGACTATACGTAAACATAGCTCGGCAGGCTGAACAACGATCGTAGATATTCCAGTGCTAAAATAAGACTTTGAAGAAAGTATTTGGCGTGGGAGAGATACAATAGATAATATGGGTGTCGGGTTGAAAATAACCAATTTTACATTACCTTCTAAAGTTATTATGTTTGAGTATATATACCAAGAAAGGTGAGATGAGGCCAATTGGATGCTTAAAACATGGTATCCATCTTAACGGTCCACTAGCTAAGCTCAACTATATAAATCCTTAGTTGTCATAGGCATGCAGCCATCGGACCATAGGTTAAAAAACGTCAGCTTAGGTATGTGGCTATCATAACATGCAGACTAAAAGCTTACTGAGTACGAGCTGTTGCATAGCTGTTAAATCTGTCGATGTATGGCATATTTTGGCCAAGGAGAATACCCTTCAAAAAAGATGTCAATCGCCTCGAAAATGCACTTCACCATCACCAAGAGGTGGCACCTTATCTCGGAAGTACACTTCGGGTGACTTTGCCCGATCGTCCAATTGCCTCAGAGAGAATATGTAAAAGGAATGGGACTAGGTGGAGTACGGACCTTGTGTGGCTTCTTGCTTTGTTTTTTCTTAGCGACTACCACATGGCCTGCCTCTTAAGTCAAGGCATAAAAATAGTCCTCGAAGTCCAATTGTGAATATTTATATAATGAATGGACTTCGATATTGTAATAAGCTCGTACGACAGAAGCTAGCGAAACAAGGAATAAGAATAACCATCTAAATGGACGAGGCATCTCATAAAGTGGGTATAAGAATAATCATCTCACCAAATGGACATCTCGCTAAGAGATAAATAAAAATAATCATCTCGTTACACAAGTCGTCTCGTGAAGTTAGGAATGAAGTTTATGAGATCCAGACAAAAGGTAGCATGACTGGAGAGGAGACGTAGTAATGATTAAGTTCGAGGTCACCATAGCTTGTTGTGACGAAGCAAACTTCATCTTTGAGGTGGCACTAGATGACCATGAATAGTCCCTCACATTCAAGCGTGAATATTTATACTAGATATGGATTTTAGTTAATAGAAAAGCTTGGTTACCAAGGCGAATAAGTCCCATTTTCTAGGGATCAGGCTTTCTTGAGGACACGAAGTCCTATTTTTGCAAGGATAAGGTTCTCTTGCAAAAGCAACGTTTCATTTTACATGGATGAGGCTCTCTTGCATAGGCAATAGACTTTGTTAATTTTAAAATTTGAAATCAAGAATCTGAGGTGAAGAGCTCATGCGTGAGGTGATGCCTCATTGCACATCTTTGAAAGTTTACATGTTTTCAATATAAAAAAACTAGGGCATCACATAGTCCCAAGGCACATATAGACATATATCAATAAATTATAATCCTTTGAATTTCAAACTAGTACTTCTTCCTTGTATGGCTAAGATTTATAAATGGATGAAATGACAAATCAATTTATCTTTTGATCACAGGGTCCTAGTCGAGGCACCTTGCCTATAAAATGAGAAAACCTATAATATTACCAAAACTTTATTTGCTTCCAAAACATTCCAAGCTTCTAAGAATAAAAAATGAAAAGATCTTTCACAAGAGATAAGCAATTCTAGTGAACTCGAATCTTCATTCTAGGTTTCGGCAAGAAAATCTCTTTTAAGATATGATGCTACCAAAAATTGTACCTGGTCAATTCCGAGCTTGACGATTGATGATGAACATGAACGTGAACTTTTGGTACCTGAAACAAAGGCGTCGAGGTGTGTCTTTGTTGCCCCTCCAATGCTTAAGTTAAAGAGAGAATTTGTGCGTGAAGCTATAGACTAAAAATTATATATATTGCGTACCTGAATAATGGGTCGAAACCTTATATTTATAGTGGTTGGTAATATAGTTTAAGTAGGACTGAACTGGTTGAATACCTTTGTCCTAAGGAGTCGTCCCTAAGACGGGTGTTGGACATGTGCTATAAGTGTGAAACCTCTCCAATTCCAGTAGTTGTAGAATTCTTCTATGCTTAGGAGCCTTGGGTTGAGGTGGTTGGATAGGGTTAGGATTCAATAGTAGTAGGAATCCTGATATATTGGGTGGAATGGTCATGATTTTGATGAGGGGAAAGGTTCGAGATCATCGCTGTAGGAAGAGGATATATTCTCGAGGATAAGGAACCCCGAGAACACGTATTGGAGAATGATGAAAAATTGCGATTACAGTGGTCGAGCATAGATGATCAACCTCAGAGTCTATACGAAACCCGAGCTATGGGGGTGGAGCATTGATAGTTGGACTCATCGGGCCTATAAGGTCGGGATGCAAGAATGGACCATATCACTGGCCCCCGTGCATCCGTGCTAGAGATTTGAGTAAGGGATGCAGTCATAAAAAGTCCTTGGGATGGGATGCACAACCCTCGTGAAGTCTTCTTTACAAGAAAATCGAGGAACAGGTCATGCAATTGTCATCCTGCTCGAGCTTTCATGCGTCTCAAGCCCGAAGCTATGCCCGAAGATTTGAAGAGCATCCTCGAGGTCGAGGAAGCCGGGGATGACGGTGAAGACGACGTCGAGATATTCGGGGACGACACGGCTCCCGAGGATGAAGATCTAGATTAGGGTTTTTTCCCAGTCTCTGTACCCTGAGCCCCATTTTGATAATTTGGAAAACACACTATTTTCTGCATTTTGTCAAGTATATTGCCCAATCTTTGGGTCTTAATCGATTTTTTTTTAAATATAATCGATTTCTTTTTATTAAATCTCGACGACAAACAAATAGTAATCTCGACAATTCACTCGACGACTAACTCGATCGTAGTAATCTCGACGATTAAATCGACCATAATCAAGTGTTAATCTCGACGATTAGTTTGACCGCAATTAATCCCGAGTTTGTTTAAATGTAAATTTGTAAATGATTGAGGTCGAGATAGCGTATAGTCGGGAATTTACTTCGGGTGCTTGCATGGGGCAAGGTTTGGACATTGGCTCGAGCAAAGTTTGGACGTGCTTGCTCGGGATAAAACTTAAGGTGCTTATCCAAGGATAAGGCTTAGATCGCTTGTTGGAGAAAAAGGCTTAAAAGTGTTTGTCCAAGGACAAGACTTAAGGTGCTTGCTCGAGAACAAGGCTTAGAGTACTTGCCCGAGGAGAAGGTTTACAGTGCTTACCGGAGGACTAGGCTTAAGGTGCTTGCCCGATGACAAGTCTTAGGGTACTTGCCCCAGGACAATGCTCAAGGTGCTTGCATGAGGACAAGGCTTAGCGTACTTACCGGAGGACAAGGCTTAGGGTGTTCGCCCGAGGACAAATCTTAGAGTGCTTGCTGGTGGATAAGGCTCAAGGCGTTTGCTCCAGGACAAGGCTTAGGGTGTTTGCTCTAAGACAAGACTTAGAGTACTTGCCGGAGGACAAGACTTAGAGTGTTTGCCGGAGGACAAGGTTTAGGGTGCTTGCCCGAGGACAAAGCTAGATTGTTTGCTCGATGACAAAGCTTAAGATGCTTATCGGAGGACAAGGCTTAGCTTGCTTGCCTGAGGACAAAGCTTAGAGTGCTTGCCCGAGGACAACCCTCAGGGTGTTTGCTCGAGGACAAAGCTTAGAGTGCTTACTCAAGGACAAGGCTGAAGGTGGTTGACGGAGGACAAGGCGTAGAATGCTTGCCAGAGGACAATGCTCAAGGTGTTTGCCCGACGACAAGGCTTAGGGTGCTTGCCCGAGGACAAGGCTCAAGGTGTTTGTCGAAGGACAAGGTTTAAAGCTTCAATGAAAGAATATAAACTTTTATGGGGACATTATCTTGACACCTAAATGCAAATTAAGCGAAAGTAGGCTCGCAGGCCAGACCAACAAAATGATACGCAAGGGTCGGCTCGCAGGCCCGACCATAAAATTGAAAACAAAAAGTCGGCTTGCAGGCTCGACCAACGAAATGAAATGCAAGGGTCGGCTCGCAATCCTGACCATAAAACTAAAAAAAAAAGGTCGGCTCGCAGGCCCGATTGTAATCTAAAAGCAAAAACAAAAGTAAAATAGGGTATACAAGCCCGACCAACTATAAAAGGAAGGACACAATTTACCAGATGAAGGTAGGGCGAACTACTTGTAGCAGATCTTCAAGTTATCCGCATTCCATGGTCTTGGAAGTGGTCTACCCGAGATATCTCTTAGAATGTATGCCCCTCCTCGAACCTGTCATATTACCTCAAAAGGTCCTTCCCAAATAGACCCGAGCTTGACCACAATTAATCCCGAGCTTGTTTAAATGTAAATTGGTAAATGATTGAGGTCGAGATAGCGTATGGTCGGGAATTTACTTAGGGCGCTTGCATGGGGAAAGGTTTGGAGATTTGCTCGGGCAAGGCTTGGACGTGCTTGCTCGGGATAAGACTTAAGGTGCTTGTCCGAAGATAAAGCTTAGATTGCTTGTTGGAGAAAAAGGCTTAAAGTGCTTGCCCGAGGACAAGACTTAAGGTACTTGCTCGAGAACTACTTGCCCGGGAGTCTTAGGGTACTTGCCCCAAGATAATGCTCAAGGTGCTTGCACGAGGACAAGGCTTAGAGTACTTACCGGAGGACAAGGCTTAGGGTGTTTGCCCAAGGACAAATCTTAGAGTGTTTGCTGGAGGACAAGGCTTAGGGTGCTTGCTCTAAGACAAGACTTAGAGTGCTTGCCCGAGAACAAGACTTAGAGTGCTTGCCCGAGGACAAGGTTTAGGGTGCTTGCTCGACGACAAAGCTAGATTGCTTGCTCGATGACAAGGCTTAAGATGCTTATCGGAGGACAAGGCTTAGCTTGCTTGCCCGAGGACAAAGCTTAGAGTGCTTGCCCGAGGACAACGCTCAGGGTGCTTGCTCGAGGACAAAACTTAGAATGCTTACTCGAGGACAAGGCGTAGAATGCTTTCCCGAGGACAATTCTCAAGGTGTTTGCCAGAGGACAAGGCTTAGAGTGCTTGCCCGAGGACAAGGCTCAAGGTGTTTGTCGAAGGACAAGGCTTAGAGCTTCAATTAAAGAATATAAACTTTTATAGGGACATTATCTTGACACCTAAATGCAAATTAAGCGAAAGTAGGCTCGTAGGCCCGACCAACAAAATGATACGCAAGGGTCGGCTCGCAGGCCCGACCATAAAATTGAAAACAAAAAGTCAGTTTGCGGGCTCGACCAACGAAATGAAATGCAAAGGTCGGCTCGCAATCCTGACCATAAAACTAAAAAAAAAGTCGGCTCGCAATCCTGACCATAAAACTAAAAAAAAAGTCGGCTCGCAGGCTCGATTGTAATCTAAAAGCAAAAACAAAAGTAAAATAGGGCATACAAGCCCGACCAACTATAAAAGGAAGGACACAATTTACTAGATGAAGGTAGGGCGAACTACTTGTAGGAGATCCTCAAGTTATCCGCATTTTATGGTCTTAGAAGTCGTCTACCCGAGATATCTCTTAGAACGTATGCCCCTCCTCAGACCTGTCGTATTACCTCAAAAGGTGCTTCCCAAAAGACCCGAGCTTGACCGCAATTGATCCCGAGCTTGTTTAAATGTAAATTTGTAAATGATTGAGGTCGAGATAGCGTATAGTCGAGAATTTACTTGGGGTGCTTGCATGGGGCAAGGTTTGGACATTTGCTCGGGCAAGGCTTGGACGTGCTTACTCGGGATAAGACTTAAGGTGCTTGTCCGAGGATAAGGCTTAGATTGCTTGTTGGAGAAAAAGGCTTAAAGTGCTTGCCCAAGAACAAGACTTAAGGTGCTTGCTCGAGAACAAGGCATAGAGTACTTGCCGAAGGACAAAGCTTAAGGTGCTTACCGGAGGACAAGGCATAAGGTGCTTGCCCCAGGACAATGCTCAAGGTGCTTGCATGAGGACAAAACTTAGAGTACTTACCGGAGGACAAGGCTTAGGGTTTTTGCCCGAGGACAAATCTTAGAGTGCTTGCTGGAGGACAAGACTTAGGGTGTTTGCTCTAAGACAAGACTTATAGTGCTTGCCGGAGGACAAGGCTTAGATTGCTCTCCGGAGGACAAGGTTTAGAGTGCTTGCCCGAGGATAAGGTTTAGGGTGATTGCCCGAGGCCAAAGCTAGATTGCTTGCTCGATGACGAGGCTTAAGATGCTTATTGGAGGACAAGGCTTAGCTTGCTTGCCCGAGGACAAAGCTTAGAGTGCTTGCCAGAGGACAACGCTCAAGGTGCTTGCTCGAGGACAAAACCTAGAGTGCTTAATCGAGGACAAGGCGTAGAATGCTTGCCCGAGGACAATGCTCAAGGTGTTTGCCCAAGGACAAGGCTTAGGGTGTTTTCCCGAGGACAAGACTCAAGGTGTTTATCGGAGGACAAGGCTTAGAGCTTCAATGAAAGAATATAAACTTTTATAGGGACATTATCTTGACACTTGAATGCAAATTAAGCGAAAGTAGGCTCACAAGCCCGACCAACAAAATGATACGCAAGGGTCAGCTTGCAGACCCGACCATAAAATTGAAAACAAAAGGTCGGCTTGCAGGCTCGACCAACGAAATGAAATGCAAGGGTCGGTTCCCAATCCTGGCCATAAAACTGAAAAAAAAAAAAAAAAAAAAAAAAAAAAAAAGTCGGCTCGCAGGCTCTTTTGTAATCTAAAAGCAAAAACAAAAGTAAAATAGGACATACAAGCCCGACCAACTATAAAAGGAAGGACATAATTTACTAGATGAAGGTAGGGCAAACTACTTGTAGCAGATCTTTAAGTTATCCGCATTCCATGGTCTTGAAAGTGGTCTACCCAAGATATCTCTTCGAATGTATGCCCCTCCTCGAACCTGTCGTATTACCTCAAAAGGTGCTTTCCAAACAGACCCAAGCTTGACCGCAATTAATCCCGAGCTTGTTTAAATATAAATTTGTAAATGATTGAGGTCGAGATAGCGTATGGTCGGGAATTTACTTGGGGTGCTTGCATGGGGCAAGGTTTGGACATTTGCTCAGGCAAGGCTTGGACGTGCTTGCTCGGGATAAGACTTAAGGAGCTCGTTCGAGGATAAGGCTTAGATTGCTTGTTGGAGAAAAAGGCTTAAAGTGCTTGCCCAAGGACAAGACTTAAGGTGCTTGCTCGAGAACAAGGCTTAGAGTACTTGCTCGACGACAAGGCTTAAGGTATTTACCGGAGGACAAGGCTCAAGGTGCTTGCCCGAGCCTGAGGAATTGGATGCGGGATGGGGATCTCGACCAACTGTCACATTTTTCCCATGCTCGAGCTCGTCCTCCATCAATTCTTCCACTAGGGTAATTTTCTCCGCTGCTCGAGCTCGAGCTCCATCTTCAAAATTTGCATGATGTCAAACTTTATTTCCCGAACGCTAGCAACATAGCACTGTCTGGCAGTAGTTTGATTTCCACGTACGACCCCGAGTCCGGTAGGAAACTTCATAGCGAGGTGGAAGGTGGACACAATGACCTTTACCTTATTGAGCAAAGATTTTCCTAGGATGGCGTTGTATGTCATTGATGCCTGAACTACCTGGAAAGATGTGATCTCCGTTATTTGTTCCTTACCAGAACCCAAGGTGAGAAGAAGCTCGACGACTCCCTCCGGGATAATAATACCTTTCCTGAATCCTTGAAGTGGAGTTTACACTGTCTTTAACTGTTTAGGTGAAATTCCTATCTTAGTGAACTCGTGGGAGAATATGTTCGCTGCACTTCCATTGTCAACCAAGATCCTCCTCACTTCAAAGTTTACCACTATTACAGAGATGACCAATGTATCGTCGTGGGGAAAAGATATGCCCTCCAGATCTTTCATTTTCAAAGTAATGTACTCGAGGTTGACATGAGCTGTCCTCGAAGCAGTTGTGTACCGTCGGGCATACTATTTTCATCTGGTGTGAGAATCTCCTCCAGACACGATTCATCTGACAATGATATTAATCGTTTCAGCTGTTGGCTGATCATTACCTCGGGCCTCTGGATCTTTTCCCTTGCCACGAACGTTCCTAGGGCGTTTATCATGACCAACATAAGAACCCAAGAATCTCCTTTTGATGAGGATCTCAATCTCCCACTGCAAGGCCTTGCAATTTTCTGTGGTATGCCCATGATCGCGATGAAAATCACAATACTTATTTCTGTCCCGGGAGTCAGGATGGGACTTCAACCTCGTCGGCCATTTGAACTCTTTTATGTCTTTAATCTCCATCAAAATATTAGTTTTGGAGGTGTTTAGCCTGTGAATGGCATCGGGGGTACCTTCTGTCTCTGCCCGTTCAAAGGTATTTCTTGTCGGGAATTCTTGTCATGGGGCCCTTTTTGTTCGACCTTATCAAAGGTCGGTCTGACTTTCTTTGGATTCAACGTCTCCTCCATATTAATGTATTTTCCCCCTCCGGTTAATAGTTTGGTTACTGATTTTGGTGGAGTTTTTGACAATGACATTTTGAATGCCTCACACCTTATGGCATATGTGAGGGCAGAGACTGCTGCTGTGATATGTAGGTCGGGAGTTTGAAGCCTTTCTTTATTGAACCTCGTCATGAAATCACATAGAGTCTCATTCTGTCCCTGACGAAGTTGCATGAGAGATGATGTTGTCTTCCTGATGCGTTTACTATTTGCAAAAAAGGCAAAGAACTTATCGGCCAAATCTGAGAATGAGAATCTAAAATTGGGTTCTAAGGTCGAGAACTAATCCCTGGCATCGTTAGTCAAAGTTTGCGGGAAAGCCTTACACATCACCTGATCTGGAGCAACTTGTAAATTCATGACGTCAGTATATATGTTGAGATGGTTGATAAGTGATCAGTGCGGGTTTTGCACTTATTTATACCATTAAACTTATGTTTTTGTGAGTTTTCTTTTGTGCATTATTGCTTAATATAGTTATATTCTATTTTGTAGGTGTTCCATTGTCATAATCCCAATTTGGAGAAGAAAACGGAAGAAGAAATAAAGAAAAGATCAAAAGTGCAAAAAAAGAGGACTTGGATTTCGATTCTATATATATATATATATATATTACTGTAGCGGCGCCCAATCTTCAGTCATAGCCGCCGCAGCCGCGCGGACTTAGGAGCCTGTTTGACTATTCTCGCGATTTTGAACCCCTTTTTGGCCCTTTTATATGACTTTTGAATCCATTTATTCTTCATTCCTCATTTTAGAAAAACCCAAGGTTCTCCTCCTTTTCTCTCATTTCTTCTTCTTCTTCTTCTTCTTCTTTTCTTTTTGTTTCCTTTGAGATTTTTGTGGGAAAGCTTGGAGCTCAACAATGGTGGAATAGCTTGGAGAAGAAGACTAATTTAATTTTGAAGACTTCTAACCATTTCTCTCATTATCAATAAGTTTTTTCTTTCTTTAATTTATTTTCCATTAATGAGTTGTAAGTTTTTGTCGGTTATTTGTAAATATTTCATGGGTAACTAAACATTTGTGTGATTGGGGGTTATTTTGGAACCCTAGGTTGATTTTCTAATGATTTGTGCTTTATAGTTCTTGAGATTGATGTGTTTAATCCATTGTGTAAAATGTTTATATTGTTCTTCTTGATTATTTGGGATGACAACTAGATGATTAGGTGGATACAGTGAATACTATTTTGGGATTTATAGTACGTAATCGCTATTTTTACCAAAACCTAGTAGCAACTACATCTCAATAAATTGTGTGGAATTTTCAATTGAATGTTTGTGGATTAACACTTAAGTTAGTAAACCGAGCTTGCGAGTTTGCGCTTAATTCAATTCAACTCTCTTGTGTTAATGCTTTTGTTAAATTAAATCTAGCGAGCTTATCCTAGGTTGTTTAATGAATATGGTTGGGTAAAGAGCTTGTTTTATTCAACTAAAATGTTAGGAGAGTTTGAGGTAATTGAGTTTGTGATTATTCTCGAATTGTTGTTGATCTTGAGAACGAAAATCTTTTTTGAACATTGATAAGAAATTCATTCTAGCGGTGAAAGAGTACCGCTCGATCACATATTCCCTTCTTTTGTTTCCTTTTTATTCTCGTCTTTTCCATTTCCATTTTTTGCTTTCCTTAGTTTAATCCAACCAACTTCCCCCCTCCCCATTTACTTATTTGCGTATTTTACTTTCTTTCCTTGCAATTGACATAATTGAAAACAATCTTCTGCGGGAATAACCCTTACTTACCACATTACTACTTGAATGACAAATTTCACAAAAAGTAATGAAATTATTTTGACGCCCCTTTTGGGCATGTCAATAAGGTCTTTCATCCCATCATACTCTTTTATGCGAGGATACTTGAACCTGTCCGATAGTGGATATGACAATATCTCAAGAGTGAATGGAGTGTTAGGGGTGAAGCATGCCCCGTTGGTATTAGGAGTAGCCCCGCTTTTATCCTTGCTTGGATTAACCTAGCAAGTTTGCCAGAGTCCATGGTCACTGATCTCGAGGCCGAGGCCATATGCATACCTGAGGCCCTCGCTTCATCGACATCATGAACAGGTCGGGAAGCCCGAGCTCGAGCATCGGCCATGAATCCTTCCTCTGGTGCCGGTGCTGGGCTGGCGTTGGTGGTGGATGCGAATTTCCTTGACTCAGCAGTTGAGTTAGTGTAACCATTTGTTGGCGCTGCTCTTCAAAAACTTCGATTGTAACGACTGACGGCGGTGGCGCTGGTATTTCTGATGAGTTTTCTTGAGGAACCACAGGGTTTTAACAGTAGGAGGAGGGTTTAGGACGAATGAGCTTGTTGGAGGAAGACCTGAACGCGTATTAACCATGGCTTTTGGTAGCGATTCCCACAGACGGCGCCAATGATGCTACCAAAAATAGTACCTGGTCAATTTCGAGCTTGACGACTGATGATGAGCACGAACGTGATCTTCCAGTACCTGAAATAAAGGCGTCGAGGTGTATCCTCGTTGCCCCTTTATGCTTAAGTTAGAGAGAGAATTTGTGCGTGAAGTTATAGACTAAAAATTATATATATTGCATACCTGAATAATGGGTCGAAACCTTATATTTATAGTGGTTGGTAGTATAGTTTAAGTAGGAGTGAACTGATTGAATGTCCTCTCTAAGGCTAAGTTGGCAGAGTCAATTAGGTCTTGTGAGGATATCTTGCAATTTCAAGATGAACTGGTTAATAATTTGTACTAATGTGGGGCTTCAATTGTCACCTTAATCATAGACCAAGCGAAGGTACACTACATTAGGAAGTTCTTTAGGATTCTACAATCTATGGAGGTATTGATAATGAAAACCCACGAAAGGGCCTGCTTTCTGAAGCCGAGATGTGTGGTGATCAACAACGCGATCCTTCAAGCTAGTATACATTTGCCCTTGCACTCCATATTCCTGTCATGTACTGAGGTCACATGGCTAAGCCCCCACTCAATTGGCCCCAAATAGGTGAAGTTAAATGGCAAGTCCTAGTTCTTATGGCGTGAGGTCACCCAGGGTGGGAATATGTTCTTTCACATTTTTTAAACAATCTACCAGCCTCGATTAGCCAAGAAGGAATGGTACAAACTTACCCCTTAGGGCTCTAACACATCTTTCATAGTTGGCCTTCACTGGTCCATTAATCACTGGAATAAGTGATGGTTCTGGATTCTAGGAAAGTGGTAAACTGTTGAAGAAAATGCCTTGCCAGCTTGAGTTCTGCTTGTCAAAGTGCCAATGTAGGTAGTTTGAAACTTGAATATTATAATTTTCATTTATTTTTATTTTGTAGACAGCATCTTTAGGTGTAAAATATCCACTTCTAAGTGGGATATTCTCCTTATGATCTACCAGCTCCCCACAGAATTGAAGCACTACTCCAAAGTGATTGACAAAAACATACGCTTCATCAAAACATCCTAATGGCCAACAAATGTTCTTCGCCACATCAATTTTTCAATTTGTATTGTGTTAGGTATTGACACTTAGTTGTCAAACAAACTAAGTTGTAATATTTGTGGTTTCTAGTTTAGGTCTAGTTTGGTAGAAAACCAACTGATACTTGTAATGAAATGTATTAAAATATTGGGCAACTAGTACATAAGTTAAGGGGAGTAGCTTATAGAAATTGTAGTGGCAGGCTGCCATATCTTTCCATATATATATATATATATGTGCTCCATTGTGGAGCTTGTAGTACGAGAGAAACACACAAGAAAATCAATACAAAAATATATTCAAACACCTTCAAAGATGTAGTCTCTTTGGAACCAGCAGAGTAAGTTTGTTTGTGTTTATGTTTTATACTTGTTTTATGTTAATGTTCTTATGTTTAATGTTGCTCATCACTTTTTCCATCTCCCACATTGAAACCACCATTTTGTTGAGTTATTAACTACATTTTATTGAGCCTAAAGCAGCTCCAACTCCCTCGATGTGTCATGTTCTTCACTATGAAAATAGTCATCTGTAGAAGGATCCATCCAGCTTTTCCTCAACCATTGAACTCAAATTTCCGCATTCAACACAAGAATCTGTCTATTCTTTTTTATCTTTTATATTTTTAACATGGTATCAGAGCTTTAAATGATTTTAAGGGCCAAAGAAAAATGCTTCAAAAAATGCTGCCATACTCTGTGCGAAAATCAGATTTCATCACCCTTTTTTTGTCTTGGTATTTTTTATTATTTTCTGAGCACTCTTATAGAGAGTTGCCACATTTTGAGAGCTCTTCCACAGAAGGAAGAAGCCACATTTGTTGTTTCAGCACAGATCTGGGAAGATCAAAGAATCAGGCATAGTTAACAAATAGCTAAACATGTTTTCGGGCATTTTTTTTCAGTAAGAAAAATGCCACTCAGTTTCACTCCAAATCCTCCCTAGTGGTTTTAAAAAGTGACTGGAAGCATGAGGATCAGCAGCAGCTACTCCAGAAACCTTGTAGAGACAGTCCTCTTAACAATGGCTCAAGAACTCTTGGATAAAACCAATTTAAAGGTACTGTGTTTCCGGTGGTGCAAATGGCCATTGAAACCCTGGAGTGACGACCTGAAACATGGCTTAAGAACTCTTTGAAAAAATCAGGTGAAAGCTCTCCCTTGTCTAACACATATAAAAAGAGTGAAGGTTTTATCACTGTAGAAACTATCGTTCTTCTCACGTGGGCCCGATTACTGTCAATTTTTTCCACACGCAAGATCAGCTATTCAACGTACTTTCCTCTCCATTTTTTTCCAGGAAGTTCACTCTCCATTATTGAGTTTTTTCAGATGAATCTCCTTCTTTCTTTCTTTTTCAAGTTCACTTCCCTTTCCAAATATACCACACAAAATGGTAGGGTTACCACAAAACACGGTGTCGAGCAAGGCACCGTGCGTGCGAGACGCTTCTCGCACGGTGCGAGACCGGCGCCTCGCACGGTGCGAGACCGGCGTCTCGCAAGGTGCGAGGCGGGCGTCTCGCACGGTGTTTTTGGTTAGGTTGAATGATGGAAAAATCAATTTCAAAGAATTAAACTTCCATTTTTCGAAGCCCTAATTTGAAACTTCAGATCTTAAATCTATGTTAATCGGATTTTTTCTATCCGATTATTGGAATCTGGTTTGAACTTATATACAGTGGTGGGCTGAATTTGGAAATTAATGCTTCTCGCAGCTAGGGCACTGACTCATTTGGTTGACGTGCTACCCTCCTCGTGTTCTGCTGTGGTGCATTATGGTGCTGTCACATGCTTTGTTGCTCGACTGCTTACTATTGAGTACATGGACTTGGCTGAACAGGTGACAAATTTAATCATTGTTGGTACTTAGTACTTATTAGACTTATGAGAACTGGGTAGTTTTGGATGTACTTGACAATTATCAGGATGAAATTATCTGCTGTGTATGGTTGTTGTTACTATTTTTATTGTTAACCACGTGCTCACACATAGCTAATGGAATATTTTTTGGTGATTTGAGAGTTGAATCTTAACATTGACACTAGATTGACAGAGTGATTGCCAGGAAAATAGATGGTGAGGAAGACGATGGGAAGAAGAAAGATGTAGGGTTACCTAATTGATTGAAGTGGGCTTGGATTGGATTTGAAATGTTTTATAAGTGAGTTTGTAAAGTCCAATGCATATAATTAATTGGTTTTGACACACTAAATATACATGTAAATTAACCTGCCCCCGAGCCCCCACGAGGGGCGCTGCCCCCTCGACCCCTGCGACCTGACCGGGCAGGTCGAACCCCGTTTCGAAGCCCCGAAGCGGCGAAGTGGCAAACTATTTTGCCTTAAAATATGATTTTTCTTTGGCCAAAATGATTGACAGATAATTATAAAATCAACATACATAAAAAAAATTTTGAAATTAATATTTTTTCAAAACTTGACAAAATAGAAATAATCAAATAACATTTTTGATTCATGGTATAATAGTATAGGGTGGAGAGAAGAAAATGGGAGGTGGTGGTGGGGTGCTGATTCTTAAGGGATAGATAAGACTGGGGTATAATAGTATCAGATAATGGGTATTTCATAAATATTCAGTGAGGAATTTTTCACCCATAAATTTTGATTTATAAAAATGTCTCATTCAAGTATTGTATTCTTTATTTTTTATGCTCCCACTCTGCTTTATTTGATTACTCCTATGCATTTTTGGTAATTCTTGGAAGAGGCAGTTGTGATTGGGGGTCTAATGTAAACCTGGAGGTTGCACATGCTCTCTAGAATGGTAAAACTATTCATTTCATATTGCACAAACCTTTGATATCCTACTAGATAGCTGCTTTCTGATACATGTAGATGACTGTTGAATTTGTGTTCCAGGCATGGGAACTTCATGAAAGACAGGAGCTTGTATCACTTAAATATTTGTATACGGGGGGTTCTTTGAAGGTAAAAGGCACCAAGAAACAATATCAACAATATACATTTTTGCACTGATTGAATTTTTTGAAGTAATAGGTTCGTTTATAAATTTTCTTGTTTCTCCTAATACATTTATATATAATTTGGTTAGACACATGATAATTATATCAAGTGTCTATCTCTATGGATTTAGCTCTTTCACACATGATTCTTTGCTTATGAAAGTTTAACTCTTTTACCGTCTTCATTAGGAAATGTTTCTAAATGGTTGTATTTGATGGGAACTTTCTTAATATAAAGTTCTTACCTCAAAATAATTGAACTAATTTATGCATCTCTATCTGTCTATTTGACATTCACCGGTGGCTGGTGGTGGTTGTTATTATACAATATATCCACACATGATTCTTTGCTTTTGAACTCTTCACAAATTCACTTTATGTCAAAATGGGGTTTACTAATTCGCTATCTTTGATTTATTTTTCTTTATCTTTTCCTGTTATTTTTTTTTAAATAACCCATATGTTGCTCACCCCGTAGAGCTGGTCATTTTATGAAGTAATGTTTGTCACCAAGCACAATATGGAATATGAGAAACAACAAGTATAACATACCAGCTTACATGATATTAAATGAAGATATTGCTTTATGTATAGAGTATTTACATATAGCACTTAATCACAAAAAATGTTTAATTGATTGGTCTACATTGTATTATTGATTCTTGTGCAAAAATGTGAAAGAGTAATGGAATCAAGGAAATTCATTAGTCCCATTCTTGTTTGCAAATCGCTGAAATCCCAAACCTAGCATATGGTTGCAATGAGTTAGTTGACTCTGCCAAAAAAATTTTATAGAACAGGAAGATGAACCCAAATATTACTAGCCAACCATAGTATTTTGCTTGATTTTCTTGAAGTTCCCCAGCTCATGGACACGTACATTAGAGAACTTACAGTTTGAAAGAAAAAAAGAAAGTTTGAAAATGTGGCTTCTTTCTATAAATTGACACCATCTGTTAGAATTTATGGATGATTTGATTTTTTGTTTAATTGCAAAGAATGACAATCTGAAGTCAATTCTTTTGGTAATTAAACTCTTTTTATCAATTGAGATCCATATATGTTTGATTTGCTTTATGGATGATTTAGCTTATGTTTAATTGTGAAGCATGAGAATTTGAAGTTAAAAGATTCTTTTGATAATTAAACTCTTCGTTGGTCGATGATGTCTTGTTGGATATTAATAAACGAGGTCTTAATCTACAAAATTTCTCACTCATTGAGTGGTTCGTTTCGCGTGAATATTTGTTAGTTTAGAAGTGGTGGCCTCATTGGAGTTATAATGTTGTTGATGTGCAAAACATAAATGGAATTATAATGGAGTTATTTGTTAGTTATAATTTTTGAAGGTTACGGCTAAGTTGGAAGTATAAATTTTGGCTATGTAACCACTGCTGGAGAAAAGCAACTACAAGTAGTTTAGTCTGGATGGTGGACAAAAATTCTAAATGGAATTATTTTCATTGCATTTTTTTTATCAATTTGATGCAAACTTAGGTAAGTGATGAACTATTAGTTTATACATGATTTCTATCGTTATTTATCACTGTAGAAACATGTATATACCGTGTGGTTTGAGTTTTTTTATAGCATTCTATTTAAGTTTTATTTTGCTCGATATACTCCAAAAAAATAACTAGATATTTTTGTAAAAAAAAAAAAAAAAAAAAAAAGAATGTGAGTGTTGTAAATAAAAAAAATAAAAAAAGTGCGACACAGTGCCTCGCACTGTGCGAGGTAGTCATAACATTTTTTTTTTTTTTTACTATGGGGAAAATACTGGGTTTTACTTTCCTTTAACTATGATGTCACTGAAGACTGATGGATCATTGTGCATAATAGAAGGGAACAGGACACAACCACAACTTAAACCTGCTAATTTTTTCATTTTACTCGTTTCTTAATTTCTTGTACTTGCAAATTTTGATGTTGTGGAATGTATTCTCTTTGACTTAATACTGTGAAGGTATGGTAACTTCAACTCCTAAAGTAGCGGATTTCTTTGGTGGTGCAACAATAGGGACCCATCATTATGAAGGTTGTGACAGAGGATGTATGGCTCTCAGTCTAGACAGTATTATCACCAAACCCCGGATAATCAGGCCAACAATGGCCAAGTTTTCTAAATTCTCTCCAAGAGAACTCCAGGCAGCAGCAAATTCATGGTCAAGAATATCCACATTACTATGCATTTAGAGGGGCTGATTCGTACCAACATGCAACACAAGAGGAGCTCCCAACAATGGCTGATGATGAAATGAAAAACTGGGTTTCAAGAAATTATCCTATTGGAGTAGAAGATGGGGATTTGCCTAGAGGATAATGTAGGAGAATCTGGGCCAATTGGTGTAATGGAGTATGGGGACTTGCAGGCTTTAAGCTTGTCCATGAGCCCAGGTACCCAATCTAGCTGTATTACTGGTTCACAGCACGTTGCACCTGCTATAGCCTTGAAAAATAAGAAAAGGGATTCTGAAAAGGTTTCTCAGAAGCAGATTGTCCATAGGAAATCATAGATACATTTGGGCAAAGGACTTCACAGTATAGAGGCGTCACTAGGTTAATTCTTGTTCCTTGTGTTTTCATCTGCTATTCTTAAACTGGCCCACTCTTTGATTGTGGTATATGTCATGTTTTTCTTTTCAGTTTACAATTTTTTTCTGAACATATTTTCTTGGATTATAAAATGTGAAAACATCTTAGTTTATGATCTTTCTTGCACCAGGCACAGATGGACAGGTAGATATGAAGCCCATCAGTAGGACAACAGTTGCAAGAAAGAAGGTCCAAGAAGGAAAGGCAGGCAAGGTTAGTGATGAAAACACAATCTATTTTTATGGCATTTGATCTCATTCGGTGGATCAAATGCCATCAAAATTTTGTCACTTACCTTTCATCTGATTTTATTTTTTTAAATGATCATGGTTCCGGGGGACAACGTTGTGATCTTCAAAACTTTTTTCCAGTTTATCTAGGTAATTTCTTCTTGGTTTCATATCAATTTTTTTATTACAGTTGCCAGCAAATTAGTATGTTATGAGCATAGTTTTTACAGTTCTGTGTGCCTTTGTGATCTATAAATGTCAAATTTAGGGGGTTATGATATGGAAGAAAAGGCTGCAAGGGCTTATGATTTGGTAGCACTTAAGTACTGGGGACCTTCAACCCATATCAATTTTCCAGTAGTAGTTTAATATTACACAACTTATTGGTCTTCATCTATTATTAAAAAGGTAGAAAAATGATTCTTTGATGTTAACACAGTTGGAAAATTATCAACAAGAACTTGAAGAGATGAAGATCATGTCCAGACAGGAATTTGTTGCTCACTTGAGAAGGTTGCCTTTTTGTCCCTCTGCGAGACATGCACAGTGCATGTCTCGCACTGTGCGAGGCAAACATAATATTATTATTATTATTTTTTTTTTTTTTACATATATATAAATAAAAAACAGGCATTATAACATATACATCCTCCTGTATAGATTTGCCTTTTTTTAGTTATTATTATTATTATTTTTTCTCATTTCATTTCATTTTTTCTCCACTTTCTTATGCTATCAACCATACATCTGTACTTCTCCTCCATTTCTCCCACCCAATCACCCCATTTCCTGCAACTCATATTTGACTATCAACCATACCTCTACCTAGAAATGGTGGCAACGAACAAGAATGAAACTTGTACAACAAGAGAAAAGAAAGGGAGAAGAAAGGAGAGAGAACACAGAGAAATTGGAGGGAGAAAATATGAGTTTATTTAATAATTAAGAATATCAATTACAATGTATAAGCTTCTATGATTTAACCTCAACTAATTTAAGTAGGAAATAACCAATAAAATATTAGAGAATGTTTAAAATAATTATTTAAAAAAAGTGTTGCATAAAATGCTCCTGTTTAATCCCCATTTTAAAACTATTTTCAATCATATATTATTCGAATAAAATGATTTTAAATGGCTTTCAATCAAGAGTTATGCTAATCTTCTGTCTTTTTTTCCCCTCCCCGATGGTGTTCTTTGGTAAAAATCACTTTGATTTCAGGCTGCTAGGAATTGTTGATTATTCAAGCTATGAAAACATAAATGTTTTCAATACTAATACAAATAATTTTTTATGTATCTACGCTATTGCATACTCAACTAAATCATGTCACGTGCATTGCACGTGCGTTTACTAGTAGTCTTAAAAAGTAGCTAAAAATCTGAGTTTCAGTGTTGCAAAATGTTGAAAATTTTGAGGTGTACTAGCAGCCTTCATTGTTTTAAATGGCTGATCATTCTTTCACAAACAAGAGAGAAACCAGACAACGGGAGTTAAATGATGAAGAAGAAGCTGAAATCAACTCAAAATTGTGTTTAAAATGGTTGAATTTCAGTGAAGAAATCTGGAGTTTAAATTGTGAAAAACCGGTATTGAAATGTTGATATACGATGAGCTATTGTTTGAAACTCAAATCTGGTATAAATATGGCAAAATTCGATATGGAAAAGCTCAGAATCCGGTAAGTGCCAAAACAAAGCTATATCCGGTAAGCAAACCAAAAAATCCGGTAGTGTGTGAATATATTGAAATCTAGTATGAGAATATTCCATCAAATGCTGAAATCCGGTATGTATTGAAAAAAATCCGGTAAGTTGATTAAATCTAAATCCGGTATGCTAAAGCCAATTCCGGTAAGTCTCAAACTATAAATTCGGTATTATATCAAAATTTGGAAAAATTCGATATTTCAAAGGCACAATTTCAGCACCTTTCAGCAGCAGCAAATGGCAAAAAAAATGAAGAAAATGAAGAACAAAATTGGTGAAGAATAGATCGAATTTTTTGAAGACTTTGACACAAAAAATATGTTTTTCCAATCTAAGTGTCAAATAGGAGTTTGTTGGGTATTGACACTTAGTTGTCAAACAAACGAAGTTGTAATATTTGTGGTTTCTAGTTTAAGTCTAGTTTGGTAGAAAATCAACTAAGCATGTGATAAAATGTATTAAAATATTGGGCAATTAGTACATAAGTTAATGGGAGTAGCTTGTAGAAATGGTAGTAGCAGGCTGTCATATCTTTCCATATATATATGTGCTCCATTGTGGAGCTTGTAGTACGAGAGAAACACACAAGAAAATCAATACAAAAATATATTCAAACACCTTCAAAGATGTAGTCTCTTTGGAGACCTTGGAAGTCTCCTCTGCTGGTTCAATAACCAGTAGAGTGAGTTTGTTTGTATTTATGTTTTATACTTGTTTTATGTTAATGTTCTTTATGTTTAATGTTGCTCATCACCTCTCCCATCTCTCACATTGAAACCACCATTTTGTTGAGTTATTAATTTCATTTTATTGAGCTTAAAGCAGCTCCAACTCCCTCGATCTGCCATGTTCTTCACCATGAAGATGGTCATCCTGTAGAAGGATCCATCCAGTTTTTCTTCAAACCATTGAACTCAAATTTCCGCATTCAACACAAGAATCTGTCTATTCTTTTTAATCTTTTATATTTTTAACATATTGGACTGAATAATGTTTCAAATATTAACACTTTTTATCTTGCTACAAAAAATTCCAAAAGGGCTTCCTCGAGGCCTCTGATGTACCAAATAAGGTAAGGTGGCTCTACAACTGTCAAAGAACTGAAGACCTTATTTGTTATTGATAGAGAGCAGAGGGATCTCCTCGTATGGGCAAGTAGGAGACTAGCCCCATAAAATAATTTGATTGAAGAAGCAGGCTAGTTGCAGAGGCCCAAGAAAAGGAAAGCATCTGAGGCTCCTAGGCCTTCCCCTTCTACTCCCACGTTTGTTGCTCCTCATCCACCTCCTGAAATCCTAACTAGGTTCTCCATCGGGTTCTCCATCGAGGTTAATATAGTTTAGGATGAGGAGAATGGGGGGCTTCAATATAGTGCCCCAAATTTTAGGATTTGGATTTATTACCAAAACGTACTTTTTAGGTATTTAAAATTCGGTTTAAAATAAATTTTTCCTTGTTTCCACTTTATTTCGTAGATTATCCATATGTTGTTGTACAAGTTCCAAAAACTAGCATAAATAGATTGGTTGAGTTAGTTAGCTTTGGTTCGTTGAAGAAACGACAGTAAAACAAAAGATGGAAATGGAGGCCAGCTTACCTTAATGTAGTTCAACCCTACAACGCACTACCTAATAATCAAGTTCAATTGGACCATCATATGGGTTCAAAATTCTATGAAAAAAAAAAATTATATCATTTCCTAAAATCATTCAAATACAACATAGTAATTTTTTAGAATTTTCCAACACTATTTAGGTATATAATTGAACACTCAATCACATGTAAAAAGTTGTTCTAGGTGTACAATGAACACGACATGAAAAATGGCATCAATTATCCCACGGATCTCCAAATGACTTGAATTCAAAGCCAACGGATAGAGGACTCAGGGATTTTTAAACCCCACTGGTCTCAACCAAAGCTTTGCCAAATCCATTTCGGGGGACAATTTGAAGATTGGAAAGCTAAATTTTCTACTTTACGTGTTTACATGTCCAAATCCACACATCACTCACATTTTCATGCCAAAAATCTTATGCTAACATGCCATATTAACATAATTTAGTAAACATCAATTCATATTATTAAGATTAAATCTAATTTCATGCAGAAATGAAGTATAAGCTCATAACACGAACAATCTTATAAATCAATTATCCTAATCTTAACTTTAAAATGCATGAAAGTAAATCGTACACATGGGAACCTTAGACTTTGATTTGATTTTCCTCCCATTGATTTCTCCACAATCCATATCATCTATATCCATCCACGACCCCTTATCAATCTAACAATTTTCACAGAGTAAGAGTGAGCATAAATCCCCGTAAATTTCTTAGGTGCAACTCCTTTAAACAAATATGCATGAATACATGTAAAAAAAAAAAAAAAAAAATCATACCATAGACATTTTCACGTGGTTGGATTATGAAATCCTTGATTCAAAAGAATCCCTTGAGGTTGTAAAAATCTGTTATGACCAAAAAACTTTAACATTTGTGGTTCATAACTTACAATTATACTTATTAGACATTAAATATACAAAAACATTAATAGGAAAAATAAATTTACACCACTTACATCGATTCTTGATATAAAAAAATTATTTGCCTTGAATAATCAAACTTGTAATAACAAATCCTTATTTTTCCTTGCTACAAATAAACTAAAATTAACATAATTTTGAGACGAAGAGAAAATCATATTCAGATTTGAGGAGAAATGGGGTAAAAAGTGGCATTTCTTCATATAACATCTCTCTTTAATGAAAATCTAAATGGGACAGTTATTGCAATCATAAACATTGTTTAATTGAAAACGTGCTTCTTAAATCTTTGAAATTCGGGTTATATTATTATTATTTTTCTTAGTTTTATTTATTTATTAGATTATCCTTACGTTCTAGTACAAGTTCAAACAATTAACATAAACAAATGGGTTAAATTAGTAAGCTTTGATTTGTTGAAAATGAAATTAAGCCCCTGTTTGATGCACATTATTTTGGAAAGAATGCATTTTTTTGGGGTGATGTAATAGTGAATATGTGGTTGAAAAAGTTATTGATGTTATGAAAAATATTATTTTATTGAAAAATGTGTGGTTGAAAATGAGTAGAAGAATGAAAATTATAATTATAATGTGTATCAAACATGGGCTAAAATGAAAGATGGGAACGTAAGCTAACTTCTTTTTAACATAGTTCAACCCTACAACCTTATTTAACGATTAAGCTCAGCTAGACCATTAGATGAGTTCCAAAATTTATGAAACTTTTTGAAGAATTTGCTAAACTCATCCAAGTACAGCATAGCCCCGATTTTAGCCATATTTTCTAGAAAATCATTTTTTTTTAAACTCATTTTTAATCACATATTTTCAATGTTCTATAATTTTTCAAACAAATCCAAAATATTTATCTACTTTTTAACTACACAATCTCCCAAAAAAAAACCATTATTACAAGACTCATTTTTCGCAAAAATAAGGCTCAAAACAAAGTTTTAGTAAAATTTCAAATTTTTCCAACATCATTTAGCCACTCAATTGGAGACCCAATCACACGCCAAAAGCTTTTCTCGAGTACATTGAACATATCACACGTAAAAGGACATAAATTATCTTACCAACCTCCAAATGAGTTGATACCGAATCCAACAAATAAGGAGTCATAGGGCTTTCAAACCCATTTGGTATCATCCAAAACTTTCAGAATCCAATATGAGGTGACAATTTAAAAATTGAACAAAAAGTTAAAATTTTTACTTTATGATTTACATTTTCAAATCTACACATCCAATCACATTTCAATAATAGAACTTATGCCAAATAATTAAATAAACATCAATGCGCAGAGCTATATAGAAGTCTAATTTCATTCCCAAATGAAGTACAAACTAAAAAATGAAAAATCTTTTAAATCCATTATCTTAGTTTTAATTTTAAAACACATAAAAGTAAATCCTACACATGAGAACCTTGGACTTTGATTTGATTTCCCTCCCCCTTGTCATTACCCTTTTTATAGGGTTGCTTTGCTTTTCGCTTTTTTTATTCAATATCATATTTTTATTCAGTCTCGCAAGCTTGTTGTTTGTATAGCCGTTCCGCATGAATGTATGTAATTAATTCCGCAACATAACTCGCAAACTATAACAGTTCATTATATATTTGTAGCAAAAGAAATAAAATTGAAATGAATTATGTTGTGATTTTTACTTACAAGCTTTTTCTCATATAGCTACAATATAGACATTTTTCATGACAATTTTTTGAATATGGGCTCGCCCTATGTAGTCTACTTTTGTGGATGGATTTTAGAGCCTTTTGGTATTGATTCTTAAAATCAATTCTCATTTTCAACCATACATTCTTCAATAAAATAATATTTTTCATCACATCAATAATTTTTCCTCTTTTTTCAACTACACATTTCTCATCATATCACTTTTCAAAAATCAATTCTTACCCCCAAAAATCACTTCCAAACACCCTCTTAATCTCAGCTTTCCCTTGATGGAACAGACCTCGCCTTGAAATGGGATTTCCTTGGCCGAATGGACCTCGTATTCAATTAAAGTTACAATATATGCAAAAATGGGTTCTCCTTTTTAGCTTTTTTTTTCAGCATATCTTTCATTGTCGTGATCTTGCTTCAATTTCAGCTTTGGTTAATTATTTTAGCAACCATGTTTTCCCTAGTACTTTCAAAGTCATCCTTACTCGAAATAGGTTTCTCAACCTACCTTCACAACATCAGATACTTGCTTTCCCAAACGAGACTTTTTCATGCATGTCCTTCTACCTTTAAATTATCAATGAGGTGTTGAATACTGGAACTGAGGTAACATTCGCGTCCAGCTGTTTGGTTATCCTTGACATTGGCTATACCCCTTGGGGTTTCAAACTTCATTCATAGGTGATAATTGGAGATTACTATTGATAAGTGTGTTTTTGCACACTTATTTAATACCTAAATATGTTTTATTGATCAAATGAATGAAATTCTATTCACAATTACGTAATATTTGTTTTTGTAGGCCAAAAATCACTCCAGGAAATAGAACAAGGGAAAATGAGGGGGAAAATGGCTAAAAGCGTACAAAAAACATGAAGTTGGGGACCAAAGTGAACAAGAGAAAAAAATTTGAGGATTTGGGATGCAATTTTTGGATGGGAAATTGATATAAAAGTTAAAATTCAAGGACCAAAATGTACAAGATCAAAGTTGGAGGACGTGTCATGCAATTATCTAGGGGACTTAGCTGCAAAATGGCTAAAAATCCAAATTTTGGCCTGTTGACAGAGGTTGGGCACTACTTGTTAGGTTTGGGACCATTTCGTATCACTTTCCAAACTATGAGGACCGAAGCTGTAATATTCACTAGGTTTTAATATAAAAACCAGAATTGGGTTTTTCTTTTGGGGGTTCGATTCTTCTGTTTTGTTTCTTTTGCTTTTTCTTTTTCATTTTCCTTTCTTTCTTCTTCTTTCCTTTTTCTTTTCTTTTTCTTTCCACTTTTACTTGTAATTTTTGGAGCAAATCAAGAGCACACAAAGGGGACTAAATCAAAGAAAGATGGAAATTAATTAAGGAACTCAAGATTCAAGCAAATCAACAAAAAGAGGTTTTATCTTTAATCTTGTATTTTCTTTATTATTTTCTATCCCTTGCAATGTATTGTATGGACTCCTTTATTATCATATATAAAATGTATTAATTATTTGTGTTATGATTTATGGTAGTAACTTAACTTAACTTAACCTAACCTAACCTAACTTATAATTATTTTTAATATTTGCTCTTTGATGTTAATTTGTTTATTCTCATGTGTTTCTACTATTGTATTTATTACATTTTCAGTTATGCGGACAATGAATGAATGTGTTTAGTGAATTCTACATCGTTCAAGAGAAGATTGTGTATTTTAGACCAAATGGTAGAAACTCTAGGTTTGTGGATAAGGATATACTCCTAGCCCTAGGTGACTCATTGAGCTATTTTCACAAATCTTGAATGTGGTTGTATGGTTTTAATCGACATAGAGATATAGTAGGATAAACCAATCAATTAGGGTTAATTTCACTCTAGGGAGGTAATTAGATAAAATTGGAAGATCGGGTGATATGATCCAGGAGTCGAGCTCGACGAAGATGAGTCCAGAGCGAGACCCGTTAATTATCGAAGGAGGATTGATGACACGATCAAGGCAAAAAGGGTAAATCAAGCAATGAGACTACTTGTGCAATCAACGAGGGACGATACCATGATCTACGCAAGAAAAGAAGAAAGTTTTATGTTGGGATCAAAATTCGAAACCATTTGGATCAACTTGATACAAGCAACGGAAAATGAAGGCCAAATTGATAACCATGCAACTGCATAGTTATCCCAGCCATGCGATCGCATGGCCATATATCGAAAGCCAAGAGGGAATTTTTAGGTCTTCTATGCGATCGCATAGAAATACTCCTTGCAGTCGCATAGAACAAATCTGGGTTGAATTATTTCCTTTTTAGCCTTTTTTTCCTAATTGGACTAGAATTATATTATTAACATAATTTGTAATAGTCTAGTTGATTGATGCACGTTTTTTTTACTAGTTTTAGGTCTCGTATAAATATTTTTCATATTTCATTGTATTACAACTTTTGACAATTTGATAATTAATTTGAGAGACAATTGTGTTTTGTTCTTCGTTCTTCATTGAACATCGTGAACTTATAAAGATAATCTTGTGACGTTCAACATCGGGTGTGGATCATGGGTTGTGTAATCAAGAAGGTCATTCAAACTTCGTTTTTGTTTGGTTGCTTGGTTCATCGTTCTTGATTCAAACTCTAAACCGGATTATTCTTTAAACTTTCTTGGGATCTCAATCTTTTATGGGATTGTGTAGTGATCGTTGTTATGTGGTTTTCATTAGTTTGTATTAGAGCACGGCTCCAAAATAATCAAGGTTATATTTTTTATTTGTTTTGAGTTTTGTTTCTTTTTTTTTCTATTGTTCTTCGAGTCAGTAATAGTTTTTCAGTTTTGATCCAAAAAAATACAAAAAAGAGTCAACATTTTTTTTGGGCTATTTAAAAGTCCAAATAATTCTCATTTGTTTCGCTAGACTTGTAGTCGAATTTTCGAGTTAAAAAAATCCAAAATTTTAAAAAACAATTATATATTCCGAAAATTTTCAGCAGTTTTCTATCTCCAGTTTTTTAGTAAAAAAAATTCAATTCAATCTCATTTATTTGGTTAGCGAGAATTCCTTGTTTTATTTCAATTCTTGTCTTCTTGAGTTATTTTCTTCTTTGACTTCGAATTCACAATTCTTGACACACATCCAGTTTGGATCCACGGGAATACATATTTGGTTGAGTTCACTTTGTTCTTTGGAGTACTTGGACGAGAGCACTGAGTGGAAAAAAGACAGAGTGATGAGATTAATAGAGGGAAAAAGTCATTAACTGAGTGATACACGATTGATTATTTTGTGAGGCGGAAATTCTATAGATTTAGGATGTCAGACAGAGAGGGTTCTAATTCAACCAGGCAGCCGAATCAAAACAAGGTCTGATGGTAGATGATATAATAAGGCGATTTGAGATGGTGTTTGGGGATGTGACTGAAAGGTTTGATAGGTTAGATACATCGATGGCAAATCTTCATAGAGGACAATAGAATGCAAGGAGACCGGGTAGGAGAAAGCCTAGGGTGGAAACGTATGTTGACTATGAGTATGGTAATGATTTGGATGAGGGTGCATCGATGGCGGGTAAAATGGGTAGGATGAGAAATAGAGGAGGTAGGTTTGAAAGAAGGGGTATGAACAATTATGGAGATAAAGTAGATGGGAATATGGGCAATATTAAAATGTCAATTCCACCGTTTAAGGGAATGAGTGATCCGGAGGCTTACCTAGAGTGGGAGAAGAAGGTAGAGTTGATATTTGAGTGCTATAACTATTTGGAGGAAAAGAAGGTGAAAATAGCAATTATTGAGTTTGTTGACTACGCCATAACTTGGTGGAATCAGGTGGTTACATCAAGGAGGAGGAATCGGGAACAAGCGGTTAGTACTTGGGATGAATTGAAAACTATCGTGCGGAAGCAGTTTGTACCTAGTCATTATTACATGGAGCTGCATCAGAAATTACAAGGTTTGTATCAGGGTTCGAAAAGTGTAGAAGACTACCATAAAGAAATGGAAATCTTGATGATCAGGGCGAATGTGGAAGAGGATCGGGAAGCCACCATGGCTCGTTTCTTAAATGGGTTGAACAAAGACATTGCTAATATCATGGAGTTGTAGCATTATGTGGAGATCAAAGATATGTTGCATGTGGCCATGAAGGTGGAGAAATAGTTGAAGAGGAATGGACATCTAGACAACTATTGGGTACTTCGGGTTTTAATTCCACTTAGAAACCAAGGTGGGATAACAAAGGAGATGGAGCTGTTTCGAAAGGAATGACTGAAATTCCAAGGGGGAAAGATAAGAGTGCTAGTAGAATAACACCTAAAGTAGAGCCACAACCAACCAGGAATCGGGATATCAAGTGCTTCAGATGCTTGAGGTCAGGACACATCGCTTCTCAATGTCCAAACAAAAGGACAATGATCTTGTGCAATGAAGAGGTGGTGATTGATAGTGAAGAAGATTATGAAGGCATGTCAGCATTGGAAGAGGTTGGTGATGGGGACAAATTGGAGTTTGCTGTTGGAGAATTATTGGTCACGAGGTGAGCTCTCAATACTCAAATCAAGATAGATGACTTGAAGAGCAAAGAGAAAACATATTCCATACACATTAACAATCAGATATGTAGCATGATCACTGATGGTGAGAGTTGTACTAATATGTCTAGCAAAATCTTGTAGAAAAATTAGGATTAACTATATTAAGACACCCTAAACCCTATAGGTTACAATTGTTAAATGAAAGTGGTGAAGTTAAGGTGAATAGAAGGGTGGTGATTAATTTTTCTATTGGTAGTTATTGGGATGAGATCATGTGCGATGTGGTACCTATACATGCGGGACATATTTTATTGGGTAGACCATGACAATATGATCGAAAGGTTATTCATGATGGATACAATAATCGATATAGTTTTGTTAAGGATGGGAGGTCCATTACCCTTGCGCCATTAACACCGGCACAAGTGTATGAAGACCAAATCAAATTGAAAAATGAGGAAGAAAGAAGAGTGAAAGAGTTAGAGAAAATGAGTGAGATGGGGAGTATGAGGCTAGTAGAGAGCAAAAAAGAGTGGAGCCACATGAGAGAAAAGAAAGAGGGTCGTTCGAGAAGAGAGAAAAGTCAAAAGTAAATTTCTTTGCATAAGGGAGTGAGTTGAAAAGAGTGATAGTTGAGAGGCAACAAATGATATTGTTAGTTTATAAGGAGTCATTCCTCAATCTTAAGGAACCTAACCCACTCCTCCCTAGTTTGACTATCTCTTTGCTGCAGGAATTTGACGATATTTTCCCGAAGGACATGCCTAGTGGGTTACCACCCATTTGAGGCATTAAACACCAAATTGACTTCATTCCTAGAGTTGTCATTCCAAACCGACCAACTTATTGAAGTAACCTCAAGGAGACAAATGAACATCAGAGGCAAGTGGAGGAATTGATGAGCAAGGGATATGTGAGGAAGAGCATGAGTCCATGCGCAGTTCCAGTGCTACTTGTGCCAAAGAAAGACGGGACTTGGAGGATATGCGTGGATTGTAGAGTCATCAACAATATAACGGTAAAGTATCGTCATCCTATTCTCAGGTTAGATGATATGTTGGATGAATTATATGTCGCTTGCATATTTAGTAAAATTGACATTAAAAGTGGATACCACCAAATTTGAATGAGGGCAAGTGATGAGTGGAAAACTGCTTTTAAAACTAAATATGGCTCGTATGAATGGTTAGTAATGTCATTTGAACACACTAATGCACCGAGCACTTTTATGCGATTCATGAATCATGTTTTGCGTACTTTTATAGGTAAATTTGTAGTGGTTTATTTTGATAGCATCTTAGTTTATAGCAAGGACCTTAATGAGCATGTAGAACATCTTAGGTCGTCGCTTGTGATATTGAGAAATGAACAACTGTATGCTAATTTTAATAAATGTACATTTTGCATGGAGAATGTTGTTTTCTTAGGATTTGTAATGGGTGCCAATGGAGTAGAAGTATATGACGAGAATATAAAAGCTATTAAAGAATGGCCAACACCTAAAAACATAACTAAAGTTAGGAGTTTTCATAGTTTGGCTAGTTTTAATAGGTGTTTTGTGAAAAAATTTAGCACAATCACTATGCCACTCACAGAGATTGTTAAGAAGAGTGTGGGATTTCATTGGGGTGATGAATAAGAGCATGCATTCAATACAATTAAGGATAGCTTGTGTAAGACATCGATTTTAGCACTTCCTAACTTTGGTAAAACTTTTGAAATTGAGTGTGATGCATCAGGAATAGGGATTGGAGCAGTTTTAATGCAGGACAAAAGACCGATAGCCTATTTCAGTGCAAAGCTAAGTGGAGCAGCACTCAATTATCCCACCTATGACAAAGAGTTGTATTAACTTGTTCGAACCTTGGAGACAATGGCAACACTACCTGTGGCCCAAAGAGTTCGTCATTCACACAAACCATGATTCATTTAAGCATTTACGAGGTTAGGGTAAGTTAAACAAAAGACATGCAAGATGGATAGAGTTCGTAGAGATTTCCCATATGTCATCCGGTACAAGCAAGGTAAGGAAAATGTGGTGGCGAATGCATTGTCTCGAAGGACTGCACTATTGACTTCTCTTAATTCTAAATTGATTGGTTTTGAATATATTAAGAACATGTATGCTAGTGATCTAGATTTTTCTGATATTTATTTATCATGTAACAAAGGGGCTATAGATAAATTCTTTAAGTAGGATGGATATTTGTTTAAGGAAAATAAGTTGTGTGTTCCTAATTGTTCAATGCGAGAGTTATTAGTGAGGGAAGCACATGGTGGTGGATTGATGGGATATTTTTGGGGTTAAAAAGACTTTAGATATGTTGGTGGAGCATTTTTATTAGTCTACGATGAAAAGAGACTCGAGAGAGTATGTAGTCGATGCATAATTTGTAAAAGGGCTAAGTCTTGTATACACCGTTACCTACACATAGTGAACCATGGGTTGATATTTCTATGAATTTTGTTTTGGGTTTACCTAGGACTAAGAAGGAACGAGATTCGATATTTGTGAAGGTAGATATGTTTAGCAAGATGGCATATTTTATAGCATGTCATAAGACTGATGATGCCACTAACATTGCGGAGTTATTCTTTAAGGAATTAGTGTGTTTACATGGGGTACCTAAGAGCATAGTTTCTGATCAGGATGTGAAATTTTTGAGTCATTTTTGATGGGTTTTGTGGGGTAAGTTAGGCACTAAACTTTTGATTTCAACAACTTGTCATCCACAGACCGATGGTCAGACTGAGGTAGTGAATAGGACCGTCACACAACTATTGCGCACTGTAGTTAATAAGAATTTGAAAATTTGGGAAGAGTGCCTACCTTTCATAAGGTTTGCATATAATAGGGTCACGCATTTTACTACTTCTTTTTCACTATTTGAAATTTTTTATAAAAGGCCGAGTTGTTGAAGTCACTCCATGAAAAGGTAAGGTTGCAAATTGAGAATAAAACCAAACACTTCGCATCATGATGAGCATGATTTATTCAACGAACAAATGCATCTGAACCATAGTTTTCGGCTTGCTCTCGGGCATTCTTGAGTGTTTTGATAGGTGTATTCGTGTTATTTTGTAGCCTTGACAACTTTGAAGAATATGAAACATTTTAAAGCTTGAATTAAGGTTGACGATGGATCACAAAAAGGGACATGGAAGGTTAGTGAAGAAAAATGAGAAAGAGCTAGTAAAGAGGCATAAAAATTGGAATAGAAAATCAAGACAGAACATTGGATGCCACGGCGTCCAAAAATAGGAAAACAGGAGCTGCCAACAGAATACGCGGCGCCATGGCGCCCTCTGTGCGAGAAAATCGAAAATTACGGTTTTGAAATATTTTCTCGGCCCATTTGAGTCCAAATATGTCCAAACACTCCAGGGATATAAAAGTCACTGTAAAAACCTAGCAAGTGTGGTTGGCTGCTCGAGAAGAGAAAGAGAACATAGAGCACTTGAAGAGGAGATTTTGGGGAAAACCATTGAGATTTGAAGAAGAAGATAAAGATGAATTGCTGGGAATTCTTGGTTGCGTCTGTTAGTTTGATTTTCCTTCCAATATTCTCAAGAAAACATGGTGAATTCGTTTATGTTGATTTCAATTTATAGCATGAACTAAATTTCTGTTCTTCTGGGAAAACGATGTAATCTAATTCCGACCTATGCTTGATTTTTCTATGCTAGTTTGAAGTAATTCTCCTTTATGTTTGTCCGATTTATTCTGAATTTATTGCTTCTAATTAATTGGCCATTAATTAGATGATTTTAATCTTGTAATTTGCTGTCGAAAGAGGGAATTATAAGATAGATCTTGAATATTTCGGCATAGGTTATTATAGTTATCGAAAGACTTGTATGATCCTATGTAGTGTTTAAAATCATTGGACTATTTGCTTTCTTATGTTATTAATTTTCCATATCCTTATGTAAATTGATAAATAAGATTTTTATCCACTTGACTGTCGAAAGAGACTTTTGGATTACATGTCGATTTGCTAACAAACAGAAAGAACTACATTAAATTGGTTAGATGAATAAAGCATAGTGAGGAATTAGGTGAATTCGATTTCCTAGAAGCTTTCCATCCCAATTAATTCGACTTTAAAGTGACAATTTTCTCTTCCTTTAAACAAGTTTCTTAGTGTTAATTTTATTTCAAATTGCAACTACAAAAATCTCTGTGATTCTCCTAAAAAAAATTGAGATTAACATAATTTCGGTACTTGTCAAAAGCAAGATACCAATCCCTTAGGACGATACTCTTCTCATCACTTTATTATAAAACTACGATATTGTGCACTTGCAGTTTGGCCGATCAAGTTTTTGGCGCCGTTGTCGGTGATTAGTTTATTCTTATTTTTGCCAATATCGATACTAAGTAATCTTGATTTTAATTTAGGATTTTATTTCAATTTATTTTATTTTATTTGTGTTTTTCAGTCTCTCCGGGTAGGTTTTTGACGTTGGATGCGCCGTGCTAGAACTTGTGACATTCTTCCTTTTGATCCGGAAATTGAAAGAACTTTGGATTTAATACATTTACCTGTAAATGAACGAGGTAGCTTAGATGGTAAAAGAATGGCCGAGTTGTTGAAGTCACTCCATGAAAAGGTAAGGTTGCAAATTGAGAATAAAAACAAACACTTCGCATCACAAGCAAACAAGGGTCGGAGAAGCGTGATATTTGAACCTGGAGATTGGGTCTGGGTATATTACAGAAAAGAGTGATTTCCAGAGCAGGGAAAATCAAAGTTGTAACCACGAGGAGATGGTCTATTTCAAGTTGTGGATAAGATCACTGACAACGCATACAAATTAGATCTTCCAGGTGAGTCTAATATTTTAGCAACTTTTAATGTTTATGATCTCTCTCTCTCTCTCTCTCTCTCTCTCTCTCTCTCTCTCTCTTTGATGTAGGTACAAATTCGATGTCGAATCCTTTTGAAGAGAAGGGGATGATATGATCCAGGAGTCGAGCTCGACAAAGACGAGCCCAGGACGAGACCTGTTGATTATCGAAGGAGGACCGATGACGCGATCGAGGGCAAAATGGATAAATCAAGCAATGAGACTGCTTGTGCAATCAATGATGGACGATACCGTGATCTATGCAAGAAAAGAAAAAAAATTTATGTTGGGATCGAAGTCCGAAACCATTTGAATCAACTTGATACAAGCAATGGAAAATCGAGGCCAAATTGATAACCATGCGACTGCATAGTTATCCCAACCATGCAATTGCATGGCCATATACCGAAAGCCAAGAGGGGATTTTCATGTCTTCCATGCGACTGCATAGAAATACCCCTTGCGGTCACATAGAACAAATCTGGGGCCGAATTATTTCATTTTTCGCGTTTTTTCCTAATTGGATTAGAATTATATTATTACCATAAATTGTAATATTCTAGTTTATTGGTGCACGTTTTTTACTAGTTTTAGCTATAGTATAAATACTTTTCATATTTCATTGTATTTCAACTTTTGACAATTTGATAATTAATTTGAGAGTCAATTGTGCTTTTTATTCTTCGTTCTTCATTGAACATCGTGAACTTACCAAGATATTCTTGTGGCATTCGACATCGGGTGTGGATCATGGATTGTGTAATCAAGAGGTCATTCAAACTTCGTTTTTATTTGGTTGCTTGGTTCATCGTTCTTGGTTCAAACTCTAAACCAGGTTATTCTTTGGACTTTCTTAGAATATCAATCTTTTGCGGGGTTGCGTAGTAATCGTTGTTGTGTGGTTCTCATCATCGGGTCTAACATCGAAATTGAGTAATTCATTAATTGGCTTGTGGAGAAATTAATTAGGCGACGGTTAAGCGAAACCATGAATCCCAACCACGTTTTCCTCCAAAATTTTCAAATGTTTATGTTTTTCTTATTTTGTAGATTTTAGTTATTTTTCCAAAATCAAAATATTTTATTGTGTGTGTTTGTTTTCATTGTTAGAATTAAATTTATTAAAGTTGCGTAATCGAAAGTAGACATTTCTCGAGAGATCGACAATTCGGACTCAAAAGGTCTACCTTATTACTTGAACGCGATCCATGCACTTGCGGCGTATATTTTAGCGAACAAGTTTTTGGCGCTGTTGTTTTTTTACTTTGATTACCACTTTAGTTAATTTTAATTTTAACCATTTTTTATTTACTATTTTTTTTTTTTGGCTAACCCCCGTATTGCTAATCCATCTTGTGTGTTGTATTTTCCCCACGTACTTTTCAGCTTTCTATGCATGATTCTAATATTGGTAAAGTAACAAAACTTGTGCAATGAATAATCTCTACACGGACTATAAGGATATGCTTGGAGGACATTCAAGTTGTGATATTTGCTACGCGAGGCATTGTACTAAGCAATGCTTATTTTTGTACACTAATTTACACACATAAAAACTTCTTGAATTTCAAAAAAATTTGAAGTGTCGAAAAAAAGCAATTAACAACTCTTATGAGGAGTACATGCTCTTGGGAGATTATGTGTCTAACGACTCGGATGAGGACATTAAGCTTGTAGGAGATGGTCCTCATCTACTGAATGTAAAGGTTATTGCAAAGTATTTCAAAGTACTTTCCAAATTGGATGAAAGTGACATGCTTATGGGAGATTATATGTACTGGGATGGATTTCAACAATGGGGGTTCAATCCACTTGAAGGAGTCAATGAGACCAACTTCTCACTGTCTGTGGATTTAAATTGTGGATCGATCATTCAATAAGAAGAAATATCAATGGTTGTAGAAGGTCTTAAAGTGAAAGATAATTTAATCACAAAGGAACCGATCAAGGATCTAGAAATCAATGAAGATGAAATCAACATACATTCGTCCAGATTCAATGATCGCATAGAAGTTTATTTTATGATTAAGTCTGATGAGGAAATGTAAATCTACATTGTTGAGTTTGAATCAAATGGAATGGGAAAGTCCTACTACATTGAAAAGGGCAAGGTAGATGTTTGGAGATCTAATGAAGAGTGGATCAAAGTCAAAAGAAGAAAAATGGGCAAGGCATCATAAGCATTCTTTAGGTGCCCGTGATTCAATTGCTAAAGTTGAGCTAAAGACTATAAAAAAGTGCTTGTTGGGAGGCAACCCAACTTTCTAACTTTTAATCTTTTTATTTACTTTTATGTATTTTCATGTTTTTATTTAATTAGCTATCATTTTTTGTAGGTAATTTTTGAAGTCCAATATATCCATGGTTCTTCACAAGTTTAGGGGTAAATTAGTGTACAAAAAGGTCACTTTCCAAGCATAACACATTGGTGCCTCTTCACAAATATACAATCGGGAAAGTTTCGTTTTTCCCTCTTCTCTTTATCTTGTTCTTTACACATTGAGGATAATGAGCGATTTAAGTTTGGGGGTGATTGTGCTTAAATTGGTGATTTTTTGTTAACATGTTAGATGGCCTTGTCGGCTTAGGATTACTTGATGTTTAAAATTGTTATTGATTCATGAGCTATGCATGACCAAATATGCTATTTGTATCTAAATTTTTTTGAAAATTCCTTGTCCATGTGAGATCTTTAGATACTTTGAGCTCAATAGTCATGATTAATTGTTATCTAAATATGGAAATTTTTTTATTGACGGAGAGATTTTTGAATTGGTTGAACTAGGTTGTGAGTTGTGCATAAATTTTTTTTAATCATATATTCTCTTCTCTTTCACTTTACCATATTACTAGATAAGTTTTGGGGTAGTTGAGCGGGTGAAAGATATTATTTAGAAGTGTATTGATTCCATGCGTGTTGGAAAAAATTTGTGTGGAGTACCTTTTGCCAAGTATAAGCTAGGTAATGACTGTATGCTAGGAATCAAAACCCCATTTGTTATGTTGTGCTTAAAATAATGATATTGCACTTGTTGGGATATCTCAAAACCTAGTACCCTTTGGTCTAAACAACCGGGGAGTTATCAACCTAAAGCTCGCTACAAGGGTCAAGAAGAAAGCTTAATGGAGTGAGGTAAAACATGATATTTGACTAAAAAAAAAGAAGAAAAAAATTGTTTTGGTCCAAGTGTATGTGATATTTGAGCTTAAATAACTAATGAGTTTGAATTGCTTAGTTCTTGAATGTGGAAGCACTCATTAGTGGAGAATCATCATATGGCTAGATGTTCAAATTGCAGATTTGATCCAACCGAATTAAAGTGGGAAAAAAAATGAGTGAGTGAAGAGCAACATTTAGATTTACACCTCGGGAAATAAAAGAAGTATCTATTTGAGTGTGTGAATTTCACGAGTGGAAAATGACATATTTGACCACAAAAGGTCAGGTTTGAGCCAATTTGAAATTTTTCCGTCCTGACAACATTTTCCTAATTTAGATGATAATTGAAAGTGACTATGCACTCACACACCGATCGAACATTGGATAAGTTTAAATTATTTTTTTTTAGCATTATTTGCAGCATATTTGTGAATTGATTATACAATTTTACACTCAAGGATATTTTTTGCAAGCTATCTAATGTGTTGGTCATTATCACATGTTGCTTGATTGTGTTGTAGATAATCTTGCTCGGGACGAGCAAGAACTTAAGTTGAGGATATTTGATAAGTGTGTTTTTGCACACTTATTTAATACCTAAATATGCTTTATTTTTATTTTTATTAAATGAATGAAATTCTATTTACAATTACGTAATACTTGCTTTTGTAGGCCGAAATCACTCAAAAGAAACAAAACAAGGCAAAATGAGAAAAACAAAAGGATTAAACACGTACAAAAATGTGAAATTGGGGACCAAAGTGAACAGTGACAAAAATTGGAGGATTTGAGATGCAATTTATGAAGGAAATTTTGATATAAAAGTCAAAATTTGAGGACCAAAATGTACAAGATCAAAGCTGAGGGACCTGACATGCAATTATCTATGGGACTTAGCTGCAAAATGACCCAAAATCCAAATTTTGGATTGTTGACAAAGGCTTGGCGCTGCGGCGCCACTTGTAGGTTTGTGACCATTTTTTGTCACTTTCCAAACTATGAGGACCGAAGTTGCAATATTCACTAGGTTTTAATATAAAAACTAGAATTGGGTTTTCTTCTAGGGGTTCCATCTCTGATTCTTCTGTTTTCTTTATTTTACTTTTTCTTTTTCTTTTTCATTTTCCTTTCTTTCCTATTCTTTCATTTTTCTTTTCTTTTTCTTTTCACTTTTACTCGTAATTTTTGGAGCAAATCAAGAGCTCACAAAGGAGACTAAATCAAAGAAAGGTGGAAATTAATTGAGGAACTTAAGATTCAAGCAAATCAACCAAAAAGAGTTTTATCTTTAATCTTGTATTTTCTTTATTATTTTATATCGCTTGCAATGTATTGTACGAACTACTTTATTATTATATAAAATGGGTTAATTATTTGTGTAGTGATTTATGGTAGTAACTTAATCTAGCTTTTAATTAATTTTAATATTTGCTCTTTGATGTTAAGTTGCTTCCTCGAGGTCTGCTACATGCTTATCCACTTGTTTGTTTTTCACTACCATATATCGACGTAGGCTTCGACATTTTCCCCGATCATGTTAGCAAAAACTTTGTTGATGAGTCTTTGGTATGTTGCTCTTGCATTTTTCAAATCAAACGGCATAACCTTGTAACAATATATGGCAGAATCAACCATGAATGACGCCTTTTCCTGGTCCTCATCGGCCATGAGGATTTGATGGTACCCCGAGAATGCATCCAGAAAGCTGTACAGCTTGTGCCCTGACGTGCTATCTACCAAGTCATCAATCTGAGGTAACGGATAACTGTCCTTTGGGCATGCTGATAAGTGCGGTTTTCGCACTCATTTAGACCGTTAAACTTAGATAGTTGTTAGTTTTCACTTATTAGTTTTTGATTATTTTTGTTACTTTTGTTCCTTAGGTGTTTGCCCGAGTTGTTGGTTATTTATATGGTATTTTGAGCGTGAATTGAGCCAAAACGATTGAAGAGAAAATACTCCAAGATTTGGCAACCAAGTTCATCAATTGGAGAGGGGGAGCTGCCCAAAACCGAGCCAAACCTTGGGAGCTCCATTTTTGCAAACATGGAGGAACTTTGGGGAAGAAGAAGAAGGAGCTAAATTGCCATCGATCTCATCTTTCCATCTCTTATTCAATAAGCTTCTCTTCACTTTATCTTCATTTTCTTTCAATGGATTGTATGATTTTATTGGCTATTTGTGCTATTGTTAAATATCTCATGTGTAGCTAAACCATTTGTGATTTGGGGGTTATTTTGGAACCCTAGAAATGATGATTTAATCGATTTGTGTTTTATTGTGTTCTTGAGATTAATGTGGTTAATTCATTGTGCTTATAATGTTTATTGTTATTCTCGATTATTTAGCGGACAAACTAGATGATTGGGTTATTTACAATTTATGCTATTCTGGGATTTATAGTCCGTAATTGCTATTTATTCCAAAACCTAGTGGCAACTACATTTCAATTGATTATGTGGAATTTTCGATTGTATGTTTGTGGATTAACACTTAAGTTAGTGAACCGAGCTTTTGAGTTTGCGCTTAATTCAATTCATCTCTTTCGCCGTAATGCTTTCGTTGAATTAATTCTAGCGAGATTATCCTAGGTTATTTAATGAATAGGGTTGGGTAACGATGCTTATCTTATTCAACTAATTTGTAAGAAGAGATTGAGGTAATGACGCTTGTGATTATTCTCGAATTGTTGTTAATCTTTTGAACGAAAATCCTTTGCGAATATCGATTAGAAATTCATTCTAGCGGCGAAGAAATATCCCTCGATCACACTCTCCCCATTTGATCATTTTATTTATTTTGTAATTCTTGTTTTTCTTTATTTTTAGTTTTCCGTTTCATTAGATAACCAACCAAACTCCCCCCATTTACTGCTTTCCGTATTTTTACTTTCTTATTGCAATTGACATAATTGAAAACAATCTTCTGCGGGAATGACCCTTACTTACCATTTACTACTTGAACGACAAATTTTAGAAAAGTAAGGAATAAATATTTTTGATGCCCCTTTGGTGGCGATCAAATTTTGGCGCCGTTGCCGGGGATTGTTCTTTCAATTTTGTTTTTTTGTAATATTTTCTTTTTATTTATGTTTTATTTATTTTTGTGTTTCTTCTTTGTGACTTAGGTTGTGATTGAGCGAAACGAACACATCAAGAACACCACAAACTAGGAGCAAGAGAAGAGGTTGGTTATTGAAGTTTGTGAGATGGAGGCAACTTCTCAACTTGATCGTCAATTGGCCGACCTTGCATCTCTTGTACAACAAGTGGCTCATGGGAATAGCCAACAAAGCGCCTTTGAACGAGCGGATGTCATTGGGGGCTATCAAATGCAACCGAGACAAGGGTATGATTCATATGCCTACATGTATAATTATGAATTTAGTGATTACCCTAGTCTCGGATATGAAGAAAATTATTTCACGTCTCCACAAGCACAATATCATCCACATGGTTTCTATCAACAAGATCAACCTCAAGCTTCTAGTATGTCTCTTGAGGATATGGTTAAATCTTTGGCATCAAACACGGTGCAATTGCAACAACACACGATGCAAATCCAACAAGAGACTATGCAATTTCAAGAAGACCAAGGGCAATACTTCCAACCTAGTCAACAAACTCAAACTTCAAGTGCTAGTATGTCTTTAGAGGAAATGGTTGAGTCATTGGCTTCGAGCAATCAACAAGCTCCAACTCAAAGCTCGGATATGTCCCTTGAAGAAATGGTAAAGTCTTTGGCCTCAAACAATATGCAATTCCAACAAGAGACGATACAATTTCAACAAGAGACAATGACTTCAATCAAGAATTTGGAGGCACAAGTGAGTGAATTGGCTAGCATGGCGGAGAAAATTGAGGCCCAAAGATCAAAAGAACTTCTTTCTCAAGAATTTGAACCAAGCGAAAATGTTAGTGTTGAGACACTAAAAAGCGAGGAGAGTTTTGATGAGGTAACAAAAGAGGTGGAAGATCTTGATGAGGAACCAACACAAGAAGAAAACTTAGCTTGTGAGAATATTGTGGAACCCATGGCATCTCTTGAGTCCTTACCGAGCAATCCACCAAGGTATGATTTCTCCTATATTACTATTCCAATTTCTAATGAGAAAATTCTACCTTTGGTGATGCAGGCTCCTATGTTTCAATTCATCCTTTTCCCTGAGCACTTGAAGTATAAAGATGTGCGAGAGGTGAAACTACTACCGGAGATCGTTGCAAGAAATCTCACCACCCTCCACAACCAACTTAGGGGAGTACTTGAACCCCTTGCCCTTACTCTTTCATGTTTTATTCTTAATGGCTTTGTACAGTTTAAATTTGTGTGTGATGATTTATGCTTGTTTGATTGGATAGCCTTGTCGGCTTTGTTTTTGGTTATTACATTGCTTTGATTTATGGAGTGTGGACATGAATGCTATATGTTGTTTATTTTCATCCACTTATTCCATGTTTGACACTTTATGGAATGCTTGAGTCATGAAATTCATCACACGCACTTGTTGGTGGCACTTTAGGTTGTTGTGAACTTAGATGACCATAATGTTAACATTTCTCGAATCACTACCCATGAGAAAATAAGTTTGGGGGTGATTGAGCCGGTGAAGGAAATTGTTTAGAAGTGTATTATTTCCTTGTTCAAAAGATTGATTTTATAGAGTGCTCTTGAACTTCAAATGAAAGTTAGATGTTGTTTCTATCCCAATCGAAAAAAAAAATTCTGTAGGAAAAAGTTGCCCACCTTAAGGAGTGTGAGTCAGCATTGAGTAATCTGGCACTATGCATCTCCAATGTGTAGGAGACGATCTACCAATGAAGAAGGCTACCCTTAAGGACCGGAGCGTGAACTACCTACATTGGAAAAAGAAGAAAAAAAAAAAGTGAAGCAAAAGAAAATGGATGCTATATCCTTTGTGCTATTGTTGAATGATTGGTGATTTGTGCGTAATTTGCCTAACGATGAGTTTGTAGTTTGAGCACTCAAAGTTTTTATGGGAAATAATACATGACTAGATGATCTAATTTGCCAGTTCGATCCAACCAAACTCGAGAGGGAAAGATTGAGTGATTGGAGAGCAACCCTATGTTTTTGACACCTTGGGGCTATAGTGAAAATATCAAGTTTGGGGGAGTGCGCAACCCTCGAGCAAGAAAGGGAAATTTGACCATTTTATGGGTCGGGAACACCACCAACTTGTGTAATGCGATGAATTGGAATGACAACACACACACACCCGAGTCAAACTTGGTATAAGTTTCAAATTGTTTGTTGTAACATTTTTTGTGTGCATTTCATGAGTTAATAGCATATGTAACCTTTGAGGCAAAATGGCAAACTATCCAACCTTTGTAATTTTTGTTAATATATAGTATTTTTGTTTGTTTTTATTTATGTGTTTGCATGCTTGTTTTTATTGCTTTGTTCGAGGACTAACAAAGATTTAAGTTTGGGGGTGTGATAAGTGCGGTTTTCGCACTCATTTAGACCGTTAAACTTAGATAGTTGTTAGTTTTTACTTATTAGTTTTTGATTATTTTTGTTACTTTTGTTCCTTAGGTGTTTGCCCGAGTTGTTGGTTATTTATATGGTATTTTGAGCGTGAATTGAGCCAAAACGATTGAAGAGAAAATACTCCAAGATTTGGCAACCAAGTTCATCAATTGGAGAGGGGGAGCTGCCCAAAACCGAGCCAAACCTTGGGAGCTCCATTTTTGCAAACATGGAGGAACTTTGGGGAAGAAGAAGAAGGAGCTAAATTGCCATCGATCTCATCTTTCCATCTCTTATTCAATAAGCTTCTCTTCACTTTATCTTCATTTTCTTTCAATGGGTTGTATGATTTTATTGGCTATTTGTGCTATTGTTAAATATCTCATGTGTAGCTAAACCATTTGTGATTTGGGGGTTATTTTGGAAGCCTAGAAATGATGATTTAATCGATTTGTGTTTTATTGTGTTCTTGAGATTAATGTGGTTAATTCATTGTGCTTATAATGTTTATTGTTATTCTCGATTATTTAGCGGACAAACTAGATGATTGGGTTATTTACAATTTATGCTATTTTGGGAATTTTAGTACGTAATCGCTAATTTAACCAAAACCTAGTAGCAACTACACTTTGATGGATTATGAGGAATTTTCTATTAAATGTAGGTGGATTATCACTTAAGCTAACAAACCGAGCTTGTGTGTTTGCGCTTAATTCAATTCGTCTCTTTCGTCGTAATGCTTTTGTTGAATTAAATCTAGAGCTTATCCTAGGTTGTTTGATGAAAAGGGTTGGGTAACGATGCTTATCTTATTCAACTAATATGTAAGAAGAGATTGAGGTAATTGAGCTTGTGATTATTCTCGAATTGTTGTTGATCTTTTGAACGAAAATCCTTTGCGAACATCGATTAGAAAATCATTCTAGCGGCGAAGAAATATCCCTTGATCACATTTCCATTACTTTGTGTTTCATCATTCTAGTTCTTTGTCTTTTATGTTTTTCGTTTCCTTAGTTTAATTAACCAACCAACACCCCCCCATTTACTTTGTGTGCTTTTTTTCCTTTCTTATTGCAATTGACATAATTGAAAACAATCCTCTGCGGGAATGACCCTTACTTACTACAATACTACTTGAACGACAAATTTCATAAAAGTAAGGAATAAATATTTTTGACGCCCCCGTTGGTGGCGATCACATGCTTTATTGAGGTCCGTGAAATCAATACAGACCCTCCACTTACCACTGGCTTTCTTCACCAGAACAGCGTTTGCAAGCCAATCAGGATAGTGGACCTCCTGAATGAACTTAGCCCTGACCAGTTTATCGATTTCTTCGCGTATGACTTGTCGGCGTTCTGGTGCAAACTGCCTCTTTCTCTGTTTAACTCGATTGGCCCCCGGGTCTAATGTTAAGCCTATGTACTGCGACCTCAGGGTCTATCCCAGGCATATCCTCAACCTTCCATGCAAAGACGTCAATGTTGTGGGATAAACAACTAATAAGTTCAACCATGAGGGAGGGGTTGAGATCCCAACCAACAGTCACCTTTTTCCTGTGCTCGAGCTCGACCTCCATTAATTATTCCACTAGGGCAAGTCTTCTCCGCTACTCGAGCTCGAGCTCTGACTTCGAAATTTGCATGACGTCGGTCTTGATTTCCCGAACGCTAGTAACATAACACTATTTGGCTACGGCTTGATTTCCACGCACGACTCCAATGCCACGACCTATTGGAAATTTAATGGCCAGGTGGAATGTGGACACAATGGCCTTTATCTTGTTGAGCAATGGTCTTCCTAGGATGGCATTATACGCCATGGATGCCCGAACAACTTGAAAAGGCGTGATTTTTGTTACTTGCTCATTACCGAAACCCAGAGATAGAGGGAGGTCGATAACACCCTCAGGGTTGATGATCCCTCCTCCGAGCCCCTGGAGGAGAATTTTAATTGCCTTAAGCTGTTCGGCTGAAATTTCCATTTTAGCAAAAGTATCATGAGAGAGTATGTCTGCTGCACTTCCGTTAACTGCTAATATTTTTTTTACCTCAAAATTGGCCATTACTGCAGAAATAACCAAGGCATCGTCATGAGGGAATGATATACCTTCCAAATCCTTTCCCCCAAAAGTGATGTCTTCAATGTTATCTCCAGGAGTCCTCTAGGTGGAGGCATATTGCTGGGCATATTGTTTCCTCCACGTGTTTGAGTCTCCCCCTGATGCGATACTTCCAATAATAATGTTGATAGTCCCGACCGTTGATTAACCATTGTTTCCCGCTTCAGGGACTCTTCCCTTGTATGGTCATTCCTCTGGCATTTGTCGTTACCAACGTAAGAGCCCAAGAATCCCCTTTTGATTAGGACCTCAATTTCCCATCCAAGAGCTTTGCAGTTCTCTGTAGTATGCCCATGACCCTGATGAAAATCACAATACTTACTTCTATCCCGGGTGTCAGGTGGGGATTTCAGCTTCATGTCTTTGATCTTCATCAAAATATTGGTTTTGGAGGTATTCAGCCTGGTAAATGATGCACTGTTTATTCCGAGGCACTTTCTGCGGTGGTTCTGGTCATGCTGTCGTTTATGCTCGACCCTGTCATTGGTGGGCCCAACTCTCCTTGGATTCATTAGCTCCTCCATATTAATATACTTCTCTCATCGGGGTCAAGAGCTCGGTTACTGACTTTGATGGGGTTTTTAACAACATTTTGAAGGCCTCACACTTTATGGCATATGTGAGTGTAGAGATTGCCGCCGTGATATGTAGGTCGGGGATTTGAAGCCTTTCTTTATTGAACCTTGTCATGAAATCATGTAGAGTCTCATTCTGCCCCTGTCGAAGTTGTATGAGGGATGCTGCCGTTTTCTTGATGCGCTTACTACTTGCAAAGAAAGCAGAGAACTTATCGGCCAGATTTGAGAATGAGGATACTGAATTATGCTCTAGGGTTGAGAACCAATCCCTGGCAGGGTTGGTCAAAGTTTGCAGGAATGCCTTACACATCACCTGATCGGGCGCAACTTGCAGATTCATGACGTAAGTATATATATATATATATATATATATATATATATATATATATATATATATATATATATATATATATTAAGATGGTTGATTGGGTCGGTCGTCCCATCGTATTCTTTTATACGATGATACTTGAACCTGTCCGGCAGTAGATATGACAATATATTTGGGATGAATGGAGTGTTGGGGGTGAAGCCTGTTGTCTCCTTGGATTTCTGAAGCAGGCCTGTTGTAATCCCTTCTTGAATTATCCTTACGAGGTCAGCAGACTCCAGGGTTACTGATCTAGAGGCCGAGGCCATATGTATCCCCGAGGTCTATGCTCCACCGATATCATGAACATGTCATAGGGCCAGAGCTCGGGCATCGGCCATAAAACCCCTCTCCGGTGCTGGTGTTTGCGCCGGTGCCAGTGGTGGATGTGAATTTCTTTGACTTAGCAGCTCAGTTAGCGTGACCACTTATTGATGAAGCTCCTCAAACGCTCCAGTGGTAACGAAAATCGACGGCGGTGTTGGTACTTCCGACGATTCTTCCTGAGGAGTGATGGGGTCTTCGACAACCGGAGAAGAGTTTAGAATGGATAAACTTGTTGGAGGAAGACCTGAACGAGTGTTCACCATGGCTTTTGGTAGCATTTCCCACAAATAGCACCAATGATGCTATCAAAAATCGTACCTAGACAATTCCCGAGGTTGATGACTGATGATGATCACGAACAAGATCTTCCGGTACCCGAAACAAAGGTAATGAGGTTTGACCTCGTTGCCCCTCCTATGCTTAAGTTAGAGAGAGAATTTGTGCGTAAGGCAATGGACTGAAAATTATGTAAAGTGTGTACCTGAATAATGAGATGAAACTCTATATTTATAGTGTTGGGTAGTTCAGTCCTAATAGGATTGAACTAGTGAAGAATCTTTATCTCAAAGAGTCCCATCGGAGGTGGATGTTTGACATGTACAAAAAGTGTGAGATCACCATAATTCTAGTAACGGTAAACTCCTTTGGTGTTTGAAAGTCTAGTGGGGTACTAATTGAAACACGTTACTGTTCACAGGATAAGACGATTTCGTTTGAAGTAAAAAGCTTGAGGACGTTGTAATTCGAATGAGTTGAATGCACGAGGACTATATGCCCGAGGACGTCCAAACGTGAAATGGAGAAAACTACATGGTGTGATCGAGCATAAGTCTCATGTACTCGAGGACCATTATACCCGACGAGGAATTAAGGGAGAGAGTTTGGGACTCGTCGGACCTATATTGTTAGGATATAAATATTGACCATATCAGTAAGAAAGACATCTTCTCTGATGGTCTACAACTTGGGAAACCCGGTTATGGCTTTATGGAATGTCTACTTTCACGTCTCTTTCAACAAAGCCAACATCACTTTCCCTTATGAAGGTTTGAGGACGATCACTGTGAACTTCTTCTTAGTTTTTCCATTGACCTTCGTAATGTGGCTAGAAGAAACTTGGGTGAGTCGGTGCCATCCCTCTAGTAAGGCGAATAGAACCTCTTCTACCTCTTAGGTGACGTGATCAACAATTTTGGGCTTCTCAGACCGTCGAGCCTTCATTTTCAGAACACTCGTCACTTTTCATGAGTTAACTTCATATTGTTCACTTTCACTCTTTTTTTTTTTTTCATTATCAAAATATCTCTTTTCTTCAAAAAGACTTTACCTTTCTTCAAAGGGCAAACACAAGATTCTGCACTTTCCTTTTTCGAGGATCAAGGACTTAAGGTTGAAAATCTTGGGCTAATTTCTTCAAAGCTTCAATTTGTTCTGTCTTTGAGAACTATGTTTTCTTCGAAGGATAAGTATATGGATTTCAGTAGGCTTTTTGCTTATGGGATCCACTCATGGTTAATGAGAGGTTTGCTACAAATGATAGTCTATTAACCTTAAAATTCGGCGTCAACATATTTGAACTCCTCTTGCATGTTAGATGCACACTTGGACAACATGCCAGACTACGCATGACCATGGCTCCAACGTGGAGCCACGGTTGCAGGAACTATCATGCTCAACTCAAGCAGTGTAGAAAGTATTTAGGGATGTGAGAAAGATAATAGACGAAAATATGGGTGTCAAGTTGAAAATTATCGACTTTGATTTACCTTTAAGTCACCATGTGTTAGTATTTATACCAAAAGAGGTGAGATAAGGTCCATTGGATGCTTGAAATGTGACATCATTTAAATGATCAATTGGCCAAGTTCAACTATGTCAATGTCTGACTGACATAAGCTTACAATAATCTGACCTTAGGTTGAAAATCTACCACTAGGTTTGTGGCCGCAATAGGCCCGCAGACTGAAAAGTCAATTGAGCGAATATAGTATTGAGCTGTCAAATTTAGCAATGCACGTTATATCTTAGCTGAGAGGAATATAGGATATGCCTTTCACGGAAAATATCAATCGCCTTGAAAATCAATGCAACATGAGGTGACACTTCACCTCAAAAATAACACTTCGGACAAGGCGTACAAAGGCTTCGTCCAATTGCCTTAAAGGGCACATGCAAAGCCACAGGCGAAACAAAGTGTGATTCTTAAGTAGTCGCTCGTTTTACTTTTGCTTAATTGATTGTCACGCCACATGCCCATAAGTCAAGGCGTAACACATTTCTTGACGACCCATAATTTTTATCAATTTTTAATCTTATATTACATCAACTTTAATTAGAGGTTAGGTTAAACAACCCCTCAATGTTGATTACAATAAACATTCATTTTGTGCAATGAATTGGTGGTACTCAAATTTCGCTCAAACGAACGTGAGAAATATTAGAATCCACCAAATAATGGAAATCTAAATTATTATTTAATAAAAAAACAAATATAGGGTTTTTAAATCCTTAACTTATATTTAAAGAATCAAAGAGAAACATTATTCAAATATAAATCTTAATTCGGTAGACAATTTTGAATAAAACTAAAAAATTGCAAAAATGACGAAAATATCCTTTAGCTGACTAAAAAAATAGGCTAAAACGGACTCACAAACGATGGAGTTTGACACCGAAAGCTTGATGACATTGGTCAAAGGCCAATCATCACCCATCAAATACCTGAACGGGTATTTGAATCAAAAACTGAAAGTTTGATTCGGTTATCGATTTGACCAAGTATCGAAGAACCAAATCTCTCTAAATTGCCTACACAACATATTTAGATTTTGACAATAATCGTATTCATTCTCAATTTCTTGACCTACAAAAGAATCCATCGAATGACTCCAGACAATCCCATCCAATTCAAAGTACACTACATTCTCAAACAGTAACAATATTGTACAAGAATTTGGATAAACTAACTAGTCTCAAACAGTAAATCATGTACAATAATTTGGATAAACTAACTCTTTTAGGCATGACCTTATTTCTAGGCACTTTGATGACATGTACCGCTCAGAGGTTATTAAAAGCCACTGCTTGCACAGAGCAATTAAAGATAATGCAAAAATTGAAGGATTGTCTCGCCTGTGGTGCAGAACTGAAAGAATGATTCTCTTGCTCGTGTAGTTATCATGAATCAATATCGGGAAAAAAATTTCCTCGCAATTTGACTCTAGTAACCCATCGACCTTCGACCATCGTTGTTCACAACCGTTTTTAGACCACCAGATTAAGCCAAATTTCCAGTATATGGATCTTGCAAAGCTTGTGGAACCGTTCACAGCACATCAGCTTAAATTGGCATAACAATGGGCAAATAACCATCAACCACCTATCCCTGGGATACGAACAGTCACATGAGACCTGCTAATTAGGTTAGGTTCAACACCAATGAGAGGGATCTTTAGGAACAAAGTCTAGCGAAACAAGAGGAATGGGCTACCTTTGCCCCAACATCCCATTGACCAGTCTTCTGCTTTCGAGAAAATAAGCAACTTTAGTATCTTATAACAATGTTCCATCTTCACCTGACAGTAACCTCTTTTTGATGAGTAGCATCAATGCCATACATCTCATCCCTCATTGGGTGATAGAAACTGATTGCCACGTCACAAATACATAATGTTGATGGACAAGTATAACATGAGGAGAGAAATTCTTAAGTCCCAAATCTCATACCTCTGTAGCTTTTACTAGTACTGCAAACTGGAAATAGTTAATAAAAGTGACCCAACAAACAAACATCGTGCAGATTTCATCGAGAGAGAGGCAACACTAGGAAACTTGTTCATGCTCTCGAGCAAGACAGTCCTCTTCAGTGCGCTGTAACAGTTCCTCATAGACTTTCAAAGAGTCAGCTGTATACTTCTCCATGGCCCTGAAAACATGTTGGAGACTTGCCTGAAGACTACCACTTTTTCTGGTCTCACTCTGATACACAACACGTCTAGTTGATGGCATACCACTATCATCCCCAGAGATTAGAACCATTCTTTTGTCTAATGCCTGAATTTCCTTCTGTATCTTTTGGTCTTCCCTCTCCAGGCCCTTAACTTTTCTCTCGTCCTTGTTTGCTAACATCCTTTGTCTCATTTCCAACTTATCCTGATCCCAGAGCTGAAGCACGCTAGTGGCAAAATCTCGCATTGAATCAACTACTTCTTTCTCAGAAATTTCCTCCAGTGATTGGGACCACTGGTAACATATTACAAACACGGGGGGAGCACCGATCCTACCGGGGGAAAAGGGAACTATTCCATCTGGTGTTTCTTCAGGAACATAAAGGATGCATTTCATAAGCCAGTTATTCAATGCTCGAATATAACTCTTTTGGGCACCAATCCAATAAGAGAATCTTAGAGTCCAATTAATAAGATCATGTTCAAGCAGTCGAGTGGCTTCCAAATGAGCACCACTGAAGTGTTTGCGTAATGCAATGGCATCTAACCGTTTGGCTTCTCCAATTGCTCGACATTGATTATGATGGCATGAAAGCATGGATTTCCACATCCTGGTTAACCTGGAGCAGAAGGCAAGAAGAAATTAAATAGACAGACAGAAAACAATAATAGACACTAACTACTCTCACTGTGCCACATACAAGAGAGAGATATAGTAAATTGATTCGTATAGAACCTAATTCAGCTTTCCTGTGTCTTTTGATCATATTGATCTCAATGCTTAATGTTGGTTAATTTGCTGTTAGTAGTCAGTCATATATGCCATACTCATTTTGTTAGGCAGCTCATTGAAACATGACAAGTTAACTAACTAAGCTTTTAGTCTTCAAAAACCTAAAATAGAGAAAGTTATTCCACAAGTAAATAAAGCCCAATATTTTTTTGGCGAATATACAAACGATTCCTCATCATTTTTGTTAATCATCCGATTTCCATCCGAAATTTGGCATACCTTTGTTATATGAACCTTTCCATTACAGCTCAAACAATGTTCAAGACTAAATGGCAGGAAGTGTAGATAGCATATCAATCCTTCATTTTACACAGAAGGCTATCGATTTTTTTACGAATGCAACATTGGACACGTACGTATCTCCATCACCTATAGCCAAGTCCACCTAAATGGTTACATACCAAAATACAACTAACCGAGCCGTGTTTTGAACAAAATTGGGGTGGGTACGTAATTACATACATAAATACCTAACACAAATTCCTCTGGTATCTCTACCACAAACTTTACCAAAAGTCATTCCACCTAAAGCTTGTAAACCAGAAAAGGTCTAAGCTTCCAGGTTACATGCCTTCTGATCCAGCAGCCACACATAAAATCTATCTCTAACACTGTGTATGAAGCCCTATAGTCATATTTTACCTGATGCAATAAGGAACTGTTATAGATCTTTGGAGTGTCATACCTCAAAAACTATTTGTTAAAATTGAAGAGCGCAAGTCTATCTAAACTACACACAGATATTCCATACTTTGGAATTGGGATCCAAATCACATACCTTGCAACGGGAACCATGAAAAATCATTACGCTCCGCAATCCCAGCCCATGATGAAGTGACTTAGCACTAGTCCATAACTAATCCTAGATGAACACTGCTATGCTGGCATCACAATCAATGCTATTCGATTGCATTCGGGAGACTCGGTGCTTGCTGTAATACTATTATTATAAATTTTGGGAGAGTCATACCTCAAAAACTAACTATTGAAATTGAAGAGTTCAACTCTATATAAGCCACACATCGAAATCCCATACTTTTTATATGGGATCCAAGTCTCATACCTTACAATAGAAACCATGAAAAACCATCGTGCTCCATGATCCCATGCCCACGTCGGATTGGCTTTGTACTAACCCATGACTAGTTCAAAACGAACAATGCTATACCAGCGCCACTATTCGCCCAGCTCAATTGCAATTGGAGACATGGTGTCTTCTCCAATACCATTTTTATAGATCTTTGTAGAGTCGTATCTCAAAAGCTGGCTATTGAAATTAGAGAGCTCAAATCTATATAAATCTCATAGTGAAATCCCATATTTTCGATGTGAGATCCAAGTCTCATAACTTGCAATTGGAACAATGACAAGAACCTTCAGGTTTACTGTGCATCTAGCTCACAGGAAAGCAAAACAAGCCACATTCTTCTAAATTCAAGTTTCAGATATTCATTTCTGAGAAGAAGCTGGAGATTGTTGTTCCCTTGCTTCTTCATTTCCTAGACTATATAATCTTTCTATGCTTAAAAATATCCCAGTAAACTTTGTTAGTTTGCTCTGAAAACGGAATACTGGATAGGAAATTTCCAGTTCAGCAGCAACTCAACGAATAGCAAGATTTCAGATTTGTCCCCCGCAAATTATCCTCGAGATAATTTACTTGAAACCTTCTCGAGCAGACAAAAGGTTGTGGATTTTGGTATCTGTTTCTTGCAAGTCATTCTTCCAGGCTCTTGTTTATTGCCAAACTACCCTCCTCCCCCATCAATGCCTCATTCAAATTCGTTGGGAAATCTAGTGTCCCTTATAAAATTTGGTGTTTCCGTGACTGATCTTAACACAAAGAAATGTACTTCTTTGTGGATGACCCTCAACAATCTTACTTCAGAAGTGAAGATCAACATTACCAAGACCAATAATGTGTGCTTCACACCTAGAAAGACTCTTTCTAGAGTGGGAGGTTAGCAGGGTGAAACAGTCTTTTTATACATAAAAAACATGGACATAGATGACATTCAGCAAAAGGTTCACTAGAGAACAGATCCTACGGATGCCAACAGATCACTTGTAAATATCTGAATCAACCAAGTACATAAAAATGCAAGAAAAATAAATAAATATATAAAGTGTGATATGAACAGAAAGCAAAATGCAGATACACCAAGTTCAAACTTGGGAGAGCAGCATAATACAGAATAAGCAGTCTGCAAAAAGATCATAAGATCCACGTACCCTTGAATGAATTCATTTAGCAGCGGCCATAACTCATCGTCCCTCAAGTTGTTTATCTTCACTGAGATTTTATCGACAACTTGAATCGCAATTCTAATTTTTGTAGATAGGCTTCTAACTAAAGCTCTGGTTGCATCAATTTTTTGAGCTTCAGCACCCCTTTCATCTAAACGCTTCAGCTTATGTGACTTCCTATTATGGAGGACCCTCATTTTCTCCTCAATCTGCAAAAGCACAAGTATACATGAGATTAAGCAGTTACACCTCAACTAGTTAAGCTTTTAGGTCAGTTATCTATATTTTAACTCTATTGTGCTTGTGGCCTACACAGGACATAAGAAAGTTAAGTCTCATCACAGAACTATGCTCAATGGATCAATAAAACAAGTTGACGGGTTCAAAATTCACTATTCTACAAAAGTTCTACCAGATTAATCTGATTAGATGACGTTAACTATATAACATCAATCTTGCCTCCATGGAATCTGGAGGTCCATGAGAATAATTAATCAGCTTCAAAAAGTGGGTGATATGACATGCAACCCAAACCACTTGCAAAAGAAGTTAGTGAATGTCAAAAGAAAGGATGAAGGAATAATGGTATCTGAGCAAGTAGATCTATACTACAAAGTTATTTCAAAGAACACAAGTATATTGTCTACACTTAAGGCTGGACATGGTTCGTTTCGGTTCGATTCTAACGAGAATCGAACCGGACCCAAAATTTTCTGGCATTTAGTAAGTGGCACTGTTGGATCCAAATTTAATTATGGAACCGTTCGGATTCGGTTCCATTCATTTCAGTTCGGTTCGATTCCATTCGTTTTCCAAGTTCCCATTATAATTAATTTTTTTAATATTTGCAAAGTTACATTAATTCAACTAATGACATGTTCTATTTTAGCTCTTACAAAATAACGTAGTACAATCTTATGCATCTTTTGCGTTTTTAATATTTGCAAAGTTACATTAATTCAACTAATGACATGTTCTATTTTAGCTCTTACAAAATAACGTAGTACAATCTTATGCATCTTTTGCGTCTATATTTGCTGAGTTATTCATAGATTTAACTGTTAAAATTACAGAAATAGAAAGATAGCAAACTCACAATAATTAAAAGAGGCGATGTCAAGCTTCAATTCAATTTTTTCATAACGATAGAAACGGCACTACGATAGAATAACAAATTTGGGTAAAACTCAGGTCAATTTGAATAAGATGAATTTGGACTGAAAATTATAAATAGACAAAATCTTTTTTTAGGTTTAAGCTAAATTAACTAGTTAGCAAATTTATTTAGAAAAAAAATTTGGCTTATTTAAAATAAACAAATTAAAAAAAATTATGGAGATTCGCTTTTTATTCGGTCTTTCGGTTCTTGATCTAGAACCAAATGTCGAACCAAACCCGTCGATTTTGGATTCAAATACCAGTTCGGGTATTTATTTTAAGAAGAATCGCTTTATTCTGGTCGGATCGGGTTTGGTTGGTTTGAGAATTTTGTCCAACCCTATTTACACTTGACTTTATCTCCAAAATCAAGTTGAATCTCCAAGTTAGTACCAATTTCTAGATAGATACAAACCAATGCAAGATTAGGATGCTTTGGTATCACTATGAATTTTAAGAATGAATTTTAACTCAGTACTTCCATTGATCACCTGAAATATAATGAGATGAATAAGAACTTGGAATGCTTTAATAAAAGAATGTCAAACCAGTTTGAGGGTCATTATTATCATCTATCTAAAAATATCGATAAGGAATAAATGGTAACTAACAAATTGAATCCTCAAATAATGTTCTGAAAAATGGTGCCAACGGGAGGACCACATACCATATAGTTGGTACATAATTAATGGACCACTAACGCCAGACGGCATTGCACAAATACAAATAAGAGAACATAGTCAATGACAGGAATTAACAGTGTACCTTCACTTCTTCATACAGTTTCTTCTCCCAAAGGTACAGCTTATGCAAAGTAGATGAAATGTTTCTGGAGCCTGAACCCACAATTTGATCAACATCTAAATTAGGATCAGCATTTTTGTTCTCTGAGCTTTTGGAAGTTACAGTTTGTGACGCTACCCCCGGCAACTGCAATATCTTGGAAGAAACTGCCTCAAAAATACAAATTTAAACATAAAAGATAAATAGAAACGACTGCAAATTTCAACTGGTCAAGCATAATCAAACTTATCTTTCCACCACAAAGTTATAAGAAACCAAGGCCTCCATGTAATAAATTAATTCATTATACACCCATTAATTCTTTGCACACAAGCACTCGAAGAAAATTTCATTCTGGAGATAATATAACTAAGACATTAAAAATCAAAGTGTACATCATTACAGAGGAAAAGAATCGAATCTTTACCATGACGGCCACCATGCTTGTGTTTATAGGGAAGCTTTCCGACCTCAAGCAACTTAGAAAGCTCAATTCCAGACTCTGAAGCTCGTTCAAATTGAAACTGAATTTCTTTCACAACCTCGGAATCAACCTTGAAACCACCCCGGGCCTTAAATCCAGCCACATTGCCCCCATTGTTCAACCTGTCCTCATCGTCAACCACCTTCTTATCCACCACATGAACTTCATACTCCAATGGATCACTCTCCATTCCGACGCTTTCCTTCGCCCTATACCGTGACTTGTCATCGTTCAGCACCCTCTCATCCTCCACCTCATTGGCCGCTCCAGCTGTACCTGCCTTCGAATAACTACTCCTTCCGCTATCCGGAAACTTTTGATTTCTGTGAACTTCCTTCACGACTTCATCATCCTCATCTTCCAAATCGGGTATCCCCTCTTCCTCTCTCACATCCCTTGAGTCCCGGCTCGGAGTGTAAGGCTGATTATACATCTCAGAAATCTCAAAAGGGTTAAAAAAATCCCAGGACGAACTCCTTGGCGGCGATGGGGGAGGTGGAGGCGCTTTTGAACTGGACGCAGCAACTGCGCCATCAGACGGGGATGAAAAGCCGTTGTAACGCGCAGGTGGCAACGAAGAACCGAATAACCCACCTCCAGCACCCATATTCGTATAATTGCCGTAATTATCAATATTATTATTATTATTATTATTATAATAATAAGGATACGAAGGTGGATTCTGAATATTATTTGAATTAGGATAAGAAGGATACGAAGAGGAAGTAGAAGATTCACCGATATGTATAGTTTCTGGGATCATCGGCCGTTGCTCATACACAACAGACGGTGTCGTTTGCTTCTTCATATAATTTATATTCGTAAACCTTCCGCCCGGTTCGTAATCCGGTACGTAACCAATGGGACCGCCGTACGGAGAAATCGGGGACGGCGCATCATAATGATGTAGCGATTCCGAACTGGAATCCTCTTCATCTGCGGAGTCAGAGTGAAAGCGAAGATGCGAACCGGAGTCGGAGTGAGAGTGAAGGTGGTGAATCTTTTCCGGTGGTGAACCAGAAGGTTCAGATGGTTCACCTTTCCGTTGAGCCGGAAGGTTAAGAACCGGCGAAGATGGACCCGGAATGGAAGCGTCTATATCATGATTAAAAAATCGATCGAGCGAAATGCCAACGGCCTTCAGTGAGTGAAGATAAGCCGCGTGGGCTTCAGCCAAAGCGTAGCGTTGGTGTATGGCTTCATCAAGGAAAGTGCACCGCTCCCGGCACAAAGCAACCGCCGGCAAGTCATCGAGCTTTGAGCTGGCACAACCCATCAAAATTAATTCACAGTAAAAAAATAAAAATAAATAAAAAAAACACTGAAATTAGATCAAGAAAGAAAGCATAATTCAAAATTGGGGTGAAAATATTTAGGGTTGGAGTAAAAAGATTATGAGATTGGGAGAAGAAAAGGATTGAAAGATGGAATCTTTTTGTGTGCCAGACGGGATTTTGTCTTTGTCGTCGTGTTGTATGTGTAGCAGAAAAGAAAAGAGAGAGGAAGTGGAGGGAAAGAGAGGGCTTAGTCACTGATGGAGTGTGTGGATCGTCGGTGTGAGTCTGAGTCAGCCTACAATACATATTTTTTTACGTATGTATTTCAACGTTTGAGTGTACTTTAGTTTTAGGAAAAATTGCACAATTAGTTGTCAACTTATTGTCTCCATAGCAAGTTGATTTTTATCTTTTAAAAGAGCAAATTTCAGTAGTACTTTTAAATTGTGGGCCCAACGAAACATTTGAATAATAAGGTCCCCATTTATTTTCCATTAATCATCCATAAAAATGAAAAATATGATCATTATTAATCACATTCAACTACCATTTTTTACTTTATATATCTTGTGTAGGGCTCATAACGACTATATTTTTCATTCTCATTCTACAAATAATGAAAATCAAACGGGCCCTAAATAAACAACAATTGTGGATCCTATGAAATATTTCAATAAAAAATATGTATAATTGGCTTTTAAATTAAATTGTGCCAAAAGTGCACTCAAAACTTTTTAAAGTTGCATGCTGATACAAACCACCGAAAACCTTATTTAAATCGTCATATAAAACTCATAAAAATATGAATTACAACAATTTTTTTGGATATCATATTTTAACTAACACACTATTATAGACAAAGAGTTGAGTGATCATCTGCTATAACATAGTTGACACTCTAAAAAGGTTCTCTATGTCAAGATGTTGACTCCAAATTCAAAATTCTTGACGTTGATGCTAGAAGAATCTATTATTATACATTTTGATGTAAAATTTATTGTGGAATAAGTACGCAAGGTCATAAATGCTGGTAACTCAAGTTTTAAAGCAAATATTAGATTTTGGAAATTAGATTATACATATACCACGTGATAGCTTAACATGGATTTGTGTAGTTATTGTGATTGTGATTGTGATTGTGATTGATGACTAATACAGATTCTGCGTTAACTTGCTATATATTTTAATCTTGATGATTAACTTGTTACTTATGTAATAGATTAAGGGTTGGTGATGCAATTTATTTTTCCCTTTGTTTTACCAAATGTCAGTGGTTTGGGTTTGTCTCATAACAATTTTAGAGCATAAATGGGCTCTTTAAATATAAATATCTCTATTTTAAATCGTCAATTTTTAAAATTGTGCACTAAGAGACTACATAATTGATATTTCTAATTTGGAGAGCGAGTTTGGATCTCCAATTGAAAAGTCAAACTCGCTCTCAAAAAATTTTAATTTTCAATAGAAAAAAATAATATAATGGAAGAAAGTGTAGGAATTAAAAATGATTAAGTTTTCTCTCCAAAACTTTCATCAAACCCTTTCATATGCATATAAATCCTCCATATTGAAAACAAAGAGAAGATTAGAAACTTTCCGTATACCTTGATTCATAGATGTGATTACTTGAACAAGTTATAATCTTCCAATTGATATGTAATTTCTTAGAAGTTTTTCTCTGTTGATGGGGATGCAGAAAGATTAAAAAAAAATCACGTTCAATTGAAAATCACGACCCATGAAAAATAACTAAATTAAGCTGTTATTATCTTTCAATTATTTTAAATTGATCCCTCATCAATTTAAATAATCATTCAGCTCTCTACACTTTATTTTCATTACATTTAATATTCATTAGTCCAAAATTAACTTTAACATTTCACTTTATTGAGTATGCTTTAATATAACACCACACGTTTTAATATATATACATGTGTGGCCCCAGACATTGGAATATTTTCCAACAGGAAGATGATAAAAAAAATAAAAGATAGCGAAAAATTATAAATTTAAGCGCTAAATGTAAAGTTAGTGTTTAAAATTTTTTCTTTAAATTATAAAATATTATCTTTAAAAATAAAGAGACTGTTGAAAATGTTATGTATGTTTTGCTTTTCAATTATAATTACATCTCATTTATGTTGATGATTTACGTAATCAGTCATAAATAAAATCATAACTAAAGTCAAATCACGAAATATAATTTTCTTAATCATTTACTAGGTACGTTAGAAGAAATCATCAAGTTTTGTCGTTTTAATTTGGATACAAGTGAAAGGTAGGGCTAATCAAAAAGAAATTTGAGTCAGTGGGTCTAATATTTACTTTTTCCATTCATAATGCACGTCTCTATTTGTCTGCCATAGGGGCAAATTAATTGAGAAATATATTGGCTTTTATTCTTGAGTCGAATTATTGTATTTATTTTCTATACAACGGATGTGATATATAGGGGTGTCAAAGGTGGTTGGCTCGGTTCGAACCCACCGCCCCGTATTCAAATTTGGCTTCACCTCATTGTAGACGTATATTGGTCAATTTAAAAATATTTCTAACTTTCTGTTGATCTCAAAAGATGGATAGTATTCGTTAAAGTTAATTGTATATTTTTTTCATTTAATTTCAATAAAGTTTTTCCTCTTAAATTTTCTATGTCTGAATCCCCCCTTTATTAATTGTTCGATTGTCTATTTATAGGAGATTGATATTAGACATTATTCATTATTTTGTACAAAATCACGATTTAGTTCCCATTTTCAAAATTTAGGTCCGTTTCATTGCAAATGTGGAATTTGGGTAAAAAAAATGAATTATAGGAAATTGAATTGTCTATAATTTGTTTTACTGAAAATTGTAATTACTTGTGTTTGATTTACCTGAAAAATATTAAAAATTTGGTGTCCGTTTTGCTTTGTTTTGCATGAAAATTATCAATAAAAATAATAACTTTTTTTACCATTGGATGTAGAATGTGTTCCAATTGTCAAAAAAAAATTATCATACAAAATATCATTCGTTTGACTTTATTTTACATGAAAATTGTCAATAAAAATGATAAATTTTTTTACCATTGGGTCTAGAATTTGTTCATATTGCCACAAAGAATGGAATTTATTTTCCCACCAAAGTTGTGGGAAAATATTTTCGTCAAAAATCAAGAAAATGCACATGTATGAGAGAAAGTGAGAATGAATTTCAGAAAAAATTTATACTATCAAACATCACAAAGTTGGAACTTGAAATTTGAATTTTTAGTTCTAGGAAAAAAAATAGGATTATCAACCGTACCCTTAATGATATTCATGTTTTTATGACCCCTGGACCTGGCCATGCTAGTGTTAAAATCAGGCTCCTACGGTGGTTTGGGGGTTAAATCAATAGAGGACTTCTATGGTGCCTTTGGGGTGCCCTAGCTATAAAAGCAGGGTCCCATGCCAATGTTAAAATCAGGCTCCTGCAGTGGTTTGGGGGTTAACTCAATCGAGGACTTCTACGTGGGCCACGTTAATCGTTGGTTAATAGTAATAAGAAGGAGAACTAGCCAATATATCATATGATAACGTTTCCAGGACGAAAAATCAATTGAATAAATTATTAATTAATATAATAAGTTAAATAACATAAATATAATTCAATAATAATATAATATATATATAAAATTGAGAAGAGATTTAGAAAGCAAATTTTGTGAATCATGTCGAAAACGCTGTCTTGAAGTCTTATTGTCTCTCTTTCGCGCGGTTACTTTCGATGCTACACGACTTTAAAATAAAACTCATGTGACTCACAGTCGATTTTTCTTCTACGGACACGATCATAGGGAGATAAGTGAACGAACCATTATCAAGTTGCCAAAATTATAGAAAATAATATATAAGTGTAGAGAGTATTCTATGAAATTATCTTTTTCATGTTATATTTATCCCCATGAAAATCACTCTCTTTTATAGAGAGAAATTCAACTCCCACAATTATACCATTAAAATACAAGTTACAATATGTATTATGATCTTTTAATTTTATGTTAAAACTTAAAATTAATTGGTTATAATTTTCAAAGGTTGAAATTTATTTTAAATCACAACATATTTCTATAATTCAAAAAGGTTAACAACTCCACATTGTAAATAATACATCATCATGGTCCATTCACAATCATCACGACTCCCCTCAAAGTATTAACATTTTCATCCAAATATTAATATTGCTTTAATTAATTAGTGTCTTCGAATATTTTTTATTTGGAATATTCAAATTCTAAACCCCACGTGTGCACACATGAGGAAAAGCTTTTGTATTGGTAAAAGGTAGATTGAGCTTTATGAAAAATCGGAGATTCGACCCAACTACACCTAGAGTGGGGTGATTAAGTGTAAACGCGAAATTAAAAATTAATTAACATATAACAAGTCACAAGTTAATTATATTTAGGTGATTAATCAAACAATTCAATTTATCCTAACTTGAACTACCGCAATACTTAAAGCAATAATAAAAGCAGTAAACAACACAAAATTGTTCACGGAGAAACCCAACGTGGGAAAAACTTCGAGAAGCGTCAGTCAAAAATCCACTATAAACTGTATTATAAACTTACAGACCACCAGTAGAGTTGACGACACAAGCTTTCTGATCTCATGTCTGAAGTTTGAAGCAGCTCTCCTTTAATGTGCACGCGAACACCAATCCTAACTCTTCTTGCAGTTTATCTCTTGTAGATCCACCAAGAACTCCTTGTTCTTGAATTTCTTTATTAATCTTCGCAACCAGCCAAGTTGACGAAATAATCTTCCTGACAGATCCAAATAAAGAATGGGCACCAGTGTATTTGATTGAAGATTTGATGTTTTCAATCCAAAGGGCACATATGAATTGATTGAACTTTGAAGGATGTTTAGCTCTTGAGAGAATAAATGTTTTCTCTTGAATGTATTTGTTCAATTCATCTCTATCGAATATGCATCGCCCCCTTTATATGTTGGACGAATATGATAACTTTGGCCAATTAAAATCTCGCGAATCGCGAATTTAGGTCAGGCCGTAACACTGTTGCTCGAGCGAGGAGCACTGTTACTCGAGCGAAGGGTCTGTCGCTCGAGCGACAGTGAGGCGAAGGTCGAGCGAGGATGTTCCTGTTTCATCCGCTCGAGCGAGACTCCAGCGAGCATCTAGCGAATGCGGCGAGAAACGTTCGTGTTTCAAATTTGGACCCGAACCCTACGTTGTACAACCAACTATGAAACTTTATAATTAAATCCCTAAATTTCTAAATTGTTCAAGTTGGTCATTTTGTTCACAGAATAGTCAATTAAAATATTTTAACATTAACAAACTCCCCCTTTGGCAATTTGTGACAAAATCAATTACAAGGCACAAATTCACCCCAAAAAGAAAACTAAGTCCAAATATCATCTGAATGTAGCTTCCATTTTGTTCAATCTGTATCCTGAAATCAAAACTCACACACCCAGTGTAAAAGCACGTGATACAGGAAATAAACAATAAGTCACTTGAAAGCTTACATAGATAAACAATCAAATAAGTATACTTGTTTGAGATGTAATACTAATACTAATCAAAACACTATTAATATCACAAAACATCAAAACTCAAACAGCTATGAATAAAGTGCAACACAGATGCAATGATAACATATTCCATATCAATGTATGATATGCAATGCACATGTAAAGCACAAGCTCCCCCTTACTGCAAACTCACGTGAAGTTAAAACAGTAGGCAAATAGTACTATGTCTCTCCCCAACGACCCCAAACGACATAAGACATAAGTATAAATGTAATATCAAGGAAAATCAAGTCGAAAGGATCAACTGGCTCTGCAGGATCAGCAGGCTCAGCCGGAGCAGAAGCAGAAGCAGAAGGAGCATGAGATCGACTCTGTGACATATTCACATGACCAATAGGACGACCTATGTGGCATGAAGAACCCTCCGGAAAAGTGACACCAAGGATCGTGACCAATCGATGAATAAGACAAGCATGAGGCAAACCTATCTTACGACCAGGGACGCGAAAAGACCGCAGAATATGCTGCCAAAGGAAGGTAGGAAGGTCAATGGAATCACCATGCACAAGGGTATAGAGAAATCTAACCCGATCGGACGGTAGAGAAAAAGTATGTCCGACTGGCCATAAGTTCGTGCACATAATGCGCAACAGAACCTGGCTATCAGTAGGCAGTGATCTAATGCCGACCGCAGTGGACCCCCTACATAGGGAATGTCAAAAAGAGTGGAATAAATGATAGTCTCAGAAGGACCGGTCTCGACTGAAAGATAAGGATAAATGGGGTAGAGAACCCTAGGGATATGCAAAGCCTCGGCCACAACATCGGGTGTAATCCTAAGGGGTGCGACATCTAAGGTAGACCCTGAAAGAAGTATCATGGATCTCGCGAATATTTGCATAGAACTCACGAACCAAAAGACTCGAAGGAGGGACCAACTCGGTCAACAAAGAATCACAACCTCGAGAAGTAAAAATTGCGAAAATATCGGGGGAAAGGTCAGCAAGAAGCACCTCATGCTCCACTAAGATAGGACGGCGTGAGAACTGGGAAGTGAATACCTCAAAAGCAGTAGAGGATATAAATCGGGCTTGATTGATGGAGGATGAACCACTGGCCTACTGTGCTGCGGATCTAGATCTCTTCGACGGCATCTGTGACATGGTTGCAGAACAAACATGTCAAGACATGCGACGAAGAAGAAGATAAACCACGAGAACAAGCAATGCACCCAAATGCAAGAAAATGCGTGAAAGGATACACCATGGAGATATGCACGCAAAACTATACAAACATAAGCCGAAGTAAGCAAAATAATGCAAAAGGACGTCAATCACACGCAAAAATATGCCAAAAATGCACAAGAGACGTAAAACGATGCATTAAGGCACATGACATGCAAAACAAGACAAACAGAAAAATGATGCACGACCGAACTAATGTACCCAAATCAATGCAAAAGTGTCAAATATGCCAAGATGTGACGTGGTGCAGCGACGTCAAGGCATGGTGCAGCGACGTCAAGAAATGGAGCAGTGACGTCAGAGCACCGCGATGCTATGTTACTTACATGTCTCGATGCAAAATTCAATTCAAATCAACTCACAAACTAGGCATGAGAGTACAAACATGATCATGGCATGAAGTGTGACGTGTGTGTGCAAAGAAGTTGCCAAAATCACACGAAAATCCTAATGAGGCATTTTATCGAACATGTGGCGGGCACTATAAAAATGCGATGTACCATGCAATGTAAGCCCAATCAAGCCAAACCAACCACACACAATGCATAACCTATATCCCAACATTGAATTTGATAACAAATATAACCAAGAACGAACACAAATAGGCACCAAATTCAAGCCCAAAAGTGACAACTCGTAAATCAAGAATCATGCCAAAATCGAACTCAAATATGTTATAAATGCTGTAAACACGTCCAAGACACATTAACAAGTTCACAATGCATGAAGTCATGAGAAAACATCAAGCCGAAATCAAGCTAAACATGAAAAGCCCCAAAATTTTGAAAACAAGGGTTTTGCCAAATTACCATCAAAATTCATCGAATTTGATGTATAAAGTAATTAAGAAGAAGTCCAAATCAAGTGTCAATGCAGTAGGTTGCACGATTAGGATGAAAGAAACCAAACGAATTGAGAGAAAATCGAGTGAGAGGCGCGAAAAATATGGAAAAATAGGCCCAGTCGCGTATTTGAACCACATGTCTCTTGAGCGAAGGTCGAGCAAACATCGAGCGAAAACTTTCTGTAACGGTCGCTCGAGCGATATTCAAGCGAATATCAAGCGAAACCCCAAATATCAAAAATAGAACCAAAATTTTGAAAAAATCATTTTTAAGCACAATTTTCAATTATTGACAAATATAACACATTTTCCAAGACTTTAAAAACAGTACCACTATTTTTTTAAACTATGGCACGCACTTCAACATGTTGGTTAACGAGAAAACACAATTGATCACAAATATGACAAATTTAAGAACGCAAGTACTGCCCCCCACACACAGATAACAAATTTAAATGGAATAAATTGTACATGTGACTTAAGTGTGTAATGTGTCACTATTTTCAAGTAAAACAGACTCCAAATCTTAAATTTGTCAGAAGAGACGGACAAAATCACTAGCAATAGGTCTATTTCCCTACTAATAAAAGTCAAACTTTTAAACATATTAGGACTTATACATGAAGTTCGTTTGCTATATGTCAATGTTTACTCCCCCCTATATTTTGAGCATATATATGTTTTGATATTTCAATTTTGAACAAGCTCAAAAGAAAAGGAAAAAAAAAACACACTAAAACAATTAAATCACGCATGATATAAAATTAATGCAACAATGTATATATGACATGCTTAATGCGTACAGGTTCCCAAGAGCGGGATCAATAGTGTACGTAGGCACCAGTGGTGTATCCACGATCGAGAACAGATTTCTTGACTCACGCCTTCTTAGTATTCGAGTTAGAATTAGTCAATTTTGAGATCATCTCAGTCAATTGAACAACCTGACTGGAAAGATGATTGACCTGATTAGGAATATCCTAATTTCTCTCTCTACGCACAAACTGACGACACCTCGGCCTAATGTGACCCAAGGCTCCACAGTGATGGCATGTGGGTACAAACCTAGGTCTAAATATGTGAGATGACTTATAATGATTTTGAGGACCAGAATTCCTACGAGATCTACGAGTCTTTTGTCCTACGATGCACTTACCTTTAAGATCAGGATTTTTAGCAAAATGTGGCTGAGTGGAAGCCGGAACGAACGAAGTCCTGGAGGTACTAGTAGCATGTAATTTGTTCTTATCATAACCTAGACCTCGCCTATCATCTACAGACTTATTCATACCTAAGATGCTATCAAGTTTCTTAGTTCCACTAGAGAAACCTCGAGTTGTGAGTTGGATTTTTCTAGATCACTCGTGAGGGCCTTAACAGTATCTTCTAACCTCTCATTCTTACACATCAACTCACTCAAGTTTATGACAGTGTCTTGAAGTTCACTGGCTAACTTCTCTTTCTCTCGCTCTAATAAATCAAGTTTTTTAAGAAGGACAATGTTTGACTTCTTAATTTTAAGGCTCTCCTCATATAACTCATGATACATTGCTCGAATGTCACTCTCTACATCCGAGTCGTCAGTACAGCTCTCATTAGAGTCCTCAAACACAACCTACTCATTAGACTTATCAGGTCCACTCTCTACTTGAGACACGAAGGCCATGTACTTTCCTACTTTCTCACCATCTGACTGCACACTAAGATCACTCTCACTAGAATCATCATCAGACAGTGCAGTAACTAAGGCTTTACCTCTATCTCTCGTGGAGCTCCTCTTAAGATTAGGACATTCATTCCTATAGTGCCCAATCCCCTGACACTCATGACATCTAACAGACTGGAGCTCACTACCAGACACTTTACCACCACTTCTATCATGTCTCTCTCTCTCTGGAACTTCCTAGGTGGAGTTCTCTTCCTAGGCTGTGGTTTCTGTCTATTTCTAAAGGTTTGATTAAACTTCTTAACAAAGTAGGCTACTTCCTCACCTTTAAGAGGTTCGCCATCACTAAACTCTGAACCTTTTTCCCTACGGGTGTTTAAGGAAATAGACTTTTGTTTCTTAGGCTGTGCTAAGGTAAATTCATAGGTTTGAAGGGATCCTACGAGTTCTTCTATCTTAATATTATCAAGGTCCTTGCTTTCTTCAATAGCAGTTACCTTCGGCCTAAACCTTTCAGGTAGGGATCTCAGAACCTTACGAATGATTTTCACCTCAGGGATCATTTCACCTAGATAAAAGCTAGAGTTCACAATATCGTTCAACTTAACATAGAACTCATCAAACCTCTCATCATCATTCATCTTAAGTTCCTCAAACCTAGATGTCAACATTTGCAATTTGGAGTTTTTCACAGTTTGAATATCCTCATGGGTTGTCTCCAAAATATCTCAAACTTCCTTAGCAGTCTCACACATAGACACTCTCCTAAACTCATCAAGAAACACAACCATAAACATGGCATGCAGACCCTCACTAATCCAATTACAATCAGACAATTCCTCTTTGGTCCAAAGGAAAATATCAGTAGGTGTAACAACTCCTGACACAGTATTAAAGGGTGCAGACCAACCATTTTGCACACAAAGCGAAACATGCTCATCTAAAGACTTAATGAAGGCTCTCATCCTAACTTTCCAATAAGCATAATTAGACCCATCAAAGTAAGGCGGTATAGAAAGTGATTGACTCATCTAGACTAACAATTATGGGTCAGGAATCGAATTTAGGCTCTGATACCACTTAAAAAATTAGAGATTCGACCCAACTACACCTAGAGGGGGTGATTAGGTGTAAACGCAGAATTAAAAATTAATTAATATACAACAAATCACAAGTTAATTATGTCTGGGTGATTAGTCAAACAATTCACTTTATCCTAACTTGAATTACCGCAATACTTAAAGCAATAATAAAAGCAGTAAACAATACAAGATTGTTCACGGAGAAACCCAACGTGGAAAAAACTCTGGACGCTTTGTCAATAAAAAATCCACTATAAACTATATTATAAACTTACAAACCACAAGCAAAGTTGACGATACAAGCTTTCTGATCTCCTGTCTGATGTTCGAAGCTGCTCTCCTGGAATGTACACACGAACACCAATCCTAACTCTTCTTACAGTTTATCTACTATAGATACACCGAGAACTCCTCGTTCTTGAATTTCTTCCTTGATCTTCGCAGCCAGCCAAGTTGACGAAACAATCTTCCTGACAGATCCAAGTAAAAAATGGGCAACAGTGTATTTGATTGAAGATTTGATGTTTACAATCCAAATGGCGCATATGAATTGATTGAACTTTGAAGGATGTTTGGCTCTTGAAAGAATAGGTGTTTTCTCTTGAATGTATTTGTTCAATCCATCTCTATCGAATGTGTTGCGCCCCCTTTTATATGTTGGACGAATATGGTAACTTTGGCCAATTAAAATCTCGCGAAATCGCGAATTTAGGTCAGGCTGTAACACTGTCGCTCGAGCGAGGAGCATTGTCGCTCGAGCGAAGGGTCTGTTGCTCGAGCGACAGTGGGGCGAAGGTCGAGCGGGAATGTTCCTATTTTATCCGCTCGAGCGAGACTCCAGCGAGCATGTAGCGAAAATGCGGCGAGAAACCTTTGTGTTCCAAAGTTGGACCCCGAACCCTATGCTATACAACCAACTATGAAACCCTACAATTAAGTCTCTAAACTTCTAAATTATTCAAGTTGGTCATTTTGTTCACAGAATAGCCAATTACATTATTCTAACGCTAACACTTTAGATCCACCCATGTGTTTTTCCAGTTATAACCCATAGATTAGTTTCCACTCACTGCCATAATTTAATTTTCTAATCAATACAACATGAGTTCATATACTAAACCATGATCAAAGATCGAGAGTTTGGCTTGTTTCATAAGGTGGGCAACACCCGCTATCTCATCACAAAAGGTAATTTGAAAGCTTTCTTTCTTCCAACAAGGAAGAAGGAATTCTAGTCATTGGATTTGATTTGACTTGTCATGTGTGAGCGAATCGCTGAAGTAGAAAGTTAACCAATTTTTTCAAAAGGAAAAGGAAAGGCTCCCATCAGTCAGGAGATTGTTAACCAATTTTTTCAAAAGGAAAAGGAAAGGCTCCCATCAGTCAGGAGATTGAACTGTTTAAATATCATAAAAATATTCAAATTGCTACTACACATTGAAACTAATATAAGCGTTCGAAACCCTAATATGCATTATAAAAATAAACAAACCAATAATATAAAACTATTACAATATAGAATCATGTCGCCTGTCCCGGCTTGGGGGACAACCCCCTCCAATAGGGAGGCACCACTGTTTTTAAGTCTATCCCCAAGTCGGGACAAGCAATATTTTTCTACAATATTTTCTTTAACACCCAGAGGCACATTCTAGGGTAGACCAACCATAGTAATATTTGGCGCCTCCTATCTTTAATCTTGCCCCAAGTCGAGATAGGCGGTCTTTTCCTACAATATTTTCTTTTAACACCCAGAGGCACATTCTAGGGTAGACCAGCCATAGTAATTGTATACTTGAGCTTAATTTGATTCCTTCTATTCCCAATTACTTGATGATTGGGTAATCATAGCCATGATATAGGTCAAAAGTTTATGATTTATCCCTATGAAATTCCATTGACAGTAAATAAACTTGCTTACTCAAACAATAATGAAGTGTCTAATATAAAATATTAAAGATTAAAATTTATAATTTATAATTTATTTAAATCGAATATCGACCCACACGCAATTCCATGTGCAATTCATTTTTTTTAATAAAATACAATATAATAAGTATTTAAATTTCTCTAATGAAAGGAGACAACTTTTAGACCTAAAGAAAGCAACGTTGGTTCACATCCATTGATAATGAGAAATGGCACTCCCATTTGATGCTGACTTTGTTGACTTGGGTAGAGTCAATGTCATTTTCAGACATTCATTTTTTCCTTTGACAAATGTAAAAGATCTTTATACGGATGTAATCAAATTTTTTAATGCAATTGATGTGACAATAATGGACACATCTACTAGGACGAGAATCTCTTAAATTCCATTGGCCTGTAATCTGCACAGAACCTAACATATACCGCATATCTTTGATTTATCTTTTGCCTGAAGCTACAACAGGTAAAAGGAATCATATATAAATTATAAAAAATTCCACTAGCTGTTAAAATATTATAAATCTAGTACGTTCCCTTCCTAGACTAGCTTAGTGGTTCAAAGCGTTCAATCCACGGGTGAAACATGAGCTACCAGGTGGTTTATTCTTATGAAAAATGCTATACAATCTACTTTTATGATCATTTGTTTGACTACACACTCACATGAGTGTGTGGATTTTGCGAAAATAAAATAATATTTTTTCTCCAATGTATAGAGTGTTGTTATCCAAACGATCAAACAAGCGGACACTATAGCATGACTCTATTCTTATTGATGATCACAAATAAATTACATGTTTTTTATGTCTCATATATTAATTTATATTTTATCATTTTAAGATTGATTTTTTAATTTGAAGAAATAGAGATCTTTGGTTAAAATAAGACTACGTTGAACTTTAGTTTTAAGTTATTTACCTCCCATGCTAAAGAAGATTGCATATATATTGGTAATATTTGGTTGTACCATGATTAAATACTGAAGAACAAAAATAAAAGAAACAAAGATTTAACTAATTAATTTAAAAGTTTAAATTACTTAATAGATGACACACTAATAACTTTAACTCAATTCATTTAACATCCTCGCGTATGTATTCGAGTTTCATGTTATTCGATTCCGATGTTTATACAATTGTTATAATAATTGATACAATAGTGAAATTCTAATATTTATCTGTCAAAAGTGTATTTAGGATTTTTTTTAAAAGGGGCTATAAATTTTTTTTTTAGGATAATTCAAAAGAAAATTTTATATATTTAAAAGTTAAAGACAACCAATTTGGGGCTAGACCCATCAAGAATATTAATTATTTTATTTATTTAAAAGCTAAAGCTCACCTAGTTAGGAGCTAGATCCACCAACAAGGTTAATTCTAACTTGTTTGACTATCATGTTTATAAAGACTTTCGACGTCTCATTTTATACGGATTTGATGTCGTGTTCACAATGGGTAGGAGTATAATGTCCACTGTGGACGTGACAACGTGTGGTATTGTCACACTATACCCCCTCCCAACTGCTGACGTGACAACACCACATGTTGACACGTTCATAGCGTACATTATGAACCAATGAACCACCTCGAAAGCTTTTAGGCTCAGAGAAAAGAAATGCTTCATTAAATACAACCACATGTATAATTTTTATAATTTAGGCTCTTAGAAAGGGAACGCTTCATTAAATACAACCACATGTATAATTTTTATAATTTAGTGACACCAGACTTGAACTTATATCTCCATTGATTCTCTTACCATGTTAATATAATCAACATTTAAAAGCTTAAGATATTAAGATTGTGCACACATTTATTTATTAAACCTTCTACATAGATGCGATTAAGGGTGAATGATGCACGATTTGGACGGGTTTTGATCAATTTTCAAACCAAATAATTTAGAACGGCTTTTTAAAAAAAAAAAAAAAAATTACAAACCAAACAAAATTATTTTACTTTTCAAACTAAATGAAATCATTTTATGCAATTTGATTTGATTTGATTTCAAATCACGATCTATTTAGAGACAAAAACGTAACGTCATTCAAAGTTAAATATAAATATTGATCTAATCTCAATAAACACTGTTAAATTGAAATTTTTTAAAACATAAACGTTGTAATATATTAGAATCAATAGCTTAAATCTATTAAAATAATTCAACTAAATCTTTCAGATCACACTACAACAAAAATAGTCATTTGCAACACTAAAAAGGCAACATTTGTTGATAAGTGTTGCTAAAAGGGTCTCTTGGCAACATTTTAGTAGTGTATGTTGCCATTGGTATTAATAAATGAGTTTTGAAAACGTTTTTTAGAAGAATGTTGCGATAAACCCCCTTTTTGCAATGTTTATTGAGTATTGCGGGAGGTTTTATTTTTCGCAACGTTTATCAAACATTGTAAGAGAGAGACCTTTCGCAACGTTTGTCAAACGTTGCGGAAAGTCTACTTTTGCAACGTTTTTGAAACGTAGCGAAAGGTCCCTCTTTTGCAACGTTTGAAAAACGTTGCGAAAGTTTGAACTTTTGTATTTTTTTTAAATGACACCCTGATAGAACCCAAATTAACCCAAACCCTACCCTTATTCACGCCTCCTCCATTCATTCTAGCCCATTCCTTCGGCCTCACGTATGGATCCATTTTTCTGCAACCCATGGCCGCCCAAATTGCCGAACATTGGTACCGGTCGAAAGCCCTTGGTGCCCTCTTGAAATACCACCCAACATCTCCACCTATCACCATCTGCTGTGGCTGGAATAAATGCCCAAAGTATGCTGCCTGAAAATCTAAAATTCTTCATCAGCCCAACTACATAATTCAAGCCCACAAGAAGTCGAATAGCTCAATAAAATCTCCTCCCCACTATCCACAAAACCTAGTTTCGCCATTCTTCACGCCGTCGTCAGTCGTCACTTACCTGTGTGTGTATGAATTTGTAATTTGCTTTATATTTAATTGTTGTTCAATTAAATTTGCCCAATGATGGAAGAAAAATTGATGCATTGATGCGGCATGATGTATTGATGGATAGATAGATAGATGCACACACTCGGTTGAGGAATCATACTCCTGTTCATTATTAAATGGAAATGGTTGAACTCGGTAAAATTTCATCTGAGAACTCTAAATCTTGACTTTGTTTTATATAAATTGAAAATACCTTCTTTGCTTTCATACGTGCCTTTTGCCTTCACGGCTGAGAATACCTTCTTTGCCTTCATACGTGCCTTTTGGGCAGGTAGATAGGCTTTTTCCCCTAATCTCTTCTATATTTCATTTATAATTATTTGTTATGTATCAGTATTCCTGTAAACCTATGCAAAATTTCATGCAATTCCTCTTCACGGTTTGTGTTTACTTACGTTATTTTGTATTGAAGGAATGAACTTAGTCATTTTTGAAGTATATGATCTTATCCATTTTTTAACAGCTTTATCTTTTGGGGAATTCATCTGTGGAGTCATTATCGGGTTTAGAATACTTAAAATTGACATCAATAAGATTTTCATTTGCCTTTTGATCTCTGCTTAGTTTCTAACATTTGCTTCTTTTCCCTCTCATTTTTATTGCTCTCTAACGACTTATATACTTTTAGGTCGGATTTGTGATTGATGAAGTAAGAAAGCGTTTTCAATCACATTCCATGAAGTCATACAGGTCCCGTTTTCAAAGGTAAGTTCCATGAGTTGGACTTTAGGTCAAAACTTTTGTTTGATCTCAAGTTTACCTGGAACTTGTGTTTTCTTTCGTCTAAACTGTTGCATTTTCCTCAGTGATGAGAAGTGTCGAGTAACTATGAGTTTTATTGAGCATATGTTAAGCTATACCCTCTAGGTTTTGAGTTGATATATTTTATTGCACTGGCCATTGGATTTTAATGTCGTTGACTTACTAATCTAACTTGTAAGGAAATTGTGGAGAATAATGTTTTTGAATACGGATTCAGTTAGTTCTGTACTTATAAATATTAGGCAGTGATCGAAAGACAAAACCATGTGATCCCCTGTGCTGATGTGCTTCTCTTGCTCCAATCCCAATTTCTCTTCACCAAACAATCTGTTGTTGAAGATTTCATATCTGCAGTTGTTTATTTTAGGTGCAACAGGTAGTGAAGCTGCTTTGGCATCCCGACAGGTACAAAATTTGATTAATGTTTGTCTACATATGTGACCTTATTTTGATAGGAAAGATAAGGTGCTCCAAGTCTGCTTCTGAGTATAGGCTAGTCTTCTTCAATGAAAAATGACTCCATCTGTAGTCCCTTTATTTAATTTAATTTTTCCTTTGTAGGTCATCTTATCTTAATTGCTGAGTAATTTGATGTTTCAACATAAACAAACTTTTGTTGTGTCAATTTTGTTGACGATTGAAAAAACAGATCCATGTGATTTCTCATATGCTAAAGTTTATGTCTGTTGATCTGGTCCCCATTCAAATGCCTCTTCGCCACAAACTTAAGAAGTGAAGGATTGCCACAGAGAGCCATCCATCTATATATATGTAAATTCATCAGCCAATAACTTCAAATGCAGTTCTTTTCTTTTTTGCAAATTCACAGCTATATATGTAACAGGGGTATTTGAGTCTTTGGGGGTAGTAGGCTAATAAATTTTGCATACTTATTCTTCTAACCTCCTCTATATCCTTAGCTACTTTTATTGCATAATTGCTCATTACTCGCTTTCCAGTGATTTTAACTGTAATTGAGTAAGACAGAATGCCATTTATGAATGTTGCTGATTGGAATCACGTGTTAATATAGGAAAAGTTCATAACTGCAAGCCTTGTCTCCAAAGTTGCTCTACATTTCATACAAGGTAAGATTTTCATTTTCCTTCGTTTGGGGACTTAATAATAAGAATTTTAATTTACTCCTTGTTCTGTACAATTGTAGGTGCCCAAGAAAATCCATCCTTACTAATGAACTTGATAAAGGCAGTGGATGAACTTCTGATGACCGAAATAGGTAAGATATTTTCTCTAAAATTGTGAATTCTTTTGTTGCATATTTTATTTGGAAAAATGTTTTTGATCGGTTGCAAGTGAGGAGATTGTTTGTAAATTGATCTGTTCATTAACAAGTGCCGTTTGGTGAAAATGTTAATAGAATCTTCACTTGTGAAAACTGAATTGTTGTCATATAGGTTTTTTTTTTTTTTTTTTTTTTGTTTAGAATTGTGAAATGAAACTTTCTGTCCCTATTCAGGGAAATCAACTATTATCTGGTAATTTCGTGGTCAAGGACTTATGAGACTTCTGTTTGAAAGCATTGTTCATGCTTACTGTAATGATGATGTAGATAAATGTTGTCCAAATAAATAGACTTACACTATATTTAATATAAATGTTTGATCTCTGGTGGATCGATTGAGAGAAGAAATGCCATGATTTTTGTCTAAAAGATTTTCCAGTTTCTTTGATAAGTGATATCACTGCTCAAATATGCTCTTGGTCTGTCATACACAATTTTATGTAGATTTTCTTATTGCTTCATCGTCGGTGGTTTGTCTGCCACTTTTAATGGGAGTTGTTTTTGCTTCTTTTTTGTTTTTTTTTTTCCGTTTTCATTGTGTTTTGTGAGATTTTTTTCCAACAGATATAAGAATATATTTTTTGTCCAAGCAATGCAATCAGTTCGTAGCTTGTCCAGAATGCTAGAAGAAATTAGAAAACTGATAAGTTTAAGAAGAAAGATAGAAAAAAAACTGTAACATTTAAAAAATTGAGGCCTTATACATCACTGAAATTATAATATATCTTGGTATAATCTCTCCTATCTTTTATTTCATCTCTCGTGTCTATGACATGGTAACAGAACTTGGAGTCTGTCTTTATATTTTTCACATATAATAAGAGCTACCAATGCCTTATTATCCTATGATGGAAGCCATTTTTTTTTTCCAGAAATTCTGTACCAAAATTCTACTACTAACGCTCAAGGAAGGTGTTGGAACACTAGGAGATCTCACATTTACAGATAATTCAAATTGGATAAGGAGCAGGAAATTCAGACTTGGGCTAAAGTTTGCATCAGGATATTGTGAGGGGATACGCATACGAGAAGCGAAGACAAAGGCTTTTACTGTTAAAGATTGCAGAGGGGAATGTGAGAACCTTTGTATTTATGTTGTTTAATTTCTCATTGCCTTGAAATATTTATTTGTTGTGGGAACTAGTATTTATGTGGTGTTGTATCACATTCTAACATTCAAGTGTTAGAATTCAAAAATTTATAATGAAATTATTAATTTTTATGCAATGCCAAAATTTGTTTATAATGAGTCATTTCAATTTTGCAAGTCAATTTATATAATTTACATATATTGATATTTATTATAAAAAATTAAAAAAAAAAGTATGGATACGGCAACGTTTTAAAAATGTTGCAAAAAGTCACCCACTCTACGACAATACTGAGATTTGCAACATATGAAAAAATGTTACAAAAGCCTTTTAACAACATTTTTTGAACGTTGCAAAATGCATTTTTTCTTGTAGTGTCACATAGTGAATAATAAATATTGATAGAGCTGATGAATTGAATTTCTTTATACTATTCACTAAGATTTCTTATGTGTTTAATTCTAAACCAAACCATTTTTATGTGGTTTGATTCAATTTAAAAGGAAACGCTGATAAGTCTCATGTGAATCCAAACTGATGATTTTGATTCCTCTTTTTTTTTTTTTTTTTTGTTCACAGCTGTGTTCTATTCTCCATCAAATATAGGGCAGCTAAAATTTCCATAAAATGAGCTAAAACAAGGATGCATGGCAAACATTAATACAACTTCATTAAACATAATATGAACTGCACATCAGTGTTGCTGAGAATGATTGGCATCTTGCTATCTACAACTCTATATTTACGTTGAATTAAGACTAAAAGCACTATTCCGTTTAGGGGACATTTTAAGATTCGAGTTCAAGTTGTTCGTTTTTAACTGGCAAAACACTATTCCCAGAATTTTTCAAGGTTCAGGTCAGTTGATCATTTTTGGTGCCTTCTGAAATCTGATCCTTCATTTATGCAATGCAACCTTCTTTTTTAATGTCAAACACCAGAAGCTACGCGCAAATTCTCATTAGATCTGGGTTGTTCTTAACAGCGACAGCAGTTGATCATTTTTGGTATCTTCTGAAATCTGATCCTTCGTATATGCAATGCAACCTTCTTTTTTAATGTAAAAGACGTGAAGCTACGCGCAAATTCTCACTGGATCCGGGCTGTTCTTAACAGAGATGGCAGTTGACCATTTTTGGTATCTTCCGAAATCTGATCCTTCATATATGCAATGCAACATGGAAACTGACAAGAGCCTCATTGAATGATGTCCCCAGTACTCTTGCTCCGTAATAAGTGATGTGACTCTAATTTTTACATCTGCTAAAATAAATGAACCCTATACACCAAACTTTAACGCCTCACACATGAGGATAGGTCCGTGCATTTATTAGCGTGGACCCTTCTCCGAGGGGAATGTACACATTCAAAATAATTTCATTTCAACAAAAGAAAATAATAAAGTCATAATCAGGATATAGGGTCAAAAAGCAGAATAGCTGTAAGCATAAGGAATTAAATGCTGTACTGCCCTCTTTTCAACTTTTACATTTTACTCGTGTTCATCTAAACCAAACAGGATAATTGAACAATAATGCTAGGCGTACAGGATTAGAAAACATATGAGCTGACAATTATTTGTCGTTATTATATTGTCGGAGAGAGAGAAAAGAGGAGAGAGAAAGACGGGCAGAAGATTAAAAAGGAGGTGCGAGGTGGGTGCGTGGGGGACGGGGGTTGAGAGATGAAATAAAAAGGAAAGGAAAAGAATTTTTTGTTCGACTCGTTCGAAATTCATTTGCAAAATTTTTTAGCTCTAAGTAATTCAAGTACACAAAAATTTTAACGAATTAAATATGAATTTCTTTACATATCAAATGATTTTGTATTTTCACTTTTTATTTATAATTTAAGTATTTTATGTGCTATTTATAATTCAAATTAAAGAAGAATCGTGTGGGTAATACTATAAAGTATTATTATGTAGATCTATATGCAACCAGTCATATGGCTAAATATGAAATGAACATATGAATACACTCACATTGCAGATTTTGTATAAGTATTTTCACAATTTAATATAAAAGTAAGTACGCACATAACATAATTTTCTAGAGGGATAGAACATGATCATCTCAAATCTCCACTTTTATATTCATACCTGATTCGTTAAATTTTTTGTGTACTTGAGTTACTTAAAATTAAAAATTCTTGTGAACGAATCTTGAACGTATTGAAAAAAAAAAATTTCTTTTCTTTTCTTTTTCTTTCTTCTCTCCCTTTCATTTTTTTCCCTAATGCCAATCTCTCTCTCTCTCTCTCTCTCTCTCTCTTCTCTTCTCTTCTCTCTCTCCGACAATACAATAATACTAAATAATTATCAGCTCAACAAAAATTCAAATCTCTGTTACTTATCAGTTTCCAAACTTGTGCAGCTGACATTATTGATTAAACAAACAAATAGCATTGGATGAACATAGTAATTATGTTGCACAAATTATGACACTTATTTTAGATAATTAGGATATTTTTAATTAAATATTAGGTGTGTTAAGACGACTAGCAGGTATTTTGTATCTCCCAAAATTAAGACAAAGTTTAATATCGTTAAGAGTATTGAACATGCTGCCCTCAGGGGCACATCCTAGTTGGTTGGGGTGGCAGAAATACATGCTAGAGGAGGGGAGTTCGATTCCCCCATGACGCTAGTTGAAACAAAGGCTATCATTAGCCACCTATGGGCATATTCCTCGATTTACTCTCACACCAAGACCTAGGGACGGGTAGGTGTGGGCGCTAGTAATGGGGCGTAATCCAAAAAGAATATTGAACATGCTGGATTATGAGTATGATTGAAAAAGTCTAGAGTCAACATCCTTTATGAATTTTAATTCCAAGCTATGTACACAAAAAAGTCACGTGCATTATCGTTTGCATCATGTGTCGCCCACACAAAGTGGGGTCGACCCCTTTCATATGGCGTTTGACCCCCTAAAATAAAACGGGGTCGACCCCCTTATAACAAAAAAAGGAAAATAGCATGCTTAATATTTGGAGGAAAAGAGTAAGACACGTAAAAAGAATTGAGAACATTAGAGCTGGATAATATATCTCAATTATTATTTTGATCCATCTTAAAGCAGCTTGCTAGCTACTAAAAGTGGTTTCGAGTAACTACTCGAGCAATTCACTAATCAGGGTTTGGTCTTCAATTAATGGTTCTACTATTGTATTTTTCTCTAGTTATTGTTGCTTATACTTGGGTCGATGAGCTATAACCACTTCCAGCAGGAATCTCTATAATTGACGTTCTTTAATTCGATAATCTAATGGAGGAAGAATAGTAGTTGGTGGGTAATTCGCTAGATCGAGATTGTAATCATCCGCATTGCACAACGAACTACACCATAGATAGAAATTGTTCGCTGAAAAGTGTACCGCAAGCGCACGGATCGTGAACAAGTAATACAGTGGACTTTTTGAGTCCGAATATCGATCCCACGAGGAATGTTACTTTCAATTACGCACTCTAATCGATTTTAGTTCTAACAACGACGGACACACAAACACAATTAATATTGAAAGTAAATTATAAACTAATAACTATAAAACTAAACTAACAAACTAAAAAGACGTAGTTGCATCTTTGGTTTGAAAAGCGGTTGGAATTTATGATTTCACTTAACCTTTATTTCATTAACATCAATTCAATAACGTACATGCAAATTACCAAAATACATAGTTAGACCCGATTCTCCAATTTTAAATTAATATCCTCTTTCGAGCGATATTAACCATAATTAATCAAATTATACCACATATTTCTATGTCGATACAAAATTAACCAATTGCATTAAATTGCTGTGAAAATACTCAACGGGTCACATAAGGTAGATGTCTATTTCTAGATCATCTAAACGCGTATAGTCGGAACCATACAAACCTATGGTATCAATTATTTCGGCCTAATCAGTACAACTATTTTTCAATAATTACACCAAATACCTAACCACAACATCTATTGATCAAATAAATGAAGCAATTTTAAACTAATAATCAATACACCATTATTTTGATAACAAATGCATTTCTAACAATATATATCGATATTAATGAAATTAAAGTTAAGATTTAACATAAATTCCAACACAAATATATTTAACTCATTTTATAAAGATAATAAACAAGGAAATAATGTTTTTCATTACATTATAAACATGGAAAATTAATTAAAGAAAAACAAAGATGTAGATATAACCCTTTCAAGTGTAGCTTTGCCTTTCTCCAATATTTCTCCAAGTATTCATTGATCTACCTCCTTGCTATTGAAGTTCAAATCCACAAATGAGCTAAGAATTACAAAGAAACAACTAACTAAAAGAAAGAAAAAGAAAAGAAGCAAGAAAACTAGAGAGAAAAATATCAAAACCTAAGCTAAACTAAACTATTCTAACTCCTAATGCCTTGAAAATGAGAGAGAGATAGGATATATTAATGCATTGTGAGACACACCAAAATATCCCAAAATATCTTCATTAAACAAGTCCTAAAATAATGCCAAAGTTGACCAAAAACGCGTGGAAAGAAAAATAGACCGCCTTAGTATTTTATCTCTATGCGGCCGCATGGTGTAATTACATGCGGTCGCATGGAAGAAACAAAATATTCATTTCACGTCCATGCGGTCGCATGGTTATAATACATGCGGTCGCATGGATTTTTCCATATTTGCGGCGCAGGTCCTTGAACGTTTCGTCCTTGCGCGTTTTCATCCTTCATCTTTGAATTAGTACAATTTGGTCCTCATACTTTGAACTTTCTTTCATTTAAGCCCCTACCAAATTGCAGTCAAAGCCCTCCATCTTTTGGTCAATTGTAAGTTAGTCCCCAACTTCACATTTTTGTGCAATTGAAGTCCTTTTTCACTCGTTTTGCCTCTGTTTCATTCCAATTCAGGGTTTTGGCCTATAAATATAAAAAGTACACAATTATGGGTAGAAATATACTCAAATTTATCACAGTTAAATCCCAAAAAGTGTCTAATAAGTGTGCAAAAGCGCACTTATCAAAAATCTAGATATCCATCTATTGCATCTCTTTTTGGCTATATATTCAATAAAGTAGAAGAGGGGAATCCGCTACATACGCATCGACCTCGGGAGAAGGGATTTGATCAACCAACCATGCCTATTATATACACCCCTCTCAATCCACTAATTGTGGGCATGGAGGACGGGGTAAGAAGATCGGACTCGGTTGACTAACTCACTTGGTGAATTCCTCTGCCATAAATATTTCCTGTTTTCTAGCATTAAATAATTTATTAAAATTAAAAAAAAAAAAAAAACCTAAAAACTTTCAGAAATTACAGAATAATTTTTAGGGTGTTGTCATATCCACTCCTTCAAAAATCTTCCGTTAAAATTTAAAACGTACCAAATAACTCTGGATATCTGACATTCGTGTCTTCTTTGCGTTCCCACATTGTTTTTATTGAAGTTTGATTTCTTCACAAGATCTTGACTGGTGGAATTCATTTATTTGGCAATTGCTTAACTTCTTGTAGCAAAATTTGTACTGATCTCTCATCATATGCTAAATTGGTTTCAAAATCTTGCGAAATAGTCAACAGTACTAAAACGTGATTTACCAACAACCCAAATTTCAATTTATATAAAAGAAGTTTACTAATGAAAGGCATTTTGTTAAATTTTCATGTTGACGTTGCTCATAAACAAGTAGGTTTTCAAAATATACAGTTTAGACTTCATTAAAATGAGATTTGGGGGGGGGGGGGGGGGGATGTTTTGGAATAGATATATATTTTAAGAATGTGGGGTTAAAAATAAGAAAAAAAATTTGAGTTTACGTGTTATATTATTTTATGGGAGAATATGTGGTTGAAATTAAGTTTTGAAAAAATATAAATATTCTTTTAAGCCCACATAAGCATGCATATATAAATCCCCCTGTTTGAGCCCCATTTGGAGAAGAAAATGTGTGTTCAGAATAGTAATTTTTTGAAAAATATGTGATTAAAAATGAAGGAAAATTTTTCGATTCACTTGTAAAATTATTTTATGGAGATTGTATGATTGAAAATAAGTTTTGAAAAAAATAAGTTTTTATAAAAATGGGGGCCAAACATAGGCCAATCCAAGTACTTTTAATGGAGATATATATAAAGTCATGAGTACATGAAGAATTTAACAGAACTTGTACCGACTCTGACGTGTCAAAACATGATTGTATTTTTTTTCTTTTTTTCTTTTTATTTCCAATGATGTCGTGCCATGTGTTGTCTGTAAGATTTTTCTGTCAAAAAAATTATGTACTAATAGCATAATTCGGATGAACGTTGTTTGTTCAACCCATGTACTTTTATTTGATATGCTGTCAAGGTGTTGAAGTCTTCACATATTTCCTGTATCAGCAGATGAGAGATTTCATTTTTGAACCATGCTTCATGTATATTATATTTGACATAAAATTTCACATAATATTACGTGACATTTTATCATTGAATAATTTAGAATGTAATCATTTTTTTCATTCAATCACCTCCCACCACATATTTTTTCTGGCACTGCTTCTGGACCTCTTCTTTTGACAAAGTGACTTTTCCCCAAACAGATATCAATCATGCTATTTGTACAGAACTATTCATTACTACCTGGATAATATCCACTCACAATAGGGGGTCCCACCTTTTTTTTTGCATTGTTTATTCACCCGAGTCCCACTACATGTGAGTGAATGTCATTCAAGTGATAATGAATAGTTCTGTACAAGTAATTTAATTTAACAGATATTAGTGGAACGCTACATTATTATCTCTGTTTATATGGGTCCTCCAATCTCACTGACACTGTCCATGTGATGATTTACTACAAATCAGATCCAAATTTTTATAAGCTACGACCTCTTAAATCCATCTAGTAGAAGTGGATCACTTTATTAATTAGGCCAAACATTTTGGGACTTTGAAATTCACTTTTCTTTTCATGTCTTTATTTCTACTCCACTTCTCTTTTTCATTCCACTTCCTGCGCCTGCTTTCTCTTTCTTTCTAACATTACCACCATATGCACAAAATGCATTTCTTGTAGTTTGTTGGAATTAATGATTATTAAACAGGCTTTTAAAATAAATTTATTCACCTGCTTTGAGGGACTATTTATTTGAGGCCGGTTCCATGTCTTATTAATTAGGTGGTAATCTATTATTATTATTATTATTATTATTATTATTATTATTATTACACGGTAACTACTTCGATATGTTAAAGTGGCTAAATAATATATTTGTGAATTGAAACAAGTATCTAAAGTGAGCTTCTACTGAGTTCTAAAAGATCAGGATGAATCTAGAATTAAGCCATTTGTACTCGAAGTTTGACACTTCGAATTATCCGATCCATTGACGCACTCACATGGGGTCGGGCCCCACTTTCAACAAATGTGCGGGCCCCACCTCTAATGTGAGAGACGGGTGAAATCGAGTAATCTGGAGTGTTAAACTTCGGGTGCATGTAGTAAGATAGTTAAATCTAACATTGGGAAAAGACAAAAAGTGATCTAGAATATAAATGAGTCAATTACCTTAAGTTGTACTTTGTACAATTTCCATAATGACAACTACAATTCCTCTCCTTTCCTCTCTTGTGTCACGTCAAGGTTGTCAACAACTATGACCTATATTACCTAAGAGTGCACTATCATCACGTGCAAGTATTGTATAGCATTATATCCTTAAGCGTGTGAATATTCCGGTTTCTTTGGACTTTACGACTTGTGCAAGAGGAGAAGGCTACGCTAGTGCACAAGACATTAGGGGCTACACGGACAATCCATAAAATTTTGTATAGGAGTGGGCTCTTTTGAATGTGCATAGTTGGTTGCAGGAGATCATCAATGTGCGTTTTGGGGGAAACAATTTTAGGACCACGACATATTTGCCAATGGGTTGAAAAGCAAGCGAAATTAATGAAGAAAAGCTTTTAGGACAAGCATTGTGTAAATGAGCCTATGCACTTTGTCTGTTTGATTGGTGGAGCTTGGATTACATTGTTGAGGAAATGATGATGATGAGGATGTAGCGTTGGTGTTCGACATGCATTGTTAAATTGTGGCATATGTCGTTCATCCAAGGAGCTAATATATGAGGAGTGTGGGGGTGAAGGTTGGTGTCGTAGGCGATATGTAATTCGTTTTCTTTCCACCCAAATTCCATTTTGCAATCAAACGGACCCTTAATTCATATTTCTATGTTAAGTCTAAAGCCTTGGCAAGTTCCATGTTCAAATATCATTAAATCAAGTTGAAATTTGGAATTGAGTTGGTGGGTATTGGTATTTGGTTGAATAGCGCTCGATGAACATCTAAAAGGTGCTCAAACACATTTTTCAGAACTTGGATAGCTGATGAATGTCCAAAGGGTGATCGATAACAATGTGCTTGATGAACGCCAAGAGAGCGCTAGAGCATGTTTTCCATAACAATTACGCTCGATGAACATCAAGTGAGCGCTTAAGAGCCTATCCATGTAGGAGAAATCCTATTTTACTATTTCAACATCTAAACACTCCTAAATTTCCTAGGACTGTGGATATAGTTATTAAACAACAAAAACTCATTTATTTCATTGTGTGTTGAGAGAAAAGAAATAGAAGAGAAGATCCAAATTGTTATGAAAATTATCTTCCACATTCAAAAACCACCAAAAATTCTCTACAAAAGCCTTCACAGTTCTGATGGAAATGAGAAGTGACCCGCCAAGTTCCGATTAAGAAAGAACAAGTTCGTTCTTCGAGATCCACAAAGAAAAAGAAGTTAAGAGGTTTTGAAACAAGTGCTGGTATGCACAACCGATGTGTTTTTCTGATAATTAGATATTATGAGTTAGTCTACTAATGTTTAGTTATATCTAGGCCAAAATTGTATGTTCTATCTGTTTTAGTGGATCATTAGGTGGCATAGAGTGCTTGGAGGTTTTTTTTTTTTTTTTTTTTCTCTTGAAGAGTTTTTCAAGGATTTTTTTTTGGTAAACAATTCTTGGTATTATTTACTTGCTTATGCAAATTGCTATACTATAAAGTTGATTTTCTATATATCTAGACTAGATAATTTGTGACTTGTGGAAGTTATTTTTATTAAATTTAAATTCTGCGTAACATACCTAGTCACCCATCTTTAGGTTTTAAGTGGGTCGAAATATCGTGTTTTTTCAATTGGTATCAAAGCTTAATTTCTGTTCTTGACTCAAAACAGTCTAAATGAGTACTAACCAATCTTTCCATACTGCGATGAGAGAAATTATGCTTACTACTAGGTTCAAATGAGAGCTCTCTCGTGTTGATAAATTGCGTGATATATCCACTTGGTCTAAAGATGAATTAGGTGAGTGAAATTGGAATAACAAAGGTGTTCATGCCATCTTTATGGCTATCTCACCTGCCATGTTTAAACGTGTCTCTATGTATGAGACTTCTAAGGAGGCTTGAGACATTCTTCAAACCACACATGGGGGAACTAAAACTATGAAAAATTCTAAGTTGCAAATGTTGACCACTAGGTTTGAGGAAATTAGAATGAAGGATGATAGATCTTTTGATTAATTCTATGCAAAAAGATAGTTAATTTCAGCTTCAACCTAGGTGAATGAAATTCGGAGACCAGATAATTAGAAAGGTTCTGAGGTCTCTAATTAAGGGCTTTAGACAAAATGTCACAACTATTAAGGAAAGCAAAAACTTAGATCAGGTTAAGATAGATAATCTAGTGGGATCACTCCAACCTACAAACTTGCCATAACTTATTCGAAGAAAAACAAATCTATTGCCCTCAACATTGTTAAGGAATTTTTTAATGACATTACCAATAAGACTATAGGAGATGTGGAGATAGCCTATTTTGTTATGAAATTCAATAATCTTTTTAAGAACTGTAAGAAACTTCTGGAGAAGTTTAAAGGTGGTCCTAGTAAATATAGGAAAGAGAAAAAAAAAAAAAAGATACTAGGGATGCCAAGAAGTCTGAAAAGGTTAGATAATATGAACGCCAAGGCATTAGTAATGTTAGAGCTAAGTGTCTAAGTTATGAGAAGATTATAGGAAATGTTATGAATGTTTCTCTAACTAATGATGAGTCTAGCTCGAAAAATCAAAGTGAGATTCTACTTGTGAGAGAAGTTTCAACTATATAGCTTTTGCTTCTGTAGTGAAGAGTGAAAGTGAGAAGGAGGATGAGAATGTTAAGAATTTAGAACAAACTGACACTTTACAAGAAGAATCTCAAGATGAAGAAGATATTTGAAGATGTTTATGACCAGCTATTTGAGGAGAGTTGTTCGGATAAATTTCACAAACATATGAGATCGTTGACAAGTAATATCTGATGAGATAAGTATGTTCCCCAGAAAATAAATCCTAATTGAAGTGTACTAGCTTGATATAAAATTCGAAGTGTTTTTACATAAAAGACAATATTTGTAATTATTCTAAAGTTAACGATGAATTATGTAAATGAATTGGTTCATATGCGATTATGGAATGGATGTATAGAATTTACGAATCCACCTATTGGTTTCTATTTTCAATCTCAACTTAGGTAATTTAATGATATTTATGTATTCATGACAATCGATAATCTAATTTTATATAACTACCTCTCAAAAAAAGTTAAATCTATTCTAAACATGTCCCGATCATATTCCTATTTTGAATTAATATGCAAAGTGACGCATTAAGTACAAGATTATTAAAACAATTGCACCCATCATACATGCTACTCCTAACATTAATTGCCCATGTGTTATCCTTGCAATGTTTTAAACTAATTGTGAACATTCCAACTCTACAACAAACCACTAATTATTTAATTGTTGATCAAGTAATCAAATAATGGAATATTCATGCAAGATTAATCAAGACACACAAAAATAAACTAAACTGCTAGTTTTTGAATTAAAATTAAACAACCAATGATATTATCTTCATTTAATACAATAAAAAGTTTAGCATAGCATGCTTTATAGGAATAAAGAACTATGGAAAAAGTTTGATAAATTAATTTCTTGGTCTTGAATCTTAAATTCGAGCCTTTAATCTTCAATTTCTTGTGTTAATTGCCTTGAATCCCCTTGCTACACGTGTTCTCTGTGATATAATATGACAGTACGTTCTTTTCCTCAATAATTGGGTTAAATCGATCCCACTATTTGTACCTGCCGGTTTACACGGTGCTTGACATGATGACGTGTCAAATGCTTGATTATTCCAAAAAAATAAAATAAAGAAAGCGGGTCCAAATTTTTTTAAAAAGTGGGTCCAACAAATATGGGTCAAACTTGAACCGGCCCATTATATAAAGCACCCACTACCCCCAATTGGTCCCATTCCCAAATCGATCAATCAGAAAAAACCCTTGGCGGCACAAAACTCATTCGAACTCCGGCACTCCATCTTTCAACCAGAATAAGAAGCTGATGGTTAATGTAGCAACCGTCTCCATGTTTGGGTTTCCCACAGTAGGTGAATCGCAAGGTTGGTAAAAAAAAAATTTGAAGCCGTAAGACTGAAGCTCCACCGTGTGCAGCAACATCTTCAATCTCCGACACCATCCATCGACTTTGGCAGAATTTCGCAGCAAACATCATGTAAGCACGATGTATTTGGTATCCATTTTACTCGATTTTGATTTATTCGAATAATACATATTTTTGAAGATTTTACAGTGCTGTGGATGTGTTGTAATGCAGCATCATATCTGGTTCGTTCGTGTGCAGTATGTTAGGAAAGAACTCTGGACTTTGTCATAGCTGTCGAGAGAAGGGTCACTTGTTTGCTGACTGTTTGAAAAAACGACCATGTCCCTGGTGTAAAATTGGCGTTGTGAAGTGTTTTGAGGTCGAGAATGACACGAAGAACAAGGGTCGAATGTTCAATTGCTGCAGTGCTAATTGTAAATATTGGAAATAGGTCGACAAAGGAGAATCCAGTGGTGGATCGAGTAGTAGCATTACCGTGAACTCAAATGATCATGGGCTAGTCGAAGAAGTTCAACAGTTCTGTCGCTGGTTTGAATCCGTTTGTCGGATAGCTGAAGAAAAAAATATTGAGATTTCGTTGAACATGATAATACGCAAAGCCAACGAAAGTGCGTAAGTGGATAAGAAAGTGGACCCACATGAGTAGTAGTTATGTTGTTGGCTGTGTGGTTCCCTACCACTTTTGATGTGTATTATGTGTTCTATTGTGTTGTTGGCTGTGTGGTTCCCTACCACTTTTGATGTGTGGTATATGTTCTGTTGTGTAGTTGGTGAAGTGAAGAATGGTAGTGTAATGTATGCTTGGGAAGAATCGGTAATTTTCATTCAATACTATTATCTCAGAAAAGTTAATGTGGTTGAAAACTCTGCAGTATGCCGACGCACCTTCTTCGACGGGGGGTGGGTTTCAATTTTTGGGGCCAAGGAAATTGCGAGCAATATTTTGAGATTTTTTGAATAACTCGGACTGAATTTCATCTCTTCTGATTAGCGGGTCTTTTGTTGACCGCTCCAAGTGTAAAACCCGGCCCAATAATTGTTGTGGTTGGCTCTGTTCTTTTTTGGTTGAAAATAAAAATAAAATTAGCCCTTTACACGTCACCGTGTAAATCAACAGGTGAAGGCAAAGATACGAATAACTTTATTGTAGGTTAAATAGTGGCCAAAACTTGTTTTCCATAAAGAACTGCATTGGAAAAAGGAAAGTGACCTGTCTTTCTAGAAGTTGAACCATGCGTGCCCATAGTTCTAGCCCTTGCCCACGCATGGCTAAGTGATTTTGGCTTTTGGTGCCTCAAAAGGAGCCCTTGCGTGTGTGTGGCTGTGTGTGTTTGAGACCAATTGCAAATTGGTCCCTTGACTTTTTTCGAGGCTTGAGTTGGTCCTTTTTTTCACCTTTCTCCATGTAATTCCAATCCTTAGCCTTCCATTTGCATCCAATTGACTCCTACACTCTTCGATCATCAATATTTGGTTCGAAATAACTTTTGAAAGTTTGCATTTGATTCCCAAACTTTTAATTTCTCAAATTTTCGCCCGTTTTTGTTCCCTTCTTTCAATTTCACCTTTTTTTGCAACAAATTTTATCTAACACAAAATTTATACAAAATTAAGCTATAATTCGTCAAAATCAATACTAAATACTTCAATTTAATAATCTAGATAATTGTACAAAATACACTTATTAAGAGTCTTAAATTAAAGAAGCTAAGTAGGTCTGATTTTAAGAAATTACATGCTCTTGAATTGGAAAAGGAAAGAATTGTGATCAAATTTAAGGAGTCAAGGTGTTAAAGGTTGAGAAAGAGTTTTTTCAAGAATGAAGTTAAGACACTAATGAGTGGTCTTGATATATCTAATGCACAACTTCGCACTTTTCCTAGCGTAATCAAGAAGCTTGAAAACATTTTAGGATTAAACAAATCAGCTGGAAATAGGGGAGTTAGAAAATAATAAAAATCGATCCTCAATCACTACCTCTTCTAAAGCTATCTTTGTACCTGCCTCTACTAATACTAAGATTTTAGAAGTTAATGAACCCAAGAAAAAGGATAACAAAGGACATAAATCATTTACGAAACATAGGATTACTCCACCTAAAATCCTAAACTTGAAACATAGTATTGCCCTTAGGTTCATTCCCACGTGTTTCAACAATGGAGATTTAGATCATACAAGATCTAATTGTCGTAAACTCTTGTTTAGGAGTGACAAAGAGGATATCACTGATCATGTTAAACTCTTATCTAAACAAGTCAATCACTTGATTGAAATATACAATAATTGATATAGTTTACTTTATGTCCCTTTTCAATATACACAATAATTCTTTATGAATTGAGTATTGATCGGGTGTGTGGGATTCAAGATGACTAACGTATGTGTTGTAAGGTGTGCTTGAATATAAATTAACATTTAACTAGTTGACCTTAGCTATAGTATATTCTCTAAGTGTCAAGAGAAACACATAAAAAATAATAATAATAATAATAAAGGAAAAAATGTTGTTGAAAGAAAAATGCAAGTCTCAAATAAAGACAATGATAATAGCTTCGAATGTGTTACGAGCTTCAAATATGCTCATAGATAGGGAGATAAAAAAGGTTATACGAAAAATTAATTTGAGCCATCTTAGTTTAATAGGTTCTAGTAGACTAGGTTTCCCTTTCATTATTTATAGAAAATATTCATTTACAAGTGATTTCATTTTGCATGTCCCTTCTCACAAAATTAAGATTTTGTATCTTGCTCACAAAGTACTAGTGATATAAGCTCATGTTTGATAACCATTATTTAAAAACTATTTTTCCTACATACTCATTTTTAAACATACATTTACACTCAAACATTTTGCATGTAAATCAATTTTTTTTTTTAATCACACATTATTTTAAAAACCATTATTCAAAATATTTTTTTGGCCAATAATGACCATCAAACATGGGCTAATGTAGAGTTAGTTGTGTGGTAGAGTTAGCTGTGTAGGATGTTCTCACTGTTCATTATTCATACTCGTATGCATGATTAGTTTCTTGTTTTTGTGATGCTTACTTAATAAGTTGTTATCAATACATAGGAGGATTCTTGGTTGTCCCTTTGATCATTTGGAACAAAAATGAAAATTTGTTGAAGGCAAAAGAATTATTTAATATAAAAATGGACCAAGATGGTAATTTGTAGAATGATTGCATTGAAAAAGAGAATACATTTGCAATTAGGACAATGACTCCTACTGCAATAAAGAAAGGTAAATTTATCATAAAATTAAAACATCAAGGACCCATATTATGAATACATGGCGCAATTGATGAAGATTTTGGGACAGACTAGTACACAGCCATTGAAAGAGAAGTCAAGCTTCATGTACAGTTTTTTTTGACAGCCTACACACATACAAATGTGGGGCCCGCGATTAAAATAATCGCGAGCCCCACATGTTGTCTCTACACTGTCAAAAACAGTGTATAGTTTAGGCTGTACACTCAATTTAATTCTTTTTAGGCAGCCACAATCTCGCGTTAATAGAGAATAAAAAAATTAAGAAAAGATGGTATGCACATGTATGTGACATACATTGCTTGTTCTAAATTTGTGGAGAGAAAAGTTGAAAGTGAAGAAAATTTAGCATTGTGGTTTACCTTAAGTAATAAATTTACCTTTTCTCGTGGTCTTCGATAATTTGTCAAATCATGTTTAATTTGGGCTCATCTCTTTCGTGCTCGTTTTTAATTTTTCATTTCCGTTACGTCAGTGAGAATTTTCCAAACAATTTGTACCCGTTTACCTCACTACATGATTTTCATTCAATCTCTTCTGGTCAATTTTTTGAAAGTATAGTTGTAAGATATTGTTACTTAACAAACATGCAGGGTGTGGTTGTCGAGTTTAATAGCCAAATTTCAATAAACCAAAAAAAATTTATAACCTAATAACCGGTTTGGTGCCCATTATTTCAGGGCAAAAAAAAACACGAGTTTTGAATAGTATTTTTAAAAGAATTTGTGGTTAAAAGTAATAAAAAAATTTTGAATTTACGCGTAAAATATTTTATTATATGAATATATAATAGAAAATGATATGTAGCAAAAAAAAAAAATATTAAATAATGCACACCAAAGGCTAAATTTGTTTTAGAAAAACATGAAGCAGGATCACTATTATTAAATAATCATATTTCCTATTTCTCGAAGACTCAATTAACACACTGGAAAATGTTATATACAGTAGAAGTCAACAAAGTAAGTGGATCAGAATATCCATGTTGTCTTTCAAACCTTTATGGCAAAAAGGATAAGAAAATAACCTTACTACGAGGAGGATCTTCTTTACTTCACATTTATCATAATGCTCTTATAGGAATGTGAGAAAGTTAAAGAGAACAGTAAAATCCCACTTTGTTAAAAGGCAAATGTGTCAACTGTCAATTGTCTTCAATAATAATACATAAATATTTTACGAGGTTTCATATATATAGTTAAAGGAGGTGTAGTGTGATAACGTCGATTGAATTCAATTAGAACTATGCTAACATAGTTCTCTTTAGCGTGTCCTATTTTCAAACTTGCTTTCTAAAATCGATCTTCACATATTTTCCCTCAAAGGAGGGTTTTTTTTTTTTTAATTTTTTTCTCTCTCTTGTGAGTTGATAGATTTCATGTTCATACCAAACACTACCTTCACATGGAATGGCAATAGGGTTTCTTGGTATTTCGTACAATTTCAAAATCAAACATAGTATCCCATATTTCTTTGCACGTGAATTAGTGACATACTCGTACTATTTATTATAATCTCTTATACCTCTCTCATTACAAAAGAATATATATATATATATATATATATATATATATATATATATATTCTCTTTCTTTAATTAATTATGTTCATATTCTTACGCAATTATAATGTTTTGCGTCTCTAAACTTTTATAATAATGTGATGATGCAAAAAAGGGACCAACTTAGAGAGAATTGGTCCCCATCTCAACTTCCTACATTAAGAAATGTCGAATAATTTAGTCGGAAGAATAGGAGTGGAACAGTCGAAAACTAACTAATTATTAAGTCCCTTTTTTACTCCCATTTTTCAAAATTCTTTTTTTAAGCTCATTTTCAGTCATACATTTTATGGGACCCACAACTTTTACCAATTTTTCAATCGCACATTTTATCATTTTTTTTATCAAAATCTATCAAAAAACTGATTCTTAGTTAAACCAATCAAGTGCTAAGTAGTAATGTTGAAATATAGTTGATCTCAAGCACGCATTTACGAGAATTATGTGAGATGTGTGTATGTTACGAAGTAAAATGAATGTTGAGATTTGAAATTAATAAGTATATCGATTTGCTTATAGGATCCTTGTTAAGATAAATATAAATATGATGCAAACCCATGCAGCAATTGAAGTTACGGAACTCACGACACATTAGATCAAATCTAAGAAAGTCAAGAATCAATGTTTGAAAAAACTCAACCCGATAAATTATTAAATCAAAGAACCAAAAAATTGTAAACAATATTTTGACCCCATGATCACAAAACTTACGAACCATGCTTGAATTGATGAACTCCACAAGAAATTGATCCTTGATAAATTTGAGTGTTTCCCCGACGATTGAGTACTCTACTCCATCACCATCAATGGTGTCCTAATTCATGCATCTCATCGCTATCACTATCACTCACTACTTTTCCACTATCATGCAAGATCATTGCCCTTCGGTTTGGACATTGAAAATCAACGTGCCCCAATTTCAAGCACTTAAAGCAGTTGATATCTTGATTTCTAGAAGGATGGGAATCCACCTTAGGTGTAACTTTGCTAGCAACTTCTTCCTTTCCCCTTGGTGGTTCGGTTTACTACTTGAAATAACCTCATCACCTCTATTATCATCCCATTTTGGTTTCCAGGAAGGGTTAGAACTCAGAAAACCTAATGGATATCTAACTGTCTCTTTCCTTTTCAACTTCATTTCCACTTTCATTGCTACATTTAGCATGTCCTCCAATTCCACGTAATATAGTAGATCTACCACATTATCTATCTTCCTATTCAAACCATTCAAAAATCGGGTCATAGTGGCCTTCTAATCCTCATCAACATTTCGCTATAATCATGACAATCTCCATTTCTTTGTGATATTTTCCCACACTCCTAAATCCTTGATAAAGACTTTGTAATTTTTGATAAAGATCCATATAGTAGTGATTTGGCGCGAACTTCTTCTTCACGATAGCCTTCAATTCTCCCCATGTTTCAATGGGACTCTCATGATTTCTCATCGTAGAAGTTGCTATTTGATCCCACCAAATGATAGCATAATCAGTAAACTCTGTTATACCTCATATCCGAGGCTCCCAATGGAAGCCACGTAGAGACACCACGTGCAAACATCTGGCAGTGCACGAGGTAAAAATAAAGAAAAGGGAAAAACTAATCTGAAGTTCTTTGTCGAATCACTTTTCTTCTGGCCGAACATCTTCCATCCGATGCCCTCTTCAAGTTGAAGCGTTTGCTGCCTTTAAAACGGATCTACAGAGTATCTATAGGAAATTGATGTAACGTTTGTATTAATAAATTTCAGAAATGTCAGCATAAGATGTACGACGACTAACATCTTGTCAATGTAATTAATGTATGACAGAGAGTGATATGAGGCTCCAGTCAATAAGATGAGGCCACATGGTTCTGATCCAACGTTAACTACATCGGCCTTAACTCTATAAACAGTAGCTCTTGTAACATTTGAAGAGATTGGAAAAAATATTTACAAACTTCATATACTCAAAACATATTCAATCTTATCTCTCGATTATTTCTTGTTCATTTGCTCCAGTTTAGAAACTCTAAACATTGATTATTGGCTTTCTTGGGTTTGAGTCAATTATGTGTGGGTTTTGTAGCTATTATTGCTATGTAGATTCGCATTAGCTGGTTTCATGGCACAGAGGCAAGTTCGGATAAGGATCCATTGATTGTTGAAGAAGGGCCTATGACTAGGTCAAAAGTGAAGTGAGTTAAAGAAGAGATTGGACTACTTGCCCAAGCCACGAGTGACGAAACATTGATCATGGCAAGAAAAGAAACAAGACTCGTTTGTGGACTCGGATGAAGACACTAGGTGGATCAACTTAGTTTAAACAACGAACAGAGGACCTGGAAAACTCAACTATGCAACCTCATAGTTTAAATTGCATGCCTCATTATCGAGACCAACATATAGGCTGAGAGGTGTTCTATGCGATTGCATCACTTAACACTATGAGGCCGCATAGAGTAGTTTGGACGTGAAATTTTTCAAAATTCGTGGAATCTCCAAATTTAGTTAAGACTATATTGGTTCTTTGGTTCAATATTTTCGGATCGAACTTTAAACATTGATTATTGACTTTCTTAGGTTTGAATCAATCTTGTATGGGTCTTGTAACTACTATTACTACTTGGGTTAGCATCAATTGGTATCATAGTTTAGGCTCCAAAAATCAAGGTTATATCCTTGTACTTTTTGTTGTTTTGTTTTCATTCTTTGCCTTCTTTGTCTTTTGAGCCTTTAATCCACACAAAAAAAAATAAAAAAAATCAAAGGTTGTTTGTGTGTTAATTTAGCACCCAAATCAGTTTATATTTCTTTTGCTAGTATCGTAGTTGAATTTTCAAGATAGAATTCAAAAATTCCAGCAGTACACAATTTCATCTTTTTTTGTAGTAAAAAAAGAAGAAGAAGTGAGTGTCCAATCAAAATTCAATAACCACTTTCTTGGATTTATATTAAATCCCATTTAGAGTGTCAAATTTCTTTGCTTTTTTTCTTTCCTTCCCCGAGTCTTCTAAGTTACAATTTTTCACTCATATCCTAGTTTGAATTCTTTGAGAATAAAACTTAGTTGTGATCGAATTAGTTCTTTGAAACACTTGGGCGAAAGTGTTGAGTGAAAAAAATGCAAGAGTAGTAAGACTAATAAAGGGAAAAAACCAAAATCAAGTGATACACGAGTGAATAAATGTGAGGCAAATATTACTTTAGATTTAGAATGTCTGACAGAGATGATTCTTCTTCAAGTGGGAATTATAATCAAGTCAACATGTCAGATGAGGGATACGACAATTTAAGAGGTTGTTTGAAGATGTGAGAGACGTGCTGGATAGACAAGTGGCGTGGATGGAGAGATAAGACACATTGCATGCTAATTTATGTAGGGAACAACCTATAGGAGTTCCCAATGCAATGAGGCAAGGTAGGTGGGAGCATATGCTAGAGATTCGTGGTGAATATGAAGCCAGTGGTGACATTGATGAGGATACATTAGTGGATGCCAATTTAGGAAGAATGATGAAAAATGGAGTTAGGCATGAAATGAGGAGTAGAGATCTTGTTGGAGATGAAGTTGATCGAAGTATGGGCAATATTAAAATGACAATTCCTTCATTCAATGGAAGAAGCGATCCAGAAGCATACTTGGAGTGAGAGAAGAAGATGAAGTTGATATTTGATTGCCACAACTATTCGAAGAATAAAAAGGTAAAGATTGCAATACTTGGGTTTACAGATTATGTTATTACTTGGTGGGATCAAGTAGTGACATCTAGGAGGGAGAATCATGAGAGGACTATTAATACATGACAAGAATTGAAGTCTATCATGGGGAAGAGATTTCGTGCCTAATCATTACTATAGGGAACTTCATCAAAAATTGAAAAATCTCTACTAAGGTTTTAGGAGTGTGGAGGATTATCATAATGAGATAGAGATTGCTATGATTAGAGCGAATGTTGAGGATGATAGGGAGGCCACTATGGCCCGATTTTTGAATGGTTTGAATAGAGAAATAGCTAACGTAGTAGAGTTACAACATTATGCTACATGTAGGAATGAAGGTGGAGAGACAACTAAAGAGTAATGAGGCAGTTGGATTTCCATCGGGTTTTTTGAGTTCTAATCCTTCTTGAAAATCGAAGTGGATAACAACAAGGGAGATGGAGTTGTTTCGAATAGCATAACCGAACTGTCGAATGGAAAATAGAAAATTGCTAACAAGGTCACATCTAAAGTAGAATCACGACCATTTAGGAGTCGTGACATCAAATGCTTTAGGTCTTGAGATCCGGACACATTGATTCTCAATGTCCAAACAGAAGGGCAATGATTTTGCGAGATAGTGGAGAAGTGGTGAGTGATTGTTAGGATGACTATGATAACATGTTGAAATTGGAAGAAGCTAGTGATAGTGAGTAGATGGAGTATGCAGTGGGCGAACTATTGATTACGGGGCGAGCTCTTAGTGCTCAAATGGAAGCGGATGACTTGCATCAATAAAGGGTGAACATATTCCATACAAAGTGTTATATCAACAAGGTAGGTAGCATGATTATTGATGGGGTAGTTGTACCAATGTGGCTAACACTACGTTTGTTGAGAAATTGGGGTTAACCATGTTAAAACATTATAGGCCTTACAAACTACAATGGTTGAATAAATGTGGAGAGGTTAAGGTGAATAAGATAGTGTTGGCAAGTTTCTCAATTGGGAGATATCATGATGAAGTAATGTGTGATGTAGTTCCTATGCATGTTGGGCATAATTTGTTAAAAAGACCATGACAATATGATAAGAAGGTGATGTATGATGAGTATAAAAATATGTACAGCTTTTCCAAGGATATAAAATCTGTTACTCTTGTGCCATTAATACCGTTACAAAGTGTATGAAGATTGAATCAAATTGAAAAGTAAGGAAGCAAAAAGTTTGAGAGAAATAGAGAGCAAGAGAGAAAATATTGAGGTTGCTAGTAGTGAGAAAAAAAATAGTAGAGTCATAAGAGAGAAGAAAAAAAGTCTTCCAAGATAAGAGAAAAATTAAGAGTGAGTGAATTTATTTGCAAAAGAGATAAAGTTGAAGAGGGCAGTAGTTGAGAAGAAACATATGATCTTGTTGGTTTATAGGGAGTCACTCCTCAATCTTTAGGAATCTAACACACCATTCCCTAGTTTGGTTATATCTTTGTTGCATGAATTCAAAGACTTGTTTCTAAAGGACGTGCTAATTGGGTTACCACACATTCGAGATATAGAACATCAAATTGATTTCATACATCGAGCTGTCATTCTAAACAGACCGACTTACGAAGTAATCTTCGGGAGACCAAAGAACTTCAAAGGCAAGTGGAGGAATTGATGAGCAAGGGATATGTGAGGGAGAGTATGAGTCCATGTGTCGTGCCAGTACTACTTGTGCCAAAGAAGATGGAACATGGAGGATGTGTATGGATTTTCGACCCGTCAACAATATAATGGTACAGATTCAAGGTCGAATCTTTTCGAAGATGGAGGGAATGATGTGATCCATAGTACGAAGGCAAGTCCGAGTAAAGATTCATTGATCGTTGAAAGAGGCCTTATGACTAGGTTGCAAGCAAAGAGGGTTAAAAAAGTGATGTGACTACTTGCTCAAGCCAAGGTAGACGAAACATTGATCATGGCAAGCAAAAAAATAAGACTCGTGTTGGACTCGGACGAAGACACAAGGTGGATCAACATGGTTCGAACAACGGACGGAAGACCTATAAAACTCAACTATTCAACCGCTAGTTTAGATCACATGCCTCATTACCGAGTCCAACATGTAGGCTGAGAGGTGTTCTATGCAACTGCATCGCTTAACACTATAAGGCCGCATAGAGTAGTCTGGACGCGAAATTTGTCAAAATTTGAGGAATTTCTTAATTTAGTTAAACTCTATACTTTTGACATCTTTTGTAATCTTTAGAATTTGATTTCGTTTTAACTAGGTTTACATAAGTTCCTTATATATAAAACTCGTTATTTTCATTGTAGAACAATTTTCACACATACAATTTGAGAGATTATTTTGTGCACATATTTTGCTTTCAATTTTGTTTTTCGTTGAACTAATTCAAAACTTATCAACATTTATTTCTTGTGACGTTCAAACAATTTGGGCAAGATTATTGAGTCTTGTGATCATGGAGTCAACGTATTGTTAGCTACTATGTTGGTTCTTTGGTTCAATATTTACGGATCAAACTCTAAACATTGATTCTTGGCTTTCTTGGATTTAAATCAATCTTATGTGAATTTCGTAGCTACTATTGTTACATGAATTTGCATCAAATATTAATTTGAAACATAGAATGTCAATCGTACTAGCATGCTTTCTATCAATTTTGAAGGGGTATAACATACTTGAAAATCCCAAAACAAGATTAAATCACTTACCTTTCTTGTTGCTTACTTTCCACACCATCTTGTACCCGTTTCTTGGTCAGAAACTAGATCACCAAGGAAGGAGTTCGATGTTCACAATCCAATGACCCAATTTGTGATGTATATTTTACCAATATCAAGTCACAGCAATTCAAGTCCTCCCTCCAAAAACCATTTTAACCAACATTTCACATTCACACATGGTGGGTTTGACCTGATCCTAATATAATATCAGTTATATTTATCTCAACATCTTCAAGTTCATATATGTAAATGAATCGTACAACCAACGAATTAATTTAAAAGCACACAACATTGTACATCTGTTAGTGATATATAGTAGCTCTACAAAAGGATATATATTTGTCGCTATACCCCAGACATATTTTGTACGACCAGTTCGAGTATTTTTTTACCCTTAATAAATCAAAGAACATACTCGACTTTCTCATTTACATTGTACTCACAATTTTGTCACAAAACTCAAACAGTTAACACAATTGTTCGGTCGGTGAATAAAAGCTGAGGTGTTAGATAAAATAGTTTTTATTTCCTACTTGAATCCCTTCATTTCAAATCAGCTACTTTCCTGGACATGTCCCATCAAACTAAATCAATCATAGTTATTGGTAACATGCTAAAGTAGCAACACCCAAATAAAATTCTAAGAAACAATCAAAAGTCATAAGGGTATATAAGTAAAGTCATATGTGCCTTAGAGACTCACATAATGAAGACACAGGGATCAATTCTTTCATTTCTCATTGGTCATTAAACAACACATGGTATGAAATACGTGTTACAATGTTTTCTACCTTTCTTACGGAGTATGTCTAATTTCACAAATTAAGTACCCGTTTGAAACTCATTTTTTGCCAAGAAAATGCATTTTACTACAATGTTTTTCAGACAACACTGTCAAATATTTGAAAAACGTCAGAGATGTATTTTAAATGAAAACACATTGTTGAGATTTCTGCCCATTCTGCCCTCAAAGCCCCTCCACTTTTTACAAAACTACCCTCGACATTTGAATGCGTAAACCTTCAAAATGGTGCTGTCACGTAAAAAATAAGTCCTAGGGCAGAAACGGAAATGGCCTATTCCTACTTCGAAAGTTTTGTGTCAGGGTGCATGTGACTGCAATTAATGGCAGCCATGTTTTGTCCTTGTACCTGACACGGGCCTACAATTGCTAAGAAAGAAATGGAAAAAATGGGAAAAAATGGGGACCAAACAGATGCTAAATGCACCATACATATCATAGTTCAGATATTCCTCGATATCTAACCCGCGTTCTTATTTATTCCTCTAGACAATCCCAATCGAGAACTCGATCTAGCTATTAAACAAGTCTAATGTGTATTGTCATGAAAATTTTATAAAATAAAATTTATTTGTTCTATATGCTATATACTTATATTTTGAAATTAAGGTACTAAAGTAAAATATGTTTTAAATTCTTATATTTTTTTGGTCAAACAATAAGATTTTAATAGAGCAAGATTGAGTATATCAATATTGGACTTTTTATTACTCGTAATTAATTAGAAGACTTTAATACGAGAAAAAGTTCATTTGGATTAGACTACATTAAGTTAAATCCGATTAAAAGAATAATAGGTTAATAGACTTGTAGGGGCATGCAATATTAATTAAATAAAATTCTTTTCCTCTTTTAATTCCAACCTCACGTGATTTTTAGTTGATATGAAACCAATAATATAATGTAATTCAAACATCATTTTTCGAAACCAAGTCCAAGTTGGCCAAGTGTCCTATTTTCAATAGTATGATTGTACGAGGATACCAATAGTAGAGTATACTACTAATTCTACCATTTGAAACCAATTCTTATATCCAAATTTATTGTATTACACAATTTTTCAATTCTAGTTGTATACAAACTCAATTGAGAATTTCAACTATAAATATAGCAAGAATTTCCATTATTTCACCATAGAAAATATGGAGAGCCATGGTAGATAGAGAGAATGAGAAGAAAAAGTATAGAAAAATAATAGGAGAATATGCACAAGATTTTATCTTCTTTTCAACCATTCAATAACGAGGTAAAATATTTTGTGCAAGTGGTTTGATTCCGTATATTTTTATGTTCAATAATTTATGCATGAATTGACAATGGACCTTCGGGTTCGACCTAACGAAATGTGAACTCTATTGGATTCTTTATAGCAATATGTGAAATCCTTCGAAAATTCAAAGTACTATTGATGGGTGTGTCGCTTGGTCATCGATACTCCATAAAAAATGTGGTATGAAGTGTTTATCTTATTGTTATATAATTGTTTGTGGAAACTTCACGTATCTTACTGGGTATTTTTAAATACTTACTCTTACAATAAATTTTTAGGTTAGTTTGGGTCGATTGAAATGGTGGAGGGATATTGATACGGACTGGCAAGAGGATTAAAAAAAAATTAGTTTTTTTATCTTTCAATTTGTTAGTTTAATTTGTTCAAAAATGTGTTATTTAATCAGTTAAGTTTTAAGGTTTTTTTTTTTTTTTTTTTTTTTTTTTTTTTGTATATACAATTTCCATTATTTAATTTAAATTTGTGAACATTTTAGTTATTTTTATTTTTTCTAAAGAATTTTTTTTGTTTGGCATTTAATACAAAGAAAATTGAGTTTTTAGTAACACTTCAACATTTATGAAATTTTGGGGTGTTACAATTTGATATTAGAGCTTAATTTTTAGTTTTCTGTAGACTCATATAAATTTTAAAATTAAAACAAACGTGTAAAGAATTTTTTTTTTCTATATATATTTTATTTTGAAGGTTAAATGTTTGTTTTAAATTGATTTTGAATTATGGTAGTTTAGAATTTAAATTGTTTTAGTTCAATGCTCATATTTTAGATTTCACATATCATAAATATTTATGTGTTTAGCTTTAGCCTTTGGATGATGTTTTTTAAAAAAAAAATTGCCACTTAGAAAATTCATATTTTAAGATATTTCACGTTCAACTTATTATTTGAGTTTTCTTGATTTGTGTACTCATAAGATTGAAAGGCTTTATCAAAAAAATCTAAACTGTCTTAGAAGAGTTTAGGATTTTAGCGGTCCACTTGTGATCCCCTCCTCATCTGGAAGCTTTTTGGTTGCACGTTATTCAAATCAACAAATCAAAAAATAATATTTTAAACCATCTCAAATTTAAGAAATTTTTATTTTTAGAAACTTCTATTTTGAGAAAATCCTATTTTATAATTTTTTTGATCTAAGGTACGAAATGAAATGTTATTTTCTTAGCATGATTATGAGTCGTGTTGCTTCATGTTATGAAATATTATAAGTATGTCAAGGTTGAGTATCCAGAACTTTCAACTCATTGAGGTCATTTCAAGGGCGAAATTCTTTTAATGAAGGAAGATTGTAACGTCCTGAAAATTTTATAGAAAAAAATGTATTTGTTTTATATGCTATATATTTATATTTTAAAATTGAGGAATTAAAGTGAAATATGTTTTAAATTTTTATATTTTTGGGTCAAATAATTAGATTTTGATAGAGCGAGTTTTAGTATATCAATATTGGACTCTTTTTGTAGCTCGTAATTAATTAGAAGATTTCAACACAAGAAAAAGTTATTTTGGATTAGACTATATTAAGTGAAGTCCGATTAAAAGAATAATAGTTTAATAGACTTGGTGGGGGATTGCAATATTAATTAAATAAAATTACTTTCCTCTTTTATTTCATACCTAACGTGATTTTTAGTTGATATGAAACCAATAGTATAATACAATTCAAATATCACTTTTCGAAACCAAGTCCAAGTTGGTCAAGTGTCATATTTTCAAAGGAGTGATTGTACCGGGAAATTAATAGTAGAGTACGTAACTAACTTTACCATTTGAAACCAATTATTATCCAAATTCTTTCTATTACACAGTTTTTCAATTCTAGTTGCATACAAACTCAATTGAGAACTTCAACTATAAATACTGCAAGAATTTCCATTAGTTCACCAAAGAAAATATGAAGAGTCATGGTAGAGGGAGAGAGAGAGAGAGAGAGAGAGAGAGAGAGAGGAAAAAGTATAAAAAAATAACAGGAGAATTTTTACGCACAAAATTTTATCTTCTTTTTCAACCATTCAATAACGAGGTTAGATGCTTTGTACAAGTGATTTGTTTTCATATACTTTTATGTTCAATAATTTATGCATGAATTGTCAGTGGACCATCGGATTCGACCTAACGAAATGTGAAATCTTTCGAGAATTCAAAGTACTACTGATGAGTGTGTCGTTTGGTCATCGATATACTCCATAAGAAATATGGTATGAAGTGTTTGTCTTATTGTTATATAATTATCTATGAAAATTGCATGTATCTTACTGGATATTTTTAAATACTCACTCTTACAATAATTTTTTAGGTTAGTTCGGATCGATTGTAACTGTTGAGGGATAGTGATGCGGACTGTCAAGAGGATTAAAAAAAAACATTAAGTCTTCTGTCTTTCAATTTGTTAGCTAGTTTTATTTGTTCAAAAATGTGTTATTTAATTAGTAAGTGTTTTTTTTAGATACGATTCCCATTATTTATTTTAAATTTGTAAACATTTCAATTATTTTTATTTTTTCTAAAGAATTTTATTTTTATCATTCGGTATTTAATACAAAGAAAATTGAGTTTTTAGTAACACTTCAAAATTTATGAAAATTTGGGGTGTTACATAATGGATAGCAAAATTCATTTCGATTACTTGTTGTAATCTCATCTTGATACCTCATCAAGGTGACTAAATCAAGTATATAACATGATTATTGTGTGTCATGTTAGCACACCCCAAAGTTTCTGAGACGATTGTTTGTGCGATATCATTATTTATTCTCGTACTAAAGAAGAAAATGCCGAACATTTGAGAATAGTACATCAGATCTTCAAAGATAAATAGTTTTATGCTCAATTTAAGAAATGTGAATTTTAGTTAGATAGAATAGTATTTTTAGGGCATTTAATAGTTGTTGAGGGGATATCAGTTGATCCAAGTAAAGTGGAGAGTATTAATAATTGGCAACAACCTCCAAACCCTTCAGAAATTCGGAGTTTCATGGATTTAGCTGGGTACTCTTGTAAATTTATGAAATGATTTTCAACAATAGCTTCTTTAACAAAACTATCTAGAAAGAATATGAAGTTTGAGTGAATAGATAGTTGTGAGCAAAGTTTTCAAGAATTGAAGAAAATATTGATTTCGGCCCTTATCCTTTCAATTCCATCTAGCACTGGATGTTTTGTAGTTTACAGTGATGCTTCTAAGAATGATTTGGGAAGTGTATTGATGCAAAATGGTAAAGATGGTGCATATACTGATAGCAACTTAAAGAGTACGAAAAGAATCATCCTACACTGACTTGGAGCTTGTTGCAATTGTAGTTGTACTTAAAATATAAAGACATTATCTATATGGAGAATGGTGTGAAATTTACATCGATCATAAAATTTTAAAATAGAATATGAGACAACGGAGGTGGCTAAAGTTGGTAAAAGATTATGACTGTATCATATTATACACTTCACCAATATAATTCATGCATTACATGCTATTTATACTTGTCATTTACATTTGCATTGATAGTTCATAATTGTTTTCTCTTATAATGGTACATTTGATCATTGAGGCTCTAATATTTGTATGTGGTGTTAGTCATCGACATCCTCAACCTAGGTGGTGAATTTTGAATTGAGTTATGGTAGAAATTTGGGCCGATCTTGAAAGCGTCATAATTATTATTGGTAAAGTTACATGCTTTTGAGTAAGTTTATAACAGTCCCCATATAGAGAAACTGAGGTCTATAAAACTTCTGCCTGCATTACAGATGGCTAACCGCAAGTGCTTACTTGACTTTGTGAAGGGAGAGAACTTGTCGAAGATGGAGGAGGATTGCAGCAGTTCCTTCAGGCAATTTGAGAACAAAGTTTCAGAATTTAAGCAGGAGTTTGGAGAGCTAAAGCATAATAATTGAGGTTGTGGTGGTGGTTAGGATTTGTTAAAGGTGTCGGTGGTGGTGGATTTTGGTGTTGGTCCTTGGTATATGCAGATTTGTTTGTGATGACCTTATGTGACCAAATATGTATTTATTGTGTCTGCGTGTGACCAAGTTGTATTCCTTGTGATCGTCTGTAACCAGATTAACAGCGAGTCACAAATTAGACTAACTTTATCACAGACGATCACACTGAAGACAAATTTGGTCACAATTAGTCACATATAGTACAGATCAGTGATAATAGTATTTATTATCGTGGATTTGAGTTGAAGGTGGTAGTGGTGGTGCATTGGAGGTTATTATGGTGAATTGTGGTGCTGGTCTCTGGTGTGTGCAGATTTGTTTATGATAACCTTCTGTAATAAAAACTGTGTTAGTTGTGACTGGTTGTGACCAATTCTGTGCTAATTGTGATCAATGGTGACTTGATCACATACAGTCACATTTAAGATTGAATTGGTCACATACAGTCACACTGAACGCAAATTTAGTCACAATCACACTGAATACAAATTTGATTTTAATTACTCACAGATAACGACTCGATTACATACAGTAACTTGAACATTTTCTAGGTTCCGTGGGTAGGTTTTGGGGTAGGGTAGCGTGAGATGATTCCATGAACTGGGATGCAATTTCCAATTATTAATTTCTGAAATTTTTTTGAAAGGTGAGGTGGTGTGGTGTGGGGTCCATGGGTGGGATCCACGGGGTTGGGATGGTATGAGTGAAACATTATTAATTGATATATAATTAATTTTGTGGGAGCGGGTGGGGATAATTAATTTTGATTAATTGTATATTATATATATTATTAATTGTAATTAACACTTGAATTTTGAAATAATTTGATAAGTTTGTTAGTTTTGGAATGTGATAGAACTAATCACGGATCATCGGTTAAAAAAACAAGTCACCGGAAAAGTCATCGTCGCCGGAGCTTCTACCGGAGCGGTCGCCGTCACCGGAGCCAATGGAGAGGTGGAGAGAATGTGGTGTAGTGGAGTGATAGGATGTGGTGGATGAGGTGGCATGAAGTGAAAATAATTAATGTATATTATATTATAATTTAATATTTAATAAATTTATTTATCACCTGATTTTTGAAATAATTTAACAAGTTTGTTAATTTTGAAAAGTGATTCTTATATGTAGGGCTTGTGTGGTATTCCGACTTTTTATTGCGCAACTTGAGCCCACTAAGACGGTGGCCCAACTTTGCCTCAATCTAATTTCATGTTAGTGGAACATTTTACAAAATGGAAATTACATCCACATAGAGCTTTTATGTTCCCAATTCAAAAATAAGATTGAAATACAAGGCTCTGTTTGATCAACCTATTCCAACTTTTTATTGTTCAATGCACTTTTTTCTTGGCAATTGTCCCCCCATCCACGTGCACCATTTCCTCATTTTCCTTGAATTTGTTTTCCCACCAATTTGGTGGAAAAATGGTTTTTCACATTTTTTTTTTTTTTTGGCAATTAGAATAAATTCTAACCCCAATTATAAAATAATATATCTATTTAATTGACAATTTTCATGAAAAGCAAAGTCAATGAATATCAAAAGATTCAAATTTTCAAATTTTTTCGGGTGAAACATTATACCAATAAAACACAATTAATTGACAATTCCTAGTAAAACAATTTCTAGACAATTCAATTCTCCGTAATTCGTTTTCTTTCTATCCAAATTTTATCTTACAATCAAACGGATCCAAGTTTTGTTCAAAAATCAGATGATAATTAGTTTTAAATATTAATACTAATATTATAAATTTATATTTATATATCCACCCCCAAATCCACCCCATCCATAGTCTATTCCATCCCATTATAGACTAGCTTCACTAAATTCATTCGAACCTCAAATATAGGGACACTGGCCCCTGCCAGGGCATACACAAAGGAGGAGGGCCCACAATTTTTTAATTTTTTTTATAACAGTCCCTCTATGGTAACCAAAGGGCTGCAGAGGGGTTGACAGTGTGACGTGGATTTTCGTAATTTCATTAAAAAAAAAGAACTAAACGCTCAAAAAAAGAGAATGACTTCACACCATAATATCTCAAAATCGGCCCAAATTCAGTGACCCGCATCATCCCACCGTTGAAACGCTCCATTTTCCCCCAAATTACAGAAAAGCTTAAACCCTCGATCGACCACAATGAACCCGGTGACTCTGTAGCACAATCATCAACTACAGCAGCTAAACCCTTGACTACGTCGGAAGCCTTTTCCCTATATCTTCGTGTTGTAGCTCTTGCACAGTTTTAACTCATCGTAGCTGATTATTGCTTCAAATGCGACAACCCATCTTCTCAGGCATAACAATCAGCAAAAGCAAGTAAGTACGGTCTTGGATTTCTAGTATATTTTGTGATTTCACTTCTTATATGCGATTTATTTTCTATTATGGGATTCAACGATTGTCGATGGCTGCCCCAACTTGCTGCCCCATCTTGCACGTAGAGATGAATTTGCTTCTTGTGATTTGAATTTTTTTTGTAAGTTGGATAGTCGAAAATTTCAGTCACCGAAATTTTGAATACAGTGAGACAAATAATCATGATGTTTGGAGTTCATTTGTTAGTTATCATTCATTTGATTATTTATTTCGTGAAACATGCACATTACTCAATTTTGTGAGAAAGCCCCAGTTGACAATGGCTGGAAAAAATCAAGGTGTTTGTCATAGTTGTAGAAAGGAGGGCCATTTTTTTGCGAAATGTCCGAGGAAACACCCTTGCCCATGGTGTAAGCATGCCTTCGTAAAGTGCTTTGAAGTGGAAAAGGAGAGTGACAACAAAGGCAGACTTTTCAATTCGTGTAGTGCAAAATGTGGATATTGGGAGTGGGCTCGAGCTTCCGAAATAAGCGGCCAATCTAGTGCAGCGAAAGATCTACTAGCATGTTTGAAACTCTACGTCGGTTAACTGATGAACATGGCGTGAAAATTTCTATGAACGTGACAATATGTAAAGGAAGTGCAAGTGCGGAGGGAGATAAGAGAGGAAAGGGACATGCTTGAGTTGTAGCTGTTCATGTACTGATTTTGTTATTGCACTTTTGTTTATGGCTCGGTAGTGTGATTGTAATGTAATGGATAATAACTTTCCTCTTGTTGAAATATTATCAGTATTTAATGTACTGTCCTCTTTTTGATTTGGAATATGGAACTTTTCTCGTATTGAATGTTAATTTCCTCTTATTGTTTAGGGCGGTAGTTACAAAAAAATGGCTGGATTGTTATTGTTTATTGTAAATTATGCTAATGTGATGGTTTTGTGCATAAAGTTGTTTCTTGATCTGGATTAGAGAAAATACTATTTGTGGCATTATTTAGCACTAGTATGTGGTTGATGCTCAATTCGCTGAATATTGTCGTTGAAAAGTGGGTAACATATTCGACAAAAAGGGTCTGAATATGTGTAGATTTTGGGTGTTGAGGATGTTTGAGGGACTAATAAATAGTAGTCGATAACTCCAGTAAACTTTTAAACGAATGGTAGACTATGATGGATAAAGGAATCAGTAAGTTAAATTCATTAGTTTGTATTCTGGTAATTACATTTGAGGAAAAGTATCAGATGCATAATCATGTGATGTGAAATGTGTGTGGCTTCAAGAACTTTTTAATTCGCTCAATTAATTTAAGTTAACTGTACTTGAGAAAACTAAATTTGCCTCAATAGTTTTCAATTCACTCAATTACCTCTCTTTGTCTCAAATCTGCAACCCCCTTACATATTCAAACTTGATCTAGTAGAGTTAATTTTTTTCACGTGAAATGATGGTTGTACTCTTAATTTGAACCATAGATACATGCTCACAAGTAAAGCGGAATTTCAAAACAATTTATTGATGTATGAAAAATCCCAAAATGGTGACAAACAACAAATACCATATTTAATCAACCACACGATGATTTACATAATCATTGTTTCCAACATCAAAAGATTCACGACCATGCTCTAACTTCTCAAGGATCCACATCTTGGTTTTCAACCTGCTAAAGTATGGTATTGCAACTGTTCATGGTGCCCGCATCAAGGAGACCATGATTCCATGTCATCCTCACGTACTTCATACGTAGTCCCTACACATCCTTCCAAAGTAGATATGATGTCGCAATAAACTTTACCGGTGAACTCAACTTGAATTTCCCTAAACTTCGAAATTGTATATACGGCCTGGAAGTGTCTTTCCATGTCATACCTCGTTGCACAAGGTACCATTTGTGAGAAAGACTTGAAATCTGCTTGGACCTCCTTCTCAACCTTCGTATTGCTCCACGAATTGCTTAAATGAAGTTTTCGAATGGACATATCCATCGAAGAACGCATTCATACTCTCACTTCGTTGCGTTGTCAACATTCCTGCCCAAAAAGATGTTTTCAAATAATAAGGAACACAACGGCCTCTGTTATCGTAAAGTCCCGACAACCATTCATTTTTTTTCAAATTATACATTTTGATCATGACTGCCCAACCTTCTTCAAATTCCTCAACGAATTGAGAATCATACACCAATCTATGCATATCTTTAAATATCGAAGCTTTATCGATGTGGTATCCAAAATTTTCTGGTAGCTTTTTCAATATGTGCCACAAACACCACATATGTTTTGAATTAGGGAACACGATATGGATTGCATTTTCCATGGCCCTATCTTGGTCGGTAATGATCCCATTGGGAGATTGGCCATGCATGCACTGTAGCCATGTCCTAAATAACCATACAAATGTATCTGTATCCTCGTTCGATATTAGTCCACAACCTAGCAAGGTTGACTGCCGGTGATGATTCACTCCAACAAAAGGAGCAAAATGCATTTCATAGTTGTTAGTGAGGTATGTGGTATCGAAGGTGACAATGTCGTCGAATTCTTCTTATGCTTGCCTACTCCTACTATCTGCCCAAAAAACATTCTTCAGACGGGGCTCATCGTCCAAATCTATACTAAAGTAAAATTTGAATCACTTTGCTTGCATTTTGGAAAAGTACGATTGTATTGCGGCGACGTCTCCTTCTCCTAATCTTAACCGCCTAACTTGTTCAACATAGTTTCGACAATCTTTTTCCATGCATGTCATGTTCTCATACCCACCTGCTTCGACAACTGCGGAATTGTAACTTTTGTGCAATGGAATTCCTACAATATCATTTATTTCAAGCTGCCGTTTTACCTGTGCACTCAACTCTCGGTTGCATCTATATAGCTTTGATTTCGAAGGACTTGTTTTGTGATTGTATTCGAGGTGTACTGTGTTAATTTTCCATACTCCACGAATATCTGAACATGCAGTCATCCTAGCTTTACATCAACTTTAAACGGTTGTCTGTAGATTTAGAGAACTTCATGCCAACCTCGGGGACAATCACACCATCATTTCCTAGAATTTTATCACCCAAATTTTCCAAATTGTGCACATGATGCTCCACCAACAAACTATCACCCACATCTTCCACCGACAACATATCATTTTCATCTTCCAAAATTTGTTTCCCTGCCGATAATGCACAAATTTCATTTTCACAAATATGATTGCAGAATCACGAAAAATATAGACAGCTAAACTAACATTTAAGGCCACGATAAGCATGTGAAAACATCATAAACTGAAATCATAAGCGCATACAAATTGAAAGAAAGTGCTTAAATCATAGGGAGTTACTTAAGGAATGATTATAGTTACATTTTCTTCACAAACGGTGCAATTTTTGGAAAAAAAAAAAGAATGCTAGACGGAAGACAAATTTTCATTTTATTTGGTACAACCCACATCCGGTTCCAGTGAACAATTAAAGTGCTATAACGGGCCATGTCGTCAACGAACCAAGAAAATAAAAATGAAAAGAAAAATGAATCCATATTTTTACAACTTACCTTTTCCTGCCATCTCTATTGGTCGGAAATAGGCGTCGTTTGAAACCCAAAGCAATAAATTTCGACGGGAAACTTTAATTTATGCAACCCATCTTGCCAGCCGGTTAGTGCAGCGCTAAAGTGGAAAGGGTTTCCAAAACGAGCGCATTCAACAAAAGTGGAAACAAAAGTGGAAATGGAAAGGGAGGGTTTGTGAATCCATTTTTGAAAAAAAAAACAAATGGACCGGTTTAAAGCATGGTTGTATAGCCCGTGATGAGACATTTTTTTTTAAATTGAGCTTAATCCACGTCATTTGGGGCCTCTGTCAAGTGGTATGTTAGTTTAGCTTATTCCCCAATTGTTTTTATAAATAATTATGGGGCTCGCCCCACAGTAAAGGGCTTTATTGAATTCGATCATTTTCTTGCGTCCACTCTCCATCTTCCCTCTTTTCCCTCTCTACACGCCCATATTTCGACGATGCCGATCCACTCTTGCAGCGGCGTCGCACGCAACGCAGCAGCTCTATTGCTGCAGCGGTGCCTCGTTGTGAGCATCGAGGTGCCCCTGCCATTGCGCATAGCGGTGCTACAAGCATGCAACGGTGCCGCTCCTCTTGGAGCGACGATGTGATTGGACTACCGTCTTCCATCGATTTGAGGATGTTGTGGTAGTGATTGTTCATAAAGCTATGGTAATGATGTAGTGGTGGCAGCGGCATCGGGTTTGGGGATTTTTTGGTAGGTATGGTGGTTGTGGTGTGATTGGGATGGTAGTTCTAATTTTTGATACAAGAAGTGACGTTGTTGATGCTGCTGGCCGTGATGTTGATGGTGGTGGCATTGGCCGCAGTGGTAGTCACAAGTGGTCGGTGTTGCAGGCAGTGTAGATCGACATAGTGGACGTCCTCGTTGGGGCACTGCAGATCGGAGCCGGAGAGGAGAATAAGTGGTTGGATTCGCCGGTCAATTTTTTTTTTATAAATATTATTTTGGGGGTATTTTTTGTTGGCGGTCATGCAAGTGGATCTAATGATGTTGGTAGACTTTGGAGCTGGTGAGGTGGTGTGTTGTTAGATCTGGCATTGTTAGCGGTAGTGAGGTAGTAGTTGCCAACGATTGTACTGTAGGTGATGTTTGTGACAGTGGTGCCGTGGTGTTGGCAGCGACGACGGTGGCGATCCCAGTCAAGTGGGACCAAGAGTATTTTGTAACCAATAAATTAGTTGGTTGTGACCAATAAATTGCTTATTTTCTAATCAGTAAATAATATGATCTAAAAAATTATGATTGTGACCCACAATTTATTAAGTAAGTGATCGAGAAATAATTTGCAATTAATTAATTGGATAAAGCTACTTATACATAATATTTTATACATAATGGTATCCACACCCTCACATGGATGTAGGATCCATGAATGGGTCCCACAACCATGTGTAGTGGTGTCAAGATGGGCGGGTATGGGCCCGCACGAAAGTGAATCGGCCTGTATTTTGACCCATTAACCGGGTGGGCCGAATTACGAGCCTAATTAATCATAACTCGGTCCGGGCTGGGTATTAGAAAAATGGGCCAGCGGTCGTTTTAAAAAAAAAAAAAAATGTTTAACGAGTCGATGCCCCGTTGAAAAAAATATATTTTTTTTTTCGCGTTTGAAAAACCAACGGTCACTAATTTTTTTCTTATAAATTATTGTGTATTTTGTGCTTTCTTTTCATCTTTTGCAAAAAATTTCATTATCTGATTATCTCTTATTCTCTTAGCTACAGCTTACAATCTACAATTACAAGTTTGAAATCTCTATTTTCTCATTCTCTCTTACTATTTTCAGCAAGTATTTTTAATATTCAGTATTTTTGTGTTTTCTTTTCATCTTATTATTTTAAATTTTTTTGTTAAAATTGTGGATTCTCACGATTTTTCTTTAATAAATGTTAATTTAAATGATAGTTGTTCTCCAATAAATTTAGAAGATGATAATGATCCAAATATTGGATCTTCTCAACAGAGAAAGAATAAAAAACATACATATGATGTTTGAGATATCTTTATAGTAGATGAACCAAACAAAAAAGTAATATGCAATATTTGCAGAAAGGCTATGCATAGGCTAAAGGTCAAGGTACGAGCACATTGCGAAGACACGGAGATAAACACATGAATGAAAGAGGGCATTTAAACACTAAACAAACTCAAATTACTTCGTTTACTCATACTAGTGGATCAGTTACTTTTTCTAATTTTTCTTATTCGCAGGATCGAATGGGAGTAGGAATGTATGAATATTTGGCAGTAAGAGAGATATCTTTTACTTTCGCAGAAGTTCAATACTTCGAGGAGTTTATACAAAAGTATGTTCAACCCGCTTATCGAACTGTAAGTAGAAATACTGCTCGCTCAAATATCTTGAAGTTATTTTATACAAGGGCTGAAAATTTAAAAAACTGAATTTAAGAACTCTGATGGAGTTATGTGTTTTACATCTGATTGTTGGTCTGGACGTAATCACGATGATTATACATGTGTCACTGCACATTTTATTGATAATAATTGGTTATTTCACAAAAGAATTATTGCTTTTCACTTACTTGAATATCCACATAATGAAATAAATCTGTGTGAGAATTTATTAAAAGTTTTTAATGAATTTAACGCATTTAGCAAATTATTTAGCATTAGTTTTGATAATGCTAGTGCAAATACTGCATGTATTGAACTTTTGAAAAAAATTCTTAATCCTTCGTTTGACTCTAAATTATTTCATATGAGGTGTGTTTGTCATATATATAATTTAGTAGTGCAAAATAGTATAAAATTAGTAACACCACAAATACATAAAATTGTTCAGATTCTAGACAACAAGAATTTGAAAAAATTTGTAAAAATCTTGGATTGAGGAGAGGAAAATTTATTGATGATATTTCAAATAGGTGGAATTCAACATTTCTTATGTTAAAATCGTGTGTTGGTTATACAGATACTATTAATGCTTTCGTTAATTTAAAGCAACAACAATTTCGTATAGATGATTTTGATTGGAAAATTGCATTTAAAGTCATGAAATTTTTGAAACTATTCTATAAGGCAACAAAAACTAGTTCCGAACTTTATTATCCAACAAGTAATCTTGTGCTTTTACAATTTGAAAAAACTGCTAATCAATTTTCAAGTCATAAAGACGATCTATTTTTCTATGATATTGTTTGTACAATGGAGGACAAGTTTAGAAAATATTACGAAAATATGTCAATGATTTTTCCAATTGCAGCTATAATGGATCCTCTTATTAAATATTTTTGAGTTCAGTGTGCTATGAACCAACTTTTTGAAACTTTATCTTTCAATATAACTATTACAAAGCGGGAAATAGAATTTTTTATTAATGAAATGTACAATAGTTATTTTATGAAATATGGAAATAATGAAAATGTTCCTTCTAATACGAGTTATGCTATAACTTCTAAAGGTTAAAGTTCTTTCTTTTCTCTAATAGCCCAGAAACACAATGTGTTTTTTACTTCATCTATTAGTTCATTTTCAAATAAGAATGTTACATCTGCTGAATTAGAAAGATATTATCAATTTGATCACTACAGTTTAATTCCACAAGATGAGGTTGACACCTTAGATATGTTACAATGGTGGAAGTTAAATGAACGGTCATATCCAATATTATCAAAAATGGCCCGAGATCTACTAACAGTTTCAGTCTCAATAGTGACATCGGAGTCTGCTTTTAGTGTAGGTAACAGTGTGCTAGATGAAAGAATATCAAGACTTAAAAAAGATATTTTAGAAGCTCTCATTTGCGTGAAAGACTGGATATTTGCAGATAGAAGAATGCAAGATAAAGTTGTTGACAGTATTGCTCAAAACTTTAAAAATCTTACCATAGATGAATAGAATATGATTTGTAATGACGAAATTATAGTTAAGTAGGTGACAACTTAATTGGGATGTACTTTAACTATAAATTTATAAATAGTTTTTTTGTCAAATTAAGCAAAATATTGTTCAAAAAATTATAAGTTTTTATGTTATTGATGTAAAATTTATTGCAAAATAAATCAATGTAAAATTTATTTTCATGTAACTTTTATCGATTTTCACTCTAATTATAAAATTTATTTTTTACCATTTATTTTTTAAGTGACAATTTTTAAATAAAATAAATAAATAAATGGGCCGACCCGAACGGGCCAATCCAATGACCCCGCCCATGCAGGCTCTGCTGTCCGACCCGACCCGTAAAGCCCACATGGCGTGAGCCTTTTTATAATGGATTGTGTGTGGGTTGGGCCGGTGTGCAGGCTTTTTAGTGTGCGGTCCGATCCGGCCCGAACTGCCCATTTTGACATGTTTACGTGTGAACACCATTATGTACATAATATTATGTATCCTAAGCAAGGTCATAATTAATTTAATAATTTTCGATCGTTACATAAATTATGATTTATAAAATTTATGATTTGCGATTGATAAATAAATTGTGATCTATAAAATTTCTGATTTTGTGATTAATGAATAAGTTATGACCTTTAATATTTTTTTATTAATGATCAAATAATAATTTATGACTAAGTAATTTGATAATATGTGATAAAAAAATAAATTGTGACCTTTAAGAAAATCTCCAAAAGTCTCTTTAAAAGTGAAATACTCTCTATTTTAAAAAATCAATCTTTAAAATTTTATTTCAAGAAACTCTTCAATTTAACTTTTTAAAATAGAGAGTGGGTTTGGCTCTCCAAATTTGGAGAGCCAAACCCACCTCTCTATAATTTAATGTTTCAAAGATTCTAACTTTCAATGTACATTTTATTGACTTAACTAAATAAAGTGATATAATTTTTGGAGGAAAAATAGTAAAAAAAAAAAAAGAATGAAAAAAAATAAATACATATTGGGAATAGTAAAATTAAATGTTAAAAATAAAGAGACTATTGGAGCATTTTAAAATTTTTGTTCTTTAAATTTATAAATGCTCTTTAAATTGTAGAATATGTTTTTTAAAAATGAAGAGTCTCTTGAAGATGCTTTAAGTATATAATTGTGACCCTAAATCATATAAATGTGATCTTAATATATTTAATTAATAAAATATACTTTTTAATAATGATTTCATTAAATTAATTTTAATTAATATCTAATTTTTAAAGTTTTAAACCTTATTTCTTAGTTTCGAAATGAATCATAATTAATCTTTTAATTATGAAATTTTCCTTATACAAATTAATGTCTTGAAAATCAAATCGAGTATTGACTAGAAAAACAAAGTGAGCCAAGGGTCAAAAAATTGAACCTAAGTTAAATAAAAATTGACTCGAAATTAAATAAATTAAATATTATTTAATATGTAAAAATAGCCAAAGTCATAACACATAATGACCCTACAAAAACAGAGATAAAGGCCCAATAAGATATAAACCTGAAAAACCATCTCAAAAGTCAAAAAACTTCGCAGCAGAAAAGGTTATTTACACCATGAAGTCAGGGAAGCTTATTTTCAAATAGAATTCTATGCTTCATTTTTAAAACTCATTAAACCCCTGTTTGAACTCCATTTCTTACAAAAATGCATTTTTTTTTAAATCTCATTTTCAACTATATTTTTTCATAAAATAATTATACATGTATTTTAAAAAAATTTCCTTACTTTTTAAGATTAATCTACTTGTACAATTATAATTGACAATGTTTAATGTGGCAAAATCTGAACAGTTGATTTAAAAAACAATTTTTGATTTTTTTTGAAATAAATGAATGTGATGATACCAAATCATGATTGTCAACAAATATTATCAACCATCATTGTACATGTAGCATGATTCTACTTTTTAACCATATTCTCCAAAAAATCACTATTTCATAATACATTTTACCCCAAAAATTGGTTAATTTCACAAATGATCACTGAAGTTACGTAAAAAACACAAAACGGTCACTGAAATTCAAAAGTTGCACAAACGGTCACTGAAATTTCAAGTGGTTTCACAAATGGTCACTGGAGATTTTCAGTCCAACCAGCAACCCTTGGACCACCATAACTTCAATCTCAGGCCATGTTGGCCATCGACCAATATATCTTCTTGAAACCCTCAATGCCCTCTTCGCAACCCACCCAACCACTGGCGGTAACCCCGTTGGAATTGGTCAAAAAATCGATTGGACTGAAAATCCCGAAAAATCAGTCCAAGCAGCCACTTTTAGACCACCATAACTCCAACATCCGATCACCGCCCAATATACCATCTTGAAGCCCTCAATGTCCTCTTAGTAACCCACCCAACCACTAGCCGTAACTCCGTCTAAATTGGCCGAAAAATCACTCCAAAGTTGGCTACGCGCGCACAGTGATTTTCTGGCCAACTTTGGAGCGATGTTTCGGCCAATTTCGTCGGGTTTACGGCCAGTGGTTGGGTGGGTTGCGAAGAGGAAATTGAGGGCTTCAAGATGGTATGTTGGGCAGTGGTCAAGGTGGCCGGATGTTGGATTATGGTGATCCAAAAGTGGCTGCTTAGACTGCTTTTTCGAAATTTTCAGCCCAAGCAGCCCACTTTGGCTCAATTTTTCGGCCAATTTCGACGAGGTTCGGCCATGAGTTGGGTGGGTTGTGAAGAGGGCATTGAGGGCTTCAAGATGGTACATTGGGCGGTGCCTAAGGTGTCCGGATGTTGGAGTTATGGTTGTCCAAATATGGCTGCTTGGACTGATTTTCCAAAATTTTTAATCCAAGCAGCTCACTTTGGCTCGATTTTCCGACCAATGGTTGGGTGGGTTACAAAGAGGGCATTGAGGACTTCAAGAAGGTATGTTGACCGATGGCCAACGTGACCCGAGATTGAAGTTATGGTGGTTCAAAGGTGATTGGTTGGGCTGAAAATGGATTTGGCCCTCTAGTGATCATTTGTGAAACCACTTGAAACTTCAGTGATCGTTTGTGCGACTTTTGAAATTCAGTGACCGTTTTGTGCTTTTTACGTAACTTCAGTGACTGTTTTTAAAATTAACCCCCCCAAAAATAAGAATCAAACAAGGTGTCAAGCCGTATGCAGTTCACCGATTCCAGTTAAAACGATCATTTTAACAGATTGTTACCGATTTCTATAATACCGGATACCTGGCTACAAGCCAAACGAGTCATCAGACTGGTTCACGATTTTTCCGATTAAACTGACCGGTTCGATCCGATTTTCAAAACATGATACAATACAGGAGATGGCAAATCAAGAACATACAGGCCAAAGTTCATATGAAAATTATTTCTCATTTTTTAAGTGGGCAGGAAACAAAATTGAGCAGAAATGAACCTCAGAATTTCCTTGGCCATTATAAAATAAATGTTAAAGACTCATCTGGCAAAATTATTCATCAAGTTAATATAGAAAATGAAATCAAATAAGGGCTCGGACTCCAAGCTGTTGCATTTCTCTAAGCCTCCATATCGAGAAAGGAGCACCATCTCCAAGTTCTTCAGGATCTAGTTGCTGCATGGCCCAAGCATAATATACCGTGTGGATAGTATCCTGAATCAACACCAAATTTAAATTAAAAACATTAAAACTAATACATTACTAATGCAAGGTCCCATTTTAGCAAAGCAAAAAAACCTTAAGGGCAAGAGTGAAAGCTTCCACAATTAGTACTATTTTACCGTTTTCAAGGAATCAAGAGAACCACCCTTTTGCCAGTTCATTTTCTTCCCACCATAATCCTACACCCAAATTTTCTTTTTCTTTTTTCTCTTCAATTATGATATCAGATGTGGGACGTAGCACATTCACTATTCATCCAATGAGGAACAATGGTTTTGCAAACTATCGAATTATGACTTCCAGCACAAATACACGCAGACACTCTCAATCAAAGAGTTCAAATAATCGGGTAGCTTACATGCAGCAATTTAACACTCTTAACTACTAAATTGGCATTCATCCGTTTCCAAATACGGTACTAATCACTTAGTACACCAGCTTAACAAAACCTATTTCTTATCAGAACAACCAGAATTTGCCCCATCTCCATGCAGACGAATGTTAATTCCACATTTTTTTTTTATGACCGTGAATGATCACCTTGACTAATCCCACGGAGCTTGAAGTTTACAGTCGGATACTCATCTCAGTGGCCCTGAGGGGACTCGAACTAGTGACCATTGGGAAACAAACTCAAAGCCTGACCAACTGAGCTACCCCTTAGGGTTGAATGTTAATTCCACATTATGAAATATTAATCACATTTTGCAAAAGGAACATGTAGCAATACGTGACAACAATCAACTCCAAATTATGTTCACATTAAAATTATTTTCTTCCCAACGAAGCTGAACAGCAATACCCTTTGGCAGACTCAAGAACCAAGACTCTAGAAGTGAGCCACTGAAATTCTAGAAACAAATTGAAAAAAGGGCCACCCAATTTGATTCACGAGGTTACTCTCTGATCCTATATAAAATTAATGCTGAAATCACAGAATATTTGGACAAAATAACCACTGCAAAATACATTCTCTTTTATTTTAAGTACTCTTCCTGACAAGCACAAAAAGCCACTAAAGGGGCAAAACTGGAGGATCTAGCATTTACCTGGCCACCTTCTGTTATTGATCCAAGTCTATCACGTATACAATAGACTTGTTGTGTTTGGAACTGTAACAATTTCCCACCAAAAGATCAATCAGAATTATGTGTGTGAGAGAGAGTAGATGCTTCAACATAGGAAAGTGGGAGAGGGAGATCTTACAGCCACAATGATTATGGGAGTGTCCCCCATCATTTTGGTCTCTCGAACTTCAACTTCTGATATGTGTAGCATCTGTATGAAGGAGAAGAGTCTTTGGTTGTGATATCAACAAAAAGCATTTCGAAAATTCAGTTACTGAAGTGCAATTACACCCTGTGTTTTGTAAATTTCCCACATAAATGAAAATGCAATACATCCCTTTTTTGCACTCAAGCCATAACTAAAATGAGAAATTTGTTTGACTGGTAGAATCCAGTTTTGCAAGCAATCTGTGTAGAGTCTCCTGAAAGCTGTATGAATCATTTGTTATACATGTATATTATACATGCCTATATTTTTCCTGCATAAAGTCAAATTCATTTCCAATCCCATGTCAGTCTCTCACTGCCACCCTCTTCACCCACTCACACTGCCACAAACAACTCAAAACACACCACCTACCTCCATCACCAACTTAAAATTCAACAACTCAAAACTACCACAGCCATTGCTGCTGCCAACTTTTCTCAATACTGCACATCCCTACAGTAACACCCACATCCCACATAGATCCCCATAACACACAGACAGTGACAAAGAACCCACATCTACAGAGTTATTCATTTTCTTCCAACACAGTGATATATTACATAAGCCCAACCAGTTGGGACTGGGCATTTTTCTGTGCAAAAAATACACTGCATGAAGCAAAAAAATACCACATCATTTTCATTATCGAATAATGGTCCACCATTCCTCCCATTTCACCACCCACGGCCATGCCATAAACTCCACAATACCACCAAGTTTTCTCAGTACCATTTCACTACTTGCCAGTTGCCACCAATACGTAACATTTGGTTTTTCAGACCCCCTAATCCATAGAACCTGCCTCAATTGATCCAAGCATATTTAATTGAATTAGTTTCTTTAATCTCCAAGCATTTCGTTCCTATTAATACTTCAGGCATAATGAAAATATGAGTAATTTTGATTCTTCAGAAATAATGGAAGTCATAGACCACCCGAGGAAAAAAAAAATGAGATATTTTCATAGTTCCACTATGCTTAAATGAAATGTGCCAAACAATTCCTGTAATCTAGCATGGACAGAAAGCGAAATATAAGCACGTTTTCTCACCTTGTTGTCAAAAAAGATTCCCTGACTTTCAAAAGCTTTATGCTCCGCTTTACACCTTTCAATCACTTCAGAGCTACAATACTTGCTTAAAACTTCAACATCTCCCTACAGACAGGAAATAAACTCAGTCAAATATCCATAGTGAGATGATATCTTGACGTCTATATATTACCCAGTGAAGACGTAACGAAAGAATATCTGCAATTAGTTTCTTCTAGAGCATGTATATTTCCACACGGTCTGGATCAGGCAGAGTCGGAAAAAGTTAAGGTTCACAAGTGGAGTTGAATTGGGGACAAAAAATAAAATATTCACGCTTTATCAAAAATAAATGAATATAACATAATTTTCAATGGGAAAGAACAATGCATCCACTATGAAATGGGAAAACTTGATACCATTGGAAAACTTTTTACTTTGTAACATATTAATATATAAGTCCGATGAACAAAAAATTATTAAAGGGAAAAGTAGTGAAAAGTTCACATTTTCATGTGGATACAAAAAAATTATTTAATTAAAGGCACAGTATACATGGATAATTAATTCGTTGTCACAATTAAAGGCAATTTTTACATGGAAACTAGTATGTTGCTGTCACGAGGTTGGCTAAATACTATCTCCCCTAAAATGTAAAAACAAATCTTCCTTTTTAGTGAGTAGGAAGAAAGAGATGATAAGAGATTTCAAGTGGAGAAAATGGAAAGACGTGAAGAGATCGTTGATGCTTAAATAGACTACAGCTACGATGAGTTCTCTTTTAACCTTAAGTATTTTCTTTATTTTATCACTTCAAGAAAACAATAAAATAAATTACGGTCAAATCGTGTCTGGTTCACTCCATTCACCATTGACCCTTTCCTACTTTTTTAACCACGCGTGTTTTATATCGTTACCAGACCTGTTCCTAATTTTTGTGTTGTAAGCGGCCAGGTTCAGATTGGTTTTGACAACATTGGTGACCCCTCCCCCACTACTGCTGGATGAGAGAATGTAGGGGGGAAGACGAGTACAAAATCTTTGCGGCATCCCTATACAGGGACTTACAGAAAATGCAGGAGAGAGCCCTTGGAATGGCAGGTCAAGTACTCATAGTTTTCATCTATCTAGCTACGCAAAGGAGGGGGCATTAATTGAAAAAAATTCAAGTCAAAGTTTAGTTTCTTCAGGGTAAAATATCTTTAAAACACTGGATCTAATCCAGCTTGTGCGAAATTCCTAAGCCATGGAGCATACTTTGGTGTCTACCCATAATCCCATATAAACTTGAAAACTTACTTTGAAGTAAGCATTGAGAACTGGTTTGATCACCTCTTGAACTTCAGCCACAAATTCTGGTAGAGAGAATGACCTAACATGTGCCAAATTGGAGCAAGTGAAGTACGTAAGACATCCAGAAAAGCAAAATAATAATTTTAAAACGAATATAGCAAGAGATCATTATCATACGGGTCTCTGCGACGAATTTCCTTGAATGACATGGCTGCATCTGATTCTCCCAGAACAGTTTCACTGATACTGTCACACAGATGCTAGTAATTAATCTCAACATGGTTCAGCAGTTTTCTACCTATCATATATTGAAATATTGAATGAACGAAGGATTAACACGCACTCTTGGATTTTGTGAACAACTGGGTGATCACTAGTCTCCCATCTCTCTCTCATATCCTCTGCAATCTGCCAACGTAATCCACAAATTAAAGAGAGTCTAAGGTTCAAAAGAAATCATGGCACATTAGTACTCATGGTATACAGGAGAGACACAAAAGTGGTGACAAAACATTCATTTTTTCAGTAATAACGTCTCAATTAGACATAAATTATCACACAGTAAAACGACATATTCAGGATTGCTCCTGAGCACAAAGGCAGAAGCCAAATGCTGACAATAACCAATAGCAATAAAATTAGTTTGATATACAAGAAACTTAACTCAGATTATTATACTTGTCCATCAGCAATGCAAGGAGTTTATTTTCAAGAAAGTTATGTAAGAGGAAAGTGTGAGCAGAAGTTAGTTATGAATATCCTAACATGCTAAGATATTAACCAAGTCATTAATTACGATGGTGGCCAGCTTAACATAAAGAAGAATCTTTCCATTCAGATGCAAATAAATAAATAAGCATGCAGATAACTCATAAGTTATAGCAAGTAATAACTATAAATATATAAAAACCATCAATTAAAAATATCATTCTTGCTAGTCAAGGATTTGAACCAATTAACAAAACATTACAGATGGGAAAATAGCCCACCCCATTAGGTGATCGGGAGAGGACAGGGAATATGGTCCCTGCCCTGAATTTGTTTATATTATTTTATTTTTATAATTTTAAGTTTAAATAGTACTTACAAAAATTAATTATTAGTTTAACAAGGCGGAAAAATAATAGTTGCATCATAAATCAGCTCATCTTGTGAAGCCCTAGAGAAAATCTCTCTCCCCGTCTCCATGGAGACTTATCCCGACATATCCAAAGTTACCCAACCACCTCCTCCACCTAGCCACCCAATCACCACACAATCATATACCGGTGTTGACGATGCAGATCCAACCGGCAACCATGGAGGAGAAAATTAGGTAAAGGCCAGATCTGGGATTGCACGCCAATTTCTTCACTATCCGGTCATCACCTTGGGAGACGCGTCCCACCAGCGACCTGTGCAGGCGATTCTGAAGCCGGTGGGGAGGTGCAGTGGAACACGTGGCGCGTCCTCCGATGCGTGAACCCCACGCGCGGCCGCTGGAAGGACAGAATACTCACATTGACGATCCCAGGCCGTCCCGCCCTCCTGTTTTGTGGCCAGAGGTCCCGAACTCCCGGTTACACATTCAGGGTAAACAGTTAGAGGATGCATACAAATTGTTGGTTTTCAATAGCCGCTTTAGAGTAGATGCGAAAGAGTTTGCATTGTCTGTCAACGAGTCCGGTACGGTTAGGATGAAAGAATGGGGCTCAAAGATTTCAATTGCAGTCTGCATGGGGAGGTATGGTGCACTCTGGATGATGAATATGGTGAAGAAGTTGAGGAAGGCCAATAAGACAAAGGACTTCATTGCGAAGTTTAGTGAGTCTTCTCGAGCCTTTTTGGTACAACGATACGCCAATAGCCGTGGTAGGTACTTGATGATAGCACAGTATGTAGAGAGACGTCGGAGAGGTGTGGTGATGGTGCCAGAAGGGGCGAATGGAAAGGGCTGGACTTCGATTTCGCATGTGTTTCAGAAAGTTGTTGACTTCTTTGTTGCCGGAGACAATGAAGTGAAACATAAGCAAGGAAGGACCCATGTTGAAGTTACGGCAAACTTACTAGCCAATCAGAATGCATACCAATGGGCGAAGCTGCGAAGTGCGAGGGAGGATTGTGGGAATGATACCCGAGCAAGACCTGATGCTCATACCAATGAGGGCCAATTATTGTTCCCTAAGCTTAAGGAAACAATGGCAGGTGACACACTTGACAGTTGTTCGAGCAATGCTAAAATAAGAGCCTTTATTCAGGCTATAAAGGAGGAAGTGGATGAACTACTTAGGTTGGTGGGTAACAGGTCTTCAGTGGTCTCTAGGATGATCTGTTGTCATAAGTGTGGGGTGAGTGTAGATGAGCATCCAGCTAAGGAGTTATCATCGAACTTGGTCCAACCTACTGACAAGCAGGAGACGACAGAAGTGGCGGTTACAGGGAATACAGATGGGAAAGATTTAGGGGGATCAGATACTGACGAAAAAGAATCGGGGACCGAGGTATATCAGGAGGGAGTACACCGGTCGGAGAAAGGAGAATTGAGAACGTTGATTTCGGAGATGGCTGAGAAAGAGACGGGATTAGTATTGGCACAGAGAACAGATCCGGCAGTTGAGGAAAAGCAAGGGACGTCAGGATCGACGGCCACGATTGTGAACACCTACAACAGGAGGGGTTATAAATCTATACAAGAAAAGGACCCAGAGACTGAAAAAGCATTGGTGGTGTGAACTTATAGCGCTAATAAAGGGAAAATTAACAAAGATGTACAGGTGGAGGAGATGGAGGGACATATCGTTGATTCTATTGGGTGCAGTTATGCAAAGAAAATAATTGAAGTGAATGTGCTTGATAGTAAACCCCCACCTTCGAATTGGGCTCTGCACAAAATTGTAGATTTTAGCAAGATGGTAGGTGTGTCATGTGATGGGTATGAGAGTAGACTCGTGCAATTATTTGAGGAGCTGGAGGCTAGTAGGGGACAGGAAATGTGTACACCAGGAGATAAAGCAAGAAGAAAGGGTGATCGTGAGCTTAAGCGACTCGAATGCTCAATAAATTATGACGTCCAAGGATGCGAGTTTAAGAGAGGAATGCAGGGGAGGGATGAAGGAGAGTTAAAATGATACCAAAAATCATTAGCTGGAATGTAAGGGGACTTAACAAAGTTGGGAAAAGGCTAGGTGTTCGAAATATGTTAAGGGGATGGAAGGCTGACTTGATATGCTTACAAGAAACAAAGTTGGAGGTTGTTTCAAGGACTGTTGTTGGTAGCTTATGGGGGGACAACATGTCGGTGATCAGTTCTTGGGATCATCAGGGGCTTCAGGAGGTGTGCTAATAATGTGGGACACGAGAGCTTTTGATATGGAGGTTAGTGCAGGGTTATTCATTCTGTCGCTATTGTTTAAAAATATTGGGGATAGGTTCCAGTGGATGTTTATAAGAGTTTATGGGCCTAACGCGGATGAGAATAGAGGGGGTATTGGGATGAGATGGCTGGTATGATGGCTTGATGACTTCAATGTGGTTCGATCCCCTACTAAGAGGTCGAGTGGTGGGAGACTGATAGGGGCAATGGAGGACTTCTCAAATTTCATCAAAGACTATGTTGGTAGATCTGCCTTTGATTGGAGGAGATTTTACCTGGTCATCTAATCGAGATCAGCCCGTTCAATCTCGAATAGATCGATTCTTGGTCAATGGTGAGTGGGAGGCTAAGTACTCAGATGTTATTCAAAGGAGATTGAGGAGGGTGTACTCAGATCATTTCCCTGTTGCACTATTTGGGAGCACAAGGGGTGGGGAAAGAAAACATTTTAGGTTTGAGAAGATGTGGTTGAAAGTAGAAGGTTTTGGGGAGCATGTACGGAATTGATGGGCCTCTTATGATTTCAGAGGTTCCCCAAGTTGTGTTGGATCAGAAATTAAAGACTTTAAAAGGAGATTTAAAGAGGTGGAATGAAGAGGTGGTGGGAGATGTAAATTGTCGAAAAGAGCAGTGTCTTTCAGAAATTGAAGAATTGGATAGACAGGAGAAGGAGAGATGTGGAGTGGTAAAGGGAGAGGTGGAGAAATTGTTGGAGATGGAAAAGATTGCTTGGCGCCAGAAATCTAGGGTCATATGGTTGAAAGAGGGTGATAAATGCACCAAGTTCTCTCATAGGGTTGCTAATTCAAATCGGCGTAACAATTCGATCACACTGTTGGAGGTAGATGGAGTTACTTATGAGGACCTACAGGATATTGGGACTCAACTGATGGGTTTCTATCAGAATCTCTACTGGGAGGACTCTGAGTGGAGGCCGCAGTTGGAGAGGTTGGACTTTTTCACTATTACTGAAGAGGATGCCAGTTGAATAGAGAGACCATTTGAGGAGAACGAAATTAGGGAGGTGGTGATTAATATGAATGATGACAAGGCTCCTGGACCGGATGATTTCTCGTTCTCATTCTATAAGACTTGTTGGGAGGTAGTGCGATCGGATATTATGGATGTGTTCACTTATTTTTTCGAATGTGGCAGATTCCTGAGAAGTGCTAATGCCACATATATTGTGCTAATCCCCAAGAAACCAGGAGTTTCTGATATCAAGGATTTTCGCCTTATAAGCTTAGTCAGCGGGATGTACAAGATCATTGCTAAAGTTTTGGCGAATAGATTAAAGGAGGTATTGGGAAAAGTGGTGTCCAAGTTTCAGAATGCTTTTGTAAAAGGACGTCAGATTATGGATTTTGTTCTTATAGCGAACGAATGTATTGACTCTAGGATACATCTGGGGGTTCCAGGAATGTTATGTAAGCTTGATATCCAAAAGGCATATGATCATGTGAACTGGGGGTTTCTTATGTATATGCTTGGACGTTGTGGCTTTGGGGATAAGTGGTGTAAGTGAATTCAATTCTGTATCTCGACGGTATCATTCTCAGTTTTGATCAACGGCACTCCCGAGAGTTATTTCCGAAGTAGCAGAGGTTTGAGGCAAGAGGATCCGTTGTCTCCATTGCTCTTTGTTATTGTAATGGGGCATTCAGTAGGATGATTGAGAAAGCAGTGAGGGAGGGTCTGTTGAGAGGCTTTACGGTTGGCCATCTACAAAATTCCCATTTTCTATTTGCAAATGATACACTATTTTTCTGTGATGCAGATGATGAGCAGATTTGAAATTTGCGTCGACTGCTTTTGTGCTTCGAAGCATTATCTGAATTGAAGATAAATTTGGATAAATCTGAGGCTATTCCAGTTGGAAAGGTCGCTAACGTGGAGGAACTGGCTGCTATATTGGACTGTAAGGTTGCGCAGTTGCCTATCTCATATCTTGGGTTTCCTTTAGGTGCACGATTTAAAAACAAACATATTTGGAATGGTATTATAGAAAGGGTGAAAAAGAGGTTAGCAAGGTGGAAGCGTATATAAATTTCTAAAGGAGGTCGTCTTACTCTCATTAAGTCTACTTTCTCTACTATTCCTACTTATTTTTTGTCATTGTTTCTCATTCATGTTGCAGTGACAAATAGATTAGAGAGGATCTAAAGGAAATTTCTTTGGGTAGGGTTGGGGGAGGAGAGGAAATTCCATTTGGTTAATTGGGACGACACTTGTTCTATTACGGTGGGGGTCTTGGATTAAGGAACCTTGTACTATTCAATAAGGTCTTGTTGGGTAAGTGGTTGTGGAGATTTGGTGTGGAGAGTGAGTTTTTGAAGAGAAATAATAGGGGTGAAGTACGGTGTTATGGAGGGGGGTTGGTGCTCAATTGAGGGTCTTGATTTGTATGGGGTAAGCTTGTAGAGATATATCAGAAAAAGAGGGAACGACTTTCAAAATAGATTGACTTTTGTGGTGGAGAATGGTAACAATGTCAAATTTTGGGATGATTGTTGGTATGGAGATCAATCACTAAAAATGAGGTTTCCCTCTCTGCATTATATTGCACTGGAACCTTTTGCTATGGTGACTGATGTATTAACTATACCTAATGAGAGTCCTAATGGAGCATTGTCTTTGGGAGGGGATTACAGGATTGAGAATTGAATGATTATGCGCTGTTCTTGACCTTCTTGCATGAGGTGCACATCCAGGTAGGAGAGGACGATTGTAGCAGGTGGAAGATGGCAACAAACGGTATTTTCTCTGTTCACACATATTTTAGATCTTTATTGGAACCTATGGAAAATTCATTTCCTTGGAAAAGAGTTTGGCAACGTAAATTGCCTCCACAAGTGGCATTTTTACTATGGACAGTTATGAGGGAGCAGGTGTTAAAAGGTAGATAATCTACGAAGAAAAGGTTATGTTACGGATTGGTGTTATATGTGTAAGAGGGATGGGGAGACGATTGACCACTTGTTTATTCATTGCGATGGTGTGCGTTGACTGTGGAACAATATTCTGGCTGCTCATGCTCTGGGTTTTGCCAAGGCATATAGAAGACGTGGTGCAAGCATGGAGGAGAAAACTTCGTGACAAGAATAGTAAACTTGTTTGGGATCTCATTCCAGGTTGTATTGTATGGTGTGTGTGTGTGTGTAGAAAAAGAAACCGCTGTTTTGAAGATCAAGCACGGTCGACAGAGCAGTTTATTTTATTTGACAGACATTGTATAATTAGTTTAATGCGGCGGCTAAAAATCCAATAGAGGGGCTGCCTAATTTTATTTCGTTTTTATCCTGTTTAATTAGATAATGCACATCTTGTTTATTATCCTTTGATTAATAATATGAATTGATTACCTATAAAAAAAAATAAAAAAAAAAGTGGAAAACGAGGATGTTATAATCTCTGCCAACCCAAATATCCCTGCCCATCCCCAATCTGGCCAGCCACATGGCCATCCTTCAAAAACCATTGGTCTTTTGTACTCATATTTTAATATTGCAGAATATCTAAATTTAACTTTTTGTTTCTGAATCTAAAGTGTCGATGGATAAAAACCTTAAAGAAATAGAATAAAAAGGAAATGTGGAGGCAAATAATAGCACATCATTCAGGGTTAAGAAGCACCTCTTGGCTCTTTCCAATTACAGGTTCACTTATCCCACTGACACGCTTGAATAGAGGATGTCCTTGCATCTGCAATATGAAACAAATGTATCAAGCCAAATTGTGAAAAGAAACGTTAATATGTCTGGTAGGCAACAGAGAAAGAATATCAGGGGTATCTTACCTTTTCCTTGAATGCCTCCCATTTCTTACTCCACGCGGACTGCGTTGAGGGTAACACAACAACATCGGTCCTTGTGCTTCTTTCGACTTTTGGCGATGAGGAAGCTGAAGAAGCATCATATTCCAAACGCTTTCTCCTGTTTGGGTTACCTTTCAACTCATCCTTCACAATATCATAGCCCTTCTTCACCAAGTCAACGGGCTTTGCTTCCTTCAATTTCAGGAAGGCCAATGTAACTTTAGGAGAGATGGAAGAAACACCAGACTTAAACTTGCCAAATATTGTTTCAGCAGTATCGCTAGATTCAGATTGCTGCTTCTGTCCCTTCTGCTTTTCTTCTCTAAATGCAGAATTACTTCCATCTTTGACATTTGAGCTGTGATCAGCCGATGTGCCATCTCTTTCTTGAGACTCTTGCTTTCCAATACCAAAAGTTTCTTTTACCTGTATAGTAATTCAGAGAATCTTTATTATCGTTTTTTTTTTTTTTAACTTATCATTTGTGGAAGTTCATCTCTGAAAATATAATTTTACAAACCTCCATTTTTGCAGCCGAAATCTTTTCCTCCACATCAGCATATACCTACAGGAGATGGAAAGCATATAAACATACAGATAGAAGCTTGCAGTAGCCGCATTTGCATATATTATCAGTGGCTGTGAAAAAGCATATATGGAAGCATGTTCTTCCTGTCTTTGAATTAGCAATTTTTATTTATATTCCCGGGCCACAAGCATGCCATACACACACAATATTTATTATTTCCTGAAATTCGGACTGGTTTAATCATTTAGGTTTTGCTGTGAATATAGTCAACTGGTTGAAATCTCAAAAATTGCAGCACTATTGGCTGAAAGATATGGATAATCTGCAATATATTGCAGATATGAAGAACATTTGTGCCAAGTTTTGAGAAGTTACTATAAATTGTTGACTTAAACGAGCCAGCACCTTTCTTGTTCCTAAAAGTGTGTAAAATTTTGTAATTACTAAATGAATCTCATTGCTTCATGCTAGAGTCATTAAATTACTCAACCAGATAATGGAAACTTTAAGTAATATTTATAATTACCATGTAAAAGGTAAGTTCAAATGAAATACAATGTATTTCTTTAAGCAGAACTAATGCCACCATAAGCTCTAGAGAAATAGTTCACATCCTGGATGTATAGACCCTCATAAACTTAGAAATATAGATAGTTGGGTCCCTCAAGTTATCATGGACATTTTAGAAATGTGATGCAAAAATGTCTAACTTATTAGGTATTCATACACCCCCACACCACCCAACACTTACAAATGAGGAAATGCAAAAATATATGACAGTAAAATCCAGTCCCTGTCCCTCTACTAGCTATATGTATTTTCGGATAAAACGGGAGCAGACTTAGGGTCCTCTAATAAATTAAACACTGCATAAATTAAACAAGTAACTGCACAAAAATGAGTGCCCAAGCAAACATCATAACACTGCTATAGGATCTAAAAAATATCCTGGAATATTGTTACTTCCCTAGGACATCGACGAGAGTATGAGATATAGAAGAATAATTAAAAAGCAATAGCATACTCCCAGTGATAATTCAAGTAATCAATATAGCGTTCACCATTCACCTTGACAAAGCCAACCACAGAATCGATAGAGAGATCTATACCTTTTTCGCCTTCTCTTCAGCCTCCATCCAAACGCCATCCACATGCTTGTACAGCTTCTCAGAAGTCTGCATAGTTCTGCATTTCGCCATTTCACCATCTCAGGGTCCCCATTGGAAATGTCTGCCAGCCTTGACATACAACAGTATGTCTCAGCCTCTAAGTAATTAACAAGAACAGTGAAACAATAAAATGTAAATACATTAGATAATCACCTAACTTTCAAATCTTCTTTCACACCTTTCAGCTCTTCTGCTTTCTCCTTCAATTCCTTCACGGATTGTTTTAATTCCTGGTTCCTACAGCAAAGTGAATCAGGCTACTTAAATATCCACAACATTTTAATCACCTTGAGTTACAATCTTGATAAACACCAAGATTCAGCAATGTAGCATAGCAAACCCATCAATAATATACTGTCATGTAATGAGCCACTGGGGAAAGAAGAGAAGCAGAACCAGGTGAAGAGAAGAAGGAAATGAAGGAGGAGGAAAGGCAAACCGAAGGAACTGAAGTGACGTTTTGGTTAAATAGAACAGTGTCGTTTTGGGATAATTAGAAAGTAATAAAATATTTAAAATCGCCTTTCATTATTGCTTCGGCAAAACACGACTTTTCTGTTTCCATTGTGCAATTTCTATTGTGCAATGGATTGATTAATTTCAGTTTCCATTTTCATCTCTTCTCAAGTTTATCATTTGTCCCTCCCCAATTCCATTTTTTTTTTTTTTTTTAATCTTAAATTTGGTTACCATTTCAGCTGATTTCAGCTGGAACATTCCATTGTCTGAGTTACAGTTATGGTGAGGATCAAAGCCGAGTTCCAACTGTGACAAATTGGTATCAGAGTAGGAGAATATAACAGGGCATTTACTAATTATGGATACAAGGGCCAAAGTTGTTGATGAACATTTGAAGAAACTAGATTTGGTGATTACTGATCTGGGTACCTCCTTCAAGGCTGTTACCAACAGGTTGAAGAACAATCTTGAGTCCATGGATCAAAAACTCCAGGTATTTGGTCATAGGCAAAAGAAAATTGAGGATGCTATGCTGGATATGAACCAAAAGTATGAGAAATTAGTGGCCATGATGGCCCATATGTCTTCTGATCTTAAAATTGAGCAGAAAAACAAAGGAATAGAAGGATCTAAGGTTAACTTGAGGTCTGGGAGTGAGATATATACGCCCAGAACTAGTAGTAATGAGAATAGTGTTAGTACCAGAGGTGGGCTTAAGGGAAATAATAGGCTGCCTAAGATGGATTTTCCACCATTTGGGGGAGAAGGACCTAGGGAATGGCTAAGGAAAGCTAGGAAATATTTCCAACTCCTTCAAACTCCTTATGAACTTAGATTAGGAGTTGCAGAGATGTATTTGGAAGGGAAGGCTGATATACAACTTGGGAGGATGCTGAATGGATTAAATTCCAATTTCCCTTTTGTGGATCTTGGGACAAGATCAAAGTGAGGGGGAGAGTTGTCATGTAATGAGCCACTGGGGAAAGAAGAGAAGTAGAACCAGGTGAAGAGAAGAAGGAAAGGAGGAGGAAAGGCCAACCGAAGGAACTGAAGTGACATCGTTTTGGTTAAATAGAATGGTGTAGTTTTGAGTTAATTAGAAAGTAATATAGTTAAAATTGCCTTTCATTATTGCTTCGGCAAAACACGACTTTTCTGTTTTGTGGCTATATATATAGCCATGGATGCATCGTGCCTCACAATCGGTGAAAATCTGCAATTTCTGTTGTGCAATGGATTAATTAATTTCAGTTTTCATCTTCATCTCTTCTCAATTTTATCATTTATCCCTCCCCAATTCTTCCCCCCTCCCCCCCTTAAATTTGGTTACCATTTCAGCTGGTTTCAGCTGGAACATTCCATTGTCTGAGTTACAGTTATAGTGAGGATCAAAGCCGAGTTCCAGCCGTGACATATACAGAAGTGTGATTCAATTTTTTATAGAACAGAAAAATTAAAGGAGAAATAGAAATGATAAAACATCCAATAGTAACCAAGAATGAATATATTTGAAATTCAAAAAGACCAAAGAGTGAAACAACACGTGAAAATACCTACTCTAAGAAGACAAAGATTCTGGGAAAAAAAATGTTCACGGAATAGAAATAATCATTAATGAGTGCCATTACTTTTTGAAGACAGAATCCTGGCAAAATGGAAAGGGGAAAAAAAAATAAACACATTTAGAAAATAATGATTGAATGAGTATCATTCACTACTTCAATACACTGAACTCTCCTTAAAGCGCCTATTAAACGAAAAGAACGTAAGGTAACATTCACATAATGACTCAGAAAGTTCGCAAATAAAAACTAATGAAGAATCCAGCAAATAAAAATTAACGAAAAATCAGCTAATAAAAATAAAATTTAACGAAGAATCCAGTAAATAAAAATAAAAATACCTGTCAACTTCACCTTTAATCTTCTTGGAGAACTCATTAAACACGCTGAACTCGCGTCTAAATGAATACCCATTTGGCGGAACAAAACACAGATTCGTATATCCACTTGAAACCTACCCAATAATAACCATAAACCCCATAAATTATTTAACATAAACTTATTAAAATACAATCTTTTCGCAAAAATATCAAAACCCATTATGCTATTATAAAATAAAAGAACAGAAAAGGACACACACCTGTTCAGCATCTAATAGCCGACGAAAAAGAGGGTGTTTCGAACGGAATAAATCCCGGACAAGTTTTCTGCTAGCCATGGGAGGCTGTAAAAGTTATTTCTAAGCAGCCTATTTTCTTTCTTAGTCTAACAGACAGAAAAATTGGAAATTCTGTGCTCCGTTTTGCTGTAACCTTCTTGTTGTAAAGGAGGAAGAACAGGATCGAAATGATACTTGAGAAAGGAGATTGTGTTTTCCCTTGGCTGCCCTACCGGCCTACCCTAACACAAGATTTATATGGGCCTGTTTAAATCGCAGGATAGGCCATTTAGGCCTTTCCCTCCCCTTCACTTCATGACGTGAAAGAAATATTTTAGAAGGCATAAATTTCATCACTGGTCACTGAACTTTCAGCAAAAGTTTTAATTTGTTTCAATTGGTACTTTCATTTACCCCCATTTGGCTCCCATTATAATTATTATACATTTTTTCTCTCTCTTTTTTTCAAGCATATATTTTCTAATAAAATAATATTTAACGTAAATCGAAAACCTCTCCTTCCTTCTCAACCATCTATTCTTCAAAAAAATACTATTGCAAAAATTATCCTACATAAATAAAAGAGGGAATTTGAAGTTACTATTCATAAGTTGAGCCGTTTTCGAGCCAGTCGAGCGGAGCCGAATCGTAGTAGTGACAATGGGTCGAGCCGGCTCTACCGATTGTCGTGGGCGAGCTCGTGAGTTCACAAGCCGATTTGAGCCGAGCCCACGAGCCTTTTTTTTTTTTTGCAACTTTTCAAGCTTTCAGCCTTTTTTGTTAAAAAAAAATTTAATTTTTGACGAGCACACAAGTTCGGCTCGTTGGGCACAATCTGTGCTAGGGCTCGTCTTTTTTACGAGGCCGAGCCGTTCGTGGCTCGTTTTTTGCGAGCTGACGAGCCGCTCGACTCTTTTGTCACCACTATCAAGCCGTGTTCTTTTCCTTTTTTTGCCTCTTTTTTTCTTTGTTTACTGCCTTTTTTGACATATTTGCACATACTGCCTTTTTTGACATATTTGCACATGTCATTATTAAATTATATTATATTATATTATTATTTAATGACATTCCCCTTCTTTTCTTTGCGTGTGAGAACTGAGAAGCGAGATGAGTGTCAGAAATTATTCAATTTTCTTCACTGTCATTTCTTTTCTTTGCGTGTAAGAAGGGAAATGCGTGTTAGAAATGAAATTATTCAATTTTCTTCATAGCCATATGTTTGTCTTCGTTTTCTATTTGGCAAGCAACGTACTGTCTTCCATTTACCAATAACTATCACATTTTTCATTCTTGTTACGGAGTTTCGTTTTTCATTTGGCATTTCATTCTCATTCTTCTCACTGTATTACTCAAATATTTTGGCACTTCTTCTCCGACGCACATCTCATTCATGCACGAAGATGAATGGATAAACATGGTTTTATTTCATGGATAATTTGATTTGAATTGTGTGCATTTAGGGATGAAACTCCGATAAGAATTTAGGGTGGACTAAATGTTAGAAAAATGTCAATCATAATTTGAAATACTAGATTACCCCTTCTCATGACAGTAACTTTTGATTTTAATCTTATTTGTTTAGTTTCTACATCTAATAGTTCTATAGAATGTTAGAGACTAATACTTTTTAAAGTAGAATGAATTATTTAAATTATATTCAATTTATGAGTTTGCGTGTTGTTAGAATTGAATGTTACATTAGACCATATTGCTCGTCTTCATGATTTATGTTGTAGAGATGCTATAATTAATTGGGTGAACAAGATGATAGACCCTGCTTTGTATAATATCACCACGACAGATAAGGCTGAACGCATCTTGGCTGTAGAAGAAAAAATAGTATTAGATTATTTAGAGAGCCTGGTGGTATGACTTCTATTGTTGTTGAAATTGTTGTAGTATTTTAGAGAGTGTATTTACTACTCATTTGTTGAAAATATTAGATGAACTTGCAAATGCTTCAAAGCTGGAAAATGATGATAGCTTCCACCAAATGACGAGTCCTGATGTGACAAAACTCTTCCATAATGGTCTCAGAGACAAACGCCTGCCTTTGGTCATTATTAAGAAGGAAACCAAAAAAGTTAACTACTTTTGTTAGTTACCTTGGTCTTTATTCATTTTGCCAGTCAAAATTTCTTTAACATCACTTTTTAAAAAAATCTCTTATTTATACATACAGTCAATTCATTAAATCAGCAATTGTTGAATTACTGTTTAAGAAAAAATATTATCTTGTCATCAACTTTACTTAAGAATGTAAGAAGTTTATGCATACCTTAAACCTATAACAAATTGAGCATTTATTTCTATGGTGATGATGTAGATGGTGGAAACAATGCTGAGCATTTTTATTTATTGCAAGAAATATTCATTTAGATGTCATTCTTGTTGACTTTGATTTACTATATGTTTCTTTATATATTTGATACATTTACTTCTTTTGATATGAACTTGTGAGATTTATAATTGGAAAGTTCTACTTCCTAAATATACAAAACGTCTAAATGAATAGAAATGCTGCTGAAATGGCTGCCCATGGAAGCAATACAAGAGGCTTCTACTGTAAAAACTTTATTTCAATGTCTAAAGTATTGTCTTAAAAGTGAAATCTTGAAAAGTTGTCAATTTCCTTTAATCGAAATAATTTTAGGACATACCTACCAGTTAACAATTGATATTGAGATCTTGACAGATTTTCGTAGGATAAAGAACCCATATGAAAAATGCATATCCCAGTTCTCATTTAATTTCTACTATTTGTTGTTTGGATAATATGAGAAACAATACCCATTTTGAGATTTAAATTACTTAAAATATTTTTTTTTTCTATTCTTCCATATCATTTCATCCAATCAAGCATTTTCTGTACTTCAATTTAGTTGGAGGCGACATGTCTTGAGCTTCAACTGCAACTTAAAAGGTATCATTTGTTTTCCTAACATTATAGTTAAGTTTATTCATTAGTAATTAATGACTCTTGTTGATTCTTCAGGATATATGTCAACAAATGCTTAACACAAATACTTTTTTTTATGTCTACGCTATTATAGAATCAACTACACTATGACACGTACCTTACACGTGCATCTCACTAGTAATACTAAATAATGGGGGCTTAATTTCAAACTACTCGCTTTCTTAGGTTACATCACTTGTCATTCCCAAGTTGATCGAAGTTGCTTAGTTCACAACTACAACATAATGAATCTTTCATGTAATCTTTATGTGTAACTGTAGAAGTAGAAAGGGTGAAAAAAAAGAAAAAAAGTAATGTCGATATCATTATTCCATGTTTGAACCCATTTTTTAAAATATCATTTTCCCTAAATCTAATTTTAATCACACATTTTCTCAACAAAATAATTTTACAGGTAAATATTAAACTTTTTCAAATTTTCTAATCATACAAAAAAAAAAAATACTATTACAAAACTCAATTTTCACAAAAATGGGGCTCAAACAATAGCTAAAATGTGTGATTTTTTATTTTAATATTATTTTAACGTAGTGTAATTTAGTATGTTACGCAGCGATTACATGGATGATTTGTTGTAGTATGACTGCTAAGTAAGTGGTTTCAATCAATTTAGGGGATAACGGGTGATAGAATGATAAATTTGGATTATTATACATATACATCAAAGTTTACATAATGTCTACGTGGCATTTCATCATTGACTATTAAACCCTGGTGTACCTGTAGGAAAATTCGATAAATTTTGAAAGGGTAAACAGCACAACACCTCATATCTATTAGGCAAACTGTCGAAAAATTTCCTACCTTTTGAAAATAGCACAAAATGTCCATGTTTGAAACATTTAGTGCTAAATAGCCTTTACCATCCATTTTCTCAATAAAAGACCGTGAAATGTCGAATTTAACCCCCCGTTTAAATTTAACACCTCGTTTGATTCCCATTTTTGTAAAAATGTATTTTTATCTCTCTTCTTTTCAACCACAAATTATTCATTAAAATAATATTTCACGTAAATTTAAAAAAAAATTCCTTATTTTTCAACCACTCATTCTCCATCAATCTACTATTCTGTAAAATACATTTTTCCATCAAAATGAAAATCAAACGGGGTGTAAATAAAATAAAAAGAGAAAAAAAAAATGAAGAACTAATTATAACCATGATCCCAAAATTTTCAAAAAAATTACAAATGACTAATGAGTCCTAAATGGATAATAAAAAATTTAAAACTAAAAAAGAAAATTTGCTTTTTTTTCCTCTTCCTCTTCCACCTCCACCATTCACCACCATCACTATTATCATCACATTCCATATCTCTCCAACTTAACTTAAAGGCAATTGAGGCAGACCCAATCTCAAGCCCCACCCCACCTCATCTCCCACAATAAGAGTTGAGATTTGTTGTCTAACTTGCTATCTACCCTATGATTCATTAATACTTCACCTTAAATTAATATGTTCAAATTTTCTCTCACTACCACTTGTGTTTAAAAATATATAGAAAATAATATGTCAATGTATCAATGAGTGGACAGCAAGTTGGACAACCAAATTTAAACATCAGATCTCAACTTCTACAATAGTGCACAGAAAATAGTGGAAAGTATACTAGAGTGAGGGAGGATGTGCATTAAATTGCTTGATTAATAGAAGGCAACTGAGTGCACAAAAAATAGTATTAAATTGCTTGATTAATACTAATAATAATATTAATACTAAACAAATCACAAAAACGACACTCTCTCTGTGCTCTGTTGCTCCAACCAACAACTTTTCCTCCCATTTGAAAATCTCTATGTTTTTCTACGTAAAATCATCCGATTGAATCGAATGAATTTAATCCGGTATGGGGTTTTATAGTAATTTTTCTCCTTTTCTTTTTGGTGTTTTTCCCAATGTTTTAAAATCGAGCCTAGTCATTCACCCGAAAAAGTTAAAGGGTCAAGAATTAAATGGTTCAACCAAAATTTACCAGGATTGAACTAGTTGTAAGAAATTATATATGAAATTGACCTCCTAAGTATGCTAAGCACCAAGTGACGAGCACACTACAATAGGTGATGTAATCAATTTTGTAACCAATCATTATTTTCTACCACCTATTATAATGTACAATGTCACCCGAGTGCTTAGCTTAATATAAAATGTAAAATGATTTACTTTTTAGATAGGATTATTTTATACTTATTAATTTTTAATGGTTATTAAATAAATAACTACAAAAATATATTTAAGAGTATATAAAATACTATTTTGTAATAGTTATTTTGTACTTCGATACTTATTTGGTAGATATTTTAATTTTATTAAAATTAGTAAATTATAGCAAAGTATACTACATCGAGCATAATTATTAAAATTGGACCGGACCGGGCGGTCCGACCCAAAAACCAACAAATTGGATTGTGATTCGGTCTGGTTACTATAATTGGTACATTTAGCAAGTGAACTAGTCAAAGATTGGTTGAACCGCTCAATATCATGGTTGAACCAGACGAATTTATATGAAATCAGAACCGGTTCAAGGGTGAACCGGTTTATGACAGATTCAAGTGCAAATTTTTTATTCAATATGTGAAGGCAAAGATTCAAACCTTGGCATTTGAAGTGAAATATCACATTCTTGACGATTATGGCAACATCTGAATTTGTGTCACAATGGTAAACTAACATGTATACATTTTATATTTACAAAAAATGTTCTCCTTTGTTTTAAAAAAATATTTTTTAATTAAAATTATGACCAAGCAATGACCAGTTGAACCGCTAACCCATCAATTGAACCACGACCCGAATGACCCAATAATTTTTTCGGGTCGATGAACGAGTTAGGTCTGATAACTATGACATCGAGCATTGTTGTTTCTCCCTTAAGAGTAAATAATTGGGGAATAGCATTCTATCCCACATCGAAGAACTCAACATGAAGGAAAGATGAGAAAGTCTATAAAAAAATGTCAAATTAGTCAATTAGGACATTTAGCGAGTTGAATAAATAATATTTTTATATTAAAATTTAACCATGGAAATTGTCAAAAATGGGGACTAGTTTAACGAGTCCTGGTAAATTAGCCGAGTGATCGATTTTTATGGCAGGTTTTAAATAGAAGGTATTTCCTATGTAACCGGCTCAGAAATGAAGTTGGTTCCTGAATTTGTTGGTTGAACCGGCCGGTTTCAATAACATTGGGTTTTTTTTTCTTTCTTTTCAATCAATTTTTCACCGAGTAAATTTAGAGTGTGTTTGATAGAGATTATTTGAGAAAAATAAATTTTGAAATAGTGATATGATGGAAAATGTGTGGTTGAAAAAGAAGGAAAAGTTATTGATGTGATGAAAAATATTATTTTCTTGAAGAATGTGTGGTTGAAAATGAGTAGAAGAATGAGAATGAAAATGAAAATGGGAATCAAACAGGGCCTTAATCATTGCTCACCCAACTTCAATTTATATTACTAGTTGTTCACCGAACTATAAAATATAACTCATTACTCACTTATCTATTCAATTACTTACCGATCCATCACCCATTTCATCTCCGTCAACTTTAATTAATGAAATGTCCCACTCATTGCTATTCACAATTTTCAAATCTTCGCCCAGATGTCCTATAAATCACCTCTAAGTAGTAGCATTCTCTCTCTCCACTATAGCATATCTACTGGATAAATACGGTCGTTAGCATCTAATACCACTGCCACGAGCATCTGACCTCCAAAAGTCCCTTTCAAGAAACACTCATCTAATCCTAAAAGCTGCCTACAACCTTCAAGGAAACCTCGCTTGCAAGCTTCTAAACAAATATATATTCCTTGAAACCTTCCAGCATTCATGGCAATGATGCATGTAGAACCGAGATTGGTTCTCAAAATTTCAGCGGCAAAAAATCTAAGCAAGTCAAACTGGTGCTCACCAGAACCCTCTATTAATATCCTAGCATATCTTCTAGCCCGCCACGTAGTAACATCGTTGATTGTCAACTTCAAATCATCCTTTACAGTCTTCTTAATCAATTTAGTCTTCCAGTCCGGATCTACTTTAAAAGTCTACAAATACCTCTTAGTTATATACTTAGCAGTACAATGCCTATTTGTTATTTTTCTCGTACATGTGTGCTCTGAATTCTTAGACTTTATTTGCACACAACCAAGCACTTTATTCAACGACGCCCAAATCCTGAATTTACAATTGTCTTTTTTTGCATATGGCATGTGCCCTCTCATCATCATTCGGCCGAAATCTAAAATTGTGCCTAGTTGCAACCCCATGATTCCTAACAGCTTGTTTAAACTTCTCAATATTTTTGAACTCCTTCCCAACCTCTAACCGTGGGTCATACTTTTCATTTTCAACGTCATAAATGGTGAAGCGATAATTCTTCTCTTCACTAGAAGAATTATCAGTATGCAATTCTTCCTCACTAGGACAATAACCATCATCATTTTCTAACTCCTCTATACCTGCAACCTCAAAGTCAACTGTTGGGTCTGCATTAAATCCCACCACAATAGGTTCAGGTGCATTCCGGTCAAATTGGAAACCATCATCATCTGAATCATTCAAATGACATTCGAGAAGTATCCATTCCTCTTCTTCAAAGGTCAGGTCTGCAATGGAACACTAGGTTAGGAATTTTCTAACATATCCACACCACATATGCAAATAAAACATAAGGCTATTAACGAGCATGAATATGGTCCCAAATAAAGAAATATTGTCCCAGACAATAAAGTGTAGTTTCAAGTAAAAAGGGTAAAATTGTGATTCTGAAGAAAAAATATAATAGACACAATATAAGAATAGAAATATGCATGAATATGGTTTTAAACAAATAAATTGTGGTCTCATAGAACTACATTCAGATTCAATTTTTTCAATGTTCTTCCAAATTAAAAAAATTAAAATAAAAAAGACACAATAAACAAAGACACAACTAAAAAATTGTGGTCCCATAAGAGAATATTCAAAATCTAATGAAAAGTCTAATGAATTTACCATTAATTAGGTGTTTCTTCTTCATCTATCACCAATCTTGTTTCTTCATCAATGAAATTGCATTCCATACCAAGTCTGGGGGATTTTCTTGCTTTCAAATATTTTGTTTGCTCGGGATTAGGTAGACTATGATTAATAATCTTGAAATTTCGATCTAGGGATTTACATTTGGAAGAACACCGATGTAGATGAAGAGGGAAAGAGGGTTTGGGGATTTTAATTTGAAGAGGGAAATAGGGTTAAGAGAAATAGGGGGTTTAATTTGTCATGGGATTTTTATGATTGTGGCTTAGTTGACCTGAGTCAATGTCTATTACGTGCCACGCCAAATTTTCATCTGACACGTGGTACATTATGTTAATTGAAGTTGACGGAGATGAAATGGATGATGGATGGGTAAGTAATTGAATAGATATGTGAGCAACGAGTTATATTTTACAGCTCGGTGAGCAAGTAGTAATATAAATTGAAGTTGGGTGAGCATTGATTAAATTTACTCATTTTTCACCTGAAATTTTCTATTTCTATCCTTATTTTGATGTTTGGGGGTGGGGGTGAATTTTACCTTTCTAGAGCTAGATCTCTCCCTGAATTTTGTATTCTGGAAATGAGTTAGGTGTGGGTTAGCTTGAAGGGAGCCCTTCATTTTACAGTTAAGAAAATCCCAGATCTTAACCACAATGCCCTCAAACCCACTTCAATTTTTCGAATGTGTTTCTGTGATTTTTGATGTATGTATATGTGTGTGTATATATATATATTGGGTTCAACTCTTCTTTGACTTCTTTTAATCCATGGTTGTGGTGGTGGGAGAGAAATGAGAAGGAAATTGGAATTTCAAAATTGTGGCGACAATGGAGAATAGTGGTGGTGGGAGAGGAAGAGGAAGATGAATCACACACACACACATATATATATATATATATATATATATATATATATATATTAAGTTTTGATTTTTTAGTTATTTATTTAGTACTCATTTGTATTATTTTGAAAAATTTGGGATCATGGTTGTAATTAGTTCTTTAATTTTCTTTTTCTTTTTTGGTGTTATTTAAATGAGAGAATATATTCGTCATTTCATATTTTTTTAATTGAGAAAATAGATGGCGGGGAGTATTTCGCACTAAACGTTTCAAATATGAACATTTTGTGCTATTTCCAAAAGGTATGAGGTTTTCGATAGTTTGTCCAATAGATAGGGGCATTGTGTTGTTTAGTCATTTTGAAACTAAATTTAAAGTTAACCAATGACATAAAATTAAAGTTTAGTAAATCAATTTATAATTTGCTTAAAGTTTAGTAACTGCTAATAATAGATATACCATCAACGAGATGAACATATTTATCTATCTCTGTATCGTGATATCACTAATATTTGCCCCAAACTATTATTTTGATCTTATTCAAATCGAAACCAATTTTCACAATCTTCATTATTTTGACTAATGGATTCATGTTTCATCCACGAGCAAATCTCATTTTTAGTAATCAATATACATTTTCTTACTCTCTTGCATGCTATATGCAATCGAGTAGGTAATCAAAAACGTATTTAGCCTCAATTTTTTCTATGGAAAGAGTCAATTTATTTAACATTATTGAGGCTCAATGATATAACAAAGGGGGTCAAATGAAATCAAACATGAGTTAAAACTAACTGCTATTGAACTTCAATTTGTTAATGATTAATCATCAAACTATTGAAAGTTGTTCCTAATCTATCATGTTAGGAATTGTTTAGACGTACATATGCGGAATTAACAAATAAAAGTAACACATCACTTATTTATTGTTTTTAGATGATTAAGATAATTAATTCAATTAACTCTATGTTTAAACAATCACATAAACATATAGATCAAAACTAATAAAGTAAATAACACCAGATATGATCACGGAGAAAAATCTCTTCTTAGGTTAAAAAAACCTTTGGGCAAACTTATAAGTAAAATACACTAAAAAGTCAACTTGCAATTAATCTAGACACCATTAAAAATTAACTAACTCTGGTCACCTAACTTGTAAATCATAGAAAAACTCTTCGATTGTGCGGCCCGAACTTCATAGAAACTCTGAACTACTTTTCCCTCCACGTGGATTGATGAGTGCTCTACACTCATGATATTTATGCCACTTAATTTTTTTTTTTTTTACCCTTGAGAGTATTTTAGAACGTTTTAATATGTGTTTTGATATTGTGGTATAGATTGATGAAATTGAAGGAAATATGAAAAGTTGGTAAATTTGGAGAAAAATGGCTAAATTATAAGAGATTCAAAGTTTGTGGACTAAAGTGTAAATACTCAAAAATTGTGTTGAACCTCACGATGAAGATACGAGAGTATTAGGAGTCAATTGGATAAAGAAAGATGTCAAAGGGATGAAGTATAGACAAAGTATGATCACACATCGATTTTCAACCGAAAACGTTTTGCCTCAAATTTTTAGTCTCATATTGAGACCCATTTTGGACATAGAAAACGATCGAATTGGAGAAGGATGTTTAAATCAAAGTTGTAGTCCTTTAAGTTATTTTTCCAATTCAATTTGAATTGTCTCAATTGAAAGTCAGGAGAGAAAGTTATAATAAAAATAATGAAAGAGGTGCATGCAGATTTTTCACCCGAAATGTGGTGCCGCGCGCCGAGGCGCCGCCTGGGGCTGTCTAGGGCGCCTTTTTTTTGCCCTTTTTCAAGTCTATTAAACCTTAATTTCGTGGCAAATGAGGGGGCAACTATAAATACAACTTACACTTTTAAAGGGTTCCAAACATATTGAGAAGAGGGGCCAAGGTGACAATCCAAAAGGGGCAATATTGAAGAAATCAAAAGGGAGAAAAACCAACCACAAGGAAGAAGTGAAGAACATCAAGGGGAAATTCAATTAAAGCTTCAAAATAGTTTTTCTTCCTTTTTCCTTTATGTTTTCCATTATAAACTGTATTGATTTTATGAATCCATTCATGAACTAGATAGTTTATCTAGGATTCGATATAGCCAAACTTGAAATTATGGGTTGATGAATTTATAATTATTTCTATTTGATTTTCCCGTTTATATTTAATTGTGTCATGATTATAATGATTTCAATTACATGATCACTAATTGAATGATTAGATGCTAGTCAATTCTGACACTCGAGAGAGGAGAATTTAGGTGCGATCATATGATTGACACGACGTAGGTTTTTATACTTCGAGAGAAGGTATAAAATCTACGAGACTTACTCTATAAAAGAATCAGAACTTTTGTAAATTCTAAGTTTTAATTTGGAATAGAGATATTGAAATTGAAATTGAAATTTAGAATTTAATTATAGCTGGCACTCAAGAGAGTGGAGAGAATTATATTAGAATTCTTGCCTTTAAATAGGGAAAATTAGTTGAAATAATTGAAAATCATTGAATTATAATTGAGAGTAAGGTGAAATCATTCCCTAGACTTTCTCAACTTGATAATTTGCATTCATCTCATTTGTCTCAAACGCTCACGTTAATTTAGTTTAAAACAATTATCCAATCATTCAATTGTCTAGATAAAATAAAGGTTACATAGTTATAGTACTTAGTGGAATTAATTTACAATCTCTGTGAGTTTGACACTCTTAACTCCATATTATACTACAAAACTTGACACCGTACACTTGCGGCATAATCACGTTATAGAAAGCGCGTGACATGGATCACTAAAAGCAAACTCGTTCCTGAGCACTGGAACTCTAAGCGCCCCTTCTCACAACTTTAGGATTCCAAATGCTTATGGTGAATGTAGGATTTTTGGTATTTGATCTTTGGATCTTTATGTGTTTTGATCTATGATTGAGGCAAGAGAATATTGGAATATGGATTTGATCTCCAAATGATGTTCTCTTGACTAAAATTAAGGCTCAATCAACAACGAAACAACGTTTGGGATAAATTTATGAATCAATGATCAAGTGGTCGAATCTAGATATCTTTGGATGTGTTTTGGATCTTCAATAATATGATCTCTATTTAATGAAATAATAATTCAACACACTTTAGGAAGAACATATGTGTATATATTTATAATAGGTAGTGTTTAAGATTGAATAAGATTGAAAAACGGCTTTAAAATCGCAAATCGAACTCATGTATGTTGCACTGTTACACGAGGGCTAACGTCCCGCCTAGAGAGCGGTGACTCTGCTATTCGAGCTTCAGGCGAGCGATAATGTCCCTGTTCTAAGAGCTTGAGCACTCTTCACATGGCTAGCGAGCAATTTTACGTCGACTTTTTCTCTTTGGTCCATATTTAATATCTTTGACTCATCCAAGAACTATACTACCAACCCTCAACTATTTTGACTTTAGTTACAACTCAATGACTTATGATTTTGAATACAAAAATTGCCAATTACAAATTTAGAAATTGCTAATTACAAATTTAAACCTAATAGATCATTTTTGTGATAACCCTGAAATTTTATTTAATTATTTTTATAAACAATGTTTTGTCTTCGGGGATATATTAATAGCCACTACCATTGAGATTCTTTTTTATATGAAACACTTGCTCTCACCTGGCAACATTAAGATGGAATCTGTTGTACACTTATCTGGGTCGATAAATGAGATTAACTATTGTAGATTTTGATGAATTATAGTTTTACTATGTATATATATTTCATTATTAGGTAACATTCGATGAAAATTGAAGGAATTGGATAAAATGAGCGAAAATGGACAAAAATGAAGGAAATTCAAAGTTTAGGGGCCAAAGTATAAATATTCAGTAGTTTATTCAGACCAATGACGATTAAAGATCACATATGATCAATTGGTTGTAATTGGAAGTAAAAAGATTGAAGGATTGAAATATAATCAATTTCCAATTGCACAAGCTATGCTCTAGATTTTTAGCTAAAGATTGAGACCCATTTTTAGTATAGTAAATATTCGAACTAGAAAATTACTATTTCTACAATAATTGTAACCTTTTTAAGTTAAATTTTCAACATACTTTGAAATGCATCAATCAAATAAAGAAGGAGAAAGATATGACAGAAATACCAACGGTAGTGCAGAGACATAAATATGCGCGGCACGATGACCAAATTTCCTTATTTGATAGAAACTCTTTTAGAATTCAATTTGAACGTGTTTTTAGACCTAATTTCACCTTCTATATATACAAAATATGGGCAACCATTGAATGAACTCTCTCTAGCCTCTAATTACACATTCACATCATAAAATTCGTAAAGAACACGAAGCCAAGATCAACCCAATGCAAGAATTGAAAGTCAATTACATCAAGAAATTAAAGAATTCAACTTTGAAATTGAAGATCAAGATTTTGTACATTCATTCATGATCCGGTTGATATTCATTCGTGATATTCATATATGTAAAATCAGGAACTGGACTCAGAGTGGGGCCGATCGTATGTTGTTAATCGGATATACCAAAACCAACAAAAACCCATTGAACCGATCGATTTGACTGGTAACCCATGGACCAGAGCCGATTTTCTAGTTTTTGAAATTTTAATCTCAAACATTTTAACTTCAATTTGGGCTCATGAATTAAAGTCAAAGCCCATTAATAAAGTCCAGATCCTTACTGCCTGTTGGTTTGCTTTTATAGACACACTTCCTTTGAATTACAAGAAAAAGTTTTGACGTGGGATTGGATGCCTGTTGGTTTTGTCTACTTCCTTTCAATTTTCATTTGATTTTTGTTCCCAAATAAAGTAAAATTATAATGCTCGCCTTAGTTTTTTATTTATTATAAATTTTTTAATTTTATTTAAATTTGCTTCATTATTAACATAATAATATTAGACATCATTTTCTATAAACTCTAAAGATTTTTATTTTAACAAAGTAAATTATTTTAATATATTAATTTTTATTTTTTGAAGCGTCCAGACTAATTATATAGCCCCTGTTTGGTAGCCATTTTTTCCAAAATGCATTTTTCTCTCTCTTCTTTTCAACAACACATTCTTCAATAAAATAATATTACATGCAAACCCAACATTTTTCATTCATTTTTAGCCACACATTCTCCATCAATAAACTATTCAAAATGTATTTTCTCCTCAAAAAAATGGCTACCAAACAAGGGCATAATAATAAATCTAAATAACAAAAATGAATTTGTATTTACTTTGAATCGGTTCAACCCTAATTCGATTTCGGTTCGACCATTTGACCATTGACCCTTTATCTCTTCCGACTCGATGCTCGGGTCGATTGTTAAGACATTGCTCACAATAAATTTAGAACGTGAGAAGATTAACATATGGGTAATAGATGTTAGGAATAATAATATCGCATGGCAATCATATATATTCCAAAATTTAATGTGTTCTAATTATTTGAATTCGGATTAGGAATAAGATTAAGTCCTGATTAGAATATAATAAATTTATCTTAAAAAAGGTAAATACTAGTGTAACACCCCCAAATCTAAAAACCTAGATTTGGAAGTATTATCATTTAATTTTCTCTTAAAATTAGAAGAGTGGAAGTGATTCAATTTTTCTTCAACATGATAAAAATTAATGACCTCATTTATGAAAATATTTTATACATCATGAGATTTAAGTCAATTAAATTTAAAACTTAACAATATTTTCAAAATGAATACAATATTTAAATGTGACAGTACAGAGTCTATCGCACCACAAGTAGTCGTTTTCATCTTGCCTTCATCATCTGAAAATAGAGAGGGATAACGTGGGATGAGCTAACACTTAGTAAGCAAACCTCATTGATGAGTGCTCCACACTCATGATATTTATGCCACTTAATTTATTATTTTGAGAGTGTTTTAGAACATTTTAATGTGCGCTTTGATATTGTGGTATATGTTGATGAAATTGAAGAAAATAGGAAAAATTGACAAATTTGGAGAAAAATAGCTAAATTTTAAGAGATCTAAAGTTCGGGGACTAAAGTTTAAATACTCAAAAGTTGTGATGAACCTCATGATGAAGATCCGAGAGTGCTAGGAGTCAATTGGATAAAGAAAAAGGTCAAAGGGATGAAGTATAGATAAAGTATGATCACACATCAATTTCCAACCGAAAACATTTTTTCCCGAATTTTTAGTCTCATATTGAGACCCATTTTTGACATAGAAAATGATCAAATTGGAGAGGGATATCTGAATCAAAGTTGTAGCCCTTTGCATTATCCTTCCAACGCATTTTGAATCATCTCAATCGGATAGCAAACGAGAAAGTTATGATAAAAATATTGAAAGACGCATAGTCTGCCTTTTTACCCGAACAACAATGGCGGCGCCAAGGCGCTATTCTGGACGCCAAGGCCCCAAAAAGATGCCCAAAAATCAGTAGGAAACATGTTGCCAAGGCGCCCAATCTTGACGCCAAGGCGCCAGGAAGATGCATCAAAATCGGCAGGAGAGATGGCGCTAATGCTGGGCGCCAAGGTGCCCATTTACGGGCTTCAGATTTACGCTGTTTTAACATCTTTTCTCAGCCCAAATCTGCTGAAAACTCTCCCAAACAAGAAAAATTAGAAATCATTGCTAATAATTTTCTGGACTGCTTGGGCGAAATTTGGTGCGGCTGGAAGCAATTTTTGAAGAGGTGAACATCAAGAGTTGAAGAATCAACAGAGGAGAACGTGAAGAATCGAGGGGGAATACCTTCAAATAGTTTTCTTTTCTCCTTACTCTTTGTTTTCTATTACAAATCATATAGATATTATCAATTTAATAATGAGCAACTTTCTAGATCTAGGGTTTGATTGTAATCGACTTGAGACATGTTTTGATGCTTATTTAGTTATCTTCTTTGGATTTTCTATTAATTTATTTATGTTGTTGTGTTTAATGCATTCTATTACCTAATCAATAATTGGATGATTTGATGCTTGAATTTTGACGCTCGAGAGAGGGAAATTTAGGTGTGATCTAGAACAACATAACTTAGGTTCCGTAGAGTTCGAGAGAAGATACGAATCTCTAAGGTGTATTTGGATTTAGAAACGTGCACGTGTAATTTCTATACTTTTAATTTGAAATAGAGATATTAGGATTAAATCATAGAATTATATTCTATTTAGCGCTCGAGTAGGGAATAAGATCACTTTAGAGGTTCTTGCATATAAATTGTGGAAAATCTGATTGAGGTAACACGATAGGTTGAGAAACATTGTCGAGAGTGCGATGAAATCATTCCCCAGGCATTTATAACTTGATAACTTCCATCTAGTCCCATTTTTGTTATTCAATTTCATTAGTTCAAAATTCACACCATTGATTCCATTGGGATTGTCTAAATAAAGTAAAAACTAAACCAATATAGTACTCGATAAAAATCAGATATCAATTCTTGTGGGTTCGACATTCTTTACTTCATCACTTTATTACAAAACTTGACATAGTACACTTGCGGTATCAAATCACGTTGTAGAAAAATGCAAATCACTCATGCATATAAAGCATGCTTATGATATTTATATATGAATTACTTTAAAATAAAAAGCATTTCTCAACATGTATCCCATTTCTTTAATTTATTTAGAAAATTAACATTGACGGCGTGAGCCCACTTGATGTATCGCCTAGTCAATTAGAATGCAATAGGTAATTATTATTTGGAACCCAGTTGAATCCTATCGGTAGTATCGTAAAACGGTTAACATTGACATTATCATTGAACAGTGGTCGGTGCGTCAGTTCCCCTTGCCCTATTTCCCATTCACACCTTTAATAACATAGACATACACTATATAACAAAACATTTGTGATACATATCTTTAAAAATATTTCTTTGACTCATTGACCTTTGGAAACTTGTTTTTCTTGAAACTTCATGTATGCTTATGAATTCATTGACATGTATAAATATGTAATAAAAAACATTAATAACATAAATCATAATAATCAAATATCGTGTTAACATAAGGGCAATTAAGATGACATATTTATACATTCAACCATATGGCATGCATGAAAATGTGGGGTGGGGTGGGCTAGGTGGGGCGGGACGGGGCGGGGAGGGGGAGGGGTTACTTACTTTGAGTCCTAGCATTTCACTTTTCGAATGGCAAGTGGACATGTTCTTAGTCATCCACGAAGTCAATGTGCCAAACTCCTAGTTCATTATCATTTACTTAGAAAACTTCAACAAAATTCACTCTTTGAATATGAACTCGTATTATTGTTCTGTTAAATTTAAATCTATTTATTATTATTATTATTAGAAAATTATATGTACGAACAACAGTGTTAATGTGGAATCCACTATTTAAAGGCACCATCAATCTAAATAGGTACAAACCAGTTGAATAACTGTTAAGATAGTAATTTCCTTTAGTATATAATTAATGGATGATAAAACTGGGGGTTAAAGACAATAAAAAGCATGCAATATATGGATTGCAAGGGGTTTAGTCTAATAGCTTCTCGACTGAATAGGTGTAACGCCCCAAATTCATTACCAACTAAAGGCGCTACTTAAGTCAAAGTAACTTGTAAATAAACATTTTCAAAAGGTCGCCACAATGCGAAGGCATGCATATATTTTGAAAACTAACCTGTAAATACATATTTTCAATATTCGCCAAAATGCGTAGACATATATATATATATATATTTTAAAACTAAAGCAACTTAGCACAAAAAGCGGAAACATCATTGTAACAATTTTCTCACATCCAAGAGTTAATACCAAATGTAATAAGCAAGTACTAACATTTGTAAAAATACTAAAATTCGGAATTGAATATAATAACCTTTTAAAACTTTGGGGCTAAAATGGATAACTTTTAAAAATTGGGGCTCAAGGGGTAATTTCCAAAAATCAAATATATACAAAAAGCATATCTATCTCTATCTCTCTCTCACGCGATTTACATAGGGAGGTCGAGAGGAGAGGGAAGTAAGGTGAAGAGGGCGAACTCCGGTCAAGGCAGAGACGCCGCCGTTGCGAGATAGCGCTGGCGGGTGGGGGTGACTGGGGCGCTTCTAAGGGCTCGGGAGAGGTCAAAATCGAGGCCAACCGTTCGGATTTCTTGGATTTTTCGGCGGGAAGTCCGGCCAAAACATGGGTGGAGTCTAGGTAAGTGACTAGGTATTGTGATTTCCGGGTTTAGTGGTTGTTTTTTTTGGGGAAAACAGCGGGTGTTGGTGGTTCGATTTCTTGGTGGCGGCTGCGGTTTGTGTGGTTTGCAACAGGGGTTCGAAAATGGGTTGTGCTCGAAAACTGTTTGGATTGTGGGATGGTAGCTCGACTATGGGGACTTCAATTGAGTTTCTGTGTGAGTGAATTAAGGAGGATTTCACCAAGAAATTTGGCAGACAGATTCCTATGGCATTTCTTGAGCGAAATTGAAGGAATTTTGGTGATAGTTTCATACTTGATTCCTGGCTGGGGTGTTGGGAGGCCGTAGTCAAGAGAAGAGTGATGGTGAATAGTGAATGTAGGGCACATAAATCGAGACAGTAATTTGGGCTGGAAATAATTTTTGGCTAATTGGGTTTAAGTACATTGGACTAAAAGATGAAATTTGGACTAATAAAATGGGACTTTAAATAAAATATCGGACATTAAAATTGGATTTAAATCGATAAGACTTTGATACTTTTAAAAATGTTCGAGATTGGGCTCGATAAATAAATATTGAATTCTTAAGATTAAAATCGTTTCGAAATTCTATATTGAATGTTTTGCTAGACAATTCGACAGACGTAAAATAAATTCTAAAATTTGACGGGATTGTCGTAGCGACACACTTTCAGTTATAAAATTTGTACTTTAAGAATTCGGGTCGCTACAACCTTCCCCATTTAAATAAATTTCGTCATCGAAATTAAACTTACTTGATTTGAAGATGTCTGGGTATCTGGCTAAAATCTCATCTTCTCTTTCCCAAGTTGCCTCTTCTCTACCATGTCTATTCCATTGGACTTTAACTAAAGGAATATCTTTGTTCCTTAAGGTATGAACTTTCTTCTCAAGTATAACTGCAGGAGTTTCTTCATATGTCATATCCTTGTTAACATCCAGGGATGCATAATTAACAATGTGGTCAGGATCATGGACATATTTCCTTAACATTGAGATGTGAAAAACATTATGTACTGCTGCTAACTCTGGCGGTAAAGCCAACTTATAGGCCACGTTTCCAACTCTTTCTAAGATTTCAAAAGGTCCAATAAACATTGGTCTAAGTTTTCCTTTCTTTCCAAACCTTACCACTCCTCTCATAGGAGCCACTTTAAGGAACACTTTTTCACCAATTTCAAATTGTAGTTCATTTCGTCGCTTGTCAGCATAAGACTTCTGCCTGTCTTGTGCTGTTTTAATCATTTTCTGATCTTCTCCACAGCCTTTACAACCTGTTCCACTATTTCTGGACCCAAAACCTTCCTCTCACCAACTTCATCCCAATGGATTGGTGATTTGCACTTTCTGCCATAAAGAGCTTCATATGGTACCATACCAATGGTAGACTGGAAACTACTGTTATATGCAAACTCAACCAAAGGTAAATGCATTTCCCAGTTACCACCAAGGTCTAAAGCGCAAGCTCTCAACATATCCTCTAAAGTCTGTATAGTTCTCTCTGATTGTCCATCCGTCTGTGGATGATATGCTGTACTGAATTTCAATCTAGTTTCCATAGCCATTTGCAGGCTTTCCCAGAACTTGGATGTAAATCTAGAATCCCTGTCTGACACTATAGAAACTGGTACACCAAGCAATCTTACAATTTCTCTGATGTACAACTGAGCCTACTGGTCTAAGCTGAAAGTCATTTTCACTGGTAGAAAATGAGCAAATTTTGTTAAACGATCAACTATGACCCATATAGCTTGATGACCTCTAGCTGATCTAGGAAGTCCCACGACAAAATCCATGGTTATGTGTTCCCACTTCCATTCCGGGATCTCAAGTGGGTTCAACAATCCAGACGGACGTTGATGTTCGGCTTTAACTTGTTGGCAAGTCATGCACTTCTCAACAAACAAGCCGATTGACCTCTTCATGTTTCTCCACCAATAAATTATTCGTAGATCCTGGTACATCTTCGTACCTCCTGGGTGTGCAGTATAAGGTGAATAATGTGCTTCCTCTAAAATCTCCTTCCTCAAGGCTTCATCCTTCGGTACACACAGTCTTCCCTTAAACATAAGAGTGTCATCAGTTGATACTTCAAAACCTTTAACACTGCCAGCGAGTACTCGGTCCTTAATCTTGCACAAAAAATTATCCTTACCCTGAGCTTCTTTAATTCTATCTCTAAGAGTCGGTCGAACGATCAAAGTAGTTATAATTGCAGTTGTGTGATGTGGAGGAGCTACAACCTCAAGTCTCATGTTGGCAAAATCCTTGATCAATTGTTTTTGACTGGTTAGGGCAGCTAACTGTCCTTTACTTTTCCGGCTAAGTGCATCAGCAACAACATTGGCCTTGTCAGGGTGGTAGTGGATAGTACAATCATAATCTTTAACTAACTCCAACCACCTTCTCTGTCTCATATTCAATTCTTTCTGAGTGAAGAAATACTTTAAACTCTTATGGTCTGTATATATCTCGCACTTACTACCATATAGATAGTGTCGCCATATTTTTAAAGCATGAACTACAACAGCCAATTCCAAGTCATGTGTAGGGTAGTTCTGCTCATGTGGCTTCAACTGCCTAGATCATATGCAATCACTTTTCCATGATGCATCAGTACGCATCCCAGACCTTGTTTCGATGCATCACTGTAGATTACAAAACCCTCTGACCCTTCTGGAATAGCCAAAACTGGTGCAGATACCAATTTCTGTTTCAATTCTCGCACTTTTCTATCCACTGAAACTTCACTCCTTTCCTGGTCAACTGGATCATCGGTCCAGCAATTTTTGAAAATCTTTCGATAAACCTTCGATAATAGCCAGCCAATCTCAAGAAACTACGAACTTCATTTATATTGGTTGGTGCCCTCCAATTAGTGACAACATCAACTTTGGCTGGATCAACTTCAATACCATCTGCGGTGACCACATGTCTAAGAAAACCAATTCGGTCAAGCCAGAATTCGTACTTCTTGAATTTTGCATACAACCTTTCCTGTCGAAGTGTCTGTAATACAATGTTGAGATGCTCCTCATGTTGTTCCTTGTCCCTTGAATAAATCAGAATGTCATCAATAAAGACAATTACAAACCGATCCAAGTATTGATGAAATACTTGGTTCATTAAGTCCATGAAAACAGCTGGTGCATTAGTTAACCCAAACGACATCACAGTGAATTCATAATGTCCGTATCGAGTCCTAAATGCAGTTTTTGGTATATCACCATCCTTAATCTTCAATTGATGATAACCTGATCTCAAGTCAATCTTGGAGAATACAACGGCACCCTTTAACTGATCGAACAAATCTTCTATTCGTGATAAATGATACTTATTGTTGACTGTGGAGCGATTCAACTCCCTATAGTCAATGCACATCTTCATTGACCCATCTTTCTTTTTCACAAACAGAACCGGTGCTCCCCAAGGTGATACACTCGGTCTAATAAATCTTATATCCAACAGTTCTTGTAGTTGCACCTTCAACTCCTGAAGTTTCTTTGGTGCCATCCTGTAGGGTGCTTTAGATATGGGTGCAGCTCCAGGTACCAAGTCAATCATGAATTCCACTTGTCTATCTGGTGGAATACCAACTAGATCTTCTGAAAATACATCCACAAAATCACGCACAACTGGTACATCTGTAGCAGTTACCTCAGTTGCCTGAACACTAGTGATGCTCACTAGATATCCTTGATTTGTACTCTTTCTCAGCATCCTTTGTGCTTTCAACACTGATATGACACGGGGCATGGTTTTGACTTTTGTCCCGAAGAAGGTAAATTCACATTCTCCTGGTTTCTGAAAGAGCACCTCCCTCTCATGACACTTAATCGTAGCGTGATTGCAACTAAGCCAGTCCATGCCTAAAATGATATCAAAGTCCCTCATGTCTATTAAGTACAAGTCTTCCTCTAAGTTCTTCCCATCTATTTCAAACTTAACAGCTTTCGACATCAGATTAGTGATAATAGTTTCACCTGAAGGGATACTAACTTCTAAGGCATCATTCACACTTTCACATACATTCCCAATCTTAACATGAAAACTAGCAGAGATGAAAGAATTCGTAGCACCGGAATCAATCAAAACGATAACAGGTATATTGAATACTGATAGAATACCTGTCATCACGTCTGGATCTTTCTCTGCCTCCTTCTGAGTTAAAGCGAAAACTCGAGCCTTTCACTTCCTGGCATCTTCCTTACCCTTGAATTCAGGACATTCACCAGCAAAATGATCGGGTTTCTTACATCTGAAACACATCCCCTTCCCGAGTAAACACTCTCCATGGTGACGCTTATCACACTTCGGGCATATAGGTTTCTCAGTGCTAGCATTTTCCTCCATTTTTCCCCATGATTTCCCCTTCTTGTTCTGATATCTGCCTTTGCCCATATTCTGACTGTCCCATTTCCTTTTCACTGGTACCTCTGCGGGTTTCTGAGTAGTCTTTTCCAGGTTTAAGCGAGAGGATATAGCTTGTGCTCGCTCAATTGCTTCGGCATAGGTAGTGAGTCCCAATCCTGCCATAAGTCCTCCAATCTCTGGGCGTACGTCCCTTTCAAATCTTCTAGCTTTCTTGATATCCGTGTCAACCAGATGGATAGCATACCTGGACAGCTGGTTGAATTTCGTTTCATATTCCACCACTGACATACTTCCATGTCTAAGTTCAAGGAATTCTGTTTCTTTCAGATCCCGGAAAGACTGTGGAAAGTACCTCTGTATTATTAATTCCTTGAACCCGTTCCATGTCAATTCAAGTTGTTGTGCCTCAGTTCTGGTGTGCTGATATGATTCCCACCAATGATCTACGTCCTCTTCAAGTTGGAACACAACACAAGACACTTTTTGAGTGTCCGAGTAGGCTATATGTTTAAAGATCCGTTCTAATACCCTCAGCCATTCCTCTGCAGCTAGGGGTCCTATTCGACCATTGAATGTTGGTGGCTTATATCGGCGAAACTGTTCAACAATCATGCTAGTGTTGTTTGCATTAGTCTGTGGATCAGGGGCATTTCGTGGAGCTGTTGGGCTTGTTGCTGAATGAGCCCCTGGAGAGCATTCACGAGATTCGTTAATGAATTATTTCTCGCATCGCCAGTAGCAGCCTGGCCTGGGGTAGCTTGTCTTGCAGTAGTCCGATTCGCGGGAACTCTATTTGTTCTACGAGACATTTCCCTAAATCACAACAACATTTGTCTCAGCATCCACTAAGTTGTGAAATTCACAATGGCCATTTAGGAATAATAAAATCTAAAAGGAATAATCATAGAAAAGCACATTAGAGCTAAAAGCAAATTTTATTATTATCTCAAATTTTCCAAAAGGAAAACAAATAATAAATTTACAACCAATATCTATAATCCGAAATATGTTTTCCTACTGACTTTCCACAAACAGTTCTGCCCACATCTCTATCTCATGCGTTCCTTTTTTTTGTCATATCAAATCTGAAGGTAAATTCTATTGAAATGAGTTACTTCATGTTTTAGCCTAATTCCGAGGACTAAATTTATAATTTCTAAATTTTTTTTTAAATACTTCACATCACAAGTTCAACTCCCAAACATAATGACTCATGGAAATTTTTATGACATGTACTGGATACAAATTTTTATACATTTCAAACTGCATCAACTATAGTAAAATTTCATTCTCCTGTAACCTTTCGTTGTAACATTCAATTTCAGATGCAGTTATTAAATAAATTCATGGTATCCAACAAATAAAATTTTTCAAACTTCATCAAATAAAATTTTCTAAACATTTTACCTTTCTGGAGTCGGCTTGGCGTGACAAGAGCGGGTAGCATTTAAATTAAATACTAAACTTTTTTTTTTTGTAAAATTTTCACAAGTCTACAGAAAGCTAGAACCGTGCTCTGATACCATACTGTAACGCTCCAAATTCATTACAAACTCAAGGCGCTACTTAAGTCAAAGTAACCTGTAAATAAACATTTTCAAAAGGTCGCCACAATGCGAAGGCATGCATATATTTTGAAAACTAACCTGTAAATACATATTTTCAATAGTCGCCAAAATGCGTAGATATATATATATATATATATATATATATATATATATATATATATATTTTTTTTTTTTTTTTTTTTAAAACTAAAGCAACTTAGCACAAAAAGCGGAAACATCATTGTAACAATTTTCTCACATCCAAGAGTTAATACCAAATGTAATAAGCAAGTACTAACATTTGTAAAAATACTAAAATTCGATATTAAAGTGTCAAAATGGAAACCAACTATTTAAAATTTCTTGTTTCAAAACTTATAATTTAAAAGTTCCATTATTAAATCAAAATTGCCCCGCTCGTTGCTTTGCCCTGTCAAACTCCTTAACCTAAAAGGATGGAAAAATAGTGGGATGAGCATAACGCATTATACTCAGTAGAGATACAACAATCAGTCCAAGTCAAGTCTAAATATGAAATCAAGTGGTGAGCATAATATCCATACAACATACTATAGAAATATGTACTGTGGGCATTCTCAAGGACACAATTTCGATCCCGGACCTATTTACGGTCCCTGACAACATGTTATAAGCGCTTAGCAAATTTCTGAACTGTGGGCATTCCCAAGGACCCGATTTCGATCCCGGACCTGTTTACGGTCCCTGACAACCTTTTCATAAGTATAAACATTATATCACAATCAAAATCACACATCAAGAATTAACATGGACAAATAAGCACAATTGCTTAACTGTAAACTCCACCTCAAAGTCTTGAAAATTTTCTTGGGAATTGAACAGATGTGATGTTACCGTGCTTTACACTTTGCTCGCGATCTCGTCTAGTAAGAACAAAATTAATATTATTTAAGATACTAAGTCTAATTAAAATTTTAAAACTTTTAGGGACTTAATTGAAAAGTATTAAAACTGAAATTTAAAAGTTTAAAAGCTGGATATGAACTTTTGGAATTTTGTGGGCTAATTTAAAAGTTACTAAACCTTAGGGACTGAATTAAACAATTTGTAAAACTTCGGAATTGAATATAATAACCTTTTAAAACTTTGGGGCTAAAATGGATAACTTTTAAAAATTGGGGCTCAAGGGGTAATTTCCAAAAATCAAATATATACAAAAAGCATATATATCTCTATCTCTCTCTCACGTGATTTACACAGGGAGGTCGAGAGGAGAGGGAAGTAAGGTAAAGAGGGCGAACTCTAGTCAAGGCAGAGACGCCGCCGTCGCGAGGTAGCGCCGGCGGGTGGGGGTGACTGGGGCGCTACGAAGGGCTCGGGACAAGTCAAAACCAAGGCCAACCGTTCGGATTTCTTGGATTTTTCGGCGGGAAGTCCAGCCAAAATATGGGTGTAGTCTAGGTAAGTGACTGAGTATTGTGATTTCCGGGTTTTGTGGTTGTTTTTTTGGGGAAAACAACGGGTGTTGGTGGTTCGACTTCTTGGTGGCGGTTGCGGTGTGTGTGGTTTGAAACAGGGGTTTGAAAATGGGTGGTGCTCGAAAACTGGTTGGATTGTGGGATGGTGGCTCGACTGTGGGGACTTCAATTGAGCTTCTGTGTGAGCGAATTAAGGAGGATTTCACCAAGAAATTTGGCAGACAGATTGCTATGGCATTTCTTGAGCGAAATTGAAGGAATTTTGGTGATAGTTTCATACATGATTCTTGGCTGGGGTGTTGGGAGGCCGTAGTCGAGAGAAGAGTGATGGTGAATAGTGAATGTAGGGCACAAAAATCGAGACAATAATTTGGGCTGAAAATAATTATGGGCTAATTAGGTTTAAGTACATTGAACTAAAAGATGAAATTTGGACTAATAAAATGGGACTTTAAATAAAATATCGGACATTAAAATTGAATTTAAATCGATAAGACTTTGATACTTTTAAAAATGTTCGAGATTGGATTTGATAAATAAATATTGAATTCTTAAGATTAAAATCGTTTCGAAATTCTATATTGAATGTTTTGCTAGACAATTCGACGGACGTAAAATAAATTCTAAAATTTGACGGGATTGTCGTAGCGACACACTTTAAATTATAAAATTTGTACTTTAAGAATTCGGGTTGCTATACACCATACACATACAATTATATATACACAGCGGGATGCGTGCTTGAATTTGAATCAAGTTTATTGCTTATTATCCATAAGGATTAAACAAATGATGTCCATGAAATTTACATTAAATCGACATGAATAACATATAATAAAGTAATAATCCTATTACCTTAACACTAGGCACAAAAACTCAGATTCCGACGTTGAAACGACGGGCAAGGATTTTGAAGTTGAGACGAAAGTCTGGCCATTGCAATGAAAAGCAATAAGGCATATTTTTTATAATATTACTCTTAATAAGGTTGACCTCTTAAGATGGACCCTAAAGTCTTAACATGGTATCAGAGCCCATTAAGTTCCAACGAGCGATTCGATCCTTGTAAGACTAAAAAATATGAGCATATGAATTTCAAGATTAGTCTGCTCAAACGAGCCATCATCTTGCGGGGGCATGTTAAGGGATATAATCCCACATCGATTAAAGATGTAAACATAGGCCAATTTATAAGGCCTTGAGCTACTCCTCTTAATAAGGTCGAAATTTTAAGATGGAACCCCTAAGTCTTTACATTTTTTTACTCTTAAATCCTAATGAAGTCTAATTAGGTTTAATTTGGAAAAACTGACTAATGAAACCCCTTATTATTCACATTAACTTATTTAAACTCTATATTAGTCCTATTAATTTTCTAATTCCTATTATGTCATCCAATTATTATTTTTAAATTAATATATCTAAAATATACATTTTAAGAAAGAAATATTTCAACTCCAAAAGCAAGATAAATTAAAAGTACATAGTAAAATATATTTTTATAGTTTAATATAATATAATTAAAATTATAAATATATTTGACTTAAAATAATAGGCACATCGATCGTCTAGAGTGTCCAAGCACATCCCACTGTAAAATAAATAATTACTCACGATAAAAAATAATTATATTAATTAAAAAATAAATGTAAATTAAAAAAACTTAAATAGATATGATAATTACGAAAAGCAAGCACGTTGGGCTACAACTAGCTATATCGATTGTCATGAATGCATGAATGAAACTAAATTACATGATTAGGAATTGAAATAAATAGCAATAGACGAACTCTAAATCCAATACAAAACTAGTAAACTTTAAATTAGAGTAAATCATAAAATCAAAATCTCTTTTGTTTACATAATTTGAATTCAATACAAAACTAGTAAACTTGAATTGTATTTTATTATATGTGGGACAATACTCTTAACTTAACAAATCTATTATTTGTCAATGATCCCGTATGCTTGTAGGATTCGTTTGAGCAAGTTTTTGACGCCGTTGTAGGGAAATAAAATATTTAAATTAAGTTTATTAATTTATGCCCTTTTTCGGTTCTCATTATTTTGAAAATACACTTTACTCTCTCTTATATTCAATCACACATTTTTCAATAAAATAATATTACACACAGTGTCTCTATAGAAAAAAAAAATAATAATAATTTTTACGAGAATGTATGGTTAAAATGTAAGATTTAAAAAAAAAAATATAAGTGTAGAATATTTTATTATATGAATGTATGATTGAAAATGGTCTTATAGTAAATCATAAAATAAATTAATGGTTGTCAAACAAGCTCTTAATTATTTTTTAAGTCCAATTCTATTTCTGTGAAAATTGTAGTGTGTTATCTTTATTTTGTAATTCTGATTTGAATTGTGTTTTGAGCTTTTTCTAGTGGAACTCTTTCCAATTTGGAGGCATGTGGATTGCCCCATGGTGTCTCGTGCATGACAAATAGTGAAACTCGAGTATTGGTAATGAAACATAAAACCCAAATTAATGATCATATATGCTTGCTTTTTCTAAACTACATATTCTCCATCAAAATACAATCAAAAAAATATTTTTTGGCCAAAAAAAGGGGCTCAAACAGGGTCTCTATAGGATTCTATTATTATTATTATTAATTTTGGCTATCCATTCTGATCTCTCTTGTGTTTGGTGTTCTTCCAAGTGTTATTCCATATTACATGCATGATTCTGACAATAGCAAGGGAGTACAACAGTTGCAATAATTAAGCCCGACATAGATGATGAGGATATGCTTGTAGAAGATATAAATTGTGAGCTTTATTATGGAATACATTATACCGAGTAATGCTTGTCTATATGCACTAATCCCTTTATATTCAAATTTCTGCAATTTAAACAATATTTAAGATGTAAAAGAAAGCAATTTATAAATTTGATGAAGGTTACATGCTGAACGAGTATGGATCTATACATGAGGACAATGACATCACACTTATGGGAGTTGGTCCTCCTTTGTTGAACAAGGAGACACTTGCAAAATATTATAATAAACTTGCCAAGTTCGATGAAAGCAAAATATGCACAGGAGATGCTGTATTCTACATCGAACTTAAAAGGTAGGCATATAATCCATTTGAAAAGGTTGAAAGAAAAAAAAATTGTCATTGTCGTGAATTTATACTGTGACCTGACCACTCAACCTAATGAGATATAAATTATTCAAGAGGAGGACAAAGATGATGACAACCCAACAATTGACTACCCAACAATTAAATTTGTTGACTTTATTAAATTAACACGGATTCTATCGACTTTATTGACTACCCAACAATTGCATTTGTAATTAAGCACGGGGAAGAGGTAAAAGTTTAAATGTTTGACTTTCAATCGGACGAAACAAGCAAGTCATATCTCATTGAACAAGGCTATGTAAGGATTTGAAGAATGAACAAAAAGTGGAACAAAGTCAAACGAAGCAAAAATGCAAGACATTAAAGATTTTCTTCAAAATTCCATGATACAGTGTCAAAATCAAGTAATGACTATAAACAAGCACTTATTGGGGGAGACAACCCAATTTTTCTTCCCTTTTATATATTTTTGCTTTGTAGAGTATATGATTAGTAAATTTCTTTGCTTTTAGTAGTATGTGATATCTTCATCCCCATATTTCCCTTTATATTGTGTTTGAGCATACTATCAATTATTCAATATTATGATTAATTTCAATTTAGTTTGAAGGAATGTGATACTTGAAAAAACAAACCTACACTAGACAAGGGAAAAGACATAGCAAATAATCTAGTATTTTCATTCCACTCCATCCACTACCTTCAGATTTATACAAGACAGTACTTAGTTCATTTCTTTGTCCTTAATTTTTATATTTTGTTTGTTATAATTTTTGATATTGATGGTAATGTCTGTTATAAGTTTAGGGGTGTGAAACATCGAGTATGTTATCAGTTTTTATTGTTTTGTGTGATTATTCACGTGCCAAAAAAAAAAAAATTCAAGAAAATTTATTTATTTTCAGCTCTATTATTGCTTTTGTGTGCTTGTATGAGTTAGATAAACTTACTACCATGATGCACATATTTGCAGCCATATATTAAACTATAAAATGTGAAAAAGTTGCATGTTGGGTTGATTTATGCTTATTCATTTGAAACTTCATACCTTCGAACACAAGATTTATAATTTGCATCATGGAGAATTAATTAGAATCAAAATTTTGAATATTTTGAAAATATTGGATCTTAGATGCTAACTCCGGACAACCACTAAATTATACATCCTCAAACCAATTCTAGGATAGTTTGGAGGTGATTGAGCTATTATAGAGAGACATTGAGATAATTATGAATTTCATGTGTGCTAAATTTTGTGTGGATTGCTAAATTTTGTGTGGATTGTCGAAGGCCAATAAGTTGAAAATTATGTGAAAATATTAAATTAGGAGTCAGTTCTTGAGAATAATGTTTAATAATAAGTATTGCACTAATCACTACATAAAAATGGAAAAAAACTACTAAATTGTGAAGCTAGTCAATGAGGATGTTTGTTGAAAATTTCAGAAATAAAACTCAAACAGGGATCAAATTGGTGCATGAAATAGATACGCACAACAAACTTGAAAAAGTAGGTGCATAAAACAGAAGACGTATTATATGCATGATTAATATCTAAAAAGAAAACTCAAAAGGGGATCAAACTAGTGTTTGAAATAGAATACTCACTTCAATCTTGAAAAAGGTTTATGAAATAGAAGATGCACTACATGCTTGATTAAGCCCTAAACACTTATTTGAGAGAATTAGAACTTTGACAATGTATTATTAGCTTAGTTAATTCTTGAATGTTGAATAAGTTAAAAATAAGGAAAATTCTCATTTGTCGATGTGTTGAGCTACAATTAGTAAAATCTAATCAAACTATAGATGGTAATAATGTATAAGAATTCAACCTTAGATCACACCTTGTAAAAAGAGTTAAAATAATAAGTTTGAGGTGTACATATCACGAGAGAAGAAATGATAAATTTAACCATTGAGGGTCAGGATTTGAATCACTTTATAAATTTATAATCTTGACATGAAGATACATACACGTCGATTTTACGTTGAATAAGTAAAAATTAATTTTAACAATGTAATTTTAAATCACTTCACAGTTCTATAAAGAAATTCCAATTTTGAGACCATTGTTGAGGATTTTGATGAATTATGATTTAATTATGTATATTTTTCATTTGTTAGGTAAAACTAGATGCAAAATGAAGGAATTAGATAAAAAGAGCTAAAATGGGGTAAAAAAAAAAAAAAATAGAAAATCCAAAGTTTAGGGACCAACATGCAAATATTCAATAGTTGATTTGGACCACAAAATAATGATTAAAGATCATATAGGATCAACTAGATGCAATTAGAAGTTAAATGAATGAATGATTGAAATGTGATCAATTTCCAAATGCACAAGACATAATCAACTTTCCTTATTTGATTGAAACTTTGCTAGAACCCAATTTAGATGTGTTTCTTGACCTAACCTCACCTTCTATATGCACAAAACATGGACAGCCATCGAAGGAACTCTCTCTAGCCTCTAATAACACATTCAAATCGTTAAATTCATCAGGAATAAAAGATCGGTTGATATATTTTGAGAGAGAAAATCAAACTCTAGTAAGAATTGAAAGCCAATTACATTAAAAAAAAATAAAGAATTTATCCTTAAAATTGAAGATCAAGATTTCTTACTTTCATTCAAGTGGTTTAGTATTTTTTTTTTTTATTAATTTTGTATTCTCGTTGCACTATTTAATTGCTTGACTATCAATTAGATAATTAATTATTTGTTGTAGTGTTAAGAGACTTTCAATAAGTATAGAACGCGACAAGATTAACGCACTGACAATGATAGATGTTAGGAATAATAATTCAGCATGTACAATTAAATAGATAATCTACAATTTAATGCTTCTAATAATTTGAATTTGAATTCGAATTAGGAATATGGTTGGGTCGTGATTAGAATACAATTAATTTATCTTGAAAAAGAAGGTTAACTGCCTTAGTTTTTGATGTGATCCGGGATAGGCAATCATTGGCCGAGCTCTGGAGTCCGAAAGGGCAAAGTCAACAAGCCAAAGATCAAGTTTCATGTTGGGGTCGAGGTCGGAAACCAATTAGATCAACACAAAATGGAGGGTCGAAGAAAGAAGTAATCGAGTCAACTAAGCAACCGCTTAGAGTAAAAGGCAAGCGACCGCTCAAGCCAGCACCGAAACTCACAGGGCGTCAAAATGGTCTTCCAAGCGACCGCTTGGAATATAACCAAGCGACTGCTTGGTTATAAATTTCAGCAAATTTTTTTATTTTTGGCGAGATTGTTTATTTTGACTACAATTCTTATTTTTAGTAATTTCTATATTCTAGGACTCTAGAATTTCGTATTTTCCATATTCCTAGAATTTATTGCTTTAGTATAAATAAGATTGTTATTCTCATTGTATGGAACTTTGAAGAACCTTTTTGATATGAATTAAATTAAAGCTTTGCTTTTTCTCTTTTGTTCTTCGATGAACAATCCTTACCAAACTTATCAACGATGAGTAATCTTTGTGGCATTCAAAACATTGGGTCGTGGGTTCTTCAATTTGTGAGGAAGGGGTTCATTGCATCATCGTTATCTTTGGGTTACTTTTTTCATCTTGTTGGGTTCAAAATCCAAAACTATCCGGGTGAGATTTCGAGACTTTGTGATCAAGAGGTCGCTGGTTTAATATACCTTCGGTTGTTTGGTTCAACGTTTAGAGGTTAAATTCTAAACCTTGGTCTTATTTGGGCGTTCTTGGGATCCGGTTCATTCTCCTGTGGGTTCGATAGTGTTCGTGCTAACCAGGTTCGCGTCAGGTGGTATCAGAGCTTAGGCCCCAAGATCAAGGTTATATCTTTTATTTCTTGTTGAGTCTTTGTTTTGTTTTCTTTTGTGTTATTCATGTTCTTGTGTCCAGTATTCTATTTTGAGTCTTGGATCCAGAAATATCTCAAAAAAATTCAAAAAGTTGTTTTTGTGCTCAATTTGAGTCCAAATCAACTTCCGTTTTTTTATCTTTCTCGTAGTCAAATTTTCGAGTTTTGTAAAAAAAAAAAAGGTACTGTTCACGTCCGAAATTTTAAAAAAAGAAATATTTTTTTTATTTTTTGATTTCTTGGAAATTGATCAATATTCCATCATCTATCTTATATTTTAAAATCCATTGTGTTCAATCCAATTCAAATTCCAATTCAAGAACCACTTTCTTGAATTTAAAAAGTCCAATCAAAGTTGTCCAGTTCAAGTCCTTTGAGTCTTTGAGTCAAAATGAGTGATATGATGGATCGATGGGAAATGATGTTGGTGGATATGGGGAGTATGTTGGATAGGTTGGAGGCAAAATCGAATAGAACTTATAGGGATCAATGCGATGATGTGTTTAATGTGAGTAGTCGGGAGAGACGGGAGGGTAGAGATTCGGGTGAAGTTGGTGTTAAGAGGATGGGAGGTGCAAAAATAACAATTCCACAATTTAAGGGTAGGAATGATCCCGAGGCGTACGTGACATGGGAAGAAAAGGTAGAATTGAGGTTTGAGGGCCATGATTATTCTGGGAAAAGAAAATTGAGGTTGGTTGTGAGCTCATTCGTAGACTATGCTGTGATTTGGTGGGACCAATTAACAACATCTATGCGAAGGTGTGGTGGGAGGAGTATTGAAACTTGGGATGAGTTGAAGAGTATTATGAGGAAGCGCTATGCGCCTAATCATTTTTGTAGGAGGGATCGACATGATCAGGAATGTCGGGAGGAGTCTAGAAGATATAGTAGAGTTGGATATTCAAGAGAGGAGAAAACACCAAGTGTGGAACATGTTGACAATACATCAAACAGAGAGACTAGGTTGGATTATAAGCTTGAGTTCGCAAAAATTCGTGACTTGATCAACTCACAGAATAATCATAAGAAGGAGCAAATGAGTGAGAGAGAAAATTGTAAGGTGGTTAGTTGTGAAGAAAAAGGAAGAGAACTACAAAAGAATAAAAGGGAAGTTGAGAGTGAACATCCAGAAGGAAAGGTGAAGTTGCAAAAAGAAATTGAAGAAGAATCTTCGGAGAGGAAGACGGAGTTGGAAGTGAGCTTAAATGAAAAAGAGCCTGAAGTTGAGGAGGCTGTGGTGAAAACTAACAATTCCCTCCCTATTTTGAATATTTCTGTTTTGCAGGTTACTGGAGAGTTGCTTCCAAAACACACTCCTACGAAAGTACCACCCGATCCAGGAATTAAGCTTCAGTTAGATTTTTATTATTTGGAGAAAATTGACTTTGTGATTTCGGAGGAGACGAAGGAGTTTCAAATGCACTGGAAGAACTACATTTGTAGAGGGTTGACTGAAAAACATGAACTGAGGGACAACGTTGACACATTGGAACTGCCATTGTCACAAGTGCTAGGGCCAAGTAAAGCAAGGAGAAGACACGGTTATTCAGCAAATGAAGTTGCTATTGGAGCACTCCACACTTGCAAGATCAAGCAGTCGAGGCGAGCACATTTTGATTTATGTAAAGGTGAATGGGTCTACATTCAAAGGAGGCGAGTTCAAAGTCAAAGGACATCCAAATTGCATCCAAGGGGAGATGGACCTTTCCATGTGCTTGAATTGATTGGAGGCAAGGGCTACAATTTGAGCATTCAAGGTTTGGATTCGAGGACGAATCCTTTCGAAGAGAGAGGGGATGACGTGATCCGGGATAGGCAATCATTGGCCGAGCTCTGGAGTCCAAAAGGGCGAAGTCAACAAGCCAAAGACCAAGTTTCATGCTGGGGTCGAGGGTCGGAAACCAATTGGATCAACACAAAATAGAGGGTCGAAGAAGGAAGTAACCGGGTAAACTAAGCGACCGCTTAGAGTAAAAGGCAAGCGACCGCTCAAGCCAACACCGAAACTCACAGGGCGTCAAAATGGTCTTCCAAGCGACCGCTTGAAATATAACCAAGTGACCGCTTGGTTATAAATTTCAGCGAATTTTCTATTTTTGGCGAGATTGTTTATTTTGACTACAATTCTTATTTTTAGTAATTTCTATATTCTAGGACTCTAGAATTTCGTATTTTCCATATTCCTAGGATTTATTGCTTTAGTATAAATAAGATTGTTATTATCATTGTATGGAACTTTGAAGAACCTTTTTGATATGAATTAAATTAAAGTTTTGCTTTTCTCTTTTGTTCTTCGATGGACAATTCTTACTGAACTTATCAATGATGAGTAATCTTTGTGGCGTTCAAAATATCGGGTCGTGGGTTCTTCAATTTGTGAGCAAGGGGTTCATTGCATCATCGTTATCTTTGGGTTACTTGTTTCATCTTGTTGGGTTCAAAATCCAAAACTATCCGGGTGAGATTTCGAGACTTTGTGATCAAGAGGTCGCTGGTTTAATATACCTTCGGTTGTTTGGTTCAACGTTTAGAGGTTAAATCCTAAACTTTGGTTGTATTTGGACGTTCTTGGGATCCGGTTCATTCTCCTGTGGGTTCGATAGTATTCGTGCTAACCGGGTTCGCGTCAGTTTTATTGATTGTCATAAATGCATGAAGGAAACTAAATTAGATTATTAAAAATTGAAATATATAGCAATATGGGGACTCTAAATCCAATACAATCACCTATAATTTTTTTTTTTATAAACAACACATTTTCATTTTTTCGGATTAAATTTTCAATACAAAGTGAGTAAACTTGAATTGAATTTTATTTTTGTAGGACAATGCTCTTAACTTAATAAATTTATTACTTGTCAATGATCTCGCATGTTTATGGGATTTGCTCGAACAACTAGTAACAAAGTTCCCAGAGTTAATTGTTTCAACGCTCACCGAACTTTGGGTAATGTCACGTTTCACTCATTAAACTTTAACTTGCACCCATCACTCACTAAACTTTACACCATTGCATTCCATTGCTCACCGTATTACTACTGTTACTAACAGCTGCACACGTGGACGACGGAATTGACAAGTGGCTGTTAAATGCCACCGTGGAACACAAAAAACACCAACCAAATATGAAAGAAAAAAAATTGAAACCACAGAGTTATTTCATTGAGTAATGCATTGAGGAAATTGGAAGGATGTTTTGAACTGGGTTTTTGTGAGACAATAGAGTGGCTTTTGCACCATGCTGAACTGTCAATTATAGCTGCCATCGGCAGGGGCGGAGGTAGGGGGTGTCCTGGGGGAGTCCAGGACACCCCATTTTTTTCAGATTTTTTTTTTTTTTTTTTTTTTTTTTTTTTTTTTTTTTTAAATTGTGAGGATTGAAGAATATTAACTTCTATTTTATTACAAATAAACTTGTAAAAAAAGTTAATCTTATTTCTTCCACTTATTTTAAGTTAATTATCAACTTATTAGTAATATTTACATTGATGTATTATCCGCAAAAAAAGTAAATGACTCAATTAGTGAACTTTTATTTCCTCTCATTTTTGTAGTTTCCTTCAAAAAAAAATTTCGGGGGCCCCGTCGACTCCCACCCCTTCACCTATATATTTTCAAATTTGGACCCCCCATTTTCGACAAGCTGGCTCCGCCACTGGCCACTGGCCACCGGTTCAGGTACAATTCCGGCAAATTTCTCCACCCTCAACGTGTCCTTACGCAGCAGTGGCACCACCATCTCAGCTCCACCGTCCAAGTCTGCTCCTCTGTTCCTCGGAGGCGCCATCGGGATGCTAGATTTCCACCACCAGCTATCTTCCAACACTGGGTTTGGGCAAGATGAGGAAAATTACATGAAAAAGCTGTTCATAGAAGATAGCAGTGGAGCAACTTCACCTACAGCTTCTAAAATGGGGAGATCATGGGTGCAAGATTAAGAACTGGGTTCAAAACAAAAACCCAGTTCAACACATCCTTCCAATTTACTCAATGCATTACTCAATGAAATGACTCGGTGGTTTCAATTTTTCTTTCATATTTGGTTGGTGTTTTTTGTTTTCCACGGTGACATTTAACAGCCACTTGTCAATTCCGTCATCCACGTGTGCAGCTGTTAGTAATTGGAGTAATACGGAGAGCAATGGAGTGCAACGGTGTAAAGTTCAGTGAGTGATGGGGGGTGCAAGTTAAAGTTCATTGAGTGAAACGTGACGTTACCTAAAGTTCGGTGAGTGTGTTGAAACAATTAACTCAAGTTCCCATGTACCATTTTTTTACAAGGACATTTATCTTATCGCAAATGGCAACTCTCCATTTCAATTTTTTAGGGGTTTGAGAAATAGAAGTAGGTTCAAGTATGGGTGAGAAAGGCTGTTTGGTGGTAGTGACGAAAAGTTTGATAAGAGATTAGAAAATGTAACTTTGCAGTATCATGCGTGAGGTGGGGCGCTTACTACGATGGCAGCTCGCATGAGTTCATAGCAGAAAAAGTAATATCAGTATCACAGTGAGCCATGATTGGGGCAACAACCAAAGGAACTATAGGTGCATGTGTATAGCAGAGTTAGGACATGAAGAACAAGAAGCGACACCAGGACTCGTGATGCAGCGGGTGGAAGTGAGATTGAGAATGGACAAAAATTGTGTCTGATTGGCGTGGAAGGATGGAACAAAAGGAGAAAATTCTCATGAAATAGGTGACATAAGAGTGGATCAGAGACGTGAAAGAAACGATTCCTGTGGTGAAGTTGGTGAGATGACAAGATTGTCAAAGTGGAGGGCCTGAAGATGAGTTGATGCAGCTGACCATTTGGAGAGTGTGCGTGTATTAATTAGGTTAGACGTAGTAGTGGAAGGAAAAGCATGGAAATATTTCTTCAAGGAATTGCATGTGACGGCACAAATATCTTTTGATCGGTGGGTTCAAAATAGAGTATCCTACAAAAAGACATGACTTTGACCACTGCTCTAATTTATGTTGGTGTAGGGATGAAGCCGGGGATAACAAATTTACCCATAAACCTGTAATTAAGAATAATCAAAGGGAAAAATACATAACTACTAGACTTGGAGAATACCTTTTCACAATTAACAAACTTAAACAAAAGATTCAAAAATTAGGTGTTATATAATATATAAATATAATATAAATATATATAATATAGATAACATAAAATCTAAATAAGGATAATATATAATCTTTTAATATATATTTAACAATATTAATTATTTCATCTTCTGTCTCCAATTACAATCTCCTACTTTCCTCTTACTCTCTCTAAATATGATTCCCAAATTCTCTCCTAAATCACCACAAACCACTCCTAAATCATCGATTGGGCACAAAATTGGTAAATCTATACTCCAAACACCACCGTTCAACTGATTAAGTCACAATACAGCCAATAATTTCTAATTTTCAACGACTTTGAGTTGTCAAAATGCGGTGGTCGAATAATCCAATGATTGAAGATCTCAATATTTCATTGTGAAGCGACATATATCTAGATATTCTTTTCATAGTTATAAGTTCTTACTTTTTTTTAAAAAATTGTGTATTATTAGATATGTTGAATTGAAAGATTATTGAAATGAGATTTACTATTCATCTAAAATTTTGAATTCATCTTGTGACATAAAAATTCATAATTTTTGAACAAGTTTCTGTATTTTATAAAATTATAGCTTGGCTGTGACCTATTGACTGTGTGTTTGTGTGGTATGTCATCAGCCTTTTACGGCATTCTTTTACAGCTTGCATCTATAGCACGCCATAAAAGAAGACTAATTACGGCGTGCGAGATATGTATGCCGTTAAAAATAGGTGGGTTGAAGGATTTACGGCGTGCATTCTCCGAACGCCGTAGTAGAGAAGTATTTATGGCGTGTACAAAAGAACGCCGTGCTTGTTCTCAATTATACAAAGCGGAGAAGCCCATTAACATTATTTACAGCGTGCACTAAGGATGCCCTTTTTATTCATTATTTACGGCGTTCAATAAGCACGCTGTTTTTGTTTGGTTAGAATTATTCATGGCGTGCATTGAAACACGCTGTTATTTTTCTTAATTAAAAAGCAGAAGCCCAGCCCTAAATTGAATCGTCTTCTCCCATTCCTTTTCCCCTCATCGAGAACGCGTGCTGATTGCTCCTTCACAGCGACCATCTCTTTCTCTCTCCTTTTATTCAACTCGACAAACAGAGAAGGCTGGTTGCTCCTTCATTCTCGATTCATAGCCACCATTCTCGAGTTGGAGGTTCAGATCCTAAGTTTTGCCTCTTCTTTTTATTTTCATTACTGTTTTTATTTTTTTGCCTTCAATTACTGCTTGATTGAGATTTGAGTTTGAGTTTACTGATTATACATGAGAACTTGAAGACATCCTGTCATGTTGTTAGATTGATGTCTGTCGTGTTGTTAGATTGAGTTGATTTTATGGGCATAAACTGTATAGATTTTAAACATTAAAGTTTCTAAATGAACAAGCAATGAGGAAGAAGAAAAGAGTCGACTGGGCCAAGGACTCTTGTAGAAAGATATTGTAGAAGTTCTAATAGCCAATGACATGTTAGTTGAGGCTTCTGTATTTTATTACTGTCAATTGTTATACCTATAGTGAAGTTGCCTTACTATGTTACTTCTTTGATTTATAGCCATTGTACTCGTGTGTATCATTATCAATCACTCTCTTCAATCTGATCTTGTAAACTGAAAGTGCCACAACTGAAAATGTATCTTTTGAGACAAATTTTAACGCCACCTTTGTGGCCTTCATTTCGAAGATAGATCGTTCTTTCAATGTTAGAAATTCTAGGCCCATCCTGTTTAGGTCCTTTGAATAATGGAAGGGGTGTGTGAAATCCTCTCTGATGTAGGTGGTTGGCATTAGAGTTTAAGGAAGAGTTGGATAGGAAAATGACAAAGAAAATAGGTGATTCGAAGAAATTGACATAACTTTCAGTTCGGGTGTCAGAATTTCTATTATAATATGTTTTCGGAAATGGGAAGCGGAGCCTCATACCGTCCCAATTAGGGGTTCCCCGGTTGAGGTCGTTTTCATCTTCAAATTTTCAGTTTAAAAGTAGCTGGCGGGAAGTTGAAGTTTTAACATTTTTTTTCCTATTTTTTCGTTTTAGTTGTATTGAATTTACTGGATGTCTATCTTGGTCTTTTTACTTATGTTAGGGTTTCCAGAGACTATTTAAAACTCTTTGGTCTTACGTAAGGTCCGATGGATTTCTCACATAAAGTATCTATCCCATATGAAATAAGAATAGTCTTTTGCCTATGGCACATGTAATAGAATTGATAATTAAAATTAAAGTTGAATAATCCTGTTTCCGTATTGGCTAAAACTAATCCTGGAAGTGAATATTCTTCGTGGCTTTTGCTTATCCCAAATCCATTGGTTTGGTTATGAAGAATTTCTGGGATGGTTTCTTTTGAGTTGAATATGATAGCTAAATCTTCAGGAAGTGCATCAATGTTTGCAATGTGTGGAAGGACAGGGTAGGATTGTAGCTGTGAGGGATCAATCCGGTTAATAATCTGGAATTTGTAATTCCCCAAGGCAATTTGTGTCGATAATTGGTAGAGGGCTCGTGCTTAAAACTATCAGTAATGCTGCTAGGAGATCTCCCCATAATCTAAAATTAGAATTAAAATGAAGTAACTATAGAAGTGGAGAGATAATAATACAAGTGCAGGCTGTATATAGAGGGAGAAGTAGTGATTTTCATATGTTCCATATATAGATGACAAAGTGGAAAAGATTTATAGGGTAAACATTATTTCTCTATATTGTATTACACCATGGTTTAGCTTCTAACAACAGGTAACAGATTAAATCAAGTAGCTTATCTACTTTTTCTTTGTTCAGTTGATTAAAAAATGATATCCAGGGTTGGACTTGAACTAATACGTATTAGGTAATGCAAAATTCACTCTCATGAAAGGAAACTATTTCCATATATTCAAGGATAACGTCTTTGACAAGGTACAAGATGGTTTTTTTTATTCAACTTCTTCATTTCTGAATCCGTTATATTATTGAGATTTGCTTCATTTAATTTAATTACTAACCTTATCTTAGTTACATGAAATCTGCATAAATATTATCAAAGTTTCATTTTCCTCTGTTATTTCAATTGAGACTTGAATTAATTTTTTGTAATTTCAATTTGTGTGGAATTTTATTGTTGAAATGACTTACCTAATTGAAACTTGATTTTTATTATGTCCTAATATAATCGTTTTTACTGTGTTATAATAGATTATAACTTAATAGTGTTGGTATATTATCATGGATAAAGATTGGGTACACGTATCAAGGTTATCTTGTCCTCTTAAATTTAGAATATTTTAAAATGTCTTCTAATGCCATTTAGATGATTTATTTAGCTTTTTTTCATAGAGTTTCAAAGGCATACCAACGCGGTGCAAGAAAATTTGCAAATATGGTGCAAGCCAATGCGGGGAATCCAGAAAATGTCATATCCCCTTGCAAATGTTGCAAAAACCTATTCCATCAACATTTTGATACAATGTATGGGCATTTGATCATTAATGGCATGGATCCTACGTATACTACCTGGGTGTTTCATGGGGAAAAATCGAATGCAACATCATTGCCTCCTCAAGATTTAGAAAATTCAGAGACGTATAGGATGTATAGAGATGCATTTTTCTAGGATGACAATATTAAAGAACCCGAAAATAAAGATAGAGAGAGAGAGACTTTTCAAATTTATATGAGGGTGTAGAAATTCCTTTATATGCTGGTTGCACAAAGTATACAAGGATATCTGCTACTGTTGTCTTATACAAGCTTAAAGCTACATACGGTATATCTGACAACAGTTTCAATGAACTTCTTGAGATTATCCAAGATATGCTACCACATGGGAACACCCTTCCTAATTCTTGCAATTCAATAAAAAGGTTATTGAAAACCTTTGATTTAGGGTATGAGAAGATACATGCTTGCGTAAATGATTGTTGTTTGTTTAAAAATGATCTAGAGAATTTGGAGACATGTCCAAAATGTGCATCTTCGTGGTGGAAAGTTAATGGACGGACTAAGAAGATTCAAAATGGGATACTTGCAAAGGTTTTGCGATATTTTCCGATTATACCACAATTTAGAAGAATGTTTTGGTCACTTGATAAGGCAGAACATTTAATATGACACTCAAATAACAAAAGTCTAGATGGAAAAATGCGTCATCCAGTTTATTCATTAGCATGGGAGAGAATTGATAAAAAATGGCCTTGTTTTGCATCCGAACCACGAAATCTTAGGCTTGGCCTTTCTTTTGATGGATTTAATCCCTTTGGTGACCTAAGTTCTAGGTATAGTTGTTGGCCAGTGATACTAGTTATATATAATTTCCCTTCTTGGATATACATGTCTAAGGGAAATTTGTTGTTGACTTTATTAATCCTAGGTCCCAAGCAACCTGGAAATGATATAGATGTGTATCTAGAACCACTAATAGAAGACTAAAAGGAGATGTGGAATATTGGTGTTGAAGTATATGATGGATTTACCAAGTCCACCTTCATTTGAAAGATGTACTGATGTGGACAATTAATGATCTTTCGGCTTATGGGAACTTATCAGGATATCCTACGAAAGTCGAAGTAGCATGTCCAGTATGTGGTTTATCCACATGTGCAAAATGGTTGATACGTAGTCGAAAGTTTTCATACATGGGTTATAGAAGATTTCTTGCATATAATCATCCTTATCGGTCGAAACAAGCTTGGTTTGATGGAAACAACGAGCATCTGCCTAGTCTTAAAATATTAACTGGTTGAGAAGTGATGTGTTCAATAAAGAATGTTAGAAACAATTGGGGAAAAATAGGAAAAAACGAAAGGTGAAAAAATCAGATTCTAATTGGCCATGGAAAAAAAGTCGATATTCTTTGAGCTATCATATTGAGAAGTTAGTCATTTTAAAATATCTTGAATTACTTATTTCTTTGCTTAAACTTTTAAAAAAAATTTATATTGTTATTTTTCAGACAATACTTTTGCGACATAATTTGGATGTAATGCAAATTGAAAGAATGTTTGCGAAAATAATCTTGGCACTATTTTGCATGTGAAGGGAAGATCAAAAGATAGGTTAAATTCCCGTAAAGATTTACTCAATATGGGTATTAGAAAGGAGCTTCATCCAGAATTGAGAGGAAATACATATTACCTCCCCGTAGCGTTATATATGCTATCCAAAAAAGAGAAGGAGTTATTTTGTAAGAGGCTATTTGATTTAAGATTACTTGATGGTTATAGCTCTAACATTTCAAAATGTATATCATTAGCAGATAAAAGGATTTTAAATCTGAAGTCTCATGATTGCCATGTGCTCATACAATAATTGCTATCAGTTGCATTAAGATGACTTTTACCGAGAGGACCAAGAAATGCAATTATTCAACTATGTGCATTTTTCAACGAAATATGTCAAAGAGTCATCGATAAAAATAAGTTAGAAAAGCATGAAGAGGATGTTGCTGTGACTTTGTGTATGCTAGAAATGTATTTCCCCCATCCTTTTTGACATAATGATACATTTAACCATCCACCTTGGGCGAGAGGTTCATATTGGTGGACGTGTACAATATCGTTGGATGTATCCATTTGAGAGGTAAATTACTATAAACTTTTTTAAGTATTCAAACTTTCCTCTTCTAATTACTTAGATATCTCATGTCTATTATATGATTAATTAGGTTTATGAAAACACTTAAAGGATATGTTAGAAATCGTCCAAGACCTGAGGGCTGCATAGCAGTGCGTTATTTAGATGAATGTATGCATTTTTGTAGTGGTTACATGAAACAAGCTGCTGAAGTAGGTGTTCGACATACTCGGAATGAGGATTTTGAGAATGAAACAATTACTGATGGAAGTCCGATTTCTGAAGGAAAGTTAAAAACTTTGAGTCCAGAAATGTTAGAGGTTGCTCATCTTTATGTATTGTTTAACAACGCTGTAGTTGAGCCATATATAATGTAATGAAATTAGTTAATTTATTAGTTTAACATTGGTTAACATTCTCTCATAAACTTCTCTAACTATTTATTTATTTATTTTCATTTAGGATGCATAAAGAGGAGATTAAGAATTCAGAGAGCCGTATTGCCAAGAATGAAACCTTATTACAAATGAGACATATGGAGACTTTCACTTCTTGGTTTGCGGAGAAAGGCAAAGAGGACAATTGTAACATGTCTAAGACATTGAAATATCTTGCACGTTGACCTAGAATGATGTGATATCACATTCTGATTATGTTATCAATGGACATCGGTTTCATGCAACCGATGTTAGTAGAAGTGCACAAAATAGTGGTATTTCTATTGAAGCGCAAACTATTTATCGGTCTAGTGTGAAGGATACAAGCCATGTAGTTGGTAAAATATCTTATTACGGGGTTATTAGAGAAATAATTTTACTAGATTATCATAGTTTTAAAGTTCCTGTGTTTCACTGTGATTGGGCAAATATAGATAGTGGGTCAAGATTGAAGAAGGATTTACATTGGTAAATCTTCATAGATGACAACATCAATTTGAAAGAGATCCATTTATTTTAGCATTACAAGCAAAACAAGTTTTTTATTCTAGAGAAAGCGATACATCAAGTTGGTATATTGTATTAAAGGCACCTCCCAGAGGATTTCATGATTAGAAGATTTTGATGAAGAGGCTTATACTCCATCCACATTAAATGCATTAAGACTTGATATGACCGTTGAAGATGAAGGTTATGTAAGACATGATTGTGAGGGCATTGATATTGAATATGGTAATTGTATGTATATCTTTAAAATTCTTTTTTGCTCTTTTTTAATTTACTATTTGTGTGATAGTATATTGATGTTAATGTTTTTAATGTCTCTATATGTCTCTAATTCCATTATTTCTTGCTTTATTTTTGTGGATGCAAATGATGGAAGCTGAGTTTTGTGGATGTTGATGTTCACATGAGTGGAAATAAGATGACAAATTCCCGTGAAGTAAGTTTCCAGATTATATATATAATAATTTTTAATGATTAAAAAGTAAATTTAAGTAAAATATTGCATGTTTTTCTTATTTGTTTAATACAGTCATCTAATCAAGGCTATTAAGAAATCAAAACGAGCTAAAAAAACTTTAAATGTTGCTGTCACTAGAGAAGAGAATGAATGTATAAGAATATTAGAAGGAGGTTCTAATTCTCCAAACACACAAGAAAATGAAGTGTTGCCTAATAGTGATAGTACTACTAAGAAAGAAAAGAAGGGAAGGGGTCGAGCAAAATTGATTTATCTCAACAAGGGAAAATGCGCGAAGATACCAATAGAGTTTAATGAAAGAGGGCAGCTAATTTGTAAAGGTTCAATTAAGCTATCATCATTTATTGGGACCACGGCTAGAGAACTTATACCAATTATATGGAAAAATTGGAAAGATATTAGCGAAAGTTTTCTTGATGACATATGGTAGCATGTGCAGGTAATATAAGCTTCATGTCTTTTAATATAATTTAAATTAAATTAATATTAATATTGCGTACTTTGATGCAGCAAAAGTTTGATGTTGATACTTTTCATAAAAAATACATCATGCAAAAAATGGGAAAGAATTGGTGAGATCATTGATCTAATGTGCTTAAAGTAATAAATGACAGAGGAAAAACAATTGGCATGACACGAGCTGTTGCTCTCCTCAAGCCTAATAATTTTGAATCAATGGAAGAATGACAAGCATTTGTCAAAGAATGCAATTCTCAACCATATAAGGTAAGCTTTCATTGCTTTTTTCCTAAATTGCTTACTTGCAGACTCTACATTCCTAATAAAAGTTATGCTTACACAGTACAAATTGATTTTGTAGGAAAATAATGAAAAATTAAAAAAGATGAGAGCAAGTCAAACTATAATGCATACAATAAGTAGAAAGGGTTTTGCTCGCTTAGAAGCTGAAATGGTAAAAGTTAAATTTGCTTGAAAAATTATAAATGTTTATGTTATCACATATATGAAATATGTAAAATGAAGCGTGCTGAAAGTGAAGACCCTAATTCCATAATGAGAGATGATGTTTATATTCAAGGACATACGCGAAAAAACGGTGAACTCATTAATGAATCAACTGAGGAAACATTGGTAACAATATTGCTTTTAATAATTTTTGGTCATTCAAAGCTTATATTTACAATTTTTGCCCATTAATTTATTTCCTCATATCAGAACAAAATAAAAGCATGTTCAGAGATGGTTACCTCTCCAAGCCAACACTCCATCAGAGATGATGCTGTCGCTAGAGTACTTGGTCCAGAACGTCAAGGACGGGTAAGAGGTCTTGGTTTCGGTGCAATTGAATGCTTTGGTGCACAATCATAACTTGCAAACTCAAGTCCAAGAGTTGAGAGATGAAATTAAAGAATTAAAAGCTTTATTTCAAATGAAGAGTATGACTGCTGTACGAGAAGATAATGTAAGTGGAAAACTAAAATTAATGAATGTTATTCTAAATTACATATATTGCCTATATTGAGAATAATAAATTGTACAATTGGATATGAATTTTATAGCCTCAAGACAAAAAGCTTGAATGGTTCAGATAACCTTCAAAATAAGAAATGCAAATTTTTGTCTTAGTTTGGGAAAGTTGATATTGTTGCAAAAGGTGAAATTGCATCAACAAATCCAAGCGATTTAGTGCATTATGTACCACTTGGCAATGAATGTTGGAGAGTTTGGGTTAATGAAGTGATTGATAATGTCAGCTTATATCGTCCTACACGTGAGCTTTTTCTTCTTGAAGATGCATTAGGAAGTACAATAGCATGACCAATTAGGTATATCGAAATGGAATCATTGCAATCACAACAATGGTATGCTTAACTTCTTTTCTATTTTAATTCCATTAACATTTACATTTAGTCTCAAAGAAGATTAGGTTGTTTAATTGAAGAGAGACTTTTGAAGTTTGATGTATATAATTACTTATTTTGTGGATAGCTTAAAGAAATTTTAGTTGAATTTTCTAAAGTTATTTTTGCTGTCCTTTTAAATTTATCTACAGGTTGATTGACATAGCTTGAGGAAGGAGGGCAAGAATAGAAAGTGAAGAGATACACTCAGCCCTTCCTGAAGATATAAGTAGATGGTAATACAGAATTTAGGTTGAGCAATTGAACTTCAAATGTCTAAAGTTTGTGGGGGGGGGGGGGGGGGGGGGGGGAGAGGGTAATCAACATATATTGTACCTCAGTGATAGCACAGTAATTTCAGTTTGGGTACTTCTAAATTACTTACTTTTGCATGGGTTCTATTCTATAAATTGTATGATTTCTATTATATAAATTACTTACTTTTGCATCTTTGTTTGTGTGAGCTAAATTAGTTACTTGGGCACTATTGAACTAAATTACTGTTACTATTTTTGAGTAGAGTACATGTTTGCTGGTAATCAAATATTTAAATGCTGTTTTTTAAAAATGAAAATAAAATTTACGGCGTGCTTTTTGCACGCCGTAAATTTCCACTTTTATGGCGTGTATTGCACACGCTGTAAACGGAAGCGTACGCACACCGTAAAAACTTAAGGCATTCTTATGTGAATGTCGTATAATTAATAACGGCGTTTTTTTACGGCGTGCAATGCACGTCGTAAAAGTGAATTTTTTTTAGGGCATTGTTTTATACGGCGTGCATAAATTTTGTTGTAGTGACAATATTAATTATTTCATCTTCTGTCTCCAATTACAATCTCCTACTCTCCTCTTACTCTTTCTAAACATGATTCCCAAATTCTCTACTAAATCACCACAAACCACTCCTAAATCATCGATTGGGCACAAAATTGGTAACTCTATACTCCAAACACCACCGTTCAACTGATTAAGTCACAATACAAACAATAATTTCTAATTTTCAATCACTCTGAGTTGTCAAAATGCGGTGGTTGAATAATCCAATGATTGAAGATTTCAATATTTCGTTGTGAAGTGACAAACATCAAGATATATTTTTTTCATAGTTATAAGTTCTTTCATTTTATTCACAAATTGTGTATTATTAGATATGTTGAATTGAAAGATTATTGAAATGAGATTTACTCTTGATCTAAAATTTTGAATTCATCTTGTGACATAAAAATTCATAATTTTTGAACAAGTTTCTGTATTTTATAAAATTATAGCCTGGCTGTGAACTATTGACTGTGTGTTTGTGTGGTATGTCATCAGGTTATGTTTAACAATGACTATTTTGACCATATTTGGGTAAGTTGTTAGTTTTTGTAATCAGACCTATGTTATATGTGATTGTATGTGACAAAATCTGTGTCCATTGTAACTCTCTGTAACCAAGTCTATTGTAACAATAACTGTATGTGACCAAGTATGTGTTAACAGTGATGTGTAACTAGACATATGTTAACAATGAATGTTTGTGACAAAACATATTTATAGTTAAGTTTGTGACCATTTATATGCTAACTGTGACTTTCTGTGATCATGTCTGTGTTAACTATGACCGATTGTGACCACTAATTGTTGAATGTGACATGTTGTCTGATTATGACCAGTTATCACAAATATATTATAAAATTTATCTGACCAAAAATCAATCTAAATTAAATAACAATCATAAAAAATAATTTTTCTTCTAGATTAACACAACAAACATCATTCGAGTATTAAAAAGGATAAAAAAATTCTCTTTATGTACGTAACAAGCAATTTTCATCCACAAAATATCTATAAACTATATCTAAAATGAAAATCATTATCAAATATTCAGTTCTCAATAAATCAATCATCTATTTTTATAATGACGCAATTTCAAGCCTCGCTATCGTGGCATCAAATGACATAGACTATGATATGAAACTTGTAATATTTTTAGGGAAACCATTTGCTTTCTTTGATCAAAATTTCTAATCCTGCACAAATTAGAGTGTTAGGCATGTGAGTCGTTAACACACGCAGCTGTAACTTAAAAATTGCTTGACTGTGATCTAATGTGTTGTGTATGTGACATTTTCTACAAAATAACTAATAAACTATGGCCTATCCAACACTTGTATTTTGATAAAAAAAATCAAGTTATAATGTAACAAAATCAAATAACATTTATCAAGATGAGGTCACATAACATATAAATCAGGTGACATTTAGGGAAAAAAGGAGAGTGGAAGCGAGGCACTGTAAAGTAAGGTTATGCTAGTTCTACAACGTGATAGTAGCGATGTTGGACAAATGCAATAATATTGAGGTGTGTATGGGGAAAATAAGGTGTGAATTCCATGATTGCCAACTATGGTTTCTAAGGGATTGCTTCGGAGTTTTGAAATACCGGTTATGGGTTTTTTAAAGTATTGATCATTGGGATGTTTACTAGAATTTGGATGATTTTTAGTAGTTGATTTTAAAACATTCCAACTCATGCTTGGAAGTTCATTATTTAATGATTCTGAATTTTTTTTTCAAAAGAATAAAATAACAGATATGCTCATGTTATGATAATTTCAATAATTCCACAAGAAAATGTTTGAATAAAAGTAAATAAGTTGATAATTTACAAAATGTTATAGTTAAAAAAAATTGACTACAACACCATTCTTAACTATTTCAATAGATAACTCTTGCAATGGACATAGAAGTATTCAATGGACTCTTTCAATTACTATATGCCCTTCAATGGACATAGACCCTTTGTAATAATTTTTTATATACTATTTCTGTTTTTTTATGGTATGCTATTCTCTTCCATTTCTTTATAAAATCAATAACACTTACAAAGATTAATAACAAGTCATACGACACTTAATATAATAAAAATAATAACACTTACAAAGTTTTAATAATGAGTCATACAACACTGTGGTTGGAGAAAAAACATTGAACAATGAGAACGCATGGATAAGTAGCATTCAATGCCCGTTCAAATTATATACTTCTCACATGGCATTTGATTTTGAGTTTCTAACAAACTCCCTTTTTGATGTGTCTTTGTTATTATCTAAATTACGTTGATTGTCCACATGCTCTATAGGTTAACCAGCAATCTCGGCATGGTTTAATTTAGGAGTTGTGTGTATATAAATAAAGAAAAACAAAGGCATGAGTCGAGAATGTTGGAAAGTGGCACTATTTTGCTATAATTTGAGTGGAAACGTTTCTTCTTTTTGAAAGATCAAAATAAATTTGTGTTCTCCTTACAGAGACAATTGAAATCATATATTTATATAACAAAAACGAGGTTCGTTTGGATGAGAAATCGAAGTTCAAAGTGTACCCATTGAAAGTGATTTGGATGATAAAGGAAAACCAATTGTTGCTTATAATAATAATAATAATAATAATAATAATAATAATAATAAGAGATAAAGGCAATGACTATTGTATATAAAATCACATTTTATGAAGGTTTAATTATGTATAGCACCGAGAAACTTTTTATATACAAGTGAAAGGATAGTGAAATCACTGATAGGATTAGCACCTTAGGCCATTGAACTTGTGTCTAGAGTGATATGTGAACATGAACGTTGAATCAAAATTTGAGCCCTTAGTAAAGTCCACGTTTTGTCTTTATTTTTCTTGTGATTTTATTTATTCTCAATTGTGCTTCTAACTTCTTCAACTCCTAAAACTTTAGAATAGCCTATTTTAATATATTATAATTGGCTTATTAATGGGTGAAATTAATTCACCCCACGCCTGCAACAGAAGTTGATTTTCCTTAGTTCCACACACGAAGAGAAATAACTTTTATTTTTTTTTCCTAAATATTCCATTGGTTAACCTTAAATTTTTTCAATTCATGTTCGAATCTTAACTTGGAGATAGTCGATTTCTACCATTTTATCCTGTGAGATAGACTAGCGACAAAACCTCAAGCACTTACAATATAAGGACGGATTTGTTTTAAGGACATTATGTATTACACAAACCTCTATTTGTTAATTTTTTTTTCCCTTTAGTGATTCTTATTTTTTGTTCTTCTCTGTAATTTCTCATTTTCTATCTTTTTTTCTTAATTACTAAAAATACATTATTATATTGACCTATTTTGTCAAATACGTTGTATTTATTAGAGTTAGTGAGTTAATAGTTGTTTGTGCTTTAGAAATGGAAAGAGAATCAATTATGGGGTAGCCAGCATAATATGACCATTTTTCAATAACCCATTAAAAATTGCAAATATCTCTGGATAATGGAGGATGCAGTTATATCTATTCTGGGTACACACACACACACACATGTATATATATATATCTGATTTTGAAAAAAATTGCTTAAAAAAAATGAAATTATAATTTTCATATTCTGTAATTTTTCACATACATACATACTTGAGAGTTCTAAAACTATTCGTGATTGTTGCACAAGTGGGTGTTTTGATCGTTGTATCTTGTGAGTAATTGTCCAAAAAGGTCACAACAGTTAGTGACGGACAATTTCACATTAGGACATTATACTATCACGAGACTTGATCAGTTAATAATTTTTATTTTCTACATTTGACTGTTCTACAAGTTACTGCAACTAGTTAATTATTCTTTAACAATCTAAAGTTAACTTTTCTTATAATTTGTTGGTATGTCTGAAATAGATACACCTATTCCTTGGTATTCTAAAAACCAGAATTATTTGATGAATTTTTTTAAGAGATGGGAAATGAAGTTACGATTTTATTTGAAAACTCTTAAAGTGGGCGATGCTATTGAATCTGATAAACCTGTAGCTGCAATTACTGATAAGCCTACTGCTAAAGAAAAAAGAAGACTTAGCTAGGTGGGAACATAAGGATTATATGTGTGTAGAAATTACATGCTGAATTGTCTTACTTTATATGATGTTTACTAGTTGTGTAAATTTGCTAAAGAATTATGGAATTCCTTTGAAGAGAAATATGTTACCGAAGATGCTGGAACTAAGAAGTTTATCGTGGAAAATTGTCTAGAATTTAAAATGGATGACATTCGAATGGTGATTAGTCAAGTCGAAGAGTTACAGATTATCATTCATGAAATTATTACTTAGGGATATAAAATCTGTGAGAGTTTTCAAGTATTTGCTATTATTGAAAACTATCACCTGCGTGGAAAGAATATAAAAACAGTTTGATGCATAAAAGGAAAGAGATGTCTTTAGAAAATCTTATTATTAGGATTAGAATTGAGGAAGACAATAGGATGAAAAAACGTAGGGAGAGACCAGATCTGGGTTCATTAAAGGAAATTTTGGTGGTAAACATTTTGTTAAACTTTACCAAGGGTTAGAACTTTAAGGACAGAAACAAGGGAATGAAATTCGTAAGGAAGAACAATCGGTCTAAACCTCAATTTAAAAATAAAACTGTTGGTGACTATTGTATTTGTGGACCACTTTGCAAAGGACTGCATACATAGTAAATGAAAAGTTGTGAAGAATCAAACACATGTAGTAGATGAAGGAAATTTCTCTGCTATGATGACAAAAGTTAATCTAGTAAGTAACATGACAAACTGATGTGTAGATTCTGGAGCTACTAAGCACATTTGCTGCACGAGTAGGGTTGGCAATGGGGTGGGAGACTGGGTTGGCAACGGGGCAGGTTGAGGCCCCCCCCTCGCCGAGCATTTTCCCGCCACGTACTCACCTCGTTACTCGTTTAAGGTAAGGCGACGTGTGAAAATGCCCAGTTTACGTATCTTTTTTTTAATAGTTTTTGATAATTCATTTTATTGCCCCCATTCATTCAAGTAAGACAATAATGTAGTTATTAAATTTTTTTAATTAATTCATTCATTTTTAAAAGTTAAATTATTCGAATATATTTGGTAAATTAAAGTTTTTATTGTTTATCATATTCTTTAGATAATCTTAGTTGCTATCTTCTAATAGAATTAATAAAATTTCATGGAATTTCTTCATTTAAAGTATTGAATTCTTAAAAAAAAGGACAGGACGGGGCACGGCCCTGTTACCCGTATGTACCCCGTACTTGCCTTGGGGCAAAATTCCCTACCTCGTAACCAACCCGATTACTCGATTAAGCAGGTATTGAGTTTGATGGGTATTTTTGCCATCACTATGCACGAGCTGTCATTTTTTTTTTCATTCACTGTTGTTAGTGATGGAGAATGCTTTTTCCTCTAAGATCACGAGAAAAAGAAACCAGGACACTTAGATTTACTTGCGAAAATGTCCTTAGTTTGAAAGATATCCTTTATGTACCCGAAAATGTCCTTAATTTGGATTTATCTTAGTCAAAAACAGATTTATGATTGTATTTAAGAGTGGTCAAATTGTACTATCTAAGGATGATTCCTTTGTTGGAAAATTGTATGTTGATGAGAGTTTGTTTAAACTCACTATTTCTGTGATTAATAATAAATCATCTACTTCTTTTGTTACTTGCTGGATTCTTATTATTTGTGGCATGTTAGATTTGGACATGCTAATATAGCTTCTATTAAAAAATTAATGAGACAGAAAACATTTCCAAGACTGATAATTTTTCAAATAAAAAATGTGAAACTTGTGTTGAATCTATGTTAGAAAACCATTTCCTCATGTTGATAGAACTACTTCAGTTTTAAGTTTAATACATTATGATTTATGTGATTTAAAAGGATATGTCACTTGGGTGGAAATAAATATTTTTTTCACTTTCATTGACGAATATACTTGAAATTGTTACATTTATCTTCTTAAGAGCAATGATGAAAGTTATTCAAAATTTATTTTATATAAAACTTAAGAAGAAAATCAGCTAGACAAAACTATTAAAATTTTAAGATTTGATAGGGGATGAGAGTACACTAGTAATTTTTACAAATTTTGTGTCAATAATGGTATTATTCATGAGACTACTCCACCTTGTTCTCCCAAATCTAATTGGTATAGCTGAAAGGAAAAATAGAATTCTTAAGGATATGGTCACTTTAATGTTAAACTCTTATGGATTACCTTTTAACCTGTGGGGAAGCCCTTCTTACTACATGTTATATCCTTAATAGAATTCTCAGCAAGAAAAATAATAAGTCCTTTTATAAAATGTAGAAGGGTAGAACACCTTCATATAAATATCTTAAAGTGTGAGTGTGTTTAGCTAAAGCTTATCTTCCAGCACTAAAAGAGAACTAAACTTGATCTGAAGCTGTTGATTGTGTTTTTAGGCTATGATCTTCATAGTAATGCCTACATATATTTAGTCATTGACTCTAAAAATAATTTTTTTGATAAGAATACAATTTTTGAAACTAGAGATGCTGAATCTTTTGAAAATAGATTTCCTTTTAAAGAAAAATTTGCATGACCAAGTAGCTCTGTTAGTGTTTTTTTCTAGAGTTAGAGAGGAGCCTGCTGAATTGAAGGAAGCTATAAATAGCAAATATGATCCAATTATGTCTAATAATACTTGAGAGTTAGTAAACTTACCTCGATGATGTAAGAAAATTGGGTGTAGATGGTTGTTCAAGAAAAAAAACTTCAACTTGATAGTTTGATTGATAAGTTTAAAGTAAGACTTTTAGCTAAAGGTTATAAGCAAAAAAAAAAAAAAGGATTTGACTTCTTTGATGCTTCTTCACTTGTTACTAGGATTACCTCTATTTGGATGTTAATAGTGATTGCTTCTGAAAAATCGGAGATTCGACCCAACTACACCCAGAGGGGGGTGATTAAGTGTAAATGCGGATTTAAAATTTAATTAACATGCAACAAGTCACAAGTTAATTATGTTTAGGTGATTAATCAAACACTTCAGTTTATCCTAGCTTGAACAACCGCACTACTGAAAGTAATAACTAAAGCAGTAAACAACACAAAATTGTTCACGGAGAAACCAACGTGGAAAAAATTTCGGGCGCTTTGCCAGTCAAGAATCCACTATAAACTATATTATAAACTTACAAACCACCAGCAAAGTTGACGACACACGCCTTGTTATCTCCTGTCTGAAGTTTGAAGCAGCTCTCCTGAAATGTGTACACGAACACCAATCCTAGCTCTTCTTGCAGTTTATCTCCTATAGATCCACCAAGAACTCCTCGTTCTTGAGTTTGTTCCTTGATCTTCACAGCCAGCCAAGTTGACGACACAATCTTCATGACAGATCCAAGTAAAGAATGGGCACCCGTGTATTTGATTAAAGGTTTTGATGTTTTTAATCGAAAGGGCACATATGATGAATTGATTGAACTTGATGAATGTTTAGCTCTTGAGAGAATAAGTGTTTTCTCTTAAATGTATATTGTTCAATCTCTTGTTCCCGAATGCACAACACCTCCTTTATATGTTGGACGAATATGATAACTTTGGCTAATAAAAATCTCTCTAAATCGCGAATTAGGTCAGGCCGTAAAACTTTCGCTCGAGCGAGGGCCCTGTCGGGGAAGGTCAAGCACTAGATGTTCTGTTTCATCCACTCAAGCATGACTCCCGCGGACATCTAGCGAAAATGCGACGAGTTTCCTTCGTGCTCCAAATTTGGATCCCGAACCCTACGCTATACAACCAACTATGAAACTTTACAATTAAGTCCTTAAACTTTCTAAAATTTTCAAGTTGGTCCTTTTGTTCACAGAATAGCCAATTATAATAATCTAACACTAAAAAAACTCCCCATTTGGCATTCTGTGACAAAATCAATTACAAGGCAAAAATTCAGCCAAAAAAAACTAAGTCCAATTATCATCTGAATGTAGCTTCCACTTTGTTCAACCTGTATCTTGAAATCAAAACTCACACACCCAGTGTAAAAGCACGTGATACAGGAAATAAGCAATAAAGTACTTGGAAGCTTACACGCATAAACAATCAAATAAGCATGCTTGTTTGAGATGCAATATTAATGCTAATCAAAACACCATATACGCATTAATACCACAAAATATCAAAACTCAAACAACTATGCATAAAGTGAAACACAAATGCAATGATAACATGCTCTATATCAGTGCATGATATGCAATGCACATGTAAAGCACAAGCTCCCCCTTACTGCAAACTCACTTGAAGTTAAAAACAGTAGGTAAATGTATCTATGTCTCTCCCCAACAACCCCAAAAGACATATATATATATAATGAAAGCACAATAATGTCTTAAACATAGTATCTATGTCTCTCCCCAACGACCTCAAACGACATAAGACATAAGTATGTATGTCATATCAATGAAAATCACGTCAAATGTCAAACAATATCTATGTCTCTCCCCAACGACCCCAACAGACATATATCAAAAGCGTACATATGAATAAGTAACCAATTATTTATGTCTCATCCCATCGACCCTAAAAGACAAGCATGCATATGATAATGTAGCTGCTCAAGGACACATGCCAAAATTAAATAAATCTCCCCCTCACTATAAAATCTCTTTCCCTTTTTTTCACAAATGGTGAAGGGAAAAGATAACCAAGGCAAGGCAATGGGAGATAACAGCAAAGCAAATAGCGTAAAGAACAGCCCAAAGAAATGAAGCAAAATCACTTCATAAATAACTAGAGTTTGGTACAAAATGAGTGAATACATCAAAAACCTACCACAACTCTAGTAAAGCAAAAAAGAATCAGATTCCACTACTAGATATCTAGCCCTAAACTACGAAGCTAGAGCGTCATCCTCATCAGTAGCATCAGAATCATCACTCCCCGCATCCCAATGATCACACATCTATCCCAGATGGTGCTGAAGATATGCCACATCTCCCCGTAAGTTAGTGAAATCAGCCGAGTCTGAGTCATCTCGGCTAGCAACCGAGCCTGCTGGCTAACCAAAATAGACATCTGGCCTATCAAGGCGGCCATGGAGTCAACCAAAGAAGAAGCAAGAGGGGCTGGAGTAGAAGAAGAGGATGAGATATCAGAAGGAGGGACGGTCGAAGGACCACTAAGAAGATCACCTATAGGATCAACCGGCGCTGCAGAATCAGCAGGTTCGGCCGGAGAAAAAGCAGAAGCAAAAGCAGAAGTAGAAGCAGAAGCAGAAGGAGCATGAGATCGACTCTGTGACATGGTCGCATGACCAATATGATGACCTATGTGACAAGAAGGACCCTCGGGAAAAGTGACACCAAGGGCCATGACCAGACAGTGTATAAGACAAGCATAAGACAGACCTATCCTACGGCTAGGGTCGCGAAAAAATGCAGAATATGCTGACAAAGGAAAGTAAGAAGGTCAATGAAATCACCATGCACAAGAGCATAGAGAAATCTAGCCCGATCGGACGGTAGAGAAAAAGTATGTCCGACTGGCCATAGGTTCATGCACAAAATGCGCAACAGAACCTGGCGATCAGTATGCAGTGATCCAGTGCGAACCGCAGTGGACCCCCCTAAATACGGAGTGTCAAACAGAGTGGAATACACAAAAGTATCAGAAGGACCGGTCTCGACTGAAAGATAAGGATATATGGGGTGAAGAACCTTAGGAATATGCAGAGACTTGGCGAGAACATCGGGTGTAATCTTAAGGGTACGACCTCTAAGGTAGACTCTGAAAGCAGTATCATGGACCTCGTGAATGTTCGGGTAGAACTCACGAACCAAGAGACTCGATGGAGTAACCAACCCGGTCAACAAAGAATCCCAGCCCCGAGAAGTAAATATCGGGAGGAAGATCAGAAAGGATTACCTCATGCTCCACTAAGATAGGGCGGCGTGAGAACTGGGAAGTGAATACCTCAAAAGCAGTAGAGGATAAAAATCGGGCTCGGCTGAAGGAAGATGAACCACTGCCCTGCTGCGCTGCGGTCCTAGATCTCTTCGGCGGCATCTGTGAAATGGTTGTAGAACAAACATGTCAAGAGATGCAACGAAGAAGGAGATAGACCACAAGATACAGCAACACACTCAAATGCAAAGAAATGCGTGAAATGATACACCATGGAGGCATGTTCGCAAAATGATGTAAAAATGTCAAATATGTCATGAAATGACCAAAACGTGCAAAGCGTGACGTGGTGCAGCGACATCAAGGCACCGCGACGCAGTGTGACTTTCATGTCACGATGCAAAATTCAATACAGATCAACTCAAAAATGAGACATAGGAGGATAAACATGATCACGGCATGAAGTATGACTCGTGTGTGCAAAATTGTTGCCAAAATCACACGAAAATCCCAATGAGGCATTTTAACGAACATGTGGCGGGCACTATAAAAATGTGATGTACAGAGCAATTCAAGCCCAACCAAGCTAAACCAATCACCCACAATGCATAACCTATATCCGAACATCGAATTTGATAACAAATATCACAAAAAAGGAGCAAAAATGGGTACCAAATCCATGCCCAAAGTCATGAACTCGAAATTTGAAATCAATGTCAAAAACGAATCAAAACGTGTTATAAATGGTGCAAACCCAATCAACACATCATATATGAATCCAAATGCATCAATGTACGAAAGAAATTATGCTAAAGATCAATCAAAGCACGAAATCCCCAAAAATTTCGAAAACTACGATTTTGGGTTTTACCTTTGAAATTCGACGAAATGGATGACATTTTTGATGTTAATGAACTTCAAAATGGATGCACAACCTTCGAAATATATTATAATGCAAAAAAGTGATAGTGGTGGAATCGAGTTGACAGAAAAAAGTCATGAAAAATGGCGAAAATGAGGCTCCAGTCGCGTAATATAAATAGACTTCGCTCGAGTGAGAGTCTAGCGAAGGTCGACCGAAAGTAATCTGTAAATGTCGCTCGACCGCTAGTCAAGCGAAATACGAGTGAAAATTCAAATTTCAAAAATAGCACCAGACTTTTGAAATATTCATTTTTAAGCACAGTTTTCAAATATTGAGCACATTTTCCAAGACTTTCAAAACTAGCGATTTTTCTTTCAAAAACAATATAGCATGCACTTCAACATGTTGGTCAACGAAAAAATGCAGTTGATCACAAATATGGAAAATTTAAGAACGCAAGTGCTACCCCCACACACATGAAACAAATTTGACTGGAGTAAATTGTATATGTGACTCAAGTGTGTAATGTGTCACTATTTCCAAATAAAACAGACTCCAAACTTTAAATTTGTGAGAAGAGACAGGGAAAATCACTATCAATAGCTCTATTCCCCTACTTATGAAAGTCAAACTTTTTAGCACATTAGGACCTATACATGAAGTTCGTTTGCTAATATGTCAATTATTGCTCCCCCTATCTTTGAGCATATATATGCTCAAAATTTATTTATTTTCAATAGCTCATAATTTTTCATGTTAAGTGCAAGTTCTAATTCATTGAGCAACTAAGATGACTCATGTAGCGAGCGTTAGGTCGGTTATCCAAAGTCAGATGACCATAGGCACCAGGTATAGAGATACCCTTCAAACTTAATTGCTCGAGTCAAATAGCCTCGAAGAAGAACATTAAGATATGAGTGTAACAATTTTACAAATAGGGGGTATGAATATAAACTAAGGTCTAACCAAATAGTCAATTCATGTTCAGAGTCACCCTATCAACAAGTGACACCCATCTCAAATCTCACATATGCGGTCTAGACCTATTTACATAGTCATAATGTGTGCAGTGCAGGGTGTACATGACGAAATATATACCAAATACTCCACAAAAATTCAAAGTCATGTGATCAGAATTGAACTATTTATCTAATCAATGAATATTCGATCACAGCGTGCATTATCAAGTATAACGCACATAATGCAGTAGTCCACACAAACGATTTTTTTTTGTTTTTCAATTTTTCAATGTTTTTGGATTTTTCATATATCAAAAAACATTAAAAGCACACAAAACAAAAACAAAAACAAAATATCAAGCACTCAAAAATACACAAGAAAAAACAAAATACACAAAAGCAAGTAAAACACTCATGATGTAGAATGAATGCAACAATGCATATATGATATGTTCAATGCGTGCAGATCCCCAAGAATGGGATCAATGGGGTACATAAGCACCAGTGACGTATCCATGATCGAGAACAGATTTCTTGACCCACGTCTTCCTAGTATTCGAGGTAGAATTAGTCAATTTAGAGATCATCTCAGTCAATTGAACAACCTGATTGGAAAGATAATTGACCTGACTAGGAATATCCTGATTTCTCTCTCTACGCACAAACTGACGACACATCGGTCTAATGTGACCCAAAGCTCCACAGTGATGGCATGTAGGTATAAACCTAGGCCCAAACATGTGAGGTGACTGATAATGATTTTGAGGACCATAATTCCTACAAGACCTACGAATCATCTGTCCCTTACCTTTAAGATCAGGATTTTTAGCAAAGTGTGGCTGAGTGGAAGCCGGAATGAAAGAAGTCCTAGAGGTACTAGCAGCATGTGATCTGTTCTTATCATAATCTAGACCTCGTCTATCACCTACAGACTTGTTTATACCTAAGATGTTATCTAGCTTCTTAGTCCCACTAGACAAAGCCTCGAGTTGTGAGTTGGATTTTTCTAGATCACTCGTGAGGGTCTTAACAGTCAACTCACTCAAGTTTTTGGCAGAGTCTTGAAGTTCACTAGCTAACTTCTCTTTCTTTCGTTCTAAAAAATCAAGCTTCTTAAGAAGGGCAATGTTTGACTTCTTAATTTTAAAACTCTCCTCATATAACTCCTGATACACTGCTCGAATATCACTCTCCATATTCGAGTCATCAGTACAGTTCTCACTAGAGTCATTAGACACATCCTGCTTATTATACTAATCAGGTCCACTCTCTACCTGAGACACGAAGGCCATATACTTTCCTACTTTCTCACCATCTGATTGCACACTAGGATCACTATCACTAGAATCATCATTAGACAGTGCAACAACTAAGGCTTTACCTTTATCTCTCGTGGAGCTCCTCTTAAGATTAAGACATTAATTCCTATAGTGCCCAATCCCCTGACACTCATGACATCTAACAACTGGAGCTCACTACTAGACACTTTACCACTGCTTCTATCATGTCTCTCTCTCTGAAACTTCCTAGGTGGACTTCTCTTCCTAGGCTGTAGTTTCTGTCTATTTCTAAAGGCTTGATTAAATTTCTTAACAAAGTAGGCTATTTCCTCACTTTTAAGAGGTTTACCATCACTAGACTCTAAACCTTCTTCCCTACGGGTGTTCAAGGCGATAGACTTTTGTTTCTTAGGCTGTGCTAAGGTCAATTCATAGGTTTGAAGAGATCCTACGAGTTCTTCTATCTTAATATTATCAAGGTCCTTGTTTTCTTCAATAGCAGTTACCTTAGGCCTAAACCTTTCAGGTAGGTATCTAAGAACCTTACGAACGATTTTATCCTCGGGGATCCTTTCACCTAGATTAAAGTTAGAGTTCACACTATCGTCAACTTAGCGTAGAACTCATCAAACCTCTTATCATCATTCATCTTAAGTTCCTCAAACCTAGATGTCAACATTTGTAATTTAGAGCTTTTCACAGTTTTAGTACCCTCTTGGGTTGTCTCCAAAACATCCCAAACTTCCTTAGTAGTCTCACACATAGACACTCTCCTAAACTCCTCAGGAGATACAGCTATAAACAAAGCATGCAGACCCTTACTATTCCAATTACATTCAAATAATTCCTCTTTTGTCCAAATGGAAATATCAGTAGGAGTAACAACTCCTGACACAGTATTAGAGGGAGCAGACCAGCCATTTTGAGCACAAAGCCAAACATGCTCATCTAAAGACTTAAGGAAGGCTCTCATCCTAACTTTCCAATAAGCATAATTAGAACCATCAAAGTCAGGCGGTATAGAAAGTGATTGACTCATCTAGACTAACAATTATGGGTCACGAATCGAATTTAAGCTCTGATACCACTTGAAAAATCGGATATTCTACCCAACTACACCTAGATGAGGGGTGATTAGGTGTAAACGCGGAATTAAAATTTAATTAACATGAAACAAGTCACAAGTTAATTATGTCTAGGTGATTAATCAAACACTTCAGTTTATCCTAACTTGAACTACCACACTAATGAAAGTAATAACTGAAGCAGTAAACAACACAAAATTGTTCATGGAGAAACCCAACTTGGGAAAAACTCCGGGCGCTTTGCCAGTCAAGAATCCACTATAAACTATATTATAAACCTACAGACCACCAGCAAAGTTGACGACACAAGCCTTGTGATCTTCTGTATGAAGTTTGAAGCAGCTCTCCTGAAATGTGCACACGAACACCAATCCTAACTCTTTTTGCAGTTTATCTCCTGTAGTTCCACCAAGAACTCCTCGTTCTTAAGTTTCTTCCTTGATCTTCGCAGCCTGCCAAGTTGACGATACAATCTTCCTAACAGATCCAAGTAAAGAATGGGCACTAGTGTATTTGATTGAAGGTTTTGATGTTTTCAATCCAAAGGACGCATATGATGAATTGATTGAACTTGATGAAAGTTTAGCTCTTGAGAGAATAAGTGTTTTCTCTTGAATGTATATTGCTCAATCTCTTGTTCCCGAATGCGCAACGCCCCCTTTTATATATTGGACGAATATGATAACTTTGACCAATAAAAATATTGTGAAATAGCGAGTTAAGTCAGGCCGTAAAATCGTCGCTCGAGCGAGGGCCTTGTTGCACGAGCGACAGGTGGGCGAAGGTCGAGTACTGGATGTTCTGTTTCATCCGCTAGAGCATGACTCCTGCGAGCATCTAGCGAAAATGCAGTGAGTTTCCTTTGTGTTCCAAACTTGGATCCCAAATCCTACGCTATACAACCAACTATGAAACTTTTCAATTAAGTCCCTAAACTTTCTAAAATATTCAAGTTAGTCATTTTGTTCACAGAATAGCCAATTACAATAATCTAACACTAACAGCTTCATTATATGATCTTATTATACATCAATTGGATGTCAAAACTGCATTTTTAAATGGAGACTTAGAAGAGAAGATTTATATATATACCAAAATGAGGAATTTGTTGTAGAAAGCATTGATGATAAAATATGTAGACTTAAAAAATCTATTTATTGCCTTAAACAAGCTTCTTAAGCAATGGCACAAAAAATTTAATACGATTTTGACCAATTTGAAAATAATTGCGGTGTGATAATTTGCTTATATGTTGATGATATGCTAATGATTAGAACTAGTTTAGATGTGGTTAATAAAACTAATCAATTTATGAAAAATCACTTTGAAATGAAAATTTTGGGTCTCTATACTTATACATGAATTCAATTATCTCTAAATAAATTATGGGCATATAAGAATGCATAAAATCATCAAACAACGATTTCATAAATCATAACAAACCTCTATCATTATGGACCATATGTTGCTTATTTTCATGGCTAATGTACAGTGAATCTCCCAAAAGCAATATAAACGAAAAACAGGTTGTAATAGTGATCTAACATAAAAAATAAGAAATAAAATAATAAAGAAATACCTGAAGACAAGTATCAAACAAAATGAGCACTTAATTAATTAAATAGTTGACAAGATTTTATCAAATTCCTAACCACAAAGGATTTAGCCTCTCATGGTTTAATCTAAAAAATACAAGATTAAAAATAAATACATTACCCAAGTAATTTATAATAATATTTGAAACAATCCTTAATTTTGAGTTTCTTTAACGATCTCTGATGGAACCTTTTTCTTCTTCCAAATCATCCAAGCCTGCAAGTATTTCTTGTAGCTCCTACGAAGTTAATGTCTTATGATGTGGAATTCCTCTCTATGAAAGTCGTGTCAGTCAAATACTTAAATTGCCCTTATTAGGAAACAAAAAATCAAGATTTTAGGTCTAGTTTGTACGTCATCACATCGGGGCACCCCGACTGGCAGATAGAGGCAAATAGGTCCTTCTTGTGCCAAAATTCCTCCTAGGACGGTCACCCAATTATGTCCAACTTCAAGTTTTGACTGTCAGACTTCAAATACACATAACGTTTGACTCATAATTCTGAAGTTCGATCATTCTTTGCACTGAACTTCAAATTTGATTATCCTTCATGTTTATACATTATTTTCCAGAGTGAATTGTTCTAATTGTTACTGAACTTTACCCCATGCTTCTATAAGGCCACTGAACTTTAAAAATCATCTAATTCATCACGAAACTTCCCAAAAGATTTCCACGGGATCACTGAACTTAAAAAATCTTCTCATTCATCACTAAATTTTGCAAAAAATTTCCCAGAAATCACTAAATTAGTGATCATGGGAAACTTTTTGCAAAATTCAGTGACCCCGTGAGAATTTTTTACAAAGTTTAGACATGAATAGAGTGATTTTTAAAGTTCAGTAACCCCATGTAAACCTTTTGAAAAGTTCAGTGATGAGTTAAGTGATTTTTAAAGTTCAGTGACCTTGTGGAAACATGATGTAAAGTTCAGTGACTATTTAGACAATTCACTCTTATTTTCCATGTAGAGATCTGTATACCAAAATTTGTACACTAATTTCTTCACATGCTCCCCAGGTAGGTTCCTCATTTTGCCTCTTTTTGCCTACAATTTTCTTTCCTTTGCATCAATCATCTTCAAATTTGGGGTTTAACCTACAAATACAAACCCACCCTACTAATCCAATATTATTTAGTTTTAAGAGTTTAGTAAGTGATTAAAATACACTTATTATCCATTGTCAATGTATATTGCACCATGAGCTTACACAATGAAAATATACAAAAACACATTCAATTTATTTGCCATGGAAAATAATCAAGTGTATTTTGTAAAAATGATCAACAAAATGACATAATAAGAAAGTTAATTGATTGAAAGAATAAGGGAAGAATCCCATACATCAGTGTAAACTAAATATAAGAGGCTACCTTTGAAGTAGAATTTCTAAAAGGTGATTTATAACTTTTGTTACATTGACAATAATCACATAATGTAGAACTAGTTGGGCTTGATGTGATTGAGAGATTATTGTGAGACACTACACGACTAAGGATTCTAAAAGCAGGGGGTGTCGTAGATGATCGTGCCAATGGATAAGACTAACTTTGATACTAGTGTATTGATGAGTGTGTTTACTCACAAGTTTTTATCATACTTTTGACTTAATTACAAGTTAGATTCTATGAGAAGTGAACGTTTTTTATTTGTTTTGTAGAAGTTTGGAGATAGCATTGAAGCAACAAGGAGACGAAAAAATGGAGTGATGACTCAAATAAAGAGAAAAGAGGGGAAAAATGGCAAAATTGTCAAAGTATAAAGGTGTGGCGCCGACTGTTCAGGTGGTGGTGCCGACAGAAGACACAGCGCTGCGGCGCCGTGATATTGGCGCCGCGGCGCCACGTCTATTACCAAAAATTGACGGGATTTTTACTTATTAAAAGGAAAAAACGAATAACCCTAAAGGGAGGAATGAGAGGAGGAGTATAAATAGACTTCTTGAAGATCATTGTTAGGGTTGGACATTTTGGAGAGGCACAAGAACACCAAAGGAGATTTACAATCAATTGGAGGCAGTCAAAGAGAAGTTTGGCAGATTTAACTCAGAAACTCAAGGAGAGAAACACAAAAGGGACTCATCTTTGAATGATTGACAATAACAAGAAAGGATTTTGGTGCATTTTAAAATTATTATCGCTATCTCCTTGTATAATATGAATAGCTAAATTCATTGTTAGGGCGAACATGTAACCTATTTGGGAACCTTTATGTTTTTAAGTCGAGATTCTAGTTTTTTTAAATGGTTTATGTGTTGATTTTATTTATGTTCTCAATGCTTTGAATTTTTTTGGCCAATTATTCAATGATTTCGTGGACAATAATTGCGTAGAGATGCAGATTATTTGTTTAGACCATATAGTAAAATCCGATAAATTGATATAATGTGTAGAGATACCTATGTTGATTATTGCGGTCGTGTGTGAATTTTCAGAACCATGTTTCGTTTAATTAAGATTAATTTGCATGGAGATATGAAATTGACTTAATTAAATAGGCGCAACGAGAACTCGAGAGGGGTAAGTTGAATATATTAGGAGAATTCGACCGAACACTACTTTAGTTATGAATCTTGATGTAAAACGTAAAATTGATCAAATAGGTGAAATGTTTTGCCATAACATTATCTCCATTGTTTAACTTCAATATCGTTTTTGTGCACATCACACTTGAATTTCAAGTTTTTTTTAGATTAAAATCATCATCACACAAAATTTGAGGTTACGTTCATCAAATAGGAATTGAAATTAACTAGATTAGACATTTAAGTATAGTCCTCGTGGGAACGATTATCCGGACTCTTAGGTCCACTTTATTATTTGTTTGATATCGTACACTTGCGATACAAATTTCACAACATGTATGCTTATTTCAATACCAATAGAGTTGTCCTTGAGTTAGGTCACTCATACTCATTATTCTTACTACTTCATCCAGCGAAGAGTGCACTCATTATTAGATCATTCACACAAAGATATTAATGATAAAATTCAGTAGAGGCGTTATTTGTTTTCCAAAATTGAGGTACGTAGACAAGATTTTGTGACGTGGAAGAAACACATAACGCAATATTGCTCTGGTAGTTATTAAAATCTAGATTTTAATCTAAATTAAAGTAATTAATTAATTTTAACCGCATATTTTATGGAATCTACAACTTTTCGACCACACAATTCAACGAATTTTTATCAAAATTTACTAAAAATTGATTTTAATCCCTACCAAACAAAGACTATATAGCTAGAAAGAAATCATGGGAGATGAGATAGTAGAGTTACTCGTGTGAATGATATTGAATCGTGTACCATTGCCAACAATAATGTTGTTAGGTCCTTCATAGGGTTCTTTGAGATTGAGATTATTAGCCAAGTTCGAGGTCATACGATAAGAAGTGTCAATAACAAGTAGTGAAGTGGAGGTATTTGTTGGGAAAATGAGTGATTTGAGTGTAGATAAACATATTAACTAATAAATATAAATAATATACTTCAATAATTTCATAAACATATTAATATGATAACATTATAATTCAACAATAAGAAGAGATGTAGAATGCAAACCTTGGGAGTCACGTTAAGAACGTTTTTCTAAAGTCGTGTTACCTCTCCTTTGTGCGGGTACTTTCGGCGTTACACGACTCCAGAATAAAATCCATGCGGCTCACAATTGGTTCTCCTTTCATGGGCACGACCATAGGGATATAAAAAACGAATCTCTCATCGAATTGCCAAAACTATAAAAATATAATAAAATATATAGATGGTGTATTTTTGTATTCAAGTAGTATTTTTTTATGATGCATTTAACAATAAAATTACCATCCCTTTTATAGGGAAAACCAATCCCCACAATAATGTAAAATTAATTAATTCATAACCTCCGTTCAAATATTTAAGTGTATGTTATATTATAAATTAAGATTTTCATTAGACCAGAAATTGAAAATTAAAAATGTAATAATTTTGAAAGTTGAAAGTTAATAAAATCTCCAACAGTGTCGTTATGTTAACTCGCCATGGTGGTGTGGTTGGCTTCTGGCAGCCTCATTAAATGCTTGAGAGTATGGCAGTCATGTAATATTTATCCCTATTTTTTTTTTTTTTTTTTTTTTTTTGCAAAACAGACATGTAGGAGGTGGATTTCTACCAGAGTTGATGCTTTCCAAGAAGTTGATCACTATTGTTGCTGGAGCTGCCTTGCTCAGATTGATAACAAGATTGCTGAAAAATATTAATAGTGTGTCACTCATATGGGTGACTTGACTCACAAGACATATAAAGAGTTTGAGGGAGTAATTTGAACTTGAAGTTCAAACCTACAACTTTCCATGACCTCCCTTAACTCTTATAGAACCTCCAATTATTGTCTAAGACAAACAAAAGAGGAAATATGGCAACAGAAAATATGTGAGATTCGTATGCAAATCACACGTAAATCAAAAACTCATATTTGGCATGAAAACTCACAAAATTAAGCACTTTGACTGTGTGTAATAATTCCCTTCCAATGTGATCTGTATTAGCATCATTGGAGAACAAGAAAAAAACAAATTTTAGAGTTTGGTAAGCAAGGAGATTCAACCAAACAAAAAGATCTTGAATTCATCTACTAAAGTAAGAATCTTGACTCGAAATTTATGTTAAAAGTTAAAGAATGTTGCAATTTCTTCCATTGGTATTAGAGCCTTAAAGGTTGAATTCTTTGCAGTATTTTTTTGTTTAATATGCAATTACATGTTTCAAATAAGTTATGAATCTTGTATGTTAAATTTTGAAACTTTATGTAGTCTTTATTGCCATCTTTTGATATACATACATACATACATACATATACATACATATATATATCTATCTATATCTATATCTATATCTATCTATCTAAAATTAACAAAATTTTGGAACTATTTATATGATATGCTATAGAGTTTACCTGCAAAATTTCATCAATATTTGCTATTGCAATCCGAAGAAAATTAAAACTCTAGTTGATTTTACAGAAACTTAAAAGTTTACTGCTTTCTGTTATGCAGCATGTTGGATCAAAATCTGAAAACTTAGAAAAATTGAAGAAGACGAAGAATGGAATTTTCCGTCCTCACTCCTTGTTAATATCTTATCGTCCCAAATACGATGTTAATTGTGAAAATTTTAAATTTTGACCACATAAATGAACTCATAATGTCGAAGTTAGTAGTACAAACAAACAAAAAAATGAGCAAGGATTGAAAAGAAGAGTGTACATTGCACTTGTCGTGGTCTGTGTTGGTGTGTTGGTCTGTTTTGGGAAGCGAGTGACATGCCCCTATTAAAAAGGAAAATAATGTTTGACTGGCACATTGGGGGGGGGGGGGGGATTAGGGGTTAAATTGCAATTCTAAAAATTGCAATTTGGTACCTAAAATATTCTTGATTTCTATGTATAATTAAATTAATTTTCAAGTAGTTAACTATATATATATATATATATATATATATATATATATATATTGTATTTAATGATTGAAGAAAATTTGTAAAAAGTATTAAAGATATATTTTTTTAACTTGATTAAATTCTTTTTTTTTTTTTTTTGTAAAATAAAAAAATATTTAACAAGTGGTATTTGCCTAGTGGGAGTAAATTTTGAGATGATCTCACCTTTTATTTTATTTTATTTTTTGTTGAAAATATGTTAGCCTTATCCGTTTGTTAACAATTTTTTGAAATTGCATTTAAGTTGAAAAAAAATACGATTTTAGTGTCAAATTTTTTCTGATATCAAATAATGTTACCTTCCCACATTCTTGAGTGTTGATGGTCTTAATGTAAATTGTGTAATACATTATGACATTCTCGTTTTTCATATATAGTCCGATGTGATTATTTGTGTACATATTTTTAGCATCCTAAGAGAGAATACTAAAAGACTACATGTATAGGATGTGTGAAAAGTTATGTGCTTGTCGAAATTACAAAATGGATTTAAAACATAACCTAATAGAGCATGTGAATATTTTTGGAACATTTTTTTTTTTTTTGGTGATAAGCAGAATATGAAAATTCTGATGCACTTCCCATTTGTTAGGACTTGTTGTAATAGAGACTTATGTGAAGTTAAGAATATGTATAAACTTAAATGATGTGAGTTTTGTTCTTCGATTATATTTGAAATTATTTTCAAACAGAAATAATTTGTGATATATCCTGATACATATTATAATTGGATAAATGTGCATATTTATGCTTTAATTGTATATTATGAAATTGTCTTATTGAGTTACATGATATATGTTAATTCTTAAATTATTATTATAAATGCTAAGGTTAGTAGAATTAGTGATATTCTTATTTAGATCTATTGATTGTCTATTGAGTGATAGTTTGGTGATTGGAAGATTTAGAGAAGATCTCACCTAGAGGCTAGAACTATTTGATCCACCAACTGAATCGGAGTTCCAACTTTGAACGAATTAATGTAAATCTTGGTTGAAACTTATGAAATATTGCATTATGACTTTAAATTTATGATAGTAAAACAACAAAATTACAAATGATGGTTGGAAACATAGTGATCTTTTGACTCTTAGCCAACGTTGAACTATCGTATACATTAATTTGCATTAATGCAAAATGGTAAATGTGCATAAATTGGAATTGATTAAGAATAATCGTCTCTAAAGTCTGATAGATCATGGCATAATTTTTTTTTTTATAATTGTTGACCTTTATAAATGTGATAAGCTAACTGTGACAACATTTGGCACGATAAGTTTTGGATGTACTAGAAGAACGCTATCTTTTAGAGAGCACCAACCACATAATAGAAGATTTGATGTAGAGAATAGAGATCAAGAACTTTGTCAACGAAGGGGAAAATAGATTCTATTGCTTGAGCATTTTGATTTGATAAGTTCTGTTATAGATGATTTTATAATGTAACTGAGTTGGGGTGGTTAATTCAGTGTTGATATTTTTAGCTGGTCACATTTTTTTTCCTGATAAGTAGTAAGTTCAAATTAGTATTTTCTTAATAGTTTGGAACTTTAAGGGTCAATGTAAGTTACAATTGAAGCGCAATTTTTCTTTATTGACACTATCCGTTGTGTTGAGTTAAAGACATACAATTTGGTGTTGCTAAGTTTGAGAACATGCTTGTGCAATAATGTTCTCATTTACATACTTCAGGTCTTAATTATTAAATGAATTATAACAAATACAGAATAGATAAGAATTTGAAAAAGGGGACCAAGAAGAACATATCAGATAGAGAGGACATGAAAGTGGTTTTGTAAATGATTGATATTATAAAGGTTCAAGTGCTTCAACTATAAGGTTTTGAATCACTTAGGTCAAAAATTGTTTAAATTAAAGGATGTTGAATTTGAATATATTCCTCATAGTATTGTATACGAGTCAAACACTATATATTTGATCTTATCTTCTGTGCACAATGGATTCAAGAGTTAGAAACTCACTTTACGTGAGATCAAGATGTGTCTTTAGTCTATTGTCAAGTCTCTGACTTGGTGTAAAATAGAATTATACCAATAATGAAGATAGAATGGAGGTTTATATGATTGATACGTGCAACTTAGTGTTGCAAGGTGGAGAAAAGTGACATACTATTTGATATTGAGATAGTATCAACCACTTCACTAAACTTGATCTCAGTTGTTCTTCTAAGACCTTTCTCTAACTTGAACTTACACATGATAGTTCTATTCGTACTCACGATGGTGGTGTTTATTATGGCTTTTGATATTTGTGTAATGATTTGAGAGTTTAAGTTGTGAAAATAAGTCAAAGACTATAAGAGCTAAACTTTTATATAATTAGTCCATCTGAATTTCAATGCGGACTATGATTAAGAGAGAGAGAGAGAGAGAGAGAGAGATGGAACCTCAATTTTTCATTATCATATATGGATTCATGCATTTTAGTTGTACTTTTGATTTTCATTAGTTAAAGATATTGTATTCATCTACTTTGCTAAAGTGGAGTAGAAAAATAGATTATGAAATGAAAGACATTGAGAACTATTTGATAGTATGAATCTCTATCACGAGAGTTCAATGATCAATGTAATGAAAGAAAAATTCTTATTGAATTGACTATTCATTGTTCATCAAACCTAAATGGTGTAATGGGTAAAAGGAATGGAGTATTATTGAATGTGACAAGTTTTGAAATAATGCAATCTAACTTATGAAATGGGTAAAAGGAATGCAGTATTATTTGAAAACTAGTCTAACTAACTTACTCCAAAGGTATGGACGTTTTGTGCCAATTAATTTTTGAAATAATGCAGCTAATTACAATCTGAAAACTGCCGGAATCTCCTCCGGCCACCACCTTTGATGGCCAAAGACTCCGGCCAACCACCACCAAAACCATCGGACATTAACACCACTAGAAAGACCTCACTATACCCTTCAATTCCCACCCAATATCATGCCTCAAACAGCCTTGAAATTGCTGGAAATTTGGACAAAAATCGCCTGCTCATTTTGCCAAAATCGGCTGACAACTCTTTTTTCGACGACACCCATGCAAAACCCAACATTCCAATTGATTCTCTGCCTTAAGATGCCCTTGTCCATTGTCCCCAACCGTCCCCTATTGCTCAGAATCAATACCAACAAGTGGTAGCTTCGAACAAAGCGAAAACGCAACTTTTTCCGCAAGGTGGTACAAACGACGACCGCAGACCACCACCACTAGCACCTACTCTTCAAGGCGCATCCAATGAGCATATGGGTCTTCCTAAATTTGGCTGAGAAACTGCTGTTTGTTCAGAAATAGGTGACATGTGGTTTTCAAAATTTCGGCCGCAGTGAAGGTTGTTTTTGGTCGAATTTTGGTTTTATTTTGTTGTTTTTTGGGGCTAGAATTTGTGTAGGTATGTTAGGGGTTGATGAGGAGATGGTGTTGATGCAAAAATTCGGTGACCACGGTGGCCTAAAAATGGCCGACAGTCGGCGGTGGGGTGGGACGAGTTATGGGGAGAATGTGAAGTTTATGGGTTATTGCACTTTTTAAAATGTTTGGGCGTATAGTTACAATTTGTTCGATTGTTTTTCTGTTCTTTTCTTTTTGTTTTACTTGAATGGATGGTAAAATCGTCAAAAAATAGTGAAAAGGATGTTCAACACCAAGAAATGATGAAGTTTAGGGCATGAATGCCAAGAAATGAAAGGTAAAAATGGTATACACAATTCACTATAAAAAAGTTGGGACGTTTTGTGCCAATTAGCCTTCTTTCAATGTTAACACCTTTAGAATTGTTTAAGTTTTTGACAAGTAGATAACAAATATGAGTTATTTTAGACTCATTATCGACTATGTAAGCTCTTGATTTTTTTCAAATGAGTTTGGAACACACAAGTCTATTAAGAACACGATATATCTCTATGAGATACACATAATATTCCAAAGGGTACTTTTTCATAAGTAAAATTTTTGGATGGATATTGAGTCACAAAATGTGACATTTGATATTTTTCCTAGTGAGGGAGAAATGTTTGGAGAATATTAGTGAAATTAATATTGTTTGTATTGGTGAATTAATTTAACTACATGGGCGTTGTTTTAAGCTTCTGATTCTAGTGAGAATAATTTGTTTTCGAGCGTGAGCAATTTAATTTCGATTATGATTATTTCAATTATTATTGAGTCAGAAAGCCTCTTACTTATATGAGTACAAAAAGGGAAAATTGAGGAAAGTGATGTAAGTATATATGAAATATTAAAATCCAGCCAAATCTGGGATGTTATAGAAGTTCTAATTGGACATTAAGTTTACTGAGATCATTTAGGTTTTTGAAAACTAAGTGGAAGACTAATAAGTTGATGATTAGATAAAGTTCATTTTTTTGGGAAAAAACGTATGCTCAATAAGAGTGTATTGAAAAATAAACTTTTTTTTTTAATGATAATGAGATTCACTTTTGTATGTCAATGGTAGCCATACTAGTGTATTTAAATTTAGAGTTATTCTAAATTAACCTAGAGATTGTATTTTTATTCTCAATTGAGAATTGATTGAAGAAATCCACATGAATTTACTTGTAGATTTCATGTTAAAGGCTTTTTAGTATTGTCATAACTTTATAGTTACACTCATAATATAATACAATCATCTTGATAGTGGTATTTGAATTTTAATAGGATTTAAATCTCATGCAAAATTTCATAATGTGGATAAAGATAACTGTATTTATGAAAATGTATGATGATATAAATTGTAATTGTAATTTTGGTATTGATGACATTGAATTAGCTAAACATGAGGAGCGGTATGCTATTACCATTTTGAAATGATTATCTTTAATCTTTGAGACGAATGACATATGTTTAGCAAATTGTATACTTTGTATTAAAAGATTATTCTAGTCTTCTTGCTTTGTCACAAGAGTTGTATACTATAAAGATTATAGAATGTTTCTAACTTTAAATTCCTACTCTATTGATACATCTATATTGAAAGGCGGTCATATAAGTCTTCATATATCTTCAAGGATTACATAAGTGTACACAGAAATGTCCAAAGAACAATGTTTAGTACGATCAGGAGTTAGAAGTATAATATGATGTATACTTGTCCTAATATTTGTCATTTCATGGATCTAGATAGTATGTATCAATATTACCCTTGGAAATAAAATTGTCATACCTAAAAGGTGCTACTGTTAATTATTGTATTTGTTGTTGAGGAAATAAATTGTGTTGGAATAGATATACAGATGTTGACTAAGGATGAGGTAATTAAACTTGTGCACTCCTGTTGTATAGAGTAGTAAGAAGTATATCTTGTAGTGTATATCTTTGCAGTTGAAGAAACTATTTTGTATAGATGTATTGAGTATCCAATGATATTGGTTGAGAACATAAGATCCATGATAGTTATAAAACTATCTTATGTGTTAAGAATTTTAAATATCATGATGGAACCAAACACTTGATGGTATTTATGTGAGAGACATTAGCAAAAAAATCTGCACTCATGATAATATGTAGTCATTATACTCTGAAAATATTTAGATACATACTCGTTAATAATGTCAAATCTCTAGAATTGTGTAGAATATGATATTTTGTGTATAAAAAAAAAAAAAAAAACTCTTAATTGAGTTTTATATGCCCATAGACGAACAATTTTTATTTCATGTGTAATTTAGTGTTGGAATTATGAGTTAATAATTTGTATAGACATATAAAGTATGTCAAACAAGTTACGATTGGCTCACTCACACGAGAAGTCGCCTCGGATGATTTTGAGATGTACTAGGATGAGATAAAGTTCTAGTATTGTGTACATGATCCGATCACCTTGATGAAAAAGTAATCGAAATGGATTTTTGCTATTCATTAAACCAGTTTAGTAACCAAATCAAGTTCTCAGTTTGAGATTGCTTGGAGGAATAAACATAAAGAACTCTCAAGTTATGTATAGGCAAATACTTGAACTAGTATCTGTATGATATTATTTCATTTTTAAAGAATCTGGCATATACCCTAAGTGAGGAAAAAATGTTGTGGCTCATGTGCTTTAACGACTAATATTGGTTAAATGAGTGATGGATCCATTTTTTTTTCTAATTTTGTAAGACATTGAGGTTTATATAACCTTATATCTACCCTAGTGACTTTTGATTGTTTCTCGAGATTTTATTTCGGTGTTACTACTTTAACATATTACCAATAATTAATATTGATTCAGTTTGATCAGACATGTCTAGAAAATCAGCTGATTTAAAACTAAAAGATTCGAGTAGGAAAAGAAAACTATTTTAAACTAACATTTCTATTTGTATTCATCGGCGGGATAAATGTTTAAAATATTTAGGGTATACAACACAATTGTGAAAACAATGATATAATATGAAAATACTTGACTTAATGTTGAAAAATTAGTTTGGGGGTATAGCAACCTCGAACTAATGTCTACAGCAAAGAAGAGAGGAAAGATGACAAGAGAAAATACATGAAATTTGTATGAAAAATCAAACATAAATTGAAAAATGTTTAGAACGTCATATTTGGCATGAAAACTCACAAAGTTAGGCACTTAAGTTATGGATAATAATCTACTTCCACTGTGATCGAGATTGAGACCATTCGAGAACAAGAAAGTGCAAATTTTGGAGTTTGGCGAGCAAGGTGATTCAATCAAACAAAAATGTCTAAAAATTTATCTATTCAAGCAAGAATCTTGATCTGTAATTTATGCTAAAAAAATGCTGCAATTTCTTTAAGAGACTTTAATTGGTTGTAACGAGAAGTGTAGGTAGTGATGCCAATAGAGTGGCAAGTTGTTGTAAATTTACTTATACATGCATAGTGAAATTTAAAATAATTTCAATTTCCACTGAAAATCTTCTTTGTGTTTAGATAGAAATTATGATAAGAATTGTATCTTTAGTAAATTTTGCATATTTCTTCGACAATCTTGGAATTCGAACAATCATGATCACCGCACACCACAATTGTTAATTGTCCAGCCTCCAATACTAATCAATACAAGAGAATAAGAATGAAAGATTAGGGTTTCTTTTTTCTTATGCTAGTAAGATTATGAATGTATGATATGATGTCTCAAAACCTAACAATTTATTAATAGAAGTTTAAGTGGGCTGACCCAACCATTAAACATGCCTCAATATTTAATTAATCTAGCTAATTAAACTTGGACCATAAGTTAATTAATCTAAATACATTTTGTAATTTATCGTTAATTTACTAAGATTAATTAATTCACATTTATTATCCCAGATTGACGTTTATTAATGTCTCAAGGTAATACATGTAATGAGAAATGTCACGTGATCTGACAAATTTAAATTTGTTCGTTTACCATAAAATTATATTCCTTTCAACAGTATAATCCAATCAATTACGAGATACGAATGTGTGTCAATCTCTATTATCGATCATATCTGTCATCCTACATAAGTCAATATTAGTCGAAAACACTTTTCGAATTATGAACACCTTGGTCAAGGATTTCGGTATCAACTTAAATGAATGAAACATATATCATAATCTCTTACTATCTAAGAGTGATGAATCATTCATTAATTATTCACAATCTTTATATGATTCTTGACATATCCGTATGATGTTATATTAGTGACTTTTGGCATAATAACATCCAACATCACCAACATGTAACTGTCCTCATATCCTTTACTATGACGAACTCAAGTTAAAGAACCAAATCCACTACCAAATGTTAGAAATTAATCATTAATGCTCAAATAGTTATTTATGTGAAATCTCTCCAGTGTGTCTCCAATGTTTTATTCTTATAACAAAATGTTCACGTGTCCATTTAAATATCACTACATTTTAGCCTGTGAAATTGACTACTCACTTCATTTGTATTACAATTATTTGTAGCTTGTTAATCATAATGAGTTGAATAGTGAGAAACAAAATATTCAACTCATTATGATTAACAAGCTACTAAGTCTTAAATATACGAGCTCTATTAATATAATTTATTAAAATAGTAATTTAATTAAATAATAGACCTCTCATAAATAAAATTCATTAATAATATTAAAAGTGTTTATAACCTAAATCTATTGGACCTATGACATAATACCTACAAACTCTTACTTTCACTAGATGTGATCACTTATGTATTTTATACCATAAGAGTTCACATGACGATCATGTTTATACTGTAACAATTCTGTCAATGGATCTGCAATATTATCACATGTGAAAATTCGTTCTTTTTTTTACGTTCTTTCTTTATATTATCTCCAGGAACAGGAAAACTAAATTCCAAGGAATCCAAAAAATGGAACAATTGGATCTATGAAATGATTCCGTCTTAACACATATTTAGATAATTGATGAGACCTTAGTTCATTCGCTTGCACGATGCCTCCATTGTTAGTACAATACAGAGGAATATGATCAATAATGTTAGGAATTACTCTAAGTTCATTAATGAATTTCTTGATCCAGATCACAACTTTCTTGATCCAAGTTCTACTATTAAATTGTTTTATTTATAACCTTTCTAACTAACCACTCTATTATTAAAAGTAAACACATATCCAAATTGATATTTGCTATGACCCTAGCCTGACTGGAAGGTTACATCAATGTATCTATAAACCCTCAATTCATCTTTTCCATATAAAACTTCTTAAGATTTTATCTATATAGATTTTGATTAGTTAAGCAATCTTCTAGATCTATCTATATAGATCTAGTTGCTTCTCCCAAATTTTTAATGGAGAAATTCTTTGACAATTATAATTTCACCAGTAGAAGCATAGGAATGTCATTTCCTATTAATACTATGTCATCTAAATATAATTTAAGAATACGACAGCACTCCAACTTTTCTTCTTGTAAATACATGGTTCATCTTCCTTTTTGATAAAATCAATCTTTTTTTTATTGTCTCATCAAAATGAAGATTCCATCTCTTAGAGGTTTGCTGAATCTATGGATTGGTTAAACTTCCATACCCTTTTAACATCTTTGTATTCAAAACTTTCGAGTTGTATCATGTACATTTCCTCTTGCAAGTTTCCATTAAGGAATGCAATTTTGACATCCATATCTCATAGTTAGGGTATGCAGCTATTGCAAACAAAATTCTAATGGACTTAAGTATGGCTACAGGTGAAATTGTTTCATCAAAGTTAACTTTTTATCTTTGTTTATAACATTTTGTTACTTGTTACTACCATTTCTTTGTATGTAATGATGTTTCCATAAATGTTGACCTTTTTTTGTAAATTCATTTGCAGCCTATGGTTTTTGTTTCATTAGGTGGGTCGACCAAGGTCCAAACTTTATTTGCATACATCAAGTTCATTTTGAATTTCATAGTTTCCTGTCATCTCTTTGATTCAACACTTGACTTTATTTATTTGTAACTAGTAGGTTCATCATCCTCGATTAGTAATGCGTTATTAGTAATCGTGAATTTACCTTTTGAGAGGTCAACTGATCATACTAGTCTTACACAAAATCGGAGTGTCCTCAAGAGTCCTTACTTCCTGACCAAGAATTTTTCCTTCAACTGGTATGGGACTAGACTTAAGTTTATCTACTTGGTCAACTACATTTGTGGACTCTTGACCCTCTTCAAGTTATGATTTTCTCACATTGTTCTATCTTATAAGGAACTCTTTCTCTAGAAAGACGACGTATCTTGCGACAAAAACTTTCTTCTTAACGAGATTATAGAACTGATATCTAATTGTCTCTTTTGGATCTTTCACAAATATACATTTTTTGAACTCATGCTCCAACTTATCCAATTGAGTGCGCTTTGCATAAGCATCACATCACAAACTTTAATATGAGACAAGTTGGGCTTTTTTCCTTTCTATAACTTGTATGGAGTTTTATTAGCCGATTTAGATGGGACACAATTTAGTATGTAACATGCAACAATTAGCGCATGAGTCGAAAATGATTTTGGAAGGTTTGCATGGATCATCATTGATCGCACCGTATCTAACAGTGTGCGACTCCTCCTTTCAGATACACCATTATGTTGTGGTGTATGTGGCGGAGTTCATTACAAGAAAATCACATGCTCCTTTAGATAATCTAAAAATTCTCCACCACAATTAGATCTTAGTGTGAGAATACCTTTATATAATTGTTTCTCTACTTCTAGTTTAAATTTCTTGAACTTTTCAAGAGTTTCATACTTGAATTTCATCAAGTATACATTAACCATATCTTGAATGGTCATCAATAAATGTGATAAAGTAAGAGAAACCTCTTTTAAGAATAATTGACACAGATCCACGCATATTAGTTGTATTAGGCCCAGTAATTATACAATTCTTTCTCCGTTTCAAGAAAATGGGATTTGGTCATCTTACAGACATGATTCGTATTTGTTAAATGATTCAAAATCAGTTGACCTTAAATATATGTAATTTGGAATTACGTTTTTTATTTGTGTAACAAGTCTACAATGCTAGATATAGGTATCATTTAGGTTATCAATTTTATGTTTTTAAATTTCTATACCCATTATAAAATACTTATTATCTAGAATATAAATGTCATTTTGTAATTTATCATAACCATAAAATATCTTATCAAGATAATAGGAACACCAATAGTCATTAACATTAATTAATAAAACATATCCAAACATGAAATTAAATTAATGTTTTTGGTAATGGTGAGAAAAAAATAACATTTTTGTAATTCTAATACTAAGCCGTAAGGTAATGGCAATAAGTATGTTCTTACAGGTAACGTAGCAACCCTTGCTCTATTTCCAACATGGAGTCAACTTCTCCTTCTTGTAGTGGTCTACTTCCTTTTGGTTTTTGCAGATTTATACAAATATGATATCCATGTCTGGCAACTAATACCTAATAAGTAAATGAAGCATACATGAGCATCGTAGTTTATCTTCCAATGACCTTTTATTTCACGATGATATCAAGGGTCATCAAACTTTATAATGTTCTTATTTGCTTTAACTGCCTTAGCTATCTTAAATTCTTTCTAAAAATCTCATTTAGACTTCCTACTAGTGCCCTTAGAGAAGTCAATGGCCAAGACTTGCCCAATACTAACTTCGATGTTGGGCATAACAATTTTAAGCATGTTCAACACTAATGGAGTGTGCACTCGAGTTTATTCATATTTAAAATTCATAATAAATCATGAATAACTCTCTAGCAAAGATTGCAGAACCAAGTTTATACTTTGTTCATGATCCATGATTGAATTTAATTGAGATAACTTATTAATATAGCCAATGATTTTCAGTATAAGAACACTGACTAAAGATCATTCTGCCATTTTATACCAATATAGTAGATTGGAAGTCTCTATCTTTCCACATGTGATTGTTCATCATTCAACTCCTTAAGATAAAAAATCATCGTGTTAGCATCCATACCCTTACGTTGCTTTTGTAACTTATGTGACATAGTTATAATCATCACACATGTTGTAGAATTATCATCGTCACTATATTTTTATAAGAAGCCACATCTTGCTCAGTTAAGTCATCAATCGGTGTCTCTAGAAAGAATTGTTCAAGTACATAACCAATATTTTCATGCATGAGAACAATCTGAGATTGCGATGCCAACAATTTAGCTCGATCAATTTATTGGCATCCAGTATGCCTCTTAAATCCATATAGTTGCTAATGATTCAAAAATGTAAACGATGAAACTAAAAGAATTAATATGTACAACAATATATCACTTAATTTAACATGGTGTGTCATTAAATTAAAAGTTGATCCTGATGTTTAATATAAACTTATGATCATCTCACATGAATTGGTGGAATCCATACTTGACTCCTAGTAGACTGGGATCCTATTTATTATATTAAAATCTTAAGTGTACTTAACAAACCTTATTAAAAATTTAAAATACTTGGGTAGATACTATTTTTAATTGTATCTCCATACAACTCTCAGATCATTAAGATGACAACTATTTATCTTCATACATCTTATGTTTTAGCTTAATATACATCTAGAATTTATTTTCTTGAGTGTATTCAACAAAAGATAAATTTTAATTAAATCAAACCCATCATTCATAAATATTTAATACTATAAAGTGTCAAGAATATATCTAATGGACCAGCCTTAAGTGTACTCAACAAGCAAGCTGAGATCGATTTATGACTCATTTTTTCACAATAATGATGGAAGGTGAATAATAATTGTGACTTAATATTTTAACGAGGGATTTTATCATGTAGATATCTCATCATAATAATTATACATATTTTGTCATACATCTAACATGCAAATAAACTATATGTAATAGTGTGTGAGATTATGAACTTCTACTAATTTGTCTTTATGAGTCAAAGGAAAAACTAGTTGATCAATTCCTATGGGGTACAACGTTGGCTCATACAATGCTGAATTTCGATGGTCTCCACCTCTTCATACATCTTCAAATAGTCCAGCAACCTGTATCCAATACTAGTTGACACGAACACGCGGGTCCATAATAATAATAACGGACTTGTATATCCAAAATTAATCAAAAGCTCGCAGACTCAAAACAACCATAATTTAAAAACTAATCATTCAACACATCCACTTGGTCGAGTCTATAATTATCCACTAAATATAAATTCATCACATAAATATATTCCTATCTAATATCTAATATTATATAAAACAATATCTCAAATTCATAGTAATTAAAATCGTCTAAACTAATTTAGACAAATGGAACAAAATATTTAATTAATTAATTAAATCAGTTATTTTAATTTGTGAGTTTATTTAATTTAAATCAAAATTTAATTAAGTAACAAATTATAGTCTAACTCTAATTCTAAAAAAAAAATGTTGGAAGGGTATTATAATTAAATAGCAAATTAGAGTCTAACTCTAATTACAAAACGTAGGGCTGGTTAATTAAATTAAAATCAAAATTTAATTAAATACCAAATAAAAGTCCAAATCTAATTCACAAATTTTAGAGCAAATTGAATTAATATTTTTATTTAGGATAAAACTCCTAAATAAGATAAAATTCAATTTAGGATCAAAGTTTTAAATTTTAGTTAAATCCAATTTTAACAATAATTAAAAATCTCATGAATTTTAAATAATATTTTAATTTAGGTTAAAATTAAATTTCTTAACAAAATAGAAAATACATGTCAACTTTTTCAAAATCAAATTTAAATACTTCTGTAAAATTGCATTCTAAACCTCTTTTGAAAAATTAGACATTGACCCAAATTTAAAAATTATAAGCAGAACCTTTCAATTTGGTAAGTAGATCCCTCTTTTTAAAATTTGCAAATTGACCCCATCGAAATTGCATGAAGGGGCCTACGATTACATAAATTGCATAGCAAACCCCTATCTCCAAAATCACACAAACCTAAAAACCTTCTTTCTTTTACTCTCTACGACTCCAGCAACAACCAGCATTGTATTTGATGAAGTGAAGGTGGTGTTCCCCGGCTATCATACAGCTGTGGTGCACTACCTGGGATGGAAGCAACGCCATGTTCTACTTCGATTTTCAACAAGTTGCAGTGATGGCGCGCCTTGTTGAGCGCACTGTCACCCATTGCCACCTATGATCGTTGTCGTCTGATGCAATTCAAATTTTCTTAAAAGCTAGAAACTAGAAATATCATCTACCAACCATTGATTGTTCTAAGATCCATAAACAACTTATAAGAAACACGAAGTTGGCTTTGATACCACAGTTGGAAATTTAATTATGCATGCACAACGAAATTTAAAATAATTTTGATTTCCACGAATGATCTTTTTTGTGTTTAGATAGAAATTGTGAGAAGAATTATACCTTTAGTAAATTCTGCAAATTTCTCTAGCAGTCTTAGAACACGAACAATCACAATCTCTACGCACCATTGTTGTCCAATTATTCAGCATTTAATGATAATTTACATAAGGGAGCAAGGATAAGCGATTAGAGCTATATTTTCTTGTGCTAGAAAGATTATGAATGTATGTTATGATTTCTTAAACCCTAACAGTTTATTAATAGAAGTTTAAATAAGCTTGATCCACCCATTAAACATGCTGATTTAATATTTGATTAATCTAATTATATATAAACTTGATCCACCCGTTAAACATGCTGATTTAATATTTAATTAATCTAATTATATAAACTTGGCTTTTAGTCTCATTAATAAAGCAACTCAATTAATTAATTCTATAAATGTCTAACACTTGTCAATTAATTGATTAATAATATCATTTTTAGTTCTTCTTTTTGTATATGACCCATTAAGTTCTAGATTACGAAACTTGATATGAACTCGCTCCCCTAATAAGACTTGGTCTTTGGTGTGTCAACTTCAACATTGCATATTCCATAGCCCGAACCATTAATTTTATGGCTTGCATTAAACCCTTGAAGGCTTGAACCTGATTTAAGACTCTTTCCAACATTTGCCAAACTTTTGATAAATTGTGGCGCATCCCTGATCACATCATCCCCTCCAGCTTCGAAAGGATTCGTCCTCAAATCTGATCCTATGAGAACACAATTGTCTCCATTGCTTTTGACCCCTTGCAGTATCATGGAATGGACCATCTCTCCTCGGGTGTAGCTTGGACCTTTTCTGCAAGCGAACACGTCCCATTTGTTGAATCTTCTAAACCCAATCACCTGGCTTGAATATCTTATGCATATTCCATTTCCTACCTTGGGACAAACATAACTCCATTTCCTACTTTCCATCTGCTAGACCACTATCCAACCTGAGTATAGGGTATTGATGCTTCACCATGTCATCGTTGAATGTTCCTCATTCGATGCTCATAAAATTTTTCAATTGTAATACATCAATTGGATATTCAAAGGGTGATATCCCTTTAAGAAAGTCTTCATGCAACAAATTTTCAAACTCTTGTATCACAGAAATACTCAAACTGGGGAGAGATTTGTTAGTCATCACCACATCACTCTCAAGCTCACCATTTTTTGCATAGAAGCTCGCCTTGCATTTTTCTCTTCTATCAGAATGATCTATTTCTTTTCTCTCTTGTGGCTCTACTCGATTTTTCTCACTCTTAGCCACCTTGTCATTTTCTCTCGAGCTCTCCTTTTGTCTCTATTTGATTTTTCTCTCTTCCTCATCCCTCAAGTTTATTTGATCTTTATAAACTTGTTGTGGTGTCAAAGGTATAAGTGTAATAGATTTCCCATCTTTGTCAAGGTTGTACCTATTCCTAAACCATCATGCTTCTCCTTCCTATCATATTGCCACGGCCTACCCAACAAGATATGCCCAGCATGCATATAAGCAACATCACACAATACCTCATCCTTATATCGCCTAATTGAAAGGTTCACTAGTATTCTCTTATTCACCTTAACCTCCCCACACTCATCTAACCACTATAATTTGTAAGGTTTAGAGTGTTTTGTTGTAATAAAATATAATCTCTCAACAAGTATGGTACTAGCATTATTAGTGTAACAATCCCGTCGATTATTAAACAACATACCTTGTTCTCCACATGACATCTAGTATGAAAGATGTTCTCTTGCTGCTGCTCCTATTCATTGACCTTGATTTGTGTGTTAAGTGTACGCTTCACCACAAGTGCTATCCCTTCTACAGCATGTTCTACCACTTTACCACTACTAGCTTCCTCCAGTTCGGGCATCCCACCTTCACCACTGTTACTCACTACTTTCTCATTGACACTCAAGATTATGGATCGTTTGTTAGGACACTGGGAAGCAATGTACCCCGATCCCAAACACTTGAAGCACTTGAAATCCCGGCTCCTTGAATGTTGTGGTTCCATCTTTAGTAGGGTTTTGCTAGCAACTTCTTCATTTTTCCTTAGTGGTTCGGTTTTACCAATAACAACAACCACATAACCTCTTTCATCATCCCATTTCGATGTCCAAGATGAGTTATGACCCGATGGATTCCTTGTTGTCCCATTTCTTCTCAATAGCCATTACACCTTTATAGCCACGTGTAGCATGTCCTAATTCTGCGTAGTGCTGTAGCTCAACCACATTAGCTATGTCCCTATTCAAACCATTCAAAAACCTGGCCATAGTAGCATCTCAATCCTTCTCCACATTCTCCCTAATCATCAGCATCTCCATCTTTTTATGGTAGTCATCCACACTCTTTGATCCTTGGTAGTGACTTTGTAGTTTTTGATAAAGCTTCCGATAATAGTGGTTAGGTACGAACCTCCTCTACATGATTGCCTTTAACTCTTCCCAAGTATTGATTGTCGCTCCCAATTCCTACGCCTCAATGTCACCACTTGATCCTACTAGAGCTGCGACCTTAACCTTCTTCTCCTCCGAATAATTATGTCAATCAAAATTCAACTCCACATTCTTCTCCCACTCTAGGTAAGCCTCCGAATCACTCCTTCCCTTAAATGGTATAATGGACATTTTTATATAGCTCATGCCCCATCTACCTCATCTCCAATATCATTCCTACCCAGTCTTTCAAACTTATCTCCTCTATTCCTCGTTCTCCCAATTTCAACCTCCATGAATGTATCCTCATCTGGATCACTATCATATTCATACTCATCACACATAACCACCCTAGGCCCCTACCTATCCTATCTCCTTGCATTTGATTGCCCTCTGTGAAGTTCAGTAACCGATGCATCGAGCCAGTCAAGTCTATCTCCCATATTCCCAAGCACCATTTCAAACCCCCGAATTACATCTTCAGTCATGTTAACTTGGTTATTCTGCTTGTTTGAATTTGAACCCTTTCTGTCAGACATCCTCAATTTTACAATATTTTCTGCCTTACCAATGTTCACTCGTGTATCACTTTAGTTCGACTTTTGTCCTCTATTGATCTCACCACTCAACTTTTTCCACTCAATGCCTCCACTCAAATGATTCAAGAACAATTTCAAACTTAACCTCGAATAATACTAGTAGAGTCCAACCGGATGAGAGTGAGATTTTTTGAATTGATAGACTTAAGGAATTTTAGATAAAATTTCGAATGAGAACTATGAAAATTCAAGAAAGTGATTTTTGAATTTTGGATTAGACTGAACAGAAATAGATTTTTTACTCAGAATAGGATATTGACAATTCCCCAAAATAAATAATAATAATTATTATTATTATAATTTTTGTTTTTGGTATAAACAGTACCCCCATGAACAGTAAAAAAATTTTCAGATCATGAACGGTAGCAAACTTTTTTTTAAAACTCAAAAATTTACTATGATACCGACAAAACAAACGGAAGTTGGTTTAGGTGCTAGATTAACCCAAAAGCAACTTTTGCCTCATTTTCTTTGGATTTTTTTTAATCAAAGACTCAAAAGGATGAAACTATGAAGAACAACAAAAAATTGAAAACAAAGACTCAAAACTTATGAATCCCACAACGAAACCCACAATGTGATCAGATTTCAAGATCGCCAATAAATTAGATTTTGGATTTAACCCAAAACTTATGAATCAAACAACCAACAAACGATGAATTTGTCGACCTCTTGATTAGACAAATAATGAATCTCACCCAGATTTATGAATGTCACAAGAAAAGTGATTTCTTGATAAGTTCGGATTTTTCAATGAAGAATAACGAAAGTGGAAGTAAACAGCCCCTTGTATTAATCTCAAAATATCCAAGTCCGATTACAATGAAAAATAATAATCCTATTTATACTAACCCTAAGAATATGGTAAAAATGGAATTAAGACTCCTAAGAATATAGAAATTATCAAAAACAAGAGTTTTAACATAAATAAACTATATTGTGCAAAAAAAGGAAAACTTAGCCCAAAAAAAAGTTCCATGTGGTTGCATGGTATATTTCCATACGATCGCATTGATCAAACTTGAGCTCCCGATTTGAGCTCGGTTATGGTCTGTGCGACCGCATGAGCTTCTAATGCCATGCAGTCGCATGGCTTTACGCTGGCTCCACTTTTGGCTGTTTTGAATCAATTGCCCCGAATGCTTTCGACCCTCGCTCCCCTTATAAGACTTGGCCATTGGTGTGTCAACTCCAATCTTGCGTACTCCACGGCTCGAATCATTAATTGTGTGGCTTTTATTAATCCCTTGAAGGCTTGAACCCGGTTTAAGACTCTTCCCAACATTCGCCAAACTCTTGATAATTTGTTGCGCATCCCAGATCACATCATTAATGACGTGAACTGTTATTCTGATCAAATCAAAATAAGATAAACTAAAATATGCTTTTAATTCATAATTAATTCACCTAAATTAATTAATTTATATTCGTCATCCTATATTGACATCTAACAATGTGTCAGGATAATACATATGACGGAAAGTGTAACATAATATGACAAAATCAAACTTGTTCATTTACTGTGAAACTATAATTCATTCGTCAATATGATCCGATCAATTACAAGATATGGATGTATGATCATCTTGATTATCGATTATATTTTTCATCTCACTTTTAAGTCAATATTAGTCCAAAACGTTTTTTGACTTATAAACACATATTGGTCAAGGATTTCATTATCAACTTAATCGAATAAATCATAGATTTGACATACTCGAACAATGTTGTATTAGCTCCTCTTGGCAAAGCAACATCTAACATTAACAAAGTATAACTATCTTCATATAAGGCACTATGACAACCTCAAGTCGAAGGACCAATTTACTATTGAATGTTGAAGATTAACTACTGAAGCTTAGACAGTTATTCATGTAAAATCTCTCTAGTGGGTCTCCAATATTTTGTTCCTATAACAAAATATCAACGTTTCTATTTAAATACCACTACATTTTAACTTGTGAGTTTAGTTACTCACTTTGGAAGTGAGAAATGCCACATGTGATGTCTATCCGTAATAATGATATTTATATATCGTTATTATTTATGACCATGGATAATTTAATATTCAATTATATGTAATTTGTTTTTCATTATCAAAATTTCTTGTGATTAACAAAATACTAAGACTTGAATCTACAGATTTTATTAATATAATTTATTAGAATAGTAACTTAATTAAATAATGTATTTGTCAAAAATAAAATACATTAATCGTATTAAAAATGTTTACAACATAAATCGAATAGACCTAGGGTATAACATTTACAAATTATCCTCTTATCTGAGAAATTATTCATATTCAATGAGATTGTCACAAAGCACTTCAAAACTAATAATGAATTTACGAGCATGAACAAGAAGAAGTTCTTTGTAGTTAGGGCTAACTCCATTTAAAACATGGAGAATGGGATGGTTATTGGGAACTCGAGAGCCCAAGATAACAAAGTTCTTGTGCCAGGTTGTGGGTAGAATCAAGATAGAAAAGCAACAATGTAAGGTGTTAGAGAAAGAATCTCTCAATTTTAGAGAGAGAAACGATCATTTTAGTTGCCCCTTGCATTTGTGAGTTCATTGATCTTTGTTCGATTTTACCTTCATAAATTGGTAATTTTGAATCCAACAATACAGATTTTGTAAAATCTGTCCAGATTCAAAAAAGTTATATTTGAAGATTTCAAGTTTCAATGTTCAGCCAGAATAGTTAGGTATTCTTCATGAAAGATTCAAGTTTTTTATCTCCTCTTGGAAGATTTGAAATTGGTCAGCAGGTAATACGCAAGGTTCTTGCTATTTTGTGTAGAGTTTTGTCCAGAATCCTGGTGCTCGTCTTTTAATATTTAATCATCCATTGCTTCAGATTTTGGCCAGCAGATTGGTGTTTTGTTCATACGGTGTACAGGTTTGTGGAATTTGTGTTTTTATTTCGAACTCTGCCTCCATTCTCTTGGTAGTTTTTGAATTATTAAACAGGTTCCAGAATGGAATTAGTAATTCTAGTCCTGGTTTAAAGTTCTTCTCCATAGGCTTGGAAGGATCTGAATATCAGTTTACTTATTCTCTTCCATAATCCGCAACAGTTTTTGTGAAGTTAAGAGTAGATTTAAGTATGTTCTATGTTGCTGGAGTTTACCATCTTCGGGCAAAGTTTTTGAATTTGGATAAAACTGCACACAAAGTGTACACCTTGATTAACACCCTCTACGTGTCAAAAATCTGGGAGTTGATTAAAAATGGTGTTGTCAAGATCAATGTATCAAAATCTATCGATTCACATCGGTGTAAACCTGATGGAAATATGGCTCAAAGAGAATGAAAGTGAACTCACCTGATTTGATTTTATCTACCGGATTTGGAACAAACTTACCGGATTTGGATTTATCGTAAATACCGTATATTGGCTTCACTTACCGGTATTTCGTTGTTTTGCACACTTACAGGATCTGGAGCAATGAACTTACCGGTATTTGGCAATCAATACCGTATATTGAATGCTCTTACCGGTATTTGGTTAAAGCACACAGAAATCCGGTATTTGGCCAGAAAATGCAATTTACACAAAGAGAAAGGTATGAACATGATGAGGAGAGGAAGAACTGATTATATTCAAGTCTTACAAATGAAAAATACATGGCTAATGTATATATAGCCAAATTATAAAAGTACAAATTACAATATGAACCATATCACCTACTATAACTTTAGACAATGCTTAAAAGACTTAACTTGTAGTATTGTAGAAAGCTAATCTAACTTTCATCATTGCAAAGAGTTAGACTAAATAAAAAACATATGACAAATTGTAACTACAAAATGATATGGTTGAATTACAACAAAAATGTCACATCATTAGTTTCATCACTCCTCCTTGACACTTTTGTTAGAAATACCAAGACAATTTTTTAATGTTTCAAACCTCTCCTTAGACAAAGCTTTTGTGAAAATATCAGTCACTTGTTCTTCAGAACTGCAATGCTTCAATTCTACCTCCTTCCTTTCTTGAGCTTCTCTTATGAAATGATATTTGATCTTTATGTGTTTTGTTTTTCCATGGAACATTGGATTTTTTACAATTGCCACAGCAGATTGATTATCACAAAGAATGGTTGTTGCATCAGGTTATTGGTGCCTCAGATCTTTAAACATTTTTCTAAACCAGATAGCCTTATTTGTTGCCTCAGTTGCTACAATGTATTCAACTTCAGCAGCTGATTGTGCCACGATTTTTTGTTTGATTGAACTCCAGCACACAAAACTTGAACCAGCCTAGAAAACATAGCCTGAATTGCTTTTCATGTCATCAACAGATCCTGCCCAATCACTATTAGTAAAACCAGTCAAGAACAGAGTTTTTGACTTCTTAAAACTGATCCCAAACCCCTCAATTCGTTTGATATATCTTAGCACTGTTTTTACAGCTTGAAAGTGAATTTCACTGGGTTCTTGCCTGAATCTTGACAACATATTCACGGTAAACATGAGATCAGGTAAGTTAGGTAGAGCAAACAGCCAACTAAGCTTCTATAAACCTTCTCATCAATCTTCTTTGTTTCATCTTCTTTCATAGGCTTTGAATTTTGAATTAAATGAGTGTTAACTAATTTGCAATTCTCCATGTTGAATTTCTTTAACACCTCTTTAGCATATTTCTTTTGACACTCAAAAATTCCATCATTTGATTGATCAATCTCCATTCCAAGAAAGTACTTCGTTTCACCCAAGTCAGTCATCTCAAATACCTTCATCATTTCATTCTTTACCATCTCAATCAAGGCTGCATTGCTTCCTATGATTAGAAGATCATCAACATATAGAGAAATGATGATCAACTCCTCCTCCACTTGTTTGATATACAAAGTTTGTTCATTGATACTTTTGTTGAAACCAAGACTGGATAAATGTGTGTCAATCCTACTGTACCAACTTCTTGGCACCTGTTTCAAGCCATACAAGGCTTTCTTCAAAAGATACATCTTATCCTCATTTCCATTTTTTTATGAAACCTTTAGGTTGTTCAATGAAAATTTCTTCATTTAGGTGCCCGTTTAAGAAAGCATAATTCACAAGAAGCTGGTATATTTTCCATTCTGATTGAGCAGCAATTGCAAACAACAATCTTATTGTTTCAAATCTGGCCACAAGAGCAAATGTATCAGTAAAATCGATACCATATTGCTGAGCATAGCCTTTTACAACTAGCCTAGCTTTGAACTTGTTTACTGGACCATCTACATTCATTTTGGTTCTAAACACCCATTTTACTCCAATGACATTCTTGTTTTCTGGCCTATCAACCAGCATCCAAGTCCCATTTCTTTTAATCACCTTAATCTCCTTCTTCATTGTATCTAGCCAATCTTGAGAATTAGCAGCTTCAGTGTATGTTGAAGGCTCCAGAACTGTTGTATTGCAAGTAGCATAAATGTCTTCGAGTGATCTAGTTTTGATCACCTCATTTTCAGAATCTAATCCATCATTAGGTTTAGCCTCAGCTTCCTCTTCATTAACATCAGCATCTTTATCTTGAATAATCATCTTTGGAACCTTAGTTTTGTTCACAGAACTTTATTCCCAATTTCATAAAGAGTTTTCATCAACTTTGACATCTCTGCTGGAGATTATCTTTTTGGCATGAGGAATATAGATTCTATATCCTTTTGCATTACCACAGTATCCAACCAAAACGCCAAGTTCTGCCTTTTGACTTAGCTTATCTCTTTTTGCATCAAGGATGTGAGAATAACATAGGCTGCCAAACACCTTCAAGTGTGATGCATTTGGCTTAACTCCATACCAAGCTTCATAAGGAGTTAATTTGTCTAAGGCTTTTGTTGGTAACCTGTTGAGAAGATACACAGATGTGTTTACTGCCTCAGCCCAGAACTCTTTTGGAACATTTTTCTCCAACATTAAGTACTGGCCATCTCCATAGTTGTTCTGTTTTTTCTCTCACAAACTCCATTCTGTTGAGGTGAGTAAGGGATTTTTAGCTGATGTTTAATCCCTACTTCTTCACAGAATTTGTCAAACTGATTGCTAGTATACTCAGTCCCATTATCAGTTCTTATAGCCTTTATCTTACAATCACTTTCATTCTCCACAAAGCTTTTAAACTTCTGAAATATTGCAAGCACTTCTGACTTCATTTTGAGAAAGTAAACCCGACACATTCTAGTTAAATCATCAATAAAGAGGATAAAATACATGCTACTATTCAAGGTTAAAGTTCTCATAGGACCACAAACATCAGAGTGAACCAACTAAAGTTTGTTTTGTACTCTTCTAAACTGATTTATATGGAAAGGCAACCTAGTTTGCTTCCTCAGTTGACAGACATCACAAACACAAGCATCATCATCATTTACTTTTGGCATACTTTCAACTAACCCAAGTTCAAATAGATTTTTTAGTGAGGTATAATTTGCATGCCCAAAACGTTTATGTCATAAAGTAGACTCATTCACAGTACTAGTAAAGACATGTGAGTTGACATTTTTCCACTTCGAAGGGAAACTCCTATGCCTCATTTCTACTGTTATTAGCTCATGATTGTTTGAATCCAATATAGTGCAGCAACTCTCCTTAAATATCAAGGTATAATTCTTCTAAATCAATTGGCCAATACAAATAAGATTTTGATCAATTTTAGGCACATATAGAACATTAGAAATAAACTTGATACCTGATGGTGTTTGAACTGAGATTTTGCCAATTCCTTTTACCTCCATATACTCTCCATTTCCAACTTTCACCTTTGATTTGTAAGAGTCATTCAGCTCCAAAAAGATATCGAAATTTGATGTCATGTGATGAGTGCAGCCACTATCAAGCAACCAGGTTTCAATTTGGCTCAAAGCTGTGAAGTTAATAGCAGAAAACAGGTGTTCTTTTGCCTGATCTTCAGCCACTTTTGCTAGCTGAGTTTCCTTCTTCTCCTGCTGATTTTTGCATGTCCTTTCAACATGACCAAATTGTTTACAAGACTTGCATTATACACCAGGTCTAAACCAGCACCATTTGGGAGCATGACCTTTCTTTTTGCAACGAGGCAAGGAGGATAATCAATATTCTTGCCAGCATTTTTGTGAAATTCCACCTTCTTCTTCTCATATTGTGGTTTCTTCATTCCAAAACCGGTTTGAGCTTTCTGTTTTCCTTCTGCAAAAAAAGCTCCCTCAGCCTGTTCTTCTTGCCTGAACAATCTTCTTTGTTCAGTTGCTTGAAGAGCATTTACAAGTTCAGCCAAAGAAATGCTACCTAAGTCTCTAGAGTCTTCGAGAGAAGAGATATTGGATTCAAATCTTTCTGGCAGACTTATCAAGACTTTTTCCACAATCCTTTTGTCTGGTAAATCATCTCCTAACAGCCTTATTTGATTTACAAGCTTCATCAATCGATCAGTATATTCCTTCACCGTTTCAGTGTCTTTCATTTTTAAAGTTTCAAACTCCCTTCCGTGATTTAGCACTCACATCTGTCTTGTTCCGTCATTGCCACAGAATTCTTCTCTTAAGTGATCCCAGGCCTCTTTTGTAGTTTCACATGTTATAATCCTAGTGAAAATAGCACTGAAACAACATATTGAAGGCAAGAAAGGGCTTTGAACTTCTTAGCTATCTCTTCACTATGCTGTTTCAACTAAGCAATAGTTGGATTAGCCCTCAATGGTGGTGGATTGACTCCAGTTTCAGTAATCTCCCATAGGTCATAGGCTTTCAAATATGCCTTAATTTTTGCAGACCAGAAGTCATAATTTTCTCCTGTGAATGTTGAAGGTAAAGGGGCTGAAAAACCACTTGAAGTCATTCACTCACTCACCAAAAACACTCGGCTTTATATGAAGGTTATTCACTGGTTTTCTCTCAAGGCTAAAAGTATTTTTTGGTTTGTTCAAAGATCTCAAAAGCTCTGATACCACTGATGGAAATATGGCTCAAAGAGAATGAAAGTGAACTCACCTAATTTGATTTTATCTACCAGATTTAGAACAAGCTTACCGGATTTGGATTTATCATAAATACCGTATATTAGCTTCACTTACCGGTATTTGGTATCAATGCCGTATATTGAATGTTCTTACCGGTATTTGGTTAAAGCACACGGAAATCTGGTATTTGGCCAGAAAATGAAATTTACACAAAGATAAAGGTATGAACACGATGAGGAGAGGAAGAACTGATTATATTCAAGTCTTACAAATGAAAAATACATGGCTAATGTATATATGGCCAAATTACAAAAGTACAAAGTACAATATGAACCATACCACCTACTACAACTTTAGACAATGCTTAAAAGATTTAACTTGTAGTATTGTAGAAAGCTAGTCTAACTTTCATCATTACAAAGAGTTAGACTAAATCAAAAATATGTGACAAATTGTAACTACAAAATGATATAGTTGAGTTACAACTAAAGTGTCACAACATTAATTTCATCAAAACCAAAGTGTCAATCTTTATGTACATGTAGCATGGTCCATTCAAGCAGCTTTCTTTAGGCATTTTTCGACCACTCTGTAGGCTACTATAACCTTAATTTCGCTGGGTCATACGCAAGGTGATTTTTGTTATGTTTCAAGTCAAGTTGCTGAGAAACTTGGCCAGATTTTTGTTCTTGAGTGATATAGTTCTTAGTTTATTCTGGTTTCATCTTCTTTTTGGGTGAACTCGAAGTTAAGCTACAGTTCATTGCATGGTTTTTGTATTGTTAATTAGATCGATTGTAATGTTAATTCTGTAAGTTTGGGGATGTTTGGAATAGTTGTACTCAAAATTTTAATCAATACAATTATATACTTGATAAAAAAAAAAGATAGTCAGATATAGACATATTGATGAGAACCACGTAGCAACGACGACTACGCAACCCACAATAAGATTGAAGATCCCAAGAAAGCTAATAATAAACTCGGTTTTGGATTTGAACAAAGAACAATGAACCAAGTAACCAATGCAATACAATCATTTTTCGACCTCTTTATTACACAATCCATAATTCGTACCCGGTGTTGAACGCTACAAAATCACTCTTGATAAATTCGAATTTGTTCAAAGAAGAACGAAGGTTGAAAACATTAAAAGCCTCTCTATTAATTCTCAACATTATCAAAGTCCTTTACAATGAAGATAATGGGAACTATTTATACTACTCCTAAAAACGTAAGGAAAAACGGGAATCTCTAAAATATAAAGAAAGTTAGCAAAAGTAAGAATTCTAGTCAATATAAAACATCTTGCGAAAAAGGAAACTTTTGTCTCGAAGATTGCATGGTACTTTTCTATGCAGTCGTATGGCACAAACCATCAGGGCCCTTCAACTCTTGGGACCTGCCTGTGTGACCGCATGGGTCGCAAAGCTATACGACCACATGGCTTTTGCGTCTTAGCTGTATCTTCGGCTGCTTGTATCGTTTTGATCCAAATGATTTCGGCTCTCGACCCCAAAATGAAGTTTGCTTCTTTTCTTCCATAGATCATGATGTCGTCCCATTGCTTGATTTACCTATTTCGCCCTCGAACACGTCATTGGTCCTCCTTTGATAATGGACGGATCTTTTCCGAGCTCGTCTTCGTTGGCCTCAACTCTTGGATCACATCATCTCCTCCCTCTTCAAAAGGATCCGTCCTCGAATTTGTACATGCATCAAAGAGAGAGAGAGAGAGAGATCAGATATACTAAAAGTCGTCTAAACATTATACTCACCTAGAAGATCTAATTTGTATGCGTTGTCATTGATCTTCTCTAGGACTTGAAATGGTCCATTCCCTGTGGTTGCAACTTGAATTTCCTTTGCTTTAAAAAGTGCTCATTTCTGAAATGTACCCAAACCCAATCACCAGGTTCGAATGTCACGCTTTTTCCGGCCTTGTTTGTTTATGATGCATAGTGTTTGTTTTTGCTCTCGATTTGCATTCTTACCTTCTCATGGAGTGACTTCACCAACTCGGCCTTTCTTTTGCCATCTAAACTACCACGTCATTCACAGGAAAATCTATTAAATCCAAAGGTGTTAGTGGATTAAAATCATAAATAATTTCAAATGGTGAAAATGAAGTAGTAGAATGTGTGGCCTTATTATATGCAAACTCTATGAAAGGTAAACACTCACAACTTTTTAAGTTCTTATTGATCACAGCGTGCAATAGTTTTGTCATAGTTCTATTCACTCATCGGTTTGCCCATCGGTTTGTGGATGATAAGTTGTAGAAAACAACAATTTGGTGTGTAAGCGCACTATCACCTTAAAGAACAATTCTGTAATATTAGTGGCATCGTCAGTTTTATGACACGGTATGAAGTGTGCCATCTTGGTAAACCTATCTACCACCACAAAGATCGAATCTCGTCCCTTCTTAGTCCTAGGTAAACCTAAAACAAAGTCCATTGAAATATCAACACATGGTTTTCTAGCCGTAGGTAACGATGCATACAAACTTTGGGGTAAAACCTTAGACCTAGCCCGTTTACAAGTTATGCATCGAATACACACCCGTTCAACATCACTTTTGATATTAGGCCAATAAAAAAGTTCTCCCAACATCTCTAAAGTCTTCTTAACCATAAAGTGTCCCATCAAACTCCCACTGTGTGCTTCCCTCACTAACAACTCCCACATTGAACAATTAGAAACACATAGTTTATTTTCCCAAAATAAATACTCGTCTTCCTTAAAGAATTTATTTATAGCCCCTTTATTACATGATGCGTATATATTTGAAAAATCTGGATCATCCTCATACTTGTCCTTAATGTATTCAAAACCAAGTAATTTAGAACTAAGAGAAGTTAATAGCACATATCTTCGAGACAATGCATCTGTCACCACATTTTCCTTACCTTACTTGTACCTGATGACATAAGGGAATGTCTCTATGAATTTCATACATCTTGCATGTCTTTTGTTCAATTTACCTTGTGATGTGATCCAGGATGTCGATCCAACGAAGACAAGTCCGGGAAAAAATCCATTGATAGTCGAAGAAGGACAGATGACCCGAGCGAGAGCAAGGCGAGTGAAAAAGGCTATGGCATTGCTTGTTCAAGCTACAGTTGAAGCTATGATGTTCCTAACGAAGAGATGATCAAGTTCTATGTTGGGGTCGAGAGGCGAATCGGATTGGACGACCTTGATTCAAGCGATCGAAAACGTCAGTCAAAATGACCACTATGCGACCGCATAGTGGTTCCAGGGTTGCGGCCGCACAGCACCGGTAGAGACCGTGATGAGTCAAGACTATTGCTCTATGCGGCCGCATGCGACCGCATAGAAACTAACTATGCGGCCGCATAGTGCAAACGTGGGATTTTTTCCGCATTTTCTATATTTTCTAGAATTCTATTAGATTACAAACTTTATTACTTTTGGCAAGTTATTTCCATTTTTTACCATATTTTTAGGGTTTAGTATAAATACTTATTTCTTTCATTGTAAGGACAGACTATTAATATTATTGAATCAATTGTGAGACTTTATTGCTTTCAAAATCTTTGTTCTTGATTGAAAAATTTCGAACTCTCAAGGATCGATTTCTTGTGGCGTTCAACATCCGGGCTAGATCATCAGGCATGTGATCAAGAGGTCAATATATCGTCGGCGATTGTGTTGGTTGCTTGGTTCATAAATCTTGGGTCGAATCCAAAACCTAGATTAGTTGGACTTTCTTAGGTTGGTTCTAATCTCGTTGTAGGTTGCGTAGCTACAATTGCTACGTAGTTCTCATCAAGTGGTATCAGAGCAAGGCTGCATTAATCAAGGTTATATATTTTCCTGTTTTGTAAAGTCTTGTTTTCGTGTTTTCTTTTTTCTTCGCGTTCTTCGAGTCAGTCCGTATTTTGTTGAGTTTTGATCAAAAAAATTACAAAAAAAAAAGAGTTAAAGTTATTTTTCGGGCTTTTTACTAGTCTAAATTCAATTCCGTTTGTTTTGCTGGACTTGTAATTCCATTCTCGAGTTAAAAAAATTTACTGTTCATTCGTACAGTACACAAAAAAATATTTTTTGTTATTGGGAAATTTCCAACAGTCCAGTTTCTTTCTCGAGTAAAAAAAAAAGGTATCAAATTTCATTCAAGAACCACTTTCTTGAGTTAAAACTAGTGTCACTCTATTTGTCCAATTCTTTTGTGTTCTTTTTATCCCATTGATCTCTTGAGGTACACATCAATCATCACCCCATTTGAATTCTTCGAGAATAAGATTTGGTTGAGTTCGATATTGACTTTGAAGCATTTAAGAAAAATCACTGAGTGGAAAAAAGGTGGAGTGGTGAGACTAATAGAGGGAAAAAGCCATATTGAGAGATACACGAGTGAAACACGTGAGGCATATACAAAATCTTAGAATTTAGGATGTCTAATAGAGACGAATCTATATCAAGCAGGAGTCAAGGACAAGCTGGGATGACAAATGACATGTGTCAGCGGTTTGAATGACTGTTTGATGACCTAGGGAACAACATGGATAGGCAGGCTGTAGCACATGTGGATCTATGTAGGGATCGCTCTAGAGAAGTTCCTAATGCAAGGAGGCAAGGGAGGCAGGGGCATAGGATGAATCTTGAAGATAAACTTGAAGAGAGAAGTGGAATGGATGAGGATGCATTGATGGATGTGGACTTGGGAAGAATGAGGGGTAGAGTAGATAGGTATGGAAGAAGGGGCTAGGACCGTGATGGAGAAGATGGAAACATGGGTAATATCAAGATGTCCATTCCAACATTCAAGGGAAGAAGTGATCCAAAGGCGTATTTGGAGTGGGAAAAGAGGATTGAATTGATCTTCAATTGCCACAATTACTCGGAGGCAAAGAAGGTAAAAATTGCGGTCTTTGAATTTACTGATTATGCTATTACTTGGTGGGATCAAATAATGACCTCAAGGAGGAGGAATAGGGAACAGTCTGTTAGTACATGGGGAGAGTTGAAAAATATTATGAGGAAGAGGTTTGTGCCTAGTCACTATTATAGGGAGATTCATCAAAGGTTGCAAGGCATTTATCAAGGGTCTCGAAGTGTGGAAGATTTTCACTAGTAGATGAAAATTTTGATGATTAGGGTGAATATTGAAGAGGATGGAGAAGCTACCATGGCTCGTTTTATAAATGGTTTGAATAGGGAAATAGCAAATGTGGTGGAGTTACAAAATTATGTGGAGATGGAGGAATTACTATATGTTGCAATCAAAGTGGAGAAGCAATTGAAGAGGAAGGGGACAACTAGGTACTCATCTAGTTCTTCGGGTTCCAATCCTTCATGGAAATCGAGGTGGGATAACAAGGGTGATAGGGCTGTTCAAAAAGGTAGAGTTGAAGTTCCAAATGGAAGATCTGAATTTCAAAGGGGTAAAGAGGAGAATGCTAATAAGGTACCAATCACGGCGGGAACACAACCAGCTAGGAATAGTGACATTCAATGCTTTAGGTGTTTAGATTTGGGACACATCACTTCTCAATGTCCAAACAAGAGAGTAATGGTGGTGCGCAATGGAGAGGTGGTGAGTGAAAGTGAAAGTGATTATGAAGACATGTCGGAATTGGAAGAAGTTGTTGAGGAAGCAAAGATGGAGTATGCCGTAGGTGAGACATTGGTCACGAGGCGAGCTCTTAGTGCTCAAATCAAGATGGATGACTTGGAACAGCAACGGGAGACCATATTCCACACAAAGTGTCACGTCAACAATACGGTATGTAGTGTTATTATTGATGGGGGTAGTTGCACTAATGTAGCTAGCACTACACTTGTAGAGAAGTTAGGGCTTACTATGATAGAACATCCCAAACCTTATAAACTACAATGGTTGAATGATAGTGGTGACATTAAGGTGAATCGAAGAGTGTTAATTAATTTGTCTATTGGAAGTTATCAAGATGATGTTATGTGTGATGTAGTTCCTATGCATGCTGGCCATGTATTGTTGGGGAGGACTTGGCAATATGATATTTCCATTTATTTGTGGTAGTCTTCCACACTCCTCGACCTCTGATAAAAACTATGCTACTTCTGATATAGCTCTCTATAATAGTGACTAGGCATGAACCGCTTCCGCATGATAGCTTTCAACTCATCCCAAGTATTAATAGGTCGTTCCCGATTGCCTCCGTCTTGATGTAACCACTTGATCCCACTCAGTTATGGCATAGTCGATGAATTTAAGAACGACTATCTTCACCTTCTTTTCCTCCGAGTAGTTATGGCATTCAAAAATCAACTCTACATTCTTCTTCAACTCTAGGTAAGGTTTCAGGTGACTCCTTCATCTGAACGGTGGAATTGACATTTTTATGTTATCCATATTCCATCTCCCACATTATTCTTACATCTTCGTTTAAGCCTAGCTCCTCTATTCCTCATCCTCCCTATTTCGACCTCCATTGATGCATCCTCATCTAGTTCAATACCGTATCATACTCATCACGCATATCCATCCTAGGCTCTCGCCTACCATCTCTCCTTACATTTGGTTGGCTCCTGTGAAGATTAATAACCGATGTATCGAGCCTGTCAAGCCTATAACTCATATCCTCAAGTATCCTTTCAAATCGTCGTATCACATCTTCAGCCATGTTGAATTGATTGTCATGCCTGCTTGAATTGGAGCCTTCTTTGTTAAACATCCTAAATTCAACAATATTTTTTGCCTCACAAAATGTCTACTCATATTTCACTCAATTGTTGGCTTTTACCCTCTATTGATCTCACCACTCTGCCTTTTTTTTTTTTTTTTTCACTCAGTGCTTTCGTCCAAGAACTTCAAAGACCAAAGTGAACTCAACCAAGATGTATTCTCGTGGAACCCAAACTAGATGTAATCAAGAATTATGACTTAAAAGGACTCAAGAATAAAAAAGAATTGAAAGGTATTTGAATTGAACTAATTGAATTTCAAGAAGGTAATTCTTGAATTGAACTGGACATTTTTTTTACTCAAAAAATTGGAATTGGAAAACTGCTGGTAATTTTCGAAATTTATATATATTTTTTAATTCGAAATTTTTTACTCGAAAATTTGATTGCAATACCAGCAAAACAGGCAGAAGTTGATTTTGATGCTAAATTAGTTCAAAAACAATTTTGAATTTTTTTTTTGGAATTTTTCGGATCAAAGATTCAAACTTATGAATGACTCGAAGAACAAAAAAAGGAAAAAAAACAAAAACTCCACAATAAAATTAAAGTGATATAACTTTGATTATTTTGGAGTTTGTGTTCTAATACCAATTGATGAGAACCACATAACAATGACAACTATGCAACCCACAACAAGATTGAAGATCACAATAAAGCCAATAATAATCCCGATTTTGGATTTGAACAAAAAACAATGAACCAAGCAACCAACACAATGCAATGATTTGTCGATCTCTTGATTACACAATCCGTAATTCGCACCCGATGTTGAACGCCACAAGATCACTCTTGATAAATTTGAATTTGTACAAAGAAAAATGAAAGTTGAAAGCATTAAAAACCTCTCTATTAATTCTCAATAATGTCAAAAGTCTTTTACAATGAAGATGATGAGAACTATTTATACTACTCCTAAAAACCTAAGAAAAAATGGAATTAATCTCTAAAATATAAATAAAGTTAGCAAAAGTAAGAATTCTAGTCAAAATAAAATATCTCGCGAAAAATGAAATTTTTGTTTCGAAGTTGTGCCATGCGATCACATGGTACTTTTCTGTGCGGTCGCATGACACAAACCATCAGGGCCCTTCAACTCTCGGGAGCTGCGTGTGCAACTGTATGGGTCGCAAAGCTATGTGACCGCATGACTTTGCGACTTAGTTCCATCTTCGACTGCTTGTATTGTGTTAATCCAAATGGTTTTGGCTCTCAACCACAACATGAAGTTTGCTTCTTTTCTTGCGTAGATCATGATATCGTCTATCGTTGATTACACAAGTAGCCACATCGCTTGATTTACCCGTTTTGTCCTCGAACGTGTCATTGGTCCTCCTTCGATAATCAACAGATCTCTTCCCGAACTTGTCTTCATTGGGCTTGACTCTTGGATCACATCACATATTGTTGCATGTGAGGGCAACCAATTGTTGTCAGTCCATTTATATAATGTATACACTCACACACACAATTGTAGTTTCCATACGTGATATACATGTGACGGTTAGTGATTTGATATATGAGCAAGAAAAAATTATCACCTTTATATATGAAAGCACAAACTATCATGTAGGATGTAGGCGATTGTCACAGTGAACGACTATAAATAATATTACACACTCTCTCTCTCTCTCTCTCTCTCTCTCTAATATATATATGTCTTTATTCATTACGTATTAAGACTCTGCTGCATTACACACCATTATTAGGGCCGATGTGGCCCTGGTAAAGCAACATTATTGTACATCTTATGACCACTCTTGTTGCAAAAAAATACAACACTCTTATGCAATTATTAAACCGACACGGTACAACGGGCCATGGCAAACAAACCTGGATCTCGCACACAACCACGCAGTCCTTATTATAATACTGTATCATTTTCTCTGCAATTCATCCATCCATTTCTTTCCATCCCTTTTAGAACCTTTGAGATTACATATAATTATAAATAGAGAAAGGGAAAAGGTTGAGGATTTTCTTGTTTTTACGCACTCTCCCTTCCACTCCCCCGTGTGTGTTTTCTGACACACTGGCTACCAAAGCAAGCCAGAATTTTCACTATTAATTGTAATAAACAACTCCAATGGTGGCTGCAAATTTGAGTTGTGGTGGTACGGTTTCTAGTGCCTTAACGAATAAGCACAGTCGGAAATGGGCATTTTCTTCGAGCCTTTCAACAGAGTTTCGCGGTTTTCTTGCTAGAGGGCTGAGAAATGTGGAGGTTGGTGTTGGTCATTGTTCTCTGTCCTTGGACAAGACAAGAGGATTTTTGAGTTCATCAACTATCCGTCATAGGAAGCCTATAGTTTCGAGGTTCGACAGTCGGTTGAGTTCAGACAGGGGCGTGCAGTCGTATAATTTTGGAGAGAGTTCTGTCATCGAAGAAGAAATTCTTCCTGAAAATTTGAGTCTACTTAAGTAAGACACCCTTCTTCCATCTCCTTTTGTTGTAATAAGTAAATATGATGAGATAACTTAGTTTTTGGTGTTTATGATATTCAATTTCCAATCATTATACACATTTTCGCTATATCCTTTGTTTCCTCCTTTATCTTTAATATGTACCATGACTAGTGTGAATGTTTATGCAAATGAAGTTAGCAGCCCGAAATTTGAATTCTGAGTTATGATGCATACATTGGAGTGATACTGTACGATAGGGTATTAAAATACAGAGTATCTAACATGGTGTAAAATGATAGAAGGTACATATGAAGATTTTAGCAGTCCTGATGAACGATATTTTAACCTTGACCAGAGCGTTATATTACTAATTTTCACGTTATCTAGAGATAAAACTGGGAAGCTAGATTTTTTTAAAGTGTGAATAGGGCCACAATAAGTTCTAAACCAATTTGCTTATGGCAGTGGCAGATGCAGCTGCATTTGCAATATTTGATGCAGTCCTTGTGAAGCATGCTTTTGATATGGTGTCTCAAGTTGTAAAATGCCGAGAACTGTGATAATATTTTTGAGTCATCGGTTAAGAGATTCACAAGTGTACTTGCTTGTTTCTTGTGAATATTAGCCAGAGCCCTTTCCACCCTATGGAAAATTACAGGAATGAAAACATAGTTTAACTCTAATCCATATTTTTCCGAACTTCTGTATTCAAATTAAAAAATTTCAATTTTTGTTAAACAATCTCTCAGCTTTTTCAGTGTGTAATTTCTTTTTTAATTCTAACACTGATATTTGTTTCTGTTGTTAATATTGGAACTTCTCTATCAAATGTGAATAAGCTATAGTAACTTAAGGATATGTTTATTTTATTCAGTGAGTTTTCTTTTGGAAATTGAGTGCTTCGTTCAATTTTACTGCTTACTTTTTATTTCATTCAGTGAGTTGAACGGGACTGTCTCGTCCGGAATCAATGAAAGTAGTAGCAAGTTGACAGAAGTTCCTGCTAGTACATCTCAATCAAAAGAAGTTATCCATGAGCTTATAATGCTGTCTTTACCAGCAATTGCGGGACAGGCCATTGAACCACTCGTACAATTGATGGAGACTGCATTTATTGGCCATCTGGGTAAGGTGGATGCTCTGTTATTTATATGATGTTTCATCTGTGACTGTGAACTGGTGCTGAGATGTTTATTTTCCTTTAACATTACTGCCATACTGATAATAAAGAAATTTTCTTTTGTCATTATTTACAATTTTTTATTATAGGTGAACCTTAAATAACTTTTTTTGTGCTTGTATAATGTTCTTGAGCTGTTGACAGAAGTCGGGGGCTACAGTGGCTTGTATTTGAAAGTACAGTGATGGGGATAACTTCCAAAAACTTGGTGCTTGTTGCATCACCAGTTAAAATATAATGACCAGGAGTGCCGCAAGCTGAGACCTGATAATTGGTTTCTTTGTTATGATTGCAGCATTATCTTGGAGATGAAAACTCCACCCCCCCCCCCAACCCCCACCCCTTCAGCTTGCCTAGATATAATGTACAGAAATAGATTGAATGTTTTAAACAACACTGGTTACCAGATTTAAACTAAACCTTTCTCAGACTTCATAAATTATAACTCTTAAAACATGAATTTGCATTTTTATTCTAATTTCAAATGCTGGAGCTTGTTGCTACTGAATCAGATGTTCAAATTGGTTATATCTTCCCCCTCACATAACCATTGTTTTTCAATTTCAATTTTCCATTTATAGGTTCTGTGGAGTTGGCTTCTGCTGGTGTCTCTATATCACTCTTTAATATAATTTCAAAACTCTTTAATATTCCTCTCCTTAGTGTTGCTACTTCATTTGTGGCTGAAGACGTTTCAAAGAATGCAAGAAGATTATCCGCAGCAGGTAGAGCTAACTTGAATTTGTAGCTTGAATAGCCAATTAATTGTTGAGCATGCAATTTCATCTGATGATCACTGTTAGATTTTTTACAATCTTTAGATTCTTTTTGGTGTCGTTTTACAGATGAAGAGGAAGGTGCCCATGGAAAATCTTTAATACTTGACACAGAAAGGCTGCAGCTATCTTCTGTATCCACAGCCTTACTACTAGCTGCTGGCATTGGCATCTTTGAGGCTATGGCTCTATCTTTAGGATCTGGACAGCTTCTCAGTTTGATGGGCATATCACGGGTATGCATCTACTTGTATATTGAAATTCCAAAACCCTCCCTGATTCCTTCCATCTGGTGCTCCTAATCAGAATTAATATTCTGTCACATGCACAGTCACAGACTAAAAGAGACATGCTTGTTTGCGTATCACTGTCATGTATGAAAATAATGTTTTGAATTGACTTTTTTTCTACAGGCTTCTTCTATGCGTTCTCCAGCACAACGATTTCTTATTCTGAGGGCTCTTGGTGCTCCAGCATTTGTTGTTTCTTTGGCTCTTCAAGGCATTTTTCGTGGTTTTAAGGATACAACGACGCCTGTATATTGTTTAGGCAAGCACCAAGGGTTTAATTGCCTAAAGTTTGTACATTGAGCAATCATTTTTTCCAAAAATTTATTGAAAAATTAAGTCAACGTGTATTGGATTGAAGGGCATAACTCCTCTTGTTCTTATTTCCAACCTCATTCCATCTTACCTGCCTTGAGCTCATATGTGTCTCTGTAATCAAAAGTAAAATGAACCTTTGCTTGCGTTTGTTCAGTCCCAACGACAGGTGTTCTTTGTTTTTCCTCTTTTGCAAATTGATAACAAAGAACAATTTAAGTAGGTTAATCATCTATCACAAATTGCTATCCACTACATCTAGCAATGAAGTGTGGTAGTGAACGGAGCAGTGAAAAAGGATTTATACCAAAATTTATTTGGAACAAGGTTTAGTTTGTTGTTGTCGTCACTGTTTCAGACATCAGTCACCATATTATGTATGTAATTATATTTCCTTTCTTATTGTAAGTATAGAATAGTGGCTGTAATTAGGAGATTTGACAGAAAATATTTAGGCTGTAATTATTGAAACAATTCCCATGTAATGAGAAGAAACTCTCGATTGAGAGACATCGAGACAAATCTGACAGTCGTATCATCTATGAAAAATTTCCAGAAAGCCTTTTTGTTCTAATTTGATTCATTTTTGCGAGCTTTCTAATAATACATCTTGGTTCCGACTTATAATAAACTTCGACAGCATTAATTATCCACTATGTAATAATTTCTGCTATGTTTCTACTGATTATGTCCATACAGTAATTATGTACACAAACTTTCTATTTCTATGTATATTATACTTTTTGCTAATTGCGCTGTTTCTCACTGCAGGCTTTGGAAATTTTACGGCTATATTTCTATTTCCTTTACTTATATATTATTGTCAATTGGGTGTTCCTGGAGCTGCCATTTCTACAGTTATATCACAGTGCGGCTCCTTTTCTCATTGGTCTCTTCAATACATTTTGTATTCATTTATCTTGTGACCTTCCTTTGTTTTAGGCCTAATTTTTCTTGTTCTTGGTTTTACTTGAATATTTAGTTTAATTCCATGATCCTTGCTTCCAGATACATTGTCGCTTTTGCAATGATCTGGTGTCTGAGTAAGAGAGTGGTGTTATTGCCTCCGAAACTCGGAGAACTGCAATTTGATGGTTATCTAAAATCAGGTGATTTGTGTATGTTGGTCAAAGTTGTTATTATAATTATTGTTAAGTTTCTATAGTGGAAGATTTTATCTGTCATTTTTTTGGTCAATTTTGACTTTGAGAGGAATGGACTGTATACATTTTCATGTATTTATTCTTATGAGTGGCTACCCAACACAGAAGCTATACTAATGCTCGACTGCTGTAGCATGGCAGGCCTGTTGAGAATTATTTTGAACCTTAGCCATATACAATGTACACACGCATTCACCAAGATAGAAGGCAGCATGCATAAAAATTAGGATTTATTGCTATCCTTGGTTCACAACTTTTTTTTCTCGAGCCCCAGATTGAATTCTAACAGATCTTTTTCAATATTTGATATTTCGACTTGCTGAAGTTGATTTTCAAGGTTTGTCCTTATTTACCTACAGTTTACTAAATTCATCTATTGACTTGACACATGCTCATATGACTTAGCACTGCTAACATTCTTGAAATTCTACCTACATTATTACCTAATGATCTGAATTCTTCTGTATTTAGAACCATTAGCATCAAACACTTTAAACAGATATAGGGGTAAGGTTGTAAATATAACAGGAAAACAGCTTTAAGGGTAGCGTTATTAATATAACGGGTAGTAGTATGCACCTAGTCAGCAGGTCCAAAATATTTGCACGTAGCGTCCTTACTATAAAATTAGTGAGGTCCCTTTGTTAAACCATTGTGCTATTTTGCATACGTGTTTTTTTTTTTTTTCCTTTCCTATTAAATGCATTTTACACCTTTTCACCATCTGAAGGAAATAATGTGTGGTGAAAGGTATAGCCAGTACTTCTTCCATGTTATTGGAATTGAATATCAATTGTTGAAATGATTGTTCTAAGATAAGTACCTATATTGAACACATTAGACATGCTGCCAATATTTAAGCAATGTTGTATGGTTTTGGCTCCAAGACTCCCTATTTATTAATGATTCCAATCAGTTGTCATCTAGAATATCAAATAGTTTAGACTCTCCTAGATGTTTTACTTAATATCAATATTTTTCTCAGTTGCAATCAATGTGCTTTGGAAATATCTCCTAATATATGCCTTAATTTTTTAATATAATTGTGTTTTTTGCCTGTTAGGTGGTTTTCTTATTGGGAGAACTCTTGCCGTCCTTCTGACACTGACACTCGGTACTTCAATGGCTGCTCGTCAGGGTCCTGTAGCAATGGCTGCTCACCAAATATGCGTACAAGTCTGGCTGGCTATATCCCTTCTCACAGATGCACTTGGTACATCAGCTCAGGTGATTTTTTTCATTTTTTTTGTTCTTTTGCTGTGGTTATCTTTGTTCTTTTACTTGCCAATTCATCTGCTCTGTCTATATATTTTTCGTTTCATTTCTTTTGTTTTTTCCATTCGATCTACACTCTCAAGAAGGCCAAGCAAAAGGAAAGAATATGTTTTGGAAGAATACATTTATATTTGCACTGCCTATTCGGTAGAAAGTTATCTCTTTGATTTGTTTTGTATGTTTAACAGATATGAATTATAGGAACTGCAGTTAATATTTTCTTATACATCAACTGGACAAATTCTGGATATGGCCTTTAGTGACAGTTATTTGCTCAAGTTGAATATTCATGGGCTCATCGAAATATCTACATCAAGGCAGTGTTACTGCACGCTTGACATAGTTTTTATATTTTGTGCTATAGTAAATTTTGTTTTTTGCAGGCCTTGGTTGCCAGTTATATTTCAAAAGATGATTACAGGACTGTGAAGGATGTCACGCACTTCGTGTTAAAGGTACTTTTTGAGTTGTATATGTTCTGAGACTTCGTTTCCGCTGATTCTTATTCAAGTGATGTTTAGGATGTAAGTCTGAACTGTTGGTTATGTGAATATGCTTTGATTTTTGTTGCATGTGCTTTTCCAGATAGGATTTGTCGCTGGTGTTTCCTTGGCTGTGATTATGGGTGTTTCTTTTAGTTCTTTGGCCCCTTTGTTTACCAAGGATGTTGAAGTTTTAAGAATTGTTAGAACTGGTGTTTTGGTAAGTTATCCATTTGTGGCTTTTGTTCATCTGTTTAATTAATGTAAGCACTGCTAACATTTTTCTAATATGATACCATGAATTGGTACAGTTTGTTAGTGCCAGTCAACCTTTTAATGCGCTAGCATTTATTTTCGATGGCCTCCATTATGGTGTTTCTGACTTCGCTTATGCGGCACGTTCTATGGTAAAGCTTAATATATTTTGTTGTGTCGCTAATGAGAGCATGAAATGTAGGTTGATATATGTGGTTATGAAATGTAGATGCTAGTGGGGGCAATATCTTCTGCATTTTTGCTATATGCTCCTACAGTTTTTGGTCTTCCTGGTGTTTGGTCAGGCTTGACTCTCTTCATGGGACTACGAATGATGGCAGGAATTATCAGGTAAATTGGGGAATTTAATGACATTTCTCTTTCTTTCTCAACTGTACTTTTATGGGGAATAGAATAGTGTTATACTATTCACTAGGTGGAATCTGACTTCTTTAGAAAGATTCCTGAGTAGTGGTACGGAAGTGGAATCAGAATTCTTAAACAAGAATAAAGTTGAAAAACTCGAAAAATTGAGAGAATAATTTTTTGTATTAAGTTGATGATTGAAAAGTGTACAAAGACTTGTACAAGCAAAATAGTACTCTTATTTTTCTAATATAAGAAAGCTAAATTAAAATCCTAAAATGGAAGAACATAGAAATCCTAATCTAAAAGAAGAAATAATTTTCTAAAACCAATCATATTTGGAATCTGATTGTTCTATATCGTTCTCACCCACTTCAAGAAAAACTAGTCCTCGAGTTTGGTAGAAGACAAAATCAATCAATATAGAGGAAAATACTAAACAAGTTTTGCCACTTCACATGCTAAACAAATATCCTTCTCTTTATTCTCTACAATTGCATTGAATGACATCAAATTTCTGCCTACTTTGCATTGTCAGTTTTCATGGATTAGGCATCATTTGCTCTCGGGTTTTCAACTTGCACCTGCTCTTCTACCTTTATTTTAGTATCATGGTCAGCAACATCCTGATAATTTTGAATGACTTTTTTAACCTCATCATCTACTGAATAATTTTTTTGCTCTTTGTTTACATATATGCAAATTGCTCATCAAGTGATGATAGAACAATCTTCTTATCGTACCCATCAAAACTTATACATGTTATCTCGACCTATGTAAGTGGCATGTTCATCATAGTACTGTGATTGTCCATCTTTACCACGTTATACACGATCTCATCTTTGTAGTCCTTTCCAATAGAAATTGAAATTTCGCATACCTCCAATTTTTGAATTTTTTATCCTCTTTTTTAACTAGAGAAACTTGATAGAAAGATGAGTATTTTTTAGTCTTCAAATTTAAAGCTTTCACCAATATTTTGGATACCATGTTTTCACTACTTCCATGATTTATCATCACGTTGCATGCTATGTTGTTGATAGTGCATTGTATTCTAAAATCTTGTCGTGCTTCAAATTTGGCTCTTTTATACCTTCGCAATAGACTTCCGCAAAATCATTGATAGCTTGTGAACATTCAAACATAGCTGGGACTAGAGGAAATTCTCTAGCCATTTGTTGCCATGTTTTGAGCTTGTTGAAGCAACCAACATTAATAACAATCAAAGTCTGCAAATTCTTGATAGCTGTATCTTCAAACATATTTATCATTAGTTCCAGATTCTGAATTAAGGTCGGTAATTTTCCAATCTTCCGATCATCATCTCAAGGATGCGTACCACTACCACCATAGGTAGCCATCAGCTAAGGGCAAGTCTTTTCTAGATACCAATTTTGGTGCGGGAGCGGAATTGTAATTCTTGAAACAAGAATAAAGTCAAAAGACTCGAAAAATTGTAAAGAATAATTTACTGTATTTGAATTGATGATTGAAAAGTGTACCAAGCCTTTGTTTATATGTGCAAAATAATTTCCTAACCTTACTAATATATGGAAACTAAAATCCTTATTTAAAAGAAAGAAGAACTATATTTTATTCAAGAATTTTAAATAGGAAAGAAGAAGAAAAAGAGATAAAATCAGTCCTATTTGGAATAGGATTGTTGTACTTGTACATCTAAGTAGTATATAAAACTAGGATTAGTGGATAGATATTGTGAAGTATTAAGACCAAATGTGGGCTACTGTGTTCGTGAGGTCATCCAGCAATAGACATCTTGATGTAAAATGAAATGATATAGGTTTATGTATTGGCATATGCTTGGTAGAACTGAAGCTCATTTTTGGATGAACAAAAGTATTAAAATTGTGAATAATATGATTTTTTGATGCTTTAACGTGAATCTCATTATGAATTACTCTTGCTCTTCAGGTTAATGTCGAAGGAGGGCCCCTGGTGGTTTCTGCATGGTGATGTGAATAAAGCCAAGGTTAGTTTTTGATTTTTTGTTGCTAAATCAAGGCTCATATATACTCAATTTCAAACAGTTCTAGTCCATGTTAGAATTTGGTGAAGTTGAGTTTACATATATTTTGATTATTATGGAATGGTACTTCGTTTCGTGAAGTAATATACATTTCTTTAAGAAATTTTGGCAATTTGTGGCCTGCTCATTGGAAGTTATTATATTCTTTTCTAATTTTAAAAAAAGCTTCAATAGTAAACTTTAAAGTAATATTGATTAGATTATTAGAGTTCATGAATTTCAGGAGCAAAAGCCAAATCTCTCATGAATATTGTTTCATCATGAATTTTGGCACAAATGAAACACTGCTCTGACATGCTATTTTGGAATATCTATTGGATTAGTGATGTTGGCTTCTTGCATGTGTATGTTGCATGAACGTTGTAAATTTCTGGAGATATTTCATTATCACCTTCCATCTGATATGGATTTTTCTTCATTATGCTTGTTCAATAATCCAACACGGGGTGGGTCAGCTTCTTTTAGTGAAATTGATGTATCTATGAGGAACATTACTCGGGTTTGCCTCATATATGTGCGATATTGGTTTTTCATATTGAAACACCAACACTTGTTTACATTTCCAGATTGCTGGTTGAGTATTTGAGATGGGAAGAAGCAAAAGAATACATCCAATATGCAAGTCAAATCAGTTTTTGTGAGTTGTTTTATTTGTTAGATCAACTTAAGCGGCTGATTGAGGGTCTAGCACATTTCTTGGCAAGTACCTTATTTAGTTATTATTTTGCGTGGATTGTGGCAGAACCAGCAATTGGGAGTTGAGGGGTTCCAGAATTGAAGATATAGAGGTGAAGGAGTTAGGCGGGGGTTTGCTGCCCCCGATTTTTATTTTAGATACCTTATTAACACGAATTTTAATATGCATTGCAATTTTAAACAATCATGTGTCTTTTATTTGGAAGAATGAAACATACAACTCCGACAGTATTGCTAATAAAGTTACTCTTGTTCTCTGCTTTTACTTGATACAATATCTGCTTGACAACTAGGCCTCCCATGCTGCAGTAAGAAAAACAGCTATTATATTAGTCACAGATTTAATGTATTTAATCTGTAAATTCTTACAAAATAGCCAACAAATGGATACCATGTGAAACAGGAAAAAATTTCATATGTGATTAGTGGAGATCTTTTTCTTATTTTGCTGGTCATAAATAGGGATGGCAGCGAGCCGGGCTGGCTCGTGAGCCCAAATTCTAGGCTCGGACTCAGAGAACCAGGCTTTTTCCGGGCTCGAGCCGAGCCAAAGCTCGTGAAAAATTTGGGGCTCGGCCCGAGCTTTGGCTTGGGTTTTTTTCGAGCCGAGTCGGGCCGGTCCGGATTTTTCTATTTTTTTTTACTGTTTTCTTTTAAAAAATTCAGTTTTAATTTATTTTTTTTGTCGCGGGCCGAAAAGTCCGTGACACAGGTCGGCCTGGCTCAGGCCGAGCCCCAAAAATGAGGCTCGGTGTCCTGAGCCGGGCCCAACTCGAGCATTTCATGGGCGGGCCTGGGCGGCCCGAGCCATTTTACCACCCCTAGTCATAAATACTTCATCATATGTTAATGCATCTACACAAATCATATAGCATCAAGTAAAATGAATCAAACAGAAGAATTTCCAGAATCACAAGTGGTACAAAACAAAAGGGAATAGAAACAAGAATAGAAAAGAGAGCATCATGACGTCTTATATATACTTCTGGCGAACTGTTCCAAAACAACTATAATCTACACTGCTGCCTCAGTTAACAATATAAACTTATTAATAGATAATAATTAAGGACCACTACTGAAAAGATGTATTAGTGATGAGTAAAAGATTTACAAACCTGTAGAGGTAGGCTTGCTCCAGACCACTGAGTAAGATTTGTCATCATTTAACAGTATATGAGAAAAGGAAAGAAAAAATCCATTGGACAAAAAAAAATTGAATAACTGGAGGGTCCCAGGACCCTGCGGGACCCTCCCTGGGTCCGCCGGTGTGCGTGGAGATTCATTATCTTACTGAATCCTTGAAATCAGGAACTATTTGTCTGCATATATATAATTTTTTGCAATTTAGTGAATTTTCTCGAGAACTTATAATATTATTCATAGTTATTGATAAAAGGCTAACATTGTTCATTTTAACTCGTATATCTTTTTGGACTTCTAGCTTCTAGTTTTTTGTAGAATTGTGCGTAATATGTTAAGGCTTGTTTGATTGACCAAGTTTTTTGTAGAAGGTGGAAAACGTTTTTCCACTTTTTATTATTCACCTGTTTGATTGCACTAATTTTTTTAGGGAAAACGTTTTCCAAGATACAAGCGGTTGATGCATAAAAGTTAGAAAACATTTTTTCACCATATTGGTAGGAAAACGTTTTCCAGTTTTTTGACAATTTTTTTTTTTTTTTTTTTTAGCAATTGAAACACATTCCAAAGTCAATGGTAAAAAAAATTTATCCATTTAATTGATAATTTACGTAAAAAATGAAGTCAAACGAAAAATTTGTCAGGTGAAAAATTATATCAATCAAACTCCATTAATTACAATTCCCTGTAAAACAAATTTTAAGCAATTCAATTCTCTGTCATTCATTTTCTTTCCACCCATTTTTTACCTTTGCAATCAAAAGGACCCTTAGAGTTTTGCTAGAGTGTCACTACATGCACCCACTATTCATCCAGGCCCATGTGGCCTTGGACGAATAGCAAAACCTCATGTTTCGGGCGGTTTATTTATATAGATATAACAAACTAGCCAGATTTTGAAAACCAACTAAATGAAACTTTCAAGAAGAAAAAAGAAAATGATATTAAAATCATGTTTATTGTACATATTAGTTTTGTTTAGCACTATTTATTTTTCTTCTTTGGGCGACGGATGGCTCCTACAAGCTTTCCGCTAAAGAATGGCATTTGCGAGTTTTACTGCATATGGTTCAAGTGGCGACTGCATGTTTCTAGCCACCTTATTACTCTGGATTACTCAAATTATCAATCATTTATGCGTAGGTTGAAATATATAGTGAAATTAGATATTCGCATATGCTTTGTATTTATTTCAAAAAGGAAGAAAACTTAATGTTATGCCTCACATTATAATGCTCCAAATATCCTACGTCAACATGAGGGTCCACACTCTGCATCAAACTACCACGAGGCAGTTTTGATTGAACCCATTGAAATGGTCGAACCAATATGTTTACCGACCCCATTGGATTATATCGACCTCGTTGGGAAGAATCAAATTGGAACTACGAAGGAGGCCACAAGAGGAGTTTGATATGGGATTTTTCAGGCAATCCTTGGTATGTGATTGATGTGAAAATTCATCGTTGCTGTTGCCATTTTGCATCAATCAGGTCAAGTCTAAAGTCGCAAGCTAGGCATTATGGATGATAAAATGGTATTATCATTTAATGCTTATGATTGATGTCTCTGACAAGAGGCACCAACTCCACGGATGAGGCCACGTGCCTCTTTATCCAATGACTTTTATTCACTTTTTTTTACTATAAAAACTCACACTTAATGCTATTTCGAGGTAATACAAGTTTATACTATCAAACTATTACTTTTCTATATCACATTTTTGTCTATCACTCCCCAAAGTAGACTCCCTTTTACGTTAGAGGTTCACTTCTAAAGCTCTCACACATTCATATATTTACTTCCTCAATTGACTTGATCGTAGGAGTACGCTATACTAACTCCATCCCCACTAGAGGAAGCTACGTGTGACTAACGGTTTGTCCAAGTGTTTAGGAATTAGGCTTGCATGGACGTGATAAACTTTCGGATATGTTGGCCACGTTGAAGGTACAAAATTCGGGGTTAACAGATTGACACTATTTGTGGGAAATCACACTCTAACCACGAACATCCTTGTGGTGAAAGACATTGAAAAAAAAGGTATTCGAAAGCCCAACCTTGAAGAAAGGTCATTGTTCTTGATGAAATAAAAGTTGAGGGCATTGGAGAAGTATCACTAGAAATTTAATGACACAAAAGTTGTTATTATACCATGAGTTCCAAGCACTACGGCTTGCACAGTAGGAATCAACAAGAGACAAAAGTGAATATTTGTCGACCCCACCACCACTATCGATGAGGCAGTAACACTACTGTATGCCTAGCAAGAGAGGTGGGGGAGATGGCTGTGAATATGAGGAATATAGCCTAGCAAAACGCTGCAATGCATCATTTACTCGTGCAAATGCAAGGACAAATTGTATATCAAATGCCTCATTAGAGGGCTTTCCAGCAAAAAGAGAAGGATCACAATATCGGAGCTTACTTCCAGAGGAAAAGAAGGTAGCCGAACCCTGTTGAAAGGGAAGTGGAGGTAGACATGTCAACAAATTACACTTCCAGCTAGCTTGTTGACGATTTACCGCAAGGGGCGGAAAACTTCTTCTCTGAATATGCGCAGGAGCGTAGACCTCAGAGGTCCACTAGTGTCTTCGACATAATTGTACCATCAACACCTAGAAATAGGCCCGAACAGTCACCCCTTATGCGAAGGCATCAAGGCTATGGGCAAAACCCCTGAACCCTAAGAGGTCTCTCCACCTAGAAATAGGCGAGAAAGAAGGGATGCTGCAAACTTGAGGAATCAAGTCGGTATGTCACAATCGCCTCGGATCTCGAAAAGGCTTTCTTGAATCAATATTTGTCAAGTAAGGAAGGAGAGGCCCCTATCCAAAGGTTGCAAGATATGAGACAACAAGCGGATGAAACTTTGAAAAGCTACTTGGACCGATTTACAAATGAAATGACTTATTGCGAGCAAGTCACAGATAGGGAAACATTTTTAGCCTTGAGATAAGGCCTCATCATGAACACCCTCTTTTGGAGAGATGTGCGAAATAAAAAACCACATCTCTTACAACGCCTTGGTGGAAATGATGAGAAGCAAGATTGTCAATGAAGAACTGATAGACCATCGCAACTAAACTTCGATGGGACTTTCACTACCTTGAGGCATAGACGAGGCCTTGTTTCACACCTTGTTTCACACTTTGGTGAATTAATAACGGACTCGGCTAGGGCACATAATCATCCCCACTTTAGGCCAAGCCTTAGCCATTGCCACCTTAAATGTAGTACCTTCATTAGCATACGAAAAATTTGGGCCTGTTACTTAAAGACCGTTGAACTGTTCAAGAGGCAGGGGTATACGCAGGAGCAACAAGCCTAGAAATAGGCCCATATTTCACTTATCATCAAACTTATAGTCATGGCACAAACGATTGCATATCTAGGCTATATCACATAGAACCAACGAACTCGTACACAGAAAAATGAATCTCAACAAAATGCACCTCCTCCTAGGCATGATCAAGAGCCTCAGAGGGATGAGGCAAGGCGACATCCTAGGGAGGAGTCCCTTAGACACATGCGTGACGAGGACAGAAACATGCCTAGAAGTGGCCAAAGATAAAGAAGACAAATATAGGAATGTATAAAGGAATTATGCAGAGAGGCTAATGATCTTCCCATGACAAGCTACTTAGTCAATAGTACCCTCCATAGAACTGGCAATACTCCACCAATAGCGTTTACATAGGAAGATGCTACTGGTGTGCATTATCTCCATTACTATGCTTTGTGTTCACGAAAATACCGTTTGATTTAAAATCACCGCAAGTGTACGGTTCGTTACAAATAATAAAGTGGACTTTTAGAGTCCAGGTTGTCGATCCCACAGAGATTGAGTAGTTTAATAATAATTATCTCGATTTTAATTGAAACTAGATGAGTTTTTGATGAGTTTTGTACTAAATGCTAACCAAACTAAATTATGAAAACTACTATGGATGATTTGGCTAAACTAAATGCAAATTATACTAGAATGCAATATGAAATTGAATGCAAGTTTTATGAAATTAATATAATAAAAGCGCACTAGGATCCCGAATCACCAAACAAATTCACTTTTAACCCCTATTTCACAAATTGATGACACGATTAATTGATTGAAGAATCAATGTTTCTAGTTTATCCAACAATCTCTTTCGAGTACAATTAAACCTATTCTAGCATATCATTTTACTATATTTCTATGACAAATGCAATATACAAGAATGCATGACATTTTGTAAACACTTAGAGATTCAAGCAAAGTATAGCGGTATATTTCTATCCCCTATCGGACCTTACGATGATTTATACCTTGTAAAATCTATTTCTCTTCTTTCGAATGCATAAAATATATCACTTAAACTCACATAATCACATGCATTTAATTATGGAGACAATAAATTGTATATAAATCATTCAACATCCATCAAACGTGTTAAATATCAAATTGTAAAATAGAAATTACAAGATCACAGTGTGAGGTTCATCGTTCACCTAGTACATGAAAAACTAGCCTAACATGATAGAAGTATGAAAACAAAATAAATAGGTTGGAGACGACATCACCCTGTTAATTCTTGAGTTAAATCTTGAATTTTGGGATGAATCTTCTTCTCCTTCCTTGTTGTCTTACTCTCCAATGTGTAGAATCTGTCAAAATATGAGTAGCCCCATTTTTCTCTTCGAGTCTAGGGTTTAAAAGAGGTCCCTCCTTGGTTTCCATAAGAGTTTCACTTAAAAACGGAAAACAGAATTTTTCGCGTAAAAATACACTATGCGGCCGCATGGATCATTCACGTCGGCTCAACCAGCTCTCTGGGGAAGCCATGCGACCGCATGGATGATTGCACCATGCAACTGCATGGCACAATCTACTTCCAAATTGTGTCGATTTGGTCCCCGAACTCCGTTCTTCCTCATTTTGACTTCTTTTCTTCATTTTCTTTCCTCTAACACTCTTTGATTTCGTTAATCTCATACTTAGTTCATTTTTGTTCTTGATTTGGGTTTCGAGTTGACTTTCGAATAATTGCATCTTAGTTCTTGAACTTTGGCTTTATTCCGTTTTGGTCATTTCTTGTTCGTTTTCACTCGCTTATCGTTATTTCCATCGATATTGTCCTGCAAACACAATTTACATAGAATTAAGCCATATTTCAACATAATTACAATCAATTGTCCATATTTTATGACATAAATAAGTGCGTAAAACATACTTATCAAACCCCCTAAACTTGAACTATTGTTTGTCCTCAAACAAGATGGTGACCAAACTCTAAACAAAACATGGTTTAACAACCTGCCATGTCTCAGAATTAGAATTTAGTAATAACATAGTGAACAGTATTAACAGTGCAAAATCAAATCAACCTCAACTTATCATATGCAACCTGACACGTTCAGTTTCTGATAGATTCAAATCCCGACCTACAGTAGTCAAATTTTTCCTTTCTTCGCTCGAGAGATACGCACCCCCAAACTTATTATTTTACTTACTTATCCCGGGGTGTGTTCTATACTTGAGATTTGGTTAACTTAAATTCTCACCCTCTCTTAGTTTGGATAGGACTCGCAATCACAAGTTTACATTTCAACAAGTAGAGATTCTCCTATTTCTTTGATTGTTTCAACCTCTAAAACTAAACTAAATTACTTGCCTTACATCAAATGTACAATTCTATCAACTAAATGTCCTGGGGCACTTTTCTCACTCTATTCTTTTTCTTTGTTTCAACACATTCTCATTTGCTTTCTATATAACCCATGTATCGAGCTTTAGGCCGATAACTCCCAAATCAGTTGATTTTAGGGCACCAGGTTTGTATTCACCCGTACAGATTTACTTGCTCAAGTTATAAAGGCTTGAGAAATGTGTTTTCTCTCTTTTCTTTTGACTCTTTCCCTCTTGATTTCTATATGACCCATGTATCGAGTTTTAGGTCGATGACACCCAAATCAGTTGATTTTAGGGCACCAGATTTTTATTCACCCTTACAGGCTTACTTGCTCGAGTCATAAAGGCTTGAAAAGAGTGTTTTCCTCACAGAAATTTATGCAAGCCCCTATTTTTTTTAGACACTTAGTTTCAAGAACCAACCCCTGATTTCAGACTTTCGCCTCATTTTTGTATCATCAGTCTACACAATCCACACAACTCAATTTTCATGCATGGAATCCCCACTCATCTCAGTGTTCCCTTGCAATAATTAATCCTTCAAACCACTAAAACAATGAAATATCTTTAAGCATAGTAGAGGTAATTCAGGTGTAATCTATCATGTTCGAATCTCCTATAAAAATTGAATCCAATCATCAACTTAAAAACATGAGTCTCGTGCGCAAGATATGTCAAGTATCATATAAATAAGCATTGGCTAATCTAGACATGCATCATTTTCACTATCCATAGTTCATACATATTCCAATATTCATATCATTGCCGGCAATGCTATTAAACCCACACAAGCACGCAAATTGAACTAACTAAACAAATACTGAAACAAAAATGTCAAAAATGATTTTTTTTTTTTTTTTTTTTTTAACAAACATACAAAAGCAGTAAACACACAAACAAACCAGGCTAATATCGATGAACAACGAATATGCAATGCATAATTCAATACAAGTACTGAATCCTTAAGCTTGTTCTACAAATTCGATCACCCCCCAAACTTATACAAAACATTGCCCCAATGTGTAAAGTGTAAGATTGAATACAGAATTTGAAGGGCAAAATTTATACAAAACAAAACATGGGAGATTAATGAAGACTCCCCTGATCAACATGGTGGTGGTGGTGGTGAAGATGGTGGGAAGAAACTCGGACCCGCTGCATCATCTGTAGGTGGTGGAGGTGGTAGACGAGCTAGAATCTCCTAAAGTAAAGCGGACTGCTCTCGCACCTCTGTAGCTATCATGTCCGTGCGTAGCTGGAGAGTGTCCATCCGACCTGAGTCGGTCACTCACCCCCTCGACAGCCCTCCTAGATACAACGGTCTCTCGATGTGAGCTCGCCGCAAAAGCGTGTGTGGTGTCCATTCGCTCGCTCGCTCTATGCATCTCTGTGCTCATAGCACCAAATGCCTGCTGGAGGCTCTGTATGTCCCGACTTGACCCTGTTATCGTGGCAAACATCTGCCTCAAAAGCTGAGTGTCGACCTCGCCGGGTAGTGGTGGATGTGGTGCTGCGGCCTGAGGCATATCAGCATTCTCAGGTGCCTCCTCATCATGGACAGCCTGCTGCTATCGTCTCTGTGCCTCACCAATCGCGCTCGTCGCGCCGCTCGCGCTCGCTCCTGTGCCTCCCACGTAGTAAGCTTGATAACGGGGCTCGACTTCTCCGGAAGCTCCCCGGATGGGATGGTCACACCGGCTGCTCTGTAGATGCCACTAATTAGACTCGAAAATATCAAAGAGCAACGACGATCTGCCCATGTACCCAACGTGTGTATCTGATTATATATGTGCGTGATGAGATCGATTTTGTTCCCGCTAACCAAATGATATATAAAACCGGCTGTAGGATCTGTAAAGGTGGTGCAGTGGGAAGTCGGCTCGATGTTGTGGCACATGAATAGCCATAGAATGGCTATGGACGGTGTGAGCTCATTCTGGTGCCAAACAGGAGTCTGTAAAGGTCATGCATTCGCTTGCCCTAATAATACCTCCGCTACCTCGGGCCAGTAGAAATTCAATGGGATAGAGATCATATTGTCCCAGGTGAGCTGATAATACTAGTGAATCACCTCTGGGGAAAACATAATCCACTGTCCCGTCACCCATGTCTGATATAGATATGAAGAACTCGGTGTATTGATATCACTGTTGAAGTTTGCATAGAATTCCCGGGCGAGGCCTTCATAAATCGGATGTGGCATTTCTATCAATTTTTCCCATCCACAATTCTGAATCAGGGTCGCGAGCTCAATAGCAGGGAAATCTGAGAGTCTTACCAGTCTCTCTGGGATGATAGCCCAATGGCTTATGATGTCGGAGTATCGAGTAGAGGTCTCCGAATTTAGAAATCTCCTGAAACCTGTCTCAGACTCCCGTGTACCGGAGGTCGAGCCAACCTTCTCTTTCCCTTTTGAAGTTCTTTTTGGCGGCATCCTGTGAAAATAAAAGACAAGAATTAGTCCAAATGTGATTAAAACAGAATAGATATGGAGTGACAAACACATAGACCCCCCAAACTTGTTTCAAAGCGCGTATGAAGGTAAAGAATGCACATGGTGTCAAAAGTGCGGTTATAATGTCATAATCTGTGAGAATGCGTGAAAAATGCGGGTTATATTATTAAAATATGTCAACATATAGCTTAGAACCCAAATAGAAGTGTAATGTATGCATTTCTCAAAATTTCACCCATGCTCGACCAAGGACTTTCACCTACAGACACCGTCGAGAAAAATTGAATTTTTCCCGAGCATCGTCTGGGCATATGAAAGTAAGCAATCTATTCTAGCACATATCCAAAATAAAGTTCATTTGGATGTCATATGGGTATAGAAACATATGGGCAAAGTAGGTGACGAGTGACACGAACCTAGGCACGGTGTGACATGAGATGACATGGAGTGACATGACTGAGCCACGGGCACTAAAATGTGCAACAACGCATATGTATGAATACATAAGGTGTAACAAGTGATGTTTAACCCATTTTGAATCTAAGTTGTCAAATTTTCAAAAATAGTGCATGTTCGACTACGCATGTTCGACTAGGCATATGAAAGTATGCAATGTGTACTACAACATATTAAAATTTTGGAGCATTCGGATGTCGTTTGGATATAGAACTCGGTGGGCGAAGTTGGTGACGTAAGATGCACCGTGCCTAGTCATGGTTGGGCCTAAGTGTTGTAAGTGATGTTTGTGTGATAAGTGCCCTAATTTCTCAAAATACGACATACAAGAAACATCACATTGTGCATTTAATTAGCCCCCAATGCAAAAATCTTGAAAATGGACAAAAATCGTCACTGTAACACTGTATCAAACATGTGGGGTGCACAAATGTTCTTCAAGATTCTTAGAGATTTAAATAAAGATTCAAAACCCAAATTGTACATGGAACAACCACACATTAACAACCATTAAACCAACATCTACCTATTCCCATTCTCCTTCTACAAATTCGAACAAACCACAATAGAAATAAAAGGGGGAGCCAACTTACCTTGAATTCGCGAGAGGCTGTCGAAGAAAGGTAGTTATGTGCGAAGATGATGCTTCGAGTGCGTGATGATGAAGGGAGTGATGTGGGCAAGTGCAGATTTATAGGCGTGCAATGTAGTAGAGAAGTCGAAATATACCGGGTGGCGTCGAGAAATGTCGTAAATGGAGTGTGGATGTCTAGGTTTTGTTTAAAAACGGGCCCTCCTATTTTTTTAAAAAAATTTACACTATGCGACCGCATGGAACAAAACTCGAATCTAAAAAGAGTTCTAGTTAGACCATGTGACCGCATGGGGTTTTAGAACATGCGACCACATGGACTACCAAAAGTCCAAATATGCCTGTTTTCGATTTTTTTTCAGCTTTCGACACAACCCAATACCAAAAATCTCGTTTTTCGTACCTAACAAGTTAAATGGGGTATGATGACTGTATACAATATGAAAAATTTTAAAACGCACTCGACTCCTCGAAAACTTGTTTTTAGTCAATTTTCCTCAAAATTCCAATTTTTTACCAATTATGCCCCTCGATCGTCTAATGTCCATAAAATTTGTCAAAACTCATTTTAAACGATGTGAGGTGTGTGTACTCCATAAAATCATTTTTCAAACCACTTTTTAAAGATGGAATCACTTGTTGGTTCGGGAAATGTACTGAAAAACTCGTTTTTGCCTCGAAATGTGTGATTTTGATCACAAATCTCCCAAACATGATTTTTATACATCGGGAAGCGTGCAAAACACATTTAGAACTTGTGTGAACCATGCAAAGATATTTTGTGAACTACCTGGGTGATCGATGACCTAAAAGCTACCAAAATGCAAAAATATGAAAAAAAAAATCTAAATTAATGCATAAAGCATAATAAATAAAATGGAAGAAATATTGGGTTGCCTACCAATAAGCGCTAGTTTATAGTCTATAACTCGACTATACCGAGCTAGTTTGAATCCGGTGGTGTGAGAGCAACTTTTTCAACGACCATTTCTTTCTTACTGCAGCTTTCCTCCAGACTTTAACCGCACATTTATCCATGTTTTTTTATTTCTCCTCATCTCCTGCCTCAAAATCCACAATGTAGGTTTCTTGCTTCTCATAATTTTGAGTGGGTTGAGTATGCACATTATGATCATTAGCAGGATTTGAAGAGTCTTAAGAAACAGTTTTGTCCTGCACCGCATCCTCTACCACATCAATTTGATAGCACTTATCTGACTCAGTATGAAAGTCCATGGCTTTGAACTCGAGAAAGGTGATCAGTTCTTCGCCAAGTCTCAGATTTAATTCCCCATTTTGAACATCAATTAGAGATCTGCTGGTAGCTAGGAATGGTCTGCCCAAAATAAATGGAACATTCTTGTCTTCTTCCATATCCAGAATGAGAAAATTGGCTGGAAAAATGAATTTGTCCACCTTGATCAGTACGTCTTCAATTATCCCCTTCGAATGTGTCAATGATCGATCAGCTAATTGCAGCGTCACCGTGGTTGCTTTGGCCTCACCTAATCTAAGTTTTCTGAAAACAGAAAGAGGCATCAGATTAATACTGGCACCAAGATCACATAGAGCTTTATCAAAGTGGCATTCACCAATAGTGCAAGGTACAGTAAAACTCCTTGGATCTTTCAGTTTTGGTGGAAGCTTTTTCTGAATAAGAGCACTGCACTGCTCTGTTAGCATCACTGTCTCATGTTCCTCTAACTTTCGTTTCTTTGAGATAACGTCCTTCAGGAATTTGGCGTAGTTAGGCATTTTGAACAGTGCTTCCGCGAATGGGATGTTGATATGGAGCTTTGTGAAAATTTCGAGGAATTTTTCGTATTGTTGCTCCTATTTATGCTTTTTCAACCTCTGAGGGAATGGAATTGGGGCTCGTAAGGATTGATCGGAACGGGTGTTTTATTCTGTGATGTATCTGAACCTTCCCATGGAGATGTCTCTTTTGTCTGTTCAGCTTTTTCCTTCTCTGAAGACGATAGTGTAGCTTTGTTTTCTCCCGGTCTCTTCACAGTGATCTCTGGTAGTTGAATCTCACTTCTTGTAGTAATGGCTTGACATTGTTCCCTGGGATTCACTTCGGTATTGCTAGGTAGAGTTCTTGGTGCCCTGCTTGTCATAGCAAGTGCCATCTGCCCCATTTGAATCTCCAAATTTTTAATTGCAGAATTTTGTTCTTGGAGAGTGGCTTCAGTCTTCTTCATAAATTGATTGTTGGATTCCATGTACTGATGAGTTGTTTCTATGAATTTTCCAAGCACTTCTTCCAACTGTGGCTTCTTCTCCTCTGCTGAAACTGACCCTGTGGTCTGTTCTGGTTCTGATTTTGATTTTGATTCTGATTACTCCACGAGAAATTTTGATGCTTTCTCCACCCCGGATTATATGTCTCAGAATTCGGGTTGTTTTGCTGGCGTTGACCTCATTGCACATAATCCACATGCTCTACCTCCTGTGTGAGAATTGGACGGTTTGAAGTATTGTGATCAGCTCCACACTCCCCACAACTTGGTTTCTTGACAGTTGCTGCATTGGCGGTCTGTGACATGCTTTCAACCTTATGGAATAGTGAATCAATCTTCGCTGATAAAGCTGAATAAGTATCCACCTCGAACAAACCCGGTGCCTTCTTCTAAATTGCTCGTTCTGAAGACCACATGGCTGAAGTAGTAGCCACAGTCTCAAATAGGTTCAGCGCATCATCGACTGTCCTAGTATACACCGACCCATTAGATGAAGAATCTATATTGCTTTTGAAAGACGGAAGCAGTCCTGCGTAGAAGTATTGGACCTGGAGTCCTTTGCTAATACCGTGATGTGGACACTTCCGAAGCATGTGCTTGAACATGTTCCATGCCTCATCACATGATTCAGAATTCCCTTAACGGAAGATGGAGATATCATGTTTCAATTTTGTAATCTTGGTTGGTGGAAAGAACTTGGTACAGAACTTTTGAACAAGATCATTCCATATGGTGATACTAGCGATCGGTTGAGAATCTAGCTATTCAAGTGCTTTGTCACGCAATGTGTGTGGAAATAGCCTCAAACGGATGGCGTCATCTGAGATACCCTGATATCTGAAGTATTGGCACATCTCCAAGAATCTAAAGATGTGCGTATGTAGGTTTTCCTCAGCTCTCCCATAAAATTGATGTCCATTCTGAAACAAGTGTATGACATTGGTCTTCAGTTGGAAATTTGGTTGCCCAAATGGTGGATACACGATGCTGGACTGACTCTGAATGATTTGGGGAATCATAAAATCCCCTACAAGCATATTTCCTTCGTTCATTGCTTCCTCCTCGTTAGCCGGAATCACTGGATTTTGTCGTTCGTCAGCTATTTGCTGTTGTTGTGCTATTCTAGCTTCTCTTTGCAATTGGCGAAAAGTATGCTCGATTTCTGGATCAGCTGGAATCAAGTTCCCTCCAATCGATCTTAGCATGCAAATCTGAAATAGCCAAAATTGCCCAAAAATAAGCAAAAGTCGAAATAATGAAGTTTAACAAGTTATCTGACTAAACTAAAATCAAAATAAAAGAAAAATGTTCGAATTAGTGTCTAAACAACTAAAATTAAACTAAAACTCAATCCCCGGCGGCGGCGTCAAAAATTTCATGAAAATACTGTTCAATTTAAAACCACCGCAAGTGTACAGTTCGTTACAAGTAATAAAGTGGACTTTTAGAGTCCAGATTGTCGATCCCACAGAGATTGAGTAGTTTAATGTTAATTATCTCGATTTTAATCGAAACTAGATGAGTTTTGTACTAAATGCTAACCAAACTAAATTATGTAAACTACTATGGATGATTTGGCTAAACTAAATGCAAATTATACTAGAAAGCAATATGAAATTGAATGCAAGTTTTATGAAATTAATATAATAAAAGCGCACTAGAATCCCGAATCACCAAACAAGTTCACTTTTAACCCCTATTTCACAAATTGATGACAGGATGAATTGATTGAAGAAACAATGTTTCTAACTTATTCAACAATCTCTTTCGAGTAGAATTGAACCTATTCTAGCATACCATTTGACTATATTTCTATGACATGCAATATACAAGAATGCATGATGTTTTGTAAACACTTAGAGATTCACGCAAAGCATAGCGGTATATTTATATCCCCTATCGGACCTTACGATGATTTATACCTTGTAAAATCTATTTCTCTTCTTTCGAATGCATAAAATAGATCACTTAAACTCACATAATCACATGCGTTTAATTTTGGAGACAATAAATTGTATATAAATCATTCAACATCCATCAAACCTGTTTAAATATCAAATTGCAAAATAGAAATTACAAGATCACATTGGGAACAATCTATTTCCAAATTGTGTCGATTCGGTCCCCAAACTCCGTTCTTCCTCATTTTGACTTCTTTTCTTCATTCTCTTTCCTCTAACACTCTTTGGGAACGCCTATCTTGACGACTTAACCATTTAATGGAATTTCTCATCATAGACCATAGGTCAGCTTATCACGGTGTTGTGGGGTCGACCCGCAGTAAATGATCTTTGGACAATCACCTCCATCTACCACATGCATGAAATTTCTCACTAATTTAGGCGTCGCCATTGTCAAAGGCGATTTAATGGGGTCAAGAGAGTGCTAGCTTAACTCCTTGAGAAAATTCGAACCATGAAGCGTAAACATGATATTAATAGATACTATAATGCTCGCCGTACCTGTAAAAGGTCCGACCCTTGAATAAAGGGAAGATGTTAAGATGGTAGATGTTCCTACAGAAAGGACAATCCCTGAAGAAGGGATTATGGATGTTGGATTTGATCCTCGAATCATGAAGTCAAATTCTCAAGCAACCTTAATGAAAGAGCTCGAATTTTTCCCTGTGGACCCACAAGATCCCACAAAGATGCTCCAAGTGGGAAAAAAATTGAATTTAAAAGACAAGCAAAGGCTGAAGAGCTTTTTGCTCGAAAACTTGGATATATTCGCTTGGAGGCATGAAGACCTAGGCATCTACCTCGAAATTAGCTGCCACCACCTCAATATTGACCCTAAATTCTCTCTTCATAAACAAAAAATGAGGGCTCTTAACTTGCAAAGATATGGAGCCTTGAAGAAAGAAGTGCAAAAGCTGATATCCAATGGGTTTATTAGAGAGGTTATTTATCCGAAGTAGATATCTGACCTAGTCCTTGTGAAGAAGCACAACGGTAAATGGAAGGTCTGCATAGACTTTTCAAACCTCAACCATGCATATGTCAAAGACAGTTTCCCACTTCCAAGGATAGACCAACTTGTAGACTTTGCTGTGGGGCATGAACTATTGAGCTTCATGTGTTAAACTTCGAACCTAAGCTTCGAGGGTCACGTACTAATCATAATAGCTTCTGCCTTTGGTACATGTAAATACTCTTAAACGGAAGTATTACATGTTAGAAACTTATTTTCAATTTGGTAAAATATTTCTCATAAAATATAATGGCCAGCAGAAGCGCATGCCGACATGAAATTTTTATTTTACAAAAAGGGGACTCGGTGCAGCCACGGTTAGTTGGGGCAGTAGGTTCAACTATTTTTATAAAATTCATCCCAACTCCGTTTTCTATGAAATTTGTGGTATTAGAAAGATAATTTCAAGTAGTTTTCTAGGTTAAAATATGAGAATTTGTCGAGATCATATAGTATGGACGTTTTACTGAAAACAGTGTAGTGTTGCACAGAAAATCCAGATTGACCCTTCAACGTTTAAAAATTCATATCTCAGGCCACGGACATCCAAATTGAGTGATTCTTGCGTCCATATTTAGACAACTCGAAGAGGAACGCAGAAGTATTTTTAGAGTCTCAAATGGACGTCTATAGAGTTGGAAATAATATTTTAAAGTTGACCTAGAAACTGCCCGGACTCTGCTTCTTTTGTTCATTTAAAATTTGTTTTAGGATAGCAATTTAACTTTTCAAAATTTTAGTATGGCCAAAGTTATTAATGGTTGCCAAATTTGCATTGGTCGATTTATTAAAAGTCTATCAAGATTAGCTAATTAGGGGTCTGGGATAATTGTCAATTCTACATCGATTTTATTAGTATTATAGATAAATATATATATATATATATATATATATATATTTTTTTTTTTTTTTTTTTTTTTTTTTTTTTCATCCACTTTGGCCGTGAGGAATGGGGATGGCGCCACCATTGTGAGGATTAAAAGTAGGAGGTGGTTAATATCTAATTAAAGCATGAGGTGTTAAGTTGGGCATGCAAGAGGTGATGACTAATTTAAACTAAGTTGGAGGTGGAATGGCATGCACGAAAGGAGGATTTTTGCAAGTCCACGTGGTGGCACAATTTGTTAGTCATCCTTTGCTTAATCCTTAAGTTTCTCTTGCCTATAAATAAGATATATTCCCTTCAATCATCCCTTGTGAAACCAGAAAATTCCTTGTAATAAAATTAGAGGATAGGTAGAAATACGTTGTGAAGGGAAACAAAAGCCAACGAAATTACTTCAAGTATTTTAAGGTAAGATACTTTGTTCGCTTAAGTGGTGGGATTTCATGATAATATTTATGATTAAGCTATGCATGAAAACCATAAAATGAAAGATGTGGACAAGTCCACAAAGTTAGATATCTATGCCTTAGGACAAGTTCGAAGGCCACCGGCAAGCCGGAATGTGCAAGTATGTGTTTGTGCAAGCTGTGTTTGAATGCTTTCTTTTGCGTAGTATTAACATGTTAAATCCAAGCATGGTATCTTACTGAGTATTCTTTATACTCATAATATTCTATACTGAATTTTCAGATCCATAAGATGTGAAGTTGGTGGAAGTCGGTCGGCATAATCGATGATGGGTTAATGACAAAGTTATTTTGCATCGAAGTTTTGTTTTTGCATGTTTTGTTCGACTGCTTCATATATGTTTTTCCTATGGTATTGTATAAAAACTTGTATGTAACGCCCCAAATTTGCTAATAACTCGAGGCGCTACTTAAGTCAAAATAACCTGTAAATACATATTTTCAATAGTCGCCAAAAATGCGTAGACATATATATATATATATATATATATATATATATATATATATTTGAAAACCAAAACAACTTAGCACAAAAAGCGGAAACATTGTTGTAACAATTTTCTCACATCCAAGAGTTAATACCCAATGTAATAAGCAAGTACTAACATTTGCAAAACACTAAAATTCGATATTAAAGTGTCCAAATAGAAACCAACTATTTAAAATTCCTTGTTTCAAAACTTTTAATTTAAAAGTTCTATTATTAAATCAAAATTTCCCGCTCGTTGCCTTACCCTGCCAAGCTCCTTAACCTGAAAGGGTGGAAAAATGGTGAAGTGAGCATAACGTATTATACTCAGTAGAGATACAGCAATCAATCCAAGTCAAGTCCAAGTATGCAATCAAGTGGTGAAAATAATATCAATACAACATACTATATAATTATGTACTGTGGGCATTCCCAATGACCCAATTTCGATCCGGACCTATTTACGGTCCCTGACAACATGTTATAAGTGTGCTTAGCAAATTTTTGCACTGTGGGCATTCCCAAGGACCCAATTTCGATCCCAGATCTATTTACGGTCCCTGACAACCTTTTCATATGTATAAACATTACATCACAATCAAAATCACACATCAAGAATTAACATGGACAAATAACCACAATTGCTTAAATGTAAATCCCACCTCGAAGTCTTGAAAACTTTCTTGGAAATTGAATAATTGTAATGTTATCGTGCTTCACACTTTGCCCGCGATCTCGTCTAACAAGAACAAAATTAATTTAATTTAAGATTCTAAGTTTAATCAAAACTTTAAAAATTTTAGGGACTTAATTGAAAAGATTTTGAAACTTAAATTTAAATGTTTGAAGGCTGAAAATGAATTTTTGGAATTTGTGGGCTAACTTAAAAGTTACTAAAACATAGGGACTGAATTAAACAATTTTTAAAACTTTGAAATTGAAATAATAAACATTTAAAACTTTGGGGGCTGAAATGGATGACTTTTAAAAACTTGGGCTAATAGAATAATTTCTCAAAAATTCAAAATATATACAAACACTCTATCATATATATCTCTCTCTCTCTCTCTCTCTCACGCGATCGATCAAGGCAGAGAAAATGGGAGAGGCCGGCGACGGGAAAGTGAGGCGAAGTGGGGCGAACTCCGGTCAAAGGCAGAGCTATCACCGTCGCGAGGTAGCGCCGGCGGGTAGGGGTCGACTGGGGTTGATTGGGTGTTGATTGGGGTCAAAAACCGAGGCCAACAGTTTGGTTTTTCTTGGGCGTTTCCGGCGAGAATCCGGCCAAAAAGGAGTTTAGGGTTGAGGTAAGTGTTTGGGCTTTGTTATCTCTTGATTTTTGTGGTTGAATTTTGGATGAAGTGGAGGGTCGATTGGGCGGAACGGGCTACCGTTTTGGGTAGTGGCGGTGCGGTATCGAGGTGGTGGTGATTTGTTGGTGGTCCGACGGTGGGATGGCGGTGTTTGCAGTCGGGTTTGGGTGGTTGGTTGTAGTTTGCAGTTTGGTGGTGGCGGCTACTCGACTGTGGGGATTCATCTGGGTTTCTGTATGTGCGAAGATGAGTTGAGGTTGGAGGGTTTCGACATGGGTGTGGTGGTGATGATTGTGTGACAATTTCAGTCGATTATTGAGCAGAATTTGAAGGGATTTTGGTGATAGTTTCTTACCTGATTCCTAGTGTTGGGAGGCCATGTGTGGAGCTGCTATGGGGGCGTGGTGAAGATGATAATGAACAGTAATTTAGGGCACGAAAATCGAGACAATAGTTGGGCCAAGAGTTTGGGCTGAAAATAATTCTTTGGGCTAATTGGATTTAATAAAAATGGACTAAAAGAGAAAATTTGGACTAATAAAAATTGGACATTAAATAGAATATCGGTCATTAAAATTGGATTTAAATCGATAAGAATTTGATACTTTAAAAAAATGTTCGAGATTGGACTCGATAAGTGAATATTGAAATTTTTAACTTTAAATTTGTTTCGAAATCTTAATTTAGTTGTTTGCTAGACAATTCGATGGACACAAGATAAATTCTAAAATTTGACGGAATGTCGTAGCGACACAATTTAAGTTATGAAATTTGTATTTGAAAATTCGGGTCGCTACAACCTTCCCCACTTAAATAAATTTCATCTCCGAAATTAAACTTACTTGATTTGAAAATGTCTGGATATTTGGCTAAAACCTCATCTTCTTTTTCCCAAGTTGCCTCTTCTCTACCATGTCTATTCCATTGGATTTTAACTAAAGGGATATCTTTGTTCCTTAATGTATGAATTTTCCTCTCAAGTATAACTGCAGGAGTTTCCTCATATGTCATATCCTTGTTAACATCCAAGGATGCATAATTAACAATGTGGTCCAGATCATGGACATATTTCCTTAACATTGAGATGTGAAAAACATTATGTACTGCTGCTAACTCTGACGGTAAAGCCAACCTATAGGCCACGTTTCCAACTCTTTCCAAGATTTCAAAAGGTCCAATAAATCTTGGTCTGAGTTTCCCTTTTTTTCCAAACCTTACTTGACACGACCCGTCCCGAATCAACCTAATAGACCCGACACGTGTCATGCGCCGGTGGTAGATTCAAATAAATACTAGACCTACCACCAAGGCAACTGAACATTCTTTGACTATGAAATATTTTGAAAGAATTTCGACAGAGTTTCCTTTGAAAATGGACTAAAACCACCTGGATAAAAATCAATTTTCTCAAGCATACTCATATAATTTAAAATAGGGCGCACTAGCCCCTCCAATACAAACTTCTCAAATAAAGTACTGGTAAAACAATATTTAATAAACTTTAAAAATTAAAATACCCAAAAGAAATATGAACTAAATAATATGATGAAATGACCCATACAGCTAGGGGTGGCAAAATGGCTCGGTGGCTCGGGCCGCCCGGGCTCGGCTCGTGAAAAGCCCGGGCCAGGCTCGGCTTGCGGCCCGGGATACCGAGCCAAGCTCGGGCCGAGCCTCATTTTTTAGGCTCGGCCCGGCGAGCTACGCGGGTCGGCTCGTATCACGGGCTTTTTGGGCTCGTGATCAAAAAAATGTAAAAAAAAATAGAATAATACTGAATTTTTTTTAAAAAAATAAAAAAAAATAGAAAAATACGGGTCAGCCCGGGCTCGGGCCGGCTTGGCTAGGAAAAAGCCCGAGCCGAAGCCCGGGCCGAGCCCCAAAAAATTCCACCGAGCTTGAGCTCGACTCGGCTCGGGCCCGGAAAAAGCCCGGGTCCTCCGAGCCCGGGCCTAGCATTTTGGCCCGCAAGCGGGGCCGACCCAGCTCGTTGCCATCCCTACATACAGCTAATGCAATGTGTGTGTCTCAACGTCATAGATCGACAGGCTCCAAGGCTGCCCAACTCTGCTACTATCTGTTCAGAAAAAAGATTTTAAAATATGAGTTTATAACTCAGTGAGTGGATAGTTTGAAAATAAGTATACTTTTCTGAAAAATCTTGCTCTATTAAAACTTTAAGAAATTCTGATATTTGGGAATACTTTTAAAATTAAACATGATTGCATCATAAAATTCCTTACTTTTTGATCTAAATAACAACTGAATATAAATAATCTGATCTCGATAATTATAAGTGAAAATATGGTTTCACATTACTGTAAGCTGAAATCATTATTCTGCAAACTAAATAAACTGAAGTCTGAAATCTGATAAGCTGAATAAGCATAACAGTATATACTAAAAAGTCACACCAATAAGTACCCCATGAATAGCCTTACTCATGTACAGAGTAATCTCGATGTGCAAGGCGAAGCTATTCAAATCTGATAACTGGTCATACGTACGCAGAGCTGCCCCAAAGGCTAAGCACCCCAGTACACGGCCCAAAGCCTATGTGTGTACAAAAGTGGGTCCCAAAGACCTCTGATAATCTGGTCATACACTGTGGAAACACATTCACATCAGTGCAGAGCGGGTAAAATCACCACATCTGGTCATACACTGTGGAAACACATTCACACAAGTGCAGAGCGGGTAAATCACCTGGGCACTTTCTGGTGGTTTTAAAGATAACTATAGATTTGCTGAAATATTTAATACTGATACAACATGCTAATGAAATGATTTAATTTAACTGAATTTAACTTTAAAAAGGACTTGCTATAAGAATCACTTTATTCTGAAATTCATGCTATAAAATCAGCTGTAGGAAATAATTAACTTTCAAATCCAAATCTAATATAAATTTAATAAATACTAATTTCTTGAAAAATAAGCTTTTCCACTCACTGGTCTATAGACATGAATCTGATTAAATTGACGAGCATTTCCGAGATTTCCCGTCACCACCTGAAATATGATATCGGATAACCAATTTAACAACCACGCTACCAAGTGGCTCTAAATATTCATAATCGAATACTAAAACTTAATTTCTCGAGACTTGAATAATTTTTCCCAAATTTCCTTTACTCACTTGGAGCACATTCCATTTTCTAGTCATTTCACTAAAATCTAATTCATCAAAATAATCTCCAATTCCCAACGTAAAAATAATTCCCCATTTACAAACTAGTGAAACTAATAATCATAATTCAACCAATTGAATTTACATATAGTTCCATAAAATCATTCTATCAAGTAAGTATTTCATCACAAATATCATTTCCCTAATTTATACTTATTCAAAATCCCAATTAAAAATTCTAGGGTTTGCCCAAAAATAGTATCAATTACCATGATAGAAATGGGAAATAACCAATCAAGAATCTTGGCTAGAAATCATATTCCCTTCCTTTACACCTGAAATTTTGAACCAACCTTAAAACCCTAGAAATTTAACATATTATTTAATCTACTTCTTGAAGAAAATAAAAAGAAAGAAGAACAAAATCAAGCTTGACTACTTCCTTACCATTTTTTTTCCTTCTTCACCTCTTTTTCTTTCTTCTTTTTCCCTTTCTTCTTTCTTTTTTTCCTTTCTTTTTCTCTTCTCTGGCGCGTTTTTTTTTCTCCTTCTCTGCCGTTCCAGTTCTTCTACTGTGTGTTTGTGTGGAAAATGAGAGAAAAATGGTTCAATTGGGATGATATTTATGTTCCTTAAGTCAATATTGCAAAAGAAGTCCCTTAGCTTTCATCATATATATAAATACATCCCAAACTTTTATTTTATCCACCTTAAACCCTCAAATATTGCCAATTTATAAAATAAATCCCAATAAAATAATTCTTCTCATTTTAGTCCTTATTTGACTTGACTTGACTTTGACTAGTCAATTTCTGATTTTGACTAAAAAAAAATATGGGTTGTTACATTACTACTCCTCTCATGGGGGCCACTTTAAGGAACACTTTTTCACCAATTTCAAACTGTAGTTCCTTTCGTCGCTTGTCGACATAAGATTTATGTCTGTCTTGTGCTGTTTTAATCCTTTTTCTGATCTTCTCCACAACTTTTACAGTCTGTTCCACTATTTCTAGACCCAAAACCTTCCTCTCTCCAACTTCATCCCAATAGATTGGTGATCTGCACTTTCTGCCATACAGAGCTTCATATGGTGCCATGCCAATGGTAGACTGTAAACTATTGTTGTATGCAAACTCAACCAAGGGTAAATGCATTTCCCAGTTACCACCAAGGTCTAAAGCGCAAGCTCTCAACATATCCGCTAAAATCTGTATAGTTCTCTCTGATTGTCCATCTGTTTGTGGATAATATGTTGTACTGAATTTCAATCTAGTTCCCATAGCTGTTTGCAAGCTTTCCCAGAACTTGGATGTAAATCTGGAGTCCCTGTCTGACACTATAGAAACTGGTACACCATGCAATCTTACAATTTCTCTGATGTACAACTGAGCATACTGGTCTAAACTGAAAGTCATCTTCACTGGTAGAAAATGAGCAGATTTTGTCAAACGATCAACTATGACCCATATAGCTTGATGACCTCTAACTGATCTAGGAAGTCCCACGACAAAATCCATTGTTATGTGTCCCACTTCCATTCTGGGATTTCAAGTGAGTTCAACATCCCAGACGGACGTTGATGTTCAGCTTTAACTTGTTGGCAAGTCATGCACTTCTCAACAAACAAGCCAATTGACCTCTTCATGTTTCTCCACCAATAAATTATTCGCAAATCCTGGTACATCTTTATACCTCCTGGGTGTGCAGTATAAGGTGAATAATGTGCTTCTTCTAAAATCTCCTTCCTCAAAGTTTCATCCTTCGGTACACACAGTCTTCCCTTGAACATAAGAGTATCATCAGTTGATACTTCAAAACCTTTAACACTGCCAGCGAGTACTCGGTCCTTAATCTTGCACAAAAATTTATCCTTACCCTGAGCTTCTTTAATTCTGTCTCTGAGAGTCGGTCGAACAATCAAAGTAGCTATCATTGCAGTTGTGTGATGTGGAGGAGCTACAATCTCAAGTCTCATGTTGGCAAAATCCTTGATCAATTGTTCTTGACTGGTTAAGGCAGCTAACTGTCATTTACCTTTCCGGCTAAGTGCATCAGCAACAGCATTGGCCTTGCCAGGGTGGTAATGGATAGTACAGTCATAATCTTTAACTAACTCCAACCACCTTCTCTGTCTCATATTCAATTCCTTCTGAGTGAAGAAATACTTTAAACTCTTATGGTCTGTGTATATCTCGCACTTACTACCATATAGATAGTGTCGCCATATTTTTAAAGCATGAACTACAGCAGCAAATTCCAAGTCATGTGTAGGGTAGTTCTGCTCATGTGGCTTCAACTGTCTAGAGGCATATGCAATCACTTTTCCATGCTGCATCAGTACGCATTCCAAACCTTGTTTCGATGCATCACTGTAGATTACAAAACCTTCTAACCTTTCTGGAATAGCCAAAACTGGTGCAGATACCAATTTCTGTTTCAATTCTTGAAAACTCTTCTCGCACTTTTCTGTCCACTGAAACTTCACTCCCTTCCTGGTCAACTGGGTCATCGGTCCAGCAATTTTTGAAAATCCTTCGATAATAGCCAGCCAATCCCAAGAAACTACGAACTTCATTTATATTGGTTGGTGCCCTCTAATTAGTGACAGCATCAACCTTGGCTGGATCAACTTCGATACCATCTGCGGTAACCACATGTCCAAGAAAACCAATTCGGTCAGGCCAGAATTCGCACTTCTTGAATTTTGCATACAACCTTTCATGTCGAAGTGTCTGTAATACAATGTTGAGATGCTCCTCATGTTGTTCCTTGTCTCTCGAATAAATTAGAATGTCATCAATAAAGACAATTACGAACCGATCCAAGTATTAATGAAATACTCGGATCATCAAGTCCATGAAGACAGCTGGTGCATTAGTTAACCCGAACGGCATCACAATGAATTCGTAATGTCCGTATCGAGTCCTAAATACAGTTTTTGGTATATCACCGTCCTTAACTTTCAACTGATGATAACCTGATCTCAAATCAATTTTGAAGAATACAACGGCACCTTTTGGCTGATCGAACAAATCTTCTATTTGTGGTAAATGATACTTATTCTTGACTGTGAGGCGATTCAGCTCCCTGTAGTCAATGCACATCCTCATTGATCCATCTTTCTTTTTCACAAACAGAACCGGTGCTCCCCAAGGCAATACACTCGGTCGAATAAATCCTTTATCCAACAGTTCTTGTAGTTGCACCTTCAACTCCTGAAGTTCCTTCGGTGCCATCCTGTAGGGTGCTTTAGATATGGGTGTAGCTCCAGGTACCAAGTCAATCTTGAATTCTACTTGTCTATCTGGTGGAATACCAACTAGGTCTTTTGGAAATACATCCACAAAATCACGCACAACTGGTACATCTGTAGCAGTTACCTCAGTTGCCTGAACACTAATGATGCTCACTAGATATCCTTGATTTGTACTCTTTCTCAACATCCTTTGTGCCTTCAACACTGATATGACACGGGGCATGGTTTTGACTTTTGTCCCGAAGAAGGTAAATTCACATTCTCCTGGTTTCTGAAAGAGCACCTCTCTCTCATGACATTTAATCGTAGCGTGATTGTAACTAAGCCAGTCCATGCCTAAAATGATATCAAAGTCCCTCATGTCTATTAAGTACAAGTCTGCCTCTAAGTTCTTCCCATCTATTTCAAACTTAACAGCTTTCGACATCAGATTAGTGATAATAGTTTCACCTGAAGGGATACTAACTTCTAAGGCATCATTCACACTTTCACATACATTCCCAATCTTAGCATGAAAACTAGCAGAGATAAAAGAATTCGTAGCACCAGAATCAATTAAAATGATAGCAGGTATATTGAATACTGATAGAATACCTGTCATCACGTCTGGATCTTTCTCTGCCTCCTTCTGAGTTAAAGCGAAAACTCGAGCATTTCCCTTCCTGGCATCTTCCTTACCCTTGAATTTAGGGCATTCACAGCAAAATGACCGGGTTTCTTACATCTGAAGCACATCCCCTTCCCGAGTAAACACTATCCATGGTAAAGCTTATCACACTTCGGGCATACAGGTTTCTCAGTGCTAGCCTTTTCCTCCATTTTTCCCCATGATTTCCCCTTCTTGTTCTGATATCTGCCCTTGCCCATATTCTGACTGTCTCATTTCCTTTTCATTGGTACATCTGGGGGTTTCTGAGTAGTCTTTTCTAGGTTTAAGCGAGAGGATATAGCTTGTGCTCGCTCAATTGCTTCGGCATAGGTAGTGAGTCCCAAACCAGCCATAATTCCTCCAATTTCTGGGCATAAGCCCCTTTCAAATCTTCTAGCCTTCTTGATATCCGTGTCAACCAGATGGATAGCATACCTGGACAGCTGGTTGAATTTTGTTTCATATTCCACCACTGACATACTTCCCTGTCTAAGTTCGTGGAACTTCGTTTCTTTCAGATCCCGGAAAGACTGGGGAAAATACCTCTGTATTATTAATTCCTTGAATCCATTCCATGTCAATTCAAGTTGTTGTGCCTCTGTTCTGGTCGCTGATATGATTCCCACCAATGATCTGCGTCCTCTTCAAGCTGGAACACAGCACATGACACTTTATGAGCGTCCGAACAGGCTATATGTTTAAAGATCAGTTCTAATGCCCTTAGCCATTCCTCTGCGGCTAGGGGTCCTGTTCGACCATTGAATGTTGGTGGCTTATATCTGCGAAACTGTTCAACAACCATGCTAGTGTTGTCTGCATTAGCCTGTGGGTTAGGGGCATTTCGTGGAGCTGTTGGGGCTTGTTGCTGAATGAGCCCCTAGAGAGCATTCACGAGATCCCTTAATGAATTATTCCCCGCATCGCCAGTAGCAGCCTGGCCTGGGATAGCTTATCTTGCAGCAGCTCGATTTACGGGAACTCGATTTGTTCTACGAGACATTTTCCTTAATCACAACAATATTTGTCTCAGCATCCACTAAGTTGTCAAATTCACAATGGCCATTTAGGAATAATAAAATCTAAAAAGGAAAAATCATAGAAAGGCACAGTAGAGCTAAAAGCAAATTTTATTATTATCTCAAATTTTCCAAAAGGAAAACAAATAATAAAATTGCAACCAATATCTATAATCCGAAATATGTTCTCCTACTGAAATTTCCTCAAATAGCTATTCCCACATCTCTATCTCATACGTTTCTTTTGGCATATCAATTCTGAAGGTAAATTATACTGAAATGGGTTACTTCATGTTTTAGCCTAATTCCGAGGACTAAATTTATAATTTCCAAAAAAATTTAAATACTTCACATCACAAGTTCAACTCCCAAACATAATAAGTCATGAAAATTTTTATAACATGTACTGGATACAAACTTTCAAACATTTCAAACTGCATCAACTATAGCAAAATTTCATTCTCATGTAACTTTCCGTTGTAACAATCAATTTCAGATGCAGTTATATAATAAATTCATGGTATCCAGCAGCTGAAAATTTTCAGACTTCATCAAATAAAATTTGGTACATGTAAATACTCTTAAACAAAAGTATTACATGTTAGAAACTTATTTTCAATTTGATAAAATATTTCTCATAAAATATAATGGCCAGCAGAAGCGCATGCCGACGTGAAATTTTTATTTTACAAAAAGGGGACTCGGTGCAGCCACGGTTAGTTGGGGCAGTAGGTTCAACTATTTTTATAAAATTCATCCCAACTCCGTTTTCTATGAAATTTGCAGCATTAGAAAGATAATTTCAAGTAGTTTTCTAATTTAAAATATGAGAATTTTCTGAGATCATACAGTATGGACGTTTTACTGAAAACAGTGTAGTGTTGCACAGAAAATTCAGATTGACCCTTCAACGTTTAAAAATTCATATCTCAGGCCTCGGACATCCAAATTGAGTGATTCTTGCGTCCATATTTAGACAACTCAAATAGGAATGCAGAAGTATTTTTAGAGTCTCAAATAGACGTCTATAGAGTTGGAAATAATATTTTGAAGTTGACCTAGAAACTGCCGGACTCTGCCTCTTTTGGTCATTCGGGAAAAAGGGTCTATAAATATATCTCTTAACATAACATGGAAGACATAACTACTTAATTTACTTTCGGTACCATATTACATCATGTCTTATACAAGTTTTTATACAATATCATAGGAAAAACATATATGAAGCAGTCGAACAAAACATGCAAAAACAAAACTTCGATGCAAATTAACTTTGTCCTTAACCCATCATCAATTATGCCAACCGACTTCCACCAACTTCACATCTTATGGATCTGAAAATTTAGTATAGAATATTATGAGTATAAAGAATACTCAGTAAGATACCATGTTTGGATTTAACATGTTAATACTACGCAAAAGAAAGCATTCAAACACATACTTGCACATTCCGGCTTGCCGGTGCTCTTCGGACTTGTCCTAAGGCATAGATATCCAACTTTGTGGACTTGTCCACATCTTTCATATTATGATTTTTATGCATAGCTTAAGCATAAATATTACCATGAAATCCTCCCACTTAAGCGAAGAAAGTATCTTACCTTAAAATACTTGAAGTGATTTCGTTGGCTTTTGATGTTCAGCTTTCACTTGTTGACAAGTCATGCACCTCCTGACAAAAAGACCTATGCACTGTTTCATATTTCTCCACCAAAACATATTCCTTAGATCACGATACATTTTTGTACCTCCTGGATGGGCAATATATGGAGTTAAGTGTGCTTCTTCCAAAATTTCTTTCCTCAATCCCTCATCTTTCGGCACACACAACCTTTCCTTAAAAAGTAAGGCTTTATCACAGCCTAATTTAAAAGCCTTTCTCTTGCTAATACCAACTTCGGATTTAATCTTTTGCAGGAAAAAGTCACCATCTTGTGCTACTCTTATCCGATCTCTAAGTGTTGGTTGAATCATTAGAGCCGCTATCCTAGTGATAGTTTGGGTTGGTGGAACAATTACTTCTAGATGTAAGTTTTCGAAATCCTTCAACAACTGGTCCTGCATAGTGATTAGTACTGCTAATTGTCCAACCGTCTTTCTGCTAAGAGCATCTGCTACTACATTAACTTTACCAGGATGGTAAAGGATAGTGCAATCATAATCCTTTACTAGCTCTAGCCAACTCCTCTGCCTCATATTTGATTCATTTTGGGTGAAAAAGTACTTCAAACTCTTATGATCAGTATAAATGTCACACTTACTTCCATATAAGTAATGACACCATATCTTGAGGGTATGAACTACCGCAGCCAATTCTAGATCATGGGTTGGGTAGTTTTGTTCATATTGTTTCAATTGTCTAGAAGCGTAGGCTATCACCTTTCCTTTCTGCATCAGAACACACCCTATGCCCTGTTTCGAAGTATCGCTGTATATAACGAATCCTTTTGGTCCGTCAGGTATTGTTAACACTGGAGCTGTCACTAATTTTCGTTTCAGCTCTTGGAAGCTCTGTTCACATTTCTCTGTCCATTGAAATTTTATCCCTTTACGGGTCAATTGGGTCAATGGTCTTGCTATTTTTGAAAATCTCTCGATAAATCTTCTATAGTAACCCGCTAATCCCAAGAAGCTGCGTATTTCTCTAACATTGGTTGGTCTTACCCAATTATTTACTGCTTCTACTTTGGTTGGGTCTACTTCAATTCCTTGTGCTGTGATTACGTGCCCCAAAAAACCTATTTTATCCAACCAGAATTCACATTTCTTGAATTTGGCATAAAGCTTCTCTTTTCTTAGAGTTTCAAAGACAATCGTGAGATGTTTCTCGTGTTCCTCATTATTTTTTGAATAGATTAAGATGTCATTAATAAAAACTATAACAAATTGATCTAAGTATTCATGAAATACTCTGTTCATTAGATCCATAAATACTGCCGGGGCATTAGTTAATCCAAAAGGTATCACCAAAAATTCATAATGCCCATAACGCGTCCTAAAAGTCGTTTTAGGGATATCATCGGGCTTAATTTTCAATTGATGATATCCTGATCTTAGATCGATCTTTGAAAATACTGTAGCCCCCTTGAGCTGGTCAAACAAATCTTCAATTCTTGGAAGTGGATATTTGTTTTTTATAGTGAGACGATTCAATTCTCGGTAGTCAATGCACAACCTCATTGTTCCATCCTTCTTTTTCACAAATAATACAGGTGCACCCCAAGGTGATACATTTGGTCTAATGAAACCCTTATCAAGAAGCTCCTTCAATTGTACCTTCAACTCTTGCAGTTCCAACAGTGCCATACGATATAGAGCCTTTGAAATAGATGTTGCTCCTGGTACCAAGTCGATGGTAAACTCTACTTGCCTGTCTGGTGGTACACCTAGAAGATCTTCTGGAAAAACATCTTTATAGTGCTGAACTATTCGAACATCCTCAACTGACAACTTATCTTGTTTAATGTTGGTCATCGATACTAGAAATCTTTGACATAATTCCTTTCTTGATGTCCTTTCAATCTGAGTTGTTGACACTACACGAGACAAGGTATTTGCCTCAGTTCCCACAAAACGAAACTCTTTCTCGGCCGGACTTCGAAAAATCAGTCCATACCAAGGATAAATATGAAACGGTGCATAGGTCTTTTTGTCAGGAGGTGCATGACTTGTCAACAACTGAAAGCTGAACATCAAAAGCCATCTGGATTGTTGGAACCATTAACAATTCCACAATGGAAATGGGAGCATATAACAATGGATTTTGTTGTGGGTTTTCCTAACTCAGCTAAGGGAAATGATGCTATGTGGGCTTATCACCACCAACTCCTACTATCTCTGTCTTTCCTTTCTTTGATGCATTATCACCTTTTCCTTTACCGTTATTCTGTTTATCAAAATTTCACTTCCTCTTCTCGGCATGCGCTTCTGTTGGCCATTATATTTTATGAGAAATATTTTACCAAATTGAAAATAAGTTTCTAACATGTAATACTTCTGTTTAAGAGTATTTACATGTACCAAAGGCAAAAGCTATTATGATTAGTACGTGACCCTCGAAGCTTAGGTTCGAGGTTTCACATCATGGATGCTTATTTTGGGTATGACCAGATTCCTATACACCCATCTAACGAGGAAAGCACACCATTCATCACAGATAGGGGCCCATTGCTATAAAGTCATGCCCTTTAGCTTGAAGAATGTCGGAGCGGCTTATCAAAAGCTTGTTAATAAAATGTTTGCCGACCTCATTGGCAAGACAATAGAGGTTTATGTGACGATATGTTGGTGAAGAGCCTCAAGACTGCTAACCATGTTGAACACCTTGGAGCTACTTTCGAAATTCTAAGAAAGTATAGGATGAGGCTGAACCCACTGAAATATGCTTATGGCGTAGCCTTTAAAAAGTTCTTAAGTTATATGGTTAATCAGCGAGGCATAGAGGCTAACCTAGAAAAGGTCAAGACCTTATTAGACATGAAATCCCATTGTAATCCCAAGGAGGTTCAAAGTCTAACAGGTCGTCTTGTAGCATTGAGCTTATTTGTTTCGAAGGCCATCGATAAATGCCTTACATTCTTTAAAGTTCTCAATGGATGGAAGAGGTTCCAATGAACGAGGAGTGCAAGGAGGCTTTCCAATAGCTGAAGAAGTATTTGGGACAAACTCTCATACGCTCAAAACTCATGGAAGGAGAATTATTAATGTTGTACCTAGCTGTTTCTGGATAGGCTGTAAGCTTAGTACTCGTAAGGGAAGAATGTGGTATACAACTACCTATTTACTATGTATGCAAGACCCTATTATTAGTAGAAACCCGCAATACCAATATGGAGAAGCTCGTCCTCTCCTTAGCAACCTCTAACAATGTAGCTAAATACAAGGCAGGGCTAGGGGTGGGTGTGGGCGTGGGTTGGGTTGGGTCGATTTTTTTTTTCCAACCCAAACCCAACATGATCGATTTGATCGAAAATCAACTCAACTCAACCCAAATATTGATTCAAACCCAACCCAACCCAAACCGATCTTGATCGATTTGGGTTGGGTTGGGTTGTTCGATTTGGGTTTCGGTCCAATTAAAGTTAGATCCAATTTATTTGTTAAATTTGGATAATTTTTTGGTTTGGATTAGGTTGGGTTGTGTTGTGTTAGTTGGTTTGGGTTTTGGCTCAATTAAAATTAGATCTGATTTATTTGTTAAATTTGGATAATTTTTTAGAGTTTTAAATTACTTGAAACCCTCTGTTTTTTAAACACACATATAAGGAATTTTTTCTAAAAATAATGTATAAATAAGTTTAAAATTTATGAAGCATTTTATTTTTTATAATTTTTTGGAAGTTATTATTTCATCATGATGTCTTTAATTTTTACTTTATCGTCAAATAACATTGCATTTGTACATTGTGTTCATGTGAATAGGTCTATGTGAAGAAAATTGACGTTTATATATTATAAGTCATTCTCTTATCTTTACTATTATATTTATTTTATTTTATTTTTTTAATCTTAGATATTAATTTTTCAATTCATCGGGTTGGGTTGGGTTGAGTTTTAATTCATAACTCGAGACTTAACCCAACCCAACCTCAAATTCAAAATTTCAACCCAACACAATTGAACTTAAAAAAACTGATCCAAACCGATCGGTTAAGTTTGGGTTAGTCGGGTTGAGCGATTTGGGATGAGGTTTGCCCAGTCCTAGGCATGGCTAGTAGGCCTCAAGCTATCAAAAGAAATGCAAGAAAGAAATTGGTGGTTAATAACGACTCAAAACTTGTTGTGAGTCAGGTAAATGACAACTTTACTACAAGAAGTAAAAGCATGGTTCCATACCTCAAAAAAGTTATGGACTTGCTCTATTCCTTGAAAAGTTTGAGTTGACCTAAATCCCATGAGCTGAGAATGTTCATGAGGATGCTTTATCAAAGTTAGCTAGTGGCAAGGATTCGGAGCTGCTCAAGGTAGTACCGATTGAGCACCACGCAAGATCATTCATCTTCAAGGGAGGAGAGGTGATGGAGATTAAAGGAACTCCATCTTGGATGTTACCAATTATCGTCTTTCTCAAAGATCACATATTACCGAAAGATAAGGAACAGGCCAACAAACTCAAAAAAATAGTTGGTCACTATATACTTCAAGACGAAGTGCTTTATAAGAGAGTCTTCTCATCACCGCTCCTACAATGCACCGGTGGAGAAGAGGCCAATTATGTTCTTCGTGAGGTTCACGAAGGAGTTTGTGGCAACTACACGGGGATCTAGCACTAGCATAAAAAATACTGAGGCAAAGGTATTACTGGTTGACGCTAAAAAAAGATGACATTCAATCGTAAGGAGGTGCGACAAGTGTCAATGCTTCTCCACCATCCAAAGGTAGCCCTCTTAGGAACTAACTATTTTGTTCAGTCGGTGACCCTTCGCTAAATGGGGAGTTGACCTCATAGGGGCCCCTACCGAAAGGGAAATGAAGTGCTAGCTTAACCATTGTCGCTATTGATTACTTCACATGATGAGTCGATTCTAAACCATTTAGAAAAATCACTGAGGCCAATACTTCCAAGTTTATTTGGAAGAATATCATCTGCTGATTTGAAATTTCCCACTCGCTTGTATCTGACAATGGGAGGCAGATCGACAACAAAAAAAAGTCAAAGACTTGTGTAAAGAGCTGGGAATTAAGAAGCACTCTTTTTCTCCCCATCATCCTCAGGCAAATGGTCAAGTGGAAACAGTCAATAAAACCATCAAGTACACCGTGAAAAAGAATTTGATACGTCAAAATGGGTGTGGGTGGATGAGCTACCCAAGGTGCTATAGGACTGTCTTCGTCTCCTCGCATACATTTTAACGAGATATCAAACGATGAACTAAGGAGGTGTGAATTGGATTTCTTTGAAGAAAGGAGAGACAACTCTCAAATAAAGCTCGCCTCTTACTAGAGAAAAATGGCTTGGTATTACAATGTTAACGTAAAAGACTTGTACTAAGAAGGGTTCTCTCTTCCAAAGAGCCCAGTGTGGGAAAGTTGGGTCCCAACTGGGATGGCCCCTATTGTGTATCTGAGGAGCTAAGGCCTAGGACCTACATGATCAAAAAGTTTGGATGGAAAGACACAAGCCCACCCCTGAAATGTCGAACATTTAAGGATATACTATCAATACACTTCTTTTTTTTTCTTTTTTCACATTTGTAAATGCGTCTTTAACAAGCAAACCCCTTCCATGGATGGTCCAATCATAGGAGTCTTTGCACGAAAGAGCAACCCCCTTGCAAAGAACATCATCCACCTCGGAAGGAAAGATACGGAGTGCCTTTACGTGCTGACCTTGAAACCTACGAGGTGAACTCCCTCCATGGATGGCCCAAACATCATGGAATAAGTCTTTGCATGGAAGATCGACCCCATTGCAAAGAACACCACCTTAGTAGAAAAGGTACGAAGCACCTTTACGGTCCGACCTTGAAACCTAGGAGGCGGATCTTTTCACCTAAATAGATAACAAATAACTTCACAAAATTATCAATAGCATGCAAGGTTATATTAACTTGAACCTCGATGAGCCTCACGAAGAAACTCACTACTCCAAGTACACAGTCGCTCTTGCAAAGGTGAGATTATATGATATTGTCAAACCCCTTACACTTGGGACATTAATTAAGAACTAATCATGGTGAGCCCATACGAAGATTGGTTTAAAAGTCGACCCGTTTTCAGTATAAATATATGCTCAAATCTAGTGGCAAAGTCATCAGTTCGATAAGTTATTATGAAATTATCCAAAGTCGTCTTGTCATTTTGATCCCAAAGTATATACGTTCATTTCTTGAGGGTTTAGATTATTAAGTCAATTATGGTTCAAATATTGAAGGCGGATCAGTTAATTTGTATCACTTGTCTAAACTCCAACACTTATATTAAGGGAAAATGAAACAATCAGATAGAAAAACTCTTTATATACATAAGGCGGACTGATTGCAAAGAGAGAGTACATGATGTTCGCTAAAATTAGACACCGCAAGTGCACGAGTCACGTTTAAGTAATAAAGTAGACTTTTAGAGTTCGGATTGTCGATCCCTCGAGGGATGTATACTTTCAATTACGCAACTTTAATTAATTTAATTCTTAACAGAGGAAAAAAAACACAATAATTATTTTGATTTTGGAAAATAACTAAAATTCACAAAATAAGAAAAATACAAACACTTGGGAATTTTGGAGGAAAACGAGATTGAGATTCATGGTTTCACTTAACTGCTGCCTAATTAATTTTTCCACAAACCAATTAACAAAATACCCATTTATGGTGCTGGACCCAATCTTCCAATTTTATATAATTACCTATTTTGAATGAAATTAACCCTAATCGATTGATTTAACTTACTATATCTACGTCGATTAAAACCAAACAACCACATTCAAGTTTTGTGAAAATAGCTCAGTGGATTACTTAAGATTAGGGATATATTTCTATCCATTACACAAACCTAGCATTTTTACTATTTGGTCTAAAATGCACAATCTTCTCTCGAACGATGTGCAAATCACTAAACACAATAATTCATTGGCCACATAAATGAAAATGCAAGAATAACAATAGTAGAAACACATGAAAATAAATAACTTAACATTAAAGAGCAAATATCACAATTAATTAATGTTAGGTTAAGTTAATACCATAAATCTCAATACAAATAACTAGCCTATATGAAATAAATGATAATAAAGGAGAATATTCATCCAATACATTTCAAAACTGGCAAAATAATTGAGAAAATACAAAGTATGGATAAAATCCCTTTTTGTAGCTTGTCTATGATTTTCTCCAATTATTTCTCCAAATCTTAGTAGCCCCGCCAAAGAGAAGCAGAATTTTTTATTTTTAATTAAAATCCTAGGAAAATTGCAACCTTAGTCCCCAGAATTTTGGAAAGTAAAAAAAGGTCCCCAAACCTTTTTTTTAATTAAAAATGGCGCGGTAGTGCAGGAACAGTGGCGTTGTAGCGCCCAACCTCTGTCAAACAGCCAAAATTTGTGATTTTAGAGTTATTTGTAGCTAAGTCCCTTAGATAATTGTGCATCAGATCCCTTAACTTTGATTTTATACAAATTGGTCCTCAAATTTTGGCTTTTATATCAATTTTACCCTCAATAAATTGCAGCCCAAGGTCCTCAACTTTTTGTATTGTACGCTTTGGTCCCCAACTTTACAAATTTTGTACGCTTTTAGTCATTTTTTTAAATCTATTTTGCCTTATTCTCCTACCTTTTGGGGTTTTGACCTACAGAAGCCATAATTATATAATTGTGAGTGAAAATTCGCTCATTTTATCAATATTTAAGCATAATTAGGTATTAAATAAGTGTGAAAAACACACTTATCAAATACCCCCAAACTTAAATTATTGTTCGTCCCGAGCAAGATTATCTACTAACACAAACAAGTAACACATGATAAAGATCGATAACATTAGATAGCTTGACAAAAATATTCAAGAGTGTAAAATTGTATAATCAATTCACAAATACATATTCCAAATAATGTTAGCAAAAATAATTTAAGTTTATCCAATGTTCGATCGATCTATATGTGTGGATATTCACTTTCAATCATCATCTAAATTAGGAAACAATTATCAAGATGAGAAAATCTTCAAATTGGCCCCAACCCAATCCTTTATGGTTAGATATTTCATTTCCCACTCGTGAATTTCACACACTTAAATAGATATTTCTTTTATTTCCCGAGGTTTAAATCTAAAAGTTGCTACCGAATCACTCATTTCTTTCCCTACTCTAGTTCGATTAGGTCTAAATGGCAATCTCAACATCTAGTCATGTGATGATTCTCCACTAATGAGTGCTTCCACATTCAAGCTTATACTAAACAATTCAAACCCACTAGTTATCTAAACCCAAATATACTTGCACCATAACAATTTCTTTTATTTTTTTCTTTTCTATTAAATCTCTTGTTTTACCTCACACCCTTAAACTTTCTTCTTGACCACTGTAGCGAGTCTTAGGTCGATAGCTCCTCGGTTGTTTATATCAAAGGGTACCAGGTTTTGAGATACCCCAACGGACTTAATGACCCGAGTAAAAAAGGCTACAAAGTGAGGCCCAAGATTAAACAAGTGCAATATCATTCTTTTTAAGTACAACATAACACGTGTGACTTAGATCCCTAGCATATGGTCATTACCTAGCTTATACTTGGCAAAAGACACTACACACAAATATTTCAACATGCATGGAATCAACACACTTCTAGATAATATCAATCACCGGCTCGACTACCCTCAAACTTATCTCGCAATGTGGTAAAGTGAAAGAGAAGAGAATATATGATTGACAAAAAATTATGCAACACAACCTAGTTCAACCAATTCAAAAAAAATATTTCCATCAATCAAAAAATTCCACGTCTAGATAATAATTAATCATGACTATTGTGCTTAAAGTAATTTAGGATCTCACATGAACAAGCAATTTTGAAAACTTTTAGGCACAAATAGCATATTTGGTCATAACTCATGAATCAATAACAATTTTAAACATAAAGTAATCCTAAGCCGGCAAGGCTATCTAACATGTCAACACAAAATCACTAATTTAAGCACAATCACTCCTAAATTCAAATCACACATTATCCTCAATGTGTATAGAACAAGATTAAAGAGAATGGGGATAACGAAATGCCCTCGGTTGTTTATTTGTGAAGCGGTATCAATGCTTGATTTGGACTTGTGATGCTTTCAATGAACTCAGGCAAGTAACCTTTTTTGTACACAATTTACTCACAAACTTGTGAGGAACCATGGATATATATTACTTCAAAAATTTCTTACAAAAACAATGATAGCTAATAAAAAAATGCTTACAATTAAATTAAAAGATTAAAAGTTAAAAAGTTGGGTTGCCGCTCAACAAACGTTTCTTTTATCGTTTTTAGCTCGACTTTAACAATTGATTCGCAGGCACCTAAAGAAGGCTTTGGATGCCTTGCCCATTTTTCTTAGTTTGGACAAATTAGTTTGGCTTTGTTCCACTTCTCATTTGATCTCCAAACATCGACATTGCCCTTTTCAATATAGTAGGACTTTCTCATTCCATCCAATTCAAACTCAAAAATGCAGATTTCTATCTCCTCATCGGACTTAATCACAAAATCAACTTCTATACAATCAATTAAGTCGGACGAATGTATGTTGATTTCATCTTCATTGATTCCTACATCCTTGATCAGTTCATTTTGTGATTAAATTATCATTCACTTTAAGCACTTCTACACCCATTGATATCACTTCGTATTGAATGATCGATCCACAATTTAAATCCACGGGCAGTGAGAAGTTGGTTTCATTGACTCCTTCAAGTGGATTGTACCGACATTGTTGAAATCATTCCCAATACATTTATCACTGACAATGGGCCTAACATAGTCCCGAATAGCTCTTTGTTGAGGATTTTCATTAGGTGCCCTTTGTTGATGATTTTCATTGGCTGCTCTTGCATTCTGTTCAACCATTGTCTCGCATTCATTTTTGTGTATCTTTCTTAAATAGTGAAATGTGCGTTCTGGTTCAGGATTTACAGGTAGTAGGTTTCTGTTTCTCGCCCTTCGCATAAACAACTGAAATCATGATTACAAAATTATTAGAGATAAAGTGGAATGAATATAACTAAAAATAAAATTCTAAATTAAAGAAAAAACTAATCGGTAACAATATCAATATAGTTCAAATAAATCAATCCTCAGCAGCGGCGCCAAAATCTTTTCACGCATTTCCTACAACGTGATTTATACCGCAAGTGTACGGTGTTAAATTTTGTAGTATAGTAATAAAAAGAGAAGTGTCGAACCCACATGGATTGAAATTCGAATCCTATTTATTACTGTAATGTTTTAGCTTTCACTCTATTTAGACAATCAAAGTTTGTATTAATCATTTTATACCAAACTAATGTAGGCGAAATAAATGGAGCAACTTAACGAATTTGATTTATGAAGAGTTTATCAACTTATGAAAGTCTAGGAAATGACTTCACCATACAATCAACATGTTTATCAATCTATATGTTTATTTCCATCAATTTTTCCTAAATTTATAGGCAAGAACCCTAGGTTAATTATATTCCCTCTCTCGAGTGCCAAATAGAATTTATCTCTATGATTCAATTCAAATATCTCTATTCCGAATGAAATATATAGAAATTGTCAAGCACGTGGTTCTTAATTTGAATGCGCCTCGAAGGTTCGTACTTTCTCTCGAAATTTACAAACTCTTAAGTTATGTTGAATTATAAGATCGCGCCTAAACTTCCCTCTCTCGAGTGCCGAAATTTAAAAACTTCAAATCATTCAATTATTGATCAAGTAATTGAATGCATTTCGCACAAATCACATAAATAAAATTCATGGAAAAGTCGAATGGAAATAACATAAAGAAATCAAAACATGTCTCAAATAGGTTACATCAAACCCTAGATCTAGAATTTTAGTTCATAATTTCAATGATCAACATGATGAAATTCAAACTAAAAAACATAGAGAAGAGTAAAAGAATAAGAAAAACTCTTTTAGCTGCTTGAATCCTTCTTTCAAAATGTTGTCAATCGTCATCTTGGAATCAATTGCTTTCTTCCTTGTGTTTTGAACCATTTTCTTCTTCAAAAACTCTTTCCCAAGCCTCTTGTGTCTTCTCCAATTGTGTTTTGCCTCTCCAAGTCTCTAACCATTTGCCAAGTCTCAAAAACCTCTATTTATACTTATCCCCTCTTTTTTTTCTTCTCGAAATAGGGTTTTTATGGGCCTCTAAAATTATAGAATTTTCGACCAAACCGCGCAATAGAGCAGCGCGCGGCGCCATGAATGAGGCGCCGTAGCTCCGCGTCATTCTTTGGCATGGCGCTGCAGCGCCTGGGTCATGGCGCCACCTTCAGGTGGTGGCACTGCAGCGCCATAGGTGTGGCGTTGTGGTGCCGTTTGTTTTCTCCAATCTTTTGCTTTGACCATTTTGCCATTTTGTACTTTATTTCTTCTCATTTCACGCCAATAGCTTCGTTTTATCATCTCTTCATCCTTTTTCACCAAGTACAAGACAACACGAATAAACATATCAAAAACATTCACTTCTCATAGAATCTAGCTTATAATTAAGTCAAAAGTAGAATAAAACTCGTGAGTAAAGCACACTCAAACTTATCAGTTTGCTAGTACTCGAGCAAACAAAAATAAATTAACTAGAGACATAAACAAATATTCAGTTGATAGTTTGCCATTGGGCTCAGCGTTGAGAACATCACATCATATTCATTAGTGGCTTCAAAATTGTAATGCAAGAGCTAAAATTTCACCTAATCAAAGCAAAACGTGTGTGTGTGTGACAGTAATTAAATATAACGTCGTACAATAACAAGTTGATTCAATTCCCAACCTTAAATATTTCCTTATTTCGCTCGTGGGATTCACACACCCCCAAACTTTAATTTTTTTCACTACCCAATGTGTATTATACATTTGATTTGCAACGCTAACTTCTCACACCGCTCTCATTTGGTAGGATTTTACTAATTGTCGTTCAACATATCAACAAACAAGGATTCTCCTTATTTTTCAACCGCTTCAACCCCTAAGATTCAATCAAGTTACTAACCCTTTTATCAAAGGCTCAATTCTCTAAAACAAGTGTTTGAGACTTAATCAAGACATTTGGTGCGTCTTCTGTTTCATGCACCTGCTTTTTCAGATATATATATATTTTTTTATGAATCTTATGTACAGGCGTCTCTCCATTAAACTTTCTAAATGACCCCGGTAGTGAGCTTTAGGCCGATGACCCCTGTAGAAAGCAGTACAACTTGTGTCCTGATGTGCTATCTATAGGTCATCGATCTGAGGTACGGGGTAACTGTCATTCGGGCATGCCTTATTGAGGTCCGTGAAATCAATACAAACTTTCCATTTACCATTGGCCTTTTTTACAAGAACGTTCGCAAGCCAACCAGGATAGTGAACCTCCCGAATGAACCGAGCTCTGACCAGTTTATCAATTTCTTCACGTATGACTTGTCGACGTTTTGATGCAAACTGTCGCTTTCTCTGCTTGACTGGGTTATCCTCTGCACTAATGTTAAGTCTATGTACTGCAACATCAGGGTCTATCCCCGACATATCCTCGACCTTCTGGGCAAAAACATCAATGTTGCGAGATAAACATGTGATAAGTTCAATCATGAGGTTGGGTTGGAGATCCCGACCAACTGTCACCTTTTTTCCGTGCTCGAGCTCGACCTCCATCGATTCTTCTACTGGGGCTAGTCTCCCCCGCTGCTCGAGCTCGAGCTCAATCTTCGAAATTTGCACGACGTCAGTCTTTATTTCCCGAACTCTAGTAGCATAGCATTTCCTAACAGCAATTTGATTTTCATGCACCACCCCGACACCATGACCGGTGGAAAACTTCATGGAGAGGTGGAAGGTGGATACAATGGCCTTTACCCTGTTGAGCAATGGTCTTCCCAGGATGGCTTTGTATGCCATTGATTCTCGAACTACCTGAAAAGATCTGATCTTCATTACCTGTTCCTTACCCAAGGCCAAAGTAAGAGGAAGTTCGACTACTCTCTCCAGGGTAATGATACCTCATTTGAATCCTTGAATGGGGGTTTTCACTGTCTTTAGCTGCTCGGGAGAAATTCCCATCTTAGTGAAGGCCTCGTGGGAGAGTATGTTAGCGGCATTTCCATTGTCAACCAAGATCCTTCGTACCTCAAAATTTACCATTATTGCAGAGATGACCAAGGCATCATCGTGAGGAAAGGATATGCCTTCCAAATCCTTCATTCCAAGAGCAATGTCCTCGAGGTTGTCATGAGCTGCCCTCGAGGATGTTGTGTATTGTTGGGCATACTGCTTTCATCCAGTGTTCAAATCTCCTCCTGACGCGATACCCCCAAAAATGATGTTAATCGTTCCCGCCATTGGCAGATCCCTTCCTCGGGCTTTAGGGGCTTTCCCCTTATCACGATCGTTCCTAGGGCGTTTATCATGACCAACATAGGAACCCAAGAACCCCCTTTTGATGAGGACACCAATATCCCGCTGCAAGGCCTTGCAATTCTCCGTGGTATGCCCATGAACGCGATGAAAATCGCAATACTTATTTCTGTCCCAGGAGTCGGGAGGGGACTTCAACCTCGTTGGCCATTTAAGCTCCTTCATGTCTTTGATCTCTATCAAAATACTGGTTTTTAAGGTATTTAGGTACCTCATGTCTCTGCCTATTTCGAGGTGCTTCTTGTCGAGGATTCATGTCATGTGGTCGTTTCTGCTCCACCCTATCACTGGTCGGCCAGACCTCTTCGGGTTCAATGTTTCCTCCATGTTAATATACTTCTCTCCTTGGGTTAGAAGCTCGGTTACTGACTTTGGAGTTTTCGACAATGACATTTTGAATGTCTCACACCTTATGGCGTATGTGAGGGCAGAGATTGCTGTTGTGATATGTATGTCGGGAATTTGGAGCCTTTCTTTATTAAATCACGTAAAGTTTTATTCTACCCCTGACGAAGTTGCATGAGAGACGCTGCCATTTTCCTTATGCGCTTACTACTTGCGAAGAAAACTGAGAACTTATCGGCCAGATTTGAGAATGAGGAGACAGAATTCGGCCCCAAGGTTGAAAACCAATCCCTAGCAGTGTTAGTCAAAGTTTGCGGGAAGGCCTTTCACATCACCTGATCTGGGACAACTTGCAAATTCATGACATCAATGTATATATTGAGGTGATTGATAAGGTCGGTCGTCCCGTCATACTTCTTTATACGAGGGTACTTGAACCTGTTCAGGAGTGGATATAACAATATCTCTAGGATGAATGGAGTGTTGGGAGTGAAGCCTGCTGTCACCTTGGTATTCTAAAGCAATCCTGCCGTAATCCCTTCTTGAATTATCCTGGCGAGTTCGCCGGAGTCCAAGGTCACCGATTTCGATGTCGAGCCCCTATGCACACCCGAGGTGCCCAGCTTCAACAACATCAGGGATTGGTCGAGGAACTCGAGCTCAAGCATCGGCCATGAAACCCGTATGAGGTTCTTGTACCAGTGGTGGATGGAGATTTCACTAACTTAGCAACTGAGTAAGTGTGACAACCTGTTGGCGGAGCTCTTCAAAGGCTCCAACCGTGATAACTTCCGAAGGTGGAGCTAGTATTTCTGATGACTCTTCTTGATGAACCATAGGGCAGCGGGAAGAGGGTTTGGAATGAATGAGCTTGCTGGAGGAAGACCTGAGCGTGTACTAACCATGGCTTTTAATAGCGATTCCCACAGACTTCGCCAATGGTAGCGAGTTCCAAGTTTGACGACTGATGATGAGCACGAATGTGATCTTCTGGTACCTGAAACAAAGGCAATGAGATTTGACCTCGTTGTCCCTCCGATGCTTAAGTTAGAAGAGGATTTATGCGTGAGACTATTGATAGGCTTTTTCCGTTTTTCTACAACGTGATTTTGTACCGCAAATGTACGATGTCAAGTTTTGTAATAAAGTGATGAAGTGGAGAAGGTCGAACTCACATGGATTGATATCTGATTTTTATTGAGTACTATAATGGTTTAGTTTTCACTTTATTTAGACAACCTCGATGGAATCAATGGTGTGAATTTTAAACTAATGAAAGTTGAACAAAAATTGGAACTAGGTGAAAGTAAAATTCAAAGTTGTCAAATTGTAAATGCCTAGGGAATAATTTCATCGCACTCTCGACAATGTTTCTCAACCTATCGTGTTACCTCAATCAGATTTTCTACAATTCATAGGCTAGAACCTCTAAAGTGATCTTATTCCCTCTCTCGAGCGATAAATATAAACTAATTCTATAATTTAATCCTAATATTTCTATTTCGAATTAAATTATAGAAATTACACATGCATGGTCCTAATTTCAAATACGCCTCAAAGACTCGTATCTTCTCTCGAACTCTACAAAACTTAGGTTATGTTATTCTAGATCGCACCTAAATTTTCCTCTCTCGAGCGTCAAAATTCAAGCATCAATTCATCCACTTATTGATCAGGTAAGTGGATGCATTAAACACAATAATACAAATAAACCACAAAAAATCCAAAGAAGTCAATTAAATAAGTATCAAAACATGTCTCAAATCGATTACAATCGAACCCTAGATCTAAAGAATTAGCTCATAAATAAATTGACAAGATCCATATGATTTGCAATAGAAAACATAGAGTAAAAAGAAAAAAAAAACTTTTTTAAGATAGTCCCCCTCGATTCTTCACGTTCTCCTCCGTTGATTCTTCAATTCTTGATGTTCGAATCTTCAACAATTCCTTCCAGAATTTGCCCCAACAGCCCAAAGAATTTCCAACAATGGTTTCTAATTTCTTCTATGTTCTCTTGGTTGCCCAACCTCCAAAACTAGGTCTAGATGTTCTCTTTTATATGTGGTCGAGTTTTGGGAGAATTTTCAACAGATTTGGGCCGAGAAAAAATGTTAAAACCAGCTTAAATCTGAAGCCCGTAACTGGGAGCCATGTTTCCTGCCATTCCTGGCGCCTTGGCGCCGACATTACTGTTCGAGTAGAAAAGGCAGACTGCACTTCTTTCAGTATTTCTATCATAACTTTCTCGTTCGTTATCCGATTGAGATGATTCAAGATGCGTTGGAAAGATACTCAAAGGACTACAACTTTGATTCAGACATCCCTCTCCAATTCGATCCTTTGCTATGTCAAAAATGGGTCTCAATAAGAGACTAAAAATTCGGGGAAAAACGTTTTCGGTTGAAAACTGATGTGTAATCATACTTTATCTATGCTTCATCCCTTTGACATCTTTCTTTATCCAATTGACTCCTAGCACTCTCGGATCTTCATCGTGAGTTTCAACACAACGTTTGAGTATTTACATTTTAGTCCCTGAACTTTGGATCTCTTACAATTTAGCTATTTTTCTCCAAATTTGCCAAATTTTCCTATTTTCTTCAATTTCATCAACCTATACCACAACATCAAAGCACACTTTAAAACGTTCTAAAACACTCTCAAAATAATAAATTAAGTGACATAAATATCATGAGTGTGGAGCACTCATCAAATACCACAAACTTAATGTTTTGCTTGTCCTCGAGCAAACACCAAATTAAAGAAAATCACTAACAAACACACAAACAAACAAAATTAAAACAAACAAGATCAATTAAACAATTTTCGTTAGATATCTTGCCTTCGTAGCTCGAGATTGACAACCTGCATTAATTTCATGAATCACTTCATCATTATAATGCAAAAGCTAACTCTTCACTTATTCAATTCAAAACACGTGTGTGTGTATGTGTGAAGAGTTGAGTACAATGTTGAGCTATCATAGGCTGATTCACTCCCGACCTTAAAAGTCAATTATTCACTTACGTCGCTCGTGGGATTCACACACACCCCCAAACTTGTTTTTCTTTCACTTTCTAAGGTGTATTCTTAATTTTATTTTCAATACTAATCCTTACACCGCTCAAGCTTTGTCATGTTTCACTAATTGCAGTTCAACGTGTTAACAAATATGGATTATCCTTATTTTTTACTACTTCAACCTCCAAGATTCAACCAAGTTACTAACCTTTCATCAAAAGTCTAATTCTCTAAAACAAGCATTCAAGGCTTAATCACTTCATGTGCACTTGCTTTTTTTTTTTTTAAGTCATCCCTTCATTAAGCTTTCTAGATGACCCATGTAGCGAGTTTTAGGTCGGTGACTCCCAAATCAGATGACTTTATGGCACCAGGTTTTAAACCATTGCAGACTTATTCATTCGAGTCATAAAGGCTACGAAAAGACGCTTTACAATTGTTCTCATTAGGATCTTTTGTAGTGATTAGTGCAATGCCCCTTATTAAACACTCATTTTCGAAAATAGACCATTAACTTAATGTTTTCACCTAATTTTATCCTATTGGTTTCAGACAGTCCACACAGAATTTTTGCATACATGGAATCCACATCTATCTCCATGTCTCCCTACAACAGTTCAATCATCCAAAAATCCTACATTTGGATTAAGGGTATAATGCTATTTAATGGCTATTTGGATTTGGCATCTAAGTTCTTTCATTCAACCTATAAACATGAATCAACCTACTGATGCACAACGCCACAATCAACTCACGTGCATAAATATTTTTCGTTTCACATGAATAAGCAAAAGGTTAACTCAAACAAATAGCTTATTCACAATTCATAAACCAACACATGTTATCAATTATATGCATCAATGCCGGCAAGGCTATCTAACTCACACAAGCATGCAAAAGCGCAAAAATGATTTTTTTTTTTTTTATATTCTATCACACACATCAAACAAATTTTTAAAAAAAAAAACGAAAGCATCTAGATAGTGGGCAACTAGACAATTTATAATACACCCCCAAATTTAAACTAAATATTATCCTCAATGTGAAATTAAAGTTAAAGGAGTAGAGCTTCCCTGACTTGTCTGAGTTGCCCATAACGTTTTGGTGCTGATGATGCTGGAGTTGGTGGATGTTTCTTCTATCTTTTCCCCCAAACTTGAGATTTCACCTATAAGAAAAACAAACAAACTAATTAATAAACTAAAAAAAATAACAATATAAACTAAAATCTAAAGATACGAGATAGAAAGATTGGGTTGCCTCCCAAGAAGCGCTTGTTTATAGTCATTAGCTTGACTTTGGTAGTTGCATCATGGAACTTTGAAGAAAGCTTTTGATTTCTTGCTCATCTTGCTTCTTTTGCATTTGCTCCACTCTTCGTTGATTTTCCAAATTTTAACATTGCCTCCTCCAATGTGATATGAATTGTCTATTCTATCCGATTTGAATTCAACTATGTAGACTTCTTGTTCCTCCTCAAGCTTAATCACGAATTCAATTGTTGGACAATCAATGAAGTCGAATGAACGTGTGTTCAATTCATCTTCATTAATTGTCACTTCTTCGCTTGGTTCATTTGTGATTAATTTGTCATCATCTTTCTGTCCTTCTTCAATAGCTAATATTTCTTTGGGTTGAATAGTTGGTTCGCATTCTAATTCTACGGGCAATGGAATTTTCTTCTTCTCAACATTTTCAAGTGGAATGTATCCTCACCTTTTAAATTCATACAAGTACATATGATCTCCAATACTCATGTTGCGCTCATCCGACTTGACAAGTTCATTATAGTATTTTGCAATTGTTTTCTCGTTCAACGAAGGAGGACCATCTCCCATAAGTATGATGTCCTCATGCCGATCGACATCTACATAATCACCCAAAGGCATGTAGTTTTCATCAGATTTGTCAATTGCTTCTTTTCGATATCTTACGTATTCTATGAACCGTAGAAGCTTTAACCTATGGGGGTCAGTTTGTCTATAAGATAGAGAAAAATAAAATGTAATGGAATAAAATTTAATTGGATTCAAATAAGATAGTGACCATTTTAGCAAATAAGTGTAAATGTTAGGGACCATTTCTGCAAATTTCATTAAATTGTTAACGGTTGATTTAACAGAATTGGATGGAAGGACTAATCCCGCAACAAACGTTTGAAATAAGGGTGTAAATGCCAAAATTAAAACGATAGGGACCATTTTAGCAATGAGTGTAAACGTTAGGGACCATTTCTGCTAATTACCCAATTAAAAGAGAGATACATCTTGAGAAGATTCTTTGAACTTATATTTGATTTATTTCTTCATTATCTTCTTATTGAAACACTCTGATTAATTAAATCTAATTATCATATTCATCAAAAAAATTCATCCAACACTTGAGCTATCATTTATTACTATTCATTGGAGTGTTAGCCCCTCTTAGTATTTAAGTTGTTTGTATTATTTATCAAGAGGGGAATTACATTGTAAAATCACTTTGATAAAGTGTGGGTCATATTGAAATCCCGTAAAGCTCAATAGTGTGGGTCGTGTTGAGGTTCTGTAAAGCTCAACATTGTATAAAGATTGGTGCTCCTTGTTTGTAAGTCACCGGAAGCGTTGTAAAGGGTTAGATTGCACCATAAGTCAATCAATACAGTGAAAAGGCCTTGCTCGTGCCGGAAAGCTTGGTAACGGAGGACGTAGATCATTGCTTTGGATCGAACTTCCACAATTATATCGTTTGCATCATCTCTCCCTTTTACTTATCGTTTTTATATTTGGGTTTATTATTTAAATTAATCTATTTAGTTTTTAATTGCTTGAATTTAGATTAATTTATAGCTTTTACATTGTGCTCATTACTTGTTTTTAATTGGTTTTGTACTTGTGCGTATTTGTTTAATTGTTTCATTGGATATCACATTAAAATGTGAGTTAATTTTCGAAAAAGTTTTAATAACCAATTCACCCCCTTCCCCCCCCCCCCTCCTCCTGGTTAGTCACTCTTGGGCTTTCACATGAATGTTAAACTATAATGAAGCAAAATTTCATCTCCACTTCCAGCCTCCATGAATTAACTACTGACAACCCCAAGAGAAATGAAAATGACCAAAAAATTTACAACCATAAAGCATATTAAGTCATGACATCCCCTGAAATTTGTGAAAGCCAAAATTATCTAAGTAGACTCAGCATAACCTTATACAGTCAAACTTCTCTTCCCCAGCGTCCTAAAATGCATGAATGTTAAACTATAATGAAGCCAAACTTCATCTTCACATCCAGTCTCCACAAATTAACTACTAACAACCTCAAGAAAAATGAGAAAGACCAAAAATTCACGACATTAAGGCCCCGTTTGATTCCCATTTTGGGAGAAATAATGCATTTTGAATAGTTGATTAATGGAGAATGTGTGGTTAAAAATTAAGAAATTTTTTGAATTTGCGTGTAATATTATTTTATTAAAGAATGTGTGATTGAAAAGAAGAAAGAGAAAAATACATTTTAGGAAAAATGACTACCAAACAGGAGCTAAAGCATATTAAGTCATGACATCCCTTAAATTTGTGAAAACCCAAATTATCTAACCAAACTTGGCATAACCCATAATATCCACAAATAGCATCCCTTCACATCCAGAATTCCAATTCAAAGTAACCCACAAAAATCAAATTCTCTACAGAGACACTCCACATATTTCAAATTTTCAATAATTTTTATGAAACTAAAATACAAAATCCAAATCACATTTAATATTGGCATAAACAGCAAGGTCAAAAAGCTCAAAATATAAAATTAGAAAATGACCATAATAAATTCACAGAATTACTTACCTGATATAATTGGTTTTCTCACTGAACAACCACGGTAGAGGAAGGCGAAAGCAATGGCTGGGACATTAGGAGAGAATGATGTGCTTGAGGTGGATCTCTCCCTTGATTGGAAAACATTGGCGAAGAAGGACAAAGGTAGCCTTCGACTGGAAAACCACAACGGATGAGGACGAAGGCAATAGCTAGAGCGTTAGAACGGAGCATTTCAGGAAATCGGGTTTTCAGTGAAAAAAACGTATGTGGGAAGCTACCCATTTCCTTTAAGATGAATATAGAGGCATAAGAACAGTCAACAAGTGTTACTATGAGGAAAAAATCTATATTACCCTTTTATATTTTTCTCAAGAGATAAAAGCTAGGATATTTATTGAACAGCTGGAGAAACCAATTCGTGAGCGGTGAAAGGGAACCAGTTTATGAATAGTAGTGTGAAAATGGGGTACTCAAAAATGAATAGTATTTTTGGATTGCCTCTTTTAAGATAGTGTAGATGTGTGTGTGTCTACACACACACACTGTCTCTCTTTGCTCTCAAGCATACATATATTCAGCCAACACCCACACACATATATACACTTCTATGGCGGTGGCAGACTCATCTAGAATGGAGGTGGACGATAAATTATATAACAATATTCTAGATCTTTCTTCCCTTGGTTGCAGTTGCATTATCCATATTGTTCCCTACCTATTTCAAGAATTGAATAATTTTGGTGTCTAGAATTTTTCAACCCACTTGAACTGATGAATGGAGAAAGACCCAACACATTCTAGAAATGTCGGTGCTGCATCTTCAATTCTCCCCTTCAGCATCGACATTTTAGTTTAACTCTTGTCTTTTTCATCTCGTCCAACTTTGCCTAAAACTTGACCAATTTCAAATCACTTGATCCTTTATTCGATGCATTGGCGACTTCAAATATATCCGACTCTTTTATACTTTTATCTTCATCTATTTCTTGATTAGCATGCTTAGTATTTGATTTCTCATGTCTATTCCACTTCTTTATTTGTGATTGTGAATTTGTACGTACCTCAATCTATTGCTGACTTTGTTGATCCTTCACTATTATTTTCTGATCCAAACCAATTTGTTTAGGATTCTGTATTGCCTCTTATAAATTCTTCTTTAACATTTGATACTTGTAGATCTTTATATCCTTTGTCGCTTCATTGTACTTCTGCGATCTCCTCTTGTAATTTGTTTCCATTACCTTTAAATATAGCAAGTCCACCCTCTTCAGTGTCTCCTCCACCCTTTTGCGGTATACTTCTTCAAACGCTTTTTCTGAGTCAAGTAGTTCCTCCATCCACGGAGTCCACCAAGAAGACTCTTCTTGAACCACGATGTTCTCTCCTATGTCATCGATCCAATCATCTTCACAATCCATTTGCTCAGGCAAGACTACCACCAACACTGATTCGTTCTTAAAACTTGAATTAAACTTTTTTTTCTCAACACTGCTCAATTATTGTTGTGGTTGCCTCAGCATCCCGTTCTTCTTCACTATTATATTTATCTTGCTTGTTGGAGGTTGCTATGTTACCTTCTGTTGGCTCCTTTTTAAACCAACAATCTCTAGCAAAATGGCCACATTTTCCACATACAAAGTACGGACCATTATTTCGTTGAAATCTCTTGAACGGTTGACCTCTTTTATCGCGATTTTGCTGAGCTCCCCTTGTCTGATAGCTTCCCTCACATTTATTTTCTTTAATATTTTGTTAGCAAAATTGACCTCTTCTTTTATAGTTAAAGGATGCTTCTTCTTCTTCTTTCTTTATTGAGACCCCTAACATATGTTTGGTCAACGCTTCTTAATCGGCCAGCAAATATTCGAGATTAACTAATGAAGGTTGTTCTGGCCAACCTTGTATTGCAGCAATAAAACTTTTAAATTCGGGTCTCAATCCATGTATAATTATTCTTCTCATGCTGGACTCCGAAATCTTCCTTGAAACGCCTAACTCAGAAATTTCACGACAGAGATATTTAACTTTATAAAAATATTGACCGTTAATTCTCCATAAGTGATCAAAAGAAGCTTGTTCTCCAAAAGCTACAACCTCGGATCATTTTTCTTTGGGAATAGTGAGGCCAAAGTGCCACATGCTTCCTTTGGTGTTGATGTGATCCAGGAGTCGAGCACAACTAAGACGAGCCCAGGACGAGACCCATTGAATGTCGAAGGCGGATCGATGACGCTATCAAGGGAAAAGTGGGTAAATCAAGTGATGAGATTACTTGTGCAATCAACGATGGACGATAACATGATCTAAGTAAGAAAAGAAGCAAGTTTCATGTTAGGGTTGAGAGCCGAAACTATCTGGATCAACGTGATACAAGCGACCGAAGGCGGAGATGTGAAATAATACAATGCGACCGCATGGTGTCATGGCAGTTGACAGAGAAATAGGAAGCCAATTTTCTTGGCTGGTGCGACCACAAGAAATACTACTATGCGGTCGCATGGTAGTAAACTGGGACAAAAATTTCCTTTTTTGCAAGATGTTTTATTTTGACTAGAATTCTTACTTTTGGTAACTTTCTTTATATTTTAGAGATTAATTCCGTTTTTCCTTAAGTTTTTAGGAGTTAGTATAAATAGTTTCATTATCTTCATTGTAAAGAACTTTTGACATTATTGAGAATTAATAGAGATGTTTTATTGTTTTCAACATTCGTTCTTCTTTGAACAAATTCGAACTTATCAAAAGCGATCTTGTGGCATTCAACATCGGGTGCGAATTACGGATTGTGTAATAAAGAGGTCAACAAATCATTGTATTGCGTTGGTTGTTTGGTTCATCGTTCTTGGTTCAAATCTAAAATCGGGATTATCTTTAGCTTTCTTAGGTTCAACAATCTCATTGTGGGTTGCGTAATCAACGTTGCTACGTGGTTCTCAGCAAGTGTAGTCTTGTCTCTTATGTGCTCCAACAATTATTCCTCAATCGTTGTCTTTATAACGAACAAAGCCTTACCCACTTTGATTCTCCACTTTTTCAGAGCTCCAGCTTCCTCTAGTGATGTCACGTTACTTCCACCAGCAACTTCTCGCAGGTCTTGCCCTTGGAGATACGACTTCATGCAAGTTTGCCATGTGATGTAGTTCTAATTATTGAGCTTCTTTACTCCACCAACTGCTTGTAGGTTGCTCATCGTGACTTGACTTACCTCCTCGTAATCAAGCAAGTTTTATGAAAGTTTCACAGACTTATTGTGCACAAAATCAAGAAGCTAAAAAAATCTATCCCCGAAAACCCCGATCTGGTACCAAATTGTTAAATTTTAAACCCAAAAATATTATTTTATTATGGAGCAATACTTGTGCAAAATTATTGTAGGACAAACACACCTTGTTCGGTACAGATTCTCAAAATCAATTCTCATTTTCAACCACACATTCTTCAATAAAATAATATTTTTATCACATCAATACCTTCTCCTTCTTTTTCAACCACACATTTCTCATCATATCACTATTCAAAAATCAATTATTTCCCCAAAAATTACTCTCAAACACCCTCCAAAATCACTAACCAATTATAATATTTTTTTTTTTGAAATCAACCAATTATAATATTATTTGGCAAATGAAAACAACTTATTCTCTCTCTTCTTTCACTCACACCCACTTATGTGTATGTGTGTGTATGTGTGTGTGTGTGTGTGTGTGTATATATATCATGTCTCTCTCTGCTCTCACGCATACATATATTCAACAAACACACACATATAAATACAATTTTATGGCAATGGCTGACTCATCTAGTATGGAGGTAGAGGATAAATTATATAACAATATTCTAGATCTTTCTTCCCTTGGCTACAGTTGCATTATCCAAATTATTCCCTGCCTACTTCAAGAATTGAATAAATATGGTGTCTAGAATTTTTCAGCCCACTTGAACTAATGATTGGAGAAAGACCCCAACACATTCTACAAATGTCGGAGCTGCATCCTCATGGCATCTCTAACCAACAAGTGCGATTCTTCAGTCTCCCACATTCCTCACGGTGAAATCGCCCTTCCATAACTCCGCCCATCTCATGGGCCTTGGATGGAACATCGGAATTCACAGTCGGTTCCGTCGAAGTGGATGAATTCCCCTTTTCTTTCATGTCACGCTCTTGGCTGTCCCATGATAAGTGCATTACTCCCGTCATAGAGATATAGTCGGTGTCGTATATGAAAATAGGTTCAAACTTAATCGAAAGAGAGTCTTGAATAAAATAGGAACATTGATTCGTCATAATTCAAACGTGTTGTCAAATTGTAGAACTAGGGTTGAAATAGATCGTTACATGGGGATTCGTGAACCTAGTACGCCTTTTATTTGATTTTTAAAACATCTTACATTTAGTTATATCATCGTACATAGTTAACTTTGCATTTAACTAGATATTTCATTTTATTTTGCATAAGTAGCTTACTTAGTTTAGTTGCAATTTAGTTACAAACACTCAAACATGTATTTTGTTTCGGTTAAGGTCGAATTAGATAGAATTAAGCTATTAAATCTCTGTGGGAACAATACTTGACTTAAAAATTCACTTTATTACTTAAAACGAACCGCATACTTGCGGTACTATAAGTCGAACACATTTTCGAGTGTCAAATTTTTGGCACCGTTGCCAGAGATTTAATTTAGTTTGATTTTATTTACTTTGACACTAATTCGATCTTCTTAGTTAATATTCATTTTTGTAGTATTTTTGAAGTTTGTCTATCAATTTCCTGAATTGCTACTATTGTCCATCTCTTAGGTCTTACATGCGAAGATCGTTCGATGGTGAGTTGATTCCAACTGATCCGGAGATCGAGAGGACCTTTCATCATAGACAAAGAGAAGCAGCAGCAGTAGCACAAGAAATAGATCAGGAAGAGCTAGTACCAATGGCTGATCAACAACTTAATATGGCACCTCTGGCAAATGCATAGGCAGGAGATGAAGGGAATAGACTACTGGGAGATTTCATGGCGCCATTTGTCGTCCAAAGCCAATCTAACATTGTCTATCCATCATTTGGGCAGCCAAACTTCCAGTTGAAAACGAATGTCATCCAACTCTTCCAGAATGGACATCAATTTCACGAGATGGCTACTGAAAATCCACATACACACATATCGCGATTCTTGGATATGTGTCAACACTTCAGATACCAAGGAATTTCAGATGACGCTATCAGACTGAGGTTGTTTCCACATACCTTACGGGATAAAGCTCTGAAGTGGCTGGATTCACTTCCTGTTGCAAGCATAACCACTTGGGATGAGCTAGCTCAAAGGTTTTGCACTAAGTTCTTCTCACCAGCCAAGGTAGCACAACTGAGACATGATATATCAGTATTTATGCAAAATGACTCCGAAGCTTTCGATGAGGTCTGGAACAGGTTTAAAAATGTGCTACGAAAGTGTCCTCAGCACGGGTATGATAAGACCACCTAGATTCGATTCTTCTATACAGGACTACTTCCATCTTTCAGAAGTATGGTAGACTCTTCGTCCAATGGCTCATTAACCACAAGAACTATCGACGAAGCATGGGAGTTGTTTGAAAGGATGGCAGATACTTCAACAATGTGGTCGTTCGAGTGGGTAGCTCAGAAGAAATCAGTGGGTCTCTATGAAGTTGGCACATATTCAGCCTTGTCTATAAAAATTGATTCCTTGTTTCACAAGGTAGACAGGATATCTCATTCAGCAAAACGTAGCACAAGCAAAAAAATCGAATTATGAAGAGTGTGGGGCAGAACACAGCATGAAGGAATGTCCAATTCTTTCACAAGGGGTAGAACATGTAGATTATGCACAGTGGGGTCAACGCCAACAGAACAATCCTAACTCTGACACCTACAATCCCGGGTGGAGAAATCATTAAAATTTCTCTTGGAGAGGAGAGCAAAACAAGGATTGGAGAGGAGAGCAAAACAAGTTCCAGAATAAACCTCAATGGCAGTTTCAACAGGAAAAAAAAAGTCAGTTGGATGAAATGTTTGTAAAATTTATGGAGAAGACTGATAAGTATATGGGGAAGATAGAAACAGCTCCCCAAAATCAAGGTGCAGCAATAAAGAACCTTGAAACTCAGATGGGACAGATAGCACTTGCAGTAAATGGACGAGCACCAGGTACCTTGCCAAGCAATACTGAGGTGAATCCCAGGGAGCATGTTCAGGCTATTACTACAAGAAGCGGGGTTCAGCTGCTAGAAATACATGTCAAGAGACCAGGTGCAGACAAAACAACAGTATCTCCTACAAACGAGGATAAAACAGACCACACTAAGGTGACATCTACCAAAGAGGGATCAGACACTTCACAGGTCAAAACAACTATTCCTGTCAATCCATATGAACCTCCAATCTCATTCCCTCAAAGGTTAAGGAAGCATAAGTTGGACCAACAGTACATGAAGTTTTTGGAGGTTTTCAAGAAACTTTACAGCAACATTCCATTTGCTAAAGCAATCACTCAGATTCCTAGTTACGCCAAATTTCTCAAGGACATCCTATCCAATAAGCACAAACTTGAAGAACATGAAATGGTGATGCTCACAGAGGAATGCAGCGCAAGAATTCAGAAAAAATTTCCTCCAAAGCTAAAAGATCCAGGGAGTTTCACTGTTCCCTGCACTATAGGAAATTTTCATTTTGATAGAGCTTTATGTGATTTGGGTGCCAGTATTAACTTAATGCCACTTTCTGTGTTCAGGAAACTAGGATTGGGAGAAGTTAAAGCAACTACAGTGACCTTACAGCTAGTTGACCGGTTTATCACTCATCCACGAGGAATCATCGAGGATGTCTTGGTTAAAGTGGAGAAACTTATATTTTTAGCAAACTTTCTCATTCTTGACATGGATGAAGATAAAGATGTGCCGCTCATTTTGGGTCGACCATTTTTTACTACTGGAAGGGCTCTTATTGATGTATGGCGAGGGTAATTGATTCTTAGATTGGGAGAAGAACAAATTTCTTTCAACGTCTTCAAGGCTATGAAATTTCCTACAGAGACTGACAGTTGTTTCCAGATTGATGTGATTGACAGAGCAATTCAACAAACTTTTCAGTTGCAACATCCAGTCGACACTTATGAGGCTTGCATCATGCATTCTCAATCCACTCACACTAACTCGAGTGAGATTGAGATTTGTGCAAGATTCATGGAAACAAACCCACCTTATGCAAGAAAACGAAGTTTTGAGGAGTTGGGGACCGGTCCTATAAAGCCTCTACCATCAGTACAACAACCGTCTAAGCTAGAGCTCAAGCAACTACCATCTCATCGCGGTATGCTTACTTGGGGGAGTCTTCTACACTCCCGGTCATAATATCAAATTCAGTTAACGAGGTGGAAGAGGAAAGATTGCTTCGGGTGCTCAGAGATAATAAAATAGCTATTGGGTGGTCTATTGTTGACATCAAAGGAATCAGCCCTTCACTTTGCATGCATAAGATCCTCATGAAGGATGATTTCAAGCCAAGCATAGATAGTCAGAGGCGGCTAAATCCAAATATGAAAGAGGTAGTCAGAGCGGAGGTGATTAAACTTTTAGATGCAGGTATCATATATTCGATTTCAGACAGTGCATGGATCAAACCTGTTCAGGTTGTACCAAAGAAAGGAAGTATTACGGTGGTAAGGAATGAGAAGAATGAATTAATACCTACTAGGACTGTTACGGGATGGAGAGTTTGCATTGACTATCGCAAACTCCACAATGCTACTCTTAAGGATCACTTCCCTTTGCCATTCGTTGATCAGATTTTGGAAAGGTTAGCAGGTTACTCACATTACTGCTTTTTTGATGGGTATTCCGGTTACAATCAGATACCTATAGCACCAGACGATCAGGAGAAGACTACTTTCACTTGTCCTTATGGTACATGTGCCTACCATAGGATGCCTTTCAGTTTATGTAATGCACCGGCCACTTTTCAGCGTTGTATGATGGCCATCTTCTCTAATATAATAGAAAAATTCATAGAAGTCTTCATGGATGACTTCTCGGTGTTCGGTTCGTCTTTTGATGAGTGTTTGGAGCATCTGAGTTTGGTGTTGCAGCGGTGTAAGGAAATAAATCTGGTATTGAACTGGGAGAAGTGCCATTTTATGGTACAAGAGGGGTATCGTATTGGGGCACTGCATTTCATCTGAGGAGATCAAGGTGGACAAAGCAAAAATTCAGGTCATTGACAAATTATCGCTACCTACATCAGTTAAGGGTGTTCGCAGTTTTCTGGGGCATGCTGGGTTCTATCGACGTTTTATAAAAGATTTTTCACAAATTACGAAGCCTCTTTGCAACCTGCTACTCAAAGATGCCACTTTTGACTTTACTGTAGATTGTCTACGGGCTTTTAGCACTCTGAAAGACAAGCTTATCTCAGCACCGGTCATCATAGCACCAGATTGGAAGTTACCGTTTGAACTTATGTGCGATGCTAGTGATTATGCAGTGGGGGCAGTGTTGGGGCAGCGAAAGGGTAAGATTTTTCACGTGATCTACTATGCAAGCAAGACACTGAATGATGCACAACTCAACCATGCCACTACTGTGAAGGAGCTTCTAGTTGTGGTCTATGTCTTCGATAAATTTCGATCCTATCTTGTTGGGTCGAAGGTAATAGTCTACACGGATCATCCTGCATTGAAGTACTTGATGACAAAGAAGGATGCAAAATCGAGATTGATTCGATGGGTCTTACTTCTACAAGAGTTTGACTTGGAGATTCGAGATTAAAAAAAAAAAAAAAAAAAAAAGGAGTGAAAACGGGGTAGCAGATCACTTATCTCGCCTTGAGTAAGAAGATCAAACAAATGCAGTGGAAATACATGAAGTGTTCCCAGATGAGCATATTTTTCATGTAGAAGTTGTACCTTGGTATGCGGATATAGTGAATTATTTGTTGAAATCCATCACTCCGACAGATTATTCAAGTCATCAGAGGAAGAAGTGTTTTTTCGAGCTAAAATACTACTTTTGGGAGGATCCCATACTTTATAGGAGAGGGGCTGATCAGATTATCAGACGGTGTGTACCTGAAGAAGAAGTACCTCAAATACTAGAGCATTGCCATTCATCTGCATAGACGGGACACTTCGGGGCTTCTAAGACAGCAACAAAGATTTTGCAGTCGGGATTTTATTGGCCTACCATGTTTAGAGACACCTTTGAGTTTGTGAAGAGGTGTGAGAGGTGTCAACGCACAAGAAATATATCGAGACGAAATGAGATGCCTTATAATAGTATTCTCGAGGTAGAGCTTTTTGATGTTTGGCGGATTGACTTCATGGGTTCGTTCCCTCCTTCATTCTCTAATCAGTACATCTTGGTGGCAGTTGATTGTGTCTTCAAATTGGGTGGAAACTGTCGCTTTACCAACAAACGATGCAAAAGTAGTGATTGGATTTTTGAAGAAGTACATTTTCAACCGACATGGCACACCTAGAGCTATTATAAGTGATGGGGAAAAACATTTCTGTAATCGCCAATTTGAACAGTTGTTGAGTAAATATGGAGTTCGACACCGAGTGGCTACACCGTATCACCCTCAAACGAGCGGTCAAGTTGAAGTCTCTAATCGGCAGTTGAAAAGGATACTTGAAGTCACGCTGAGTTCATCAAGGAAAGATTGGTCCAAGAAGTTAGATGATGTCTTGTGGGCATACAGAACAGCATTCAAGACTCCTATAGGCATGTCACATTATCGCCTTGTTTTTGGGAAAGTGTGCCACTTGCCAGTGGAATTGGAGCATCATGCATATTGGGCTCTCAGACAATTAAACTTGGATTTGCAAGCAGCGGGTGAAAAGCGGATGCTTCAACTCAATGAAATGGATGAATTTTGATTGGGGGCTTATGAGAATGCAAAACTCTACAATGAGCGAACGAAGAAGTTTCATGATATGCATATTCAGAAGAGAGAATTTGAAGTGGGACAGAAAGTGTTGCTTTTCAATTCTAGGCTCAAGCTATTTCCAGGAAAATTGAGGTTGAGGTGGTCTGGTCCTTATACTATCACAAAAGTATCTCCTTACGGGGCTATTGAGATTTCTCATGACACCAAAGGCACTTTCACAGTCAATGGACAGAGGTTGAAGCACTATTGGAGTGGTGATTTCTCCAAAGAGAAGTCTACCGTTGATCTTACACCACCGGAGTTGACCTAATATGGTATAGTCGAGCTATAGACTATAAACTAGCGCTTGTCGGGAGGCAACCCAATATTTCTTCCCTTTTATCTATTATACTTTCTGCATTAACTTAGGAATTTTTTATAATTTTATGCATGTTTAGTAATTTTAGGTCATCTATCACCTAAGTGGTTCACGAAGAGTCGATGCATGATTCACACAAGTTCTGAATGTATTTTCCATGCTTAATGGGGTGTGAAATCATGTTTGGGATATTTGGGGTTAATACCACACATTTTGAGGCAAAACGAGCTTTTTCGAAAAAAATTCGGACCAACACGTGATTTTATGGTTCAAAGTGGTTTTGAGTTTTGACTATGTTTTATAGTGTACTTGCACTTTCCGTAGTTTCAAATGTGTTGTGATAAATTTTGGGGGCATCGAGTCGTCGAAGGGTATTTTTGGCAAAAAGTTGGAATTTTAGGGTAAAATAGCCAAAAACAAGTTTTTGAAGAGTTGAGTACATTTTCATATTTTTCCATGTTCCATACACTCTTCACACTCACTTTAACTTGTTCAGCACGAGATTCGAGACTTCGGGTGCGATAAGGGCGAAAGAGTCCAAAATTTGGGAAAAAGTTGAAATTTTGGGATAAAATTGTCAAAAACAAGTTTTTGAAGAGTTGAGTACATTTTGATATTTTTATATGTTGCATAAACTCACTACACTCATTTTAACTTGTTCAGCACGAAAATCGAGACGTTGGGGGTGATAAGGTCACAAAAGTCAAAATTTGAAAAGAGTGTAAATTTTGGGGAAAATCAACTAAAAACAAGTTTTTGAGAGATTGAGTGTGTTTTGAAACTTTTTCATGTTGCCTACACTTAGTACACCTTTTTTAACTTATTGGGCACGAATATCGAAGTTTTGGGTGTCGAGATGCTCGATTAAAGAAAATTTGTGAAAATACACAGAACAGGCTGTTCTGGTAGTCTATGCGGCTGCATAGACTACCATATATGCGACCGCATACAATTCGTCAGGGCCTCACTTGGCCCTAACAATTAACTCTATGCGGCCTCATATAATTACTCTATGCGACCGCATAGAGTAAACGAAATAAAATAAAATAAACCCAGCTTTTAAACCCAGACACACTCCAACCCACACGATCGGTATTTCTCCCACACGCGCACTCGACACTTACGCACAAAAACTCGACACTCACGCACACAAACTCGACACCTACCAAGGAACTCGACTTCCACCAGAGCACATTGCAAAATCATCTCATCTCCTTACACTACATTGTCGCAAATGTATGAATTCCTCTTCTCTCAACCCTAGCCCTTACTCTCTTATGGTATTATGATACGATTATGGATTCATGTGTTGAGGAGTTTGGGCTTAGGTTAGTATAGGGGTGGCAATAAAGCTTTAAAACTCGGACGGCCCGGGCTCGACTCGGAAAAAACCCGAGCCGAGCCCGGCTAGGGCTCGGTGCACGAGCCGAGCCCCATTTGGGGCTTCGGCCCGTGTTTAATTTTTAAAAAAAAAATTAATTAATTTTTTTTAAAAAATAAGCTGCATGCGCACGTGCCGCAAGCAACAGCTTGCGTGCATGCTTTTTTAAAAATTTTGATTTTTTTTTAATATTTCACGAATTGTCTTATCAAAAATTTGATTTTAAAAATTAAAATGGATATATTTTTGTCTATAAATACGAGAAAAAATTTACAATTTAATATCAATCTATCTATAATCTCTCTACGCAATATTCTCTACTCTCCAATTTCTTAACTTTGATTTTCAATTTAAACATTTGGTTGTATTATTCAGTTTCTTTTATTCTATTATTAAATATTCCTTACTATAAGTATAATACTTATACATGGATTTTACTAGCGATGAAATTAATCAGTTTAAAGGTAGTTCGAGCACTCCATTGGGGTACGATGCATTTCAAAATGTTCCAATTAATTTGGAAGATATCGAAGAGGATGAAGTAGTCGAGGTTAAAAGGTCGAAAAAAGATTCTGCGAAATGTTGGCAACATATGACTCGCAAAAAAGTTGGGATTGAAAATGGAGTTGATATTTGGAAAGCATGTTGCAATTATTGTGGTAAAGAACTTAGTTGGAAGCCCAGTTCGAGCACATCGCATTTAAATAGGCATATAGCGAAATCAACCGATCTTGACCCGAAACAGACCAAACTAACATTTACCAATTCAAATTCTACTCTTTGCACTTTTGTATATTCACGAGAAAGATTTCATGAAGAAATGGTTGTATACGTGGCTGCAGCAGAGATGCCGCTAACGATGATCGAGTCAGAACACTTTACTCGTCTTGTGCAGAATTATCTCCAACCCAGGTATCGTTCTTATTGTAGAAATACTCTTCGTTCGGATGCTATAAAATTATATAACAAACGAAAACAAACTGCTATTGAAAGTCTAAAATTTTTTAATTTTGTTATATCGTTTACCTTTGATTTATGGACCGGTACTAATAAAAAAATGTTATATTGCTGCTACAGCTCATTACATTGATCATCTATGGACTATGCATAAAAAGATTATTGCATTCAGATGTGTAGATTATCCTCATAATGCGACTAACATATACATGGTTTTAAAAGATATTATACAAGAATATGGTATGCAAAAAATGGTTCGAAGTTTTACTTTTGATAATGCTAGTATAAATAAAGTTGTTGTCGAAAAATTTATTGATGATATGAACCCTATATTTGGAGGTTTATTTTTTCATCAACGTTGTGTATGTCACATTATCAATTTGATTGTAAAAAATAGATTTGCACATATAAAATCACCTTTAGATTTATTAGGCAAGCAATTAATTTTATCTCTATATCACCAGCAAGAAAACAAGCATTTAACAGTTTATGTGCAGAATATGGATTAGAAGAGAAATCATTTGTCACTGATATATCACATAGATGGAACTCTACATATCTTATGTTACACTCGTGTGAAAAATATGATAAAGTTATTTCAATGTATTATAATGGTAGGCATACATATGGATCCGAACATAATTTGGAAGATTGAGAATGGTCTCTCGCATTTCTCATGAAAAAATTCTTAAAACCTTTTTTCGATGCCACAAAGGAATGTAGCGGTGTTTATTACCCTACATCTTCACTTGTTTTACACCATTTTTTTTATAATTCACAAGCATTTCAAAAACATAGGAATTTGTCCATTTTTTTTGATGTAATTTATTCTATGGAGTTAAAATTTCGTAAATATTGGGAGGAGTTACCCTCTTTATTTTTATTAGTTTCGGTGATGGACCCTCGACTTAATTTAACTGGCACACAAACTATTATAAAAGGAATTTCAAATTTCATAAGTGTAGAATTATCACATGCGCCTATAGAATCTATGTTATGTGAAATATATAACTATTACGCTGAAAAAGATGGTCAGCGTAGTTCTACTTCCCAAAGTTCTTTTTCAATAAACAAATGCAGACAGTTTAGGGAGTTTTTTAGAGACCAATATTAGTGTTCCCTCATTTAATTCTAATTCATCAATATCTAGAGCAATAGATGTCAGTGGTACAAATTTTGAAATTCCCTCTGAGTTAGCTAGATATATGCATGTGGACATTCGTAGTATGTTACAACCACAAGAACTACAGGAATTTAGTCTTTTATCATGGTGGAGGTCTAACGAAAGGCAATATCCAATTGTATCAAAAATTGCTCGCGATCTACTAACACCTCCAGTGTCTACGGTAGCATTGAAAACTGCATTTAGTTTAGGTGGTCGAATTTTATGTGACGAACGATCAAGACTAAAAGAAGATATATTGGAGGCTTTAATATGTTTGAAGGATTGGGAATGTGTGGAATTACGTCTTCAAGAACAAGTTGACAGTATAATGGCCGAAGAGTTGCAGCAGATTCAAGTATAAGATATTGTAAGTTTTTAAATTGATTAGTTTCAAAAAAATACGTAATTTTTAAATTTTTTTTCAAGAAAAATTGTACACGTAATATTTTATTCTTGTACAATTTTAATTTCGTCTACATAATTGAAGCCGGTCCCAAACTCGGATAAAGGAGGAGGGTTTTAACTTTTATAATTCATTTAATTTATAAAAAATTTAAGTAAAAAATAGAAAATTTTACAAAAAAAAAAAAAAAAAAAAAAATCGAGCCGAGCTTGGTTATTGTAATATTTAATTATAATTATAGTTAAGTATTTAATTTAAATGTTTATTTAGTGTTTAATTATTTATTTTTACTTTAGTTAAGTATTTAATTTAAATGTTTAATATAGTGTTTATTTTTACTTTAGTTAAGTGTTTAATTTAAATGTTTATAGTGTTCAAAAAAAATCATTTTTATTTTAAATAATCTTTCCAAACAAACACGTGAATTATCTCTTTTTTGTCAGGAGTTCATTGGGACTAGTGTAGGTAGTAAAAAAATGTATATTTTACAAAAAAAAAAAAAAAACAAGGGGAAAAAAATTACCTGAGCCGGCTCGGCCCGCAAAGGCCAGGGTCGAAAGCTCGGCTCGGGCCTAAAAAACCCGGCCAAAAAAAACCCGAGCTGAGCCGAGCCGAGCCCGAGCTTTTTTTTCTCGGCTCGGCTCGTTGCCATAGCTAGGTTAGTATGGTGTATTGAATGGGTTGTGATATGGTTTATTTGGCTAAGTTTCACCCTTAACTTCACTGCAAAATCACAAGATATACAATTTGCCTGCAAGGTGTTTGATCTAATGTCTCAAGGAAATTTTCTGTGTTCATTTGAATTTCGAATTTCCACTTGGTAGTATATGTGTTACCTTGCTCAATATGTTGAATGTCATTGCTAAACACATTGGAAGAACACAACATTTGCACATGGCACATATAGGGACCTCATGTCTAGGCATCACACCCTTCACGTCACTCACGTCACCAACTTCGCCCATTGTTTTCCCTATTCAAACAAAGTCCAAATGCTCTGAATTTTTGATATGTGGTAGCTCAAAGTGAGTACTTTTATATGCCCGAAAGATGCAAAGGAAAATTTCAATTTTTCTCGGTGGTGTCCGGGGGTGAACATACCCAGTCGAACATGCACTATTTTCGGGAATTGTCAATTTTAAGTCATTTTGGGTTATCCCCTACATATTGTAGGTTGAAATATGCATGCATTTAAGAAAGTTTGGGGGATTTGCGATTTCATGTGCCACTTAATATGCTTTCACTAATATTTTTCATTTGTTTTCTGTCAGATGCCACTGAAAAGAATATCAAAGGGCAAGGACAAAGTTACATCTGATTCGGGTACTGCCCATTCTCGAGATCTCAAGGGCGGCCTCCAGAGGTTCTTGACCACGGTCGCTTCAACCCGACATGCCGACATTATCAGCAGATGGGCTCTGCTTGGGGAGCGACCAGTACGGCTTGATGACTTCCGGGATTTGAGATTGTCACGTTGGTTGACAATTGTGGTTGGCAAAAGGTAGTTGAGCGTCCCCACCCAGTTTAAGATGGATTGGTGCTGGAGTTTTATGCTAATTTTAATACTGAGATCGACACGTCTGGTTCTGCTCATATGCACCAGACATGGGTTCGGGGTGAGTGGATCATGTTTTCTCCTGAGGTTATACATGAGTGCTATCAGCTTACCCTGGGCTTTTTCATGGAATAAGGTTGCTGAGGTTTTACTAAGGCGAGAAAATGTGTGGCCACTGCAGACTGTCGAGTGGCATCAGATTTAGCTCAAGCGTTCCATTGGGATTATGTGGCTCTTCATGTGTCATAACATCGAGTCCACCTCACATCGCACTACATTCACCGATCCCACAGCTGGTTTCCTATATCATTTGGTATGGGGACATAAGATTGATCTTGCCACCCTCATCTATAATCAGATTCATATGCTTGGAATGTGGGGCAACAGACACAATGCGTTGATTTTTCCCAGCCTTATCAGTGGTATTTGCAAGGCTGCTGGTGTTCCCATCCCATCTGGGGAGGTTCCTGAGAAATCGAGCGCTCCCATCCGGCGTCTCATTTTAGAAGCTCAGGAGAAGGTGGCCGCAAATGCCCGACTATAGTAGCTAGCTGTCGCAGGTCAGGAGGGGCAGATGTTGAGATGCCACAGGCACCGCTCCCACCTTTTAAGAGTGACGCTCAGTCATGAAGACAGATGTTTGCCACTTTGACGACCACGGGCCGAGACGTACACGGTATCCGACAGGATCTTGGGACCCTACGCACCGACATGCAGAAGGTGCGACATGCCGTGCAGACTACACAGACTTTTGCTTCGACTGCTAGCAGCAGCACTTTCGCCATCTATAGGACGATCGACAAGGTAAGTGACCGTCTTAGCTTGTATACTGGTCGAGTGGATAGTATCAACTACAGACCGGGGAGATATGGGACCGTCTCGACAGTCTCGAGATGGATGTGAGGGGACAGTCCACCTTGCTACAGGAGTAATCCACGCTGATTCGAGGACAGTCCACTTTGCTTCAAGAGCAGTCGAAAATGATGTGGCAGCTCCTTGCTCGCCTACCTCCGACACAGGACGATACCACTGTCGGACCCAGTTCGTTTCATCCATCTGCACCGCCACCTCCATTTTGATCATGGGAGTTCCTTTCCCAATATTTTGTTTTGTATAAGCATTGTCAAATTCTGTTATTTTCAAACTTACACTTGCACATTGAGACAATGTTTGTATAAGTTTGGGGGGAGGTCGAATTGTTTAGCTGAAGTGGTAAACTTGGCATTCGCATTACTTTCATTATCCATCGATGTTCATCTGTGTTTTTATTGTCTATTATGTGTTTACTACTTTCTGTGTGTTCTGTTGTTATTTCAAAAAAAAATCATTTTTGTTTATTTCAGTACTTGTTTTTGTGTTGTTTGCGTGCTTGTATGGGTTTAATGGTCTTGCCGACAATGATGTGATTATTGGAATTATTATGAGCTATGAATAGTGGATATTGTACATGTTAGGTTGATCAATCCTTATCTATGTGTAAACTTGACACTTCTTGTACACGGCACTTATGATGGGCATATTAAGATAGTGATTGGGTTCATGATTTATAGAAGAATTGAACATGATAGGTTGACCCCAAAAATCCTCTATTGTACTTATCAAATATCTATTCTTGTAGTAGTTTGGAGATGGTTTAGCTATTGCAGGAGAACATTGAGATGAGTGGGGATTCCATGCATGAAAACTATGTTGTGTGGATTGTTTAGACCAATTAGATGAAAATGGGGTGAAAGTTTTAAGTTAGATGTTGGTTTTTTAAACTAAGTGTCTAGAAAAATAGGGGCATGGTATAATTTTTGTGAGAAAACACTATTTTCAAGCCTTTATGACTCAAGCAATGAAGCCTGTAAGGGTGAATAAAAACTTGATGCCCTAAAATCAACTGACTTGGGAGTCATCGGCCTAAAACTCGCTACAGGGGTCATATAGAAAGTAAGAGAAAAAGAGCCAAAAGAAAAAGAATGAAAATACATATTCTTGAGCCTTTATAACTTGAATAAGTAAGCTTGCAAGGGTGATTGAAACCTGGTGCCCTAAAATCAACTGATTTGGGAGTTATCGGCTTAAAGCTCGATACATGGGTTATATACAAAGCAAATAAGATATGTTTAAAAAAAGAAAATGGAGTGAGAAAAGAGTCCCAAGACATGTAGTTGATGAAATTATACCTTTGATGCAAGACAGGTAGTTTAATTTAGTCTTAGAGATTGAATCAATCAAAGAAATAGGAGAATCCCTGCTTGTTGAACTATAAACTTGTGATTGTGAGGTCTATCCAAACTAAGAGAGGGTAAGAACTTAAATGAATCAAATCTTTACTCTAGAACACACCCCGGGATAATTGAGTGAAAAGAATAAATTTGGGAGGTGTGTATGTAGATGCCCAAATCTTTTCAATAAAGCTAGACCCATAATTGTGTGATTAACTTCACATTAGGCCCAATAAAGGAAATATAAAATTAGACGGAATGCAAAGTATTTCATTTTATGGCTAAAAGTATACTTCAAATATTTTTAGTCTCCTTTGAGACCCATTTTTGACATATAAAACATTCAAATTTGAAAATTATATCTGAATAAAAGTTGTAGCTCTTTGAGTTATCTTTCCAACACACATTGAATTATCTCAATCGGATATCGGGAAAAAAAGTTATAATAAAAATACTGTAAGCTGTGCAGTGTCAACGGACAACCGGACGACCGGATAAACTAACTGGTCGACCGGAAAAGCAGAAACCCACGATTTTTTGAGAATTAATGGCCACTACTTGCCCAACTTAATTACCCTATTTAATATAACCTTTCACCCACCCCAAACCTCACCTATAAATACCCTCTTCACTCATTTGATTTTTCACACCAAAAGCACTTTCAATTTGCTTTCAAAGTTAAGAGAAAAATAGAGAGTTTGGGAGAGAAAAGGAAGGTGGTTTTCAAAGTGTTTTCCAGAAGTTTTAAGTGTGGGCAAAAATATTCTGCAAGAAGGTTTTTGTGATTTCAAAAGGTGTTTTCAAACAACAAAGGAATGTCCAAACGTCCAAACTTAGTCAAAGTTTTTTAAGTTCATCAAAGTTTTTCAAAGTTCTTTTCAAAGTTCATCAAGCATCAAATCGAGGTAGGTAGAGGTGCATAAAGTTGTTATACGTGTTTAAGTTATAATTTCTAGTAAATAATGTTCTATGTTAAAAGCTAATGTTGTGTGTCAAATGGTATCGTTGGTTCGGCATGTGCCTTTCATGTCAAATGGTTCCGTCGGTGCGGCATACATTTAAAGGTTAATGTTGTGTGTCAAATGGTGTCTTCGGTTCGGCATGCACCTTTCATGTCAAATGGTTCCGTTGGTACGGCATACATTTTCATGTCAAATACTTCCGGGTACGGCATGTTTTATGGAAGTTCTAATGTTAATTATTATGAAATGCTTAGCTTAATCACGATTGCACCTATGACGCCTATTGAGTTTTCGACTCACGGGTTTCTACCCTATATCTACAGATTAAATGTTGATGCGCCGGGTTGGATGATGGAAGAGATGGAAGGAGATGCAATAAGCCTATGGGAACCCGGTGAACAAGTGATTTAAATTTAAAGTTTTTAACGTTTCAAATGTTATTTCCAACGTTATTTCTTTTGAGTATCTTGAACAAGTCATGATTTCATCAAATAAATTATATTTCGTTATTTTAGAAAGTTATAAAGTGTTTTAATTTAATATCCTTCAAAGAGAATGTTTGTTAAGATTTAAGCTTCCGCTAAAATATGTACACTTGTTACTAAACCGCCGGTTAAGTTAAGTAAATAGCGTCCCGGTCCACTAGGGGTTGGGACGTTACAGTGTATCTCTCGAGCGAAGAAAGAAAAATCTGACTACATTGGTTTGGGATTTGAACCCATCATACATCGAGTATGTCTGCATGAGTATACACATACACGTTAGGCTTTGCATATGATAAGTGGAGATTGATCTTATTTTGCACTGTTGAAACTATTCACTATGTTGATTACTGAATTCTAATTTTGAGACACGGCAAGTCATTGAACCATGTTTTGTGTCGAGTTAAGTCACCATCTTGTTTGAGGACAAACAATAATTCAAGTTTAGGGGGTTTGATAAGTGTGTTTTACACATTTATTTAGACCACAAAACATGGCTAATTGTGAACGTATATATTGAAATATGGCTTAATTCGGTAAATTTGTGTTTGTAGGAATACATTGATGGATGGAACAAAAAGTAAGCGAAAAATGACCAAAACAGAAGAAAACGAAAGTTCAGGGACCTGAGTGCAATTATTTAAAAGTTAACCCAAAGAGCAAATTGAGTATCAAAGGGAGCCGAGTACGAATTAAGTAATGATACGAGGCATAGAAAGAAGAAGAAAGTTGAAAGGAGCTCAAGAATGAAGGAACGAAATTCAGGGACTAAAATGCAAGTTTGAAAAAGTAGGTTACACTATGCGGCCGCATAGTATAACACCTATGCGACCGCATAGGTTTGGACAGAGACTCATGTTCCCGTGATCGCTATAATTATGCGACCGCATAGAATCACTCTATGCGGCCGCATAGTTCATTTCTAGCGCGAATTTTTTGCTTTCCTTATTTGATTCAACATGTTATAGAAACCAATCTTGGACCCCTTTTTAACCCTAAACATGACCAGAAACGAGCGTTACGCATTATTCTACTACTTGGGACATATTGAAGAGCAAGAAGAGGGCAAAGAACGAGGAGATTACTTCACTTCAAGATTTGATAGGGTCATGTCTTCTCTTATTTGCTTTCTTTATTTTCTTAGTTTTCTTAGTTTTATCATGTTAGGCTAGATTTTATGGTGCTAGGTGAACAATGAACCATGTGATTTGATATTTTAATTCCTAGTTTTATATATTTGACGTTAAAATGCATTTTGGGTTGATCAATGATTTATATACATTGAATTGAGTCCATGATTATTGTGCACGTGATGATGTGATTTGTTGTGATTTATTTCATCCATTCGAAAGAGGGGAAATAGATTAGACAGGGTATAAATCATCGTAGGGTCCGATAGGGGATAGAGATATATCGCTATGCTTTACGTGAATATCTAAGTGTTCATAAATATTCATGCATTTTTGTATATTTGCTCCCGTCATAGAGATATAGTCGGTGTCGTATATGAAAATAGGTTCAAACTTAATCGAAAGAGAGTCTTGAATAAAATATGAACATTGATTCATCATAATTCAAACGTGTTGTCAAATTGTAGAACTATGGTTGAAATAGATCGTTACATGGGGATTCGCGAACCTAATATGTCTTTTATTTGATTGTTAAAACATCTTGCATTTAGTTATATCATCGCACGTAGTTAACTTTACATTTAACTAGATATTTCATTTTATTTTGCATAAGTAGCTTACTTAGTTTAGTTGCAATTTAGTTACAAACACTCAAACACGTATTTTGTTTCGGTTAAGGTCGAATTAGATAGAATTAAGCTATTAAATCTCTGTGGAAACGATACTTGGACTTAAAAATCCACTTTATTACTTGAAACGAACCTTATACTTGCGGTACTATAAGTCGAACACATTTTCGCGTGTCATTCCATGCCTTCATCAGGACATCAAATTTCTCTAGTATCACAGCCATGTCCCTCTAGAGCTCAGATTTCATCGCCTCCATTCCTTCGTCGAATATCGTTTCCAACACCCCCAATGCGATCAGCAATTGTCATGTTCCTAGTTTCATTGCTTTGATACTAAACTTGTTAGGATCCCCTATTCTACCGTTCAACTAATGAAGTCACTTGTGGATAACTGCAGATCTGCTGAAATACAGAAATCAGATCACAGCTATGGAATAGTGACCAGCAGGATGTCTTGTATATTATGATTAATAGAGAGAATTTAATGGATGATATTGATAATATTTTTATTTTTTTTTGTTGGTAAAATATCCTATCTTGAAAATCCAAGTCGTGGGATATGATTTTATTAAAGAGAATTCAAATACAATGCAAAGAGGGGGACTTATGTACCTTACCTCCAAAAGAGTTACAACAAGCCTCTACAAAGCTATTGATGAGGAACAAAGTTAAACAGGACTCAAGATGCAATGTTTACTAAAGAACTAATCTAGAAACAATATGCAATAACTAGTTAGTAACTAATCTGATAGACTCCAATCCAATTTTATCAAGGTATACAATTCATTTGATCCTACCCTTGAATTCGCTAGCTTCCATCCATTTAAACTTCCGTTCACTATAACCTATGGATGCAAACCAGTCGGCTGCTTGGTTACCTTCCCTCCAAGTGTGAGTAATTTGACTCTCCATTTTCTCCAAATGCCATCTAATGGATTGAAGTATATATTGCACTACCCATGGACCACTGTTTTGTTTGATCAAAGTAAGTGCTGCCTTAGAATCAGTTTCGACCCAGACTTTCCTTATTCCATGTTTCAAGCACAGCTGCAATCCCATGTCTATAGCTCTAAGTTCGGCTTCCAATATAGAACATTCACCATAGTAGTCATAAAATCCCCAAGATGCATTTCCCATGTTATTCCTTAGAATACCACCACCTGAAGCCAATGAATTTGCTTTCAATGCCCCATCAGTATTAAGTTTATGCCATCCTGAATCGGTTTTATTCCACTTGATAGCTATTGGTTTGTTACACTTGCTTCGCCCAGTCTGTTGGATCATCCATGCCCTATGGAGAGTGTTGATCAGGACATTTACTTGCTTAATAATCCTGTCAGCCTTTATAGGATAGTGTTTGCATTTGGCATTGTTTTTGGTTGTCCAAAGAAACCAGCAAATGACCAGATGAACAATATTTCTGATCACCCCAGAGTTTTCTTTCTTCTGCAGGAACCAATGCATAATCATTACCCTTGGATGGCCACAACTGATATGTTGAACATTCATGACCCTGCAGAAATAGTCCCAGACATCATTTGCAACTTGACCATCCAGAAATACGTGACTAATACTTTCAAAATTGTTGCAACATTGACATTTGGAAGCTAATTGAATTCCATAATTATTCTGAATGATTTCATCAACAGGTAACCAATTGTGCCATATCCTCCATCCTAGAAAAGCAATTTTTTGAGGAACATTCTTATCCCAGATTTGTTTATATGCCATTTGTCTTGTTTTACTCTGCCTAAGAAGATTAATGCAAGATGAAATGGTGAAGACTCCTGATGCGTTGGATTTCCAGAATATCTTGTCTGCGACATTGTTAATTGGGATCTTCATAATTTCATTAACAACATCAGCTGGAAGAATGTTATTCAGAGTGGAAATGTCTCATTCATTGTTATACCTGAAGTCCTTAGCAAGCTTCTCTTGAGGAATAATCTGTTTCAGCCTTCCTTGAATAGCCCCTAACTTAAGCCAGGCATCATGCATAAAATTCACTTTGCCTTCTCCAATTCTCCAGGCAATATGAGGTTCAACTAAGTTTCTGGCTTTCATCATTCTTCTCCACAGCCCAGAGTCTTGAGAGCTGTGATTAACAACGTACACATGACTTAGCCTACAGTATTTAGCTTGCAAGACTTGACTCTATAGTGATTTTTGTTCCCTAAACTTCCACCATAGTTTGCAGTCATAGGCTACGTTCAGATCAGAGAGAGAGTTACATCCAATACCACCTTCTTCAACTGGATAGCAAAAGTTTTCCCACGAAGCCCAATGAATTTTCTTGCTCTGACTAGAGTCCCCCCAGATGAAGCCATTAAACATTCTGGAAATTTTGTTAATGATGCATTTTGGAGGGTCAAGGATTTGTAATAAATGTATTGGCATAGAAGTCAACACATGGTTAATAAGTATAAGCCTTCCCCCAGCAGACAGCCATCTATGTTCCCATCCCAGCAATCTTCTTTTGATTTTATTTATCAACTCCTCAAACAAGGCTGCCTTCTTATGCCCTTTATACAGAGGAACACCCAGGTAAATCATAGGCAAGGGCTGGTATTGAAAGTCGGTATTCTCAGTTATCACAATTCTGTGACTCTCCTTTTCTGTGATAAAAGAGCTTTTATTGCAGTTAATAGCCTGTCCAGAGTTTGCAATGTACAGCCTGATAAACCTCATAATTTTGTTCAACGTTGGTTTTTGGTCGTTGGTAAATATGATAATATCATCAGCAAATGCAAGATGTGATACTATCTAAAATGTAAATCTTCATTTCTAGAAAAGAGATTATACAGTCCTCTCGACAAACACTCAGCCAAAATGATGAATAAAAAGGGAGAGATGGGATCACCTTGTCTCAGCCCTCTAGTAGATTTAAAATAACCATTGAGCTCTCCATTAATCAAAATAGAAAAGTTACAGTTATTAATGCTCCTTCTGATTTTATCAATCCATAGCTGATTAAAACCAAACTTTTCCAACACTTTATAAAGGAACTCCCAGTCTACCCTGTCATACGCCTTAGCCATGTCTAGTTTGAGAACCACATTTCCTCCTCTAGTCTTCCTATTAATATCTTAATAAGCTCTTGAGCCAGAAGAATGTTATCTCTTATATCCCTACTGTTGTCGATTTTTATATCCCGCAAGTGTACGGATCGTAACAAGTAATATAGTGGACCTAAGAGTCCGGATATCGTTCCCACGAGAACTGTACTTTAGTACTTAATCTAATTTATTCCTAACTACTATTTGATGAAAGTAAACAAAAATATGGATGTGTTGAGAATATTTGAAATTAAACACGTGAAATTGAATTGAATGCAAACATACTTGATTGAGAATTCAAATAATAACGGATATTAGGGCGAAACAATTTCACCTATTGATCACATTTATTCTTTAAATCAAGATTCATACAATCTAAAGTAGTGTTCGATCGAATTCTCCTATTGTATTCAATTTACCCCTCTCGAGTTCTCATTGAGCCTATTTAACTAATTCAATTTCATATCTCTATGCAAATTGACATTTAGTTAAACGAAACATTGGTTCTAGGAATTCAATTATAACCGCAGCAATTAACATAGGTATCTCTACACGTTATGCCAATTTACCGGAATTTACTACTTGGTCTAAACAACAATTCGCATCTCTACGTAATTATTGTTCACGAAATCATTTAATTAGTGATCAAGTAATTAAATGCATCGAGAACATAGCAAAATCAACACATAAAATAAAAGCACAAGAATATCAAATTAAAGAAATAAAGGATCCCAATTCGGTTACATTGTTCGCCCTAAACTCGATTTAGCTACTCATAATCATGAAAGAAAAATACAAAGTTATTATAGAATACATCACCGGATTTAGAAGAATGAGAAATCGATCGTGCACCAAGATCTTCTTCCCCCCAATTGATGCTTCAAAACGTGATTTGCGCGATATTTTTCTCCTTTGAATTCCGCCGTTGAATATTCAATTGTATGTATTTCCTTCAATGAGTAGAATAAATCCCTTTTTGTGTGTTCTTCCTTTGAATTCTCTCTCAAATCTTCAAAGTTTGAATGTGTTTTGTGATGTGAGGAATGTGTAGAATCCCCCCCGCCCCCCGGTGTGAGAAAAATTGTATTTATAGTTGCCCCCACATTGGTGTAGAAAATAGGGTTTTTACGGGCTTAAAAATTGACCAAAACGTGCCCTAGATCGTCCCAGGCGGCGCCACGGGAGCGGCGCTGCGGCGCCGCATACTCTGTTTACTTTCAGAATTCGTGGCGCTGCAGCGCCACTATTGTGGCGCCGCGGCGCCAACCTCCGGGTGAAATTCAGCATCGTGCTTCCTTCAGTATTTCAAGTATAATCTTCTCTCCCGATATCCGATTGAGGTGATTTCAGTTGGGTTGTAAAGCCAACTCAAGGGGCTACAACTTTACGTGAAATAGCCTTTTTCCAGTTCGAATGTTTACTGTGTCAAAAATGGGTCTCAATCTCTGACAAAAATCTGAAACATCCTTCCGCGGTTAAAACTTGATTTATGAAAATGTTTTGGCCCTATTTCACCCGTTTTGACTTCTAATTGCACCCAATTGAGCCCCGGCATTCTCGAATCTTCATTGTGAAGTTCGACACAACTTTTGAGTGTTTACACTTTGGCCCTCATACTATGGATCTTGTCCCCTTTTGCCAATTTTCCTCTTGTTTCTTTCAATTTCTTGCTCAATCATCGAGTTTCACCTATTCAACACAAAATGCAACAATTTAGACAATAATTCATCATATGAGCACTGAATATCATCGTTTGAGGCCTTAAATAAGTGTATAAAATACAGTTATCACCTACCAGGAGTGAAATCGCTTTAGGATTTAGAGATAATATCAGGCAAAACTTTATTGAGCCTGGCTGAGAGGACCTTAGTAAGTATTTTGTTGACCACATTACACAAGCTAATGGGTCTGAAATCCTTCCACTCCATAGCCTCAGCTTTTTTAGGGATAAGGGTAATAGAGGTGGATGTTATTCCAGTGGGTAATACCCTGCCATTAAAGAAATCCATAACAGCATCTAATAGATCATGTTTGATGATGTCCCAACAATGTTGGTAGAATAGGCTAGAGAATCCATCTGGGCAAGCTGCACTATCTTTGTTAATGCTGAAAACAACCTCCTTAATTTCATCAATATCTGGTGCTCTATTAAGCATGTCATTCTCATTTTGGGACACCAACTTAGGGATGTTTTCCAGAATACTGTCTCCTCCTTCAGTAGATTCTCTGGTTAGAATCTTCTCAAAATATTCCACAGCAGATTGCTGTATATCCCTTGGCTCCTTCAATTCAACTCCATTGCTGGATATCAAGTTGATGCTATTCTTAGACCATTTTTTCCTAACCCAAGCATGAAAGAATTTAGAATTTTTATCACCTTCATTCAGCCATTTAATCCCTGCCTTTTGTTTCCAGAAGGCTTCCTCCTTAGATAGCAACCTGTTAAGTTTAGCATATGCCTCATTTACTTCCGTCCTGTCATTAGGGGATTTAGATCTGTCATAGGTAATTTCTTTCTTGAGCGCTTCTTCTTCAGCCTTAGCAATATCAACAAAGATATTCCTAAAAGTATCTTTATTCCACTTCTTAAGAGTAATCTTGAGTCTTTTCAGTTTGAAATAAAATCCAAATAGTCCTCTAGAGTAAGGACAAAGTGGGGTCTCCCAGCATCTTCTAATAGTATCCAGTAAGTCTTCATTTTGACACCACATAGCTTGGAATCTAAAGGAAGTCTTCACACTGATTTTTTGAGTCTTGCACTTCATCAAGAAGGGACAGTGATCTGAAGTGTCCCTGTTTAACATTTCACCCTCGAAGCCATTATATTCATTCAACCACTGAGCATTAATCAAAATTCTATCTAATTTCTCCCATATCCTGCCATTCGTCCAGGTGTAATTGCTGCCTCTAATAATATGCTCATCCACACCACAACTGATAAGCATATTATTAAAGTCCTCCATAGATTTTCTGTTAGGTGAATTACCTTCATCCTTCTCCCCTCTATTTAGTATAGAATTAAAATCTCCTCCAATAAGCCAGGGAGAGTCCAGTCTCTCAGAAAACAATGTGAGGTCATTCCATAAATTTCTCCTAAGAGATACAGAGCATTTGGCATACACCGCAGTGATATAGTTTTCCTTCTTCTGCCTTTTAATTTTGAGAGTAATATGATGTTCCTTATCTTCAATAACATCGCCTTCTATATCACTCTTCCAAAATCCCCAAATTTTACCATTCATGTTGGCATAACAATTATCAAATCCCAGTTTATTGCAAAATACTTGAACTTGACCTTTATCGACTATAGGTTCTAGGATGAGCAAGATAGCAATATGATTAGTTTGAGTCAGATTTTTGAGTCTCTTCATTGAGTTAGAAATGCCTCTTAAATTCCAAATTAATACGTTGTACTGCATAGTTAACGCTTGGATGGTCTCCCCTTTCTCTTCTTATTGCTCTTGGATTTCTTATACCTATCTTTATACTCTTTTTCATCCGTAGCACTTTGGACTTCAGCTGAGAGTATATCATCCTCCAATTCTACTTCTTCCACCTCCCTTTGTAATGGATCAAACGAATTCTGTTTTCTCAATTTACTGCAGCTGGGAACATATATAGTCTTGTTGATACCCTCTTCATCTAGATCCATATAATTGAGATCTAGGTTGCTCTTTTTACTTTGATTATAGTCCTCCTCCATTAGGAATTCTTTTATAACATCTGCCCCAGTCTGTACCTCCTCTTCACATTTATGTAGACAGTCATAAAATCCTGATTCTATGTGCTCAATCTGGATCTTATTATCTATACTGGGTTCAGCTTCATTCTGGTTATCCTCTTTACCCTTCATTTCCTCAGTGACAAATTCCCCTTCTTCACAGTTATAAGGTTTAGAGCATTCTCCCTTCAGGGATTCGGTCTGCTTGGAAACTTTCCCCCCCTTTTTTACTTCAATCCATTTTTCCTTCCCCTTCTCCTTGTTCTGTGCTTCTCTGTGTACAACTTTCTGTTGTTTATCAATAGCATTAGTTCCTGTAGTTTTCTTCCAATAGCATTTCCCAATATCATGTCCCACTTGTTTGCAAAATGAACAATATTGAGGAAGCTCTTCATAAACTATTTTCTGCCAGACAGCAAATGTCTCATTTCCGATTCTGATTCTTCCCAATTTCGGTGCATTAACATTCATTTCCACACATATTCTAGCCAGATTAGTACTAGTTTTCTTGGCAGTTTGCTCATCAATTTTTAACGGAGTTCCCAGTCAGAGGCTATTGAATACAAAATTGCTTTATCATAAAAAACCAAAGGCAAATTTGGTAAAGCAATCCAAATAGGGACTATAGGCGATTTCTTCTGTGGATCGAAATCAAAAGTATACTTCGAAATTCTCATTGATGTGCCCAGAATATACCAAACCGGTTTTGAAAATATACGACAATAATCTTCTTCTCTTTCAAAATTAAAGAGAACATGCTTTCCATCTAAGTTCCCAACATTCACTTCCCCACCGAGTTCAAAAGAATTTAGGGCTTGAGCAATCAAATTAAGTGCAGGTTTTTTGTGAGAAAATTTACCCACTATTCCATGTTTGAACCATTGAGATAATTTCTGTATTTCTTCCTGGGATACTTGGATGAATGGCTCATTCTTGAATACAGCAGCGTCTCTGACCGCCACAGCTTCTGATTTGAGAGTTCTAGCAACATCATCAAATGATCTTTCCTCCACAGAGGCTAGATTTCGTTTCCCTCCTGTAACCTCAGCGTAAGTCTTCCTTGTCGGAAGATCCCCTTCTTGGGTCATCTCCTAACTAGTTCCAGCAGCGGCTTCAATTGATGGTGGGTTTCTCACTTCAAGGCAGAGTAGAGTCGGGAAGTTAAACAGTGTCAATTTGGGCTTCTCTTATCCTTCGAGCATCGCTGATGCAAAAGAGTGCGTTCCGCAAAATTCCAAGGCTATTAGAGAGGTCCGATCTCTCCCTCTAACTGAATCCAGTGGACAAAAATGATCCCAACATCCCACCTTCCTTCACATTTATTGAAAAGATTTTGCTACATGTATTATTTGGCTTACCTTTTTATTTATTCGACCCCACCTTTCCCATCACATGGAGGTCGGTCCCACGCTTTTATTGGACGTGAAACTCGACCTCCATGTGAGGGAAGAGGTGAGATCGAATAATCCAAATGGTACAAATTGCTTAATCTTTATTGAAATTCTCCTACTACATACTATTACTATTTTACCCCAAGCTACATCGCACCTTCCTTGACTAATTGACTTGGCAAACCCCATGTTTGATGTGTCATATCATTCCTTTTGTCCCTTGCGTAAGTGAACCGGATTGAGCGTCTATCAAAAGGCAGAGTAATTAACATTCAATGACATTTAACATATGATAGTAAAACTTCAATTTGTTTCTTGATTCTTAAGTCAAAAGATTCACAATCATTATTTATGGAATAACTTATTCCGACTGATAAGTAGCACAAAAATCATATACGTAAAGAATCAAAATCGTTACAATAAACGTGTAAATATTTTGCTAGCGTGAGGGAGAGTGTCATTTGGTAGTCCAGAAATCAGGATGTACTTTCCGGAACTCAGTCCAGATTTGAGACGACAGCGTCCACGACTTCTTGGGTGGTGCTGTCTCCACCAAGATCTTTTGTCCGGTATTTTCCTTCTGATATTACGCGGTTCACCGCAGTCTCTAGTCTATCAGCAAATGAAGGAAATTGCAAGTGTCTCAGCATCATAGCTGATGAAAGAAGCAAAGCCACAGGATTTGCCTTCTTTTGCTCCAGTAAATTCTCATTTCCTACATTTCCCGCTGAAGCACCTTGCTCAAAAATGGCATGATCAGCCCCCACATTGCCTGAAAGTCATCAAAACTATATTGATCACTCAAGAATATATGGACCATGTTCCCTCACATGTTTGTATAGCATTACTAACTTTAGACGATGAGACTACATATGCCCTTCTAATTTTAAAGAAATAGTTCTGAGTTCTCGAAGTTGCTTATAATATATACATACCTCCAGGCATGACACCAGTACCTCCAGCAATACCAGCAGCTGTATTTGCGACCAGATTCCCATAAAGATTAGGAGTTACCTGTAAAATATGTTCTAATTCAAGGGCAGAAATTGAATGGGGAGGACACTAAAAGTTCATCGTGAAAGACTTCTAGAACCATAGCATTTTTGAAACTTAAATATACACTCTATGATTTAACAACATAGCTTAGTTTTTCCACAAAACATAGTAGTTAAGGGCAAAATACGCACCCAGGCACCAAGATGCACTGGAGTTGACACAACTCGATTTCTTAATTTTACTACATAAGTGTTAATGGTGAGAAGTTGTAATTAGAACTAAAAATAACTCATTCACAATACAGTTAGTCCCAGTATGTCCGTATCCATAAGGCATCATTTCTTCTTTCTCAAATTAGCTCTCGCAGACTCGTATTAGTTTACATACACAAACTTCAAAACTAAAAGAAAGAGTTAAAAGTTGAATAGTCCGTCATCCTTTAAACTCGCCTTGACTTAAATGTCTGTACAGGAGTTCAAACACATCCAACGGTGTTGGCATCATAACCGTGGATGCTCAGCTCAACCACGTACTTCTAGAAATTCAATATGGAAATGTAGATAAGTAACCTACTTCCAACCAAGATTGGCATATGGATCGTACTTCTAGAAATTCAATATGGAAATGTAGATAAGTAACCTACTTCCAACCAAGATTGGCATATGGATCGGATTCGAATGATCAATCCATCAGTGGTCTCTAGTTTCTTTCTTCGCATACATCATCAGCGATCATTTATACTTCATCCAATTCTTCGTCCAAAAAAACGATGAAAAAACAATCAACAATTTATAGACCATAGGCTAGGAAATGGTTAATGAGCACTCTAAGGCTGATTGTGCATACAATTACGTCCAATTCTTCGTCCACATTGTGTCAACAGAGCTGAGAAAATAAGCTCGTCAATGTTCTTCAAGGAAATTCTAAAGATCGATCAAACATCAATGAATAGTACTCACGTGCACCTTTGCCAGTATCTCATCAACTCATCTTCAACAACGGATCAACAAATTGATTCACTTAACTACATTTTTAATTAGCATTTTCTCTGTTTCAGTCCTAAGATGAATAATTGGTAGAATGGGTATTAAGAAACAAAATTCATCATCATTTTAAGTCCTGTTTCATAGTGAAAATGATATCTTTTGTTATCTGAATTAATAAAAAACTGATACAAACTGAGAGAAGACGAGTTCAAGACAATAATTCATTTAAAAGTAACATCAAGTGGAGAAGAACCCTCCAGTGAATAAATGAACTGAAAAAGTAGATTGCCATTGTCCCTTACCATAACATCAAATTGCTCTGGCTTTGAAACAAGTTGCATAGAACAGTTATCCACAATCATTTCATTGTACTGGATACTGGGGTACTTGCTAGCAACTTCACGGCAGGATTCTAAAAACAGACCATCTGCAAGTTTCATTATGTTTGCTTTATGCACTGCAGTCACTTTCTTCCGATTATTGAGATAGGCATACTCAAAGGCATATTTTGCAATACGTTCTGAACAGAACTTTGTAATCACCTAGCAATGTGGCTAAATGAGAAAAAAATGGGCAAGCAAGTCGACGTAAAATTAGAGAGAGAGATTACAAGTAAAAAACACTTATTCAGTGGGGAATTAAAAATTCCACATAAAGATCAAGCAGCAATAATGTAAGTAGAATAATGTGGTCCCAACAACTTAAATCAGCCAACCAACTTTAGATACTTCCCATTCAATTATGTGATGTATCATACATAAATCAATAGAAATACTCCATAATTGCACTTTAAAATGGTTAATTCAGACAAGAAGATAAGTAAAATAAGAAAAAGTACCACATAATGTTGAAAGAAAATATGCCTGATAAGTATTTTAAAGAGGATATTAAGTTCATCAAGAAGTTGTTTACAACATGGTATGTGAAATAAAACAATTACCCCAATAAACAGCACAGTTCAAGCAAGATGACTATTCAATAAAATTCAAATTGAGTTGTAAAGACTGGAGATCGGACTTACAAAAGTTGAATAGATTTTTTATGAAGTCAAGTTATAAAGTTTCAATTCCACTTTGCTGCTTGTAAGTTTGCAACCTAAACTCAAAACCCAGGCAGCAGCTTCCAGATTGTCCTATATTCAACATGCATTAAGCCTTGAAATCCATTATTTTTGCAGCTATGAAATCATAAATCAAGGTCATTGCAGAGAACACACACAGCTTGCATCATTTTGAAAAGTGGATCTTAAACTTATAAGATCATCATTTGAAAGCTAACGAGACAAATTGATCCCTGCACACAAATACTTGTTCTAGTTTTTCACATCTCACAAAATTCTTTTTCATTTCATAGACAAAAATCCAAATAAAATCCCAGTTAAGCTCTGTGCAAAAATATCATTTGTTTTTTCTAATTATGGTCTTGCCCTTTTCGTCATGTACTTCCTAGCTAATAACAGAACATAATGCGAGTTAATTCACTAACATAATAGCAACATTCTATAAACAGATATTACTAAATGGTTTGACCACGGGTTTATTAGTGTTCCTCGTGGGTGGCAAAACCAAAAATTCATAATCGTAATCCTGAATTTACAGAAAATAGGTGCAGTATCAAAAATTTTTTTACATAAAACACAAATTTGACACTACCTTGAGGCTCTCAACAACACCGGGAACAACCTCGTGCTCAAGCCCCGAGTACTCTCCTTCAGTATTCTCCCGAATCACGACAATATCCACATCCTGGTGGCGCGTTGGGAGCCCCTGCAGATTAAAGCAGTGAACAAGCGATGCATAGAGATCAAGCTCTTTCCTCAAGAGCACGTTCAAAGAGCTGACGCCTCCGCCGACAGGAGTCTTCAACCCTCCTTTAAGACAGACCTTGTTCTTCTTAATCGAGTCGATCACCTCGGGAGGCACACTCTTGGCGTCGCCATGGACCTCGTACTTCTGGAAGTAGACAGGGGCATGCATGGCCTCCATGACCTGCTCGACAGCGCCGGTGACGAGGGGGCCGACACCGTCTCCGGGAATTAAAGTAACAGGTCTCGGGGTTCCATCGCCAGGTCGGGGCATGTAGGTGACGGATCGAGTGGCGGTGCTGTGGGAGGAAAGGATGCGTTTGAGGATTGGAAGGATTCGTGGAGTCATTTTTATTTTGTTTGATTTCATAAATTGGGAATTTGGGAATGAGAGAGAGAGCGGGCAAGGAAAATTAATTATTGATTGATTAACCATAGGCCCGGTAATAGAGTAGTATCTATGTAGTAGGTTCAACCCTAACCTTGAAGATCCCCCTACCGCCCCTAAAATATTGTGAAAAAATAAATCAATAAATGTATTTCAACAAATCAAGGTATAAAAACTATCATACTGGTGTCCACAAAAAATCTAATTTCACAACTTATAAGATGCAGAAATCGATATATTACACTACCAACTCAACTAAGAATATCTAACTCTCATCATTTACAACACTGAACTATGTCTCGAGGACAAGTATTTTTATCATTGCTAAGAAGCATCCAATCGAGACAGATTAATAAGTTGTGTAACATCGATTTTTTTAAATAATGTATAACTAAGCTAATGCTCATTTTTTGTAAAAATACATTTTTTTATTTTTAATTATATATTTTTCAATAAAATAATATTACACGTAAATTCAAATATTTTCTTATTTTTAAATTACATATTCTTAAAAAAAAAATTTATTTCAAAATTTATTTTTTTTTCCCAAAACTAAATTTTAATGGAGCTCAAACAAAAGCTAAAAAGTAAGGAAAAAATTTGGATTTACATATAAAATTATTTGATTGAAAAAATATGTAATTGAAAAAAAAAAAAAAAAAAAAAAAAAAAAAAAATTGACTCAAATGCAGGCTCAAGTTCGTTAGCAACCTCGCTCCAACCAACTCAAAAGAACCTTTCACATTTCCGAAAGGCAATAACAAATAAATAATGGTTGGCATCTTCACTCTTTCGTTGTATTAAACAGAGTAGCCAGCTATTGGTCCCAACTTCCGAAGGAAATTAGTTCTACTCCAATTAAAGTCACTCACATGCATTCAATAAAAACTTAGGAAGCAAAATACAAATCATATACAGATCTAAAAGTAAAATCAACAGTTCGATGGCAAAAACATTCACTTCAATGCTTGTATTTCTTTGACAGCCAACAAGATTATTAAGAGAGCAGCAGCCCTCTAAAGACGCCGATCTGCAGCTTCAAGTATATCCTCAAAACCGCAAACAGCTTGCTCAACTCAACATATCTATTTAATGGCTGGAGCAATATCACTGCTTCCTAATCCCATCTTCTTCCCGAGAACAGAAAGCTGCTCGACGAACTCACCTCCCGTCAGTAATTCAGTGGTTCCGTAAATGATATGCTTGACTGGCTGCTGACTGCGTGCAAGATCTTGTAAGCTCCCGTGCTCTACATAATTTCCACCACCGATCATAAACACGATAGCTTCTTTGAATGGTCCTTTCAGGTGGCTGCTACTTGAACCGGAGGTTGACTTTGGTGCGCGAGGATCAAAAACCAGATAAGAATCAATTTCAGGATTTGGTTTGCCCTCCATTAGCGCATCAACTGTTCTTGTCAGAGCCAACTGATGATCACTAGACAACAGATTTTTTTCACACCAGCAGTTACAGCACTGATTGACTGCCCATACAATTTTTCAGCCCAATCCACAATATTGCTCCTGCTGGCAGAATTTGCGGATGCTAATGAGATATTTAATGATTTTATCTTCTTCACGTACTGAAATGCACTAGTATCAACCCCCGACTCCCTCAGTGCAACTTCAACCGTTTCAACTTCTGAAGGAGAGAGGCTTTCGGTTGATATGAGATACATTACAGCAAACCGCAGTTTGTCCATTTTATCTCCTTTCCCCCTGAGCATGCTAAGAAGCTCATTCCTATCAATTCCACCTCTGATCATCATTTCACTTTCCATTTTGGCATAAGAATCCAGAGACCTCTCCTTGATCTCACCCAACAATGCTGTAGCAATATTAGTGTGCTTATCAATCACTTGCTTCCGCTCAGTCAATTCAGGCAGAGAATTTACTGCACTCATCAGATGCTTTGTGTTGCCAATCAAATCTGTCCCATCGAACTCTGCCCCGGCATTTCCTCCAGTTCGCCTATTTACCTCCTCAACATCTTTCTTATACTTGTTTAACTGCGTCTCAATTTCCACAGCCACCTCTGGAAACTCTAACCACCCATTTGCCATCCAGAATGGGTCTGAATGATCCAATTCAAATGACTTCATCCCACCTTTCTCCCCTTTTACATTCAATCTATTCAACCTCAACCCAAGCACGTCATGAACCAGTGGCTTATACCTAAACTCATGCTGTATAGCCACTGACAGCTCGAAGTTCCTATCAAATATACACAAAATCGGCCTCTGGAACGAGCTTGTGAAATTTCCACCCTCTGTGAACAAATTGTTCTTTGCCAACAAATGATCACGCAACCTCTGATCAAGTAAGGATGCCACCATCTCAGAGGGCCCTCCAGGGGGGCACCTAATAATTGGCACAACAGCAAGCGTTGCCAACACACAAAACAACGCACAGACAATTTTTTCAATTATTTCCTCAATCTCTTTATCCCCAGCTGAAGGATCATTTAATTGAACGTAGCAATTCTTATTAGCAAGCGAAAATAAATTATCCTCAAGGGTCACAAATTCCAAATACTGATCATGGACCTTGGAAATTCTCTGAATTGAATCCGAATTAACAGATCCTGAAGCAAAAAGCATTAAAAAAAAATAAAAAATCAATATTGATTTCTATCAAACATTTTAATTGATCGATCCTGAAAACTGTATTTCTTTTTTCTTTTTAATTATCTTTTGGCAACTTAATATTTAGCTCTTAGAAGCTGGATCTGATCACGAGTCCCTTAGAACCAAGAACTACACTAATATCCCTAAAATGAACTCTTGAAAGTCGAATTTATACAGTCTGGTTCCCGCTGGAATTTCTGAAAAAAAAATGCGTTGTACCATATATAATTGGGTATTAGGCATACGTCTTGGGGTTATAATGTGAGTTATAAATCAATTGCATCACCATTTTAAATTATAAAATACGGATTGAAAATGGCCCTGCATCATGGATCTAAAAGTAAACATCACCAATCAATCATACTAGAAGCGTGGAATAAGATCACAGCCACAAAATAATATAACTTTATGTTTAAATTCTAGTTCCATGTCCTAATGAAATCCAAATTGATAAAATTCAAATCAAATACCAGATGCGAGGTCCTCGAGGAGAGGCCTCGGAATGGAGGAGGAGAAATTGAGGTGAAACGAGTCATAGAGCGCCTTGGACGTATCCGAGACGATACGCTGTATGTTCAGTTGGGTAGGCTGAACGAAGTATACAGCGGGGACATCGGGGACTGGCTTGCGATCCTTGTCGACAAGAAAGTAGAGCGTGACACCATGCTTACGCAGATCCTTGACGTGGATAAGAGGCGACAGTATATCCTGGCAGAATCTATCGTAGATAAGGATCTTATACACCTCCTCGTTCGCCGTTCCCACTCCGGCACCAACAGGGTTGATCACCGTTTGGTTCAGATTGAGCATCCGGATTATGCACTCTGCACATCCAGCAACAAGATAAAGTTAAACCCAGGAATTAAATTACCCAAAAACCGTGCGTCTACAGGAAATCAGAATTGCATTACCGAGATCTGTGAAGGAATATAAAAAATTTACCCGTTTGCTTGTGCCGGAGATTGAGTGCCATTGTCGAGCACGGTTTATCTTTGAATCCTCCTCGAAATGATGGATTAATCTGTGTGGGTCTGTGGAGATTTGGTGGAGCTGCAGAGAGACCGAAGATGTGGAGTTAATGGGGATTGAAATTGAATGTGCTAATTGGGTGAAATAGCCTATTTCATAATATAGTTTGGGATTTTAGCTTTTGACCAGAATAATGTTTTTAATATAAATATTTTAAATCATAATTTATAAACTACCTAATATACCCTTTTTCAATATCAGAGAGAACCCAATTCCTCATTTGCTCAAATCGATTGAATCCCAAAACCCTTTATTTCTTCTCTCTTCGTAACTTCTTCATCATCAGATCTTTGTTCCTCTTTCTTTGCATCTTCATCCCCAAATCCTTTTGAAAATCGGTTGCCTTCATCGTCTTGAGAATAAAGGGGAATTAGGCATCAAGCCTTTATCCATTCCCCAAGATTGATCGAATCAAAACTCGCGAAAAGCCATCGCATGAACAGCCACTTTCAGAACCCAATTTCGTAGTGGGTTACCCTAAGGTATGAAAGTTTCATCAATTTTCCCTTTTTTACTAGGATTTTTACGCAACAAAAAAAAAAAAAAAAAAAAAAAAAAAGGAGAGAGAGAGAAATCTTTGTGTATGGGCTTTTTAGCACGAGCAAGAACTTGCGGATTTGGGGTTTTAATCTTATTTTTTAGTAAAATTTAGATTTGTTTGGACTTGATAATATTTAGAACAAGGTTTCACTTTTTGAAGTACAAAGTACCTGAGTGAGTGCTACCTACTCTGTCAATTTTGTTGCAAATTTGTTTATGACTTAGTTGATTGAGTGGAGATTTCTGGAGTTATTTGATTGTGAATTAGTTTATAGTTATACAGTATGCATTTATTTGAAAGAAATAATGTATTGTATGCATGTATTTAACTGAAGGAAGCACGAGCATTTATTGTACCATGTGTATGATGCTTTTTTACCATTTTATTTTTGTATGAATTCGGAGGATTTGGCGCTTTCTAAATCAACAAACTTTCACACTCCATCATTAAACATCTAATTTTGGTTGTCGACGTGTCGTTTGCATTGGCACGAAGACACTGCACTATCTATAATTTATTTCTATGGCTATGCATTTGCCTTTATTTCAAGAGAATGTGGATATTAGGATGAGTTATTCATGATTGGTATGGAATGTTATCGTTGATGGATAAAATTTTAAGGAAATCAAGAAATGAAAAGCTCGATAGAAATAACTTCCATTAATACTTTCGTGCCAAAATTTATAAACTGTCACTAAAGTAAACAAATGGACTCCCACTGTTACAAGTGTTGAGAAAATTGAATGAGAAAAAAAACCTCCAAACTTAGTAGGGAAAATAACATTTACTAATATAGTAAAACATATTAGACACTAAAAAGGGTAGAACAATTTATGCAAAGTAATCTTTGTTGAATGAGTTCCCTGGTCAAGGGAATTTCAAAGCTTCACTGTCTTAATTTACTAAATTTTATCCCAAAACTTTGTTATTGATTTAATTGTCAATAACCAAGTTTTTTTATGAACTTTGAGAGAACAAATTACAACTTTTGAAACATTTAATAATTTTTTCATCTCTCTGAGGATACGACACCCCAAAACTACACTACAACACCGCGGTATACTTTGGGCATAATCAAGAATTCTGGTTATTAATTGGTGGTAAGTCAACACGGTTTTCATTATACGAGTTCTCATTGATAACGGGGTTGAGAGCTAGCGGAGAGCCTTCGTTGGAGCCCCATATTTTGGATAATGATAGATTAGCAAATATCAATGCATAAATAATTTATATTTAACCTTCTTTATATTTTCATTGATTTGGTAGTACATGTATTTATTATTGTAAATATCTTTGCAGGGGAGATTCCGGAATATACGCTATCAAGTTTATAGAACTTTTGTCGGTCGGATTAGACGTGAAACTTATATCTGACGATATGATTGAATGTTGGAGGAAGAAACTAGCGGCTAGAGTTTTTGCTATGCATTTCGATCCATAATTGCTTTCTTTGTATATTTTTCACATCTATGTGGTTGGAGGATATAAGACATTTTTTTTTTTAAATAAGAGGATATAGGACTTAGATGCTACTTTTGTCTAGACGATAGTGTTTTTTATGATTTAATTGGAAAACATGTGCATGGATACTGATTTTGTCCAGTTAGTATTGATTTTGTCTAAATGGCAGTAATTTCTGATTAGTCTTGCTATGAAAATTTACTATATTTTTCATTGTATGGATGTTTTATTCAAACATTGAAGCAGATAGGGTTGAAATGGAGTTGCAATTTTTATGACAGCTTATATATTTTTGCGATACAAAATAGGTTGTGTTATGAACTACGCAAATTCACCCACCCAGTTTGAAAAATGGCAGTCATACATTTAAAATGACACCATACCGTTTTGGGTAATAAGTTGTGTTATGAACTACGCAAATTCACTCAATTTGGAAAACGGCAGTCATACATTTTAAATGACACCATGCCGTTTTGGGTAACATGTGTTATTAACTACGCAAATTTACCCAATTTGAAAAATGGCAGTCATACATTTAAAATGACACCATGCTGTATTGGGTAACATGTTGGGTTATGAACTATGCAAATTCACCTAGTTTGGAAAACGGCAGTCATACATTTAAAATGACACCATGTCGTCTTGGGTAACCGGTTGTGTTATGAACTACGCAAATTCACCCTATTTGAAAAACGGCAGTCATACATTTAAAATAACACCATGCCGTTTTGGGTAACATTTAAAATGACAACATGTCGTGTTATTAACTACCCTCTAAATGGCACCCATACGTGTAAAATGACAACATGTCATTTTTGTTTTCTATACCCTAAAACATAAACCTTATACCCTATACCCTAAAACTAAACCCCAAATGGCACACCTACGTTTAAAACGATTAGATGCCGTTTTGGGTCACCAAGTATCGATTTCACTCCGAAACTAGTGAAACATGTTTCGAAACATCCTACAGGACCCGTACACATTGAATAACTTCACATGCTATATTTTGAATACCATACTTGTTACATTTTTCTTTATTGTCAATCGTAGTGTAGTTTCCTACCAAATCGGGGAGTAACTCACTATAGTTTGAACGAATATGTTGACCACAACGTCGAAATGTGGTTAAAATTTTCATCCATAAACTTTAACGTGGCTACAGGCGTGAATGAACCGAAACAACACAAAATGAGTAAAAAAACGTCAGCTATACGTTTTAAAATTACTAGATGTCATTTTGGGTCACGGGGTATCGATTTCACTCCGAAACTAGTAAAAACAATGTTTGGAACATCATGGATAAGATGTACAAGTAGAATACTCCATTTTTTGTGTTTTGTACACCATACTTGCCACATTTTCCTTTGTTATCAACTATAGTGTAGTTTCCTACCAAATTAGGGAGTGACTCACTATAGTTTGAACAAATGTGTCGACCACAACGTCGAAATGTGGATAAAACGTTCATTCCTAAACTTTCACGTGGCAACGTGCGTGAATGAACCGAAATGAACACAAAATGAGTAGAAACGTCAGCTATACATTTAAAACGACTAGATGCCATTTTGGGTCACGGGGTACTGATTTCACTCCGAAACTAGTAAAAACAATGTTTGGAACATCATGGATAAGATGTACAAGTTGAATAATTGTATATGTGATGTTTTGAATATCATACTTGTTACATTTTCCTTTGTTGTCAATTATAGTGTAGTTTCCTACCGAATTAGGGAGTGACTCACTATAGTTAGAAAAAATGTGTTGACCGCAACGTTGAAATGTTAAAACGTTCATCCCTAAACTTTCACGAGACAACGAGCGTGAATGAACCGAAACGAACACAAAATGAGTAGAAACGTAAGTTATATGTTTAAAACGACTAGATGCCGTTTTTGGTCATGGGGTATTGATTTCAATCCGAAACTAGTAAAAACAATGTTTGTAACATTATGGATAAGATGTACAAGTTGAATGATTGTTTATGTTATATTTTGGATACCATACTTGTTACATTTTTCTTTGTTGTCAACTGTAGTGTAGTTTCCTACTGAATTGGGGAGTGACTCACTATAATTTGAACAAATGTGTCGACCGCAACGTCGAAGTGTGGTTAAAATGTTCATCCCTAAACTTCACGTGGCAACGGACGTGAATGAACCAAAACGAACACAAAATGAGTAGAAACGTCAGCTACACGTTTAAAATGACTAGATGCCGTTTTCGGTCACGGGGTATCAATTTCACTCCGAAACTTGTAACAACAATGTTTGAAACATCGTACATGACTCGCTAAAGATTAAATTCAACAATTAATATTCATCCATCCATAAAAAATGTGAACGAATAGAAATGAACACTAAATGAGTAGAAATGTCAGTCATACATTTAAAATGACCTAATGCCGTTTTAGTATGAACAAAGTGCTGCTGTCATAGTTACCGAAAACCTGATGATCGAAATAACTACTATAATTTATCAAAAATCATCACAAATTGAAGATTAAATTCAATAATTAACAGTCATTCATCCATAACAAAGTGCATGAATAGAAAGGAACACTAAATGAGTAGAAACGTCAGTTATACGTTTAAACCGACTTGATGCCGTTTTGATCTGAACAAAGTATTACTGTCATAGTTACCAAAAATCTGATCGAAATAACTACTACAATTTATCAAAAACCAACACAAACTTAAGATTAAATTCAATAATTAACAGTCATCTATCCATAACAAACATGAATGAATAGAAATGAACACTAAATGAATGAATAGAAACGTCAGTCATATGTTTAAAACGACCTGATGTCGTTTTGGTCTGAACAAAGTGCTGCTGCCATAGTTACCTGATTGAAATAACTGTAATTTACATTCATCCATAACAATTTATCCAAAATATCAAAATGTATCAAAAACTATGATAATTTATCCACAAATTCAAGATGAAGTTCGGCACCATTCCATTTTCATATTTCACAGCAGGCACCTAACTATAAGAAAACAGCACCAGTTGGTTTTTATATTTCACAACAAATTTTGCTTACCCAATTGATTTTTTTCCATAGTATACAACTACCAAATAAAAAGAAATCGTTTATTTTCAATTTATAAAACATACATTCAACTGTTTAAAATTGATTCTTGCTAACCCACTTCCTAAATTTGCACTGTTTGATTCGTTCTTGGTTTAAATAAGAAAACTTCAAAATGTAATCATTAATTGTAAGTGAGAACAAACAGATGAAGAATAAGAAAATTAGATTTGAAGGTGGGTTTAATATGGTGAAAATGAGATTGGATACGTTAGAATGAAGGAGATTTAGAGATTTATATTTGGGAATTTGGTAAATATTAATCTTCATTGGATATTTTAGTAATTTCAATTTAAGGGTATTTAAGACTTTTAACATATAATCAAATGAACTTTAGGCTATTGGAACAAAAACTATTGATATAGGCTATTTTTCCAAACATTATGGTTGACTAAGCCTTTTAAGCAAAAACCCCAAATTGAATCTATTAGGCATTGGGCTACTTTTAAAATTGATCGGAGTTTTTTAAAATGGACCTCTTTGACTATATTTTTTATAAAAAATAATAAAATATCTATATTATCCTTAATGAAATAAATTTTTGTATATTGCAGGATATATTCTTATTTTAGATTAGTTTTTCAATTTTATCATGTATTACTCCTAACTCGAATTCTAGCATATAAATTTATCATTTGATCTAATAGATTGACATAATTTTCCATATATCTATCAAAATTTTCTCCAAGTATATAATATTCCTCAGATGATGATTGATCTATTTTTTTCATTTGATAGATAATATTATTTATTTTTTCTAATAATTTTTCTAATAAGTTATCTAATCCTTCAATTGTATATCCTAGTATGTTATATAAATTTAAATAATGCTAATAAAATAAATATTAAATACAAACATTTAGATAATTTAAACATGCAAATATTCAGATGAGTAATCTCAACGATTCTTTAAGATTTCAGAAAATATCTTTCTAAATTTAACAAAAATAATAGTTTTACCTTAATTTTGATCTTAAATCTTTATTTTTAGAATCGAGTAACCTTCAGGCTCTGGATTTATAAACAGCTCCCTCCAATAGCCTCTTGCCTTCACGGGATAATTGTTATTCCAGTTTCTTGCCTTCACTGTGTCAATTCTTTGAATTCAGACTTTGAATCTTAACTAGAGAAAACTCTCTTTTTGTTAAAATAAGAAATAATTTTTTCTTTAATCTTTCAAAAATTTATGGGATGAAGTGTTTAGAAACTCATGTTATTTCTGAAACGATTGAAATATGGAATAACTTGGAATTTTATTGGTATCCGAAAACTGAAATATGATTACGATGGAAGACAGGAAATTATTTGGCTAACTCATAACTCGAGTGCTCAACCAACTCTACTCTTTTCATTAGCCCAAAGGCTTCTATTTATACACAAATTTGAAGATAAATTATATCATTACTTACATCATACTAACAATATTTTATTGCCTCGTATTTTTCATCAAGAGTCTCATGGCCCCTCCATCCTTTATTGTTTTGTTACATCTTTTTTGATAAAGGACACAGACCTTCTATAATTGTCCTTCAAGTCTTGTTCTTACATACAGCTGGTAAGGTTCTCATGTAGCAATTTGGACACCTTTCCTCCATGTGTTTATCATTTTCATTTTTATCTTCTAATTCTGTCGGCAAGTGGGGCAGTCTCTTGCTTCACATGCCCTCCGTAATGTTGAAATGGCACCAGGAATCTGATGCGTGTCAAATTTGGTGATAAAATCTTTTAAAACTTCAGATTTTTTATTCCCATCATCAATCAAAAGTGTCCATCCATTATATTGGCATATGCATCTGTATTTTTTATCATTAAATTTTTTTGCTATGTTATAAAGGACATACCACTCTTCTATTTTTTGTCCATGATTTTGTAAATTTTGGTAATGGTTTATCAATATTCCCTACATCCATTTTGAAATTTCTTCCAACGTGTCCAATGGTGATTATATGTTCTACTGGTTAGAAAATCTCATCTTTGACTTCTGGACTGATCGTATAAAATTTTATATAAATAGATCGTCCATGTGCATATCTTGAGTCTTCAGATTTGAATATGTCATCAAATCTATCTATTTCTTTAAGAGATTTATCTGGATAAATTAAATCCAAATATCCATAATCAGCTGCCATTTTGACCATAACTGGATCAGATTCTTTCATCATAACTATTCTTGGATAAACATGATCGCCGGGTGAAATAAAATATGAATCACTTGTTTGTAATTCATAAATTATTTTAGTAAATGTTTTATATTCTTCTTCTTTTGAAGACAAATGAATTTCATCTTCTTCTGATCTCGTATGCTCTTCATTGATAATAATCTTTTTAGGATTATCATCAATTCTTATCTTTCTGGGACTTTGGATCATAATATCTTTCTTTGGTCCACTGCTGCTTCCACATGATGGATCACTTCTTGGTATCTGTTGATATTCCTGTTTGGTATCATAAAATTGTGTCAAGACATCATGTATTTTATTTGTATCAATAAACATTAATTGTGCTTCAAAAGTATCAGTTTTGTCTTTCATTTCATTGACAACTTTGACGTGAGATTCACTAATCTCAAGTAATAGGTTGAAATTATTACTTAAGATTTCAGCTAATACCCCCATTCCAACTTTTATATCATCTGCTTATTTTTTGGCAAATGTTGCTGCAGATTTCATCTTTGATATCATTTTTTTAATATTATCCATCTCCAAATTCAATGTTACTGCTTAAAAAATTAGCAAGATAATTATTTGTACCTTTAATATGGATAATATCAAAATTATAGAATGATAAATATGTTGTCAGTTTCAACAATGAATTTTTTAGATAATAAGAATAATGAAAATTTCTTTATTCCTCTAATAAATTGCTAATAATTCTTTTTCATGAGTGATATAATTTATTTCTGCTTGATTAAAAGTTCAACTTGAATATCTACATATTTCATTTAAATCTGTTTTTAATATTGCTACCCAATATTTATCTGAGGCATCAGTATTAACTATCAAATTATCATTTTCATTTGATAATCTTAATTTTAGTAAATTTTTACATTCTTCTTTAAGTAGTCTAACTATTTCTGTATGTTCTTCATTCCATCCTTTAGTATTAGTTTTTCTAAATAAAATTTGTATTTTATGTCTCTTTTTTAAAAGATTTTCAATAAATCTTTCTGCATAATTTAAACACTCTAATAATTTTTGTATTTGTTCTTTGAATTCTAATTTATCAGGAAAGCTTTCTATCTTTTTAGATATATGAGATTGTAACTTTATTCCATTCTTATCTATAATTAATCCAAAAAAATATATCTCAAATTTTTCTATAATAGCTTTCTTTTCAGATAAGACTATTCATTCTTTTTTACTTTCTTTCAAGAATTTTATAATATGATTTTTATACTCATTTTTATTTTCTGAATATATTAGTATATCATCAACATATACTAATAAGAAATCATTATATGTTCTAAAAATATTATCCATTCTTTTTTGAAATATTTGAGGTACATTTTTTAATCCAAATGGCATAACTATCCATTCATATTTACCTTGAGGCGTGCTAAATGTCGTATATGGTATTAATTCTTCTTCTATTTTGATTTGCCAAAATCCTGACTTACAATCAAATTTTGAATAATACTCTTTTCTTTTTGCAAGGTTTATTAAAATATCTTTATTTGGTAGAAAATATCCATCAAATTTTGTGTATTTATTTAATTCTTTATAATTTATTACCATTCTTGATTTTTCTCATACCTGTTCAGAGTATTTTATTACCATAAAGGTTAGACTACTATGTGGTCCATTGCTAGCTCTGATTAATTTCATGTTTTTTAATTCTTCAATTTGTTTTCTAAATTCTTGAGTATCTTGTATAGTGTATATCATTGGTTTTACTCTTATTATTACATTTCCAGTTAATTCTATTTTTACTCTTAGATGTTCAGGTTTCCAATAAGCTAATGGGTTTTCATTATAGATATTTCCTATATTTTTTATTATCTCTTCTATTAATTCTGATTTTTCTGTTGTTTGTATTTTTTTGTATTTTAACAGTTGTTTTTATTGGTAATTCTATTGTCTTTTCACCACGCTGGGCTAGCTGAACTCTATATGACTTAAATTCTCTTGAAATTTTTAGTAGATGTCCACGTGGTATTTTTAACATAATCATATAGTTATTTTGTTGGTAATATTGGAATTGTTGAACAAAGTCATTTCCTAATAATATATCACATTCTAATACATCATATGCATATACTTTATTTATAGTTATTTGTTTACTTCCTAATAGAATTTCTACATTTTCTTTATTTTTAGTAATGAGTGTCGATATTCCCGTGACGTCTGTTAATTTTATAATATTATTATTGTTCCCATTTTTTTTAACAAAAATGTCTTAATAATAGTTATATCACTTCATGTATCTATTAAGGCACATGTTGTTATATTAGTTTCTACAATAGTAATTTGTATATATACTCCTAATGAAAATGTTATTACATTATTCATTCTTTTGGACAAAATAATGTCTTATTATTATGTGTTATATAGATTCCTTCTTTATTAATATTATAATGATTTAAGTCTTATAAAAAACTCATTCCTAATAATATATGGTAATGATCTCCCATACTATTATCTACATAACATGATATTATCATTTCTTTTCCATCTAAAACTATTGGTATCTTTACTTCTAATTCACTAGTATGTGTTTCTTCATCAAAATTGATATATTTATAAGGTTCTACTCTTTTTTTTGTTAATCCTTTATTTCTATTTCTTGATATATGGCAGTTTGCTGCTCCCGTATCAATTATGATATTTTTTCCTTTTATATATTCTATTCCATTAAAATATTCTCCATATATTTGCATATTTCCTATATTCCTTTCTACCATTATTTCTCGACTTATACTTGATTTTTTTGGTATTATAGACGTACTATTATTTTTTCTTAATCTTCCATCTTTAAATTCTATTAAAGAATTATTTTCTATTTTTTCTGTTACATCTGGTTTTGTTTTAAATATTTCTAATTCATATATTTATGGTAATATGTTTAGTTGTTTGTTTGATTCTACAATATTTAATATGTCTTTACATTCTTTGCGAATTTTTATATATAATTTTTTAGAGTAAATGTTTTCATAGCTTGAATTAGTAAATGTAAATAATGCCCTGTATTCTATAGTCATGATATGATTTCCTTCTTCCATAATATCATTTCTATGTATTTTAAAATGTAATCCTAATACTTCATTAAAATTTTTATCTTTTATTGATACGCAATATTTTGGATAACATGTAAATATTAATTTTTTGTATGCTAAATTTCCTTCTATAGTTCCTAAATGGCTATAACTGATATTTAGTATTCTTCCATCATATAAGCTTACTGTTATTGGTGAATCTATTCCTTCTCTAAATAGGATTTAAACATTAATTGTATTCCTACTAGGTAAACATATTGTATCTTTTCTTTTTGTTTTCCTTTTATTTTTGCCATTAATTGGTCAACTGTGAATTTTGTTAGTAATGCTAATTTATGACTTCCTGAAACTGTTCTTATATCTATTGATTTTTCTATCTTATGATATTCACTTATAGATATTATTTCCCTTCTAAATATTTTATTGAATATTTTCAATTCTCCTAATTTTAAATCTAATGATAATTTTTCTATTTTTCTAAATATATTATTATCGAATGTTACTTTTAATTCATATCCTTCAGAATTTTCTATTTCTTGTTTTTCTTCTATAGTTTCAATTTCTTCTATTTCGTGATTCATTCTGATTTTGATCTGTAAACCTCTTCTCCTTCATATTTATTAATATATGTTATCTCTTCTAAATCACTTTCTATTTTTTCATATTCTTGTTGTAAAATTTTAACTTTCTTTTTAGTACAATCAGGGCTTATATGTCTTATTTCTCCACAATTCCAGCATTTTGCATTGTTTTTTGTCATTTTTAAACTCTTTTTTTTTATATTTTTTTTTATAATATCTCTTATTTGGTTTTTGATATTTTTTTTTAACTGTTTATATTTTTTTATACTTTTTTGGTTTGAACTTCCTTTTATATTTTCTTTCTGGTCCACATCCTCAATTAATAGGTTTATCTATCTCTTCGCAACAGATTCTTATTAATTTTTCAAACTTTTTCATTAGTTGTCTACTTTTACATATTTCTGCTAATCTTTCAAATATGAATTTTATTCTACTACCTAATATGTCTGGTACAAAATTATCCTTTATATATCTTTCATATTTTATCTTAAAATATATATTCCATGTTCCTGATAATTTAGCAAAATACATTTCTAAGTATGGTTCTTGATTTTTGTTACTATAAAATTGGGTATGATAGAAATTTCTAAATTGACATGTATATTCTTTTATTTTACAAATATCACATATCATAATGTTTATCAATCCTAATCTTACTTTAAATTTTTCTCTTCTAACTTCTTCTTCTGAATTTTTTATCCAATTTTCTCCTAAAAATTCATCTGATATATATTCTACTAACTTTTTTATTCCCACTTGTGAGTTTTTTGCATTTTCGTTTGTATATTTCTTCTCATTAATAATTTAGTATCTTCAGTTACTCCTTCCCACCAATTTCTTACATCTCCTTCAAATGATGCTATTAAATAGTCAATTCTTCTATCCGTAGATTCTCATGTATCATCTTGGTTATATAAAAAGAATAATATCATTGCATCTGCCCATTGTAACAAGGATTTCTTAGTATATATTTTACAATCTAAATCTAGTTTTGCTCCTCCATGATTTATTGGTTTATTGTAGTTTGAGTTTGGAGTAAATTGATCTTTATATTTTTTCATTCTATGTTGTGGTATAATTCTATTATAGTACTGCATATAAGGTCTATGTGGCATCGGTGCATATCCTCTTTCTAATTCAGGAAATTCTAATTTTGGATTGTTGCTTGTACTTCCTGATGCTGGTGCTGGTGTTGGTCCTCCACCAGTATTCATTAATATTTCATAACTTTCTAATTCTTCTATACTTAATTGGTCAAAATTTTCTATTAGATTATCTATTTCTTCATTCATCATTTTTTTTTTTTAATTTTTCCCTCTTTCTTCTGCATATTTTTCAAATTCTTTTTCTTGTTTTAGGATTATTGGTAATATTTCTTTCCTAAATCTATCATCCATACTTCCAGGTTCATAATATCCTTCTATTTCTACAAGTTTCTTTCATATTCTTGTCATTTCTCATTTTATTTTATCTTTATCTACTTTTTTATCTGTTGATTTCATATTTTGTTTCATTTCTCTAATATTTATTTTTAACATTCCTACTTCATCTCTTAATTCCTTAGTTTCATTTATTAGTTTCTTTAGTTCATCAAATGATTCTGAAAAAGTCATTATAGTTTTCCACTTTTTACTTCTAACAAATATGATAACCTACACTTTTTATCTTTATTTTCATTGATGATTTTATTAAAATTTTCTATCGCTATCTCGTTATTAGGTAATTCATCTTTTATAGTTTCAAAATATTTTGCTTTTAATTCTAGTTTTTTGATTTTTAGTTTCCCTAACATTTTTTCTTGTGGTTTATTTATATCTTCTGGTGTTCCTAGTATATTTGATGTTTTTTTCTTGTATTTTGTTTAGATTTTTAACAATATTATTAAGTTTTTTTATTTTATCATTACTCATTTATAGTTTATGATGATTCATATATTTCTCTATAAAATAAAATACTTTTAAATTCTTTATTGATCATTTCATATACGTGTCTATCTTTTATAGATCCTATAATTAATTTATGTAGTATTTGTTCTTTTATTTTTCTGGGTAATTTTTTAATTATATTTAATGTTAATATTTTTCATTTATTAGGAATAGGTTCATAAAATATTTTATATCCTTTTTCTTCCTCTAATTTATAATAGTTGTCTATCTTTTTAATTTTAATTTCCATAATTACTTATATTATTTTCTATTATAGCAGCTATTTCTTCTCGATCTATAATTTTTAGAATAGTTTCCCATATCATAAGATCTCTTATTATACTAATTTCTATTTTTTCTATTATCTTCTTCCTAATATCTAAAGGTATATCTTTTAATTTTATAAGTATAATTTTTAATACTTCTTTCTTTATTATAGGTTTTTCTATTATTATATCAAAATTATCTTTTTTAATTATATATCTATTTCCTAAATATTTTATTATCATGTTATGATCATGGCTCTGATACCAAGTAAAGTAGGAGGTACTAAGACCGTTTAACAAATCTTCAAAATTTACAAAATATTTTAATATTTTAAAAATTCTTTTATCTTTCTTTTGGTTAATCTATTATTTATTAAGGATATGTAAAATCTTAGTGTTAATCTAAATTTTAAATTTTATATTTTAGTGGTAATCTATTTTTTATTGGTCTTCTCATTTAATAACTTGCTTTATATTCTTTTTGTATTGTAGGGACTAGGTTGTAATTTTTTAAGTTAAGGATATTTTCGGTAGTTAAAATGGTCAAAGGTCATTTTGAAAATATGACTTCAATTTAGATTATTATGGAAATAAGGTATCAAATTTGGGTCAATTATACATAATTCCTCTTAGGCATTATGTTAACTTGTTCCTGGTGCATATAAAATTGTATATTGAGCAATTAATGGTGGAAATGCTAAATCGAAAACGGCGCCGTTTCATGTCTAACTGCGTCAACTCGGATAACAGCGATTTTTGTAGAATTGGACTGGGCTGAACAGAAGAGTAGCGGACTCCCCAGTTTCTTGGAACCTCCTCTCTCTCTCTCTCTCTCTCTCTCTGTGTTTCTTTGGATTGACGAATGGCGAGTGGGTACGCATTTCTTAAGAACAGGTATTGGATTCTGAGACACGGTAAAAGCATTCCAAATGAGAAAGGTCTTATCGTTTCATCTATGGTACTACATTCTTTCAAATTATTTGTACTGCCTAATTTACCCTTTTCAGTTCTTTAGGATTTAATCTTTACGATCTGGGTTTATGTTGTGTCTTAACAGGAAAATGGAACACTAAAACAATATGAATTAGCTTCTGAAGGAGTTCATCAGGCGCGCTTGGCTGGAGAACTGTTCCTCAAGGCAGGTTTTCTTTTTTCTTGTTTCTTTTTTCCTCAAAACTTCCCATTTTATATATATATATTTTTTCTCCCTTCTGAAGTGTTATTTTTGAAGTATTTGGCAATTCGGGTTGTTGATTATAGATTTTGAAGTAGCGAAAAGTTGATACTTGTAATATTCACATCTATAAATAAAGCGAAATTTGTGCAATGTAGAGTCCGCATTGGGGCTCAGAGGATTTACTGATCACTCGTAATTGATTCTCGGAATTTTAAAGTTCCTCAATGATTCTTATAGGTCTGGTGAAAAATCTGCTGGCACTGATTAATTTTTCTTTTTCTTAAAAAAGGTGGATATTTTCGATGGTTTTGAGGTTGAATGATTAAAAAGATTACGTTTAGGAAATCAGTGATCATTAATAAATAATAACTCCAGATGTTTTTGAGGATCATACCTGGGTTGTACCAAAATGTCAACTAAAACGAGCAGCATTACATTTGAATAATGTATTAGAGGTGGTGACATTTATCATTTGCGGAGCCCACTCTCACTCTTTCTTGAAGACGCATCGCTGATAGGGATGCGTGGCATTTCATTCTACTAGTTGGTTGCTTTTCTCTGTATGGGCTCAAACCACTCTGGTTAATACCACATTACTGTCTCACTAAGATTCTTCCTACACAGACAAAAATGCATCCACATTCCATGCTTGTCTATCAACCTGAGGTGATAATCCAGATTATAAAAAATAGATGTACTCAATAAAATGGCTTTGAGGCTGTCTTTCTGGTTTCCCCTTAAGTTTAGTGATGAGGCAAGAGGGATGTCACTGAATAAAAGCCCAATTTGTATTGGTCGTGGACTGTGTCATATCTTTGTTTTTAGGAAAAAAGGTGGTCCTGGATGGTGAATCCATTTTGTTTGTATACAGCTCAATCAGGATTGTAAATCAAGGGGAGATCAAATCAGGGATGAGGCACCAGGGAGGGTGGAATTGCCATGCGTAACCTTCATATTATTGCATGTTTGACTGTAGAAGCTACAAATTCTTCAAGCCTTTTCAACTTTTATACCCGTTATTGAGAGGGGGGGGGGGGGGGGGGGGGACAGATGTTAATTACAGATTTCATTTTACATTTTGCTCCACCTGCAAACAAATTCTAGATTTCCCCTAGTTTATGCTGAACTCTGAATTGTCACAGGAACTAAGCGAAAAGAACATTGGGCTGGAAAATGTTCGAATCTGCTATTCACCGTTTTCAAGAACCAGTCATACTGCAAGAGTGGTGACATCTGTTCTAAATATTTCACTTGAAGGTCCACAGTGCAAGGTAAGTTATTCCATCCAATTGATTTCAGTATACCGGAGATAGTTTCGTTACAAGATTTCCAAAATATGGTTGTAGAAAAGATCTTTCTTTGCTACAATTTTGTTGATACTTGATGCAGCAGTAGATACTCACATTTTAGGCAGTATCACCACATTTGTAGAACATGAGCAGATTAGTTTCTTCCAGTGATCAGCAATAAAATCATAAGAAATATGAGTAAAACACTACTACGGCATGCCAAAAGTGGATTAGATATTGGAACTATTAGCCGTTAGGTAAACAGATTTGTTTGATTGCATCCTTAAGTGAAAGAAGATGTTTACTCAACTATTTACTGGATAAAAATATTTTTTTGGCTAGGAACTAGAGGAAGACTAAGGGTGCGTTTGATACGCCAACATTTTCCTCCAACTTCCACTTTTTCGCTGTTTGATAGCGTTTTTTTTTCCATGGAATTGGTTTTCACCCAATTCCAAGATACAACCACTTGAAGCGTGATTTCGTGGAATTCAATGAATTGCTATATGGTGGGAATTGATTTCCACCATTTTTTTTTTTTTTTTTTTTAGCAATAGAAACAAATTCTAAGATAAAGTGTAAAAAAAATTATCCCTTTAATTGACAAATTTCATGCAAAACAAAGCCAAATATAAAAATAAAAAATAATTTTTTTTTTTTTTTTTTTTTTTGGCAATCTAAATATATTTTGTCCCCAATGGTAAAAAAAATTATCCATTTAATTGACAATTTGCATAAAAAACAAAGTCAAACGTATTATAATAGAAACGTGAAAAATTATACCAATTAAACACCTTTAATTCAATTCCCAGTAAAACAATTCCAAACAATTCAATTCCCTGCAATTCAATTCTATTCCACCCAAATTCCACTCTTGCTATCAAACGAACCCTAAAAGGAAGTGGAAATTTTCTTTATACTATCTTAATACTATACCAGCCATACAAGAGGCCTTTCCTAGCCAAACACGAATTACAGGGTTTTAAGCACGTAAACCAGTAAAAGATGGGATGCATATATAAATGAGTTTTTCTCTTCTTCCATCATCCAAATGTATCATTCAGATGATAAAGTAATTAACTAAAGGTTTGCAAATTTGGGTATAAATTTTTGGCAAGGGGTCTTGTGTAAAATGGAAGTGAGGTAGGACTAAATATTGTTTTCTAGCTCTTCAAAAAATTTATAGACGTTGAGATCTTCTCACTAGTTTACTTAATGTGAGTAATATATACCGAACAGGCTATGGCGGATCTTCGGGAGCGGTACTTTGGTCCTTCATATGAGCTTAAGTCTCATGATAAAGTAAGTGAATTTTGAGAATTTGTATCATCCAATGCCAGCTCTGGTCTCTCAGTTGATTTACTGTCAATCTGCTCATGTAATCTACTTCTCTAGCATGGAGCTGATCCTGGTCTAACATCAATAATATTTTCAGTTGGTCCTCAGTTTGGTCGGAATTTAAATTTTTCTTGTTTTCCTTCCTTTACAGTACCTTGATATATGGACCATGGATGAGAAAGATCCCTTCATGCAGCCTGAAGGTGGAGAAAGTGTTGCGGATGTTGTCTCTAGACTCGCGAGGGCTTTAACTGTTATAGAATCAGAGTTTGAAAGGTAATGGTTTTTATCGGTTCTCTTATTCCTTTTCGAGCATGCATTTTCAACTTTTTGGTCAAAATTTCTAGCGATTCTGAAATCTGTATATTAATTGTTTTTAGGTCATTGTTTGCATACCTTGTGCAACTATATATTTGAAACTGTAAGTTAGATTTCTTAATACTAAAATCTCAATATGAAATGCAACATTTGAGCATGCAAATTTCAAATGAAGTTTCACATAGCATCATAGTGGCACAAAGAGCACTTTCACCTAAGGACAAAAACATATTTGTACCACAACATGAGAAAAAGCTTATTGCTCTATTTATGTATGTATATGCTTTGACTTACATAAATAAGCATTCTTTAACAAAATAGGGTATTTAACAGGCTCGTACATAGAGGTATTCATATAGTTAGCTATCATATTCAGTGTCCAATCAGATCAGTATTGCCTAATAAACCTATTGACACTGTAGGGTATGTGTTAGCATAACCGGAAGTTGGTTGAAAATGGAAAGTGAGTCGAAAAGGGAAGGATAATGGACCTTCCCCTTCCGAGAAAAAGGGAATGAAATTGAATTTTCAATGGAAGGTAAAAAATTTAGTTCCATTTCAAATTAGATATGCAAATATTTAATGCGAACGTAGCAAAAGTCTAAAATTGTTATTTTTATGTCACGCGTTTCAAAACCTTCTGAAGATGTGTCTTCACTCCATGATTATAGATACATCTCTCTTAGCCGTTTCCCGCTACATCTTGTCATTGGCTGAAAACAGATCTCAAATCCTATAATTTGTCGTCGTGGATCATGTTTACTTCCCATGTTTTTGGATGTCTCTTCTCTTTTGTAGATGTGCAGTACTGGTTGTGAGCCATGGTGATCCGCTTCAGATTCTGCAAACAATACTCAGTGCAGCTAAGATACACAACGATGACTTGACATCAACATTGCCGGCAATCAGCATTCCATCTGTGCTGTCAGGGCATCGCAAGTTTGCGTTACAAACTGGAGAACTTCGTCAATTAGTATAGATTGTAGCATCCATGTGGCAGCAAAGCATGTAGTATTTTAAGTATATTACTGAAATCTATTTTTTATAATAATGAGATAAACCATGCAACTAGATTATAATTGGAAGTTGCCAGTTATGAAGGTATGGTAATTGAGTTTGAGAAATAATGTCGCCTCTTTACACATGTATACAAATGCAACCATTATGCATGGAAAGACTAGGTCTGTCTATGTAACCTCAATGAAATTTAATATCTACATGTTGCACATTGTGGGTTCGTCTAAGTTGATGAGAACGAAACATATCTATACTCCTAGGGTAAGAACTCCTGTTTGACTTGGACGAGTATGTCATGTTAATATGCCTCGGATAATCCTATCTAGCGCCAATGTGCACAATCAACTATTCATGTGATTGAGAACCCTCGCAATATAGGCAAGACGACACAATTAAGAGGGATCTTCACTGCAAGTGAGTGATAGCCTGTAGACGTGATTTTTCAAGAGAAACTTAACAAGTTAAGTTGTGAACCAAAGGGAATGATGACCTAGGAAACAAGTAGATTTATATTAGGTCCTATACTCCCCTCAACACTATACAATCATGATATAACATAGATATATACTTATTTTTTCAACTAGGTTTTTGTAACGAATAAGTATATGCAGATATTTAAATTTTTTACATGTATATCTGTCTCTCTAATATATCACAGGTAGGTCTTTTTTATCAAATAGCTATGTCCCCGAGCTCAAGGTTTGAATTTCTTCACAGTAGTACCCTTGTTACTTAGGCCTTAATAATGACTAAATTGGCTTTGCTAGATCCCATACTGTAACTAGCATTAGATGTTGTAGAATAAACCAATTTAGAAATGGGATAAATGATAGGATTGCTTGTTTACTCCAAATTCGCGATCAAAGAGCTTTAGAAATCATTTTTGGTGGAAAATGTGAATGAAAGATCCCATTGAATTGAATTGTATCCTTGAATATAAGAAATGGTGAAAATTCTAGATCTCGTTCAATTCGAAAATCTAAGATTTGAATTGATATCCTTCCATTGATTCCTCCTAAATTGTATTCATTTATCCTGAAGATTTCATGACAATAGGAATTTGCTTATTCATAGACGAGGATCCACGATAAGCGTCCATTTCTGAATGGTTAAAGTGTCTAACTCATAATTGACGAATTCATATTTTCAGTTCCTATTAAATGTACGCCAATAGGCCTCTCCAATAAGTCAATTAGAATTGAATCTATATCCAATAAGTCTAACATAAATTTGATTTCCGACACGTGGAAAAAGACATATAACCTAGAATTGTAACCATAGAATAAGGCCCTCATCGAAATGCATACATTCGTCCCATACCCTATGGGTATGACGAGAAGAGATTATGTCCCATAGAGGCTATAATTGAACATACCATTGTTTCTAATACAAAGTTCCTATAGAATTGGAAAATAGTTTAGTTTGAGTGTGGGTTGAACTATTCATTTATACAATTGGAAGTAACTTATTAGATTTACGACAAACCTAAGAATTGATCACCGATCCAATTTGAGCACCTCTACAACATAGGCCTTAACTGAAAATCGAAGAGTAACGACAATAAATGATTGAGTTTAGTTTTTGCTCATATAAAATAATTGACTCTAGAGATATAGTAATATGGAGAAGACAATTTTTTTTTCAAACACCAGCATAACACAAAGTGCCGTTTCTTTCAAAGAGAGAATGACGCGTTGTTTATATTTTCATTTGATGGTCAAAGACAAAGTGAAAGCTAACCAATGAAAATCCTAAAGATTAACCAACGGGGAAAATAGATATATCCATAATATGTGAAAATATTGACTTAATTTTATAAAGTCGTTTGGTCTGAATGCTACATGAAAAACATAAACCAGATGACATAACGGGAAGATCAAGGATGTAGAAGATCATACAATGACGAATTCAAAGATTTGGGTTCATATTGATGTCCACCCAAATGATACTTTATTGTTTAACATACATATGAGATCCACCTGCATATATATATATATATATATATATATATATAGACACGTGCGCGCGCACACGCATGAGAATGCCTATACTTTGGACGAAGCTTGCATAGTTTGGGAAGGGATTTAATTTATGAAAAAAGAAGAATATACTTCAACTAATATGCCCTTAGGCACGACCATACATAACATAGAAGTCAATCTTGAAAAGGATGGGCAACTAGTTAGAACAATAGGGCTACAACAAAACTGATTGCAAAAGAAAGAAAATGGGCCACTTTAAAATTACCTTTTGGGAGGTCTATTTGATATCCAAAAACTTCTTAGCAATAGTTAGACAAGTGGAGAATGTCAAGAAGAACCGAAAAGGTTTAGGTAGTAGCATTCGCTAGGTAAGTGCCTTGTAGTAAAAGGATTAGTTATGAACATTGTAGACCATCCTATAACGGTATTGAAAGTACAGCCCTGATGGGTACAAAAACAACACCTTGGGGGTTATCTTGCACTTATAAGTTGAAGTAGAAAATGAATAAATATAGTTACGACTTGATTATTCGTCTTTGTGAGAAAAGAAAGTAAATATTATATCATGTTAATTATGGGCAAACGACACAAAGTGAACTTGCGGCTGGTAGATTCACAATCCACTTTGCTACATCTACCCCTATATTATTTAGATTTTTTTTTTATTTAAGACAAAGGTTGAATTTCAACCATTTCATTTATCTTTTTTCCTATTTCTGAGATATTTATCTCTCTGATAAAAAGATTAAGCCAAAACTCAGTTTTTTATTTTTTTTAATTTCAAATTTCAATGTAAAAAAAACTTTCCAAAAGATGGGTAAATAAATGAAAATAAAAATGTGTATATTGTTGGGTTTTGATACCCAATAATCCCGGGTGATGATGTAAACTCGATTTTATATTCAGTCGGCTTTAGCCAAATGATTGATCGGTATATCGACACCATTAATGGAACGACCCAACTCCTTTCCGTTTGGGCCACTCGAAACAGCCTAATTTATTAGAATTGCTCATGGCCCAACCCATTTACTTGGATGACTAAATTGTGTTACCCATCTTGAGTGGCCAATTTATTCTTAGTGATTGGAACTTACCTATGTTAATTGGGCCAACCCTATTCTACCTTGACTTACCTTAATTGGACTTGACCTATCCCTATGTACCTTGGACCGCTCCTCTCTATTCATTCTATGTGAGTCGTCTCCCCTCTCTCTCTTTGTGAGACTTGCTGTGATCTTGATTTCTTCCCTTTCTTCAACCTTTGTGGCTAGTGTCTTTGTGACATTGATTCCTTTGTGGTTTCTCTAGTGGGAATATCAAGAAGCAACCGTAGTAGGAGTCGGAGTTGAGTTTTTGGGTTGGTTCCTTAGTGGTGTCGATTGAAGGAGAAACTGAGCCCGGAATCCACATTGAAAAAGAGATTAATTCTCACAATTGGTATCAAAGCGAGGTAGGTGGTGGATTTCTGGCCAAATTCTGACCAGAAACGCGGCAGAAACCAGAAACCGAATCTACCCAGATTTTTGTGCGAAAATCGGACCTGCAAACGCGATTTCCCGCCAAACCAGCAAGAATTTGGTGAAACGGACATCGGGGTTGGGTTGTGCAGGTGGAGGAGCTCCTGAGTGAGCGGCGCGTCTGAGCTCCGGCGACCGACGGCGGCGCGTGGGCAAACCGGCGGAGGTGCGTGAGGCTCATGTCGACCGATTCCGGTGGAGGTTCCTTCTGACAAAATCTTTATTTTGTTATTTCTAACACTCATGTGTTGTTAGTTTTCGATTTCAGGTACTGTAAAAAAAGTTGGACGATTTTGCCCTTGATGTAGCGTCGGTCAGAAATTCTGAATATTTACTGAATTACTTTAGGCCAAGATTGCGGCCCTAAAGCAGTAAATTCGCATCTCTTCGATTTAAGGACCTCAGAAGTGGTCCGCTCTGGTAAATTGTCTAAAACCTTTACATTACCGCACTAGCAGATCATCGTGTGGGGTGATCACATAGGTTTGGGGGTTGCCATTGCTTGGTAACCATTGTTTGTTGCTATTACTTGTTTAATTTCTAAGTGAAATTAATTGTTTATCGTCCTTAGCTTAATTGTTGAATATTGTTGCGTTATCTTATATTATTTTAGAATTGTACCCAAACCTCCTATTCTAGTTTCTTTTCTTGACCTGAGAACGTGATTCTCACGGAATCCTGGTGTTCTAGAATAGAGTATTACTGTGAAACCATAGGAATCTTGTTACTTTGTGTAATCTGTGTGATATGTGACTTTTACAAGTTTGAGCTTGTATTCTGTGCATTTTTTGGTAAGATATCGACACATTACTTTGAATTGGGTATCTTTAATGGTAAATGAGATTTTTCTATTTAGCAACAAAAAATGAAAGGTATTCTTGTTCAACAAAAGGTTTCTAAAGCTATTGATAATTCTTTTTCTGAAATCTTGACTGCTGCAGAAAAAGAGAATTTGGACGAATTGGCATATACTTCTATTATTTTACACTTGTCTGATGCAGTTTTAAGAAAAGTTGTAAATTAAAAACCACCAAAGAACTTTGGGAAAAATTGGAGAATTTATATTTGCTTAAGTCTACTTCTAATAAGTTATATCTGCTTGAACGTTTTTTCAGTTTTAAAATGGATCCTTCAAAGGACCTTGATGATAATTTGGATATTTTTAACAAACTTGTTCAAGATATCATTAACTGTAATGAAAATGTGTCTGAAACTTATAAAGCTATAATCCTGCTTAATTCTATGTCTGATTCATATAGAGAGGTTAAGAATACCATTAAGTATGGTAGGGTCACATTATCACCTGAGATTGTCATAGATTCCATTAAGAGTAAAGAAATTGAAATTAAGGCTGAAAAAGAAAATAAGATGAATGGTGAGTTACACGTGATGATGAGTAGAATGAAATTTAAGCAAATGAATTTAGGTAGAGCTCAAGATAATAGTGATTCGAGTAGTGGCTCAAGTGATGATGGTGGTAAGAAGAAGAGAAAGGGATGAGACAAGTCTAGTGCTAGAAGGTGTTATAGTTGTGGTAGAACTGGACACTTTATTAGGGACTGTCCTAAGAATAAGGATAAGCAGAATGGTAGGATGAGAGATGAGGCGAATGTGGCTATGGGGTCGAGTGATGACCCTAGTGAGGTTTATTGAGTGTAAACCTGGTTATTGCATTGCATCTGTGTGTAATCCTTTTTGCATGTGTGTGAGTGCTTGTTTCTGTTGCATGTTGTATGCTACGCTTTCAATGTGTTTGATGTGTGTAATTGCATGAATCAATGTGACTCGAATACTTAGTGTATGTGTTTGCATGCATAGTAGGGTTAAGATGCATTAGCAGTGTGTGTGTGTTGGATGTCTATTGGTGAGGTGGAGTATAGATGCCTAAGAGTACATTGTGGTTTGTATCGGTGGATGTGTAGTGTGACATTTGGATCACGAGTGGAGATGTGATCAAACATTTGGAATCCTTTATCAGAAAGAGACCCTGATTAGGTGGAGTGTGAGAGAGGACATTTCTATCACTTCTGTTAGGTGGAGTCCCATTAACCACGTAGTTTGGGAGAAGTGATGCGGTGATAAAGGATTATCCCGAGAACTTAGGATCTATTGTGACTTACCAGTTAGACGTGAGTTGAGTAATTAGTCTAGTGAGCATGGTGGAGCGATGAGTGGAGATATGTGTTCTCGAGGTGGGAGTAACACGGAATGGGATAGGATAAGTGTGGTGAGATCTTTTTCCTGGGGCCATTTATGCATTTGTTGCATATGTGTTGACCGTGTGTTGATTAACTTGGTGTTAATCTATTGTTCTGTGTGAATGTGTTTGAAAAAGATCTAAGTGTTATCCTATATTATATTGGCATCGCATGTTTATTTGCTCTTGACTGTTTACTGTAATTATCTGCTTCTACTTGAGTGTTCTTGACCTTAACCCTGGTGAGTATACGGAGTATGTATGGTATGTGTTTCAGGACGGAAACACGAGGTAAGGTCTGTGAAACCAATTTTATTGGTTACCTTGATTGTGCAAATATAAACTGTGTGTTTTGTTTGTTTGCAGGTTTATTGGGAATCAAGGTGGAGATTGTTGGGTTTTGATACCCAATAATCCCGGACGATGATGTAAACTCGGTTCTATATTCAGTCGGCTTTAGTCAAATGACTGATCTGTATATCGACACCATTAATGGAACGACTCAACTCCTTTCCGTTTGGGCCACTGGAAACAACCTAATTTATTAGAGTTGCTCGTGGCCCAACCCATTTACTTGGATGGCTAAATTGTGTTACCCATCTTGAGTAGCCCATTTATTCTTAGTGATTGGACCTTACCTATGTTAATTGGGTCAACCCTATTCTACCTTGACTTACCTTAATTGGACTTGACCTATCCCTATTTACCTTGGACCGCTCCTTTCTATTCATTCTACGTGAGTCGCCTCCCCTCTCTCTCTCTTTGTGAGACTTGCTGTGATCTTGATTTCTTCCCTTTCTTCAACCTTTGTGGCTAGTGTCTTTGTGACATTGATTCCTTTGTGGTTTCTCTAGTAGGAATATCAAGAAGCAATCGTAGTGGGAGTCAGAGTTGAGTTTTTGGGTTGGTTCCTTGGTGGTGTCAATTGGAGGAGAAACTGAGCCCAGAATCTGCATTGAAAAAGAGATTAATTCTCACATATATAACAGACAAACAATAATCAATCATCAATTAACCTGTAAGAAAAATAATCCATTTTCTTTCTCTTTCTGTAATATAATGAATAAAAATCTAAGTACAATATGACTTGTTGACCCCAAAAAATGTTGCCAACAGATGTCGATATTGGACTCGCGATACGTGGACGGAATCCGATGAAATTCGGCCGGAGACGATGGTGGAGACGGTAAAATACGGCGAATCGGAATACCAACAGGTGATTATCGTGTCAAGAAGATAATAGATAATAGATGATATTTTATAAGATATTAATCAAGATAAAGACTTGTTAATATTTGTAAGAATAAGATGAAAGATCTCCAAACAAATGTATATTTAGAGAGAATATTGTGTTAAGCACATATAGTTTGTATGCATGTTTTTCTCCAACCCCAAAAGGTCCTTTATAATGATACAAGAGTGGGTATTTATAAAGCTCTACCTGAAGTGGTGACCGTTGGATGAAGAAACAAGTGACTTCATCTCCCAGGTCCAAGCATCACATCACTAGCCTACTATGCATTTAATACATTGACAATGAGTCAGTCACCCTACAACCTAGGCTGACAGACTTGACAGATTCATCATTACAAACATCACATAAGTCATTCATAAGGATTGTCTTTAGATCTTTTAAGAGCTAGTGAGAGTTTCAGCCAAAGAGAGCTCGGTTAGGGTAGGACCTCGTACTTGTGGAGCCTCGATTAAGCACTTCAATTGGACCTTTTGGGAGCCTCGGTTAGGCATTTCGGCTAGATCTTTTGGGAGCCTCGGTTGGCACCTCGGCTAGCCACTTTGGCTAACCTCTTGGGACCTCGATTAGGCACATCGGCTAGCCACTTAGGGACCTCGGTTAAGTACCTCGTTAGGCACTTTCTTAGGCACATCGGTTAACCTATTGGGACCTCGGTTAGCCACTTAGGGACCTTGTTTAGGCACCTCGACTAGCCACTTCGGCTAATCTCTTAGGATCTCGGTTAGGCACCTTGACTAGCCACTTCGGCTAACCCTCTTGGGACATCGGTTAAGTTAGGGACCTCGGCTAACCTTTTGGAACCTCGGTTAAGCACCTTGAGGTACCTTGGCTAGCCACTTAGGGACCTCGATTAGGCACCTCAGCTAGCCACTTAGGCTTAAGTTTGACTCTGGTCAAACGTTAACATCTTCTTTGATGGGCTTTCACGTGGGTTGCCACGTAAAGCTTTTTTAGAGGTCCCATTTTAATGGGCCAACATGACTAAAAAAATAATAGTTATTAGATATATATATATAACCCCCTTGATAGAACAAGAATGAACTTATTGCTCCTTGATTTTTATTTTTTCACTAATTCCTATACAGTATGTTCATGTTATTGATGGAACTTCAATATAAGCTAGGTCTAAAGGGAATTTAGAAACCATGCATATCGCTAAATTGAGAGCTATGGAATACACCTACTATACCTACCATGTGAAATAAGTGCACGAGATGTTGTATACCAAGTAAGAAGTGTAGAATAATTAATTTATAAGGACCAATGTTGTATAATAATTTATCAATTGATGCCGCTTCCCAGATTGGGTAAATGTGCAAATTTGCAGCTGTAGAAGTAAGAATAATGACACTTGAGATTATATTATTTTTGTAAAGTAGAGATCCTTAAACAAATCCATGAATACTATCCATGTCAATTGGAGCAACAACTATGAAGGCAATAATAAATATAGAAGTTACGATCAATGAGGTAGGAATCATAAAACACCAAATCATCTAGTGAAAATATGATTTTCGGTGCTGGTTATCCAATTATACAAACGACCCCATAGGCTTTCACTTTTGTGTTTCTTTAAAATTACAAGCATTGTAAAATTTTGGAAGACTAAAAGCATGACTCTCATTTTCCATCTGACTGATTTTGCAATAATTGCTACTTCATCAATCTTATTGATTAGTGTATTTACTTCTTCTGATGGTTAGTCAAGTAACAATTTATTTGTATTTTTTCATACATCATTTTAAATTGAGTTAGTCTTTCTAGTGGATATCCTTAATTCTCTAATCTCTTGAAGCTATTCCTCCCAAATCCAAAATCGAAATGAACTCTCCAAAATTTTTCTAGTGTATGAAACACATTAAATTTAATATAAGTCCCAAAAATATAATAAAAAAATGAGAGGGTGTGGATGGTGGATCAAACTTCTTGCATAATTCTTGAATAAAAAAAATATAATTTGAGCTTTTATATTAATAATATAATTGAAATCGCCTCAAAGAGTGTCTCTAGCTCGATAGTGCACACATACCTAGTTATATATTATCATGTATGTGTGAATATATTGTGTATTAAGAACAAAAATTACAGATAAGTCAAATGGTACAATTTCTCTTTGCCGAGGAAAGATGCAAGTTTGATTCCCGCTATCTGCCCAAATTAAGGAAAAGTAATTTTTCCTTTAATATGGTAAAGGATTTGGTATAATTGGTTGTGATAGTGTTATGAGTCTATCCCTTTTCCCTTTCCTACCACCCCAAAAGGGGATAATTAATTACTAGTTAATGGAGTCGAACTTCTTTTTTATTAAAAAAAAAAAAGTTATTGCCGAATCTTGATTTGAAACCTTGACAAGGTTACGAGTCTTGTGAGCTACCAAACTACTCTACCACACACTGAAGACAAGAAATGAAAACTAGTAGACAAACAAGGATTGAATGTGCCCCTCTACCATATCGGTACAAATAGAATATCCCATTTATAAGCCCCAAGGGAGTAGAAGTTTTCCTACAAAGTTTTTTTTAGCTCTTAGTGACATAATGGTAACTAGGCCTTTTATGATCATCACCCGTAGAAATGAAATGAAAGGTAATCATTACCAACTTGATCTTGTTGCTCTTGGTGACAATGCATAAACCATTTCACTATGTGTCCGAATGGTCCAAAGTCTCGATAGTCAGGGACAAAGCCATGAAGAGTCTAGTGCAGGAATCTGCTTGCACTGAATTTTTAGCCCAGACTCAGTGCAAAAATACGAATCAAGAGGCTTCTTGATTGAGGTCAAGTAGTGAAGAATTTTAGATCCTAACATATTTATTGAAGAATCAAATTATATTTTTGTTTCAATTTTTGCCTCTTATTCACCATCTAAATCAAACTTTTCTTTGCCATAATAGTTCAGGGAATATTAGTATCCAATATAAGTTGAATCATGTTTAGAAATATAAGAAGGTGGACATCTCTCCATCGAAAGAATTAAGATTATAGTGAATACAACAAATTGAAAAAATTAGCCAAATTTTTTGATGTAGAGGCAATCATGAAAGTTGCTGAATAAATAACCTACAGAAAGTAGGCTAGTCTAATTAATCCTACTTAAACAATGGAAAGAGCCACATGTTTATCTCTCCATCAAATCAATATGATCAAAAGTGTGCGTTCATGAACCCATGTTAAAGTTTCAGGTAAATCTTGTCAATATCCACGCCTGAAAATAAGAACTAAAGCCAGTAGACCTAACAAGATGTTCAAATAAGAACATCCATGCCCACTTCGCTTAACTATTCATACTAAAAGGATTATATCTACTAATAACTTGTGAAGAGTTTAATCATAAATAATCTCTTAGCCAATCCATCAAGTAAGTGGAAGATTCATTAAACCATAAAAAGTTATCCTGCCATGTATAATCTGATGTGCTTCTAATGCTAACAGAAGTAATTCGTCCAAAAGTATTTAACATCCAAAAAATAGAGGTTTATTAGTTTTAAGTAAGTACATAACTCGACAAGAAATTTACTTATGAGACAAATTTCTTGTCGAGTTATGTACTTACTTAAAACTAATAAAGTAAGTACATAACTAGACAAGAAATTTACTTATGAGACAAATTTCTATATAATGTTTAATATTATATAAATATATTTCAAATTCTAACAATTAAAATCATCTAAAATAATTTCAAAAAATGGATCGGAACAATTAAATCATCAATTAATCAATTAAATTGATAAACGTATTTATTTCATTAAAATCAAATTTCAACTAAATAATAAATTAGAGTACCACTCTAATTCCAAATTTTTAGGACAACTTGATTAAAAAATTTAATTTATGATAAACCTCCTTAAAAAATAAAATCCAATTTAGGGTTGAAGTTCTAAATTTTAGTTATAATCAATTTTAACGATAAATTAAGAAGTAGTGAATTTTAGAATACATTTTAAATTGGTCAAAATTAAAATTTTAGGTCAAACCTTTTGAAAATTATTTTCAAAATTGCATTCAAAATCCTTTTGGAAAATTGTATTCTTACCCAATTTTAAAATTACAAACAAACCCTCCAATTCTTAAATTGCAGAACATCCCTTACATTTTAAAATTGTAACTTGACTCCTGAATCAAAATTGCAAGAAAGAGCCTTTAATTTCATAAATTACATGAGAGGTCCCCACCCCAAATCAACCCCAAAACCCTAAAATTGTTCAAGGATGGCGCCAATTTGAAACTACGACTAGACATCACCGCTCTCACACATTGACATCATCCTGCTGTCCCACGGCAGAGGCGCTCGCTAGTCGTTGCTGCCACTCCTCCTGCCTTTCGACCTAATTTTTTACTAAAAATTGATTCTTCTTTTCAAAAATAGATTTAGAACATGAAAATCACTCTTTCTTAAAAGTTAGAAACAAGAAATCAACAACAATCAACCAGTTTCTAAGATTCAAAAATAACTTCTAACAAATATAAAGTTGGCTTTGATATCACCGTTAGAAATTTACTATACATGCACGACGAAATTTAAAATATATTTCGTTTAGATGCTAACCGTGATTAGAATTTGCAAAAGATGGTGGTTTTAAGTCATCAACAAAGCAACTTATGATTTTAGCGGATTTGACACCGGGTCCTCATCTCCAAGTAGAAAAAGTGGTGGTGGTTTTACAACTCCAACGATAGCTCATCAACTCGCTCCTCTCGTAAAGCTATTGCTATTAAATTTGGTCAACTATTGATTACAGTTCCAACAATAGCTCATGAACTCGCTCCTATCCTTGTGAATCTTGATTTACAACGATATTTCAACACCACGGTTGTTCAATTGTCCAGTCCACACGGTAGAACAAAAATGAGATATTATAGTTTCTCTTTCTTGTGCTAACAAGAATATGATATTGTAATGTGTGTTTAGAAAATCTAAAATCCTAGTAGTTTATTAATAGATGTTTAATTGGACTTGACACGCCCATTAAACGTAAATCGATCTATTAGTTAGCTAATTAAACTAATTAAACTTTAGCTCATTAATAAACAATGCAATTAATTAATTTTATAAATGTTCCACACTTGTGAATTAATTAAATTTTAGTACAATTCTTGTAGTTCTCGCCTTTTGTTTGTTACCCATTGGGCTCTCGATTACGATGTAGGACGACATGAATTATTATTTTGATCTAATCAAAATAAGATAACTTAAAATGAGAATTTTTATTTATCATTAATTTACATAGATTAACTAATTCACATTCATCGTTTCCAACTGAAATCTAGTAATGTAAAAGGGAAATAAATGTGATGAAAAATGCCACATGGCGCGACAAATCACACTTGTTCGTTTACTATGAAACTATAATCCATTCGTCAATATAATTTGATCAATTTACGAGATACGAAGATGTATCGATCAAATCTTTTGTCTCGTTCTTAAGTCAATAATTGTCGAAACCATTTTTGACTTACGTACTTACATTGACCAATGATTTCGATATCAATTTAAGCAAATAAAACATATATCATAATCTCTTACTATTTGAGAGTGACAAAGCATCTCTTGATTATTCACAACCTTCATATAATTCTTGATATAATCGAAAGATGTTGTATTAATGAGTTTTGATAGAACAATATCCAACATCACCAAAGTATGAATGTCCTCATATGAGAAACTGTGATAACCTCAAGTCAAATCGTCAATTCCACTACCCAATGTTATAAATTAATCACTGATACTCGATAGTTATTCTTGTGGAATCTTTATAACAGATCTCTAATATTTTATTCTCTTAACAAAATATTCACGCATGCATTTAAATATCACTACATTTTAAATTGTGAGATCAGTTACTCACTTCATAGGTGAGAAATACCACATATGCTGATCTATCCGTAAAAATGATATCAGTATCTCGGTATTACTTACGATCACGAATAATTTAACATCCAGTCATATATAATTTGTATTTCACAATCACAACTTCTTGTCATTAATAAATGGGGATTTGGTCAAATAGGCTAGTTGGACAATGATTTTGGACAATTGGTCTTTGACCAACATTAAAAGAAAAAAAAATTCAAAATATTTTTATTGGTCAAATGACAAAATTATCTTTTATTTAATAGTAAAATATTCACCTCATCTCCCTCATTTTGATCTCAGGGATCTTAAAATATTCAAGTGCGTGTGCCCTCCATGTGTTTCCAACCTTAAAGTCTTGTTGTTCATTACTTCACCTATTTTCTCCAATATTTTGAGTATTTGAACAAGAGTTTTGATTTCTATATTAACTACATTGAGGTTCTATTATATTTGAAGAAAAAAGAAATGTATTTTTAGAAATCTCATGTATATTGGCGCTTTTACTGTTGAATATAGTACGAAATGATATGTTAGTTGATTTTATTTTCGCATTTGGTATATTTTTCTTGTTGTACGCAATTATTGGACGATAATGACATTTTAGCCATTATCAGTAGCGTAAAACGACACTACAGTTGTTATCTGTAGTGTAGAACGACACTACAGTCGTTATCTTCCATGTAAAACGACAGTACAATCGTTATCTGTTATGGTCTATCCGTTATTGATAATACAATATGTTTACTTCGATAATTAAAATATGATAACTATTTTCATATTACTTTAATATATACCGACATATCTATCAAATCTAAATATAAAAGGATTAAGTAATGAGCATATTTCTCAAATTTTATACACGGCATGTCCATCTTATAACTTAAATAAGTTCAAATTATCGATTATCAGGATTCGGACGGGTCGTGATTGCTCATAATCGTGTGTATAGACAAAATGACACAACAACCGTTCTACGAACAGTTACGGCACTTGTGCCGTTCTCAAGAACAAGATTGTCTATTGTCATAATATCACTTGTGCCATTCTCTCAGATCTTTTCAATATCAGTAACGACACAAGTGTCGTTCTCATATACTAGTATTACAAACATAACGTTATGTCCATCTTGCAACGTAAATGAGTTTGAATGATTGATTATCGAGGTTCAGAGGGGTCGTGGTAGCTCATATTCGTGTTTATGGACAGCACGACACAAATGTCGTTTAATGGCACATGTGCCATTATGATGATTTTTCCAATATTTTGCTTACTTTCCGCCTTAATAACCTCAAGCATTGAACCCCCTGACTTAAGGAAGTCATAAATATCGATCATATGACAAATATAATTAATGAGTGTAACTCTCAAATTTTGTTCACGGCATGTCCATCTTGCAACTTAAATTTGTTCGACTTATCGACTTAAATTAGAAGCTTATGCATTCAGTTCCTTCTCACTCTCAGCAGCCTATGGTAGATCAACAGTTCCTTCGATTTACTCGATCGGGCAGATTCTAAACAGAACTCCACACCCGAAGGATACAGATGATTGTATAATGAAATGGCTCGATGAGCAAACTTCATATCCATCTTGAAGAAGAAAGAATGAGGTGAAAATGAGGAAAATTGGGTGAATAATTTATTGTAAGAACATCACAACTTAGGTATCTAATTCAAAAGGTCGTTGTGTTGGAAAAAACGAAAATAAAAGAGAAATCAACAGAACGGCTCAAGTGTCGTTTATGATAATAAAAAAACACTTGTTTCGTTCTATCTATGAACACGAGTTTGAATAATCACGACCCGTCTGTGCCTCGAGAAATAATAAATTGAACTTATTTAAGTTGTAAGATAGAACAAGTGCCATTTAAATAATGAAAAGATCATTGAGAATGGCACTTGTGCCATTACTGTAAACAAAATTTCATATCAATAAGTCTATTAATACGAGTATAAGTAGCCACGATTCATCTATGTCCTTAGAATTAATAAGTTGAACTCATATCAGTTGCAAGACGGACATGCATTTTACAAAAGTTTGTAAGATATACTCATTAATTATATTTCTAACGAATCAATACATCCACGACCCCTCCATTCCTCAAGAAATAATAAGTTGAACTCATTTAAGTTGTAAGATGGACATGACATTTAAAACAAAATTGAGAGATATGCTCATTACTCATTTTATTGAAAATAATAGAATCACGCGTGCTTCATCAACTTTATATCAAATAATTTCATCATTTTTTGTCACATGAACTACTTTTCTAGTGTGCTTTATGGATCCAATGTTTGAGAATAAAAGATTCACTAGAACGACACTTGTGTCATTACTGTAAAGAAAACAACACTTATGTCGTTCTGTCTATGAACACAACTATAAGCAGCCACGATCTGTCCATACCTCAAAAATAAATAAGTTGAACTTATTTCAATTATTCTTTCTCACGTGAATTACTTTTCTTGCAACTTCATGGATCCAATGTTTGAGAATGAAAGATCCACTAGAATGACACTTGTGCCGTTACTGTAAAGAAAACGATAATACATTAACTTGTGATTTCACTGAGTCGATATCATATAATCTATGTCAATTCAATTTCAAAGGTTGGAAACAAACGAAAATAAAGGAGAAATCAATGGAACAGCTCAAGTGACGTTGCTGATTATAAAACGACATTTGTGTCGTTCTGTCTATGAATATGAGTTTAAGCATCCACAACCCCTCCGCTCGTCGAGAAATAATAATTTGAACTCATTTAAATTGTAAGATGGACATGACATTTAAAAAAAAAGAGAAATGTGCTCATTACTCATATTTTGTTGAAAATAATAGAATCATTCGTACTTTCATCAACTTTATATCAAATAATTTATATCATTTCATTCGCTCTTTGTCACGTGAACTGTTTTTCTTGCATACTTTATGGATCCAATGTCTAAGGATAAAAGATTCACTAGAACAACACTTGTGCCTTTACTGTAAAGAAAAATGACACTTGTGTCATTCTATCTATAAACACAAGTATAAGCAGCCACAACCTATGTCAATTTTACCGTTATTTTTCACATGATCAACCTTTATGAATTTTTGAAGTTAGGGGATCCAGTGCTTGAGGTCATTGTGGTGGAGAAATCATCAAAACGACACTTGTGTCGTTAAAGGTCACTTGGATCGTTTTGTCTATAAACAGGAGTATGAGCGGCCATGACCTATCTGAACCCCGATAATCGATAATTTGAACTTATTTAAGTTATAAGATGGAGATACCGTTTACAAAATTTGAGAGATACGCTCAATAATTATATTTGCTAGCGAACGTAGATAACGATTTGTGATTTTACCAACAAGATATCATATAATCTATATCAAATCTACCATTATTTTTCACATGATCAAAATTTCTAACTTCCTTAAGTCAGGGGGTCCAATGCTCGAAATCGTTGCGGTGAAAATGAAGCAAAATATTGGAGAAATCATTAGAAAGTCACAAGTGCCGTTAAACGTCACTAATGTCATTCTATCAATAAACATGAGTATGAGCAGCCACGACCCATCCGAACCCCTTATAATCGATAAGTCGAACTCATTTAAATTGCAAGATGGACATGTTGTGAACAAATTTTAAGAGACAAATTTTGAGAGTTACGCTCATTAATTATATTTTCTAACGAACGTAGTTAACGACTTGTAATTTTACCAACAAGATATCATATAATTTATATTAATTCTATCGTTATTTGTCACATGATCGACATTTATGACTTCCTTAAGTCAGGGGTCAAATGTTTGAGGTTGTTAAGGCAGAAAAGAAGCAAAATATTGGAGAAATCATCAGAACGACACATGTGCCGACACTTGTGTCGTTCTATCAATAAATATGAATCTAAAATAATCGAACGACATTTATGACTTTCTTAAGTTAGCGGTTCCAATGCTTGAGGTCGTTAAAGTGAAAATGAAGCAAAATATTGAAAAAATCATCAGAATGACACATGTGCCATTAAACGACACTTGTGAACAAAACCTCGATAATCGATAAATTGAACTCGAGTATGAGCGGTCACGACTCGTCCAAACCTCGATAATCGATAAATTGAACTCATTTAAGTTGCAAGATGGATATATTGTGGACAAAATATGAGAGTTACGCTCTTTTTTTATATTTTCTAATGAATATAGATAACGACTTGTGATTTCACCAACAAGGTGTCATATAATTTCTGTCTTTTCTACTGTTATTTGTCACATGATCGACATTTATGACTTTCTTAAGTCAGTGTGTTCAATATTTGAGGTCATAAAGGCAAAAAGGAAGCAAACTATTGAAGAAATCATCATAACGGCACATGTGCCGTTAAACAACATTTGTGTCGTTCTGTCAATTATCACGAGTATGAGCGCCCACAACTCTTCCGAACTTTGATATTCGATAAGTTGAACTCATTTAAGTTGCAAAATGGACACGTTGTGAACAAAATTTGAGAGTTACGCTCATTAATTATATTTTCTAACGAATGTAGATAACGACTTGTGATTTCACCAACAAGAGATCATATAATTTATGTCAATTCTAACGTTATTTGTCACATGATCGACATTTATGACTTCTTTAAGTCAGAGAGTACAATGTTGAAAGTCGTTAAGGAGGAAATAAAGCAAAATACTGGAAAAATCATCATAACGGCACAAATGTCGTTTAATAGACATTTATGACTTCATTTAGTCAAGAGGTCCAATGTTTGAGGTCGTTAATGCGAAAATGAAGAAATATATTGAAAAAATCATGAAAACGGCACATGTACCGTTAAACAACACTTATGTCCTGTCAATTAATACGAATATGAGCGACCACGACCCGTCTGAATCCCGATAATCGATAAGTCGAATTCATTTAAATTACAAAATGGACATGCCGTGGACAAAATTTGAGAGTTACACTTATTAATTATATTTTTTAACGAACGTAGATAATAACTTGTGATTTCACCAACAAGATATCATATAATCTATATCAATTCTATCGTTATTTGTTATATGATCGACATTTATAACTTTCTTAAGTCAGGGAGTACAATATTTGAGGCCGTTAACGAGGAAAGAAAGCAAAATATTGGAAAAATTATCAGAACGACATAAGTGTCTTTACTGGACATGAAAACGACACATATACTGTTACATATATTAACACAATTATAAGCAGTCACGACCTATTCGTGCCTTGAAAAATAATAAGTTGAACTTATTTACGTTGAAATATGCGCATGACATGTCAAAAAGTTAAAAAAATATGCTCATTAATTTAGAGCCCGTTTGGCTCCTATTCAATTCTCATTCTCATTTTTTTCTTTTTTCATTTCAACCACACATTTTTCAAATAAAATAATATTACGCAAAAATCTAAAACTTTTCATCATTTTTTCATCACACATTCTTCCATCAATCACTATTCCAAAAATTCTATTCTCATTAAAATCAACATCAAACACATTCTTAATCGACACATAGGAGTAGGATGATTTGTGATTTCACCATCTCGATAATATAAAAGTTATGTCATTTCAACATTTTTTTTGTGAAATGATCAATTTTTCTGTGTTATTTATGTCAAGAGTCCATTTTTAGAGGTCGTTTCATTGAAAACAAATTAGACCACAGTAGATAACGACTATAGTGTCGTTTTCCATAGCGAAGAACGACTGAAGTGGCGTTCTACATTTCAGATAACAGTTGGAGTGCCATTACATTCCAATAGTTGTAGGCAACACAAAAAAACACACTAAGTACAAAAATAATACCAACTTAAATATTATTCAACACTAAATTCAATAATAAATGTACAATTTACATAAAATTTCTAAAATTATTATTTTTTTTTGTTCAAATGTAAATGAGATTCAATATAGATGATAAATATTAATAAAATACCAAAATATGTGAAGAATATAATGAAGAGAAGAAAACGAGTTATTGTGATTTTGGGGACCAAAGATTGAATTGTATTGATGAATATTTTGGATTAAAAGGGGTGTTTGAATATTTTCAATTGTGAGGACATTTTTTGATATTTGATAATATTTGTTAATTATATTTTGTAAATGAAGATCATTTGATCAACAAATATTGAAGGAGAGATATTTAATCAAAAATATTATTTGACTAGATTATTTAACAAACTCTTCCTTAATAAATTATCAAGAGTTAAATCTACGAACTTTGTTAATTTAATTTCTTTAAATAATAATAATTGAATTTTAAATAGTAAATATATATCTATTTGGTAGTCATTTTTGAGGAGAAAATATATTTTTAAATAGTTGATTGATGAAAAATTTATAATTAAAAATTAAGAAATTTTTTTGGATTTGTATGTAATATTATTTTATTAAAGAATGTGTGATTGAAAAAGAAATATATATATATTTTGAGAAGAGTGACGTCTATTTACGTATAAAATCAACTGTATCTGCAACATAACACTTACATTTAGATACAGCGATAGCAGAATTTTTTCTAGAGGTAGGGTTTTGATTGATAGATAGATAGATCGGTTGGTTCAGGTTGCAGAGATTATCAATGGATGCCGATGGTGATTCAAGCGTGACTGTGAGTGGTGGTGAGCAGGTGAATGTGAATATCCGATGCTCCAATGGCTCGAAATTCTCCGTACGAACGAACCTCGAATCGACAGTTGGAAATTTCAAGGCTATTCTGGCGCAGAGTTGCGATGTTCCAGCTGAACAGCAGCGTTTGATTTACAAAGGTCGGATCTTAAAGGACGACCAAACCCTAGTTAGCTATGGTATGCTAATCAATTTTGTGTTTTTCGTTGACGCTGATTTTTATTCAATTATCCCGTTCGTTTGTTAGTGGGATCGTGTATTTATATAGGGAACATGATTTTTAAAAATAATTTTTTAATGTTTCGATGACAAATTTAGTAAAGATTCATTATTTTTTGGTTTCTTTTGGGGTTTTTGTAGATGATCTAATCAGCATATAAATGGGTTTCTATTATCGAGTCCTACTTTCTTCTTTTTTTAATCTAGGCTTGGCTTTTCTTTCTTTTTCCTTTGCTGGTCAGATTGTTGATCTGGGCCCTCACGCTGTAGTTTATTGCATACTTCTAAGTTCGACTGTCAGCAAAACAAGGCCGGCACCATATGCATTTCAAATCTTACAATACAGAAATGATTAACATGGCTTAGTTGTAAAAAAAATGATCTCATTGGACCATCCGAAAGATATAGCAGTGGATAGAATGGAGTATGGAAAAGGGGTTCAGGCGACAGACTAAGTTTGTTGAGAATGAATCTTTGTTCGATTTGTTTTGTAGGAATGATTGCTTTTAATAGAACATGAATTTGCTAACAATACAAATTTTGTATCAGATAAAATGCTAAGTGAAGATAAAGTGGGAATGGGTTTTAAATAATGGAAGCTGAAAGATTTAATTTAATAATTGGAAACAGTAAAGTGAGAGACATTTGGCATGGTTAAATTTCTAAAATGAGAATTTTGTTTTGAAGTCCACTTTTTCGAGCATGTTAAAATTTGTTCATTTCGTCCATTCACAACATGACACAATGGGTATCTTTATTAGGTCAGATAAATGTCTAGATACTAGATCCATGGGACACGTGTATGTATTGCTTTATGTTCTTAATAGTTACAAATAAATATTAACTGTAGAAGTAAAAATGTTTTGTCGTCTTAAGAATGTAGTGCCAAGTGGATAAACGCTAAGCTACTTTTTCTGTGTCGATAATGTGAATTAATTTTCTTTAGGCTATTTATCATGTTTAAGAGATGCTAGTAAATGCTTCACTACAATATATATCTGAAACATTCATCGGATAAATACTTTGAACGTATGACTTATTATTAATTCTTTGTTTTTATTTTCTTATCTTTAGGATCTATACTGTTAAACAGCTAGGATATCCAGTAATCAGTATGTTTTTATGTGATGGTACTTAATTGTGTACCTGAATGAAATCATTTTGGAGGTTATACTTGTACCTTCGAAATTTACTCCACTTCCATTTTGTTTCTCACTCCTCTGTATCTCTATGTACAGTTAAATTTGTTTACTGATATGAGAATTAGAATTACCATAGAGAGGGAGGGTGAGAGAGAAGGATAAAAGTAATTACCATCATAGCCACCCCTACTAATGTCAAGTTGGATAGAGATTCCAATTGCTGATTCTTCATTGCCTTTGAGATTCTACTTTTCCTGATCAAATGAAGTTCAATGGAATTATGATTTAGAAAATTGTACCTGTCTATGAAGCACATGCACTCCTATTAAGGTGATGTATCCTGATGTTGACACTCCTTGGACACTCTAGACAGTTGAAGAAATTTGTAATTACTAGAATCTTCGTTAAAAAAAGAAGAAGAAGTTAAAATAACACGAGAGAAGTTCTACGATCGTGTTTTTACTTATACTATATTCATTTTTTTTTCTTTGGCAGTCGTAATAAAAATTATTTTTATATGACAAATAACTATCATAATTTTAAAAGATTTCATCGACAAGAATCATAACTTACAAATGTATTGATTTAATATTTTTACAAAAAATAAAGATGTACCTTATAAATTTACATTTCCTTGTCCCCTATGTGTCCATGACATACAGGTTTTTTTTTACCAAAAATCACATGGCGGTCTGTCTGTTCTTCTTAGGTGTACCTGTAAGCGTTTCTGTATTGTTATGCTAACTCTTGAACCATTGTTGATCAGAACCTTGATCAGTCAAACTGTACATCATTAATGGTAGGGACCCAAGAACAATGACCACTTGCCTTCGAAGGCGGGTTTGGTACTATGTGCATGAATTGTATGGGGTTATTGTGAGGTCTTTATAATTTCACTGGTATAAAGGTGCCAGCAATATACCTAAAGGCTATTGAGATCTCGGTATATCTGTCTATTCCTAGTCAAATCCTTATTGGCTAAATATCTGAGTGACTGCACTCTATAAAATACTACTCATTCTTGAATTTAATTTTTAGTGTTTAATCACAATTACTTAGCTAAGGGGATTATGATTGACAGCCAGTTGATTCCTTTAGAAGTTTACAATTAATACGATCACTTTTTACTTCCGTAATTGAGTAGTTCATCATGGAAATTTATTTACCATTCGGTCCATTCCTCATTTTTGGTGAATGTTGTTCTTCTTAGTTACCTATTTAGGATTCACAATTCGAGGATTGGTCTTCGTCAGTGCATAGTAGTAACTAAATACTCGAACATCATGAAAGCTTTATGCTTATTGTTGGTTGGTTAATTATTGTGGAAGTAGACTTATTATAAAGAATGGCAGTCATGCTTGAAATCCTAGAAGTTTTTTGGTTGCTTGATTATTTGCTTTTGTGGTCACCTAATTTTTTAAGGTTTTGTACTCTGGAAAATCATTGAAGTGCTTGCTGCAGTTGTCAATGCTCTTTAATAACTCTGCCCTCCCACCTGGAACTCTCCCCTTCCCTTCCTCCGAGGATTTTCTTTTAACTGTTGTTTTGTTAATTTCATGAAGGTTTGCAGGCAGATCACACAGTTCATATGGTGCGTGGCTCTGCTCCAGCTGCATCACAGCCATCAGCTGGTGCTGCTGTGAGTGCTGAAAATGCCAATAATTCTGGCACCACACAAGGTGGTAGTCCCAATGGGGGTGCTGGTTTAGGGGCTAATCTGTTTCCAGGACTTGGTTTGGGTGCACTTAGTGGCAGTGGAGCATCTGGGTTGTTTGGAACTGGACTTCCTGAGTTTGAACAGATGCAACAACAACTAACCCAGAATCCTGACATGATGAGAGAAATAATGAACACGCCAGCCATTCAAAGTATAATGAACAACCCTGAGATCATGCGAAGCTTAATAATGAATAATCCTCAAATGCGAGATATTATTGACCGAAACCCTGAACTTGGTCATATTCTTAATGATCCTGGCATCCTTCGGCAAACATTAGAAGCTGCTAGGAACCCCGAGCTAATGCGTGAGATCATGCGCAACACTGACAGGGCAATGAGTAATATTGAATCTTCTCCTGAGGGATTTAACATGCTCAGACGTATGTATGAAAATGTCCAAGAACCCTTCTTGAATGCAACGACGATGGGTGGAAGCACGGCGAATGACACGGGATCAAACCCGTTCGCTGCTCTATTGGGTAACCAGGGCACTGGTGCCCAAACCAGAGGTGGATCTAATCCTTCAACTGCTGGGTCTGAAATCGCCTCAGGAGATTCTGTGCCAAATGCTAATCCACTGCCCAACCCATGGAATAATGCTGCTGGAGGTAAGATAAGATTTTTGAAGTATTCAGACAGTAATGTTACCATCTGATTTGCTTAAACATAACTTTTCTGGTAGTATTTTGCATAAATAGTTCTTATAGATAATTTAGTAAATAAGCTGGGTTGGCTATTGTTATTTGTTTCTCATAGCAGAGGGATGGAGGGTGGATTGATAAATTTTCCTAGGAAACTATCCATTTTATCCTGTAATCTATGAAGGAAGAGTGGAAGAGGAGAGAGAATGAGTGGAAAGATGTTTAAAATTGTTCCTATTGTATTTTACTCCCATACCCTTTTTATCTCACTTTTCAAATTTGATATATGTTAATTTGGTTTTTGCTGGTGCTTTGCCTCACAATCCTCCAGTTTGGGTGACCTTGAAAATGTGGAGTATGCGGTAATTACATTACCACTTTCCTGTTGCATTCTCTTGATTATTGAGTAATGTAATCTTCATTTCCGCTTTCCACTATACTGCTCCAGTTCTCTTCCTTTTAATTTCACTTTTTCTCCATGCTGAACTATTCAACATTGTTCTGATCTAGTTGGAAGTAGTCATCTGTTAGCTAGTCTTCATATTGATTGTTGCTCACAGTAAAATGGTCGATGGATTTGTATATTCAAGCTTTTAGTTACTGCTATGATCACTCATTGAAGAACAAGCTCAACTTATCGTAAACTTTGTTTCACAACTTTCTGTCCTTTTTAAAGCTAGATGTCAATCAAGGCCATGCTAATTGTCTCTCATTTGTTTCTGGTACCTTGGTTATCCATTCTGAATGCAACTATAATGAAAAACCTATCCGGGACTTGTATAAATTAAAAATTTCAGGAGGTTCTCAAACAAATAATGCTACAAGAGCTAATCCTGCCAGTGATGCAAGGCCACCTGGTGCGGCCAGTTTAGGAGGGCTTGGGCTTCCAGAATTAGAGCGCATGTCTGGCATGTCGGATCCCTCTGTCTTCAGTCAGTTTTTGCAAAATCCAGCCTTGGCCCAGATGATGCAAAGCTTGTTTTCCAACCCTCAGTATATGGATCAAGTACTAGTAGGAATATATTGAGTTTTATAGCTCTTACTTTAAATTAGTCTTGAATCGTAATGCTGATTGCAGATCTTGGGCTTTAATCCTCAACTACGCAGCATGCTTGATATGAATCCTCAGCTGAGAGAAGTGATGCAAAACCCCGAAATTCTTCGCCAGTTGACCTCACCTGAAACCATGCAGGTAGCCCTCTATAGACAGTTCTCCCTCCACCTTTCTTACCAATGTTGGCCAGTTTGTCCATTTTTTTTCCTTCAATTATTGATTAGTCTAATAGATCTGATCCTGTGGCTTTTGTTTTCAGCTAGATACTTTTTTTGATTAGTAGCTAGACAATACTTGGTTGAAAATCATTTACCATACCCCATTTTCTCTTAGCACCTTGTGAATTTGATATTTCAGCAAGTGATGGCTCTGCAGCAGCAACTGTCTCAGCTTAGTCAGCAGCAATCAACCCCGTGAGTGAGAAATAATTACTTCTTGCTTACCTGTTATTTTAGATAGGTTTTGTGTATAGATTATTAAGTACATGGTTCAATCGATAAGGAGTCACTTGAATGGATCACAAGATTTAGATGGCACTTTTATATTTCAAGTGGCATATCACCCTTCCATATTAATAATGAGATATCCTGGCAGTTTCTTGCTATGCCTCCAACCTTTCCATATTTAGAATGGAGAAGTTGTCTTCTCCTATGTTGAGGTTTTCTAGTGTTATAGGGACTGACTTGGATTGGGTTTTTATTATTTTGGCCATTGGCAGCTTTTAGACCAGCCTTTAGCAACACTTGTAATGAAAATTGACATTTCAAAAAACAAAAAGATCCGTTTCATCATATATTCATCTGACTTGGATACTATTATTGCTTTCTAACATTTGATTTGCAATTACATTTTTCGTGTTGTAATCTAACTTGGGCACTTTATGCATTCTAATACCCCTTTCTGCTGAATTTTTCAGAGAAAGAAATCAAGCAAATCAGAATACAGGTATGAAGCAACGAAACTGGAAATTGAAAAACTGTCCATAGATGAATAATACGGAGGATTGGTTTAATTTTATGTCTATAATTTCATGTGTCAATGCAACTGTTTTATTAGCATTCCCAATATCAGGAACACAAAATAACATGGGGTTGGAGATGCTGATGAATATGTTTGGTGGACTTGGAGCTGGCGGTCTGTCCGTCCCAAGCAATCCTAATGGTTGATATTATACTTCTCCCTTTTTATTTAATTAAATTTATTTTTCTATTATGGTTGGTCGGTTACTAGATATCTTAATCCTATTGTGTTTGTGTGTTTTAGTGCCCCCTGAAGAACTTTATGCAACTCAACTATCACAGCTACAAGAGATGGGTTTCTTTGACACCCAAGAGAATATCAGAGCACTGCGTGCGACTTCAGGAAATGTTCACGCAGCAGTGGAACGACTTTTGGGGAATCTGGGACAATAGTGTCTGTTGTGCTATTCGGATAATTTTTTTGAGATGTAAAACTATTCCTTCGAAACCAGTTTCCTTCACAGGTTGAATACACAGTAGAATTATTCTCCATTGTGGGCATGAGAACAAAATATTATGAACACTTTGTAGTGAGAGCTGTGAACTTGCGATAAAGGATTTATTTGCTAAAAGATTATTAGACGCCCACTCCCTTAGTCCTCTGTTACTCTCTGTACCGGTTTATGTACGTACAAGTTTTAAAGAATATGTACAATCACAGTTTCCTAATTTATAGTCAATTCAAGACTTGTGATTGGTTTTGTGCTTTTCCTTTCTACATTGTGTTCTGGCAAGGCTATTCTGCTGGAGAAATCGTGCAATGCTGATGCGATTGGCACTAGTTGAGATGGGGTTCAATTGATTTTCGAGAGAGAGAGACATAGTTCCTACCATGGATGATTCAAGTCTAAGACCATATGAAGACGTATTGTATGCCTGCTTTTACACAAGGAAGATGGAAATCTGATACGAGCAATTGTTTTGTAGAAAGCTCTCAATTTTCCTTCGAATGTAGCAATTATTTTGTTAATTGAATACTTTTCCTATTTCTTAACATTCATATTGAACACAAATGTATATTTTTACCCTGCACGGAAGTCCTATCAATGCTCAACTTCCAAAACAATTTACCTTCATCAGGTCAAATATTTGACAGCACTTTCCATTCTAGGTTATTTTCCCAGCCTGACCATTTAAAAATATGCAAAGTGAAACTAGTCTTAAAGTTTGGTTTGGTATTACTGTTCTTCTAAGGGAATCGAAATTTTTTGTGCTGTAAAAATAATCGATTGTGGGAAGCAGCAGTGAAACTTTGTTTCAAAATCAACATTTTAAACTTTTAGTGTATAGAAGGGGGCGGGGGGGGGGGGGGGGGGGGGTCCTCAATTGGAGAATTTTCAGAAATGTCGCTGTTTTTGAAAATATACAAAAAAATTCATTGTTCAAAAATGTCACTTTTTTGGTGTAAAATGTCCAAATTACCCTTAGACTCACATTTATAGGAGCATTTAATGCTCATTAATGCTATGATGTGATAATTTAATTTTTAAATAACTTACATGTTATTCATTAAATGTGATTTGATTAGATAAAAAATTGCACAAAAATTGATAAATTTAAATACCCTACATGTCCTTCATTAAATGTGATTTGACTAGATTAAAAATTGCACAAAATATTGAGAGATTAGTTATTATAAATTGTTTATATTTTTATCTAATAACTTACTCTTTTTTTAAATGTTAAATACAATATGATCATATTTATTTGAAAATTTTTAAACTACTACTAATGATGATGTGTTTGATTTTTGAAATACTTTTTGAAGAGAAAAGATACGAATATTGTGAAAAAATTTATATTTAATGAAGTATTAAGTTATTTATTTTTGGAAAGATATTGTGATGTTGTAGTTGAGAATTAATTATGATCATTAATGTTTCCAATAATTTCTTCCAAGATACCAAATACATGTTTTCAAACTTTTTGGCAGTTCCAACAATTCAACTGTCGAACTCGACATTTCAAAGCTGTCGGGTTAGACATCTGAACTGTCGAAATCGACATTTTGAAACTGTTGGGATAGATAATTTAACTGTTGACACCCTTAATTTCAACTTTTGCTATTTTATGAATTTAAATATTCGAAAGTGCTAATTCCATGCTATTACATATCGACATATTGATTGTGTAGAATTCTTATCGTTGCAATTTCAACATTTCAAGTATGAACAATCATTTGAGATCCTTATACTTTTGTTTTTATTATCATTTTTAGACATTAATGCTTCTGGCGTTCACAAGTAAAGTACGAATCCTTATGTCCAAGTATTGCATAACATCCCGACAGTTCAACTATCGATTTTGAGAGATGGTTTATGTCATTCTCGATAGATGGTTGTAAAATAAAAAATTTCACTTCTCCAAAAATACGATACATTATTATTTTCAAGCATAAAATATCGTTATAATTCCATTATAATTTTCAGGCAGAAGAAATCGTGTTTAAGTTCACAAGTAAAATACAGATCGATAGACAAAATATTGCATAACATCCCGATAGTTCATCTGTCGTTCCCGACAGATAGTTTCTGTTATTCTCGATAGTTGGTTCGGGTGACACAACAGCCTTCCATCAACCACACCACAACCGCGATTCCACCAGAAACACCACCACCACTACAGCACCGGTGCTCACGCCGCCCAAAATCGGCACCATGATCACCATTACAACCTTACCTCCACAATAGTACCATTACTACTAACAAAACACACCCCAAAATTACTAACCACCACAAAATCAAATTGATGGTTGAAGACCACCCCAAAACCATGGCCCAAAATAAACGAGATTAGAGAGAGAGAAGAGTGAGACGGGATTGGGGAAATAATCACCTGCATCATTAATTATCGTCATTGTGAGTTCGTGGTGGTTTTCGGCGATGGGCGGTGGCCGGAAGTGTTGAGAGAGAAATGAAATAATATGGAGGTGTTGAGAGAGAGAGAGAGATGAAAGAATATGGAGTGAAAATGAAAATTTTAAGGTTTGAATTTGAAATTAATAAGATGGGTACCATGATATTTCACAATTTTTGTATAATTTTTTATCTAGTCAAAATCACATTAAATGAAGGACATGTAAGGTATTTAAATTTATTAATTTTTGTGCAATTTTTTATCTAGTCAAATCACATTTAATGAAAGACATGTAAGATATTTAAATTTATAAACATGGGCAAATATGTACAAAAATATACCAAAATGTCATTATTGTAAACACTACAAAAAAGAAATATTTTTGTTAATGCAAATGAAAAATGTGTCACTCAAAGCAATTTCCTCTTGATTAAATTATAGCAGTACACACTTGTAAAACTGGACACGAATTATAATGATATTATTTTCTAGTATTATTATTTATTATTCTTATTGATAGTACTCTAGAATTTGTTTTTACATTTTTAACACTACGTAAATATTTTTTCTTAAAAAAAAATTATAGGACAATCTAATCAGGGTAATTTATTAAAATTTTAACAATAACATCTATTAAATCTCAAAAATTATAAAATTAGACAATAGAAACATAGTTTATATAGTAAAAATTGAACGAATTAAATTAATTAGAGTTGAATTTGGTATTTTTTTTAATAGATAACCGTAAAAACTAAAAACAGAATTAGGAAAGTGAGTGTTTTCGAATTTTAGTTTTTTTTAAAAAAAAAAAATTAAATTTCATTTGTTAGAATTTAATATTTTTTTCAAAATCTTATTTAAATAAAAATTTATTTAAATGTTTGTTTTTCATGTTTTGAGTGTTTTCAAAATTTTTGCTAAAACATTAAAAATGAGTTTCGAGTTTTATATTATAAATTTAACCTTGTTTCATAAATGTATTTTTAGAAAATATCAGACTAAACACGTTTTCAGTGTTTTGCCAAATTAAAAATTGAAAACAGTAAACCAAACGCACCTTTACCTTTTTGCTGTTTCTGAAAATGTGCTCCTTGAGAATGTAGATTCTTCAATAATCAAAATTTTTAAATTTATCAAATACCTAAACAATTTTTGGTAATTTGAGAATTAGAAGTTGGACTCCAAAATCAGCTGCAAACACCAATTCTTACCTAAGAATTGGCTTGTGTTAACAAAATTGGAATGAAACTAAAAATGATCAAAATGACTTTAGCAAGTCATTTGTTAACTGAAATAAAAAGTTGGGTCATTATTTTGTAATTTTAATTTCAGGCGGAGATTAAATTTTGAAAACCTAAAAATGAAAATAAAAATAAAAATGATTAGGTGTCGAACACATGGATTCTAATAATTTATTTGTACTTATATAGATATTATAATACTTTTGATTGACTTTATTCTAAATATTTATATATTATTTCTTTTTGGTTGCTATGTATGAAATTGTTCTCGCTTACGATTCTTTTCAAATGTGAGAACCGTAAGTACAATTCTCTCCAAGTGGGCAAGAAAACTTTCCGCTATGAGCATGGGAACATTTGTGTTATTATCTACAGGCTGTTTTTCCTATGTTTCTAAATTTCTAATTCTATATTGTATTTCACCTAATATTTCATATATTTTATTTGTTCTATTATTTGTATTAATAATTCTATCTTCTAATTTTTCTGTAATTTCACTATAGTCTTTCGGTTTATTATAAATTTATTCTTTAATTCCTAAACAATTATTACATTGAAATAATGTTTACATTGATTTTTTTTCCTGAATGTATTATACATATTCTACAATTATCAATTGTTGACCCTTGTCCTCTAATTTTTTTAATGGACTCTTTCTTGCTTTATGTTCATCATTTTTATATCAAGAATTTAAAAAAAAAAAAAAATCTAATTATTCTAAACTAGTATTACTAGCTTTGAAATTACTTATTTCTAAATTTTCTAGTTCATCATTTTTATATCAAGAATTTAAAAAAAAAAATCTAATTATTCTAAACTAGTATTACTAGCTTTGAAATTACTTATTTCTAAATTTTCTAGTTCTTCATTTGTATAAATACTATATATTGAACTACACGATTTATTATTAGATAATTATATAACATTAAAATTATTAAAACCAATATATGTATATATGTATATAAAAGAGGAAATATTTTTAGAAAATCTTTAATATATATTAATATTATGGAGAAAGATATATTTCATGTACACTCAAGTTTCTTTAATCTAATAGAAAAAGAATCTTATAAAAATTGTTAATAAAAATCTTCAATGAAACCATTCGGGACTAATAATAGTAAGAGCAAAAGGACTATATGGAGAAAATCTAGGAGCTAAAATATTAAAATGTTTATATGATAGCAAATTTACAGACCTAGAACGATGATTATTAGAAAGTATAGAATTATATGTGAATAAATTATTTAGTTAAAAGAAAAGAGATGAAGATAATTTATTAATCTGCACATGATTTATAGGAAGACTTAGTTAAAATAGCACTACTAATTATAAATTAGAAAATGTTATAAAATAGAGAAAAAGTAGAAGAGAGAGTTAGAGTCAATACCTTGTGTGTATTTTATTAATGAACAAAGTCCTATATTTATAGGTAAGAATCAGGGATACAAATGTAATAATTTCTAGGGTTGCAGGGATATAATTGTCATTCACTACAAACCCTAATAAACTTTCCTTTTACAACACTTCCCATTGAATAACATATTACAAAATATCTACCTCGTTAAAACCTTGTTTAATAAAAACCTAATAGGATAAAAAAAAATCAAACGAAGGAAAAAGAGTACAGTTATTTTGGAGTATTAAAAATAAATGTTGCCTCATTAAAACCTTGTTAGGAAAATTCAGTGGGATAAAACCTATGCGAAGGAAAAAGAGTACAGCTACTCCCCCTGATATTGATTACTAAAAATCAATGAGTCGATGCATTCCAATCCCATGGACTAATTTCTTGAATGTAGATGTCGACAGTGCTTTTGTGAATAAATCGGTCAAATAGTCACTTGAGCAAATTTGTTGAACATCGATATCGCCATTCTTTTGAAACTCGTGTGTATGAAAGAATTTTGGAGAAATATGCTTCGTCCTGTCGCCGTTGATATAGCCTCCTTTGAGTTGTGTAGTACAAGCTGCATTGTCTTCATACAAAATTGTTGGACTATCTTTTGTTGAAGTTAACCCGCATGATACTTGGATATGATGGGTCATGTTCCTCAACTATACACATTCTCGCCCTGCTTTGTGATTGCAATAATTTCAAAATGATTTGAGGATGTTGCTGTCAAGGATTGCTTCACAGATCTCCATCATATAGTTGTTTCTCCACGTGTAAACACATATCCTGTTTGTGATTTTCCTTTATGTGGGTCAAATAGATAACCTGGATCTGCATATCTCACTAAAGTAGATCCTGACGTTTGAGAATAAAATAATTCCAAATCAATCGTACCCTTTAGGTAACGAAAAATATGTTTAACATCATTTCAATGTCTTTGAGTTGGTGTAGAGCTACATCTTGTAAGGAGATTTACAGAAAAAGTTATGTCGGGTCGAGTGCAGTTTGCAAGATAAGTTAATGCTCCAATTGCACTAAGATATGGTACTTCATGACCAAGAATTTTTTTCTCCATCTTCAAGTGGACGAAACGGATCTTTTTTCACATCAAGTGATCGAACAACCATAGGCGATGTCAATGGATGCGTATTATCCATATAAACCCGTTTTAGAACTTTTTCTGTATATGTAGATTGATGAACAAATAATCCTTCTGGGAAATATTTAATCTGCAATCCGAGACAAAATCCAAATCATTCATCTCAAATTCATTTTTAAATAATTAGCAGTTTCGTTGAACTCTTCAGGAGTTAAATTTAAATCATTCACATAAACTGCTACAATTGTAAATCCAACATTTGTTTTCTTTATGAAAACACATGAACATACATCGTCATTCTGATTGCCCTCATTTAACAAATATTCGTTAAGGCGATTATACTACATGCATTCAGATTGTTTCAATCCATATAATGATCTATTGACTGAAAATATGGTTCTCGGACATGCATCATTTGAGTTATGCTTCAGGCATATTAAATATTTCAGAGATAACATTAATATTCACGCCAAATGAGTTGACTATCACATATTTCAAATTTCATATATTGTCAAAATAATACGATATAAACTCGTGATTTCATCTACGACAATATTTGCAAAATTCACTATGTTGAGAGTCGTACATTACACATTACGACTTCATTTTTCTCATTTTCTTTTTATATAAGTATATACCTTTAGATTTTTAGACTACAGTCCAAAAATATCATGTCTCTAATAAATTCAATTTAGGATTGCGTCCCTTTTATTTGGCCAAACATTACTTCGATCGATATGTTTTGACGCATTTATTTCGATTCCTCGTGATTCATATATCATCAGTACATCATGTACAAAAATTATTGTCGATAACTTTCCTTTTTCAATTCTATTTCTTATTCCATAATGACATAACTTATTGAGATATCTCAAATTTCAATATATCAGGTACCTGAACCTCTTCAGGGGTTTTATAATTTGTTATGTCTAAATACTCATCAAGAGTATATATCTCCTTAATAAAATCATCTTTACCCATTGCTCCATTTTCGTTTGGAGGATTTTGTAATAGAATTTAATATCATCACGCTTCATGCGTTCCATAATAATATTAATGAATTATCCTTCCAAGATTCAATTCGAGTTGGAGCATTTCAAGCTGATGTGTGAGATTGTTAATCTCTTTGGTCAATACATGCATCTAATGAATTATCTTTGGAATTCTGGTTCGAATTATATTTTGCGAGGATTTAGATATTGATGCATTTATATATATATATATATATATATATATATATATATATATATCATCTTCGAGAGCAAGTAAAATATTATTAAAACATAAATAATAGTATGCTACTTCAGGAGCAACGAATTATTATTTAGAAAATATTAACTCTTCAGGAGTCGTGTATTATTTGTAGAGATGACCTTCTTCAGGAGAAACAAGATTATATTCATTTATGATATCGATCTAGAAAATTTCTCAAATCACGAAATAAGCTAGATCTCACAGAATTCGCTCTACATTTGGAGTTAAGTAATATAAAATAAAAAAATTGTGTTCTACATGAGCAACAATGCAATATTCTTCTCGAATATTTCTATAACGCAGGTTGTGCTTCTTCGAGATACATCAACACTATATATAATTTAAGTTATGCTTCTTCAGGAGCATGAAGTCAATATTTTTTTTCGAATATTGAAATTGTAATAACATGCTCTTCTGGAACATGTAATATTCTACATGAATATTAATTATAATGTTGTGCTACTTCAAGAACAACAACATGATGGATTATAAATTTAAAGTTTATGATAAACCTTTAAAAATATTTAATCATGTTAAAGACATAAAGAGTATTTAATAATAATCATAAACATGTATATTTAGTAAATATAAATAAATCAAAGGATATAAAATGGATTCCAATTTTTTGTAAATCATATTCACAATTTTCTATAATTGACATCGTTAAAATAGTCCGCATTCAGAGTTTTCCATAAAATGGATTCACGATTTTTCATAATATACACAGGTAAATTACAATGTTTAAGGTAATTTACACGATTTTTCATAATATAAAATGAATTCATGTTTTCAAATCATTATGCATACATACAGGCATGAATTGATGGTCTCGTGAACTTACCTTTTTCTGTGACGTTTACGCCAAACAATCAATCTTCATGGATTTGGAAACATGTACCTGAATTAAATTGCCCATGTTTGAATTTGTGGAATGGAGCAGGTTTGGGCCGTCAAATGGAGCAATTGTATTAACACCCAATGTCTTATGATGCTGTGGAGGCTTAGTATGTGTCTAATTTTGCGGATCAACACCCATAAACCCATAAAATTAAAGTGGTTGTATTCCCTTCATGATGCGCATGTGAGTCCCAGGTACAAGGTACACCAACATTATTATGGACATTTTCTTCAGATGTTTCACCATGAATGTGTTCGCCTAGATGGGGTGTAGTGTCCGACAATAGTGGGCACCCATGGGTAGAAACAGGTTTGCCGGATTTGGTTAAATTGTACGATTCTTCACGGTTTGGAAGCTGAATTTATTTTTTATTTTTTATATTTTATTTTTATATCTAAAATTGTGGTTGTTTGAGTAATTGTTTGGGTGGGATGTATTGAGGTAGATATGCCACCGTTGAAGGAATGAAACTTTGGTGGTAGAGAATTAAAGTCACAATATGTTAAAAATTATTATATATAAAGACCAAAGCAATGATGGCCAAAGCAGTACACGTAATTCAAGGGGAAAAAAATTGAAATCACGTATTCCGATTTCGATATATGAATATGTAAAATCACGTGTTATCAAATTAATTTTGATATACATGATATATGATTATGTTTTTAAAGAAAAATCATTAACTTCTCTGAACTTTCAAAAAATTAAGCTTTCGTGTTGATAACGTGTTATAAAATAGAGAAAAAGTAGAAGAGAGAGTTATAGTTAATGCATTAGATTTAAAAATGATAATTATCAAGAAAAACAGATAAAATAATATGAAAAAGAAGACTAATTTAAATCTATTGATATAAAATATTATGAAAGTGACAAAGAAATTAATGCATTAAATGAAGATAGTGAAGATGATGAAAAAAAATTAGATACATTAATATAGAATATTATAGGAATCTTAAAAAATCTTATACATGAACTATTTTAACTATATTATAGAGATGAAGTAGAAATTAAATTTTTACTAAGGGTCCGTTTGATAGAAAGATAAAAAATAGATGGCCAATAAAATGTTTGGCAGGAAGGTGATTTGCCTAGAATTTGTTTTAGAGGGAATTGTAATTAATGGTGTTTGATTGGTATAATTTTTCACTTATTCGTTTGACTTTGTTTTTCATGCAAATGATTATTTTTTGGGATAAATTTTTTTACAATCTGTATTAAAATTTGTTTGAATTGCCAAAAAGTAAAAATAAAAAATAAAAAAAATATTTTTATGAATTTTTGGTGTTCGTTTGGCTTCGTTTTTCATGCAAATTGTCAATTAAATCGATAAATTTTTTTACCATTGTATTTAGAATATGTTTTCATTGTCAAAAAGAAAAAAAAACACCCAACAAGGTGGAAAATAAATTCCCACCAAAATCATAAGAATTATAAATTCTTACTTTTGTGTTTCAAAGGATTGTACCTAGAATATTGGTGGCAAATATTTTTCATAGAAAGTCTGACTAATCAAACAGTCAAAAGTAGGAATTAGGAAAATATTTTCCTAGTTCCATGGCAAATAACACCAATCAAACAGGGCCTAAAAGAAGATAAAAAAGAAAAGAATATAGAAATTGAGATGGAAGAAAGTAGTAAAAGTAATAAAAGACCTAAATCAAAACACAATTCAAGAATTTGGAAAAAGAAAAGAACCTGTGTCGAGCTAATGAGTTCTGAGTTCTTCCTCTATAGTTGAAGCGCAGTCAAAATATGCTTTTTTTGGGAGGGGGGGTCCCTCCTCAGGGTCATCCCTCTACTAAAATAAAAAGCCGTAGGCATATGATTTGGCCTCTACGAATGCAGAGAAATCAGAAACCCGAAAGGAGCGCACAATGGCTTTCACATGAATCAGGCCTCGACCAAGGAGTTGACTCGACTAGGCTGCACATTCATAGGTTGCAACCCTTTTCCAGCAATCAGCTCTTATCATTGGTGGATAAGGGCAAGTTTCTTTCTCAAATCTCAGTCTTCTTCAATGGTAGAAATGGTTGGATCTGTTGACCTATTGTTGACATCTCGTTTTGATTTATCACAAACAAATTGCATTTATTTCTAACAAATTGATTTCAAGTGTCTTTAGAGATTATTGCAAATAAATAAAATTGAAGACACGAAGTTCGAGACCAAGTGAATTGCATGCAATGATCGACATGGAAACAAAATTGATCGAACGAGATTGTGGAAAATAAATTCTAGAGAATTGCAATAAGACGCCTCAATGAAAATTGAGATAAAAGTCGAAGTATTATTAAGCATGTATGACGCTTAGACATTTTTGTAATCATATATAAAGGTAAAATATTTTGATACTCGATAGTGAATCGTGAAAAACTCAGTTTGATTTTATGCACGAAAAATCACGATACAAAACATTTTGCACAAAAAAGTATTTTTCAAAAGTAAAAACCTCAAATTTATACTTGGAAAATGTCACTTACCTTGAAAAATCATGTTAAAAACATCCTTTAAGGGATTACATTTGTTAAAATGATAAAAGAATAAAATTAGTACAAATTTTGCCGTACCGGGCTTTCGGTACCTTTACCGGACATCCGATAGGGTAAGTTTTGCTCAACGGTAAAAAATATGAACATTCTGAAATCTGACTAAAAAAAGGGTATTGACTCGTCCAATAGAGGTTGCCCGGTTTTACAGAGTTTTGACAGTTGCACTACTATAAATACCACATCATATCAAGCATTGATATACAATTATTAGAACATTAAAGAGAGGTTCCTTTGAGATAAAATATTTGATCTTCACTATTTATTTATCTTTTTGAATTCCTTACTTTTGAAAAACATTTTATTAATCTTAACTTTGAAAATCACTTCATCAAAACTTTTCAAATCTAACACTTGAGCTTTACTAATTATTATTTATCAAAGTGTTAGTCTACTTCTCTTCTTGTACTCAACTTTCAATTTATCATTCATTAAGAAGAGAAGATTTCATTTGTGAAATTTATTTGAATTGTGTATCGTGTTGAGGCCCCAGAAAGCTCAAAGTTGTAAAAGGATCAGTGCTACTTGATTATAAGTCACCGGAAGCTTTGTGAAGGGGTTGAATTACAGCATAAGTCAATTAATATAGTGAAAAAGGCATTGCTCGTGCCCAAGAGCTTGGTAACGGGGGGACGTAGATTATTGTCTTGGATCGAACCTCCACAATTATATCGTTTGCATTCTCTCTTTCTTTTACTTATTGCTTTTACTTTGTACAAATTACTTTGTATTATATGCTTTCGTATTTGTGCATAGTTATCATATATTATTTCATTGTCTATTACATTAAAACGTGAATTTATTTAAAAAAAAATTTAGAAATCAATTCACCCCCTCTTGGTTAGCTACTCTTGGGCTTTTAATTGGTATCAGAGCAATGTGCTCATTTTTCAAAGATTTCACATCCTTGAATAATGACTAACTCCATGTTTCAAAATCTTGAGGGGCATTCCACAAACCAACATCCATTCTCTGATGACACACACTATAATTATTGGGATGCTAGGATGATGATTTATATTCAATAAATTGATTACAATATTTGGGAAACTATTGAATATGGTCCTTATGTGCCTACCAAAACTATTAAGATTGATGGGAAATCCGATCAAACTATCCCTAAAGTTAGAGAGGAATATGATGAAGAATATAAAGGAAAATTGTCCTTAAATGATAAAGCAAGAATTTACTTTATTTTGCATTAAATAGAAATAAATGTAATCGGATTAGCACATGTGATTCGGCTTATGATATTTGGCATGCACTTGAAGCTACTTATGTTGGCACTAGTAAAGTTAAAGAAACAAAATTTAATATATTAGTCAAAGAATTCGAAAACTTCTTTATGAAATACGATGAATCAATCGTTAATATGATTACTCGTTTTATCGATATTGTGAATGGTTTAAAAGGATTTGATTGCAAATTGGTGAACTTGTGAGCAAAATGCTTAGGTCGTGCTCGGAGGAATGGAGCCATATAAGGATGTTGATAGAAAACACCAAGGATGTGAATACATATCCTTTGGAAGAACTCTATGAAACCTTGATGACTACGAATTTAACAATGCCGAAATCAAGGAAAAGATAAGAAAAGGCAAAGAGGAATCAAAGGAGGCTCCAAAGCGCCAAATTGCTCTAAAATAAAAAATTGATGGAACAACAAGTAACAACATGAGTGATGAAAAGCTCGATGAATTAGTCCTCCTAATCAAGAAATGGAGAGGGTTTCAAAACAATAGAAAATTTCAAAATAAGGATGACAAATGAGAAGAGAGAAGCAAGAAAATCATTTGCTACGATTGTGATAAACCGGGTCATAAAAGAACTGAGTGCCATAACAAAAAGAGGAATATCAAGAAAAATGCACTCCAAGCCACACGGGATGATAGTGATGATGAAGACCAAAATAAAAACATAGCCAAGATGAAATTGCCAACATGTGCTTCATGGCAATTGAAGATGAGGTAAGTTCAAATGAAAAATGTTCCTATGATGAGTTATCTAATTCATATCTTGAAATGCTTGAAGAATTCGAAAAGCTTGCTTTGAGCCACTCCATTCTTAAAAAGAAAAATTCTTTATTGAAAGATGAAATAAAGAAAATCTTAGAAACACAAAAGAGAAATGTTGATTACGATTTATTAGTTAAGGAAAACACTTTTCTAAAAGAAAAAGTCGAAGATTTGACAAAAATCATTTATAAATTCACCGAAGAGAAGAAATTTTTTTATTTAATGCTTGGAAATAAAAAATGCGTTTTTGACAAAGGGGAAATTGGATTCAAACCCTCATTGAAACAAAAATCTCTGAAAAACATGTTTGTTAAGGCTTCAAATTCAAACATTACATGTAATTTTTGTAATAAAATTGGACATGTTGCTTTTAATTGCTTAACTAAAAAGAAGCTACATTTTAAAAGCAAATATAAGTGGATTCGAGAATCCCCAAAAAATAACTACCCCTAAGTTTGCATGGGTACCAAAAATAAAAAATTTAATTGTTCTTGTTGGTACCGAAGAAAACAAAAAGTAAATGGTCTTGGATAGCGGTTGTTCAAAACATATAACCGAAGATCGATCGCTATTATCAAACTTCAAAAAGAATGATGGAGGTCATATAACCTTTAGAGACAATGCAAACGGAAAAATTATCGGCATTTGTAACATTGGTAATCAATCATCCCCCTCTATTGAAAATGTGTTATTAGTTGATAACCTCAAATATAATTTACTAAGTATTAATCAATTATGTGATAAGGGTTATAATATAAAATTTCTTCCTAGTGCTTAATTAATGATGCCACATCAAAAAAAGTAATTTTCATAGGAAGCTGAAATAAAGATGTTTATATCATAAATATTGAATATGAAAATAATGAACATTGTTTACTTGGCTTGAAGGATGAAATATGACTGTGCATAGGAGACTAGGTCATGTTAGCATAGATCTTATTTCAAAAATTTCCAAAAATTGTTTTGTGAAAGGATTGCCGAATTTGAAATTTGAAAAAGATAAAATTTGTGACGCAAGTAAATTTGGAAAACAAGTAAAAAGTTCTTTCAAACCTAAAATTTATTCTTTAACTACAAAGCCGTTACAACGTCTTCACATGGATCTTTTTGGACCATCTAGAACGGCTAGCCTAGGCAGAAAACATTATGCCTTCATTATCATCTACAATTTTTCAATATTTACTTGGGTCATATTTTTAAGCTTAAAGGATGAAACTTTAAAAACTTTTAAACACTTTTGTAAGAAATTTGAAAACAAAAAAGATTATACCATTACAATTATTAGAAGTGACCATGGTGGAAAATTTGATAATATCGCTTTCGACAATTTTTGTAACAAAAATGGATATGAACATAATTTCTCGGCTCCTAGAACTCATCAACAAAATAGTGTAGTAGAAAGGAAGAATCGTACATTGCAAGAAATGGTTAGAACCATGCTAAATGAAAATAATCTACCAAAATATTTTTGGGTTGAAGCCGTTAACACCTGATGTTATATTTTCAATAGAGTTTTGGTTAGTTTTAAGAAAACTAAAACCTCTTACGAGTTTTGGAAAAATAGAATTTCCAATATTAGTTACTTTAAAGTTTTCAGTTGCAAATGTTTTATTTTGAACAGAAAAGATAATTTGAAAAAGTTCGATTCAAGATCCAATATTGAAATTTTCCTAGGATATTTATCGACTAGCAAAACCTATAGAATTTTCAACAAAAGAACTCTAGTCGTTGAAGAATTCATGCATGTCATATTTGATGAAACTAACTTGTTTGATCATGAGAAAGGTATTGATGATGATGTAGGTTTGGAAGCTCCTTTTGAACAAATGAACATTCAAGACCAAAACAAGGAAGTGTCTAACGAAGAACAAATGAAGGAGCCCAACGATCAAAAAGTAAAGAAAAATCAACTGAGGTGAAAAGTTATCCACCATTACCAAAGGAATGGAAATTTGTCTCCTCTCATCCATAGGAGCTAATAATAGGTGATCCATCAAAAGGTATCACTACTAGAACATCTCTTAGAAATCATTTTGGTAGTTGTGCATTAATTTCACAAATTGAACCTAAAATGTTTAAAGAAGTTGAGTTAGATGTGTTTTAGATTCTAGCAATGTAAGAAGAACTAAATTAATTCGAAAGAAACCATGTTTGGGATCTAGTCGCTAGACCCAACGATAAAATCGTAATTGGTACAAAATGGGTGTTTAGGATTAAACGGGATGAAAATGGAATAATTGTGCTTAACAAGGCTATATTAGTGGCCTAAAGTTATAATCAAGAAGAAGACATCGATTATGAGGAAACCTTTGCACCGATTGCTAGGTTAGAATCCATCCACATGCTTCTTGCATTTGCGTGTCATAAAAATTTTACTCTTTATCAAATGAATGTTAAAAATGCATTTTTAAATTGATACATTCAAGAAGAAGTGTGTGTTAAGCAACCTCCCGATTTTGCAGATCACAAATATCCGAACCATGTTTTTAAACTTAGAAAAACTCTTTATGGTCTAAAACAAGCTCTTAGAGCTTGATATGAACGATTGAGCAAATTTATACTCTCAAATGATTTCTCGATTGAAGAAGCGGATACCACTCTTTTTATTAACACTCATAAGGAATATATGCTTATTGTTTAAATTTATGTGGATGACATTATTTTTGGCGCAACAAACATTCATCTTTGTGAAGAATTTTCAAAAAGCATGAGCATGAAATTTGAAATGAGTATGATGGGAGAACTTAAGTTCTTTCTTGGACTTCAAATTAAACAAACATGTGATGGTATGCTCATAAATCAAAGTAAGTACTTATTAGACATGTTGAAGTGGTAAGAAATGAATGACTTAAAACCTAAAAACACTCCGATGAGCACATCAGTAAAGCTTGACAAAGACGATTAAGGCATCCCCGTTGACGTCACTAAATATCGAGGTATGATCGAATCCCTTCCTTATTTAACTGCAAGTAGATCCGATATTATGTTTAGTGTATGCTTATATGCTAGATTTTAATCAAATCCTAAAGAATCTCATCTTAAAGCCGTAAAAAGAATATTTAGATATCTTAGTGGGACTCGAACCTTAGGACTTTGGTATCCTTAAAGAACTCACATTGACCTACTTAGTTATTCAGATGCTGATTGGGCTGCATGCTAAATTGGTCGAAAAAGCACTAGCGGCGCATGCCACTTTTTAGGTTTTGCACTAATATCGTGGTTTAGCAAAAAACAAAATTTCATGGCACTATCTACGGCTGAGGTCGAATACATTTCAGCCGCAAGTTGTTGTGCACAAGTGTTATGGATGAAACAAACCCTTAGTGATTACCATTTATCTTACAATCATATTCCCATTATGTGTGATAACACTAGTGCTATTAACTTGTCCAAAAATCCCGTTTTGCACTCCCGAACTAAGCACATTGAAATTATACATCATTTCCTTAGAGATCATGTTCAAAAAGGGGATATCATGCTAGAATTTATCGACACGGAAAATCAATTGGCCGACGTCTTCACTAAACCTCTTGCACGCGATTGTTTCACTCATATCAGATGAGGCTTAGGAATTATTGACGAAAATATTGAGAAAAACTAGAATTAAAAAAAATTATCGGACGCGTATATCGGACGTCCGATGCAAACCTGACGCATCAAACGGACAATTTGCTAAGGCTGTCCGGTTTGACAGTGTTTGTCAAACACTGTCATACCGAATGTCCAGTACATCGAAATTATAGGTATTTAAAAATGCGAATAGACTTCTTTTCCTGCATTTCTCTTCCAATTTTCATTCGTTTTCTTACCCAAATCAACTCGTCTTCAGCAAATTCTTGTTTATAATCCATCACTTATCCATCAAAATCAAAACACACAAGTTTAACTCCTCTAAAACTCCAAAATTTCGAATTTTTAGTCCAAATTTCCCATTGTTCTAGTTCGTGCCCTAGGAATCAAATTCCACAGTTTTCACTTCTAAATTGGTTCAAATAACCTTTAACTATTCCATTTGATTGCCCACACATTTACACCTTCCAATCTCAAATTTTTAGATCATAATTCCACCTTGTTTGGGCGATCTCGAGCCCTATTTCTTCAAGTTCATATCTTTTCTTCAAATTTTAAACAATGTTGGGTTCAAAGCGCGCTAGTAAGAGGTTGAAACAAACAATTCGACGATCACCGCCCCTTCTTTAGACGAAGAAATGGACTTGGAACCTGAAGTACCGACGAACCCATTCGAGAAGTCAGCATTTTGATCGGTAAAATTGTTCACTTTGCTAATTTTACATTTGATGCACCCGTATTTCACATTGAGGAATATTTCGTAAATATAGGTTGGGTTTCCATTTGCACACTAGAAGAACATGCATATCCACGTCTAGTGAAGGATTTTTACAAAAAAACATGGTTATCGTTCCACGTTCGGATAGTATTTCTTGTTTAATTAAAAATGTGAGTGTCACTGTGAACAAAGCTCTTATTCCGGACATTCTCGAGCTTGAAGCATGTGACAGCCAAATTTTCGTTCATAAAGCGCATCCAACGGTAGAAGGTTATAACCCGAACAACCCTTGTCACCATGTGACGGGTAAAGATTTTGAAAACATTATGAAAATTAGCGCGAACCAATTAACTCTTCCGTGTAAATTTTTGCAAAACATTATTGCCCATGCTATTTTACCTAGGAAGGGGCATCAGGATGATGTGAACTATTTTGATTTTTTCATTCTTAATTCCTTTCTTGTCGGTCGAAAGTTAGACTTCCCGACCACTGCATTAGGACTTATGATACCCATATGCCAAGGCTTTACCTTATAGCATACTTCTTACTAAAAATTTTAAACACTTTGATGTGCCTTTGGATGATGAAGCATGTGTCAAACTTCGTCCCACTGACACTATTAACACCCAAACACTAAAATACATGAAAATTGTTAAAACACGTGATCAATGGGTGGCTCAGACAAATGGGTTTTACTCGGCCTTGAGACCTTCAACATTAGCATTCGAAGAGGAAGAAGAAGAGGATGAAGACATCCCACGGTTTACGGGTCTCTCTTATGACACTACGGGGTCGAGCGCTCCTCCTCTCATGTACCCACTCATTGATTCTCTTACATCTTCGGTTCATGGGCTCAGTGGAGTACTTCTCCAGATTCAAGCCCAACAGGCCGCACTCCAGGCAACCAAGACGCAATCCAAACCTAACAAGCAGAGATGCAGTTACAGAAGAACGTCTTCTTCGCTGACTTCTTTGCTTGTTTCCTGCATCCGCCACCTCTGGCACCATAGTTTGTTTGTGTTTATAATATGATCTTGCTCATGTGTACATTTCTATGTTATAATCCATTTTGATTCAATTTTTATCATATGTTATTGTTACATATTACTATGGTTGACTTCCTTCTTGTGTTTCTTTTTGCTTCTGCCAAAAGGGGGAAGATGGAAGATGAATCTTGCTCATGTGTACATTTCTATGTTATAATCCATTTTGATTCAATTTTTATCATATGTTATAGTTACATATTGCTATAGTTGACTTACTTCTCGTATTTCTTTTTGCTTATGCCAAAAGGGAGAAGATGGATTAGATGATTATGCATGAAAGGGGGGACATAAGTGAAAAAGATCAGGAGAATATATGTATGCAATTTTATTCCATATCAATTTGTTTAATTTTTACATTGAAAATCATCTTGCTTGTCATAATCACAAAAGGGAAAATTGTTGACCTACGGTTGACGTCTCGTTTTAATTATCACAAGCAAAATGTATTTATTTCTAACAAATTGATTTCAAGTGTCTTTAGAGATTATTGCAAATAAATAACTTTGAAGACACGAAGTTTGAGACCAAGTGAATTGCATGCGACGATCGACATGGAAACAGAATTGATTGAACAAGGCTGTGGAAATTAAATTCGAGAGATTCGTAAAAAAGACACCTCAATGAATATTGAGATAAAAGTCGAAATATTATCAAGCATGCACGACACTTAGACATTTTTGTAATCATATATAAATGTAAAATATTTTGATATATGGTAATGAATTGTGAAAAGCTCAAGTTTGATTTTACTCATGAAAAATCATGATACAAAACATTTTGCACAAAAAATATTTTTCATAGGTAAAGGCATCTAACTTATATTTGGAAAATATCACTTACCTTGAAAAATCATGTTAAAAACGTCTTTCAAGGGATTACATTTGTTAAAATGGTAGAAGAATGAAATTAGTACAAATTTTGTCGTATCAGATGTTCAGTAGAGTAGGTATTGCTCAACAGTAAAAAATATGAACGTCTGAAATCTGACTAAAAAAGGGGTTACTGACTTGTCAGGTAGCTTACCGACGTCTGGTTTGACAAAGTTTTGGTCGTTGCACTACTAGAAATATCACCTCATTTCAAGTATTGATATACAAGTTTTAGAACACTAAAGAGAGGTTCCTTTGAGATAAAACATTTGATCTTTACTATTTATTTATCTATTTGAATCATTTGTTTTTGAAAAACATTTGATTGATCTTAATTTTGAAAATCACTTCATCAAAACTTTTCAAATCTAACACTTGAGCTCTACTAATTATTATCTATCAAAGTGTTAGCCTACTTCTCTTCTTGTACTCAACTTTGAATTTATCATTCATTAAGAAGAGAATATTAAATTTGTAAAATTTATTTGAATTGTGTGTTGTGTTGAGGTCCCGGAAAGCTCAACGTTGTAAAATGATCGGTGCTTCTTGGTTGTAAGTCATTGGAAGCTTTGTAAAAGGGTTGGATTGCACCATAAGTCAATCAACATAGTGAAAAAGGCATTGCTCGTGCCAGAGAGTTTGGTAACGGGGGACGTAGATCATTGTCATGGATCAAATCTCCATAATTATATCGTTTGCGTTCAGCCCTTTTACTTAGCACCTTTACTTTGTGCAAATTACTTTTTATTATTTCCTTTCGTATTTGTGCATAGTTATCTTATATTATTTCATTTTCTATTACATTAAAATTTGAATTCATCTACGAATTTTTTTGAAAAACCAATTCATTGCCCTCTTGGTTAGCTACTCTTGGGCATTCAGGACCCTCGCCTTTTCACTCTAGTTGATGCCATTGAATCACTATATGAAAAATACGATATTGGATGAAAGTACCATTTTCCTTACAAGATTATATGAATGGGAAGACAAAAAAAATATATAAAATTTAGGAAAAAGACAAGTAGAAGAAGGATGTAATAACTTAGTCTACCATAAGCATAGTTATCCTAGAATCTCATTTGATTATATATTTTTTGAAGAAAAAGAACCTTTTTATTCAACTTTAAATACGAAATGATCGATACTGTATATATTCTAAACATATTTTTTAGATTTTTTCTACTCAAACTTAAACAAGCTCTTGACCAATTAAAAGACCATCCCATAATCATTTTATTTATTTTTAAACCTCTACCTGTAAATAAAGGTATTATAATACCAGCTTATCATTAAATTCAAATCAATGAAGGAGCAAAATAAATTCAACCCTTTCGAAAAAATTACTGTAAATATGAAAATTAGACAAATCGGTTATAAAATAAGAATTTCTGAGATAGTTGCAAAATACTGATTATAGAATCGTAAAACAATGGAATCATAGTCATTTTATATCAAGAATTTCTTTCTAAAAAATTAAGGCATGAAGATTAATCTCAATGTCAAATATTCAACAAAAATAATTATATTTAATAAATTTTGAAAATACATATAGCGAACCATTTAAAATTTGTCAGATACAGAAGAATAGTACATTTCAGATGGAAATATAAAATGGATGCTAATATTGAAGAAACATGCATCGAGATGATGGAAAGATAAAATTCAGAACAATAATTCAAGGACAATCATCAATGGTATGGTAGTCCAAGGACAATGGTATAATAATCCAAGGACAATCATCAATGAAAACTGTTGAGAATAATCGTCCCAAATCAGATTTTCGCCTAAGTGACTAAATATTTTCAGCAACTATAATGAACAAAAATGCTCAATCAAATAGCTCAAAAATCACGCATCACAAACAGCAAATAATATGTGAAAATTAAAGAACAAGAACACCGAAACTTGGTGACCTAGTTCACCCAAATAAGGGCTAATCTGGGGGGCTCAAGGGTAATCGAGCCCTCACTAGTAACAAACCACACAAAAGAGAGTTTACAGAGTTCTAGTACACCAATCAGATTGCACCCCACTAAGTCACGATCATGGATTCACAAGAATCTCCCTAGTGACAACTCCAAACCTAGCCAATGACCCAGACCAAGTACTAATATGTCTTATAGTTACCCTGACTGAATAATACTACACAGATAAAAGCCAGTCAGAAACTGTAACGTGAAACATGCGACAACAACAAGCCGCCAAGAACAGTAGAACAACCAGCCACAAAGACCGACAAGAAAGGTCAAGAAACCGCCACATACGGTCGGTCAAATTCCGGCTAACACCAAGGTAACATCCGATTTTTTAAACCGGTAACAATAGCATGAATCTACACTAGAGATCAACCTTCATCCAATACCGAAGATGGAGAGAAGAAAGCCAAGAGAATCGCCTCTCACTTGAGAGAATAATATGCCAAACCGTAAGAGAAGTTTTCTGCCAAAGTGTGAAGTGAAGGAGCCTTCCAAGTGAGATGATAAAAAAGTGGATCTAGATCAAAGCCATTGATTTAAATCAATGGTTCACAATCAGTCATACAAAACCAAGATCCGGGTCAACTAATGGGAGCCAATTGCAGCCAGCTTAAGTGAATTAATTGGGCCGGACTCCAGCAACTTTTATAATGGGTTTTGTGGGCCACAATTTACAATCTTCACCTTGGTACTCAAAACCCCACTCTCTCTAGTTGCTATATTGCTTGTGACGGAAATATTACCCTACATCATCGCCCTTTACTTGTAAAAGAAAAATACCCAATATCAATATATCAAATTCATAAACAAGCTTTAAAAAAAAACTTACCAATTGAAAACATTTTCAGTCACATATCAAATGAACATACAATAACATGTATTTTCTCAAGATTAACTTCAACTTAAGCCATCTTATCCCTTTAAGAATGATACTTCACCTTAACCTATGTATACATCTCATTATAGACAAATTTTGTAATAACAACAATTCAATTTGACTAACTATGAGATAATTAAGAGTATCATGCAACAGAAAATACAGACCACACAAATGCTTTTCAATCAAATGCTTCATTTTACAAATTTTCCAATTCTTAGTTTTCCTATTTTCACTATCCCTAGCCAATTGGTAATCTAGGATAGAATTTTCTTCAAATACCGGGGTGTTAGATTCCATTTCAGCTTCACCATGAGGTACTCCAACCTCATACATCACATGTTCATTCCCATCAAATTGAGTGAAGTCATTTTTTGCCAACTTCACCTCATTCTGAAATTTCTCATTAGAATCATCAAATTTGGATTTTTAACAAGGCATAACAGATTCATTAAACACAACATACTTGCTGTTAATGATCTTAAAACCAGGTTCTCCTAAAACCCACAACCTGTAACCACTAACCCCCTTAGGATAGCCTAGCATAACACATCTAGTATTCCTAGGCACTAACCTGCCCTCAGTTTGGTGAACATATGCTACACACCCAAACTCTTTGACATGTGTTAAATCCAAAGGCTTTCCTGTCAATAGTTCTTGAGGAGTCTTAAGCTCATCAAAACTATATGTAGATGTATTCATCAAATATGATGCCATGCATAAAGCCTCAGCCCAAAACCCCTTAGCTAGGCCTGAACTAACTAACATGCACCTAACCTTATCCATTAAGGTCTCACTCATTTTTTCCGCCACCCCACTTTGTTGAGGTGAGTACTTAATTGTCCTTTGTCTCATGATTCCCTTTTGCTTACAAAAGTTGTCAAATTCCGCGTTACAAAACTCTAGACCACTATCGGTTCTCAAAGTTTTTAACTTCTTATTTAATTGATTTTCAACAATTTTAAGCCAAGTCCGAAATTTGTGAAAAGTATCGGATTTAGCCTTTAAAGGGTAAACCCATACTTTTCTAGAGTAATCATCTACTAAGGAGAGAAAATATTTATTTCCACCAAAGGTGGGTTGGTCTTCATGACCCCATAAATCTGCATGGACATAGTCCAAAGGTCTCCTATTTGTAAGTGAACCCATCTCAAAACTCACCCCGTGAGACTTTCCCAACGAACAAGTCTCACCTAAGTTTAAAGGTTCAATAAGACCTTTACCAAGGAACTTTTGGTCACTTAAATGTCTCAAACATTCGTTTCCTATATGTCTCATTCTTTTGTACAATATTTCAGATTTATCATCAGTAACACTCAAGAGATTAGCTTCTTGTAAAGCAATAGCATTACCCATCAGGTAGTACAACCCATTTTTCTTAGGGCCTTTTATTATAACAAGGGAACCTCTCATGACTTTAAGCATATTATTTTGAAATTTGAATACATGTCCTTCATCCTCAAGGATTCCCAAAGATATAAGATTACTTTTAAGATTAGGGACATATCTAATATTTCTTAATTGTCTGACAATACATCATACATCTTGATGACTATGTCCCCAATACCACTTACAGTCTGAGAATTATTATCACCCATATAAACCTCACTAGGTTCAACTTCCCTATAGTTATAAAACCATGACGTAACGGGACACATATGGAATACACACCCTAAATCTAAAATCCAGTCTTGACTAATGTCTTCACAAGACACAGTCATAACATTCAAGCTGTCCAATTCATAATCAACAGCAGCATTGTTCAATCCCATATCATTTTGATCATTTTGCTTCCTTTTCCACTCATAGCCATCCCTCTTAAAGTGTCCTAACTCTCCACAGTCATAATACTTCATGTTACTTTTACCTTTGGATTTAGATCTCCCTTTCACTTTCCTTGCCTGAAAGTTATTTTCTCTCATTTCACAAACATACTCTCTTCCCTTGAGGCTCTATTTTGAATTTTAACCTCTAACTCTTGACCTTAATGCATCTATTACAATTGTCTGTGATAATTTGTCCCTCGAGTATTTTATTGCATTTCTCACATCCTTGTAAGAGTTGGGCAAAGAATTCAATAAGATGACAGTCAAATCCTCATCATCAAATTTCTTATCATTATGTGCGAGACTCTTAACTATTATACTAAAATCACTTAGATTCACTTCTAAGTCTTTTCCCGGGTCCATCCTAAAACTAAACAATTTCTCCAAAAGGTAAATCCTATTGGGCAATGTCTTAGTTAGGAATAAAGTATCAAGTGCAGTCCATAAATCCCTAGCATTCTTAGCTTCATCAACTTGTCTAATTATATGATCAGACAAATGCAAAATTATAGAACTATATGCAATCTCATTCATTTCTTCAATTTCAGCAGCTTTCACTTTTAATTCAACAGAAAATGTTTCAGGATCGTCCAGGGCTTTAGCAACCCTTTGTTGGACTAAAATAGCCCTCATTTTCTGCTTCCATATCGAGTAGTCACCATTTCCATTGAATTGTGACAATTCTACCCCTGAACCCATGCAGGATTCAGTAAAAGGGTGGGGAGAACTCGATGCCATTTGGTAATCTCGGATTCCCAAAAATGAGCAGAAAAAGTTTTGAAAAAACAATCAGGTTTTAAAGATCAGTCAAGAAACAGTTTCAGAATTAAATAGATGAAATGAAAAGACAGATTACCGTGAATTGTGTGTGCTGCAAGTATGTGTGATAATCAGCAATAACAAGTAATTCGTCAATTAAATGTTATGCCGTACAGGTATGTGTAATAATCAGCAGTAACTTGTAATTCGTCAATTAACAATTATGCAGTCCAAATTACAGCATATATATCAATACAGCATACAACAACAAATTCCAACTTGCATTAGAAAGTAAGAAACTAATATGAGATTTAAAATTTAATTCTAAATTTAAACGATCTCACCAAAACTGTTGAATAACAGTTTAATACTTCTATATTCAGTTTCTTATCAAGAAGCTACAGAAACCAGCAGGTCCACCCCAGGTGAAGCCAATAAGGGGATAACCTGAAACACTTAATAAAAAATATCAGTAGGCATTTTGTAAAGTGAATTCAATGTCAAATACTTTACCAAAACCAATCTGCGAAATCCTCCAATACGCACTCCGGAGATTTCACCAGATCCAATTTCAAGAACCTCACTATATGACCCAAGAAAAACTGTCTGCAATTAATCTTTCCTAAATTGCAGATTACTTGAAAAATTTATTTCCAACCAATGATGATTTTAATCGACAAAAGATTTTTCAGAAACCAAAAAATACACAGGAACCCTAACCCGAAGGCTCTGATACCAGTTGTTGGGAATAATCGTCCCAAATCAGATTTTTGCCTAAGTGACTAAATATTTTCAGCAACTATAATGAACGAAAATGCTAAATCAAAAAGCTCGAAAATCACTCATCACAAACAGTAAATAATATGTGGAAATTAAAGAACAAGAACACCGAAACTTGGTGACCCAGTTCACCCAAATAAGGGCTAATCTGGGGGACTCAGAGGTAATCGAGCCCGTCACTAGCAACAAACCACACAAGAGAGAGTTTACAGAGTTCCAGTAGACCAATCAGATTGCACCCCACTAAGTCACGATCATGGATTCACAAGAATCTCCCTAGTGACAACTGCTAACCTAGCCAATGACCCAGACCAAGTACTAATATGTTCTTATATTTACCCTGACTGAATAATACTACATAGATAAAAGCCAGTCAGAAACTGTAACGTGAAACACGCGACAACAACAAGCCGCCAAGAACAGTAGAACAACCAGCCACAAAGACCGACAAGAAAGGTCAAGAAACCGCCACATACGGTCGGTGAAATTCCGGCTAACACCAAGGTAACATCCGATTTTCTAAACCGGTAACAATAGCATGAATCTACACTAGAGATCAACCCTCATCCAATACCGAAGATGGAGAGAAGAAAGCCAAGAGAATCGCCTCTCACTTGAGAGAATAATATGCCAAAACCGTAAGAGAAGTTTTATGCCAAAGTGTGAAGTGAAGGAGCCGTCCAAGTGAGATGATAAAAAGTGGATCTAGATCACAACCATTGATTTAAATCAATGGCTCACAATCAGTCATACAAAACCAAGATCCGAGTCAACTAATGGAAGCCAATTGCAGCCAGCTTAAGTGAATTAATTGGGCCGGACTCCAGCAACTTTTATAATGGGTTTTGTGGGCCACAATTTACAAAAACAAGGACTGCACTAGATGTACAGAATAAACATTTACAGAAGGTCTACGAAGAAGACACATTAAAGGGGTAGATGGTTTATTTTTACCAATATTTTAACTCACATGGGTCCCACCCCATATAAGTTATCTGTGAGAGTTCAGACAAGGGTTATTCTGTACACTTAGAATAATCCTGAAAACAATCAACAAAGAAGGAAGGACAAGAAAAATGTGAACAAATTTTTTTTTTCAAAAGTTAGATTGTGCTTTTAAATTTTGAATAATACATCTGTATAGTGATATAGTGTTTTTTTTTTAATAAAGAGGAACACTTGAAATTTTTGATGAAATGTGGTTCATGGGACATGTAATCCTCGAAAACAAAGAAAACATTTTCTTTATGGAGGGGATCTGTTTTTATTTTCTAGGCAATTCGCATATCCCAAAAACTCAACTTTATGAAAATGTAGAATATTTTCTAAGTTGAAAATTAAGTAAATCAAATATATTTAATTGACAATTTTCACACAAATAAATCCTGATAATAGCACATTTGTTACGTTTTTCATCCTTTAATATTTTCATTTATATGATTATTCGATACCGAAATGCACTAAATGTTTCTATATCTTGGTTTAGGTGACAAATGAGTGAAACAGGTGAAAAATGGAAGAAACAAGTGAAAATAGATCAAAATGGAAGAAACAAAAGTTCAAGGACCATATTGCAAATACCAAAAGAAAACTCGGAAGAAAAAATGAAGATATGAAGATTTGAGGGTGTTCGGCATCAATTGGATGAGGAAAGAAGTCGACGGGATGAAATATAGTCAAAACGTCATCACATATGCTGAAAAATTTTGCATCGATTTTCAGCCTCATATTTAGATCATTTTCACATGGTATACGATCGAATTAGAAGTCGACATCTGAATGAAAGTTGTAGCCCATCGAGTCAGATTTTCAACGCAATTTGAATCACCTCAATCGGATATCGAGAGAGAAAGATATGACTAAAACACTGAAAGCTGTCCGATGAAAAATTGGCAAAACCATGCGGTCGCATGGTTATAAATCCATGCGGCCGCATGGCTATTCCCTAGAGCTTCAAAGTTGAATTACTTTATTCCATGCGATCGCATGGATTTATACTATGCGGTCGCATAGGTATAAACCGGGCCAAAAATCTTTTATTTTCGGAAATCAACCAAATCAACTATGGAAAGTTTTTGGACGCGTTTTTCTCACCCTAAAGTCTACCAGAAGAGGGATTTCGACCATTCTTCATCTCCTAGACCTCTCAAACATCTCTTGACCTCAAGAACTCCATGGAAGGCTAATCTCTTTGGTGAAGCAAGGAAGGATCTCGATCGGGTTTGGGGATTTTAACACCTTTTCATTCATTTAACGTGCTCTTTATTGTCAAATAATTCTGGAATTTAGATTTCTTATTCTTATGGATATATTTTGAAGTTGGTTTATTTTATATTAGATTTTCATGGATTCAATCACGTTTTCTCCATTGAACAATTGAAGTATTTATTGAATTCCAATTTCAAATCCCTTATCGGTGTGATCCTTTACCATTATATGCTTGATGTATATGATTGTTTTTGGATCTAATTTCAATGGATTAATATGGAAATATGTTGTGGAAGAAATCTAGGTTTGGTATTATTGTGGAATTAAATTGATCTAGGGTTTCCTTTATAAATTGGTCTTGAAAATGATTTAATTCTTATTGGATTTTTCACAGAATTAGTCATGCTCTTTCTATTGTTTGATCGAATATTTATTAAATCATAATTTCAATTAAACTCAAGATTAGCGTGAGAATTTACTATAGGAGCCTAGAGTTTTGGTAAGATGCATGAATGACTAATGTTGATTGATCCAACCCGAGAGTGTGAATTCCAAAGTTTCACTACCTTAATCTATTGAATTTTAGTTCATAATTTTGAGACCAACTTGTTTGATCAACAACCGAAATTTCCTACAATTTAAAAGGATAGATTACCCATTTTGGAACCTTTGAATAATTTTCCATCTCCCTGTGGATACGACACCCAAAGCTACACTACAACACCGCGTAACACTTTGGGCGTAATCAAATTTTGGCGCCGTTGCCGGGGAGACGGTACAACAAATTGAAGGATCTTCTTCCAAAAGGGTGATTTTGTTCCCTTATTCATTTTCATTTTTTTTGTTTTTTTAGTGTATTTTCTCTCGTTATTATCTCTAGTTTTTCACATAGTTCCATTTTTTTTTTCTTCTTCTTTTGCTTGTGTTTATGAGCAGGGATCGAGGCGATATAGGAAGCTCTACCGACAGACTTCGTCCAGTGTTTGAATCTCTTCCTAACCCTATTTTTGACACTGCATCTATTGCCACGACCACCACATCACATAACACAATGTCTGATAGTGAGCATGATGCACCTTATAGAACTTTGCATGATTACGTACACCCCACACGCACATCTACACCATCATGTATCATGTTTCCACCTAATATGCCACGGGTAGACTTTAAACCAGGAATGATCTAACTTTTTCCCAATTTTCATGGACTTGAGAATGAGAACCCGTATGTGCATGTTAGGGAGTTTGAAGAGGTAGTAGCGACCTTTCACAATCAACATGGTACAATGGATGCAATTAGGCTTAAATTCTTCCCATTTTCTCTAAAGGAAATGGCGAAGAGTTGGTTGTATTCATTGAGACCACGTTTAATTGGAACTTGGGCTGAAATGACTCAGGCATTCTTTGGTAAATACTTCCCACATCATAAAACTAGTGCCTTGAAAAAGCAAATCAATTCCTTTGCCCAAAAGGATAGTGAAACCCTATACCAAGCGTGGGAAAGATACAAAGAGTTGCAAGCCCTTTGTCCCCACCATGGTTATGAGAGCTGGCGCATTGTGAGCTATTTCTATGAAGGGTTGACACCTAGGGAGCGCCAGTTTGTAGAGATGATGTGTAATGGTGAGTTCCTACAGAAAGATCCAGATGAGACCATAGGATATTTAGATGACTTAGCTGAAAAAGCCCATACTTGGACTGGACCTAGTGCTGCTGAGAGTACTAATAGGTCACGACCCACAAATAACCCCCCTAGCACAGGTATTTATCATCTTAGGGAGGAGGATAGCCTTAGGGCAAAGGTAGAAGCCCTAACTAAAGAACTTGAAGCCTTACGTGCGAGAGACTCGAAATCTGTAAGCGTTGAGTCTAGTGGAAATTGTTTTGTGTGTGGAGGAAGCGAACACCCAGCGCAAGAGTGTGCCACTTACGCTGAGATGAGAGGAGTGTATGAGGAACACTGTAATGCTTTAGGCATGTACCAAAAGCCATACTCCCCCTTTTCTGAAACCTACAATAAAGGGTGGCGAAATCATCCCAATTTCAGCTGGAAGTCTGACAACCATCAACCTACAACCTCTAGGAACTCTTCGGAAGACACCTTATATGCTTTTATAGAAGCTCAGGGTAAAACCAATCAAAAGTTTGAAATCATGATCAATCAGGTTGTTGAGGATAACAAGGAAATGAAAAGCCACACGTCCAAATTGACCAATGCCCTAACTGTAAACCTCAGCCAAACCCTAAGGGACAACACATGGCTCAGACCTCAGGTTCAGAAGGGAATAACTTTAAGAAAGTCAATGCCATCACCACTAGATCTGGCAAATTTATAGAACCAATCATCAAGCCTAGGGAGTTTGGGGAAAAGGAAAAAAATTCTAGAAATTCTGAGGAGAGTGCCCCTAGTGAGGAGGTAGTAGAAATTCCTACTAGAGTACCTTTCCCTCAAGCTCTAAAGTCCACCTTGAAATCTGCTAGCCATCATAGCGAGATCCTAGAGCACCTAAAGCAAGTAAAGATCAATCTGCCTTTTTTGCATGTGATTTCACAGGTTCCTGCTTATGCTAAAGTCCTTAAGGATTTATGCACTGTCAAAAGAAAACATCATGTCAAGAAAACCGCTTTCTTAACTGAGCACGTGAGTGCCGTGATCGAGTAGAGGACCCCACCAAAGTATAAGGATCCCGATTGTCCTACTGTCTCTGTATCATTGGGAACCATGAGATTGGACAAGCCCTTCTTGATCTAGGGGCTAGTGTTAATCTCATGCCTTATGAAATTTACTCGTAGTTAGGATTAGGTGAGATGAAGCCTACCTCTGTTGTCCCACAATTAGCTGATAGGTCCACTATTAAACCTAGGGGAGTAATTGAAGATGTCTTAGTTCAAATTGATAAATTTTACTACCCCGTTGATTTCTTGGTCGTGGATGTAAAAGCTAATGTGAGCGTTGCTTCTAAAATTCCTATCATTCTTGGTAGACCATTCCTTGCTACTGCTAATGCTTTGATTAATTGTAGAAATGATCTCATAAAATTATCCTTTGAGAATATGACTCTAGAAGTCAATATTTTTCATATCACCAGACAGCCAGAGGAAGATGATGAGTGTCAACAAACTCACATGATTGACACACTCACACAAGAAGTAGCCGATAATATGTTCCTTGGACTAGCACAGGAATTTTCAGAACCAGATGGTTTGGACATCGTGCAGAGGATAGATCACGAGACAGGTAATAGTCCTTATTTTACATCACCAGTTTCTAACAAGAGGACTCTACCTTCTATGTTGCAGGCCCCCACTACAAATTTCAAGCCCTCTCCTAGTGACCCCACACATGTATTAGATGGAGGTAGAGGAGCTGCACCGATGGTTATGGGCAATGAGTTTAATGCACTGCAAGGAAACTTGGGATCGCCCTGGCTAGATGCGGGCTAAAAATGGGAACATTGGATCAAGCCAACGATGATAAACAAAGGCGCTGCTTGGGAGGCAATCCAAGAGAAGTTCGTTCATTTCTTTTATTTTTATTTTTGCATTCATATTTTAGTTATTTTTGTTCTTTTTCTTGCATTACCATCCCATTGAGAACTTTCAGGTTCACCTTTCTTCGTGCTTATGTTGACTCACATCCACCTCCATATGATATCTTTCCTTCCCTATTTCGTATTCATGTTTATGCACTCAGGACAATGCAATATTTAGTTGGGGGAGAGTTACTTTGGATTCTACCATGATTATCATGTACCCTTGTTGAATTTGTCATGATTGGTTTAATTTTTTTTTTCTCTTAAGTCTCTGATTTGCTGCATGTTGTGCCCTTGAATGACAAAATATGCCACTAGGAGTTAATTTTGTTATGAAAGTCTAGATGTCAAGACACTTGCTGAATTATTTTTATGCACACAAGCCTTGTGGTAAGATGGTTGTTTAACACATGTAGCTAGAGAAGTCTCTAGTTGAAATTTTCATGTGAGAGAATTGGTGAGTATTAAGAGTTACAATACACTAAAAATGTGATGAGCATGCATTGATTTTGTGAACTGAAAACTTCTTTTGAGCATAACATTACATGGTCCGTGGTAAGATGATGGATTATACTTGGGAAATGAAAACAGTCAACTTAGGATACTTTTCAAACTAATCTGCAGCCCTCTAGTTGCCACTTTGAGCCAATACACATATATAGCATTTTCTTTGATGCAACTATGTTATTCCATACCTTTACACATTGGAATACAACGTAAACATCCTTCCACTTTTATACTTCCAAGTGTATAGTAGGTAATGAAACTTCATTCGAGAAGAAAAGTATTGAGCAAAATGATAAGAGTTGATGGGTGCTTGTATAAATCAGTAAAAAAAAAACGAAAAAAAAGAAAACAAAAAGTGATGAAAATTGAGGACTGATTTGTTGATGAGAATGTTGAGAAATGTATTGGTTAAACGATGAAATCTATTGAAATGCATAATGAAATACCTGACTATGTGCTTGGAAGTTTTGATTCATTAAGCCTTTCATTTCGTATATCCCAACCTAAACCTCATTACAACCTTATACATTTACTGTTTTGATTCCAAGTGGGTTTGTGGTAAGAAGTTGATGAACTCTCATTTGACAGTATGCCTATCATAAGATCAATGTTTGCTCGTTGCCTGTTCATGAATATTTAATCCTCCATATTTGAGCGTATCTTATTCTTAGCTCCATAGAGAGAAATCCCGTACTAAACACTTTGATACCCGTGAGTTATGGAGCTGAATCTTTAACTCGAGATATACTTGATGTTGCATGTGTTAGGGTTAGCGGTAAGATGGTTATGGCTTGACACACACTTACACATTTGACATGTGTTTTTGACATTTTGGTGATCATGACACTATTGATTTCTTTGTGGTGTTGAGTTTGAAAAGAGCATGCATTGTGGTAACTTAGAACTTGATAATTTGACTTGCGACGTTGACTAGTCTTTGATTGTTTCGTTTTGCATTAAATTGCTAGGGACTAGCAATAAACAAGTTAGGGGGTGTGACAATAGCACATTTGTTACGTTTTTCATCCTTTAATATTTTCATTTATATGATTATTCGACACCAAAATGCACTAAATGTTTCTATATCTTGGTTTAGGTGACAAATGGGTGAAACAGGTGAAAAATGGAAGAAACAAAAGTTCAAGGACCAAATTGCAAATACCAAAAGATAACTCGGAAGGAAAAATGAAGATATGAAGATTTGAGGGTGTTCGGCATCAATTGGATGAGAAAAGAAGTCGACGGGATGAAATATAGTCAAAACGTCATCACATATGCTGAAAAGTTTTGCATCGATTTTCAGCCTCATATTTAGATCATTTTCACATGGTATAAGATCGAATTGGAAGTCAACATCTGAATGAAAGTTGTAGCCCATCGAGTTATATTTTCAACGCACTTTGAATCACCTCAATCAGATATCGAGAGAGAAAGATATGACTAAAACACTGAAGGCTGTCCGATGAAAAATTGGCAAAACCATGCGGTCGCATGGTTATAAATCCATGCGGCCGCATGGATATTCCCGAGAGCTTCAGGGTTGAATTACTTTGTTCCATGCTACCGCATGGATTTATACCATGCGGTCGCATAGGTATAAACCGGGCCAAAAATCTTTTATTTTCGGAAATCAACCAAATCAACTATGGAAAGTTTTTGGACGCGTTTTTCTCACCCTAAAGTCGACCAGAAGAGGGATTTCGACCATTCTTCATCTCCTAGACCTCTCAAACATCTCTTGGCCTCAAGAACTCCATGGAAGGCTAATCTCTTTGGTGAAGCAAGGAAGGATCTCGATCGGGTTTGGGGATTTTAACACATTTTCATTCATTTAACGTGCTCTTTATTGTCAAATAATTTTGGAATTTAGATTTCTTATTCTTATGGATATATTTTGAAGTTGGTTTATTTTATATTAGATTTTCATGGATTCAATCACGTTTTCTCCATTGAACAATTGAAGTATTTATTGAATTCCAATTTCAAATCCCTTATCGGTGTGATCCTTTACCATTATATGCTTGATGTATATGATTGTTTTTGGATCTAATTTCAATGGATTAATGTGAAAATATGTTGTGGAAGAAATCTAGGTTTGGTATTATTGTGGAATTAAATTGATCTAGGGTTTCCTTTATAAATTGGTCTTGAAAATAGTTTAATTCTTATTGGATTTTTCATAGAATTAGTCATGCTTTTTCTATTGTTTGATCGAATATTTATTAAATCATAATTTCAATTAAACTCAAGATTAGCGTGAGAATTTACTATAGGAGCCTAGACTTTTGGTAAGATGCATGAATGACTAATGTTGATTGATCCAACTCGAGAGAGTGAATTCCAAAGTTTCACTACCTTAATCTATTGAATTTTAGTTCATAATTTTGAGACCAACTTGTTTGATCAACAACCGAACTTTCCTACAATTTAAAAGGATAGATCACCCATTTTGGAACCTTTGATTAATTTTTCATCTCCCTGTGGATACAACACCCCAAAGCTACACTACAACACCACGTAACACTTTGGGCGTAATTAAATCCTAAGTAATTCAATTATCTAAAATTTATTTTATTTTCATATAAATTCCATACTTGCAATCAAACTCACCCTAAGTAGAAAAATAGAATAAGAAGCAAGATTGGACACTTTAATAGATGTTGAAGGACAGATAAAAACTTTTAAACAAAATAAATTAAATTTATTAAAACAAATAGATGTGTATAGGAAAAGAAATATTTATAGCAAATCTTTAACATATTAACATTATGGATAAAGACAAGTTTCATGTACACACGAAGACCAACAACTTACCTTTAGATCTAATAGGAAAATAACCATATAAAGAAATTGTTAATAAAATTCTTCAACAAATCCATTTAAGATTAATAATAGCAGGAGTAAAAGGACTACATAAAGAAAATCTAGAAGCTAAAGTATTAATGTTTATATGGCAGCAAATTCACGGGCATAGAAAAAGAATTATTAGGAAATATAGAATTAGATGTCAATAATAAAAGAGGAATATTATATTTTACACCATATTACTTAGTTAAACAAAACCTTTTATAAAAGACTAGTCTTTGAACGGGCTGGATTTTTTTCAAGGTAATGTTAGTGTGTTAAATATGTCGAATTCTTGTCAATTACATACGCAACTCAATATTCGCTATAGCTACACTGTGATGATTTTTTTTTTTAATATGCAAAGAGATTTGCTAAGTTGTATTATTCTAGAACATAAGAAATCACATATACATGTTGAATAAGGACAATTAAGTTACTGGAAGAAGAAGATGAATAATACAACTTTTGTCTAATTTGTGCAGGTATTTAAAATACAAATGGAGTTTGTTGTGGTGGTGTTGATAAAATCATCGACAACTTTAACTGTAGTCTCACTATAGTACTTTGAGATTCCATCTGCAAGGAAGTAGTTATCATCGAGGGCTTCGTTTACTAAAAATCATATGATATCAAAATATCATCAATTCTATTGTCCAAACTGCATATTGAGTAATGAACATAGTGAAAGTACCTTTTAATGGTGTCTGTGAAGACTTCCAGCTCACATAAAGAACCTTCCGTGTCATAGAAGTGATCAACAACGTGACAATTATCCCAATTTTTGCCACTATCAATTGAACAATGGAATCAAGAGGCAGGGAACCTTTCGCTGCAACATGTTTTCATATCTAATTATCATCTCACCAAAGTCTTAGCTCTTATTAGAAAGAGTTGACTAAAGTCACTCTACACAAATGAGAAAAATAATATTCAGAGTTCATTTTAGAGCTACCATTAACGAAAGGTTACAATATCATAGTTTATTATCTAGCAGAGCAATACTCTAACAATTACTAATATGTTGATTCACGTTTGACTTTCACAATATGGAAAACAAGAATAGTACTTTGTAGACAGTAAAGCTACAAATTGCATCATTTTAAAGCAAATGTTCAAAAAATTATACCCATTTACAATTAGAGTGTAAAATAATTCTAAATGAACCCAGATGGAAAACAATCGAGGAAGCTATAAGCCATATTTCATTTATTACAATGCCACAATCTATCATCATGACATTAAGTTAAGCATAGTATTTTATAAATTATTGATCTAAACCACTCGCATATGACTTTCACAATATGGGAAGCAATAATAGTACCTTTCATAAAAAAAGGTTGAATCCCAACCTTGAGGGTCCCACATCACCCCTGCTCTGGAGCATTGTAAGTGAGGTAAATCGCAGGTTATGCCTCCAAAGGTACAGGATGGAAGACTGCTTGTACACTTGCACTTACCCAAGAGCCAAATCCATATTTCAGGATTCGAACCCTTGACGCGGCAACTTCAAGCAAAGCTGAATTTCTCCATCCTCCCCTTTTACCACTTGGAGATATGTCATGGGAGGCATAGTACCTTTCATATCTTATACTACAAATAATAAAACCCCTAGAAAATAGCTTTAGATTTTGTGAAACTTACCGTTAGAGAAAATAGGAGATTGGCCACTGAGTTGCTCTAAGACCTGAAAACACAAAAAACAAAATACATAAAAGCGAGTGCAACTTTGAAAGTACACAATCAAATGAAAATTGTATCAGGGATGAAATTACACCTTATCGGCTCTGGTAAGACAATCTCTGCTCTAACAGACGGAAATGTTGAGGACAAACTTCTGTACTTTAAACTCTCTCATTGGGTTTGGCAGCTGAAAATGTTGAGGACAAGCTTCTGTACTTTAATCTCTCTCATTGGGTTCGGCAGCTGAAAATGTTGAGAACAAGCTTCTGTACTTTAATCTCTCTCATTGGGTTCGACAGCCTCTTCTCTGATGCCTGTTTCACTCATTTATACAGAGAAAAAAACCACAGAATGTAGAAAAGACAACAGAAAAATCAATTCTAACAGGTGTATTCTTATGTAAATCGTTCTTGTTGGATTTTTTGATACCCAATAATCTGGGCGATGATGTAAAATCGATGTTGAATAAATTAAATATCAACACCCAAGATTGATGACCCGACCCAATACTATTTGGGGCCATTGGAAGTAGCCTAATTAATTAGAATTGCTCATGACCCGATTCTCACTCATTGGATGACTTAATATGTTAGGCCCACTTAGCGTATGATGTTGGGCTTGGCCCATTACTGTGACCTAACCTATTTTATATATGCTATCTCTTTTGACTTCTTTCATTCACGTGTTTTTCTTTGGTGTTTGAGAGAGGAGAGAAACAAGCTGCTTCCTTGCTTTGTGCTTCCATCTTGTAGTGTCTTCTTCCTTCTTCTTCTCATTCTCACTGAGCCTTTGTGGCTAAAAAACAACGTCACTTTTGTGTCCTAAGTGGGTACAATTGAAGCAATCTAAGTGGGTAAATAGTTGAAGGTACTGGGTCTCGATTATTGGGTGTTTTGGTAAGGTTGCTAAGCCCGAAATTCACATTGAAAAGAAGATTAATTTCTATAATTGGTATCAAAGTGAGGTTAGGGTGGATTTGAGGGCAAAAATTGACCAAAAACAAACCCAGAATCGCAGCAGAAACAGAGACAGAAATCTGCTGAGAATTTTTTTTTTCGAAAATTGGATCTTCAAACAAGATTTCCGGCCAAACCAAAAGGATTTTGGAGAAACGGAGACCGAATTTGGAACGTTCAGGTGGAGGAGTGCCTGGGTGATCGACCCGTCTAATTTTCAGCTGGCGCGTCTCTTCTTCGGCGAGGCACGTGTTGGCGTGTGGGCACGATTTTCGAGGAGGTGCATTCAGACAGATTGTTCCTAACATGATTTCTAACGTTTCTATATTTTTAGTTTTTCATTTTAGGTACTGCAGCAAAAGTTGAACGATTTTGCCCTTGGTGGGTCACCAGTCGGAACTGCTGTATATTTGCTGAATCTTTAGGGCGAATAGTGGTGGCCCTAAAACAGCAGATTCACATTTCTCATAATTTACGGACTCAGATAGGTCCGTTCTGATAAATTGGCTTATCCCGTTAATTTCAGCATTAGCACGTCATCGTGTGGGGTGACAATATGATTGTGGTTACCGTGAAGGGGTAGCATAAAATCACAGCAGAAACAGTGACAGAAATTTGCCGAGATATTTGTGCAAAAATCGAACCTGCAAACGCGATTTTCGGCCAAACCAGAAGGATTTTGGAGAAACGGAGACCGAAATTGGAACGTGCAGGTGGATGAGTACTTGGGTGACCGACGCGTCTAATTTTCGACGGCGGCACGTCTCTTCTCCGACAAGGTACATGTGGGCGCGTAGGCACGATTTTCGAGGGGGTGTCTTCAGGCAGATTGTTCCTAACGTGATTTCTAACGTTTCTATATTTTTAGTTTTTCATTTCAGGTACTGCAGCAAAAGTTGGATGATTTTGCCCTTGGTGGGTCACCAGTCGGAACTGCTGTATATTTGCTGAATATTTAGGACGAATAGTGGTGGCCCTAAAACAGCAAATTCACATCTTTCATAATTTACGGACTCAGATAGGTCCGCTCTAGTAAATTGGCTTATCCCGTTAATTTTAGCATTTGTGTTTTGTTTGCTTGTAGGTTTATTGGGAATCAAGGTGGAGATTGTTAAATTTTTTGATACCCAATAATCCGTGCGATGATGTAAAACCGATGTTGAATAAATTAAATATCAACACCTAAGATTGATAACCCGACCCAATACTATTTGGGGCCATTGGAAGTAGCATAATTAATTAGAGTTGCTCATGACCCGATTCTCACTTATTGGATGACTTAATATGTTAGGCCCACTTAGCGTATGATGTTGGGCTTGGCCCATTACTGTGACCTAACCTATCTTATATATGCTATCTCTTTTAGTTTCTTTCATTCACGTGTTTTTCTTTGGTGTTTGAGAGAGGAGAGAAACCAGCTGCTTCTTTGCTTTGTGCTTCCATCTTGTAGTGTATTCTTCCTTCTTCTTCTTCTCATTCTCACTGAGCCTTTGTGGCTGAAAAACACTGTCACGTTTATGTCCTAAGTGGGTACAATTGAAACAACCTAAGTGGGTAAATAGTTGAAGGTATTGGGTCTCGATTCTTGGATGTTTTGGTAAGGTTGCTGAGCCCGAAATCTACATTGAAAAAGAGATTAATTTCTACAGTTCTTGAAGAACTTTATATAGTAAAATGCACCACAATTCAAGAATTCAACCTATATGCTATTGAGTTTTATTTATTTATTATTTTTTTCCAAATCATATATGAACAATGTATTCATACACAGAATAATTCTTCAAAAGAGAGAATCTATCTACAGGATCTCTTCTGACCACCTAAAGCTCATAAGCATTGATTTGTACTCAATTCAACATCTATTAAAAGACTTATAATAATGTTTTAGACAAAAATTCTGCGACTCATATTATTAAAGAAAAAAAAGTTATATCGCCCATCTTAAAAAAATATTTGCTTTTAATAATTACACGTAACTAATTTGCATTCAAAGTTACAAATGTGTCACATAAGCATAAGGTCAAATATGAGTATGTCAAGAAAGCACATTGTAGTCAAATAACAAAATCAATCTTGTCTTGACGTTTTTTAGGAAGGAAGTTACATATTACATAAATATTCTAAATAAAGACAAAGGGCATAGTACCTGGCCTCTCTTGCAACTTTAACGATGTTAGAATTATGGGTGTTTAATCTACCACAATACACACCATTACATCAAACATCAATGCAAAAACCAAGAACATGAAACTGAAAATGGAAGCTTCAACAATGGCAGAAAATGGCCAGCTCCTTCCTCTTTGTTAATGGTCGATTTGTAGGCTCAGGAATAGCTTCCATGCAATGCAAATCACCCCACCAAGAGATAGCTAGAAGAACCGGCAAAGAACCCTCCAAAATCGATCCTAAACTCTCAAGAAACACCACCTCTACTTAGCCCTATTTCATGCCTAAGATACCAAGGTATTCTATCACCAAAGCTCACCTCAAACTCACCTCTTCACTCAATGAACCAGGTAGAAAACGAGAGAGTGACTTAGAGAAGAAAGGAGAGAGTTGTAGAAGAAGGTATGGGTCCATTTTCTTGCCTTACCACAGCCCACGTGAGAGAGAGATAGTTGGTAGGTTTTATATTCAAATTGTATAGGATTGTAAAGCTTCTTCAACAAGATAGATAAAATATCTATCAACCAATCTCCACCATCTATTTTGATCCAAGGGCACACAGTAAACATGAGGTTAAGAGAACCATTTATATATTCTCACATTCTTCACCTTAGTTCTCATAACACACTCTCTTGGTTGCGAATTTGCACATGGAAGAACTGTTCATCATCATCGCCCACTACCTGCAAGAAAAATTAACCCGTATCAATATGTAACAAAGATAAGCATAATTTAAATTTACCTACAGGTAAAATTTTAGTTTCCACATCAGAGGGATTCCAATCAGTGTGAATCTTAACAAGTTTAACTTTATTTTGAGACAATTTCTCACGAATAAAATGATATTTTACCTCAATATGTTTAGATCTTTCATGATAAACAGGATTTTTACAAAGCAATAAAGCACTTTGACTATCAGTAAACATAACAGGTATATTATGCATGAAGTTCAATTCTTTTAAGATTCCTTTCAACCAGATACATTCCATAACCGCCTCGGTTATGGAAACATACTCTGCCTCAGTACTTGACAAAGTAACTAAAGGCTGCAACTGTGACTTCCAAGTTATGCAATTATCACCTAGGGTAAAGAAGTATGCCGTAGTTGATTTCCTACTGTCTTTATCACCAGCAAAGTCAGCATCAACATAACCTTTCAAAGTTAACTTCTCAGATCTTTTTTCATACACTAAGCCCAGATTTAAAGTTCCAACCAAATACCTCAATAGCCATTTCAAACCAGCCCAATGCGGCTTACCAGGATTGGACATAAATCTACTTAGGAGACTGATGGAAAAAGCAAGATCAGGTCTAGTAGTAATCATTGAAAACATGACAGAACCTATAGCATTAACATACGGCACATTTTCCATATCTTTTAATTCAGACTCAGATTTAGGCGAATGAGCATGTGATAAATTCATATGACTGGCAAGAGGCACATTCACAATTTTACTGTCTTTCATACCAAATTTTGTCACAACTTTGTTCAAGTAAGCTTCCTATGAAATAGTTAACATATTCTTCGCCACGTCCCTTGTTATCACCATCCCTAGAATCTTTCTAGCATTCCCTAAATCTTTCATGTCAAATTCAGATTTCAAAAGATCTTTCAGTTTATTAATTTGAGATTTGCTAGGTCCAGCTAAAAGCATATCATCCACATAAAGCAGCAAGTAAACCTCACAACAGCTCTTTATGTCATTAAAATACAAGCAAACATCAAATTCACTTCTCTTAAACCCTATTTTCAGCACATAAGCATCAAATCTCTTGTACCATTGTCTTGGGCTCTGTTTCAACCCGTACAAAGATTTCTCTAACTTGCACACATAATCAAATTTTCCTTTAGCCACAAAACCTTGTGGTTGGCTCATGAAGATATCCTCTTCCAATTCCCCATGTAAAAAAGCAGTCTTTACATCGAGTTGTTTAAGTTCCCAATTGAATTGAACCACAAGAGCCAACATCAATCTAATTGTCTTGTACTTAATCACGGGTGAAAATATTTCATTATAATCCACAACCTCCCTTTGAGTATAACCCTTAGCCACTAACCTCGCCTTAAACCTCACCGGATCAGTAGGGCTCAAACCCTCCTTTAACTTGTAAATCCACTTACAAGGAACCAATTTCTGATCTTTAGATTTTTTAATGAGTTTCCAGGTTCTGTTATCACTCAAAGATTTCATTTCCTCCTGCATAGCTTTTAACCAACTTTCAGAATATTTTCCATTCACAGTTTCTTCAAAACTATCAGGTTCTATTTGTTCAAGGGCTTCACCTGAAACTAAGGCAAAATTAGTCATGTTTAGGGATTCATATCTAGGATTTGGCCTGATCTGCCTCCTCCCCCTATTCCTAGTAAGCTGATAATCTTGATTAGGTGGCTGATCATTAAAATGTTCAACTTCAACTGGTTCAATGGTTTCTTGAAGTTCAGTCACCCCTTCAGGTTCAAGTTCAGTTTCATTTTCAGCCTCATCTTCATTTTCAGGTTTTTGATGTATAGGGTCATTAACCTCATTCCCAGGTGTAGGTGAATCAAGCTTAGTCAGCTTCACCTCAGTCTGAATACTCTTCTCAGTTTCAGATTTGTTAGTTTCATCAGTTTTCTGTTTTAGGCATGGCATCTCAGATTCATTAAAGACTACATTTCTGCTGTTAATAATCTTAATGCCTTGAACCCCTACAACCCACAACCTATAGCCCTTCACACCCTCGGGATACCCTAACATCACACACTTGACCGTCCCCAGCTCAAGTTTTCCTTCAGATTGGTGTGCAAATGTAGCACATCCAAACACCCTCAAGTGTTCTAGATTTTGAGGCTCTTCCGTCCACAACTCCTGTGGGGTTTTAAACCCTATACTGCTGGACGGAGACCTATTAATCAAATAAGCTGTAGTACTTGCAGCTTCAGCCCAAAAGCCTTTCGCAATGCCAGAGCTAATCAACATACACCTAACTTTGTTCATTATGGTCCTGTTCATTCTCTCAACGACCCCATTCTGTTCAGGTGTGTATTTAACAGTTCTGTGTCTTGTTATGCCTTTCTGCTTACAGAAGTTGTCAAATTCAAAATTGCAGAATTCAAGCCCATTATCAGTTCTCAAAGTTTTAAGCTTCTTATCTAGCTTATTTTTCACAGACTTCAACCAAATTCTGAATTTTTCAAAGGTTTCCGACTTAGCCTTCAAAGGGTAAATCCAAACCTTTCTTGAATAAGCATCCACTAAGGACAAAAAGTACTTGCTTCCACCAAATGTGGAGTGCTTCTCTGGGCCCCATAGATCAGCATGGACATAGTCCAATGGTCTGCTGGTCCTATGAGAGCTAGCTTCAAAGCTCACCTTATGGGACTTACCCAATACACATGTTTCACAAAATTTCATAGCTTCGATATCATCTTTTCCAAGTAATTTCTGATTACTTAAAGATTTTAACCCTTTGAACCCAATATGACCCATTCTGTTATGCCAAATTTCAGTTTTGTCTTTACTCACAGTAAGAAGGCTAGAATCAAATGGTATTTCAGTTCTACCCTTCAGATAGTACAACATATTCCTTTTAGGTCCTTTCATAACTATGAGAGAACCCCTCATAATTTTCAAAATTTTGTTACCAGACTTAAAGGTATATCCCTCATCTTCAAGAGAACCTAAGGAAATGAGGTTCCTCTTTAAATTAGGAACATATCTAACATTTATGAGCTGCGTGACGGCCCCATCGTACATCCTGATGGCTATGTCACCAACTCCAACCACATTTTGAGAATTATTGTCCCCCATGTAGACCTTCTTAGATTCAGTCTCTTTATAGTTATAGAACCAAGACCTCTCAGGGCACATATGAAAAGTGCACCCTGTCTAAGATCCAATTTTTATCAAATTCTTTCTCAGACACATTAAGGACATGCAAACTTTCAAATTCAGACACAATGGTAGCATTATCTTGATCAGTATTGTTTGGGTCTCTTTGTTTCCTTTTCCACTCAAAGCAGTCTTTCTTGAAATGTCCCAACTTTCCACAGTGATAACATTTCTTACTGCTCTTATCTTTAGATTTGGATCTCATTTTGGATTTCCCTCTCCCATTCTTGTTATGGAAGTTAAATTCTTTCTTTTCAGATATTCCCCTAACAAATAAGTTTTCTTCACGAGAATAAGTTCTATTGTCTCTTTTTATTCAAATTCTCTTGATTTTAAAGCATCCGTGACAATAGTTTGAGTGAGAGTGTCCCTACCATATCTTATGGCATTTTTCATTTCTCTATAAGATTCGGGCAAAGAGTTTAGCAATATGACAGCTAAATCCTCATTGGCAAATTTTTTATCATTATGAGCCAGACTCTTAACAATTATGCTAAAGTCACTCAAATTTTCCTCGACATCCTTTCCGGGATCCATCTTAAAACAAAACAGCTTTTCCAACAGATATATCTTGTTAGGTAAAGTTTTAGTCAAGAATAAGGCATCTAGTTCAGTCTACAAAGTTCTAACAGTTTTGACATTATCAACTTGTCTTACAATGTTATCAGATAAATGCAAAATTATAGAACTGTAAGCAATTTCATTCATGTCTTCAATTTCATGTGGTTTAGCCTTTAACTCATTAGAAAATGTAGCAGGATCATCAAGAGCTTTAGCAACTCTCTGTTGGACCAAAATAGCCCTCATTTTCTGTTTTCAAATCAAGTAATCCCCATTTCCATCGAATTGCGATAATTCGACCCTCGAACCCATTACAGATTCTGTAAAAGAGTGGTCTATACTCGTGGACATAACAGAAAATGTTTTGAAAAAATCTTTTCAATATGATCAAATAAAATACAAATGCAAAGTTAAAAAGCCAACGTTCAGGAATGAAGCACAACGATGAAACATGTATAATGCAATTAAATATGCTTTCAGATCACGAATTAATCACAAGAATTCAATCAACGGAATTCACAAATAAGCAACCAAGCAATGATGCATAAACCGATAAAAAATACCAAACCTATCCTAACGGAGAGTTTAGAATAATCTTACCAAACTACTATTGAAAAACAGTAAATATACCAAAGTTTCACAACCGAACCGCCGAAGACGTCAAGCCAGGGGCAAAATCGTCCAACTTTTTTTTTATAACCTGAAACACAAAACTAAACATATCAATACGTTTAGGACATCAAAATAAGTATTCTGCTTGAAGGGACCGTCGTCGGAAAAGCGCCCACGCGCCGTCGTTGGAAAATGGGTCCGCCGCAGGATTTTCACGCACCACCTAGGAATGTTCTCCTCGGTCCGCTGAGCACCCCGGTGGTCTCGAAATTTTCAAATTCCTTCTGGTTTGGCGGGAAATCGCGTTTGAAGTTTCAGTTTTTCAACAGATTTCGGGACTGCTTCTTCTCCAGTTTTCTGGTTCTTTTTCAGACGTTTTCTGATCGTTTTCTGGTCCGTTTTTGGCTTCAAAAACACCCCAACCAAGCTCTGATACCAGTTTGTTAGGATTATGGGTGTTTAATCTACCACAATACACACCATTATATCAAACATCAATGCAAAAACCAAGAACATGAAACTGAAAATGGAAGCTTCAACAATGGCAGAAAATGGCCAGCTCCTTCCTCTTTGTTAATGGTCGATTTGTAGGCTCAGGAACAGCTTCCATGCAATGCAAATCACCCCACCAAGAGATAGCTAGAAGAACCGGCAAAGAACCCTCCAAAACCGACCCTAAACTCTCAAGAAACACCACCTCTACTTAGCCCTATTTCATGCCTAAGATACCAAGGTATTCTATCACCAAAACTCACCTCAAATTCACCTCTTCACTCAATGAACCAGGTAGAAAACGAGAGAGTGACTTGGAGAAGAAAGGAGAGAGTTGTAGAAAAAGGTATGGGTCTTTTTTCTTGCCTTACCACAGCCCACGTGAGAGAGAGATAGTTGGTAGGTTTTATATTCAAATTGTATAGGATTGTAAAGCTTCTTCAACAAGATAGATAAAATATCTATCAACCAATCTCCACCATCTATTTTGATCCAAAGGCACACAATAAACATGAGGTTAAGAGAACCATTTATATATTCTCACAAACGAGATATTTATTGAACCAGATAATCAATAGTATAAATGAAATAATTTGCTTAGAAGCTTTCATGAAGGCTAGGTGGATTTTGCTGAAAGTTTAAAAATGTGTATGAATCTTAAATTTTTTTTGAAGAAAAGCATAATGCAAGCAGTGGCGGATCCAGCACCCGGCGAGATCACGCTGCCGCGCGTGCTGGATCCGCCGGGAAGATTTTTTTTGTTGGGAATAGATAAAATTTTTATATTATATAACTAATAATTCATTTTAAGTACAAGCAACCTTGGTAGCTTAGTTGGCTGCGCCTCAGTTTTGCAAACCGAATGTTCCTGGTTCGAAACCCAGCAATGACATTTTTTGAGTTTCAACATTATTTACCCAAATAGACAATATGTTATGAATTTTTAGAATATTTACCCAAAAGAATGCAAAGTGGTTTCGAACCCAAGACCTTCCTTAAATAATGTTGATAGACATACCATGATGACAAGCATTAATTTCTGAAATACAATGAAAAAAATTAATATATGTTCATGTTTCGGTTTTAATGCAAATAGAGAAATTTTGACCAATGATTTGTCCCTCTTTTTGATTTTTTTTTTCTCTAATGAATTGATTTGAAAGTTTGGCTAATTAATGAGGAATGAATTTATAAAAAAAAAATGGCTTTAGTGTCATAAGTCTTTCAACAAAACTTATTTAATTAAAAGAATATTTCACTTTTCGCCACAAAAAAATCAATTGCAAAAAAGTGAGATCACACAAGCATATAAATAATTTCAACTTTGTTAATATGATAATGCTTTTTTAATTGACTTTAATTGTAAACTGAAAATTGAAATTTTGTTAATATATATTACATGTTTGATTGAAAAATAAATTAGAACATTTTTCAAATTATAGAATAATTTTTTCATCCGAAATGAAAGTTGGTACCTAGTTCTAGTGGTGTATCTAGTTCTTCTATTTCTAGTTCGTACGATTTTTGAATATTATTTAATTAAATATTAATAAACAATATCGCTATCACGAGCGTTGATCGTCGACGGTAAGCGTTTAATGTTCGCAGTCCGCCCTAGCTGAACTCGAATCCTGGATTCGCCACTGAATGCAAGAGAAGGTTTTAGGTTAGTACCTTAGCTTATCGTGAGTAGCTTCAACCTCTAGTACTAGATGTATCTTTAATGAAATAGAATTGAGGAGTTAATAATGTGCGGGTGGTAGTTAAAATGAAATATGCATTTAAGAAGACTATTTTTTATTGATAATAAAATAAGTTTTATATATTAGTGGCAATCACTGCACAAGTAGTGTGATGTGTCACTTAGAATATTTACATTTGTATATAAAAAAAGATATCAAAATATTCAAAGCAACCTTTTCAACTAAAAAATGTAAATTCATGAAATAGTTATTTGAGTCTTAACTAAGGACTTAACATCAGTTTGCTGCAGATTTGCGGATTTGGTTGCTTTTTTTCAGGGCTGTAGAAGTGACACACTGTTGGACTACCTTTTATCAAAAGAGAAACTTGCATTTTTTCACTCGGGTTTTTTTTTTATTATTTATTTATTTATTTATTTATATAGTCAAGAACATTGGTTTGTTCATTTGATTTAGAGCCAGTCTTAATTTTTTCGTCTGGAATTTGGAAAAGAGCCCTCTTTGCATTTGGTGTAGTTACTTCCTTGGTGTTTGTGGAAACGTAGTTGTCTGTGATGTACATTTTGCTTTTGCCTTGTGGTTGTTTTATTTAAACTTTCATCCGTTGTGATTGAACTGTTGATATCACTGGTCGCAGAAGAAGAATCCAGTTCCATGATTGTATTTGAAGAATTGACATCAGTGACCAGGGCCGGCCCTGAGAATTTGGAGGTCCTAAACGACAAATTATTTTGATGCCCTATACTTTTTCTTTTACATGTGTAACAATATTAACAATTAGATGAGCTACCAATTAGCAAACCCATATGAGGGTAAAACTCATGACAATTAAATCAAGACCTCAAAGCTCCTTACCCCTTTTCTATTTGGAGCAGGAGCTCGTATGAATTTTGGAGAGGAGATTTCAGATTTGGGAATTCTGAATTCAAGAAGAAGACTTAGGTGTCGTTCTCTTTGGCGTTTTCAAGCCATTTTCTGTTTTTGATTTTTCAAAATGGTGAAAACGCGTTCCTTTCCCGTTTTCAAAAACGAATTTTCGAAAAAAAAAAATTTGTGAAAAAAATGGGAAACGGCAAAATCCCGTTTTGGCCATTTTCATTACAAAACTCCCAAAATGTTCAAAACGCGGAAAACGCCACAACTCAAGAGAATCACCCTTCTTTGCCTTCTCTCTTCTTTCTCTCTTGCTATCTCTGCCTTCTCTCTTCTCTTTAATTCAAACACTGCAACCGGTGATGAAGGAGATGATTCGGTGCTGGCGCCGACGTGGGAGGTGACTCTGCTGTGGTTTGGGCCCGTCTCTATCTTCTCTCTCTTCGATGCCGACTGTGGTTTGGAGGCGAAGTTCGCAGTAGCGCGAAGCTACAGTTCGACCTCTTTTCGATCTTTACTTTTGGGGGATTTTTGGTTTTTTCGATTTGGCGGCGATGGATGTTGGTGGTGGTGGTGGTGGTGGTGGTGGCGGGCAGGCAGGCAGGTGGTAGTGGTCTGTTTGTGGTGGTATGTTTGATGGTGGTGATGGTGGTGTTGATTTTGACAGTGGTTGATGGTTGGGTTGATTGGTGGTGGTGACAGTGGTTAATGGTTCATGGTGGTGGTTTGTGTTGATTTTGACAGTGGGGGAGCGGGGCGAATTGGTTGCTGGAGGAGGGATAGTAAAAGGAGTTGGTGGTAGTGAAGCTGGGGAAAATGGTGGTGGTTGAGTTGATTTTGGCAGTAGGGAAGGGGGCGAATTGGTGAGTTGGGGAAGATGGTGGTGGTTAGGTTGATTTTGGCAGTGGGGGAGGGGGGCGAATTGGTTGCTGGAGGAGGAATAGTAGGAGGAATTGGTGGTGGTGAAGCTGGGGGAGATGGTGGAGGCAATGACAGTGGTGGTTGTGTTGATTTTGGTTGGCAGTGGTGACTCACTGGTGGTGGGGATGGAATCGATGCCAAAAAGTAGCCATTTTCAAAATTTCAAAGGAAACGCATATTCCATTTTTATGTTTTGAAAAACAGTTTTTCAGAACGACAAAGAAAACGTATTTTCAACAATTTCAAAACAGACACTCAAAACACAAAATACAAAGTGAATTCAAAACACAAAACTAAAACACGAAGAGAATGACCCCTTACCCTTTGGTTGAATTGATCCCTTCAATACCTGCAAAAGACTTGGTCCCTTCAATACCTCCTTTGTATGAATTTTGGGGCCCTAGGCCCAAGCCACATTTTTTAGGCCTTAGGCCTTTGCCTAGGTGGCTTGGTCCCAGGGTCGGCCCTGTCAGTGACTGTTGTTGGAGAATTGAATATGAAGATTATTTCATATCGGTATTCAGGTGGATTTCATCTTTTTGGTGTCACTTTTAGGGAGAAGAGCTATTCTTCTTCATTCTCAGTTCTTATCACATCGCTCAATTGTGGATTCGGATCCTGCTATATGGAGATCGTACTTGAGTTTGATACGTTGATGTATGGGGAAAAACTGTTAAATAGTTTATTAGTACTTGGGGTTGACCTTTTCAAAATGGTTCATTATTTCAATACCATTAGCTTCCAATAACGTTTCTGCCATTTCGCTTAACATGCTTGCATCCAAACCTCCAGATCTGTCTTCAAGGTGCACAAAAACATTTGCTCTGTATAGAGAAGTTAATAAAATTACATACTATGTTTTGTTGAATGAAGTGTAGATTTTAATAAATAGTTGAAAATATGTTTAGAGGTGCATCTTATCTTAGTACTGCTTTAGCGTGTTCAGACTTGCAGAAATGAAAATAATGAATTTGTCCCAAATCTGCATTTGGATGTTTTCTTACAATTGCTATAGGACATGTACCAAAATCTTTGGTGCATTGCAATAATTTTCCATTGGGCTTTCACCCAATAATATTTTTTCTGTACATATTGTAGAGTTAGATGCGAAATATAGTAATAACAAAAATTGTAAGTGTTTTTGTAGTATTGATTATAGATAATATTGTGTGTAGTGTATATTTAATTAAGTGGGTGTGAAATTACTCTCAGGTAAACTCCTTGTAAATCAGCAATTGATGTGAATTTATTTTCATCTGGAGGTGAAGTTTTTTGTGGTGTTACTACAACGGATGGCTTACTTCAGGTAGCTTGTCAAGCTTTTCTTTATTTGTTTTAATCCTACAGTAAAGAAGGCAAACAATTAAGTACTGAATGTACTATTATTAGTAAATTTTATGAAGATGGAAAAGCCGAAGAAGTTTCTTAATCGTGTTTGATGACCATTCTTTGTAATCTGCGATTGCCAAAATTTTCGTATTAATGAAAAAAGCGTTGTTGACTTTAGTAGAAAATGTAACGCCTAAAAAAAAAAAAGAACATGTGAATTATGCGATTTGGTTTTTTTTTTTTTTTTTTTTTTTCCTTAGTTTGTAATATTATTGTAAAGGAAATGTTGTGTCTGTATTTTGTTTACCATTGCATGAAAAGATTTTCAGATTGGTTGCCCATATGATAGGTTCACTTGTAAGGTTTTCAATTATGGTAATGCATTCTCTTTCGACGAAGGTGTCACACAGTGTTAGCATCACAGTCTGAAAATGTTTATCTATCAATATAACATCTTGAAGACATGCTTGTGTGCTGAAGTGGATTTGGATAATCCTTTTTTGATGAACTTCTATAGCAATGCCAATAACACATGCAGCAAGTACAAAGAAATTGTGGTGGTGCGTATTTTGTACATGGTAAAGTTGAATGTGAAGAGAACAATTATGGAATATTAAATGGAACTATATTGGCTATAAGTTAGTGTATTTGTAACTATACTTATGTCTGCATTACTATCTATGTATCGTTCCAATTGGTTAAATGGGGTTAGCTCGTATCTTGAAAAGATGAAGTTAAGATTATCTGAAGTTTCTTTGTCTTCTTGTTATGTTCCAGATTTTATCTTGAAGTGAGCCTTCGAACTATTTTTGTTGTCTTTCACTGTTGCGTTCGACAGCATGTATGTTTTCCATAGTTTAAGTTCATCTGCAAGAGTTGTAATAATTGCATCATAGAGAATAGATGTGACTTTGTTACCCTATTGAAACATGAAACTGAAATAAAGATATATATATATATATATATATATATATATATATATATATACATATATATATATATATATATAGCAAAAGAAACATTCATAATGGTATTGTGAGCAGTTCTAGGTGGTTGTTTCCCTGCAACTGTGACTTTTGCGTACCAATTCTTCTCAGACGTGAAAATCCGTGGGCTAAGTTTATGAATTGCAGCCATTGTTGATATCTGTCAGTTACATTAAGAAAAGTTAGAGGATGAATACTTGTGGCTCTCAATGTTATATTGAAGTTGTAAATTTTTTTATGGACATTGCTAATAAGAAAATCTATTATGTAGTCTGAGTAGTAAACTTTTTTGAAGTTTTATGTTTCCTATAAGAATTTGGTACAACTTGTTCTTGATTAAAAGTTCACTAAAAAAAAGTAGTAATGTGAAAAAAAACTTAAAAGTAATGCGATAAAAGAGTTTTGAAAGTGTTGGTAGCTGTAACTGGGGACTGTGATATCTGTGATGTCTAGTTGAGGTTAGATGCTAAAGGAGTAAGTGTGGGTATCTATAGAACATGTAGGAGAGTATAATAGTAAAATAATTTCTTTTAATTTGCAACCATACACTTGGCTGTTTTTGTAGAGAGAAGGATTGGAGTGCTAATACATGTATCTAGCAATAAAATGTCTTCTATTGTGGAAGAAAAGATTCAGACGTATTGAGGCAATTATATTTATTCGTCAGTAAGCTTAATAAAAAAAGGTTTGTGAAGAAGGTTTATGTATTCAGTTGAAAAAGTCTTCCATGAAAAGTTGGTATTATCTTTTAATGTAGGATAAATCCATTTGTATAGAATTCACTACCAGAATCCTTACAGATACTCACATGGATGTGAGTCCCACCTGATTAAAATATTATTAAAAAAGTGGCCCCCACATTTTTGTCTCTCCCCTATAAGTGTTTTGTATTTGTAAATCTGGCCTGATTCTTTAATGTATACAAGTGTCAGTTGTAAAATATCTATCTTATTTTATATTATATTGTAACGTATAAAAGTTTTTCTAGTTGGCCCTCATATTCTCAACCAACAGTAAATGTAAATACGAAGGCCATAGGTCTAAAAAAAACAAACTAGCTTTCATTATATCTTCGTTTTTTCTTCTCGGTACCACCGGTAGAACTTGTCGAAAATCTCTTTCGAGAACGATCACTTTTCCACCAAAAGGCAAGTTACAATCAGTAATATCTTTAAGCATTATGTCTATAGCTTCAATAACACAATGATTTACCATAAGTGCTCCATCTCAAATTATTAACTTAAACATTTTCAACAATGTTCCTAAAGCTGATTGCTTGCTAACAGAGCAATTCACTTCACCAACTATTTTCAAAGGAATTTTAAATCTCGAATGAGTTGTGTAACCTCCAGGCAATAGAGATGCAGCTATTTCAGAGTACGTTGTTGCCAATAGAACGAAATTTTGACTTCTTACACTAGTAAGAAGTGCTTTGCAAAAAAATGTCTTGCCTATTTTCCCTGGATCTTCAATGAAGAAAGCACCACTTGATTCATCTTTTATTTTTTTCTATAATTATATCATATGCAAATCGTTGTTCTTTACTTAGTTTTTCTACACAAACAAGGCCCCCTTGAATATTGAAATTGATTGTTTCATCTGCAACCATATTTTGTCAATCTTTGAGCATCATCTATATTTACAAAGAATGAAACTATTCCGTAGTTGTTTATGTTTTTATCTAATGATTCTAATATAGAATTGATGTCTTCCAAAGCCTTTATTTCAAGAGCTTCAACAAGTAGATTTTGATGTACATAATCATCAATCATATAGGCTTTAAATTTACCCACAATAACTTTGGATGACTAGAGTTGCAAAGTGTAAGAAGTGTAGCAAAGAGACGTCTTAAAGAACTAGACATTTTGTAAATAATAGCTTCGAATAGACATTCTTAATAATGGTTCTCTCCACTTAACAAACCATGTAAATGTGTTGTTTCTCGATATGTAGTAACATTTACCCCATTTGAAGTTCTTAAACTATTAAATGACGTTGGCCCTTTAATATGATTAAGAAGAACACGGAGGAAATATCGTTCTCGTTCAGATGGATTGACACTGTTACAATTCGTCTTATAACAATGTGTTGTTTTCTGGGAGTCCAAATTTTCCCATTTGAATTCCACACATAATGTGTTGGGAAATCTCAATACAACAGTGTTTGAGCAAATTCATTTGCTTCATTCATCTGAAAAAATTCAGTCAACATTGTTCTTCTCGTAAACTCATTTCCAATAATATTAGATAATCATCTTTATTGTTGTATGTTGCTTACTGATGATCTTCAATATGAAGTTGTAAAGCCTAAACAGCATGATAAATTTCTAACAAATTGAAAGAAAAAAATTCTCCATATAGTTTCAGGTGGATATATCCATTTAGCTGATTGGTAAGCAGAAATTTTGTCAATTTCCTTGTCTGTTTCATTTTTGCTAACGAAAAAATTAATACGATCATGTCATTTATACATGTATTTATATAAGTAATTTACTGCTTTAATAGAAGAACATACTTTAACGTTAATATGACAATCAAATTTTGTAAGGATTGGATAGTACAATCCATCGATTATTTAACATTTGGCCTCTAACTTAATACAAATGCCACTAATACAATGCCTACACAATGAGTACGAATTATCACCAAATATAGTACTATTACAATAATCCTTAGGGTATTTATAATACAACCACTACCTTCCACAAGGACCATGCATATTATATTTTTTTAATAACAGAATGAAGACGAGAGTATTTATTTTTATTAGGAATTTCACATAATACTATCCTATTAACTTGTTCAGCACAACAAATTTTGTAGGCACAATTGAAATTCAACAATAGATGAGCATGAATGAATCCTCTTTTTTTTTTTTTTTTTTTTCTTTTAAATTTAATAATCATGTACATATGAGCAACAATAGGACCAAAAACATTTTCTTTGTAAAATCAATTTTTAACTCTTCCAATTTTGCTCGAAATATACGTGTAATTAAATTCGATCGATTTTGAACCTCATCATTGTGTTTCAATTCTTGCATAATTTCTGGCCAATTTGGATTACATATTATAGTTAAAAATAAATCAAATTTTTCGTAATGTTGGACAATACCCATCGCATCTAAATGTCTTCTAAGTGTATAAAAGGCCCACATGTAAAGGATTGTGGTAAAACAATCTTCTTTCCAAATTTGTACCTTCTTGTTTTCCCATTTCGAACACTAAATGGGGCAACCTCCCACCCCGCCCCCGGTCTAAGGCTAGACTAGGCGGGGTTGGGGTGAGTCGGCCCAAACCCGCCCCACTGTCATCCCTAAGTCAAGGAAACAACTAGAAGTTTTAAAGGGAAAATATAAAAAGGAATTTCACAAATCGCCATGAAAGAATAACAAAATTAGTGTCAAAAAAATATTGTTTGAACAAATTGTACCTGAATTACGCAAATGGAAGTGCCTTTACCAAAAGATTACAAAGCTACCCTACATCATGAGAACGTAGAGGTTAATGTCAAGCATTTCCCAAATGTTATCTTGTTTCTCTTCCTTAAATGTTGGTTAAGATCCTAAAAAAACAAATAATAATAAAAAATAGGCCAACTAATGTCATCATATGGAAAACAATAAAAAAACACAATGCAAAAGTCAATGCCATGATGTGCTAAGAAATGTATTGTTCTCTTCTCGTAATCAAATAGTTCTTTTCAAACGTCAAAGTAGGACAACAAACATAACCACAAATATGTTTGAACATAAAGTAAATTACATTACAAAGAATAAGAAGAAAAGATATATGTGTTTGCGAACTACCTTTTTTAATTACTTTGTCTTTGCTTTCATTTCATGTTTACGCTCATTTTCCACTTTTAAGTCTTTATTTTGTTCGCTATAAACAGACAAATGAACTACTATCCCTCAATTTTATTAAGTACCAAAATGACATATTAATAACTAATTGGTGAATAAGTTCATTAGAAAGTAATCGGTATGCAAAGAAAACCTTCTAATACAATGCCCATAAAATCATAATGAAAAAATTCTGCCACAACAAGAAAAAAGAGCATCTACCAATAATATTCAACTCCAAAATCCGACAATCAAAATCAGGGCAAAAAAATTGACACAGGAAACTCTTCCCAGTTGTTCAAATTCTATCTAGACAACACTGAAGAGAATTTTGGAATCAAACCTTTGAAGTCGAGTAGAGCATATTTGTCCGTATCTGAAGCCCGAATAGTGTATAGTTCAAATATTCAACGACTTATGCACAGGAAATCGAGAAAATTATCCAAAATCCACCTTTCCCTACCAAAACAGAAGATAAATAGAATCCCAAAACCCCCCCCCCCCCCCCCCCCCCCCCCCCCCCCCCCCAAAAAATAAAACCTTACCTAATAAAAATCGCAACACTCCATAAAGGTCTGAAATGGAAACCTTAAGTCCAAGATAGCAGATTTATCCGTAAGAAAGCCTGAAAAGTGTACTATTAAAGCAAAAACAACATGAAAAGAGAAATTACAATCTTAAGAAGATCATGCATAAAATCCCCTTTTTTTCTTCAATAAAGAAACAAAAAATAAGATTCCAAAACAAAAGAACACCGTACCTAATAGAGCTTGCAATGCTACTTCATTGATGGAGAGTAATTCCACCATCGTAAACAGTACTTAATTCCATGTTATTGAATTCAGTTGTATCAATTCAAGTTTTTTCTAAAGTTCATCACATGCATTTAGTATCCCATTGGGATATGCTGTTGAAGACAATAAAATATTTTTGGTCTATGAATCTGCCTCAAAAAGCTCTGAGAAAGAATATGATACTCGAGCCTTTCTTTTCAAACATTCAAAATTTCAATTGAAAGCAACCGATAAAATAAATTTCTGTATAGAGACACCTCTCGACAATCTAATAAATTTGATATATCTACTTGATGATTGCATAGTATTTTCAACCTGAAGTTTGTGAAATTATTGCTCAAAATTTAAATCAGGAGCATAATTTTCAAATTATACAATCAAGACAACGTATCTTGTTTAAACTAGGAGCCTAAATCTCAACAATTTAATAAGTGTTAATTGAGATATCGATAAATGGTTTAACACTACTTCATGTTAAATGCCTACAATCAATTTCTTAATCGCTACTATTAATCACAAAGTATTTTTTTATCATTGTTTAGAGAATGGTATTACATATTATGCAAACACCATAGTTCTCCTTGTTATAACTTAGCTTATGTCCAAGGCTTAATTTTTCATCTAATTATTTTGATAGTGCTGTATATGTAAAATTAATCCATCACAATGCACTGAGATGGAATGTCAAAAATGTTGCGGATAAATGAGTAGTTTGAACCTTTATTTCAAACAGGTGATATTTTGTAACACGATTTGCTGATTGTCAATTTGTTTGAACAATTCTCTCAGCATTAGAAAATGAATTAAGAAGTTTGAAAAAATATACAAATACATCATTATCTAAATCCTTGCAAAAGACAATTCAAACCAAAAGTTTGAAGGATAATTCATTTAAATGCATTTACTGACCAAAAAATCTCTACAATAAAATGGAACAATTAGCATAGATGGTCCCATTAAGGAAGCATATATATATTTTTATGAGTATTTAAACATAACAAATTATAAAATCCTAGAAGATGTTCAAGTACCTAATATGTTGAAAATTGCAATATCTCAATAAATTATATCATTATAGAAAAAGAATAGAATTGAAAAAAAAAAATTGGCGACAACACTTTTGCACATGATGTATTGCATTATATAGCGAGGAATAAAAATAAATGCATCGAAAAATATCAATCAAAGTAATGATTGGCCAAATAAAAGGACGCAATCCTAAATTGAATTTACTAGAGAATCTTGGACCTTCAGTCCGATAATCTAAAAGTGTATACTTATGTGAAAATAAAATGAGGGAAATAAAGTTATAATATGTAATGCATGACTCTCAACATAGTAAATTTCGTAAAGATCGTGATAGATGAATTCACGAGTCTATATCATGTTAACTTGACAATGAACAAAATTTGAAATAAGTTATAGTAAACTCATCTTTCTTGACTATTGATATATGTCTAAGTATAATTCAAGTAATATTATCACGAGGGGAGTAAATATGCATTTTTCTCTTTTTTCGTTGACCAAAGTTTTGTCCTATTGGATTTTCTGACAAGATTTTAAACTAGACAACTTTGTAGCGTATTTAAAAAAATTATGTACTCTTTTTCCTTAATTAGATTTTTTCACAGAATTTTTTCTAATAAGATTTTAACGAGATATACTCTTTGTGTAATGAAGGTCCATAAAATACAAGATATTTACCCTAAAATTAACTCTGATATGCATAAGGCTCTTGAAAAGATCCACAAAAGCTATTTTTCGAGTCGTCATCTTACTACAGTCATCAAAGGTTGATAAATATCTCGTATGAAGATGATTTTATTGGAATACTATAAAAGACAACATGAGGCATATTTCACCAAAAATGACAATATTAAAGATATTGACGTACAAGATAAGAATGAATTGATACAAGAATTGTAATCAGGGGAGCAACTGCACTATTTTTTCTTCGATCAAGTTTTGTCCTATTGAGTTTTCTTGGCAAAATTTTAACGAAACAGATATTTTGTAATGTATCATTCAAAGGGAAGTGTTGTAAATAATATGATTATTATTGAATGATAATATATCCCTACAACATTAAATTTTGTTCCTATTGTATCCTTGATTTTTCTTTATAAATATGACGAATTTAGTTCTTAATAAAATACACACAAGTTTATTGATTTCTCTAAATTTTTCTCTTTTTATAACACATACAAATTTATAAAAATCCATGAATTTTATAAATATTCATCTATTAAAAAATTATAAAAATATCAATTGAACACAAGTAATGTAAAAAAGTATAAACCATACCAGAGTACCCAAGCTGGGATACAAAATGGGCGCTGCCCAAATGATGTGGCAGCCCTCTATTGAAAGGGGGCAACCCCCTATTGGTGGGCCAGCCGCCCCCTCCAATAGAGAGCTGCCACATCATTTGGGTAGTCCCCATTTTGTAATTCAATTTGGGCAAAGTAACATTACTCAAAATATAATGAGAGTGCATAAGTATCATATCCGGCTTAGCTCACGCAAAAATGATTACATCATGGGGAAATACGTGAAAGTAGCCTAAATACGAAGTCATATTTCCACTTTAGCCTTTGACTATTCTAAATAATAGAAATTACCTAAAATACCCTAAGCATAAAAATTACAACCTAGTCACCATAATACAAAAGGAGTACAACAATATTAGATTTTGAAGAATTACTTAAGAACCTATAAATGAGAAGACGTATAATTAATAGATTACCACAAGATTATAAGAAATTTAAATTTAAATTAACACTATGATTTTATATAGTCATAATAAAAAATAAATTGAATAGAGTTCGGATAAGAGAATTTTTAGAATATTATATTTTTGGATTTTATTTTATTTTGAAGATGGTCATAGTATCCCCCCCCCCCTCCTCTATTATTGGTATCAGAGCTATAGAGATCATGAAAATTACAATTAAAAAGATAAGTAACTATTATAAATTAGAAGAAGAAAGAGAATGTCATATATTCTTAGAACCTATTCCTAATGAATTAATAATAATAACATTAAGTATAATTAAAAAATTACCTAGAGAAATAAAAGAACAAAAATTACATAGTCTAATTGTAGAATATATATATATATATATATATATATATATATATATATATGAAAAGATTATTGAAGAGTTTGAAAGCATTTTATATTATAAAGAAATATATGAATCATCATGAAAATTATAGAAAATATAGAGATTTTTACACTTATGAATAAATTCTAGAAACTATGGATAATTATAATGAGTAAAGACAAAGTGGCAAGAAAACTTAACAATATAATCATAAATTTAAACAAATTAGAAGAAAAAACCTCAAATGTATTATTAACACCAGAAGATATAAAGAAATCACAAGAAAAAATGTTAGAAAAATTAAAAATAAAAAACTAGAATTAAAAGCAAAATATTTTAAAACTGTAAAAGAGAAATTACCTAATAATAAGCTAACAATAAATGTTTTTGACAGAATCATAAAAGAAAGTGAAGATAAAAAATGTAGATTGTCATACCTATTAGAAGCTAAGAGATAAGTAAATATAATGACTTTTTCAGAAGCATTTGAAGAATTAAAGAAATTAATAAGAGGATTAATAAATAAAACTAAAGAATAAACAGATGAAGTAGACATGTTAAAAATAGAAATTAGATAAATGAAACAAAATATGAAATCAACAGATAAAAAAGTAGATAAAGATAAAATAAAAAAAGAAATGACTAGAATAGGAAAGAAACATGTAGAAACAAAATGACATTATGAACCTGGAAGTATGGATGATAGATTTAGAGAAATATTACCTATAATCTTAGAACAAGAAAATGAATTTGAAAAATATACAAAAGAAAAAGGGAAAGATAAAAATGATGAATGAAGAAATAGAAAATTTTGATCAATTAAGGATAGAGGGATTAGATGATTATGAAGTAATGATGAATACTGGTGGAGGACTAACACCTGCACCTGGAAGTAGAATCAATCACCTAAAACTAGAATTTCTTGAATTAGAAAGATGTTATGCACCAATGCTACATAGACCTTATAGACAGTACTATGATAGAATTGTATCACAACATAAGATGGAAAGATATAGAGATCAATTTACCCCAAATACAGATTATGATAAACCAATAAATCATGGAGGAGGAAAACTAGATCTAAATTGTAAATTAGATGCTAAGAAAGCCTTATTAAAATGGGTAGATGCAATGATACTATTCTTTTTATATAATCATGATGATACATGAGAATCTACAAAAATAAGATTTGATTATTTAATAGCATCATTTGATGGAGATTTAAGAAATTGGTGGGAAGGAATAATTGGAGATACTAAAATATTAATGAGAAGAAATGTACAAACAGAAATGCAAAAAACTACACAATATGGAATACAAAAGTTAGTACAATATATATCAGATGAATTCTTAGGGGAAATTTGGATAAGAAATACAGAAGAAGAAGCTAGAAGAGAAAAATTAAAAGCAAGATTATGATTAATAAATATTATGATATGTGATATGTGTAAAACAAAAGAATACACATGCCAATTTAAAATTTTTTATCATAGCCAATATTATAGTAATGAAAACAAGGATCATATTTAGAAATGTATTTTGTTAAGTTACCAGGAACATGGAACATATAAAAAATGAAACATATATAAAGAATAACCATGTACTAGATACATTAGGAAGTAGGATAAAATTTTTATTTGAGAGGTTAGCAGAAATATGTAAGAATAGACAATTAATGAAAAAGTCTGAAAAGTTAACAAGGATCTGTTATGAGGATATAGATAGACCTATTAATTGGGGATGTAAACCAGAAAGAAAGTAAAAAAGAAAATTCAAACAAAAAAAGTATAAAAAAAATACAAACAATTTAAAAAGAAATACCAAAAGCCAAATAGAAGATATTATAAAAGGAAATATCAATCAAAAAGAAAAGAATTTAAAAATGATAGAAAACAATGTAAATACTGAAATTGTGGAGAAATGAGACATATAAGTCATGATTGTACTAAAAAGAAAGTTCAAATTTTACAAAAAGAATATGAATAAATAACAAGTGACTTAGAAAAAATATCAGATATTAGTGAATATGAAGGAGGAGAAATCTATATATCAGAATAAGAATGAATCAGGAAATAGAAGAGGTAGAAGCCATAGAAGAAAAACAAGAAATAGAAAATTCTGAAGGATATGGATTAAAAGTAAAATTTGATAATAATACATTTCGAAAAATAGAAAAATTATAATTAGATTTAAAAATAGGAAAATGAAAAATACTAGATAGAATATTTAGAAGGGAAAGAGTATCTATAAGTGAATATTATAAGATAGAAAAATCAATAGATATAAAAACAGATTTAGGAAGTCATAAATTAGCATTATTAACAAAATCAACAGTTGACCAATTGATGACAAAAGTAAAAGGAAAACAAAAACAAAAGATACAATATGTTTACCTAGCAGGGATACAATTAATGTTTAAATCTCTATTTAGAGAAGTAATAGATTCACCAATAACTTACATGATGGAAGAATACTAAATACTAATGATAGCTATTTAGGAACTATAGAAGGAAATTTAGCATATAAAAAATTAATATTTACATGTTAACTAAAATATTGTTTATCAATAAAAGATAAAGATTTTGATGAAGTATTAGGATTACATTTTAAAATACATAGAAATGATATTATGAAAAATGGAAATCATATCATGACTATAGAATACAGAGCATTGTATACATTTACCAATTCAAATTATGAGAATAATTACTCTAAAAAACCTTATATAGAAATTCATAAAGAATGTAAAAACATATTAAATATAGTAAAACCAAACAAACAAGTAAATCTTTTACCAGAAATATATGAATTAGAAACATCTAAAACAAATCAGATGCGACGGAAAAAATAGAAAGTAATTCTTTAATAGAATTTAAAGATGGAATATTAAGAAAAAATAATAGTACACCTATAATACCAAGAAGACCAAGTACAAGCAAAAAAATAATGATAAGAAGAAATGTAGGCAACATGCAAATATATGGAGAATATTTTAATGGAATAAAATATGTAAAATGAAAAAATATCATAATTGATACAGGAGCAGCAAAATGTCATATATCAAAAAATAAATATTAAGGATTAACAAAAAGTAAAATAGAACCTTATAAGTATATCAATTTTGATGAAAAAAATACATACTAATGAATTAGAAGTAAATGTACCAATAGTATTAGATGAAGAAAAGATAACAATACCATGTTATGTAGATAGCAGTATGTGAGAACATTATCATATATATTATTAGGAACGGGTTTTTTTACAAGCTTTGGATAATTATAATATCAACAAAGAAGGAATCTATTTGACACACAATAATAAGACAATGTTTTGTCCAAAAGAATAAATAATGTAATAACATTTTCTCTAGCAGTATATGTACAACTTACCATTGTAGAATCCAATAAAACAACATGTGTTTTAATAGATACATGAAGTGATATAACTATCGTAAAAATATTTTTATTAAAAAGTTGGAATAATGATAATACTATAAAAATTACAGGTGTCACAGGAATATCAACACCGATCACTAAAAATAGAGAAAAGATAAAAATCTTACTAGGAAGTAAACAAATAAATATAAATAAGGTATATGCCTATGATATATTAGAATGTGATATATTATTAGGAAATGACTTTGTACAACAATGTTAATATTACCAACAAAATAACTATATGATTATGTTAAAAACACCATGTGGACATCTACTAAAAAAGTCAAGCGAATTCAAATCATATAGAGTTCAGTCAGCTCAACGTGGTGAAAAGATATATATAAATACCAATAAAAACAAACGTCAAAATACAAAAAATAAAAACAACAGAAAAATTAGAAATGATAGAAGAAATAATAAAAAAGATTGGAAACATCTATAATGAGAATCCATTAGTTTATTGGAAACCAGAACATCCAAAAGTAAAAATAGAATTAATTGAAAATGTAATAATAAGAGTAAAACCAATTATGTATATTATACAAGACAATCAAGAATTAAAGAAACAAATTGAAGAATTAAAAACTATGAAATTAATTAGAGCTAGTAATAGACTACATAATAGTCCAGCTTTTATGGTAATGAAACATTCTGAATAAGTAAGAGGAAAACAAAAAATGGTAATAAATTATAAATAACTAAATAAATATATAAAATTTGATGGATATTTTTTACCAAATAAAGATGTTTTGATAAACCTTGCAAAATGAAAAGAATATTACTCAAAGTTTGACTGTAAGTCAGGATTTTGGCAAATCAAAATGGAAGAAGATTCAATACCATATGCAACATTTAGCACACCTCAAGGTAAGTATGAATGAATAGTTATGCCATTTGGATTAAAAAAAATACACCCTAAATATTTCAAAAAGGAATGGATAATATTTTTAAAAAATATAATGATTTTTTATTTGTATATGTTGATGATATACTAAGAAACCCAGACAATAAAAATTATCATAAAAATCATATTATAAAATTCTTAAAAAAAAGTAAAAAAGAATGAATATTCTTATCTGAAAAGAAAGTTATTATAGAAAAAACTGAAATAGAATTTCTTGAATTAATTATAGATAAGAATGTAATAGAATTACAGTCTTATATATCTAAAAAGATAAAAAGCTTCCAAGATAAATTGGAGTCTAAAGAACAAATACAAAAATTCTTAGGATGGTTAAATTATGCAGAATGATTCACTGAAAATCTTTCAAAAAAGAGACATAAAATACAAATGTTACTCTGAAATACTATTATTAAAGGATGGAGTGAAGAACATACAGAAACAGTTAAGTCATTAAAAGAAGAATGTACAAAATTATCAAAATTATGATTACCAAATAAAAAAGATAATTTAATTGCTAATACTGATGCCTCATATAAATATTGGGCAGCAATACTATAAACAGATTTAAATGAAATATGCAGATATTCAAGTGAAACATTTAATCAAGTAGAAATCAATTATACTACTCATGAAAAAGAATTGTTAGCAATTATTAAGGGAATAAAAAAGTTTTCATTATTTTTATTATCTAAAAAATTTATTGTTGAAACTGACAATTCTCAAGTTGTAGGACTTGTTAGAAATAAGTTACCAATAGAACCCCAATATAGAAAGTTACATAGATGGCAAACATATTTGTTATTCTATAATTTTAATATTATTCATATTGCAGGAAAAAATAATTATCTTGCAGTTTTTCTTAGTAGGAATATTGAATTTGGAGATGGATGATATCAAATCTTCATTGATAGACGCCAAACAGCGAATGTGATTTCTCATAGAGGAAGTTGATGATATAAAAATTGGAATAGAGTAATTAGCAGAGACTCTCCAACAAAATGTCAAATTGTTGGTGGAAATCTCTATTTCTCATTCTAAATATACCAAAGAATTAAATAATAGAATTGATTAAATTACTTCATAATTTGAGTCATTGGATACCAAACAGGGATATCAACAGGTACCAAAGAGCGATCCACCAAGTGGATCAAAGAAAGATGTTATGATCCAAAGTCCTAGAAAAATAAAAATTGGTGATAGTCCTAAAAAGATTATTATCAATGAACAACATGCAAAATCAATCTGGATACAATCAAATGGAGAAGATGAAATTCATTTGTCTTCAAAAGAAGAAGAATATAAAAACTTTACCAAAATTATTTATGAATTGTAAACAAGTGATTCGTATTTTATTTCACAAGGCGATCACATTTACCCAAGCATAATCATGATGAAAGAAGCTGTCCAGTCATGGTCAAAATGGCAACTAATTATGGATATTTGAATATAATTTATCCAGATAAATTTCTTAAAGAAATTGAAAGGTTTGATGATATATTTAAATCCCAAGTCTCAAAATATGCATAAGGACGATCAATTTAACTCAAATTTTATACTATCAGTCCAGAAGTCGAAGATGAAATTTATTATCCAATAGAACATATAATAACAATTGAACATGTTGGAAGAAATATCTCCATGGATGTAGGGGAAATTGACAAACCAATACCGAAGGTTACAAAATCATAGATAAAAAATTGAAGAGTTGTTAGATACAAAATCCTTTACAATATAGCAAAAAATCTTTATGATAGAAAATTCAGATACTTATGCCAATTTCAAGGATGGACACTGTTAACCAATGATGGAAAACAAAAATCTGAAGTTTTGAAAGATTTTATCACCAAATTTGACACATATCAGATTCCTGGCACCATTTCAACATTATGACGTGCATGTGAAGCAAAAGATTGTCCCACTTGTCGACAAAATAAATATTGAAAGAAATAAATACCAACAAAAGATTCTTCAAAATGATATACAGATGGAGACAAATGGTCCTACCACTACCAAGAAATATTGTCAGCTGCATGTAAAAGCAAGGTTGGAAAGACAATAATAGAAGGGTGGTGCCCTTTAATAAATGAGATGTGATACAAAGCAATTGCAGATGATGGAGGGGTCAGTGTGCCCTTGATGAAAAATACAAATTATTGATGTAATAGACGTAGGCAATGATATAAGAAGTTCAATTATTGAATTTCATATAGTTGTATAAATAGAAGCCTTTGGGCTAATAGAAGAATAGAATGAGTCAGAGTTAGAATCTTTTGAAATAGCCAAAAACTCTGCTGTCTTTCATTATAAATTTGTACCAATCTCATATAAAACAATAAAATTCCTATTTGTTCAAAAAGTATGAGTTTCTAAACTTCTTTTCCCATAGATTCACAAAAAGATCTAAAAGGAAATTTCTTTCTTATTTTAGCATTTAAGAGAGTTTTTTCTTTAGTCAAAGTTTTGAGATTTATATTTAGAAACGATACAGTGAAGGCATAGGAACTGAAGTCCGTCATACCCGCTGAGGCAAGATGCTGTTAGGGTGTAAGGATCGTTCATAGCCAGAAGGTCACTCGATTATGAGAATAAAAATTCATATCAAAACTAAGGTAAAACCATTACTTTTTTGCTAAAGTTAGAACGAATTTTTCTAAAATCTTAGAGAATCGCAAGGATTATTCATTCGGATGTTTTCATTAATTTGCAGTTTAATATATATGTCAAGATATACTATTAAAGGCTTGGATAATTTATTAGACAGAATGTTAAAAAATATAAATGATATCATTTCTCAATTAAAAACAAGAATATATCATCTGAAGAATATAATAAACTAAGTAAGAGACATGATAAATATGTCATAGATTATTCTAATTTATTATATCAAAGAATGGACTTATATATTAAAATTCAAAATATTTGAAATTTATTCTAAAAAAAATAGGATATATTCTGCAATATATCGGAGTTCATTTCATTAAGGATAATATATATTTTTTACAACCTTTTATAAAAAGCATGATCTAGGCCAATTATAAAAATGTCCCTTGCTCTCCCAATAAAAAAGCAATGAGATTGTGCATGACCCTTTAGCCTCAATCTTCAAAATTACTCTCAAACCCTTCCTCTTGAACTATGATGGATTCATGCAGTGACGGATCTAGCTAGTGGCGAGCTAGGGCAGCCGCTCTAGTTGGATCCGTCGGAAGCCGCGGAGTTTGGGGAAGATTTGAGTGTGTGTCTGTGTGTGGGAGAGAGAGAGAGAGAGAGAGAGAGAGATGAAGTGGTAAATCTGAGAGAGAAGTGGCAAGACAATGATGGCGATTGGTGAAGGCGGCGTTTGGCGTCTACTAGAGAGATGAAGGAGATGATTGCAAGTGGCAACATGTAGAGAGAGAAATCAATTTCAACATGAAGAGAGAGAAAATCTTTTTCCAAAATGAAGAAGACGACTGGCGTGTCTGGCAAGTGGCAACATGGTTATTAATTTAATAATATTATTATTAATATTAAAATATTGAATTATGGCTTGATTTTTGAATAAATGAGTTTTAAACTTGAATTTTGAAGTTAGAAGTTAAAAATTATAAGTGGGTGTAATTTCCACTTTATCTTATACTTATAAGTGGATAAGTTTATTTGTAAATGAACTTATGTGTAAATAAGTAAACTTAATTACTCATAAATTGTACTTATAAGACAAGAATGGATAAAAGTTTAAATTGCTAATTTTATTTGGACCATCCAGAAGTGGTACAATTGATCTTAGGCTCAGAAAAATTATTTGCAACCTATGGGCAGAAGGCTAATTGAGGCTACCCATAAGGGAGGTGTTCATCAACTTGCAACGCCTTCAAAATATGAGTTCTCGAAAATTTAATTGTATAAGTTTACAGTTACAGAATGAGGTTGTATCGTGTAATTTTGTTTTTTGTATATTGGGTTGTATTAAATTATATTTTCATATATATATAGAATTTTTACGTTTTAGTGCATTTACATATATATATATATATTGAAGAATTTTTAATATTATTTAATTAAATATTAATAAACGACATCAATTTTACGATCATTGAGTCAACGATCAACAGTTGACCTCCGTCCTAACTAAACTCCGAACCTGGATTCGCCACTGGATTCATGCTGATCGTCTAACTGTGCCGATTGCATAGTCAAGCCAGCTCCTCTGGATTCATTGCTATCATAGACAGGAAAATCCCAGTCACGAGGAACCGCAATTAGGGTTGCAGAGTGAATTTGTATATTACGACAAATATCAATTACATTTTATTCATTCAATTTTTTATTTTTTATTTTTTATTTTTTTTTGTCATCCTTCGAATTGAATTAATCTTTAGATTACTAAAATCTACAAATTTTGATCCGACATATTTGTGATTGGGTCGATTTCATTTTTTCATTTTGAACTTGATAATAAGGAATTTTATGAATCATTCTAATGTTTTGGCTGATTTGTTGTGAAAGGATTAATTAATTGAATGCAGTAAAATCAAAATGTTGCAGATTCTTGTGTCCATTATATAGTTGCGGGAATTTCATACACGTTGATCAGAATTGCCAGTAGACGACTGTACCATGTATCAATAAAAAAAATGCTATTTCTGTTAGATTTTTCCGTCATAGGAGCTTATTAGGAAAGTCAGTTTCACCTAGAAAACATTCTAAATTCACTTTTCTGTTGATAATATTATGCTTGCATTCATGGCTGTCTCTGAAGCTGCATTGGTTAGGTGGCATTGTGGGGATTTTGCAAGGGCATCTTTCAGATATAATTGATTTTCCGTGAATTCCAAGTCCCAGGCTTAATTTAAAGCCAAAAAACATTGCTTAAATTGCTTCATAAATTATTTTCCTTTGCCATTATGGTTGAACCATATTTTCAACTACTTATTTTTCGGAACTAGAAACAAACTCTTTTCATTGGATCACACATCAAAGTAGTCAAGATAAATTCAATTATGCTTCTTTTTCGTTGTTTTACTGATCAATCAAGATCTATTACTACTCTCCTTAGGATTGTTATTACTCAACCAGTTATTTCTCTTTTAAGTGTATCTAATCGTCTTCTGGTTACTAATAACTAAGGACAAAGTTTCAGATTTGACGTTTGATATTAGGCTGTGGCACTCATTTGCCAAACCAACCCATGCCGTGTCTATATATGGCATCCATAGCATTCTTCTTCTTTTTCAACATGTCATGCATAAATTGCATTTTTGAGTTACCTTGAAGATCCATATAGATATCTTTCGGAAGAAAAAAAAAAGGTTTTTACTCACACACTCAAACTAAATGTTGAACATTTTGGAATCATTGATATGCTGAACTTTGGGAGGGTTTGCTTGAGGGATGAGGAAGCTTTTAAAATTGAGTTCAAGAAAATGTATGTGTTAGTCATACAGTGTACAAGTCAATGATATAAATGAATTGGAAATATTAGATCCTGCAATTTTGTGCTAGGACATTTTGTTAACCAAGTCAAACCTTTTGAGCTATTCAAGAAATTAATGTATCCACAACTTCATTCTCCATTGTTGTCAGCAAGGAATCACACAAGCTCTTTCTTTATGTACAAGGAAGTGCATGTTTGCCCTGCCCTGCTCTTTATGCTTTAAACGATTATCTGCTTTTATGATCCCTTTCATTACATTAAAATGGTGCCTTACGATTATCTGATGAAACTCCATTACAATAGCAACAATAAACTGCTCATTATTATTCTAAATAAACTTTAAAGTGCTTACCAATGGCTGGGATCTCGAGTGAGCACGGGTGGCCGTTGACCGTCAATTGCCGCAATAAAAATCAAATATATCTATTACTTTGCTAAAACTGAACATATATATTTCTGTTACATTTGGCTTTAACATCTATCAAATGTCATAGTGGTTAAGGTTTCCATATTTTCTAAGGGGAGCATAGGTTCAATTCTTTCCATTGCACTAGTTTTAATAACTATGCTTTTAAATGGTGAAAAATATTGAACTAAAATAATTGCATAAAGGATTGCTCTCTCTAGTAGAGAGCTGAACTTAAAACCTCTTACTTACTAAATGGGTGCCTAACCAACCAACCGATCTACAAGAATTGCTTGAAAATCAAATGAAATTACAGATATATATCAAAATATATATATATTGATACCAAAAAAAAAAATTTAATACCGGCGAATCCAGCTAAGGCGACTATTGGTGCTCGCCTGGTGCTAGATCTGCTGGTGTTGGTCACATGATTCATTTTTTCCCCTCTCTATTCAACCAACACTGTCAATTGATATGACTGACCGAATCAAACCTCATGGCGTAAACCAAACTAGTTATATAGTAGAGCTTACAAGTTCAATACATATATATAATTCATAAACTTGTAAATATAACCTATTTATTTTGTAAACTAAGCACTATATCAATTTTTCATGCATTCGTCAAACATTTTTTACTCGTTAAGATCGCATTAAACAATTTCAAATATAAGTACCCACCACGCATAAACACTTCCAGACTATAAGAGGGGTTATACCAAACTAATTGTTTTTCATCTTTATGATATCGTACATAATCTTCAATTTTGAAATCCAGATGCTTCTAGTGAAGTTTACCTCCCTTTTTTTTTTTTTCTTTTTTTGCTTCAATAAAGTTTGACCGTTTCCCTAGATCTACTCTATGTGGTCTATTAAATAATTTCTTGAAATAACAATGAAATAATACTTTTTAGTTTCTATCCTTGGTACATTTATTTAACTTGGTATTGTTTTCCATTTCACGATATATCTTGTAATCTTAATTCCAAGATAATCATTTTAAGTTATCATTCCATTTAAATCTCACCTTTGTTCACAAATTTATCCTTGAAAGGCACTTTTATTCATCCTACTGGTTCACTATTTACTCTTTATATAGACTCGAAACCTTTTGTGTTTCTTTGTCATTTCTAGGTAACCACATCAGCCAACATAGGCTATGATGGCTGTTGCCTCTCACTAGGCATAAACTTCACAATCCCTGCCCAACAAAACATCCATCTTCTATAAAGGATTAAGGAGGGCTTTTGAAAAGTCAACAATTGTTTCTAAACAAAGAAGTTGCTTTCGAATATGTTTTGATAATTTTATTTTATTTTTTATGTTAGAATAGATTTTAGCCAAGATGGCTTTTTCAGGAAGTTCTTTTGTAAAATACAAAAGCAAAAGCAAAAGCAAAAGCTATCCCCCACAAGGTCTAAATTCTTGTAAAGAAACTTTGCTCAGGAAGTTCTTTTGTAAAATGCAAAAGCAAAAGCAAAAGCAAAAGCTATCCCCTACAAGGTCTAAATTCTTGTAAAGAAACTTTGCTCACTTATAAAATTTTTTAAGTGAGTCTTGTTGAAGCACTTATTAATAAAACACAAAAATCATAAGTCATCCTAAAGTCCAAATTAGTGTTATTCCACTCCTTAGGGTATTATGCTTCCGTTTGTCCCCCTTTATTTGAAATTTTAATGTTTGGAATAGTATTTTTTTTTTGAGAATGTGTGATTAAAAAAGAAGTAAAAATTTTCAGTTTACGTATAATATTATTTTATGGAAGATTATGTGGTTACAAATAAGATTGAGAAGAAAAAATTCAAAGAAAAAAGGGGCCAAACGGGGGCTATACGTACTCTTTCATATCTCGATTTACGTTATCCCCCCATTTTTGCATTTCGCCATGCATGTACACTGAAGTTTATAGATTGTATACCCATTTTTTCCTTCTTTTTTTTTACCTATTGCACATCTTTTACGCATGGTATATTGACTTAATTCTACGCATCACATCTAATATTTCTAGGATTCTTTAGTATCCCTGTATTCCAAGTTCCTACTGAAATTCTATTTCCAAAATTTACTTTTTTACCATCCCAATATCACTGCTAAAAAACAACTTTTCACCTACGAAAAATTACTAACGAATTGCATCTGTTGGTAATTAAAAACGGATTATCCATTGATACAAGTAATCACTTTCAACTATGATAATTAGCAACGAATTTTTCGTTGATAACGACAATATTTCTTTACCAACTGATATTCTGGCCCTCATATAAACGTTTAAAATTTAGATCTTTCACCTACGAATATTTCGTAGGTGACATACCAAATATTACCAAGGGATGCAATCCGTTGGTAATTAAAAATCGATTATCCGTTGGTAAAAGTAATTCATTTTAACTACGATAATTAGCAAGGAAATATCCGTTTGTAACGATGATATCTTTTTACCAACGGAATATCCGTAGGTGACGTACCAAAAATTACCAACGGATGCAATTTAGTTAGTAAAAGTGGTAGCTCTTCTCCAATGGATATTCCGTGCCTAATATTATTGTTTAATTATTTCATATAGTGGTGACAATTGGGTCGAGCCACTTGTGGGCTCGGTTCGTCTAAAACGAGCCAGGAGCCGCTCGAGCTCGTAAAAAACGAGCCCGAGCAACGAACCGAACAAAAAAAATTTGGACGAGCTGAGCCGAACTTGGCTCGTCAGATAGATGAGCGGCTCGTGGGCTCGTCCAAAAAAAAAATCAAATGTTAATGACCGGTCACTAACAAACTTCAGTGATCGTTCGGTCAAAAGTGACTGAACGGTCACTGAAGTTTGTCAGTGACCATTTTGGTCCTCAAATTTATTTATTTTATTTTTCAAATTTCATTTTCTTCCTATAAATACCCATCAATTACAATATTTTTTTCTCATCGAACTTACTATCAATCTCTTATTCTCTACTATACTCTCTACAAATCAATTATTATCAATATTATTCATTCATTCTTATTTCTATACTCTTCTACATTTTATATTCATATCATTAAATTATAATCTTGATTTTATAATATATTTTCTATACTACTACATAATTTTCATTCACTTCTCAATTCTACTTCACTTCTTCTTCTTCAACATTCAATTTCAATTATTCACAAATGGATTCACGCTCATTTATTGAAAACTTGTTCGATATCGGAGTCGAGAATGAAGCACATGTGCCCCATAATCAATTTGAGAATGAGTTCGCCGATCTAAATGAAGTACCCATTCCAGAAAATATTGAAGATTACGATGTTCATGAAAGTAGTCATCCAATTGATTTGGATGACGTTGATGTTGATACTAGTCATCCAATTGATTTGGAACAGGATGGTGAACCTGTATTAGAAATTCTCGATACAAGAGGGAAGAGAAAGGTGAAGAAGCAGGCAAAATGTTGGGACCATTTTAAATTGGTTCAAACTAGTCGTGTGATCGATGGAATTCCAGAAACCAAAGCAGTATGTAAATACTGTCAACAACGTTTGGCCTATAAAAAAGGTATTGGAATCACTCACCTCAACCGTCACTACAAAATATGTGCGGCCAAACATGGTCTTCTTCCTGCTGGTCAAACGCAACTACAATTTGGTAGTCCAGGTAGCGGTGCTACTACTACGCCACTTAATACGTGGATGTATTCGGAGGAAAGAACTCGAAAAGGAATGGTGAAATACATTGCCAATTTCTCATTTTTTTTTTTGTAATTTTATCATTTATAAAATAATTATTTTCAATCAACATGTTTTCTTCAAAACAAACTTGAAAATGAAAATATATTAACTAAAAATTATTTATAAGTAAAAAAATTAAATTATAATTACCAAAAACTTAGAAGTAACTAAGTATTATTTATAAGATAAAATCATAAAAAAATACATTATAATTAAAATTACTTATAAATTATAAGTTATAACTTATAAGTAAAAAATACTTTATCTAAATAAATTGTTTACAAAATAAAAATACTTAAAAGATAAAAATTTACAGAAAATGTATTTTTTTTAAAAAATATTTATAAAGAAAACGTGTAAAACAAATTTAAAAAAATAGGCGAGCGCACGAGCTCGGCTCGTTTCGACCCACGAGATCGTGGGCCGAGCCGAGCTCACTTTTTTCAATGAACGGAGCTCGGCTCGGCTTATTGCCCACGAACTCGTTGGGCAACGAGCCGAGCTCGTAGGGCAACGAGCTGACTCGACTCGACCCCATTGCCACCACTAATTTCATATTACCAACGGAATTACCGTTGCTAATATTAATCAATTTTAAAAGAATTCTTATCCCACATCGGAAGTTCACAATAAAGTTTTTGGAGTTGTCCTCAATAAATTTGTCATCCAGTAAGTGATTAAACAATTTTTTGGGTCTTTCAATTCAGTTGTTTAAAAGTGAAAAAAATTACAATTATTAAATAAATAATAATAAAAATAAATAAATAAATAAATATATATATATATATATATATATTTTAACAACGCCTCACACCTATGCGAATGTTTACAACACTGATTTTTACTAATTGTAAAGGTAGACATTTACCAACGAAAAATCAGTTGGTAAAAGATTCACACTTTACCAACGGAAAATTCGTTGGTAAATGGTTTACTCTTTACCTACGGCGCGATCCGTTGGTAACTATCAACGACTCTCAAAATAGCAACGGATTTGTGGTTGCTAATATTCCGTTGATAAAGAGTAATAGCAACGGATATCGTGGTTTCAGGAACGGAAAATCCGTGCCTAAAGCTATGTTTTTTAGTAGTGTATTAGCTCTCGGCGTATCCAGGTATTGTGTGTTGTGTCATTGGCGTATGCCCTATCTGATACTTGCCAAGTCTTGGCTACACTTGGGGTTTGATGAAGTGCGTCACTGGTATTGACTGCCTAACGAAATGATATGAAGGATTTAGGTCATAAATGCGACAACATTGTAGGTTGGCTGTCAACTTAGCACAACCTTTTTATATCCTTCCTTGAGACTTTTTATTCGGAACATTGCCAGAGTAATTGTTTTGAAACTTGCCAAATAACTTCATTAGTCTCTTGGTTGACCCCCCTGGCAACGCACATAGAGACGAGATAAAAATTCCAATTAAAACAACCTGAACATTTAAGGAACCTACTTAGATATATTGCAGTAACATGGTCAAACTTTTGTCCTTCATGTCTTGAGTTTTCTCTTTTCTCGGTAACATGAATTTCCACCTTCATGGAAACTTTTGTTTTGATATTTCCAGTTCAAATTTACTCTTTAAGAATGACTGAATGAGTAATTTCAGGTAGTTCAACCCAAAAGATTCTATGTTTAGAGAGTAAGAATTTATTATGTTGAAATTTGTTTGCTCAATTTTGATTAGCAACTGTCAGTGCCAGTAGCTGCAAGAAAAATCGTTATTGGATCCACAGAATTAGAATACAATGGTGGAGTCAAAATCCATTGGAGACCCTGTATTTACAAAGGAGAGCCGACCTACTGGTGAACGTGCTGAGATTTCTGACTCCGAAAGACCCATGCCCGGGTGTTTGCCGTCACCTTCTGATCACCAATCTCCCAAAAGTAGTTCTGGGAACGGCCATATTGTCTATTTTCGTAGAAAAGCTGAAACTGAATTAGGCAAAACAAGTTTTTGTGGCAATCAAAGTGATGCTGTTGACCGTCCACATGGAAGGAAATCTAATGACCAGGGTGATATGACTCAACAAAATGCCGAGATAAAGGAGCCTGCAACCTGTATCTCAAATTCTATATCGGTTCAGATGGTTTCTGCATCAGGCTTGTCTACAAAACATTGTGTCTCTCCTCGTGGAAAGTCCAATAATATCTCATCTTCAACAAATATTAGCCATGTTCGTGTTAATTCTGTCAACTCTTTGTTTCCAAAGAGAACGAATTTTAAGCACTGGAAAGAGCGATATTGCCAATTGCAGAATTTATTAAAAATGGTGGATCAATCAGATCAAGATGATTATGTTCAAAGTATTTTTTTGTTCTAATGAAGCAGACTTTTGAGTTTTTCTTTTTATTTGGTAACTGATTGTCTAATTTAAATTGGACAGTGCTTCGTTCGAGCTTAGCAGGCATGCTGTTGAGCTGGAGAAAAGGTCAATTCGGCTTTCCTTGGAGGAAGGTAACAATCAGCCCCCACCCCCCCAGTGCTTCTCTTGAATGTTTATTTTTGTGGCAATGTTAAATGAATTAATAGATTCTGTCATGAGCATTTATTGTATGCTGTCCTATATTTATTTGGGAAAATGTTTCATAATTTTTTTTTGTGCTTTGATGCTAAATTATTGCTTGTTAATTAATCATATTACTTTTTCCTTAAATATGGATATTAACTACGACTTGGATTGGTTTCCGTGTCTCTTCAAAGTTGACTCCTGTAAACATTGCAAAGTCAACTAGAACGTTTCAAGTGTTTGTGTTATAAAACATACCATGAAGGTTCATCTCTTTGCGCAAACGTATGATTGTTAAGAGTGTTAAATCCCTTGCTTTCTTAAATGATTGAGAAAAAAAGGAAAAAATGAACAAGAAGCAAGTTATGTGGGCAGAATTTTCTTTCATTTTCTTTACTCTAAAATACTTCCACAATTGATTTGCTTCGGAGATATTCTTCACCAAATGTTTGAGCTTGCAAGGAGGGTTTAGCTGAGAACTACCACTTATACGGGAATAAATAAATAAAGAAACAAGAACCTGGCATAGTATGTTATTGTTAGAATAATTATGTGTTATTGAAGGTTCTTTTTTTTCCATATTTTCTTTTTTATTCATTGGTTATTGGAGTAATATTGTCTAAACCATACTCTGAGCAGATGATTTCAGACACAAGCCTTAAATCCTTTGGAATTTCTCATCCATAGCCATTCATTAATAGGTATTAATTCAAAATTCAAAATATCATTTTCCTGAGACCTTGAGTGTTCTCATTAGTTCTAACATCATCACAATTACAAGGCTCTGAGTAGCCAGCTCAAGGCACGTGACAAGGTACTTCTGGTACATTTTGATAGCATGGGAGTAATGTAAAACAGTTCTTTCTATAGAGACATTACTTCATATATCCATTTGAATTATTGAGCTGTTTTTTTATGCCGGAATTGGTGGGTATTATTGCTCATCCAGTTGCTATGTAAGATGAGGAAGAGGCAAATCAAGATTTGGAAATGACTAATCAGAAAATGTAAGAAAAGTACTTCATTTCTATATTAAAAAAATGGGTAGGGTAGAAAGCCAATACCCCCATTATTGGCAGTAGCCTAAAAACTCCAAAGAAAGACAGATTAACTGAGGCCTCAAACGGAATTCCCGTAGCAATGAATTGATAAATGAGTGGCTTAAAGCTCCTTTAAGTCATTGAATTGCCCTTCATTTGCATGAGATTTGTATCCCTTTTTGGTTGGGATTAACTCAAGCCACCAAACGTGCATATACGATCTTTTCCTTTGCTTTGACATTGTGATATAGGTGAAAAAGGGCTTTCCTTCACTCTCCTTTCCATAATATAAACCTTGAGTCATTTGACAGGGCCAGGTCACCCTACGCGCTGGCCCTTCAAAAAGGTGAAACTCTCGTCGTAGTTTGATGACTTATCTTAATATTTCATTTTGGTAGTTGTAACTCCCCGAAACCTATGTCCCGAAAGTTACTCAAATAATTTCTTTAGCCATTATAAAAGTTGATTGATACATTGTAATACAAAAAAACAAAATTTGAAAAACGTTACTTAATAAAATAAGCTATTTTATTGTCTCATAATACGTCAAATAAATTCAATCCACTATGAAATATAAATTCATCGATTTTGAAAGTAAAAGTCTGATTTGCAAAATAATTTCAAACTAAATGTTAAATATTGAAAGAAAATAAAATTCTTTATCCAGCGACACGGACTCTATCAGCAATCTCAACCTCCAATTCTGATCCATCAAGCATCTGTAAAAATATTTTAGAATATGGAATGAACATACGAAGACACTTAGTATAAATTTCATGTCAACATTTTCCCAATTTAATATAAAAGTAAGTAAAATACGCACATAACATAATTTTCTAGTGAGGTTGAAACCTAACCGTTTCATTCTTACTTAGGTCATACCCATTCTCAATCTCCATTTAGGCTATTTAGCCCTATGATTGTTTTTCGTGTAAATCTACATAATCATACCCTATGGTATTACCCACAAGATCCCCTTTAATTTGGATCACATAATAGCACATAAAATACTTAAAAACATTAAAAAGTGAAATCACAAAATCACTTGGTAACAATATTGCTTTTAGTAATTTTTGGTCATTCAAAGCTTATATTTATAATTTTAGCCCATTAATTTATTTCCTCATATCAGAACAAAATAAAAGCATGTTCAGAGACGGTTACCTCTCCAAGCCAACACTCCCTCAGAGATGCTGTTGCTAGAGTACTCGGTCCAGAACGTCGAGGATGGGTAAGAGGTCTTGGTTTCGGTGCAACTCCTTCAAAGTTGAATGCTTTGGTGCACAATCATAACTTGCAAACTCAAGTCCAAGAGTTGAGAGATGAAATTAAAGAATTAAAAGCTTTGTTTCAAATGAAGAGTATGACTCTTGTACAAGAAGATAATGTAAGTGGAAAACTAGAATTACTGAATGTTATTCTAAATTACATATACTGCCTATATTGAAAATAATAAATTGTACAATTGGATATGAATTTTACAGCCTAGAGACAGAAGCTTGAATGGTTCAGATAATCTTCAAAATAAGAAATGTATTGTTGTTGTTCACGCAATGTACGTTCGATTTAAAACCACCGCAAGTGTACAGTTCGTTACAAGTAATAAAATGGACTTTTAGAGTCCGGATTGTCGATCCCACAGAGATTGAGTAGTTCAATAATAATTATTTCGACCTTAACCGAAATTAGATGAATTTTTGATGGGTTTTGTATTAAATGCTAACCAAACTAAATTATGAAAACTATTATGAATGAATTTGATAAACTAAATGCAAATTATCCTAGAATGCAATATGAAAGCCGAATGCAAATTTTATGAAATTAATATAATAAAAACGCACTAGGATCCCGAATCACCAAACAAGTTCACTTTTAACTCCTATTTCACAAATTGATGACACGATGAATTGATTGAAGAATCAATGTTTCTAACTTATCCAACAATCTCTTTCGAGTAGAATTGAACCTATTCTAGCATACCATTTGACTATATTTCTATGACAAATGCAATATACAAGAATGCATAACGTTTTGTAAACACTTAGAGATTCACGCAAAGCATAGCGGTATATTTCTATCCCCTATCGGACCTTACGATGATTTATGCCTTGTAAAATCTATTTCCCTTCTTTCGAATGCATAAAATAGACCACCTAAACTCACATAATCACGTGCATTTAATTATGGAGAAAATAAATTGTATATAAATCATTCAACATCCATCAAACGTGTTTAAATATCAAATTGCAAAATAGAAATTACAAGATCACATTGTGAGGTTCATCGTTCACCTAGTACTTGAAAAACTAGCCTAACATGATAGAAGTAAGAAAACAAAAGAAATAAGTTGGAGACGACATCACCCTGTTAATTCTTGAGTTAAATCTTGAATTTTGGGATGAATCTTCTTCTCCTTCCTTGTTGTCTTGCTCTCCAATGTGTAGAATATGTCAAAGTATGTGTAGCCCCCTTTTTCTGGTCGAGTTTAGGGTTAAAAAGAGGTCAAAGATTGGTTTCCATAAGAGGTTAAATCAAATAAGGAAACCAGAATTTTCACGTCGGGATTGTACCATGCGACCGCATGGTTATAATCAATGAAACAGCATGGTTAACTGAAATTGGCACCCGTAGCTCTCGTTTTCTTCCATGCGACCGCATGTAAATAACACCATGCGACCGCTGGTTCAATTGTTTCTCCGCCGGACAGCTTTCAGTATTCTGGTCATAACTTTCTCTACCGATATCCGATTGAAGTGATTCAAAGTGTGTTGGAAAGACAACTCAAAGATATACAACTTTGATTCAGATATCATCTTCCAATTAGATCGTTTACCATTTCCAATATGGGTCTCAATATGAGACTAAAAATCGGTGCATAACTTTTCAATTAGAAATTGATGTATGATCATACTTTGACGATATTTCATCCCTTTGGTGTCTTCTTTCAACCAATTGACTCCTAGTACTCTTGAATCTTCATTCCATCATCTGTCACATCTACGGATTATTTTCATGTTGTTCATTTTGATCCCCGAACTTTCATTTTCTTCCATTTTGGTCATTTTTCACTCGTTTTCACATACTTCTCGTTATATCCATCAATGTTGTCCTGCAAACACAATTTACATAGAATTAAGCCATAATTCAACATAATTACAATCAATTGTCCATGTTTTGTGATCTAAATAAGTGCGTAAAACGCACTTATCAGACCCCCCAAACTTGAACTATTGTTTGTCCTCAAACAAGATGGTGACTTAACTCTAAACAAAACATGGTTCAACAACCTGTCGTGTCTCAGAATTAGAATTTAGTAGTAACATAGTAAACAATATCAACAGTGAAACATCAAATCAACCTCCACTTATCATATGCAACCTGACGTGTATGTGTGTGTATACTCATGCAAACATGCTCAGTTTTTAATAGATTCAAATCCCGACCTATAGTAGTCAAATTTTTCCTTTCTTCGCTCGAGAGATACACACCCCCCAAACTTATTCTTTTACTCACTTTTCCCGGAGTGTGTTCTATAATTGAGATCTGGTTAACTTAAATTCTCACCCTCTCTTAGTTTGGATAGGTCTCGCAATCACAAGTTTACACTTCAACAAACAGAGATTCTCCTATTTCTTTGATTGTTTCAACCTCTAAAACTCAACTAAGTTACTTGCCTTACATCAAAGGTACAATTCTATCAACTAAATGTCATGTGGCACTTTTCTCACTCTATTTTTTTTTTCTTTGCAAACACATTCTCATTTGCTTTCTATATAACCCATGTATCAAGTTTTAGGCCGATGACTCCCAAATCAGTTGATTTTAGGGCACCAGGTTTGTATTCACCCTTACAGGCTTACTTGCTCAAGTTATAAAGGCTCGAAAAATGTGTTTTCTCTCTTTTCTTTTGACTCTTTCCCTCTTGCTTTCTATATGACTCCTGTATCGAGTTTTAGGCCGATGACTCCCAAATCAGTTGATTTTAGGGCACCAGATTTTTATTCATCCTTTCAGGCTTAATTGCTCGAGTCATAAAGGCTTGAAAATAGTGTTTTCCTCACAAAAATTTATGTAAACCCCTATTTTTTAGACACTTAGTTTCAAGAACCAATCCCTGATTTCAGGCTTTCGCCTCATTTTTGTCTCATCAGTTTACACAATCCACACAACTCAATTTTCATGCATGGAATCTCTACTCATCTCAATGTTCCCTTGCAATAACTAGTCCTCCAAACCACTAAAACAATGGAATATTTTTAAGCATAGAAGAGGTAATTCAGGTGTAACCTATCATGTTCTGATCTCCTATAAAAACTGAACCCAATCATCAACTTAACATGTCAAACATGAGTTTCGTGCACAAGAAATGTCAAGTATCACATACATAAGCATTGGCTAATCTAGACATGCACCATTTTCACTATTCACAGTTCATACCTATTCCACTATTCACATCATTGCCGGCAAGGCTATTAAACCCACACAATCACACAAATTGAACTAACTGAACAAATACTAAAACAGAATGTCAAAAACGAATTTTTTTTTTTTTTTTTTTTTTTTTTTTTAACAAACACACAAAAGCAGTAAACATCGATGAATAGCGAAAAAGTAATGAAACGTCCACCAATTTTGTCATACAAATTCTACCACCCCCCAAACTTGAACTAAGCATTGTCCTCAATGTGTAAAGTGTAAGAGTTAAATACAGAATTTGAATGACAAAGCTCAAACAAAATAAAATATGGGGGTATGAAAACTCCCTTGATCAGAATGGAGGCGGTGGTGAAGATGGTGGAAGAAACTGAGTCTCGATATGTTATTTCCAAGTGGTGGAGACAACATTTTTCCTTAGGAATTTTTTATGGTGCAATCCTACAAAGGACGAAAGTTGGCCTGCATAATGGAAATTGATAGAAGAGGTGAACGATGATCTAAAACTACTAAAAATGCATAAAATCATGAAAAAAAAATTATAATCTAATGCATAAAACGAAATAAATAAAAGGGTAGAAACGTTGGGTTGCCTCCCAACAAGCGCTAGTTTATGACTCTATAGCTCGACTATACCGTGCTAGTTTGATTTCGGTGGTGTGAGAGCAACTTTTTCAACGACTATTTCTTTCTTACTGCAGCTTTCCTCCAGACTTTAACCGCACATTTATCCATGTCTTTTGATTTCTCCTCATCTCCTGCCTCAAAATCCACAATGTAGGCTTCTTGCTTCTCATAATTTTGAGTGAGTTGAGTATGCACACTATGAACATTAGCAGTGTTTGAAGAGTCTTGAGAAACAGTGTTGTCCTGCGCCGCATCCTCTACCACATCAATTTGATAGCACTTATCTGGCTCGGTATGGAAGTCCATGGCTTTGAACACAAGAAATGTGATCTGTTCTTCGCCAATTTTCAGGTTTAATTCTCCCTTTTGAACATCAATTAGAGCTCTGCTGGTAGCTAGGAATGGTCTGCCCAAAATAAGTGGAACATTCTTGTCTTCTTCCATATCCAGAATGAGGAAATCGGCTGGGAAAATGAATTTGTCCACCTTGATCAGTACGTCTTCAATTATCCCCCTCGGATGTGTCAATGATCGATCAGCTAATTACAGCGTCACCGTGGTTGCTTTTGCCTCGCCTAATCCAAGTTTTCTGAAAACAGAAAGAGGCATCAGATTAATACTGGCACCAAGATCACATAGAGCTTTATCAAAATGGCATTCACCAATAGTGCAAGGTACAGTAAAACTCCCTGGATCTTTCAGTTTTGGTGGGAGCTTTTTCTGAATAAGAGCACTGCACTCCTCTGTTAGCATCACTGTCTCATGTTCCTCTAGCTTTCGTTTCTTGGAGATAACGTCCTTCAGGAATTTGGCGTAGTTAGGCATTTTGAACAGTGCTTCCGCGAATGGGATGTTGATATGGAGCTTTGTGAAAATTTTGAGGAATTTTTTGTACTGTTGCTCCCATTTATGCTTTTTCAACCTCTGAGGGAATGAAATTGGTGGCTCGTAAGGATTGATCGGGGCAGGTGTTTTATTCTGTGATGTATCTGAACCTTCCCTTGGGGATGTCTCTTTTGTTTGTTCAGCTTTTTCCTTCTCTAAAGATGATAGTGTATCTTTGTTTTCACCCAGTCTCTTCACAGTGATCTCTGGTAGTTGAACCCCACTTCTTGTAGTAATGGCTTGACATTGTTCCCTGGGATTCACTTCGGTATTGCTGGGTAGAGTTCCTGGTGCCCTGCTTGTCATAGCAAGTGCCATCTGTCCCATTTGAATCTCCAAATTTTTAATTGCAGACTTTTGTTCTTGGAGAGTGGCTTCTGTCTTCTTCATAAATTGATTGTTGGATTCCATGTAATGATGAGTTGTTTCTATGAATTTTCCAAGCACTTCTTCCAACTGTGGCTTCTTCTCCTGCTGCTGAAATTGATCATGTGGTCTGTTCTGGTTCTGATTTTGATTTTGATTCTGATTAGTCCACGAGAATTTTTGGTGCTTTCTCCACCCCGGATTATATGTCTCAGAATTCGGGTTGTTCTGCTGGCGTTGACCCCATTGCACATAATCCACATGCTCTACCTCCTGTGTGAGAATTGGACAGTTTGAAGTAGTGTGATCAGCTCCACACTCTCCACAACTTGGTTTCTTGACAGTTGCTGCATTGGCAGTCTGTGACATGCTGCCAACCTTATGGAATAGTGAATCAATTTTCGCCGACAAAGCTGAAATAGTGTCCACCTCGAACACACCCGGTGCCTTCTTTTGAACTGCTCGTTCTGAAGACCACATGGCTGAAGTAGTAGCCACAGTCTCAAATAGCTTCAGTGCATCATCAACTGTCCTAGTAGACACCGACCCATTAGATGAAGAATCTATATTGCTTTTGAAAGATGGAAGCAGTCCCGCATAAAAGTATTGGACCTGGAGTCCCTTGCTGATATCGTGACGTGGACACTTCCGAAGCATGTTCTTGAACCTGTTCCAAGCTTCATCAAATGATTCATACTCCCCTTGATGGAAAATAGAGATATCATGCTTCAGTTTTGCAATCTTGGCTGGTGGAAAGAACTTGGTACAGAACTTTTGAGCAATATCATTCCAAGTTGTGATACTAGCAATCGGTTGAGAATCCAGCCATTCAAGTGCTTTGTCACGCAATGTGTGTGGAAATAGCCTCAAACGGATGGCGTCATCTGAGATACCCTGATATTTGAAGTGTTGGCACATCTCCAAGAATCTAGAGACGTGTGTATACGGGTTTTCCTCAGCTCTCCCATAAAACTGATGCCCATTCTGAAACAAGTGTATGACGTTGGTCTTCAGTTGGAAGTTTTGTTGCCCAAATGGTGGGTACACGATACTAGACTGGCTCTGAATGATTTGGGGAATCATGAAATCCTCTACAAGCATGTTTCCTTCGTCCATAGCTTCCTCCTCGTTAGCCGGAATTACTGGATTATGTCGTTCGTTAGCCATTTGCTGTTGTTGTGCTATTCTAGCTTCTCTTTGCAATTGGTGAAAAGTACGCTCGATTTCTGGATCAGTTGGAATCAATTCCCCTCCAGTCGATCTTAGCATGCAAATCTGAAATAGCCAAAATTGCCCAAAAATTAGCAATAGTCGAAGTAACGAAGTTTAACAGGTTATCTAACAAAACTAGAATAAAAAATAAAAAGAAAAGTTCGAATTAGTGTCTAAATAACTAAAATTAAACTAAAACTTAATCTCCGGCAACGGCGCCAAAAACTTGTTCACGCAATGTACGTTCGATTTAAAACCACCGCAAGTGTACGGTTCGTTACAAGTAATAAAATGGACTTTTAGAGTCCGGATTGTCGATCTCACAGAGATTGAGTAGTTCAATAATAATTATTTCGACCTTAATCGAAATTAGATGAATTTTTGATGAGTTTTGTATTAAATGCTAACCAAACTAAATTATGAAAACTATTATGAATGAATTTGATAAACTAAATGCAAATTATCCTAGAATGCAATATGAAAACCGAATGCAAATTTTATGAAATTAATATAATAAACACGTACTAGGATCCCGAATCACCAAACAAGTTCACTTTTAACTCCTATTTCACAAATTGATGACACGATGAATTGATTGAAGAATTAATGTTTCTAACTTATCCAACAATCTCTTTCGAGTAGAATTGAACCTATTCTAGCATACCATTTGACTATATTTCTATGACAAATGCTATATACAAGAATGCATAACGTTTTGTAAACACTTAGAGATTCACGCAAAGCATAGCGGTATATTTCTATCCCCTATCGGACCTTACGATGATTTATACCTTGTAAAATCTATTTTCCTTCTTTCGAATGCATAAAATAGACCACCTAAACTCACATAATCACGTGCATTTAATTATGGAGAAAATAAATTGTATATAAATCATTCAACATCCATCAAACGTGTTTAAATATCAAATTGCAAAATAGAAATTACAAGATCACATTGTGAGGTTCATCGTTCACCTAGTACTTGAAAAACTAGCCTAACATGATAGAAGTAAGAAAACAAAAGAAATAAGTTGGAGACGACATCACCCTGTTAATTCTTGAGTTAAATCTTGAATTTTGGGATGAATCTTCTTCTCCTTCCTTGTTGTCTTGCTCTCCAATGTGTAGAATATGTCAAAGTATGTGTAGCCCCCTTTTTCTGGTCGAGTTTAGGGTTAAAAAGAGGTCAAAGATTGGTTTCCATAAGAGGTTGAATCAAATAAGGAAACCAGAATTTTCACGCCGGGATTGTACCATGCGACCGCATGGTTATAATCAATGCAACCGCATGGTTAACTGAAATTGGCACCCGGAGCTCTCGGTTTCTTCCATGCGACCGCATGTAAATAACACCATGCGACCGCTGGTTCAATTGTTTCTCCGTCGGACAGCTTTCAGTATTCTGGTCATAACTTTCTCTACCAATGTCCGATTGAAGTGATTCAAAGTGTGTTGGAAAGAAAACTCAAAGATATACAACTTTGATTCAGATATCATCTTACAATTAGATTGTTTACCATTTCCAATATGGGTCTCAATATGAGACTAAAAACCGGTGCATAACTTTTCGATTAGAAATTGATGTATGATCATACTTTGACGATATTTCATCCCTTTGGTGTCTTCTTTCAACCAATTGACTCCTAGTACTCTTGAATCTTCATTCCATCATCCGTCACATCTACGGATTATTTTCATGTTGTTCATTTTGATCCCCGAACTTTCATTTTCTTCCATTTTGGTCATTTTTCACTCGTTTTCACATACTTCTCGTTATATCCATCAATGTTGTCCTGCAAACACAATTTACATAGAATTAAGCCATATTTCAACATAATTACAATCAATTGTCCATGTTTTGTGATCTAAATAAGTGCGTAAAACGCACTTATCAGTTGTCTTGGTTTGGGAAAGGTGATATTGTTGCAAAAGGTGAAATCGCATCAACAAATCCAAGCGATTTAGTGCATCATGTACCACTTGGTAATGAATGTTGGAGAGTTTGGGTTAATGAAGTGATTGATAATGTCAGCTTATATCGTCCTACACGTGAGCTTTTTCTTCTTGAAGATGCATTAGGAAGTACAATAGCATGGCCAATTAGATACATCGAAGTGGATTCGTTGTAATCACAACAAAGGTAACTTCTTTTCTAATTTCATTTCATTTACAGCTTAAAAGAATTTTAGTTGGATTTTCTGAAGTTATTCTTGATGTCCTTTTAAATTTATCTGCAGGTTGATTGACATAGCCCCTCATTACTATAATTTGACAAATTTTCCCAACTTTGAAGCAAAGCGACAACTTGAGAAGCGGTATAAGAAACGAGAATGTGATATGTAGATGGTAATACAAAGTTTGGATTGATAAATTGAACCTCAAATGTCTACAGTTTGTAGGGGTAGTCAAGGTATATTGTACTTCAGTGATAGCACAGTGATATCAGTTTGAATACTTCTAAATTAGTAGTTTTCTTACCGCAACTGGGTTGTATTCTATAAATTACTTATTTTTGCATCTTTATTTGTGTGAGCTCAATTATTTACCTGAGACCTTTGTTTGTGTTTGTTAAGTAAAGACTTTGCTGGTGGTTTGTGTTTGTTAAGTAAAGGCAGGTTTGCTGGTGGTTTGTGTTTGTTAAGTAAAGACTTTGCTAGTGGTTTGTGTTTGTTAAGTAAAGACAGGTTTGCTGGTGGTTTGTGTTTGTGTTTGTTAAGTAAAGACAGGTTTGCTGGTGATTTGTGTTTGTTAATCGGTCTGCTGTTTTTAAAAAAAAAAATTCAGACATTTACGGTTTGCACGCCGTAAAAGGATGTCATTTTACATATGGGTTTTTACGGCGTGCATTTTTGCACGTCGTAAATAATACGGGTATTTACGGCGTGCATTTTTGCACGCCGTAAATAATACGGGTATTTACGGCGTGCATTTTTGCACGTCGTAACTAATACGGGTATTTACGGCGTGCATTTTTGCACGCCGTAACTAATACGGGTATTTACGGCGTGCATTTTTGCACGCCGTAACTAATACGGCCTTTTACGGCGTGCATATGCACGCCATAAAAACTCAGGTTTATTTACGGCATGGCTTTATACGGCGTGGAAAATTATGACTACATGAAGATAAGATTCTAGTGTGGATTTATGCAAATTTCAAGTTTTATCTAAATACTTTTATATCAGATAATTCAATAATAATTTAATAGATATCCAAAATAATATTAAAATTTAATTTCGTGTAAAACTCATAGATGTCCAATTATTAGGAATATTAATACAAGGTCCCTAAAAAATGACAAAGTTGTTAAGTTACCCTAAAATCTCAAACGTGTTTTATAACCTCATAATGTATTGTACCTATGTTTGGGGTATTACATCCTCCCCTCCTTAAAAAAATTTCATCCTCGAAATTTACCTTAATTATCAAAAAGCTGTAGATATTTAGCTTTAATATCTGCATCATGTTCCCAAGTGGACTTTTCCACTGCGTGATTCCGTCACTGAACTTTTACCAATGAAATTTTTCTAATCCGAATTATTCGAATCTTCTTATCCAAGATGACTATTGGAGCTTCCTCGTAAGTTATATCTAGATGAATGTATAACGATTAAGGATTAATCACGTGCTAGGATCTGATACGTATTTTCGAAGCGTAGAGATGTGAAAGATAGTGTTGTTGAAAGTTCATGAGGTAATGTCAACTCATAAGCTACAATTCCCACACATTTCAAAATCTCAAAAGGTCCTATTTATCTTGGTCGGAGGTTTCCCCTTTTGCCAAATCAAATGACTCACTTCATAGGTGCTATTTTCGGGAAAACTTTGTCTCCAACTTTGAACTCAAGATCTTTTCTTCTGTTATCTACATAACTTTTCTGTTGATCTTGGGTATTCTTAATTTTGTCCTGAATCTTTTGAATAGCTTGGACTGTGCGCTTTAGGCCCTAAAATTCTTCATTCACTAACTTTATCCCAAGGAGCTGGAGATCTAAACTTTCTACCATATAAAGCCTCATAAGGGACCATTCCTATGGTAGTCTGATAGCTATTATTGTAGTCGAATTCTACCAATAGTAGATGTTTTTCCCAGCTTCCTCCAAGATCTAGGACGCATGTTCGAAGCGTGTCCTCAAGAATTTGAATAGTCCTCTCCGACTAACGATCTGACTGTGGGTGGAAAGCTGTACTAAAGTTTAGCTTACTCCCCATTGCCTTGTGCATACTTTTTCAAAATTTCAATGTGAATCTTGGATTTCTGTTTGACACAATATAGACTGGGGTCCCATGTAATCAGATCGCTTCTTAACATATAGCTGAGCTAACTGAGGCCTCAAATGGAATTCTCGTAGCAATGAATTGATAAATAAGTGGCTTAAAAGCTCCTTTAAGTCATTGAATTACCTTTAATTTGAATGAGATTCGTATCCCTTTTTGGTTGGGCATTAATTTAAGGCACCAAGTGTGCATATAAGATATTTTCCTTGGCATTGACATTATGAGATAGGTGAAAAAGGGCTTTCCTTCACTCTCCTTTCCATAATATGAACCTTAAGTCATTTAACACGCGCTGGCCCTTTAAAAAGGTGAAACTCTCGTCGTAGTTTGATGACCTATCTTCGGTAGGGGCCAAATAATATTTCATTTTGGTAGTTGCGGTAATGCCCTAAAACCTATGTCCTCAAGATTACTTAAATAATTCTTTTAGACATTATAAAAGTTTATTGACATATTGTAATACAAAAAACAAAATTTGAAGAACTTTGCGGATAAAATAAGCTATTTTATTGTCTCATAATATGTCAAATAAATTCAATCCACTATGAAATATAAATTCATCGATTTTACAAAATAATTTTAAACTAAATGTTAAATTGAAAGAAAATAAAATTCTTTATCCAGTGACACGGACTCTATCAGCAGTCTCAACCTCCAACTACATTCCATCAAGTATCTGTAAAAATAATTTAGAATATGGAATGAGCATGCGAATACACTCAGTATAAATTTCATGTTAATATTTTCACAATTTAATATAAAAAATAAGTAAGGTACGTACACAACATAATTTTCTGGTGGGATTAAAACCTGACCGTCTCATTCTTACTTAGGTCATACCCATTCTTAATCTTCATTTAGGGTATTTAGCCCCAAGAACTGCTTTCCGTGTAGATCTACATAATAATACTCATAGTATTACTCACAAGATCCTTCTTTAATTTGGATCACATAGTAGCACATAAAATACTTAAAATATTAAAAAGTGAAAACACAAAAACATTTGGCATTTAGAGAAATCCATATTTTATTCGTTAAATTCTTGTGTATTTGAACTATTTAGGATTGAAATTTTTTGCAAACGGATCTTGAACGCGCCAGAAAACTTTTTTTTTTCCCTTTTCCTTTCTTTCCTATCTTCTCTCTCTTTCTTTTGTTTCTTTTTTTCCTCTCTCTCTCTCTCTCTCCCTCCTCGTCTTTTCTCTCTTTCTATTACTTTTCTATCTAAATTTGTGTGAATTGAAATGCAACAACAAGAGGGTATTTATAGGTATGATTAGATAAGGACATGGTTTAAAAAGGCACAATTGAGGCACGCCTCAACTATGAGGCGGGTGTTCCATTACTTGAGGCGGAATTGCGAGGCTAAAATACAAAAGGATTACACCTCAAACGCTGAGGCGCACGCCTCATGGTGCATGAGGCGTGTGCCTCACTGTGAATTCGAAAGGGCTGTATTAAAAGGAAAAAGGCCCCATTTAAAAAGTAATTTTCGGCCCAAATAAAACAATAACAGTCCTACAGCACTACACGACAGCCAAAACAGAAGAGCCTCAACCGGAAGTTCAAAAGATAGAGACCTTGCGACCTCTTCTTCTTCAACCCTTCGCCCGTTCAGCAGCAGCCAGCAGGTATGTTTTTTTTTTTCCTCTTTTTCTTTTTCTTCTTCACTTTCTCCTCAGTTTCTTCTATTCAAGTATATAGTTTAATTTAGTTTAAGGATGGACAGGGAGAAATATTAGCAGAAAGCCAGAAACTGATGCACTTAACAGGTAGAAAAACTGATGATAATATAATAAACACACTTCAGGCAAAAAGCAGAATTATAGACAAGGTTGGACAGGGAGAAAATCTGTTAAATGTGCATGAGTGCATCACTTGAAGTTGACTTGAATCATGAGTGCATCACTTGAAGTGATTTATGGATTCACATGAAAAAAAAGGTTATTTGGGTGTTTTTCCTAATCCTGCTTGATTCTATTTTCTTTTCTTTATTGTCTTTTTAACTGTCGGGAATCTTATTCAAGTGTTGACTCATATCTATTGATTGAAAATAGGTTGTAATTTCAAATTTCAAATATTTATATGCAATTCTCTTTACTCGTTTAGAGAACATCTCTCTTGGCACTGCATGCATATTGAACATGTTGAATTATTTACTTTTGGTTCCTCTATGAAAACATTTATGGTTGGGGACACGTGTTTTATTCACTTTTGTAATGGCCCTGGTTTTAGCTTTTGATGACCATAAAAGAAAGAAGTTGATCATATGCATTTTCGACCCCAACTTAATTGCTGGACATCCAATGTCTCCCCAGCAAAGGGAATTGTCTAATTAATAGTGTTTGTAGCTGTTTTTTTTCTCACACTGTGTCCATATGGTAGTTGATGAAAATAAAATTTGTTATGTTGGAAAAATATGTATGGTTGCTTACCGATTCATTGCACGGAAGCAAGTACAAGAACAAAAATACAGGAGAGGCAATTTTGTAAAGTTCTGTGCTCGTAATTATTTGCACATTTTTCGATAAATGTGTTCTTTCCACTTTAACCCTCCAACCACTCTTGTATTATAGGATGGGAAAGAACCATCGAACGGATCCAGCTTGGAAGTATGGAAAAGAAATCGAAAAGACGGGAGGTGGTAAAAAGTCATATGTCTACATCGAGTGTATGTTTTGCCAGAAAACTATTACCGGAGGGGTGAAGCGGATGAAGGAACACTTAACATGTACTCACAAGAATGTAGCACCGTGTCCTGGAGTTCCTATGGAAGTTAAAGAAGAGATTGCGAAGTATATGAATGCTGGAAACATGAAAAGACACCTATCACAACAACAGTTTGAAGATATGGTCGATGTTGGTTCTTATTATGAGAAGGATGATAAAGAAAAAGATTTTATGAGAGGCATTAGAGGACCAATGGATAGGTTTGTGTCAAACATCGGTGGTGATGGTGAGACAAATCTAAAGATGAGTGCAGCAAAGATGAAAGAGATGTGAAATAGCGTCTGTTTAGATGTTGACAGATTCTTCTTTGAAAATGCAATACTTTTCAATGTGGTTGAATCTCCTTTGTTTATCAGCATGTGTCGGGCTCTTAGTTCATATGGTAGTGGTTTTCAACCCCCTACAATGTACGAACTCTGGACATGGATTCTTAAAGAGAAAGCGGAATCGACGGGAAAAATAGTTGACGATATAAAGGCGACGTGGATTACAACTAGAGTTTCTATATAACCTGACGGGTGGTCTGACATGAGAAATAGAAGTATGTTCAATTTTCTTGTGAATAATCCACATGGAACTGTGTTTCTAAAATCTATTGATGCTTCTAATGCAAGTAAAGATGCAGATCTCATGTTCAAATTATTAGACGACGTTATTCAAGAAGTTGGTGAAGAAAATGTTGTTAAGTTGTAACCGATAATGCAAGTGCATACAAAGCTGCTGGGAGGAACTTGATGGAAAGACATAAACATTTATATTGGACTCCTTGCGCTGCACATTGCATTGACTTAATGCTTGAAAAACTTGGAGAGTTGCCACAACACAAACATGCATTGATAAAGGCTAAAAAGGTCAGTAATTTTATTTATAATCATCAATGGGTGTTGGCATTAATGAGAAAAATTGTAAAGAAGGAAATAGTTCGACCGCGTGCTATGAGATTTGCTATAGCGTACTTGACTTTACAGAGGATCTATGAGTTGAGAAACTCACTACGAGCTATATTCACTTCGAGGGAATCATTTTCCGTGGGCAAGGAAAGCGGAAGGGAAACAGGTTAAGGGAATCATTTTGAAGATAAATTTTTTTGGCCAAGTGTTGCATATGCTTTGAAGACCACAAATCCCCTAGTTAGTGTTTTAAGACTTGTTGATTCTGAACAAATGCCAGCAAAGACATTTATTTATGGAGCTATGGAAAATGCAAAGGAACAAATAGCGAAACATTTGGGTGACGATAAAGCTGCGTACAAGGAAATTTGGAATATCATAGATTAGAAGTGGGAGTTTCAATTGCATCGAGACCTATATGCTGCTGCTTATTATTTGAATCCTCATTGTCAATATGCTGATAATTTTTCAAGGCATTCTAAAGTTATGGCGGGTTTGTATAATTGCATGGTGAGACTCATTTCTGATCCAACTGAAAGGGAAAAGGCAGATCTCCAGTTATACCAATTTGTTGAAAAACATAATTTCTTTGGTCTCGAACCAGCAAAATTAACTTTCAATAAACGGTCTCCTGGTATGTATTAAATTATTAATATATATACATTTTTATACATTACATGCCCAATTTGATTAGCCTATACTTAATAGTTGCAAAGTTACATCATGCATGTAACATTTTATTCTTAATTTTGATCAAGTTGCTTGGTGGACTCAATTTGGCGTTGGTACTCCAGAACTAACTAAGTTTGCAACGAGAGTTTTAAGTCTTACTTGCTCATCTTTTGCGTGTGAGCGCAATTTGAGTACATTTAATTTAGTGCATACTAAGAAGGAATCGTTTGACAACAAAGAGATTGCATACTTTGGTTTACATCAATTACAACAAGAAGCTCAAAGATCGACATAGGTGATTGAAGTCACTTAAAGAGGGTGAAGATCATTTGATTCTAAAGGAAGTTCCATTCGATGATGAATGGATTGCAGATCATGATATTGGAGCTCCTTCAAACACATGCGATGTAAATGATGATGACTCGAGTCTAAATTTGTCACAATTAAAGGGGATTGAAAGTTCTACGCATACACAAAGTCAGCCTATTAGGAAAAGAACTTTTTCACGAAAAGGTATTCATACTTTTATAATTCAAATTTGCTTTTATTTATGAAAGTATATTAACAAATTGCTTTTTCTTGAATTTATAGAGAAGGAAAATGTCACATTGCTGGAGGATGATGAAGATGATTTTGTAGATATTGAGAGTAATGAAGAGAAAGATGATGGGGAAATTAGATATGATGAAGATTCCATTGACGATGCTAGTAATAGCGATGATATTGCGGACAATTAGGCCTTTTTTTAAGTTTAAGATGCTTCTTTTTTTTTTCAATGCAAATGGAGTGATTTCTAACTTTTGTAATGCTTTATTATTATAATTCTTTTACTTAAATTTTTTTTTTTGTGAGGCATGCGCTCAGGGCTCTCAATGGATAAAATATGGATCGGATCTACCCATATCCGATCCGATCTGATAAGAATGATTCACGGATCTGATCTGATCCGATAATTCAATGGATATTTGATTGTTAAATCCATATCTGATTTGCTATATTATCGGATATCCGATCCGAAATATTTTATACGTTTAGGCCCAATGTCGAGCCGGTCATGCCCAATTAATCAGGTACTTTTTTTTTTTTTTTTTTTTTTAGTTTGAAAATTTTGAATTTCATGAAAGGGCCTCATAAATTACAATTCAAAGGCCCATGGAGAATTATTGGATAGCATGCTCCTTTTATAAATGCACTTCTCTCAAATTGTTTTATAAATTTTCAATGTGGGATAGTGCATTTTATTAATGCACTTCTCTCCATTAGTTTTATAAACTTTCAATGTGGGATAATGTCTTTTATGAATGTATTTTTCTCCAATGATTTTATGAATTTCCAATGTGGGATAGTGACATAACAAAAATATGTTAAAATATCAATCAAAATCATTTTTCATAACAAAAATAATAAAAAAAGCATACTTTTATAAAATATATTATATTATTATAAAAAATCGGATCAGATTGTTATCAGATCGGATTGACCTATATACATATTTGATCCATTTAGTTAACGGATTATCGGATTCGAATTTTAATCGGGTTATCGGATTGAAACTCTAAATCCATCTCTCATTAATTTCATCAGATTCAGATCAAAATCCAATCCATTGACAGCCATGCATGCGCCTCAATCATCCTCGAGGCTTACGCCTCGCCTCATAAACAAAAACCGCCTCAATACTTAGTTTCGTCTTTTTAAACCTTGGATAAGGATAGTTAACTATCTAGAATTCTAATAGGAATCTTAATTCAAATTTAGATTGGTCTTTCATAAACAAACTTATCATAAAATTTGAATTTAAGAAAGTTCTAACCACGTAAGGATAAGATTTCAGTGTGGATACATGCAAATTTTAAGTTTTATCTAAATATTTTTCTATCAGATAATTCAATAAAAAATGGTAAAGTTGCTAAGTTACCCTAAAATCTCAAAACGTGCATTTACGCCTCATAATATATTGTACGTATGTTTGGGGTATTACAGTTTCCATCAAGTCTTTTGCTCCTATTAAGCTCAACGGTAATGGAACTGGGTGAAAGGTCCATCTGCCCTTAACGGATACCAGTTCATTTTGCAATCAACTAACAGTGTATGGCAGATCTACTTCATTGCACCTAGTGTGCTCCTATTATATTCGCCTTCGAGGATGGGAGCGTTAGTAGCTACAGACAACTTAATGCTCTAACAAATGCAATAATAAGAGCTCATGTATCTGGCAAAATCTGTTTACTATTTTGAGGGGTGTTGTGGGTTGGATCATCAGCTCATTAAATGTAGCCCTTTCGTTTCGTTTTTCGCTAATCCCTCTGTTCCACATCATGGGTGGCAATATACTCTCATCGTTTTATGTTAATGAGGATTGGTACAATTATTACTAGCTCTTGTTTGATTTAGATAAAAAAAAAAATCATATTTTTAGTGGATTTGGATAAAAGTTGATGGAATATAAGATTGAAAAGTTTTAGGTCTCATGAAATGTGTTGTTAAAATTAATTGTTGAGTTTGACTTCAATTTTAATCTAGTTTTTTTTTTTTAGTAAAACCAAACAAGGTCCTTTTGTTCTTTTTTTTTTTCTCGTGTTAAATAATACTGTGAATTAGCTGTGATTTAATGGTTTCTCATGACTTAAGCTTTGTGGTACATTCTTTCTGGACTGCTGTAAGTAGGGGCGGATTTGGCAGTGGGCTGCAGCCTGCCAACCAAGCCTAGATACACTAAAAAAAATAAAAGTGGAAATTACATAAAACCCTAGTTTAAAAATTGACTATTCTAAAATCATACTCAAAGTTTAACTATTCAAAAATCAGATATCTCATTAATTAATTAATATATATATATATATAAACAATTAATCTACCCAAAACCCTAAAATTTCTCTCACGCCTCCATCCCTCTCTCTCTCTCCCCTCCTTTGACAACCACCGTCGCCACTGGAGCCAGAAGTCAGGCCAGAAGTCACGGCGGTTACCCCCTACTCTATTCACCATCGAAAGCGCCGCCCGTAGTGGTATTTGCGCGATATGTGGAGTGTGTGTGCGATCTGTGGCGGTGGGTACTCTATGTCCTGTGCGCGATTTGTGGGTACGGTGTTAGAGGTGGTGCACGACTGTGGTTGTGTGCGACTGTGGTAGGTCTGGCGGCTTTCTAGGTGGATTTGGTGGCAGATTTGTGTGTGCGATTTTGGAAATGATGCGGCGGGTGGTGTGCGATGTGGTAGCACGGTGGTGGTGAGCGATTGTGTGCGCGACGGTGGTGGTGTGTGTGCGGCTGTGTTGCAGTGGATTCAGCAATGGAGGTAGTTTTTGGTGGCTTGTGGGTGATGATGGCGGCGATTGTTCAAGTGGTAATGACTGTAGTAGTCCTTCTGTGATGCCATGATGGTTCTGTTATTGTAGATGGTGGTGTTGGTGTTGGTTTGGTGATTTTCATATTTGTGAGGTGTTGGTGGTGGCGGTGAACTGTGGTACAGTACGACGGTGAGGTGATTGGTGGTGGTGGTGGTGGTGGTGGTGGTGCGGCGGCGGTGCCAGTAGAAATGGTAGTTTGTTGGAAGTGGTGGTGGTGGTGGTGGTGCCGGGAGGCGGCAGTGGTGGTTTGTCTGAGATGGTGATGTTGCTGAGAGGTGGTGGCAGTAGTTCTGGCGACAGTGCTGCTAGAGGTCGTGGTTGGCATGGGGCGACAGTGATGGTGGCGGTATGTGGTGGTGTTGTGACCATTAAATTGATTATTTGTGACCAGTAAACAATATGTGACTAATAAAAAATATGAATTGTGACTAATAAATAACGTGTGACCTAATCTGTGACCAATAAATAATATGTGACTAATGAAAAATATGAATTGTGACTAAAAGATAATACGTGACCTAAAAATTCATTAATTTGTGATTAATTATAAGTTGTGACTATAAATTGTGACTTATAATATTTGTGATCTGTGACCGATAAAGCAATTGTGACTTATAAATTTTTGACCTGTGATTAAGAAAAAAATTGTGACCTTTAAAATTTTTGAATTGTGACCGTACAAAAATTTGTGACATTTAGAATTTTTGATTTGTGACCGAGAAATAATATGTGACTAATTAAATTGTGAATCTGTGATCGATGAACAAATTGTGACCTATAAATTTTTTGAATTGTGACGTAAAATAATTTTTGACATTTAAAATTTCTGATTTGTGACCGAAAATAATATGTGACTAACTAAATTGTGAATCTGTGACCAAATTATATAAATCTGTGACCTTAATATATTTAATTAATTAAATATATATTTAATTAATTAAATTATAAATAAAAATTAACAAAAATCTGATTTTTGAAAGTTAAAACTTATTTTCTTATTATTGAATTGGATCAAAATTATACTCTTACTTATGAAAATTTCCCAAAATAAAATTGATTTTAATTGTAATATATTAGCCCACTAACAAGTAATTTCAAAGGGTTAGCCCACCTCATTTCCTCTTCTTCTATTTTTGGTTTAATCTTTGGCCCAATTATTTATTTAACGTTAGGCCCAATTTTTAGAACCATTAATCAATACCCATTTCTTCTAAATCCATTCATTCACGTCATTTGCAATTTGAAAAGCCAAAATTGAAAAATTTCCAAAATCTTTAAACCCAAAATCTTCCACCGGGATCCTCCAATCGCCGACTGCCGTCTGCCGACCACAATTGCCGACTGCCACCCCTGGTTATAGTTGTTATTTGGAGTTGGGAGTCCTCATCTTGTTCATTCTCACTGTCTCAGAAAGCAAAGGCAAAGAGGAACTAATTCTGGTAAATTTCTATTTTTGGATTATTGGAGACATGTTTCATGGCATCATGTTTGTCAGTTTGTGTATATATATAATATAGACTATATATAGTAATGAAAAGAGAGAAGAATAAGCACAGCCGCACGCACAGCGAAAATTTATTACTTGATTTACTTGAATATTTCATATTTTATTTTTATGGCATAGGTTTTGATTTGTTATTTGTTGACTTGTTATTAAAAAATGCTGAGCCTGAGTTAATGTACTGTGGTTATTGCCTATTGGTTAGGATTTTTAATTTTTTATATAGTTGTCTATCTATGTAGACTAGTTAATTTGTGTGTTTGCTTGAATAATTGAATTGCTAAGTTAATGTACTGTGGTTTTCTTGCTGATTGTTTAACACTAAACATTGAATGAGAATTTAGTTTGAATTTAGATTTAGATTCTATTATAGATGAATTTTATGCTGTAAACATCGCCGGGTGCAACTATAATAGGTATCTTATTATATATAAATTTTATTCGTACATTAAATTTTTAACAAATTTAGCCCATCGTATCACTAATTCCTGGCTCCGCCCCTGGCTGTAAGCTATTTAAGTTTATCGTTACATACGCATATAGTTGGATCATATTAGATGTTGATTATATATTTGCTTAAATTTCCTCTTATAAGTCATTTATATGCTTAGTAGAGTTCTCTCAGCAATTTAGTGTTGCATCTTTTCGGAGCTGTTTCTTGTCCTCGTATTGGAGGTTAGCGATGTCTGTCACAAACTATCATTTTAATCATTACTTCATTTTCTCTGGTTCAGCAAAAGAGATGCAACGGGTTTGCTTGGTTGACATGTTGGGGAAACACCTGAAGAACTTGAGAACATCTTCAGTTGAGTAGCAATGGACAACCAAGGCTTGTCTCGCAGACCATATACAGTACATATCATATTTGTGTTTTTGCATTAGACTCTCATCAGTCCTCAGTAAGCCAATTAGATGTAGCAAATTTTGAATTGTATAGATTACAAAAGAATTAACAGCTTTATACTGCAATTTTTCGGTATTTCTCCTTGCTGCTGCTATATTTTCCCCAATTTCATTTCGTTTAAGATAAAGAGAGATTGACTTGGTTAGGCAATAAGTAGCTATATGTCCATTAGTTTATTTGATCCAGAGCTACTGCTTCAACAATCAACTAAGCTCAGGAAGTCAGGTTAAGATGTCGACTTATTAGAAGAAAAAGAATTCCCGTCTCTAGTAAGTCAATCCCACTAAACTACACTTATAAGCTTGACATGAAAAGTAGAGGCAAGCAGAGTCAAAGGCCAAGCCTCCACCAGCAAAGGGGGATAGCCATGCCAATCCAAGTAGAGCAAAAGTGCGCCTACTCTACCTTTCTTTCTCTATCTTAGACTTCATTCTTCAAGGAGACCCGTGTGCATTTCCTATGTTCTATACTCTTGAACACTTCATTCCCTTGTGCCTTTAGTTTAAGTATAGGTCGTCGATTCAATTTATCTTGATGGGATTTTTGCTTCTGTTGAGTAGTATAGAAGGGATTTATATAGTAGGTAGCGACAAGACTGGTAGTATCGACAAGAGGCTACATCAATAGGTCAGGTAGGGTAGGCTTGGAGTCGGAAGTCCTATTTTTCCCAACCAAATAAGCACGCAAAGTTTACCTTCCCGTGGGCAAAACAAGATTGACGGATAACAATCAGTCATTACCAGGGATCAGACTATAGAGCCTAATTCAAAAGAATTTGGGCTTGCTTTCTCGGTTCACATCTATGAGTGATGACTCTTCTATCTCTTGCTCGCTTCGATCGGACTCTAACAGCTTATATGTATATGTATATGTATATATATATATGGTATTAAGATACTTTTGTTTGTGTTTGATTAAGTCATGATCTTCTATTACTTCTAGGGGTAGCAACGGGTTGGACTTGTTGTCAAGGATTCTGAAGAGGCGAGATTGGGCGGGGGTACGATGGAGTGAGGCAACACCGAGTAACAAGGAGGCATTTTGTCATTCAAAATTACATTTAATGTCTCTTTGTCACAATCTTTTGGAAGCCATCGACTTTAAGAGATGAAATTTTATTGAATTGTATCAACGTCTCTTTGAGCATAGTTGGAGAATAAGTGACTATAAATTTTGAAACCTAAATTATGTGGACAAATATTTAAACTGCGAATCTCACAGCTTATTAGAAGTCAAATAAGTTGAAAATTTAAATGCCCCGTCCCCCGAAAGAAAAATGACTTCTAATATTAGTACATACAAGTCATGCAAAAAAAATAAATAGTTTGGATCTAGAGTTAGTTATTAAACACGTGGACTAATCAATCTAACACTAAATTAATGGCATGAAATATTAAATTTAATTAAAATTGGGATTTGAGCTTTGTGTGAAATGCACGTAACATGAAGCAAATCAATAAAATTGCAATCAGCTTTCTTTATTTTAATAATATTCCACATTTTAAACAGCATTAAAGCCCGTCAATGAATGGTCACTATTGTTCTAGTGAAATTTCAAATTGGTCACTCTATTTGATGTATTCAGTCCATGTTTGTCGTCATTTAATTAAACCTTGACATCAACCAACGATTGTTGCCTATATGTTATGAAATTACATATTCTCAAATAAAATGCAATTTTAAGGAGAAAACCTCATTTTCAGCAGAAAAAAAAATTCCAAACTGCTACCTTTAACTCTAATCATAACTCTAATTTTTACAACTATTGCGACACACACAAGAAGGGGGTTAGTTGGAAGAAATTGTTTTCTTTAATGATTGTTAGTTATAATGTTGTATATGAGGTTAATCAATGTAACAGATTGATCAATATACAATATAATTTAACTTTAGTGATCAATTTGAAATTTTGATAGGATTTTTTATTATTATTATTGAAATGAACTTAGGGTCTTTTCGATGTAGAATTTTTTAGAACAAATTTTGTGAAAAGTGATTTTTTTTAGAGAACTTGTGGTTAAATAAAAGTAAAAGTCGTCAATATACAGGTATAATTATTTTATTATGAGAATACATAATTGAAAATGAGTTTTAAAGAATTAGTACAAAAAATGGCCTTAGTGTCTTAAACACAATTTGAACTTTAGTCCACATCTAGTTTAGCTAAAATTCATATTTTTAGTATATTTTGATAATAAAGAAGAATGGTTGAAAAGTTGATAAAAGTTATTTGGTCTCATAAAAATGTGTTTTAATAATGAAGAAAATTACTTAGTGTGCGACTGCTCATAAATTTGGCGATTAATGAATTATTTCTTTAAATTCGGTTAAGTTTGAATCTTCGATGAGATTTTAAGTGAAATAATATTGATAAATAATAAAATATATTTCATTCGTGTTATAACGGTAAACTTACTTCAATTTTTTTTTATACAAATAAAGATAATATAATAAATATAGTTAAAAATTGTTGTAAATTATATGTAAATGATAATTATATCCCTACAGTCCTACTTTTTATTACCCTTGTATTCACAACTCTTCCCCCATAAATATGATGTTTTGGTTCTTAATATAACATACATAAATCTATTGATTTCACTAATTTTCACACTTTTCTATCTAATTTATAATACGTTATTAACACGAAATTCTAGTCAATTGAGTTCATTTTTTTTACTCACAAATCGTTAACCAAGTCGAGTTTCGAAAAATAATTTCTTGTGAGAAAAGAAGAAGGTGACATTACTTCATCTGTATCCAAAAGAAATTATAATTTCAATACATCTTCATATCACAAATGAAATCGATGGAAATTAACAGTTTTTGAAGCTCTAGCGGTGAACGGAATATTGAATTTCCTGTGATTGACGGTGACTGGAATTTGGTAGGTTATACTTTTGTTTTTACTTTTGAAATATGCTTCTTGTTTATCACAGTAGACACTTTTTTTTTTCTTTCTACAATGTGGAGTCTTTTTGGAACAATTATTATAATGATTAATTAATTTTCTTTATAAAACTGTGGATCCTTTTAATGGTACTATGTTATATAGTTCAGCTATTGAAAATTGTCTCGGGAGTCCTAAAGAAGTACAAAGTTATAATATTTCTCAAGAATACTACCTACTTCTGAAGAGCATGTGATTACAATTTCAATATTTTAAAAGAATACTGATATATTACACTAAAAAAATACTTTTATATTAAAAACTTAATATACTGGAAGAATAATCAGTTATTATTCTGGATTAACGATTCAAACATTTAAATATTTTATTGATCCTGGAGAATTGCAATTTTAATTTAATTGTTTCTAAAGAAGCAATATCAATCTTCTTGAAAAATATTGTTTTGAGACTCCAAAAGAGTCAATATTGTACGATATGAAGGGTAAACTTACTATTATTAATAATTTGTTCTCCACTAAATAAAATAGAAAACATAAAACTCATGTCATGTCATGTCATGTCATGTCATGTCATGTCATGTAGACATTGGTTCTTATACGATTATAACATGGTTAATCATATTTTGAGAATTAATTGTATCTTTTGTTTGATTGAATAGTTATTCAAATGGTAAATATTGTATTGATAAATAAGTTCAATTATTGAATGTATTATTGTTTGGCACAACCAATTGGATCATCATTGAATCAATTATGATGCGAAATTGAGAATTCAAACATTCAATGAAGAACCAAAAAAAAATTTCAATCCAATGAATTCCTGTATAATGTTTGTTCTCTTCATTGAGAATTAAGCATTAACTATCAATAGTTAAAATAGGGACTGAATTCCACATATTTCCTAAAAATTAAATAGGTTGATATATGGGACATCGCCATCCTCTATATTGATCATGTAAATATTATTTGTATCTAATAGATTTGATACATTTACAAGATGATTGCATTGTATCTACAATTTAAAGTTTGTGAATTTACTACTCAAATTTTAACTTATGAGCATTATTTTCAGATTATACAATCTAAACAGTGTGTCTTGTTATAACTAATGAGCCTAAATCTTAATATTTTAACAAGTGTTAGTTAGAATATCACTAAATGATTTAACAACATTGCTTGTTAAAAAGCCTCCAATTAATTTAATTGAGAATAAAATACTTCATATTTCTATTTAGGGAATACTATTATGCATTATGCCAACATCAAGTTCTTCCTATTATAATTGGCCTATGGTTAGAGCCGGTTTCTTTATTTAATTATTTGATAGTGCAATATATGTACAAATAATCCACTACATTGCATTGAGATGAAAAGTAAAAATACTAAGAGTAAATACATAGTTTTTGAACATTTATCCTAAATGGATGATATTTTATATTGCAAATTGTTGATTATCAATTTGATTGGACAATTTTCTTAGTATCGAGGGAATGAATTAGGAAGTTGAAAATAATGTACAGATGTATCATTATCTAAATCCTCGAAAAAAAGAATAATTCGAATCAAAATTTTGAAAGATAATTCATTTAGATGTATTTACTGACTAAAGAAATCAATAATATCTCACATGTCAGCTTTCAATGTTCCAACTAAAATTAACTTCCAGGATGATAATTAGTTAATATTTTTATTTTATAAATTTATGGCACGCCTAAGGTATGATAATAATTGATTCTAATATAAACATCTCCAAACAAAAACGGAGCAATTAGCAAATATGACATCATTGATGAGGCATATACTATTGATGAATATTTAGATATAACAAATTATAAAATCTCAGAAGATGTTCATGTGTCTGATATATTGAAAGCTGATATATATCAATAAGTTATGTCGTTAGAAGAAAAGAAATAGAATTGAAAAAGAAAAAATTGTCGACGATACTTTTATATATGATGTACTGCATCATATTGTAAATAGCTAGAAATCAAAATAAATTCATCAAAATATATCGATCGAAGTAATGATGGGACAAAAATAAAGAGACACGATCCTAATACATTGAATTTATTAGAGAAACTTGAAATTTCTGAATCTACATTCCAAACACCAAAGGTGTGTACTTATACTAGATGAAAATAGAAAAAATAAATTCGTAATACGAAATGAACGACTCTTTACATAATGAATTTTGCAAAAAGTTGTGTAAATAGATAAATTACCATGTGATGGATATAGTTACAAGTCTCTATTTAATTATGGAAGCCCAAGAATAAATAACCAAGAGGGGGGGGGGGGTGAATTGGTAATTAAAATTTTTTCGAAAATTAACTCAGGTTTTAATGTAATATCCAATGAAACAATTAAATAAATACGCACAAGTACAAAACCAATTAAGAACAAGTAATGAACACAATGTAAATGCGGTGAATTAATCTAAATTCAAGCAAGTAAAAATTAAATAGATTAATTTAAGTAATAAGCCCAAATATAAAAGCAATAAATAAAAGGGAGAGATGATGCAAACGATATAATTATGGAGGTTCGATCCAATGTAATGATCTACGTCCCCCGTTACCAAGCTCTCCGGTACGAGCAAGGCTTTTTTCACTGTGGTACAATCCAACCCTTTACAACGCTTCTGGTGGCTTACAAACAAGGAGTACCAATCCTTATACAATGTTGAGCTTTACGGGACCTCAACACGACCCACACTATTGAGTTTTACGGGACCCCAATATGACCCACACTTTATCAAAATGATTTTACAATGGAATTCCTCTCTCGATAAATAATACAATCAAGTTAAGTACTAAGAGAGGCTAACCTTCAATGAATAGTAATAAATGATAGCTCAATTGTTAGATGAAAAACTTTGATGAATATGATAATTAAAAATTAGATTCAATCAATCAAAGTGTTTTAATGAGAAGATGATGAAGTTATAAATCAAATGTAAGTTCAAAGAATCTTCTCAATATATATCTCTATCTTTTAATGAATGATTGTAATAAATTAAACATTAAGAGAAAAATGAAAAACTTTGATTGATATGATGATTTTACAAGTTTGATTCAATCAATCAAAGTTTCACAATGAGAAGATTAAGATGAAATATATACTATGTAAGTTCAAAAAGATCTTCTCAAGTAATATCTCTCTTTTGAAATTGATATAAATAAGTTAAGAACAAGGAGATATTGAAAGCTTTTATAAGAGAAGTTGATTCAAGAAATTTGGTTTAAAATCAAAGTTTTCAATATGAAAAAGTAGAAAGATTTATACAATATAAGTGCAAATACTTTCTTCAAGAATATATCTCTCTTTGAAGATTGATATAAAAAAGTTAAGCACAAAGAGATATGGAAAAATTTTGATGAAGGAAATGAATCAAGAAATTTGATTTAATAATCAAAGTTTTTGTTATGAAGAAATAAATGAAATGAATGTAAAGATGTAAGCAAACAAGATTTTTCACTCACATATTTTACAAGAAAGCTCTATTCAAGTTGTTGTAATGAATACAAAGTGAAATGGTATTTATAGCCATCAAAATGGAAAGGTACTGTCCATCCGGACGACCAGTCCGGTCGATCGCCAATTTTCGGATGATCAATATAGCCGTTTGTACAATCAAAACAGTCAAATTTTGGACCGTTCGGATTTTTCGGTCGACCGCCACCCGACCGGTCAACCCGTTGACCCTTTTTTTTTTTTGAAAAATGTAACTTATAAATGATGTTTTCATTTTGAAAATCAATGTTACTTTTAATTAAAACATTTTTTGCACATGATAATGAAAATAACTTTTCGTGCACAAATTGATTTTTGAGCTATTGTCATTCATTACTAAAAATCAAAGTGTTTACCTTTACATATGAACTAGAATGTATAGTCTTTGATCTTGCTTCGAAGTTTCTTTCATGTTTGGCTCTTGGCTCTTGAACTTCTCGTCTTGATCTTTCTTTGGTTCTTCTCTCATGCTCTTGATTTTGATTTTTCTTGGCGTTAATCTTTCAAGCTATCGTCTTGAATGATTTGACTTGAATGCTTAACTTCACTTTGATCTTTATTTCGAGTCCGATTTATAATGTTTGATTGATTTTAACATTGAATTATCATCACTCAAAATCAATTGTTAGAAACAATATTAATCTTGTTTGTTATGATCAAAACATTAATGATGAAGTCAACAAATTAGTCTAACAATACATGAAATTTGATACACGTATAATAAATTTAATTATAGCAAACTCATCGGACATGGCTATTAATGTTATCTTGAAAGGTTTAATATGCTCGAAACATATAATTTAAGTGATATTATCATGAGATGGGGTAAATACAAGTTGTACTCTTTTTTTTTTTACTAAGATTTTGTCCCATTGAAATTTTATAGTAAGATTTATAATGAGACAACTTTTGTAGCTACTTTAAAAAAATGTACTATTTTTCTTTAATTAGGATTTTCCACAATATTTTTCCTAATGAGATTTTAACTAGGTATATATTTTATATATATATAATGAATGTCCATAACTTAAAAAGATATTTACCTCATTATAATACTTTGATATGTATGATACATCCAAAGAGATCAACAAGAGCTATTTTTTAAATTATCATATTACTACATTCATCAAATGTTGATAAATATCTAATATGAAGATGGTGTTATTTGAAGACTATACATGACAACTTGAGACATATTTCATCAAAAATTACAATATTGAAGATATTAACTTATAAGATAAAGATGAATTGATACAAGAATTGAAATCAGGAGAATAGTTGTACTATTTTTCTTCAATCAAGTTTTGCCCTCAATGAATTTTCTTGACAACATGTTAATAAATCAAATATTTTGTAATGTGTCATTCGAAATGGAGTGTTGTAAAGTATATGTGAATGACAGTCATACCCTTGCAGCCTTAATTTTTATTATTGGTGTATTCTTAATTCTTCCCTATAAATATGAAATTTTGGATCTCAATATAATACACACAAGTCTATTAATTTCTTTAATTATCTCTCTTTTATAACAAATATATATATATATATATTTTCATTTTTTCCTATTATATTCCTTCATTAAATAATAATTTAAATATGAGTAGTTCATATTTATTAATAATAAGGCACATTAGATAACATTATATTCAAAAATTAAGAAATCAACTATACCTTTAGCAAGGAAAGTGGCTATAATTTGGGACAGACTAAAATGAAAAAAAAACTTATCTTTATTGGATGAATGAAGTAATTAAATTTATAATTAATTAAGATTAGATGCTGATAAGTGTGTTTTTACACACTTATCTGACACTTTTTCTAATTTATTATTGATAAAATTGAGTTGATTTCTATGCATAATTGTGTATTTTGTACTTTTGTAGGCTAAAACCCTGTTGGGAAGTAAAATGACCAAATAGAGAAGAAAAGGGACTAAAAAGGAACAAAGTTGTGAAGTTGGGGACTTAAGTGCAAAAGTCTAAAAGATGAAGGACTTGAAGTGCAATTATGGAAGGGCTGAAATGTAATAAAAATCAAAGTATGAGGACCAAATTGCACTAAATCAAAGTTTAAGGACTGCATTGCACTGGACCAGAAGGCTGAAGGACCTGAGCTGCAAAATCACTTAAAACATGCGACCGCATGGGTTTTAACCATGCGGCCGCACAGGTTAATCAGAGACGTCAACTTATTATCTGAATTTGTCTATGCGACCGCATAAGATTGAATTATGCGGCCGCATAGAGTTAAAACTCAATGGCGGTCTAATTTTCTTGCACGATTTTTTTGGTCAAACTTTGGTATTATTTTTGGCTTATTTTAATGTTGGATATTTTGGCTGTCTCACGAAATATCCCATAATATCTAAGTTATATTAGTATTGTATTATTTCCTTCCCTTATATATACTACTTTGGTGCACATTACACACACACTTGCACACACCTCTCTCTCCATTTTCTCTCTCCCTCTCTCTCGAAAATCTCTCTCTCTCTTTCCATTTTAACTTGTTTTATTTTATTTTGTGTTTTGTAGGTTGTTTTGTTGAAGGAGTGGAGGATTAACAAGAGGTTACACAAAGAAAACTTTGGGAAATTGTTGAAGAAGTGCAAAATCCATTCTTAAAGGGTTTTTATCTTTATTTTTGTATTCTTCAATCAAATATCCAATGTTTGTAGTGTTTTGTAATAGATAATCTCTTGTTTATTTTGTTAGAATGATGAACTAACTAATTTATGTTGGAATTTATGTATTAGTTTAACCTATTTTCATTAATATCATGTTTTGAGTTGTTAAATACATTTGTTATCAAAATATTGGTGTTTTGATTATTATGTTTAAACTTGCAATATTTATTTGATATCCATAGATATTGTGGTTAGGTGGATGTGTAGTTATTGAAAAATAATTGCACATATTAGACCGAAATAATCAATTCCCTGGGTTTGTATGGTTCCGACTATACGCGTTTAGGTATATAGAAATATATACCTACCCTAGGTGACCCGTTGAGTATTTTCACAAAAATTTAATGCAATTGATTAATTTTGTATCGATATAGAAATATATACCTACCCTAGGTGACCCGTTGAGTATTTTCACAAAAATTTAATGCAATTGATTAATTTTGTATCGACATAGAAATATGTGGTATAATTTAATTGATTAGGGTTAATATCGCTCGAAAGAGGATATTAATTTAAAATTGAAAAATCGGGTCTGACTGATTATTTTGGTAATTTGTATAAGCGCGTATTTGACTTGATATTAATGAAATAACGGTTAAATGAAATCATAAATTCCAACATCCTTTTTAATCAAATCTTCCATCTTTTTCAAAGTTTTAATTAATCTTTTTAAATTAAAAATAGTGTTTTCATAGTTTTTAATCTTTAAATTCAAGTTTTTAATTGTGTGTGTTTATTTCGTAAAGTTGAAACAAGTATTCTAGTAATTAAAAACAACACTCTTCGAGGGATCGACATCCGGACTTAAAAGGTCCGCTTTTACTACTTGTTCCCGACCCGTGCACTTGCAGCATCGTTTCGAAATTAGCGAACAAGTTTTTGGCACCGTTGCCGGGGAGTGTTTTTATCAAATTACTTGTTAATTTGTCAATCAATTTTTCGAACTTTACATTCTGTTTTTATATTCCCCTTTTAAAATCCAAAAGTTACGTTGTTTCTGTTTTTGTCAATTTCTTGACTCTGTTTTTATTTATGCATCGTTCGCGAAGTCTCAACCTACTTGAATTTGATCCTGAAATTGAAGGGACTTTCCGAAGGAGGCTTAGAGAACAAAACGAGTTCAGGAGACAACAACAAGACATGGAGCATCAAGAAGGTCTTCTGGAACCTTTTCCTAGACCTGACCAAGCTCCTCGGGATGGTGTGCCGCCTGGCTTCGATAATCAAGCGGGCAGGGTTCAAAATCCTGTGGTTAATGAAGAAGATATGCTCTTCCGGGATTTTCTGAATCGCCCTGTCGTTGAGAACCAGGCTGGTATCATCTACCCCTCATATGGACATCCCAATTTTCAATTACGTCCGGATGTCATTAATCTATTCTCCAATTCTTTATCATTCTATGGTAGATGTTCCACTAGCTCCTCCTCTGAAGTAGGTACTGATTCCTCATTAGTGACCGGCTTTTTGATATGAATCTCCGGTAATTGTACCCCACTTCTGGTTGTTATTGCCTTCGCATGTTCCCTTGGATTGACTTCTGTATTGCTAGGTAGAGTTCCTGGTGCCCTGTTTGTCATAGCAAGTGCCATCTGCCCCATTTGAATCTCCAAATTTTTAATTGCAGAATTTTGTTCTTGGAGAGTGGCTTCTGTCTTTTTCATGAATTGATTGTTGGATTCCATGTACTGTTGAGTTGTTTCTACGAATTTTCCAAACATTTCTTCCAACTGTGGCTTCTTCTCCTGCTGCTGATATTGACCCTGTAGTCTGTGCTGGTTCTGGTTCTGATTTTGATTCTGATTACTCCATGAGAAATTTTGGTGCTTTCTCCACCCCGGATTATACGTCTCAGAATTCGGGTTGTTCTGCTGGCGTTGACCCCAATGCACATAATCCACATGCTCTACCTCTTGTGTGAGAATTGGACAGTTTGAAGTAGTGTGATCAGCTCCACACTCCCCACAACTTGATTTCTTTACAGTTGCTGCATTGGCAGTCTGCGACATGCTGTCAACCTTATGGAATAGTGAATCAATTTTCGTCGACAAAGCTGAAATAGTATCCACCTCGAATAAACCTGGTGCTTTCTTCTGAACTGCTCGTTCTGAAGACCACATGGCTGAGGTAGTAGCCACAGTCTCAAATAGTTTCAGGCAAGAGAGTGGATTGACACTCTACCTTCGAGGAGTATCTTTTCCTAGACCTGACCAAGCTCCTCGGGATGGTGTGCCGCCTGGCTTCGATAATCAAGCGGGCAGGGTTCAAAATCCTGTGGTTAATGAAGAAGATATGCTCTTCCGGGATTTTCTGAATCGCCCTGTCGTTGAGAACCAGGCTGGTATCATCTACCCCTCATATGGACATCCCAATTTTCAATTACGTCCGGATGTCATTAATCTATTCTCCAATTCTTTATCATTCTATGGTAGAATAGATGAAAACCCTCACGCTCACATTGCGAGATTCATGGAAATTGTGAGCAATTTCACATATGAAGGTGTGAACGTTGAGGCGATAAGAATGAGGTTATTCGTGCATACCCTGAAAGATAAGGCAAGAGAGTGGATTGACACTCTACCTTCGAGGAGTATCACGAGTTGGGTGGAGTTGGTACAAAAATTTACAACTAAATTCTTTCCACCTGCTCGTGTTGCCAAGTTAAAGCACGACATAACCACCTTTCAACAACTTGACTCTGAGACCTTTCACGAGGCATGGGAGAGGTTCAAGGATATGCTGAGGAAGTGCCCAAACAATGGGATTACTTTAGCACAGCAAGTCCAGTACTTCTACGCTGGGTTGACTCCTCCTCACCGTTCAAATGTTGACTCATCGTCAAACGGATCTGTCCAAAATAAGAGTATCCGAGAGGCGTATGAGTTATTTGAGGTGATGAGCGAACAGAGTGCTATGTGGCCAGACAGACGTGCTAAAGTGGGAGTAAGTGGAGTCCGAGAGAGTGAAGCATACTCTCTTATGTTATCAAAGATAGACTCTCTGGCACGAAAGGTAGAAGGACTTTCTACTTCATCATCTGGTTCATAGACAGCTCATATGGTTCAATCCCCACGAGTCTGTGAAATGTGTGGAGCTAATCATTTGAGCTCAAGTTGTCCTTTGATTTCCAGCGGTTCGGGATCGTCCGAGCAACTGGCATATGCACAAATTTTTCAACGCCCCAGGTATAATCCATATGCACAAACCTATAACCCTGGTTGGCGTAATCACCCTAATTTCTCTTATGGGAACAACCAGAATGTGTTGAATCCTAAACCACAAGAGAAGAAAGAGGGTTGGGAAGAGGCCATTGCTAAATTGGCAAATCATCAGCTGCAATATCAAGAGCGCAATGATGCCTCACTAAAAAATCTGGAAAGGCAGGTGGGCCAACTTGCAAAAATTCTCTCTGAGAGGCCTCAAGGGGCTTTACCCAGTAATACTGAAACCAATCTCAGAGAGAATGCAAAGGCCATTACTACCAGGAGTGGGATTCAATTGACCGAACCCACGGTAGTACAGCCAAAGGCTCGAGCTGACAAAGAACCGGTCATTGAGAATGAGGTGTTGCGAGCACCTCAGGAGGTAGTTGAAGAGGGTAAGGCAGAGGAACAGGAGCCATCAACATCGAAGGCTCCAACTCCAGTCAAAGCCTATGTACCTCCTATTCCCTTCCCTCAGAGGCTCCAGAAACATAAGCTGGACGTGCAATTTGGTAAGTTCCTGGAGGTGTTTAAAAAGTTACACATCAACATTCCGTTTGCAGATGCTTTGGCTCAAATGCCGAGTTATGCAAAGTTCATGAAGGATATTCTTTCCAACAAAAGGAAACTCGAAGATCATGAAACGGTGATGTTGACGGAAGAGTGTAGCGCCATTCTCCAGAACAAATTGCCTCCAAAGAGCAAAGATCCAGGAAGCTTTACTATTCCATGCGCTATTGGTAATTTAAGCTTTGGTAAAGCTTTATGTGATCTCGGAGCGAGCATTAATTTAATGCCATTATCAATTTTTCAAAAAGTTGGGAATGGGGGAACCAAAGGCTACTACGGTATCGCTGCAATTGGCCGATCGGTCAATTAAATATCCTCGTGGTGTTGTTGAGGACGTACTGGTAAAAGTGGATAAGTTCATCTTCCCTGCTGATTTCATTATACTTGATATGGAAGAAGATAATGATATCCCTATCCTTCTGGGACGACCATTTCTTGCTACCGGTCGAGCCTTGATTGATGTGCAGGAGGGTAAACTCATTTTAAGAGTACAAGATGAGCAAGTCACTTTCAACATCTTGAAATCCATAAAGTACCCGTCGGAACCCGATGATTGTTTTCGGGTGGATATGATTGATCACATGATTTCCGACTCTCTTTATGGTCGTTCTGAGGATAATCTTGAAAGATGCCTAGTACATTCTTCTCAAATAGGAGATGGTGACCCCGATCTTGAGGGTATGGCAAATTACTTGGAAGCTACACCTTTCCGCACCTTCAAGAGGGCACCATATTTTGAGAAGTTAGAAAAGACTTCTTCTGCATCACCTCCATCTCATCAAAAAGCCCCTACTCTTGAATTGAAAACACTTCCAACTCATTTGAGGTATGAATATTTAGGAGAATTATCTACACTTCCAGTTATCATCTCCAATTCTTTAACCAAGCTAGAAGTAGAGAAGCTACTTCGAGTTTTGAGAGAACATAAGCAAGCAATTGGATGGACGATAGCTGACATTCGAGGGATTAGTCCGTCATTTTGTATGCACAAAATACTGATGGAGAATGACTTTAAGCCATCAGTTGAGCATCAAAGGCGGCTAAACCCGAACATGAAGGAAGTGGTGAGAGCGGAAGTTGTTAAATTACTTGATGCAGGCATCATTTACCCAATTTTAGACAGTCCATGGGTAAGTCCTGTACAGGTTGTACCTAAGAAGGGTGGGATAACGGTAGTGGAAAATGAGAACAATGAACTCATACCCACTAGACCGGTGACTGGTTGGCGAGTCTGTATTGACTACCGCAAGCTTAATACTGCGACTAGAAAGGATCACTTCCCTCTTCCTTTCATCGATCAAATGCTTGAGCGGTTGGCAGGGTATTCACATTATTGTTTTCTTGATGGATATTCGGGCTACAATCAAATTGCAATAGCCCCGGAAGATCAAGAGAAAACAACATTTACATGTCCGTACGGTACTTTTGCGTACAGAAGAATGCCCTTTGGCCTGTGCAATGCACCTGCAACCTTTCAGCGGTGTATGATGGCAATTTTCTCCGACATGGTGGAGAAATGCATCGAAATTTTTATGGATGATTTCTCAGTTTTTGGTACCTCTTTTGATAGATGCCTTAACAATTTAGAGATGGTACTTCAACGTTGTGAAGAGACCAATTTGGTTCTAAATTGGGAAAAGTGCCATTTCATGGTCCAAGAAGGCATCGTTCTTGGCCACCGAATTTCTCTGAAGGGCATAGAGGTAGACAAGGCAAAAATTCAAGTAATTGAAAAATTGCCCCCACCAACGACTGTGAAAGGGATTAGAAGCTTTCTGGGACATGCAGGTTTTTACAGGAGGTTTATAAAAGATTTTTCAAAAATCACAAAACCTCTCTGCTCTTTGCTTGAGAAGAATAATACTTTCAATTTCTCTCAAGAATGCCTAAATTCTTTCAATGTGCTTAAAGGAAAACTTATCACAGCTCCTATCATCGCAACTCCAGATTGGAGTCTCCCATTCGAGCTGATGTGCGATGCTAGTGATTATGCTGTTGGAGCAGTTTTAGGGCAGAGGAGAGATAAGGTCCTGCATGTTATCTACTACGCCAGTCGAACTTTGACCGATGCGCAACTAAATTATGCTACTACTGAAAAGGAGATGCTAGCAGTAGTATTTGCATTTGATAAATTTCGGTCATACCTCATTGGTTCCAAAGTAATTGTCTACACTGATCACTCGGCCATCAAATATTTGTTGGCAAAGAAAGATGCCAAGCCGAGGTTGATCAGATGGGTACTCCTCTTGCAGGAGTTTGACCTCGAGATCAGAGATAAGAAGGGAACTGAAAATGTCATTGCTGATCATTTATCTCGTCTTGAGCAACCCCAAGACATTGTGGAAGGGGAAATCAATGAGGTATTCCCTGACGAACATCTATTTAAGATCATCCATTCAATCCAAGTCAATCATACACCGTGGTATGCTGACCATGTGAACTATCTGGTAAGTGGCATCACACCCCCTGATATGTCTTATCAACAAAGGAAGAGGTTCTTCGCTGATGTGAAGCATTACTTCTGGGAAGATCCTCTGTTATTCAAACGGGGTCCGGATCAAGTTATCAGAAGATGTGTTCCGGAGGAAGAGATGGAGAAAATTCTTGAACGATGTCATTCTTCTCCGTATGGTGGACACTTCGGTGCTGTGAAAACTGCATCGAAGGTCCTTCAATCTGGTTTTTACTGGCCAACCTTATTTAAGGATGCACACACACTTGTATTTAAGTTTGATAGATGCCAACGGACGGGTAATAGTTCCAATCGAAATGAAATGACGTTGAATTCCTTATTAGAGGTGGAAATATTTGATGTTTGGGGTATTGATTTTATGGGGCCATTTCCATCATCATTTTCAAATCAATACATACTGGTGGCTGTTGACTATGTGTCAAAATGGGTAGAAGCGGTAGCTTTACCTACTAATGATTCTCGGGTGGTGGTAAACTTTTTAAGGAAAAACATTTTCTCACGTTATGGCACCCCCCGAGCCATCATTAGTGATGGTGGTAAACATTTCTGTAATCGCCTCTTCGACTCACTTTTGACTAAATATGGAGTCACTCACCGTGTAGCCACACCATATCATCCCCAAACAAGTGGCCAAGTTGAAATATCTAACCGAGAGTTAAAGAGAATTCTCGAGTTGACGGTCAATGCATCAAGGAAAGATTGGTCCAAGAAGTTGGACGATGCATTATGGGCTTATAGGACTGCTTTTAAAACGCCGATTGGAATGTCTCCATTTCGGCTTCTATTTGGAAAAGCATGTCATTTACCGGTCGAACTCGAACATAAGGCCAATTGGGCTATCAAAGCTCTGAATTTTGATGAAAAGTTGGCCGGTGAGAAGAGATTGCTCCAACTTAATGAGCTTGATGAACTCCGCCTTGATGCTTATGAAAGTGCTCGTCTCTACAAAGAAAAGACAAAGAGATGGCATGATCAGAGAATTGTCAAGCGTGAGTTCTCTGTTGGGCAACAAGTTCTTCTTTACAATTCTCGACTCCGGTTATTCCCTGGTAAACTCCGTTCCAGATGGTCTGGTCCATATACCATTACCAAAGTTTATCCACATGGAGCGGTCGAGCTTTATTACAAAACAGGGAATTTCAAAGTAAATGGCCATAGATTGAAACCATATTTCGGAGGTGACTTTGTGAAAGAAAAGTCATTTGTTCATCTGGCCAATCCGGAATAATGATGCCCTATAGTCGAGCTAAGGACTATAACCAAGCGCTTGTTGGGAGGCAACCCAACTGTTTTAACTTTTGTTTTCTTTACCTGCTTTTAACTATTTGTTTTTATTTGTGTTTACTTCTATTCGTATTAGATTGTTATACTAATATAATTATTTTTTGTAGGACATTTTTGTAATCCCCGCCATTAGTTGATTTCTCAGGTTTTGGAAGAAATGAATTGCACACTGGTCTATTGCTAAACTACTCAACTGAATCTCAAGTCCAGTACACGCACTCGTTCCACTTCACAAAGGGCTGCTCAGGGAAGTTTCTTTATTCTTCTTTACTTTCGTTATAATTTACACATTGAGGACAATGTGTGAATTAAGTTTGGGGGTATTAGCCTTGCCGGCTATTGTTATTTGCTTGATGTTTAGCCTTGCCGGCCATTTTTGCGTTTGTACATATTTCATTTGTTATATTAACATATTAGCTGAGCCTTGCCGGCTTTGAAATGCGTGATGTTGAAATTGTTATTGATTCATAAGCTATGCATGCATTCCAGATATGCTATTTATGCCTAAAATTTTTCGAAAATTGTTTATTCTATGTGAGATCTTGAGTTATATTGAGCACATAGTCACAATTGATTATCATTTAGATGCGAAAATAGGTGTTAGCTGTGAAAATTTTTGAATTGATAGAACTTAGGTTGTGAGCAGTTTTGAAAAAATTTATCAACCTATACTCTTTTTCTCTTTCACTTTACCATTTACTGTGAGAAAATTTTGAATCAACTAGTTTATTATTTTTATTGAAGAGGTAGCAACTGAATTGTGTGAACACAAAAAACTGGTGAGATCTTGAGCTTATGGACTGATATTTATTACAGTCTCATTTCTTTCATGTGTGATTATTCCATGATTTTGTTTCTCTAGAATTTGCGTTGATTCTCGTCAAGATCACATTGACACATGTATGCATGAACATGAGTAAGGCCATCTTTGACTTACCACATTATCCAAATAGCTTACCCTGAAGTTAATATTTCCTTTTGATAACCCTATTGAGCTTATTAGCCTTTTCTTTGGTTACCTACATTACAAACTTTCATATACTGAAAAAAAATATTCTTAACCAGCCTTCTAAGCTAGTGGAGTATTGTTGGACATCTGAATGTTGGGTGGCGATAGAAAAGAAGTTTGGGGGTATCAATTTTATTGAGGTACTCTGTTGGTGTAGTGGTTGAAAGATTGAAAAAAAAATGAATGAATGAAAAAGAAAAAGATGAAAAAAAAAATGAGTGACAGGGAAGAGATGCGTTGAGGAGATTGACTTGTAATGTCTGAATGTATAAGTTCTCCTGTTAAAAAAAAAAAAAAAAAAAAAAAAAGAGGTGATTGAGTTGAATAGATGTTGATTGAGAAGTTATTGTTTTGGAGTGATAGGATTGTGTACAGATCCTATCTCAGTTGAGCTGATTTGAATATATGTTACTCCGCTGATTTATTTGAGACTTCTTAGTCACTTATCCATATATTTCCACACCTTTACCTCAAGCCACATTTAAACCCTGCAAAGTCCTTATGATTTATGTAATGCATGTGATCTAAGTGGTGGCGATTGAGAAAATATGCAAGCTTATGGTAGAACATTTTCACAGGAATGATATTGAGCGAAACAGTGACCTGATCTTATACACTTGAGAGTGAGTGTTCATACTATACTATTTCTGTGAGAATTTACATGTTCAGTTACTTTATCTTCATTTGAAATGCTTGCTATTTGATTTTATTTGAGCTTTTACAAAGAAAAGAGTGATTGAGATCAACCTGTAAATTTACACTTGGGAAATGAAATGAATTATCTATATTTGAGTGTGAATCTTACAAGCGGGAAAGAATATATTTGACCACTGAAGGTCGAGTTGGTGCCAATTTACATATTTTTCCATCTTGACATTCTTTTTCTGAGTTTAGATGATGATTGAAAATGGCTATGCACACACACACAGAGATCGAATGTTGGATAAGCTTAATCTGTTTTCGATAGTATTATTTGGATGCATGGCTGTGAATTGATATACAATTTTGAACTCTTGATAATTTTGGCAAGGTAGCTAATATGTTGATCATTAGTGCATTTGCATGATTATGTTAGAAGTCAATCTTGCTCGAGACGAGTAAGAGCTCAAGTTTGGGGGTGTGATAAGTGTGTTTTTACACACTTATTTGACACTTTTTCTAATTTATTATTGATAAAATTGAGTTGATTTCTATGCATAATTGTGTATTTTGTACTTTTGTAGGCCAAAACCCTGTTGGGAAGTAAAACGACCAAATAGAGAAGAAAATGGACTAAAAATGAACAAAGTTGTGAAGTTGGGGACTTAAGTGCAAAAGTCTAAAAGATGAAGGACTTGAAGTGCAATTATGGAAGGGCTGAAATGTAATAAAAATCAAAGTATGAGGACCAAATTGCACTAAATCAAAGTTTAAGGACTGCATTGCACTGGACCAGAAGGCTGAAGGACCTGAGCTGCAAAATCACTTAAAACATGCGACCGCATGGGTTTTAACCATGCGGCCGCACAGGTTAATCAGAGACATCAACTTATTATCTGAATTTGTCTATGCGACCGCATAAGATTGAATTATGCGGCCGCATAGAGTTAAAACTCAATGGCGGTCTAATTTTCTTGCACGATTTTTTTGGTCAAACTTTGGTATTATTTTTGGCTTATTTTAATGTTGGATATTTTGGCTGTCTCACGAAATATCCCATAATATCTAAGTTATATTAGTATTGTATTATTTCCTTCCCTTATATATACTACTTTGGTGCACATTACACACACACTTGCACACACCTCTCTCTCCATTTTCTCTCTCCCTCTCTCTCGAAAATCTCTCTCTCTCTTTCCATTTTAACTTGTTTTATTTTATTTTGTGTTTTGTAGGTTGTTTTGTTGAAGGAGTGGAGGATTAACAAGAGGTTACACAAAGAAAACTTTGGGAAATTGTTGAAGAAGTGCAAAATCCATTCTTAAAGGGTTTTTATCTTTATTTTTGTATTCTTCAATCAAATATCCAATGTTTGTAGTGTTTTGTAATAGATAATCTCTTGTTTATTTTGTTAGAATGATGAACTAACTAATTTATGTTGGAATTTATGTATTAGTTTAACCTATTTTCATTAATATCATGTTTTGAGTTGTTAAATACATTTGTTATCAAAATATTGGTGTTTTGATTATTATGTTTAAACTTGCAATATTTATTTGATATCCATAGATATTGTGGTTAGATGGATGTGTAGTTATTGAAAAATAATTGCACATATTAGACCGAAATAATCAATTCCCTGGGTTTGTATAGTTCCGACTATACGCGTTTAGGTATATAGAAATATATACCTACCCTAGGTGACCCGTTGAGTATTTTCACAAAAATTTAATGCAATTGATTAATTTTGTATCGACATAGAAATATGTGGTATAATTTAATTGATTAGGGTTAATATCGCTCGAAAGAGGATATTAATTTAAAATTGAAAAATCGGGTCTGACTGATTATTTTGGTAATTTGTATAAGCGCGTATTTGACTTGATATTAATGAAATAACGGTTAAATGAAATCATAAATTCCAACATCCTTTTTAATCAAATCTTCCATCTTTTTCAAAGTTTTAATTAATCTTTTTAAATTAAAAATAGTGTTTTCATAGTTTTTAATCTTTAAATTCAAGTTTTTAATTGTGTGTGTTTATTTCGTAAAGTTGAAACAAGTATTCTAGTAATTGAAAACAACACTCTTCGAGGGATCGACATCCGGACTTAAAAGGTCCGCTTTTACTACTTGTTCCCGACCCGTGCACTTGCGGCATCGTTTCAAAATTAGCGAACAGATGCTTCTCCATTTACACAAGTGGAGGTGGGGACTTCTGATTAGTATCTAGTAAAAGCATCTCTAAGAGAGTATTTATTTTAAAGAGTATATTTTATAATTTAAAGAGTATTCATAAATTTAGTAGTGATGACAAAAAAAATTCATTCAACCATATACTCGTAGTACCCGCCCAGAAATGGACGGATAATCTGGTAAACAAGGGCGGACGATGGTCGTTGCCTTGACGTGGGTACAAGATAGATATGGAAAACATGATCCCCTCTCTATTTAAAATTAATTTCAAATTTAATTTTTTTATCAAACAAAAAGAAAATATGTATTATCATTTTTAAAGAGAACATAAGTTGTTCTTAACAAATCAAAGAAAAAAGAAGTAATAATATTCACTAATTAAAGATATAAAAAAAATACACATAAAAAAATAAACGAGCAAGATAATTAGGACATGGACCTGCCCCCGACCGATGCCCATTTTAATAGGGTATGGGGTGGGATAAGATGACAAAAATACCTGATGCGACGAGAGATGTGAATAGCCGATCCACTCCATTATCATTCCTATAATTTAGAGAAAATTTTGAAATACTCTAATATTGTCTTTATTTTTAACTCTTAATTTTGGAAGCTTCTATTTACATTAATCATTGATATATATTTATTCCTATTAAACTTTTAAAGAATGTTATTTTCATCCACATTAGATTCCAATATTGTTCTTATGAAATTCATTTATTTAAACACTATACATCTAACCAATTCTATATATTTATTCCATCATAATTCCTTAAATCCTTTCATATATCTATACCATGAATATCTCATCATAGTTCATTCATAACCCTTTCATATTTTAAATTATTATCATTAATATGTGTTTCGCATGGAAATCGCTAACAATTAAAAGAAGATTAAGACGATTGTGTAAGGAACAACGACCTCTCGAGACAAGGTCCCAATGAGTATTGTTTATTTATGAAGATTACGATTCACAAGACATAAAATACCTCTAAAGGGCACAAGCACACAAAGTAACTAAGTTTTGACAATGAAACAACTTAAAGAAAATGAAATTACATAATTTTCTATTTGAGAGTATTTTTTTGATCATTTCTTCTGTATTCTTTTTACTCTTTTATACTCCTTGGGTAGTTTCTCCTGTGGAACTATCTGAAAATCGTTTGTCGCTCCGTAACCACCCATTCTCCCTATGATAAGCACTCTGTCCAGAAACTGTGTCATTGTTCTCATCATATAACTGTTTGCAGCCGAGATTCTAGGATGTGGAATGCGATAAAGTTGCCCATTAACTGTTTTGACGACCGTTACCTTTAAAGATGGTGAGATGTTATACTCACTCAGATCTTGGGCGTCTCGCGTAGTTGAGCGACGTCCAGCAAGGTTGAGCAATTATGGGCTACTATAGCACGACTCTTTCCTGGGTAGTTTTGCTTGGGCCTGCCTTTCGAGCTGAGCTTTACTCTTTTCTCGAATTGGGCTCCATTGCTTGGACCATTTAATTGGGCTCGGTTAATTGAGTTTCGTTTTTGTGTGTCAACAATATGCAATGTCAAAACAAATCCCAATAGATTAGCCATCACTGTTTTAAAATCAATAAAAAAAAAGGGAAAAAAGACAATCCTAATAGAAAACTCAAATTTTTGTTTTGATAATCCTAGTAGAAAAGATAGAAATCAATGTTTTCAATTCAAGAAAAAAAGAAAGATGATTTCTCAATAGAAAACTCAAATAATTCGGAATGAATTTCTTTTTCATACTAGTTGAATTCAAAAGGCACATTATTAAAGAACCTAAACACAAATCAATAATCCTTTATATACTAAATTCATCACATCCACACAAAATGTAATCCTTACTCTTTCAATTTTTTTGTTTTTTCATATATTGCTATGTCTATATGTTTTGCTCTAATGATATCTGTTCTATTGTTGTTTTCACTTTAGTTGAAGATAATATTTTATAAATATTAGGATTATATAAAAATGTGCAAAGGGATTTAATGAAAATAAATAGTAGTGGACTTTTGTTAGTGGACTTTTGTGTCTTGTGTCTACGAGAAAATCTTTGTTTTTCTTTTTTATTATATTAATATTATTATCTTTTATTGCATTTTTTAAATTTATTTTTATCTTTTTTAACAATTTTAGGATTTTCTATCTAGAAACTCTGACACTGAAAGATAGAAAGCTCGGTAATTTGCTTCTTCATCTGTAAAGAGGAGTCACCTCCATTGATCTGTGAATAATATGTGACTTTCTATAACAACTAATGTACAAATTTCTCAATTTTCTAAACAAATATTAATAAATTCTTTAAAAAATTTCTATTGAGCAACAAAGCAAAATAGATGAAGAATATTTATCTAATGACATAAAATATCATAACTAAAAACAATATGTTTGTAATGGACTTAGAAAACTTTACCGTTTAGCAAATTAATTTCTTCATATTACTTTTTTTTTTTAACTATCTCTTAACTTTTTTTCTTGACCTTCTAACAGAGGCTTAATGCTGTAGCCAAAAGAGATTTTCATCATATTTAAAAAGGATTAAATAAAGTCCCTTAATTGGGTCACAACAAAGTCAACTTAACTCTGAGGATTACTTTATCTTTTGACCATGAAATCTAGAATAAAGAGGCTAAGAGCATCCGAAATATGTTTGAAAAAATAAAACATAATTATATTATTTTTGAATAAATTAATTGCTTACTTGACATTTCCTCTCTTAGGTATTGCCCGAAAATAAATAATGTAAAAGGAAATTATAAAATAAGAGAAAGTATGAAAATAATTTACTTTAAAGTTTGAAATCCTTGAATTTACAAAGAATGTTAGAGGAGTTTTTAGTACAAGTGTTTTACGTTGTGCTCTATGTTTTTGGGTGTTTGTTCCATTGTATATGGTATTGGTATTTATAGATGTTGGTACACCACATTATTATTTTTCAAAAAGTAATAAATACTGTACATCTAAAGAAAATTGATATTTTTCTCAAATTCTAATCTACTATCACAACAAAAATCAATATTTTCTGAAACATGGCCCAAAATACGAATCATCTATTAAAAATTCAGCTTTTTTTAAACACAATTATCCTATAATCTCCTTTGACTATACAATCTTTGAAGAAAAAGACATTTTTTATCCAGCCTTGCAGTTTGGCATGATAGACATTATATACACTCTAAATAGATCTTTCATATTCTTTTCCACCTAAAACTAAAACAAATTCTTGATTAGTTAAAAGATTGCCCTTTAATTATGTAACAATATTGATTACTTTTTGGAAAAGAATAGACGTGATGTACTAGCATCTAAAAATATCAATACCACATACAATGGAACACACTCCGAAAATCACAGAGCACGACATATAACACTTGTACTAAAAAAAATTCTCTAGCAGTCTTTGTAAATTCAAAGACTTCATATTAAAGTAACTTCTTTTCATACTTTCTCTTATTTTATAATTCTCTTTTACTTTATTTATTTGCGGGCAAGGTTAAAAGAGGAAACAACAAGTAAGCAATTAATTTATTCAAAAGTAATATAATTATGTTTTATTTTTTCAAACATATTTCTGACGTTCTTAGCCTCTTTATTCTAGATTTCATGGCCAAACGACAAAGTAATCATTTGAGTTAAGTTGGCTTTGTTATGACCCAATTAAGGGAGTTTGTTTAAATCTTTTTAAATATGATGAAAATCTTTTTTGTTATAGTTTTAAGTCTTCTTTACAAGGTCAAGAAAAAAGCTATGAGAGAGTTAAAAAAGTAATATGAAGAAATTAATTTGTTGAACGGTAAAATATTTTAAGGCCATTACAAACATATTGTTTTTAATTCCGATATTTTATGCCATTAGATAAATATACTTTATCTACTTGGTTTTGTTGTTCAGTAGAACGTTTTAAAGAATTTATTAATATTTGTTTAGAAAATCAAGAAGTTAGTAAATTAGTTGTTATTGAAAGTTACATATTATCCGCATTAGATAGACATGGAAGTGACTCATCTTTACAGATCAAGATGTAGTTCACTGAACTTTTTATCTCTCAGTGTTTGAGTTTCTTGATAGAAGATCCTAAAGATTGTAAGAAAAGACAAAAAGAAATTAGAAAATGCAAGAAAAGACAATAGTATTTGATCGGGCCGAAAACGAATGCCGCAAGCGTACGGATCAAGTAGTATAATAGAGCTTTTAAAGCCCAAGTCGATCCCACGAGGAGTGTTTTTCCAATTACAAGTTAAAATATTTCAAATTAACGATGTCGACACACACATTTAAAACTTGATTTTAAAAGCTAGAAAATAAAATAAAAGACTTGATTTAAATTTTAAAAAGACAAAATAATTCACGAAAATGGTTTTTGATTTGGAAAATGTTGGAATTTATGCTTTCACTTAACCATTGTTTCATTAGTATTAAACTCGATAAAATAAAAATGTTAGTGTTATCAAAGTGTCAGATTAGACCCGATTCTCCAATTTTAGTTAACAACCTCTTCCGAGCGAAATTAACCCTAATTGATTAACCTATCCACTATATCTCTATGTGGATACAACTTAACCAATTGCATTAAATTGTTGCGAGAATACTCTAAGGGTCACCTAGGGTAGATGTATATTCCTATAACACCTAAACGAGTATAGTCGAGACTATACAAACCTAGGGTTTCAATTACCTTGATCTAGCTAGTACAACAATTTCTCAATAATTGCACCAACCATTTAGCCATATCACATATTGATCAAGTGCATGATAGTCAATAAAACACAATAATTAAAACATCTAAAACTTGAAAACACATGCATCTTACCATACAAAACAACATACTAATGAAACTTTTGGTTAAGTTACTACATAAATTCCAACATAAAATTATTTAGCTCATTATAAAAGTGATGTAACAAAGAGAATTTTGTCCCATTACAATACAAATAAGGAAAATAAAGAAAGAAATTCAAAAGGAAAGATGAAACCCTTGTAGAACAATTTTGAATTCTTCCATTTCTTTTCCAAATCCTCCTTTGATAAGCTCTCTTTGTTCACCACCTTAAACCCTTCACTTTACCTACAAAACAAAACAAAAAACAAATTAAAATCTAAAACTTTGAAAATAACCAGAGAGTTACGGGAGAGAGAGAGGCAAGAGAGTTTTTAGAGAATTGAGAATGAAGATTGATAAGTCTCTCTTTAAAAAATGAAGTCTATCCTCCTAAATCCCATAAAACTCCACTAACTTTTCCACTAACTATTAACTATAATATATATAATATATAATATTAGTTATAGATAAGTTTAGGTATTAAACAATGCAAAAAGAAATAAGCATTTCGACCAAAACTCGAGAAAAATGCAAAATCCACCGCCTTTTAAAATTCCTTCTATGCGACCGCATAGTCTATTTCTATGCGGTCGCATAGAAGAACCTTAAAACGGTGCTAAGTTTCTGTGGCCACTTCGCGACCGCACAGGCTAAATGCATGCGGTCGCATGGTTCAAGCAAAAATTGCTGTTCAGGTCCTTGATCATTCTGGCCGTCTTGCACTTTGATCCCTCATCTTTGAATTAGTCCATTTCAGTCCCCAGATTTTGAACTTCATATCATTTAAGCCCTTTCTAAATTGCAGTCAAAGTCCTCCATCTTTTGGTCAAGTACAATTCAGTCCTCAACTTCATAAAATTGTACACTTTTAGTCCTTTTTCTCCTCTTTAACTCGTTTCTTCGTCTGGTCGGGGTTTTTGCCTATAAAATCAAGCAATGCACAATTATGTATAGAATATGCTCAATTTCATTCATAATTATAAGTCAAAAAGTGTCCAATAAGTGTGTAAACGCACACTTATCAGTATTCATATAATAAAAAGAAAAAACAAAGATTTTCTCTTAGACACAAGACACAAAAGTTTATTATTTTTTCCTATATTTTATTTTTATCCAATTCCCTCCAAATTATTATATTATTTTTCTTCATTTCCTTCGTATATACTATATAATTGGGTCAAATATATAGAGCATTAATAATTGAAATATCTTGAACATATTTAATTGTAGAGAATGGCTTTGTCTCTCTAAATTTAGAGAATCAAACCCACTCTCCATTTCCAAATGTTAATTTTAAAAAGTCTCTTAGAATATAATTTTAAAAATTGATTCCTCAAAATAGAAAGTATTTTACTTTTAAAGAACCTATTGGAGATGCTTTAAAAATATTTTCAAGTGCTTCTTTGAATGTAAAATGTTCTTTATTTTAAAGAGTCAAATATTAAAATTAAATTTCAAGAGACTATTTATTTTAACTTTTTTAAAAGTATGGAGTGAGTTTGTCTCGCTATCAAGGTTACGTTTAATAAAATTATAAGTTTTAATACTTCATCATTTTAATTATTAATATTTTATAAAATATTTTAGTCATTGATATCTAAAAATATCTATATTAATTGAAAAGTAAGGGAAAAACAATAAAAGAGTGTTTAGAAAAAGAAAAATAAAGAGTTTTTAGAGTGTATAAAATATTATACTTTTTGAATTTAAAGATATTCTCTATTATGATTAAAATGCTCTTTTAAAGATAAATAGTCTTGTAAAAATGCTAAAATAGAATCAACATTTTATATTAATTTATTTCTCAAAAGAATGGAATAACTTTATTAGTATAATTAATTGGGTTTTATATATAGGGGCAACAACCCCATTGAGGGGATGTGGTGACTAAAAAACTGAAGTGTACGGAATGACCCTCGCGAATTCAGAGAGACGTCCCATTATCGTTTATTATTACTATTACAACATCACCTTTATATATCTATGAAATTAGATCTTGTGGAAGGATTCTTGTGCATATTTTTTCTAAGAATGGCACGTGAGGGAAATCATCTTGACATTTAATGTGTCATGTAGTATTGGATGTTGTTTTCACTAACTGAATGACCATGCGAGTAACACTAAACTTCACCAACTAAATTTCCTTTTGTCCTCGTTTGTTTTTTATGAGAAAAAAACATGAAAAAAGAAGAAGAAAAAGTGAAAAAATAATCCTAGGAGTTTAACTAGAGTTAATAATCAAGTTGTATGGGAGAGTATTGTATGGGAATCTTGAGGTATTGGAACATAAATTCATTTATATTGACCTCCGAAATTGATTAGGATCTAGCACGATAATAGATCTCATCTCAACATCTCTCCAAGCACAAAAAGATGAAGGACCTCATGATCGTACTAGGGACGGATCCAGGATTTGATTCGAGATCGGTCTACAAAATTTCAAGCAGGGCTACTACGCGAAAAAAAAAAATTACACATGAAAAACACTTTTTTCAAAAAAATAAAAATAAAAAACCTTTAGGAAAAAAAAAAAATTGGGCCTGAGTGGGGTGGGGGGGGTGGCCACTGAATCCATCCCTGGATTGTACGTGTTCCAATGCTTAAGTCAAATAAACGGACATTAGTAAATATTTGAGCATAGGAGTGATGCTGAAATAGGAAAAAAAAGATGAGGAGTCATCGTTTATATTTAGAGAGTGAGAATACAAAATGTTTCAAGTCACTAAGTGTGAGAAATTATTAGCAAGAGAAATAAGTCGAACTTTTATGGATGCTTAACACGTGATCTTATCCCAACTGGTTAAACTTCATATGTCACGATGTAGAATTTTAGACATCAAAGTGCACACTGTCCTAGAGGAAAAGAATGAATTTGACTCATAGCCATCATTGCATCTCAACATCTTGTCAATCTCATCTCACGTAGCTTCGCATATCAAAATCATTACTTGCACAAGGCATAATGTACCGAATCTCAATGGCCTCGGACTAAGAAGACCCACGTTGGGTTGCTAAGGTCTAAGGATTAAGAGTCATGTGATTGTCTCGAAGAAGAGATGTGATAATCCTGCATATCATCTCAGAGGCAGTTGTAGATGAGACGTTGGACCAATCCTCAACGCTTTGAAAAAGATAGATGGAATCTTTTTTCTCACACAGTAAATAAGTTAGTAAGCATGAAATCAAAACATGATTTGCCTGAATCCTGAATTTTATGACAAGGAAATCTGAGCCGCTCTTCCTTTTCAACTACATCTATTTTCGTTTTGTACTGTTAAACGTGTCCTTTCCGCAGCAGCATTTCCTTTGCCCACTTTTCTCATTCCTCACCCATTATTTGCGAAAAATACCTGAAAAGCAACAGCCAACAAACAAATATTTGAAACCTTCTGTCTCTGTTTCACTAATTTATCTTCTATTGATTTGTGTGTGAGATTTGATTCAATTCTGAGACTGGAAGGGAACAATTTACCAGTAATCATCATATCTCTCACTCACTCACTCTACTGTTCACAAGGATCAGTGTAGCAAAATCCTTCCGGGAAACATCTCTGTATTCTGTAAGATTCTTGCTGTTTGAATTCAATGAAAACAGCTGATTGTAAGTAGAGAGGACATGCCTGCCGCCTCTTTTTATGGGCATCCAAATCTGAATAAGGATGTTTTTATCTCGTGGAGTCTTTCAGGTACTCGATAGCCTGCACCAATCTCTTGTTCTGTGAGACAGTATGGGTTGGATTTCTAATAGGTCCAACCCATAATCTTCTATTCGCTTCGGTACCTTCAACTAGAGAACACCCAGATTGGGTTACTGATGTTGGAAGGAAGTTTCTTGCTGGTTTTGCATTTGACTTGCAGGAAATTCATCCATTTGGGAAAAGTAGGAAGCTGGATGATCAATGAAATTTGGTTTTTCTGTTCCTTTTAAGAAACTCTCCTGTTGTGGGATCGAGTCCAAATTGCCTGTTTGTCTCCAAAGTGGAAAGGTAGCATGGAGGAGAAGTTAAATTGGGTGAAGTAGACTGCCAAAAGTTGGATCCATAAGTAGTCTCTAACCAGAAGCCATCGTGTAAGAGTTCATCATCCGTGAGATTGAAATCAATAGAGTTATCGGATGCACCATCTTCCGTGATGAATAATAAGAATAGTTGTCAAATCTCCATTCCATAAAGCCTAGAATAAATGCAAACAAGAAAATCACGATCCAAACCACAGAAGCAGCATAAATATGAAAAACAAGAACAGGAACTTCCAGGAAGGATTCCTTTCCGTCGTCTTCCAAAACCAATCAGCCCTGGAGATAGTAGAAACGTCGTCTATTAGAAATTCTGCAACTGCAATCACAAATGCATTTCAGAGGCCAGAAATAAAAAAACACAGAGGATAAGATTAGCAGGAAAACCTAAAAAGCATTTCGGGATTCTGGGGGGAGTAAACCCTACGAAATTTTCAAAAAACAATTATAATTATCCAGCATTGTTTCAGAAACAGCAGAAGAATGAAAAAAGGTCACAAAAAATGAAATTATAAATGAAAAAAGAGGTGAAAAAAGCAAAGCCACTCACTGTATGTATATTCTTACTGGGATTTTGCTACATGTACCATTTGGCTTATCCTTTGGTTTACTCGGCTCCACTTTCCCCCTCACATAGAGATCGGTCTCATGCATTTATTGGACGTGGAACCCGACCTTAATGTGAGAGGGGAGGTGGGGTCGGATAACCCAAAGGGTAAGCTAAAGGGTACAAATGGCTTAATCCTTCCCGAAATTATCAATTTGCAGCAGAGGAGGATTCTAAGGATCTTGTTGGGTTGCCCGGTTGTGTCTTCTTGAATAAAGTGCCAGAATGGACTCCAGGTGTTCGCTTTTTCAAAAGAGAGAGGACACAGCAATACAATGTTAGTGGATCACTTGCACTTCCTGTTTTCGAAAGAAGCAGTGGCAATTGCCTGGGAGTTGTCGAGATTCTGACAAGAAGTCAGAAAGTCCCTGAACTTTAAAACGTCTGCCAAGTTCTGGAGGTCTTGTCCTCGTCTTGTCCTAACTTGTTTTTCAGATTTATTTTCTGTTCAAATCTTGAATAAAATAAAACTCAGATTAAACTTGATTGAAGCTTCAATCATGGTCCTTGACAAAACCTGGGCATAATTGGTGCTTCTTTTTTTCCTCTTTCTATTTGTGAAGGTAAGTTAATACATCCCCCACCCTTTTATGTACTGATGAATTTGCTTTCCAGTTCCGCTTATTATCATGTACTAAATTGAAGGGCATAATTTCTCTATTTCTAACTCAAATTTCTCTTGCAGGCTGTTGATCTAAAGAGTTCTAAAATCCTGAGTTCACTAAAAGCAGAGGTAGTCAAAATCATTTCACACTATGATTATTATATCATCTAAATAGTGTAGGTCTGATTCTCTAAGGCAGAGATTAAAGATGTCTTGAAATGTGTCTGCACCACACATAAATTGCCTTTAGCACAGGCATGGGCTCCATGTATTCAACAGAGCAAAGGAGGGTGCCGGCATTCTGACAAGAATTATATTCATTGTGTTTCCACAATTGACTCTGCTTGCTATGTGGCTGATCCACAAGTTGTTGGCTTTCATGAGGCATGATCTGAGCATCACTTACTTAAAGGCGAAGGCATTGTTGGGAAAGCAATCATGACAAATCAACCATGTTTTGCTGAGGACATAACAGTTTCTGCAAGACAGAATATCTGCTCTCCCATAATGCAAGGATGTTCAACTTGTGTTCTGCTGTTGCAATATGCCTCAGGAGTACATTCATTGGAACAGCTGATTTTGTTTTGGAATTTTTCTTGCCACCAGATTGCAAAGATTATGAAGATCAGAGGGAGAAGCTCAACTCACTGTCCTCTGTCATAAAACAAACTTGCCAGTCGCCAGAGTTTACGAGTTGTTATGGATGAGGAGTTGGCCATCGAAACTTCATTTCCAAAGCCTTTTTTTAGGGATATCACAAGGAGGAGCCAGCAGAAGAGTTCCGGGTGACAACCCAATGGGATAACTCCGGCATGGTGCCAGTATCTTCAGAGAATAACATCAAGCAAGATTCTGTATCCAAAGGAACCGTCGAGGGTACTGGAGACTTCTCTTTTGTTAGTGAGGATGTGTCTTCAGGTTCTAAAAGAACAAGCGAAAAGAAACGGACCAAGGCAGAGAAGACTAGTAGCTTGCAAGTACTTCGGCAATACTTTGCTGGGAGTCTAAAAGATGTTGCCAAGACTATTGGGGGTATGACAACACCATCACAAGTAAATAAAATGAATTTCAATATCAATTAATATTTCAATATGAGAAGTCATTGACTTTTTTCCTTGTTCAATACAATGAGTACTTAGTCTAGATAAATTCCCAAAAAACTTCGAACTGTAACTGATCCCTGATTCTCTGAGTTCAGTAGGACATAGCCATTTCACTTTCTGTACAAAATTTCCGGCGTCTTTCAAGTGTTGGATGAAGTTGAAATTTGCTTCTCGCAATTAACTACTGGCACAGATATATTTTCACCAAAAATGCTTTCTAAAATGAATACTTTCCTATATTTCAAGTTCCAGCTTTCATTTATTTGATAAGCGTCTTCATGGATAAGTTAGAACTTTAGTCTTGCTAGTAAATTTTGGTTTTATCACTCCATTCTAAGCTTTCAGATGCATTTTCTGAGTAGAATATTCTGATAGTAAACCCTTCGAATTTTACTGGCATATTAGCAGTCTAACAGTAGTTGGGGAATTTGTAGAATTATAGGGCTATGTACGTTTAAAAATTAGCAGGATTCTTACATGATTTATTGCAGAGGGATGTGTAAATGACCATTTTATTCTTCTTAGTGTGTCCCACAACCTTGAAAAGAATATGCACGTCCAAGATGAGCATTCATTTACAACAGTTGAATGCACAACCCAAGGGCAGCCTATTAAGCCCAGGAAAACACTGCTTCAAAATCACCTTCTTCTTCCGGTAGTCACAGCTTCAGTTCAAGTTTCTGCGGTTCTACAGGTGTGAAGCAATCATCATTCCTCGTCAATGTCTCCAACAGTGGAGATGCTTTATTAGCTGAACAGACTGGAGGGATACTAAAAAGAGCACGGAGTGATGCAGAATTGCTCAACTTGGGCCAAGATGAAACGAAGCTTTTGATTAGGTCCCAAAGCCAAAAAAAAAATCAGTGAGCATGCTTCAATTAAGCCTCCACCTCCCCTGCCAAAGAGTAGGAGCCAGGTTTTTCGTGATGCGAGTAATTTTAGAGTAAAAGCCAGTTCTGGGGAAGAAAGGATCCGGGTCAGTCTACAACCAAACTCCTTCTACAACCAAACTGGGGTATTAAAGATCTACAGCAAGAAATTTTCAGGCGTTACAATATAGATGATGTCAATAAGGTAGACCTAAAATATTTGGATGACGAATCTGAGTAAGTGCTTTTAACATGCGACGCAGATTTTGAAGAATGTATAGATGATGCAGTGAAGTTGAGGAATTTCAGCAAGAAATTAAGACCACAACCAAGAGAAGAAGAAGAGGAAGGACGATGCAGAACAGGGGAAGGAGAAATGGAGAGAGAGAGAGAAATGCAGAAGAAATGGCAGTAGAACAGAGAAGCAGAGGGAGGGGAGAAAACGTATGCAATACGCATAATTCATTCCATCAATTCATCTGTCTCCCACTTACATAAAAGCTGTATATATCCAAAAATATAAAGGACTTGGGCCAAGACAAAAATAGGCCAATGCAAAATATAATAAAAGAGGCTTGAGCCAGCCCACTTATATAATAGAAGCCCAAAGAAAATACTAAATTAAACTAGCCCAAAAGAGATGTCCTCATCAACTCTCTCGAGGTGGGAGAAAACTCGACTCTGTCGAGTGAACAAAACACAAAAGGTTGCAGCCGATCTGATACCCAAACTGCTCCAAGTCAAACCAAGGGGGACGATCTTTCTGACGAATCAAATATCGAAATTCAACAAATGACAACAAGGCAAGCCGCAAATCATCCCCAAGAATATGATGTGACCAATTTATCTTGGCCAAAAGAAAATTCTGCTGACCCCAATAAAGCTTCAAAAAATTTGGATCAAACTGCAAGAATTTCTCTCTGGGACTCCATGTATAGTCAACATCAAGTTGATACACCCAACGAGCAAGGAAGCACTGGATCTGTTCATTGGTCGACACAATCTGTTCATCTAAAATAACATAAATTTCATTCGTGTGCTGTGAAAGGTGGTAGAATAGTCATAAAAAAAAATTCAGTGTGGGAGCTTCCGAGTGGAGATAGAAAAGGATCATCAAAAAGGTTGAAATAATATTTGTAATTGACGAAGTCCTCAACAGTTAAAACAGAGTGGTGGTCAAAATGTGATAAAAGATGAATGACAAATGCATTTGAACCAACCTGCTTTAAAATTTTATAAAGACCAGCATTACAGGCTTGCGATATAACATAATCCCCAATATTAAACTCAAAATGTCTTGTGTGCAAATCAGCTTGGAGTTTATATAATGCAATACTTGCTTCAAATTGTTTATTGATCTCAATATGCAAGTTATGAAGATGTGGTACAACTACCTCAATTGACATAGACACATCAGCATGTGGGGATATAGGAATAAGGTCTAAAAGCCTCTTAGTCTCGTAACCATGAGAAACTTCAAATGGACTCGTACTTATAGACCTATTCACAAAATTGTTATATATAATTTGAATTGTTGGGAGGATCAAATCCCAATTCCCAAGATTTTCCTTACAAATGGCATGATTAAACAAATCCTCATCACATTTAGGTTGGACAAGGGTACGACATACAATGCTTGACTGAGAGGTATCGGGAAGAAGTGGTATAATATCTAGAGTCTCCAGAAGAATCCGGTCACCACCTAAGGAGGTGTCCTCACTATCATCCAAGTCATCGGAATCTTTAAGTTTAGGTTCATAAACTAGATCTTCTAATAGCTCATCTATTACATTCTTTCGTCCTTCAATGACTAAAGTTTGGTTAGGACATTTGGAAGAAATGTGGTCAAAGGTCTTACAGTTGAAGCACTACAAGTCAAAAGAAGTCTTTAAAATTTCAGAAATTTTTCCCTTATTTTGTAAGACAGAAGAGACATTAGACAGTGAAGGTCTTCTGATAGACTTAAGACGAGGTGGCGCTAATGAAATGGGCAAACAATGGTTATCGAACTTTTCATATGGAGTACTAAAAAGTAACTCATAATCTCGAACTAAAGAGTAGTGATACCCCGAAAGAAAAGCTCACACCTAAGATCATTTCTTAGACCTTGTATAAATCCACTCAAAATCAAAGCTTCATCCTCAATGACATGACATTTCATTCGAAATTCCTCAAATTGAGCAATATACTCAGTCACTAACTGATTCCCTTGTCTAAGGGCGGTCTATTGAGTAAAATTTTCAAAATCTAAGCAATCATTGAAAGTAGGAGCATCTAGTTTAATGTTTTTAAAGAAACGCTCCTTATGACAAGGAAGAGAATGAGTACCGTGACGATCATAATCTCGTTCTAGCTCACAACCTTGATCCCTATTCCTACGATCGTGTCAAAAGTATTTTTGATCACCTTGCCGACGACGATATTGTCTATTATGGGATACTTCAAAATTATCAACATTAGTCGAACGAGGAATTTGCTTAAAATTGTTCAAATTAGCAGATCGGGCTTTGCTCTCTTCAAGAGTAGCAGTCATTAGGGTTTGGAGAGCTGATATTTGTCAGGTAAGTGCATCAAATTGTGAAGGGTCCATGGTCAGGGTACTAAAATTAGAAGTGACAAGACGACCACTACACAACTGCATGCAATGTAAAACTAGCTAAATGATGTGCGATGAAGAGATGAATGAGCAACAAGTGCAAGTAACGAAAAATAGCAACTTGAACATATCTTTTTTTAAAAAAAATTGGGATTAAATATATCCAAATACGGCAAACTAATACTATTGGTATATGTAAAATAGCAAAGCAAGGGTCATCTCACTAGTCAAAACCTAATCACGTAAAAAAAAGTGAGGCAAAAGTGAAATTTTAACGAAGTTAATGGATGCAGTTACGGGATTTTGGGTAGAAGCTAGAATAACAGCAGCACAAAAATTAATCGATGCGATTTTAAATTAACAATAATATAAACCAACGATAGATAAAAACACTTCCCTTTTTTTGTTCGCTAAAGTAATTGAGTTGATCAACAGGATAAAAGAGGTACCTGCAAGATAAATAAAAAAAATATTTTTTTTTTCACTTTTTTTTCCTTTTTTTTCACTTTTCTTATCTGTTTTTCTTTCTTCCATTCTTTTCCCCCCACTAAACCATAAACAAACTAATATAGAAAATATCAATTAAGCTTTTATATAACAAAACAAAGCCTAAATTGAGGCCCAACATAAAACTAGACACAAAGACCCATTGGAGGGAATTTCGGCCGAAACTGGCTTTGGACTGTGTGCGGTGGTTTATTTGGTAATCAATTGATGCTTGGAAGAATCGAGTTTGGGGTTATTTTGGGTCAATGATGTTGTTGTGATTTTGAGATTAAAGGTGGAGATGCTGGTTGATAGAGGTCGCAGGACTTGCTTGCGATTTCAGCGGTTCTGGTTATAGTTTTTGGCAAGATGTAGGAAGCAGTCGTTGATGTCGCTGTGGCAAGATGTAGGAAGCAGTCGTTGGGTTTATATATTTTGCTTATTGGGCTTGTGTGGGGTTTTCGAGAGGCCGACGGTATCTGCGTTAGTGGTGTGGTCGGTTTTGAGATTTTCTGGTTAATAGGTTAGAAGATGGTTACATGGTGGTGGTGAGTGGGACGGTCTTTTGGTATGGAGATATGATATGGGGCGGTTATTTGCAGTAGATGGCGTGCTGTTTTATTTTCTAGTTTGACATGGTGAAGACAGAGATGGTGAACCACAGCACAGTAAAACTTTTCTTCACTTCCATGGCAAGTCTGTGACTCTAATTTTCAGTTGAAGATGTTGGAATCAGGTTTGGCTCTGATACCACTTTGATGCAGTGAAGTTGAGGAATTTCAGCAAGAAATTAAGACCACAGCCAAGAGAAGAAGAAGAGGAAGGACGATGCAGAACAGGGGAAGGAGAAATGGAGAGAGAGAGAGAAATGCAGAAGAAACGGCAGCAGAACAGAGAAGCAGAGGGAGGGGAGAAAACGTATGCAATACGCATAATTCATTCCATCAATTCATCTGTCTCCCACTTACATAAAAGCTCTATATATCCAAAAATATAAAGGACTTGGACCTAGACAAAAATAGGCCAATGCAAAACATAATAAAAGGGGCTTGGGCCAACTCATTTATATAAGGAAAAAAATCATAAATCATGGATTAACGATGCGGGCTTCAAACACCAGGCCCAAAAGTACCTAAATTCACAAATCAGGTATCATATATATACACATATATTCTGTTAAATTAGTTTTCTAAAATTACGCGTGCAATTAGGTAACTCTCCAAAATACAAATTTTCCTCCCTAAAATACAAACTCACCTTTACATTGGCGGCGAAATCAACATAATTTTTCCCAATTCGAAGTTTCACAAATTGAATCATCTCGTCACCGTACATATACCTGTTGTCGTAGGAAAAATTCATTCTGAATCTGTGTCGGAAAAACATATAGCAGTCACAGTCACGGTAAGTCATGCCTTGAATTCATGATTTTTACGTTTTTAACCAATTACTTCATTTGCATTTTTCCCAATTCGAAGTTTCACAAATTGAATCATCTCGTCACAGTACATATACCTGTTGCCGTCGGAAAAATACATTCTGAATCTGTAGCCAACCAAAACATATAGCTGTTGCCGTCGGTAACTGATGCCTTGAATTCATGATTTTTACGTTTTTAACCAATTACTACATCGATTCATTGCATTTGATGATTCAATTATGGTCAATGTTTATGGTGCTCGTATAACTGATCACAGATTATCATATACTTGAATGTTGTGAAGAAGCATATGTCTGTGACGTGAAGAAACATATGTCACAGTAATCTGTGACCTCCGTTCACTAATATACATTGATCTGTGACGTGAACAACCATATGCACAGTGATCTGTGACATCCTTTCACTAATATACATTGATCTGTGACCTCTGTGAATAAAAAAGTGACTTGATGCATTAAATTATGTGACATACATTACAGTAATAAACATGCACAGTTATCTGTGACCTTCGTTCACTAATATACATTGATCCGTGACTAAACAGTGATCCGTGGCTAAATAATGTATGCATATATATATGTGTGACCTGGAATCTGTTTGTGTGAAGTCACATCTTTCAGTTATAAAATAGTAACTACTGTTATGTTAAACTACAACTACTGTGAACTGTGATATGATAATATGTGACCTAAAATCTAATATTGTGACCTATTGCATTAAACTTTGACACGTGTGTATATTAGACCATGCAATATAAACTGTGACATCTGTGGATAAAAATGTGACTTGATGCATTCAATTATGTGACATACATTACAGTAATAAACATATATAGTACTGTATATAGTTCTGTGACCAGCATGGATTTACATTGTGTCCCGTATTTACATTGTGACCTCCATGAATTCATATTTTTTACTAATATTTTATCTTTGAAAGTGCAGACATGGTGTACGTGCATGTATGCTTATTACTTGGATCACAATCGTCGTTGGCTTTGCTGGATCGTAATTGCACTTATACTAAGCTTGTGGATACCATTATCTCAGAGTTCAGTTTGGGACCAACTGAGTTAGCTGTCACAGTACAGTATAAATTGAACAATGATTTGCCCCCGGTAAAAATACGAAGTGACAGTAATGTAATGTCGTACATTACGCTGAAGGAAATGGATCGTGACCCTTCAAAATACCCGTTAAGTATTGATGTTACAACTGCAGAAATTGAGCGACAGACTGTTATAGTTCCAACTGATGTATGTATTACTGGAGAGTTGTTTTCATTACAGGATGTGGCATCAGACATTTGCAATGCATCAATTGAATCAGCAGGTCACATATCTGAACAAGAAGTCACAGTTGTAAATTTCGCCAATGCCAGAGAGGTAGAAAAAGGAAAGGTCTTCCATGATAAAGAAATTCTGAAATTGAGCCTTTCTTTTTTTCAAAATAAAGAACATGTTTGAGTTTATGGTTGTTCGGTCGGACAAGGAGTATGTTGTCAGGTGTGTGCATGATGAGTGTAGTTGGATGTGTAGATCCTCAAAGTAGGGTAAAGCTGGTCTATTTATGATTCGAAAAATTATCGATGGTCACACATGTGGCTCAAACATAATATTGGGATCTCATAGACAATTATCAATTGCGATCGTGTCATCCACCATTAAACACAAGTACACATCATCACGTACTATATACACTCCGATGGATATATGTAGTGATATTTTGTATACTTATGGAGTTTCTATGAACTATTCTAAAGCTTGGAGATCTAGGGAGCAAACATTGAAGATGATTAGGGGTGATCCAACTGCTTCTTTCAGTAAGATACCTAGCTACTTTTATATGCTTGAACAAAAAAATCCTGGCACAGTCACATGTTTGGAGCTTGACAGTCACAGTAGATTCAAATATTGTTTTATGGCGCTTGGTGCATCTATTCGAGGATGGAAGCATTGTAGGCCTGTAATTGTGGTGGATGGAACCTACTTAAATGGACACTATGGTGGTACTCTGTTCACAGCTTGTACACAAGATGCAAATGATAGCATTTTCATTCTCGCGTTTGCTATTGGCGATAATGAGAACGATAGATCTTGGACATGGTTCTTTGAGAACTTGAAGAAAGCTTATGGTTGTAGAGAAGGATTGTGTTTCGTATCAGATCGTCACAATAGTATCAAGAATGCAATAGAACATGTCTATCCGGGAATCAATCATGGGATTTGCTCGTATCATTTGCTACAAAATCTGAAATCGTACTATAGCAAATCAGGTCACAACATTACACAAGCTTTTAATTCAGCTGTTCGCGCGTATACATTAACAGAATTTGAATATCACATGCACCAACTTGACATGATGAATGACAAGATTAGGGGTTACCTAGTGATATATTACTTTCAATTAAATTTCGTGTACATATAAATGGAATAATTTATATGATATTCATCAACACGAATTATGTTTGTAGGAAGACGTTGGATTTGAAAGGTGGTCACGATTTCACATGCCCGTAAATCGGTATTCTACAATGACATCAAACATAGTAGAATCAGTGAATGCGGTCACAAAGGCAGCCAAGAATTACCCTGTTGTAACCTTACTGGAATCTTTGAGACAAACTATACAAGCTTGGTTTTGTAAACATAGTGATGGTGCACGTGGTACCTTCACGAAATTGTCGACCAAGTATGAGAAACTAATGAGAAAAATGGGCACAGATTTGAGGAGCATGAGGGTAATTTAGATGTTTGATAATTTTAGTAAAAATCCTCTTTGTAACTGTGACCATAAATGTATATTCTGTGACCTGAACTTGTAACTGTGACCATATATAAATGTATGTGTTTTAACTTCTCTTGCAGGTATTTCCTGTAAACCAGGCAACATTTTCAGTTAGTGAAGAATACTCGACCTTTGTTGTAGATATAGATCAATGTTCGTGCACATGCAGGATGCTTCAAGTTGATCTGTTTCCATGTCCACATGCACTAGCTGTGATTGCAAGTACTATGAGGGATCCTTACGCTTATTGCTCTTATTATTACACAAGAGAAACATACATGAATACATACCAGGATTCCATATTTCCAGTTGGAAGTCCAACTGAATGGACAATGGATGGGGAATTGCAAGACATAGTTGTATTAGCTCCTAATCAAAAGAGGAGTTCTGGAAGACCCGCTGAAAAGAGGAGAAGGTCATCCAGTGAAGGGAAACCAACTGTCAAATGTGGACGTTGTAGAGGACGTGGTCACAACCGAAGAAGATGCAGTAATTTGGTTCCATTGAGCCAAAATTAAGCAAGGACAAAAACTCAAAAACAGCAACAATTAGGCAATAGACAGATCATTTTTTATAGCATATTACACTTTATAAAGTGGTTGTACGTATCGAATGGTATATCAATTTACTATGAATGAAATATTCATTGATATGATTGTGGTACACATGAATACCATGTGACTTTTGAAGATGAATGTGTCATTTGATATTGTGATAGTCAACACCAACAACAGAGTAGAATGTGACCATCAATTATTATCTGTGACCAATAACAGATATCTGTGACTTGTGCATGTGACTATATTATAGTATGTGACTTCTGCAAATGACAGCAATTATCTGGAACCATGAGTTGGTGATCTATTAAATTACCTGTGACTTGAGCAATGTGTATAGTGTGTCTACTATGTTCTTAAAATTGTGACTTACTGAAGCATTGTTACATGTGATATGTGACCAATGTCACATGGTTTCACATGACGGTGATTGTCACGACCATATTCTGTACTTATCATTTGTGACATGTAGTGGACATGTGACTTACTCCAATCAATATGTGACCTAATGGGAAGATATAGTGGATTACATGTAACCTACTCCAGTCAATATGTGACATGTGATCTGTAAATAATTGTGACATGTGACCAATGTGTCTATTGTCTATATTGTCACAGGTGTCTATTGTCCAAATGTGACATGCATTGGACCTGTGACCGATTCCAATCAATTGCAGTAATATGTGACCAAATCTGTCAATCATGTATTGAAACAAAAACATTCTCATGTACAAATTCAGCTGAAATTACAATATAGTCATTGAACATGCGATATTTTCTTTGTACGATAATTAACAGACTGCGGAATCTACTTATACAAATGTAATTTCAAATTGTCAATCTACTACAATCCCTCAAAATGTCAATCTACTACAATCTCTTCCCCCTTGGTAGCCTGCCTCGCCTTCTTCACGTACACCTCCCGGTGTTTGTATAGCATTGTGGCAATGTCGAGTCTGGACTTGCCCGCATCGAGCTTATACGGTAAGAATTGTCTACCGTCACAGAGGATATACAATGCGTATAGAATGACGAAAATCCCGCAATCGTGACTGTTAAACAACAGAAAACATTATGAGGTTTACGATTGATATGTAAATACTGAACATGGTTTGGTTTTGGTCACAAGCTTACCCATTTGTTTGATGTGGTAACGTATCGTCAATGTACACCTTCAGTTCCTTGCATTCGGTTTCTACATAATCAGGGTCCTTTTTCGAAACTCCAAGACTGTTCATCAGAGCAGGTAATATTTTGATGTACGGCTCAATACCATGAAGAACTTTCGATTCACGATAGCTCCTACCTGTAGAGTTGAATACCATCAAAGTATGGCTTCTGAACTGCAACAATCCAAGCATCTAGTGGGCTTTGTTTGTAAGCAGCAATGGTATCAACACATGGTCAATGTCGGCCCATGGTGTGCTCATAGGAATGCTAGACCCTGATAGCATTTCAATAAAGTTCGATTCTGACATTACAACGTTAGGATCCTTGATGAAGGCAGGGTATAAGTCTTTCAGTTTGTGCTGGAACCAGGAGTCTATTGCTGTGGTAGCCCTTAGGTTTATGTTCTGGCCATGTTTCGCTAGCTGACGAATATAGTAGAAGCACACATCCATGTACTGTTTCAACATAGAAGGAGCGATGTAATGAGTACAAACACATGTAATTCTGTGACTTGAAATGAATAACCTCTAACATGAAACATAATGAACTGTGACTTGAATTGCTTAACATCTAACATGCAACCTAATGAACTGTAACTTGACTTCAATGACATATAACATGCAGCAGTGATACACTGTAAGTTCATAAAACAAAGCCAGCACGGGTAGTGCTCTGTGTCTGGAATTCAAACGTGTACTGCTATGTGACCAAAGAATTAAAACAGGTTCTGTGACCCTATTTTAATAACATCAATAATACAATTTCAATGAACTGTGACTTGACTTCAATAAATGAGATGGTACCGCGCTGCTCAGAGAAGAATCGAAATCTATCAGCTGGTAGAACCAAGTCTTGTGCCCGACTGGAAACGAACCAATAAGAAAAGCAGGGTTGATAACATCGTCCACATCGCTAAATTTTTTCCTGTAACAAATATTATAGTTTATGATTTAAGAGTTATTGAGTAGCATTCACAACTATATACGAAACGTTTATACCTGTTCTTTGGTTTGTAGCCTCTGTGGAACCAAGCCATGAATGCCGATTTGTCCATTTCTTCAACTTGACCCCGGTAGTCTTTGAAAATGATGTTCTCATCATGTGACTTGAATAGTTTCCCTTCTCCAGCAACAAACGGTGACTGCAGAAACCTTGCAGGCCTTGACACGCGTTTGACAGGTAATTCAGAAGATGGTTCGCCAGCGGGTGATCCCTGTTTAGGTTACATTGTAACATCTTAGTTTGTGGAATTTGAAAACTCAGCTTAAAAACAACCTGGATGATGCTTTGAAATTATATGCACAACATGTGACATGTGACCTATGAGTATTTACAAATTGTGACCTATTTGTCTATAATTTGAATCATGGATTCTCGAATACCTCATTGTCAAGGCTTCTGGTTGCCGTCACCACATCGGATATTATTTTATCAACCTGTTTCTGACTTTCTTCGGAAGGCGAAACGTCAGGTTGTGTAAATCCAATCCCCAAATCGAACGACGATGGTTCGAGGGTATATGGGAGACCAACCTCGTCAATTGGGTCTAGCTTTTCCTTTCCTTTCGTATCCACGTTTCCTTTCGCATTTTTCACCTGTAGTTAAGGTAGGGCAGTGACTAAAGTGTCAAAATGCAACCACGGTTGTTACACAGAATACTAAAATGTGTTGTACCTACCTCTTCAGCCGTCGCAGAACCTCCAATTTCCTCATGTTGTTTATGTCCAGCTCCGCTATCACTTACTTTCTCGCCAAAACGTCTCATTATCTCGTCCATTGTACTGGAAATCATTGCGGATACCGATTCAGATAGAAATTGCATGTTTGTCCGAATCTGTATCAAGTCACTTTTATTGCTCCTTGCGTTTGGATAATGCAACTCATCTTCGTTGTCTGATCGCCCTTCATGGATGACATCTGTGACTTGATGTCGTCAACCTCCGCAGTCAACACTTCGTTATTTGACTTGAGAACTGAAATTTGTGTACTCAGCTCTTCATACAACTGACAAAATGAAATACAAAATCATCACATGTGACTTGTAAGAAACTGTGTGCAGATAGTGCACACTCATTGTAAGCACTGAGTTAAAACAGACCAAATCACAACGAACATGCATGGTAATGATATGTGACCTGACATGAATCAAATATAAAATGTAACATCATACTCTTTGGCCTGATGTAGCACAAGAAGCTCACTAACTAATGGACTGTGACCTGAATGTAATCACATATAACATGCAACAAAATGATCTCTTGCCCGATTTAAACAAAGCCAACAAAACTGACATGCAACCAAATGATCTGTGACTTCAATTGAGTCACATCTAACATGCAATGTAATGATCTGTGACCTGATTAAAAAAATGTAACTCACAAGCTAATGATTTAAAACAAAGCTAACGATTTAAAACAAAGCTAACAGACAGGGGAAGGGTCTCTAACACATACCATAAAATAGAGTGAAATGTGACTAATGACAAACTGTTATACAGCTGCATGACAGAAGAACTTACATCACCCCATTGCGTCCCAGGAGAGCGTGTTTCCTTCGGAGAATGATGGGCAGGCAACGGGCCTTCATCCGACAGTAGTTTTGTAGGGCAAGGTGTCTCCTGCCTTCTTGGTGGAGGATTAAGAAAATCATCTTCTTCGGGGTCAGTAGCCTGTTCTGTTGTACTGCCGGTTAACAGAAGCACCGAAGGAGCAGACTTACCGCTCGTACCGGCACCATCAGTTGACCTTTCAAGGCTGCTCTTCTTTACAAAGCCTTCGCGTGCAGACTTCGGATGGTTCGACTTCTTGTAGTGGATACCGTGCATGTATGGCATGGCCTTCTTAGCAGCCGAAGGTACCAGGTCACAGACCTCAATCCGCAGTGTGTATTTGAAAATATAATTTCAAATATTGCCAAAAAAGTGTACAAAATGCTAAAACAAAGTTTACATTGGGGTTTCTAAAGCAGTCTGCTCCGTCCAACTTCGCAGCAAATGGTTGCTCGTCTGCAAACCAATTCTTGATACGAGGATGCGTCCTCGATAATCGGGTGACAAAAATTTCATTGAGACTCGGAAAAGTCTCGTATATCCAAACTTGAAAGGCCACCAACATACCACGTAGCCTGTAGTGAGAGGTCCTCCTACTCAGACCATCCTTCAGTAATCCCAAAGTAACCTCAAATAGTAACTTCCCCCATGGAAATTTGTTCATTGCAGGAAAGTCCTCGACAAGGGCGAACAAGAAGTTGTCGACAACCTTCTTGTAATCTCTAGGGAAGAGATATGAAGTGATGAAATACAAAGCCCCCATCATAGCAATGTCCTGATCAGGAAGGGCTTCGACGAGGTCCAAGTCGGGCATTTGGCACGCAGATATGAATGTGGACTTGACATCTTCATGCATGACATTATCCACTGCAGAGAAGTATTTGGACTTCAATTTAGACGTTCGACTTTCAAACACTTGAGTGTTAGTATCTCCCGAACATCTAAGGCCTGTGACTAGGCAAAATTCGGATATAGTATCGGCCACACACATAAAACCACATCTTGTGGTTAGGGTGATAAACCTGCCTTAGAAGGAAGTAGTGAATGAGTTGAGGTTGTATCACTACTTCGTGGCACTCCAAGAAGTGTGCGAAGCAGGTGCCCATCAGTATACCCTTCTGACGCTTGCTTAAGTGTGTTTGAAATGTGGTCAGAACGTCCTTGTACACAGATGTGGTTATCTTTCCTAGAAACCACTTGTCTTCGGCAATTTTGAATTCCCAGACCTGCATTGAAATTGTACCACAATTTAGGAAGATGGATTGGTCACAAACATATATAACGTGAGATACCCACATAATGTGCTACATTCAAGCTACATATGCAGAACATCGTCCGTCACATACACGCATCAGGTCACAGACATAAGAACATAGGTCACAAACATATATAACGTAAGATATCCACACAATGTGCTGCATTCAGTTAACAGATTCATATGGTCACATGCACGGGCGCAGATTCCTTCTAACATAGAAAACAATTGGTCACATGCACTCGTCAAATGCCTTACAAATTTGCTACATTCAAGCCACATATTCAGAAAATCATCGGTCACATACACGCATCATGTTCGCATTAAGCATCCTCGTGGTTGGAAAACATAGTTGTCGAAAAAATAAAAAAGAGAACTCTATTTCCAACACATAATAGAATAAAAAAGAACAATACCCCTATCCAGTCAAGTCACTTTTATTGCTCCTTGCGTTTGGATAATGCAACTCATCTTCGTTGTCTGATCGCCCTTCATGGATGACATCTGTGACTTGATGTCGTCAACCTCCGCAGTCAACACTTCGTTATTTGACTTGAGAACTGAAATTTGTGTACTCAGCTCTTCATACAACTGACAAAATGAAATACAAAATCATCACATGTGACTTGTAAGAAACTGTGTGCAGATAGTGCACACTCATTGTAAGCACTGAGTTAAAACAGACCAAATCACAACGAACATGCATGGTAATGATATGTGACCTGACATGAATCAAATATAAAATGTAACATCATACTCTTTGGCCTGATGTAGCACAAGAAGCTCACTAACTAATGGACTGTGACCTGAATGTAATCACATATAACATGCAACAAAATGATCTCTTGCCCGATTTAAACAAAGCCAACAAAACTGACATGCAACCAAATGATCTGTGACTTCAATTGAGTCACATCTAACATGCAATGTAATGATCTGTGACCTGATTAAAAAAATGTAACTCACAAGCTAATGATTTAAAACAAAGCTAACGATTTAAAACAAAGCTAACAGACAGGGGAAGGGTCTCTAACACATACCATAAAATAGAGTGAAATGTGACTAATGACAAACTGTTATACAGCTGCATGACAGAAGAACTTACATCACCCCATTGCGTCCCAGGAGAGCGTGTTTCCTTCGGAGAATGATGGGCAGGCAACGGGCCTTCATCCGACAGTAGTTTTGTAGGGCAAGGTGTCTCCTGCCTTCTTGGTGGAGGATTAAGAAAATCATCTTCTTCGGGGTCAGTAGCCTGTTCTGTTGTACTGCCGGTTAACAGAAGCACCGAAGGAGCAGACTTACCGCTCGTACCGGCACCATCAGTTGACCTTTCAAGGCTGCTCTTCTTTACAAAGCCTTCGCGTGCAGACTTCGGATGGTTCGACTTCTTGTAGTGGATACCGTGCATGTATGGCATGGCCTTCTTAGCAGCCGAAGGTACCAGGTCACAGACCTCAATCCGCAGTGTGTATTTGAAAATATAATTTCAAATATTGCCAAAAAAGTGTACAAAATGCTAAAACAAAGTTTACATTGGGGTTTCTAAAGCAGTCTGCTCCGTCCAACTTCGCAGCAAATGGTTGCTCGTCTGCAAACCAATTCTTGATACGAGGATGCGTCCTCGATAATCGGGTGACAAAAATTTCATTGAGACTCGGAAAAGTCTCGTATATCCAAACTTGAAAGGCCACCAACATACCACGTAGCCTGTAGTGAGAGGTCCTCCTACTCAGACCATCCTTCAGTAATCCCAAAGTAACCTCAAATAGTAACTTCCCCCATGGAAATTTGTTCATTGCAGGAAAGTCCTCGACAAGGGCGAACAAGAAGTTGTCGACAACCTTCTTGTAATCTCTAGGGAAGAGATATGAAGTGATGAAATACAAAGCCCCCATCATAGCAATGTCCTGATCAGGAAGGGCTTCGACGAGGTCCAAGTCGGGCATTTGGCACGCAGATATGAATGTGGACTTGACATCTTCATGCATGACATTATCCACTGCAGAGAAGTATTTGGACTTCAATTTAGACGTTCGACTTTCAAACACTTGAGTGTTAGTATCTCCCGAACATCTAAGGCCTGTGACTAGGCAAAATTCGGATATAGTATCGGCCACACACATAAAACCACATCTTGTGGTTAGGGTGATAAACCTGCCTTAGAAGGAAGTAGTGAATGAGTTGAGGTTGTATCACTACTTCGTGGCACTCCAAGAAGTGTGCGAAGCAGGTGCCCATCAGTATACCCTTCTGACGCTTGCTTAAGTGTGTTTGAAATGTGGTCAGAACGTCCTTGTACACAGATGTGGTTATCTTTCCTAGAAACCACTTGTCTTCGGCAATTTTGAATTCCCAGACCTGCATTGAAATTGTACCACAATTTAGGAAGATGGATTGGTCACAAACATATATAACGTGAGATACCCACATAATGTGCTACATTCAAGCTACATATGCAGAACATCGTCCGTCACATACACGCATCAGGTCACAGACATAAGAACATAGGTCACAAACATATATAACGTAAGATATCCACACAATGTGCTGCATTCAGTTAACAGATTCATATGGTCACATGCACGGGCGCAGATTCCTTCTAACATAGAAAACAATTGGTCACATGCACTCGTCAAATGCCTTACAAATTTGCTACATTCAAGCCACATATTCAGAAAATCATCGGTCACATACACGCATCATGTTCGCATTAAGCATCCTCGTGGTTGGAAAACATAGTTGTCGAAAAAATAAAAAAGAGAACTCTATTTCCAACACATAATAGAATAAAAAAGAACAATACCCCTATCCAGTCAAGTCACAAATTAATAACACTTCGATCATAATCGAATTTCAATGCGAGATTAGACATCAAATAACAAAGGGAATATGAGTTTCCAACAGAGGTTTCCATAAATCAATGGATTCAATTGGGAAAACCCTAGCCCAGAGGGTCACAAACGCAACCCATGGTCACATAATGTTCAATACATCTTACCCATCGATTTTTCTCACGTTCCATATCACTAATGTTTAAAATAGAAAACAAAATTTGAAAATACCTTCACAGAGGCTCCTTTACGCATGGTCACAGGCAACGCATGCTTCTTCGGAGGAGTTCTTTTGGGGCTAGCATCGTTCTTCCTCTTGCGTCTTGTTTGCGGCGTCTCCTCGAGGTTTATTACCCGTTCTGAACTCTTGCCTTTCACCATTATCTTCGTTTGAGTCAGACGTGTGTGAAAATGTCGGGAGTAAATCAACTGCGCTTAGATGATGGGTGGAGTGGTTTCAAGAGAGAGACGATTTCGAAAGTAATGGAAGTTAGAGACGGTTTCGAAAGCAACGAAAGTTAGAGGCGGTTTCGAAAGTAATTAGGGAACCGTATTAAATGGATTGTTGTTTATTTATTATTATTAATTAAAATAATTAATATATTATTATAAGTACAAAACCTGATATATGAATAAATATTTATATCGCCTGACTTTTGCACCTGTAAGTTGAAACACCTTGATGGGTGTAATTTCCACTTTATATAATACAAGTCCAAAAAAAATACTAAACTAAACTAGCCCAAAAGAGATGTCCTTATCAATAGACTTGCACAAATCATCCACGAGGCACACAATTAAACTTTCTATCAATCAATCTTATCATCCAAGTCTCGGAAGTTCATTTGGTAGTAATGGAGGACCATTCTAAGGACATAATCTGTTTCCATGGGTAGGGAAAATATTGATTGGACTTTCACTTCAAAGCCAGAAACATCGCAAAAGATTGGTTAGTTGAAAATTCTGATTTTATTAGTTAGTGATCTTCATTTTTCTTCTTTCCATTTCCCTTTTCTTGAGGCACTTGGACGATGAGGGCAGTGATGTATATTATGTTCATGATGATCCCTCAACTCCTTTCTCAAAATTATGTGTGGAATTGAAGACTACTACAGTAACAATATGATCAATTATACATATTGACATATTAATTTCAACTTATTTTTGATAGTTTTCCTTCTCAGACTGAGCTTTTGTTAGCATATAATTTAGACCTTGTATACATATATATATGTAGCGAGTTGATGAGTTTTTCATATTTAACACCCATTTTCATATTCTTTTCTCTCAAAGATAAATAATGTGCAATTATGCATCCATGAAAGTTTATTATAGTACAGTTATAGACTGACTGTAAAGAAACTGAAGTTCTGAACAGAACGTAAAAGATAACTCAGAGAGCAGAAACAATTATATCTTAACAGGTAAACAACATATTTAGCCACCCAATAAGTTTTCTGTTTCATTCACTTTATCAAGAATATGGAATCCGATTTTGGATATAATTTATACAAAAGGAAAACTCTTGCTACTTATTATATTGGAAAGGAAGAACAAGTACCAGGAAGTTGACATAAACATCAAATTGAGGCCAGATAGAAGGGAAAATACATACTCAGCTCTAGTGGTGGCAGAAATCCTCAATGCTGGAGAGATAAAGCAAAGAATAATTTAAGATCAAAAGCTTGTCATAGTCAAATAGAAGTGAAATGAAGATAAAAACCATCAGCTCACCATCATTGCGTCAAAGCTATAACACTCTGCCTTACAAGGATATCCAAAAAATTTAACGTTTCAGGACCAACTTTAGGCTGGTCTGGAGCATTACATCACATTAGATAGCTTCCAACTCTTGACCGGAGTGAAAAAGGCTGAGAAGAGATTTTAATTCAAAGTTTTTCAGAGCAAAACAAAAGAGGAAGCAATGTCTCAGCGCAACAGCACTGTTTCAAAGCTTGGAGAACAAAATTCGACCTCAGTCTTACGCAAGGATCAAAAATTACAGAGCATGCTTTACCAGAACAAAATTTCAAAGACATGATATACTGGAATACCCAGCATTAAGAGTGTGTTTGGAAGGAAGTCCAAAAGCACTTCTTGGATAGCAAAAGTGATTTTGATTAAATTTATTGATGTTAGGATATATTGACTACAAAAACAACTTTTTAAAGCTGTTTTAGTGAAGCTCAAATTTTGAGCATTTCTGAAAAGCTTTATTTTCATCTTTTATGGGAAGTTGAAATCTGCATTTGATGGAACGTTTTAATTGGAAAAAATTCCTTATTAATTTAGTAAAATACCAAACAAATTTAAAATTTTCCACAAATCAATATATTAAGTTATTAACCAAAAAAAAAAAAAATAAAAAAATTCTAAATAAATTTTAACAAATTACACATATAGTTTTAGCAAATAAACTACATATAAACGTTAAGACAAATTTTAGAAATTACACGTAATGTTTGTACTTTTAACAAATAAATTAAACATGTTAAAAATAATATATACTCAATTGGCTAATCGTCGAATAAACATAGATAGATCGGGGGAAAGATGAGAAAAGCATAGGTAGATCAGGGGGGAGAGAGAGCTACCAGCTTACAACGAAAGCGAAACTTGCGCCCAAGGTGTATACATGTTATAAAAGTTTCAGAACTTGTTTTCTCTGGTAATGTAGATTGAAGGAGACTCATCAGAATCATAAGCTTGCCAGAACTATAGGGAAGAGAAAATAAATCACGCTTCTTGCCTTCACCCACTATGAAAGTGAAACAGCGTTACCATTAAACTGCCTCACCTTAGGGAAACTTTGAGCAGGTGCCTTGAATAATAGGAAATTTTAGCCAGTGGCATCCCAATAATCAATAAAGTCATTTTTCTTGGCTTGCAAATACGATAAACTTCCTTGACCCCAGCCTTTCTGCACACGCTTCAGAGTTTTCATGGCTATCCCACTGCCATCATCTCTGGTGAACAGAATATCAACATATCACCAAAACAAAAAGAAAAAGAAAAAGGGATAATGAGGAAAATGAATCATATAACAATTAAAAAAGGACTTCTGTAGTCTCAACAGTGTGTTTAACAATTATGGAACAGCTGAGCCTAATATAATTTAGGTTCTTTATGTTAAGCCAGCAACTATTTAATGTTGAAGAGCATACTAACATAGTTAATGCACTTCTAGAGGTGTACACTGGAAGGAATTTATAGGAGAAGACAAAAATTATATCCTTCTACATAGTGAAGTTTAATGACAACACTGAGAAAAAAATAGTGTCATCTAATGGTGTGTATAAATTATAACGGCTAAACTTTTTTTTAAAATCAGATCAGAAAACTAGTCTGAATTCATTTCAGTTCCATACCTTTGCAGAATGGCTTGCCACTCACTTCCACTATATTTATTTTGTTTCCCATTAATTAACTCCCTGTGATGCCGGTTAATCTTATTTCCCATCTCACTTTCGGAAGCCATTGACAGCATTATCTCTGTTAGTTCATCAACCTCATGCTTATTTCCACTTTGACCTAAATAATCAATCACTGGTATGAATGATGCAGGATCAAACTTCAATCCTTTCTTCATCATTTTCTTGATGATTTCAAGAGCATATTCTATATTTTCTTCCTGACACAGTCTATTTATGAGATCTCCGTAACGAAAGCTTCCCAAATCAAAACATTTGTCTAATGCAGATTCAAACAATTGCTTAGCTTCCAAGATCTCCTCTCCGGCAAGCAATTCGTTGAACATTAGACCATAAAGTACTTCTTTGTGGCCATATAAACCAAGGGCGATTTCAAATGCCTCCTGTGCTGGTCTGAACTCACCAGTCCTGCAGAAAGTTTTTATTAACAATTTAAAGGAATATATGTTAGGTGTTATCCCGTTTTGCAACATCTCATCTAAAAGAGAAGTAGCTTCATCACTTCTTCCTCCTTCACATAGAGAGTGAAGAACACTGTTGTAAGTGTAAACATCAGGAGAAACACCTCTTTCTTTCATCTCATTCATCAAGCCAAACATTTCAAATATTTGATTCTTACTTCCCAAACCAAGGATCAATGAATTATAAGTTTGTAAGCTCTTTTTGCAACCTTTTCTCTCCATGTCTCTAAGAACCTGAAATGCAGATGATATCTTCCCTCTCTTACACAAGTTATGTATAAAAATATCATAAATAATTGAATCAGGACACAAGTTTCTCCCCATCATCTCAACAAACTTCTTTTTAGCTTCATCAAGCCTTCCATCCTTGCATAACCCATTAATAACAGTTGAATAAGTGATCAAGTCAGGTAAGCATTTTTCACCGTTGTTATCCACTAGACCGATAAATAAATTTCCCAAGTTGCCAAGAGCAGCACTTCCATGAGTCCACATTTCACTCACAATTTCAACTGCTTTATCAACCTTCCCATTTCTACATAGACCATCAATCACAATATTACAGCTCACAGGATCCAATCCGTTCCCTGTTTCATTCATCTTTTGTAGTAACATCTCTGCTTCGGCTATTTTACCTTCTCTCCACATACTGTGCAGCAGTATATTGCAAGTGTGAGTGTTTGGAAAATATCCAGCCCTTTTCATATCATGTAGAACTTTATTGGCATCAATTACCTTTCCTTTTCTGCAATACCCCTGAAGCAGAGTGCTATAAGTGACCGTATCAGGGGAAATTGAGCTCGTGGTCATCAAACCTATAACTGCTCTGGCATCAGCAAGCATATCATTCTTGCATAACCCATCAATCAAAATATTGAATGAGTATAAGTTCGGCTCCACACCATGGTCCATCATCTCTTTAAGGACTGATTGAGCCTCCAAAAGCTTCCCATTCTTCACCAAACCCAACAGCCATATGTTATAGCACTCCACATTTGGAAAAAGACCATCTCTTTCCATAGACTCAAATAAAGTCTTTGCTTCCTCCAACATCCCCTGCCTGCAAAAACCCTGCAACATCAATTTATATGTCACTTCATTAGGCTTCGGCAATCCTAACTCGTCAATTTGCATATCCCTAAATATTCTCGAGGCTTCTAAAATCTTTCCAGTGTCACAAAGAGCAGAAATCCTAATGTTAAATGTGACAACATTTGGATTAAGGCCATCCTCCTTCATTCTCTCCACTAATCTCTCAGCGTCATCATTCTCACCCTCCTTGCAGAAACTAGCAATCAATGTGTTATACACCACCATATTAGGAGAAACACCCATTTTCTTCATCAAATGCAAAAGCTCCAATCCTTTAGAATAAAATCGATGTCTGCAATACCCACGAATCAAAATCCCAAAACTAAACTCATTAGGTTCACAACCTTTGTCTCGCATTTTATCAAACAGTTTCTGGGCATCATCTAACCTACCCGAATCACACAGCCCACTAATCAACAGATTGAAACTGTAAGTTTCCAGCTTCACTGCAGAAAAAATCATGTCTTTATATAACCAGGACATATAATCTGAATAATTTTGTTTAAGAGAATTTTGAATAAGAAGATTGTACAGGGATATGGAAGGGGGGTCATTCCGGAAATGGGTGCGAATAGATTGAAAATATGACAAGGCCTTGTCAATGTAACCGGACTTTGCCAACATTTTGACAATGCAATATAAAGAATTATGCGGGGGTTTTAGGGGTTGAGAGAGGAGGAGATGATTGTGCAGAGTGTCAATTTCTGTAAACATGTGGGCGCGAATAAGAATGCGTGTTATGAGAGGGAGAGAATATTGGAAGGAGTGGAGATCATCATTTACCAATACATTATTATAGTTGTTATAGAGAGTACGCTTGAAGAGTTGCCATGCGAGCGTGGGGTTATTTGAGTTCTTGACCAGAGCTTTTGCCAGGGTTTTTGCTTGGTCCATTGTGGACGGATTTTGATTTGAAAGCTTGTTATGGGATGCGCGAGAAAGGTGGTGAATTATGATCAAAGATCTGAAAATGTGGTAATTATGGGGCTCAGGTGAGTAGCGACAATTTTCTCAGTGGCTGCAGCGGCAGCGGTCTTCCGGTCTGCAAAATCCAGGCCGACAATTTCAAATGATTTAAATATTTATTTTTGAAATAATTGGTATAGATAATTTTGTAATTCAATTTTATAAACTTCTTTGTAAGTGTAGCATAACTCAATATAATAGTAGATTATATTAATTGATTTTACTTTAATTTTGTAAGAATTTTTCTTTATAATGCAGTTTTTTTTTTTTTTTTTTTTGCACTAGAAATTACTTTACAAATGGGCACTTTTGAGGTATATGATTTACAGGGTGTTTGGTAGAGATTAAAATTAGATTTTTAGTATATTGTAATAAAAAAATTTTGAAATATGTGATTAAAAAATTATGGGATCCAAGAAAGATGTGATTTTTTGATTTTGATTTAAATTAAAATCAAATTTTAATTTAAAACAAATATATCATCAATATATTAGTTTATTTTATCATTTAGGTTTAAAATTGATCACGTCCCATGCTGGTTATCGTATACATATTTTTTTTACTTTTTGTATAATTTTTTTATTTAATCAAATCAAATTTAATTAAGGATATATAAGATATTTAAATTGTTTAAAGAGGGTAAAAATGTTTTAAAAGTGACATTTTTTTAAAAATTATTAAAATGTGATATTTTTAAAAAGGGTTAATTTTAGAAATGGTCATTGAAATTACATAAAAATTACAAAATGGTTACTGAAGTTCAAAACATTCATGAACGGTCACTCAAGTTTCAGGCGCTTTCAGAAATGGTCACTGAAGTTTAAGACTTTCACCAAAGGTCACTGAAATTTAGGGGATGTTTCACTAACGGTCATTGAAATTACAAAAAGTTTCAAGAACTGTCACTGAAGGGTCATGCATTTTTTCAGTTTTTTGAGCGACTTTTTCGGCCACTTCCGACCATCAAAACAGTCGAATTTTGATACCGTAGAAAAGCTCACAATCTCCTCTTCAATTACCACCCAAAATCTCCCCCAAACTCCAAACGATTCGACCGAAAAATCGCTTCAAAAGTCGCCCAAAAATTGGAAAAATCTGCCCATATTTTTTCAATTTTTTGGGCGACTTCCGACCACCAAAATCGCCGAATTTTGATACCGTTGGAAAGCTCACAATGTCCTCTTCAATTACCAACCAAAATTTCCCCCAAAATCCAAAAGATTCTACCGGAAATCGCCGCAAAGTCAGCATGAAATTTATGGGCAGATTTTCGGCCTTTTTGGGTAGTTGACTTTGCGGCGATTTTCTGGTCGAATCTTTTGGAGTTTGTGGGAGATTTTGGATGGTAATTGAAGAAGACATTGTGGGCTTTCCAACGGTATCAAAATCCGGCGATTTTGGTGGTCGGAAGTTGCCGGGAAGTCACCGCAAAGTCGCCCAAAAATTTGGAAAAATCTGGGCAGATTTTTCCACTTTTTTGGGCGACTTTTGCAGCGATTTTTCGGTCGAATCGTTTGGAGTTTGGGGGAGATTTTGGGTAGTAATTGAAAAGGAGATTGTGAGCTTTTCTACGGTATCAAAATTCGACGATTTTGGTGGTCGGAAGTGACCGAAAAAGTTGCCCAAAAAATTGAAAAAATACATGACCATTCAATGACCGTTCCTGAAACTTTTTGTAATTTCAGTGACCGTTAGTGAAATATCCCCTAAATTTCAGTGATCGTTGGTGAAAGTCTTAAACTTCAATGACCATTTCTAAAAGCGTCTGAAACTTGAGTGACCATTCATGAAAGTTTTGAACTTCAGTGATCATTTTGTAATTTTCATGTAACTTCAGTGATCACTTTCGAAATTAACTTTTTTTAAAAATGACAATCTAGGAAATGGTTTTCACGGGAGTTGGAAGGTATAGAAATGTGGTTGTGGGCCATTGTGAAACGTGGACGTTTTTACTAGCAGGAATAGGTTCCGCGAATGTTGGGCTTCCAACATTTTAATATACAATTTTCAAAGAATTTATGCTCAAGTATTCCATTTCTGTGCAGGGGCTCAAAGTATTCCATTCCTTCAAATATTTCAGGGTTCAACAATGGCTGCGACTGCGATTTCTAGAAATGGGGATTGAATATTGAATTCAAAGCACAAGTCATTTTTGTCTAAAGGGCTGGCTGGCGAAAATGAAAACGAAAAAGGTGGAGGAGTTTACAGCTGGGTATTATGGGCTCTGTACGGCGGGAGGAATGCTCAGTGCCGGGACTACCCATCTTGCCATCACTCCCCTCGATGTCTTGAAAGTTAATATGCAGGTATTTTTTCTGGGATTTCTTTTCCTTTTCTTTTTTTTTTTCTTTCTGAAAATCCGTATACTACTGTCAGAGTCCACTGTGTGTTATGCTATGCTGGTTGTATAGAGCTTTGCAACTGGTTTTTTTGGAATCAATTTAACCTTTATTTATACGTTTTCTAATTGAAATTCTGGTGCGGAACTGCATCTTACTGAAATCACTCTTTAGACTATTCTTTGATTAAAAATGGTAAACTTTTTATTTCAATCGAAGCAAAAATGGAAAAAAATCACGGCCCTCTGACGTCCACGTCCCTCAAGAATTCAAAGATTATTAAAGTATTTGTGGTTGCAAAATATCGGAGATCTTGTCTAAGTTAAAGACAAATTTGAATCAAAAGAAAAATAACTCTTAATTTTTTATCTTGTACCGTTGTGACTATTGCGCTGGGTTTCCCTTTTTCAGCAATTGCTACGACTACTACTAGCTATCCTCGAGGATTGAGGAGGATGGCTGAAAACTGAAAATCAAGAAACTACACCTCTAGATTCAAATTGTGTATTTATTAATCTAGTCTAACATTGAATGAATCCCACAAAACCATATCCATTGAGCCTATGACATATGTTTGGCAAGGTGTTTATAAACAGGAGTAAATGAGTGGTGGAAAAGTAGGTAGTAATTGTGAGTTCTACAAAACGCCTGAGTAGAAGGTGGTTTGACCAATTTTTTGATCAAGGTGTTTATAAACACCTAGAAACAATTTGCCAAATATAGGCTGTAAGCCTGTAAATTGATTCTGAAAAAATACCTCAAGAATATTCAAGTTAAATACACAGGAAAATAAAGAAAACACCTGGAAAAAGTTTCCAGTTATTTGCTCGTGTGAGTGTTTGTTTTTAAAACTGACCTTGCATAAAGCTGAGGATTGAAAATGAACATGAAAGTTCAAGGAAGGAAAACAGTAACAGCATGAGTACTTTTCTAAATCTTCGTGGAGCAGATTTTTTTATTATGGAATAAAATGTTTTCCTTTTACATTATTCTTCATATGTCACTAGCAACTGTAAATATTGTTCTCATACAAGACAATAAAAGATTTTTCAGACTTTTATCAAAGATAAAAATGTGTCTAGTCTCTCTGAAAAATAAAGATCAAGTTGCAATCAAATTCTGTTTTCGTACTTCTAACATCTTGAGTATTGCATAGAGATATTCAGTCTCTGGTTTCAGAATATTATAACTGATTGGTTTTTACGTATTCTCTGTTCGAAATTAGTATACTCAATTTGTGAGACATCTTCAATGGTTACATCAAATTTGGTGGAATTTTCACACCAAACTTGTGCAATTTTCACACCAATTTGGTGTAACCTTTGGAAAGGTTACACCAAATGAATAGTATTTCCTTATTATTTATTTCTCAATGATCAACTTATTTTAAATTATTTAATTACAAATTATTTTTTTACTAAAATCGTTAAATTAAAAATTATATTTAATGAAGAAAAATATTGCATTAATTAATAAATTAAGGGGAAAAAACATTAAATTGAATTTGTTGTAAACGTTAACTACGACATTGTTAATCATCTCACTTAAAAGTTTAAATTGTTGTAGAGGGCCTACATTGCTCCTTCACGTGCAAACCGGATTCATTTTTCGATCAAAGTTCTAATATGTGTACAATTTTCATAAATGGATGGTGTCAATACTTGAAACTAGGTCTTTTTTGGGCTCTAATAAAGCTTAAGGTTTAAGAGAGCAACTACATGTATCCATTTAAATATGAGTCATGCTACTTGTACAATTTTATTTAACAATCTTAATTGACAATTCACACTTGACAACATTACATCCACTCATTTCAAAAATTATTTTTAAAATAAATGGTCCAGATTTTGACAAGGTTGTCAACCATAATTGTCAAGCGTGATTGTCCATATATGTTAATTCTTTAAATATTGTTTTCTGCACGTGTCCTAGCACAACCAATGTTCATATGTTTTCTTTGAACCCTGCTCCGAATTCCTGGAAGACCAAACATGATTAAAAAAGTCAACATAAGTTAATTTTCAGGGAAAAGTGAAAACAAGATGATTACATTCTTGTTTCTGAGCAGGCTAGAAAGATTTCCCCCTCTTTTTCTAATTTTATTAGGTTATTGGGATTCATCTTGTCTTCTTATTTACTTCTATTCCAGAAATGTTTTCTGTGACTAAAATTGCTACCGATCACGTAGGAAATCAGAATGGGATATTTCAAATTAATGTTTTATTTGTATTCTTTGAATGTCGTGTTTCATCATTGCTTTCTAATCAGAAATGATTTTTTCCAATTTCATTAACTGCAAATCAGATACTCTTTGCTACCGCTGCACAGAAAGAAAAGGGAAATATATGTCAATAGTCCTGAGTTATTTGATTGCATTATTTCTAACTATTAACTGACATGCTATGTAAATTTTAGGTGAATCCTATCAAATATAGTGGCATCCTATCAGGGTTTAGTACTCTTTGGAGAGAAGAAGGCCCTTCTGCTCTTTGGAGAGGTTGGTCCGGAAAATTATTTGGGTACGGTGTCCAAGGTGGATGCAAATTTGGTCTATATGAATACTTCAAGAAACTTTATGGGGATGCATTGGTAGATCAGCACAAGGGTGTCATATTCTTCCTCAGCAGTGCATCCGCTCAGATATTTGCTGATGTTGCTCTTTGTCCATTTGAAGCTGTCAAAGTTAGAGTTCAAACTGACCCTGGTTTTGCTAAAGGTTTGGCTGATGGATTTCCAAAACTATATGCTAATGAGGGCCATTCTGGGTATGTTCAAGTGCATCGTATATGTTTTAAAGTAAATATTTTACTAGACTGTTCACAATTAATCACGCTGATCTGCTTGAATGTAATTTGATTGCAGGTTTTACAAGGGTCTCTTTCCACTTTGGGGCCGTAATCTTCCATGTAAACCATTCTCCTTCATTGAACTTTTTTTTCCCGTTACTTATGTTGTCAACATGTGCTCAATTCGACACTCATTTAGGTTGTTGAAATGCAAGCATTTCTCATTTTGCCGGTTACAATATCAAGTTATAATTTCTCGAAGAAAAATATTCAGTTTAGGCTTCTTAGTCTTTTTTTTTTTTGGTTCCGTGGTCTTTTGACACCTTTCCCACAGGTGCATGTTGCTAGTTGCTTGTTGCTAAAAATGGTGGCATGTTCAGGACATATCCTTTTTTTTAATTGAGCACACTTCAATTTCATGGAAGTTCTTAGATTATAACTTTATGCACTGCTTTTGTACGATAGTGTAATTGCTCTGCTGCTCAAATTGAGCTCTTTATTTTGCTTGAAGTTGTTAGATATTTAGTCTATCTATTTGTGTTCTCATAAATAACTAAAAGCCTATGTTGCACGGACACAAGCATGCATGCCGAGAAGGACACGGACATGGACATGCTGACACGTTATTTTTTCATAAACGAAGGACGTGGACACGTCAAGAGACATTAATTTTATTCTTTAAAATTGTGGATTATATATTTTATATTGATGTTTATACTTTTTATCTTTTAATAAAATTAATTATTTTCTTAGTTTTAGTTTTTTTTCTTGAAATCTTTTAAATTGGTTGAGAAGCTATTTGTTATATTAAACAAACTTTAAGTTAAACTAGATATTACACTGTCGGGAAGGAAATACATATAGTAAAGGTCATGGAGCGTCCGAGGAGTGTAGGTGACGAACATGATAAGACACGTGTTGCACGGGGACACGCAGCACTAGGAGTCTCCGTGAATTATAGCTGAAAACCTCGGGTACTCTGTATTTACCTTAGTGATTCATCCATGGAATGCCAGTTAGTAGTAGTACTTTCGAAGAATGTCAAAGACAGGATAAATTTATAGCTTGTTCTGCTATTATCTGCATACCTTGGAAATCTCAATAATGATATGAGTTGGTGGCACCATATGCGAGCTTGGCTACTGTCTTCTCTTGCCCACTCGGTATTTAAAATTTATGTGACTTCCTTAAACTCATTTGGCAGTCTCTATGATTATGTTTTCAACATTTGAGCATTCTGTGGATCTTATGTATCGCAACGTAATACGAAGAAGGAAGGAAGAATGCTCAAAATCTGAACAACTTGCTGTGACATGTCTAGCTGGCTATGCAGCTGGAGCTGTTGGAACTGTAATCTCTAATCCTGCTGACAATATTGTTGCATCTCTTTACAACAAAAAGGCTGACACTGTGAGGCAGGTATTGCTAGTGAAATCCTTCAAACCTTTAGTGACATCCTAGTTCACTTTAGTAGCTGTATTATTTCTGACTTCATGGTTTTCAGGCTGTAAAGAAAATTGGACTTGTTAATTTGTTTACTAGAAGTCTTCCTGTTCGAACTGTAATTGTGGGACCTGTTGTTACTCTGCAGTGGTTTTTCTACGACACTATCAAAGTTTTGAGTGGGCTGTAAGTGCCTCGCCTTTTTATGTTTCGATGCCTCATATATGCATCTTATTTACCTTAGTTTTTGATGTGCTAAATATCACAATAACATATTATTTTGGTCATGTTTAGCTACATTTCTTTTGAAATTAGTACAACTCAAAACTGTCCTAGTGATTGCCTTCACCCTAAGTTTTTTGGATCCCTAGACAATATTAATCTAGTTCCCCATCACATCAATTTTCTTCGTCCATTGGTGTGAAATGTATAAATCACTACTTTTGTTGTTGAGAGATGATATTTTGCTGAATATTTCTCTTTTCGTGTGATTTTTTAGTGTCTACAATAAAATTGATAACGTTGTGTAATGCGTCTCAACATTTTGAAAGGCTTTTCTTGTTGTATAAGAGAACTTGGAATCAAAGTGAAAATAAACAAAAGAACACGAAACCGTGGTGAGTTTACTATTCACTACATGAAATATATTAGATGCCCAGGTACAAGGTTGACAATGGGAAAATGAAATTCTAAGGAAGATGGGGAAAGCCATTCCCTATTTGTCTTGGAGTACTTTTAACTAGCAAATTGATGATTGAACAAAAACTAAGCCTTGTTCCCAATAATTACCCGCCTTTCCAAAACACCTTCATTCTTAGAAGGGAATCCCACCAGGGTCAATCTCTTTCCAGGATCTGTTATTGCTACTAGGACTGCCTAATCAAGGGTATCTATTGTAAATATAACAAGTGAAAGAATTACAATTGCTCCCTATTTTATATTACTTTCTGGACATCTGCTGGTTAAATGCCTTATGAATGCATTTTCAACTGCTATTACAGTTAATTCAACTTCCTTTGTGTTCGAAAGTAATTGTAAACTATATTTAAATTACAGGCCTACTAGTGGAGGGCTTAGAAGGAATCAAGAAGATACAGGCTTAATAGGTTGTGAAGCAACAGCTCTGTAAATCAAATATTTAATGAATCTGCAGAAATCAAGAGCAGGTTGTGAAAATGGGCTCTGATGTTAATTTTTAAGTTTTTCTTCCGTTACATGGTCCTCACATGAATTCTCTGCGCACAAGATTGCCAACTTTTTCTTCTTGTTGGTTTTGTATAGCTGCAGCCTGCAGCTGGTTGTAAATAATCAAAATTTTAATGGGATGTCAAGTATGGTGCTGCCTCTAAGCTCATTCATGTATGGTTGGCTAGAGAAGTGAATTTTGTTTTTTACTAAATTCCTACTATATGCCGCCTTCTTGTTGGAGGTCGAAATTCTTACTTTCCGTGCAGCCTAGACATTATCTTCTTAGTAATTGTTACTGTTTCATTTGTTTGCACGGCTGTGTAATTCGGGAAATGGATTTTGTACTGTAAAGATGTGGCACAATGATGCTCACTTAAAGTATTTACTGGATAAATGTTTTGACTTGACTGACTTTTTGACTACTAAAATATGGTTGATTAAGTTGTGCAAAAAGGGATTTTGGATGAATGCATTTTTCTCTTATGGAATGAAAGCTCGAGATGTTGTCAAGTGTTAACCCCACCAACCGTTGGATTGGCCTACCTTCTAGTGACTTCCATATATTCCTCATTCTTCAATTGATTCTCTCCCTGGCTCTTGAATTTTTCGCCCCTTTCTCTTTTTAAAATCTAAAAGTCTTTCGAATTTTTTGATACTCTCAATGTAATACATTTCTTGAGTGATCTGTATATTGAGAAGTGTTGTGGTGTTCTTGAATGAAGGATTGTAGTGGTAGAAATGCTGATTTTACTATAATTTGGAGTGATTATTGTCTGAATGTCCATATTTGTATTTTGGACACTTTGGTCCCGTTTTCATATAGTGGTTTCTTCCGGTGATGGAAGCTCGAAGGGTTTATGGTTTTATTGTCTTGGGGGTTTATGGTTTGATTGTCTTGGGGTAAGGTTTTATTGAAATTCATTTTATAGTTAGATGTTCTTTTTTCAATTCTGTCTGTTTTTGTTGGTTGAATTGTCTAATCATTTGAACCTAATCATAACATGTATGATAACTAACAACTATGCATTAGAACAAAGAGTAGGATAATCTCATGCTCAAAAGCAAACTCAAACCGTTGTTCGTCATATCTTAAAGCAGGAGATGAGTGGAATAGGGTCTATATAGTTTGTGTGTGTATCAAACTCAGATATGTATAGAGGAGGGTAAATTTCATGTGTGGTCATTGAACTTCCATTGAAATCTCAAGTAAGTCACTAAACTTTATTTTATCTCAATTAGGTCACTAAACTTTGATTTAGTTTTAATTGGGTAATAATTTAATTTTAATTTCAAATTTCACTACTCTATAACATGTCATCTCCCAAATTGATGAAAATTACTTGATTGATAGTCATATTGTAGATCTTTAATTGACGTGTCACGTGCTAACTTACCATTCTATGACATCATAGAAGTGTCAACATAAAACATGTCTTTTAATACTTTAGCTTTAGTTTGACAAATTTATAAATGATTTATAAATAGAATTAGTAAAATAAATTGTAATGGGTCCCCCGTGAAATCCTTGAATGATAATGAGTAGTAGGCATAAATGTGTGGTTGAAATTAATATATTACTTTGACTTAAATGTAAAGCATTTTATTAAACTTATGTCCAATCCGATGCTTAATTTAAATCATAGCATTTATTTTACCATTTTTATTTCTAGATTGCCACGTGGTGATCATTGTTAAGTGTTAATTTAAATTAAATTTTTTTTTAAAAATGGAAGTCAAACATGGGTTTAATTTATTGATAATTACCCTACTAAAAAAAATGTTTAATAATATTTACCTTTCTCTAATTTGGTTTTGAATGTGGCTTAGCCTGCTACCCAACCCACTAGCCCATACGCGGAAATTTAATTCTCATCCCAATCCATTGCACCACCACATTATTATTATTATTATTTTTTTAACAAAACTAAATTTCATTAATCATTCAAATGAAAAACATCATAGTTCACCAGGTTAACAATGGACTCTGGTACCTCTTCACAATACATGAAATTATTCCTAGATTTTTTCGCCAGTAGCGCTAATTCATGAGCCACCTGATTGGTCCGTCTTGGGGCGTGTCGAATAAGGCAGTTTCCCATCCGGGCCATGAGGAGTCTGCACCACCACATTTGATTTAATAGTTTTTCTACACTTACATTTTAGTCAACATTCTTGTTTACATTTCACCATATGGCACATAATTCCACCATTGATTTGTCTAATGTTTAAAATAATCAATGATCTCGATTTTGATACATATTCAAAAGTCATCCAAGTTGTACACAGAAAATGTACAACCATATTAATTCTTGATTCAATACGTCATCACGGTAAGGAAAATTTACCAATTGTCAATCGTTAGCCGCTGTCACGACTCTACCACTAATTAGTTCAATTAAGTCTCAATATAATTGCTACCCTTGCCACCCCCTGGTTCACACGGCCACCAATCATCATAGCCTCCGTGAAAATTTACGATTTGAACCTAATCAATGTTTTATATGTAAACAAACACATAAATGGTTGAATCTGACTCCCAACATTTTTCATGAAGCTATTGCTCCGATCTTTTTCTTCTGGCAGCTGTAACGTTTTACTTTTTATGTTTTGATTTTTATATTGGTTGATTTTTCTAGATTTACGTGCAGATCAAACATCAATTTTGATCTATATCTAGATCTGAAATAGTAATAATAGCGCGTTGATGGTGATGGTGTTGAGTTAGTGTGATTGGCAGGGGAATGGAGACAGAGACGATGGAGTTCTTTGGGGTGAAAGTAGAGGCTACAAGTAACATCAGACTATGATGCTAGTGGCAACAAAATAGTGGTGTGGGGTGATTTCGACGAGTAACATAACGTGCTACTTGTATTTTATGGTAGCGGTGGTGTCATGTGGTGGTGGTGGTGGTGGTGTGGAAGGTTTCAACTAGTTGTTTGTGTGGTAGTGGTGGTAACGGTGCTGTGGAGTGATTTCATACGAGTTAAATGTTTGAACAGCATTTAACCGTTGGATTATACCACAGCTTACTCATCACATTTCAGCAAACTTCCCAGTGATCACACATGGGGGCGGGGCCCGAGCATTTATGTGCATGGGCCCCTTCTCCTCATGTGAGGAGAATGTACACCGAGTTGTAAGGTTCGACGTACAAAGGACTTTATTCCCCCCAAAATACTACTCTAGGGCCTAAGCCTAACCCTCAAATCAATTGAATCGGCAACAAAAACATAAGGAATCCCAAATCTTCGATTTCCTTGTCTGTCAAGTTCTAGCAATGTATACTAGTGCAATCATGATTCCATAAACGAATCTCGATTCCAGCAAAAAGCACCATTAACACTGTAGAGGAAGGAAAAAAAGTACGATTATAGTTGGGCATATTTGAAATACAATGGCTGCAAAAGCCATTGTCCATTTTCTACCAACGGCATTTGATGTTTTACCACTTTCTAAGCTTCTTAGAAGTGAAATAATGCTCAAGATTCCAACAACGATTTCTTCTTGATCTTCAGTGATCCTTAATATCTCTTGAATAAATAGAATAGCTTCACTCATTACACACACATCTGTGAATTAGAAAGCAAAAATTATAAATTGGTTGATAGGCAACTTGATAAATTGCTCGCCAATTCACATTTCTTTAAAACCTTAATGGACAATTAGGTAAAGGAGTGTTTATAATAGGCATTTTTCGATTTGATGATATGGAGACCATGTTGGTATTTCATTTAACATTTGGATGGATTTAACTGCCATCTAAGATTTTCGTCATCTACGTAGACAGACAAAGAAATGGAATCCATCCAGTGAGTGATGGAGTGGGCAGACCAAAGTTTGGTGACTATTAGGAAGCTTGCTGAAGTTTAGTGAATAAGCCATGACGTAGCCCAAATTTTAGTGACTGTTCAAACATTTAACTTGATTTCTTATGGATAATATAACATGTTACTTATGTTTTATGGTGGGGTGTTGGTAGGCATTAATGTACAGTTATTTCAGACGGGTAACATATATGTTATGATTTTCTGGGGTTAGTGGAAGATAAGTGGTGTGTAATGATTTCAGATGAGGGACAAATTGTTACTCGTGTTTTAAGGTAGTGGTAGTGTTAGTGGTGCAAACATTGGTGTGGAATGGTATTAGACGAGTAATTTAATGTTTTACTCATATTTAGTCGTGACAATGTTGGTAGGATATGATACTGTGGAATTGTTTCAGAAGGATGACATATATGTTACTCGTGTTTTCTTATGGTGATAATGTCAAATAGAGTGTGTAGTGGTATTAACGTGTTTTGTGGTGGAGGTAGACAATCATTTGTGTAAAATGATTTTGGACGAGTAACTTAATGTGTTACTCGTGTTTTTGTGGTGTTATGGCGGTGGGGCAGAGTTATTTCATACAATGTTATCGATATTGGTAACTTAATGATATCAAATTGTGTTCATTATATTCATACAAGTAATCTCGTATAGAATGTTGATTTTTTTTTTTTTTTTTTTTTTTTTTTTTACAAAAAGTAACAAACAATTATATTTACGCAATCGTAATTAATTTTTATTAATTAGAAAATAGTAAAAATTTTATCGTTACTTCACCAATAACACAGTAACACGTGTTACATTTATAAGAAATTCGTATTGATTTTAAATGAAATGAGGTGTACTTAGAAAAAATATATATAAAAAAAGAAAAATGTAAATATTGATCTTAAATGAAAAAGAGCTGTGAGATAGGCGACAGAACTGGAGGAATGGGAAGAGCAGGCAATAAATCTGGACGAGCAAGGGTATTAACTCCTACATCCTTGAACCTTAATTGATTATTAAGATGATGGCGATGGTGTGATGCTACTGTTAATGGTAATGATGCCCTTGATGATATGTAGCTGTTGAATATGAGGAGAATAAAGTGGAAGACGAAGAGAGCAATCTGGATATGGTACCAGAGGTTGAGGTGGAGGAAGATTATGTAATGGAAGCAGATGGTGTTGGTAATATGCAAATCGACAGTGAGATTGATGACGATGAGGGGTAAGAAGCTAAATAGGGAATAACCTTTAAATGTTTCGGACATTGATGCTTCTTAGCTTCGAAGGAAGATTTCACAGGCCTATGATGAACAAATTCTTGCTCAAGGTGATGTTCGTGAAGTTGAGACCAAGCTATTGGTGCACCTGCAATTCGTGATATGTGGGTGGGGATAAGAAGATTTTGGATGTGACTAGTTAATTGTCTAACTTGTGACTAATAAATAGATTGTATCCCATTAATTTTGTGATTTATTACTTAATATATGATTGTGACTCATAAATTATGTGGTATATGATTCATATTTTGGATCCTTATACTTCAAAATGAAGTTTTGAGTAGTACCTAACTTATATAAATATAGGAAATTAAGTCTACAGGTGACCAGAAACCATAAAATTTGAAATGTCTTGTGATCTTCAACTAATTATGTGCTTCAATATAATTACTCATTAAAATCGTAAGAGTTTCATGGGTTATAAAGATGCATGGTAAACTCATAAAATTAATTATTTAAGATACACTTTAAATTGAATTTGGAGACCAAAAGAGTTTACCCATATTTATAGATTTAAATACATTGGAGACTAAGGACAACAAGAAGGTAGAGCAAGATTGTGCCTCATTTGGGGCTAGTTACAAAATTAAAATGAGGAAATTACACCTACCCTAGTTTTTAACTTACAATTTCAAAAATCAAACTTTAGCTTTATTCTTTCAAAATCAGGTATTTACTAAATCCCCACCCCACCCCACGCATCATTTTATCCATTATCTCCAAGTCACATTCACATCCACTCTTAAAACCACCGCCTGCCACTACCACTTCCACTTCCACCATCGCTGTCCACCACCACCTCTACTTCCACCATCATCGCCAGCCAACAACTCATTCCACACACACCCCACCTGCAGAAACCATAACCTTAGTACTAACCCCAACCCCGACGCAACCCTATTTCTATACCAATTGAATGGTTTTACAGGTGGGTTGGTCCACAATTTGTGTCGTAAGGTCAATCATAGGTACGGAGGGAGATAGCGATAAGATTTCGCCTTCGATGAAGTCTGTTCTCAATGATTTGGATGGCGGGAAAGAAAGCTTTAGATAGGGTAGCGAGGAAATACCTCTAAATGGCTTTATTGGAAAGGCCATTTTGTCATAATGGCCTTTAACCATTCTAATATTACAAAATACCTAAAATACCCCTGACTTAAAAAATTGCAACATAGTCCTAGAACTACTTAAAATTTCATGAATCCAAAACCTTTAATAAATTTAACTCCTGATATTATACAAAATTTTATTGATCTAAAAACTGCAACAAAAAGTACACTAAATTATTTAAGGAAAGAATTAAAAAGTTTCTTTACAGAATAATTAGATCCAAAATTAAAATATAAAAATACTTATATAGATAGTCAAGCAATTAGAATTGAAAATAATATACATAAAAAAAATTTCAATCTAGAAAAAAGAATTGAAAAATTAAATATAATCATTAAAGAAAAAGTCTTAACAAAAGATAATGAATTCTATAAATTTTATTGTGATTTATTAAATACTTATGAAAATATTAGTTGGATCTCAATAATAGAATAAAGATAACAAGAATTTTAATATTAGACTTTGAGATTTTGAAGACAGTCATAGTATCCCCCCTACTTTAATTGATATCAGATCCATAGATCATAGCATGATAATAGAAGATTTAGAAAATAAATATAAAATAAAAAAAAAAAAGATTTAGTATAATAATAGGAAAACATATAATAAAGAAAGAAACCTTAAAAATCATACTTATAAAACTAAAAGATATACATTTAAATATCAGAAAAGATATAATAGAAAAAGTAAAAATTAGGATAATAAGATATTTTATGATATGAGAAACTATTCTAGAAATAATAGACCAAGAAGAATATGTTGCTATAATAGAAAATAATATAAATAATTATGAGAATTAGAATTAAAAAGATAGATAACTATTATGAATTAGAGGAAGAAAAATGATATAAAATATTTTATGAATCTATTCCTAAGAAATCAAAAATATTAACATTAAGTCTAACTTAAAAATTACCTAGAGAAATAAAAGAACAAATACTACAAAAATTAATTATAGGATCTATAAAAGATAAATACGTATATGAAATGATTAATAAAGAATTTGAAAATATTTTATATTATAGAGAAATATATGAATCATCATAAGTTATAAATGAGTAATGATAAAATAGTTAGAAAGCTTAATAATATTGTTAAAAATCTAAACAAAATACAAGAAAAAAACCTCAAACATACTATTGACACCAGAAGATATAAAAGAAACACATGAAAAAATGTTAGGAAAACTAAAAATCAAGAAACTGGAATTGAAAGCAAAATATTTTAAAACTATAAAAGATGAATTATCCAATAATGAGATAGCAATAAAAAGTTTTGATAGAGTCATAGAAAAAAGTGAAAATAAAAAGTGTAGGATATCATATTTATTAGAAGCTAAAAGTGATAAATCGAAAATATAATGTCTTTTTCAGAAAATTTTGAAAACTTAATGAAATTAATAAGAGGATTAATAGATGAAGTTAAGGAATTAAAAGATGAAGTAGGAATGTTAAAAATAGAAATAAGAGAAATGAAACAAAATATAAAATCAACAGATAAAAAAGTGGATAAAGATAGAATAAAAAGAGAAATAACAAGAATAGGAAATAAACATGTAAAAACAGAAAGATATTATAAACTTGAAAGTATGGATGACAAATTCAAAAAAAAAAAATATTACCAATAATCTTAGAACAGAAAATAAAATTAGAAAAATATACAGAGGAAAAAAGAAAAGATAAAAAGATGATGAATGAAAAAATAGATAATTTAATAAAAAAAATTATGCCCAATTAAGTATAGAAAAATTAAAAAGTTATGAAATATTGATGAATACTGGTGGAGGAACAACACTTGCACCTAGAAGCACAAGTAACAATTCAAAATTAGAATTTCCTGAATTAGAAGGAGGATATGCACCAATGTCACATATATCTTATAGACAATACTATGATAGAATTATACCACAACATAAAATATAAAAATCAATTTACTCCAAACTCGGACTATAATAAACCAATAAATCATGGAGGAACAAAATTAGATTTAGATTGTAAAATATATACTAAGAAGGCCTTATTACAATGGGCAGATACAATGACATTATTCTTTTTATATAACAAAGATAATACATGGGAATCCACGGAAAGAAGAATTGACTATTTAATAGCATTATTTGAATGAGATGTAAAAAATTGGTGGGAATGAGTAACTGAGGATACTAAATTATTAATGAGAAGAAATATACAAATAGAAATGCAAAAAAATTCACAAGATGGAATAAAAAGTTAGTAGAATATATATCAGATAAATTCGTAGGAGAAAATTGGATAAGAAATTCAGAAGAAAAAATTAGAAGAGAAAACTTAAAGCAAGATTAGGACTGATAAACATTATGATATGTGATATGTGTAAAATAAAAGAATATACATGTCAATTTAAAAATTTCTATTAAACCCAATTTTATAGTAATGAAAATCAAGGACCATACTTACAAATGTATTTTGCTAAATTACCAGAAAGATGGAATATATATTTTAAGATAGAATATGAAAGATATATAAAAAATAATCATGTATTAGATACATTAGGAAGTGGAATAAAATTCTTATTTGAAATATTAGCAGAAATATGTAAAAGTAGACAATTAATGAAAAAGTTTGAAAAATTAACAAGAATCTGTTATGGAGAAATAGATAGACCTATTAATTGGGGATGTGGATTAGAAAGAAAATATAAAAGAAAGTTCAAATCAAAAAAATAAAAATAAAAATATAAGTAATTCAAAAGGAAATATCAAAAACCAAATAAAAGATATTATAAAAGAAAATATCAACCAAAGAAAAAAGAGTTTAAAAAGGATAGAAAACAATGTAAATGCTGGAATTGTATAGAAATAGGACATATAAGCCCTGATTGTACCAAAAAGAATGTTAGAATTTTATAAATAGAATATGAAAAAATAGCAAGTGATCTAGAAAAAATATCAGATATTAGTGAATATGAAGGAGAAGAAATCTATATATCAGAATGAGAATGAGTCAGGAAATAGAAGAAGTAGAAACTATAGAAAGAAAACAATAAATAGAAAATTCTGAAGGGTATGGATTAAAAGTAACATTTGATAATAATACATTTAGAAAAATAGAAAAATTATCATTAGATTTAAAAATAGGAAAATAGAAAATATTAGATAAAATATTTAAGAGAGAAAGAATATTTATAAGTGAATATCATAAGATAGAAAAACAATAGATATAAAAAACAGTTTCAGGAAGCCATAAATTAACATTATTAACAAAATCTACAGTTGACCAATTGATGTCAAAAGTAAAAGGAAAACAAAAAGAGAAAATAAAATACGTTTATCTAGCAGGAATACAACTAATATTCAAATATCTATTTAGAAAAGGAATAGATTCACCAATTACTGTAAGTTTACATGATGGAAGAATACTAAATACTAATGATATTCATTTATGAACTATAGAAGGAAATTTAACATAATATTTACATGTTATCCAAAACATTGTGTATCAATAAAAGATAAAGATTTTAATGAAGTATTAGGATTACATTTCAAATTATATAGAAATGATATTATGGAAGAATGAAATCATATCATGACTATAGAATACAGAGCATTATACACATTTACTAATTTAAATTATGGAAACATTTACTCTAAAAAATCCTATATAGAAATTCATAAAGAATGTAAAGACATATTAAATATTGTAGAACCAAACAAACAACTAAACCTACTACCAGAAATATATGAATTAGAAATATCTAAAACAAAATCAGATATAACAGATATAATAGAAATAATTTTTTAATAGAATTTAAAGATGAAAAATTAAGAAAAAAATAATAGTACATCTATAATACCAGGAAGATCAAGCATAAGTCGAGAAATAATAGTAAAATGAAATATAAAAAATATACAAATATATGAAGAATATTTTAATGGAATATAATATATATATAAAAGGAAAGAATATCATAATTGATACGGGAGTAACAAACTGTCATATATCAAGAAATAGAGATAAATTATTAACAAAAAGAAGGGTAGAATCTTATAAATATATCAATTTTGATGAAAAAAACACGTACTATTGAATTAGAAGTAAAGATACCAATAGTATTGATGAGAAGAAATGATAATACCATGTTATGTAGATAATAGTATGGGAGATCATTACCATATATTATTAGGAATGAATTTTTTACAAGCTTTGAATCATTATAATATTAATAAAGAAGGAATCTATATAACACATAATAATAAAACAATGTTTTATCTAAAAGAATGAATAATGTAATAACATTTCCATTAGGGGTATATATATAAGTTACTATTGTGGAAATTAATATAACAACATGTGCCTTAATAGGTACAAGATGTGATATAACTATTATAAAGACTTTTTTGTTAAAAAATTGGAATAATGATAATACTATAAAAATTATAGGTGTTACAGGAATATCAACACATATTACAAAGATTAAGGAAAAGATAGAAATCTTACTAGGAAGTAAACAAATAACCATAATAAAGTATATGCATATGATATACTAGAATGTGATATACTATTAGGTAATGACTTTGTTCAACAATTTCAATATTACCAACAAAACAATTATATGATTATGTTAAAAATATCATGTGGACATCTATTAAAAATTTCAAGAGAATTCAAACCATATAGAGTTCAGCCAGCCCAATATGGTGAAAAGATAGTACAAAAAATATCAATAAGAACAAATATCAAAATACAAAAAATACAAACAACAGAAAAATCAGAATTAATAGGAGAAATAATAAAAAAGATAGGGAATGTCTACAATGAAAACTCATTAGCTTATTTGAAACCTGAACATCAAACAGCAAAAATAGAATTAACTGAAAATGTAATAATAAGAGTAAAACCAATGATGTATACTATACAAGATACTCAAAAATTTAGAAAACAAATTGAAGAATCAGAGCTAGTAATGGACCACATAGCAGCCCAGCATTTATGGTAATGAAATACTCTGAACAAGTACGAGGAAAATCAAGAATGGTAATAAATTATAAAGAATTAAATAAATACCCAAAATTTGATGGATATTTTCTACCAAATAAATATATTTTCATAAACCTTGCAAAAGTAAAAGAATATTATTCAAAATTTGATTATAAGTCAAGATTTTGGCAAATCAAGATGGAAGAAGAGTCAATACTATATACGGCATTTAGCACGCCTCAAGGTAAATGTGAATGGATAGTTATGCCATTTGGATTAAAAAATGCACCTCAAATATTTCAAACAAGAATGGATAATATTTTTAGGAAATATAATGATTTCTTATTAGTATATGTTGATAATATACTAATATGCTCAAAAAATAAAAATGATCATAAAAATCATATAATAAAATTTTTAAAAGAATGTCAAAAAGAATGAATAGTCTTATCTGAGAAGAAAGCTATTATAGAAAAATTTGAGATAGAATTTTTTGGATTAATTATAGATAAGAATGGAATAAAATTACAATCTCTTATATCCAAAAAAATAGTAAGCTTGTCAGATAAATTAGAAATAAAGGAACAAATACAAAAATTTTTACGATGTTTAAACTATTCTGAAAGATTTATTGAAAATCTTTCAAAAAGAGACGCAAAATACAAATTTTACTCAGGAAAACAAATACTAAAGGATAGAGTGAAAATCATACATAAATAGTCAGGTCATTAAAAGAAGAATGTAAAAATTTACCAAAATTAAGATTATCAAATGAAAAGGATAATTTAATTGTCAATACTGATGCCTCAAATAAATATTGGACAACAATATTGAAAATAGATTTAAATGAAATATGTAGATATTTAAGTGGAACTTTTAACAAAGTAGAAATAAATTATACTACTCATGAAAAAATTGTTAGCAATTATTAGAGGAATTAAAAAGTTTTCATTATTTTTATTATCTAAAAAATTTATTGTTGAAACTGACAATTTTCAAGTTGCGGGACTTGTTAGAAATAAGTTACCAATGGAACCCCAGTATAGAAGGTTACATAGATAGCAAGAATATTTGTCCTTCTATAATTTTGGTATTGTCCATATTAAAGGTACAAATAATTATCTTGCTGATTTTTTAAGCAGTAACGTTGAATTTGAAGATAGATAATATCAAACAAATTATATCAGAGATGAAATTTGCGGCAGCATATGCTAAAGAAGAAACAATGATATAAAAGCTAGAATGGAGATATTAGCTGAAATTTTAAATAATAATTTTAAACTGTTATTTGATATCAGTGAATCCCATTCCAAAGTTACAAATAAAGAAAGAATTGATGTTCTTGAAGCACAATTGATGTCTATGAATATTAACAGGGATACAAAGATCAATGTTTTAGCACAATTACCAATTGATACCAAACAGGAATACCAACAGGTAACAAGGAGTGATCCACCATGCGAAAGCAGCAGCGGGCCCAGTACCATCAAAAAGATATATCAAGTCCCAGAAAGGTGACCATAAAAGTCAATGATGAACATACAAGGGTTATTAGAATCAGAACCGATCAAGATGATGATACCTGATAATAGCACATTTGTTACATTTTTCACCCTTTAATATTTTTATTTATATGATTATTTGACACCGAAATGCACTAAATGTTTTTATATCTTGGTTTAGGTGGCAAATGGGTGAAACAGGTGAAAAATGGAAGAAACAAGTGAAAATGATCAAAATGAAAGAAACAAAAGTTCGAAGACCAAATTGCAAATACCAAAAGATGACTCGAAAGGAAAAATGAAGATATGAGGATTTGAGGGTGTTCGGCATCAATTGGATGAGGAAAGAAGTCAACGGGATGAAATATAGTCAAAACGTCATCACATATGCTGAAAAATTTTGTATCGATTTTCAGCCTCATATTTAGATTCTTTTCACATGGTATAAGATCGGATTGGAAGTTGACATCTGAATGAAAGTTGTAGCGCATCGAGTCAGATTTCCAACGCACTTTGAATTACCTCAATCGGATATCGAGAGAGAAAGATATGACCAAAACACCGAAAGCTATCCTGTGGAAGTTACCTAAAGCTATGCAGCCGCATAGCATAACTTCAATGCGGCCGCAAGAGGCATGTCAGAGACTTCTCGGATCACTTTGAACTACACTATGCGGCCGTATAAAATAAGCCTATGCGGTCACATAGGCATTTTCTAGGCTAAATTTGGTAACTTTCGGGATTGACTAAAACTCTTTTGGTAACTAATCAAGATACGATTTTTGAACGCCAAAACCCTAGGAGACGCCCCAAAATTCATTCATCATCATCATCATCTTGGTACCTTTTTCTACCATTTTTCTCTCAAGAAACCTATGGAGAACTAATCAAAACATGTGAAACAAAGAAGGAACTCATCCAATTTTGGGAAATTCATGTCGATTATTCAAACATTTGGTATTTATTTTAATAAACACTTGTAGATCTGGATTCTTATCTTTATGAATTTATGAAGAATTTGGTTTAACTTATATTGAGTTTTTCATAGGATTAATCACGTTCTTTCTATTGAATGGTCGAAGTATTTGTTAAATCTTTCTTGCATTGATATTATTGATGTGATTATTTACAACTTTATGCTACATGTATATGGTTGGTTTATAATCTAATTTTAATAATTGCTTGTGTAAATAGTGAAAGGAATCCTAAATCTAGAAGTACAATTGTGAACCATATTTATCTTAAATGTTAAATCTAGATTTTCATCTTTGTGAATTTATCTTAAAATTGGGTTAATGATTATTAGATTGTTCATGGATTTAATCATATTATTTTAATTATTGAATTTTATCCTAAAAACTTTTATATTGATTTAATTGTCAACAACCAAACTTTCTTGCGAACTTTGAGAGAACAAATCACCACTTTTGAAACCTTTAATAATTTTTCCATCTCTCTGTGGATATGACACCCCAAAACTATACTACAACACCGCGGTAAACTTTGGGCGTAATCAAATTTTGGCGTCATTGCCCGGGAGACGATACAACAAATTGAAAGATCTTCTAGCAAAAGGGTGACTTCGTTCCCTTTTTCATTTTCATTTTTATTTTTTTTGTTTTGTTAGTTTATTTTCTCTCGTTATTATCTCTTGTTTTTCACATAGTTTCATTTTTTTTTTCTTTTGCTTGTGTTTATGAGCAGGGATTGAGATGATCTAGGCAGCTCTACCGAAAGACTTCGTCCAGTGTTTGAATCTCTTCCTAATCCTATTTTTGACACTGCATCTATTGCCACGACCACCACATCACGTAACACAATGTCTGATAGTGAGCATGATGCACCTTACAGAACTTTGCATGATTATCTTCACCCCACACGCACATCTATACCATCATGTATTATGTTCCCACCCAATATGCCACGTGTAGATTTTAATCCTGGAATAATTCAACTTCTCTCAAATTTCCATGGACTTGAAAATGAAAACCCGTATATGCATATTAGGGAATTCGAGGAGGTAGTAGCAACCTTCCACAATCAACATGGTATAGTGGATGCAATTAGGCTTAAGTTCTTTCCATTCTCCCTTAAAGCTGGTTGTATTCATTGAGACCACGTTCGATTGGTACCTGGGATGAAATGACTCAAGCCTTTTTTAATAAATACTTTCCCCACCATAAGACTAACGCACTTAAAAAGCAAATTTCTACGCTTAGTCAAAAGGATAGTGAGACCCTATATCAGGCCTGGAAAAGATTTAAAGAACTACAAACCTTTTGCCCCCACCATGGTTATGAGAGTTGGCGTATAGTGAGTTTCTTCTACGAGGGATTATCACCTAGGGAACTCCAATTCGTAGAAATGATGTGCAATGGTGAATTTTTACGGAAGGATCCTGACGAAGCCATGGAATACCTAGATGAATTAGCTGAGAAAGCTCATACATGGACCAGACCTAGTGCCACTGAGAGTACTTATAGGTCACGACCCTCAAGTAATCCCACTAGCACAGGTATATATCACCTTAGGGAGGAGGATAGCCTTAGAGCAAAGGTAGAAGCCCTAACTAAAGAACTTGAGACTTTACGTGCTAGAGACTCGAAATCTGTTAATAGTACATCCTGTGTTGAGTCCAGTGGTAATTGTTTTGTGTGTGGAGGAAGTGACCACCCTGTGCAAGAGTGCGCTACTTATGCTGAGATGAGGGGACTTTATGAGGCACACTGTAATACTTTGGGCGTGTATCAAAAGCCCCATATCCCTTACTCTGAGACCTATAACTCAGGGTGGGGAAATCACCCTAATTTTAACTGGAAATCTAAAAACCAGCAACCTGCCCAATTCAATAAAGCTTACACTGCACCCTCACATCAACCCGCGTCATCTAGAAATTCCTTAGAAGACACTCTACATGCATTCATCGAGGCACAAAGTAAAACAAACCAAAAGTTTGAGACTATGATTACTCAAATTGTTGAGGAAAACAAAGAAATGAAAAGTCATATGTCTAAACTGACCAATGCCTTAGCTGTAGTAGAGCATGGAAAATTTTATGCTCAAGCGCAACCAAATCCTAGGGGGCAACACATGGTACAAATTTCAGAACCACATGAGACCAATCTTAGGAAAGTGAATGTTATAACCACACGTTCAGGAAAAGTCTTAGAGCCAACTTCCAAACCTAGGGAAACAGAAAAAGAGTCTAGTGAATATCATGTCAAGAAAACTGCCTTTTTTACTGAACATGTGAGTGTTGTCATTGAACAAAGGACACCACCAAAGTATAAGGATCCTGGTTGTCCTACTGTCTCTTGCGTCATCGAGAACCATGAGATTGGACAAGCTTTTCTTGATCTAGGGGTTAGTGTCAATCTCATGCCTTATGTTATTTACTCGCAGCTAGGATTAGGTGAGATTAAGCCTACCTCTGTTGTCCTACAATTAGCTGATAGGTCCACTATTAAACCTAGGGGAGTAATTGAAGATGTCTTAGTTCAAATTGATAAATTTTACTACCCCGTTGATTTCTTGGTCGTGGATGTAAAAACTAATGTGACTGTTGCTTCTAAAATTCCTATCATTTTTGATAGACCTTTCATTGCTACTACTAATGCTTTGATTAATTGTAGGAACGGTCTCATGAAATTATCTTTTGGGAATATGACTCTAGAAGTCAACATTTTCCATATCACTAAGCAGCCAGAGGAGGACGATGAGTGTCAACAAACCTACATGATTGATGCACTCACACAAGAAGTAGCTAATAATATGTTCATTGGACCAGCACATGAATTTCCAGAACCAAATGGTTTGGACATTGTTGAGAGGACAGATCACAAGATAGGTAATAGTCCTTATTTTATATCATCAGTTTCTAACAAGAGGACTTTACCTTCTATATTGCAGGCCCCCACTCCAAATTTCGAGCCCTCTCCTAGTGACACCACACATATATCCAATGAAGGTGGAGGAGCAGCACCGACAATGGTGTCCAACAAGATTGGAACGCCACAAGGAAGATGGGAACATCCCTGGCTAGATGCGGGCTAAAAATGAGAAATATTGGGTCGAACCAACGACAATAAACAAAGGCGCTGCTTGGGAGGTAACCTAAGGGAAATCATTTCATTTTTTTTTGCTTTCTTTTTTATTTTAGTTTGCATTAATATTTTCGTATTTTTATTAGATTTCTTTTCATCATCATCCTTGTAAACACTTTCAGGCTTTCTATCCTTCATATTTGTGTTGGTTCACTGCAATACACATGTGACATCTTTCCTCTCATTTTATTTGGTATACATGTTTTTGCATTGAGGACAATGCAATATTTAGTTGGGGAAAGAGTACTTTGGATCTTGTTGTGATTATCATGCACTCTTGTTAAAACTTGTCATGACTGGTTAATTTTAAAAAAAAAAGTCTTTGATTTACTGCATGTTTATGTTTTTGAATGACAAAATATGCCACTAAGAGTTAATTTTGTTATGAAAGTTTAGACGTTAAAATACTTGCTAAACCACTTTTGTGCACACAAGTTTTGTGGTAAGATAGTTGTTTAACACATGTGGCTAGAGGAGTCTCTTGTTGAAGTTTCTTTATGTGAGAATTGGTGAGAATTGAGAGTCATATCACACTACAAACGGTGGTAAGCATCCATTGATCTTGTGAATTGGAAACTTTTGTGAGAATAACATTACATGGTCTGTGGTAAGATAGTGGATTACTTGGGACATGATAAATGTCAATTTAGGATCAACATTTGAGCTTCACAAACGTTTTCTTTGCAATAAATACAGTCCCTAGTCGCCACCTGAGCCATATACACATGTATAACCTTTCCCTTCTTGCACATACATTATCCATACTTTTCCACACCGAAGTATATGCTTATTTTCCCACTTCTTTTACTTCCAAGTGTGTAGTAAGTATTAGATGCGATTTGTCAAGAATAGAAGCAAGAAAAATGATAAGAGTTGGGGTGGATTCAAGTGAAAAAAAAAACAAAAAAAAAATCATTGAAGATGCTCTACTTGATTAACTTTGGGGTTTGAAATGTCGACAAATGATACCCATTGAAATCTGTGATCAATTTGAAATGCCAATTAGAAATGCTTGATAATGTGCTTGGTTGCATGCTTGGAAGTGCTTTGAATCTTATACCTCTTAGCCTTATAAAACTCAACCTAAACTTCGTCCAACCTTTTGTATTGACCGTTTGGATCCCAAGTAGGCTGTGGTAAAAAGTTGATAGATTCTCATTTGAAAGTATGTTCATCACAGGATCAATGTTTGCTTATTATTTGTGCATGAATATTTAAGCCTCCATATTTGAGCGTATCTTATTCTCAGCTCCATAGAGAGAAATCTCATACTAAACACTTTGATACTCGTGAGTTATGGAGCTGAATCTTTAACTCGAGATATATTTGATGTTGCACGTGTTTGGGTTAGCGGTAAGATGGTTATGGCTTGACACACACTTACACATTTGACATGTGTTTTTGACATTTTGGTGATCATGACACTATTGATTTCTTTGTGGTGTTGAGTTTGAAAAGAGCATGCATTGTGGTAAATTAGAACTTGATAATTTGACTTGCGATATTGACTAGTCTTTGATTATTTCATTTTGCATTAAATTGCTAGGGACTAGCAATAAGCAAGTTGGGGGTGTGATAATAGCACATTTGTTACATTTTTCACCCATTAATATTTTCATTTATATGATTATTTGACATCGAAATGCACTAAATGTTTCAATATCTTGGTTTAGGTGGCAAATGGGTGAAACAAGTGAAAAATGGAATAAACAAGTGAAAAATGATCAAAATGGAAGAACCAAAAGTTCAAGGACCAAATTGCAAATACCAAAAGATGACTCGGAAGGTAAAATGAAGATATGAGGATTTGAGGGTGTTCGGCATCAATTGGATGAGGAAAGAAGTTGATGGGATGAAATATAGTCAAAACATCATCACATATGCTGAAAAGTTTTGCATCAATTTTCAGTCTCATATTTAGATCATTTTCACATTGTATAATATCGAATTGGAAGTTGACATCTGAATGAAATTGTAGCCCATCGAGTCAGATTTTCAACGCACTTTGAATCACCTCAATCGGATATCGAGAGAGAAAGATATGACCAAAACACCGAAAGCGGTCCTGTAGAAGTTACCTAAATCTATGCGGCCGCATAGCATAACTTCAATGCGACCACAAGAGGCATGTCAGAGACTTCCCGGATCACTTTGAACTACACTATACGGCCGCATCAAATAAGCCTATGCGGTCGCATAGGCATTTTCTGGGCTAAATTTAGTAACTTTCGGGATTGACTATAACTCTTTTGGTAACTAATCAAGATGCGATTTTTGAAAGCCAAAAACCTAGGAGACTCCCCAGAATTCATTCATCATCACCTTCGTACCTTTTCTACCATTTTTCTCTCAAGAAACATATGGAGAACTAATCAAAACATGTGAAGCAAAGAAGGAACTCATCCAATTTTGCGGAATTCATGTCGATTATTCAAAGATTTGGTATTTATTTTAATAAATACTTGTAGATCTGGATTCTTATCTTTATGAATTTATGAAGAATTTGGTTTAACTTATATTAGGTTTTTCATAGGATTAATCAGGTTCTTTCTATTGAATGGTCGAAGTATTAGTTGAATCTTTCTTGCATTGATATTATTGATGTGATTATTTACAACTTTATGCTACATGTATATGGTTGGTTTATAATCTAATTTTAATAATTGCTTGTGAAAATTGTGAAAGGAATCCTAAATCTAGAAGTACAATTGTGAACCATATTTATCTTAAATGTTAAATCTAGATTTTCATCTTTGTGAATTTATCTTGAAATTGGGTTAATGATTATTAGATTGTTCATGGATTTAATCATGTTTTCTCCATTGTTTAATCAAATTAATTATTGAATTTCAATTTCACAAATTTATTGGTGTGATTATTTTGCCCTATACTATAAGTATATGGTTGTTTTGTAATCTAATTTCAATAAACAAATGCGTGAATTGTGAAGAGAATTTAGAATTTAAAAGTATATGTATGAATTATTTTGGTTTTAAACGATAAATCTTTCGATTAAAGTGTCGGGATGAAAGCCTTTAATTGTGTTATTAATTTGAATGATTGACATTGAATAATCTAATCCGGATGAGGAAATTCTGAGCTTCACTATTTTAATTACTGAATTTTATCCCAAAAACTTTGATATTGATTTAATTGTCAACAACCAAACTTTCTTGCGAACTTTGAGAGAATAAATCACCACTTTTAAAACCTTTAATAATTTTTCCATCTCTCTGTGGATACGACACCCCAAAGCTACACTACAACATCGCGGTAAACTTTGGACGTAATCAATACCTCTTTATTAGCAAAAGAAAAAGAATATAGAAAATTTGCCAAAATTGTTTATGAATTGAAAGAAAATGACTCCTATTTCATATCTTCAAGATATCATGTTTATCCAAAATTATTAATTACCAACGATGCAGACTCTTTCATGGTCAAGATGGCGGTAGATTATGGATTTTTAGATCTTATCTACCCCGAAAAAGATCTAAAAGAAATTGAAAAATTCGATGAAAAATTCAAATCAGAAATATCCAGATTTGCTAAAGGAAGACCCATATATATAAAATTTTATTTAATTAGTCCTGAAATCGATGGAAGGATATATTATCTTGTGGAACATATCATAACGATTGGATATGTTGGTAAAGATTTTCAGATTGAAGTTGGACATAATAAAAGGACAATGTCAAAAATTACCGGGTCATAGATAAAATCCCGAAGAGTTATAGGAATGAAAGTTTTATACAATATGGCAAAAAGTCTATATGATAGAAAATTCAAATGTTTGTGCCAATATGAAGGATGAACTCTTCTTACCAACAATGGAAAAGAAAAATCAACAATTTTGAAAGAATATATTAAAAAATCCGATACTTATCGAGTTAATGGACCTATTACAACCATACAAGAAGCATGCAGAGCAAGAGAATGCCCCACACATACCGACAAGAATAAAAAAATTATAAGAGAAACAGTTTAAAGGTGTCCTACCATCTCACCAGCTGCATGTAAAACCAAAATTAGAAGGACAATTATATGGAGAAACTGTGCTCTTTATTAAAGGAGACGTGATGTAAATAATTTGCATGTGATAGAAGGGCCAGGAGGCTCTTAATGAAAAACACGAGGTATAAAATTATTGATATTATGATGTAAGCAATGATTTAATTTGGCTTCAAATTTGTGTATAAATAGAGGCATTTGGGTTGATGAAGAGGCAAAGTTAGTTGAGCACTCGAGTTGTGAGTTAGCCAAACAATCTTGTGTCCTTCATTGTAATCAGCTTTTAGATATCAATAAAATTTCAAGTTATTTCATATCCAAATTGTTTTATAAGATATCATGAGTTTCTAAACATTTCGTCCCATAGATTCTTGAAAGATAAAAGAAGAAAATCATTTCTTACTTTAGCAAAAAGAGAGTTTTCTCTGGTTAAGATCGATAGTCTAAATTCAAAGAATTGACACAGTGAAGGTGAGAAACTGGAATAGCAAGTATCCCGTGAAGGCAGAAGGTCATTGAAGGGAGTTGTTTGCAGATCCAGAACCTGAAGGTCACTCGCTTCTAAGAATAAAAAATTGAGATCAAAACTAAGGTAAAACTATTATTCTTGTTAAAATTAGAAAGATGTCTTCTGAAATCTTAGAGAATCGTCGAGATTACTTATCTGAATGTCTGCATGTCTAAATTATTTAAATGTTTATTATTTATCATCATAACTATTTTAAAATAACATATCAAGATATACAATTAAAGGATTAGATAATTTATTAAAAAAATTAATGGACAAAATAGATAATATTATTAATCAAATGCAAAGATTAGATGAATCATCTGAGAAATATTATATTCTTTCGAAAAGTTATGATAGATATATTGCAGATTATGCCAATTTATTATATCAGAGGATGGATTTGTATGTTAAAATTCAAAATAGAAGAAATATAGGACAAAATTAAAAAACTATTCTAAAATAGGGATATATCCTGCAATTTACAAAAATTCATTTAATTAAGGGTAATATAGACATTTTACCACTATTCATAAAAGACATGGTCAAACAGACCAATCTTAAAAACCCCCCTAGGGTATCGATGTTAGGGTTTTAACCTAGGCACGCTACTAATTAAATGGTTTTAGGGGCTATTGGGCCCCCAATTTGTGACTTGAGGCTTGTTGAAGGTAGAAAGGGAGAATGAGGTGTGATTTTGTCGTTGATGTAGTCTATTTTAGGTGGTTTTGGGTGGCAGGATGAAGATTTGAATAGGGCAATAGGGCTAGATTCTACCTAGGGCTAGTCGCTAACTAAATGGGTTTAGATGCTATTGGGTCCCTTAGTGTGTGGCATGAGACCGATCAAAGGAAAGTAGGGAAGGGTTTTTCAGATTGTACTGTACGGTGCACGGTATCCCCTATTGTGAGGGGGTTGTACAAGGTGCACAGCACCGTGCTGTGCCCCCAGCAATGCTCAATTAGGGAAACTGCGGTGTGATTCAGCCGTCAATGTAATCCATTTTTGGTAGTTTCAGTGGTAGGAATGTAGCTTTGGAGTGGTGGGTAAGGTGGTGTAGTGATTAGTTAATTTGATAATTTATGATCAATAAATAATTAATGACATATAAAGTGTGTAATTTGTGATGAAATTTAGAATTGTATCTTTATGACTATAACTGTTTACAATTTATAACTAGAACGTTATCCATGATCATAAATTGTGTGTTATTGTAACTTGATCTGTTTAATTAATTAATAAGTCACATATATTGTTATTAAACGGTCACCTGTGTTTGAAATGTTTTCACAATTATTTTGAAATATTTGTAGTTATGTATTTTTCCCAACTAAAATATCGCTTCTTAAAAGATGGGGAGACCATCTTAATTTTCTAGAATTTTTTTTAGAAAATCTAATGTAAATATTTATACTCTAACTATTATAAATTTACAAGTACTAGTGTGGCAAACGTGCGTTGCACGTTAATTGGTTATTATTAAAAGTAAGTGAATGTAAAGTTTAGAGAAATTCACTTGTAAACATTAAAATTTATTAGTTGGTTAAAATTGACTTATTTTTCATATATTTGTATATTTTTTATTTTTGATATGAAAATTTGGTATTCATTGTATTTAAATTCTCGTTGAAAATGTATTCTTCATGTAATCGTAATTAGATGCAAACAAAAATGGTTCTATTTGACAAGGATAAAAGCATGAGTTCATTCAGTTGAATAAAAGTGAAAAAAATAAAGTTACATTGAGTTTAGTTCTCAAATGTTCTTATGTCGAAAATGAAAACCAGATTTTCAATATTAAGTAGACATGGAAGGTACAACTATAACAATTCATGTAGGGATGAGGATTCAATCTATACGACATACTTTGTACATTATGAACATTGGACTCTTAGGCTTCCTGTCCGACCTGAAGTTTAATTTTAATGTAAGCTGCATTCTACGAAAGCGCTTTCCCAAATTTTAAATTATTACCTGCGGCAAAAATAAAGTCAAATGAAAAGGGTTTCCGTAGATACTTTTAACCTGGGAGACTAATGAAAAAAAAATATAAGAAGAGGAAAGACCCAACACAACTAAGATAATAAATCAATCAAGAATCTGTAAAGAATGCCCACGAGCAAAGAGAATCTTTACAAACCTAGAAAGTAAAAATCTTAACCTCTTTTACTCGCTCACAAAATTAATTGTCAAAATGAAGACTCCGAGAAGAAGTGGAAATCTGTTGGAAATTAGGTATAAAACAAATGGAATTTTTCCTAATGCAAAGATGCAATCTGGAAAGAAAGATAAGGAAACACCTTGATGAAAAATTGGAAGAAAGTTACTCACGTCTTTGCAAACAATCCATTTAAAGAATTAAAGATTAGTTAAAGACACAAACTTGCACAGTTACTCTAAAGTTAATACTCCAGTAAGCATCAAGAACAGAAATGAACCACTTGTTTAAATTTCTCATTTCAGCCAATTGGAAACCTGAACATTATTAATAACACATCATCTTCTCGAATGTGTAGGAATGAAAATGGAACGAAAGAATAAGCATTCATGACGAAAAGCACTAAAGAACACATTACTATAAATTATTTTACACATCCCTGGCCTTAGTGGAAAATCTACATGAGATAACTCATTTAACAGATAAAAATGTTTTTAGAAGTTTTAAAATTCAGGAAGTTATGGAATCAATTTTCCTATCAAACATTAACTACTACTTATGAACACGAGTTATTAAATAATCTTTTAACATTCAATGTCCAGCAGACAACTCATATCTGTAGGAACGAAATTATAGACATTATGACAAAAAGCACTAAAGAACACATTTCGATAAATTATTTTGCACATCCCTCGCCTTGGAGGAAAATCAACAACAACTAACTCATTTGATAGATAAATATGTATTTAGCAGCTTTAAAATTTGGAAAGTTAGGGAATCAATTTTTCTGTCAAATATTAACTACTACTTATGAACACAAATTATTAAATAATTTTTTAACTTTGAATGTATTGCAGACAATAAGGAGCACAAAAATAATAATGGTGTGTGCATTATATTCATTTTCTTGACAAAACCTAACAGAATACTTGAATTAGCGGTATCACAAAGAATTAAAAACAACTACAAGTTGTCACACGAATTACGCATTGGAAAGCACACAAGATGATAGATGCAGGAAATGTATTCTGGCGTGACTCTTAAATTTGAAGCTTCCCTCCATTTAAGAAGATATAGCTCCATATATAGCAATTTGTTAACATGACTTATACTTTACCAAATCCACCTATCACACTCTCAGTTTCCTCTGGAGATAGATATGTAACCTAAGATAAAAACAGTTGGCCAAACATCAGAATAAGAAAACAAAAACCATATGTTAAAAAAAAGAATCACAAACTTTAGGTGAAAGTAGGAGAGTAATTTTAGATAGGACCAACAGAATGATGGTATTCATTCATTAACAGGATGAAGTTAAAAACTTACATGAATGTTGGAATCATAAGACAAAGAAGTCATAAGAAGCTTCTTGAGATCAAACACCTGAGGGAAGAGCGGAAAAATGAAGTTACGGGATGTAAGAATTAATAACATTCTATAATGTGGCCATATGTTCAAAGATAACAAAGTTTACCTCGCCTGGAGTTTCAAGAAGGGGCTGCTTAACTGTTGAACCAACAATATCATCAGAAATATGATTTTCTAAATAGGCATACCTGTTAAGGAGTATTATACCACTATAAATTACAGTCATGATTCTAAGACAACAAGAAATAAAGTCCTAAACTGGTCTCTTCTTTGATATTTTATGATCATAATTGATCCCCGAGTAACAATAACACCATTAGAGTGAAGTAAATTACCACATAGCCAAACAATTTTGAACTTTAAAGTGAAGAGCATTATTTAAAAGTAGATTATATACAACGACTGTATTTTGCGATAAGGAAGGTATATTGAAAAGGTAGATATATTGAAAAGACAAAAAGAAGAAACAATTTTTCAAATACAACAAGAGTGGCAGATGCATTAGATTTCAAGAAATACTTTGAGTTTGGAGGAAGATAAGCATATGAATCCACCTGCAAATTTACAGAAAACGCTTGCTAAATTCTCTTCATGGTTATGTAGGCATACACTAATCAAGGTTTGTTCGTTCGACCTAGAGAACATCAACATAGTTATAGTGCCGAATTTTGAATATACATTACAGCAGCTCCTAAGACATTTAATACAAAGATCTTACAAAAAATAGGTGACTACTACAACCAGTTTTTATTTAATACCAGTGCACTTAAATAATTTCGACACCTAACTCAACAAAATCATGATAAAAACAAGGTTAAGTTGTCCCTAAAACATGAAAAACGGAACGAATGAAATTAGAAGCACTTATATCTCTAATTTGAGATTGATATCTGATACATCGATGAGAGTCGCCGTACCTTGAAGCACAAAAACAATTCTGAACGCGCAAGCAAAAGAAAGCAAATAGTTTATCAAATGTAGCAAACCTTCAATACAACCTCAAAGGGAAAATTTAAACTATTCCTAGCCACTGCCAATGAAAGACCAAAACACCACTTTCCGGCCACCACGACCACCGGACCAACATACCAACATGAAGACCACACTGCCCTCTACATATCCCAACCAACAATCGACCATAACTCAGGCAGATTTGGTCGAAAATCCACTCCACAAGCAGCTACGTGCAGAAGCAAAAAGGGCCGAAAAATCACTTGCCGAGGACACCCAACCTATGTCCAACATCCCAACGGACTCTACTCATTCAGGCACATCAAATCAAGGCCCCCAATCAACAATTTATGCAGATATTCAACATTTACAGCAAGCTCCTTCGAACACAGCGAAGACGCAGGCTTCAAACCCAAATTTCGAAGCCGGTCATGAAATACACAATCGCAGACCACTACTAAAGGAACCTACTCTTCATGGCGCATCCATTGGGCATATGAGCGCCCACACAGAGAAATCAACAATGCCTTTGGATCACTTTTCGACAGCACGGATAGTACTCTCCGCGCGGTGTGCGGAGATCGAACGCCCCACCTCCATCAACCACCACTCCACCAACCATAACGCCGCCAATCACCACGAGACCAATCTCAGAGAACAATGAAAACCATGATCACCAGACTTCGAAAACTTAAAAAAAACAGAATGGGGAAAGGATCTTGATGTATTATGTTGATGAGAAATATGAGTGGTTGTGGTTTTAGGTGGGATGGAAGGGGTGGAATGGATGAGAAGTATGGTTGATTGTGTGAAGAAATGTAGAAGAGGTTGTCTGTGAGATTCAAAGTCAAATATACATATTAAAAAAAAAGAAAGATTATCGCGGAGCAAACTCAGCACAGAATCAAGAAATTGGAGACTTCTTACAATTGTTGATTGATTGGATGTGGTTGATTGATTGGATGAAGTTAAGTTTGTGATGTGAAAATTGAGAAATAATGCAGGCGATCGTCGTGAATTAGGCAAAATGAAATACACGCCGAAACGACATCGTTTATGTTGCTCCCCACTCTGCGGAGTAATTCCGCCCAGAATTGGGAAATTGGAGACTTCTTGCAAATGTTGATTGATTGGATGTGATTGATTGATTGGATGAAGTAAAGTTTGTCAGAGAAAATGGAGAAATAATGGAGGTGATCATCATGAATTAGGGCAAAATGAAATTCAGGTCCAAACGACACCATTTATGTTAACGATATGTAGTGGTGTCAAGATGGGCGGGTCGCCCAGGCCCGCACTGAGGCGAACCTGCCTGCGAACCCCGATTAAAAAAAAAAATTTGAAATTTCTGCCTGCAGCGCGCCTACAGCCTGTGCTGTAGGCCTGTTTTGACGAATTTTTTTATTTTTTCAATTGAAAAGTACAAATGGTCATTTTTTTTATAAATTGTGTATTTTTTGCTTTCATTTGCATCTTGTTATTTTTATGCAAAAATTTCCATTCTCTCTTACAATCTACAAATTTGAAAGCTCTATTTTCTCATTCTCAATCTCTCTTAATATTTTCAACAATTATTTTTAATATTTAATATTTTGTGTTTTATTTTCATCTTATTATTTCAAAAATATTTGTTAAAGTGTTATGGATTCTCACGATATTTCTTCAATAAATTTCAATTTACATGATAGTTGTTCTCCAATAAATTTAGAAGATGATAATGATCCAAATATTGGATCTTCTCAACAGCGAAAAAATAAAAAACAGACATCTGATGTTTGGGATATCTTTATAGTAGATGAACCAAACAAAAAAGCAATATGCACTATTTGTAGAAAGGTTTATGCATGGATTAAAGGTCAAGGCACGGACACATTGCGAAGATACAGAGATAAACACATGAATGAAAGAGAGCATTTAGACACTAAACAAGCTCAAATTACTTCTTTTTATTAATACTAGTGGATGAGTTACTTTTTCTAATTTTTCTTATTCGCAGGATCAAATGAGAGTAGGAATGTCAGAATTTTTGGCAGCAAGGGAGATGCGTTTTACTTTCGCGGAAGATCAATACTTCGAGGAGTTTATGCAAAAGTATGTTCAAGCCGTTTATCGAACTGTAAATAGAAATACTGCTCGCTCGGATATATTGAAATTATTTCATACAAGGGCTGAAAATTTAAAAACTGAATTTAAGAACTTTGATGGAGTTATGTGTTTTACATCTGATTGTTGGTCTGGACGTAATCACAATGGTTATGCATGTGTCACTGCACATTTTATTCATAATAATTGGTTACTTCACAAAAGAATTATTACTTTTCGCTTACTTGAATATCCATATAATGTAATAAATTTGTGTGAGAATTTATTACAAGTTTTTAATGAATTTAATGTGTTGAACAAATTATTTAGCATTAATTTTGATAATGCTAGTTCAAATACTGCATGTATTGAACTTTTGAAAATGACACTTAAGGTTTGTTCGGTACAGATTTTTAAAATCAATTCTCATTTTCAACCACACATTTTTCAATAAAATAATATTTTCAATCACATCAATAACTTCTCATTCTTTTTCAACCACACATTTCTGATCATATCACTATTCAAAAATCAATTATTTCCCCAAAAATCACTCTCAAACAAGCCCTTAATCCCTCATTTGACTCTAAATTATTTCATATGAGGTGTGTTTGTCATATATATAATTTAGTAGTGCAAGATGGTTTAAAATTAATAATACCACAAATACATAAAATTAGAGAAGCTATTAACTACATTTCTTGTTTAGATTCTAGACAACAAGAATTTGGAAAATTTTGTAAAAATCTTGGATTGAGAAGAAGAAAATTTATTGATGATATTCCAAATAGGTGGAATTCAACATTTCTTATGTTAAAATCGTGTGTTGATTATATAGATGCTATTAATGCTTTCGTTAATTCAAAGAAACAACAATTTTGTATAGATGATTCTGATTGGAAAATTGCATTTAAAGTCATGAATTTTTTGAAACCATTCTATAAGGCAACAAAAATTAGTTCTGGAGTTTATTATCCAACAAGTAATCTTGTGCTTTTACAATTTGTAGAAATTGCTAATCAATTTTCAAGTTATAAAGACGATTCATTTTTCTATGATATTGTTTGTACAATGGAGGACAAGTTTCGAAAATATTACGAAAATATGCCAATGATTTTTCAAATTGCAGTTGTAATGGATCCTCGTATTAAATATTTTGGAATTCAGTGTGCTATGGAACAACTTTCTGAAACTTTTTCTTTCAATATAACTATTACAAATCGGGATATAGAATTTTTTATTAATGAAATGTACAATAGTTATTTTATGAAATATGGTAATAATGAAAATGTTCCTTCTAATACGAGTTCTGCTACAGTCTCTAAAGGTAAAATTTCTTTTTTTTCTCTAATAGTCAAGAAACGCAATGTGTCTTTTACTTCATCTACTAGTTCATTTTCAAATGAAAATATTACACCTGCTGAATTAGAAAGATATTATCAATTTGATCACTACAGTTTAATTCCACAAGATGAGGTTGACACCTTAGATATTTTACAATGGTGAAAGTTAAATGAACGGTCATATCCAATATTATCAAAAATGACCCGAGATCTACTAACAGTTTCAGTCTCAACAGTGGCATCGAAGTCTGCTTTTAGTGCAGGTAACATGGTGCTAGATGAAAGAAGATCAAGACTTAAAGAAGATATTTTAGAAACTCTCATTTGCATGAAAGATTGGCTATTTGCAGATAGAAGAATACAAGATAAAGTTGTTGACGATATTGTTCAAGACTTTAAAATTTTTACCATAGATGAATAGAATCTGATTTGTAATGACGAAATTATAATTAAGTAGGTGTCAACCTAGTTGGGATGTACTTTAACTATAAATTTATAAATTGTTTACAACCGTTTAATTTGTCAGGTTAGACAAAATATTGTTCGAAAAATTATAAGTTTTTATGTTATTGATAATTGATGTACTAAAATTTATTGAAAAATAAATCAATGTAAAATTTATTTTTATATAAATTTTTTGTTATTGATCTTCACTCTAATTATAAAATTTATTGTTTACCATTTATTTTTTAAGTGATAATTTTTGAAAGAAGGAAAAAAAACAAAAAAAAGGGGCCAACCCGATTACCCCGCCCATGCTGGCTTGCGATCCAGGCCGGGTCACTGCTTTTTTACGGTGCGAGCCGACCCGGCTTATAAAGCCTAGATGACGCGGGCTTTTTTAAGAGCGGGTTGTGCACGGGCTGGATAGTATGCGGGTCGGCCCGACCCAATCCAATCCAACCTACCCGTTTTGACATGTCTTACGATATGTGTGGCTTACACGTGTGCCAAAACAGTGTTAAAATGGAAGAATCTTTTATATTGTAGTGAAATATAAGTCCCTATTATTATTAGTATTATTATTATTATTATGATAAATGGGGAGATTATGACTATTTCAAAGAAAAATGAATTTTAAAAACTGGGTCGATTTGTTCGGCCTCATTATTCTCACATTATAATGTGAATTTGATTTTGGAATAGTAATTTTTTTAAGAATGTGTGGTTAAAAGATAACAAAAAGTTGATGTATAGGCCACGTTTGATATCCATTTTTTCCTGTAAAAATAAAAAATATGATCATTATCCATAATTTTGAACCATCATTTTTTACTTTTCATCTCTTGTATGGGATCACTATATTTTTATTGTCATTTTATAAAGAATGAGAATCAAATGGGACCATAATATTATTTTAGTATAGAACGTTAGATTAATAAAAAGAGTTTTGTTATAAGTACACTTTCTTTGATACTAAGTTTGACGCTCTATTCACAATTAAATGGTGAAGCTCATAATTAAAATAATGGTGGACCTCATATATTGTGAGAATAATGTCAAAAAAAAGTCAAAAAAAGTGTACTTAAAAAATAATTCTAATAAAAACAGAGAAAAAAAAAAAGAATTTTGCTACACAACCAGGGATAAAAACAGGGTTAAAAACAGGATTTTAAATTTGCTGGGGTGGCCACTTAAAAATCATTAAAAATCAATACCACACACCAAAACCAAAACCGGCTTCAAATCCCAAAACATCACACAAAACATCTCTCTAAGGAAACCAACTGGAGCAAAGCATCCCTTCCGCCGCCGCCGGTCGGAGCGCCCTTTGCCGACCAATCCTTCACCAACGAGTGTATTGGTGGCACCGTCCAATAAGTGGGAGAATCTCTCCGGAATCATCGTTTCCAAAATCACAGCATTCCGCCGCCGACCGGACTACCCTTCGCCGACCAAGAAGCTGCTAGTCCTTCCATCTCCAGGCATCCCTGTTCCTTGAATCTATTTTGGTGAGACATAGTTGGAATAAATCATTATCCATATTCCTTGCATCTATAACGTAGAGACCCATTTGTGCTCCATGTTTATTCTTATATTTATTGTTTTTTTTTTTTCCAGTAACTTTGAAGCCACTTACTTTTCAATGCAATGGCTTAGGTTGGACTCGAGCTGGAGAGATCGATTGAGGGTAAAGCATCCAAACTTGTCGAGTCTTGTAATAATTCAGCTGCAAAGCTCAGCAGAGCCAATGAAGACAGATTGTTGGTGATTGAAGAAGGGACTCAATTCTTAGTTGTTGGGGATGAAGAGTATACTCAATTCTTAGTTGTTGGGGATGAAGAGTATTCTGTTAGCATTAATGTTTGATAAAACTATCAAATCTTTTCTTTCTGGATTCATAGGTGGAATAAAAGAATTTGCAAGAATTACATCTAATGAATACTTCTTCCAAGTACGTGAATTTTCATAAATAGATGACTGCGAGAATATATTGAACTATGCACGTTTGACGAGCAATTTCTTAGAGTTAGTCTTAAGAAGTTCATTCACAATTTCCCCCAAATGCATTATTCCAGAATTTGTTACACACAAACTTGTGATTCAATGGAAAGAAAGTCAGAGATCAAATGTTATATAACACAATTTGCTGAAGGATATATAAATCTCAATGTATTTACAAATCAAAATAACAGAGGTATGTGAATTTGTGAGAAATTGAGGATAAAATGTCATCTTGATAAAGATAAATTGCTTCATGGATCTCCTTTTGATTGGTCTACGGTGTGACTTCTTTTGTGATTTTCATCAAAATGAATCTCTTTCTCTGCTAAATTATATGGAGATTTTTCCATACAATTTATTCAATGCCAGAGACAAAAGAAAGTTCACTTTTTTTTTTCCCCAAATTTCCAATGTCTCTCTTACAGTAAGCAAGCCACATGATAGTCGCATTCATTTGCCTTTTTGGACCATTCTTATAATGCTAATGGCTTCATCACTATCTTATTCTCTGTTTCTTTCTTTGAAGAGCACTAGCAAAAAATGAGGGAACTCCATTGCCACAAAATTATAATATTATTGTTGATAGAATTCTTGGTCTATGCCGAATCAAACGGTCCACCATACTCCTGTGATTTATCAAACCCATTAACCAAATCGTTTCCATTCTGTGACGCCAAACTCCCCCATCCATCAACAACAGAGTTCAGGACCTTATTTCACGCAAACCCTTCTTGGTCGGCGAAGGGCGGTCCGATCGGGGGGCGGAATGCTGTGATCTTGGAAATGGTGATTCCAGAGAGATTCTCCCACTTCTTGGACGGTGACCACCAGTACACTCGCCGGCGAAGGGTGCTCCGACCGGCAGCAGCGGAAGGGAGGATTTGCTCCAGTTGGTTTCCTTAGAGAGATGTTTTGGGATTTGCAGCCGGTTTTGGTTTTGGTGTGTGGTATTGATTTTTAATGATTTTTAAGTGGCCATCTCAGCAAATTCAAAATCCTGTTTTTAACCCTATTTTTATCCCTGTGTAGCAAAATTCAAAAAAAAATGAATGATAATTTAACCGACCGAACAAATGCATAATATCCATTCAAATATAAAGGGCAGCTTGACCTCCACGTGGAGAAAGTGTAGTTTCCATCAATGGTCTTCCTCTTCAGGCTACTCTAGAACACATCATCATGACCTTTCACTCTGTCTCGTAGGTTACCTTTTCCTTGGTTGCTACTAATTAACTATAGATCCGTATCCCTTTACTCAAATTTCCCCGTGTATATTCTGTATTACCCTTATTGTTCCTTTTCTGATTCATCATCATTGCTTTTTTTTTTTCCCTGTAGTCATTATCTTCTTTTTTGAATCTTGCTTCGATCTGTTATTTCTTCCAAGGGTTAATAATTTTTATGAAAATGTTTTTAACTTTTGATGTTGAAGCTCGTGATCCGAATCTTGATTTTCGAAATTGCAGTGTTTGATGTGAAAAACAATTGGATGAGAAGAAGAAATTTGATTGTTTGATGGGCAATACATGCCGTGGATCTTTCGGGAGCAAACATTTTCAGGGCTACAATCAGCCTGAAGACCATTCCAATTCCAAGCGCAACAATCACTCCAATTCTTCTGATAATTTCTCGCCCACAAGCTCAACCTCTCAGATCGTTGCTCAAGAATTTCCAAAAGACCATCAACCAAAACAGAAAACTGACACCATTAGCCCCAAGAAAGATACCATTATGAATCGCGGCACTGCAAATCAACCTTATTTCGTATTGGGTCACAGGACTGCCAATATCCGTGATCTGTACACGCTTGGCCGTAAATTAGGGCAAGGCCAATTCGGCACTACTTATTTGTGTACTGAAATTTCCACCGGAATCGAATACGCGTGTAAATCTATACTGAAGAGGAAGTTGATTTCTAAGGAAGACGTAGAGGATGTTAGAAGGGAGATTCAGATAATGCACCATTTGGCTGGTCATAAGCATATCGTCACCATTAAAGGGGCATATGAGGACCCTTTATGCGTTCACATTGTAATGGAGCTTTGTGCTGGGGGTGAATTGTTTGATCGCATTATTCAAAGGGGGCATTACAGTGAGAGAAAAGCAGCTGAATTGACTAAGATTGTTGTTGGGGTTGTTGAGGCCTGTCATTCTCTTGGGGTTATGCATAGAGATCTTAAACCTGAGAATTTCTTGTTGGTCAACAAGGACAACGATTTCTCTCTCAAAGCCATTGATTTTGGACTTTCCGTTTTCTTCAAGCCAGGCATAGATATATTTGAACTAAGCTTATTTTAGCTTCTTTGGTGGCTTTATTCTTATGCAGTTGCTTCTTTGGTGGTATTGGTCTAATTTGTTACCCGACTTTCTGCTTCAGGTCAGATTTTCACGGATGTGGTTGGAAGCCCATATTACGTAGCACCTGAAGTGCTTCTGAAGCATTATGGCCCAGAAGCAGATGTGTGGACTGCAGGTGTCATTCTCTATATATTGCTAAGTGGTGTGCCACCTTTTTGGGCTGGTAAGTTGGATTACTATTACGATTATGCATATTAATTTTCCTCGTGGAATATACTAATAATTCTTCTGCTTAATGTTCAGAAACACAACAGGGAATATTTGATGCTGTTTTGAAGGGACACATTGATTTCGATTCAGACCCGTGGCCATTAATATCAGATAGTGCAAAGGATCTTATTAGGAAGATGTTATGCATGCAACCTTCAGAGCGGTTGACTGCTCATGAAGTATTATGTATGTTTACTTTCCCTTTTGCTGGAGTAGATACTTGAGACTCTGATTTTGGATCATAGATATTTTCCCAGTTTCCTTGAAAATCTAAATGATCGTATCATGATTAGTGCTAATTACTTAATATGTTCTCAAACTAATGAACACAGGTCCTCTTGCCACATTATAGTTTAGCATTCTAGTCGAGTGACTAGGATGCGATTTAGAGGACTTCTGTTTTGTATTGAGACTAGGCCTCAATCTAGGATCTCTGATGCCTCTAAAGAGGACATTGCAAAGTAATGACCTTTTGTAAAACTCTGCTACGGTGATTGTGAATTATGCAAACAGTTATGGGCAATGGCTATTGCTGTGGTGTCAAGTGTTCAATATTGGCACTGAAATACAGAATGTTCACGACCAATATTCAAAAAGTAATATCAACTTTGTGATTATACGAATTTGTTAACATTCAAATTGTTATGTGTCAATTGTTTTGCATGCTGCTTTGTATGATTTACACGTGGTAAAGATTTGGTAGTTATATATCTTTTTACATTGAAATTCCGTAGGTCATCCTTGGATTTCTGAAAATGGTGTTGCACCTGACAGAGCACTGGATCCAGCTGTACTTTCTCGTCTAAAGCAGTTTTCTGCTATGAATAAGTTGAAGAAGATGGCTTTGCGGGTATGTAATGAGCACCAGCACAAAGTTGTACTACTTTGCTTCAAATATTTTCTCAGTGGAGATTTTAAGTTCAAGTAAAAACATCTTTAGCCAAGTATATTTTGTGTTGCAACAGGCTCAACACAAATCAAACACGGCACCAATGTACATATTTCTTCCACTTACGCAGAAATTTCTATATTTTGTTCGTTTCTGTTGCATCCTTTGTTTGTTACATAACTGCATACCCAGTGCTTATGTGACAAAACTTGAGGTTTTTGTTTCCAGTAGAGAGGTGATTTTTAGTTGGCAATTGGTGCAGTATACATTTTCCCCCCTTTTGTGAGGAGGTGTATCATTTAATATTGAGATCTAGTGGTAGAAGGTAGAAACTGTCCATTTCACAAAGCTGATAGATATGTATCTGTGCGTGCATACATCCACTTGTCTGTATCTCTGTTTGGATTTTTTTATCTGCCAAAATGTGACGTATGTGTGTTTTTTTTTTTTTTTTTTTAATTATTATTATTTTTTTGTCTTCCTGGACATATATGCATGCATGTGGAAAACGAGTTAATTGAATCTGACCAATCATGTCCAGGAAGACAAAAAAAAAAAAAAACGAGTAAATTGAATCTGACCAATCATGATATGAAGTTCAGTGTCCTTTTTCTCCTTCAGGTAATAGCTGAAAGCTTGTCAGAGGAGGAGATTGCAGGCTTAAAAGAAATGTTTAAGGCCATGGATACTGATAATAGTGGAGCAATCACATTCGATGAACTCAAAGTTGGTTTAAGAAAATATGGATCCACATTAAAGGATACTGAGATTCGTGATCTCATGGATGCGGTACGGTTGTGTGTCAATAAGTTCTTTTTTGTGCATATTTCAGTTTGCTTTAAATTTTTTAATCTATTGAATTGCCTTGCCTGTAACAAGGCTAAAAACTGTTTTCTTATATTCCTTTACTTATTATCTCTGATGACGGACTTTTCGAAATAGTCGAATTACCTGTGTCGGATACAACATGGGTATGGGTATGAGTTATATATCGGATTCTCTAAATTTCAACCGGACATTTTGTCGTTTGCGCTTCTTCGTCTTTCTTTTTTTTTTTTTTTTTTTTTTTCTTTTCTTTCCCTTTTCTTCTGCTCTTTATAAATCTAGCGTCGCCCCTGAGAGGGTGGGCTGAGAGGGTGGAGAAAGGCGACAGTGCTAGGTTTTCTATTATTTTTCTTCTTCTTTCCATTTTCTTCTCTCTTTTTTTTTTTTTATCCTTTTTTTCCCTCTATGTATCGGTGGTTTAGAGTTTTGTTTGTATAAAATGAAAATGGATTTCATATAGTGCCACTTAGTGCTCAACTAATCTAAATCGCAATCAAGTCCCTCATTTTCTATTTTTTTTAACATTTAGTAATTCCCAAATTGAAAATTAAACCCCAAAATTCTATTTTATTTGTCTTAACCCTTTATTCAATACTATTTTCCTTCTTTGTGAATAATCGATTTTGGTCTATTCACAATGACATCTTGGATTAGTAAAAAAATTAAAATTTGAAAGACATATTTACGTATTTGTGTCCAAAATTTAGACTATTTTTAGCTATATCTTTGTATCCTACATTTTAGAAAATAAAAGATCCGACACTTAGATACGTACCCGAGTCTGAGCATCATATCTTATTATAGTGTCTGTCAGTATAGCAACGTGCTTCACAACAAAGTTGAATTCACGATCTATCAACTGAGATTATAATTGAAAGAAAATCAACTTAAATAAAAAAATAGAAAAGATGCTATTAATTTAACGGGATTGTCCTGGCTTTTACTAAGAGAAATTCCTTGCTTAAATTTTGTGTATTGAACTAAGGCCATGTTTGATTGTCTTCAAATTCCATGGAAAAAGGAAAACAAATTCCATTTTCATGTAAAATGGCATGTTTGATAGCCATATTTGCCAAGGAATTCCTTTTCCACTTTAGGGCTGTACGTGACCCATTTTCCCACCAATTGAAGAATTGGTTTTCCCACCAGCAATTCCAGGTTTTTCCTTTTTTTGTTATTTATTTATTTTTTGCAATTGGAACACATTCTAGACTTAATGGTAAAAAAAATTATCCATTTAATTGACAATTTGCATGAAAACAAGCTAAACGAACACAAAAAAATTTTGAAATTTTTTTTTTTTTAATTTTAATTTTAATTTTTTTTACTTTTTGGTAATCCAAATAAATTTTAATACAGATTGTAAAAAAATTTACCCAAAAAAGTAATAATTTGCATGAAAAATAAAATCAAACGGATTATGTAAAAAATTATACCAATCAAACAAAATTAATTACAATTCCCTTTAAAACAAATTTTAGGCAACTCAATTCCCTGCAATTCGTTTTCTTTCCATCCAAATTGCACCATTGCAATCAAACGGACCCTAAGAGGAACTTCTACGTTTTCATTTTTCCTCGTCACAAGAGAAAACTGTCCTAGCTTTTTAATGGACCTGCAATTTTCGTACTTTCACCCTTCAAGGTTTAGCATCTTCCCCATCTTGCAATCAATGCCTGGCTATCATCAACTTAGGATTCTTTTATGTTTGCTGTTTTTATGCTCTTATGAAAAATTTGAAGCCATCATAGTGGCTGAACTATTGCTGTAATTTGCAGGCTGATGTAGACAATAGCGGAACCATTGACTATGGAGAATTTGTTGCAGCAACAATTCACCTGAACAAACTAGAACGTGAGGAACATCTTATAGCAGCATTCCAATATTTCGACAAGGACGGAAGTGGTTATATTACCATTGATGAACTCCAGCAAGCTTGTGTAGAACATGGCATGACGGATGTCCTCCTTGAAGATGTTATCAGAGAAGTTGATCAAGATAATGTAAGTTAAAATATACAAGATAAAATGCCTTTGAAAGGGGTCTTACTTCAAATGACTTTATAAACAACTAAACAAATACGGTTATTCATGCTGAACAGTTCAACTTTTGGATCAAACTAAACTTCAATAATTGCAAAGTATTTTATAAAGCTTAATGGTACAAAATTGATTATTGATCCAAAGAGAACTCTGAAACGTTTTCTATCATAATACATGTAGCTTAGATGCATGAGCCCCTCAAGTCGGCTTTTAAAGTGTTTCTGGATACTTCAAACGATTTTGAACGACTATTAAGCTATTTACCAGATGGAAAAAAATATGCTTTTTTCTGAAAAACATTTACGTGTGCGTTTATCGAAACAAATTTTAGTTTTATAAATGATGTTCAAAGGGTGTCATGGTGTGGTGGATATGCAATTTCTTTCACTACAAATGATTCTTCATTGTATATTGGCTATAACATATGAGATATCATCAAGAAGTTACTAAGGTTATCTCTTTATTTTCTCTAAATTTAAGAATTTTGTCTACCTTTTATTTTCATTAATTTGTGAGTGTGTTGCTAACAATCTGGTGAACATGTTCATTTAGGATGGAAGGATTGATTATGGAGAATTTGTAGCTATGATGCAAAAAGGAAATGCTGGTATTGGAAGACGAACTATGAGAAACAGCGTAAATATAAGCATGAGGGATGCTTCAGGAGCTCTTTAGCTTTGTAAACTGACACATCACTTACAGGTAGTTCCAGCTTCATTTTCTACTTTTAACATTCTTCTTCAGTCTCTATGTAAGCCAGCTACAGTTTATGAGGATATCCTCTCTAGTTAAACTGTAACTCTATGCTAGAATCTCAATTTCAGAATAAAATCCATATTATTGTATCATTCATATAAAATGAAATTTTTGGACTAATCCTTTTCAGTTGAAAAAACATTCAATAGTTTCAATTTTTTGCAATTGGAAAAAAACTTATCCAGTAAGGGCCTGCTTGGGAGTTTCAACATACTGGATATGAGTGTTTTTTAAAGTATTGATTTTGAGAATTTATGAGCGGGTCGGGGAGTTCAATAATACACTAGTTTTGAAATTTTTTTGGGAGAATAAAATTAATGTCTCTTAGGGTCTGTTTGTTACCCTTTTCTTTTCCATGGAAGCTGGAAATCTAATTTCAACTTCCACTTTATGGCTGTTTGGTAGTTATTTTTTTTCAGGAAATTCGAATTCCAACTTTTCATCTTTTCCACCTTTTCCTTGAATTTCAATTCCCAAATTCCACCTATCTTTTTTTTTATTTTTTTTATTTCAATAAAAACAAATTCTAAGATGAAGTGTAAAAAAAATTATCCCTTTAATTGACAAATTTTATGTAAAACAAAGCCAAACAAACATAAAAAATTTTCCAATCTTTTTTTTTTTTTTTGGCAATCTAAACAAATTGTATCCTCAATGGTAAGAAAATGTATCCCTTTAATTGACAATTTTCATGAAAAACAAAGTCAAACATATACCAAAAGTATTATTTTTTCCAAATGAAAAATTATACTAATCAAACACTTTTAATTAGAATTCTCAGTAAAACAAATTCTAGACAATTCAATTCTCTGTAATTCATTTTCTTTCCACCCCAATTCTATCTATCTATCAAACAGACCCTTAGTAAAATTTTCGGTTTATAGTTTCTTGTATGAATTTTTTTTACTCATAAATGATATTTTACTTATAAGTAAATTTGAGACATATAAGTTAATATTTAACTTTAAAATTGAATAAAATTAAATATTTACTTAAAATTTTAAGTTAATATTTTTTACTTATAAGTAATTTTTTATATTTTATAAGTTAATTTTTGTCTTATTAGTAGTATTTTTATTTTATAAACAAATGTTTTTACATAAAAGTATTTTTTACTTATAATATAGTTTTTTCTTATCTTATAACTATTTTTTCTAATTATAATGTAATTTTTTTTGCTTATAAATAATTTTTTAGTTAATATATTTTTATTTACAAGTTAGTTTTGAAGAAAATGTGTTGGTTGAAAATTATTATTTTATAAATGTTAAAATTAGGAGAGACTATGAAAAACGGCTAAAATCCGCCAATTTGGTGGGTTGAAAGAACTGGTCAAGATTACACTACACCGATTTTTGGTGGTTGTTAAACCATCCAAAACTGGTGCCCAAAAAATTAGTAAGCACCGATTTTTCCAACTCCTCATAGACGGTGCCACCCAAAATCGTTCAAAAGCGGTGAAGGAAAAACTCCCAGGCAGGCCCTAAGAGTTTTTTCAATAGTTTCACTTTTTATCTCTGCAGATTCATCAAAAGAAATAAATAGTAAGTTGAGGTATCGAGGTTATCTCTGTATAAATAAGATAATCCCATATTGTTCATTTTAGTCTAGGATTTCATGATTGTTTTAAATTTACATGTTCAATTGCATATCAAAATGTCTTATTTTGTTCTGAACTCAAATCATTGATTGTGGTGACTTACTGGAGGATCCTTACTAGATGTCATATGTTTTGACGGCGGTAATTTTCCATAAATTAACTATGCTAGATGATATATATGTGCCACTAATTTGATATAGCCTTTTAGCTCTGCATCCAAAAAGGTTATTGCGATGTAAAGAAACTAGTAGCCTACTGTTGGTAGCACGTCTATTTGGTTTTACAGATGTGGCGGATTCAAGTTGAGCTATCCCTACCTGTTACAAAGGAACAGTAAAGAAGAATCAATTAAGATCAACTCAAATTGGATAGTAACTTTTAATTTGATTAAACCATATAGTATGCATACAAAAGGGACGATACTTAAAACATTCCTTTGAAATGCACAAGAAGATATCGAGAAGTTGAAAGCATGCATAAACTACGTGATTAAAATGCCTTGTTATCTTGCAAATGGTGCCATGGTCATTACCAAGCACATAATGCACATTCAGCCCACTGAGAGAAAAAAAAAATATAATTAGGTAAGCATCTAATTAGCATTCAGAATAGTTTATCAGGTGGAAAAAAATTGGAATTGGGAGTCAGTTTATCCATACATAGAATATATGCTTAGTTTGACTCATTCGTTTTCATATCACGTGGAAAAAATGTTTTATGTTTGCATAAAATCATTTTAATTTTCCCCCTAAATTCTAAAATTGCAGCGAAAAATGTTTGATCCTTTTGTGTGATTAAGTAATTTGGGATTGATGTTTTCAGTTTCATTTGGGACTCCTAGACTGAGCTTCATTCATGAATTTGATAATCAAGTCCAATTCAACCAAGCATTAGAGATAAAATGTGTTCCAGGTGCCTCCTGAATTTGACATTTGTTCCCAGGCGTTTTGTGATTAGTGGACTGGGAAGTATTGTTCTTGTGCTGCTGTATAACTGGAGGGACTGCTGTAATCTTTAATCATGTTTATGACATGGAAGTATTAATTGATTTAGTTATTATAGCCGTTTAAAGTATTTTGCAATGTTCTCTAGTGGGAGACTTTTGTTTCTTTGTTCTATATATGGAAATGAATCTTCCGATATCATTATCCAAAATTATTCTTGCCTTGTTTCTGACTTTTCGTTAGAATATTAAGCAAGGTCATGGGTGCACACTCTAATGCTGTTCAGCGTGTTCATTGAGATTCTTTTGATGCAATATTATGGATGATTGATGGAAGAGTCAATGGTAACTACAGTTGAACCACAACTTTCTATCACACACTTCACTTTTACTTTCTAGATATCCACATGGAGATTCTCATATCCTTCCAAGCTAAGGTAAGACTCTATTTGATTTGTCGATGTCTAATTCCTCCGCTTTCGGATATTTATGGATCATTGGTTTCTAGTAATAACCGTAACTGAGCATCTCAAGACTTGAATTGTTATTTTTTAGATCTAGTAACTGTAGATTGATAATGGATTTTATATTGATTATAGTTTTCCAAATTCTCTACATTGCTAGGCTTTGCAGTTGACCTCTTTCAGTTGTGCTATTTTCTTCACTCCCCTCGTGACCTCATAGGACTCTTCCCAATTTGGTTCAATCATTTTTGTACCATGTCCTGTTTCTTCAATTTTTCTTGGCACAGAGTCTCCTGGCGTTAAACTTCTCAACCTTACTTCGATGCTGAAGCATTTTGTCACCCTCGGATAGTAGGATATGATTTTCGGTCTCATATCTCTAGTTTCTTTGGTTAAATTGAAGTTTTGTAATTTTTGAATCCTCTAGTGCATGATTGACACTTCAATGAGTGCGCTTACAAAGGTGAGGGAATAGGCTATTGACTGTACTTGGGATAAGGAATTAGGCAACTGATTTCCTTTTCTTATCTTATTGTTGTTGAGATAAGAAAGCAGGCGGGTCTCTCTTGTGATCAATCGACAAGTACTCTCAAAGGATTCCGGGGAGTTTGTTTGCACCTATACTATACTAACCAGTTTGCGCAGTAGTCTATAGTGATCACAAGCAATTCCAAAAATATCAAATCTCTAGTTGAGGTTCTCATCTGGCTAATGAGATATATACCCAATCCTTTTTACCCTTGTCATGAAATATAAAGGATTTTGTTGATCGTGGGCTGATAATAGCAATAGTCTTGCCTGATGAGTTTGAATGCTAGGGAGTAGGGATTGGGTTGTTAGACCTCCAGAGGCTTCTGTCATCACCTCATGTACTTCTCTAGTTCTTTTGAATAAAGCTATTTGTATAGATGAAAATTATAGAAAGCATTATGGATGATGAAGTGGCAATACTGCATTGGTTGGTTTAAATTTGTTTTGGTCTAACATCCAATGAATGCTTGTCAGTTGACAATCTAATCTAAAAAACTGTCAACTTTATTTTGTACATATAGCAAGATAGAGTTCTTTTTAGTATGTTGTACCCTCTTGTGTACGGCATTCCATATTGTGAAGCTGGAAGCAAACTTTTATAGTTCCTGTATTTTTCCTGTGTTCTTGTGTTTATTTTCCTCAAAAGCCAAAAGGATTGTAAAAAATTTAGTTGTATTCAAACGCTTAGGAATATACTAATTTTTATGAATAACGATATTTGCTGTGCCCCTTGCCTTTAATTAAAAATCACTGTAGTTGGTTGATGTATAGGAACCATGTGCTCCAATGCTGTATTCCAATATTTTCGGACAAAATGAAGCACCACATGTTTTTAAATGGAATATATTTTCTAAATTATACTCCAATCACAGCAAAGGCTTCCACCGACACGGTGGATGAGAAACTCTTTTCCATACCAAACCAATTATTTGATTCAGTTTGTCTCTTGTATGGCGTGGTTTGCAAGTGGTGACTTGGTACTCAACAATGAAAATCTTGTCCTATTCTCCAAATCAATAATTCTTTCATTTTTCGAGATCCTCCCAATGATTGGGAGTTCATGGTTTAAGTTTTATTTCACTCCTGATGGGAGTTCTTTTCATCCTTTCTCTCACGGTGCTATTTTGCTAACGGTCAATTAGTACTTCTAGCCTTGTGAGATGATTCGCAAGGACTTTCACGTGTCCCATGTCACTCGATGGTAGCATAATCTGGCGATACTATGGACTATAGCACTTTAGCCATCTAGGGAGTAACATTCTTCCTAACTCGAAATGAAATGGGGTGAGGCATGTAGGTCAAAGGATTAAAACATGTGACTATGAATTACGACGTCACAGATTTGAATTCCTCCTCGCCCACTACTGGCCCGAAAGGAAAAATAAATGTCCTCTTATGGGTTGGAAAACTGTGATCCAGATAGCGAAGTTGATTTTATGCCAAGTATCAAATGCCCAATATATGCAAATATTTACATGTTGCATTCATGGACTCGAAAGAAATAGAAAGATGCTATACACATTTTGTATTATAGGTTAGTAGAATGAGCAAACTTCATAACTTGAAATGTAAATATCAACCTTACCAAACATTGTGTTAACTTAAGGTAAATCAGGGAACTTTGAAATTGCGGATTTACATGCTACTAAGATACTCGAATACATGATGGAAATGCAACAAATTGAACATCAAATTAAATAAATGAAACAATCATTCATTCATTACATAATCTACCAACATTAATATAGAAAACGCAGTCAAGTACAAGACCGAGCAGCAAGAATTGACAAATCCCGTCGATCAATTGCCCCAAAAGATAAAAAGACAAGAATAAAAGTGGCATACACAGACAGTGAAATCTTCATTCAGATTGTCGATCTGGTTCCATTATCGAAATTCTTGGAGTAATTGTAGGAATCGTAGCGAAAAGTTTGAGGAAGGCCAACGTTGTTGGATCCGATGAGCTTTCTAAATTCGGACCTTACCTTGTAGAAAACATGTCCTAAGCTGCCTTTATTGTGGCAACCTAGGACTGTTGTTTCTTCCTCATTCATCTCGAGATCATTGGAGAAAGTGGGTTTTCTGGAGAGGATCCAGGTCCATCCCCAATCCCACCATTTCCTTATAGAATTGCCGGCATATTCTCCCATTGAAGATACAGATTTGGATCTGGGAAAAGCCCATGAAGCGGTGGCTGGAGAAGAGATATTAGGTTGGAAGTTGAGAGAGGAGAGTCTTCTGCGGATGCCTCCCTCCTCAGGTTGAGAAACTGGAAGCGCTTGCTTGCCTCGGAAGCTTTGGAATATCGAGCTCATTTTAACTTCACTGAATCAAAATGAATGGATATGTAAAATGCTGTATTTGTGTGTGTGATTGCAGTTGGACTTTGTTTTAAAACTTAATCAAAACAGAGAGAATAGCATATGGGCATGAAGAAAGGAGGTGGGAGGTAGTGGTCACAGCTATATTACAGGCTGGTTTGATGTGGGGTTAGAATGATGGTGGGCTCCATTACTTTTTTTTTTTTTTTTTGGGTTAATTTCACCCATGGCCATTCTTCTTTTTACTTACTGCCAAAGTCCCCCAATCAACTTTAATTTGTTTCGCCCCTATCACCAAATTTCATGAAACATGTCATTCAGGCTAATCAACCATCTACCATTCCACATTTGTTCATTGGCCACTACTATAGCCAATCGGGTGTGGAGTCATTTCGGAGAAATTTTTTAGATACCTCTTCGATCAAGTGAGAGAGATTACGACATTAGTTTCAACGATGGAGATATTCCAAATCAGTTTGTTCATTGTGACCATATTTGCACTATCATTCTGTATGGAGCCTCAATGGATCATTTGGAGGGTTTATCGTATAGTTTCACTTCTACACATGGGTCATTTTATTTTGGTCTGCTCATTAGTGTGGGGAAATATCTATCGTCCTTTGTTTTGGTATTTCCTTGACTCTTCCTCCCCCATCATCCCCAATTTTAGTTCTTTGGCATACTCCATTAGTGGGATTCTATAAGATCAACACCGATGGATGCGTTAATGATGATTTTTCCAACAGTGGAGTGATTATACGAGACTAGCTTAGTCACTACATACATGCATTCTCCTCTTCATTTGGGAAATGCTTTATTCTTGAGGGTAAGTTACATGCTATTCAGGAGGGGTCTTACTTTCCAAACAGCTTGAGTTAATAGATCTCTGGATGAGACAGACTCGACTTTTGTCATTCACTATATCACTGGGGGAGGACCATGGATTATCCGAGACATTCTCTGACACATCAGACATCATCTCTCTTTTGATTGAGATTCAGTTTCCGACAATTATCGAGAGGGAAATCAAGTTGTCGATTCACTTGTATCAGAGGGTTGGGCCCACCGTCATTATCAAGTATGGACCTCTTGACCTTCCTCAACAAATATGTGACCTTATTCAGATAGACAGACATGACCTTCCCAAGGTTAGGAGTTTTTAGAGATTTTACATATTTTATTAGTGTGGGAAGTAAATATCCCCCATTTATTCCATTTTCATATCTATTTCTGTAGGTCATGTTTATGTTTCCCTCACCTTGATTCATGAGAGTTCGATATATTACATGATTGGGGAGTCTCAACTCCCATTGGCCTTTCTTGGTATAGCCTAAAAAATTACTGAAACTGTTCTGATATTTTGCTTTAAAAAAAGGTGAATCAACCATCTTATTTAAGCATAAAACCCGACGTGGACCAACCGTCTGATGACATGCCGACACTCCATCAAAGTGTAAATCTCGTGTATTTGTAAAATTGCTATGCAATGTATTCTGGGTGTAGTTTTGGGTTTCAAAAATAAAAATTCACAAATCAATTAACAAAGAAACTCAATTTCAAAAATCATCTTCTAACAACTTTATAAACTTCACATCTTTAAACTGTTTGTCCGTGTAGCATTTTCTGCTCAATAATAAACAGTTGATTATCCAAGTACCTTACACATTTATAAAGTTCAGGGATGGGTCTGAAATAAATTAAAGTTCAGTGGCCAATGTAATAGTAAATGTAAATTACAATGTCAGTAGCCGATGGAGAAATTAATCCGTTTCTATCCTTCTTTTCTTTGGAAAATTTCATACGTGGCTATTGAAATTTTAGAAAAATCTCAATTGGGTTACTAAGTTCTAGTTTATTTCAATTATGTCACTAGTTTTCAACTTAGTTTCAATTGAATCACTTAAAATAAATTTAAAGTTTCAAATTTCAAATTTCAAATTTCACCACTACTATATTACATATTATCTCCCATCTTGATAAAATTGTTGATTAGCATACATACCGTAATAGATCTTCCATACATCACTACATGTTATAAAAGTGTTTAAAAATACATCTTTTAACAATTTAATTATCATTTTTAGGTTTGTTTAAGCCTCATTTTTATTTTTATTTTTTCAAAAAATGCATTTTGCAATTGTGTTATGATGGAAAATGTATGGTTAAAAAATATAAAAATAAATAAATTTAAGTTTACATATAATATTATTTTATTGAAGAACTTATGATTGAATTGTGGTCAAATCACCGTTCAAGAATGCATTTTGATGGGGAAAAAAATGGGGTTCAAATAAGGGCTTAGTTTCTAAAGTGTTACTTAACGATTATGTGGAAAGATTGGGTATAATATGACTACCTACTAAACAATTTTCACAAGTTTGGAGATGGTAGATGATGTAATGTGATAAAGTAATAAAATTTAAAACTTTAAGTGACCTAATTGAGACAAATTAAAAGTTAATACGAATTAAGACTCCATTTAATAATTTAATAATGATTTATAATTAGGAATAACAAGAAAAACAGTAGTAGATTTTACGAAATGTATGGATAAATAATGAGTAGTTATAACTGAATTTATAAATTTTGTATTCAAACAGTGACTAAATTATTTAATTATTTTATTTGGCACTGATATAAAAACAATTAGTTATATATGAACTTAATAATTTAGCTAAAACATGTGCAATTAGGACAATAATACCGCCACTGATATTATTTAAATGACTTAAGGATTACCTCGGATCTCTCTTTCTGTCTGCCGACACCTAAGTAAAAAACAAATTGAATGTCCTCCGGGGCACATTCAAGTTGGCAAAGGACGGGTATTGCTGTGCTTGCAATCTCAGCGTGGGGAGTTCGATTCTTGGTTGGAGCAGCTGAGTGATGTAATAACCATTCTTGGTTGGAGCAGTTTGGTAATGTAATAATCATAGATGAGACTCCTTTGTGGCTAGGAGTATAAAGGGTGCACAGACCCTGGTCAACTTGGGCATAACCCGCGGTTTATTTCCACCAGTTACTGAGGGGCCGATGACTGATGGTCCATGATATAGTCTGGTATAAGTTGAGAAACCTGGGTATCCAAAAAAAAAAAACAAATTGAAACAATACTAATTAATGACAATAAAAAAAAAAAAAAAAAAACATAAATAAATCATCGACCACATCACCACTTATGATGATGGGGGGAATGAAATTTGTAACCAAAAAGTTTTTATTAAGGTGTTTGATTGAAGAGAGAGGGTTTAATATCACGATCTACTCGGAAATGGAATGCTTGAAAATGAGTGTGTAACCAAACAAATAAGGAAGAAGAGTGACAAATCACTTAGGACATTAACTCAACCGGTTTTAGATAGGGATGACAATTTGAATCGTTAAAACCGAAAACCACGGTCAACCGAACCGAATGTGGTGAAAAAATTGAACCGATGGTACAATGGGATGGTTATGGTTTTGATTTTAATGCACCGATTCGAGATGGGACGGGTATGGTATTTAGTGATAGTGAACCGCCCCGAACCGATAACCCATAAAAAAAAATTAATTGGACAATTAGGCCTTGTATTATTATTTTCCAAAATTAATTGGGCTTCCCAAAAATTTGGCCCAATTAACATATAAATAAGGAATGGCCGAACCCTAAGCCCTTAACCCATTATTTACGTCTAACCCTACCATTCTTCACTAGTTCTACCAAAAAGTGAGACACTCAGCACTCTCGACTTCTGCCGCGCTGCTCTCTGCTGTAGGCGTTGTACGATACCTCACTGCTTCCATCGTCGGTGCTCTGTTGTAGTCAGTTCCATCGCCGGCTCGCCCTCGCAATCGCCCCTCTCCTTTGCCATCGCAGCTCACCATGGAGAAGGTAACAAATCTGCCTGTTTTGCTCGCGTTTCTGTTGAGAATGTTGTTTGGATCCTTATTGTTGTTAATGTTGTTTGGATAGTTAATAATTACTATAACTTCCATCCCATTTACTCCTCAATTTGCTTCAAACTTAGTCAAATCGTCAATTTTTTTTAGACAATATACTCCATTGATTTATTTACAGTTGTGATATTATACAACTTTCAAATTTATTTATTTGTATTAATATTCTTCAAGATTTATAAGTATCATGTCCTTATTTAGCATAAAAAACCATTGATCCGAGATACCAGATCCGAGATATATATATCAAGTCTTCAGTTCATATTAATAACATTGAGTACATCACCTTTTTCTGTCTAGGTTGCAAAATGTTCCTTTGTTCCAGTTTTGTTTGGTCATGCCGTTGACGATGTTTTCAAGTGTAGTTTAACTGAAACGATTTGGTCATTTAAACAAATAAGAATTACATGTTCCATTATATCACAATAAGAGATGTTTTATTTCCAGTAACTAAAGTTTTATTTTTCATGTAACCAAATGCCTTGCATAGGTCGTCGCCTTCTGTTCAGACTCCTCGCGCTTCAGTTGGAAGTGCTTCAGTTGAAATTGAAGATACCGCTACTGGCATTCGAGAGGATGCATCAAGTACACCGGGCATTTCACAAAATGCAAGTGATGTAAATGCAAATCCTACTCATATAGATTTAGGTGATGATGAGGAGCGGGATGAGGTAATTAGAAAAAGAAAATTGACCTCTGTAGTGTGGCAGCATTTCAAGCTACAAAAAATTGATAAAATGTGCAAAGCAATTTGTAAATGTTGCAAGAAACAATTAGGCGGTGAGTCAAAAAATGGGATAAGTCATTTACATGCTCATTTGGATAGATGTCCCTTTGAGATCAGAGGATGTCAAACAGATGTTTTTGAATCAATTTAAAGAACCTAGTGGTAAGACTGTAATGGGGGCATTTAATTTTGATTAAGAAAAAGGTACGAAGGAACTTGCAAATATGATCATTCTACATGAATATCATGAGAAAAGTCCTTATATCGATGAACCATCTACCATGTAGAAAAGCGTGGGTGCCTCAGAGGAGAGGATCAGACCCGAAAAGGGATTACTTTATTAATTATCCGAAGTGTACAACACAAACCTTCCTCATAAAGCTGAACGTCATGGAAGAAACTCTTATATGGATTAACCATCCATCGTGAAGGACGTAGTCGCTTCGGAGAAGATGATCGGATCCCAAAAGAGGATTGTCTCATTAACTCTCCAAAGCGTACCCAGACTTCAATTAAGTAGTTCTGATTGAGCAAAAGGCCTAATGTGTGGAGAATCCATCAATTTTTTCAAAATTCATGTTCGACTGTGTTTCAATTATATCCATTAGGCGAAGTCCTTACACTTGCAAAAATTTAAAACAGTACGAGCTGATATAGCAAAATATATTTCATTAATAAAATTAAATATACATGGGAGGCCCTCAACTTTTACATTGAAAGATTTAAAGTCCTATACCATGCTGGAGATGACTGGGAGTCCGATGTCTCAATGGTAGGCACTTTAGCAACATATGTCTTTTGGTCCTAAGCTTATCCTCGAGAGCTTCCTTTTTTGGTCTATTTTTGCACCATTAGCTTCCATTCCATCATTAGTAGAGAATCTAGTGCACTTCATCCAAGAACCCTGTCCTTAGTTTGACAATATCTAGCTCTAAGTAGAGTTCCTCTATGCTATCTACCACAATAATGTACATGAACCTCCACAGTACGGGCCAAAGCGCTATATTTCTTCGTCGTGTTGAAGTTGGCAATGTAGTCTTTTACCACCTCTCATCCATCTTCGTAGCATCAACATTGCCATGGTCCGCCTCTTCAACATAATACGACACGTGGGTCTCTAGAAACCTAGCCTGATCCTTGAGGCTAGCGTTCTCCAAACTGACCTTCTCCAAAGCCTCGTCAACGAGCTTCTGATGATTTTCAGAAGTCTCCACCTTCTTCGTCAAAGAAGCTACTTTGCACTTGGACTCCAGGACCTCCTTCTCCAAAGACTCTATTACGGCATTTAGTCGATTTCCCAGTATGCTAGGCTTTCAGAGCCTCAGCTTCGACCTTTGCCTTCTTGGCCTCTTCCTACACCATGGTCAACTTATCAATGGATTCTCCATTCTTCCTCTGAGGGGTTGTCTAGGCCGGCTATATAGTGAAATTTGAACCGTTGGTGAGAAAAAAAAAGAACCATTGGTGAATTGTTTTTTGGAAAGTGTCTGACAACTTTGCAGGACAAAATCAAGCACTCAAACTCCTTTTAGCAACTTTGCCCTCCTCATTACACTCTTTTTACCAACTTTGAAGGGAAAAATGTGGTCAAACTACTTTTATGAGGAGTAAAATGATCAATTTCCTTCCATTTTGAAAAAAAACACATTAGGACAATTGCTTCCAGTGGGTCCTTATGATGTGACCCAAAAATCGATTTTGGTTGGAAGAAAATCGCTCCCAGACAACCCCTAAATGTCCTTCAAGACCACTTGGTACTAAAGGGCGACCCCGAAAGCCCTGCCACTTTGGCTTACCAAGGTCTCCGCCAGTCTACTTCATTGTAGGTGGCAACATAGTTCTTCCACCATCAGTCCAAAACTTATAAAAAATTGAAGTTGCTGCTTAGAGTTCGCAAACAACATATCCAACGCGGCGGATGCGATCTCTTCATCCTACCTCACCAGAAATCTCCTTGATTTTCCAAAGGTCCTAGCCACTGGAATCTTCTCCGACACCTCAAATGTCTGCTACACCTCCTTAGTAGCCTATTCACTGGCCTCTCTGGCCCTTTGAGTGTTAGCAATAGAAATTGAAGACTGCATTAGCTTTGCAGGAGATGGGAGTGGATACAACCTTGCGGCCGATACACCAGTTGTGTCGATCTTCCCAGTCGACTAGAAGATTTTCCTTTTTTTCTAAGGCTTCTCCCTCATATTCTTTCCCCTTAGAGCATTTCTTCATCACTCCTCTCAGCATGCATCTTGTTGGGGTGCTCAAGCTTCCCCTTCACATGCTTGGCAACACCAGAGGAAAGTTTCAAAGCTCTGGAATAAAAGTGACCCTCAAAATGGAAGCTATTTCCGGGGTAGGATACTTCTTCTTCTCAAAATTTTCTACAAAGCCATTAAAATTATGTCAATTCAACAAACAAAAGATAAGACACGTTGAAGAAGTTCACCATTTACCTTGGGAAGCCATCAGTCCGAAGTTCAAGAAAAATTTATTGTAATTGACGAGGCGGTCAAAATGGTGTGCTCTCTAAGGACATCGGTATATGTCCTTGATGACGTCCCACTCAGCTTGGGAAAGCTAAAAAATGTACCTTGAAACTGCAAAAGAAGTAGCGTTTGTTAAAGATATTACAATCAAATAACAAGTTTTAAAAATGCAACTCACGAGCTATGGAGTACTGGGTAAAGACACAGTAGTAGCTGGGATCATATCTCCATTAATGATCTGCCACCTACCTATTATCCAGAGCTAGGACTCTTCCACCCTTTAATGGAGGAAAGCAGAACCACTGCAAAGGTAGCATAGGCTCCTTAGGGTTTCATGCTGTACCATCCCTTAGATTTCCCTTTTCCAAGGATATAAGGTTGGAAGATTGTTTGGAAGACATGCAGAGACATGTCCTCGTCGGGTAACACGTCATTCCATATGAAGTAAGCCCCTACCAACTGACTTTACCCATTTGGCGAAAGCTGGGTTGGAGCCAACATTTAGGACCTCAGCGTCGCCCTAAAAAGTGGGCGTAGAGGTAGACGCATACCTGCCTGAAATAGGTTTTCACTCTCAACCACAGATCCCAACCTTGGATAGCAGGCACATTCATGGGTTTCGGATACTAAGAGTTCTATGGAATCTGAGATCCTGTATTTCTCCCTGATTTCGACCAACTTCTTGGAGGTCATCGCAAATGGGATTTTTGTAGCTTCCTACCCTGCTTCATAATCAAGGGCCCCTCACTCATGACCTACAAAACCTTTCCCAACCCACCAGGTAACGACTGTTCCTCAACCATCCCAACGCTTACCCTGCCACTACCAGCACTTGAACCGAAGCCATTGAAATTGAAAAAAATTTAAAGAGATGAATAAAAACCTAAGGAAGAATAGAGAATTACCTAATCAAATGAAGAGCTCCAAAAATGCGAGGTCATCAGAGAACAGAAACGACTTGAGGATTTCTTGAATGTTGGAGAGATTCAGAGATTTTTACAAGAACCATGGAAATGACAAGTTTTTCCTTTTATGGACAACACCATTGAAGGTCAGCCATTGTATCTTCTTTTACTCCATCCAAGACGTCCATTTTGTACAAAATCCGAACCATTGAATTCAAATGGGCTTCGAAATCAATAAGTTAAACTGTTACTGTTTTACACGTGCAAACGTCTTCACATGGTCTCAAAATTCGGACGTACAACCATCATTATGCATTAAATATAACCTTTGATGAGTGTATATCAAAAGTTGAACCGCTCTAGTTGTCTTTTCATTGATAACGTACTAGATATCAAATCATTGGCACGATTTCGAATCGAATCATCAAATTAAACAGGGGCTTCAATAGTTCAATACTTTGTTGTTTCAGCTCACTAATCAAATTTTATCTACTTTCAAATTAAACAAAGAACTTCAGTAGTTCAGCACTTCGCTGCTTTAACTCACAAGTCAAATTTCAGCTACTTTCAAATTAAACAAGGAGTTCAGCATTTCAATACTTTGCTACTTCAACTCACAAATCAAATTTCAGCTAACTTTAAAATTAAACAAGGAGCTTCAACAATTCAGCATTTCGCTGCTTCAGCTCAGAAATCAAATTTCAACTACTTTCAGTTTAAACGAGTTGTAGAAGTTCAACACTTCATGAGGATAGGACAACTTACGAGAATGAGTTTAATATTTCAAATTCCAACTATGATATCAATATCTATACTTGAACTTCAGAGATTATTGTCGTGTCAAAAACCTAAGCATGACATGTAAATGTTTGCCCCAGCAAAGAAACTTTGCGCAAGATAGAATCTACACATAAGATGAATAATTATACATGGATTCGGGAATTATTATTACGCCTCGCCATGAAGGCTTCCACATGAAGCCTACATGGCATCCCACGTAGAATGATAGCTAGCAAGAAACTAGTCGAAGCCCATTATGGTCTAGATATCATCTATTTAAGTTGATAATGAAATTATAGGCTAAGGTTTCTCATAAGTCGAAAATGAGTTTTCAACTTACAGTGACTTAATAGCGGAATGAAAGATATGATCGATAATTGAGATTGACACATATCCATATCTCGTAATTGATCGGATCATATTGACGAAATGATTATAGTTTCACGGTAAATGAATAAGTTTGATTTTCCATCATATGTGTTGCCTTGACACATTGCTAGATGTCAATCTGGTACGACGAATGTGAATTGATTAAAATGGTGTTTTAATTTATTGATTTTGATTATATCAAATTAATAATTCACATCGTTAGGTATTATGATTGGGAACCTAATAGATCACACAAAAATGAGAACTAGAAGAATGAAACTTACCAATTAATTAACAAGTGTTGGATAATTAATTAATTGAGTTGTTTATTAATATGCCTGAATTAATTAATTCATGTACCGAATTTAATTAAATGGGTTAATTAAATATTGGATCGGTGGGTCAAGCCCGTTTTGACTTATATAAATAAGATGCTAGGGTTTGAAAATTGTAGAGATTTTCATTATTCTTGCTAGCACAAGAAAAGTGAACTCTGGTTCTCTCTCAATCTTGTTCCATATGTGGATTTCATTGGAGGCTGAACAATTGGACAGCTGCGGGTAGCAGATCAAGATTGTTGGAAAAAATATCAAAAGAGTTTGCAGAGTTCAGGAAATGTACAATTTTTTATCGCAGTTTCTATCTAAACACAAAGCAGATCTTTGATGAGAATTGAAACATTGTTTATATTCCGTTGTGCATCCCAACAGTGGTATCATAGCCTACTTTGTACTTGTTAGAAATTATTTTACATATTGAGGCAGTCAAAGGTTGATTATTCATGTTGTTCTTGAATCTAGTAATAATAAATTAATTTTATCTTCAAAATATAGTTTTGAAAAAAAAATAGATTAAAATGGGTGGTGGGAGGTAGCAGACACCACTGCAGATCACAGCGACAGGAGCCGCGTGGGATCTATGCGTCGCCAGCTTCACCAGCGTCACCAAGGAGAAAAAAAAAATTCTTAAGGTTTCAGATCGAGTGCGAGGAGGTGGATGCGGGGGCCTCTGATGCAATTTGTTAAATTGCAGGCCCCCGCATGTAATTAAATTTTAGAGTTGTCTTGCAATTTTAAAATGAAGGACGTTGTGAGACCTCTGATGCAATTTGTTAAATTGCAGGCCCCGCGTGTAATTTAATTTTGGGGTTGTCATGCAATTTTAAAATGAAAGACGTGGTCATGTAATTCTCGAAATTGAAGGACTTGCTTTTAACTTTAATTTTGGGTCAAGTTGCAATTTTCAAAATGAGTTTTAAATTTAAATATTAAAATGATTTGAATTTGATTTTCGAATGGGTTTGACCTACAATTTCAATTTCAACCTAAATTAAAATTTTATTTAAAATTGACGGCTTCTTATATTTTCGTTAAAATTAGATTTTAACTTATATATTAAATTTTACCTAAATTGAATTTTGTTTTATTTAGTACTTTTATCCTAAATTAAAATATTAATTCAATTTAAATTGGAGTTGGACTCTAATCTATTATTAATTAGAATTTGATTTTAATTAATATTATCCACTCTAATGTATCTTGAAATTAGAGTTGGACTCTAATTTGATATTTAATTAAAATTTGATTTTAATTGAATTATCCTACCCTAAAATTTTAAGGAATTGAGTTGGACTCTAATTTAGTATTTAATTAGAATTTGATTTTAATTAAATAGTTTCGCCTTATGATTATGGAATTAGAGTTGGACTCTATTTCGGTATTTAATTAAAATATGATTTTAATTAAAAAAACTCGCTAATTAAATTCATTGATTAATTAATTATTTCGATCCATTTGTCTAAATTGTTTAGGCGATCTTAATTGCTAGATTTTTGAAACATGTCTGTATATAATGTTAGATATTATATAGGTTAACATTTATATGATAAATGTCTATTTAATGGATGATCGTGAACTCCATCACGTGGATGTGTTAAATGGTTATTTTAATTCTTGATGTTTTATGGGCCTACGAATTCTTAAGTGTTTTGGACTTACGAGTCCGTTACTATTGTTATTATTATGGGTCTTGCGAGCTCTTAATTGCTTTGTACCTACGAGTCCGTTATTGTTATTATTATTATGGGCCTGCGAGTCCAATTTCTTTAAGGTCTGTGTGCCAATTAGTATAGAATACAGGTTATAGCTAGACTAATTGAAGATGCAAGAAGATGAGGAAATCATGGAGACGGAGCATTGATACTGATTCGATGCAATATCCCTAGGAATTGACCAACTAGTCTTCATTTTGGCTCGGGAAGGCTAGATAGAAAAATTTCATAATCATTCATACTATTATATGTATGTTTATTTGCATTTTTGATATTAAGTCGATTTTATTATTTGTCTTCCATCATTATAGTGAAAACGAGAGTCCTTAATCGTTCTCAGGTTGTTAAGTATACTCAAGGCTGGTCTATTAGGGATATGTTTGACACTATGAAATATTAGATATTTCTGAATAATGGGTTTGACTTAACTAAAATTTATCTTTTATTGAGTACACCCAAGGAGAGAAAATTTAAAGGCATGTTAAGCTAACATATAAGATGTGTGAAGATATAGAGTTGTCAGTTTAATGATTTGGGAGTTGTTTGGAGATACAATTGATAATAATATCTACCAAAATATTTTTTTAAGATTTGTTGAATACACTCAAAGTCTTGACATATTAGATGGGATCCCAGCCCACTGAGAATCAAATGTGGATTCTAATAATTTGTATATGAGGGTCATAAATTTATTTTAAACAGTGGGAGCACATTTAATTAAAGTCCATATTAAATTTGTGCAATGCATTATAGAATACATATTGATTCCTTACTTTTCGTCATTTACGATTTTTTGATTAATGAATAATCACATGAATTTGAGAGGCATACTGGATGCCAACAAACTGACCGAACCAAATTTTTTCGATTGACACCGTAATTTGAGAATTGTTCTCAAGTATGAGAAAATTGAGTATGTCCTTGAGCAATTCTTTCCATGGGTACATATTGAAAACTCGATTGAGGAAGAGGTGGATACTTACAACAAACACGGTGATGACGATAATACTACAACATGTGTGATGTTTGCAGCTATGTAGGGATGTCAATTTGACTCGCCGGCTCGAGTCGTCCATGGCTCGACCTGGAAAAGCCAGACCCGGCCCCGCTTGAGGCTCGAGCCGAGACCCCATTTTGGGGTGGCTCGGGCTTATAGTCTCATAGGCCGACTCGTATAATTAAAAAAACGCTGAAAGCAGCAGTTTGCTACCTTTATTTTTAAGACAACACTCGGCTACCATTTAAGGGGAAAAAAAGGGGTCGAACCTGAATTTTTTGGACGAGCTTTTCCTCGGCTTGGCTCGACTCAGCTCAGGCCCGAAAAAAACTCAGTTCTTTTTACTCAAGCCAAGCCCGAGCCTTAAGTTTTGATTCGTGAGACTGTTCGCTAAAAAGTGTACCGCAAGCGCACGGATCGTGAACAAGTAATACAGTGGACTTTTTGAGTCCGAATATCGATCCCACGAGGAATGTTACTTTGAAATTACGTACTCTAATCAATTTTTGTTCTAACAACGACTGACGCACACACACAATTAATATTCAAATTAAATTATAAACTACTAACTATAAAACTAAACTAACAAACTAAAAAGACGTAGTTGCATCTTTGATTTGAAAATCGGTTGGAATTTATGATTTCACTTAACCTTTATTTCATTAACATCAATTCAATAATGCACATGCAAATTACCAAAATACATAGTTAGACCCGATTCTCCAATTTTAAATTAATATCCTCTTTCGAGCGATATTAACCCTAATTAATTAAATTATACCACATATTTCTATGTCGATACAAAATTAACCAATCGCATTAACTTGCTGTGAAAATACTCAACGGGTCACATAGGGTAGATGTCTATTTCTAGATCATCTCTAAACGCGTATAGTCGGAACCATACAAACCTATGGTATCAATTATTTCGGTCTAGCAAGTGCAACTATTTTTCAATAATTACCCAAACAACCTAACCACAACATCTAATGATCAAATAAATGAAGTGATTTTAAACTAATAATCAATACACCATTATTTTGATAACAAATGCATTTCTAACAATATATATCAATATTAATGAAAATAAAGTTAAGATACTACATAAACTCCAACACAAACTTGTTTAACTCATTTTATAAATATAATAGCAAAGGAAAATCATGATCCAATACATTACAACAATAGAAAAATAATGGAAGAACACAAATATGTAGATACAACCCTTTTTTAGTAGATTTGCCTTCCTCCAATGATTTCTCTAACTTCCTTTGATGTTAATCTCCTTGCTCCATTGATCAAGCATCACAAATGAGTTAAAACCAAAGACCAACTAACTAAAAAGAAGAAAAAGAAAAGAAAACAAGAAAAGGGAAGGAAATCTAGAGAGAAAACCTAACTAAAACCTAATTATCTCTAACTCCTAATGCCTTGCAAATGAGAGAGATATGGGATATATCAATGCATTGTGAGACACACCAAAATATCCCAAAATATCTTCATTAAACAAGTCCTAAAATAATGCCAAAGTTGACCAAAAACGCGTGGAAAGAAAAATAGACCGCCTTAGTATTTTATCTCTATGCGGCCGCATGGTGTAATTCCATGCGGTCGCATGGAAGAAACAAAATATTCATTTCACGTCCATGCGGTCGCATGGTTATAATCCATGCGGTCGCATGGACTTTTTCATATTTGCAGCTCAGGTCCTTGAACGTTCCGTCCTTGCGCGATTTCATCCCTCAACTTTGATTTAGTACAATTTGGTCATCATACTTTGAACTTTCTTTCATTTAAGCCCCTACCAAATTGCAGTCAAAGCCCTCCATCTTTTGGTCAAGTGCAAGTTAGTCCCCAACTTCACAAAAGTGTGCAATTTAAGTCCTTTTTCACTCGTTTTGCATCCGTTTCATTCCAATTCAGGGTTTTGACCTATAAAATCAGAAAATACACAATTATGAGTGGAAGTATACTCAAATTTATCACAATTAAATCTCAAAAAGTGTCTAATAAGTGTGCAAAAGCACACTTATCAGAGACGACTCGACTCGACTCGTTGACATCTCTACAGCTATGTCACCTGAGTTGCAAAAGCAATATGAAGGTATGAATGCTTACACTAGGATTCTTCGTCTTAAGGAGTTATATGATGACTAATCACGTGTGAAAATATATGAGACTTCCAAGCAGCTGTACCGATGCAAAATGACAGAGGGGTCTTCAGTCAGTGCTCATGTAATAAAGATGATTGTTATTGAGAAGTTGTCTCAATTGAGTTCAGTCGTGAACCATGAACTAAGTATTGACTTAATTTTGTAATCTCTACCAAAGAATTATTCATAGCTAATTATGAATTTTGATATGAATAAACTCTAGTGCACACTCATTGAGTTGCTGAACATGATTAAGACTTTTAAGCCCAATATCAAAGTTAATGGTGGGCCGACCATTGATTCCTCTAAAGGTATCTAATGACTCTTGTTATCATTTTAGAATGATAGGTCATTGGAAGATAGATTGTAAGACTTATATCTACTTCATTAGCTTCTTGGGTATTAGATACTAGATATGGATCTCATATTTGTATAAGTATGCAGAAACTAAATAGGAGTAGACCACTGTAAAAGGAAGAAGTTGACATGCACATAAGATATTGTTAATCTATTTGGTCAGTAAATGCATCTAAGTGAATTATTTTTCGAACTTCGGGTTCGAATTGTCTTTTGCAAGGAACTAGATAATATAATAATACATTTATACATTATTTTCAATTCCTTAATTCCACTTCCTAATAGCATTCCCTAGATATAATGGGCAAGCACTTTGTTTTCAATATTAATGATTTATAAATTAATTTGGAGGCACCTAACATATAATAGTATTAAATCTTTTATTGTATAACTAAGTAAAACTTATTAAAAAGTTGAGATTTAGGCTCAATAATATTAACAAAACACATTATCTTAATTGTATATTCTAAATATTATGCTCATAATTTAACTTTTGAGCAGTAATTTTGTAAACTTCAAGTTGCGAACATTATGCAATCATCTAATAAATGTATCAAATCTATTAGATACAAATAATATATATAAACGGTCAATGTGAGGGATAACGGGGTCGCATAAATCACCCCAAGTAATTTTTGAAAATATACGGATTTAGTCTCAACTTTAGCTAATGATGATTGATGATTAACTTAATAAAAAGAACCAGTTTCAAATAGAAAATTAAAATTAAAATTTAATCAAATCATCGTTTTGCGTAATCGTTGATCCAGTCTTGGTTTAACTGGTCATGCCAAAGTATATTTTTTTTTGGGTCAACGAAGTTCAAGTTCAAGTTTGTGTTTGATTTGTCTTAATGTGATATCTATTACAGTGAATATCTTTAAAACTAAGCAATGTGTATCATTAATATATAATTTTGTAATATTTGATAAAACGATATAAGCTCTTCTGGAACTTTCAATAATATTCGATATACCTGATATTGTATTAATATTATATTTTGTCAATGTTAAGTTCAACATATACTTTTGTCTTGAAGAATAATAGTATAAGTAGTTGCACTATCGATTAAACAAGTATATTGACGATTCATTATGAATTTATGACAAAATAAATATTATGGAAATTTGGATTTATAATTAAAAGGAGTTAAGCAATGCTTTAATCGATTAGAAATAGTTTAACAATGCAATGTCTCAAATTTTAAGGGAAAAAAACATACTTCATACTAACTTTTAAATCAAAATAAAGTACTAAGATACTGAAAAATAAACTAATCAATATTATCAAGCATACTACCTCCAATCAAGTGATCGATATTGCCATTTCGGTTGGTACAAAAATCAGAAACGTCCAAGTAGGTCACATAATTAATAGGACCGTCATAATCAGCAATATTTGTTTTAAGATTTATTTTCCTTTGATTGAAATTTAGTAGAGATCCACAAGATATTTTATAGTACGACATGTACGTGTCCAATGTCCTTTCATTCCACATCTAAAGCAACTTTCTTCGTACTCATTTTTTAGTATGTTACTTTCATTTGTTTTGTACATTTTGAAATTGTTGCCTTATTGTTAATAGCTTTATTGATTATTTCGTCATTATCTTGATATTGCATTTGCTTCAGACAATGCAATATCATTTACTTTAGGCAATGGTATAGAATTAGTTGAACATAACCCATAATTTTTCATCAACAGTTTATTATTTGCTCAACTGTAGTCCGCAAAATATGAATTCTGAATACTTTTTGAAACCACCATTGTGATATTGCTACTGTATGAGCACATTTGAGGCATGAAAAATTAAAAAAAAGGTTTTTTCCAACATAACTTCATCAGTGATTTTTTCTCCACATAACCATTAACTGTTTTAAAGTTTTGCAAGCGAAAATGCAACCATTCATAGCAGGCTTTTGGAGGACTACAGTCCTCTGGTGATCAAATCTTTCAATCAAATTGCTCCAAAGGATCTATGTGTAGCGACCCGAAATTTTTAAAAGTACAAATTTCACAATTTAAATTGTGTCGCTACGACAATCCCGTCAAAGTTTAAAATTTATTTTACGTTCGTCGAATTGTCTAGCAAAAACAATTAATTTAGGATTTCAAAACGATTTTTAATCTTAAAATTCAATATTTACTTATCGAGTCCAATTTCGAACAATTTTAAAAGTATCAAATTCTTATCGATTTAAATCCAATTTTAAGGTTCGATATTCTATTTAAAATCCAATTTCATTAATTCCAAATTTTATCTTTTATTTCAATTTTATTAAATCCTGTTAGCCAAAGAATTATTTTTCAACACAAACTCTAAATCCAATTACTACCTCGTTTTTCGTGCCCTACTGTTCATTATCATCTACCCCACGCCTCACAACAGCTCCAAACACACGGCCTCCTCCCAACACCACAGAAATTGGTAAGAATACACGTTCCATCTTTCTTCAATTTTGATCAATTAGCAACTGAAAATTTACAGATTCTTCACCATGTCACCCATGTCGAAAACCCTCCATCAATTCTACCTCAGCCCAAAGTAGTTTCACACACACGCACACACACAGTGCAACTGCAACCACCCCTTTGTCGAGCCACCTTCGCCACACCAACCTTCCCAAACCCGAATGTAAATTTCCATCACCACCCCACATGGACCACCAACAAACCACCACAAACCTGCCGCCTGCAACCCAAAACGGCAGCCCCATTCGACCCAACTCCACCCTCCACTTCACCAAAATCAACCCCAAACAACCACAAAACCAAGAAACCACAAAGCCCATTCACTTACCTCGACTCCACCCACTTTTTGGCCGAATTTTTTGCCGAAAAACCCAAGAAATTCCGATTCCTAGCCTCGGTTCTTGACCCCGTTCGACGCCCAATCAACCCCCAATCGACCTCTCACTCGTCGGCGCCCTCGCGACGACAACGCCTCTGATTTTGGCCGGAGTTCTCCCCACTTCGCCTCACTCTCCCCGTTGCCGGTCTCTCCTCTTCCCTCTGTCTTGGTAGCGTGCGTGAGTGAGAGAGGATAGATAGGGTGTATTTTGTATATATTTTGATTTTTTGAAAATTACTCCATTAGCCCAAGTTTTTAAAGGTCACCCATTTCAGCCCCCAAAGTTTTAAAAGGTTGTTATGCCAATTCCTAAGTTTTAATAACTTTTAAAATTAGTCCACAAACTCCAAAAATTTATTTTTAGCCCTTTAAACTTTTAATTTCAGTTTTAAATCTTTTCAATTTAGTCCCTAAAAGTTTTAAAGTTTTAATTAAATTTAGTATCTTAAATTAAATTAATTTTGTTCTTGCTAGACGAGATCGAGGGCAAAGTGTGAAGTACGGTAACATTTCAATTGTTCAATTTCCAAGAAAGCTTTCAAGACTTCGAGGTGGGGTTTACATTTAAGCAATTGTGGTTATTTGTCCATGTTAATTCTCGATGTGTGATTTTGATTGTGATGTAATGTTTATAGATATGAAAATGTTGCTAGGGACCGTAAATAGGTCCGGGATCGAAATCGGGTCCTTGGGAATGCCCACAGTGCTAAAAAATTTGCTAAGCTTATATCACGTTGTCAGGGACCGTAAATAGGTCCGGGATCGAAATCGGGTCCTTGGGAATGCCCACAGTACATATTCTATAGTATGTTGTATGGATATTACGTTCACCACTTGATTGCATATTTTGACTTAATTTGGACTGATTGCTGTATCTCCACTAAGTATATTTCCTTATGCTCACCCCACTATTTTTCCACCCTTTCAGGTTAAGGAGCTTGGCAGGGCAAGGCAACGAGCGGGGCAATTTTAATTTAATAATAGACCTTTTGAACTTCAAATTTTGAAACAAGATATTTTAAATAGTTGATTTCCATTTTGATATTTAAATATTGAATTTTGGTTTCTTTGCAAATGTCGATTTTTGCTTATCATATTTGGTATTGACTCTTGAATGTGAGAAAAATTATTTTAGAAGTGATGTTTCCGCGTTTTGTGTTAAATTGCTTTGGATTTTTAAAGTATATGTTTGCCTTCGTATTGTGGCGACTTTTAAAAATATTTATTTACAGGTTACTTTGACTTAAGTAGCGCCTCGAGTTATTAGTGAAATTTGGGGCGTTACAGTGTGGTATCAGAACACGGTTCTTCCTTTCTGTAAACTTGTGAAAAAAAAAAAATTTACAAAAAAAAGAAAAAATTTGTTTAGTATAAAATTTAAATGCTACCCGCTCTTGCCGCGCCACGCCTACTCCGAAAAGATAAAAATGTTTAGGAATTTTTATTTGATGAAGTCTGAAAATTTTCAATTGCTGGATACCATGAATTTATTATATAACTGCATCTGAAATTGATTGTTACAACAAAAAGTTACTGAGAATGAAATTTTGTTATAGTTGATGCAGTTTGAAATGTTTGAAAGTTTGTATCCAGTACATGTTATAAAAATTTTTCACGAGCTATTATGTTTGGGAATTGAACTTGTGATGTGAAGTATTTAAAAAATATTTGGAAATTATAAATTTAGTCCTCGGAATTAGGCTAAAACATGAAGTAACCCATTTCAATATAATTTACCTTCATAAGTGATATGTCAAAAGGAACGTATGAGAAAGAGATGTGGAAAGAACTATTTGTGGAAAATTCAGTAGGAGAACATATTTCGGATTATAGATATTGGTTGCAATTTTATTATTTGTTTTCCTTTTGGAAAATTTGAGATAATAATAAAATTTGCTTTTAGCTCTACTGTGATTTTCCTTTTAGATTTTAGGGAAATGTCTCGTAGAACAAATTGAGTTCCCGTGAATCGGACTGCTGCAAGACAAGCTACCCCAAGCCAGGCTGCTACTGGCGATGCGGGGAATAATGCATTAAGGGATCTCGTGAATGCACTCCAGGGGCTCATTCAGCAACAAGCCCCAACAGCTCGACGAAATGCCCCTAATCCACCAGCTAATACAGATAACACTAGCATGGTTGTTGAACAATTTCGCCTATATAAACCACCAACATTCAATGGTCGAATAGGACCCCTAGCTGCAGAAGAATGGCTAAGGGCATTAGAGAGGATCTTTAAACATATAGCCTGCTCAGACACTCAGAAAGTGTCATGTGCTGTTTTTCAGCTTGAAGAGGATACAGATCATTGGTGGGAATCATATCAGCGCACCAAGACTGAGGCACAACAACTTGAATTGACATGGGATGGATTCAAGGAATTGATAATACAGAAGTATTTTTCCCAGTCTTTCCGGGATCAGAAAGAAACAGAGTTCCTTGAACTTAGACAGGGAAGTATGTCAGTGGTGGAGTATGAAACGAAATTCAACCAGCTGTCCAGGTATGCAATCCATCTGGTTGACACGGATATCAAAAAGGCTAGAAGATTTGAAAGGGGCTTACGCCCAGAAATTGGAGAAATCATGGCAGGTTTGGGACTCACTACCTATGCCGAAGCAATTGAGCGAGCACAAGCTATATCTTCTCGCTTAAACCTGGAAAAGACTACTCAGAAACCCGCAGAGGTACCAGTGAAAAGGAAATGGGACAGTCAGAATATAGGCAAAGGCAGATATCAGAACAAGAAGGGAAAACCATGGGAAAAAATGGAGAAAAAAGTTAGCACTGAGAAACCTGTATGCCCGAAGTGTGATAAACGTCACCATGGAGAGTGCTTACTCGGGAAGGGGATGTGTTTCAGATGTAAGAAACCCGGTCACTTTGCTGGTGAATGTCCTGAATTCAAGGGTAAGGAAGATGCTAGGAAGGGAAATGCTCGAGTTTTCGCTTTGACTCAGAAGGAGGCAGAGAAAGATCTAGACGTGATGACAGGTATTCTATCAGTATTCAATATACCTGCTATCGTTTTGATTGATTCTGGTGCTACGAATTCTTTCATCTCTGCTAGTTTTCATGCTAAGATTGGGAAAATATGTGAAAGTGTGAATGATGCCTTAGAAGTTAGTATCCCTTCAGGTGAAACTATTATTACTAATATGATGTCGAAAGCTGTTAAATTTGAAATAGATGGGAAAAACTTAGAGGCTTACTTGTACTTAATAGACATGAGGGACTTTGATATTATTTTAGGCATGGACTGGCTTAGTTGCAAACACGCTACGATTAAGTGTCATGAGAGGGAAGTGCTCTTTCAGAAACCAGGAGAATGTGAATTTACCTTCTTTGGGACAAAAGTTAAAACCATGCCCCGTGTCATATCAGTGTTGAAAGCACAGAAGATGTTGAGAAAGAGTACAAATCAAGGATACCTAGTGAGCATCACTAGTGTTCAGGCAACTGAGGTAACTGTTACAGATGTACCAGTTGTGCGTGATTTTGTGGATGTATTTTCAGATGATCTAGCTGGTATCCCACCAGATAGACAAGTGGAATTCATGATTGACTTGGTACCTGGAGCTGCACCTATATCTAAAGCACCCTACAGGATGGCACCGAAAGAACTTCAGGAGTTGAAGGTACAACTACAGGAACTGTTGGATAAAGGATTCATTCGACCGAGTGTATCGCCTTGGGGAGCACCGGTTCTGTTTGTGAAAAAGAAAGATGGATCAATGAGGATGTGCATTGACTACAGGGAGTTGAATCGCCTCACAGTCAAGAATAAGTATCATTTACCACGAATAGAAGATTTGTTCGATCAGTTAAAGGGTGCCGTTGTATTCTCCAAAATTGATTTGAGATCAGGTTATCATCAGTTGAAGGTTAAGGACAGTGATATACCAAAAACTGCATTTAGGACTCGATACGAACATTATGAATTCACTGTGATGCCGTTCGGGTTAACTAATGCACCAGCTGTCTTCATGGACTTAATGAACCGAGTATTTCATCAATACTTGGATCGGTTTGTAATTGTCTTTATTGATGACATTCTGATTTATTCAAGGGACAAGGAACAACATGAGGAGCATCTCAACATTGTATTACAGACACTTCGACAAGAAAGGTTGTATGCAAAATTCAAGAAGTGCGAATTTTGGCTTGACCAAATTGGTTTTCTTGGACATGTGGTTACCGCAGATGGTATTGAAGTTGATCCAGCCAAGGTCGAAGCTGTCACTAATTGGAAGGCACCAACCAATATAAATGAAGTTCGTAGTTTCTTGGGATTGGCTGGCTACTATCGCAGGTTTATCGAAGGATTTTCAAAAATTGCTGGACCAATGACCCAGTTGACCAAGAAGGGAGTGAAGTTTCAGTGGACAGAAAAGTGTGAGAAGAGTTTTCAAGAATTGAAACAGAAATTGGTATCTGCACCAGTTTTGGCTATTCCAGAAGGGTCAGAAGGTTTTGTAATCTACAGTGATGCATCGAAACAAGGTTTGGGATGCGTTCTGATGCAGCATGGAAAAGTGATTGCATATGCATCTAGACAGTTGAAGCCACATGAGCAGAACTACCCTACACATGACTTGGAATTGGCTGCTGTAGTTCATGCTTTAAAAATATGGCGACACTATCTATATGGTAGTAAGTGCGAGATATACACAGACCATAAGAGTTTAAAGTACTTCTTCACTCAGAAAGAATTGAATATGAGACAGAGAAGGTGGTTGGAGTTAGTTAAAGATTATGACTGTACTATCCATTACCATCCCGGCAAGGCCAATGTTGTTGCTGATGCACTTAGCCGGAAAGGTAAAGGGCAGTTAGCTGCCTTAACCAGTCAAGAACAATTGATCAAGGATTTTGCCAACATGAGACTCGAAGTTGTAGCTCCTCCACATCACACAACTGCAATTATAGCTACTATGATTGTTCGACCGACTCTCAGAGACAGAATTAAAGAAGCTCAGGGTAAGGATAAATTTTTGTGCAAGATTAAGGACCGAGTACTCGCTGGTAGTATTAAAGGTTTTGAAGTATCAACTGATGACACTCTTCTATTTAAGGGAAGACTGTGTGTACCGAAAGATGAAACTTTGAGGAAGGAGATTTTAGAGGAAGCACATTTTTCACCTTATACTGCACACCCAGGAGGTACGAAGATGTATCAGGATTTGCGAATAATTTATTGGTGGAGAAACATGAAAAGGTCAATTGGCTTATTTGTTGAGAAGTGCATGACTTGCCAACAAGTTAAAGCCGAACATCAACGTCGGTCTGGAATGTTGAACCCACTTGAAATCCCAGAATGGAAGTGGGAACATATAACAATGGATTTTGTTGTGGGACTTCCTAAATCAGTTAAAGGCCATCAAGCTATATGGGTCATAGTTGATCGTTTGACAAAGTCTGCTCATTTTCTACCAGTGAAAATGACTTTCAGTTTAGACCAGTATGCCCAGTTGTACATCAGAGAAATTGTAAGATTGCATGGTGTACCAGTTTCTATAGTGTCAGACAGGGATTCCAGATTTACATCCAAATTCTGGGAAAGCCTGCAAACAGCTATGGGAACTAGATTGAAATTTAGTACAGCATATCATCCACAGACAGATGGACAATCAGAGAGAACTATACAGACTTTAGAGGATATGTTGAGAGCTTGAGCTCTAGACCTTGGTGGTAACTGGGAAACGCATTTACCTTTGGTTGAGTTTGCATATAATAATAGTTTCCAGTCTACCATCGGCATGGCACCGTATGAAGCTCTTTATGGCAGAAAGTGTAGGTCACCAATCCATTGGGATGAAGTCGGTGAAAGGAAAGTTTTGGGTCCAGAAATAGTGGAACAGACTGTAAAGGCTGTGGAAAAGATCAGAGAAATGATTAAAACAGCACAAGACAGACAGAAGTCTTATGCTGACAAGCGACGAAAGGAACTACAATTTGAAGTTGGTGAAAAAGTATTCCTTAAAGTAGCTCCCATGAGAGGAGTGGTAAGGTTTGGAAAGAAAGGAAAACTTAGACCAAGGTTTATTGGACCTTTTGAAATTTTGGAAAGAGTTGGAAACGTTGCCTATAGGTTGGCTTTACCGCCAGAGTTAACATCAGTACATAATGTTTTTCACATCTCAATGTTAAGGAAATATGTCCATGATCCGGACCACATTGTTAATTATGCATCCTTAGATGTTAACAAAGATATGACATATGAGGAAACTCCTGCAGTTATACTTGAGAGGAAAGTTCATACCTTAAGGAACAAGGATATTCCTTTAGTTAAAGTCCAATGGAATAGACATGGTAGAGAAGAGGCAACTTGGGAAAGAGAAGATGAGATTTTAGCCAAATATCCAGACATTCTCAATTCAAGTAAGTTTAATTTCGAGAACGAAATTTATTTAAGTGGGGAAGGTTGTAGCGACCCGAAATTTTTAAAAGTACAAATTTCACAATTTAAATTGTGTCGCTACGACAATCCCGTCAAAGTTTAAAATTTATTTACGTTCGTCGAATTGTCTAGCAAAAACAATTAATTTAGGATTTCAAAACGATTTTTAATCTTAAAATTCAATATTTACTTATCGAGTCCAATTTCGAACAATTTTAAAAGTATCAAATTCTTATCGATTTAAATCCAATTTTAAGGTTCGATATTCTATTTAAAATCCAATTTCATTAATTCCAAATTTTATCTTTTATTTCAATTTTATTAAATCCCGTTAGCCAAAGAATTATTTTTCAACACAAATTCTAAATCCAATTACTACCTCGTTTTTCGTGCCCTACTGTTCATTATCATCTACCCCACGCCTCACAACAGCTCCAAACACACGGCCTCCTCCCAACACCACAGAAATTGGTAAGAATCCACGTTCCATCTTTCTTCAATTTTGATCAATTAGCAACTGAAAATTTACAGATTCTTCACCATGTCACCCATGTCGAAAACCCTCCATCAATTCTACCTCAGCCCAAAGTAGTTTCACACACACGCACACACACAGTGCAACTGCAACCACCCCTTTGTCGAGCCACCTTCGCCATACCAACCTTCCCAAACCCGACTGTAAATTTCCATCACCACCCCACATGGACCACCAACAAACCACCACAAACCCGCCGCCTGCAGCCCAAAACGGCAGCCCCATTCGACCCAACTCCACTTCACCAAAATCAACCCCAAACAACCACAAAACCAAGAAACCACAAAGCCCATTCACTTACCTCGACTCCACCCACTTTTTGGCCGGATTTTCCGCCGGAAAACCTAAGAAATTCCGATTCCTAGCCTCGGTTCTTGACCCCGTTCGACGCCCAATCAACCCCCAATCGACCCCTCACTCGTCGGCGCCCTCGCGACGGCAACGCCTCTGATTTTGGCCGGAGTTCGCCCCACTTCGCCTCACTCTCCCCGTCGCCGGTCTCTCCTCTTCCCTCTGTCTTGGTAGCGTGCGTGAGTGAGAGAGGATAGATAAGGTGTATTTTGTATATATTTTGATTTTTTTGAAAATTACTCCATTAGCCCAAGTTTTTAAAGGTCACCCATTTCAGCCCCCAAAGTTTTAAAAGGTTGTTATGCCAATTCCTAAGTTTTAATAACTTTTAAAATTAGTCCACAAACTCCAAAAATTTATTTTTAGCCCTTTAAACTTTTAATTTCAGTTTTAAATCTTTTCAATTTAGTCCCTAAAAGTTTTAAAGTTTTAATTAAACTTAGTATCTTAAATTAAATTAATTTTGTTCTTGCTAGACGAGATCGAGGGCAAAGTGTGAAGTACGGTAACATTTCAATTGTTCAATTTCCAAGAAAACTTTCAAGACTTCGAGGTGGGGTTTACATTTAAGCAATTGTGGTTATTTGTCCATGTTAATTCTCGATGTGTGATTTTGATTTTGATTGTGATGTAATGTTTATACATATGAAAATGTTGTCAGGGACCGTAAATAGGTCCGGGATCGAAATCGGGTCCTTGGGAATGCCCACAGTGCTAAAAAATTTGCTAAGCTTATATCATGTTGTCAGGGACCGTAAATAGGTCCGGGATCGAAATTGGGTCCTTGGGAATGCCCACAGTACATATTCTATAGTATGTTGTATGGATATTATGTTCACCACTTGATTGCATATTTTGACTTAATTTAGACTGATTGCTGTATCTCCACTGAGTATAATTCCTTATGCTCACCTCACTATTTTTCCACCCTTTCAGGTTAAGGAACTTGGCAGGGCAAGGCAACGAGCGGGGCAATTTTAATTTAAAAATAGACCTTTTGAACTTCAAATTTTGAAACAAGATATTTTAAATAGTTGATTTCCATTTTGATATTTAAATATTGAATTTTGGTTTCTTTGCAAATGTCGGTTTTTGCTTATCATATTTGGTATTGACTCTTGAATGTGAGAAAAATTATTTTTAGAAGTGATGTTTCCGCGTTTTGTGTTAAATTGCTTTGAATTTTTAAAGTATATGTTTGCCTTCGTATTGTGGCGACTTTTAAAAATATTTATTTACAGGTTACTTTGACTTAAGTAACGCTTCGAGTTATTAGTGAAATTTGGGGCGTTACACTATGGATCTTTCACGATGGGGTTTTCAATTCAACATGGATATGGTGACGAAAGAAAATAAGTGCTTCTACATGATTTTGCGGGGATTATTTATTTTCTTCTTTTATAATCTCTCTCAGATTATTTGAGACAAAGTGAACTTTAGCATCGATGATCCGTGACTGATAATTTTTGTTAGGTATGTCAAGTGCAAGAAACATAAGTTTTGTGATGTTTTTCATTGAGTAACAACACGATAAAGCAATAGAAAATACAATTAATTTCGAAGATTATGATTAAACATTGTATAATCATATAATAATTAATCAAGTTATGAATGTCAACATGATATATTCTTCGAAACATGTGATATTTTAAGAGCGCATTGTATTTTACTATTGCTTCTTCAATAACAATATGTCAATATTCTTTGAAAATATTGAAAATTATAATTCATCTCTTAAAGGGCAAATAATAATCTCATCGAATATTAATTATAATATTTTGCTACTTCCAGAACAATAACATGATAAATTATCAATATATAATTTATAAAAAAATGTCTAAAAAATATTTAATCAAATTAAAAATATTAATTAACATATATAAATTAATTATCAAACATGCATTAAAAAAAAATCAATTATGCAGACACAATTATATAACGATGTAAAAAAATTCAATTTATGCAGTTTGTTGGCTTCAAACGAATGGATTACAAAAATTAATATACTTGGGGACACACATTAATTAAGAAGGCTGAAATAAACAAATATTAATGCAGTTGTACTTCTATGGTTACAATAATATTAAAAAAATACGAATGGATTACAGAATTAACACAATTGATTGCCACAGAATCAAGAGGCGGAATTTAACGCAAATGTACATATTGAAGCAGCCTCCGGTATTTTATTGATACCCTTGAAAAATATACTAGATTTGTACATGACGAATCATGAATTAATGCATATGTATAAAAAGAAGTTCACATGTCATCAAATTAATTTAAGTACACATAATAGATAATTTTACTTATGCAAATTATCATCTTCTAACTAATTCAATATTTTTCATGTTGGTAACGTGTTATAAATTGGAGAGAAAAAGAAAACAAAAGAAAGAATTAAATATAATTGTGTGTTTTCTTAAGAACTAAAGCTCTATATTTATGGGGAAAAATTAGAGATATAGTGATAATAAAAACTAGGACTATAGTGGTATAATTGTCATTCACATACAACAAAGAAAAGAATCTACAACATATAAAAAGTGACAACAAAGAGAAGAATCTACAACATGTAAACAGTGTATATAGGTGGGAAACATTCAGCAGTTAATTCTTGTTTCCAGGTTGTCACCTTGCCTACTAGAATTGATTCTCATCAGACGTCAGCTGTTGTGACCCTTCATGAGCAGCTGTTCGTTCGAGTGCCCTTTGAACAGTCAGATATGTAAAAGGTAGTTTAGTTTAGTTGTGATGCACTTTCTCGAATGGCATCTTTTAGGATCCATGAAATACTTTCTAATTTAGCAAATGCTAGCTATACTTCCAGTTTGTATTTGCAGTGAGTATCAAAATAGAAATGATGTTATTTGCCTTGGCATTATACCTCGTAGATGACATAATTGAGGATATAAAGTCTTTACCAATATTTTGAAAACCGACCAACAAAAGGTCGAATTGGGATCAGACCAATTATAATAAGTTAGAAATAAATATACCAAAAAAATTGAGAAAAATACGTTAATTATTTAAAATTAATTAATACATGTAGCTAAAACTTTTAAATTTGACTACATTTAATCTTCATTGTATCCACATCTAATCTCAACAAAAATGAGCGAAGTAATATGGGTTACTTGGAATAAGAAATCATCTATATGTGAGAGAGAAGTGAGGTCACTTCTAAGGGAGTTGTGTATGGCTAAATTCTTAGAAACTCAAGCGTAACCAGGCGTACGCTCATGGCCATAAATGAACAAAAAATGAAAATTAAATTGTGTTACGAAGAAGCCTGTGTGGAGTATATCTTCGTTTATACAAAAGGCATGATAGTTCAACGACATTGTGTCTACTAGTAAGTTGGTAAAGTAAATATACTTTCAAGACGGAAGGTTCAAAGGGTAATAACTACCTCTTCTATACAGGTGTAAACCATTGAACTATATCACCAAGTATTATGTCTCTCTTAACTTTCATTCATGTGGGGGATTGTTGGAAAATATAGCTTTGTTGAGTTACTCTTGGCCTAATTTTGATTTGGAGCCATTCGTTCATTTTGAAAGATCAAAATTTATTTGTGTTTTCCTCCGTGAGAATATCAAAATCATGTATTTACTTGCCGAAAATAATAATCGGGTGAATGAAAATTTGGATTTCAAACTGGACCATTTAAAAGGAGTTTATATATTGGAGGGAAAACTTTACAAGTTTGTCCCACTTAGGAAATCTACAAAGGCAAAAATCACTTTATATGTGGCTACACTTTGAAAGTGTGTAATCACATATAACATTATAGACTCTCTCCACGTGCATGTGCAAGGGATGCAAATCATGGACCGAAATTGAACTTTGAACCTTGAATTTGGGTGCAGACACTACCAGCGCACAACAATAACAGATCGAATGGACCAAAAATTGGCCAATTAGGCGGATCCATGTTTTTCCTTATTTCCTATATTTTTTTTTTCATACAACTTTTCAATTTCTGAAACTCCTTTGTTAATGGTAAATTATTTGGGTGTTAATTATGTAACACCTGTAACAGCCAGTGGCGGATCTAGCACCCGACGAGCCCCAACGGCCGCTCGTGCTGGATTCGCCGAGGAGAATTTTTTTTTCTGATAATAGATAAAATAATTATATTATATAGCTGATAATTTATTTTATTCACATACTCATATGACAGCTTAGTTGGTTGGTACTTCCACCATTTATATTAAAGGTTCCGAGATCGAAATCACATCACCACATGTAGTTTCTTTTTCTTTTCTTTTTAAAATGTCATTGTCATGCATCAATTTCAACATTTGACTTTGACAATCTATGAGTACAGCTTATTCTTATTATTAATTATTTATTACTGTCTCACTTGTTTCCTGGGATTAAGGTAAAATTTGATGACATATTGAACTTTTCCAAAATTTAATTAATCTTATATTTCGTTTAATCTTTAATTTATGATAACTTTGTTTAATTTAATGATTATTAATCCAAAAAACATTTAATGAATTTTTTTTTCCTTTTTCCCTTTTTATTTTAGTATTATTATATTTATTGATGACAAAAATCGACGTGAAAATTTCAGATCAACTTAAGATGAATTTAGTAAGATCATTGCTGAAATATTGTGAAAAAAATAATAAAATAAAAAATAGAAGGTTCCACTTTTTACGAGTTGACATTCGTGTCATATGGAGTCTTTCAACAAAACTTATTTAATTAATAGAAGGTTTCACATTTCATTTACAAAAAATCGATTGGGAAAAAGTGGGATCACACGAGCACATAAAATAAATAATTTCAGTTTTGTTAATATAATAATGTTTGTTTAATTAACTTTAATTGTAAACTGAATATTGACATTTTGTTAATATATTGCATGTTTGATTGAAAAATAAATTAAGATATTTTGAAAATCATAGAACGACTTTTTTTTTTTTTTTCCGAAATGAAATTTGGTACCTAATTCTAGTTTTAGTTGTGTATCTAATTCTTCTAATTCTAGCCCGTACGATTTTTTGAATATTATTTAATTAATATTAATAAACAACACCGTTATCATGGACGTTGACGGTTGACTATTGATCGTAAGCATTCAACGTTTGCGATCCGCCCTAGCTGAAGTTGAACCCTAGATTCGCCCCTGATAACAACTACCATTCATATCACTTATTAAAGGGCTAATATTATATAATATAGCTCATGTTCTCCTTCACGAGACACACGATATTCCCTCAAAGTTTACTTTTTCCAGTCAATAATTTTGTCCAAAATTTTGCATTTGTTTAGTTTCTGCCCATGATTTATCCAGTCCTTATAGTTTCAGTCCAAAGTCTTTATGGTGAGATTAGATTTCATTCATAGCATTCCATATCATAATGCATAACTTCTTTGATTTTTGATATTTGGTGATATATTGGTGTTTTGATTAACATTAATATTACTTCTCAAAGCTAGCATGTGTTTATGATAATGAGTTTTAATTGTTATGTATCACGTGCTTTTACACTAGGTGTTTGAATTTTTTATTTCAAGAAACATGTTTAACAATGAATGCAAGAGACGGATAGTCAATTTGAGTTTGGGTAGATCAATTTTATTTTTACTTCATTGACTTGTATTGTATAGTTTTGTCACAGAATGTCAAAGTGAGAGTTTGTTAGATTTTTATTGTATTGACAATTCTTTAAACAAATGACTAATATGAAAAGTATAAAATTCAAGGAGTCAGTTGTAATATTGTATATATAAAATAGATAACTAGGGTTTAAGTTTAGAATAAAGAAGAAAAGAGTCACCGAATTTTCATTAGCGTATCACCCATCTGATGCTCGAGCGGAAAAAATAAAAACTATGTCGCCCGCCTATTGTCGAGCTCTCACTTGAGCGACACACCTATCGCTAGCCTGTGCTTGAGCAACGATGTTACGCGCAAAACCCTAATTCGCGTTTTTCAAGAGTTTTAACCGCCATACTACCTAAATTTATTCTACTATATATACCCAACCCCTAACACGAATTTATGTGTAGTTCATTTTAATTCTCCTCCATAACTTCATTCATATATTCAAGAACACATTCAAGCCTTTGATTTATCCATTGTTCTTGAATTCATACAACCACATATTTGGGATCAACATCATAAAATCCAAAACACCCAATTCCTATACACAATCAAGATGATTCTTTCTCAAGAATATCCAGAGGTTGCTGAAAATTGAGAGATGTTGAATCAGAAGCAGAGGAAGAGTACAAGAACAAGACGTTCTTAGTGATCCACAAGATATTGACAATTCCAAGAGATTGGGAGCATGTCCGAGTAAAGTACGTTCCAGCGGGTCTTGGAGATTGCAGGGAGTAGATCAATGAGTTTAGTGGGATTTCTAGGCTGGATCGTACTGTAAGTTCATCATTGTCTATAGTGGAGGCTACTAGTTTGGTCCCGAAATTTTTACCCCGTTGGGTTTTCTCTGTCAACATGTTTTGTATTTTTTACTGCTTTATTAATTATTGCAACAATTCAACATATGGTAAATTGACTTGATTGACTAAACATCTAGAACAATTAATAAATGACTTATTGCTGTTAATTGATTATTTTAATTCCGCGAATTTCACCTATTCACCACCTTTAGGTAATTTTAGGGTTGAACTAGTAACTTTCAAGTGATATCATAGTTTTTTAACAACCTTTGTTGACATCATCACATCCATCAATTTTTAAAATTGTCAAAAGTTATTTTTAAAATTATTTGTCCGAATTTTTCCACCTCTAACATTGTACAAATAGCTTAATTCATTAGTAAAATGCGACTAGCAAGTAATATTCAATTTGCTTTTTGTAAAGGTTACATGCCAATTTGTTTGGTGGCTTTTAATTTAATTTATTTTACTTTAATTTGTTTCTATATTCATTTTCAACCACATATTCATACAATAAAATATTTTACACGTAAACTCAAATAGTTTTCATACTTTTTAATTGCACATTCTCAAAAAAAAAAATAACAGTCCATCCATTCCATTGATGTATGCTGACTTTCTTTATTTTATTGTCCCAATTATACAGTCCCCTTTTTTTATTGAGAATGTTTACTTTTGTTTGTTTACTAATATACTCTTATTTAATTTGTCTAGTTATAATTAATTTTCTCAACTTAATCTTGAAATTATACAAATATAAACAATGGTAAACTATGAAATTTTTTGGCAAAACTTTCATTTTCAATAACATTAAAGCGTGTTTGGTGGAGATTTAAATTAGATTTTAATTGGAAAACTAGCCGTTAGTAGGTCTCATATATGAGATGAAAGTCAAACATAACAGCTATATTTTCAATTAAAATTGGATTTAAATCTCTATCGAACAGGAAGATTATTATTTTTTAATCCGTATAAAAACAAAAATTGCCTATTAAATGGAATGGAGGGAATATTTAAAACATAGTTTTTTTTTTTTTTTTTTTAATATTAAAGGCCACCAAATAGGGGTTTAGACAATAGACGGACTGGGCACATATGCTGCGAATTTTTCAAAAGTCTAGATTTTTTTTTTTTTTAAAAGATAAAAATCAAAATTTATTAAAATTTTGATAAAAATTGATAAAATGTATAAATAAAAGTTGTAACTTACATAATGTGTATTATTTAGCCCCTGTTTGGGAGGAATAAAAAATCTTGATTTCATTATAAGTGAAAGTTAATAATTAATGTATAAAATATATTTTATGGATGCACAATTTTTCAATTGAGTATTTTGTTAATTTTTATCAAAATTTATCCAAAATTTGATTTTAATCTAGTTAAAATTAATTATTGAATTGACTCTTTCTAAAACCAAACAGCAGAAAGAAAGAAATCCAAATTTTGCCACCAACATTTTGTTGCACGAAGGACTAGGGTTTTGCTGGTAGAGACCGGGGTTAATCGAACTGGAGAAGGCAAAATTTGGAGATGGATGATTCCAAAGACGCCGTTCAACACGAGCACGCCGGCGCCGCGATGGAGGTAGAAAAGCGTACAGAAGTTGAAATCCAGAAATTCTCTGATTCCAAAGACATGGAAGCTGAAAACGAACATGAGCGTGCAGATGGAGAACATTACGCTGAACTTGCAGCTAGAGACAAGCCCGAGACTGGCCAAGTCAAAGGTGAGGTTTATCTGGCTGCGGAAAAAGGTCTCGTTGAATCTCCCAATGCCAATGAATTGCATGAAGAACCGAATATTTTGGCCTCTGCACAGAGTTTTTTCCAGGACAAGGAATTGACTGAAGTCTTGACAGAGACAGAAGTGCAGCGAGTCAGTAAGACGGTGGAGGAGGTTCACAAACCGCAACTGAATGGATTAAGTGAGGGTGATACGAAAACCCCTTCTAAATCATTTCTATTGGATACAAATGATGTTGCGGGGGATGAATCGGGAACAGAGGAAGAGCAAACTGCATTTATGAAAGAGCTCGAAACTTTCCACAGAGAAAGATGCTTGGAGTTCAAGCCTCCAAGGTTTTATCAAGAGCCGTTAAACTGCCTTAAGTCAGTCCACACTCCATATGGTTTGTTTATTGCATCTCTCTTAGAGAAAACTGGCATTGCACTAACTTTCTTCACCATTCTGTGGGTCAGGTTGTGGAGAGCAGTGATAAGACTTGGTGGCTATGAACAGGTTTGTCATGGATTTCATTTACCCAACCTGTTCTTATCTTTTGTCCTATATTGATGTGCTATCATCTATAGTTAGAAGAGAAGAATGTCCTCTACATATTACTTGAATCACCAATCATTTGGGAGACTCAAAACTGTAAGAACTTGTCATATTCGGATTCTGACCAAATGCCAGAGGTTAAGCTAAGCTCCCCTTTAAGCAGCTTAGACTCAATAAGGGAGATATCCTAGTTTCTTGTCGCAAAAAAATGATGAAAAAATGGTTACATAATAACAGCACATATAACTGGAAAATTTTCTTTTGCTGAAGTTGATCATGCATATTTGATTTATCAAAGAGGTTATCAAGCTGTCAGCACTTTGCAAGGAGTACATAGTAAAGATTTTTCAGAAATAAGGCTTATAGGATGCTATTTAATAGTGGATGCTGAATGCCCCCCCCCCCCCCCCCCCAACCCCCACAAACACACCAAAAAGCCTCACGTAAGTACCAAAAATTGATTTTGTTTTTCATGATCTGCATCGACTGGTTTGGTTCATCTGGTTCTGGGTTATTTTGCATGCTCTCTAGGCCCCTCATGCATCGCTTAGCTGGGTTTAAGGAAAATATCTGAAAGGTTATCCACTTCGTTGGCTTCAGGCAACATTTTTGTTTCATTTGCCACCATAATAGAATATATCCCAAACGGCATAAAGTATTTATGTGCATAAATATATATCTACGAGGAAGCGCGTGGTGATTATGCGTTGTAATTTTCTCAAGTGTAGTTGACAATGCTAACCGAACTTTTTCTGCTTTGGTGCATATGGACAAGGAAGAATATATTTTTCAGACATGAATAAAGAGGAAAATAACTGACCAATTCATTACTCATCTGAATAGTAAAAAAATATGGAAAAGATGTAAAACTAAACCAATAGAAGGGAATATCTTAGTTGTTGAGAGGGTTGGCCAAAAGCTGTATCAAATGCATAGCTCAAAATCTACCTGAGTCAGATGAAAAGAAACTTTGACAGAAGATTCAAAGACTAACTTAAAGGAAGCTCTTTTCTTAGGAAGAATTATCTTATATTTAATAATCATTTCATTTGAACAAATATAGAACTAGAATGGATATATTTGTCATATTGCCGATCTGAGGTGTGGCTTTTCGTGTATTTATTTATTTTTATTTCAGGCAAGTGGTAAATTTTTGTAAGAACTTATTCTCAATCTCTCTCATATATGCATTTATTTGATATAGTCAGGAATTATTGCATCAGAGTTCTTCAAGTTATTGCTTTCTTCTATATTTTTTCAAGCTGAATTCCTTTTAATCTCTATTTGGGTTGCTCTTGAGAATGGAGAGCAAATCTTTCTTCCAACTTTTCTCTAACCTGCCTTTCGTACTTGATCCATTGTTCCTTGGTGAACCTTGTACACTCTCTTCCTTTTCTAATCAGAAATCAAGTTTCTTTGCCATTTAAAAAAAAACCCTAGAGTCAAGAGGATCCATGGAGTTACACTAGACCTTATGATTTAATTGATTGTAACGTTGTTTACTTCTGTTTAAAGGATTATAACCACATGGTTTTCTATTTACATTCTTCTTATATAATCTGACTATTTATATCTACTGTCAAATACGTTCTTTTTTCTGAATATGGACTTTGAGCTGTCCAGCATGGACATTCATAGGCTGCTTCTCTTTCTGAATTTGTAGGTGACTTCATTGAAGCTGTGGCGCCAAGTAGGAGAATCCTTTAGACCCCCCAAGTAAGAAAAGACTTCAACTTGTGTTCATATAACCATTTGCGAAGTCTCACATGGTAGAACAATTTTTCTCTGATGGTCAAACTCTGTAATTTGTCATGGAGCTTAATTTTGAAATTGTTAATATTAAAAGTTCAGTTATATACAGTTATATACACTCTTGTATCATTGATAAAATAAACCAAAAAGATGACATTGAGTATAGAGATATAAGTCAATCTCTCTCATTTCTTGTGCCATTTCTGTTCATCCACCAACCTATCATTGCGTATACACTTTCATATTTGTTCTCTTGGTTGGTTTTCATGTCATTCTTAATACTGTATAAACTTCTACAGGACCTGTACCACCGTCTCTTGGACATTTCGAGGTTTCTATGAGAAGGTTATGCTCAATTACCTGTTTTCAATTGTTCCCTTAACATCATTCTTGGTTTTGGAAATTTTTCATTGAAGTTGCTTGTGACATTATTTCTAACTCGATTATGTTTTATTTTAATATTTTTGCTATATTTATACTTGGTTGTACGCTTGTATATTGATAAGTGGCAAGGGTCTTGTTAAGGGACTGAACATGGGAAATGTGTAGCAAGCACTTCACACATTGTTCCCTTGGGGCACAAGCCAAAAGCTGATATTCTTACTAGCGAAATGCCTAGAATCTGTGAGAAACTTGGTTGCGTTTGCGTTTGTGTTTGCTTTCTTGGGATGCAGTTACGGGTATATGCATGGCTGAAAGTTTTTTTTGTGGGGACACTTATCATGTATATATAAAGAAACAAATTGACATTTAAACATTTTTACGAGGTTCTAAACCTTAGCCTGTTTGGAGAGGGTAACCAGAAAAGATAAGACACTGGATGCATTATAAGCGAGTGGAGGAATTGATCCATTCTGATTCCATGACATTGCTGCAATATAATATCTACATAACAAAGGAAAAATTAGCTTAGTTTTGTAGGTTTCTGGATTCTCAATTAGAACTTTTATAGACTATGACAACTATAATATCCCATTGCATTACAGCTGCTGCTGATCAAAAGTCTAATAATATCTAATTTTGGGTGACTGAGGTGTGGATTCTAATTTCTTGTGGTTTTGGGCTTTAATCACGGGCTTCAATTTTTAGGCATGCTTTTCTTCATAGCCTAGTTTTGAGTGTTTTTGGGCCATTTTAAATATAAGTTAAACTTAAAAAAATAAAAAAAAAATAAAAATTAGAGAAGATACCATCCTCATTCTGCTACATTCATCCTATGGACATTTTGTCCTTTAATGATCTAATACTTGGTACGACAAAACTTAGTATTGTAGCTGTTATGTAAAACTTGTCTTTAAACTAGGTAGGTATCTCGTGATCACAAAAAAATCTAGTAACACTTCTCCATTTTGTCCAACTCTGTTATGTCGTGAAGTCCTTTCTTATTAATATCAAATTTAAATACTTTAAGCAAACAATTTATTTGAGACAACTCATACTCCATTGTAAATTAATTTTTGCAATTATTCTTGCTGTGACTAGAAAGACAAGTTTCATCTTAGTACTACTTTGAACTAAAATGTTAAATTTCTTCCAAAATTATAGGTCTCCAAAATTCTCAATTACTATTTATATCCTTCAGTTCTCATTCACTAAAATTTATGTCCTAAATGAGTGTATACACCAAACGTCTTAGTGAGCTATTCACAACTAATGAAAATGACGAGGACTTGGAACCTTACACGGTGCAAGTGTATAGTAATAGAAAATTTTATACTACTTATCCAATAGATTTACACTCTTGTGATTGTACCATCATACATATCCTAGTTATATATATATTTTATACAAATTCCTTTATTCTGTATTATCCACTCTACTCTTCCTTGGTCACCCTGTATTCTCATGACTTGTTTATTATCTTTTACATTTTTATGTAAGTATTCTGGGAGGTGCAGTATTTTCTATCAAGGATGGGTTCATGCCAATATCGTAAAATATTTCCCGTGTTGAGTACATCTAAAGACATGGACCGTGGGAATTTGGAGTGAGATAACATATAGTAGCTTTTTGAATGTTTTACACATTGGTCAAACGGGAATGTAATACATGCATTAATTTAAACGGTTTTCACAAAAAAGCATTACGAGGATATGATAAGTAGGAAATTTTACCATTTGACTGAAGTGGTTAAAAATATTTCACTTTATCTAGCTTGGATGCCCTGTTTATAGAGGTTGAATATGGCAAGATTACTCTGTTGTGTGTTAGTCCTACAGAGAGGTGAAAGATGAAGTTTGAGAAATTATCTATCTTGGAAAGTCAAAACCGAGGATGAGTTTTCCTGCAAACTGAGAACTGGTGGCTGGGAAAATCAGTTAGAGAGGCAGAATCAATTACTTAGTGTTCATCTAGTTCTTGTTTATTCTTTTTGGTTATTTCTGTTGGTAGACAAATTTGGAGTCATTCTAGTCTCTATATATATCAAGGTCTAAATATGTAGTGACTTTGTTTTAGATTCGATTATTAATGACACCACCTTTTACCTTTTTTTTTGTTCTGAGAACACTAGTGCGTAAATTAGCCATTTTCAGGATTTCCCTTGTTTTTCTTGTAAGAAATTAATGTTTCTACGTAGATGAAGGTATATCTTCTCTTCCTCGTGCTTCCAAATGCATTATCAAGGCATATTATACTTTTTCCTACATGTATTTATTATGATTAAGGCCTTGTGCACAATTTTACCTTAGAGTTCAGCAGACATGGCTTTGTAATTTGCCATTACTTACTGTTTTTGTTTTCTTTTCCTTTGCAACGTTATTTTACTAAATTAAATAATTTTTAGATGTTTCTCTAAGATTATTTTTGCAGCCATAGATGATTTTGTATCTTACAATTCAGTGCTAACCAGCTGGCTTTGCAGGCACTTTTAGAGTATGAAAAGCACAAAATGCGAAGCGGCGAGCTTCCATTCACTGATGCTTCGTTATCAGATCCTGGTTCTGGAAATCAGGTAACTATTAATGCCTCGTTTCTAAACTGTGTTGAATCTATGGTTTGAGTATAGCAGCTGAGTCCCATTTTGATTTGCTGGTAAGTTTCATTCCATATAGCATGATACTTGTTTTGGGACATAATTTGTTCCTAATGAGAAACTAGCTAATAAAGATTCTGTTTAGTTTTTGAATGCGATGAGCAACCCCAATATTGAATTACTTTCAGAGGATGTTTATACTCGAACATGTGCAAGTCCTATTTGATACATGATCATTAAAAAGATTGACACTAATGAACTAAGAAGCACCATGTTGCCGACACGTATTGGAAATGCCATGTGAGTTGTCCCCTTTTTCTTTTTGTTTTTTCTACAGCAGACACGTCAGCAACATGTTGGGTGAAGAAAAAGAACCAAAAAATTTACTAGGAAACAAAAACTGGCCTTCTAGGTTTATATGAATGAAAATCGCAACCTAAAAAGCACAATAATGGCATATTTCTTCTTCTCCCTTCTGGCACTATTATTCCACTATGGCACTGGTATTTCCATCTTGGCAGATGGCAGGTCATGGGCTTGTCTCCTCTCGAACAGAACTCTATCAAAAACAAAACATGATTTTAGACTTTTGTATTTCTTCTTCTTTTTTATTTTTTAAGTCTAGACTTAGAGAACATGCCTTTTAATCTGGCTACACGATATCTTTTTAAAACGATTCAGATGAAAGTCAACTCCTTTAAAAATGTATTGGTCGGCTAACTTCTGTTTTTAACCAATTAAACATCAATAAATTATCCTCAATAAAAAATTTCTTTGCTTTGCTTTGCATTATAACATTATAACAATATTATTTTTAAAAAAAATTAATTTGATCTACATGCATGCCAACATGACACTTGCCGGGCATGTGTGTCCGTGTCGGTGCTTCTTATCTAATGAAATAATACATGTTTCCTTGTTCCCATGGAATGGTGATGTGTTGGTAGAGTAACGAGAGAAGTTGACCAGTTTTTAGAAGAAATTTTGTACTGGCCAAACTTTTGGCTGATTTATTTTTTCCATTATATTTGGATTTGATGATACGAACGAGTTCAAATTTGTGGCTTTGTGCTATGGTGGATTGGTGGCAATTGGATTAAGAGATGAATGCTATTTCACCAATTTTTGTTGGGTTCGATTATTTTCACCAATTTTTGTTATGGGTTCGAGAAATTTTGTACTGACCAAACTTTTGGCTGATTTATTTTTTGCATTATTTATGGATTTGATGATACGAATGAGTTCAAATTTTGTGGCTTTGTGTTGTGGTCGATTGGTGGCAATTGGATTAAGAGATGAATGCTATTTCGCCAATTTCTGTTATGGGTTCGATTATTTTCCTATCTTCATTGTTAGTTAATGCTGCTGATGCTCTTACCAGTTATACTCTTGTAACTGTTCAACAACGATAACAACTATTAAACAAATTGTGCATTCAGTTTTTCAGATTTTGTTGGTTGTTTTTATTTAATTATGTATAAAGAACATCTTGTTCCTTCATTCCTATTGTTAATGATTTTTTTTCTACACAACAAATGTAGCAATTCAGCAAAGCTTTGTCCAATATTTATGCGGTCAACTATACTATCCTTTTAATAATTTATAGAGGATGTCTTGTTCTTCGATTTTTTACTTCTTTCCTGTTGTTAATGAATTCCTTTTCTAAAAAAATAAATAAATTAGCAACTGAGCAAGACCCTGTCCAATACTTATGCAGTTAACTATATGATCTTTTCTTTAACTTTATTCTATCATGAATATCTCTATAGTTAAACCACAAAAGTTCAAATTAAATTGCCTACTTTCATATGATTATGGGTGCACTTCTTCCTTTGATTAACTTATAGTGATTTCTTTGAACATATCATCTTAATTGGATATCAAGGGACAGTAGGTGCTGCATTGACCATTTCTTGAATACGCTTTCTTATTTGATCTCTCTTTCCTTTTACTGGAAATCCACATGGATTTGCTCATTTTTGTCACTTTAATCCTAGAAACAAGTGAAATAAGTAACTTTAAAGCTTAGCTAAATGTAAGCCTAAGATTAAAACTTAATCCTATATGCAATTTCTCCGATCTCTCTCTCCCCTTGTGGATACTATTCACATATAAAAACAATAATCTTAATAAATTTTTGACTTATTGGAAACTATATGGAAGTAATAGAATAATTAAATTGACACATGATGATTATGCCCTTGTTTGGGAAGAATGTGTAAACAATTTAATTTATAAATATATAGAAATGAGTGATTGATAAATGGATAGTATCCATAAGTGGATAATACTTGTGGGTCCATTGGAATGTGTTCCTGAAAACGAAGTTTGATTAATTTATGATGATTTATAAATTTTTCTAAACAATATAACGTAATATGTTCATGTATATATAATATATGATATAACGTAATATGTTTCTGTATGCACAATATAATATAATATATGATATGCAATAATGGAATATCAACTGTATAATGTGAATATAATGATATAAATGAAACGATAATATAACGATTTAACCTCTATATCCAACTTATTAACCTACGTACTATCCGCTTTGGGAGAGTTTAAATACATTTTACCCTTAATGGATTTTTGTCGCATCCTCGGACTCGTGACCTTTCCCTCAAGAGATACTTAAGTTAAATCTTGATACCAATTGGGTGGCTTGGGCATGATGTCTGGGTTGATACAAAAAAATGCACATTTTTTAACGATTCGAGCCATTGTGTCTCGATCGTTCTCTTACATAGCTATGGAAAGCTTGAGTCCATCTTATCCCTCAAGGATTTCTATTGCATCCTCCAGTATTCGAATTCAAAATCTCTGCCTTATGAGAGATTAAAGTTGAAGTTTGTCCAATTGATACCAGAATTCAGTTTAAGTCATATAAGGCAAATGTTTTGGGTTCGAATCCTAGAGGACGCAACAGAAAGTCTTGAGGAATAAGAGGAAAAATTTCCTCCTAAAGCGGGTAGTACGTAAGAGAATGGTTAGGCACGAGACCTGAGTCACAAAAGTTGCTCATTTTTTGAACGACTTGGCCTCTATTACCAAGCGGTTAATATACGTGCTGTCTGTTCTGGGAGATCCTGAGTCCATATTGTCTTTACGAATTTCTGTAGCGTCCCCAGGATTCGAGCCCATGATCTTTCCCTCGAGAGAGACTTAAGTTGATTCAACTTAAGTCTCACTTAAGGGAAATGTCAAAAGTTTAAATGCTGGAGATGTGATAGAAATCTTTGAGGTGGCAAGAGGGCACATATGTCCTCCCGAAGTGGACAGTGCGTATGTTTTAAGGGCTTTGGCACGAGGTTCGGATTATTACAGATGACGCATCATTTGAAGTAGCTTCAGTGTAAAGTAATGCGTGCATGGTTAATTTAAAATAACATATCATGTAATGTGAATTGCGTTGTCCATGTACTATTTGTGTTAAAATACATATTGTTTGCAAATAATATGCATAATTTTAATTCATTGCAAAACATGTGAATTTCATTATCCATGTAATCTATAAATTATACTATAAACACCACACATTCTTTGTAAACTAATATATGAACATTATGTAGCGTGAATTATATTATTCATGGAACCTGTGACAATTTGTGTAGTGTAAACTTAATATGCATTTAATTGTTAAACAATTGTATTAATGTTATGTGAAGCACTTTATCCTTGTAATATATAGTAATATTTGTATTGTAAACACAATACACATTCTCTGGAAAATGGTGTTTATATATAATAAGAGGCAGGTAGTTACAAAATAATTTCTTGTTGGAAGTCTGGAGAAAGTTGAAAAACCACTTTGTAAAGTGAGACAGTGAAACCTCTGTTTAAATACAGAGGTATGAGGATAAGGTATTGAGTGGATATCCGAATTGATCCACTGGAGAGTTACCAGTATGAAACCCTTAGTTTTAGGGAAAGAAATTAGGATTTTTTTGAAGGATTTTCTTGTATTTGATTTATTTCCTTTCTTTAGTTATTATTTTTCGGTCGGGATTTTTTCATTTTCATAGTTTTGTAACTTTATAGGAGATGTTAAGCATAAATAGGACTATGGTTTTTGATTTAATGGACTATTGAATGTTGATTATTGAAGTACTGATATTTCCTCCAATTTTTCTCAACTGTCTCTTCTCTCTCTCTCTCCCCCTCTTCTCTTCTTTGTGCTTCACTCACTTCTTCTCTATTCTGTTCATTATACCATAATGCATCAAGTGGTATTGTCGTCAAAGCAAACGAAGTGGTTTAGTTCATGGTGTTCTCTGTCTAAAGGGACAGATACGCTTGTGCTGTTCACAGATTAGTTATTTGTTCATTACAAATAAAGAAGTATATTGTTTGTCAAAAAAAGTCTCGTCATTGTTTGCTGATTCGTCCAAAAAGAATGGAAAAAAACAGTTTCGTTACTATTTGTTATTGCTCTTATTAGTCACAATAGAGGATCTTGTATTAGTCCTTGCTAGCAAAAAAAAAGAAAAAAAAGAAAAGTGAGTAAAACAGAGAACAAAGGAGCAGGAGAAAAACAGAGAAAAGAATGCTTGACCAGCTGATGTCATTATGGATCATAAAGACATTACGTTGCCATTCAACGTCAATCTTTTGTTCGAAGGAAAGATTCGCTTCCCCCGGGGGAGATCAATATAGTGTAGATCGCAAAAATCAAGTTCTCTGAGTTGGGGAGGAATGATGGAGATCCTAATATATAATATGTTGAAGAGTTACCCATATTAGCCAATTCTTTTAAGGAAAAAAAATTGGAATTTGTTTTGAGGGATTATCTTGTAATTGATTAATTTTTCCTTAGTTATTAATTCTAAATTAAGTAATGTTTAATTTTCATATTAAGTTATGGGGATTTACTTACTGAAAAGGAGTTCCTTTGGAGAGTATTAATGTAGAGAAATATGGTGCTGTACTGTGTGACTGGCCATCTGAACATGTCTATCCTACTTATCGAGTTGGCTTATTATGGAGGATTATTGTGAATGAGCAGTTAGGTTTCTCAACATTTGCTTGCTTAGTGGTAGACTTGGGAATTGGGCGAGGTTTTGGCCATATGGTGGTGATGTTGCATCAAACTAGTTTTGTAAGTTTCTTAAAGCAGACAAGTTCAGTTGTGTGGCTGATATTCTAGATGGAAGGAAGTTGTAGAATTTTTGAAGGAAGAGAGCAAGCATACTTCGAGATATTGAAAAAGGCAGAATTCATGGTCTGTACTTCTAACTAATTATGGGTGTTCCTTTTAATGTAGTTTTCAATTTGGAAGTACTTTCTTGATTTTTGATTTAGTGGATGGAGAATCCATGAATTATGAATGTATTTGATTAATAAAAATTTCGTTTTTCTTTAAAAATATTTCACCTTTGTTGAGACAAAAAAAAATTATTATTATTTATGGTAGTATTTTATATACTCAACTATCAACTGGTGTATTCTATTTGTAGGTGGCTGTTAATCAAGCTTCAGGATCAGGTAGAGCAAGAAGGGATGCTGCAGCTCGTGCCATGCAGGGATGGCATGCTCATCGTCTTCTCGGCAGTGGAGAAGTTGCAGATCCCATCATTAAGGTACATGAAGTAAGTTTAATATGTATATATTCTCTTTCTGTTGTCAGTTTTGGTTTACCTTTTCCTCTATGAGAACTATTACAACAGTTTTTCTGTTTTGTAGGACAAGAACCCAGTTACCACTCCGAAGCGAGAAAAACAACTAAAAAACATTGGTACGATATAATCATTATGATAGAGGCAATAGTGCGCTCCCTTCTTCCAAGTGCTTTGGAACTTGAAATTTTATTTTTCTAATTCTCGATCAAGGTTTGCTGAAGCGTAAAAGGCTATCACCTATTGAGCATGATGTCAAAGTCGGCCACATAGCATCAAAATCACAGTTAAGATCTTTAAGTTTTAATCCCCTTGTTTTTTCGATGTGCTGATTATTATTTTTTTAATTTTTTACACCACTAAGCAATTTCCATACAGACGGTACTAGAAAATTCAACTACAGTGTTTCACAATCAAATAACGATTTATGGTAATAGAGATAACTGCACAACATTATAATTAGAACAGGGTCTAACAATAGCAACTCAATTTGTCATGCAACACTCGAACCACTAGAATTTTAGAAAGAAGAAAGTATAACTTGGCCCCTGTTTGGTAGCCATTTTTGGGGTGAAAATGTGGTTAAAAATTAAGGAAAAGTTTTGGGTTTGCGTGTAATATTATTTTATTGAAGAATGTGTGGTTGAAAAGAAGAGAGAGAGAAAAAATGTATTTTGAGAAAAATGGCTACCAAATAGGGGCTTAATGATGTAGTACATTACAACTATAATTAATAGTTTCCTGCTACAATTATGATTCACATTATCTAGTAGTTTATCTTTTCAATTATATTTATCTATTTAGTTTTCTTGCATAGTTGTGATAGGACTTTTATCTTTTATTTCATTAGGATTATAGTTTCAATTTCCTCGTAGTATTAGTAGGGAATAATTTTGCTTATAAATATAGATGATTGTACACTTTTCATACATCAATTATCGTTCAATCAATCAAAGCAAGTTATTCCAATATTCCTCTTAGTTTATTACATAAATCTTATTACAAGAATTTTATTATCGCTTCTGCACCGAATTGGTATCAGAGCAAGGAATTCAACTTAATCTGATTGCTGACGACGGTTCGAGTGGCAGGCAAACCGCCGACAAGGAACGAAGGTTTGAAAAAATTGAACGCCTAGAAGGGATGGATGAAGCTCTTTCACAATATCATACAGATGCTAACTGCGATGACCATTGAGGAGAACCGTGAACCTAGGGCAGAACAGACGAGCAGGCAGAAAGATGGACAGAGAGATATCAATTTAGACTCCAACGATGAAGAAGGGGATGCTAAATTGAATGCAAGAAATCCTCGGGTTGCAGCAAGGAGGGAGCCACACCCTATATCCTAGTCTCACGTCGTTTCAGGTGTGGGGGAAGGATGCTGGTCCTTTGCAGATGATCAACTCTGGCAGCAGAACCCAGAAATCCATGATAGAGCTGCCTTGCACGCAAGTCGCGAATCGCGGCCTTCACGATGCTGTTCCTCTGTGGTTCTATGAGCGAAGAAACAGGGGATGAGGATGATGGAGGGATGAAGGCAACCTTCGGCGAGGGGTCCTAATTGGCGGCTATGACAAACTTGGTGATCAATCACGAGCTCCAGCGAGAAATGTTGAGCTAGAGGCAAAGGTACGATTTGATTTCAGGAGGAATTGATTTTGACCAAGGATATAAGGTGGATGGAGGTATAACTTTCACCTAGACAATTTTGACCGAAGTATTGATTTTAACCGTCAACCAAGAGATAGAGGTTTTCAACGAAGACAGTCGCGGGGTTTCGATTATTCATCTGAAGAAGATAATTTTTTACCAAAGGCTAACAATCGAGGTCTACATGAATTCCTAAAGGCTTCCTCACAAACGGTTATTGCAAAGACGATTTCTCTTTCTAGATTATTAATAGTTTCCTACTACAATTATGATTCACATTATCTAGTAATTTATCTTTTCAACTATGTTTATCTATTTAGCTTTATTGTATAGTTGTGATAAGACTTTTATCTTTTATTTGAAAAGGATTATAGTTTCAATTAATATTATTTTCCTAGTAATATTAGAAGTAGAGAATAAATTTTGCCTATAAAAAATAGATGCATTGCACACTTTTCATAACATCAATTATTGTTCAATCAATCAAAACAAGTTATTCCGATATTCTTATTTTATTACATAATTCTTATTACAAGAATTTTATTATCGCTTCTGTACCACTTAAGCTGGAGTGATAACACTATCCACTTCCTGCAAGTAATTGTCGATTTCGGCTGAAAACTCTGAATACTTTCCTTATTGATCCTGCCAATCTCGGTGTTTTTTCCTGAGACGTTCTTCAAATCCCTCCTTCAGCATCAATATTGCCATGTGGACAGCATCATCAAGCTTCATAACATCAGTTTACCTCTTATTATTATTATTATTTTTATCCCTGAATAAATCTTTGGATTTAACTTATTCTTCCCCCTGGCTGATGCTTTTCAAGAGAAGTATGAACCTGATGGATCCACCTGATATGTGTATGGACATCAAACCCTGCTACCAAGAGAGGACGCCAAATTGCCTTATACAACCTGATTGAGCGAATTCATGCATAACAGCAGCAGTCTCCCTCACAAGTTGTGTAAAAGGGATTGGTTCTTTATAAAGCAGATGATATTGGCATATTGCTCTGCCTTCTTCCTACTTCTACGAACCAGCCCATTCCATTAGAGGTCAAATCTGAATCTTTTGCACGGATGTTTTATCAACCTAGATATATGGTAATTTCTTCTCAATCGCAATAACACCACCATTAGCAGCTTTAATTGCTAAAGATATCTGATTAGATCCAACTGCAGTTAAGGCATGTCCAATCTGAACAAGCTTTCCTAAAGGGCTGAAAATGGTGTGAGAGAATTCTGATTGTCGCCCATTGATTTCTAGATTAAACTCTAACTGAGCTCTTGTAGATTTATTTGTTGCTGGTTTTTTGTACCAATATGCTGATGGTTTACATGTTGTATTCTGGATCTCTTCTTTATTATCAAAGTTTTTATGCTGAAGACAATTGAACTTCCACAAGGTATTTGTAATGAATATGTTCAAGTGTGGAATTCCACAACAACAAACATATACTCTGTTTGGCAAAATTTATAAATCATATATAGGTCAAACTTCATTTCAGCCAGACATTCCAGTGAGCCCATCAGTACTAACCACTTTTTCACCACTCATTTCTATCTATTTATTTATAAATTAAACCATTTACAATTTTTTCCTTAATGGAGGCTTAGCTTTGTTCCAAATAATAATCAAAGCTAAATACCTAAATATTCTCCATTTGAGAGCCAGTGTAAAACCTAATCACATCTCAACATCCTAAAGTGAGGGCTTGTATACACAATTATCTTGGAATCACGGGGAAACCCAAGATTTTCCAAGAAATGATCGAGACTCTTAAGTTGGAGGTTAAATTTCAATCATTTCCTTGTTCTATTATCAAATTCGGTCCTTTGTCCTGTTAGATCTTACTCACAATAGAATATATGGTTTCTCGTAATTTAAATATTTGAGAGTTCACATGTGAATGATTATGTAAGTTTTCTTCCCACTGGTTTGTCAATTTTTGCATTTTGGTGGGCAGTTTGGAGGCAATGGTTGTGGATATTGGGACCTCTGCTGATTGGGTGAAGGTCAATGTGCAAAGAACGGTAAGTCTTGTCTTGAACCTGTCATCTTGAGCATTATCTTAATGTGCGATGCTGTCTTATGCACTATTTATAGAGATTAACTAGCTTAAATATTTTGTACAGAAAGACTGCTATGAAGTCTACGCTTTAGTTCCTGGGCTTTTGCGAGAGGAGGTAAGTGAAAGAAATGTGTTATTTTCCTGTTATTTCAGTAGTTGTCTGATGAAAAAGTCTTTCAAATTGTATTTGAAAACGAAGAAGATATCATTTAGTTGAAGAGCATGTTCCGAACCATAGTCCAATAGCAGTTATGTGGAGGTTGCTTGATTGAAGCCCAAGAGTCTCTACGTCTGCAACATAGAAAAAAAAAGTTACACGAGCAAATGAAACTTCTGTTTTGAACAATCATAGAAAAGTAGGAGCAAGACTGGAATCACGAAAATGTGAAACTAGAAGTTTAGTAGCGGTATTTGCTCACCAGAGAGAGAAATTTGAGCTAAGATATCCCAATATAAAACATAAATGTGCGGAAACTTCAATTAGCTGGCTGCTTTCCACCTCCAAGTTCTAAAGTGGATATGTCAGTCTTGCATATTCCATCTTTTTGAGGTTAAAAGTTTCTTATTCATGTCTCCACTCCAAATGCACCAATAGTCCTTGCATCCAGTCTTTAGTCCTTAACTCACATGTCACAACTGTCTCCAGTTGGGAATCTAGTCATCCTTTCTGTATCATTTTTCCCTTTTTGTTTTAATTAATGAATCGAATTTGTCTGTTGGCGCCACGTCAAAAAATGCGTCTGAATTGTTTTAAAAAAAGAAACACTGCAACCTGGTGTGTTCGACGATTGTCTAATATGTAGGGGTGTGCCCGACCACTGAATCAACTTTTAGGTATATGATTTCCAACCCAAAAACCTACTTGACCAACCCATGTACCTAGTAGGTTTGGGTCGTTGGTTTCATGGGTATTTTACCTGTGAAAAATCAATTTATTTATCTTTTTTAAAGAAGCCACGCCATGAATTGATGGTTTCAAGTTAGGTCCAAGCCAGCCAAAAATCAGCCCGACTTACCCTTCAAACTGACCTGAGTTGGTTCTAGTTGGGCCAATTTAGTCAAGGTAATATGCCCAACCCTACCAATATGTGTTTTGACACTCTCTGGTGGTGTGTTGGTGCTTTATAGAATTTAATCATGATTCATTGCCACTTTTTTGTAAGGGAGAAGAAGCTTCATGAGTGCTGTAAGGTTATAGTTGCCTATGTGGGCGGCCATTTTGCTTTCTGATGTTTGGTTTTGAAGCTAAATCCAAGGAGGTTGATATGGAAAAGTGAGCTGGTGATTTTAAATACTCGGTCTTTCGGTACACTTTTGGTTTACATCACAAACAATTTTGAAAAAATTGGTAACTTTGGCGACGGCTTTATCTCGGTAAAGTTGAATCAAGAGGAGATAGTTTCAAGATTCCATTGGGTGAAGGGAAGGGACCAAATCGGATTTTGTTAATGGGATGTTTAAGTTATGGATTTTGGTGGAAGGCAAAGTTGAAGGCACACAGTGTTCTGTACGTTTCTGAGTTGAGTGTGTCCTATTATGACTTTTGTAATCTGTTACTTCCAATGGAGATGTCAATTTTCTAGGTCATTTCTAGATGACACTTCGGAAGAAGTTTGCTTCCTTAAAATATAGCAGTAATAGTCATCCGCTTAATAATGGCCAAACTGAAGTGGCTAATTGCACTCTTGGTAACATGATTCCATGTGTTTGTGGCGATAAGCTTTAGCAGTGGGATTAAATTTTGCCACAAATTAAAATTTCTTTCAATAGTATGCCTAACCTTTCAACTAAATGAGCACCATTCAAGATAGTACATACACAAGAACCTTGACACAGTATTTAATTCGTTTGCCTCCAACCAATGATGCTAAATTCCAGCCAGGGGTGTCAACGAATTTTGAGGCTCGGACTCGGCTTGGGCCCGATATACTGAGTTTTTTTGCGAGCCCAAACCGAGTTGAGCTTTTGTTTGTCCGGGAAAAAGAGGCTCGGTTCGGGCTTTTTCCTAGCTGGGCCGGCCCCTTTTCCTCTCTTCCTACCAAATTTTTTTAAATTTTTTATATATTTTCGAACTCACGAGCCGGGCCGGGCCGGGCTCGGTCCACTTAGGCTCGATTCAACCGAGCTGCGAAACTTTGGGCTTTTGCGGGTCGAGTCCGCGAGCTTTTTTGCTACCACTAATTCCAGCTGAAGATTTTGCTGACAATGTGCAACAAATCCGTCAAGTTGACTTATTTTTTGGAGGACTGTAAAATTATTCTTGATGCAACTTCAAGTTTTGATGATAAAATTTTTGAATTGTTTAGATAGGTGGTGTTGCTTTTGTTTCTAGTATTATTGCTGTATACTCCATCATTCTTAGGTAGTTTTAAAAAAGGCTTTATATTCCTTATTAATATCAGGTGCGCGTCCAGTCTGATCCTGCGGGGCGTTTGGTTATATCTGGTCAACCAGAACAACTGGATAATCCTTGGGGTGTCATTCCATTCAAAAAGGTAACTTGGTTAGTTATTACCGAATCTGATGATACGAGTTTCAATGGTGCAAGTTGTAGTTTTAAAGTACGAGTGTATTTTGTCGGTCTTTAAATATTTCATTACAATTGCTGCATTTATTAGCTCATAGCGCAAAAATTTGTACCTAGATGACATTTAACTTGTCTTGTTTCCAGGTTGTCACCTTGCCTACTAGAATTGATCCTCATCAGACGTCAGCTGTTGTGACCCTTCATGGGCAGCTGTTCGTTCGAGTGCCCTTTGAACAGTCAGATATGTAAAAGGTAGTTTAGTTTAGTTGTGATGCACTTTCTCGAATGGCATCTTTTGGGATCCATGAAACACTTTCTAATTTAGCAAATGCTAGCTATACTTCCAGTTTGTATTTGCAGTGAGTATCAAAATAGAAATGATGTTATTTGCCTTGGCATTATACCTTGTGGATGACATAATTGAGGATATAAAGTCTTTACCAATATTTTGAAAACCGACCAACAAAAGGTCGAATTGGGATCGAACCGATTGTAATAAGTTAGAAATAAATATACCAAAAAAATTGAGAAAAATACGTTAATTATTTAAAATTAATGAATACATGTAGCTAAAAGACTTAAATTTGACTACATTTAATCTTCATTGTATCCACTTCTAATCTCAACACAAATGAGACGTTTGACAAAATTAAAGTTTCAACATATAATTTATATAGCATTTTAGCCAACGTTGAGGTTGCACTCTTTTAAAACTTAAAAAGTTACTTTTCATTGTAAAAAATTAACTGCATATTTCGAGGAAAGAAATAATTTATTTTGAGGAACAAAATTTCTTAAACAATTTCAAATAAAAATTGCACTTCATTAATAGCCATTTCAAAAGGTGTTAAAATCTTGGATTTTGCCATCCGTACATTTTTTCTTTAGTATCATTGTTGACAATTGGTTTTCTTTTTCAAAAAATGTGGGAGGGAAAAATGTCTTTTTTTTTTTTTAATTGGCACAGTTTGTAATATCTGCAAACTGTCAAACTTGTTGTACACTTTGTTTCGCATCGATACTAGGGGGGAAAAAAAAAAGGTTAAAAAAGCAACTCTAAAATGGTTAGCATATGGTAGGGAAACAAAAATTTCAGGGCCTAGAAATTTTAGTTTTAGAAGATTATATAAGGGAAAAATTCATAGATCAGGCCCAAGTATAGGTCTATTTAATTTTAAAAGAATAAGTTTACAAATTCAAAATTCATGTGGTAATTAATAAATATTATATATAAAAAATCTCAACCCACTCCAATCTTTCTCCATCCCCAGCCACAATCATCGGTATCCACCCATTGCCCTCAACTCACAATCACCGTCATATATTGTCGTCATCTTCAGCGTGTAAATTGTTAATTGTTAAGTTGATCTTCAATTGATGGATTCTTGGCGGAATATAATTGATGGATTATCTAATTGAACTTCAATGAGGAATTTCTAGTAGTGTGGTTTAAACTAATGTAAACTGTTACCTGTGATGTTGATCCAATTATTTGTGACCAATTCTCTTGAATATGTAACCTTTGAACATTGATCTATTATCTGCTATATTGACCCAATGACATGTGACGAGTTCTTTTGATGTGTGACCTATAGACATTAATCTGTGACCTATACAATTAACCTGTAACTAATATAGTGAGACTTGTTAACATTCATCCATAACATTTGCTAGATTGATGAAGCCGCTTGGCACGGCACGGCAAAACACAACGCTGGGTACGAACATACTATTATTTTGGGACTTTCAGGGTTTGGGAGGTTATAATTTAACTAGAGGATAGAGAGAGAGAAAAGAGATATGATAGCTGGTGGGCGGGTTTTACAATTTTATTATTAATATTAATTGTGTGAATTATCACTTGATTTATGGATAAGTAAACTTTATATTTGCTTTTTGAACTACAATCTTTAAAAAATCCATCATGGTGTACTTTTCACAATATATAATTACAACTGTTTCGAAAAATACTTTAAAAATAAGAGTCGTGATTGCACTGTGGAGGATGTGGTTTTGCCTTTGGTAGGTGAGGTGGGTTGGGTTATGATGAAATTTTTTCATTTTCTTTTTATAACTTTTGTTTATTTAAAAGACTTAAATCTGTTTTTATTTGTTTTAATTCTTGTGTAAATGAGAAACAACGGAATTCCCATTTTGCCTTAAATGGTCAAATTTCAATAAAACTTGAGTAAACAAAATGTCGTTTATTTTTCGAAATATGTCAAAAAAATGAAATGTTGATGACCCATTTACACTTTTTGAAAAGGTTAGGGACCGCACCGCACAAAGGTCCCTCCGCTGCTTTTTTTCCAAATGTTAGGGATTGCTCCGTCAAAAATGAATGGATCAGTTCCCATTTGCACTTGGAATAAGCCATTTTAACAGAATTTTTTGCCCACTTGACAGATGCAACGATGGCAACAGATGATTGACTACAAAAATTAACCATTTTTTTAAAGTTTATTTTGTCAAGGAAGTGGGCAAATAATTCTAACAATGTAGCAAGATTGTTTACACTTTTTAAAAATGGTTTAGAACCCCCAACTACAAAATTTCCATTAAACCCTTTAAATTAATAATTGAAAAAAATCCAGTCAAAAGCAAGGTCCAACCGCTGTCCACGGGACTGCCACCCCACACTGATACTGCTCACCCAAACTGCAGTGGAAAACCACCATGGTTATTCTCAGGAAAACGGGGGAAGAAACCCCTCCAATTTTAGCCTTGTCAGCACTACACCTCGCAATACATTACATAAACTTCTAATAAAAACAAATCCTTAAGCCAATTCGTCCACTGCAATTTAAAGAGGAATATGCAAGAGAGCACTTTGCCTGCAACTAGAGATGACAAATTGATATTCAAGGAAGTAAAATACTGGAAATACTTGAGATGGAACATCCTTGACATAATAACAAGCAGCATCTCTACATGCATAGTTAAACAATTAGCCTGGTCGAGCTCATGCTCTAACAAAAATGGAATACAGCAGGACCAAACAGCGGCAGTGCTTCCATGGGGAAAAGAAGAAGAAAATGGTTTGATAACAACTCAATTTTTGCACTGTACATTGAACAATAAATCACAATTGCATTATTATTGGTCCTATACATGATTGAAATATGTTGCTTAGAACACGCTGTACTTCTCGTGAACTATGCTCGCTCCGAACAAGATCTATCAATGGAGGAAATAACAGTGAAATATGCTTTCTAAATGAATCTTTTTCTAAACTAGCCAAAATCTGCAAAACTGATAGGACTAGAGGCGTCCTGGCGGCCAGTTCCTCCTTCTTAGCTGAACCCAATGGAAGAACCCAGTGTACCATAGGCTTACTGACTACTTTCTGTGTCGTACATTTCAATCCAGCACAATCCAGGTACATCTGCAATACTTTCTCACATACGGAGACGAGCTCTCCTTCTATGTTCTTCTCTGTAAACAAAGATGGTTTATTCATAAATAGATCATACAGGAAGTTGAGATAATTCTGGTAAGACTCATTTTCAAAGTGAACCATGGGTGGATCTGATATCTCAAGGATAGAGCATGCACTCTGTAACTTAAGCTGCAGTGTTGTCTCAGAGTTCAATTGGTGGGAGTGTAAAGCAATGGATGAATATATTTCGAGAAGGACTTCTACAGTATTCACAGATAAAGATCGCCAATGCATTTTGTAAAGGTCAGTCACAACCTGTGAAAGACAAAAGGTAAGAATTAGGCGTCATAACATATCACAAAGTGAACGAGGCACATTCTGGGAGAACTTCTCCTTTGCTGATGGGGGGAAAGTACCAAAAAGCTATTATTAATGCGAGTCTCCAGCAAATGAACCTAAGATAGTTTCAGTCAGCAGGGAAAGCTGAAGAAAAATATAAAATTCTGGTGTGGGGCTGTTTATATCCAAACCAGATGGAAATGACGGGTCTACCAAAATAAAGGCAGCATCTAAATAAACAATATAAGGTGGGATAGTCTACAGAGAAACCCCTCAAAACCTTATAACCAAGTGTACATACAATACAAGCCAAACTCTCTCTCTCTCTCTCTTCATGCACACACACACTTGCACCCCTTCTCCTCCCCACCCAACAAAAAAAAAAAAAAAAAAAAAAGAAAAAACAAAAACAAAGGGCACACTAACACACGTAGTAGCCCCTGGTAATGCTTTCTTTCCCAAATACAAATTTAGGCGTTGTCTGTTTCTCATTTTTACAAATTTAAAATCAATTTTTGTACCGTTGGTTGCCTAGAAAGACGTTCCACTGTGAGAAAGGAATTTAAAAAAAAAAGTAGCAAGGGCCTACGAACGGTCAAAAAAATTCATTTTTGTCTGTTTGAAAATTTCTCCCAGACGGGTTTAATGTATTCTATATCCACCACACAAAAAAAAAAAAAAAAAAAAAAAAAAAAAAAAAACACAGATAACTAAAGTCAACATTTCCATCGTCGATGACCACCTATAGCATCATGGTTTAGATCCCCTCCAATTCCAACCCCCTTCAAGCAATTTCATGGAACTCAGTCTAGTACCAATGCCTCCTGTTTTCCCTCCTGCTTTTATTCTCAATAAATTGGTAGAACTCCACCTTGCATGAATATCCTTCAGATCTTCAAGAAACTCCACATTGATTATTGAGGTGTGGGTTGGGGGGGGGGGGGGGGGGGTTTACATGTATGGTAAGTTGTTATCACAACCACCTAAAGCAGCTGCATCATGTAACTTAGATTGCATAGAAGTGAATACTATGTGTAGTATTATTTTATGAAATATTGTGTGGTTGAAAGTAGGAAAGAGAGAAAAAAAAAGATATGATTTCATATGATAGGGGCTCAAACAGGGGCTTAAATTGAAATTACTAACATAAAAATCATTAGAAGCCTGATTCAAAATTTTCTCAATAGCCTTCCCTTTGCAAAAAGGTAGTCTCCTCACATTCCGTTCAGATGCAAATAACACTATCATAATTACTACATACACATACAGAGAGAATGAGAGCGCACCTGTATAATGAGCAGCTGTACAGATAGATGACTTTTAACCCTTGAAACAACATACACTGCAGTTTGCAGATTATCATCCTCAGAGTCATAGTGGGTTATTCCGAGGCCAGCAGCCTTTTCTGTGTCATTATTGGAGGGAGTGACTTCAGGCACGTCAATGCTATCCATGGTTCTCAAAAGCTTTAAAAATCCCGGCAAACTGGATATGGCAGCCTCTTTCAAAGCAAGGAAGATATCTAGCCATTCTTCTTCCGAAAGTCTTCCTCTTAAATCAGTGGTCAAACGCATCAATGCAGCTACCCCCGCACTTGAGGGGCCTTGGCCAGAGCTTCTTATAAACCCAGCCAGTATAGAGACGACATTTGGCAGTTGACTCCTCAGAATTTCAAAGAAACTGACAAATAGATCAACTAGGCATTCCACCGCCAATGCAGAAGTTTCAGAGTCCCAGATGTTCCTGTCAGGATGTGGGGATTCAGAACTTTGCAGATACGAGTCATCCTTCTTTTGTGCATCTCTACTATCACAAACAAAACTGAATATTGGGAAGATCCCAGAATTGAAAACATTGATCCAGAACGGGCTTGAAAAAAGATGACCATGGTCCTTCAAAATATTAAAGAGAACTTCCAAAGCGCTCTTTCTAATAGCTGATCTAGGATCTGATGTTAATCTTGACAACCCTGAAATAATATTAGAAGTAACGTTAAAGAGCTCCACTAAAGTCTTGACAGATTATAACTTGTTTTTCAGGGGGAGAGTAGCAGCGACGCCTGCTGTCAAAGCAGTGGGGTGGTCTTGGTTTTCTGGTTCATAGAGGCAGTAAACTATAAGAATTAATACAATAACTATGAAAATTAAGTATGCTCAAGTCTCATAATATCTATATTGTCATAAGGGCAGAAACGTCAAGAGAGGTATCATCATTATGAAAAAGTGATATATGAAATGAATGTGCCAAAATTTGATATTAAAAAATCTGTTTTGGAGACTTAAGCTGCTGCTTCTTTCTCAACATCTTTCATGGTCAACGAGAATCAAATACCTGAAAGCAAAGGAATCCAGAAAGACATATAATCGTCTTTTTCCATTAAGCTTTGTCCATCCACAGCATTGTCATTCTCTACCAGAGTGCAGGAATCATCTCCCTTGGTTTTCTCATTGCTAACAAGTCCTCCATCTGCAAGTTTGACAGCGCGCAGAACCGAAGAAAAGCTATAGCATTGAGACTAACATCGCTGTTGAATCTACTATGTGTGAAGGTGATGAGGCATTTAACGCAATCAGTAAAAGTGATGGCCTCAGTCTCAGTTGTGTAAGGAAAATATTCTCGCACTATTTTTTCCATTGTTTCAAAGGCCAACAAGACTATGTTTTTTCTTTTCATCGGCTGCAGCAGCTGTAAAAACCTACAAACAGAGGAATCTATACATGAAGGAAGATAATTGCACAGTACTATAAACAGGCATGGTCTCAAAGTCAAATTCAATAAAAAAGGCACATAATCATTGCATCAACTTCCAATATAGCAATATCTTTCAGTTTAACCACCAGCATCTTCATAGGTGCTTCAATACAGCTTCAGAAGCTGACTAGCATTGGCACCTAAAATTGAAGGCAGTATGTCTGTTTTTGGTATGCTTAAGCATCTTGTGAGTTAAACTTACATTGGGAAACGAAAAAGTAAATCATGTACCCAAAGCAAAAAGAAAAATAATGAAAACAAAGCATTAATAGGATGAATTTAATAAAGATGAATATATGGAGAAGCAACACAAATGCAATGTCAGTGAAAAAATCCCGACAAGGTAAGGCACCTATAAGGGTGAAAGCATCCCAGAATTCAGCAATAGATTGTAACAATGTCTCTCACCAGCTTTAAACTAAATTTGCCTCCAAAATAATGCATATCAATACATTATGAATCACACTTAAGCATGGTAACACAGTTAAGCACAGAATCATGATTGCTTATTACAAATATGTATTTGGATCATTTTTTTTTTTTTTTTTTTGATAGGTAATCAATTCATATTATTAATCAAAGGATAATGCACAAGATGTGCATTATCAAATTAAACAGGATAAAAAGGAAATAAAATTAGGCAACCCCTCTATCGGATTTCTAGCCACCGCATTAAACCAATTATACAATATCAAATAAAATAATTCTCTAAACTGCTCTATCGATCGTGCTTGATCTACAAAACATCGGTTGTTTCTTTCTCTCCACACACACCATACAATACAACCTAGAATGAGATCCCAAGCAAGTTTACTATTCTTGTCTCGAAATTTTCTCCTCCATACTTGCACCATGTCCTCTATATGCCTTGGCAACACCCATTTCATCTGTTGAACAGCCAGAATATCGTTCCACAGCCAACGCACACCATCGCAATGAATAAACAAGTGGTCAATCATCTCCCTATCCCTCTTACACATATAACACCACTCCGTATCATAACATTTTCTTCGTAGATTATCCACCATTAACACTTGTCCTCTCATAACTGTCCATAGTTAAAATGTCACCCGTGGAGGCAATTTACATTGCCAAACCCTCTTCCAAGGAAATGAATTCTCCATAGGTTCCAATAAAGATCTAAATTATGTGCGAAAGGAGGTCAAGAACAATGCATAATCATTCAATTCCCAATCCTGTAAGCCCCTCCCGAAGACGATGTTCCAATTAGGACTCCCATTATGTATAGTTAATACATCACTCACCATAGCAAACGGTTCCAAAACAATACGATGTAGAGAATGAAACTTCATCTTTGGTGGTTGATCTCCATACCAACAATCATCCCAAAATCTGACATTGTCACCATTCTCCACCACAAAAGTCAATCTATTTTGAAAGTCGCTCCATCATTTTCTGATATATCTCCACAAGCTTACCTCATATGAACCACGACCCTCAACTGAGTACCAACTCCCCTCCATAACACCATACTTCATGTATTTGGATCATTACTATGTTACTGAGTCATCAATAAACAAATATGCACGAGTCTCCCAAAATTTTACAATTAATATGGCCCCAGTCACCTATCCCAATCACCAAACTAGTTGCACGAACTTGGAATGTATTAATAATAACACATGACACCACAATAACTGGCAAGTACAAATACAAAGCCCGTACTAGGCACCACAAACTCTGCAGATAGAACATTCTCTGCAGCAAATTCTAACAATTGATGCTTTCATATATCGCATTATGGAACACACATTGCCATGGCTAATATCCATAAGTTACTGCATAAATAACATACAGGAAATATTGTTCTGGCATTTGCATTCTGAAAACTGCCAAAGTTTCCTGAGAATGTTGTGGTGATGAATTATTTTTAAAGATAAACATTTATTTTCAAAAAACTTTTATCATCTTTTCAAATCTAAGGCAACTACACATGCATATGACTGATAAAATTTAGGTATTTTTCCATAACAATAGAAAGGAGGATTCTGCATGGTTGTCTCAAGAGTATAGCAAGCTACAAACATATAATTCAGTTCAGTAAGCCTACAGGATAGAGTATGTGGATATTAGACACAATACCAGTAACTTTATAATCATTTCTTTATATAACAAAAAATTACCATAAAAACGCTCTTCCATCCAGATTTTACATTATTGACCCGGCTGAGGACCATTTGCGAGATACACCGAACTATTAACTCTCTAATTTCTGTGGAGCTGCTTTTTTGCATGACAATCACAAATGGTCTCAAGAATTCATTTTGGAAATTATAATTTGCCAATTCTTCTCGTTCTAGGAATTTCATAGCAAGCTGCCGCAACGAGTCCATGACAAAGATTGCAACCGAAAGATTTTCTGATAAACCAACTGCCACAAAAAAATCTGAAAGAACACTCCATATTCGAGACCATACAAGCCTGATGCGATTCATGTTGTAGTGCCTGCGTAACAAAAGAGTCGTATCATTGTATTTCTCATCATATATCTCACCCTGAAAGTTTTTGTACAAGAATTAGAGACATCAAGAAATTGAGGAAAGAATCTTACGCAACTTCCACGATTTTAGTAAGGCTAAATACACGAGGGTCAGTTGGAGACTGCAATTCAGAAATGGAGACGTGGCAAAGTGCCTTCACAAAAGCCACTATTGCTTCACTGTTCAACCTCTGGCTGTGAGCAAAAATGTGGTTTAACTCAAAATTTCCTATTTGGTCAAGCAAATACAAGTTCGAAACGAAGTTATTGATCTGCTCGGGAGAAACAAGACTGGGGGAATTGACTCCATGACTGGTGCTGTCATATGATCCCCCTCGAACGACAGCCAACATAGCGGGATTCTGGAGTGCTTTTTTCTTCGAAGATGGAAAATTAGCAGATTTTAATATTTTGTCTTCAGTTTCGGCATTCAACGCCGTAAAAAAAGACGCATCAGAAGGTGCCCCTTCCCCCAAGAGCTGGAGATGCTCAAATCGAGATAAACATGTTAAAATATGTTCCCATGCTTCCTGAAGATAATTCCCGTCTTCAATAGCAATTGATATCATTGCCTGTCAAAGTAATACATAGATATCAGTGCCTCAACAAGATCTATGACTTAAATTTGCATTGTGGCAATATGCTATGCACGTTAAAGGTATGGCACAAAATATTATTCTCAATACTTCCATAGCATAGTAAAACTGGATAGTGTAAATAAATGATGAATATCCACAGAAAAGCATCACTGACTCGTAAAACTCATCCTCGTGCAGGGAAAAACAATGGTCCAATAACAACTTAAATGACATTGAGTCATCGAGCAGGATATACAAATTTTAGAGTATCCTTGACAAAATACCTTGACAGCATCAACATTTTTTTGCTTCATATCTGCAGCACAATGGAGGTAAGTAAATTTGGCCACAGTTGTAACAAAAGCATCTTTCTGGGTCTGCATGCCCATAACAGCAGTAACATGCACAGCATATCGGAAACCCTGTATGCATTGAGAAGTAGCTTCCTTGTCATCACTCTGGTCCAGAGTCACACTGAATGCAGCTAGCATAGGACCCCAGCAAACTTCAACCATGAACCTCAATATTGCAGGATCTGAAACAACATAGAATATACTCCTGCAGTGGGACAAACAAGGGATATTCCATTATCCTTCCCTCTTGGAAAAGGTAAAAAGGCCTCAAAGCATAGATGCGATATGACAATTATCTCCAGGAACCAACAATAGAAAAAATATATCAGCATAACAAGCATGATAGTCCATTTAATCAGTCAACTGAAAGCATTGCCACCATCTGAAGAGGACCTTATAGGCATTTTCATTTTTATTAGGTGAAAGACAACATCCTCCTCTCATAGGTCCAAAATTAAAAATGATGGGTAAATACCAGATAAATATATCAATTGAGTAAACTTGCAGAAAGATAGTCTTACTCTGATTTTGAAGATTTTGCTTTAAACTGCTCTTGGATATGCCTTATTAGATATCCGTTCGCACCCAATGATTTTTCTTCTGCATTCTTCCAAACTAGATTGAGTATACCATCCAAACCCAGTAGTTTATTAAGGCTGTTCCCCTGTTTGCTTTGTGGAACAGAAGAATCTGCACTCATCTTAATCTCATTTTTCACAATTTGATCATAGAGGACACCAAGAAACTCTTCCGGTAGATCCTTGCCATCATCAATCCCTCGGTTATTCCGGATGAAATCAGCCTTGGTCATCTTAGAGTAAAAAAACAATGTCAAATGAAAGTCAGAAATGAACTGAGATGTAAACTACTTTATCGAATGACATCTAAAAGATGTGAGTTAATCCAGAAGCAATATCAGATAGATTGTAAACAGATTAAACACATGCCATTAATTGTAGCGATTAATTATAAGCTTTCAGTTCTATCCCAAATTCCTGAAGATATAAAAGGTATCATATGCAACACCTAAAGAATTATTTAGATAAGCTAATATTTTCTGAAGCTAAGTATTCATAAAGAACAAGAAAAAGTTTGACGATTAAGTTGAATAGGATTTACATTATTAAATAGTAAAAGACCTAAAAAATTGATGACTCTTTCGTCTTTAGATTCAATTATTTATCTATAAATGTGAATTTCCTGTTTACCATGCAACGCCAACCACAGCAACACTATACAAAGAAATCTCAAATACAAGGTCTCATAGTTACATGTAACGAGGTTCTAATGGCTTTACATGGACAACTTGTTCATTACATGTGAGAGAAATTGATGTGGAACTAAACTAATATTCACAACTCCAGGTTTCATGGGCTTGATGTTCAAAATATATGTGTTTAAAGGACCATTTATAAGCCAAAGGGGTTCAAACCAAACAACATAGTGTTAAATAGCATCGCACATTTATAAATCAAACCAAATAGGACACATTTCTTAATATTCCCCCTCACATCTTATATTATAAGAAAAAATAAGGCTCAATGCCAGGTAATGACGTAAGGCTCATAAGAAATCAGGATCCTAACTAGGATCGTTCTGAGGTGATGAATCAGAGGATCAGACTATAGAATCAGATCAAAGTATCATAAGATTCTAAGAAAAAAAAAAGAAGGGGGGGGGGGGGGGGGGGGGGGGGGGGAAGAGAACAAGAACCTATTATAATTTTACTTTCGAATTAAGAAATATATATATATATATATATATATCCGTTCAATTCTATGACTTGGGATTGGGAAAATCTTGCCATTTTCTTATTTAGAATTTTTTTTTCATCCATCCTTCCATAAAAGGACCGAAAAATCACAGAATTTTACAATCATTTCCACGATCCTACTAAGTGTTTAAAAAGATTAAGTAGGTATTGAAGGGTTTTGCTTCTGTGAGACAAGGAGTAGCCACTAAATAAACCAATAAAATAACCTGAAAATTATAAAATGCAGAATTGTACTTGTAATAACTAATAAACTTTCTAAAAAATTAATAATAAATCATGCGAACAAAATAAAGAGTTGGTAAAATTTTAAATAGCCCAAAAAACCCTTACATTGTACTCTAGGCAGCATGGACACACTGCTGGCACCGGCGAGCTGGTGTCCAACAGGTGTTGAATAAATAATCGATTATTTTTAAATACACGGTGTGTCTGCAACATGTTTGACTCTAACACCATGTATTTAAAAATAATCAAAAAAATAAACAGAAAATAGAAACTAGCTGGCAGTGTCAAACGGTGTTGAGTAGAGTTGTTTCGTATGTAAGGCACTATGCAAAATGAAATGGGGAAACACTTGTGAACAATTAAAGAGTGCTTTTATTTTAACTTGGCAAATACTGATTTGTTTTATTAAAAAGCAAGAGAACTTTTTCTATAAAGCAAGTGGGACAAAAATAAATAAATAAATAAAAAATAAAAAAATTCTCAACAGTAGGGCACTTTCTTAACTATTAATATTATGATTTAGCCCTTACAATTACAAGTTGAACAAAAAAAAAAAAAACAAAACCCAACTTTACAGAATTGACTGGCAGCATCTGGTTTTCTCCTGCAACAAATCCCTCTGTTGTGACAACCCTCTGTTTTTATTTATTTCATCACCGCCGATAATTTCCATTTATTTGCTTTAAACTATAAAAGTTTAAAAGAATTAAAGAATAAAAAGTTTATATAATTTTAATCAATGTGTCCAGGCCTACTATTTTAAAATATTGCACGTTGGCATGTCTGTTTTGTGTCATGTCTGTGTAACTGCTAATTAGTTATAGGCAATAGAAAACTAGTCCAGATACTCGTGCCAGTAACAAAACGCCCAGAAAGGACAAGATAAGCAGAAGGCACATAAGCACCCTCAAGGCTTGTCTTGAGGCATGCACCTCATAAGTTAAGATTAAGCCTTGACCAATGGCACTCAAAGCATAAGCTTTGAGGTCATATCAGATATGCCTAGCTGGTAAGCCTTGCTTTTTAAGACAACAATACTTTACCTACAATCCTACCTCCAAATCTACCATCTTACATTCAATCCCATGATCCTACTTGCGATTTCTTTATGTTAAATGCAATTCTGAATCAATATTTCAAATCTGGATAGTCAAAATCATGATTATAACAGCTATGGGCTTGAAATACAGAGTGATAAGTTGGAATAGGGTTTAATATGGGCATCATAATAGATCTCGAATTGCAAAACAGTGCCAAAAGGCTTATTTATTTATAACATAATAGGGTGAGAAAAATCCTGTTTACCGCCATTCTCTGAAAATGATATCAGGGCTAAACTAAATATTAATCATGTTAATGCTTATTTTCACTCACAACATAAACAATTCAAATAGAGAAACAGACAGAGTAACAAGAGGTAAACGGACAAAGCACACCTTATCTTTTACCATACTGTTATGTGCATCAGTATTTAGCATTATCACAGAGTATGCAAGAACATAAGCGGCATCTGCGCTAGTAAATGAATTTGGATTGCATTTACAATACCGCTCAGCAAATTTTTCCATGATGCGATCAATCTTTTGAGCTTCTCCTGGTAATCTAAATCCTCTTAAGAAAAATCTGATCGCTTCACCGAAGTCCATTCCGTCAAAGTTGAAGGAATCAACATATGCATGCATAACTTTCAAAGAAAATTCCTCTCTCTCGCCAAGATAATCTCCAATCACAGTAGCATTAAGGTCAGAAGTATTTTTGAGAAAAGTTGCCACTGATTCTGGGGAGCTGCAAATTTTCTTGCTTAATAAGAACTCAATCCCCTTTGAAGGTTTTCTGTTAAACAGAGCAACACCTTTCTGCATTTAAAGAGTTGGTGTTTGTTACTAAAGGATATTCATATTGCAAACAATACACACACACGAGGGATATTAACAAAGCAATATATCCTTAAGAGGCTCATTGTGCAATCATATCCTAGTGGTAGATCAGCAAAAAGATAACAAAAGAATATCAAAGGTATTGGAAATCTAAAGAAAAGAGTAAAAGCATGTTTGGGAGTTGTTTATAAACAATTTAAGTTATAAATAGATATAAATGAGTGATAAGTGGGTAGTACTTGTGGGCCCACAAAATATTTGGATAAAAATTGTTTGGCTGATTATAAATAATTTATAAACAGTAGCAAAACAAGGCCTAAATCTTTGCTAACCTGAATTTCTAATTTATAAGCTCGGCGCTGCTCCAAGGCTGCAGCTCCTGCAAATTCAGATGTTGCTTCCAAATGAAGCTCATCAGCAATATTTCTGTCTTCGTTAAAGGTTGAAGGATTCTCCATCAAGTTATCATTATCAGAGAACTTTGGCAGATTGGATTCTCCAGTTTTCAGCTGTTGGTCCATCCATGTTCCCATTGACTTGATGATTCTGACCAAACACTTTACTGATTCATGACGAAATGTCATATCTTGGGCTGGAGACAAAGAAGTGGTTGAACCAGCAGGTGGACCTAGAGCAGTTTTCAGAAGGCCATTGACAATCCTACAAATAGCTTACGGACTTAGAGAAGTTTTAATACAATTAACTAAACAAAAAAAAAAAATATTAGTAATAGCAACTACTGCAATACAGTGCAGTTGCAAGTGTGTTTGTGCACATGTGAGAGAGTCGTAATGTCTGTTATCCAGCATACTGTGAAGGGCAAAGTCAAGGGAACTTCTGGTCTTGGGGTTGAGGGTATTTAGTAATTTTTAGATTGCTGTAGTTATGTCTTCAATTAAAGGCCTTTTCAGAAACCAACGAATCAAATCAGTCTAGATATCTTAGATAGCTCTACTTATGTAGACAAGGGGGGCATATTGCCTGCAAATTGATATCTTAATAGCCCCTTTTGATGACACAGGTTGTAACATGCTCTTCGGGAAAACTTTGTTAAAAAGTCTACAAAAAAAAAAAAAAAAAACCCTAATATTTTATCTATACAATAAATAGCTATTTCTTAACAGGAAAAAATGAGACAAACAAGAAATCACTTTTGGGAACATTTTGAATCACTGAGCAACCAAAAGCCCATTATTCAATGTTAACAATAAGGGAAAAGGAGAAAAAACATATCAGTGTTCCTTTTCTTTCTGTCTTGTGTAGCAGCTTCCTCCACTTGCTAAAATCATTGATCATAAGAGGGGATGTGATTGTGAGCGAAAGAGAGAGGAAAAGGCAAAAGCAAATTATGTTGGGCCTCATCCCAACTCCCATTAAGATTTATCTGTTCCTACTTCCCTCAAAAATGGTAAGGCTCATATAAGGTTGAGAATTTGTTTTACCGAACTAAGATAAACAAGCTTACCTTCAAAGACACTTCCTTACCTGAACCCCTGTGCTTAATCTAGATAAATAACATGTGGGGAAATTTTGTATTGATTTGTTAAGAATTTTTTCCCTTTTTTTTGACAGGTATGCTATCCTGCAAGTATCAATAATTTGAACGACAAACAAAGCGACTTAGGGGAAGAAGGAGATCAATAATCATGATCTCAAGTTGTCATAATGTTAAATGTAGAGATTTACATCGCAGAACTCCAAACCCTGGCTTCGCTAAACTCCACAAGGTTGTAGATATCTCACCTGAGTCGCAATCCACCCATAGATACGAAAAAGAAAGGAACAAATTCCAATAGCTATCCTAAGTACCTTTCAAATATGTTTGGAGCGTCCACATCGCAGTCATAGTTAACAAAAATGTCGACAATAATTTGTGAATCCTGTAAGATCTTTTCCAATAGACTCAGAACAGTCATCTTCTGTAAGAAACTAGGCTGAAGTACATTCTCGAGCACACGAAGTACTAGCATGGGGAAGAAAATTCCAATTTCCGATTTCAAGCCGGATCTAAATTTTACCAATAAGTTTCGGAATATAGAACAAAGAAGCTGAAAAATAGTCATAACAGATAGTGCACTGCACTGTTCTTCAACACTGATAGGCACAGATATTGTTTGATAGCATTAAGAAACCTGTGGAGAATGAACATGTTAGCTTTTCAGAGAAGAAAAAAATCAGACTTACGTACATATATTAATTGAATCCCCGAAGATAAAAAGAAGAAATTTGTCATGGATCCCTGCCTTATCTTGACTTATAAATTTTCTGTTTACTGTTTGGTCATGCATGAATGAGAATGTAATAGGCATAACAAAGACAGCTATAAGGTTTAATATTAAATCCAAGTAACACTTTGACCAAGTAATATATTAAGCAAAGCTTAATTCTTTCATCTATCAGCCAAAGAAATAATTAGTAGAGGTTTAAATGGTGAATGTAGGAAACAAACGTTTGGCATGCTAACAAATGCCTGAATGGGGATCAGGTGCTTGTCTATATTGTCAGATTCTAAGTTCCAAGAAAAATTCAAAAAATGCAGAGAATTCTTAGATACTTTTAAGAAGCATCTTAATATTCTCTACATTCATCTCAATGTTACTAATCCCTATTGCATGAATCTATACTCTCCATTATTTTATTTCACCAATAAAATTAGCAAGCAAATGGATTTTATATTATACCACTATATGTTAATTCAGATCTTACCCTTCCTTTACCTTTACCCTTAGCATGATATGTTGAGATTTTACTCTTTCCAACAAGTGAATTCATTAGTCTTGATTAAGGTTCTAAAAGGTGTAACACGGGGAGGTCAAGCCTCAAACATTACAAGCCTAGACGTAATAAGGAATTTTAATATTATTTAATTAGTATAGACAAATAATTAAAATAAGCATACCTTAAAATTTATAGAACTTCATACAAAGTTTCCAATAAAACATAGTTCTTAAAGTCATAAATTCTCCAAATCGATAATTCTTTGTTCATGGACAGAGAAAGCTATGTAGGCTGGGTTAGGGCTAGGTGGATTTTTTTGTTGGATTTATTTCCTTTTTAAGTTTTATGTTACCATTTGTCAAAAAAAAGCTGCGTGCCTTTATCCGCATAGGCACACTATAGGCGGTAAACGTAGAGTTGACAGCTATTTACTTGTTTAGAATATCAGTCTTGATTAAATAAGCAATGCACATCATCCAAGATTGACAGTCAATAATTTCTTGTATTATACACATACATTTTACTCCTGACCTTTTTAGCAATTAATTGCATCATTTGCGTGGATTTCTCTACTTTTTCATAACCAGTCCAACTGCAAGTACCTATGAGTCTCCTTTAATCCGAGGGTAGACATGTTTCATATAAATCCCAAAATGCACATTCTTCTAATCTCTCCCCAAATTTTACTTGGTGTTTCTTGATTTTAAATGTTTATGGTTACTGAAATTGCATTATTTTCATTTCCACTTGCACCTAATTTCACGCTACTTATTCCATCTACCTTTTACTGATTGTTTCAACTATAGCTACAAAAAAAAAATACTGAACTCTGCACATTCATGTGCAACACAAAGGGTGATATTTTACATACAAGGCACTTGCCTGTCATTTGTCTGCCATATAGGGCCTGCATTGCCCATGATGATATTCAGAAGCTCCAAGGAGAGAATTTTTCCCCTCAAAAGGATCTGATCATCTGGATGTTCTTGCGATGAAAACTTCATAGATAATTTGCACAAATTCTTGTAGAGCATAAAGCAATCCTCTCTAATTTTACTGTAATCACTCAAATTGCCCCCCTCATTGGTTGACATACCCTTCCCCTTCCCTTCATCAGCTTTTGCCTCAGCATGATTCACGCCCTTCTGCAATTCCAAGGATAGTGTTACATCAGGTAGGCTATCCTTGGCCTCCAAAATCTCGTTAATGAAGTTTTGAGCAAACTGTATAGAACTCCCTTCATTCAAATTCCTATCAGCAAATTCTAGCAGTTCAAACACAGAAACTGTCTTAAAGTTAACAAGCATGGAATTCTCCTCGGCCCTGGTGAAAACAATTATCATCATCTGAGCAAGAATCGACTTTGCACAGATTTGATTGGTGCCGTTTTGGCCACCCAAGTACACGTTGTAACAGGACCTGACAACGTAGACAAGACAATCCCCCCGAATATAGATAAAGGGGGATCGAACAGCAGAGAGAAGAGCCTTGAGGGCAGCAAGCTCAATGTGCTCATCGCCGATGCCGGTACATTTACAGATGGAATCTATGAGGCGAAAAATAAGGGAAGACTTATCTTTGGCCTCAGTGCGGTCGATTTCGCAGCCACGGATGAGTCCAAATGAGAAGAGTCGAAAGGCACAATCCAGGGCGGGGTCAACAACCTTTGGGGAGGCGGATTCAATAGCCAGGATGACAGGGTGGAGAACGAAGTCGGCATCGGGAGAAGATAGACCGTAGAGGGGCGAACAGGAAGCGGGATCATCGGGTAAATCGGGCAAAGAATCAAGCTTTTCAAGAACAGATTTGCAGGCGGACACTAGCTGGGAGTGTTTCCTCCAAGCCACGTTCTTGATGATCTTGTCTAACGACGGCCCCAGTACCCACCCACACCGCGAAGGTCCACCAAGGGTTTGCGAACTTGACATTTTCTCTTAATAGCCAGATTTGGAGCTCAACAATGATCCGAATCTATAAAATGGATTTGAAGGAATGGAGAGATCAGCTCTGCCTCTGCGCTAGTTCTGATTCCGACCGACCAAGGCGTAATATTTGGGACCGAATACTTCCGTAAACACCACGCTTTACCCAAGGGATATTCGTAGTGATGACAAAGGGTCGACTCGAGTCGGTTCGACTCGTTATTCTGAGCTCGGCTCGTGTTTGGATTCGTTGTTCAACGAGCTCGTGAGTAACGAGTTGAGCTCGACTCGTCAAAAAATAAAGGTGTTCGGTTCGATTCATGAGCTCGTGGCTCGTGGATTTTGACGAGTCGAGCTCACGAGCTGGACTCGTGGGCTCCGCCGAGCTCGTCTCCAATTTTTTTTTTTTTTTTAATACACGTTTTTTTTTCCTAAATTTTGTTTAAAAAAAATAGATTTTCAGTAAAATTTTATTTTATAAGTATTTTTATTTTGTAAACAATTTATTTAAACTTTGATAAAGTATATTTTTATAATATATTTTTTTATGAATTTATCTTATAAATAATATTTATAAGTTTTTTGTAATTACAATTTAATTTTTTACTTATAAATAATTTTTACTTAATATATTTTCATTTTCAAGTTTGCTTTGAGGAAAATATATTAATTGAAAATAATTATTTTATAAATGATAAAATTAAAAAAAATATGAGAAATTGTCAAATGATTTTTCAAAATATCTTTTATTTTAAAAATAATAAAATATTAAAATATAAACCCTCCTCCTTTATTCGGGTTTGGGACCGGCTACTTCAATAGTTCAATTTCGAGTAGGCGGAGTTAAAAATTGTACACGAACAACTTGTTATTACAACCTTGTATTCTGTTTATTAAAACTGTCTTATCCGGAATATTATAAGCATCATCTATTGTATTATCATTAAGTCTTTTATAATTTATAATCATTCTACTTTTTCCTCTGACAATTTCTGAATGTTTTCTTACTATAAAAGCTGCTGATCTATGAGGACTATCTGATTTTCTTATAACTCCTAATTTTAATAAATCTGAAATATGCATTTTAAAATCTTCAATATCTTGATTAGTAGCTTCTATATTTTTAGTCTTAATTATATATTCTGGATTTTTGATTTTTAATTCACAAAAAATCTTATCTTTATCCCAATGTTTTAAAACATTTTCTCCTAAAATTTCAAATTTTTCTAACTTACTTATCATGTTCTCAATATCTTGTTCTGTTACCAATAAATAATATACTCTTTCTATTTCCACAAATTCTAAACTTAATTCTTTTTCTTCTTTAATTTGTTCATAGTAATTTTCTAGATCATTAATTTCTTCTTCTTCATCTTCATCTTCATTTTCTTCTAATATTAATTTTTACTTAATATATTTTCATTTTCAAGTTTGTTTTGAAGAAAATATATTAATTGAAAATAATTATTTTATAAATGATAAAATTAAAAAAAATATCAGAAATTGTCAAATGATTTTTGAAAATATCTTTCATTTTAAAAATAATAAAATATTAAAATATAAACCCTCCTCCTTTATCCGGGTTTGGGACCGGCTACTTCAATAGTTCAATTTCGAGTAGGCGGAGTTAAAAATTGTACACGAACAACTTGTTACGTATACAATTTTTTTAAAAAAATTATAAAGGTATTAAAATAAAAATTCGTCATAAATATGATTAAACTAAATATCACTTACTTGACTACATGCAATTTCGGCATATTTATCTTGCAGTCGAAAATGAGCGTCTTGCCAGTCCTTCACGCACATTAATGCTTCTAAAATATCTTCTTTTAGTCGATTCCTAATTTCAGAGAGAACCCTAGATCCTGCACTAAAAGCAGATTCCGAAGCTACAGTGCTAACCGGAGGTGTTAGTAGATCTTTTGCCATTGCAGAAACTATTGGCCATCGACGTTCATACTTTCGCCAGAAGTCAACCACTTCTTCTGAATTTTTCCTTAGTACATTGTTACTAGGCCAATTATGATTAAAGTAATCAAGTAATTCAGCAGGCATTGCATTGAAACTGTTACTCGATGTTTGAGTACATGCAGTGGAAGACAAACTACTATGACTGGATGAACCATATGCATATCCAGTTTGACCATATCTATATGAGTTCATGCCTTCAAATAAATTTAAAATTTCAGCGTCGTCATCTCCTAAATTAGTGGGAGAAGTACTTGTAGAGCCGAAGGGTACACGAGTAACATGTGTATCCATTCGTGAAGCATATGTTACATACATTTCAGATAAAGTTACTTCCAAATTCTTATAAGTAATAGGTATGTTAAAAGTTAAAGATTTTGACATTCGTTCAATTATAAATTTAGTACCCGATAAATTATATTGGGGTCCATGACGCATGCTAATAGAAATAACATGGGCAAGTCTTCTCAATATTTTCTAAACTTTAATTCCATGGCAATTATAACTGAATTAAAATCGGGGTCATCTTTATATCTATCAAAAACCCTATAAATTAGATAAAGACGTTGAAGGACCATACAACTAGTAGGATAATAAACACCAGATAAAATATTTGTAGAATCATAAAAACATTTCAAAAAAGCTTTAATTTTAATAACTAAAGTCCAATCGGATTCATTCAAAATATTTTCGTCGTCGTCCCTCATATGCCTATTGTTATAAAATTCAGTAATTAAATGTTCGAAACTTTCACATGATTTTAATAATAAATATGTGGAGTTCCATCTATGCGCTACGTCATTAGTAAAAGTTTTTGAATGCAACACCCCATTTTCGGCACAAAAATCCTCAAACGCTTGTTTTCTACTAGGTGTAATAGTGATATAAGTTAGTGCATTCTTAATTCGTTGAATTTCATCCTTAACATATTTTAAACCATATTGTACTATTAAATTTAAAATATAGCATACACATCGAATATGAAATAAATAACCACCGAATTCGGGTTGAAATACTCTTTTCAATTTCTCTATAACAACTTTATTTACGCTAGCGTTGTCGAACGTAAAAGAACGAATTTTACTCTCGCATTTATATTCTCTTATAATGTTCATAATAACATTAAATATATTGGGAGCATTGTGCGGGTACTCAATAATTTTAAAAACAATTATTCTTTTATGCATGATCCAAAGTGGGTCTATATAATGTGCAGTTGCAGCAATATAACCTCTTTTATTAATCCCTTCCCATAAATCTGAAGTTAAAGATATTACACCCCCATATTTTTCTAAATCGGCAATCAATGGTTTCTTTGCAGTTTCAAAATATTCTATTGTATCAGAACGAACAGTATTTCGACTTATCCCAACGTACCTCGGTTGAAGACATTCTTGCACAAAGGTAACGAAATGTTGGTTGTCCGTTTGTGCTAGTGGCAACTCAGATCCGGCAAGGTATTTCATCATTCTTGTTCGAGTTCTTTCCGCCGAATACATCCACGTACTAAGTGGCGTAGTAGTAGCATCGCTGCCTGGACTACCAAATTGTAGTTGCATTTGACCAACAGGAAGAAGACCATGTTTGGCCGCACATGATTTGTAGTGACAGTTGAGGTGGGTGGTTCCAATGCCTTTTTGATGGGCCAATCGTTGTTGACAGTATTTACATACTGCTTTGGTTTCTTGAATTCCATCGATCACACGACCAGTTTGAATCAATTTAAAATGGTCCAAACATTTTGCCTGCATCTTCCCCTTTCTCTTCCCTCTTGCATTGAGAATTTCAATAACAGGTTCATCATCCTGTTCCAAATCAATTGGAGCATCGAGATCAACGTCATCCAAATCAATTGGATGACTACTTTCATGAACATTGTAATCTTCAATATTTTCTGGAATTGGTACTTCATCTAGACCGACGAACTCATTCCCAAATTGATTTTGGGGCACATGTGCTACATTCTCGACTCCGACATCGAACAAGTTTTCAATAAATAAGCGTGGATCCATTTGTGAATAATTGAAATTGAATATTGAAGAAAAAGAAGAAGTGAAGTAGAATTGAGAAGTGAATGAATGAATATTATGTAGTAGTGTAGAAAATATATTGTAAAATCAAGATTATAATTTAATAATATGAATATAAAATGTAGAAGAGTATAGAAATAAGAATGAATGAATAAATAATATTGATTATAATTGATTTGTATAGAGTATAGTAGAGAATAAGAGATTGATAGTAAATTTAGTAAGAAAAAATTGTTGTAATTGATGGGTATTTATAGGAAAAAAATGAAATTTGAAAAAAAAAAAAAAAAAAACACTGAATTCAAATATTTAATTTTTTTTTTGGACGAGCCCACGAGCCGCTCGCCTATCTGACGAGTCGAGCCGAGCTCGACTCGTTCAAATTTTTTTTGTTCGGTTCGTTGCTCGGGCTCGTTTTTTACGAGCCCGAGCGGCTCGTGGCTCGTTTTAGACGAGTTGAGCCCACGAGCTCACGAACGGCTCGGCTCAATTGCCATCACTAGATATTCGTGTTAAATGTTTCATTGGTCCCTCAAATTTTAAAGATGTGATGGCTTACTTATCAAACTTTCAAAATCGTCTCATTCGTCATTGAACTTTACTCCGTTAGTGTTCATTTCTCATCGGATGAAAATCATTTCAAAACATGCCGATGTGATAGACAGAAAAATGAGTTGTTCAGTTAACTCTTTTCAAGTGGTAAGTGGAGTGCCAAATCAGCACCATGTCATCCCCAAACACGTCTTTATCATATTGAGGAAATGAAAGGCATCTTTCCCAATTAAATTTCAAACCAGTACCTCCAAATTAATTATCGAAGCTCCATCCCCAAAATCGATTATAATCACTCCAAGAACAACTCAAGGGACCCAAAATCGATTGTAATCTGAGGATCGAATATTCTTCTTCAATTGGTTGAAACATACTATCTTCGTAAATTGTAGACTCTTTCGTGAAAATTGCCGCTCCCTTACCTGATTTCTTTGAATTTTTTTGTCACAAGTGCATATACATTTCTTCTTATTTGCTTAGAAAGATAAAAAATTTCTCAACTAAGAACAATTGCAGAAGGAAGCTTCATTTATAGTCTGTATTTGCCATCTGGAAGTAACCTTCTTGCATATATGTTTTTGTATTTGCTTTATATCAATGTTCCTCCTTTATTTTTCTTCTTGTGTTATGAATCCAGCTAGTTGTCATTCCACCACCATCTGCTAACTTAACCAATTGTGTTCATTTTAGATTCACTTTTGTCATAGGAGACTGGATTTTGTGGAAAATTGCAGCTAGCTGTTATCAGAGCCGGTTCTGCCATGAGGCAGAAGAGGCGAGCCCATCAGGCCTAAATGGTTAGGGAGCCTTTTTTGGCCCAATTTTTTATTTATTTATTTTTATTTTTTTAAAAATTGGGAAAGGAAGAAACAAACAAGGGTTTACTTTCCTCTCCTCGACCTCGACTCACCATCACCGACGAACTACAAGTCTGCGACTGAGACGGTGCGACCTCCTCCAAGGCTACCATCGCCGTGCCTACCGGAACTTATCTTCTTCCTCCCCACTTCTCCCTTCCCTTCACTTCACTTTCCAGTTTCCACCACCAGTTCTCACTTCTCAGTCGCTGCCTGCTGCAAAAGGGGTCCGAGTTCGACTCCCCAGCAGGCCAGAATCCAGATTCCAGTTTAGAAAGCTGGAGATTGACATTCAGATAGCGATCAATGTATGTCGGTTCTTTAATCTTTCTTTTTTTCTTTGAGAATCTATTTTTTGAATGAATGTTACCTAATTTTAAAAATTTTAGTTATTAATGGGATCTGCTGATCTTTTTGGAATTATCCTTTATGTTGAGGGACTATTACACGATGAAGAAATTGTTGATTGCATTTAATTTCTTTTGTAAGTGATGAATGTTGAATATTTCTAGAAGCAGACTAATCAGGATTCCGGAGAATAGGTAAAAGAAACATGGGTAATTTGCGTCTTAGATTTCTTTCTATGATACAATATTACTGGAAAAGAAAAAGAAAAAAACCATTATACTGGGATTTACACAAGGTTGTGTCAGTCCTTCACAATCACACGCCCACTTCTGTCCCTCTTCTTGAAATATGGCTGTTTTTGTAATGCTCTGTAGTTGCTGCTGGTTCTCTATTTTTTGCTCTGATTGACACCTATATAAAAGGGACCTTTTCCATTAAAGCACTTCTCTTTCTATATATACATACTGTTACTACAGTACAGAGTATGTGTGTGTCGGTCTTTAGTCATCAGAGAGAAACAAGAAAGAGAAGCAAAAATGTGTTCAGAAACTGGGCTAATGTTTGCTTATCTCCCTCAAGAAATTCAGCAGTTTGATGATTTCTGTTCCTTACAGAAACCAAATGCTTCATTGGTAGTATTCTTTTTTGATCAGTATATTGGGTTCTATTTATTTATCTGTTTTGGTAATTTTGATGGAATTTTTGGTTTCTAAGCTCAATTATATGTATGATAAATTTGTGGGTTTCATTTAAATTTAACAGAGAGTTTCAAGTTGTACTCTAGTTTAAATTCATTGGTCTATTTATTTCTAATCTGAATTTCTTTTTTGTTTCTTGAACATTTTCTGGGCAAGTACTTTTTACATGTTACAAGAAATGATGAACATTTACGTTGCATGACTAGTTGGATTGAATTGGAAAATAGGCTTCGAACAAAAACAACAATTGATAACAGTGTTCAATTGATGATTGATGTAGAAAGAGAACATTGGAGACATGTATTAACAAGGATAATCGCTATTGTAAAAAGACTTGCCAAAAATACATTGCCATTTCGAGGAGGTGATGAGAGGCTACATGTTGAACATAATGGCCTGTTTTTACAAATGGTGGAAATGGTTAGTGAGTTTGATCCAATAATGCAAGAGCACCTTCGGCGGGTTAAAGCACGCGAGATTCAATATACGTATCTTGGCAAAGATATTCAAAATGAGTTGATACAGTTGTTGGCTAATGAGGTAAGAAGTGCAATTGTCAAGAAAATGAAACATGCAAAATATTTCACAGTTATACTTGATTGTACGCCAGATGCAAGATACGAGGAGCAAATGTCTTTAATAGTACGGTTTGTAGATGATTCAAGAAACTTACCTACAATTGAAGAACATTGGCTTGAATTTCTGAAAGTAGATGACACAACAGGATTTGGACTTGCAACCGAGCTTCAAAAGGTTTTGATCAAACTTGATCTGGATATTGATGACATTAGAGGGCAAGGGTATGAAAACAGATCTAACATGAGCGGGAAGCACAAAGGTGTGCGAAGAAGAGTACTTGAAATTAATCCCCGAGCTTTCTATACTCCATGTGGCGCTCATAGTTTGAATCTAACATTATGTGATATGGTGAATTATTGTTCCAAAGATGTATCCTTCTTCGGAGTGATACAATGCATCTACACATTGTTCTCATCTTCTACCAAGCGATAGAAAATTTTCAAAGATAATGTACAAGGTTTGACAGTGAAGCCATTGTCACAAACACGTTGAGAAAGTCATGTTGAGAGTGTAAAGCCTATAATGGAGCAAACTGCACAAATAAGAGATGCTTTACTTGATTTGGCAGAATGTAACGAAGAGTCTAAAGTGAAGAGCGAAGCCAAGACGCTAGCAACATATGATATTCAGAATTTTGAGTTCTTGCTTGGCATGATAATCTGGTACAGGTTGTTGAGTGCAGTCAATATTGTGAGTAAATTTCTTCAAACCGAATCCATGGATATTGATATTGCTATCGACCTCTTGCAAGGACTTGTTTCATTTCTTGAAGATTATAGAGAAAATGAATTTGCTATTGCCATGGACGAAGCAACAAAAAAGGCAGACGAAATGGGAATTGAAGCTGTATTTACAGAAAAAACGCATAATTCGAAGAAAAAAGTAATTTGATGAAAGCAGTAGTGATGAGGTAAAATAATCAGCAGAAGAATCTTTTAGAGTTGGATACTTTGTTTTTATAATTGATCAAGCTCTATCTTCTCTGAAAACTCGATTTGAACAATTCAAACAATATGATGACACATTTGGATTTTTGTTTAATTTGAAGAGGCTAAGGGACACAAATTTTTATAGTTTGTTGAACTATTGTATGAATCTTGAGAAATATTTGGAACATAATGGGCGCTCGGACATCAGTAGAGACGATTTCTGTACAGAGTTACAAGCCGTGAAGTGTTATATACCAAGTGAAGCAACAAGAGCAATTGAAGTGCTACGATGTTTGAAGCCATTGAATGTTTGCTTTCCAAATGCTTATATTACTTACAAAATTTTGTTAACCATACCGGTTATAGTAGCATCTGCGAAAGAAGCTTCTCGAAATTGAAGTTGATCAAGACCTATCTCCGATCAACTATGTCGCAAGAAAGATTGAATGGATTGGCTATGCTATCAATAGAGAAAGAAATGGTTGAACAACTAAATTATTTAGATTTGATTAATGTTTTTGCGTCTAAAACAGCAAGGCGAATAGTATTTAACTAATTTTTGGTTTTGTTATTTTATAATATAAATCTTTTATATAATATATTTGATTATTGTTGTAATGTTAATTTTTAAATTAGTAATATGTTGCATAATACACCGTTAAAATTTGCATTTACATTGATTTCGGGCCTAGGGGCCTAATTTTTGGACTTCGCCTCAGGCCCCAATAAGCACAGAACCGGCTCTGGCTGTTATTATACCATGATTTTTAGATTCTTCTCGTTTTTTCTGAATTTTTTGCAGTAGGAAGAAACAGGATTTTGTGGAAATTGTTGTAGGAATTGCAGTAATCTTTTGTTTAATTTTTCTCCTTTTTTGTCATGTTTCTCCTTCAATGGTTTCTTGCTTTTGCTAGTGTATGTTTAGGCAAGTAAAAGAGAAGTAACTATATAGCATTTCATGTTGATCACCCATCTACGTGGATGGAATAATTATGATTATTGATTTGATTTGATTTTTATTTGTTGGTTGCATTTCATGTTGATCACCCATCTACGCTAGCAACATAAAGGGATGTTTCATGGTTGCTGGAAGTTGGGCCACTACTTGTTGGATTGCCTGACGAAAAAATCATGCCCAGTATGCAACAGGGGAATTCAAAAATGCATGGAGGTTGAAAACTTTGGATGGCTATTCTTCTGTTGTATTAACGATTGCAATTATTTCAAGTGGTTTGGTGCAAACGACTATTGTCAATATGAGGGTCAGTCAAGTGCCACATCAGAAATTTATGAGTTGTCGGGTTTGTTAACACATGTTGCTAAAATAATCAAAGAAAATGACGTGGATAATTCATCAAATTTACTTTCCGCAAGGGAAAATGAGAAAAGGATAACGGGAAACAAAATGGAGGAGCTCCGTGAAACTGAACTGTTTATTTTATTCTCAAGTTTGTGTAATTCACAGGTTTTATAATCTGTTTGTAGACGTCAAACTTCGAATTGTAGGTCAATCCCAGTAATTTGAAATTTACATTTGTAATTTCAATGTTTTATGTGACAGACTTTGGAATGGATATGTTCATTACTCTGCTAGCTTATTGTCGGTTCATCTATCAAGTGGGCTAGCCTTGAATTTGCATTGCCTGATTCGAAGTGATCAGAATCACACAAGTGCTTTGTTCCTGTCATACATATTACTCAAACAAAACTACCTAAAATAAGGCTCTGCAATAAGTTCATGAAAATTATAATTATGGATTTACATGTTATTAAACACGCTTCAGTCGTATCTTGCAAACTAAGATAAAAGCAGACCTCAAAACAATCGTGTGAAATTTGTCTACAACTGTAATTGCCAATAAAAAAATTCATCTTTCCATGAAAAATCGAACTCGTAGAAGTGCATGCATACACACAATGAGGATAAAAGAAAAAAAGGGAAAGAATTTAAGAATGTAAAAACTAAATTTCTATTTTTAAGTACAAAATCATAAAGCCAAGAGAAGAGGAAGTTTATGGTCAAATATAATAGTGTAAAGAAACACAGAGAGAGAGTTCAAAAGTATAATTGAAACTAATTATCTAGCAATAAGTTTTCAAAATATATACCCAAGTTGTCATATATAACAATATGTTTACAATTTACATGCCAAAATCATTTACACTGGACAAAATCAAAATTCAAAAGCTTTTCCCAAAAAAACCAGTGTTATGCCCACTTTAGACACTTGGCAGCTTCAATATCTTGCTTGGCATATGCCTGCTTCAATACAATAGCAGGATGCAAACAAACATTACAGATGAATACGTAATTTTTAAGAAGATATTATAACTATACTAGACCACTTACGATATGTTAAATTCGACGGAGAATGAAAAAAGATTAGCAACTCCCATCACTGCTTGCATAAAAAAAGAAACATTGAATTCAAACATATGTTCCTACTGAGGCACTCTGATTTGCGTAGCTTCTTTTCCGTGCCTTTGAGGCTCCCATACCGGCAAATTCTGCATCCCCTATGCCAATCAAGTCGTCCACGGTATCTTCAAAGTTCACATCGTTGGTCAGAACATCAGCCGAAACCAACTGAGGGTAAAATGTTGCTGCTGGACCAAATTTCAGCCCACCTGAATGTGCTTCACAAGACAACATTGGGGTTGGAATGAAATAAAAAGTTTGTTCGTTCCCATGATTGTGGTCCAACGATGCTCGTTGTCCCCTGTCTGGAACCATTTTACCCTACATAATGCAATCATTAAAATTATCAGATTACTCGCGTAATCCACAAAAGATCATGAGGAACATTTACAAAAATAATTGAAAAGATTTCTAACTGGTTCGTCTACCGCTCTATTGCAATGTGTGCCAACTTGTTCTATATTACCTTCAAACCAATCCTATCAATGAAAACTGAAAGTTAGAGTACATTTTTCAAATTTTTGCCTGAAAGAAAGAAAGATCGTACTGAAAGAATCCGGAGTATCCGGCCTAGAATGTTATCACTTGTTTTGACCCTGCTCTCCACATATTGAGCATGTCATCTTTAGATGCCCCTTTCTCCGAATATATATCTTCTCTCGTGAATGTACTATCACATCTTCACCTGCCCATTTTCTCCAATTTATCCGTCTCTTTCCCTTTTGAGATATAGACCATAATAGTGGAGTTACATCAAGCATATCCAACTGTGGCCATAAACGCATACTGTTGATTGGATGCATGGTGCTGCTATAGCACTGAATATACGTCTTAATCGTGTAGCATTTGTGAACGAAGTCTTCTGGATCATTTTTGCAATCCCTAATTATTGCAACTGTATGCATGCAAGGTATGCATGTAAGCTCATATTCTTTACGTGCACAAGTTCTTTCAGGTAGATCGAAAACATATGTCCACAAATTGCATTTAACTTGCCATTCAGGACCACTTGAAAAGTGCAATGTGCATTCACACGATTTCTCATCATTCCCGTGCAATTTTTTCTTGATCTTCGGACACCAGCGTCCTATACATCTCATCATTCTGTCTTGATGCTTTCAAATCCTATTCATAAAGGTTAGTTGTTGTGATGTTAACATCGACAAAATCATATTTTCTCTATTACTTCGCAAAGTCTTGTTGACACACTTTGCATAGATTGTTAAGCAGAATGTCACTTTTCGATTGAATTGAGAAATGTGATTTTCACCATTCTTGTGGGTGTCTTTCCATAAGCCATTTGTATGATTCCTCACAAAGTTGACGAATTTGTTGCATCCAATGTTGGTAGTTAGCAATAGTAGTTGACTTGACAGCACACCATAAGTAATTCTTAAGAATTTTACTCATGAACCCGACATTAAAGAAATTCGTGTACATATGTCGTACACTGAACCTGTGCTCTACCTCAGGAAACAACTCGTCTGTCACATTTTGTAGCTCATTATGTCTTTCCATCATTAGGGTCCAACCTCTTCCATCTCCAATACTAATATCCTCAGGGAGATAGGTCAAGAACTATCGCCAAGTTGCTGTATTCTTCTTTCTAAAGAACTGCATATGCAAGGAGATAGATGTAATCATTAGCATCAATACCAACTGCAGTTAACATTACCCCTCCGAAACAAAAGTGACAACCGTCAACACCTATTGCCTTCCTACAACTATCTCGAAAACCTATCATACAACAATTGACGCATACGTAGATCCCCTTAAATATCTATTCTTGTAATGCTATAATAAATGTTGACCCAAAATTTGTTCGTAGTACGTCGACTGCATAAGAACTTAATCACCTAAATAAATTTCCTACTTGAACTTCTTTGGCATATCTCCGCATCTTCCATGCCACATTTAATCTAATGTCTCTATGGAGATCTTTTTTACAGTTGCCAAAATTAGCTTGGTCTTCCAGTCTGGGTCAGCCTTGAATTGCTCTATATATCGACGTGCCAAAAATATGTATTACAGTGTCTATTAATTGGTCTCGACTGCAAGTATGCTCCAAAATGTAAGATTTTACTTGTAACCTCTCGAACGCATTCAGTTTAGAAGCTCATATTCACCATTGGCAGCCCAATTTACAAATTCCTTAGACTCTTCTTTCATCAATTGTCTTAAACTTTACATTGTACCAGTGCAATGCACCGCATGTTCGCGCCGCCTATCGAGAACTGAATATTTGACCTACCTCGATCTGAGGATTTTTTCATGTCTTGATCAAAATTGAATTCAAGAAAGTGATAACCGCCATCCTCATCAAATGAACATTGGGAGAGTAGTTCGTCTAACGATGATAGTTCCAATTTATCCACCTCGATATTGTTGCCCTCTTTTCGTTCGGGATGAACTTCATCTTATCGGTGATCCAATCCAATTTCAATCCCATCAATTACATTTCTATAATATTCGATGTCATTTTGTTCGGACTCAAGCTCATGGTTGGAATCAATGAAGTCTGGATCTTCCTCACAATCTGTCATACTATTAAACCACATTAAGCAAGAATAAGTACAAAGGTCAAAATTTAATTCTTCACGCTTCGGTTTGGCTCGTGAGTGGTTAAAAATGGTTGGATAATTGATTTTCTTGATTTGGGGCTTAGGGTTTCGAACATGGTCTTGATCTCGATTTGGGGATTTCCTTCACTTCGTTCTCTGGTTTTTTTTTTTTTTTTTTTTATGGAGATGGAACCAATTGGTTAAATTTAATCAAAGCATGTTTCAATTCCTGTTCTCAAAGGCGTTTTTGGGTGTGCTCAGTTGGATCTAAGTTGGTAATGAAATTCGTATTTGGATGCTTTTAACTGGCCACATGGTTTTTCCATCCGCCACGTCATCTCGTATAATAATAAATTTTAGCAGATGAGTAATGGAGACCAACGAAATGAAGTTTAATGGCTAATGGGACAATTTTGAAAGTTCGGTGAGTAAATCGTGACATTGTGCAAAGTCCAGTGGCTAACAAAACATTTAACTCAGGGATATTCACATAAATACCGTTGTTTAGTCACACATTTTGATCCAGGTCGATTTAATTCTATTATATGAAAATTCATGTTTTCAAAATTTATTTTACATAAAATTCAAAAATATTTCTTGCTTTTTACCAAACATTCTTAAAAAAAAAAAATTATAAAATCTATATATATAAAACATAGAATGGAGCTCAAACAAACCTTAAGTTTGAATTTACTCAACTTCAATTAAATTTTAATTTTTTTATTTTCACTTTGACATATTATGCAATGCCCTTGTTTGGTCTCATTACTTCCAAAATACACTTTTCTTTCTTATATTTAACAACACATTTTCATTAAAATAATATTACACGTAAACCTAAATTTTTTTCTTATTTTTTAACCATACATTCTCAATCAAAATATTATTTCAAAATGCATTTTATTGAGAAAATGGGGTCTCAAACAGGCTCTATATGTCATCTCAAAGAAATTTTAAAATTACTTAGTTGACATTATGGCCATTCATGCCATAGAAACTAAATAGCAAAATAAAAATAACACATTCGTATAATTTGGTACATTTTTTTGTCTTTTTGATACATTTGACACTGTACATTTTGATAAAATTTCGTGCATTTCTCACATTTTGGAACATTTTCGCCATTTTAATACAATTCTTGCATTTCTTTAACTTTTTGTCTTTTGGTAAATTTTGAACAATGTGGCATAAATTTCATGAATTTTGATAATCTGGTAGATTTGGTGTATATTGTGCATTTTCGTACATTCATGTATTTTGATAAATTTCATGCATTTTTGTACATTTTCATGCATTTTGTACATTTTCGGTACTTTTTCGGCATTTTTGTACACTGACACACATTTTGAGATACTTTTGTTACGTGTTGAAATAATTATTGTCCATTAAAGCTCCTATCAATCACAAAGAGGGGCTTTTTGTATGTACATGTATCATAAACGAATACTTATACTTTGACCTCAAAAGCGTGTCGAACCAAAAATGTGTAACGACCACCGATGCTCTCCTTTCGAGGGAATGCAAACCCTCAACCACTTGACTAAACGACATTTGAAAGCCTCATCAAAATAGCAGAATTAAATGCCTCAACTCGATCTAGAACATATAATGTAATTAAGTGCAAACTCTACATAATAAATATAGACTTCAGTGTAATAAAATCATACATGCAGATAACGAAAAGTATAACAAATGTCACAAAAGCACAACGAGAATCTTGGAAATTGAATTAATCATGACTTCAAACATAATTGTGAAATAATGTCAACTCATAAAATGATCAATAAGCCCTAAAAATTGTCTATAAATAGGCCCACTTGTAACGATCCATATCTTGCGCCCAAGCCGTTAGAACATACGTACTGTCCACTTTGGGGTGGGCGAAGCCCACTTTGTAAAGCCCCGACCCCTAGTGGACCGGAACGCTACTTACTTTACTTAACTTAACCGGTGGTTTAGTATCAAGTGTACATATCTTAGCGGAAGCTTAAATCTTAACAAACATTATTTTTGAAGGATATTGAATTAAAACACTTTATAACTTTCCAAAATAACGAAATATAATTTATTTGATGAAATCATAACTTGTTCAAGATACTCAAAAGAAATAACGTTGGAAATAACATTTGAAACGTTAAAGATTTTAAATCTAAATTACTTGTTCATCGGGTTCCCATAGGCTTATTGCATCTCCTTCCATCTCTTCCATCATCCAACCCGGTGCATCAACATTTAATCTGTAGATATAAGGTAGAAACACGTGAGTTGAAAACTCAATAGCCGTCATAGGTGCAATCGTGATTAAGCTAAGCATTTCATAACAATTAACATTAGAACTTCCATAAAACATGTCGTACCCGGAGGTACCATTTGACATGAAAATGTATGCCGTACCAACGGAACCATTTGACATGAAAGGTGCATGCTGAACCGAAGATACCATTTGACACACAACATTAACCTTTAAATGTACGCTGCACCGACGGAACCATTTGACATGAAAGGCACATGCCGAACCGATGATACCATTTGACACACAACATTAGCCTTTAACATAGAACATTACTTGCTAGAAATTATAACTTAAACACGTATAACAACCTTATGCACCTCTACCTACCTCGATTTGATGCTTGATGAACTTTGAAAAGAGCTTTGAAAAACTTTGGATGAACTTCAAAAATTTTGACGAAGTTTGGACGTTTGGACATTCCTTTGTTATTTGAAAACACCTTTTGAAATCACAAAAACCTTCTTGCAGAATATTTTTTCCCACACCTAAAACTTCTGGAAAAATACTTTCAAAACCACCTTCCTTTTCTCTCCCAAACTCTCTATTTTTCTCTCAACTTTGAAAGCAAATTGAAAGTGCTACCATTAGATGTCCAAAAAGTATTTTTAAGTTGATTTTCACACTTTCTAAAATCGTAATACACCTATGAGGCCATATATACTTGATTGGACTCACTAGGATTCGTTATGAATATCCATATAGGTCATTTATTGTCAAAACTTCACTGTTTTTGTCAAAATCATTAAATTGTATAACTTAACAAACTGATATCCTAATAGTACTTTTAATTTGATTTCAAATTTTTAATAATATCATAACGGTAAGTGTTATGCCCTAAATCTAACCAATTTACGTTGTAAACACTTTTAATACATTTAATGCATTTTTTTTGACAAGATCTATTGTTTATTTAAATTAAAATTCCAACTAATGATATTAAATAATAGAGTCTCTAAATTCAAGTGTCGGTAATTTATCAATCACAAGGAGTTGTAATTGTGAGATACAAATTACGTATGATTGAATCTTAAACAATCCATGGTCGTAAGTAACAACGAGATACGTATATCGTTATTATGGATAGACCATCGCGTGTGACATTTCTTACTTGTGAAGTAGCTGATCGCACAAGCTAAAGTGTGTTGACACTTAAATGAACACGTGAATATGTTTTATAGAACAAAACATTGGAGACCTGTTGGGAAAATTCCACATGAATAACTATCTGAGCGTCAGTGGTTAATCTCTAACGTTCGGTAGTGGAATTGGTTCTTTGACTTGAGGTCATCATAGTGCCTTATATGAGGATCGTCATACTTTTGATGATTTTAGATGTTGTTTTGTCAATGGCCGCTAATACGACATCGTTCGGGTATGTTGATAAGTATATTTTTGCACACTTATTTAATATTTAAACTAAACTTATTATTGATTAAATGAGTGGATTTCTACTCACAATTGTATAATTTATGTTTTTGTAAGCAAAAATCACCCAAACGAATAAGAACAAGGTAAAAGGAGGAGAAATGGACTAAAAACGTACAAAATTGTGAATTTGGGACCAAGTTGCACAAGTGCGAGAAAGTTGGAGGACATTGAGATGCAATTTATGGAGGACAATATTGAAAAAAATAAAAATTCGAGGACCGTATTATACAAAATCATAGTTGAGGGACCTGATGCCCAATTACTTGAAGGGCTGGGTTGCAATAAAGTGAGAAATGTAATGGCGTCGCAACGCCATTGTAGGGGCGCCAAGCTGCAGGCGCCTGCTGGGGCTCGTCAACCTAGCGACCATTCTGCTCAATTTTTGAAACTTCAGGGACTAAGACTGTAATTTTTTTTATTAGGTTTAATATAAAATATGGGCTTCTTCCTTGTAGGGAGATAGTCTTCTGCTGGTTTTTTCCAGTTTATTTTTCTTTTCATCTTCTTTCTTTTCTTTTTTTTTTCTTTTTTCTTTTTCATTTCATTTTCTTTTCTTTTTGCTTGTTTATTTTGGAGCACATTCAAGAGCTCAACAAGGAGAATACATCAAAGAAAGTGGAGAAGTATTTGGGGAAATCAAAGCCAAGCTTGAAAAGGGTTTTATCGATACCTTGTATTTTCTTAATTGTTTTTCCATATTTGCAATGTATTGTATAAAACATTCTCATTTTTATCATATATTTAACATGAGCTAATTTATTGTGTCGAGATTTGTGGTATTAACTTAACCTAACTTTTAATTAATTTTAATATTTGCTATTTAATGTTAGGTTATTTATTTTTACATGTTTTTACTATTGTGATTATTGCATTTTCATTTATGTGGCCAATGATTGAATGTGTTTAGTGATTTGTACATCGTTCGAGAGAAGATTGTGCATTTTAGATCAAAATAGTAGAAACCTAGGTTTGTGTAGTGGATAGAGATATACCACTATCCCTAGGTAATCCATCGAGTTATTTTCACAAATATTGAATGCGACTGTTTGATTTTAATCGACATAGAGTTATAGTAGGTTAAACCAATAAATTATGGTTAATTTTGCTCGAGAGAGGTAATTAACTAAAATATGAAGATCGTGCCTAACATCGTAAATAAGTGATTTGTTAATTGGTTTGTGGAAAAATTAATTAGGCGACAGTTAAACGAAACCATGAATCCCAAGTTTCCCTCCAAAATTTTCAAGTGCTTTAATTTTCTTATTTTGTACGTTTTAGTTATTTTTAAAAATCAAATTTTAATTGTGTGTTTCTTTTTACTGTTAGAACTAAATTAATTAAACTTGTGTAATCGAAAATATACATTCTTCGAGGAATCGACAACCCGGATTTAAAAGGTCCACTTTTACTTGAACGCGACCCGTGCGTTTGCAGTTTAATATTTTAGCGAACAAATTTTTTGTGCTGTTGCTAGTGAATTTTTTTTTATTTTGATTACCACTTTAGTTAATTTTAATTTTAATTTTAACAATTTTTTTATTTACTTTTGGCTAACCCTCGTATTGCTAATCTATCTTGTGTTTGTATTTTCTCCCCGTACTTTTCAGATATATTTTCTTATTCTAACTTGGTAATGTAACAAATCTTGTGCAATGAATAATCTCTACATGGACTATAAGGATATGCTTGGAGGACATCCAAGTTGTGATATTTGCTACGTGAGGCATTGTACTGAGCAATGCTTGTCTTCGTACACTAATTTGCAGACATCAAAACTTCTTGAATTTCAAAAATATTTGAAGTGTCGAAAACAAACAATTGACAACTCTAATGAGAAGTACATGCTTGTGGGAGATTATGTGTCTAACGATTGGGATGAGGATATTAAACTTGTAGGAGATGGTTCTCCCCTACTGAATGAAAAGGTTATTGCAAAGTATTTCAAAGTGCTTGCCAAATTGGATGAAAGTGACATGCTTATGGGAGATTATATGTACTGGGATGAATTTCAACAATGGGGGTGTTATCCACTTGAAGGAGTCAATGAGACCGACTTTTCACTGCCCATGGATTTAAATTGTGGATTGATCATTCAATTCAAAGAAATATCAACGGTTATAGAAGCTTTAAAGTGAAAGATAATATAATCTCAAAAGAACTGATCAAGAATGCAGAAATCAATGGTTATTGCATTTTCATTTATGTGGCCAATGATTGAATGTGTTTAGTGATTTGTACATCGTTCGAGAGAAGATTGTGCATTTTAGATCAAAATAGTAGAAACCTAGGTTTGTGTAGTGGATAGAGATATACCACTATCCCTAGGTAATCCATCGAGTTATTTTCACAAATATTGAATGCGACTGTTTGATTTTAATCGACATAGAGTTATAGTAGGTTAAACCAATAAATTATGGTTAATTTTGCTCGAGAGAGGTAATTAACTAAAATATGAAGATCGTGCCTAACATCGTAAATAAGTGATTTGTTAATTGGTTTGTGGAAAAATTAATTAGGCGACAGTTAAACGAAACCATGAATCCCAAGTTTCCCTCCAAAATTTTCAAGTGCTTTAATTTTCTTATTTTGTACGTTTTAGTTATTTTTAAAAATCAAATTTTAATTGTGTGTTTCTTTTTACTGTTAGAACTAAATTAATTAAACTTGTGTAATCGAAAATATACATTCTTCGAGGAATCGACAACCCGGATTTAAAAGGTCCACTTTTACTTGAACGCGACCCGTGCGTTTGCAGTTTAATATTTTAGCGAACAAATTTTTTGTGCTGTTGCTAGTGAATTTTTTTATTTTGATTACCACTTTAGTTAATTTTAATTTTAATTTTAACAATTTTTTTATTTACTTTTGGCTAACCCCCGTATTGCTAATCTATCTTGTGTTTGTATTTTCTCCCCGTACTTTTCAAATATATTTTCTTATTCTAACTTGGTAATGTAACAAATCTTGTGCAATGAATAATCTCTACATGGACTATAAGGATATGCTTGGAGGACATCCAAGTTGTGATATTTGCTACGTGAGGCATTGTACTGAGCAATGCTTGTCTTCGTACACTAATTTGCAGACATCAAAACTTCTTGAATTTCAAAAATATTTGAAGTGTCGAAAACAAACAATTGACAACTCTAATGAGAAGTACATGCTTGTGGGAGATTATGTGTCTAACGATTGGGATGAGGATATTAAACTTGTAGGAGATGGTTCTCCCCTACTGAATGAAAAGGTTATTGCAAAGTATTTCAAAGTGCTTGCCAAATTGGATGAAAGTGACATGCTTATGGGAGATTATATGTACTGGGATGAATTTCAACAATGGGGGTGTTATCCACTTGAAGGAGTCAATGAGACCGACTTTTCACTGCCCATGGATTTAAATTGTGGATTGATCATTCAATTCAAAGAAATATCAACGGTTATAGAAGCTTTAAAGTGAAAGATAATATAATCTCAAAAGAACTGATCAAGAATGCAGAAATCAATGAAGATGAAACCAACATACATTTGTCCGACTTCATTGATTGCATAGAAGTTGATTTTGTGATTAAGTCCGATGAGGAGATGGAAATCTACATTATTGAGTTTGAATCGGATGTAATGGGAAAGTCCTACTATGTTGAGAAGGGAAATGTAGATGTTTGGAGATCTAATGAAGAGTAGATCAAATTCAAAAGAAGAAAAATGGATAAGGCATCCAAAGCCTTCTTCAGGTGCTCGTGATTCATTTGCCAAAGTTGAGCTAAAAACTATAAAAAAGCGCTTGTTGGGAGGCAACCCAACTTTTTTAACTTTTGTGTTTTTTATTTACTTTTATGTCTTTGCATGTTTGTATTTAATTAGTTATCATTTTTTGTAGGTATTTTTTGAAGTCCCACATATCCAAGGTTCCAATACAAGTTTGTGGGTAAATTGGTATACAAGAAGGTCACTTGCCCAAGTTCATTGAAAGTATTGCAAGTCCAATTCAAGCATTGGTGCCTTTTCACAAATATATAACAAGGGAAGTTTCGTTATTCCCTCTTCTTTTTTATCTTATTCTTTACAAATTGAGGACAATGTGTGATTTAAGTTTCGGGGTGATTATGTGTTGACATGTTAGATGGTCTTGCCGGCTTAGGAAAGGTTTGATATTTAAAATTGTTATTGATTCATAAGCTATGCATAGAAGGAAAATCATCTGCGAGTGCCGAAAGTACTCGCACAAAGAGGAGGCCACACGACTTTAGGACAATGTTTATCGTGACTTTCTTAGGCCAACTTTTCTAATTCTATTATAATATTTATATTATTTGACTCATGCTTATAGCCGATAACTTATTAAATAAATCACATAATTTTTATAACATCCATATCTCCTCTCCACCTCGCTTTAGAGTTTAGGTGGAGGCCTATAAACTCCATCTAAACTTTGGTGGTGTTTCGAAATAAGGGGGCAAAAAAAGAAATGGGATTGTTGGGTCACGAGAAGACCATAACAAATGAATTCCTCCCCGTCCAAATAATATTAATGGGAGTTTTAGCCCCTGTTTGGCCCCCTTTTTCTTTCAATTTTTTCTTGTCACCCTTATTTTCAACCACACTTATTTTCATAAGATAATATTGAAAAAACACAATATTCGACCCGACTACACCTAGATGGGGTGATTAGGTGTAAATACGAAATTAAAATTATAACTAACAAGCAACAAATCACTAGTTAATTATGTCTAGGTGATTAATCAACCAAGTCAAATTTCATATGTTTAAATACCACAATTATATAAAACAATAATCAAAGCGGTAAAAAACACAAGGATTGTTCACGAAAAAACCCGACGTGGGAAAAAACTCCGGGTGTTTTGCCAGTTAAAAATACACTATAAACGTATTGATAAACTTACTGACCACCAGCAAAGTTGATGACACAAGCTTTCTGATCTCCTGTCTAAAGTTTCAAGCAACCCTCCTAGAATGCGCACACTAACACCAAACTTTGCTCTTCTTTGCAAAGCAGTCCTCCTGAAGTGAGCACACGAACTACACTCTTGACTCTTCACGAACGTTTATCACTTGTGGATTCTTCAGTAATCTTCTTTGATCTTCAAGACTTTGATAGAACTAAGAGAAGATTGCACCTTGATGTTTGATTTGGTTATTTTGATGTTTTCAACAAGATTGGCGCATTCAATATGAAAGATTGAACTCTTTAGATTTGATGTAGAATGTTTGCTATTGAGAAAATAATGTTCAATCTCCTTACATGGAATAAACGCGGTGCCAATATTTATATATTGGACTGTTTAGGAAACATTGGCCAAGTAAAATTCTCGCAAATCGAAAATTAGGTTGTCCAGATAAATACGTTCTTTCCCTCTAGCGAAGGGCCTGTCACTCGAGCGACAGTGGGGTGAAGGTCGAGCGATGGATGTATTGCTTCATCCGCTCAAGCATAAGTCTGGCTAGCAGCTAACGAAAAATCGGCGAGTTACCTTCGTGTTCCAAATATAAAACCCCAAACCTTAAGCTAACCTACCAACTATGAAACTTTACAATTTAGTCCCTAAACTTTATAATTGTCAAGTTTGTCCTTTTGTTCACAGAATCGCCAATACAAAATATAACACTAACAAACTCCTCATTTGACATTCTGTGACAAAATCAAATACAATACAAATAAATCCTATCAAAACTATCAAGTCCAACTGAATCAACTGAGTATAGCTTCCACTTTGTTTAACCTGTATTCCGAAATAAAATACTCACATACCCAGTGGAAAAACACATGATACATGTAATAAGCAATAAAGCACTTAGAAGCTCACTAACAATTAAACAAATATGCATGCTAGTTTGAGATGCAATATTAATGCTAACCAAAACACCATATCCACATTAATATCACAAAACATCAAAACTCAAACAGTTATGCATGAAGTGTAACACAAATGCAATGCAATTGTAAAGCACAAGCTCCCCCTCACTGCAAACTCACTTGAAGTTAAAACAGTAGGTACAAGTATCTATGTCTCTCCCCAACGACCCCACAAGACATGTAAAATATATATCAAATGAAAGTACAGTGATGTCTTAAACATAATATCTATGTCAGTCCCCAACGACTCTACAAGACAAGCAATATGTAGATATATCAATGAAACTTAATGTCTTATAAAAAAAGCATCTACGTCACTCTCCAACGACCCCTCAAGACATAAGACATAAGTATAGATGTCAATGCAATGTAAATCAAGTCAAATGTCATAATGTATCTATGTCTCACCCCAACGACCCCAAAAGACAAGTATGCAAATGACTATGTAGCTGCTCAAAACATAAGTGTATCTCCCTATCACTATAAAATCTCTTCCCCATTTTTGTCGCAAATGTCGAAGGGATCAAATAAAATAAGAGATAATAGCAAAACATACATCATAAATAATAGCTCAAGTGAAATGAAACAAAATCACTATATCATTAACTAGAGTTTGATACAAAATGTGGATACATGAAGTGCCCACCAGTACTCTAACTAAAAAAAAATAAAATCAGAGCCTACTACTATATAGCTAGCTCTAAGCTACCGAGCATGAGCATTGTCCTTAGTAGAGGCATTTGAATCGTCGCTCCTAGCATCCCAATGATCTCGCATCCATCGTATGCGACGCTGGTAATCTGTAACCATGCTGCTCAGAGCAGTGAGATCTGCTTGAATCTGGGTTGTCTCTGTTCGATGCTGGTCACCTCGGCTAGTAATCGAGCCTGCTGGCTAATCAATGTAGACATCTGGCCCATCGAGGCAGCCATGGGATCAATCGAAGAAGAAGCAGGAGGGACAGGACCCGAAGAAGTGGAAAAAATATCAGTAGGAAGGACAGTCGAAGGACCACTAAGAAGATCACCTATAGGAACAACTGGCACTGTCGGGTCAACAGGCTCAATGGGAGCCGAAGAAGATGAAACATGTGATCGACTTTGGGAAACAGTGGCATAACCAATAGGTCGACCAATCCGATGAGAGGGTCCCACAGAAAATGTGACCCCTAAAGCGGTGATCAACCTATGAATGAGGCAAGCATAGGGAAGATATATCCTACGACCAGAAACACGAAATGTCCGCAAAATATGCTGGAACAAAAAAGTAGGAAGGTCAATCAAGTCACCATGAATAAGGGCATAAAAGAATCTAGCCTTATCGGACGGTAAAGTCGAAGTATGAACGACTAGCCACAGGTTCATGCACATAATGCGCAACAAAACCTGTCAGTTAGTCCAAGTAATCCAGTGCGAACCACTGTAGAACCTTCAATAAAATGAGTGTCAAACAGTGAGGAATAAACTATTGTGTCAGATGGACCAGTCTCGGTCGAAAGATATGGAAAGATAGGGTAAAGAACTCGTGGAATATGAAGAGACTCGGCCAAGACATCAGACGAAATCCTAATAGTGTGACCTCTAATATAGACCCTAAATGTGGGATCACTAATGATCTCATGAATGTTCGCATAGAACTCGTGAACAAAAAGGTCAGGTAGACTCGTAAAAATGAAATCCCAACTCCGAGAAGTGAATATAGCAGAGATATCAGGGGAAAGGTCAAATAGGATCACCTCATCCTCAACTAAAACTAGGCGGCGTGAAAACTGAGAGGTGAAGACCTCATGAGCAGTCTTGGATATGAATTGGGCTTGGCTGAAGGAAGATGAGCCACTAGGCTGCTGCGTTGCGGTCCTAGATCTTTTCGGCGGCATCTGAGACATGGTTGCACAACAAACATGTCAAGAGATACTATGAAGAATAATACAACCACAAGGTACAACAATGCAACCAAATGTATGGAAATGCGTAAAATGATGCACAAGATAATCATACATGTAAAACGATGTAAAATTAACATGGCACGTAAAACGATGCACAAATATGTGGGTGATTAGGTGTAAATTAAGCTCTGATACCACTTGAAAAAACACAAGATTCGACCCAACTGCACCTAGAGGTGGGTGATTAGGTGTAAATGCGAAATTAAAATTATAACTAATAAGCAACAAGTCGCTAGTTAATTATATCTAGGTGATTAATCAACTATGTCAAATTTTCTATGTTTGAATACTACAATTGTATAAAACAATAATCAAAGCGGTAAAGAACACAAGGATTGTTCGCGGAGAAATCCAACGTGGGAATAAAATTTGGGCGCTTTGCTAGTCAGAAATCCGCTATAAACGTATTGATAAATTTACAGACCACCAACAAAGTTGACGACATATGATTTCTGATCTCTGTCTGAAATTTGAAGCAGCACTCCTGGAATGTGCACACTAACACCAAAATTGGCTCTTCTTTGTAAAACAGTCTTCTTGAAGTGAGCACACGAACTCCACTCCTGATTCTTCACAAACGTTTATTTCCTGCGGATCTTCAAGAAAAACTCATCGTTCTTCAGTAATCTTCCTTGATCTTCAAGCCTTTGACAGAACCAGGAGAAGATTGCACCTTGGTGTTTGATTTGATTATTTTGATGTTTTCAACAAGGTTGGTGCATTCAATATGAAAGATTGAACTATTTAGATTTGTTGTAGGATGTTTGCTATTGACAGAATAATGTTCAACCTCTTTACATGGAATAACGCGACGCTAGTATTTATATGTTGGATTGTTTAGAAAACATGGGCCAAGTAAAATTTTCGTAAATCGAAAATTAGATTGTCTTGATAAATACGTCACTCGGGCGAGGAGCTCTTTCGCTCGAGCGAAGGGGCGAACAGTGGGGCGAAGGTCGAGTGTTCCAAATATAAAACCCCAACCCTAAGCTAACCTATCAACTATGAAACTTTACAATTTAGTTCCTAAACTTTATAATTATTCAAGTTGGTCCTTTTGTTCACAGAATCGTCAATACAAAATATAACACTAACAAATATTGCACATAAATCGATTTTTTTTTTTCAACCACGCATTCTCTAAAAAAATATATTATTTCAAACGGTAAAATTTAAAAAGGGGCCCAAACGGGGGATTAATTTGGAATATTCAAGGTGCGAGGGGAACTCACTCTGAGGAGATATTTGTCTTCTGATAATGGGAATATGGGATTAATAATTTCACTAAAAATTATTGTGTTATTGACCTTGAAAATTGATGGAATACTGCTAACTAGCACCACCAGTGAGCTCAATATTCTTATATTTAATGAGATGTAATTTTGATAATGCTAGCTAGCATTACTCATGTCAACATAACTATAAATACACAGGACGTACAGGGTCGTCGTAGGCACCCTATACACTCCAAAGTCCAACATTTACGCTCTATTGACATAACTTTCAATATTATATAAATAGACATAACCTTGAGGAATTAGACATGAATTAGTCTGTCTTCAAGGTAAACATTTCATTATTAAGGAGTGATGTTAATTCTAAGTATAATAAAGGTTGAATCTTCCCTTCAATTTGGAGAAAAATCAATCTGTGGGCCTTCGAAACGAATATAATCATACATGATTCCTTGGAAAGGGCTAGTGGCATTTGCTTGTGTCAAATAAATTGTGTTGTTCCCTTGAACAAGTAGAGTACCTCTTATGTCCACATTAAAGAGCCAATAGAGACCATGAATCCCATGTCTGGCTATTGCGTTATCACTTCCTATTATTCCACTCGAAAATAGTGGCGTGTTGTGATCTGAAATATTCACTCGTACCTAGAAATGTTCATAAACAGCATTCTTCATCATTGTTAATATACGATGTAATTCGGCTTGATAAGATGAAACATGCAAGTGCTGACCTCTAATTCGGCTTGAGCTGCAGATGCAAGAGCCAATCTCAATTTATATGTTCCACTTGGGTTGACCATGTCTAGATTAAACTTAATCTGCCATGTAGTGCCTTGGTATGTTTTCTCATCTTTTTTTCTGAAAGACATGATATCTTACAAAATTACTACTTCTGTTTGATGCAAGAAGAGCAATAGGTTTTCTGGCTACAGACGAGAGAAACCGAGATCTCAAGTAGCAGATCATTATTCCCAATAGACGGTCTTATTTAAGAGAAATAACGAGGAAGGCAGCCTCAAAAATATCAACTACATGCAGTGTCACAAAAAACAGAATAAAGTATATATAGGAAAATAATTAGACATTTCCCAAAACATGATTATATTCCAATACAGATATACTTATGCATTGAAAATGAAAACAGATTTCATTTTCAGTAATTTTAAGACAATTAGAAATTATGTTAACCTGGTAACTTGTGCAAAAAACCAATCTTTCGTGTAATCGCTCTGACCAACCGTATAGATCAAATCACCGTTAGGATACAACTCCGTGTATCTTTCCCATAATCCATACTGTCTAAACCTGAGGATACAATACACATCAACAAGAGAATTATTCCCAGGTTTAGAAAAGGAGAACAGACACTAAAATAGCGAGCTAAACCTTATTCTCAATAACTTCTGGATCGGCTACATGAGGTAAACTGTTACAAGGAATTCTAACCTGTCGGGATGATTGACATAAAGAAATTCTAACCTGTCGGGATGATTGACATAAAGTTTGTTGACAAATTTAGGGTTGGGATCGGGGATGTAAAATTCTCTAGCAGAACGGTCAGGGATGCCGATATCCCACAAGGTTGGTCCATTTCTCGGGGGCTCATAGACAAGGTTGCCAATATCAATGAAGCAACCTGATTTACAAGGATTCAGTAATTGATAGACAAGGGACAAAAACTGATCAAAAGATAGGTAGATGTCGTGAGAAGAAGAACCTGATGTTATGGTAATCGAATCATTATTTAAGTAATCTCCTATGAATCCCGGTACCCATGCATAGAGACTATAGTCCCCGGTACGGATGTCATTTATGGAAAAATAGCCTTCTTCATCTGCTCTTGTCCAGAATTGATAGTCCTGTAACAAAACGGAAACTTATTATATAATTTTTGAAATGGTAGGCAAATGTCGCACCAAAAGCTAAGCTAATTACTAAACACCAAATCTACAACTAGCAATGCTCCTCCAGTCCTCTTAAATCTCGTACTGCTCTGTTTAGCAACTTAAGAGAAATTGAAATGAAAAGTTGGCTCATCGATCATTTTAGGAACCATAATGTCAAAATTAGTTGTCAGTGAAAGTTTTCTACCGAGGAGTTAGTACACGAAGAACATTCTGGATCTAGCACATCGGCAACTACGAATGGCAACTTTGAGCAAGAGGTTACTAGTCCTGTAAACACTGGCAAATAAATTACTCCAACAATTATTGTTAATATTCTAAGGGCCGTATACAGGAGGGCGTGAATAACATGGGCTGTATGCTTAACACTTTTGGGCCAATCTGCTATTTTACTCAACCTTTGCCCCATGATTTGATAAAGGGAAATTTTCATAACTAAGAGTATAACTTTGACCAATTTCAATAATAAGAAAATAAGTTTCAACTTTCAAAAATCAGATTTTTATTAATTTTTATTTATAATTTAATTAATTAAATATATTTAATTAATTAAATATATAAATGTCACATATCTATATAATTTTGTCACAAATTCACAATTTAGTTAGTCACATATTACTTTCGATCACAAATCAGAATTTTTAAATGTAAAAAATTATTTTACGTCATAATTCAAAATTTTTATAGGTCACAATTTGTTCGTCGGTCACAGATTCACAATTTAATTAGTCACAAATTATTTTTCGGTCACAAATCAAAAATTTTAAATGTCACAAACTTTTTTACGGTCACAATTCAAAAATTTTAAATGTCACAATTTTTTCCTTGGTCACATATGAAAAATTTATAACTCAAAATTTCTTTATCGGTCACAGATCACGAACATTATAAGTCACAACTCAGGTCACACATTATTTCTTGGTCACAGTTCATTTTTTTCATTGGTCACATATTATTTGTTGATCACAAATCAACCAATTTAATGGTCACAATCAACAAAAAAATTTGTGACCACCAACATCACTTGCGGTCACAGATCACGAACATTATAAATTACAACTTAGGTAACACGTTATTTTTTTGTCACAGTTTATTTTTTTCATTGGTCACATATTATTTATTGGTCACAGATTAACCAATTTAATGGTCACAGTCAACCAAAAAAATTTGTGACTACCAACATCACTTGTGACCACCACCTCATCACGACCAAAATCACCACTACCTCCCGACAACAATACCACCACCAAACAAAACATGATCATCGTCATCGACGTACACCTCTCGTCTGAATATTGACCGCACTATCGCCACCACAACCACCACCGCAACATCTTCACCACCACCACCGTCGTCCCAACGCAACCCCAACCCGCCCAGTCCACCACAACCACAACCACCAACCTGCAACACGACTACTGTCGCCCCAACCCCGCCTAGCCCATGTCCACCCCCATCACTGCACCACCATCTCTACGACACAGCCGCCGCCACCACAGAACAAAGTCACCACCTCTACGACACAGCCGCCGCCACAAACCGAACAGAGCTACCACCTCTGCGACACATTCATCACCACCACCACCAAATCCAACGCAACAGAGTCACCATCACTACAATTCAAAAACCGCGATTCCACCATCCAGATCTCTTGTCACCACCATACAAACAAAACTCAGATCTATCAAAATCTGATCTGATCCAAGCACAGCGACGATCTGCTTCACTTGTCGCTGTGCTTGGATCTGCAGGGGAAGGTGAGTTTGACCTCCCCTGGTTGAACAAATTTTTCCGCAAAATTGAATTAGAATAATTTCAGAAGGCATCTACCAGAGCATCAAACGGGGTAAATCTTAAACTTCTGGACGACCTGCTTCACTTCACTGCACCGCCGACTTTTGGCCGGCGACTTTCTTCTGGCCGGTGATGGTTTGCCTGAGAGAGGAGAGGGAGGATACGGTTTGGGACGGGGTGGGTATAGAGAGAGAGTGCAAGAGGAGGAGCCGGTTTTCATGAGAGAGAGAGAGACGTGGGTGGGAATTAAATTGGGAGGTAGGGTTTGTGATGTGTGTATTGTAGTATATATATTTAGTAAAAATATTTATTTTATAAAAAAATTTAATTAAAATGAAAATTCTGATTTTTGAAAGATTAAACTTCCCATCTTATTTTAGAACTCATGATTCTTAAAGTAGGGAATGATGTAATTTCCACTTTGATAAATTGAAGCGTGACCCGTTTGCCTCCTTCGTGGTTTATGCGACATTGTTTTATAAAGATTGAAAGCAGAGATGATGCCACGTGGTTTATTGATAGCTATTGATGTAAAGCCCCAAAAATTTCATAGAATAGAATTTAATTTAATTATTCTAGATGCTATATTTTATATTTTGAAATATTAAAGGACTAAAGTAATATATGTGTTAATTCAATTTTATTTGGGTCAAATATTTAGATAAGTATATCTATCTTGAGCTTGTTATATAGCTCATATTTAATCATCTATTTTAGGCTTGAGAAAAAAGTGAAATCGGATAAGTTAGACTTAAGATATTGCTGTTTATAAAAGTTGTTATTAATTCGTTTTGATTTAAATTAAATATTGTATTTAAGAAAGGTAGGTCGCTACGTGTAGGTTAAATGGAGATAAGGTGATTTTATTTTTATTTTTTTATTAGTTTTGATTCTGAGATTTGATATGAATTGGCTGCCACGTTTAGATTGGATAGGGATGAAGTAGCTTTTGATTGTATGAAATATTTAATTCTACACAACGTTGGCATAATTAAGTAGTTAATTGAATTTATACACTAACTAGAGGAAACATTGTGTTGATTAGGCCAGGAAATTGAGAATTTCAACTTGTGTCAATTTCGTAAATTAATTTGCATGCCAATTATGTTCCTAATATTTTAAATTATAAATTGGCTACGTGTATATCTCACATGCATGGTTTGAGGAATGATTGTTAGATATTTGAATTAAGTGCTCCAAAGTAGGATTAAAACATTGATGATATGCCTCACTTGACTAATTCACTAAAATCGCACTTTATGTGTACACGTTACTGTTGAAATTACTCAATTATGCATAGAATTTAAGAATTTGAAATCTATCCAAACATGTATGAATATATTGTGGCTTTGGAAAAACTCTTTATTTTTAAGAGAATACATAAATACGAGATTTGAAAATTTCTCTACATAAAATTTAGTAAATTATCGTTACATAATTCTATACATAAATGCATGCAACTCAATTTTATTTTATTTTTTCTTAGAAGAAAAATAAAGAAACTTTTGGTTGCGATCTAAACTCTAAAATTTGGGTCGTTACAATTGATGTGAGGGTTAATGGCTTATCTCATTTAAATACCTGGTTGTCTTCTCATTTGCCTGGTTATTATACGGTTTTCATTCTAGGTTTTGCCTTTTCTTTCTCTCTGTGTAATCATTCTTCTTTTCTTTGATGAGCATTACCCTTGGGTTACTTGGTGTAATTCTTGAGAGAAAGTTGTTCGAGAGAAAACTATATATCTAAGGGTTATTTGGTTGATATGTTGGGTATTGGCCTCTATACTTGTAATCTTTGATTGTGCTAGTGGATTTAAAGCGTTAACTACAATTTTGTGGATGGTCAACGTGGTAAGTAGGTCTTTTGACTAAAAATTTGGCCTTTGGATGAAACAAATCTTTGGTGTTCTCTATTTGTGTTAAAGTTTTGAATTATATATTAGTGACACAAATACCAACAAGTGGTATCAGAGCGTTCGATCTGAAATAAAACTTCTTCAATTTTGGTTTCCTAGTTGTTCTTGGAGATTAAAACCCTAAATCTTCACATATCTGTACTTTTAAGTGTTAAAACTTGGTTTCACAGTGAAACAAATTCTTCCATTCTCTGTTTTATAATTCGTGATCTTTGATCTTCTAATAACATTTTTTGACCCTCTACTGAAATAACTTCTCGATTTGGTAATATTCTTGAATCTCTTAAGAGAAACCCTCCTAGATCATCCTTTCTCTACAGTTTCATGCAAGAATCCTAGAATCTGAGGGGGCTAAGATTTGGTTTCTTCATGATTACTCAAATCTTTGTGATTTTCATATATAGTTACCACTTGATTAGTTACTGCCTGTATTTTTATAATATGTACTATGAATTTTGTTGGTTGTTGATCATACTGTGAGATATTTTTTAGTTTTATATTGCTTTGGATTATTTATTTGATTATGCTATCATTTTGTGCGTTTCTTTGTGAGATCACTGCATTGGTTGGGAACTAGAAAACCTCGAGGTACTTTAAAGTTTTTTTTCCAAAAGGATTTGTGAATTTTTCTTTCAATTTTTTCAAATTGGGAAGTACCAATATTGATGTTGAAATTTGGAATGGCAAAGGAGATTTTAGTCTTTGGAGCCAAAAAATGAAAGCTTTACTTTTACAACAAAGAAGTGCAAAAGTTATCGATGAATCTTGGGGGATGAAGTTGAGGACCCTAAAAAAGCTGATCGAATTAAAATTGCATGGAGTACTTTGTTTATGCATTTGTCTGATTGTGTCATTAGAGTAATAGATCAAATCAGATTGCATCATATATTACAGCATATCAGATCAGATTGCATATGGCAGAATAGTTGATTTACCTTTGTAATCCCCTAGATTAGGATAGCTAATCATTTAGAATATTCTAGTCTCCTTATTCTTTGCCTTTCTTGATTGTGTAAATGTGTGTATATATATATCTGTACATTCTACATCAATAAAATAAGAAACATTTTTATATTCTACCCTTTTATGGTATCAGAGCTATTGGCTCACGCCTACACCAAAGCATAATCCCCTTTTCTCTCTTTTTTTTTTCCTCCATTGCTACCTGTTCAATTGTTGCTGCCATCATGGAATCACAGCACGCCGCCTCCTCAGCCCAGCCCACAGTCGCTGTTGACATGGTTCAACCGATCACTGCAGATGCTAATCCAACCACTCAACACACCACGATGCCCATCATTGCACTCAATGCTGCTGCCCAAGTGCCATTGAAGCTTAATGCCTCGAATTATTTTTCGTGGCACATACATTCTCATCTCTTCTCACCGGCTATGATTTGCTCGGATTTGTCAATGGCACATACCCATGTCCTGAGCAAACCATCACGATCAATGGCGTCACAACCGCTAATCCCGCTCGTCACCCATGGGTACGTCAAGATCAACTTATCTTGAATGCTTTAATTGGTTCGTTGTCTCCAACTTTGATCCCCTTTATTGCAACCGCCCACACATCTCGTGATGCATGGTTGACCTTGGCCCTCACATATGGTAAACCAACACGTGGTCGCATAACTCAGTTGAAAACTCAACTAAATAACCCGATCAAAGGCTCCCAGACGATCACCGAATTTATGCAAAATATTAAGACGAAAGTGGATGAACTTGCAATGATGAATGCCCCAGTTGATATTGAGGATCTTACCATCAAGATTCTTACTGGTCTTGATGAGGATTATACAGAACTTGGCAATGCTATTCAAGCACGAGAGACTGCAATTTCCTTTGAAGAACTGCATGAGAAGCTCCTCAACCGCGAAGCTCACCTTGCTGCCAAAAAGGGTAACCAAATGACCCTCCCAATTACTGCTAATGCAGCTGCTAGATCTAGACAACCGAATAGGTGGAACACTCGTCCCACCGGCTTCTCACAGACTAGCCCATTTCGGCCTTCTGGGACATGGACTCCTCGACCCCCACAGACACAAAGTCAACGTGGCCCTCGTCCCTACCTTGGGCGCTGTCAATTGTGCGAACAACAAGGACATTTTGTTAAGAGGTGCCCAAATCTTAAACATTTCTCGTGGACTGGTTCGATGGCACCACGGACTCAGCATAGGCCTGGATATCCTTCCTCTCAAGCCAACGATGCAACTTTTCCTTTACTCCATCCTCATTTGATGGATTCTAGACTCGGGTGCTACACATCTGTGACAACAGATCTTGCTAATCTCTCACTCCATTCTCCATATGAAGGATCAGACGATGTCATCGTCGGCAATGGTACAGGCTTAAACATTACCCATATAGGTTCTCTTTCTTCACCCTCTAATCACTCATTCCTTAAATTTTCCAATACCCTTTGTGTGCCTTCAATGCACAAAAATCTGTTATCTGTTTCCCAACTTTACACAAATAATAATGTCATTGTTGTTTTTACTCCAACACACTTTCAGGTGAAGGATCCTCGCACGGGGGCCATCCTCCATCAAGGTCCACTTAAAGGCAGCATCTACTCCTGGTCTTCCTCATTGGGTGTGTCAACATCACCACTGGCCTTCTCAGCATCCCTTGAATCTTTTTCTTTATGGCATAGTCATTTAGGTCATCCCTCCAAAAGAGTCATATGTCATTTGTCATTGTCCAAGTCTGTACCTTATTTCTCTAGTCCATCGAATAATTTTCATTGTAATGCTTGTCTATGTACTAAAAGCCACAAATTACCCTTTCATGATTCCTCACTTATATCCAATTCTGCCCTTGATTTTGTATTTTTGGATGTCTGGACTTCCTCGATTTTATCTTGTGATGGTTATAAATATTATGTGATTTTTGTTGATCATTAGACCAAATATATCTGGTTCTACCCACTTAAAAATAAATCCGATGTTCTGGTCGTATTCAAATGCTTCAAATCACTTGTGGAAAAACGTTTCAATAGACCTATTGTCACCCTCTACACAGACAATGGTAGGGAATATATAGCACTCAGAGACTTCCTTGGGATTCATGGAATCTCTCATTTGACCACCCACCTCATACACCTGAACAAAATGGTTTTTCAGAACGCAGACATCGCCACATTGTTGAAACCGGCTTAATGTTGCTTTACCAAACGTCTGTTCCCTCCTCGCTTTGGCCCTTTGCCTTTGCTACCGCGGTCTATCTCATTAACTGTATGCCCAAACGAAACCTATCCATGAAATCATCCTTTGAGTGTCTTTTTCAAATTCCTCCGAATCTCCTCAAACTTCGGGTGTTCAGGTGTCTTTGTTACCCTTGGCTACAACCTTACACATCTCACAAGTTGGAAACTCGTTCTCGTCCGTGTGCATTTCTTGGTTACTCCCTTACTCAAAGTGCTTACCTATGTTATGATATGTCATCTCGAAAAAATCTTTGTCTCTCGTCATGTTGTGTTTGTCGAGTCTAAGTTCTCCTTTCAATCGTCCTCTTTGGCCAGTGTTGGTGTTGATTCTCGAAGTGGATCGCCGGATATGGTACCATCCGAGGTGGCCTCTATGCCGGGTTATCCTTTGCCAATTCCTCTGCCCTCGCTCCCTACCGAATTAATCGTGCCCACTTTGCTTCTCAATCCTATATCCAGAGACCTCTTGCCACAAACTACTTCTCATGAGCTATCTCCCATGACCTCCTCTCCTCATAACAACCAACAAAATCCTTCCTGTCAAGCTTCACCGGCGCTACCACTTCCAGTTTCACTACCCCATGGTAACTCGATCCAGGAATAACATCATAAAACTAAATCTAAACTATAGCCTCACCGTTACTATTGAGCTTGATACCACTGAGCGTTCTTCTCTCCTTGGCGGTTTCACGAGGTTGGACCCTCCGTCAGATGGATGTTAATAATGCCTTTCTCCAAGGTCCACTAGAAGAAGATGTTTTCATGTCTCAACGTTGATTCCAACCTTCCCACCATGTATGCAAGCTCAACAAAGCCACATATGGTCTTAAACAAGCCCTCGAGCATGGTACAATGAATTGCGTCGCTTTCTCCTTCAGGTTGGTTCCATCAATTCCTTGTTAGATGCATCCCTATTTATTTATCATCATGGGGATACTATCTTATATCTTCTGGTATATGTTGATGACCTGATTCTTACGGCGAGTGATAATGTAGCCGTCCAGAACTTTGTTGATCAGTTGGGTTCTCATTTTTTGATCAAAGATCTCGGTGCTCTATCCTATTTCCTCGGTGTTGAGGTGGTCTCTTGTCCAGACGGCCTATGCCTCACTCAGCAAAAATACCTTATAGATATCTTTACCAAGCACAACATGGAAAATTCGAAACTTGTTCCGACACCACTAGCCACCTCTTCTTCTTGCAGCTTCTTGATGGTTCTCCACCTGCTGATGCAACACTTTATTGTCAGACAATTGGTAGCTTACAGTATCTTCTCATCAGTCGTCCTGACATCGCCTTTGCTGTCAACAAGCTATCCCATTTCATGCATGCTCCGATGACTTATCATTAGGGCACTGTTAAGCGTCTCCTTCGATACCTCAATGGTACCCGGTCCTATGGTATTCGCCTAAGACACCACAGCTCTTTGTCTCTTCATGCCTTTTGTGATGCAGATTGGGCGGGTGATCCTGATGATCGTACCTCTACAGGTGCCTATATTGTTTTCCTTGGTCCGAACCCTATTTCTTGGAGTTCAAAGAAGCAACGGTCTGTTGCTCGTTCTTCCACAGAAGCTGAGTATCAAGCAATTGCTTCTGCCGCTACAGAGCTTCAATGGATATGTTCTCTACTTAAGGAACTTGATGTCCCAGTCCGTGTTCTACCGACTATTTATAGTGACAACATTGGTGCAACATACTTATGTACGAACCCGATCTTCCACTCTCGCATGAAGCATATCACTCTGCACTATCATTTTGTTCGTGAATTAGTGCAAAGTGGTCATCTTCGGGTCTCCCATGTTTCTTCCACAGATCAGCTGGCAGATGCACTAACTAAACCACTCCCTCGTCGTCAGCTCCTGGATATTTCTGTCAAGATTGGTGTCTCCACTGGAGCACCATCTTGAGGGGGGCTAACAGATCAGATCATATTGCATCATATATTATAGCATATCAGATTAGATTGCATATTGCAGAATATTTGATTTACCCTTGTAATCCCCTAGATTAGGATAGCTAATCATTTAGAATATTCTAGTCTCCTTATTATTTGCCTTTCTTGATTGTGTAAATGTGTGTATATATATCTGTACATTCTACATCAATGAAATAAGAAACATTTTTATATTCTACCCTTTTATAGAGAAGTAGGAGAAACTAAGACTCTAGTAGAACTATGGAAAAAATTGAACACGCCATATAAAACTAAAACATTTCTAACAAATGCTATCTGTGGAAAGAATTTTTTAGCTTCAACTTTGATCCTCATGCTCATATTGTTATAAACTTGGACAGATTTAATAAACAATCCCAAGATCTTATACTACTAAAAAACATAGCTTTAGATACGGATTTGCCGTTCCTGAAATCACGATATCCGTTGTTATTACTCTTTATCAACGGAATATTAGCAACCACAAATCTGTTGCTATTTTGAGGGTCGCTGATAGTTACCAACGATCACGCCGTAGGTAAAGAGTAAACCTTTTACCAACGAAATTTTCGTTGGTAATAATCTTGACCATTACCAACTGACTTTCCATTGGTAAATGTCTACATTTACAATTGATAAAAATCAGTGTTGTAAATAGTCGCATATGTGTGAGACGTTGTAAAAAAGTTATTTATTTATTATTATTATTATTTATTTAATAATTATATTTTTTTAATTTTTAGCCAAACTGAATTATTTATCTTTGATGATCAACAGTCTACAATCAGATTAACTTCTTTATTTCAAAAGTACAAGAATTTGAAAAAATGCCCTTGAATATGGAATAGATTCCATTACTGTTGATATTATTATTTCTTCTTTGAGAAATAAAGAATTGAAATTTAAAAGTGAATCAAAGGATTTCTCTAGTAGAGTCAGTTCGAAGACAAAAAGGCAAAAAGAATTTCAAAAGGAAACCATGATAATTTTTCAAATAAAGATTGTGGGAAAGGAAAATATTTTTTATAAAAATCTGGAAAATGCAAAAGTAAACAAAAGAATAAGAATAAGAATAAGGTAAAGGAAAAAAAACTATTATTTTTTAAGAAAAAATGGGACATTTCATAAAAGAATGTTATAAAAGGATTAATGAGATAAAAACACACACAAAAGGTTGAAGTGGAGCTGCCATAGCTTATGGATAAGCTGGAGCTTCAAATGGACAAGTCTATATGTTAAGTCAAACTTTAGTTAAAGATGAGTGGATTCTTGATTCAGAGTGCACTTTTCATATGACATCCTGCTGAGAATAATTTACTTAATTTCTTTGAAATAAGTAATGGTCAAGTAACAATGAGAAATGGTTTTTCTTCCAAAATTAAAGGTATGGGCAAAATTGTGTTAAAATTGAAAATGGAAATGTTCTGACACTTAAAAAAATTAGATATTTTTTATTTAAGAAATTTGATTTCTTTAGGTATCCTTGATGATGAAGGATATAATACCTTCATCAATAAAGGAATTATTACTATTCAAAAATAATTTTTCCAAAATCATTAAGGTTCCTAAGGTTAATGGGATTAATGTTTTAATAGCTTTACCCTTGGTTAGTGATCCACTAACTGTTGGAGTGTCCCAAAATAATAAGTCTAAATTATTACACAAAAGATCTACAAGATCTGTTGGGTACTAAAAAGATTAAAAAATTATCATTTTGTGAGCATTGCATCTATAGTAAGCAAAAGTAATTACCTTTTGCTACAGATATGCATAAATCTGAGTCTATACTTGTTTACATGCATGTTGATCTTTGGGGACCAGTTTCTGTGCACACTTTTTTAGGTTTTAAATATTTCCTTATCATAATTGATGATTTTTCTAGAAAGAGTTAGGTTATCTTGCTGAAAAATAAATCTGATACTTGCCAACATTTTAAAGATTGAAAAACTCTTGTTGAAAATCAAGTTAATAAGAATGTAAAGATTTTTAGAACTGACAATAGCTTTGATTTTTTTCAATGAAGAGTTTGAAAATTAAGAAAAGGGTATCCTTAGACATAGAACTGTCATATACATACCTCAACAAATGGATTAGTTGAAAGGATGAATAGAATCTTTTTAGAAAAAGTTAGGTACATTTTTATCAACTTAGGACTCCCAAGGTTTTTTTTTTTTTGGTAAGGGGGCTGTAAAAACTACCAAGTCTCTGAAATATGGCACTCATGATCATATCTAGAATGGTAATCCTATTGACTATTTCAGATTAAAGGTGTTTGGATGTGCTGCATATGTACATCAAAATGAAGGAAGATTATAACTTAGAACCATTAAAGATATTTTTCTGGGTCATGGAGAAGGGTCATAAAGGGTACAAAATTTGGCTTAGTGATCAGGTTGGGTACAAGGTCATCATTAGTAAAAATGTGGTATTTAATGAAAATGGCATGCCCTGTATTAAAGAAAAGGATAAAATTGCTTATGATATTAGTCAGATTAGAAACTTTGTGAATTCTGATCCCATTTCTAAAGATTTAAATCCTGGAAATGAAGATCAGATTGAGACAGAGCAATCCCAGGAACCTAATACTGAACCTGGAATTGAAAATGCCGAAGTAATACAACATAAAATTCCTCTAGAAAATTATCAACTTGCAAAGGATGGGAAGAGAAATTAGGCCACCTGCCAGATTTCATGAAACGAATTTTGCTTCTGCTTATAGTGTACTGGAGGAAATAATGCAAGTCTTTGGCTTGCAATCATGAAATGCTTTCATTGGATAAAATAAGACCTGGATCTTAGTAAATATTCCAAAAGGGCAAAGAATTACAGACTTTAAATGGATTGATAAAATAAAAGTTGGTGAATCCAAAGATAATAGTGTGAGATTCAGGACCACATTAGTTATTAAGGACTTTACCCAAAGGAAATGAATTGACTATAATGAAATTTTTTCTCTTGTAGTCAAATATACCTCTACAAGAGTTTTACTATTTCTTGTTTCTCAATTTGAATTTGAATTTGAATTTGAACAATTAGACGTAAAAATTACTTTCTTAAAGGGAAACTTGGATGAAAAGATTTATATGTCTCAACCTAACGGCTTTGAATAAAAAGGGAAAGAAAATTGTGTGTCTTTAACATAAATCCTTGTACAAGTTGAAACAAGCACCCATGCAATGGTTAAAAGGGTTGATACCTTATAATGTGGCTTGATTCTCACATAAGTGAATATGATCCATGTTTAATTTCAAGGGCGATGGAGGTTTAAATTCTTATCATCTTCTGTTATATGTTACTAGTTGGTAGTCATATTTATGAGAAAATTAATAGGATAAAACAGGAGTTAAAACTTAAATTTGAAATGAAAGATTTAAAACCTGCAAGAAGAATTTTAGGAATGGAAATGAAAGAGACAGAATTGGAAATGAAAGAGACAGAATTGGAAATAAAATTATTTCTAACTCAAGAATCTTACATCTCTAAAATGTTGAATATATTTTCTATGGCTGATGCTAAAAGTATGAGTTTACCTTTGGTCAGTCATTTTAAATTACCTATTGAGCATTGTCTTAAAACTGAAGATGAACATATTAGAATTTATAAAATTTCTTATGCTGATGTTGTTGGTTCAGTTATGTATGTTATGGTTTGTACTAGAATAGATTTAGTCTTTGCTGTAAGTGTACTTAGCAAATTCATAAGCAATCTTGGTGAGTGATGAGAATTAGGGAAGGCAAGCTGATGAGAATCATGGAAGACAAACTAACAAGTATCCATTGCATATTCCAGAGGGATACAAATCAATTAGAAGAGAAAATCACAAACCAATTAGAAAATGAAAGGAATATGAAGTATACGTGAAAACGTACATGATGTACAAAAATGCATATAACTTTTAGCTCGATTGTTGGATTTCGTCAATGAGTACAATTCGGAAATGTCTTTCGATTCTGCACATGTTTGTGGAATGACTTCGTCAAACTTTGGGGTCAAATTCGGTTGTTTAGGGGTCTACTTTTGCGTTTTTATGTTTTGAATTAGTTTAAGGGTATTTTTGTTATTTGTAGTATTTTAGTTTTCTTCAGATTTGTTTTGTAGTTTTGTAGTTTATTTGAATTTGACTTTTGTTTTGATTAGGAGTTTATTTTATGCCTATAAAAGGCATATTCATTGAAGAATAAAGACATTAATTTTTGAGAATTAATCATAATGTGAATTTTTTTTCATTTTCTATCTTGTTCTTAATGGAATAGAACTTATCAAATATTTTTAATATTTTTGGTGTTCAAACTATCCAAATTTATCAAAGATTTATACTCTTTATGGCATTCGATAATTCGAGTAAGGTTCGTAAGTTTTGTGATTACGGGTATTATTTGCGATTGTCCTGGTTCTTTGGTTCAATAATTTATCAGGTCGAGCTTTCAGACAATCTGGATGAAATTCTAGAATCTTATGATCACGGAGTCAATATATTGTCGACGATTGTGTTACTTCTTTGATTCAATATTTTTGTGTCAAACTAAAAAAATTGATTTATGGCTTTCTTGGGTTTGTGATTCAGTTTTTTGTGGGTTTCGTAACTACTATTGTTATGTGAGTTCGCATAAGTTGGTATTAGAGTTTGGGCTTCAAAAATCAACGTTATTTCATTTTCCTTTTGTTCGAGTCTTTTTTGTTTTGTTTTGTTTTGTTTTTTCATTTTTCCGTTCTTCGTGTTCTTTGTCTTTTGAGTCCTTCAATCCGTAAAATGTCAAAAAAAATTCCAAAGTTGTTTTTGTGCTAATTTTTCACCCAAATCAATTTCATTTTTTTCGTTGGTATCGCAGTCGAATTTTCGAGTATTCGAATTTTAAAAAAAATATTTCAAAAATTACCAGCAATATTCAATTTCATTTTTTTTGCGTAAAAAAGGGTGTCCAATAAAATTTCAAGAACTACTTTCATGAATTACTATTAATTCTCGTTCAAAGTGTCAAATTCCTTTGCTTCTTTCTTTCATTCATTGAGTCTTCTAAAATTATAATTTCTCAATCACATCCTAGTTTGAATTAATTGAGGGTAAAATTTGGTTGAGATCGAATTAGTTCTTTGAAACATTTGGGAAGAAGCATTGAGTGGAAAAATGAAAGAGTTGTGAGACTAATAGAGAGAAAAAAATAATAATAAGAAAGGTAAGAAAATAATCAAGAAACTTCAAGAAAAAGGTGAAAAAAAGTTCAAGAAGAAAAATATATTCAACTTCAATGTTAAGATTCAACGACGAATCTTCTGGAAGAGAGAGAGAGAGAATCATGAGAATCATGGAGGACAAGCTAACAAGGATTCATTGCATGTTTCGGAGTGATACGAATCAATTAAAAGAGAAGATCCCAAACGATTTTGAAAATGGAAGGAATATGAAATATGCGCGAAAAAGCACAAGATGTACAAAAATGAATATAACTTTCAGATTGGTTGTCGTATTTTCGTCCATGGGTATAATTTGAAATCGCCTTTCGATTCTGCACAAGTTTGTCAAATGACTTTTTCAAATGTTTGGGGTCAAATTCGGTTTTTAGGGGTTTACTTTTGCATTTTTATGTTTTGAATTAGTTTAACGGGATTTTTGTTATTTGTAGTATTTTAGTTTTATTCGGATCTATTTTGTAGTTTTCTAGTTTATTTTAATTTTTCTTTAGAATTAGAGTTTTGTTTTGATTATGAGTTTATTTTATGCCTATAAAAGGCACATTCGTTGAAGAATAAAGATATTAATTTTTTTACAATTAATCATAATGTGAATTTTTTTCACTTTCTATCTTGTTCTTAATTGAACAGAACTTATCAAATATTTTCAATATTTGTGGTATTCAAATGCTCCAATCTTATCAAAGATTCATACTATTTGTGGCATTCAACAATTCAAGTAAGGTTCGTAAGTTTTGTGATCACGGGGTCAAGATATTGTTTGTGATTGTTTTGGTTCTTTAGTTCAATAATTTATTGGGTCGAGCTTTCAAACAATTCGGGTGAGATTCTAGAATTTTATGATCACGAGATCAATATATTGTCGGCGATTATGTTAGTTATTTGATTCAATATTTTTGGGTCAAACTAAAAAAATTGATTTCTTAGCTTTCTTGGGTTTGTGATTCGGTCTTTTGTGGGTTTCGTAGTTACTATTGCTACGTGGGCTCGCATCATCGAGTGTCACCAGGAAGCTATGAATGGCAATTAAGATATTTGAAAGGAACATATTACATTGAATTAATGTTTAATAAATTTGACAAGGGAATTAATATAAAAGGTTTATTGGTTTAGACTTTTATGGTAATAATGACCAAAGAAAATCTACATCTACTTGTATGTTTACTATAAGTGATACTTGCATTAGCTGGAAGTCTCAGTCGCACAAAATTGTAGCTCTATCATCTACAGAAGCTGAATATATTGCAGCTACAGATACTGTAAAAGAAGGTGTTTGGTTAAAATGTTTGTTAAGTGAAATTGGTATTGCTGATAACAATGCTATCTTATATTCTGATAGTCAGTCAATAATACATTTTAGTAGGAATCCTGTTTCTCATTATAGGACAAAACAAATTGACGTTAAACTCCGTTTTATAATAGGTATATTAGAAAAAGAAGTTTTGAAAATAGAGAAGATTTCTACTAAATGTAATCTTGCAGATATGGGTACTAAAATACTACCTTTATATAAATTTAAGGATTGTTTAAATCTCGTATTGGTTAAAGTTTGTAAAGGTACTTGGAGCAAAATGAAGCAGGAGGAGTTAACTTCTAAGTCCACTTAGATATGATCAAAAGATGCCAAGTAAGGTAGAGATTGTCGGGTTGTATGCTTAACACTTTCAGGCCAATATGCTATTAGGCTCAACCTTTGCCCAATGATTTGATATAAATTGAAGCTTGACTCTGTTACCTCCTTTGTGTGCATTCTCGTGTTTATGGTTTATGCGACTTTGGGTAATTAAGATTGAAAGCTGAGATGATGATTTGTGGTTGAATGGTAGCTATTCATGTGGGGTTAATGGCCTATTTCATTTACATACATGTTTGTCTTTTCATTTGCCCCATTATTCTAGGGTTTTTATTCTGTAAAGACTTAGGATTCATCTTAAAAGGTCAACCTTGTTAAGAGGAGTAGCCCAAAATCTTACAAATTGGTCTATATTTTTATCTTTATTCGATGTGGGATTATATCTCTTAACATGCCCAAAAAGATGGTGGTTCATTTGAGCAGACTAATCTTGAAATCCGTATGCTCATTTTTTTAGTCTTAATCGGATTGAAACGCTCGTTTGAGTTTAATGAGTTTTGATACCATGTAAAAGATTTGGAGTCCATATTAAAAGGTCAACCTTGTTAAGAGGAGTAACCCAAAACCTTACAAATTGGTCTATATTTTTATCTTTATTCGATATGGGATTATATCCCTTAGCATTATAGGTTGTGTCGTTTCTTTTTCTCTGTGTAATCGTTCATCTTTTCTATGTAATCTTCATTCTTAGTTATTTTCTTAATCTGCAAATGGATTGTGGTGTGGGTTTCTAATATGTTTTTGATGAACACTAACCTCAAATTACTTGATGTAATTCTTGAGAAAGTGTAGTTCGAGAGAAAATTGTATAACTGAGTGTTATTTGGTTGATGCGTCTCTATAATTGTAATATTTGGTTGTGCTATTGGATTTACTGCGTTAAACACACTTTTGTGAATGCTCAACGCAGTGAATAGGCCTTTTGGTTGAATATCCGAGCCTTGGGCCGAAACAAATCTTGGTGTTCTTTATTTCTGTTAAAGTTTTGATTTACATATGTGACACAGATACCAACAATGAGATTTAAGAATCACAGTGAATCATGTTGATCCACCATCTAATTCAGGTAGGGCGAGGACCTCACTTAGGGAAGGTGCAAATAGCTTTCCAACTGCACACAACTTTCAACAAGGGTTTTGACATTCCCAAAATTGGTTTCGGACATATATAGGCATACTTTGAGTATGACTAGCTAGGATGAGGAGCCTACAAAGTTTATGACGAGATGCATGATTGTGCGAAGCATGAATTTGGGAACATGAGATATAAACCGGTTTCTTTTACTATTTTTTCCCCAAATTTGAAGATTATACCTTCGTTGGCTAGAGGTCAGATTGCTCGATTCCTCGTAAGTTAGTATTTTATTTTTTATTGTTAGCATTAGCAATACTCCACTAAGAGATGGTATTCATGAAGAAATCACCTTGCATTCTCTTTGCCAAGATTCAACTCCCGGTGGAGCCAAGCCTACATATGCGCCTCTTGCTGGAACATTATTATCACTAATATACCTGAATTTGATAAGATTGACAATCACTTTAAAAAGTTCAGACTAGAAATAGAGTCCAAATGATATCAATTGATTTATTCAAAATTGGAATGAAAATCAACCTAGAAATGTAGTTACCTGTCTTTGACTAATAACCTGCCACTAACATTGCCCCGTTTAGCTGGTGGTGGAAAATCTTCAGATTCTGGAAAACTATATGGCCAACTTTGAACTTCTTCCAACACCTGATTGATTATTATTTATGAATTTATTGTCATGTGTCGTGCATTTTTAGACCTTGATATGTATATCAAACCTGTTTCTTTGCGTCTTCCCAGAGAGAAAGCGGGTCGTCACCTTCCATATTAGAATTAAGATACATGAAAACTGGACCGAAGACTTTCTTCCATGGCTCACCTTCTCCAAATTTAGGCACTAGATCGATCCCGGCGTAGTGAGCACTAATAAACATCTGAACATGCCATACCGTATTGATCAAGTTATGCGGCTTTTATTAACTTATTAAATACTCGTTAGTACATACTTACAGCGAGAGCAGTTGGGCCAACATGCGAAGTAAGATTTTGTTTGAGAGGTCCTCCGGATCGGAACTCGCTGCTAGGATTGATCTGCCAAAAACCAACCGGTGGATCCATACATATCCAGCCGTGAAGTTTGAGATCTTTGTTCTCGGACGAGTACTGATACTTATCATCCACCTGAATTAATTAAAGAGCAAAATAAAAGGTGAATATACACATTTAAGAATATGACACTGTTGGGGAGCAACAATGCCATTCTTAAGTTCATGAATGAGTCACTCAAATGATGGCTGTCGAATGCATTAAAAGGTTTAGCCTTCCGTGACTGGACGTAATTGATTTTCAGATGAAATTTAACTCCCAATCCAAGAAGTTGTATTAGTGTCATGTTCATGGGGTCCGAGCAACGAGAGTGTCATGTTGAGGGCGGGATTGTTGGGGAGAAACAATGTCCCTCTTAAGCCTGGGGATTGGGTCACTCTAAGTGATTGTGTCCAAATGTCCTAGAAGGATTAGCCTTCCCTCATTGAACAGCAATTGCTTTTCCAATGATACGAGATGGTTCAACAAACTTGAAAAAGTATTATACCTCTCCTTTAAATTCTGGCTCCACAGGATTCACAAGAAGGACTGCTTCTGGATATGCCAATTGTTGGCCTCGTCCAGGTAAACGATCATCTGGTAAGGGCATATACCTTTGCCTGTTATCTGCCATGGCCATATAGCGAAACCTATATGCTCATTAAAGTTAGTAAAATCGTGTAAAATTATTCATAAATGAAGATTTCAGTTTTTTTTTGAGAAAATCAAAATTTCTTCTAGCAGGGCATTTAGAATCACTGATAGATAAGATAGGGGAAATTAGATGTTATACTTGTCTTTCCGAAGTTTAAACGCAATTCTTGTTTCGTCAAGATTAAAACCGGGCCATCCCTCCAAATGCTCGTAAACGGCGTACGAATAGAAGCCGGAGCAACTACGAAGCATTACGAACCTGGCAATCATTTCCCTCACTGTCAACATGATTTCAACATGAAAGCAGCATTTCAATACATTTATGGATATACAAAGTTTTCATAACCTTTTGTCTATATTTAATGGAGCAAGCTTGCCCTCGACCGAGGTATCCCATGTTCTCAAGAATGAGAGTTCTACCTGTTCCTCAGATTCTAGGACGACTCTAAAGAATGTTCCTCTGATCCTGCATTTTCACATCTTCTGGCTATAATTTTTAACAGAAGATAGACTTGAATAATTAATTGTCAAAACATTCAGGGACAATGACCGATTATTGCAATTGCTCAGGATACCCTCTTTCAGCTTCTTAATTAAAATATGTCTATGGTTAACTAATTGATGAGCACCAGGAAATCAGGAATACAGAATACTAGAAGCCATGCACTATCAAATGCATTTCAAGTTATTTTAATAAATATCATGCCATGGGTGAGGTCATGGCTGAAAAGCCTACTACATTCTTACTCCGAGAAGCCAGTTATGGAGTATAGTCAGGCATACCAGTAGAATAGGAAAGACCCTCAGCTCAGTCATGTCTACTCAGTCTCAGACCACTCATAAAAAAGTAGAAAAAGGTAAAAGAGGATCATCATTACAGATCTCGGGATGGATGGTACATGAACTGAAGTGGTGGATTTAGGAGGGATTGGGCTGGGCTTTAGCCCAGATTCTCCCAGCTCATTTCAGTTTTTTAAGGGTAATTTATTATTATTATTATTTTTTTCATATTAGCCAGCTTAATATATATATATATATATATATATATATATTTTTTTTTTTTAAATCCAATTCTTGATCCGCCCATTGAACTAGTATGGCCAGAATAATCAAATTCATTCCACATTTTATTTTTATTTTTTTATCATGTGAGAGAGAGAGAGAGAGAGTCTTGTACAGTTCAAATGTTCCCGTTGTTACAGTACTTCCTGCTGGACTCCAAACAAGGTCCCAGTAGCTGCACAGAATTTCAAACAAACTGTTATGTCTCAACTAATTCAGAAATTAACATATTTTTCCAGATAATGGAGAAGCACTGATCATGATTGAATCGATATTTCACTCAGTTTGGTTTATTTTTGTATTTTGAATCAACCCTATGCGTGGATATAGTCTGAACAAAATGAGAATAAAAACTGAATCGAGATGGTTGAGTCGGTGTGTTGAGGCATGAAACTTGTACGTACAAATTAGGCTATTGTTGCCTGAGCAAAAAATAGGAGAGGAAAAAAAAAAAAAAAGGAGAGATTGGAAATCAAACAAAGGCGCGAGCGAGACTCATTACAAATTTCATTCCCCAGATTCTTTGTAAGAAGAAAATATCCTTGAATTTGTTAATTCAGACTAATTACCCTCTATTTGATTCTTCATTGAGGACTTCAAGCAGATTGTCGATGCCATTATATCCAATTCCGGTCACAATGCCATCTGGTTTTGATAATGTGACTCTAAGAATGCCATTGTCCATAACCACCTATAAGATCAAATAACCATAGTTTTGAGACATGAAACAATTATCAAGGTTCGAAAATTACTACGTTGGCATTAGTAAATTACATGGTGATCTTCAACATTCAACCGTAGTCTTAAAGGTTTCATCGTCTTCTTCTACTTCTTCGAACTGCTGGATTGAAATTTACCAAATAAAACACCAAGATGTTTGTTCTGTAATGTATAATTTCTTGCTGTAATGCATTGCTGATATGATCAAATCATAGAATATATATAATAGTGTGTTTAGATCGATCTTGACTTGAACTGCAAAGGAAGCATGCTTGTAGGAATTTACATCTGTAATCTCTTTGCTTACTGGGCATTAATTAGTTGGTATGAAACATGGAGTTTAGCTTGCAAGAAATCCAAGCATGAAATCATGGCTCATGTGTGGGACAACTGCCACATAATTCTTTGAAGAGTTTCAATATATATAGCTACCGTGAATACATAACATCAAGAACTCACTTCAAAAGACTTAAATATACAAGTAGTCAGGGACGGATCCAGGATTTAATTCGAGACCAGGCTACAAAATTTCAAGTCGGGCTACTACGTGAAAAAAAAAATTTACACATGAAAAAACAGTTTTTTTTCAAAAATAAAAAATAAAAAACCTTTAGAAAAAAAAAAATTGGGAACCAGCCCCCCCCCCCCACTGAATCCATCACTGCAAGTAGCAAAATCCTCAAATATAAGATACTCTCTATTTCAACTTTTTAAAATAAAAAGTGGGTTTAACTTTTCAAATTTTGAGAATCAAACTCACTTTATATTCTTAATTGTTGCATTTAATATGCTATAAATTTCATAGTTTACTTTTAAATTATTCAAATTATATTTGAATTAATTGACTATTGACATGTAAAAAAAGTATATGTTATTTAAAAGATGAGAAGAAATCAATAAATATTTCTCGAAAAAAGAAAAATGAAGAAACAAAATGAAATGTACGTTGTTGCAGGGTATAAAAAATTATATTTTTAAATTGAAAGATGCTCTTTATTATTATGTCATAAAATGCATTAATTTAGCATGGTTGTTCGTTAAATTAATTATTCATCCATTGTTTTACTAAATTTATGTCCATTTCACATAAAATTATGGGAGTTGTACTTGTCTCCCAGTGGGCCTCATCTCTTTTATTAAAACCCTGAGTGCACTCAACAAGTTTTAATAAAACATTTCGGTAGATACTATTTTCAATTGTATCTCTATACAATTCATATATCATTACGTTGAAAACTCCTTATCTACACACATCTCATGTGTTAGTTTAATTATGCATCTAAAATTTATCTCTTTTAGTGTACTCAATAAAAGATAGTTTATTTAAGTCGAACCATCATTTAAAAATCTCTAATATTTCATAGCGTGAACATACCCCTAAGGAATATTCAGCCATGAGTATACTACACAAGTTGAAATCGATGAGGACTTTCGTTTTTCAATATAATGATGGAAGGTGAACCAAATTAAACGAGAACCGTTCTGGTTTGGTTCCATAATTATCTATGTACCAATGGTTCTGATGTAATAAAAAAACCATTTGTTCTCAATTTGATTTCGGCTCTCTTCATAATTGAATCATTTGGAACCACCCCCACTCTTATAAGGTGGCAAAATCAAGTCTCAAGCCTTATGAACTTAAGCGTAATAAAGTGTTTTCATATTTTCAGTATTTTTAATTAATTTAAGACCATTAATTAAATAAAATAATTCATACTTTGAAAGTTAAAATCTATGAAAGTCTATCACCTAGTGTGTGCAATTAAAATAAGTTAAGAAACTAATTATAATAGATTTATAGGAACGTATCTTGCTACATATATATCAAGATTTATATAAGGGATTACGTACATTACAACAAAATTGTCATTTCGCGACAATTTTTTTGCGACATGCGAAAAGTTATTGCAATAAGCGATTTAACGCGACACATTTTTAAAGTTTGTCGCTACAATTGTGGTGAAAAAAATAGGTGTCAAAAAATATAAGGCGACATAAAAAATTGTCGTGAAATGTGATAAGTCGCGACAAATAATAAAGATCGTAGCCAAAAGAAGGCGCTAAAATATTTTTTTGGTGGGAAGCATTTGTGATGCAATGGAGGCATTGTCTGGGCCGGCTGAATAGCATAATTCGTACAGTTGCTAATAAAAAAAGAACCTATTGGCCAATTGTTTATTGGAAAATAGCTGACAACTTGGCAGGACAAACACGGGTAATTACACTTCCATTCCCAACTTTGCCCTCCTCATTACACACCTCAACAACCTACCTTTCCTCTCTCACCTTCCTTCTCCTTCATCGCCTTAACATTCCACAATTCTTTCCCCACAACGCTGCCATCGATCACTTGAATTTAAATCCCCCAGGCAGATTGTCCAAGTTTCCTTTAGTCTGGGAGTTAGACGACGGGTCGTCAACTTTACGCATTCCAAGGCAGTCGTCGAATACCACATCTGGCCGTTCGACACCTCGCTCGCACCATGGATCCACGATTCCCTACGGTAAGGGTCGACAATTTTGGTAATTGTTTTCTGCATGACAAGACATACTATCTTTTGCCCATCTCCAAGTTATTTCACAATCTGATGTTTGCCGTTTGTCGTCGCAAATGGGTGCCAACGGTTACTCGTGCACGTTCAACCCTCCTCCAAGCCAGACCACAACACCGGCCCGAAAGAACGCCCATTGGAGTGCCCATGAAAATCGAATTTTTATTACCGTATGCGTCTAATAGCCGATGGTCACCATAACGGGAAGTACTTCACGAAACACGGGTGGGACCAACTAATCCAGCGATTCAATGCCAACTCCGGTCACGTCTGGACCAAGCAACAGTTGAAGAATCATTGGAATTGTCTTCGGCTAAAGCATAAACGACTCCGGGAGCTATTGAACTGCTTTGATATCGAATACATCTCCACAACAGGAATAATTACTACCTTGAACGAGTGGTGGGAGCGAAAGATTAAGGTACACTGTTGTTTCTACAATAGCTACTACGTTCCCATAGAAACTCCATTTATTACACATTTACTGAGATTGGATGATCCTGCTGTATATCTCATATTTTCATTGTCCTATGTCTGAATTGCATTTCGTGTTTTCAAATACACACTATGTTACGAATTATGGGTCAATTCAGTGGATTGAACTAAGGAGATGAGCGACTTATATTCGATTACCGTTGCTCAGTTCATTCACGGGTTTGTTTCTGCCTTATGAGGTGATAGTGGTTTCTATTCTTCCTGGAGAAATAAGTTTTGTGTATTCCTCCTGTAGAAAAGAGAGGCAGAGGTAGTGTTTTACAGATCATAAATTTGGATGTTTTTTACATGACTTCAGATTTTTGTAATTTAAGTTTCCAACCTAAGATGTGGACACAAAAATTATATGCACGTTCCCAACACTTTTTTATGTAGTTATTCCCATGTTTCCAAGTTACAAACACGCCTATATAAATTAATACATGATTTGTATATCTCTGGTAATTTTTTCACATGTTTCTGAGGGTGGTTTGAGGTGGTGTATGAAGGAAGATTTGATGGTATTACTCTTCGAAATTAGTTTAGAAACAGAAATGAGAAAGAAAGTACTCAAGTCAGTGATACAAGATCTCTAATTTATCCAAATAAATAAATAAATACAAGCTGGCATGGTTGAAGTATATCTTGTTTGAATTGATAATATATATTTCAAGGAAATTAAGGTAGAAGGCATGAAATCAACTAAAATGTTGAATGGCTATTTCAGATGTTGGGCCGATATTGACATGTTAATTGGTTGATTTTTTTGGACTTGAAGTCATCTTCTCTTTTCTTCCTATTTCTTGTCTCTTCAGTTTCACTTTCTGGTCATACTTCTGCTGCAAAACTCTTTCTATGTTTATCATGGGTTTCGGGATAAACATAGTTCTGTTGAAGTCCTCCTAACTATTTAACACATGAAGATGATATATCTTAGTACATAAGCATCCAGAAGCTCGGAGCTAATAGAAAATTACAATAACAATTCCAACAGCTAGTGTCATTCCCTAAACTATGAATTATCTAAAAAGATGTAGGGGTTGTATAGAGTATTTTCGCTTTCATGGACAATGGTTAATCTAGTATTGTCTGTTAAACTAAGCCACCTAAGCATGATGATTGCATATTCACATTTGCAACTATTTGCCTTCTATAAAGAAAAAAGAACTCATTGCGCAACATTCGAATCCCAGCGTGGCAGTTATATTCAAACTATTGCTTTATGTATTTTCCTCTTTGCATACTCTTTACAAAAGTAATTAATAGCTTCAATTATTTATAATTTCCCCAAAAATACATGTTTTGTGTATACCGTTTGTGCTTCTACTTTGCCCATTCCCACGTGAAAGCTTCTTGTTTGCTTATTATTACAGGAGAACAAGGACTACAAAGAATTCGAAGACAAAGACTGTAGAGAGGTGTACAACTACAAGTTGCTATTCGGGGACGCCTTCGACAGCGATAAGTATGCGGTCATACCGTCGTAGATATGTCGGATAGGATTCGCCATGTTCGAAGATAGTGGATACGAAGACTTGCGTGACTCTCATCCGGTTAATGTAGAGAGCAGCGGGTCAAGTGATGAGGGCGAGAAAATTGCAAGGGCTGCATCCAGCATGGACGTCTCCAAGCCCCAAAATGGAGACAAACGTACGTCTGGCAGGACGAACAAAAAAGAAAAGAGATCAAAATTATTCGCCAGGGATATATCGTACTCTGTTGATCGTGCTGCATCTGCCAGTCAACAAGTAGCTGACAAACTAGACAGTTTGGTTGGTCCTGCTGTGCCAAATGCAAAGACACTCCTAAAAGAGTTGATGGAGACAGGCAGATTACAAAAAAAAATCGACCGATACTTTTGGACGTTGACCTTCCTTGGCAAAAGGGTTAACAAGGAGATGTTTGACCTTCAGGACGACGCGAACGATAAATTCTACTGGGTCAATTGGAGCTGGTAGGAGCACAGGAAGTGCTGACCCACTTGAGCGTGTGCAACGCGTGAGACTTTATTTCAAAAAATAGGACCCACTTATGTGTACTATTACGATGATTTGTACTATTTATTTATTTTTCTTAGAGAGACTGTTCTGAAAAAACTATTTGGCATGTACTCGTTAATTTCATATGCTGCACCATTTGTTGTCCTTTGCATTTCATATCATACTTTTTCATCTACTTTATTTATTGCATGCCAACACTATTATGAAAGAATTTTCCTGCAGATGAGCCTTCCACACACACGTACCATCAATATTGTCAAAAATCCTTTTTTTTTCAAGAATCTTTCAGTTTTTCTGCACTTCTATGACATTTTTACTTGTACTGGTCCATGCCTTCCATGGAGCAATGTCTATAAAAGGGAACATTTTTCACAAACTCTTGCACAAATAAAACTTATGTGAGTTGGTTGGAGTGTCATGTTTATGCTCCTTCATCTACTAGGTGACTTGCATTTGCATTTTACATTATGAAGTGGAATGGCCCATTTTGATTTAAATTGTGTGCTCCTGCCATGCTCTGATGATGAAGTCGACATCGAGGAAGATGACATTGTCGATTGGTTTCGCTACTGTCGAATGGTAGAAGTAGATGTAGCAACGTACTATCACGAACAGAGACATCGAATTAGAAGATTCCCATTTACGAGAAACGGACACATGTTCATGCTGGATGCCATGAAATACAATCCGAAACAGTGTTATGCAGAATTTTGGATATATCTCGCAATGCTGCGAACATTCTTGCATATACTCCGCGACAAGTACGGACTACGTAGTGGCTAGCAAGTTGACGTTTATGAACAAGTTGGGATGTTTCTGTGCATATTAGCTCATGAAAAAGGCTACAGACAAGTTCGAACGCTATTCAATCATTCTTTGGAAACTATTCGACACTACTTCAAGATTGTGCTTGGAACCGTCATGGAATTTAGTGAACGTCTTATCAGACATAATCGTAACTATCATGGTACAAAGCATCGCGTACCAAATATGAAGAAGTACCCACTATTTGAAAATTGCATAAGCGCAATTGACGGAACGTGCGTGTAAGCTGTCCTACCGTGGGATGAATGAGTGAATTTTATTAGACATAAGGGCATTCTGACACAAAATGTACTTGTAGCATGTGATTTCAATTTATGTTTCACATTTGTGCATACATGGTGGGTGGGGACCACGCACGATTCGTGCATACTAGCACGAGCGATACATAGTCTTAATATTAATTTTTCGCATCCTGTCGCTGGAAAATATTATATGGTCGACTCGGGATTTGCACATAAACCTAGGTATATGGCTCCGTATAAGGGGTCAAACATATTGTATCATTTTCATCAATTCTACGACGGTCAGACGGGTCGGAGATGAGACTTTCAAAACGTGTGTGAGAAATTTAACTTTGGGCATTTGTCATGCAGGAACATCATAGAGCGTGCATTTTGAGTGTGGAAAAGTCGATGGAAAATTCTCGATCGTATGCCAAGTTATAATTTGAAAGTGCAGAGTGCTGTTGTCGTAGCTAATATAGGTGTACACAACTTCCTTAGGCGGGCAGGAGTTGTCGATGAGACGTTCACTGCAGTGGAGATGAATCCGAACGCGGCTGAGGTAGTCCTTCCAGACGAACATGAAGAAGTCGTTGTTGAAATGAATGCAACAGAAATGCAATGCAATGATTGATATCATTTTTGAGATTATTTGGCTCAAAGCCATTAAGCACGTGTTCGTATGACAAAATCGTCATCGAACGATAATGTTGTCCATTTATGTCGAGAATATTGTTTCGTCTTCGAATCTTTATAATCCTTTGCGAAATGGAAAAATAGGAAAATAATGGTGTTTAATCTTTTTCAATTGTTTTGGGACATTTTTTTACATGTTTTTTCATTTCTTGAATTGTTGGTGGGCCCACGAAGCACATTATTGTGGCAAAAAAAGGGGTGAAATTTCAACGCCTGTAGGAATCAATAAAGTGCTCAAAGTTGGTGAAATTGTGAGGAGAGAGAACAAAAATTGTACACATCTTACGGAGGATAAAATGGTCCATTTCCTTCAATTTGTATTATGCACATCTCTATTATTTTCTATCAGTGGACCCTTCTGATTTGACCTATTAATTGATTTTGGTTTTGCAAAATCCCTCCCAGACAGCCCAGAGTCTATTTTTTTGTGACAATGAATATTTGTTGCTAAAAACTCTATAGATGAGGAAACAAATCATTACAAGAAAATTATTGTTTGCAACGAACAAAAAATGTTGCCATAGGTCTTCAACAACGTTTACCCGTATGTTGCGGGCAGTGATATTGTTCGTTGCATGTTGTAATATCTTCATAATCAAAATTTTATTTCACAAATCACGAACCATCTACTAGATCCGACCCGATCCAAATATTAATAAAAACATGAGCCTCTCAATTAGGGCAAGATTATGATATGCTCTCAGCCGTCTTCCTCTTCCTCTTCCTCTTCCTCTTCGTCTTCATCTCCTTCTCTTTCTTTGAATCCCAGTTCTCTTTCTCACCATGGTCGCGATAAGGGGTGGGTGGCGCTTTTGGAACATAAATAGGAGAAGACCTCCATCCCGTTCCACAGACGAAGTACATGTATGTGAGTGGAGCGAGTGTAGATGCAATTTAGTGGCTGTGAGATATGGGTAATGGAGGGATGAACTTGATGACGGGGACAAGAACTAGACACGACAAGGGCAACTGCGTGGAGGTGGGGGGGCTCACTTTTATTATTATTATTTTTTTTTATTTAGGAAAAATTTGGTCATTTCTTTATGGTTCTTCAATATACCTCATATAGTGCCTAAAGAATGAGTCATGTGATGTTTTTAGAGACTCACTTACTACAAAAGGTAAAAGTTTGGGAAACTGCTTACCAAATAAATTGAATTGTGATTGAAATGCACATTTACAAATAGACATGTAATATTCCTGAACTATTTTGATATTTCTCTGCATTATATCTGTAAATCCATTCCTAGATAGATATTGGAGGCTTTGTTGTGTTGAATTATTGTTAAAATGCTGGCATAGTTGCAATTTGGTGTTAGTTTAAAGAAATAGGTTTTTGATTTAAATACAAAGAGGGATATTTGTCATGAAATCATTATGTGCCTCTTATTTGTGATTGTGTTTGTATTTTTTGCAGGACCTAGTTTGGCTGCAAAGTTTTTAAAGGAAAGTGGTATTACACTTTTCAAGGTGTGAGAAGAAACTATGAAATTGCTTGGAAAATCTGACATGTATTTCTTCAGTCCTGAGCATCCTCCCTTGACTGAACTGGCTCAGAGGGCTCTTGATTGGGCATAGATGAGAAATTGAAGTCAGGTTGTCCCTATCCATTACTTACATAATTGCATAATTGTCTGTTACAGCGTTTAGTCATTGATTATTATAAAATAACAATTTTGGTAACACTAAGTCGGAAAGAAAAAGTACTCCTCAAGTATTGCCTTGAAAATCTTCGTTGAAGTACATCAGAAAGAAAAAGTACTCCTCAAGGTAATGCTCTCGCTGCATAGCAAAATTTTAAAATAGGATAGTTCACACAAATCACTTTTCCTTTTTGTATTCTTGTAGAAGAAATTTCATTTAATTCAAATGCATATGGCATCTATGTCGTGATGTTATTGTCATCTCTTTAACTTCAGTTTGGATTAAGAGTTGGTTTGTCACTACATTATGTGCAGCGTCAACCATACTTATTTGATTTCATGTATTCACAGTTGGCTAACTCTCTACTAATGTATTGTGTTTGAAGGCAAATAGTGATTTTGATGCTAAACCAATGGTGATGCTTTTGGGTCAGCTAAATTTAAGCTGTTCATACACTTGGTATAAAAGTTATGACTATTTTTCTTTGTCTCTCTCTCTCTTTTGACCAATCTTCAGCTAAATTTCTTGTCATGGTTCATGTTATGGACTTGTTTATAACTGAAGTTGTATGACTACCTTCTCTCTCTCTCTCTCTCTCTCTCTCTCTTATATTTTGCTACATGTAATTGTTGCAAGTGTTGTTTCTATGATGAATCCATGACCTGATTCCAATGGTTCTTAGCTTTTTATTACCTCAGTAAAGACCAGCTTGTAAGTTTTATTTTTGCAGTAATTCGTACTATTGACAAAAGTAACTTCTAAACTTGGTCCAATATGCTCTCCACAACTTCTTCACACTAGTAAGATAATTGCACAGGCTGGATGGTGAGCATGTTATTTTTGGTAAAGTCAATAAAGGTGTGGATACTATGTATGCCATCGAGGGCGGAGCTGGAACCTACAGTGGGAAACCCTAGAAAAAAGGTAATTATTGCTAATCTTGAGGAGATACCAAAAAACAAGTGGGATGAGGACAGTCGAGCTTCATGACGACGAAGACAGCAAATTTTGGAGTATAACTTATTGATGTGGCTTAGAATTTTATATCTTTTGTGTCATGTTCATTAAATTGTTTATAATATCTAACATTTGGCTATTTGTCTTCTTGTTTGGGAAAACTGTAATTTGTTCGTTTTGCTAATTTACAGATATATGGTTGGCTATTGTAGAGGGAAAAATCAAGTAAATGATATAATTTACACAATAATTTACATGTTGTAAAATAAAATATGTGACATATATAAATATCATAAAATAAATTAAACAATAACTATATATCATTGTACAAATAATGATGCGACAAACTTTTTGTGTTGTGAAATAAATTTAATTACAAACATCACTTGTTATATAATAAAATTTACTACAAATGTTGGATATTAAAGATATATCACTACGAACATGTGTTGTTGCAAAATAGATAGATAACAAAAGTTATACTTTTAACATAATATTAGCAACAAACATTTTTTCTCGCAAAAACTTTATTGGAATAATCGTTGCGACAAACAGACTTGTTGCCATTTTGATTTTTTGCGACATATATAAGTTGCGACGACATTATGGTGACAAAAATCATGTTGCTATTTCATACTTTCTGCGTCAAATAAATAATGTTGCGAATTTATTAATGCAATGAATGAGCAAAAGTTGTCGCAGAATTCATTCTGTCGCGACAATGCTCGCAACAAGCAGATAGATGTCGCTAAATTACTTTTGCAACAAAATTCTAATATTCGCGACAACATTTTTTTGTCGCGAAATCAGTTATTTTTTTGTGGTGGTAATGCCACATGACACTCTACTATTTGTCAATTTAAAATACAATCATCTTTTTCATCCAATATTTTCTCTCCACATCATTTTCGATAACTACTTATGTACCATTTTGATGTACAAATAGCAAAATTCTTATAGGAACTTCATAAATAATTTTCAAGTTTCCACTAAAAAATAAGAATATTTTGTTATTAGATTTACTCATAAGTTCTATATAAAAGCATGTTTGGAGGGAGAATTATGTTATAGTGTTACTATAAGTGCATGGTATTGGACATCGTGCCATACTAGATGTACATGTATTTATTTCTAATTAGCTTTGAGTCCATTGGACCCTCTTTCAATATGCATTGGTCAGCCGTTTCGACTAATGAACCTCTCACACATTTAATTGAGGTCCAACACAAGCCTAATGCTTATAGCCTTTGAGCCCACGAATTTACATATGTTAAAGTTTGGTACCCATTTTTCTTTTTCATTATCATTTTTCTACTCATTTTCAACCACATATTTTTCAATAAAATAATATTTTACATTACATCAATAATTTTTTCTTCTTTTCCAATCACACGTTCACCATCCATCACATAAAAAAAAATTCATTTTTTCCCCAAAAATGACTATCAAACAGGAGCATAATATGTAAGAGACTATTTATATATAATGACATTGTGAGAATTTTTTGGTTCTCTTAACTCTAGATTTATTTGGACCCTTAGATTAGATGGATGGTTGAGATTAAAACTTGGGAGATATTTTTGTGCCTTAGCTTGCTAGAGAAGCTTTCCCTATTTTCGAGAAATAAGGCCTTTCACGTTTTTTGTAAGACTTGCCCATTTCTCATTATTTTGTGTGAGTCTCTCTCTCCTCCATAGACCTATCTCTCGTTTTGCACCTCCTGTGAGTTCTTCTATGAGCTTCTTCTTGAGAGTTCTTCTATACTAAATCCATATGAGGTGATTTAGAGGTCTTCTTGGCTACTATTAGTAGATCTCTTGATCGTTGACCTGAGCTAAGTGGTAAGAGGTTCTTTGCCGATTTCTTGTTCTCTCTCTGGAAGGTGATTTGTACAAGTGGAAGGGTGTTCCCGCACTTACAATCTCAACAAAACTGGTATCAGAGCTTGGTTTGAGGCTTGGTGGTGGAGATTGACCGACTGGAGAAGTGCCGCTCACGTGTTCACACTTGGCCGAAACCTGCAATCTCATTTTTCGGCCAAACCATCGACCACCCGGTGAAACCAAGACCGGAACTAGACTCTACAGGTGTTGAGCTTCATTTCTTAGTGAAAAATTGGCACGAAAATCGAAAGAGAAGGGCGATTTGGAGAGAGGGTCGAATGGGAAATTTTTCAATTCCGGCCAAATGGGACCTCCGGTTGAAAAATGGACATCGGACCCATCTTCAGCAGGTCGAGGTGCCCCTAGTGGTTGGCGCGTGGTGGTGGCGACAGCCGGCAGTGGCTGTGCGTCGGAGCTCCCATTGCGACGCGTGGGGGAGTTTTCTGGCGAGATTTTTTTGGGCAGAATTCTTAGTTTAACCTGCTGAACGTACTAATGTTTTAATTTAGTGTTTCAAGTTATACATAAAAATTTAGACGATTTTGCCCCTGGCTTGACATCTGGAGTGGTTCGATTGCGAAACTTGATGGTATATTTACTGTTTTTCAATAGTGGTTGGTAAGATCATTCCAAACTCACTCTTAAGTTCGGTTTGGTATTCTTTCCTGATTAACGCATGATTAAATGATTACATGTATGTGAATTTTGTTGATTAAATTCTCGTGACTGATTTGTAATCTTGAATGCATGCTTACCTGTTTAATATACCTGTGTTTCGTCTGTGCTTTTGTTTCATTGTTGTGCTTCATTGTCTGTACATTGGTTTTAACTCTGCATTCATTCTTTATATTTGATCATCTGGAAAAGAATTTTTCAAAACCTTTTCTGTTATGTCCATGAGTACGACCACTCTTTTACAGAATCTGTAATGGGTTCATGGATCGAATTATCGCAATTCAATGGAAAATGGGATTACTCGATATAGAAACAGAAAATGAGGGCCATTTTGGTCCAACAGAGAGTTGCGAAAGCTCTCGATGATTCTGCTACGTTTTCTGAAGAGTTAAAAACTAAACCTACTGAAATTGAAGACATGAATGAAATTGCTTACAGTTCTATAATTTTGCATCTATCTGTTAACATTGTTAGACATGTTGATAGTGTCAAAACTGTTAGAACTTTGTGGACTGCTTTAGATGCCTTGTTCTTGACTAAAACTTTACCTAACAAAATATATCTGTTGGAAAAGATGTTTCGTTTTAAGATGGACACATGGAAGGATGTCGAGGGGAATTTGAGTGACTTTAACATAGTTGTTAAGAGTCTGACTTATAATGATAAGAAATTTGACGATGAGGATTTAGCTGTCATATTGCTAAACTCTTTGTCCAAATCTTATAGAGAAATAAAAAGTGTCATAAAATATGGTAGGGACACTCTCACACAAGCTATTGTTGTCGATGCTTTAAGAAAGAGACAATAGAACTCATTCTAGAGAAGAGAGTCTCTTTGTTAAGGGAAGACCTGAAAAGAAAGAATTTAACTTCCATAACAAGAAGGGAAATTAGATCCAAATCTAAAGATAAAAGCGATAAAAAATGTTATCACTGTAGAAAGTTAGGACATTTCAAGAAAGACTGCTTTAACTGGAAAAGGAAACAAAAGGACCCGAATAATGCTGATCTAGATAATGCTGTCATTGTTTCTGAATTTGATAGTTTACATATCCTGAATGTGTCTGAGGAATAATTTGACAAAAATTGGATCCTAGACACAGGGTGCACCTTTCACATATGCCTTGAAAGGTCTTGGTCTATAACTATAGAGAAACTGAACCTTAGAAGGTCTACATCGGAGACAATAATTCTCAAAATGTGGTTGGAGTTGGTGACATAGCTATCAGGATGTACGATAGGGCTGTCAGGCAACTCAGAAATGTTAGATATGTCCCTAATTTGAAAAGGAACCTCATTTCCTTAGGTTCTTTTGAAGATGGGGGATATACCTTCAAGTCTGGAAATAAAATTCTAAAAATTATGAGAGGTTCTCTAGTAGTTATGAAAGGGCCTAAGAGGAATGGATTATACTATCTTGAGCGTAGAACTAAAACACCACCTGATTCTAGTCTTCTTATAGTTAGTAAAGACAAAATTGAACTTTAGCATAACAGAATGGGTCACATTAGGTTTAAAGGGCTAAAATATTTAAGTAATCAGAAATTACTTGGAAAAGATGACATTTGAAGCGATAAACTTCTGTGAAACCTGTGTTTTGGGTAAGTCCCATAAGGTGAGCTTTGAAACAAGCTCTCATATAACCAGCAGACCATTGGACTATATCCATGCTGATCTATGGGGCCTGGAGAAGCACTCCACATTTGGTGGAAGCAAGGACTTCTTGTCCTTAGTGGATAATAACTCAAGAAAAGTTTGGATTTATCCTTTGAAGGCTAAGTCAGAAACTTTTGGGAAATTCAGGATTTGGCTAAAGTCTGTTGAGAATCAGTTAGACAAGAAACTTAAAACATTGAGAACTGATAATGGGCTTGAATTCTGTAATTTCGAATTTGACAACTTCTGTAAACAGAAAGGAATAACAAGACACGGAACAGTTAAATACACACCTAAACAGAATGGGGTCGCTGAGAGAATGAACAGGACCATAATGAATAAGGTTAGGTGCATGTTGATTGGCTCTGACCTTGCCAAAGGTTTTTAGGCTAAAGCTGCAAGTACTACAGCTTATCTGATTAATAGGTCTCCGTCCAACGGTATAGGGTTTAAGACCCAACAGGAGTTGTGGACGGGAGAGCCTCTAAATCTAGATCACTTGAGGATGTTTGGCTATGTTGCATATGCACACCAATCTGAAGGAAAACTTGAGCCGAGGATTGTCAAGTGTGTGATGTTAGGGTATCCCGAAGGTGTGAAGGGCTATAGGTTATGGGTTTAGGGGTTCAAGGCATTAAGATTATTAACAACAGTAATATAGTCTTTAATGAATCTGAAATGCCATGTCTAAAACAGAAAACTGATGAAGCTAGCAAATCTGAAACTGAGATGAGTGTTCAGATTGAGGTGAAGCTGACCAAGCTTAATTCACCTACACCTGGGAATGAAGGAAATGACCCTATACATCATGAACCTGAAATTGAAACTGAAACTGAAACTGAAACTGAAACTGAACGTGAAGAGATGACTAAACTTCAAGATAACATTGAACCAGTTGAAGTTGAACATTTTATTTATCAGCCACCTAATCAAGATTATTAGCTTACTAGGGATAGGGCGAGAAGGCAGATCAGGCCTAACCCTAGATATGAATCTCTAAACTTGACTGATTTTACCTTAGTTTCAGGTGAAGCCCTTGAACAGATAAAATTTGCTACTCATGAAGAAGCCGTTAATGGAAAATATTTTGAAAATTAGTTAAAAGCTATACAGGAAGAAATAAATTCTTTGAGTGATAAAAAAACCTGGAAACTTATTTAAAAAAACCTAAAGATCATAAATTGGTTCCATGTAAGTGAATTTTCAAGTTAAATGAGGGTTTGCACCCTACTGATCCTGTAAGGTTTAAAGCGAGGATAGTGGCTTAGGGCTATACTCAAAGAGAGGGTGTGGACTATAATGAAATATTTTTCCCCGTGATTAAGTACAAGACAATCAAATTGATGTTGGCTCTTGTGGTTCAATTCAATTGGGAACTTGAACAACTCGATGTAAAAACTGCATTTTTACATGGGGAGTTGGAAGAGGATATCTTCATGAGCCAACCACAATGTTTTGTAGCTAAAGGCAAATTTGATTGTGCGTGTAAGCTAGAGAAATCTTTGTACGGGCTGAAACAGAGCCCAAGACAATGGTACAAGAGATTTGATGGTTATGTGCTAAAGATAGAGTTTAAAAGAAGTGAATTTGATACTTGCTTGTATTTTAGTGACATAAAGAGCAGTTGTGAAGTTTACTTGCTGCTTTATGTTGATGATATGCTGTTAGTTGGACCTAGCAAGTCTCAAATTAATGAACTGAAAGATCTTTTAAAATCTGAATTTGACATGAAGGATTTAGGAAATACTAGAAAGATTCTCGGGACAGTGATAACAAGGGATGTGGCTAAGGATGGTTAACTATTTCACAAGAAGCTTACTTGAACAAAGTTGTGACAAAATTTGGAATGAAAGACAGTAAAATTGTGAATGTGCCTCTTGCTAGTCATATGAATTTATCACATGCTCATTTGCCTAAATCTGAGTTTGAATTGAAAGAGATGGAAAATGTATCTTACGCTAATGCTATAGGTTCTGTCATATTTTCTATGATTACTACCAAACCTGATCTTGCTTTTTCTATCAGTCTCCTAATTAGATTTATATCCAATCCTGGCAAACCACATTTGACTGGAAAGAAATGGTTGTTGAGGTATTTGGTTGGGACTTTAAATCTAGATTTAGTGTATGAGAAAAGATCTGAAAAGTTAACTCTTAAAGGCTATGTCGATGCTGACTTCGTCGGTGATAAAGACAGTAGGAAATCAACTACAGCATACTTCTCTACCCTAGGTGATAACTACATAACATAGAAATCACAGCTACAGCCTTTAGTTACCTTGTCTAGTACTGAAGCAGAATACATTGTCATAACTGAAGCTGTTAAGGAATGTATTTGGTTAAAAGGAATCTTAAAATAATTAAACTTCATACATGATACACCTATTATGTTTACTGATAGTCAAAGTGTTTTATTACTTTGTAAAAAGCCTGTTTATCATGAAATGTCAAAACATATTGAGGTGAAGTATCATTTTATTCATGAGAAACTGTCTCAAGATGAAGTTCAACTTGTTAAGATTTATTCTGACATGAATCCCTCTGATGTGGGGACAAAAATTTTACCTGTAGAAAAATTTAAATTGTGCTTATCTTTGTTACATATTGATGCGGGTTAATTTTTCGTGCAGGTATTGGACGATAATAATGAACAGTTCTTCCATGTGCAAATTTGCAACCGAGAGAATATGTTATGAGAACCAAGGTGAAGAATGTGTGAATTTTTTGGTTCTCTTAATTCTAGATTTATTTGGACCTTTGGATTAGATGGATAATTGAGATTAAAACTTGGGAGATATTTTTGTGTCTTAGCTTGCTAGAGAAGCTTTCCCCATTTTCGAGAAATAAGGCCTCTCACGTTTTTTGCAAAACTTGCCCATTTCTCATTATTTTGTGTGAGTCTCTCTCTCTCCTCCATAGACCTCTATCTCGTTTTGCACCTAGTTCTTCTGTGAGCTGCTTCTTGAGAGTTCTTCTATACTAAATCCATATGAGGTGATTTAGGGGTCTTTTTGGCTACTATTGGTAGATCTCTTGATCGATGACCTGAGCTAAGTGGTAAGAGGTTCTTTGCCCCTTTTTTGTTCTTTCTCTGGAAGGTGATTTGTACAAGTGGAAGGGTGTTCCTGAGTCTACAATCCCAACAGACATCTTATATATAATAGAGATGCTTTCTAAATTTAGAGGGTAGAAATTTTATACATTCTAACAATGTTCTCTATTTTGGTTCTTTATTTTTCTTTTCTCAAGAAACATTTATTGATTTTCCCTCATATTTTATTTATTTATTCCCCCCCCCCCCCCCCCACCCCACGCCACCAAAAGTCATTCAATTGTTAAAATAGATGATTTTGTATTTAGAGAGTTTATTGGAGATAACCCTTAACACTATATTTTGGCTCTAATTGAAAAAAACAAGGCTCTAATAAAAACAAGGCTGTGGGTTTTTGGGCAACTAACAACAGCAATCGTCTAGCAATTCGGTATGGAGATGGAATGGAGACACTGGTTTATCGCCCTCTTAGCAACCAATTTTTTTTTTTTTCTCATTTTGTTCCTACGAAGGCAGACTATGGTTGGAATATCTGTGTCCCCATGTCCAAACTTAAATATCACGATTATTTTAAAAGGATACTTCAATTTTGTTAGATTCCATATGTATCTCACCGTGTCTAAATTTCAACACTTCACTTCATAGTCTAACTCGAGTATCTCGAAACTCCAATTCAATGTGATGTTCTTCTTCTAACTCATCTTCTATGTCACCCAATACAAGAAGAATTTTTTTTTTTGACGCATGTGTTGTGACTTTTAAGTTTCTACTTTCTATTTATTAAATAGTTGGTTTGATTGAGTATATCCGAACGATAGTGCAAAGGTGGTATGAAAACATGTTGAAACAGAAAAATGTGTAACCCGCCTCACCCCACCTTTAGCGAAGAAGATGTGCATGAAATATAATGAATCAAATGAGTTGGAGGTGAATTAGGTATCCTAAACATGTATCTGGTTGGTGACAATTTAGAATACCACTTTGTGAAATTGGATGAAAGGACATGTACGTATGTATAGGAAATTTAATTAGGACAAGTTCTCATGTGCGCATCTTACTCAATCTCATCTCTTTAATGCGGTTTTGTTAGTGGTACATTGGGGGTATTGAATGGTGTACACCTCATTATGTATCACTAGACTTATTCTTCTGAATGGTAGGAAGTAGTATCATCTTCTTCCACAAACGAGATCAACTATTTCCAATAAATCTCCTCATGTTCAACGTCTCTGAGAAGCAATGTAGATTTAACCTCCAGTTGCAAATATTAAATTGTGCAAATAATTAGCCATTTGCTAAGCAAAGTCCACAATTTATCCCCATTAAACATAAATCTTGCAAGTTTATTTCCAATCCTAAACCATGCTTTTTACTTTTCGCGGTCTTGGTTGACCGTAAGATCAAATGATGCACAATTTGGGATGCCAACTTTATTTTCCTCAGTTTCAGAAGTTTACATCATTTTAAGTTTACATCGATTCGTGATTGTAGCATCAACTTTTTCTTCAGCTAAAATGTCGTACCGTTTCTTCATAGCATTGCAAAATATAAAATCAATAATAATTATACCTCAGACATACAACAATTCAAAGTTGAGTGAATCACATAGCAATGGGAATCTGATCGATCCAGAATTACACATTAATAAGCAACTGTGCTTTCCCCTCTTAGATGTTGGGGTAAAGGGGCTTGCAGAATTTTGAGTATAATCAACTTAGTGCAATAATGTGTTGATTAAAATATCACTAAAGAGTGTTCAATAAATTCATCATCTTGAGAAAATAAAGCTAGTAATCTACTTTTTAGACAAATCAAACGCGGGGGCTTAATTTTAAATGGAATGATTGGGAAGGAGCAAAGAGACCCATGAAAGAGAAATCCAAAAAACTAAAAAGATGATCTAAACTGAACATTCTCAAAAAGATTATTTATTGACTGAGAGAAGTTAGGTTTGATTGATAAAGCCATCAACAAAGATGTAAATCAAATAAAGTAAAAATATTTTTAACATATGTTTTTTTTTTCGTTTATAAAGACCCAAAGGCATGAAACTTGCCTGGTAACATTCTAATACTCTGTCAATCAAAAGAGCATCAATAGAAATCAGTAGCAACGTGATAAGTGTATTTTCTACACTTATTTGGGGCTTTAAACTACATAATTTTATTCTTCTTTTGGCAAAATACGACCTAAATTGTATTGTATTGTTTTTCTTAGGTAAAACTCATGTTTAGACGAAAAATTGGAGAAAAAGGTGAAAATGACGAAATTCAAAAGTTGAGGACTAAAATTGTAAACATCTAATAGTTGATTCGGATCACAAATTGATGATTGAAGATCATATGATGTCAATTGGATGCAATTGGAGGGCAAATGAACGAAATAGAGTTGAATTTTCACAAATCAATTTTCAGCCGAAGAAGTTATCCTCCAAATTTTCAATCTCCATTTGTGACCCAATTTTCGGATCGCAAAAGTTAGAATTGGAAAATTTGTATTTCTGGAATAATTGTAGCTCTTTGAATAAGCTTTCCAACGCAGTTTGAATCACCTCAATCAAAGTTCAGAAGAAAAAGTTATGACCAAATTATCGAAAGTCTGCAGACCTATGCGTACGCAAGGTCTCAATTCTCCCAATCTGAAGCCAATTCACTTGCACTGTGCGTACACACAAAATAAACCATGCGTACACTTCCGGGATTCTTTCCTTTTCTTTGTTTCAGAAACCCTTAATATACAATCTTTTGACACCCTATATATACCAAACACGTCCACAACAAAAAAAAACCCTCATTTGGACCTAAAAATCTCTATATTCTACATATTTTGGAGGCGAAGAACGAGGATAAGCATCAAGATCAAGGCGAATTGTACAAGATTATTGAAAATTATTCAAACTCTTTCAAACTTCATTCAAGAAAGTGGATTTCTTCGCTTTCTTCCATATTTTCTTGTTCCGGGTGATATTTTTCCATCTTTCTTGTATATTTTAATTATTAGGATGACTAACTAATTTTTCTATTGTATTGGATGAATGATAAACCCTTTTGTTTGTTTATTTTAATTCGAAACAAGTAATTTAGATGTTTCTTGATTGTTTTTTATTGATTTTGCATTCCCATTGTATTATTTGATTACTTGATCACCAATTAGATAGTTAATTGCTTGTTGTAGTGTAGGAATACTCACAATGAGTTTAGAACGAGACAAAATTGACATGTGTAGTTAGAATTAGGAATAATATATTTCACACTAATCACTTAGATAATCTAAACAAAATGCATGATTTTCATATGAATTCAGACTAGGAATAAGATCGAATCATGTTAATCATAGGTTCATGTGTATTGGAAAAGAGCATTGAATAATTTAGCGTCATCGATTGTCAAAATGCATGAAATTATCTAGATTACGAATTAAGAATTGAAATAAATGGCAATAGGGGGATTCAAGATTCCAATATACTCATTCACACATTAGATAAATATATTTTAATCGCTTTCTTAGATTAGGATTAGTATAGAAGAACATCAAACTCTCTTTTGTGTTACGATAATATCTCTTTTGTGTTACGATAATATCAAATTTGATAATAACTATTGAGCTAGACATTAAACCTTATTCCTCGTGGGACGATAAACTCTTAACTCACTTATTGTTACTTATCAACGATCCCGTACGCTTGCGAATTTTGCACGAACACAACACACGCATCAGACTGGACATCAATCTACAATTAGAACAAAGAGTCCCAAACCAGAGCAGACCAATAAGAAAAAACCATCACAGAGTAACATGAGGCATGCCAGGCTCTTGACCGACCCTGACCCAGTATTAAAACTTAGGCCTTCCAATCAACTACCTTACTTGATTTAGCCCCTGTTTGGCGGGGACTAAAATCCGATTTTTTGTAGATTTTGGTAAAAATTGATGAAATGTGTGATTGAAAAGTTATTGGTGTATGTGATTAAAATTAATTGTTGATTTTAATTAAGATTAAAATCTGAATTTTAATTTTTACGAAAAAGGGGCTTAATAAAGTTAGTAATTTTTTTTAGAGGTGAAAAACTGGAAAGTTATCCGAGTATAAAGCATTTCGTTTGTCCATAAGTCTCATACAAATGCCTACAGATGAAGAAAGACAATTTATCCAAAATCAATACAATGCAAAATGGCAGATGTCTTGAAATGATCGTCACCAGTCTATGATGTAAAGTCCTTATCGTTTTATGAGACAAATGTAGAAAGAGATGAATTTGAACAAACCAATCTACAAAAATTTACAATGCAGTAAGGAATATACTTTCTTAAATCCACTAGTACCTAAATAGAAACCAAATGAAAAGAATTAGCTACATACATGCTCAACTCAACCAATTAACCCTTACAGCCAACCCCAAATGCAAAAACCCAAAGGAAGATATAAAATGAACATAACATTTCAAAATACGTAAATGTTATGTTGTGATTTTTACCAGATGTACGTGCAGGACCCAGCCTACACCGAGCCAATTCTTGTGAACTCGAAGGTCCAAAATCCTAAAACAGAGCTTGTTGGTGGGTTTCAAAAAGAAGAAGACAAATTCCAAACCTCCTTCAACCTTCTTCACAGCACCTATTCACACCCACTAGTAGATATCAATGTTGTCGTTCACTTCAAAACCCTCCACAATCTCCAACGGTGGTGGCGCCGGCCTCATAAACTTCAAATCAACAAACTCTCGTAGAAAATCAAACACATTGTCATCCGTCTATCTTTAATTTGGTTTAAAGGCCTCTTTCACAAATACACGGGGAGGCCCGACCATCTAAAGAAATTCCGCATGTAATAATTTCCTCTTATTTGATTAGTATTTTGAGAATAAAATATTTGTAAGTGTTATGCTTTAGGTTCAATCAACTTTGGATATAAGTACTTTTCATATATGTGTAATACATTTATTTTGCCAAGATCTATTATAATATTAAATAATAGAATGCATAGATTCAAGTCTCGGTAATTTGTTAATCACAAGGAGTTGTGATTGTGAGATACAAATTACATATGATTGACTTTTAAATCATCTGTGGTCGTAAGTAATAACGAGATACGGATATCGTTATTACGGATAGACCATTACGTGTGTCATTCCTTACTTGTGAAGTAAGTAACTGATCTCACAAGTTAAAGTGTGTAACACTTAAATGAACACGTGAATATTTTGTTATAGAACCAAATATTGGAGACTCGCTGGGAGATTCCACATGGATAGTTATCTGAGTGTCAGTGGTAAATCTCTAACATCCGATAATGGAATTGGTCCTTCGACTTGAGATCATCATAGTACCTTATATAAGAACAGTCATACTTTGGTGATATTGGATGTTGCTCTGCCAAGGGCCGCTAATACGATGTCATTCGGGTATGTCATGAATCATATGAAGGTTGTGAATGATCAATAAAGGATTCGTCACTCTTAGATAGTAAGAAACTATGATCTGCATTTCATCCAGTTAAGTTGATAACGAAATCTTTGGCCAAGGTGTAAACATAAGTCGAAAGGGAGTTTTCGACTTACATTGACTTAATAGTTGAATGAAATATATGATCGATAATGGAGATTGACACAGTGACACTCATCCATATCTCGTGATCGATCGGATCATATTGACGAAATGATTATAGTTTCACGATAAACGAACGAGTTTGGTTTTGTCATATCACGTGACATTTCTCGTCACATGTATTGCCTTGACACATTGTTAGATGTCAATTTGGGACGACGGATGTGAATTAGTGATAAATCAAAAAAGTGTTTTGGTTTATCGATTTTGATTAGATCAAAATAATAATTCAAGTCGTTAGGTATCGTGATTGGGAACCTAATGGGTCATACACAAAAGGAGAATTAGAAGAATGAGATTTACCAATTAATTAATTGACAATCGTTGGATAATTAATTAATTGGGTTGTTTATTAATAGACCCGAATTAATTAATTAGATTAATTGATTCATGGACTAGATTTAATTAATTTGATTAATTAAATATTGGACGGGATTAAGTTTAAGATACGGGTCAAGCCCATTTGGGTTTATATAAATAAGTTGCTAAGGTTTGAAAACAATTAATGAATTTTCATTATTCTTGTTAACACAAGAAAAGTAAACCATAGTTTTCTCTCAATCTTGTTCTCTGTGTAGATATCATTGGAGACTGGACAATTGAATAACTGTGAGAGACAGATCAGGATTACTCAAGCAGAAGGAATAGCAAAGGAGTTTGCAGATTCCAAAAAATGTACAATTTAAACACAAAGCAGACCATTAGGTGGGAATTGAAATTTGTTATTTTTCGCTGCGCATGTTTGAGTAAATTCCCAACAATGGTATCATAACCTAATTTTTGTTTGTTAGAAATTGTCTTGCATGATTGAACAGACAAAAATTGATTGTTCATATCTATTTCTTGAATATAGCAATGTGGAAAATTATATTTTAACTTCAAAAATCTATTTTTGAAAAGAAATAAAAAAAAATTGGATCGAAAAAGGAAAAAAAAAAAAAAAAAAGGGTAGCGGCGAGAGTCGCCGCCGTCGCGGTAGCCGCCTCTGCAGTGGCTGCTAGGAGAGAACTCCACCACAACAGCGTGAAATCGAGCTGCTGTGGGCAGAGCAGCAACGAAATGCCGGACGGCTCTTACAATAGTGATTTCTGCCTCGCTGCTGCTATGAGCAGCTTGTCGACGGGAGAGAGCCGTTTCCTCAGTGCAGCGACTCCTACCACAGATAAAGGCGGCCGGCGCCGCGAGGAAGAACGAAGAGAGATAGAAATCTTTCTAAGGTTTTGATTCGGGTGGAGGAAGAATTTGGGGACGAGGGCTTCCCTTGCAGTTTGTGAAATTGGGGCCCATGTCTACAATTTGATTCCAGGGGTCAAGTTTGTAAGTTTGAAATGAAGGGGGCTGTTTGCAATTTTCGAAATTGGAGGCTCTGTTTGAAATTTAAAACCAAGGGTCAGATTGTAATTTTGAAATGGTTTTGAATTTAAATTTTAAAAGGGGTTTTAAATTTTATTTTTAAAATGTTTGACCCAGAAAATTTCAATTTTGACTCGTTTAAGAATTTTATTTAAAAATGACGACTTTCATATTTTCGTTAAAATTACATTTTGACTTAAATATTAGAATTTGACCCTAAAATGAATTTTATTTTATTTAGGAATTTTATCCTAATTTAAAATATTAATTCAATTAGATTAGAGTTGGACTCTAATTTAGTATTTAATTAAAATTTGATTTTAATTAAATAATTCACCCTAATATGTTCATGAAATTAGAATTGGATTCTAATATGACATTTAATTAGAATTTGATTTTAGTTAAATTGTCTCGCGCTAAAATTTCTTCTTGGAATTAAAGTTGGACTCTAATTTGATATTTAATTAAAATTTGATTTTAATGGAATAAGTTCACCCTAAATCGTGGAATTAGAGTTGAACTCTAATTTTGTTGTTTAATTAAAATTTGATTTTAATTAAATAATTCCGCCCTATATTATGAAATTAGAGTTGGACTCTATTTCGGTATTTAATTAAAATATGATTTTAATTAAATAAACCCGCTAATTAAAATAATTGATTACTATGATTAATTAATTATTTAATTTTTCGATCCATTTGTCTAAATGGTTTAGACGACATTTAATTGCTAGATTCTTGAAACATGCTTGCATATAATATTAGATATTATATAGAAAACATTTATATGATGAATGTTTATTAGTGAATGATTATAGACTCGACCATATGGATGTGTTGAATGGTTTATTTAATTCTTGTTGTTTTATGGGTCTGCGAGCTCTTAATTGTTTTGGACCTGCAAGTCCGTAATTATTATTATTATGTGTCTGCGAGTCCAATTTTGTTTAGGCATGCATGCCAACTAGTATAGGATACAAGTTGTAACTAAACTAATTGAAGACGTAAGAAGAGGAGGGAACCATGAAAATGGTGCATTGATACTTATTCAATGCAATACCCCCTAGAAATTGACCAACTAGTCTTCCTTTTGGCTTAGGAAGATTAGATAGAATTTGTCCATAATTATCCACACTATTATATGTATGTTTATTTGCATGCTTAATGCAAATATATATATATATATATATATATATATATATATATATTATATTGATGAGACCTATGCATGAGAAATATCTCACTAAAATATTAAGTCAGTTTTATTACTCGCCTTCCATCATTATAGAGAAAACGAGAGTCCTAAATCATCTGAACTTGTTAAGTACACTTAAGGCAGGTCTATTAGGGATATATTTGACACTATGAAATATTCGATATTTCTGAATGATGGGTTCGATTTAACTAAAAATTATCTTTTGTTGAGTACACTCAAGGAGATAAATTTTAGAGATATGTTAAGTTAACATATAAGATATGTAAAGAAAAAAAGTTGTCAATTTAATGATCTGAAAGTTGTATAGAGATACAATTGATAATAGTATCTACCCAAATGTTTTATTAAGGTTTGTTGAGTGCACTCAAGGTCTTAATATAACAAATGAGATCTCAGCCCACTGGGAGTCAATTATGGATTCCATAAAATTTATGCAAGAGGGTCATAAATTTGAATTAAATAGTGGAAGCACAATTAATTTGATTAAAGACCATATTAAATTAATTGATGTATTTTATATATTGTTTTTTTACTTTTAGTCATTTATATTTATTGAATCATGAGTAACCATATGTGACATACTAGATGTCAACAATCAAATCAAATTTTCTTGATTGACACTGCAATCTGAGAATTGTTCTCAGGTATGAGAAATTTTTTTATGTCCTTAAGTAGCCCTTTCCAGAGACACCCGTTGATGACTCAACTAAGGAAGATGTGGCTGCTATAAATGACGATAGTATTGCAACATGTGAGATGCTTGCGATTATGTCACTTGAGTTCCAAAAGCAACACAAGAGTATAGATGCTAATACATGATTTTTCATTTCAAGGAGTTGTATGATAATAATCATGTGTGAAAAGATATTAGACTTCCAAACAATTATACCGGTGCAAAATGACAAAGAAATTTTCAGTCAGTGCTCAAGTGCTGAAGATAATTGCCATTGAGAAATTGTCTCAAATGGGTTCAGCCGTGAACCATGAACTAAGTATTGACTTAGTTCTGTAATCTCTATTAGAGAATTATTCATAGCTAATTATGAATTTTGATATGAATAAACTTGAGTACACTCATTGAGTTGTTGAATATATTTAAGACTGTTAAACCCAATATCAAAGTTAGTATTCGACAAGCCATTGATTCCTCTAAGAATATTAAGAGGCAGTCTACAGGGGCTTTGTGAAAGCATCTAAGATGGCTAAGACAATAAAAGTAAATAAAGACATGATCAAATCTACTTGGGTAAGGCTTGTATCTACTTCACTAGTTTCTTAAATATTAGATATCAGATATGGATATTATATTTGTATAAATATGCAGAGACTAAATGGAAGTAGACCACTGCAAAAGGAAAAAGTTGACCGATACATCGAAAATGAGCAATGTTGTTGCATTGTCTATAGGATCATACTTTTGCCGTTGCCTTTAAGTTTAGTATTGGAATTAGAGAAATGTTAGTTTGAACCTACCAATACCAGAACATTATTTGAATTTCATGTTTGGACATAAATTAATTTTAATGTTAAGGACAATTGTTGTTCCTTTTTATCTTGATAAGATCTTAATGGTTATGGTAAATAACAAAATGACATTTATATTCTAAATACTGAATGTTCTATAATAAGTATAGAAATTTAGAGGCATAAAAGTGATAATCTGAATAACACCTAAATCTAGCATCGCAGACTTGGTTAGATAAATGAAAGTGCAATTCCAAAATTAAAAATAGATGTATATTTGGGGTCAATTGATTTTGAATTATTTGACAAATGTGAATCGTACCTGCTAGGCACAATGATCAAATCTCCTTTTACTTAAAAGCTGAAAAGTCTGCACAATTACTGGATCTGATACATAGTGATGTATGTTGATCCATGTCAATTAATGTTAGATGAGTTTCTCTTTTTCATCACATTTACTAATGACTATTTCAGAAATTGTCATGTATATTTGATGAAACTCAAACATGAAACTCTTGAAATGTTCAAGGGATTCAAGTCAAAAGTAGAGAAACAATTAGTAAAGATATTCTTACACTAAGATTCGATCGAGGTGGAGATATCTTAAAGATGAAATTTTAGATTATTTAAAAGAGAATGAGATTCTCTTGCAATGAACTCCTCACACACACTGCAACATAATGATGTGTCTAAAAAGGAAGAATAATATATTATTAGATATAGTATGATTAATGATAAGCCATACAAACCTCCTAAAAATGTTTTGGGGTCATACATTGATTGCAATGTTCTACACATTAAGTCGTGTCCCATCTACGTCGGTCGATGAAACTCCATACGAGTTATGGAAAGGTAAAAGGTCTAACTTATCATATATTAAAGTTTGGAACCGCGTCGCTTATATGAACTGAATCAGATAAGTTTGAGACTATATTCGATAAATACATATTTGTGAGATATCCAAAATAGGTAATTGGATATCAATTCTATAATCCCATTGAGATAAGGTGTTCATCTCAAGGCATGTCAAATTCCTAGAGAAATAATTTATTTTAGGAAAGGACAGTGGGAGTAGAATGGATCTTGAAGGAGTTCAAGAATCCATAGATATAGTTAACCAAGTAGATAAATTCGAGTCTGATCCCACACCTATTGAGGGACATACTCTTGATCATGAAGTAGAGACGCCTGAGGACACATCAGCTCTATATAAATCTAGTAGGATCAGTTAACCTACAAGAAGGTATGAATCCATGATTACTAATCAAGGATGATGAACATATTAGTTACACAAAATAAAGTTATGTGTTGACTTAAAGAGACAGTGAAAGGTCATGAAATTCGAGATGGACTCGATGTATGTAAACAAGGCTTAAACCTTAATCGACCGCCCGATGGGATAGAACCCATAGGTTGTAAATGAGTTTACATAAAAGGCGTCAACATGGATGTAAACATCCATACATACAAAGCGAGGCTAATAGCAAAATATTACAACAAAGACAATGAGTTGACTTTGATAAATCTATCTTGCCTATGGTCATGGTAAGGTCCATTCGGATTTTGCTTGCAATAGTTACATACCATGACTATGAGTCATAGCAAAAGGATGTCAAACTATATTCCTTAACAAGAACCTACAAGAGAAAGTGTACATGACACGACTCGAAAGTTTTGAATCCAAATATGCTTACAAGGTATGTTAGCTTGATCAATTCTTGTGTGGGTTGAAGCAAGCCTCTTGGAGGTGAAACCTTCGATTTGATAGAAAAATCAAATGTTTGATTTTATCAAAAGTGAAGACGAATTGTGTGTTACAAGAAAATAGTGGGAGCGTTGTTGCATTCCTAATATTATTAATAGGCAAAGACACCTCTACGTTTCAATCGTTGAAATTGTGGTTGTTAAAAGATTTCTTCATAAAGATGTATAAGAAGCAACTTGATCTATAGAGGTAGATTTAGAAGATTGCTTAATTCATTGCAATCTACGGAAATAAAATCTTGAGAAGTTTTTATATGGAGAAAATGAACTGATAGTTCATGGATACACTGATACTAACTTCTAGTCAGACTAGAAAGACAGCAAATCTCAATCAGGATATTGATTTAATCTTAAATGGTGTGTTGGAAATATTCCAAATAGGAAACCACTGTTGATTTAATAGCGAGAGCTTTATACACTATTGCTTTAGAAGCAATAAATGTTGTAGTATGGGTCAAGAAGTTCATTAATGAACTTGGAATAGTTCTTAACTTTGTTTATCACATACATTTGTATTATGATAACAATGGAGTCATCGCGCTAGCAAATGAACTAATGTCTCATCAATGATCCAAACAGGTGTTGAGGCGGTACCATCTCATCAGAGAGATAATATAAGGAAATGACGTAAAGAAAGAATGAATTCTCACAATTGATAAAATTGCAGATACACTAACAATGAGTCGTCACAGTATAAACATGACTGTCGTGTGAACTGTTATGATATTAGATACATAAGCAATTTGATCTACTGCAATTGAGAGTTTGTAAGTGTTATGCCCTAGATGCAATCAATTTTGGGCATAAGTACTTTTCATATATGTGTAATGCATTTATTTTGGCAAGATCTATTATGATATTAAATAATAGATTCCGTAAATTCAAGTCTCGGTAATTTGTTAATCACAAGGAGTTGTGATTGTGAGATACAAATTACATATGATTGAATCTTAAATCATCCGTGGTCGTAAGTAATAACGAGATACGAATATCGTTATTACGGATAGACCATCAAGTGTGTTATTCCTTACTTGTGAAGTAAGTAGCTGATCTCACAAACTAAAGTGTGGTGACACTTAAATGAACACGTAAATGTTTTGTTATAAAACAAAACATTGGAGACCCGCTGGGAGATTCCACATGGATAGTTATCTGAGTGTCAGTGGTTAATCTCTAACGTCTGATAGTGGAATTGATCCTTCGACTTGAGGTCATTATAGTGTCTTATATAAGGACAGTCATACTTTCGTGATGTTGGATATTGCTCTGCCAAGGGCCGTTAATACGATGTCGTTCGAGTATGTCAAGAATCATATGAAGGTTTTGAATGATCAATAAATGATTCGTCACTCTTAGATAGTAAGAAATTATGATCTACATTTCATCCAGTTAAGTTGATAACGAAATCTTTGGCCAAGGTGTACACATAAGTCGAAAAGGAGTTTTTGACTTACATTGACTTAATAGTGGAATGAAATATATGATCGATAATAGAGATTGACACTCATCCATATCTCGTGATTGATCGGATCATATTGATGGAAGGATTATAGTTTCACGATAAACGAACGAATTTGATTTTGTCATACCACGTGACATTTCTCGTCACATGTATTGTCCTGACACATTACTAGATGTCAATTTGGGACGACGGATGTTAATTAGTAATAAATCAAAAGAGTGTTTTGGTTTATCGATTTTGATTAGATCAAAATAATAATTCACGTCGTTAGACATCGTGATTGGGAACCTAATGAGTCACACACAAAAGGAAAACTAGAAAAATGAAATTTACCAATTAATTAATTGACAATCGTTGGATAATTAATTAATTGAGTTGTTTATTAATAGATCCGAATTAGTTAATTAGATTATTGATTCATGGACCAGATTTAATTAATTTGATTAATTAAATATTGGACCGAGTTAAGTTTAAAATACTGGTCAAGCCCTTTTGAGCTTATATAAATAAGCTGCTAGGGTTTAAAAACAGTTAATAGATTTTCATTATTCTTGTTAGCACAAGAAAAGTAAACCCTAGTTCTCTCTCAATCTTGTTCCCTATGTGGATATCGTTGGAGGCTCCATTGGACAACTGTGGGAGACAGATCATGATTGTTGGAGCAGAAGGAATAACAAAGGAGTTCGCAGATTTCAAGAAATGTACAATTTCTATCTAAACACAAAGCAGATCGTTGGGTGAGAATTGAAATTTGGTATTTTTCGTTGTGCATGTTTAAGTAAAATCCAAACAATATCAACATTATGAAATAATGAAACAAACATAATTTGCGTATATGTAACCTAAGGCCCCAATCCTATCACCAAATTTCCGGAACGCGTGAATAATTATAATTATGAATTGATCACAAAATAATATATAAAAATTGAGAGTAGTTCATGAATATTGACTGGACTAAGTTAATTCAAACATGATAGAATAAGATGTGATACCACTGTAAATTGCTCCGGTATTAGCAAATATGCTGATCAATGCATATTCTCTCACGTCAAATGGCCCTGGATTTAATGAAAACTCTAATCTAAGAATGGGAAAATAAACCTTCCTTTTTGGTAGTAATTTTGCCATTATGTGACCCGAAGGATACAATATCAGAAGTGTGGATACCATTGCCATAATGCATTGTGTCGTCTGGAACAGAAAGTATTTGTTTAAAATTAATAGGACAGCACATGATATTGAACCTAAAAACATAACCCGAAATGTCCATAATGATTTGTCATCTTCCTCTTCCTCCTGCTTTTGCTCTTGTTCCTCGTGTGGATCCATTGAATCTTCAGTGACGCTTCCAGTTTCTCGTCTTCTCTCTACCCCACGTGTACGAGCCACCATCGTAATGGAATAACTTATGTTTCATAAAAGTTTAATTGATTTTATAAATAACTATCTTAGATGTATATGTTAGATGATGTGGTTAACAGAGCTTGAAAGACAGAAAAAAAGGGATCCTCATAAGAGAAATCTGTTGAAGAGTTCTTCTGAGGAACTCTATGAAAATGATTAAATGAAAAATAAAAATTATACTTGTAACATATTTTTTATTTTTTATTTTTGAATATTTTTATAAATGTATTTAATATTTGAGTAAATAATAAATGTAACTTGATCACAACATATTATTATAAATTGAGTACTTAATAAAGCTTCAATTTATAAATTTGTAACCACAAATTTGTTTATTTTTATTTATTTTCAATTATCAACTATGAAATTTAGCTTCATTCTTGACAATCGATAATTCCAGGCATTTAACTTTTTTTCAAGATAAATTAAGTCTATTTTAAATATAACCCGATCATGTTTCTAGTCCGAATTCTTATGGAAAGAACGCATTCGAACATATGATTATCACATAGATTGCACATGTCATATATATTATCCCTAACATCTATTGTTCATTTGTTAACCTATGTATGTTTTAAACTTGTTATGAGTCTTCCAATACTACAACAAGCCATTAACTAACTAATTGATGTCCAAGCAATTAAATAATGCTACGAGAATGCAAGATTGTAAAGAACAAAAGAATTACTAATCTACTTATTATTGAATTAAAAATAACTAAATAAAATATTCATCTTTATCCAATACAAATAAATATTTAGCCTAGCATGATTTCTATAAAATTACAAGAAAAATAATGAATAGATACCAAATGGAACATGAATGAATATAAAAATCTTGTTCATCAAATCCGAGCTCCAAATATTCAAGTTCTTGCTGGAATTGGCCTTCAATTCGTGCCAGGTTTGATCTTTTTTCCCGAAAGATAATGAATTGACATCTTGTTCTTCAATGATTTTATGATATGAATGTAGATTAAGAAGCTAGAGAGATCTCTTTATTTAGATGCTGGATTTCGGTAACACCCGAAAATTGGTTTTCAAAAGAGTTACATTAAAATATGAAAACTGACTCTTGTTTGGCTAGAATTACCCAACGCATGCGGATGGGATACCGTGCATGCACATCATAGAGACCAGTTGCTCTCAGATTTACAAGATTGAGCCCTTGAATGTGCAAGGGCTTTTGTATTGCACACACGTGATCTCTTCCCTAAACTTCCTCGAAGGCATGATTAGGTCCTTCCTCATGCAATTACTATACTTTGTATTCTGTTTGTATCCAATTGAATCCTAGCATTTCCAAATTGTCGATATGCGGTCAGAATTCTATTTCGAAAATTTACATTTTAGTCTACGAATTTTAAATTTCATCCCTTTTTGTTCATTTACTCCATTTTTATCATTTTACTTCGAGTTTTATTTAACAAACAAAATATATACAAAATTAAGTCATAATTCATAAAATGAACAACAAATACTCTAATTTAGCAACCATGATGAGTGTACTGGTGGGTACATCCAATTCGAGTGCAAATCTAGAGAAATTTATGGTCCTAGAAATTAGAAGCTTCATCATTTTAAGAATGTGTTTGATGTTGATTTTAATGAGAATAGAATTTTTGGAATAGTGATTGATGGAAGAATGTGGGGGTGGAAAAATGATGAAAAGTTTTAGATTTGTATGTAATATTATTTTATTTGAAAAATATGTGGTTGAAATGAAAAAAGAGAAAAAATGAAAATGAGAATGGAATGGAATGGGAGCCAAACTGGCCCTAATTACTCTTAATTCTACGGTTTCAAGAAAGTAAACTAAATAAATGAGTTAATTTCAAAGAAGGAATGAATTAAAAATTGATAACATGGAAAAGTCTAAATTTTTTTGTCTATAAGTTTTATTTCAGGCGAATTGAAAACCCAATAGTAGACCCTACTTGTTGTTGGAAAAAAATGAGTATATGGATGACTTTGGCACGAATTTTGAGTGTGACCTGTTTGGATAATTTGGAAGATCAAGATTGATTTGTGTTCTCCTTCGTGACATCATCAAAATAATATATTTACTTGCCAAAAATGATGCTCGGGTGAATGAGAAATTGAAGCTCAAAATATATCAATTGAACGAAGTTTATGTTGGAGGGAAAATCAAAAAGAGAGTTTGTCCCATATAGGAACTTGATGAAAACAAAAATAACTTTAAATATGGTTGCACTTTGTAAGTGTGTAATCATGTGTAGCATAAAGGCTCTCTCCATGTACGCGTGCAGAGGGTTTAAATCACCTATCGAAATGTGCTTCAGACATTGAACTTGTGTGAGAGTACAACCTATGTACACGAATATCGAACCGAAATGAGCAAAATTGGCCCATTAGGAGTGTCTACGTTTTGCTACAATTTTATTTTCTTCAACTGACTTTTCATTTTCTGAAACGTCTGAAACTCCAATGGTTACTGTCATTAAGAGAATGGGCAGGTTATCATTCATGAGTCAAGGATAAATCCGACTCGTTTTCCACCTTTCTGCTGATAAGAAGAAATCTGCATACACAAGCACTGCATACGATTGGGGTCTTGTGGTGATATTGTTCAGACACGAGCACAGTTCGTCGGAGTAGAATCTACAGTGCTCATAAATTACTAGTTTTTACCGTTGTATCCTGGAAAACGGATACTCGATCTAAACCTCAAGCACTTACGGTGAGGGGGTGAATCTGTTTTAAGAAATTGTGTGTACACAGGCATTGGGTTAAAAAAATTTTGTTTAATTAGTTTCTGTAATTACTTGTTTTATTACTCGATTTGCATATTTATATTTTGTGGTTATATTTAAATTATTTTTTCTATTTTACTGTAATTTAATAATTATTGAATCAGCTATATGTTTTGGTAAATATACTATGAAAATTGTTGATAAGTGCGTTTTGCGCACTTATTTAGATCACAAAATATGGACAATTGTTGATGAATATGTGAAAATATGACTTAATTCTATACGAATTGTGTTTGGAAGACAATGATGATGAATTCAACGAGAAGTAAGTGAAAACGAGCGAAAATGACCCAAAAATGGAATAAAATGAAAGTTTAGGGACCAAAGTGTAATTATCCAAAAGTTGACCGAAACTCAAATTGAGAATGAAAACGAGTTAAGTACAAAATTGGTAAAATCATAGGATGTTGGAAAGAGAAGATTGAAGGAATAAGGTCAAAACGAGAGAGAATAAAAATGAAGGACCAAAATGACATAATTTGAAAGTTGAGTATATCATGCGGTCGCATGGTGGCCACCCGAGAAATCAAGGGGGCCAAATGACTGAACCATGCGATCGCATGGTACTATTTTTTGGCGAAATTTTCAGTTTCTTTTTTTTTAGTTAAACTCTTATGCAAACAAATCTCTTGGGTTCCATATAACCCTAAATCATATCCAAGGGGGGGGGGGGGGTTATGCAATTTTTTTAGCAGAAAAAGTGTTTTTGAGAGCAAAATACGAGGCAACAACGCGAAGAATCATCACGCACTCCAAAGAATTCATTGAAAATTGATTCGAGTGATGACGTTTCTTCAATCAATATTTTGTTTTTCTTTTTTTAGCATGCTAGGCTAGTTCTTTTGTATAGGAGATCGATGAACCATGTAATATGCTATTTTAATCTTTAGTCTTATATATTTGACATTATAAATATGTTTTTTTTAGATATTGAATGATTTATACGCACTTTTTCAATATAATTATTGTGCACGTTAATTATATGAATGTGGTGGTTTGTTTTATGCATTCGAAAGAAGGGAAATAGGTTCGACATAGTGTAAATTGTCACATGGTTCATAGGAGATAGAAATATACCGCCTTGTGTGAATCTTTAAGTGTTCACAAAAATTTATGCATTCTTTTATGTTGACATTCGTCATAGAAATATAGTCGGATCACATAATAGAATATGTTTAACATTACCTGAGAGAGATTGTTGAATATAATAGGAACATTGATTCTTAATATACAATCGTGTTGTCAAATTGTAAAATTAGAATTGAAATGAATTATTGCATGAGATTCGTGAACCTAGTGCGTTTGTTATTTATGAATTACAAGTTTGCATAATTCATCATTTGCATTTAGTAGTTAATTCACTCATAATTTCATACGTATTTTAGTTTAGTCGCAATTTCATTACAAAACATATAAATTCAATTATTTCGGTTAAGGTCAAGATAAATAATATTAAACTAGTCAATCTCTATGGGAATGATATTCGGACTCAAAAAATTCATTTTATTACTTGTAACGAACCGTACACTTGCGGTAGCTTTGAATTGAAACATATTTTCGTGAACAACTGCATATACGGTTTGTTCAAAACGGTGTGTGTAAATCCGGTATCACCCGATCTCATGCCCTCGCCATCATCTGACTTCACTCCATACCTCATTGTCATCAACGTCCAACTTTGCTCCATTACAATCATATTATTCCTCTTCTCCTGCCCCTTTATTAATACCCCTATCACCATCTCCTAAGCGGCTATGGTTAGTGTGTAGAAAATCATTTGCTCTTTATTTTCTTTGGTATCTACAAGAACAATTTAGTTTTTGATTTTTGGTACCTATACAAATTTAGGTCCTTGGAAGTTAGTTTTAGCGGATTCACGAATCCACTTATGTTTGCTTTCAAAGTGTAGCCTCTTTTCAATTAAACAATTGAAAGCAACATGTCCAACCTTATTACAAAAGCTACATATAATATTAGAAGTAAAAGAATTTGAAGCTTTAAAAAAATATTTTTTAGAGATCTTTGTTCCAAAAAAGGTTTGTATCCAATCATTCCTTTGTCAAAGACACTTTTTTTTTTTTATCACCAAGCATTAAATCAAAATTCTTCTTCCCTTGAGTAAATTTATGAATATTTTTTTCAACTTCCCGATTTTTCTTTTAAAGAAAGTTTTATTTGATCAATAAATCATAATTAGCAATTTCGTTTTGATTTTCCAAAATTTTCTTTATTTTATTTTTCAACAAAAATTTTTTCTTTTTAAGAATGGAATGACTTAAGGAAACCTTTTCAAAATCTTCAATCATTTCATCTTAGGAAGTAGATAATTAATCATATAAAGATTTTTCAATAGAATTTATCTCGTCTTCGATCGCCATGAAGCACATGTTGATTGTTTCATCTTGGCTATCATTTTGATTGAGGTCATCATCATCACTTTCGTCCCATGTAACTTGTAATGCATTTTTCTTGATGTTTGGGCACTTGATTCTTTTGTAACCAAGCTTGTCACAATTGTAACAAATAATTTTCTTGCTTATTTCTTCACATTTTTCTTCATTGTTTTGGAATTTTCGATTGTTTCACAGACATCTCCATTTTTTGACAAGAATGAGCAAATTGTCAAGCTCTCATGTTGTCACTTGTTGTTCCTTCTTCAATTGCCAATATTAGAGCAATTTAACGCTTAGGAGGCTCCTTCGATTCTTCTTTATTTTTCCTTGTCTTCTCATTGACTTCGGCGTTGTTAAACTCATAAGTCATTAATGTTTCATAGAGTTCTTCCAAAGGATGTGTGTTAATATCTTTGGTATTTTCTATTAACATTGGCTCAAATCTTCCGATAGTGATCTAAGCATTTTACTTACAAGTTCATCATTAGTAAATTTACGATCAAAGTCTTGGAGGCCATTAACAATATCGGTAAAGTGAGTAATCATATCAACAATGAGTTTATCTTGTTTCATGAAGAAATTTTTAAATTCCTTAACTAAGAGATTAATTTTCGTTTCCTTAACCTTACTAGTGCAGACATGAGTAACTTCAAATACATACCAAATGTCATATGTGGAATCACATGTGCTAATGCGATTAAATTCATTTTTATCCAATGCACAATAAAAGTAGATTCTTAGATCTAGCATTTAAGGATAATTTTCTCTTGTCATCTGCATCATATTCTTCTCTAGGTTTAGGAATAATTTGATCGGGTTGGTCGTCTATCTTAATGGTCTTGGTAGGCTTATAAAGACCATATTCAACTTCTCAAATATTGTGATCTATAGATTGAATATAAATCATTATCCTAGCTCAAGATTGTGAAATCTTAAAAAAAAAAAAAAAAGAGCACTTTGTTCTGATACCAATTGAAAGCCCAAAAATAGCTAACCAAAATGGGAGTGCATTGGTTTTCGAAAAAAATTCGGAAATTAATTCAAGTTCTACGTCAATTTAATAGCTAATGACACAATGAGACAAATACAAGGCCGAATATAAACAAGTAATGATCACAATATAAACGCGGTATGTAAAAAGAGAGAAATGATGCAAACGATATAATTGTGGAAGTTCGATCCAAAACAATTATCTATGTCCTCTGTTATCAAGCTCTCTGGCACGAGCAAAGCTTTTCACTATATTGATTGACTTACGGTACAATCCAACACTTTACAACGCTTCTGATGACTTACAAACAATGAGCACTAATCCTTATAAAATGTTGAAATTTACCGGACCTGAACACGACCTACAATTAAAACAAGAATAAATTTTACAAATAAAATATTCTTCCTTCGTAAATGATATAGTCAAAATTAAGTACAAAGAGAGAAGCAGGCTAACACTTTAATAGATAGCGATAATTATAGCTCAAGTGTTAAGAGTAAAACAACTTTGTATGAGAAAAGTGATTTTCAATAATTTGATTCACTCAAAAAGTTTCTCAAGAAATAAATGATTTGATCTTTTAAAGAATGAAAAATAAAGTAGTTGAGATTAATAATGCCTCACCTCAATACTCTTCAAAAGTTATAATGAATGCAAGAAGTGGGGGTATTTATAGAGTTCAAAACGTCAAAAAAATCTATATTTGTGGATGACTCATTCGTTCGACGCCCCTTGTCCAAATAATCAATATAGTAGTTTGTGTAGTAAAAATCAGAAGTCAAAGCGGTCAAATTTTGGACCGTTACATTTTTTCGGTTGACTGCCGGCAGTTTTCGATCTCTCTGCGTTTTGGCCCCGTTTGACCCTATTCGAACGTTTTGAAATGTATGGACTTTTGGAGCGTATTTTTTAACTAATTTTTTCCAGATAAAAATGTGTTTTTCAAGTCAAAATACCTTTTTAAAGTCATTTTATAGTTGATCAAAACGTTGCTTTCGAATGAGTTTTAATATACAAAAATTGTTTTTACTATATAGAAAGATTTTGAGTTTAATTATTCATTGTCAAATATCAAAGTGTTAGTACTTTTACATTTTGTCTAAGAAATCAAGTATTTGATCATCCTCCGAAGTTTGGCTTAAATTCTTGAATGTGTGATTTCAATCTTGACCTCTTTCTTGAGTCCGATTTGTGATGATAGCTTTTAATCTTTTAATGACCATCGATCAATTTTCCATCACATGTTTTGAAAAACTATAATCACTTGAATTTAACTTTAACAAACAATATTAACTCCTTTGTTATAATCAATACTATAAGATTATAATTTACCCTGGGTCAACAGATGGTGCCATGTGTAAATTCAATAAATTAGAGTATAAACAAGGATGTACAAGTAGCAAGATTGTTGATAGAATAAGTTAGCATTGAGAACATTGCAAGCTGAGAAGAATATCCCACGGGCAACGGTGGCAAATGCTACGGGTAGGACAATCCCATAAAATAAAGGGGAATTTGTAGCTAGGTTTCCAAACTTTAGCTCTTATTTCACTTGGATCCTCATTCAATTTTTTATCGCATTCATGCCCCCCAAATGATCATTTTTTATGCAAATTCATCCAATTGGATGGGACCATCTAGGTTAGGAAAAAATAGCCAGAATCAATTTGTCATGTTCTATCTCGGTTGGACCTATAGAACCGAGCAAAGAAATGATTCTTCGAACATTATTTTTATTTTACGGACAGCTTTACACACTGATTATCTTCTCATATATTACGGGCCCGTTTGGCCCCATTCCATTTCCATTCTCATTTTTTTTTCTTTTTTCATTTCAACCACACATTTTTCAAATAAAATAATATTACATACAAATCTAAAACTTTTCATCATTTTTTCACGACACATTCTTCCATCAATCACTATTTCAAAAATTCTATTCTCATTAAAATCAACATCAAACACACTCTACATTAATATTTGTGTACCAATCATATAATATTTTTATACTTAGATAGATATATGTTTTATTCAATTTTTAATACGGAAAGACTTATTTTGAATTAAAAAAACATGGTTAATTTCATTGAAGATATTAGCAGCATCATTAGCTTGTTCCATTACCAATTGTAAAGAATCTCCATTTACATAAGTTAGACATAACCTGCTGTTGTGTTAATCAATTATTCAAAAAAAAAAAAAAAAAAGTGGTTGAAAATATTTTAGGCAATTTAGTATATTTTGAAACTTTTAAGGGAACCTACTCGAAGGGGTCGGGACCTATTGATTCTAGTTTGTTTTAGTTCTATAATTTAGCATGACTCGTTGATTCCATTTCTAGAATTTCCATGTGTACCAATCTTCTAAACAAGATCAAATAAAATCATACTTGTCACAAAATGTTTATATTTTATATCAAATGACACCTCACATGCATTTGACCTCTTTATAAAGGGGTATTATAGTATACTCATGTCTATATTTATCAAATATATTTAAAAAAGAAAATGTAAAAAAACTATCTTGTCAACACTACTTTCAATTCCTCCATTAGCAACCCGAACCTAGGTCATCGCCATCCCAACACCCCCACAATTGCTCCTTCCAATGCGAAATTGGAGGCAGAATTCATGGTGATTTCGTGACAATCAAGTGGCAAATCACTTGATGTCACTTGATTTTCTCTTCGATTAGCAAAATAGAATAAGAGATCAAAGGAGGCTTTTCCTTCCCCATTTACGTGAATGAGAGGTTGAGGCATGGTGGTTTTGAGTAGTTTGAAAGCTTTACACTCTCGTTTCTTATGTTTTTCTTTTATTTTAATTGTTTAAATTAATAAAGAATATCCACAAAAATGCCCTTAGAAAAATTGGTCATGTACGCTACATATAATTTTCAAATTTCGATTTAAAAGGACTCAAGTGTAGCAAAAGTTAATTTTTGGGATATATGAATGTGAAGAAAAAAGGAATTGAGCATTACAAAGCAGCATGGGCAGGGTAGTGGAGGGCTGGGATGGGATGGGCTATAGTCCAGCCCAACCCACCAACCCATATGCAAAATTAAAGGATAATTTGTTCAATTTTGGCCCAAATATTTGTGTTAGCCCAACTCTCGTTTGAATTATAACACAAACTCAAAGCTCAATTAATCAAAATTTTTTGAAGTGGCTACAATTATTAAATATTATTTTCATGACATTTTATAATATGTGAATATCTAATTTTTATCTGAGGCATTTTATTTAATACGTGTTTGACTAAATTTAATTTGGTAATTAAGTAAATTTTATAATAAAAAAATTGTATTGGCCAGATCTAAAAATTATTTATTTTAATAGTTAAATATACTATACACTACATGTTTTGCTAAGCTTAAAAGCAATTAATTTTCTTATTTCTACATATGTTTTCATATATTACTGATTCATACTTATAAGAAAAAATTAATCATTTTGACCATAAAATAAATGTTATGATCAAAATAAATAACTTTCCTAGATTTGATCTTGTCAATAAAAAGAATATTTGTTAAACTTTATTTATTTATAAATTAATTTATATATAAGTATATTCTTGAAACTGAGCAAAACATGGACATGAATAAATCTAATTTCTCTAGACTCTCATAATTCTTAGTCGATTTTTCTCTTTAGATGTGATTCATAACTCACTACGAAATGAATAGAAGATTATTGTTTATTCCAAATATTATTTTGAATCAATAACGTGTAGTGTATTATTGATTGCGTGTTTTGACAAAAAATTTTAGTTGTTTGAAAATATTAGTTTATTTAGAATAATATTCATTAAATTGTTTCTTAGTTTTTCGTTAGTGGATACGTATCCTTTACTATTTCAATCATGGTTTAGTTAGTTGATATTTTTAATGTAAGCATCGTTTTTTTTTTGTTTGATAAGAAAATATAAAAAAGATTCAGTGGGACATTTTAAGGTGAAACATTTAGAATTCTTTTATTTTATTGAGTGTTGTACACTCTTTGTCATGAATATCATGAATTTAATTTCTTGTTACGTGAGTTCATTTGAAATTTTTTAAATTGCAGCCTATCCTAATATCATTTCCTATCATTTTTTGACTCCGCCCCAGCAAATCAGTTTAATTTGGAGACGACATGTGCAATCCTTCTATCAAATCACATCTCCAAGTGGTGAAAGGGGAATGTGAAAAAAATTTAGCCTCCCTTGCAACTATCGAGTGAGGGTTCGAATCCTAAAATATGGATGAGACATTGGAAAGTGGGAGTTAAATGACAACCTTCCACCCTTCATCATTGGAAAAATAATCTACGATTTATCCCTCCATCAAGGTTCAGGACATGACAGGTGGGAACGCCAGTAATTGAGCGTAATTAAAAAAAAAATATATATATATATATATAAAGGAGAAATTTCATCAATATATCATATCATTTATCAATTTATAAAGGATAAATTTCACCATTGGGCCTTCACCTATTTATGTAAGAACATGTTAATTATTAACTTTCAATAAGGAGCAAATCAATCTCCAACCTTTCTTCTAGTTCCACAATGTCAGTTTCCTACTAATAACAATAATCATTCACGTCATTGTCAAATTCTAACACGATCTCCTAATTTTTACTTTTGCCATTGTCAAAAAAATTGAAGTGAGTTATATTTTTCATACTTGTCAACTATCACGTGATAATTTAACACAAAAATGAATGATTTCGTCCTTTGTTATTGATAGTGTTAGATAACGAATTGCTAATGTTTCCAATAATAGAACTAATCAATATATTTGTCAAACTATTATGTAACTTCCTCATGTAAAATTCTTTTGAAGCTATGCTTGAGTTGTGTCTACAAATTTGAAGAGAATTATATTTTTATAAGAATTACGTGATAATTTAGTATAAATATAGAGTATTTTTGTCGCTAGTTAGCAATTGTACAACTATAATAAAAGAATAATATTTTCAATACTACATCCAATATTAGACATATAATCACATGAAGCTCTATGTCGTGCCAAAATTTTCTGGAGTCATTGATCGCAGAACTTTAAGGTAGGGGTAATCACCAAGACAATAGATTGAGGACTAAATTGCAATTCTCCCAAATTCGAAAGTTTTCACAATTTTCACTCCACAGACCAACAACTTCAAACACCTTCTCGTTCTCGTTCTCATTCTCATGGCTTCTTCAATCTCAGGACTCTATTCCTTGAGGTTGAATGACGAAAATCTCACTCGCAAAACCCTTCAAACAACCTCTTCTAGGACCCCATTTTGAAAGTTTACCAGAATCTGCCCGCTGCGAGTGGGGCGTGAGGTTCCCCCGACGACCATCTCAATCACTAATCCCATCAACGATGTCGTACCGAAGTCAATCAAGAAGCCCGGGCTCGAAAAGGATCATCGTGAGCTATGGAAGAGATACGTCGACTGGCTGTACCAGCACAAGGAGCTGGGCCTCTATTTGGACGTGAGCCGTGTTGGGTTCACGGACGAGTTCTTCCATGAAATGGAGCCTAGACTCCAGAAGGCGTTCAAGGACATGGAGGAATTGGAAAAGGGGGCGATTGCAAACCCGGACGAGGACAGAATGGTGGGTCACTATTGGTTAAGGAACCCTAAGCTCGCTCCGAAAGCTTTCTTGAAGGTGCAAATCGAAAATACGTTAGAGCAAATCTGCCGGTTCTCTGACCAAGTCATCAGTGGAAAGGTCAGTTGTCCTTCTGAATCTATTGCCTTTTTCTTTTCTGTTGATTCTATCTTTCTTCTAGTTGTTCACTTACCTTTCTAATTGGGTTAATTTCAGAAATGGTCATTGAAGTTACAGAAAAATTACAAAATGGTCACTAAAGTTCAAAACTTTTAGTAACGATCACTGAAGTTTGGAAAACTTTCAAAAACGGTCACTGAGTTTACAAACACTTTTTCAGTTTTTTTGTAACTTTTGCGGCAACTTTTTTGCCACTTTCGACCACCGAAATCGCCAGATTTTGATACCGTTGGAAAGCCCACAATGTCCTCTTCAATTATCACTCAAAATCTTCTCGTAATTCCAAGGGATTCGACCGAAAAATTGCCGCAAATGTCGCCCAAAAAATCTGAAAATCTGGGCAGATTTTCAGATTTTTTGGGCGACTTTTGCGGCAATTTTTCGGCGACTTCCGACCACCAAAATCGTCGAATTTTGATATCGTTGGAAAACTGACAATGTCCTCTTCAATTACCATCCAAAATCTCCCCCCAACTCCAAAGCATTCGACTGAAATAAGCCCACAAATTTAGCATCCCGAATCTGGGCAGATTTTCGCCTTTTTGGGTAGCCGACTTTGTGGGCTTATTCCGGTCGAATGCTTTGGAGTTGGGGGGAGATTTTGGATGGTAATTGAAGATGACATTGTCAGCTTTCCAAAGGTATCAAAATCCGGTGGTTTTGGTGGTCGAAAGTCGCCGAAACATTGCCGCAAAAGTCGCCCAAAAAATGTGAAAATCTGGGCAGATTTTCAGATTTTTTGGACGACTTTTGCGGCTATTTTTCGGTCGAATCCCTTGGAGTTAGGGAATATTTTGGATGGTAATTGAAGAGGACATTATAGGCTTTCCAACGGTATTAAAATTTGCCGGTTTCGGTAGTCGAAAGTGGCCGAAACGTTGCCGCAAAAGTGTTTGTAACTCAGTGACCGTTTCTGCAAGTTTTTCAAATTTCAGTGACCGTTACTGAAAGTTTTGAACTTCAGTGACCATTTTGTAATTTTTTTTTAACTTCAGTGACCATTTCTGAAATTAACCCCTTTCAAATTTGACGAATCTAACAAATGTTTGGCGTGTTGTGGTTATGTGTGTTTATGCGTCAAATTGACGTTAGGTTTTGATTCTCTAAGTCCATTTGAATAATTTGGGTCTCCACCTAATCTCCTTGTCTTAGAACCCATTTGACTGGCCCGCATAACTTGCCTGTAGAAGAGCACTCTCACAAAGCTACCTTATTGCCCATTTGGCACGGCTTCTGCCTTTGTTTTTCTTCTTGTAAAAGATCTTCCCGCTACTTTAGGCCATTTCTTGAAAATTCTTCTAGCCAGACGAATCACTTTCAGAAAATTAGCCAATCATATTCAAAATCAGTTTTTCAGTCTCGAAAGCAGTTTTTGACTTTTCAAAAGACATGTCAAACAGCCTACTAGGCTAACTTTCACTAAAAGTTATTCTAACCTGACAATGTATTTTCGAAAAAATCATCTTTTAACTTTTCAAAAGCTCTACCAAATGGGGCCCCTATATATTGAAGGGATTACTTGTGTTTTAAGTTCTAATATTTACTACCTAAAAGCACTATCAAAGTGGAATAGATTAAGAATACGTTATAATATAATACTTTGAAAAGGCCAAGTGATCAAGATTTTCTGAAGACATATCCGACGGTTTGGATCTTTAATTGTGGTAAGCGAACTCGTTAAATTACTGAATTGGACATATAAAGCAAATGATTCGACCATTGGATGTTGGGAGAATACCTTATCAAGTAGGAAAGATTCTAAATCTTTTTTATTTTTTATAATTGTTCTCCAGACATTACACGATTTCAGTCCAAATATTAATATACACGATTCATAGCTTTATATATCATTTATGTCATTAGAAAATGAGCGGAGACTACTAGTTTACTTTAATCCTAACTAGACCTCGCAGTTGATGATTTCAGTGAAGACCCAGATTGACCCTAATATAGAGTTAGAAATAGTTTTGATGTTGAGTAACCTGAGTCTTTGAGAATACGATGAAAGAAAGATTGAACCTAGTGATAAGCTGGGGACTGTTTCGATCCTCAGTATTCATGTAGGGATTTGATGACGGGAAGGTCTTGCTTCTTCTTCAAGCAAAATGCGATGCATGCATGTAGATGGGCTGATTCCCAGATATCTGCAATTGTCCAACCAATAGCTGTTTGATGTTTCTTAAGAACCTGCACAAGTTTTTCCTCTTGCGATGCACTAAGTTCATTTGAAATGATCACTGACAATGTTTCTCCATCTCTAAGGAATACATACTTGAGGTGACTGGGGAGAGGTTTCAAATCTAGAACGGGAGCCTGCAAAATAGAAAGTAAAGGCTTCTCGTTAGAAGCTGGTAATGCAATATATGAAATGTTACGTGTTTTCTGTAACTTTGGAAGATCATTCAATGCTGCAACAGTTTCTTGCAAGTTAGTTTTCAAGGTTAACTCCTTATCCTCTTTCTCAAGATGTTTACTAATGGCAACCTCTAATTCATCTTTCCATCAAATTCAAAAACTTCATGTGCTAAACAATCAATCACATCAATAGAATAGACATGATTATCGTCATTAGGAAATTTCATGGTATCATAGCTATTAAATTTGATAATTTCACCATCGAATTCCATTGTAAGTGTGCCACTATGAACATTTATTTTAGTCTTGGATGTCTTTAAAAACGGTCTTCCGAACAAGATAGGGAACCATTTTCCATATCAAGCACATAAAATCAGCAGGAAAAACAAATTCATTAACTTGTACAAGAACATCTTCAATCACCTCCTTAGGATAGGCATTTGATCTATCAACTAATTGAATCACGACACCAATTTTACTCGAAGGTCCAAATTTTAAAGAAGCATAAATAGAATATGGCATGACGTTTATAGAATCTCCTAAGTCTAACATGGCTTTCTCAAAATTTAGTGATACTTATCGTACAAGGGGTAGTAAACATACCTGGATCTTTCCATTTTGCAGGGAGTTTTCGTTGTATAAGTGTAGAGACATTCTCCCCGACTCTCACATTCTTACACTCCTTAAGTTTCTGTCTCCTCTTAATGGTGCACAATTCTTTCAAAAACTTAGTATAATGAGATACTTGTTTAATAGCATCTAAAAGTGGAATATTAACCTCGCATCTACGAAAAGTGTTATGTAGATCTTCATTTTGTTGACCTTCCCAAGATTTTGCTAAAGCCTGAGGGAAAGGGGGTACTGGTTTATAATCAAAAAGAGATGGAACTTACGTTTGGGTGCATCATCGTCGTCGGAAACACCTTTGTCTACAGGAACATCTTTCTCTTTTCCTTGCTTGAATGATGTGGGGACTACCTTCACCGGGATTTCAACCTCTTTGCTACTCCTTAATACAATTGCACTTGCCATTTGACTTGTATGATTTTCAAGCTTTGAATACTTGCCTTCGTCTCCTTTGGAATTGCAAAGTGTTAGTGGCAAGGGATTTAACAATATCCTCTAAAGACATACCCGAATTAGAAGTTTTGCCCTGTTGTTGTCTAAGAGGATATGGGTACTTATTTTGCTAAAAATTTGGGTGATTTTGCTGCATAGGTTGATTTACTTGTTGATTCTCATAGCTAAGATTAGGGTAATCCCTCCATCTTGGGTTATATGTGTTCGAATAAGGATCATAATTCCTTTGCGGTTGTCCAAGAAAACCACCTGCTGCATTTACTTGTTCAATGTGATGTTCTTGAATAGTTTGGCACATATCAGTTGGATGTCCTACCACTGAACAAATCCCACAAGCATTTGTTGTCTACATATTACTTACAACCATTTGACGAATAAGAGAAGTTAGACTCGCAAGTTGTTGTTCAATGGAGGAAACGTTTACATCATTAACATGTTTAGATAAGGCGTCGAGTCTAGTGCCAAATTACTAAGATTTGACTGCCATATTTGCAATTAAGTTCCTTGATTCCTCGGAAGTTTTATCTACCAATGCTCTTCCACTAGCAACATCAGTCATACTCCTATCGGTGGGTAAAAGGCCTTTATAGAAATAATGGATGAGAAGTTGCTCACTAATTTGATGATGGGAGCAACTTTCACATAGTCTCTTGAAACGCTCCCAGTATTCATGTAGGGATTCTTTATTGTCTTATCTTATATCACATATTTCTTTTTGAATGTTAGCTGCCTTTGAAGCTGGAAAGTATTTCTCTAAAAATAACCTTATCATCTCTTCCCATGTCGTAATACTCCCAGATAGATAATAGAGTCAGTCCTTTGTCGAATCTTTCAAAGAAAATGGGAAGGCCCTCAATTTAATCTGTTCATCAGTTATGCTGATAGGTTTCATACTCGTGCATACCACATGAGAGTCCTTTAAATGTTTATGAAGATCTTCATCTGCAAGGCCATGGAAAGTAGGCAAAAGATGCATTAGTCTAGATTTTAATTCAAATGTAGTAGTAGCATCTAGATTAGGGAAATTGTTGCTGCAAATTCGGAGCTAAAAGCTCTTTCAAAGTTCGAGTCCCAGTCATGACTTCATCTTTCTCTGACTTAGAATTACTGGCAAATAAGATATTATGGATAAGATCGTATTCCTCAAAACCTGTGCAAAGTTCTCTCTTCTTTTGGATTGTACCACAAATCGCCTTGATTAGAAGAGCAGTTGCGGTCATAAACAATCAAGGAAGCTCTAAAAGAATGAAAAAACAAAATAGGAAACAGCTAGAGTAATAAAAATGAACAACGATTCTACGCTAAGACACTTAAAAAGATAATAAAATGCCTAAAAATCCTAGAAAATGATGGAATTTGGCTCCAAGAAGTGGTGATTTGTGGATCCAAAGGATCAACACCTATTGTTTAGAACGTTGTTTTTCTTCAAAATACAAAGCCCTTGTACAATCGGAGTCAAAATTCACCAAAACTGCAAATATTGAAAACTAACAATTTTTTTAATGAAATAAACAAACAAGAAGTACAAAAATAAACTGGCACCACTCCCAGACAACGACGCCAAAATTTGGGAAGTGCTATCACAGGCACCAAAAAATAAAAACATTTACTTCTAAAAACATATGTAGTAGTGGAAGTAAGAATCGTTCCCACGAGGAGTATATAGTTTATTTTTACGCTATGTAAATAAGGATTGTGGGGTTTGATTATAATGCAAAGAATTTTAAAGAAATTACCAACAATTCAAATTAGAGTATCGAAAACAATCTAGAGAACAAACTTTGGTCTAAGTCAACATCCACCATCAGAACTTTACAACTGATCATAGATGCAAGTATATATCAATTCATTTTGTGAATATTCACCGCTGCAAATATATTGCTATCTTTCATTAACTGTAGTTAATTAGAAAACAAGCGATCCAATTAACTCTAATTACTAAACAATCCAAGACAATCGCTATAGATTTAATTAGTAACATCCTTAATAACTAGAGAGATCGATGAAGCTAAACAACACAAACACAAGCAGTTGTATTTAATCTACTCAAACGTTCTTCCTAATATTTAATAATTTCTGACGCAACAAATTATTAAACCCTAGTTACTTCACAAGTTAAAAGGATCAAATAATTACGGATTTGATATTTAACTTAGAGGAGGATTGCAACAAACAATAAACTAGTAGGCCTCCCGGCGATTAAATGCAACAATCATGAATGTAAGTGCAAAAAAACATTTAATACTCAAAACATGAATTAAATGATTAAAAACAAATTAGATCTCACAATTTGATTGGTTTCGAGACTTCAATTTCCTTCGAACAAGTATAAAAGTTTAGCAATACATGATAATTCTAAGAGTAAAAAGAGAGAATAATAGAGCGGGAGGCATCTTCTTTCGTTCTGGGACGATTTAGAGTTTATGATTTCGTTCATGATTTGTTTCCATAAGAGTTTTAATCAAATAATGAAACCTAATATTCGACCAAAATCTTGTACTATGACATAGTACATTGAGATTCTACCACATAGATCACTTGTTCACTCTAGAATTTTCTCTGCAGGGTTGAATGCGACCGCTTGTTTTTTGAACTATGCGACCGCATAGTTCAAGCGTTTTTTTCTGCTTGACAACTTTCAGTATTTTGATCATAACTTTCTTTTTCGATATTCGAATGAGGCGATTCAAAATGATTTGGAAATCTAATGCAAAGAGCTACAATTTTTCTAGAATATGTTGTTTTCAATTCGAACATTTACTATGGAAAAAATGGGTCTTAAATAGAGACTAAAAATCTGGAGCATAACTTTTTCGCTTGAAAGTTGATATGTGATAATGTTTCGAATATATTTCATCCCTTTGACTTATTTCTTCATCTGATTGACCCCTAACGCTATCAAATCTTCATCATAGGGTTTGACAAAACTTTTTAATATTTGCACTGTAGTCCTCAAACTTTGATTTTGCTTCATTTCAATCTTTTTCTCTTGTAATCTCGTTCTTTTATCTTCCAATTGTATTCAATTAAGGCCTTGGCATCTTCGATCTTCATTTCATCGTCCATCCCATCTATTGATTATTTGCAACTTGGTCCCTAAACTTTTATTGTATTTTACTTTAATCCCTTTTTGGTCGTTTATTCCAATTTCCACCGTATTCATCCATTTGCAACCTAAATCGAAATATAAGGATACTGAGTACATTTAGGCATCAATTAATCATGAAAATGTAAGCATTAATGGACGAAAAATATAACATTTTATGTCATTATCACCTTTCAAATCATGCACCATCTTTATGAGATGCCTCAAGAATTTGCTATGACATTGATTAACATATGTGGAGGCTTTGGGGTTAGGTAGTAGATACGGATCACCGCAGCCATACTGCTATCTCTTTTCCATGTCATCGGATAACCACGAGCTAGAGTGTCGAGGCCTCATAATGGCAGTTAGAGCTTACTCATGTATTTCTTCTTGCTAAGATAACCACCAGCTAAAGTTCTTCTTCAATGAAAAAAACCATTAAAACTAGTTTTGGGACAATATAGAGCTTATAACTAACCTATGAGTTCAATAATCGAAAGTTCCATCAATGGGAAAATAAAAACAATGGAATTTGAAGTTTGTAAAAAGGTGCATCTTAAAATGGCACCTATAAAGGATGTTCTCTGGTTTGGCAAGAAATGAAAATTGAGAAGTTGGTTTATAGGCCCCTTTGAAATCTTGGAGAGAGTAGAGAATGTGCCATACCATCTTGCATTGTCTCGTAGTTTAGCTACAGTAAATGTTGTATTCCAAATTTTGATGCTTAGAAAAGACATGCAAGACCTTAAATCATGTAATAAGTCATCAATGGTTGGCTATTCAAAGTGATTTTTTAAGGTTGGGCAAAACTCCCGAACCGAATCGGACTGAACAGGACCTGAACTGAACCGAATCGAGCAGTTCTTTTTAAGTTAAATACTCGAACTGGTTCTAGATCAAGAACCGAAGAACCAAATAAGAATAGAATCCCCCTAATTTTTTTTTAATTTATTCATTTTAAATAAGTCAAGTTATTTTATTATTTTCTAAATAAATTTGCTAACCCAAAAATATGATTTTTTTTTTCCATTTCTAATTTTCAGCCCAAACTCAACTTAATCAAATTAACCTAGGTTCTATCCAAATATGTTATTCTACCGTAGTGTCATTTCTTCTAGAAAAATCGAATCGAACTCGACAATGCATCCTTAATATTGTAAGTTTGCTATCGTAATCTTCCTCTAATTTTCACAATTAAATTTATGAGGAACTCAGCAAAAAAAGAAGTAAAAGACTCATAAGATTGGACTACATTATTTTGTAAGAGCTAAGATTCTGCATGTCACTAGTTGAATTAATGTAGTTTTGTAAATATTAAAAAAAAAATTATAGTACGAAATCTGAGAATCGAATGGAACCGATTCGAACCGAATGGAACTAAACTTGAACGGTTCTATAATTAAATTTGTACCCGACAGTTTCACTTATTAAGTACCTAAAAATTTAGGGTTCGGTTCAGTTCTCGCTAGCCCTCTGGAAAATTTAAAAGAAAAACTGTATTAGTTAAAGTTCAATGTCAGAATCATGGAGTGGAATAGTCTACTTGGGAGAAAGAAGAAAATGTTAAAGCCAAGTACCCAGAACTCTTCAACTTACTAAGTTAATTTCAATGAAGAATATAATTATTTGGAGAGAATGATTTTGACCTAGATGTTCGTTAATGATTTTGAAAAGTTGAGGGACTAAAGTGAAATAAGTATTAAATTCAATATTATTTTGGACCAAATAATTAATTATTGGAGGACATTACAGGAAAATAGTTATTTAGAGATCCCATTTCATAAATCATTAAATTAAGTTTACTGTTTCAAAAATCTGATATTTTGTTAATTAATTAATATATTTTAAATATTAATAATTATAAACCAACACAAACCTTAAATTATTTTCCACTTTCTTCAATCTATAATTTCCCTTCTATCTCTCTCTCTTAGACGACAATACCCCAAACCTTCAACATTGAGGCGTGACATTGGAGGAGTAGCTGCAGCATGATGCCTCTACGTGCTCATGCGTAGAACCGCGAAGGTCGGAGTTGGGGCACATCGCTGTCATGCTGCGCCTCTGTGTAGAATCTGGAAGAGTCAAAGCTCTTCCATTTGTGCGGAAGTTCAGTTTAATGGTGTGAAGAAATGGTGGTTCATCCTTCTACAGGTTGACCATCTTCATAGGTGAAGAACTAGTCAGATCAAGGGAGTTCTGGAGTTGTTCTAAGCTCAATAAAATGGAGTTAATAACTCAGCAAAAATGTGGTTTGATATATGAGGAAGAATGGCAGTGAAGATCAACATTAAAACATAAACAATAAACACAATAAACAAGTATAGAAAACATATAAACATAAACATATACAAACTCACTCTGCTGGTGTTAAACCAACATAGGAGAGAGAGAGAGAGAGAGAGAGAGACTACATTTTGAATATATTTTGTATTGATTTTCTGATGTGTTACTCTCATGCCTTAAGCTCCACAATGGAGCACATATATATATATATATGGAAAGATATGGCAGCCTGCCATTACCATCTCTACATGTCACTCCTTTTAATTTATGGACAACTTGTCTATTATTTTAATACATTTCACCACATGTCTTAGTTGGTTTACAACCAAACTAGACTTACAATATTTGAAACCATAATTACAATTTAATTTGTTTGATAACAAAGTGTCAATATCCAACACTCTGTGGGCAGAGTTGAGGTACAGCACCATGCCTCTGTGGTTTTGCCTACTCACCTAGGGATTGACTTGTATGGTAGTGCAAGTAGAGGTGCTGGCTGGCGTGGATCTGTGCGACGGTGATGTATGTGATGTGGTTTGTACGATAAATCTAGTATTGGTGGTGCGGTGGGTAGAGGTGGGGTGCTGCAGCAATTTTTTAAGGTGGTTCTTCCTCCAACCCTCTTAGTCGGAAATTTAGGATATGCAGTGATGGTGGTGGTGTTGTAGAGTGGGTGGAAGGGTATAGTGGCAATGGTTTTGAGGTTTTTGGTTGGTTTGTTCCTCCAATCTGGGTGCGGTGGTTATGGGTTGCCTTGGTGCTAGGTATTGTTGGAGGTTTGGGATGGTTTTTGTTGGTGGTGCACGTGGTACTGCTGGCTGGCGTGGTGGATCTGGCAGTGGTGGTCGACGATGGTGTTGGTGGTTGTGGTTGGGCCGATGGTTGTGATCGCAAGTGTTGGTCACGAATTATTTGGTTGTTTGTGACTATTAAATTGGTTAAAATTGTGACCCAAAAAAATGTTGATTTGTGACCGATAATTTCATAATTTGTGAGTGTATAATAAGTTGTGAGTTATAATATTCGTGATTTGTGACTTACAAAAGTTTTAATTTGTGATAAAAAAAAAATAATATATGACTAACTAATCGTTAATTTGAGACCAAATTGTATATATTTGTAATCTCAATATTTTTAATTAATTAAATATATAATTAATTAATTAAATCATAAATAAATTTTAATAAATATTTTATTTTTGAAATTTGAAACATTTGTTCTTAGTTTTGAAATGAATGATACTTAAACTTCTTGGTTATGATTTTTTTCCCTAATTATTGATAGAAGAATAATTTATATATCAATATTGGACTATTTTTATAGCATGTAATTAATTAAGAGTCTTTGACCCAAGATAAAGTTGTTCTAGATAATACCATATCAAGTTGGATCCGATATAAGTTAACAAGGATAAATAGAATTTAAGTAATTAGATATCAATCACATAAGCCAATTCTTCTTCTTCTTTTTTGTCATTTTTTTTTTAAGTGCAACGTGTGAGTATTTAATTAGATAATCAGAATCCTAATTCTACTATTGAAACTTATTCTCATCCAATTAATCCTAATTCTACTATTGAAACCTTTGTTATCCAATTAATCTTGGGGAACACGGCTCTTCAATTATAATTGCACAAAAACTCAATTGTGAACTATAATTGAAACTATAAATACTGCAAAAGTCAGATTAAACACCATAGAAAATATATATGCATACACGTCAAAAATCAGTTTTTCACGTCAGCAGCAAAGAATGAAAAATATTAGAACATGCATTTATATTTTGTTTCAAAAAATTCGTTCAATCAATTGAGGTAAAATATATAGTGTGCAAGTGGTGTTGACCTATGGTTGACTTTATTTTCAGTGTTTTGATCATAACAAAAAAGTTAATCTTGTTTCTAATTTTTGAATTTAAGTGTTTATAATTTTCAAAACATTCAATGTTAAATTGATCAATTGTAGCAAAAAAGATCGTTATCAAGTCTTTTACATTACAAATCAAACTCGCAATGAAGGTTGAGATTGAAGTCAAAGCATTCAAAATAAGAGCTTTGATCGCCACCAAAGGGGTGTCAAAAATAATTCCTTACTTGACTAAAAATAAATGCCGTTCGAATAGTACAATGCAAGCAAGGGTCATTACCCGTAGAGGATTGGTTCAATTACGTTAATTGCGCAAAAGAAAATAAACGGCGAAAGCATAAAAATAGAGAGGGTTGGTCTTGAATCATAAAGCAAAGAGACAATAAAATGAAAATAGCGACGGTTCGACACATGTAATGAAATTAAATTAAACAACGTAGATGATAGATCAACAAAAGAGATAGTGTGATCGGGGGATATTTCTTCTCCACGAGAATGATTTTCCAATTGAATTTCACAAAAGATTTTCGTTCAAATGATTAACAACAATTCGAGAATAATCAAAGGTTCGACTACCTCAAACTCTCCTTAGATATTGGTTGAATAAGGTAAGCTCGTTACCCAACCCTATTCATTAAACAACCTAGGATAAGCTCGCTAGATTTAATTCAACGAAAGCATTAACGCAAGAGAGTCAAATTGAACTAAGCGCAAACTCGGTTTACTAACTTAGGTATTAATCTACATATATTCAATTGAATAGCGATTACGTACTACCGTCAATAAAAATATATTTGTCACTAGGTTATGGAATAAATAGCAATTACGGACTATAAATCTCAAAATTGCGAATATCGAAACAACCCAATCATTTATTAGCGCTCCTAAATAATCGAGAAGAACAACATAACAACAAGCCCAATGGATTAAATACATCAACCAAAGAACTATCAAACACAAATCTATTGCAAAATCATTGCTCCGGTTAAAATCACCCACTATCACATCTAAGTTTAGTTATTCATAATATACTTACAAATAATCAACAAAATACAACAACAAAACATTGGCGAAAATAAGATTAAAGAGGAGAAGAAGGCTTATTGATGGGAAGATATATGGTTGAAGCCTTCAATTCAAAGAACTTTCTTTCTCCTTCAATGGAACCACCCCCAAAGTGTTGAAGCTTTTTCCCAGATTTTTCTTCTTCTCTTGGTCGACTTCCTCCCCAAATTCGTGCCCTAGAAATGGTCTCCAATGTGGAATTTATATTGTAGAAGAGTTGGGAGATGGGTCGGGTATAAATGGGTCGAGAAAATTTAAAATTAAAGTTCGCGTGTTTTCCCGAATTTTGCTCCAGAATTACACCATGCGTACGCATAACTTTTTATGTGCGTACGCATAGTGAATTCAAATTTCCTTCAGTCGCTGGCTTTGGCGAGTGTGCGTACGCACGGTCTGCAGGCTTGTGCGTACGCACAACACAATTCTGTGCCAACTTCATTTCTTCCTTTTTTTTTTCACTCGACTTCAACCCGCAATCCACATTTTTTCATAGGAACACTAATGGTTTTGTTCGCCAAACTTAGGCATTCTTGCATCACAATTCTTTAGACTCTTTTGTCGCTCGAATCCTGCACATCAATACTCGACTCGAGTTTTCGCCTAAAAATTAAAAATAAAAACATTAAGCGACGAAATATAAAAGAAAGCCAAACAAATATCAAAGTTTAAAGGATAAAATAAGTGTAAAACCCGTACTTATCACACCCCCAAACTTAAATCTTTGTTAGTCCTTGAACAAAGAAAAACAAACAAGCATGCAAACACACCAATTAAAACCAAACGATAATATAATAATAATAAACACTCCATAGAAAGATAACTTGCTAATTTACTCTCATAATACATCACACATAATTTATGAAATGTTTACAAAAATGCTCCAACAAAACACTTTGAAACTTAAATCATGCTAGACTCGTGTGTGTGTGTGTGTGTGTGTGTGTGTGTTGTCAACCAATTTATCGTAATAGACCAGTTGGTGGTTTCCATACCCTCAAAATGTCAAATTTTCTTTTCTCGCTCATGGGAAGCACACTCTCTCAAACTTGTTATTTTCTCTCTAGCCCAAGGTGCCAAACTTAAGGTTGTTTTCAAATCACTCATTCTTTTCCGCTCAAGCTTGGTTGGATCGAACCGGTAAAAGTGATCATCTCGTCATGTATTAATTCCCCAAAATTTTGAGTGCTCAAACCACCAACTTCCATTAGGCATATTATGCTCAACCATCAATCTCACAACAACAATATCGGATTCTTATTTCTTTTTTTTTTCTTTTTTTTTTCATTTTTCCCATGTAGGTAGTTCACGTTCTAGTCCCTAAGGGTAGCCTTCTTCATTGGTAGATTGTCTCCCACACATTGGAGATGCATAGGGCCAGATTACTCAACGTTGACTCACACTCCTTAAGGTAGGCTATTTTTTCCTGCAGAATTTTTTTTCTTTCTTTTTCACAAGAACTACAACAACCACATCCAATGAAGTTCGACATCACTCAAAAAAAACCATCATTTGAGTAGAGAATTAAAACACTTCTAAACAATCTCCTTCACCGGCTCAATCACCCCCAAACTTATACTTTCATAGGTAGTGATTGAAGAATTTTTTTTTCATCAACATGGTCATTTAAGCTCCTATCAACCTTAAGTGTCACCAACAAGTGCGTGCAATGAATTTCATGACATAAGTGCTTAATAAGGAATCTAACATGACATAAGTGGATGATAAATAACAAATAGCATTCATGTTCACACTTCATAAATCTGTGTAATGCGATACTCGAAACCAAACTAGCAAGGCTATCCAACTCCACAAACAAGTACAAAAAACCAAAATATAACTCGAAAATTGAGTATTGACGAAAACATTTAGCGAGCTCCAATGTAGCACAAGCACATACCATAAAGCCACAACACCACACCCCCAAACTTAAACTGTACATTGTCCTCAATGTAAAAGCAAGAAATATACAGAGCAAGAGGTACAAGTACTCCTCCTAAGGTCGGTTTTGATGGCAATGGTTGTGCGAATGATTGTGGCCCTTTTGCGTTCGTTAATGCTCCAAGTTATGGTTCGACGCTTGAGAATCTGTCACATAGAGAAAAGTAAAAATAGTAAATGTCCAAAAAGATGTGATCACAAAAGAATGTCAAAAATAATAACAATGGGTTGCCTCCCATCCAACGCTTCTTTGTAGTCTTTAGCTAGACTTTTTTCCTTTTTACACTTCCTGAATTGGATCTTCCAATCGCACTTCCTCCATATTTTGTAATGTGAATGGTTCGAGATATGGCTTTAGTCGGTGCCCATTTACTGTAAACTTGTTCTCCGTTTAGAGGCTTTTAATTTCTACTACATCATGAGGAAACACATTAGTTACAACAAAAGGGCCAAGCCATCTAGAATGAAGTTTACCTGGAAAAGGTTTAAGGCGTGAATGGAAGAGAAGAACTTTTTGCCCCACAAAAAAGTTCTTTCTTGAGATCATTTTATCGTGATATACCTTAGTCTTTTCCTTGTAAATTCTTGAACTCTCATAAGCATCATTTCGGATTTCCTCGAGTTCATTGATTTGAAGCTTTCTTTAGTTGCCCACGCCAACAAGGTCCATGTTAAACTGCTTGATCGCCCAAAACGCCTTGTGCTCAAGTTCAACCGGTAGGTGACAAGGTTTTCCATAAACCAACCGAAAAGGAGACATGTCGATCAGTGTTTTGTATACCGTTCTATAAGTCCAAAGTGCATCGTTAAGGCGGAGACTCGAATCCTTTCTATTCGGATTCACGGTTTTCTCGAGAATGGATTTGATCTCCCTATTTGACACTTCCACTTGCCCACTTATTTGCGGATGGTAAGGCATAGAGACTTTCTGTGTGATGTTGTATTTCTTAAGCAGCGCCCAAAAGGAGCGGTTAAAAAAATGAAGTCCCCCATCACTAATAATAACTCGAGGTGTTCCAAACTTTGCAAAAATGTTAGACTTGACAAAATCTACAACCACTTTAGAATTGTTAGTTTGAGTGGCCCTTGCTTCCACCCATTTTGACACATAATCGACGACAAGAATAATGAAAAGATTACCATGTGATGAAGGGAAGGGTCCCATAAAATCAATGCCCCAAACATAAAAAATTTCAACAAAAAGTATAGGGGTTTGTGGCATTTGATTTCGGGCACCCAACGTACCAACTTTTTGACACCTATCGCATGTTTTACAAAAGAGGAAGGCATCCTTAAAAAGGGTGGGTCAATAGAACCTGCTCTCAAACACCTTGAGAGCCGTCCTCTTGGCACCAAAATGCCCACCGCATGCATAGGAATGACAAAATCCAAGAATAGAATGAAATTCATTTTCCGGTACGCACCTTCTTATTAATTGATTCGGGCAATGTTTCCACAAGTATGGGTCATCCCACACAAAGTGCTTGACATTTAATTTAAGCTTTTGTCTTTGAGCATCGATCAAGTCACTTGAGATCTTCTTGGTGACCAAGTAATTGACCATATTCACAAACCAAGGATGTGTGTTTGTGACTTGGAGTAATTGTTCATCTAGAAAGCTTTCTTGCAATGGAAGGGTTTCTTCCTCATGAACAAGGCGGCTGAGGTGGTCGGCTATGGAGTTCTCACTCCCCTTCTTGTCTTTGATTTTAAGGTCGAACTCTTGCAAGAGGAGTATCCAACAAATTAGCCTCGGTTTTGTCTCTTTCTTGGCAAGCAAGTACTTGAGAGCTGCATGATCAGAAAATACAATTACTTTAGTGCTAATAAGATATGAACTAAATTTTTCTAAGGCAAAAATAACTACTAAAAGCTCTTTCTCCGTGGTAGAGTAATTGAGTTGGGCATCATTCAGAGTCTTGACGCATAATAAATAACATGTGGTGCCTTCCCAACTCGTTGTCCTAAAACTAAGTTACTTGCGTCGCACATTAACTCGAATGGCCTACTCTAATCTGGTGGTTGTATGATGGGTGCCGAAGTCAAGAGCTCTTTCAAACTTTCAAATGCCTTCTTGCAATCTTCATCAAAGTGAAATGGCACCTCTTTTTGCAATAGTCTGCACAATGGTCTAGCACATTTTGAGAAGTCCTTGATAAACTTCGATAAAACCCTGCATGACCAAGAAATGATCGAATCTCCCCAATACTAGTTGGAGGGGTTAAAGAACGAATTAAATTAATTTTCGATTTATCTACTTCTATCACCTTAGATGAAATGATATGACCTAGTACTATCCCTTGATCGATCATAAAATGACATTTTTCCCAATTAAGTACTTGGTTAGTGTCCATGCATCGCTTAAGTACAAATGTGAGATTTTGCAAGCACTCATCAAAAGTATTACCATACACACTAAAATCATCCATAAACACTTCAATGATGCTCTCAATGTAATCAGAAAATATACTTATCATGCATCGTTGAAATATCGTTGGTACATTGCAAAGACCGAAAGGCATGCGTCGATAGGCAAATGTTCCAAATGGGCAAGTGAATGTTGTTTTTTCTTGGTCCTCCGGCGCAATCACAATTTGGTTATAACCTGAATAACCATCAAGAAAACAATAATGAGAATGACCCGCCAACCTTTCCAACTTTGATCAATAAAGGGTAGGGAGAAGTGGTCTTTTCGGGTTGCACAATTAAGTTTTCTATAGTCAATACAAACCCTCCAACCCGTTTGGACCCGGGTTGGTACAAGCTTATTCTCCTCGTTAGCTACGACGGTGATTCTGGACTTCTTTGGAACTACTTAAACCGGACTTACCCACTGCTATCGGATATGGGAAAAATAATGCCTAAATCTAGCAATTTCAAAATTTCCTTCTTCACCACTTCCATCATAGGGGGATTCAAGCGGCGTTGATGTTCCCTTGATGTCTTTGCTTCATCCTCAAGCAATATTCGAGCATGCACATGGATGGGCTTATCCCTTTGATGTCAGCTATTGTCCAACCAATAGCCAACTTATGCTCCTTGATTACCCAGATAAATTTGTCTTCTTGGAGCATTGTAAGATTCTTGGCAATGATTACTAGCAAGGTCTCCTTTTCTCCCAAATATACATACTTTGAATGCTAGGGGAGAGGCTTGAGTTCTAAATTGGGGGCCTACATCACCGAAGGTAAAAGTTTCTCTTTAGAAGTCGGAAGAGTGATATAAGAAAGATTATATGTCAGGAGAACACTTGGTAGTGTCTCAAGTGATGCCACACTCTCAACAATGTTCTCACACACTTGTAGATTTTTGCTCAAATCGGTGAGATCATTAACATCAATGCTTTTAATCAAGGTGGTGGTCAATGCATCTTCATGTGATATGTCGAAAAAAAAATTGCACTAAAGGATCCACAATATCAATCGAAAAACAAGTATGAATGTCACTAGGATACCTCATCGCTTCAAAGATGTTGAAGCGAATAACCTCACCGTCGAACTCCATTGTTAAAGTACCATCATATACATCAATCTTTGTCCGAACCGTCCTCATAAATGGCCTTCCAAAGAGCAAAGGCGGCGACAAGGATGTAGACTCATCTTGCATGTCAAAAACATAAAAATCCGTCGGAATAATCAATTGATTAACCTGTACCAAAACATCTTCCAAAACACCCTTTGGAAAAGCATTAGATTTATCCGCAAGTTGAATGATAACACCAGTTTCCTTAAGTGTTCCTAGATTTAGTGAAGCATAAATAGAGTATGGCACGATATTAATAGATGCTCCTAAATGTAGCATGGCTTTTTCAACCCTAGCGTTACCAATTATGCATGGGATGGTAAAACTTCTCGGATCTTTACATTTTGGTGGGAGTTTTCTTTGTAAGACCACCGAGACATTTTCTCATACACTTACCACTTCATTGCCTTTTAACTTGCATTTATTAGTGCATAATTCTTTAAGAAATTTAGCATAACGTGACACTTGATAAATGGCATCTAAAAGTGGTATGTTCACTTGCACCTTGTGAAAAGTCTCTAGAATTTCCTTCTCATGTTCATCTTTTTTAGATTTAGCAAATCTACTAGGAAATGGGAGAACGGGACATAAGTAGAAATGGGGTCTTTAGGAGTTACCTTGGATTTCGAGGTTGGAGAAACATTTTCCACTTTCTTGCTTGATGAGTCCTCATTTCGCCTTGGCTCCTCAACATGAACATTCATTTCCCTCGATACCTCCTCTAAAATTTTTCCACTTCTAAGTGTCACGGCGTTGACATTTTCTCTCGAGTTAATAGCTCAAGAGGGGAGCTTTCCCGATCCTTGAGCTTCCAACTTACCCACAGTGTTGGCCAATTGGCTCATTTGTGTCTCCAAGCTTTTGATTGAGGTTTTAGTCTCTTGTTGAAATTGCATTGTGCTTGAGGTAAGAAACTTAACCATGTCTTCGAGAGACATACTTGAACTTGGAGGCGGTGCTTGTTGGCGAGGATGAAATTGTTGTTGTGGCTTTTGTTGATTAAATCCCGGTGGAGGATTAAATTGAGCTTGCGGAGCTATGAAGTGATTTTCCCCATAACTAAGGTTTGGATGATCTCTCAATCTGGGATTATATGTGTTTGAATAGGGGTCATATCTTTGCCTCTGTTACATTGGGAATCCCCCAATGGCATTTACTTGTTCCGCGGTCCCTTCTTGTAGTGTTGGGCATGTATCGGTGTGGTGACCTGAAATAGAGCAAATCCCGTATACATTAGCTTGTTGTATTGACCGCGTGCCATTTGTTTCACAAGGGATGTAAGATCGGATAATTGCCTTTCAATTTGAGAAGTAGCACCCACTTCATTCACTTGTTTAACCGGCACATCCATTCTACTCCCGAATTGTTGAGAGTTAGCGGCCATGTTGGCTATCAACTCTCTAGCAATCGCCGGTGTTTTATCCATTAAGGCTCCACCACTTGCCGCGTCAATCATACTTCTTTCCATTGGAAGCAACCCTTCGTAGAAGTATTGCAAAAGAAGTTGCTCACTTATTTGGTGGTTTGGGCAACTAGCACATAATCTTTTGAATCTTTCCCAAAACTCATAGAGATTCTCCCTTTGCGATTGTCGAATGCTACATATCTCCTTCCTAATATTTGTAACCTTTGAAGCCGGGAAGTATTTCTCTAAGAAGAGCTTTTGCATCTCATTCCATGTGGTGATGACTCCGGAAGGTAGATAATAGAGTCATTCCTTAGCGGTGTCTGCAGAGAAAAAGAGAATGCTCACAATTTCACTTGATCTTCTTATATTCCTGTTGGTTTCATGCTTTACCACATGGAATTCTTTTAAGTGCTTGTTGGGATCTTCGTCGGCAAATCCATGGAAGGTGGGAAGAAGATGGATCATCCTGGATTTAAGCTCAAATCTCCCTTCTATTGGAGGATATTGAATGCATAGAGGTTGTTGGACAATGGTTGGAGCGGCAAGTTCCTTTAGTGTTGGGTTCGCATCCGCCATTTCGGGCTCAATTTGTTCGGACTCACTCGAAGAATCAACACCCAAGTTCCTTAGAAGTTCGGTTGGAGAATCCTCTTCCTCACTTTTCGACGTATCAACCTCTTTTCTTGATCTTAGATTGTAGTGTGATGTTTGCTTTTTGCTCATTCACAACCTAAGAGATCAAGGAAAGAAAAAATAAGATAAAAGTAATAAAAATAAAAATAAATGCAATTAACTAATTGAGAAACAATCCTCGGCGACACGGTGCCAAAATTTTATCGCCACCAAAGGGGCGTCAAAAATATATCCTTACTCAACTAAAAATAAATGTCGCTCGAATTGTACAATGCAAGCAAGGGTCATTACCCGTAGAGGATTGGTTCAATTACGTTAATTGCGCAAAAGAAAATAAACGGCGAAAGCATATAAATGGGGGGGTTTGGTTTTGAATCATAAAGCAAAGAGACAATAAAATGAAAATAGCGATGGTTCGACACATGTAATGAAATTAAATTGAACAACGAAGGCGATAGATCAACAAAAGAGATAGTGTGATCGGGGGATATTTCTTCACCATGAGAATGATTTTTCAATCCAATTTCACAAAAGATTTTTGTTCAAATGATTAGCAACAATTCGAGAATAATCAAAGGGTCGATTACCTCAAACTCTCCTTAGATATTGGTTGAATAAGATAAGCTCGTTACCCAACCCTATTCATTAAACAACCTAGGGTAAGCTCACTAGATTTAATTCAATGAAAGCATTAACAGAGAGAGTTAAATTGAACTAAGCACAAACTCGGTTTATTAACTTAGGTATTAATCCGCATATATTCAATTGAATAGCGATTACGTACTACTGTCAATAAAAATATACTTGCCACTATGTTATGGAATAAATAGCAATTATAGACTATAAATCCCAAAATAGCGAAGATCGAAACAACTCAATCATCTAGTAGCGCTCCTAAATAATCGAGAAGAACAATATAATAACAAGCCCAATGGATTAAATACATCAACCAAAGAACTATCAAACACAAATCTATTGCAAAATCATTGCTCCGGTTAAAATCACCCACAATCACATCTAGGTTTAGTTATTCATAATATACTTACAAATAACCAACAAAATAGAACAACAAAACATTGGAGAAAATAAGTTTAAAGAGGAGAAGAAGGCTTATTGATGGGAATATATATGGTTGAAGCCTTCAATTCAAAGAACTTTTTTTCTCCTTCAATGGAACCACCCCCAAAGTGTTGAAGCTTTTTCCCAGATTTTTCTTCTTCTCTTGGTCGACTTCATCCCCAAATTCGTGCCCTAGAAATGGTCTCCAATGTGGTATTTATATTGTAGAAGAGTTGGGAGATGGGTCGGGTATAAATGTGTCGAGAAAATTTAAAATTAAAGTTCATGTGTTTTCCCGGGTTTTGCTCTAGAATTACACCATGCCTACGCATGGCTTTTTATGTGTGTACGCATAGTGAATTCAAATTACCTTCAGTCGCTGGCTTTGGCGAGAGTGCGTACGCACAACACAATTCTGTGCCAGCTTCATTTCTTCCTAGTTTTTTTCACTCGACTTCAACCCGCAATCCACGTTTCTTCATAGGAACAGTAATGGTTTTCTTCGCCGAATTTAGGCATTCTTGCATCACAATTCTTTAGACATTTTTCTCACTCAAATCCTTCACATCAATACTTGACTCAGGTTTTCGCCTAAAAATTAAAAATAAAAACATTAAGCGACGAAATATAAAAGAAGGCCAAACAAACATCAAAATTTAAAGGATAAAATAAGTGCAAAACCCGCACTTATCAAGCTTAAAAGTCAAATGTCAAAGAAAGATCATAGATTATACGCTCTTATTCATTTATAAAGGAATAAACGCTTCAATCTTTAACAATGAATGATGAAAGCTCTACCAAAAAATTTATGGATAAAAATTCACTTTTATAAACACTGTCATAAAATGTTCTCGATCAAAGGTAAAATTTTCAAATTGATATTTAAACTTAGATCATAATTTACAATATCACTTACCTTGAAAAATAGGTTGAAAATGCCTCTCAAAAGCTTACATTTTTTCAAAATATTCAAGTCAAAATGATCAAAAGAAAATTGCGAGAAGCGTACATCCGGTTTCACCATGCGAACGTTCGGTTGGTACAACGATCGATTTTTTGACCGTTCTGAATTCTGAAGTATAACATCTATTTTGTACGTCCGAATCCTTGTCCATTTCCACAGAATATTTTGTTTATTTAACACTATAAATACATTCACTTTTTGCATACATTACAAGACTTTTAAAAGAGCATTAAAATGAGATACATTTGAGCAAAACTATCTGAGCTTACATCTTATTTATTTCCTCAAATTATTTACATTGAAAACTTTTGATTGATTGAATCAACTTTTGAAATCATCATTTTATCAAAATTTTCATATCTAACACCTATCATTTATTGCAATTCATTAAAGTGTTAGCCTCTCTTGTTACTTGATATATTTGTATTATTTATTAAGAGAGAAGTTTCTATCGTGAAAACATTCTTTATATTTGTAGGTTATATTGAGGTCCCCTGAAAGCTCAATAGGTTGGGTTATATTAAGGTTTCGTAAAGCTCAAATCGTATAAGGGGCGCTCTTTATTTGTAAGTTATCAGAAGCGTTGTAAGGGTTTAGATTGCACCATAAATTAATTAATATAGTGAAAACGCTTGCTTGTGACAGAGAACTTGGTGACGGAGGACATAGATCATTTATTTGGATTGAACTGCCACAATTATATCGTTTGCATCTTCACTTCTCTTTAACTTATCATTTTTATATTTGTGCGTATCATTGGATTAATATATTGATTCTTAACTTGCTTGAATTTAGATTAAATTTTCAAAAAAAGTTTTAATAACCAATTCCCCCCCCCCTCCTCCCCCCCCCCCCACCCCTCTTAGTTAGTTATTCTTGGGCTTTCAATTGGTATCAAAGTAAGATGCTCACTTAAATTTAAAGATTTTACAATCTTGAGTTTATTGTTAACCGCAATCTTCAAAATCTTGAAGGGCATTTTACAAATCGTCATCTTTTCTTGGATGGTATACATTATAGTTATTGAAAAGCTATAACGATGATTATGTTCAATCAGTAGACTATAATGTTTGGGAATTATTGAATTTGGTCCCTATGTGCCAACAAAAGTCATTAAAGTTGATGGAAAATGGATCAAACCATTCTAGAGAGGAGTACAATGAAGAAGATAAAAGAAAATTGTCTCTAAATGCTAGAGCTTAAAGTATACTTTATTTACTTTAAATAAAAATGAATTAAATTGTATTAGCACATGTGATTCCGATTTTAATATTTGGCATGCCTTAGAAGTTACTCACATGGGCACTATAAAATAAATGAAACTACGAAAAATATTTTGGTTAAGAAATTTGAAATTTTTTTATGAAAAAAAAAATGAACCTATTATTGATATGATACTCGTTTCACCAATATTATTAATGGCCTAAAAGGCTTTGACCAGAAATTTACTAATAGAGAACTTATGAGTAAAATACTTAGGTCTCTCTCAGAAGATTGGACCTCACAAAGGATATTGATAGAAAAACACCAAAGATGTTAAGAAAGCACTACAAGTGAGATTATGAGTGATGAAGATTAAGAAATTGAGAAGCTTTCGCAACAACTAGCGATTTTAAAAGAAAGAGGAAAGGGCTAAGACAAAATCAAAAAAATTATTTTCTATGATTGTGACAAACCCGGTCACAAAATAAACGAGCGTCCAAACAAGAAAAGATTCATAAAAAAAGCATCTCAAGCAACATGAGATGAAAGTGATGATAAAGATCATGATGAAAATGAAAGTTGCCAAAATGTGCTTCATGGCAATCGAATATACAGTCAATTCTAATGAAAAAATTTCACATGATGATTTATCTACTTTTTATGATGAGATTCTGAAGAAATTTGAAAAACTTGCTCAAAATAACTCAATTCTAAAAAAGAAGCACTCTTTGTTGAAAAGTGAAGTAAATAAGATATTAGAAACTGAAAAGGATTTTGAAATAGAACATTGATTACAATTCTTTGATAAACGAAAATTCCTCTTCAAAAGATAAGTTGAAACTTTGCCTAAGATTATTTCCAAGTTCATTCCAGGCAAGAAAAATTTTAACTTAATATTTGATGAACAAAAATGTATTTTTGACAAATGAGGAATTGGATATAAACCTTTCTTAAAACAAAAATCTCTCAAAAATCTATTTGTTAAATCATCAAGTTCCTCTCTTCCAAACACTACATGTAGTTTCTGTATTAAAAATAGACATATTAGTTTTAGTTATCTAACAAAAAAGAAGCTATACTTTGAATGAAAAATTAAGTGGATTCAAGAATCTACTAGAACTAAATGCCAATGACCCAAAGTTGTATGGTTACCAAAAATTAAAAAAATTGAATTATTCTTGTAGATACCAAAGAAAATAAAGAGTAAATTACAAGTTCACTCAAGCAAATTTTTGACTTAATGCTTGATGAACAAAAATACATTTTTGACAAAGGAGGAATTGGATATGCAAACCTTTCTAAAATAAAAATCCTTCAAAAATCTATTTGTTAAAGCATCTAATTCATCTCTTCCAAACATTACTTGTAGTTTTTGTAATAAAAATTGACATGTTGCTTTTAATTATCTAACCATAAAGAGGCTACACTTTGAAAGAAAAAAATAAGAGCATTCAAGAGTCCACTAGAACTAACTACCAAGGACGTAAATATGTATGGGTGCCAAAAATAAAAACTGAATGATTCTTGTATGTACCAAAGAAAATAAAGAGTAAATGATTTTTGGATAGAGGATGCTCAAAGCACGTGATCGGAGATCAATCACTATTATCAAACCTCAAAAAGAAAGATGTAGGTCATGTCACATTTGGAATAATGATAAAGAAAATATCAATGTAATTGGAAACATTGGTAATCACTCGTCTCTTTCTATTGAAAATGTTTTATTAGTAGATAACCTCAAACATAAATTGTTTAGTATTTCAATTATTTGATAATGGTTATCATATTAAATTTGATTCTTCCAAATGCCTTATTGAAAATGCTACATCAAAAGAGGTATTTTTATAAGAAGTTGAAGTAAAGATATTTATGTCATAAGTATTGAATTTGAATGTGATGAAAGATATTTATCAAGTTTGAAAGTTGATACTTGGTTATGGTATAGAAATTAGGTCTTGTTAGCACGGATCTACTTTAAAAAATTTCCAAAAATTATTTTGTTTACCAAACTTGAAATTTGGAAAAGATAAAATTTGTCATGCATGTCACTTTGGAAAACAAGTAAAGAGTTCTCTCAAACTTAAGCAATATTCTTCAACTACAAACCTTTACAACTACTCCGCATCGATCTCTTTGGACCATCTAGAATCGCTAGATTAAGTGGTAAATATTATGCATTCGTCATTGTCAACAACTTTTCTAGATTTACTTGGGCCATATTTTTCAACTTAGAGGATGAAGCCTTGAATGTATTTAAACACTTCTGTAAAAAGGTTCAAAATGAAAAGTGATATACTATTACAACTATTAGGAGTAATCATGAAGGAGAATTTGACAACATCACATTTGATAAATTTTGCAATGAAAATGGTGTACTAGAAAAAAGAAAGAATAGTATATAGCAAGAAATGCTAGAACTATGCTAGATGAAAATAATTTACCAAAATATTTTAGGGTTGAAGCCATTATCACCGCTTGCTACATTGTTAATAGAGTTTAGTTAGTCGAAAGAAAATAAAAACTTTTTATAAGCTTTGGAAAAATAGAGTTCCAATATCACGTATTTCAAAGTATTTAGTGGCAAATATTTTATTTTAAACACTAAAGAAAAAATTGAAAAAATTGATTCAAAATTCGATATTTGAATCATTCTTAGATTTTCTTTGACTGGCAAAACCTATAGATTATTTAACAAAAGAACATTAGCCATTGACGAATCCATGCATGTAACTTTTGATGAAACTAATCATCTTGATCAAGAGAAAGGTATTGCTAATGATGTAGGTTTGGAGATTTCTTTCAAGCAAATGAACATCCAATATCAAAATAAGGACAATCCTAAAGATCAATATGAGGAAGAAGCAAATGTTCAACAAAGTGAAATAGAATCTTCCGGAGTACTAAATGATCCAACTCTACTTAGGGAATGGTGGTTGTCCCTTTCTCACCCAAAATAACTTATTATTGGTGATCCATCCAAAGGTATAAGTACTTGAACTTCTACTAGAAAATATTTCTATAGTTTTGCATTTACTTTGCAAATTGAACCAAAGAATTTTAAAGAAATCAAGTTTCATGAATTTTGGATTCTAGCTATGCAAGAAGAACTAAATCAATTTGAAAGAAATCATGTTTGGGATTTAGCTGCTAGACCAAATAATCATACAATTATCGATATAAAATGGGTTTTTAGAAATAAATGAAATAAAAATGGGATAATTGTGCATAGCAAGGCTAGATTAGTAGCACAACATTACAATCAAGAAGAAGACATCGATTTTGAGTCAACTTTCGAACTGATTTCTAGATTAAAATCTATTCACATGATTTATAAATGAATTTATTCAAGAAGTATTTCTATACCAACCTCCCCGATTTTAAAAATCACACATATCCGGATTAAGTTTCAAACTTAGAAATGCTCTTTATGATTTAAAGCAAGCTCCTAGAGCTTGGTATGAAAGATTGAACAAATTTCTACTTTCAAAGGATCTTCAATAGGTAAAGCGGATACTACCCTCTTTATCAAAACTAAAAATATGATATGATTATTGTTCAAATTTATGTTAATGATATTATTTTTTATGTAATTGATGTCTCTCTTTGTGATGAATTTTCAAAAATGCATAAGCAATGAGTTTGAAATGAGCATAAGGGGAAAACCCAAATTCTTCCTTGGACTACAAATCAAACAAACTAATGATGAAATATTCATTAGTCAAAACATGTACATTTTGGACATACCCGAGGTTTGAAATGGAAGAATTAAAGCTAATGAACACTCCGATGAGTTCATCCATAAAATTGGATAAAGATGATCAAGGTATTCCTGTTGACATAACAGAATATCAAGGTATGATTGGATCCCTTCTTTACTTAACTGCAAGTAATCCGATATTATGTTTAGTGTGCGCTTATGTGCTATATTTTAATCTAATCCTAAAGAATCACACATTAGTGCCGTCAAACATATCTTTCGATATCTTAGTGGCACTATAACTTTAGGTCTTTTGTATCCAAAGAGCACCTACGTTGATTTACTTAGCTATTCGGATGTCGATTGGTCCGATTGCATAATTGATCATAAGAACACTAGCGGAACATGTCATTTTCTAGGCTTTGCACTTTTATCTTGGTTTAGTAATAAACAAAATTCCGTTGTATTGTCAACCATCGAAGTCGAATATATCTCGACCACTAGTTGTTGTGCACAAGTTTTATGGATGAAACAAACTCTTAGTGACTATTACTTATCATTCAATAATATACCCATTATGTGTGATGATACAAGTGCTATATTCAAAAATCCCATCTTGCACTCTCGAACTAAGCACATTGAAATTAGACACTATTTTTTGAGAGATCGTGCACAAAATGGGAGTTTTTTTTATTGGAATTTGTTAATACAGAAAACATATTGGTCATTATCATCACTAAACCTCTAGCACTTGATAGATTTTCATTCATCTGAAGAGGGTTGGGTATTATCGATGACTTAAGAGTATGTGGCTAAATTGCATATATGGTTAATTATTCGTACAATTGTTGATTTTATGTGCATCATTTACTATTCTATCATAAAAATCATACTTCTTTATCGAGAGAAACGTAGGAGGTGGCGGACGTCCGATTGACAGAAAGATACCGGATGAATAGTCGACGTCTCGATAAATTATCTGATAATATTAGAAGGGTGTACCAGATGACCTTACAGACATCCGAATGACCACATCCAGATTGGCAGAAAGTTTCAAAATCTGCACATGGACGTCCAGATGTTGAATGTGGATGTATGGTGCATCACAATTTCGATTTTTAAATAGGCGATTCATACCTCATTTCTTCATCTCTCTTTCATTTCTCCCCTTCGCCAACGTAAATCCACTCCAAATCTCTCATTTTTCATCTTCAATCTTCAAAATCCTCTTTCAAATACAAAAACCATCTCTCTTCCACTTCAAATCTATCAAAATCCCTAATTTCCTTCCATTAAAACTTCCCAAACTCTCACCCTTTTCGAAAGTCTGAACCCTTGTCCAAAAATTCATCTCCGCCTCTTCCAATCATATCTCCACTATGCCTACAACTAAGATGCTAGGTAAGAGTCTAAGAAGGATGAAGAAACTACCAACTCCTTCATCAAATGAAGAACCTGGGGTACAGGAAAATCCTTTTGAAAATCACCTATTCTCATTGGTAAGAACGTTGATTTTGCCGATTTTACTATTGAAGCTCTTGCATTTCACATTGAAGAATATTTTAAAAATATGGGTTGGGTATCGATAGCCACTTTGGAAGAAAATGAATATCCAAATCTTATAAAAGATTTTTACAAAAATATGATTTTTAATCTAAGTTCGGGTAGCATCACATTTAATGGCAAACGTACCAAAAACCTTCTTCGAACTATACTTGAGCTTACGAAATGTGAAAACCAAATTTTTCTACCCAGGCACACCCTACTTTTAAAGGATATAATCCTATTTTGGCATGTCGTAGAGTTACAGGCAAGAAGTTTGAAACAATTAAACTTACTAACTTAGTACAACACAACTCTCTCTACCAAGTAAAGTCTTGCAAAACATCATTGCCTATGTCATTTTTCCATGAAAGAGTCACTAGGATGAAGTTAATAACTTCAATTTCTTTATTCAAGATTCATTTTTGGTCGGACGGAAATTGGATTTTCCAACCATTGCACTTGGACATATAAAACTTGTTCATTCCACGAGACACATCAAAGCCTTACCTTACAACATGCTACTCACCAAAATATTTAAACACTTTGATGTACATTTGACTGGTGAGATTTATGTTCCATTACATCCCACAAACACCATCGACATTCAAACTCTCAAACGCATGAAAATTGTCAAGCAGTAAGGTTAATGGGTGGCTCGTACTATGGGCTTTAATCTGAAGTCAGTCCTTCAACTTTAACTTTCGAAGGAGATGAAGATGAGTTTGGTGATCATGATGATGATATACCACTTGTTCCTAGTCTTCCTCATGACATCTCAGGATCAAGTGCTCCTCCTCGTACCGATAGTTCCACTAGGCTAGCTCGATTACTTCACCAAGTGCTAGCTCAACAAAATGCACTAAATGTTCAACAAGTGGTGCTTCAAACTCAATAAAATGCCTTCTATGCTCAATTCGATTCACATTTTCCTCCACCGCTTCATCTGGAGTCTTAGATACATTTTATTACTGTATTTTTGAACTACTTTGATGTTGGTCTAGTTCATCATATATTTATCTCATGGTTTGGTATGCTTATGCTATAAATGTGATATCTTCTATTTTGTTTTACAGTAATTGGCATCATGTGTTTACATAAGGGAAAATTTTATTGTTTCCTAAGGTTGTATTTTGTTCGTAAATGCTATACCCTTGCTCCCCTCATATATATTGAGCATTCTCCCTACCAATATTCTTGAAAAATATTTTTGACAAAAGTTTCCAGCCCTTAAGTTAAGTTAATCTAAACATTTAGAAGATTTAATTATAATCCTTTGAAATATAAAAATGGACCACCCCACAACCAACCCCTATCCCCCCTTCCCATAATCTATGTTTCTCGTATCCTTTCCCTATCCCTCTTTCACTCTCTCTTCAAATTGAAAATTTCCATAGATTTACACGGACAGATTCATGAAAACCCAATAGAAATTCTTCCCTCATTCATTTTCTCTCGCCGACACTTGTTCTCCTCAAGAAGAATTAGTTCTTCCATGGCTGCCATTTTCTTTTTTCATTCCAATTAATCACAAAAACTATTGAAGAAAAAAATAGATAGTTGTTGTAGAGAAAAGGAACCACTACACCAGAAACTACCTTTTGCAACAAGCAAAAAACGTTGTCATAGACCTTTTCGCAACGTTCGAGCGTACGTTGTGGGCTTTGATGTTGTCATAAAGTTCCAACATTTTTGCAACGTTCATTGCGTGTTGCTAAAAGGTTTTTCACAACGTTCATTACGTGTTGCTAAAAGGTTTTTCGCAACATTCATTGACTGTTGCTAAAAGGGTTTTCGCAACGTTCGTTGAATATTGCGAATAACATTTTTGCAACATTCAAAGAACGTTGCTAAAAACCTTTTGACAATGTTTTTTGTCTGTTGCCTATACTATATCCTTAGTTTTTGCAACATATTTTGACCGTTGCCGTAGATCTCGGTCTTTTTATTTATAATGTTTATTGAACGACATGGGTAATACACACACACACACACATATGACAATTTTCAAATTAACCAACAAAATTGATAATAATTTCATTACGAATTTTAGAATCCACACAAAAATGAACTAGAACACATCAATAAAATAAAATTCAATAGCTTCACCAAATAAGTCGATTTTAGTACAAAATGAACTTCAACGACTTTGATGTTAACATTCTTATGCTAGCATCTTCCATCTTCCATCTTCATCCTTCACTGAAATCTTCAATCTTTGAGTATAATAGAAAGTTATGATCCGAAGAAATTGACAAGCCTGCAGTGAAGTACAAAGAGGAAACCATTATGACAAGATTAAATCACTTCCGTTGTTTTCAACAAAAATCGAAATGCTGCTAAGCAGATGACAAAATACCAAAAATAAGCTTATAAAAGTTAATTTTAAGAAACTTTTTTAACAAGTATGTTTCTACTTTTAAAAAGTTACTTTTTTTTCCAACAAAACTTGCTTCTTTTAAAGCCAGCCGTTAGTTTTAAAGGAAGTTCAATTTTTTATGCCTTAGCCAAACATGTTCTTAGAGTCATTTTCGCATGAAATACCACTTCCTACATGAACAAAAGTAAATTTTATATTAACTATTTAAGTTTAAAGATATTACATGTCAATCCAAGAGGGCGAAGATCCCACAGGACCAAGTGGTTTTCGGTTCCACCAGTGACGAGCTTGTATCCTTTACTCATCATATAATTGCCAAGGGCAACTGCATTGGAAGGCCATAGTTAAGAAACCACAAGAATACATTTGATTATTCATTAGAAACATTAAACTACAGGTAGCGTCAAAATTATCAGAAGTTGTTTACAACTCTATTCATCTGAGGTAGTCAATAACTCAGGCTTTTGTTTTTATACAACTACATATTTGATTGCAAATAATATGATGGAAACTTGAGGACAAAAGCAAGAAAATCTAGAAAGGGCTATGCTGGTTTAGTTGGAATGGTACAATGAATAGTATAAGAAAAAAGTAACTGAGCACTCACCCATTCATCATTAGACAATATACAGGTTATTAGTGGCAGTGATGCGAACCCCGTAACAACGGAGACTACAAAACCCACAACTCGATTGATGCAGAACCCAAGAACGCCAATGAATAACTCGGTTGGATTTGAACCAAACGAAGTGAACCAAAAAACTCAACGATAACAAAGATGCGCTGAACCCCTTGATTACATAATGAAGAACCCACGATCCGATGTTTGAATACCACAAGAATTAGATCTTAGAAGTTCGATTTGTTGTTCAATCGAAGAACAAGGTAGAAAGCAAAGCTTTTCAATTAATTCAATATCAAAAGTTTTTAATGTAACAAAAGAGTTAAGTATTGATACTAGACCCCTAAACCCAGTAAAAATGTTTCATAAGGTAATAAATATTACAAAATATGGAAAGGCATTAGAATCCTAGTCAAAAGGAATAAAATCGTGTAAAAACAGGTCGTACCAGACGACCCTTCCAGACGTCCGGTAGGTGCATCCGGATGGACAGAAGTTTTTTATTAGACTTCCGGTAGAGCTCGTCCGGTTGAGCAGTTCGCGTCCGTTTTGGCAGAGATTTTAGGTCTTGGGCTACTGGACGTTAGTTGGCGCATCCAGTTGATCCCTTTGTGTCCGGTTGGTCAGGGTTTCCTTCGGTCAGCTTTATTACGTTGATCCAAATCTTTTCGGCCTTCGACCCCAACATGAAACTTGCTCCATTTTGCGTCCCGAACATGGTTTCATCAATAGTGGATTTGATGAGCATACCCAACGCCTCTTTGACTCGTTTTGCTCTCGATCGTGTCATTGCCCCTTCTTCGATAATCAATGGGTCTCGGTTTGGACTTGCATTCGTGACTCCCACATCCTAGATCATATCATCCCCTCCCTCTTCAAAAGGATTCGACCTCGAATCTGGTCCTACACCAAAAGAAGCAACATTAGACTCATCATTGAGAAAATTTATTAAATGCTTACCACGAAAAAGATCCATGTTATAGCCCTTGTTCCCAATCATGGCAATGACGTGAAATGGCCCATCTCCTCTACGGTATAGTTTAGACCTCCTTAGAGTTCGTATCCGCCTCCTTCGTATGTATACCCAGTAACCATCGCATGAGTTAAATAATAAACGCTTTGACCTCGCCTTTTTGCAAGTTTGAGATGTGCTGAAGTGAATATCCTGTTTCTCATATAAGCTACAACTTAATTCAATAGTCAAAGGAGTTAAACTCAACAAAGTTGACGGATTAAAACCAATCACCATATTATAACATGAGTGACAAGTAGTAAAAAAAATAGAATATATTGAGTTAGGTCCTAACATATCTCATCCGACCTTCCACAAGTAGTTTTGCAAATTAAGATCAATGTATCTCAAATACTTGTCATGCACATCTAAATTCGAGCCAAAACATTCAAGGACTGCATGATTGAAATAAAGACACTCATCCTTCAATCACCAACAAGGCACCCACATTGCCTATCATGCTTAATCCATTTCTTACAACATACAAAAGCATTACCATGTAACATGTAACCTCTCATTTGAACATGCATACATCGACTCTTGCAATACACTCGATTATCATAAACTAGTATGAATTTTCTTGTAGATGGATGCAATAAGCGTTTATTCAATCTCATGAAAATGCTAGATAGATTAGTGATTTCTAACGACCTAACTAGCCACCTATATGTTCCACAATCAATCTTATAATCTAGTTTAAAACAAACATATGACTCATGCAAGTGTTCAAGTTCATCATTTGGTCTAGATATGGTTGTGAGTTTTAAATTACATGTCCCATGTGAGGAACTATACATACATGCCAGACCATTATCCAACCTATATATGAAATGATGATACCTTACCATTGGTGAGTTATCGTGCATCCTCCATGTCCTATCCTTCAACCCCCATCATATAAACTCCTTCCATTGCTTTTGAAGATCTATTGTCTCCTTAGGAATCGCATAGTCGCCCTCCTGTAACAAAAGAACATCTAAACTGGGGTGGGTCGGTTAGTTTCATCCACAAGTCGATGCTCGATGCCTAGATTGGGTAGTATCCCAATAGGTTTGTTCTCATGGATCAAGTCTTCAGAATCCTGTAAGACAGAAATAGAAAAACTATAGAGGGAATTGTTAGTTCTCACTAAACCCTATCAACTTCACTCTCATTTTCTTGCAAGCTCACTTCTGATTTTTCTTTTTCCTCCGAAAACTCTTCTCTTTCTTTTCTATCATGTGGCTCCACTCTCTTTTGCTGTCTATTAGTTACCTCAACATTTTCTCTCGTACTCCATATCTCACTATTTTCTCTCACCTTATCTTGCTCTTTCACTCTCTTTTCTCCCTCTCTTTTCTCTAACTTTTTCACTCTACTTTCTTTCTCATTTTTCAATTTTCGTTGGTCTTTATACACTTGTGCCGACATTAATGGCGCAAAAGTAATAGAACTCCCCTCCTTAAAAAGCTATACCAGTTTCTGTATCCATCATGGGGAAATTTTCTATCATACTTCCATGGTATCTCCAACAAGATATGACCTGCTTGCATAGGCACCACATCGCACACAACTTTATCACTATAATCCCCAATCGAGAAAGCAATCACTACTTGTTTATTCACCCTAACTTCTTCACTAACATTTAACCATTGTAATTTATAAGGCTTAGGGTGTTTAAATAAGACCAATCCCAATTTCTCAACTAAGGTCGTGCTAACTACATTTTTACAACTATCTCCATCAATTATCATACTACATACCTTATCGTTGATGTGGCATCGTGTATGGAATATGTTCTCCAACTATTACTCCGTATCATACCCTTAATTTGAGTGTTAAGAGCTCTCACTGTGACCAGCAGCTCTCCAACAGCTGCAAATTCCACTATGTCTCCATGATCACTAACATCTTCCAACACCGACATGCCTTCAAATTCATCCACACTGTCAGTCACCACTTCTTCATTGCGCGGAATCATGGTCATTTTGTTTGGACACTGAGAAGCGATGTGTCCTTTACCCAAACACCTAAAGCACTGGATATCCTGATTTCTAGTTGGTTGTGATTTTGTCTTTGGTGCTGTCCTACTAGCATTTTCATCCCTTCCCTTTGGCACTTCAGTTCTCCCTTTTGAATCAACTCCATCTCCCTTGTTATCCCACCTCGATTGCCAATTTGAGTTAGAACCCGAAATACCCAATGATGGCCTAGTTGTTCCCTTTCTTTTTAACTGTTTCTCAACCTTCATGACTACATACAACATGTCTTCCAGCTCCACATAATGCTGCAATTCCACCACATTAGTGATCTCCTTGTGTAACCCATTCAAGAATCTAGCCATAGTGGCTTCTCAATCTTCCTCTACATTTGTCATAATCATCAAAATCTCCATCTTCTTATGATAGTCTCTACGTTTCTCGACCCTTGATACAAACTCTGCAGTTTTCGATGGAGTTCCATGTAGTAATGACTAGGTACAAACCGTTTTCTCATCACCATCTTTAATTCATCCCGAGTACTGATAGGACTCTCCCAGTTCCGACACTGTGAAGTAACCACTTGATCCCACCAAGTGATGATGTAATAAGTGAATTCCAACACCGCAACCTTCACATTCTTATCCTCCGAATAGTTTTGGCAATCAAAAATCAACTCCAACTTCTTCTCCCAATCTAAATATGTCTCGGGATCACTTCTACCCTTAAATTGTGAAATTGTCATCTTTACATTACCCAAATTACCATCAACTTCACTTCCGTGATTATTTCTACCCCATCGTTCAAACTTATCTCCTCTATGCCTCATCCACCCCCATCTCAACCCCTTCATACTCATCTTCACCCCCCCCCATTAACTACCGATCCCATGCTCATTCATCCTAAAAACTAGCCTACCCGTCCTCCTATCATTAGGTACATCTACCGGTTGTCCCCTACTAATATTTGCCATCGAAGTATTCAATTTCTCCATCTTTCCCCCATATCCAACAATAAACGCTCAAACCGATTTATCCTATCATTCTGCTTGTTGGTCTGATCACCGTACCTGCTAGAATTCGAGTATTCCATATCGGTCATTCTCTCAATTTCTGCCTCACCAAATTTTCTCGGAATCACTCAATTGACTTTTAGCCTCTAATAATCTCACATTCTGCCTTTTACCACTCAATACTTTTACGAAGTGCTTCCAAAGATAACAAAGAACTTACCGGATTAAACTTGTGAATTCAATAATCGAATATGAGAAGATATGTGACTCAATAGAATTATAAAAATTGAAATTTTGGAATGAAGAATTTAAGAAGTAAGAAAGTGTAGGAATTGAATTGAAGTATATATATATATAATTGAAAATTAATAATGCTGGAAATTCCCGTAACAATAATAATGAGTTTTTTTCGGATTTTTTTTTTTTACTGGGAATTTGAATAGAAAACCAGCAAAACAAACGAAACTTAATCCGGACTTTTAAGTAGTCCAAAAACAACTTTTAAAAAAATTGAAATTTTTGGATCAGAGACTCAGAAAAATTACTGGATACAAGAACACGAGAAAAGAAAAATAATGGATATAACCTGATTAGATTGAAGCCAAAACTCTGATACCAACTGATGCGAACTCCGTAGCAACGAATACTACAAAACTCACAACTAGATTGATGTGAAACCAAGAACACCAATGAATAACCCGATTTTGGATTTGAACCCAACGAAGTTAACCAAAAAACCCAACGATAATAAAGATACGTTGAACCCCTTGATTACACAATGAAGAAATCACGATCCGATGTTTGAATACCACAAGAGTTAGATCTTGGAAGTTCGATTTGTTGTTCAATCGAAGAACGAGGTAGAAAGTAAAGCTTTTCAATTAATTCAATGTCAAAAGTTTTTAATGTAACAAAAGAGTTAATTATTTATATTAGACCCCTAAACCTAGTAAAAATGTGCATAAAATAATAAAGATTACAAATTATGGAAAGGAATTAGAATCCTAGTCAAAAGGAATAAAATCGCGTAAAAACAAGTCGTACCGGACGACCCTTCTGGACGTCAGGTAGGTGCGTCCGGATGGACAAAAGTTTTCTACCGAACGTCCAGTAGAGCTCGTCCGGTTGAGCAGCTCGCGTCCGGTTTGGCAAAAATTTCAGGTCTTGGGCTACCGGACGTCCAGTTGGCGCGTCCAGTTGATCCCTTTGTGTCTGGTTGGTCAGGGTTTCCTTCGGCCAACTTTATCACATTGCTGTAACCACTAACCCCCTTAGGATAGCCTAACATAACACATCTAATATCCCTAGGCTAGTACCTGCCCTCAGTTTGGTGAACATATGCTACACACCTAAACTCTCTAACATGTGTTAAATTCGAAGGCTTTCCTGTCCATAGTTCTTGAGGAGTCTTAAGCTCGACAGAATTATATGGAGATCTATTCATCAAATATGATGTCGTGCATAACGCCTCAGCCCAAAACCCCTTAGCTAGGCCTGAACTAACTAACATGCACCTAACCTCATCCATTAAGGTCTTACTCGTTTTTTCTGCCACCCCACTTTGTTGAGGTGAGTACTTAACTGTCTTTTGTCTCATGATTCCCTTTTGCTTACAAAAGTTATCAAATTTCGCATTACAAAACTCTAGACCACTATCGGTTCTCAAAGTTTTTAACTTCTTATTTAATTGATTTTCAACAATTTTAAGCCAAGTCCGGAATTTATGAAACGTATCAGATTTAGCCTTTAAAGGGTAAACTCATACTTTTCTAGAGTAATCATCTACTAAGGATAGAAAGTACTTATTTTCACCAAAGGTGGGCTGGTCTTCATGACCCCATAAATTTGCATAGACATAGTCCAAAGGTCTCCTAATTGTATGTGAACCCATCTTAAAACTCACCTCGTGAGACTTTCCCAACGAACAAGTCCCACAAAAGTTTAAAGGTTTCAATAAGACCTTCACCAAGTAACTTTTGGTCACTTAAATGTTTCAAACATTCATTTCCTATATGCCCCATTCTTTTGTGCCACATTTCAGATTTATCATCAGTAACATTCAGGAGATTAGCTTCTTGAGAAGCAATAGCATCACCTATCAGATAGTACAACCCATTTTTCTTAGATCCTTTCATTATAACTAAGGAACCTCTCATGACTTTAAGCATATTATTTTGAGATTTGAATACATGTCCTTCATCCTCAAGGATTCCCAAAGATATGAGATTCCTTTTAAGATTAGGGACATATTTAACATTTCTTAATTACCTGACAATACCATCATACATCTTGATGGCTATGTCCCCAATACCACTTACAGTTTGAGAATTATTATCACTCATATAAATCTCACTAGGTTCAACTTCCCTATAGTTATAAAACCATGACCTGAAGGGACACATATGGAAAACGCACCCTGAATCTAAAATCCAGTCTTGACTAATGTCTTCACAAGACACAATCATAAATTCAAGCTGTCCAATTCATAATCAACAGCAGTATTGTTCAATTCCACATCATTTTGATCATTTTGCTTCATTTTCCACTCCTAGCAATCCCTCTTAAAGTGCCTTAGCTCTCCACAACCATAACACTTCATGTTACTTTTACCTTTGGATTTAGATCTCCCTTTTACTTTCCTTACATGAAAGTTATTTTCTCTCATTTAACTTCTTCCTCTCACAAACATACTCTCTTCCCTAGAGGCTCTATTTTCATTCTTAATCTCTAACTCTCTTGACCTTAATGCATCTATTACAATTGATTGTGATAATTTGTCCCTCGAGTATTTTATTACATTTCTCACATCCTTGTAAGAATCAGGCAAAGAATTCAATAAGATGATAGCCAAATCTTCATCATCAAATATCTTATCATTATATGCGAGACTCTTAACAATTACACTAAAATCACTTAGATTCACTTCTAAGTTTTTTCCCGGGTCCATCCTAAAACTAAACAATTTCTCCAAAATGTAAATCCTATTTGGCAATGTCTTAGTTAGGAATAAAGCATCAAGTGCAGTCCATAAATCCCTAGCATTCTTAGCTTCATCAACTTGTCTAATTATATGATCAGACAAATGCAAAATTATAGAACTATATGCAATCTCATTCATTTCTTCAGTTTCAGCAGTTTTAGCTTTTAATTCAACAGAAAATGTTTCAGGATCGTCAAGGGCTTTAGCAACCCTTTGTTGGATTAAAATAGCCCTCATTTTCTGCTTCCATATCGAGTAGTCACCCTTTTCATCGAATTGTGACGATTCTACCCCTGAACCCATAAAGGATTCAGTGAAAGGGTGGCGAGAACTTGAGGCCATTTGGTAATCTCATATTCCCAAAAATAAGCAGAAATTTTTTTTGGAAAACAATCAGGTTTTAAAGATCAGTCAAGAAACAGTTTCAGAATTAAACAGATAAAATGAAAAAGACAGATTACCGTGAATTATGTGTGTTGCAGGTATACGTGATAATCAACAATAACAAATAATTTGTCAATTAAAGGTTATGCAGTACAGGTATGTGTAATGTTTAGCAAAAGATTATAATTCGTCAATTAACAATTATGCAGTCCAAATTACAGCATATATATTAATACAACATGCAGCAACAAATTCCAACTTGCATTAAACAGTAAGAAACTAATATGAGATTTTAAATTTAATTCTAAATTTAAACGATCTCACCAAAACTGTTGAATAACAGTTTAATACTTTTATATTCAGTTCCTTATCAAGAAGCTACAGAAACCAGCACCACTACAGGTGAAGCCAGTAAGGGGATAACCTGAAACACTTAATAAAAATATTAGTAGGCGTTTTGTAAAGTAAATACAATGTCAAATACTTTACCAAAACCAATATGCAAAATCCACCTATGCGCACTCCAGAGATTTCGCCAAATCCAATTTCAAGAACATAGTATATGACCCAAGAAAAACTGTCTACAATTATTCTTTTCCAAATTGTAGATTACATGAAAAAATTATTTTCAACCAATGATGATTTTCAATCAAGAAAAAAATTTCGGAAACCAAAAAAATACTCAAGAACCCTAACCCGAAGGCTCTGATACCAGTTGTTGGGAATTAATGTCCCAAATCAAATTTTACCTAAATGATTATCCACTATTTACAGCAGCTAAAAGTCCAAAATAGTAAATCAACGAAGGCTGAAAATCAACACCACAAAACAGTAAAGTAATATGCAGAAATAAAGGATAGGAACACCGAATCTTGATGACCTAGTTTACCAAAATGAGGGCTAATCTAGGGGACTCAGAGGTAAGCCCGTCACTAGTGCAAGAACCACCCAATAGAGAGTTACAGAGTTGAGTATACAATCTGATCGAACCAACAAAAAAAGGAACCGATCATCGACCTTTAAAGATCTCACATAAACCGACCCTAATCTGACCTAGACCAAAACCAAAGTGTAGCCTTGTTCTATTACAATGTATCTCACCGGAAATACCCAAAAATATAGACTTAATAATAGCAACAATACACAAGGTCAGAGAAGAGTTCCCAAAGAACAAGAGAGAGAAAAGAGAGGAAACTCCAAGTGAATAACCGTGTGAGAAAAAGAATCAATTGCCTTTTTCTCTCTGCAGCACCAAGTGAAGAAACCGTGTAAATGAATGACCTCTTCTCTCTCCAGCACATGCCAATAATATCTTTACTCAAAGCCTCAACCATTGGATCAACATCAATTGTCCAAAACAGCCCCAAAGAAGCACAAGTCCATGTGAGATAAAATCAGCGAACCATTGAGTGCCAAGTGGACAGCAAGGTTGAAAACGTTTTTCCACTTAACAACTCGGTTTTAGAAAACACGTTCTTACGATGTATTATTTACAACAAATCACACCCAGTGGATGCAGAAAATTTACCTTGTAATTCTAGAAGGAAGTGAAAAATATTGTGATTGTGTTCAAAATGAAAGCAATCCCGAAGCACAGAAAAGGGAAAAGTGAAGCTGTAAGATCATTGATTTAATCCAATTTTTACCTGTAACATGGAAGTTAAAGTTAGTGGAGCATTGCACAAAAACTTGAGCTTATTAGAACCAAGACGATCACGGTCCTCGCGGACCTCCTTGAGCTCTGTCACTAGCGACTCTACATTCCGTCGAAAGCTAGTGAGAGATTGAGAGCGAAGAAGAGATGGCGTAGATTGAGAGCGAGAAAGAGAGGAAGATTGAGAGCAAGCGAGAAAGCTGCTTTACCAATACTATTAACTCGCACTTCAATTTTAAATATTTTACAAAAATTGAAGCAAAAATGCTATAATTAATAAAGGAATATTGTTTTGTTGGAGCTCACCTTAGTGACAAAAACGACGTTTGACTCTGTCTTGCACATACAGCAGCGACGATCATCGCAGATGAATTGGAGGTGAGGGACACAAGTTGAGCAGACATCTCTGTGGCCGCACTCCCCGTACGCCACCTACTCCAACACTTCCGCACACACCGCACAGCTATCGTCCATCGCCATTGTTCTCTTGTCTAAGTATTGAAAGGGAAGATTTTTAGGGTTGTGTTTTGATTATTCACGGGTGAGAGGCGGAGGACTGAGAGACGAGTGAGAGGCGAATACAAGAAAAGAAGGAAAAATTAGGGCTGATTTGATTTTGACGAGTTTTTCTTTTGTTTTGGATTGGATAATTTTTAACAATGTCTGATATTTGTAAAAGTTCCACTTTTCGCAACGTTCATGTAAACGTTGCAAAAGGGGGAACTTTTCACAATGTTCCATGAACGATGCAAAAAGTAGCATTGACAACATTCTTTTGAAGAATGTTGCTAAAGCTCAATAAAGTTAACCAATTGCAACATTCAGTTAATAGAATGTTGTCATAAACTCCTTTAGCAACATTCATTGATTGAATGTTGTCTTTTGAGTGTTGCAAAAGAATTTTTTTGTTGTAGTGAACTCATATACTAACACAGAAAACTAATAGAAAACGAAATTAGAATTTAATAAAACTGTTGAAGATTTGATTGATAACGTTACCGCAAGCGCAGTGTCAAACGGTGGTTATACGGTGGCGGCATTTAAGGGTGTTTGTAGTTTGACGGGTTATTTGATACATCGAAAGTGCTAAGAATCCGGCTATTATGCTCATAGGCTCAGTTTCAAACTTGTAGTCAGTTATAATGATTGCATGTAGTCATGGCTTCTGAATTTATAGTCTTTTCGTACTAATGTTTCCAACCATTGAATCATTTGTTATAGCAGTGGAGATGACGAAGAATACAGCGAATTGCAACATCCTTCAAAACCCATTTTGAAACTCATCATGGCTGTAACATCAAATTCTCCCCTAGTGATCTGCTTGTTTCTGTGATACCAATTGAAAATGGAACTGTTCAGACTGCATTGGACACCGGTTGCGGGATATGTTGAGTATCTCTCTAGCATCTTATGCATTTCTCTTGCAATGGAACGTCCACTTTCAGATCATTCTTATGCTCAAGTAGCTAAATATTTTGACGAAGATAGATAGAATCTCACAAAATTATTTGCACGCTTAATTGAATCAATCTTTTACAAGTCACGAATATCTCATTAAAACTGTTGGGACTGGATACTAAAAGATTCAAGAACTCGGTAAAAAGTGAGAGCACTCTTTTTGGTTTACCATGCGAATTTCATGGTGCTATTGTGCACTAAGTTTCTTGGTTTACACTGATTGAGCACAAAAATTTATATCAATAAAATATTAATTCTACTGAGCAATAAATCAATTTTTTCATGACAACAAGACTTCATTGGTCAGTTCTAGAAAGATTAAAATAAAGACTAAAATTAATTCTTTTTGAACCTTCTTGAACCAACGTGATCTTTTTGTTCATCCTTCTTCCGTCCTTTTGTGATTGAAACATTGGGAAATGATAGCACAAATTGAGAACTCTCCTAATTACAAATATTTAATTCCTTTGGAGAAGTTTCAATAGGAGTCCTAGTTTTAATATTTAAGCTACAAATCTGCTCAAAGACTTCTTCAATGGCTTTGATAAATAATTGCTATCCCTCATTTGTTTCGGCAACATGACAAGCTAATTGAGTTGCTTTCCTACACATATGACCAAGTCTTAATGCCTTTGTATGTTGCTTGTTCGCTAATTAAGTGCAAACCGCAAATGCACGGGCCGCGTTCAAGTAATAAAGTGGACTTTTGAGTCTGGATTGTCAATCTCTCTAATAATGTTCACTTTAGATTACTCGATTTTAATCAATTTAATTCTAATAACGAAAATAAACAAACACACAATAAAAACGTGATTTGAAATAAGGAAAACTAACTAAAAATCTACAAAATAAGAAACATAAACACTTAAAAAATTTGGAGGAAAACGTGGTTAAAATTCTTGGTTTCGTTTAACTGTCACATAATTAATTTCTCTAAAAGACAAATAACAAATTACTCATTCATGATATTAGACCCGATCTTCCAATGTGAGTTAATTACCTCTCTCAAGCGAAATTAACTTTAATTGTTTGATTTAACCTACTATATCTCTATGTCTATTACAATCAACTAACCGCATTCAATATTTGTGAAAATAGCTCATTGGGTCACCTAGAGCTAGTGGTATGTCTCTATTCACTACACAAATCTAGGGTTTCTACTATTTGATCTAAAATTCACAATCTTCTCTCGAACAATATACAAATTACTAAACACAATCATTTATTGACCACATAAATGAAAATGCAATAATAACAATAGTATAAACACATGAAAATAAACAACTTAATATCAAAGAGCAAATATTAAAATTAATTAAAAGCTAGCTTAAACAAATACTACAAATCTCAACACAATCAATTAGCCCATTTTAAACATATGATAACAAAGGAAAATATTAATCCAATACATTTCAAGTTTGACAAAATAATTGAGAAAAATCAAAGTTATAGATAAAATCCTATTTTGAAGCTTGAACTTGATTCTCCCAAAACTTTGTCAAATCCTTGATTTAATCTCATTTGTGCTCTTAAATGTATCCCCAAAAATTACCAACAAAAACAAAAGAAAAAGAAGAGAAGAAGAAAGAAAAAGAAAAATGGAAGAAAGAAACCAGCAGCAGAGGACGTCTCCAGCAGAAGCAGAATTTCAGGTTTTATATTAAACCCTAGGAAATTTGCAGCTTCGGTCCCTAATGTTTCAAAAAGTGACAAAATGGTCCCCACACCCATTTTTAATTAAAACGGCGCCACGGGGCCTGACCAAGAAAAATGGAAATTTTAGGCTATTTGCAGCGAAGTCTTCCAATATTTGCAGACTAGGTCCCTCAACTTTGATAATGTACATTTTTGTCCTCATAATTTTACTTTCATTTCAGTTTTTCCCTCCATAAATTGCATTCCATCATCCTCCAACTTTTTGAATTGTTTACTTTGGTCCCTAACTTAAATTAAATGATAAGTACGAATTTTTACACTTACTCGGACCATTAAATTTAGATATTTATGAGTTTTCATTAATATTTTGCTACTTAATATAGTTATATTCTATTTTGTAAGTGTTCCATTGCTAAAATCTCAAATTGGAGGAGAAAATGGAAGAAAGAAAGAAAAAGGATCAAAAGTGCACAAAAAGATAAATTTGGGGACCGAAGTGTACAAGTGTCAATAATTGAGGGACTAAGCTGCAAATAACCAAAAAAATTGTTTTCTCTTGCTGGGACAGAGACCCTAGCGTTGCAGCACTATTTCTAACGAAAACTATTGTTGGGGACCATTTTGTCATTCTTCCAAAAATTGGGCTGTTGGGACAGATTCTGGGCTGATGTTCTTCTTGCTGGGACGGTTGCTTCTTCTTCTTTTCTTTTTTTCATTTCTCTTTTGTTTTTCTTTTCTTTCTTTTTCCTTCTTTTCCTTTTATTTTCTTGGGTATTTTGTGAAAGCTTGGAGCTTGTTGATGGGAGATGGCTTGGAGAAGAAGACCACTGATATTGAAGAATCCTTCCTTTATCAATAAACTTTTCTTTCCCTAATTTATTTTTCTATCAATGTGTTGTAAGTTTTTGTTTGTTAATTGTGAATATTTCATGGGTAACTAAACATTTATGCGATTGGGGGTGATTTCAAACCCGAGAATGATTTTCAATTAATTTGTGTTTTATAGTTCTCTTGATTGATGTGTTTAATCAATTGTTATTAATGTTTATTTTGTTTTTCTTGATTGTTTGGGTGTACAACTAAATGATTTGGTTGATTCAATGAATGCTACTTTGGGATTTATAGTACGTAATCGCTATTTATTCTAAAACCTTATAACAATTACATTTCAATAGATTATGAGGAGTTTTCAATTGATTGTACGTTGATTAACACTTAAGTAAGTAAATCGAGATTGCGAGTTTGCCCTTAATTCAATTCATCTCTTTTGTCGTAATGCTTTTGTTAAATTAAATCTAGAAAGCTTGTTCTAGGTTGTTAAATGAAAAGGGTTGGGTAAAGAGCCTATTTTATTCAACTAATATGTAAGAATATATTGAGATAATTGAGCTTGTAATTATTCTCGAATTGTTGTTAATCTTGAGAACGAAAATCTTTTGTGGTAATTGAAAGGAAAACCATTCTCGTGGTAACGAAATACCCTCGATCACACTTTCACATTTTTTATTTCAAACTAATTTGTTTACTTTATAATTCAAGTCTTTTCTACTTTGAATTTATTGTTTTCTTTAGTTTAACCAACCAAAACTCTCCCCATTTAATCTATTTTTTGTTTTACTTTCTATTATGCAATTGATAAAATTGCGGGAATGACCCTTACTTGTCATTTTACTATTTGAGATGACACTTTTAAAATAAGTAAGGAAATTAATTGGTACGTCTTTTGGACGGTATCAGCTAAAAACTATGAAGAAGCTCCCTTGAAGAAAGATAATGAACAAGGCAAGAAACGAAAAGTCAGAGTTTTTGCTTTGACTAAGGATGAGGCAATAGAGGACCTGAACATGATGGCATATATTTTCTTGATATCTAGAATTCCTTCTTATGTTTTTATGGACTCTGGAGCTACTCATTCATTCATTTATGCTACATTTATTAATAAGGTGTGTATTGTGTGTGAGGATTCCGATAGTATTCTATAAGTTGCGTATCTTTGAATTTCAATAACTTGGGCCTAACTTATTCGAATTATCCTTTTCTCAATCCGAAGATTTCTATTAGTTACAAACAACAAAAAGAGTCCAATATTGATATATTAAAATTTGCTCTATCAAAATCTAATTATTTGTCCCAAAAAATAAGAATTTAACACCTATTTCTATAGAGTCCTTCAACTTTCAAAAAAATATAAAATATAGTAAACTTGACCTCCAAAAAGCAACAAATGTAGTAAAAGAAATGACGAGATCATAAACCTGACCTCCAGAATCAACATATGTAGTAAAAAGCAGTAAGAAAGCAGTAAACGAGGGGTACTACTCCTAATACAACGAAAGTAAATGAGTCCTAAACCACAAACCTCTAAAGATAAGTAATCCATATCTATCAATCTAAACAATTGCCCTGAAGCGTCGAGAAAGGTCATGTAGTCCATATTCCTAGTAATGATGGTTGTTTCCAATTACTTATCAAAAAAAGGCATTGCACTAGCCGTGGCACGTAGAAAAAAGCTACCTACATTATTTGTGTAAAACTAGACTTTAGTAATCTGTCCATATTCATCACTAATGTTTAGGAGACGATCTATCGGGGAATAAGGCTTCCTGCAATTTAGAGTGAGAATTATTATTTAAAATCAAATAAAAGATTTCAAAAACAAAAGAAGAGACAATGAAAAAGAAAATAAAAGAAAAACACAACAAAAGTATGTTAAGGCAGTGGCAAAAATTATTCTCATCACTGTTTCTGTCCTGCTAAGTCTTGGATACATTATTTGAAATTTAGACTTTTGATGAGGGCTATTATCTTAGTTGAAGCTTGGAGGTTAAGACATTAAAATTAAAGGTGAATCATCACGTATCAAGGTAGGTTGTGGCTTCCATTGGTGAAACCTAACCAAACTTTAGCGGGAAAGGAAAGAGCGTTGTGTAGTCAACCTCTGAATATACACCTCGGGTATTAAAAAATAAGTTTAGAGTTGCATATCCCACGAGAAAGAAAGAAAATATTTTACTATTAAGGGTCGAAAAATAATCAACTTAAAAATTCATGATGATATAATTGACTATGCTAGCACACACATAGATCAGGCATAGAATAAGTAAAAAACAATTTTATTTGCATATATATATATATATATATATATATATATATATATATACTCATGTGTTTAGTAGATAGTCTTGCCTAGAACGAACAAGGGTTTAAATTTTGGGATATATTATAAGTGTATTTTATGCGCTTATTTGAACTTTTATTCTTATTTATTTATATGTAAATTGAGCAAATATCTACTTAATTTGTGTAAATTATAAATCTCAATTTGAATACAATTTATGTGAAAAGAGGCTACTTAGAGTATAATTGGAGCTGATTTGAAGCAATTGAAAATTAATCGGATTGCAAGAGATTAATTGAAAGTATTGATGGAACATTCGGTAAAAATTTATTAGTTTCGGGAGCTAAATTCAATATTTGAAAATTTTGAGGACTAAATTGTAAACTTTCAAAACGTGCCTTCAATCAACTATAATGATTTTAGAATGAAGAGGACTTAATTGCCAATATTAGAAGATGAAGGACTAAAATCATATGAGAAAATGAGTTCAATTGGAAAAGGGGTTTGTTTCTTTTTTCTTCTCAAACTCTTTGATGAAAATCAATTTGAACAAAGATTTTGCCTAAATCTTGTTCTATAAATACATACCTTAGCCCAACAATTAAAAGAGGCATGTAAGATTTTATTATATATATATATATTCAAGCCGAGGCTTGGGAGACTGATTGTACACATATTATATAAGTTCAAAAGGAGGGAAGAATCAACAAATCAATCTATAAGCTGGGGGGTTCAAGATTTTACAAGAAAAATGAAGAATCCTCGTGCTTGATTTTTATATTTTCCTTAAAATTCGATGATGTGGTTTAATTCCTTTTTGATTTATTATTCCTTCATGGTGTGTAAATAAGTAATTAGTTAGGATGAATAATTATAACATAGTTTTGAACCTTAATTTTAATGAAAATATTTATAAATCTTCAATTGATTTTGTGAAGTGTTTTTGCTTCTATTATTAATGCTTGGATTAATTGGTCACTGATTCATTGATTTTGTGAGCTATAATTATGTCGAGAAGCAAATTATTTGTTTAGACCACGTACTAAAAGCTAGGAGCTAGTAAAAGCGTATAGATACATTTTTTGGTTAATGCGATCATTACATGAATTTTTAGATATTTAAGGCATTTAATTAATGTGTATCCGGATTCACATTGAAATATAGAGCTGCCTTGGTTAAATAGAATCAATTTGAAATCAAAAGATGTAAATTGAACACGTTAAAATAATCCGATCGGGTACGCATAATCAATTGTTATAAAATTTGGTGATTGAGATTAAGAGGATAGCTGTAGTGAACTTATGAATTCTAACACTTAAATCATTATATAAAAAAAAAATCACTTCTACTATTTTAGTATATTTAAAATAAAATAAAAATCACGAAAAGAAAATAACTACTTCTATTTGTTCTCAATGGAATTGAAGTTAGGAATAATTGAAACAACGGTTAAATAGTAGTTCTTGTGGAAACAATTATCCGAACTTATAAGTTCATTATATTATTTGTTACGATCTGTACACTTGTAATATATAAAATCGACAATGATACGAGTAGGATTTCCATCCGTAAAAGTTATCAAAAGAATATAGCAACGACAATTATGAATTGAAACAAAGACAACATATGACTCACCATGTATTAATGGACATCATAAACTATTTTCAAAATCTCTTGATTTTAGGAAATTTATAAATCAATTTATAAAGAGAAATATTAATGAAACTCATAAAAATGTGTAAATTATAAATTGATATGTAATTAAAATAATAGTTAACTTTAACTAAATTTATATGTTGATTTATAAATGGATTAGACTTAATTATTTACCTCGTTTTTTTTTTTTTTAACATTATGTACTTCGCACTACAAATTTTATATCTTACAAGTAGTTTTACCACTACAAGAGTCGACGGATCTTTAGTAAGCAATCTTTGCCCTTGTTTGGGCTCCATTTTAATTAGGTTTTACGAAAAAATATATTTTGAATTAGTAATTTTTTTTTAAAAAAATGTGTGGTTAAAAAAAAAAAAAAAAAAAAAAAAAAAAAAATTAAGTTTACATATAATATTATTTTATTGAATAATGTGTAATTAAAAAGAGAAAAAGAAAAATATATATTAAAGTTAAAATAGAACCGGGTAAGAGATAAGGCTATACCTAAAAGCTCTAATAAAAGTTTTTCGTTGCTCTCGTGCTCTTTAGTAAAAATGCAAGTTTTATCAGTCTAAAATGAAAATGCTGATCTGAATTCATAAATAGCTTAAATAGTAAATAAATAAAAATAAGTGATAAATAATACTTGTTTGTTTATTGAAATGTGATTAAGAATGAAATTTGACCAATATATATATTTATCAAATGGAGCATATAAAATTATAAGTATCACTTTGTAACTTGCAATATGTGAGAAATAGAGGAATTTCTTGGTTTTGAATGAATAAATATGGAATGCCAAACTGCACGAATTCAAGAAACAATAATTCCCCTCCTGGGAAGAGGCTACAGTTCATGAGATATGAAGCCACTTCATATTTCAAAAGCTCCTTATAAATTTGCAACATAACAAGTGTAACACCCCGAAATTTTGTATTAAAATTATTTATATTATGTGTTATTATTTTATTGTTTTTAAAAATGATGGATTTTAATTTCTTATTTTTAATTGGGTCAAATATTTAGATTTTGATAAAAAAAAAAATTTACATATCGATATTGGGCTCTTTTCGTAGCTCACATTAAATGACAATTTTTGGACTCAAGAAAATGTAAATTCTTTTGAGTTAAACCCAAGTTATTTTAATTCAATACGTAGGCGATGAGTATTATTTTATTATTTTAATAATATTGCTTTTAAGATGATAAGAGAAATGAAGTGATATTTTATTATATATTCAACGTCTATCCTTTGATTTTGAAAAAGAGCCAATTGTCCTTTATTAGAATAAAATTAGGTTGCCTATTTAATCTCAACTGATTTGATGCGCATGTGTTGGCAAGTTTTGACCCATTTTATGGAAAATACGTGTGAAAAAAATATTTGATTATCTTTCTAGTTTCTACCATCGAAAATTCTGGGACGTGATTTCGAATATCCTTTTACCTTATTTTCTCTCCCATTACTCACGTAACACACACGGTTACCTTCATTATAAATTATCCATAAATTCTCTCTATCTATATTTATTTACTTTTTCACTTTAAATACCATATAAGAGAAAATAATTATTTTCTACTCTAAAGATTAAACACGTGAATTGGCATCAAGCAAGAGTTTAAAGCTTTGAGATTTCCAACAATTGTTTTAAAGATTTCGAGGTGCAAGTTGTTAGTCCCGTTTAATATATTTTTCATGTCGATAAATATGATACTTATGAAAGTTATGATATGATATGATTATGATATGAAATGGCCATCCGGTACTAAAGATATGATATGATATGAGCTCTTACCGGTTCTAAAGATATGATGACGGTATGATAATTCTTGACACATGTTTAAATTATTTTTATTCATGTTGATAGATTATTGTACTCATGAAGTATGACGGTATGATATTTTGATATTGTACTCATGAAGTATGACGATATGATATTTCGATATTGTACTCATGAAGTATGATGGTATAATATTTTGATGCGTGATTCAAGGTTTTACTCGGGATCGCACCAATAATCGTGTCCTACTAAATATTCTCATATACTCACTATTTTCCTACACCTCACAGGTTAGATCAGATCGTTGGTTGACGTGCGATGAGGTGCTGTCGTGGTGCCAAGATTTTTGTATTTGAATTCAATAAATTAAATCCAGTGTAAAGTGACTGTAAATTTTATTTTCAGTACTTATTTAATTGTGTTTATTCATGAATCAATATCATGTTTACAAGCTAAAATATAAGATGAATCTGTAGTTTTGAACTGCTTATATTAAGTTAAATAAAATAAAGTTTTTAATAACGACTCCTATTTATTTTTATCCTTTAAAATTTTGGGGCGTTACAAGTTCGTCCAGATATTTTATTCTAGCTTAAGAAAGCACAATAATAAGGACTGGGTTCATTTAGTAGTGTTGAATCCAAGAAATTGATCCACCAGCGTCGCCACTGAATTAGCTAAACTATCTGCTGCTTCTTGGCAGATTGCTTCAGCGTACACTCTTATCACGTCTTCTGTTCCTGAAGGCCTTATAAAACATCGGCCATGTGGGTATTTAGCTGAGATACAGAGTCAAATGAAAAGTTTATGTTACCAGGATTTCCATACACAGTCAATGAATACTCGGACAGAAAGGATATAAATGCCTAAATACATACACAACAGGATCCAAACGGCTCCCAAAATAATAACAAAAGTAATGAAGGCATCCTTTTAACAAGTTATGAACTTGAGTTTGCTCTCAATCCCAATAATTAATGGCTATTAATTGCAGCAAATGTTAATAAAATCTATGAGGTTTACCCTTTAATATCAATTCCAAGGCCAAGAGAATTGGGGTTGGCAATCAGTAAACTTATGATTGCTACAATCGCCCCCATTTTCGCTATGCGATAAATTTTTATTGCAAGCAACATCGTTCATATTCCTTGGGAATGGCCCATTTTCACTTGCCTTTATTTTAAAGAGATCTATCCCTAACAATTTTTTAGTTCATTAGCACCACATCCAGAAAGACCTCGCTAGCCCCTAACCATAAGGAAGAAAATTCACTAGACAAATTTTATCATCTATGCCACATCCAAAAGCCCTTTCAAACCCAAAAAAAGTTCTGACAAATTTACTGCTGCGATGAGTCAAGAAAGATCTATTGTTAATTCAGGGAAGAATTTAAAAAATTCTACATATGCCTTACTACATACATGTCCACAAATAAATTAACTTGGGAAAAACATATTGCGTTGCAGTGAAGCTATTTCTTTATTGAAATAAAACAACACATGACTGCAGTTTATTATTCCAACTATAAAATGCAGTATCACATATTAATTTACATGCAAGAATTTAAGGGTAAATTAAGCCTCTGTTTGATACACTTTTTTTTTTTTCATTCTCATTCTTCTACTCATTTTCAACCACGCATTCTTCAATAAAATAATATTTTTCATCACATCAATAACTGTTCCTTCTTTTTCAACCAAATATTCACCATCCATCCATCACATCAACAAAATGCATTTTTTCCTAAATAATGTGTATCAAACAGGGGCTAAGATCAAAAGATATAGATCAATTATAGTTTTTAAGAATTTGGCATATTGAGGAACATGATATCAAAGCTACTTCAATTTGCTCATCTGAAACTAGATTTCAATAGGCACCAGCTAGTACTGAGGTCCTCCCTCATAACACACAGAACATAAAAAATAGAGGCAAAAAAATAATGCAGGGATTCCTAAGCTCATGAAACCCAGCAATGGCTACCTTAAGAAACTACCTAATGAAATTTTAGGCACAAAATGGTCAGATACTATCTCTCGCTGTTATTTGCCTAATAATTGCATTCTGCAAGCATGGCTACGTTCATCATCATGTCAAGCTATATCACACTACTTGGAATTTCTTAGTTCAGTGGAAGTCTTCAAGAAATCCTTGAAATGCTTGTAGTACACAATATGTCAGTTGAATAAGTGATTCCATTTTCAGAGTATTTGAAGCGCGATTGGGTTCACTCTGACATCCGTAGATGCCAACTGGCTGCAGAGAGTTGAAGTGATCAAGCAGCCTTCAGTATGTGCATTTTGGTAAATGAAGGGTTAAGGAATGTTCTCTTTGCCTTTTGCTTTCCGAGTTTTCCCTTTCTCTTCTATTTTCCTTGTGCATGGGGATAAAGGGCATTTCATCTCCCGTGTCACAGTAGTTTATAATTGGGCACTTCCCCAAAACTCTGATCCCTCGAGAATAAAGTATAACCAAAGGCAAACTTCAGCAAGTCCAGTATGATCTTCCCTTTCTAATTACTAGAACAGACGACACTCTAATAACACTTAGTTGAGCTTCCCTTTCTAATTAACAACAGGAGACACTCTAATAACCATTACTGCATAAACTAGTGATTCAAATAATTGAGTAAACTTCTAAACAAACCTTCATTCCACGTCCCAAAGTTAATAGTTCTAGTACTCAATGATTAATGTTTGTTCCAAACAGATAAATTAATAGATTAATATGAAAATATGTTCGTAAATATAGTACTTACAATCAAGTGTAACACAAATTCTACTAATTGATAACATTTCCAAAAGCATCTTCATTCCACGTCCCAAAAATATTAGTTCTACTTCTCAATGATTAATATTTATTTGTTTTTTCCTAAAACATGAACATATTAGGTTGTAAATGTACAAGTGTGATGCTAGAGACACCAAAAGTCAATACATTTGGAGACGAACTATCAAATATTTGGAGATTATGTGCTCCATAAGGTTTAATAGTTGGTACACGTACAGACACTAATTAATCCAAGAAGTGAAAAAAAAAATTCATGAATGATCTTAGAAAAAGGTATTTTTGTTTCAGAGGAAAATGGCTCAGTAACTTACCCCTTTATCATCTTAAAAAACTTACCATGAAAGTTTAAATGCTCCTTTGGGAAAACTATAAGTTGCTGAAATTATAAATTGCCAGTAGTGAGTGATGGATAAGCGGGTTGTAGTTGTTGGTCCTATGAAATATATAGTTAAAGTCAAACTATTTGTAGTTAAATTAAAGTTTGACTTTGACTTATAAATTGTTAGGAGATTATAGTGTAAAACAAAGAAGCATCAAGATAGAAAGAAGCTCAAAACTGAACTTCTAGGACGAAGATGTTTCAAGTCTTAGGTTCAAATTTACACTATCAAGTTTTTGGATCAAATTATAGGTCCAGTCTAATGACTGGTCCTTTTTGAAGACCAGAACAGTAAGCACAGATTTTATCTGTGAATAAACCAGAATATAAGCCAGACCGGTTTTGTGCATTCCTTTGTACCATGTATGCATAAAAACAATAAACTAAAACATTAATAAACATTAAACTAGCCTAGCAGAGAGAGCGTTGGCTTGAGTGCAGCCTGAAAAGATTTACACATGAGGGGTTTTAGAGACATGCAACAGGACTTAAATCATCTGGATTCATAACTTATTGTCACATGGATGAAGTGCTTCTTTCCTTTATAAATTGAATTGATTAAGACTGGAAATAATTCACAAAACTAAGAATGTATCAGGTTCCATGGACAGAGAGAGCAAGTCAGGTTGTTATATAACACTGAATGAACTTACCTGTTTCAGCATTAATGGCTTCTTGTATACCAACGGGCCTCACGACCACGGTTTCTGCATTTGCAGTAACCACTGCAGTTCTGTCAACAACCTTTACCTGAAGATAGAGTGATTTAAAGGATTTGACTTCTCAGCAGTGTGATAAACAGGCGGTTATATTTTAAGAGAGCGACATAAATGGAGTTACAGGTTTTTTAAGGATTATGAAAGTCAAGGGACAATTTTTTTTCATCTAAAATATGTTACCATATTCAAATTACAATATTATTAAGCCATGTTCATAATACTAAGCATTGAGAAGGTCAAACAAAATTTATTGTTTCATAAAGTTCACAATTTATTTCTCAAATCCAATAATCAACTTTACAATAAAAGATCATATTGCAACCACTGTCATAAAAATTTCAACAAGGTTCCTTCATCACTTGTTGCTTCAAAACAAGATTCTAGAAGCCTTAGAACCAATAGGTTTCATATATAATTTCGGCTTGTGCGCGCGCGCGTGCGCGCACGAGCCCATCTTTGGTTTTACTCCTTTAACTTCTCCACTTTAGCTTTCTGTCCCCTCCTCATTTATATTGTACAATCATTGTTGACATATTCCTTGAGTAAATTATCTTCAGCTGCACCTGCATTACTTTCCACCCTAACCTTAAAAACGACTATTCAACAGTGGCCCTCAATGGACTCACCAATGTACCCAGAGCTAAAGTGGCTTGAAAATACTATTGGAAAGATTTAGTCAAATAAAGAGCTTTAGCCTACCTAGGAGATTCTAAAGGAAACATTGACTTATTTGGAACGATAAAGGTTTCACCTCAAGGCAGGCAGTTCGTGTGATTAGACACCAACTGAACAAATTCATTCCAGCAGATATCATTTCAATGGTAGAACCATAAATTTTAAACAAGTATTTGAGCAAAAAATTGTTAGAATCCAAGATAACACTCTAAATGCCACACAGGCACTTTGTTAACTTGGTCGTATAATCATTGTTAGTGATATCAAGTAACATTTCCATTTTTTACGAAAATAAAAGTACAAATAGTCTCTAAGAAACTTTTGATAACTATTTAGATGCTATCTACCTACACCATATAAAAAAAAAACAGTTAGTAAACCACAGCCTGACCTTAAGTTGTCTGCTGGGTAAATCATGGTAAAGCTCATTCCATTTAAGCATGGACCATCCCATATGTTTTAAGATAGCCTCCACTAGAAGCAATCCACTCAATGAATCTCCCACAGCCTGATTGATTAACTTACTGATGGCTAATAGTCTCAAGGCAGCCTCTTGTTGTTCTGAACCTGGAGCAATCGGCCAATAAAATGAGTTCTATTGCAAGCAAGAAGATCATAATAAAATATAAGAAGTGGATCCAGTTTACATTTTGATGTTGATGTCAGCTCATTGTTTCGACCCTCTAACCAGCACAAGAAACTTTCTGAAAACAGGATGGTTCCATGTCCATTTGCCTCAAAATAGATACCAATATCATACTCTGAAGCTTTTTCATGCAGGTATTTGACTCCTGTTGGAGTAAACACAACTTCCAGGCCCAACTGTTTTAGGTAATAAGTGGATGCACCATTAGCATAAGCTGTCTGCACCACACCAAGACGGGCTTGATGAGACTTATTTACTTTTCTATCTTCTCTGGTGAGAATATTTAATTGTTCCTTGATAAATAAAGCAAACAAAGACAAAATCTTGTCCCCATCGACAAGGACAATCTTGTTGCTATTTAATTCAATAGAGAAATATACAAATCGATCAGCATCTCCATCCAAACTGGCACACCTGAAATGCTAGAACCATCCCAGTAGTTAGATCCTGTTTCCGTCTACTACTGGGAAATAGAATGATCCCCAAATAGAAAATTTCAAAGATACAAAAAGATCACATATGTAAACTTTAAGGATTGCATATGCCAGCTTCAAATTATTTTCTGTTATCTCAGCAAAACCAAAATTAAAAGAACATTCTCCCAATAACTTCAAAACTAAATGCAGTGTATAAGTATCAGCGGCAGTAAATAAAGGAAATAGAAATTATATAGACCAATTAGCAATACTTATACAGGTCCACACACATATAATTTAATGTAGTGGGAGCTGATTCTCATTTATAAGAGACAAACAAGATATTCTGATTTGTTTACCAGAGAAAAATATAAAGTATCCAAGAGCTAGTTAGTCCTACTTAGCATGCAAATGACACAACAAAACAGAACATAATCGTACTTTCTTTCATGAAGTATCACATTGAATGTAATAATTGGCAGACATTGGGGGCACAGACCCCTTCTCTATCTTTGGAGGACAAGAACTGATACATGACCTCTTCAATGCTACAACAGATATGTGAATGGGAATGCAGTCACATTTAGTTTACATAAATAGGTGTTACCTCAAAATGGTAGGTACTCGAATTTAATTTGAAATCAAGAATCAATAGGAAGACAGACTTGTCAAAAAGAAAAAGAATCAGCAGGAAGCTTACCTAAACCCAACATCAGCAGGGCCAAAACCGCGTGGAATAATCTTATCTTTTTGCACAAAGTCAGCACCAACGCCTTCATTGAGTACACCACCACCACGATTACGAACATCGATGCTCAAATCACTCAACAATTTCTTCAAAATTTCAAGCTTTTCTCCACCCACGCCATCTGCTCCATCAACAATTAGTTTGTCATTCACATCGAAATTTCTGCGTCCTTTGGGAATATATTCCATCAAGCACCTGGCCAATTATATAAACATCCAAATGCATATTTGTAAACAATTTTATCTAGGCCAAAATGGGCCACGTAACTTGAAACATGAGACGTCATTAAACCTGATACTCACTAACCTGAAAGAAGTTGAAAGCTGATCATAGTAATTGTTTTCAGATGCTTCCATGCCATTATTTCTAGAACGAACCATCCAATGCAGTTGAGGGGTTGTCATGACTCCCATATCAGTGGCATTGACTCCCATAATTGAAGTTATTCCCTTGAAGTTTTAACCAGCATAAGTACATCATTCATTTTACACAACAAAGACACAGACATAATTAAAAAAATAATAATAATTCTTATCTACAAAACTTCAAATAATTCTCTGGCACTTGCAGGTCCCATGTCTGATGACTACAGGCACTAATCTTAAGATGAATCTGATGGCATGAGATTTGCTTCTCTTGAAGGATTATTATAAGTGCAAGAAAATTGCATCCAAGATATAATTGTGTAAGAGAGAACACTTTCAAATAGCTCTATGCTTTGAAGACAGAAAACTTTTAGCTGTAGATAGACTCAATACTCATATCAGACAATTCGTATGAATTAACATAATGATGCTAAATATATAGATAAGGCAATGGCAGAAGTTAAGAATATCCATACTTGTTTCGCAACCTCAGCAAGAAATACACCACTGGGCCTAGTGTCTCTTCCCAAAAGTACCTCTCCCTCAGAGACTGCTTCAAGTGGGATCTTTTCCTTCTTCGTAAAATCATCTATCAACTGTTTCAATAGTCAAAAAACTTCTTATCGTGAAGCAAAATTTACTTGCCAATAAAATTCTCTCAAAAATGAAATTCACTAGCATCAATCATCATAAATGAAACTTCATTCATGTTCAAAATGTCGTAATGGTGCTCTAAACCATACATGTGAACATACATTGTGCCCATGTCAGACATGTCAAATACCAACAGGCCTGCACGCGTGTGTGAAAACATATCTAAATATAAAATAGTGTCAAAATATAAACATGGCTCAAAGACATCTAGATCAATAATGGATACCTTTAAGATACTTATCTATATAAGGGACGTAAATAGGCCGAGTCGAGCTGGCCCATGCTCACTATGGGAGGTCACTGGACAAAAGTGCCCACCAAGAGCCAAACCACTAGCCCTTTTTTTTTTTAAAAAAAAAAAAACAAAAGTTCAAAAATTTGAATTTCAAATGCCTGAATTCGACATGATGGCACCTGGCACTTCATGTCATGCACCTATGGCTGCAAAAATCAGCCTATAGGCTGAAAAAGGCAGTGATAGGCCCTAGCTGAGCTAAGCAAACCAAATAGCTCGCCTTGCAAGTGGCTCACATGTGAACATCTCGTCTCAGCTTGCCCCACGACTCGCCTTCGGAACGAGCTGACGAGAGGCTAACCACATTTCCCAATCCTATCTATATTACATAAATAAGAGTCAAAAATAAGTTTGACTTTATTGGAAATGACAAGACTGTGTGTATATGCAAAATAGTATTTCCTATAAATGAGTAACTAAAAGTTAGCTTAAAATCCCATCAAGAGATATTGTCTTTACTACCATGACTATCATAAGCTATTTTCACAAATTATGCACGTGTAATTCCTGAAGCAATAGGTTCTCATTATGCCAATACTCGGGATAGATTATTAATAACTTTTTAGGAGGAATAGTAGTGGGGACCACAAAATGTATAGATAATAATGACTAGTAAGTTTGAATATGTGGTTGAGATTAAATTTCGACTTCATACAAAAAGTAGAATTTATGTATAAGGGAATGAAAGCCAAACAATATTTTTCCATTTGTGCATAAGTACAGATCTCTCACGTTGTGATCCTCCTATCTTTCACCAATTTTTTCTCACACTGCAAGAGCTAAATCAAGTATATCTACAAACATATAAGATAACAAATAAATGCAACCTTTTAGGAAACACAACTTCATTAGTGCTGAAGTATGTATACCTGGAGAAGGGTATTGGGATCCCCTGCATTGGAAAGGGCATCAGCAAAGGGTTCCCAGTGTTGCGAGAGCATTCCGCCCGAGGGATCTGCCACTTTAACGCCATTATCCGAAGCCTTGTTATGGGAGGCCGTGATCATGAGGCCAACAACTGACCGAGTCTGTACAGACCTCAATGCCGCCAATATCCCTACTCGGAACACCGTCGATTCAAGCAGCGATGCATCGGCCCGGAACCCCGCGGTACCATAAGATAGCTTCACCCCTATATCGAAGTGCAGAACATATAAAATCAAGAACTAATTTCAAACTGCTTCTACCCAAAATCAACGAATAATTTAGAATTCTGGGAGTAATTCAATCAGATTTGAAAGGAAAAAGTAATACTGATTATATATTTGTTGTACCTGGTGGAGGGGGGAAGCAAGAAGCGGAGTGGAGAAGGATCGATCGTTGTTGTTCATTCATTTGCTTCCTAGTTTGATTTAAATACGGACAAGAACCTTGGGACAGGATGAGAAATGGGACGAAGTGCGGGAAGGGGAAAGGGAGCCGAGGGATGTTGAGTTAAGCTAGACGGCCCTGTCGGGGACATATGCAGCCCTCCTCCCCCATGGGCGGGGGGGGGGGGGGAGGGGGGCTGGACTGGTCCTGTCTAGCACGGTTTTTCATTTTTTTTCTTTGGATACATGTAGCTATATTTTTCTCTCCAAATTTGAGTTACTCTCAAACATTTCTAATTATCATTAGGGTGTATTTGATAGGGTTTTATTTTTTCAGAAAGTTGGAATCGAATTTTAATTTTTACTTTTGTGCTATTTGATAGCATTTTTTTTTCATGGAATTGATTTCCATCCTACAACCACTTGAAGCGTAATTTCGTGAAATTCAATGACTTACTATATAGGTAGGAATTGGTTTCTCTATTTTTTTTTTTTTTTTTAAGCAATAGAAACAAATTTTAAGATAAAGTGTAAAAAAATTTATCACTTTAATTGATAAATTTCATACAAAACAAAGTCAAACGTAAAAATAAAAAATAAAAATTTATTTTTTTATTTTTCTTATTTTTTTTGACAATCTAAACATATTTTGTCCCCAATGGTAAAAAAATTATCCATTTAATTGACAATTTGTATGAAAAACAAAGTCAAACGTATTATAATAGAAAAGTGGAAAATTATACCAACCAAACACCTTTAATTCAATTCCCGGTAAAACAATTCCAAACAATTCAATTCCCTGCAATTCAATTCTTTTCTACCCATTTTCCAACCTTACAATCAAACGGACCCTTAAATTTTAAAAAGTCTCCAATGTTACTTCATTCATCACTGTATCACTCCTGATTTGAAGTTAACGAAATAGATAACTTTAAAATGAATGAATTAAATAATATTTTAGTAAATTGATGACGACTCGAATAACTTTTCAAATTGAATAGTAACTAGAAAATATTAGGACCTGTTTGATTGGGCGTAATTTTTCGTGAAAGGTAAAAAAAAATTTCCTGATTTTTACTATTCACCTGTTTGATTGCACTAATTTTTCAGAAACGTTTTTCAAGGTACAAGCGGTTGATGCACAAAAGTTAGAAAACATTTTTCACCATAGTGGTGGAAAAATGTTTTTCAACTTTTTGACAATTTTTTTTTTTTAGCAATTGGAACACATTCCAAAGTCAATGGTAAAAAAAATTATCCATTTAATTGACAATTTGCATAAAAAACAAAGTCAAACGAAAAATTTGTCAGGTGAAAAATTATACCAATCAAACACATTAATTACAATTCCCTGTAAAACGTTTTTTAGACAATTCAATTCTCAATCATTCATTTTCTTTCCACCCATTTTTCATCGTTGCAATCAAACAGGTCCTTAGAAAATGTTCGGTGGCACTTGAAGAGCTTTTAAAGCTGGATGATATTTGATAATCATTTAAGAAAGTATAGTGACAATTGAAATATTATACCTTCAAAGTACAACTATTTTTTTGTTCTTGTTTTGTCCTTAATTTCCTATCTAATTTTTTCATTACTATCCTGTTTCGTCAATTTTTGTCATTAACTATGACGTGCACATGACTTTTTAGTAGAAAGCAAAATTGTGAGGTCGCTTAAAACTTAAGTAAGCCGAGGGCCAGTTGTAGGTGGGGGGAGAATACAGGGCCCTCGTGGCCCTGTGCGTGTATCTTTATACAACTTACATTTATCACATAAGTTTTGTTTAAGAAAAAAATTAATATTTTTTTATAAAAGTTGTGAATTCTGGTTGATAAAAATTGTACTTCCCATGAAATGTGTAATTAAAATTAATTTTTAATTTTGATTTTGATTTTTATCAATTTTTACTAACTATATCAAACAAGGACTTAATAAAGAAAAACATGTAATTTGCTAAACATTAGTAAGAATATCAAGATTTTAATTCGTTAGAAATTTAGAATTTAATGGCGAATAAGTGTATTGTACTTATAAATCTTACAAAATATGTGATTAAAAAGTAAGTTTGAACAATTATATTTATAGATTAAATAAGTGTCAAACATGCTTTTAGCACTTAATGATCAGAAAGAACTCTTTAATTAATATATTTTTTTAAAATATAAAACAAAATAAAATTGGTCTTCCGCCTTTTAGTAATACATGCCTAAAATGAAATATAGCTAACGAGTAGAATAAAAAGCCAGTAAATATTTTTTGTCTTCTATTTAAATAATATTTAAATTATTAATAATATAAATGAAAAATAACATTGATTCGCACAAGCAACTATATCATGTACACTTTCAATTATGGAAAATATATAGAAGTCTAATATTATAAAATCAATGTTTCTTCGATATGTCATCTATGAAAATCATGTTATATACAAGTCAACATTAATGTCTTGGATAATTATTTTTGAGGGTGACTGAATATTTTACAGTTCCTGTGAAGAATGAATAGGGATGCAACGGGACGAAATGGGATGGGTCGACCATTTTCGATCCCTAACCCGTCAGGTATTTTTATCATTTTGCCTCACCCCTATACCCAGTTAAGATAGGACGGGACAGTTCATGACGTGAACAAGTTGGGGTGGGGCATGTCACATGCTCCATTTATCGCCATGTTTATAATTTTGTTATTTGTTTTATTTTTTATTTGTTATGTCTATAGCTGGTGAAAATTCTTTTAAAATAAATAAATAAATATATATATATATATATATATATATATATATATATGTGTGTGTGTGTGTGTGTGTGTGTGTGTGTTAAAACCAACTCATATTTTCTTTAAAAATGATGATAATTCTTTTCTTTTGTTTGGGCAAAAAAAAAAAAAAAAAAACTTTAATTTGAAATTAATTTAAAACGGGATGGTAGCGGGACGACAACCCAGTCCTATTTACCTCCATTAGGCGGGCAATCTTGAGGATTTTATGGAATTTTTTGCCGTCCCTAAGTATGTAAAAATTCTTCTAACTTTATTAAGCATGATTTTTTATTCATGTCTGACTCTCTATCAAGAAAATGGGCTACATTGTCTATTTCTAGCCATTGGGCTATGACATTGAGCATTGGATTGTTCAATTCATTATTATATCTTATTTTCAAAAAGAACTATTCAATCTGCTAATGATAATGAGTGTAAATCTCAAATGAACGGATGCGTTCAAGTAATAAAGTAAATTTGTGAGTCGAAATATCATCCCTCAAGAAATGTTACTTTTCAATACCAATGTTTGATTCAATTTTAACGATTACATACAATTTGAATTTGAAATTCGAGAATAAAAGAAAAATAAGTTGAATTTCAGTTAAAGACACACGACACCACAAATTTAGGAAAGTTCTGAGAGTTAAATAGTGGGGATTCATGATTTCCCTTAATCATGTTAGACCTAATTTTTTTATTTTAGCTAATTATTTCTTTCAAACGAAATTAACCATAATTGGTTAGTTTAACATACTATATTTCAATGTTGATTAAAACCAACAAAATTCCACTAAACCTCTGTGAAAATAACTTAATAGTTCACCTAAAGTTAGAGGTATATCTCTATTCCCTACAAGAACCCAGGGCATTTACTTTTTCGGTCTAAAATGTACAACAATCTATCAACCATTGTAATAGTTCACGATATTCTAGCACACACAATGCCTCAATAGGCTCAACAAAGGGCATGACTTTTGGACTTGCTGTAAAATCACTGTAACCCCGAACGGATCATATAGTCAGTATAACACTTTCTGATGCAGAGGTTCACCATGAAGGTGCAACTGCAGAGCATACTTATACTTCTACTCAGATCTTACTCCATATCATTCTAATCTATAATTATTTAGTACGTTTGGAATCTAAGGAAGAACTGAATGTATTTAGAAAAACATGTTGAAGATAACACACACTGATATTTTATTAGCTGAATTTCGAATGTCTTACAATGAAAAAGAGCTCCACTTTTATAGAGGGAGAAGAGCATTAAATAGTACACAGGATATTCATGCGTTCCAACAAGATGGACACGAGACATTATTTTACACACATAATACAAACTTTTAACTCATCTTATCTTTCTTTTGTAAAAGAAAGATTTTTCTCACAATAATACAACAAACAAATAAATAACTTTTTACAATAATACAAACAGACAAACGAGTTTTAATAAAGAAAGATTATTACTTTGACAAAGCTTATCATGATGTCTTGTTATGATGTATTAAGATTCATTGAGTCTTCTGGTCATAAAGGTAAACCATGTTGATTTAGCCAGAGTGTATTGTCTTCTTGAGTATTTGTGATTTTTCTTTCATATTCTTTTAGAATTTTTATGAATTCTGATTCAGCAATTTCCCATAGGTCATGTGAATCTTGTAACATACTGTCGTCATAGTTGATTTTGGGAAATTGTTCATTTATGTGGATTGGATTTTGACTCGTTCCTGTGTCCTTTGATTTTTTTTCCTTGATTATGATTTATTGTTGGATTCTGCTTTTTCTTTTCCTCTCTCATTTTCCACATATTTTGATATTGGGGCCCCCAAATATCTGTATTTACTTCATCCACAATTTTTTCAATTTCTTTTTTAAGAAATTTCTTTTCCTTTTCTACACCGCGGTGCAAAATGTCAAGAAGTTGTCTTACAATTTTCATTTGTCTTTTCCTTAGCTGGCGTCCTTATGAAGTTCTATCTAAATATCTTGATGTTTCTTCAAGACTTTGTGTGGGCCTTCCAAAATGCAGTTGTCCCCATTGATAATCAAATGCATAATCATATTTTGGGTCACTTACTGTATAGAATCTTTGAAGATGTGTGTCTTGGTATCAGCGGTGAATCCATCATAAATGTTCAGCTAGAGCGGAAGTTGATTTTGACTATTGATCGTCGATAGTCAACCTGTTAAGGGATATAATCCCACATCGATTAAAGATGTAAACATAGGTCAATTTATAAGGTATTTGGCTACTCCTCTTAAATTAGGTTGACCTTTTAAGATGGACCTCAAGTCTTTACATGGTATCAGAGCCCGTTAAATTCCAACGAGCGATTCGATCATTGTAAAACTCAAAAATATGAGCATATGAATTTTAAGATTGGTCTGCTCAAACGAGCCACCATCTTGCGGGGGCATGTTAATGGATATAATCCCACATCGATTAAAGATATAAACATAGGCCAATTTATAAGGTTTTGAGCTACTCCTCTTAAATAAGGTTGACATTTTAAAATGGACCCCCCGCAAGATGGTGGCTCGTTTAGCAGACCAATTTTGGAATCCATATGCTCATATTTTTTAATCTTATAAGGATCGAATCGCTCATTGAAGTTTAATGAGTTCTGATACCAATAGCCTGATCCGACCGGTCATTTATTAAAATTTGATTAAATAATATAAAAAATTATTGAATATATATATATATATATATATATATATATATGCACTAAACGTAAAAATTATATACATATGAAAATATAGTTTAATACAACCAAAGTCCCAAAATACTAAAAAATAATAATAATAATAAAAATGGAAATTGCACCATCCACCCGTTTTTACAAAAATATTCATCATTTACTTTTACACAGTTTTTATCCCATAAATACTCTACAAATATAAGTAAATAATGAAATGAAAAATATCTATTGGAAATTGGGAGTAAATATAGCTACCTAATTCATCTCTACCAAACGCGCCCTTCACATTATGAAGATCCCCAAATTCAGCAATTACCCATTTTCCGGATTTCACTCTCATTGCCGAAGACCAATCTCATAATCAAAAAACAAAAAAAATCCCATAGAACATTCCATCACAGATTTGCAGCAAATCATAAACCATAAAACTACAAAAAAAAATGATTTTCAAGATCAATTCCTCCCCGCGATTATGTCCCAGAAGTTTATATAAAACCCTAGCCGAACATGAAATCAACAAATCGAAACGAAAATAACAAACCATTCTTTATCGTTGAAGTTTGAAATCAAGGTTTACAACCATTTTGCCATCACCAAACAGCAGATCGGGAAGGCGAGACAGGAAGAAGAAGGGTGTGGTGATACCATAGATGTGGGATGGACAAATTTATCTAGTTTTTTACATCTATTTTGTAGCGGAGAATATGCTTCATTTTCACTTATTGGGGGTGAATGAAATTGGTTTGGGTCACTTAACTTAGGGGAAATGAAATTGGACCTGGACTCATTACATATTCACATGGACTGGACCCAATTACCCAACTGATTTGGGCCAATTTGTTTTTTTAAAAGGCCCACATAAACATTTCCTTCGTTTCCAACTTCACCCAGTGGCCAGAAAACCAGTTTCATCACTTTTTCTCCGGTCTCCCTCTCCATCGGTCCATCCCTAGCCCGTCGGCGCTCCACAAGAGTTCAAACTTCAAGCGAATCCAGCTAGAACGGTCATAGTTGGATCCGCCACTGCTTGGTATACTTGAATATCCTTCTAAATTCTTTGAGTGTATTCAACTGGCAAAGCTTCCCATGGTGCATCATCTTCATAATCTGACCAAATTTGTGGTAGAATAGTTTGATTGACTTCCGCTATTTTCCTTTGGAATTCTCAAAACTTTTGTGAATAACGTTCCCAATTTTGATGCATGTTGAATGGTTGAACTGCATATTCTTTGATATGAGAAAAATGAGTATACGTTCCTACTTCAATAAAGTATCCATGTCTTTGAAAAATTAAAGTCACATAAACATTGTGTTTAGAAGTTCTGAGATCTTCAATTTTCAAAGAAAATTCCTGAAACATTTTTATCCAGTGGGAAATTGGATAAAACCATTCAAAAAACCTTTTTTGCAAAATGATCAACTGTTCTAGATGGAAAGTCCATGTTCATTTGACAAAATGATTCAAGTGTGTCAGAAACATTAAAAAAAATCTCAATTTGCCAAAGCTCTAAAAGATACCATAGAAAACAAAGAGTTTCTTTTGGAAATCTTTGTGCAATGTGCTTCGGATCAAAACGAAAAAGTGTAAAGAATGGATAGTCTGGATGAAATCCAATACCACCAAGTGTGTCAATTCCATTTTGTCTAATCACAATGGATTGGCATTTGAGCATGATTTCTTTGGATCTGGATTTGAGAGTTTTAGTTCGTATGAGTTCATTGAGTTTAGGAGGGAAAGTTTCAATCTCAGGAAATGGATTTGAAGATTTTGATTTCATCATGTAAATGTCTAGAATATGTGGAAGGATAGGAGAAATTGTTGGTCTAGAGAAGAGGTCTGGTAACAAGTTGTGTTTTCCTTTGATATGTTTGACATCAAAATCAAAGTTTGAAAACCATTCTTCCCATCTGAGAAGTTGAGAGTTTGGAATTTGTGTTTCTCTTGAGAGAGAGCATTTTTGGAAAAGCAGACATATCCATTTCTACCAAAAATTTGTGTCCAATGAGATGGAACTGGAATTTTTCAATTCCTATTTTCACTGCAAAGATTTCTTTGAAGGTAGAATGATAATGCTTCTCTGATTTTATGAATGAACCACTTTCGTATCCACAAATTTGTCTCTTTCCATCCTTTTCTTCAAGTAAAACTGCTGCCAAAAAATAATCACTTGCATCTGTTTGAATGATATGCTTCCCATTAGTAGGAATTTGCAAAGTTGGAAGATCATTAACATTTTGCTTGATAGTTTTAACTGCTTGAGTTTGAGTCAATGACCAGGGGGCGGATTCTATTTTAGCATGAGCTGTAATGGTCGTATGATTGCTAAAAGATGATCAATAAAATCTGCCATGTAATTAACAACTCCAAGAAATTGTTGAACTTCCTTTTTTGACAAATTTTCATCTAGAAATTTAGGAAGTTTTTGGCCAACATGAGATTGGAGTGAATACTGACCATCTTTAATATGCATTCCTAAAAAATCAGCTTCTTTAACACCAATTACCATTTTCTTCTGAGAGAGCATAATACCGTAATGCTTAACAAAATCTGTGAATCTATTGAGTAAATTGGCGTGAGATTCTTCATCTTCAGAGAATAACAAGATATCTTTAATATAAACCAGAGCTATATCCAATAATGGATAAAAAATTCTTGTCATTGCTTTCTGAAATATAGAAGGGGCTGTCTTTAAACCAAATGCCATCATCGTCCACTAGTAATGATGATTTGGAATACAAAAAGTTGTTTTGTGTCTTTCTTCAGGTTTAATTCCTAGCTGCTAAAAACCTGCTTGGAGATCCAACTTTGAGAAAACCTTTACACTTGACAAATTTGCAAACATTGTTTTCCTATCAGGGAGAGGAAATTTATCATTGGCAAGGAAAGCATGTAGTGACTTATAATCAATGACCAATATGAGTTTTCCTCGAACTTGTTCACTTCTTTTGTTAACATAGAATGCTTGACACACCCATTGTGAAGTTGTTGGCTCAATAAGTCCTTCATCTTATAATTGGGTAAGTTCTTTAGTGGCTAGTTGAAGATGTTCTGGGTTCATACCAAGATGGATAGCTTTTGTAGGGTTGATGTCTTCATTTTTCTTAAATGGAAGAGATATGAAGAAGTCTGGATTTTTCCAAAGCAGATTTGTGCATTTAGTGAGGAAATTTGAGTGAGATTTTGCATAACAATCTCAGATGAGTGTTTTTGTAAGGTTTGGGATAGTCATGGAGAAATATGTGATCATTTGTATGTAAGGTTGAAAATAGATATCGGAGACCATTAGGGTGAGGAATAACATTCTTTTCCCACAACTGTTTGATAAAATCTCATGCAATAATAATATCTTTACCAGGCAAAGAGGATCCTAGTAACTTGTGAAAAATGCCAAGTTCAGGAAAGAACTAGATTGTGACTGGTTTGTTGATCATTGCAGTAAAAAAACTGTCTCCATTTGCTGCTTGAAAAGTTTGTCGATAACTTTTCTACATATGATCAAGAAGGATGGCGGGATTAAGAATTGAACATGTTGCGCCAGTATCAAATAGTGCTACAACTGTTATGGGTCTTCATATTTTTCTGCAAAAAGTTTTACCTCAATCGTGGGTACCAAAATAGATGAAAGAGTCGGATTAACAATCTGCATGGCATACATTCTTCTGGGTCATTAGCTTCATCAAAAAGACTTTCGTCATAATCATATTCAAGAGCAAAAATAGTTTCCTGAGTTTGCTCTTCTTCTTCAGAGAATAGTGATTCAAGATCATCTTCACCATAATCAATCTTTTTGGCTGAAAAGATTTGATGAAAAAAAATTTCTTTCTTCTTATTAGGACAGACTTTTGCAAAATGGCATTTCTTTCCACAAATAAAGCATATATTTCCTTTCTTTTTTGAGAATTTGCGCTTGAAAAATCTTTTCTTTTTCCTAAAAGGGTTGACAGAAGCTTCTTTGTGATTTCGTTCTCCTTTTATGAAATTTTTTCTTTCATCTACAATCACAATCTTTCATAGATTGGTTACACTTAACTTGCAAATAAGGCTTATCACAAGCTTTTTCCAGCTTCTTGCTTGTGGCATTAATGTCTTTGAGGATATCATTTTGATTGCAAAGCTTCTTCAAGTTTTTCATTATACAGTTATGAAGTTCTCCAAAAGAAGTTGCATATAATGGTTGTCCTCTTATTTCCATTGTTCTCAATGTTTCTTGACCAAGAGGCTGAGGAATGGACTCCAAATAAGCTTGTTTGATGTTGGTGTCATCAATACCGGTGAGATAATAGCTTTTTGAAATGTTTTTCAAGACTCTTTGGATTATATGAACAACACTTAAGTTTGAAGAATTCTTCTCTGGCGATTTCTTTATCATGGTCCGACTTTCCATAGAATTCCCAATATAAGGAATTTATAAAGAATCTGTGGTATTTGACTCTTGGGTAAATTGAAGTTGTCTGTATTCACCTATTAAATCATACCAATCTCTGAGAAATCATGTAATTCTTGCCAAAAAAACTTTATGACTTTCGTATGGGTCATATTTGGCTTTTGAAGTTCCGCGGTATACCAAGCTTTCATTTCTTGCAGTCTGTATTTCTACTGTGATGGATGAATGTCATCAAAAGTGAATTTTGGTGACGAAGAAATATCATTTGAATAATAATTGTTAGTCACATGAGCCTCAGGTATATCTTCATCAAGTACTTTTTATTCATTAACAACAGGTTCAACCGGAGGCTGATTTTGAGATTGACCTTTTTGTGCATAGTCAGCCATGCAAAAATGAGGATTTTCATTTTCAGACTCATCATAAGAATTTTCAGAAGATTCAACAGATTCAGATTCAGAACTGGTATCATTTGTTATAGTATAGACAGGAATAGATTGAATAGTTTGGTTATGAGTTTGTTGAAAAAAGGTAAAGATGAGATTTTTTTTTATCATCATTTGAGGTCTTTTTGAAAGATCTGGTGGTGGAGGTTCTTGAGGGTGAAAATGTTGTATCTGTTTAGTGGTAGTAGATCTGATCTTTTTGGAAGGTATGGTTGGTTTTATTCTTTTGTTCCCATTCTTCAGGAGTGAAGAGAGTAGAAGTAGAACCTTGATAAGTAAAATAGTATAGGGGTCCAGTTTGAGAAGATTGTATGTATGCGGATGATGAGTGTTGATGGTGGGATCATGGGGTTTGATTCAAGAGAAGCAAGTTGGACTTTTAAATTTTTTATTTCTCTTTCTTGGGCATCAAATGGTAATTAGTTTTGTAATCGGTTCATTATGTCGGTATGTAAGGCTTCAATTCTCTGTCTACAGGCTTGAAGAGGAGTAAGAATAGTTTTAGTTTGAGTCTGTTGTTGTAGAGTCCTTTCAAGCCTTTGCTGACTTTGATCAATCTTTTTCAACAAAACATTTTGTTGTACTGTATTTTCTGATTAACAATTCAGGGTTGCTTCAGTTGCTGAAAGAGGTTGCATTGATCTATCTGATCTCCTAGTGATTGGATTCTTGATTTTCCATGAATGAGTAGAATGATTCTTCCCAAAAGAGGAGGAAATTCTTCTTGAATAGGAGGATGAAACATGGCCATAGGAAGAGAAGATGGGGTTGGATTATTATCCCAATCCCATTTCTTATGATATCTATTGCAATCATCATCATCACATCCAATAGGAATGATAGGATCATCATTTCTAGTTGGTGGAGTATATTTGACATAATAGTCAAACTTTCCAGAGGGTTCTCCAAGTAATCCAACTCCTGGATCATTGTTGTAAAAAGTTTCATGCAACTTTCTTTGACTGTTTTGCTTGAATTTTCTTCTATTTTGTCGGGGGAAGTCATCATCAATATTTGTCTCAAAACAACTGGGACAAGAACATATGTCCCAGAAATGTATGTTTGGTATCATCTGCTCTATTGTATATTGGTCTTCCTGTGAATATGCAAACTGCGTGGGAAAGCAGGAAGGCCAACATTAAAAGTTAACACATTGTATATAAATAGAACAAAATGAAAAAATAAAAAAAAATTAGAAGAAAACATTACAAATGTATGAAAAATAACAGAAAAAATACAAGATGATGAATAAAACTCGTCCCTTGACTGGATTCTTGAAAGTTACGATGACTTGGTCTTGGCTTCCTAAAAAATCTCATTACTTTTGTTTGATTTTTTTCCCCTTTTGTTGCCTTTTTTCTTCTTACTCTTTTCTTTTTTGGCTTTAATTTGGTTAGATCTAACTGACAATATTAACATCTAGTAGTCTAATGATTCTTTTATGGTTTGAATGGGTGTGTAGAGTGTGTGCTTACAATGGCTGAAAAGTGGCTTATAAATGCCCTAAAACATCCCAAAGAAATTGCCTAAATAGTCCTCAAAAATTTCCCTTCTAACAAAAGGTGTGTTGACCTATGGTGAACTTCATGCTTTCATTATAACAAACAAATCATTTTTATCTCTAACAATCTACATTTGAGTTGTTATAGCAATTGTGGCAGAAGTGATCAATTGAAGACAAAAAGTTCGCTATCGAAATACGAGCAAAAGATGATCAATGAAAGTCGAGATAGAAGTCAAGTATGCACGTCAAATCAAATCTCGTCAAGTCAAACAATGAAAATATTAGACATAGATGTTTTGAATTCATATGTAAATGTAAAATACTTTAATACATAGCAATGATTTGATAAAAACTTGAAATAGATTTTTATGCACGAGAAAAACTATTTTACAAAATCATTTGCATAAAGGTAAAGATCTCAACCATATATTTAGAAGTATTAACTTACCTTTAAAAATATCATTCAAAAGATTACATTTTTCAAAACAATAGAAGAATGAGATTTTTTGAAAAAATTTACTTACCGGACGCTTCTGGTAAATCTTGCGGACGTCTAGTAGAACTGGATTGTCCAACGGTCCAAAAAGTAATCGTTCTAAATTTTGACTCAAATGACTAGTTCATCGTCCGGTAGGTACCGGAGGTCTGGTAGGCTGCGTCCGGTTGGGTAGAGATTTTGAAGATTTTACTGCTATAAATACCAGATCAGTTTGCATTCATTTAAACACCTCTAAGAACATTTAAGTGAGATATTTTTGAGCTCAAACATCTTATCTATACTCTTTATTTATTCTTGAAAAACTTTTGACTGATTTAAATTTTGAAAATCATATTACTCATCAAAGCTTTTCTTACATAACATTTGAGCTTCATTTATTGCTCTTAATTAAAGTATTAGTTTATTTCTCTCATTGTACTCAAATTTGAGTATATCATTTATTGAGAAAAAAGTTCTAAATTGTAAACTCATTACTCTTTAAACTTGTAGGTCATATTGAGGTCTCATAAAGCTTAATAGTGTGGGTCGTGTTGAGGTCCCGTAAAACTCAATATTGTATAAGGATCGGTGATCCTTATTTGTAAGTCACCGGAAGCTTTGTAAAGGGTTGTGTAACACCATAAGTCAACCAACATAATGAAAAAGGTCTTGCTCATGACGGAGAGCTCGGTAATGGAGGACGTAAATCATTGATTTAGATTGAACCTTCACAATTATATCGTTTGCATACTATCTTCCCTATTACTTACTGCTTTTGTGATTGTGCATAATTGTTTGATTGACTAATACATTATCATATTGTTTAAACTTGGATTAATTTTCAAAAAAGTTTGTATAAACTAATCTACCCTCCCTCTTGGTTAGCTATTCTTGAGAATTGTTATTACCGTCGGTTGTGTTTGACCTACCATCCTGAATCTTTTCATCATACATTGTTATGATCATTTTCGTTTCTAGTATAATGTCACATTGCAATTGCATATAAGATTAGTTATTGTAGTAATCATCAATTAAGCCCCAGCTTAAACCTCATTTTTAGGGTTAATAGATTCAAAATAGTGTTTTTTTGAAAAATGTGCAGTTGAAAAGTATGAGAAAATTTTCGATTTACGTATTAAATTATTTTATTAGAGGAATATATGATTGAAAATGAATTTGAAAAAAGAAGTAGATTTTGAATAATGGAGGTCAAACCGAGGCTGGGTAATTTATATTAGTTTTGGATGATAATATGTGACGGAATGCGATCGCCTTTGAGGTGAGATTAAAATCAGATTTGTAGCTTCTGCTTGTTTAGAGAAAATAGATTTTTAGTAAATTTTGATAAAAATTGATGAAACATATTGTTAAAAAGTTATGGGTCCTATGAAATGTGATTATAATTAGTCGTTGATTTTGATTGAATTTTAATTCAAAGTTTAAGCTAAACTAAACATGGACTTAGTAGATTTTAATAAAAATTGATGAAATGTGAGATTATAGAAGAAATATTGCTATTTAGCACCACCGGTAGTATAACTTTTGTCTAAGTTACGCTAATTGATAGATTCAATCAAATGTAGAATTTAGTGATTCATTTAGAGTGTGTTTGATAGACATTATTTGGGAAAAATGCATTTTGAAATAGTGATATGATGGAAAATGTGTGGTTGAAAAAGAAGGAAAAGTTATTGATGTGATAGAAAATATTATTTTATTGAAGAATGTGTGGTTGAAAATGAGTAGAAGAATGAGAATGAGAATTAAAATGGGAATCAAACAGGGCCTTAGTAATATCTTTCATTTAATGTCATATTAGTGCCACATATACTGATGTTTTAACACTAATGGTGCTAAATAACATTAAATATGTAGTTAAAATTAATTATTAATTTTGACTTATTATTTTAATTCCTACCAAACAAAACTATATTGATGACATGAAAGTAAATTAACGTTTTAGTGACTTAATTAGAACTTCAATTTAATTAAACTGACCGTTGATGAAATTTACCCATAGTATCTGATAAGTGCGTTTTACGCACTTATTTGGTCACAAAACATGGACAATTGATTGTTATTATGTTAAAATATGGCTTAATTCTATGTAAATTGTGTTTTCAGGACTATATCGATGGAAACAACGATAAGTGAGTGAAAATGAGCAAGAAAGGACTGAAATGAAAGAAAATCAAAGTTCAGGGACTAAGATGCAATTAGTCGAAAGTTGACTCGAAATCCAAATCAAGAACGAAAAAGAACTAAATGCGAGATTGACGAAGTCAATGAGTGATTAGAGGAAAGAGATTGAAGAAAAAAAGTCAAAATGAAGAAGAACGGAGTTCGGGGACCAAACCGACAAAATTGAAAGCTGATTGTACCATGCGGCCGCATGGTGCAATGAGCCATGCGGTCGCATGGCTTCCCCAGAACCTATTCGAGTTGCAATGTTTGAACCAAGAGGTCGCATGGTTTATAACCATGCGGTCGCATGGTTAGTTTCGACACAGAAATTTCTGGTTTCCGTTTTTAAGTAGAACTCTTATGGAAATTAATTTGGGACGACTTTAAAACCCTAGACTCGAGAGAAAACAGGGGCTACGCACTTTTAGAGATTAATTTTGACATTGGAGAGCAAGAACACGGGGAATAACGCGAAGATTTATCAAGCACTCCAAGGAATTAATTGAATATCAATTCGGGTGATGGCGTTTCTTCACTTATTCTTTTATTTTTCTTTCTTTAGCATGTTAGGCTAGGTTTTCTTGTACTAGGAGATCGATGAACCTTGTAACATGATATTTGAAGTCACAGTGAATTCCTCTCGAAAGGATTGGTCTAAAAAGCTTGACGACGCCTTGTGGGCCTACAGAACTGCCTTCAAAACACCGATAGGAATGTCTCCCTATCGCTTGGTTTTTGGGAAGGCATGTCATTTACCAGTTGAATTGGAGCATCGAGCCTATTGGGCAGTCAAAAGTCTGAATTTTGATTTGGAGGCAGCCGGTGAAAAGAGGCTACTTCAACTGAATGAAATGGATGAGTTTCGTTTGGAAGCTTATGAGAATGCCAAACTGTACAAGGAACGAACCAAAAAATGGCATGATTTGCATATTCAACGAAGGAAGTTCGAAATTGGGCAACAGGTTCTACTTTACAATTCTAGACTCAAGTTGTTCCCAGGGAAGTTGAGGTCTAGATGGTCTGGTCCATATACAATTACGCAGGTTTTTCCACACGGGGCTGTGGAAATAACTCATGAAAGCAAGGGGACTTTCAAGGTAAATGGACAGAGATTGAAGCATTACTGGAGTGGTGATTTCTCTAAGGACAAATCCACCGTCCACTTCAAGCCATCGGAATGAGAACCATACGGTACAGTCGAGCTATCGACTATAAACTAGCGCTTGTTGGGAGGCAACCCAATATTTCTTCCCTTTTATTTATTATGCTTTTTGCATTAACTTAGGAGATTTTTTCATATTTTTGCATTTTTGGTAGCTTTTAGGTCATCGATCACATAGGTAATTCACAAAATATCCTTGCATGGTCACACTAGTTCTAAATGTGTTTTGCACGTTTCTCGAGGTATAAAAAATCATGTTTGGAGAATTTGTGATTAAAATCACGCTTTTCGAGGCAAAAACGAGCTTTTCAGTACATCTCCCGAACCAACATGTGATTTCATATTTAAAAAGTGGTTTTGAAAATGATTTTATGGATTACACACACTTCACGTCGCTTAAAATGAGTTTTGACAAATTTTAGGGACGTTGGACGGTTGAGGGGCATTTTTGAAAAAAAATTTGGAATTTTAGGGTAAAATGGTCAAAAACGAGTTTTCGATGGGTCGAGTGCGTTTTAAAATTTTTTCATGTTGTATACACTCATCATACCCCATTTAACTTATTAGGCACGAGAAACGAGGTTTTTGATATCGGGATGTGTCGGGAGCAAAAAAAATCGAAAACAGGAAATTTTTGGGACTTCTGGTAGTCCATGCGGTCGCATGGGCTGACCAAAACATGAGGAAAATCGAGGTTTTGATCCATGCGGTCGCATGGATTTGCACCATGCGGCCGCATGGTGTTAATTTAAAAAAAAATTTTGCCCGATTTTAAAACATCACACCGAGACATTCCAACCCCATTTACGGTATTTCTCGCCTTCTCTCGCACGTCTCTGCCCGACACCACCCACAAAGGCGAATTTGACACCTTTGATCGACACATTCATACTCTTCTACTTCATCACTTCACCCCCATTCACTCCAATTCGAAGTCAAGGTATGCTACTTTCCTCTCAACCCTAGATTTTTTCAACTCTTGTGGTTTCTTGCTCGGTTTTATGGGTTTAATGTTTGAGGAGTTTGGGGACTAGGTAGTCATTGGATTTGTGATGAGATGGTGGGGTAAATATTGGCTTTAATTCAATACCCACCTTCATACCCAATGTGAAGAACTTCCATTGCATCCTACATGTTTGATAAAATGCCACAATGACTACTTTCGTCCATTATTGTGATTTTTGCTTTGGGGGCTACTTACATTCATAATGTGATGCTTCTTGTGTGTCTTGTTATGAGAAATTGGGCATTTATCACACAAACACCACACTTGCAACACTTAGGCACAATTATGACTAGGTTTCACATTTCACGTCACCAACTTCGGTCATAATGTTTTATATCCAAACGACATCCGAATGTTCCAAATTTTTGATATGTTGTAGTACATGTTGCTTACTTTCATATGCCCGGATGTTACTCGGAAAAATTTCGATTTTTCTCGACGGTGCCCGTAGGTGAAAGTCCTTAGTCGAGCATGGGTGATATTTTGAGAAATGCGTACATTACACTTCTATTTGGGTTCTAATCTAATTGTTGACATATTTTAATGACATAGCCCACATTTTTTAGGCTTTCTCACAAATTATGGCACTATAACATCACTTTTGACACTTTGTGCACTCTATACCTACACACATGTTTTGAAGCAAGTTTGGGGGGTCTTTGTGCTTACCACTCCATCTCTACTATAGTGCATCGACTTTGTTCTAATTCTTGCTCTTGATTTCTACAGGATGCCGCCAAAGAGGACTTCCAAGGAGAAGGAGAAGGTTGGCTCCACATCTGGTACTAGGGACTCTGCGACCGGTTTCAGGAGATTTCTAAACTCCGAAACATCTACTCGTTACTCCGATATTATAAGCCATTGGGCTATCATCCCAGAGCGCCCGGTAAGACTCGCAGACTTCCCTGCTATTGAGCTCGCAACCCTGATTCAAAATTGTGGATGGGATAAGTTGATAGAAAGGCCACACCCAGTTTATGAAGGTCTCGCCCGGGAATTTTATGCGAACTTCAACAATGATATTGATACACCGGGTTCTTCACACCTCCATCAGACATGGGTACGGGGACAGTGGATCATGTTTTCCCCCGAGGTTATTCATCGGTATTATCAGCTCACCTGGGACAATGTGGTCCCTATCCCTCTGGATTTCTACTGGCCCGAGGTCGCGGAGGTGCTATTAGGGCGTGCGAATGCATGGCCTCTATAGACTCCTGTTTGGCATCAGAACGAGCTCACTCCATCCATAGCCATCCTATGGCTATTCATGTGCCACAACATCGAGCCGACATCTCACCGCACCACATTTACTGATCCTACGGCCGGCTTTATATATCATTTGGTTAGGGGAAACAAAATTGATCTCGCCACGTACATATATAATCAGATACACACATTGGGTACATGGGCAGATCGACGTTGCTCCTTGATATTTCCGAGTCTGATTAGTGGCATCTGCAGAGCAGCAGGTGTGACCATCCCATCCGGGGAGCTTCCGGAGAAGCCGAGTCCCTTTATCAAGCTTACTACGTGGGAGGCTCAGGAGCGATAGCGGGAAGCGCGACGGGTACGATTAGCAGAGGCACAGCGACGACAGCAGCAGGCTGTCTATGATGAGGAGGCACCTGAGGATGCTGATATGCCTCAGGCCGCAGCACCACATCCACCGCCACCCGGCGATGTCGACACACAGATTTTGAGGCAGATGTTTGCCACAATGACAGGGTCGAGTCGGGATATCCAGAGCCTCCAGCAGGCATTTGGCGGTCTAAGCACAGAGATGCGGCGGGTAAGTGAGCGCATGGACACTACCCATGCTTTTGCGACGAGTTCACATCTAGAGACCCTCGCATCTAGGAGGGCAGTCGAGGGGGTGAGTGACCGACTCAGTTTATACTCCGGTCGGATGGATACCCTCCAGCTACGCACAGACTCGATAGCTACAGAGGTGCATGAGCAGTCTGCTTTATTTCGGGAGATTTTGGCTCGTCTACCACCGCCACCACCGACAGATGATGCGGCGGGCCCGAGTTTCTTCCCACCATCTTCCCCACCACCGCCATATTGATCAGGGGAGTATCTACTAACCTCCCATATTTTTGGTTCTGTATAAAACTTTGTCCTTCAAATTCTGTATTCAATCTTACACTCTACACATTGGGGGCAATGTTTTGTATAAGTTTGGGGGGTGGTTGAATTTGTAGAACAAATTTAAGGATTCAGTACTTGTATTGAATTATGCATCACTTATTCGTTGTTCATCGATATTTTTCTGCTTTTGCTTGTTTGTTTACTGCTTTTGTGTGTTTGTGTGTTCGTAAAAAAAAAAAAAATCGTTTTTGACATTCTGCTTTAGTATTTGTTCAGCTAGTTCAATTTGTGTGCTTGTGTGGGTTTAATAGCCTTGCCGGCAATGATGTGAATAGTGGAATAGGTATGAACTGTGGATAGTGGAAATTGTGCATGTCTAGATTAGCCAATGCTTATGTATGTGATACTTGACATTTCTTGCGCACGAAACTCATGTTTGACATGTTAAGTTGATGATTGGGTTCAGTTTTTATAGGAGATTAGAACATGATAGGTTACACCTGAATTACCTCTTCTATGCTTAAAAATATTCCATTGTTTTAGTGGTTTGGAGGACTAGTTATCGCAAGGGAACATTGAGATGAGTAGAGATTCCATGCATGAAAACTGAGTTGTGTGGATTGTGTAAACTGATGAGACAAAAATAAGGCGAAAGCCTGAAATCAGGGGTTGGTTCTTGAAACTAAGTGTCTAAAAAAATAGGGGTTTACATAAATTTTTGTGAGGAAAACACTATTTTCAAGCCTTTATGACTCGAGCAATTAAGCCTGAAAGGATGAATAAATATCTGGTGCCCTAAAATCAACTGATTTGGGAGTCATCGGCCTAAAGCTCGATACAGGGGTCATATAGAAAGCAAGAGGGAAAGAGTCAAAAGAAAAGAGAGAAAACACATTTCTCGAGCCTTTATAACTTGAGCAAGTAAGCCTGTAAGGGTGAATACAAATCTGGTGCCCTAAAATCAACTGATTTGGGAGTCATCGGCCTAAAGCTCGATACATGGGTTATATAGAAAGCAAATGAGAATGTGCTTCAGCAAAAAAAAAAAAAAATAGAGTGAAAAAAAAAGTGCCCCATGACATATAGTTGATGGAATTATACCTTTAATGTAAGGCAAGTAACTTAGTTGAGTTTTAAAGGTTGAAACAATCAAAGAAATAGGAGAATCTCTGCTTGTTGAAGTGTAAACTTGTGACTGCAAAAACTATCTAAACTAAGAGAGGGTGAGAATTTAAGTTAACCAGATCTCAAGTATAGAACACACCCCGGGAAAAGTGAGTAAAAGAATAAGTTTGGGGGTGTGTATCTCTCGAGCGAAGAAAGGAAAAATTTGACTACTGTAGGTCGGGAGTTGAGTCCATCAGAAACTGAGCATGTTTGCATGAGTATACACACACACGTCAGGTTGCATATTATGAGTGGAGGTTGATTTGATTGTGCACTGTTGATACTGTTCATTATGTTATTAATAACTTCTAATTCTGAGACACGGCAGGTTGTTAAACCATGTTTTGTTTAGAGTTAAGTCACCACCTTGTTTGAGGACAAACAATAGTTCAAGTTTGGGGGGTTTGATAAGTGCGTAATTTAGGTCACAAAACATGGACAATTGATTGTTATTATGTTACAATATGCCTTAATTCTATGTAAATTGTGTTTGCAGGACTATATCGATGGAAACAACGATAAGTGAGTGAAAATGAGCAAGAAAGGACTGAAATGGAAGAAAATCAAAGTTCAGGGACTAAGATGCAATTAGTCGAAAGTTGACTCGAAATCCAAATCAAGAACGAAAAAGAACTAAATGCGAGATTGACGAAGTCAATGAGTGATTAGAGGAAAGAGATTGAAGAAAAGAAGTCAAAATGAAGAAGAACGGAGTTCGGGGACCAAACCGACAAAATTGAAAGCTGATTGTACCATGCGGCCGCATGGTGCAATGAGCCATGCGGTCGCATGGCTTCCCCAGAACCTATTCGAGTTGCAATGTTTGAACCATGCGGTCGCATGGTTTATAACCATGTGGTCGCATGGTTAGTTTCGACACAGAAACTTCTGGTTTCCGTTTTTAAGTAGAACTCTTATGGAAATTAATTTGGGACGACTTTAAAACCCTAGACTCGAGAGAAAACAGGGGCTACGTACTTTTAGAGATTAATTTTGACATTGGAGAGCAAGAACACAGGGAATAACGCGAAGATTTATCAAGCACTCCAAGGAATTAATTGAATATCTATTCGGGTGATGGCGTTTCTTCACTTATTCTTTTGTTTTTCTTTCTTTAGCATGTTAGGCTAGGTTTTCTTGTACTAGGAGATCGATGAACCTTGTAACATGATATTTGAATCTCTAGTTTTACATTCTTGACATTAAAACACATTTTTGGATATTTGAATGATTTATACGTATTTATTCCATATGGTTATTGTGCGCACATTAATTGTATGAATGTGGTGGTCTATTTTATGCATTCGAAAGAAGGGAAATAGATTCGACGTAGTATAAATTGTCATATGGTCCGATAGGGGATAGAAATATACCGCTATGCTCTATGTGAATCTTTAAGTGTTCATAAAAGTTAATGCGTTCTTTTATGTTTGTATTCGTCATAGAAATATAGTCGAATCGCATGATAGAGTAGGTTTAATATTACTCGAAAGAGATTATTAAATTTGATAGGAACATTGATTCTTCAATATTTAATCGTGTTGTCAAAGTGTAAAATTAGGATTTAAAGGGATTGTTGCATGGGGATTCGTGATCCTAGTACGTTTTTCTCATCTTAAGTAAATCAATTTGCATTCATCTCTCATATTGCATTCTAGGATAATTTGCATTTAGTTTAACAAATTCATCCATAATAGTTTCATAATTTAGTTTGGTTAGCATTTAATACAAAATTCATCAAAAACTCATCTAGTTTCGGTTAAGGTCGAAATAATTATTATTGAACTACTCAATCTCTGTGGGATCGACAATCCGGACTCTAAAAGTCCACTTTATTACTTGTAACGAACCGTACACTTGCGGTAGTTTTAAATCGAACGTATTTTCGTGAACAGTATCAATGATTATTGATCAGTTGGATCACTTTTCTGATGACATTTTATTAGTCATTAAGTTGAAAATCTTGTGGTTGAGGCTGGTGTTCAATGTCGGGCTTTTACAACACCGGTGTGCAGTGGTTCTGTGGTTTGAGTTTCTCTATTGGTGGAGGCTAATGAAGTGGTAAGAGATTTTAGGTTGATTTGAGTGCCTCAGGGCCGTTGTTCGTGCGACGCTCGTCGAGGTGGTGGTGGTGTTATTGTTGGTGATGTCGACGGTGGTGGCGGTGAGCGGCGTCATTGGTGGTTGTTGGCGGTGGTGAGGTGCTTTGGAGTGGTGGGATGGGGCGTGGGTGTTGTAATGGTGGTGATGTCGATTGTGGTGATGGTATATAACGTCGCTGGTGGTAGTTAGCGGTGTTTTGGAGTGGTGGAATGGGGTGTAGGTGTTTGTGACGATTTTGTGACTAATAAATTGATTAATTTGTGACCAATGTGGTGGTGGTAGTGTTGTTGGAGACAGCGTTGAAGTAGTGGTCGCAAGTGTTGGTGGTGGTCACAGATTATTTGGTTGATTGTGACCAGTGAATTGATTAATTTGTGACCAAACAAATTATCAAAAAAATTCTCCTTAAAAATTGTAACAAACAAATTATAAAAAAAATTATGTTTATACAAAACGATCTTCCAAAAATATGAATATGAATTTTACTAGATGTACATTCTTGTGTACATCTTCCATGACATTATCGTCTATGTGGAACTGATAATGTCACAAATTGTTAAGTTTTCATCAATTTATATTTGCATTATTATAATAAATTGACCCTTAAATGCACTAAATACCTTTATAACTTGATTTAGGTTGCAAATGGATTAATACGGTGAAAGATTGGAGAAATGAGCGGAAAAAAGGGGAAAGTGGAAGAAGTGAAAGTTCAAGAACTAAAGTGCAAATAATCTAAACTTGTTTTCAACCTTGTGATGAAGATTCGAGAGTGTTAGAAGTCAATTGGATGAGGAAAGGAGTCAAATGGATGAAATATAGCCAAAACATTATCACATATCAACTTTCAAGATGAAAAGTTTTGCACCGATTTTTAGCTTCATATTGAAACCCTTTTTTTACATATAAAACGATCGAATTTGAAGATAATATCTGAAGCAACGTTGTGTCCCTTTGAGTTAGTTTTCCAACGCATCTTGAATCACCTCAATCAGATATCGGTAGATGAAGATATGATCAAAATACTGAAAGTTGTCCGACGAAAAAATACTATAACTATGCGATCACATAGTTAAAATTTCATGCGACTGTATGGTTATTTACCGAGAATTCAAGGGCTGCAATTCTTTGTTCCATGCGACGGCATGGGTTTATACCTTGCAGTTGCATAGATCATTTCTTGGCGAAAATTTTCTAATTCCGGAATTTGTTCTACCACTTATGGAAACAAGTTGGGACGCATTTTTAATCCATATTTCGTCCTAGACGCCGCCAACAAGTTTCTTATCACTTTTTCTCTCAAATTTACTCAAGAACATTATGGAGAACTAATCTATTGGTGAAGCAAGGGAAAAACTCAATTGGATTCGGTGATTTCAACACTTTTCATTCATCCTTTTGAACTTTTCATGTTGTAAACAATTCTAGACTTAGTTTTCCATTCTTGTGGATTTACTCTAAAATTAGTTTAATGATTATGAGATTGCTCATAGATTTAATCACGTTTTTTCCATTGTTTGATTGAATTACTTATTGAATTTCAATTTTAGTGATTTATTGGTATGATTATTTATTGTCTTATGCTATACGTATATGGTCGATTTGTAATCTGATTTCAATAAATAATTATGGAAAATTATTAAAGGAAATCTAATTTCTAGGATTACTTTTGAAATTAATTAGTTTGAATGATAAATTCTTCGATTAGAGTGTCGGGATGAAAGCCTCCAATTGTGTTATAAAAATGGATGATTGATGTTGAATGATCCGATCCAAATGAGAGAATTCCGATGCTTCACCGCCTTAATTCATCAATTTTAATTCCACTATATCAAGCATTGATCTTAATTTCCCTACATTGAGATTTCCTATACATTTTGAGAGAACGATCAACCTTTTTGGAACCTTTAAATTATTTTTTATCTCCTTGTGAATACGACATTCCAAAGCTACACTACAACACCGTGTTATTTTTTGGGCGTAATCAGACACAATTTGGATAGTGATATGAAAGGGTGTTGGAGAAATTAAAGGCTATAATGGTTCCATGTGGAAGAATGTAAAATCTAATGTAAGACAATATATACATGTAACATGATTCTATAAATATTCAAAGTCGATGAACACATCTATTAGTTACAACATCTACTAATGTTTAGACTTTCAATCTTGCTACATTTACATCAAATTTGACATCAAGTTTGACATCATTGTGAGGTAACAACTTTTTATATTTTAAGTTTAACAACATTTAAACAATTAATGACACAGATTTTGCCACATCTTCAAGTGTCAAACTTGTTGTATACAAAGAGTGTACAATAAGTTTAATTCTTAGACTTTTTGTATTTGATATAAGCTCGCTACTTTCATTTAGAGATAAGGTAACTGCTTGGTAGAAATTTAAATTAGATTTTTAGTAAATTTTGATAAAATTGATAAAAGTATGGTCGAAAAGTTGTGGGATCTCATTAAATATGTTGTTGAAATTAATTGTTGACTTTAACATAAATTAAAATCTCGATTTTAATCCCTATCAAACAATGACAATATATTTTCTTAGTTGTGAAATGCATGATTTTGTATGTTAACGAGTTAAATATTAATGAATTTAAATAATTGATGGACAATTTGAATTTCATTGGACTAGGTACTTCTGGAAAATTGTGAGTAAATTACAATCATTTCTAGTTAAATATATATTTTTATCTATAAATTTTATAAAATTGCACTTTAATATGAACATATTTAGTTAAATTCACAATTTATATGCACTTAAATTAAAATTTAATCACCAACTAAAGATGCACTAAGAAATGTCAAAATAAATCAAAATGTTAAACATTAAGATTATGTATGGACAAATAGCACATATATGCGTTATTTCTGGAGTATAAGTTCCTCCATTCGAACAATCTAAAAATAACATATTGACAGAATTATCGTATTGTAATTTAAACAATGTAACGAGATGATCAACAGAATTAGAATGTTAATTCGGGCCCACCGACTTCACGATATTGCTTTCAAATGAATTCGCTACCTTTAAATGTGCTGAAGGCGTGCAACAATTGTTTCCCATGATAGAAGGAATTTTGTCTCCTATGGAAGCAGCACAACAATTTGTAGGAATTACAACGATTTAATGAAGTGTTTTTACTTTGAGAACAATATCAAAACGAGCTAGAGAATGTGATTCAAAGCAGAGAAAGTTTACAATGAAAATGATGTTATTATTTTGGTAGCAGGGATGACTATTTATAGAATCGTTCGTGACTATTTGAACATTCTTTAAGCTTTTTCAGAGTAGTCGCACTGTTCAGATAGCCTCCAAATTCAAACAAACAACACTGCTTAGTATTGCGTCTGTTAACCAATAGACGATTGTTACGTCGGTTAACAAACAATCTAGACAAAAAAAATTACCCAAAAATAAGTCATTTAAAATTAATTTTAATAATTACCCAAGAATTTGATTAATTTACAATTTGACCTAAAATTTAAATAAAATTTGTCCAAAAAATTGATATAGTACAAGACCCACCGACACCCAAACACAAATCAAATTGAACTTAGACACGAGTACAAGCACGTGCTTGTGCTCATGCCGTGTCAAGCAGAGTTGACACGACGGACGAACGTCGATGACGACTCGCGCGTGTGAATTTAGGATCAATCCAATAGGATATAGTCTCCTCATTCCAAAAACTATTAGTAGGACTTGGGGCCCAAATCCAATTGCCAAATTTTCACTATATAAACAACACCAAAGTTTATTAATTTTTTTTTATGTGGAATAAGTATTTAGCAATTTCCAATAAATCAAAAATTTCACTATCTTATAATTTCAAGTGAGTTACTTTGACATCAAATATTTTATTCAATTCTAAATGAGTTTTAATAAATAAATATATCACGTTAATCACCTCACGAAATAAAATGTGAATATGTTTGGTCCCGTTAAACTTGAAGTATGGGTCCCACTAAATTTGGGGCTCAAAGTTGACATATTTCACTAATAATAAATAAACCATTTCCAACAATTTTCCATATGATTGAAACATGTTGACATTTTCTAGACAACAACATCTGTTATGTTATTCAAAGTATAAATGAAGAAAACTACATCAGGATAAGTAGTCAAAGATTTTGAACTTTCCATCGTAAAATCTATTTATAGATTTGTTCGTGGCCATTCGAACATTTTTCAAGCATTTTCAGAACAATCGTCACCGTTCAGACAATCCCCAATATGATATAGATTTTCCCCTTTCAAATACTGTTGGTATCTCTTGGGACCTAAACCGCACCCAAACACGAACCTGACTCGAACACATATCGTACCGAGCTAACTGGACAACTAACACGCGCGTGGGTAAATTTAGGACAGAACCCAATAACATATATGTCTCTCACTTTCAAAAACTATTGGTACCCCAATTGTCAAGCTTTCACTATATAAATCACATCAAAGTTTATAACTTTTTTATGTGGGATAAGTTTTTAACAATTTTCAATAAATCAATTTTTTCATTAGCTTATAATTTTAAATAAATTATTTAGACATCAAATATTTCATTCATTTCTAAATGATTTTCAAAAAGTAAATATATTACTCAATCACTTTGTGGAGTAAAACATATTGGTCCCATTAAAATTGAATTGCCCGAATCAACAGCCATCTGGCGACAACGCAAAAGGCAATTCAAACTTTTTTTCATTCCACTTCTCGAATCCCATAGATCGCCCCTCTCTTTCTCGATCCACATTTACTCGCCATTATAGCTCCCGTGGGTGTGAGCTCGTGAGCTCGTTCTGCCTCCTCTGGCTTTGTTTTAACTTCGTTTATTATTGTTGAATTCTGTACTGTTACGGTTTTTCGTTCTTTGTACTGGTTTTCTTTCAAATTGAGTACTTATTTGATAAAACTTGGTTTGGATTTTCCTTTCTTCTTACTATTAAACGTCTTATGCAATGCTTCGTAATTCGCCGATCGAGCAATTGAATTGTATAATTGTTGTGATTTTAGTCCTGAATTTGTGGTATTACTACTTTTTATTTTTGGTTTGTTGACAGAAAAAGGATTCCTGAAAATTTTCATTTTCAAATCTTGATAGCTTTATGATCAGTCCTTTTTTTTTTTTTTTTTCAGATGCTTCTATTTTCAAATTTTGATTATTTTATTTTGGTGAAATCCATTTATTTGTTATGAATTACCTGGTGGGTTTGTGTTGTAGGAAGTGGAGGAGCTCATTTCTTGTGTTAGAAGAGAGATTTCACAGAACGGTGGTATATAAGGGGAACGTATAATTCCAATAGTAGAGAATGGCGTGTAGGGGGTTTTGGCAGTGCTTATTGAAGCTCCTGAACTTCTTGTTAACACTTGTGGGTTTGGCAATGGTTGGTTATGGAATTTACCTCTTTGTGGAGTACAAAAATGCAGCATCTTCTGGTGATGATGTCCCCGTTGCACCTCCAGGTGGTGAGTTAGTGCAGCTTGGCCGCCCGATGCTCATGGCTGTGTCTTTAGCTGATAGCATTTTCGATAAACTCCCCAAAGCTTGGTATCATCATCCATTTTAGTTTTCTTTCTATAATTTTAATGTGTGTGCAATTTTAAATTATTGTGCATCCTTGAGCTGGTTTTCCATGTAAACTATGTAAACTTATTTCTTGAATGTACTTGCCATTTAATATGCTTCACTATTACCTTCATTCTTGAGTGGAAGAAAATCCAAGTACTTCGAATTATATATGAACTGTTTTAGAAAGTGAGAATGCTGAAATGACGTGTAGCCAAGTGTAAAAGTTAATTTTTTGCTTGTGATTCGAAGAGAGTTCAGTTTGTTCTTGAGGATATTTTCATAACAAGCTCGTTTTAGACTGTGTAGCATTTAAAGAGAAACTTTGGTCATTGGAAGCCATGAAGTAACTAGAATGAATTAGTAATAAGCAAGGGGATATTAGAGATATTGGTGATGAAGTATAATTTAAAAAATCAAAGCCAGGTGAGATAAGTGGAGGGCTGCCTTTGGGGATGTGTACAGTCCTATTCCTCCTAGATTAAAGGAAGATGTTATTGGATTCCATATATGGAATCCTGTCCAGCTATTAGTAAATATCATCTAATAAATTGTATGTAGCTGAGAGCCTGAGATGAAAATGTTAATGTAGATATGTGTTAACCAAAGAAGAAAGAGTAAGAAATGAGCATGCTTGTAAGTTGCTCAAGGTAGTATCTGTCAGAGACAAATTCTGGGAAAACTGATGGAACTATTATTACTGGTGAACCTAGATGATTGTGGACCTAAATGATATGAGTAACTGGAGTATTTGGGTCTTCATAGATTAACTTCATAAGCCTCAGTTATGTTGATTTCACTTCTTTTGAAGGATGTAAAAATTTACCAAAGTGGAAAGTGAGGGCAACACTTGTGAATTGGAATTCGGTGCTATCAAATTTTTGTGAGTTTGGGGCATCCACAATTTGGTTTTATGGAAAATCTGCTAAAACAAACAAAAGAATAATCACTGAAAGTGAGAGCTCTTTAATTTGTCTGATATAAATACATCAAATGGCAGTAAAATACGATGAGGTTCAGGCGTGTTGTAGCGAGCACACAAGGATTGAAACTGTCAATGTCGAGAAAGTGAAGTTAATTAAATGAGATAGCTTAAGATTAATTGTCACGCGTTTTATGCAACGTGATTTATACCGCAAGTGTACGGTGTCAAATTTTGTAATATAGTAATGGAGTTAAGAGTGTCGAACCAACAGGGATTGTAATCTAATTTTTACTAAGTACTATAATTATATAACTTCTATTTTATTTAGATGAATGAATAGTTGAATGATTGTTTTAAACTAAACTAACGTGATTGAGGATGACAAGTGTTGAGAATTTAAATTATCAAGATTAGAGCCTAGGAAATGATTTCATCTAACCTTCAATTATGATTTAATGATATCCACTTATGTCAATTGATTTTTCCATATTCAAAGGCAAGAATCCTAAATTATTTCTCTCCCCTCTCTTGAGTGCCGGCTAGAAATTAACCGTAGAATTTAATCCCAATATCTTTATTCCGAATTAAACTCTAAGACTTATCAAATTCCGATTCTTTTGTGAAGTAAGCTTCATAGATTTTACATTTTCTCTAGAAACCTATAAAACCTACGTTGTATCAATCTTATGATCACGCCTAAATTTCTCTCTCTCGAGTGCCGAAATTGACTAGCATCTAATCAATCAATTAATGACCAAGTAATTGAAAACATTAAAATCATGACACAATTAAATATAAATGGGAAAATCAAATGAAATAATTATAAATTATCAATCCATAATCTCAAGTTGGCTACATCAAACCCTAGTTAAATTGTTTAGCTCATGATAGAGAATATGAAATCCGTACAATTCATAATAAACAACATAAAGAAAATGATAGAAAAACTAGCCTTTTGGGTAGATCTTCAATTTTCTTCCTTGATGTTGTTTTGTCTCCTTTTGATTTCTAAAATCTTGCCTATTTTGAATAGTGTTATTTGCTCCCTTCCATTCTAGAGGAAAATAGGACTTTTAGATGATATTTATAGTAGCTTGAAGTCCTTGGACGAATTAAGGTTGAATTTGGTCAAGAAAAGAGTCAAAAAATAATAAAAAAAAAAAAAAAAAATTCGCACAGGCGGCGCCTTGACGCCACTGTAGTAGCTCCACGGCGCCGCCCTTGCTATATGTTTCAAATTGGTGGGCGCTGCGGCGCTAGGTTCGAGTAAAAAGGCACACTGCGCTTTTTTTTAGTATTTTTATCATAACTTTCCCGTTCGATGTCCGATTAAGGTGATTCAAGATACTTTGGAAAGACAACTCAAAAAGCTACAACTTTTTTTCAAACATCATTATCCAATTCGATCGTTTGCTGTGACAAAAATGAGTCTCAATGTGAGACTAAAATTTCGGAGCATTACTTTTCGGTTGGGAATTGATTTGTGATCATTGCGAGGTTCGACACAACTTTTGATTATTTGCATTTCAGCCCCCGAACTTTGGATCTCTTATAATTTAGTCATCTTCTCCAATTTTGCCAACTTTTGCCTACTTCCTTCAATTTCATCAATCTATACCACAATATCAAAACACACATTAAAATGTTCTAAAACACTCTCAAGAGTAACAAAATAATAAGTTAAGTGGCATAAATATCATGAGTGTGGAGTACTCATCATTAATCTTTGTATATACCATCCAGAATTGAGTGTGTAGGAGTAATTGTGTAGGGGTTTGGTTGGGCATTGGATCAGTTGACCAGGATGGGGGCCAGCATGGAATTTGGTGTCCTTTATGGGTGATCTGTCATATATACTATATCGTGAGACAAATTGCTACATTATATCCTCAAGTCTTGACTGCATTATATTTCATTTTCTTTCTTTTAATTGTCGCCCTGTAAAACTGTGTGAGAGGTCTTATTTTTAACGATTTTATACACATTCATTTCATGTAATTCCTTAACTAGCACATGCTATTGGCATTCTTTTTCTTTCTTTTAAATAACTGGCTTCATGCTTTATTGGTTTCTCGCGTCTCATCAAATTTGCTTGATCAAAAAGAGATTTCTTCTGTTGTTGACACTTGAGATAATTGTTAAGGGCAAACCTAGGTGTTCCTTAGGCTCTTCTTTCATGATTAATTGGTGAGCTTTAAAAGTGTAGAAAACCTCAAGGTATTAAAGCACACAAATCACAAAATAAGCACATTTTACTAATTTTGGTGCTTCTTGAATCCTTTCTACTTATGAAATACCATTTTGCTTTAGATTGTTGCTTGGTGTTGATATTTGGGTGTTGAAATTTAATAAGTCTATGAAACACATAAAATCTTAGTCCAAGATTATTATAATTCCTGAATTTTATCAACTAAATTATGCATTTCTATAATTTGTTTGGTGACCATATATATATATATATATATATATATATATATTTTTTTTTTTTTTTGCAAAAACATTGTTTTGAATAGTGAATTTTTGAAGAATGTGTGGTTAAAAATGAGGGGAAAGTTTTGGGTTTATGTGTAGAATATTTTATATGTTAATGTGTGGTTGAAAATGAGTATGTAGAAAAACAGTTTTGAAAGAATGGGAGACAAACAAGGGGCTAATATGGGCGTTACTTTGATGAAGTTCATCTCCATTTGTGCTCAAGCCCAAATATCCTCTAGTGCCTCAATGTCCTTCGCTCATTTATCAACTATGGTGTTGTCATTCAACATTGGGAAATGACATTCTTTTAGTCAAAGTGACAATCCTAGTAGTTTGCCTTCTCGGGTACATTTTTTAGCAGTTTTGAATCTTTCCTCTACCTCCTCATTGAGAGACACTAGTAGTTGACCCTTTATTCCCTTCCAATTGGCAGTGGATCAAGATTTCGTCCTTGAACTTTTAGTTGAAGGGGGGACGGGGGAAGTTTTCCCCTCCCATTCTTTTGACCAGCAATTGTTATGATCTCTTTATATGTTCTATACCCAACTTGAACACTTCCTCCTATATCCTCATCCTGCATCCTAATTGCAAAATTCTAACGAGGTATTGTTTAGGGTATTTCAGAATGGTATATTTTATCCAGGATAATTATTAGGAAGGTAGGTTGAAACCCGTTGAAGCATCTTTTTGTTGTAAAACCTAAATAACAGAGAGCAATTATTCAATTTGAAAAGTGACCAGCATATCGAGTTTTTTTGTATGAGGTCATTAATGAGATTGGCTTAAAACACTTGCTATTTGAGAGCTCTGGCTGTGAGATATCAAAAACTAGAAAAGGTTAACTGCAGGATGGCTTCGGGGAATCTCTCATAAAACCTTCTATGATGGTTTTCATGATGGGGTTTAATGTAGATTGTATAACCAATGAGTTGGTGAATGGGTTAAGGATATTTTTCTAGAGAAAGTGTGAATTTAGCAAGTTTTTTACTTTAACAATGCACTTATTGCAACAATCAAAGTACAGCTCCTATGAAAAATACTGCTCCAATGAATTCTTTATTTGGCATGATCAAATTGTGACAATCAACTGTTTTAGGAATTCTCTTACGATGTATTTTCCACTTGTTTGAATGTGGATTTCAATCCCTAAGGAAGACCTCTACGGTATATGCCTAGTTTTATATGTTCTTTTGAATCTGACAATATTGCAATATTTCATGGGAAATTTAGTGGAACTACATTAACATTTGTGATTTTTAGTTGCAAGTCAAGATCTTTTATTAAGTAGCATCCCCACCATGCAATTTTTTAATGAACATTGTTTATTTATTAATTAAAAAAATCTACAATTGCGTGGCAGAATCACTCAGTAAAGCAACAATTAACCAATCACTCACTATCACTAAAACGGGTGGATGTATCTTGGTACTATTATTAATAATCAAGAGGAACTTTCATTCTGTTATATACCTATAATACTGGCAACAAACCTTTAACTTTATCCATTTTCTACAAGCATTTGGTCTCTGGTCTGTGGAGTCCTTGCACATTTGTGATTTTCTTCTTTCTTTTTGGCGGAAGTTGGTTTGGGGTTTTTCCTGGAAGAAGAAGAAACGGAACGTGTGAAAATGTTGATGATGTGTAAATTCTTTGAGCTCCCTGTTCTAAAAATATGGTATTTTGAGCAAGACAGGTACAGTATGATGTCTGGTGATGCACTAGTTGATAAATAAATTAAGCCTTTTTTTCGTTTGATTTCGTGGCTAATTCATTTTATCTATTGTCTAGGAGCTGTATCCATCTTTACTGATTTACCAGAAAAGTATGTCTTTCGAGATAATCTTTTACCCAAGGAATGCTGAATGTTTACTGATCTCATTTTCTACATGCAGGTTCATATATTCTTTTATCGGCATTGGTGTAATACTTTTCATCATTTCTTCTTGTGGGTGCATTGGAACAGCTGCAAGAAATGGATGTTGCTTGACTTGTGTATCCTTTATTTCTGATGACTGAAAATTTGACATGATTTTGTACAAATCTCTATTATCCCTTTGATTGAATACTTATGCTATTATCTTACTAGGCTAACGATGATAACATCTTAATTAATGTGGTTCTTTGCAGTCACTCTGAAGCTTTTTTTAGTTGGTTAAAAGCTGTGATGGTCAAACATATAAAATGTACCTCCAAATTGTTAGCGCCTTTTTGAACAAATATGTTAACATTTTAGGCCTACGACAGGCTTTCTCATCAAGCTTACCGATATCCAATACAATTTTGGGAGATTCCATTTTCCCCTTTGCTTATGATAACATCTTTTTGACAAAATACGGTTTTTTTTTAACCATTAATGAAGATGTTTACTTCATATTATATGTTTGTACCAATCATTTTTCTGTGGTATGTAAACCCTTCAGGATTGTGAAAAATGTGGATTGTGGTGGATAGATGTATCTCTTCTTCTCTTCATATTCATAAGTGTGATTGGGTTCCTTAAGGTAATAAAAGTATGCAGTATTGCTAATCTTGTTGATCTTGATTGAACTGGGATTAGCTGCTTTTATATTCTTTGACAAAAACTGGAGAGCGGTGATTCTTACTATATCTGTTATTTTTATATCTTCAGTTTGGAAATTTTTACTCAATCTGATTACATTTAAATAAACTCCTCAGGAAATTCCAACTGACAAAACTGGAAATTTTGATATGATGTACGAGTTTCTGGAGAAGCACTGGAAAATTATCAAGTGGGTTGCTCTTGGCGTTGTTGTATTGGAGGTAAGGTTTTCGATGGTATTTTGCTTTAGCATGTAGTTGTCAATGGATGATTATAGCTGTGAAGTACTTGATTTTAGGCTTTAAGGTCTTCGATGGTATTTTGCTTTAGTATGTAGTTGTCAATGGTTGATTATTGCTGTGAAGTACATGATTTTAGGCTTTAGCATCTTTTAGTAAATTATATGTAAGTAGTTGCATCTTTCCCATCCTTGCTGAGTTATTACTGGGAAGCTCAGTTATTTCATGGACCAAAAGTTGTGATTCTATGGACCAAAAGTTGTGATTCTAAGTCCTGTTTTTTTTGATAAAAGTTGAAAATAACAATTAGTTTTAAACAAGTATTTTACCACATTTTTCTGCCTTGAGCATGCATCAGAATCTCTGATTATTGATCTGTGATGATTATCTCCTTATAATTAGCACTACTCTCTATTCCAAAATGTCGTCTTCTAGAGATCACAATCCACAGTGTAAGATCATTGGCACGATCATGTATTTGAATTCGACTTTAAATTCATTGGCTTTCCACCTCAAAATCCCTTGCAATGCCTACCAGTCACGGCTAGTGTTTTGGTCCAGAATTAGTATCCAAAAAGAGAGAAAGGGAGGGGGGGGGGGGGGGGGGGGGGGGTAAGTATGGACACCAAGTAAATATAATAATTAAAATTCAATTTAAACTCAAATACTAACAATTATGCAACAGAAAACTAGTTAACAAATTTGTACACAAGCACAAATAAGGTTTCATAAACTCCAAGAGAAAGTAATCAAAGTGTTGGTGTGTTTTCTTTCCAAATATTCAGTTGTGGTATAAAAACAATGTAGAGACATCTCACTAAAGTAAAGGACAAAGTGCAAGTTTTACTTCGCATAAACTTGCTCAATAAATTCCCAATCATCCAACAAAACACTAGTTAGATAACTATTAACAGGTTAAGTTTGGCTGACTGGAGGTTTATAGTAGTTCAATATCTACGACCCCTATAGTGATGGTTGTAATTGATTTTAGCCTTCCTATTACAAATATAGGTAATTGTCTCTTTTATGTGGTTGGCTAGGAAACCCAACTTACAGTACTCAACCTCATCTTGTCTAGAGTTGGAAGAGATTTTTCAACAAAGCAACACCTTTATTTAAATTTTTAACTGCATTAACATTATTACAGAATACAAAATATTTATGCAACATAGTCTTTACTTAAGTATAGGAAGATATCATGAATGATGCAATGAAAATCTGTGGGGATTGTTTTCAATATGGAGATATTGTAAGTGCATGGACTCAAAATAAAATAACTTGTTGGCTCAAGTAGGGAGTATGTTATACGAAGGTTTCTGTTCTACGTATATGCAACTTTGGGATTTATGGACATCCTCCAAAGATTGACCCTCAGTTACTAAGAGAGAGGGAGAGTGTGTGTGGGTAGGTTGGGGTGAAGGTGAAGCCAGGGGCGGACCCACCAGTGGACCTGGTGGGTCCTAGGACAAACCAAATTTTTTTTTTTTTTCATTTAAAATACTTTACAATTTTGGGATATAACATGTTAGATGTTAGATATAAGTACAGATTTTGGGATATAACATCTATAAAGTATACTATAATTTTTTATTATAACATGTTAGATATAAGTACAGATTTAGATAGAAAATCAGAAATCTGGCTTTGAAAATGAATTTTAGTTAATTAAGATATGAATTCAGAGAGTTGTTGAAGGTTGTGATTTATTTTGATATTAAGGTGTTGTTCTTTTGTCCGTTTTGCTGGTTTAGTTGTATGTTTGGTTCTTCCTGAGGTTGTTAATTGCCAGTAGCAACGAAGTGCTTTCACGTCTTGTAGTAGATCCGTCTAATTGTTGAAGAAACTATTTGGTAACATGGGTTGAGACCTCGAAATTGGATAGAAATTTTTGTCTACATATTTGAATTTGATTTCGAGCAGCCTAACACAATTAAAAAGTAGTTCTGATTTCAGTTTGTCAGCCTACTGCTGTAATTGGTTGGATGAGCGTTTCCGAATTAATAATTTTTTCATTTTTGCAGCAATTTAAGAATGAAAAATAATTTGTATTTCAAACTTCTATCATTTTAATTGTACAAGTTCTTTAATCATTATGAATGTTTGTGTTACCTTCAACTCCAAAAAAAAAATTTCGGGGGCGCTCCCCCCTCCTTCATCTCAATATCTTTTATTTTAGGACCTACCAGCTCTAAAATCCTAGGTCCGCCACTGGGTGAATCCCCAAACCTTGTGCATGAAGTTTTGAGAATTAAGCTTCACAGATCCAAAGCAATATATATGTGTAGATTCCTATAAATTCTGGTGTTCCCATCTTCAAATTTGCTCTCATGTGGTGCTGAATTTGAGTTTTTCAGCTACTGGTTGGGCTTTAGACGTAGCTTTAGGAAGTTTATTCATGTGAACTGGCCTCCAGTTTGATCGTGATATCTTATGAGGATCTTCAGGTAGGTCCTCTTTGTGTCAGTCAGATCATATGTTGTCTGAGGGCTTTGCCTCGTGGAATCTTTTGGAAGGGATATCTGAACTTTTATCCCTTCAAAAGTAGTTGATCTGCATATGTTTGAGACTCAGGTTAATTTCAGATTTTCACTGACACACATTTGGTACCCAGCTGCAACTCGTTTGTTAGTCAAAACTTGGTTTAGATTTTCGAAATGATCATTTAGGGCTCCCTTAACAAAATAATTATTTGGATTCTTGCCTTGATTTATATTTATTATGCTTAAATGGTTGACCTCAAACTGCAATGAATTTCTCCCATTATTTTTTTTTTCCAGTTACACTTACTAGTAGCCCATGAAATTGCAGGCTCTTGTATTTTTGTTAGCACTTATTGTGAGGGCTGCCAACAGACCAGCAGACTATGATAGTGACGATGAGTATATACGTGGCCCCAGGCAACAGATCCGGCAACCTTTGCTCAACAACATGCCAACAGTTACCGCCACAGGTGTGCCTGTTACTGGTACCCTTGATCATCTTCCAAGTAGGAGTGATGCTTGGAGCACACGTATGAGGGAAAAGGTACATAATGTTGTGTTTATATTTCTTCCTTTGCCTTGAAATGTATGTTTAGCTTTCTTATTTTTTTTCTTGCTGGCTGTTGAATGATTGTTGATATTTATAAAATTATGGAATAAGTGACTATGAAGAACAAAACTCGACGAGGTATTGATCATATCAATTGCAACAACCTTTTGAATTACATTGAAAACCCAAAGAAGTTTGCTAAATAAGAGAGAAGAATGTCGAATTTAAAAGAGAGAGATTCATTAAGAAATCCATGTGTTGAACTGTTTACTTTAAAAGCTCTAGTTGTTAGAAAGTGCCATATACCATTTAAATCTTGTTTTTAACATGCTCCCTCAAGCGTAAGTGTGACGTGCAGAGGGCTGATTTAACATGGGGACATGGGGATCAAATGCTCTGACTATGATTCTAAAAATCTAGTTTGTATAAAGAAAAAATTAAATATAATTTGTTCCAACACGAAATATATTAACTTCTAAATAATATAAATATTGTCTTGTAGCCTAATGGTAAAACTATCAATTTTTAGTTGGCTGGACTTGGATTTGAATCCCATGTATAACGTTTTATTTCTCTTTATATTTTCTTTTGAGAAATTTGTACCTTTATCGCCTCAAGCAAATTTATTCACGACCTTTAAAAAGAATTTTTCAATCCCCAACCTTTAGTTCCATTAGCATATTATATATGGCTAATAAAAAATTGATTAGGTTCATGTTTTCTTAAGTTTTTTTAAAAAATAATTAATGTTATTATTTTCTTCAAATACCACTCTTTCTACAAGATATCCCTACATTGTTAACTATGTTAAGCAGTGTAGGTCACCATAGCGCCATCGGTGTTATAGCACCGTCAACTGCCGTAATGCCCCCACAAGCTAAAAATCCTAGCTCGGTCCCTAGACTGCACAATATCTTAAATTGGCAGTGGCACAAATTGAGCTTAAAAACTTTGATACCATGTTGAACCCCTTGTTGTAAAAGAGATGTATATCGTTTGAATTGTGTCTTCAACAATATGGTTTTATATAGATATTGTGGGAACTTCTAAAAAACTTAAACTGTGAATGTTTTTTATTTGTAGAACATACAGTGCCAATGAGAGGAAACAAGGATATTGCTATTTTTATATTGTGAATTTTCAAATCTCTACAATGAAATCGTGACCCATTCTGAAAATCCATATTTTCTCATAACTTGCCCTCAGCTTTATAAATCTGAGAGGTAGCAATTTTGAAATATGGTGTGGGAGCCAAAATATTTTCTTAGAGCATGTTGGAAAGGACATGGACTTTTACGTTTACTTGGACAGTTCACTTGAATAGACTAGACAGTGCAATTGTTTGGGTTCTGAAAATAGAATAAAGGGCAAAATGCTGGGGCAGCAATCAGCAGCTTAACACAAGTATAGGGGGTTGAATGCTCGATTTTCTATAGGGATGTTTATGCCCCTGTTTGAAAAAGCTTTTTGAGATTATAATATGGTGGATCTCATGAAATATGTGGTTAAAAAATTGATAAAATTTGTGGTCCAATGAAATTTTGGGGCTCGCATTGATTGATAATGCAAGTAAGTTGGTTCAAGTAATTGTCTTCATTTGGAGAAAAACTTTGGTGGGACGGTCGCACCGTCACCCAATGGGGAGCCGCCACCTCATCGGGTGGCTCACCCTCACCCAATGAGGTGAGGCCACCTCAGGACTTGAATTTTTATCTTTCCACCTCAAGCCCCGAGGTGGCCTCACCTCATTGGGTGAGGGTGGGTCACCCGATGAGGTGGCGGCTCTCTATTGGGCAGTCGCATCACGTTGGACGGTGCGACTGCCCCACCAAAGATTTTCTCCTTCATTTGACTTTTGAAGTATTAATGACAAGTCCATAATTTGGCGCATTCCCATCTTACCCTAAACTAATGGAAAATAATATGCAACTATGAGTGCAAGGGTATTTCTGGGAACAAAATTATGATAGTGAGGGTGTAATGGTCCTTTCAATTTTAAATGGCATCTGTGAAATATTCTCATCCGACAAATGTGCCGTGCCACCGGAATTTTTTAATGCCAATTTACTGTTGAAAAATGTGAATTCTCATTTTAAAGATTCAAACAGGTGCGAGCCTTGTCAAACAGGAGGTATATCTACGTATGCATGTAGATGTAGACAAAATGATTCTCTAGATAAGTTCTTATGCTGAGTAATTAAGAATATGCAGTTTGGTTTCTATTTGAATGTGAAAACAACTGCAAGACTGAAACAGGGATTCTACAGTAAGCCTCACTTTGGAAAATTTATAAATGATTTATAAATAGGAAGAGTAGAAGGAATCGTAGTGGGTCCAACGAAATATGTGGATGAAATGAATAGTAGTTATAGACATGTGGTTGAAATTAATGTTGGCTTTGGTTGAATTTATAAATTGTATCTAAACGGAGGCTAAGTCATCTGAAAATTATTGCCCTTGCATATTTGGGGCAGTATTATTCTATTTTTGTACTCTCTGTATTAACTATAAATTCCATTGACGATACTATTCTTTGAGTGCAGCTTTTATTCATAAATTCTGTAGTTCGTGTCTAATTACTTTATGCTCCCTGTACATCAACATCAGTATGGGCTTGATACTTCAGAATTCACATACAATCCGTCCGAGTCGAACAGGTACCAGCAAGCTGCCCCACAATCTTCTGAGGAAAGGAGCTGTTGCACAATAATGTAATCTTCGTTCTTGTTTTGTGTAAACTGTATCTGTGCTTGTTTATGGGAACTGATATGATTGATTAGTGTGAGGTCTTTGGATCTGGAGACTGTGTTTGTTCTCCAGAGTCTCTATGAACAAAATAAAAATAAAAATGATACTGAGTTCCTGCACTTAGTTGCTTCTCTTTCTTGTGATTTTGAGATCTCGACGATGTTGTTTTGTTCAGTCAACTGCATGTATTCTTATGGGCCATATTTTTTTCTACCATATGGTTATTGTCAAGCCTCTAGATTGAACATCCCATTTTGCAGTGTTTTACTTGCTCAAATAATGGTCAGTTTTCTTTTGATTGATAGCTACTGGTTTTGGTTGTTTATCTGCATACCGTGGGTAGGATGGAATGCTAGTAAATTTTTTGTATTAGTGAGTACATATGGTTTCAGATTCCCTTGATTTTTATAGCAATATAATTTTGTGAAGAGTTGGAATTAGGGGTGGCAAAACAAGCCTAGTATGCGTTTCATGGAGCAACTTTCTTCTTAGATGGACACCGTGCGACAGTAGTCTAGCGGTAGTTTGATTACCTTTCGCCTAGACTACTTTTTGCCATTTCTCCGTTGTTTCGGGACGAGAAACAATTTGATTACAATTTAAAGAAAGTTTTGCAACAGAGAATTTGACATTGAAAATAAATTGTTCGTTGATTGATGTAAGCAGAAAATTACAATTGTTGGTATAGGGGTGAATACCAATGATCTTGACACGACTTTCCAATACTTTAAATTCTGTATAATAGCTAAGTAACAAAAGTCTAAGTGAAAAGAGTAGACATTTAGAAGGTAGAATCATACTAACCTTTACAAATAGTAGGATATTCTACAATTGAAATAAATTATTACAATTGAAAGAAAATTACAACTTAAAATTAATATTTATAAAGTGCGGTCGAAGTTAGGCATATTTTGGCTAGAGTGGGTCAAGAGACTAAGTATAGCTACGGTCTTTGATATTTATGCCCAATTATTTTGGTGATGTCTCCAGTGCCATTGATGTATGATATTTATGTCCAATAATTTTTGTGACGTATTCAGTACCATCGATGTATGATATTTATGCCCAATTATTTTGGCGACGTCCTCAATGCCATCGATGTATGGTATGCTTCAATTAAAGGTTTGAAGGCTCCAATGTTTTTGCTTTTTTCCAAGTATTCTCCTTGTTGATGCATTCATTCCATTTCACCAATTATTCTTGATCTTTCCTAGAAGTCTGGGTAACTTGGTGATCAAAAATAGCTTCAGCAACCTTCTTTAAAGCTTTCTTCAATTCAAACAAAGGTCCCTTTGGTTTTATTTTTGGATGCATCCTCCTCTGCAAAATATGGGGTAAGTACATTGACATGGAGGAAATAATTGATTTTGCACCATGAAGGGAGTTTTACTCTCTATGCGACTTTTCCAATTGTTTCATGATGGGTAATGTCGCGATATATTTTGGCACCAATCGAGAATTTTTTTTCTCACTGGTTTATAATAATTTCTATTGAGAAGTTTAACCATAATCAGATCTTTTATATTAAATTCTAGGAAACGTTGTTTTTGTACCGTTTCTGTACTTTCTCAAGATAGCTTCGAGCAATTTCAATATTTCATTTCCATTCTTGAAAGAAATCCTTCGCTTGAGGGGACTTCGTACTTTGATCAATATTTACAATACGAGGGAGTAAATGTTGGCTAGTAACAATCTAAAAATGACTCTTATTGATGTAAGAGCTCTTTTGGGCATTGAAACAAACATGGGCCGCATTCACAAGTTGTACCAATATTTTCTGTGAAGTAAAAATAAAGTATCAAAGTTATTCATCCAACATAGAATTGAAGCGCTTTGTCTGTCCATCAGATTGTGAGTGAAAACTAGAACTCATGCTCAAAGTTGAATGAAGAAGTTTGAATAACTTGATCTAAAATACCCATGTACATCGAGAATCTTGATCACTAACGATGTCCTTAGGCAGTCCCCAATGTTAGATAATATGTTTAAAGAAGAGTTGAACAGTCACTTTCTCGAATACAAATTTAGGTGCTGTAATGAAAGTTGCATATTTTGATAGACGGTCTACTACGATAATGATAGTGCCAAGATCTCTAACCTTTGGTAAGCCAATAATGTGGTCTATTGATGCAATCTCAAATGGTCTGTTTGGGACAGAAAAATGGCTTTAGCAAGACTCAATTTTCTAATTGTCAGCCTTATCATGTTGACAAGCAAGGCAACTCTTAATATAAGTTACAATGTCATCTCGCTTTTGTGGCTAAGAGTATGAATGTTGTAGCAATGCACAAGTGCGTTCCTCGCTAGAATGTCTCACCCAAAGCGTGTCATGACATTCCATAATTAAATATTTCCACAAATCTTCGCCTTTCGGAACATAGAGGCAGTCTCATTTCCAGCCATAACTGATGAGTCATGCCTTGCTTGATGAGGTTGACCAAATATTGTGTTGTTAGGTCGTTTTCCATAGTGCTCGTATCCTTCTTGTATTTGTAGCAACTTCGTTCTTTGAAAGAGCGGCCATGGAACATCTAGTAGCTAAGTCGACCCGGTGACTAAGAGCATTCGTGTCATGATTGTTGGAACCGTGGCGATACTCCAACATAAAGTTGGACTCTGAAAAGAATTCTTGCCAATGAGGTTGGGACATGAAGTGACTGACCTCAATATTATCATTCTTCACAATAAATAGTGATCCAAGTAGGGATGGTAATTTGGCTCGTCGGCTCGGGCTGAGCCCCATTTTGGAGTGCCGGGCCCAAGCCCGAGTTGGCCCGTGATAATTTTTAAAAAAAGGGAGGGCCAGTATGAAAAGGCAGTAAACTGCTGCCTTAAATGCTGTCCCTGCCTTTTAAGGAAGAGAAAAAAAAATCAAGCCAGTCCGACTTGACCCGGTTCGGCTCGGAAAGGCTCAAGCCGAAAGCTCAGGTCGAGCTTTAATATTTGCTCGACTCGAAAAAAAGTTCGTACCATTTTACTTGAGCTGAGCCTCGAGTTTCGGCTTGGTTCGTTGACATCTCTAGATCTAAGTAGGTAGTGATGCCATACTTTAAGACAACGAATTGCATTATTCAGCGTCTGACTTTCATAAGCAGTCGACCGCTGTTTTTTGCATAGGACTCTTTCGATAGCAAAATTTGAAGCATCCGTTTGAACTTCAAACGATTAAGTCATATCTGGTACGACTAATAACGAATTCGTCTACATCGACTACTTTAATTTCTCAAAAGCAATCGGACATTATGCTGACCAATCCTAAGCTTTTGCCGTCTTTGTTAATTCGGTAAATGGTAATTCATAACCTAAGAAATGAGCGTACATCATGTGCATTCTTTGATGGTTGCCATTGCTTGATTGTTGTAATCTTCTTCGAATCCATGCAGACTTTGCCTTGCTCAATGATGCGACCCAAGAAGCTAATAGAAGTCTGAGCGAATGAGCACTTAGATGGCTTCATAATGTTCATTCTCTCATAGCCTATTAAGAATTTTCCTAACATGTTGCGCATGTTCCTCCAAGATCTCACTATTGATTATGATGTTGTCCAAGTAAACTACTACAAAGTCATCTAGAAACCCGTGAAGTACTTGATTCATCATAGTGCAGAGCGTTATGGATGTATTTGTTAGGCCAAAAGCATAACCTTAAATTCAAAGGCTCCATATCTAATTCCACGATAGTCTTTGCTTTATCTCCTTCATTGATTCAGACTTGCTAATATCCGGACCTAAGATAAATCTTTGTTTAGTACTTGACCTTGCTTAGTCGGTTAAAGCAATCTGCCACCAGCAGAGTAGATAGCTATTCTTCACAGTAATCTTATTTAGGGCTCGATAATCATTCCACATTCGAAGAGAACCATCGACATTTTCTGAAATAGCACGGGATTTCTATATTGCGACATCAAAGGCACGGGATTCCCACTTTCCAACATTTCTCCCAATTATTTCCTAAGCTTTTCAAGCTAAGGCTGAGACATTAGGTAGGGTCCCTTGTGGGAGGTTTGACATCTGGAATAAGTTCAATCTCATGATCGATTGTTCTCTTTGGCGACAATCTCTTTGATAATTCAACAGTCATAATGTTCTCAAATTCCTGGAAAAGCCTTCTGACGGGTTTCGAAATATGACCAGTCATTTCTTTGATCCTCTAATTGAAGAGTGTATAAAAAGGATTGTTCATTCCTTTAGAAACATTTACTAAATTGCATGCCTGAGATACTCTTCTCACCCATCCTTCCAACTTGTGTAGGGATAACATACGACTTACTACCCATCATCATTAGTGAATCAAAGTGTATGACGACACTGTTGTTCTCGTATCCCAAGGAAATTCCAATCCTAGAATAATTTTGAAGTAATCCATCTGAAATGTAGATAAATTAGTCATTCCTTCAAAAGGACTAGCCTTGATTAATATAGATTTGGCTATTTTTGCAATTGGTTGAGCAGCTAAGTTGATTGCTTTGACTTTCCTACCACTTTTTTCCAGAATAAGTTCGAGATGCTCTACTTCAGTATTTGAAAGATAGTTATGGGTAGTTTTGGTATCCATCATAGCCCTGATTGGCTTCACATTCACATCGATATACATTACGCCTTTAGGCCTATATCGCCTTTAGGCCTACAAATATGAGGATTTGGCTATTCTTGTTTTACCTCATTCGATGAAACATCATCCTTTATAGTTACCCATTACGATATTGTGTTGCACTGATAGAGAATGCACCAACTACGTCCTCATCATCTTCGGAGTAAGTCTTGCAGTGGCTACTATCTTGTAGGGCATCTTGCTTTGACCTCGGTGCTCGACTTGCCAGTTGACAATATGAATTTATGAGTTATTTTTGGACATTTAGTCACCTGATGAGGTCGTTCACATAAGAAGCACATGATTTTAGGAGTAGTATCAGATCTACCCTCCTGTGTCTTTCTTTTGTTCTAGTTGTTACCGTGGCTACCATAATAGTTGCCCAATGACTACTCTGATAATTTCCTTGAAAGTTATTCTAAAGGGTGCCTTGATAGCCCATCCTTTATAGTAGGAGTAACTCTCTCTCCCATTTAAGTTCGAGCTAGGGTAAAAAGGTCAATTCCTCCCCCACTAGATTACTATTCTCTTGTGGTCGATCTTTTCTCGGCTTAGGTTGATAGTTCATTAAACATTCGATAGCTTCCATTGCTGCGCTCAATCAACTACTTTCTGTCTTTCAAGTCCGTGTGTGTCCATGGTTTCAACCCTTCCACGAACATGAAGAGTTTAACTTTTTCCAACATATCTTGATGTTCAACATGTGTCCCGAAAATGCGTACTTCCTGATGGAGCCTGTATGCTTCAGTTTCCGTAGTGTCCGTGGATATTACACATTTTTTGGGAAAAATTGTGTTCTGGTCACCTCCTTGAGAAAAATCCCAAAATCTATTCGAACCCTGTTGGCTTGAATATCAGCATATTTTGTCCGTCACCATAATTTTGCAAGGAAGTATTGTTTCGTGTCAAACAGGAAGTTCTCAACTTCTTTTATATCGCGTGCTCCTCCATAAGTGCACAGTTCTGGGATTCTGAGCTTGGGTGCATAATCTTTTGCGGGAACTTGCCCATTGCCAACCATACGTTGGAGTATTTGGAATTGAACTCTTAACGGTTTCCATTTCTTCCTATAGACCAGAAATGATTACTACATCATTAGTCATCGCTATGCAAGCCGCTTGACTCTCATTTAGTTGAGTGTATAATTCATGAATCTCCATTTCAGCCACCACAACCTTTTCCTCAAGGCTCTCGATGACATAGCATAACCTAACAGTTTACGCATGAAGCGCATCCATATGCAAATTAGTATTCTCTTCTAAGTTTTACCCACATCAATGGTGTGTGACACATTATGATTCATAGCTTTCTTATCAAGGGACATGAGCCGCATCTTTGATACCAATCACGGGGCGTCTTTCTTCTTAGAACAGATAGGGGCACCATGTGGTAATAGTATGTTTTGCTAGATTACCTTTTGCCTTTTCTCGATCGGATGAAAGACAATTAATTTGATTACAATTTAAAGAAAGCTTGATAATAGAGAATTTGAATGCATTGAAAATAAATTGTTCATTGATTGATGATAGCAGAAAATTACAATTACTGATATATGGGGTGAACATTAGTGAGCTTGACAAGACTTTCGAATATCTTATACCCCCTACAATAGTTTGAGTAACAAAAATCTAAGTGACAGGAGTAGACATTTAAAAGACAAGGAATTAGAGGTGTTATGACGGGCGGATCGGTCAAACCTGTGAAAATCGGCCCGAATCGACCATGGATCGCGGGCCGACCCGTGACCCAAGCGGGCCGTTCACGGGTCAAGGAGGTGTGACCCGCGTGCTTCGCGGGTTGCACCTTCACGGACCGCGATTAACCCGCGGGTTGTTTCTACTTGTATTAGGACTAGTTACGGACCGAGTTGAACTCAATTTTTTCACGAGCTGGCTTGTATCAAGCTCGTGGGCTTGGTCCACTAGCCTATTCCACAAGCCAATGGGTGGCCACCAAACGGTCAAAAAATTCATCGGGCCAATCACATTTTCTCTACATATATTTTAAAAATGGTTCATTTTGTTTTTCTATACAAGTCCCCCACCCCACTTCCTTTTTTAACACAACTTTACCTTCTCAATTTACAGTTGTTACAATATCCATATTAGCTCTTTTACTGTGCAATCTTGAGTTTTTATTTTCTCTATATTATCTTATTTGAGTTATTTCTGTCTAATTCTAATATAAATTATATTCTTTTTTCTCTCTTTTTTTCATATATTATTCAAATATATTTTAATGGATTGTTGAAAATTGGTGACTTCAATAAAATCTTTGGTGCTTTCAGAATATCCAAAATCACTTTGCCATTAGAACACGATTTTAGTGGTCTAAAAAATGTTTCAATTCTTGATGATTTTGGCGATGGTCATTTGGAATATTTGAAATTAGGGGCCAAGGGTACAGTAGTAGATGGAAAGTCAGAGCACAATTTTAATATTGCAGAGTGGTTAGCTTGGCAAAATGGTATATGTTGGTCCCAAACGAATTTTAAGCTTCGATTTGTCAAACAATAACACAAGAATAACCAACAATAACAAAAACACAACACAAGAATTTTCGGCCCAAAGACCCCGAGGTTCAGCGACGTTTTCGGCTCCTAATCCCCGTTGAGCATCCGTTAGGATTAAGCTCAATCCACTAATATCGCCCAAAAATAGGCACCAAACGGATTACAAGAAAAACAGCCCCAAAATACTGAACTTTTTTGACATAATATCCTTCTCTCTCAACAAGAACCATGAAACTCACACAAGAGTTCATAAACACTCTCCTTTCTCACAAGAAATCACAAAAGATTTGATATATCTCCACTTTACAGAGAGCAAGAAGGAACCAAAACGGGAAGAGAAGAAAGAGCTACAGCCAAAAATGAATTTCTCTCACTTAAAATAAAGGGGACGTCCTTTTTCAACAAAATCTAGAAATGTTTTCTTTTAATTGCAAAAGGAAACCCTTGCACTATTTTAAGTTTTTCACTTCTGGAACTTTCTTCTTGTTGGATCAATAATTAGGCCAAAGAAAATTGGGCCTCACAAAATCAGCAAATCTTTCAACAATCTCCACCTTTTGCTGCATTTTTGGGACAGTACTTATGTGGATTAAAACTTAAAACCAACTTCATTTGCTCGTTTTTACCTGCACAAAAACAGAAAGTTTAGTATTCTTCAAGATTTAATAACCTTAAAGAATCTGAAAATTTATTTGAAGGTATTACCTTTGTTCCAGCATCAGCTGGATTTACCTGAGTTGGTATTTTTACCAACTTAATATCACCCCTATCAATTATATCTCTAATGAAATGAAACTTAACATCTATATGCTTGGACCTATCATGAAAAACTGGATTTTTACTCAAAAATATAGCACTTTGGTTATCAGAACATAACTCCACCTGATTTTCTATAAGTCCTAATTCACCTAGTAAACCCTTCAACCATAACCCCTCTTTTACAACTTCGGTGGCAGCAATGTATTCAACCTCGGTTGAAGATAATGCAACCACCTTTTGTAATTGAGATTTCCAACTAATGCATGTATCATTCATGACATAAAAATATGCAGTAGTAGACTTCCTATTATCTGGATTTCCAGCATAATCTGAGTCTACATAACCTTTTAGTTTAAGCCCATTTTTATCACTTTTGAACATTAATCCTAAGTGACTTGTTCCTTTCAGGTATTTAATCAGTTTTTTCATGCATTGCCAATGTAATTCACCAGGATTACTCATAAATCTGCTTAGCACACTCACAGCATAAGCAATATCAGGTCTAGAGCATACCATCATATACATTACAGATCCAACAGCATTAGAATAAGGCACATTCATCATTCTTTTAAGTTCATTTTCAGATTTAGGTGACTGATCAATAGATAGTTTCATACTACCACACAAAGGCAAGCTAACAGACTTAGCATCATGAAGAGAAAATCTTTTAACTACCTTTTCAACATAGGACTTTTGAGTAAGAAACAACTTTCCATTTATTCTATCCCTTTTAAGTTCATGCCCAATATTTTCCTAGCTGGTCCTAAATCTTTCATTTCAAATTCAGATTTCAACTTCTCTTTAATCATGTTAAGAGTAACAGAATTATGACCAGCAAGGAGCATATCATCAACATACAAGAGCAGATAAAAAAATTCAGATTCTCCATCTCTCTTAAAGTAAAAACAGGGATCATAATCAGATTTCTTAAAGTTCAAACCTTGTATAAAAGAGTCAAATCTTTTATACCACTGCATAGGGGCCTGTTTCAGCCCATACAAGGATTTCTTTAAGAGACACACAAAATTCCCTTTTCCTTTGACCTCAAACCCTCTAGGTTGAGTCATGTATATGGTTTCATCTAGAGAACCATACAAGAATGCAGTCTTCACATCAAGTTGTTCTAACTCTAAGTCAAATTGTGTCACAATAGCAAGTAAAATTCTGATTGAGGTATATTTAACTACAGGTGAAAAAATCTCAGTGTAGTCAATCCCTTCTCTTTGTGTAAACCCTTTTGCTTGGCCTTGTATCTTCTATTTTCATTTGACTTAACGTCTCCCTCTTTGATCTTATATACCCATTTACAATCAATTACTTTGCATTCTATGGGTTTTTCAATTAAAATCCAGGTCTGATTTTTATAGAGAGAGTTCATTTCATCTTCCATTGCAGCAATCCACTTAGGGGATTCTTTGCAAGAGATAGCTTCTTCATACGAAGTTGGTTCTGTATCAAACAGATCAGGTTCAGATTGTTCAGACACAAAATCAGCATACTGATACCTGGAAGGAGGCCTTATTTCTCTCCTTTCTCTATCCCTAGCAAGCTGGTAGTCATGCAGATCATTTGCAAGCTCCATTTGCTGTTCATTTTCTAAAATTTCAACATCCGAGGTATTTTCAGGTTCCACTTCATGTGGCTCCACCTCAAAATAAGTCTGATCAGTTTCAGCCCCTTTATTCAGATTTATTTCAGTGATTATGAAGTCATTTTTACTTATCTCTTCATCAGATTTGTCACTAAGACATGGAAAAATTTCTTCATTAAAAATCACAGACCTACTGGTTATCACCTTATAACCTCTCACATCCCTTAACCACAATCTATACCCTTTAACTCCTTCTCCATAACCTAAGAACACACCTTTTAACGATCTAGGGTCCAATTTTGTATCAGTATGATGTGCATATCCAGCACATCCAAAAGTTCTGAGATGGGAGTAATCTGGTATTTTACCAGACCAGATTTGTTCAGGAATCTTACTGTTTAGAGCGCTGGATGGACATCTATTTAAGAGATAACAGGCTGTTTTTACAGCCTCTCCCCAAAAAATTTTGGGAAGACCAGAACTGATTAACATGCATCTAGTCCTCTCAAGAATGGTTCTATTTAATCTCTCAGCAACTCCATTTTGCTGAGTATAGACAACTGTTTTATGTCTCAATATCCCTTGTTTAGAGCAATATTCATCAAATTCTGAATTACAAAATTCAAGCCCATTGTCAGTTCTTAAAATTTTTATCTTCTTATTGGTCTGATTTTCAATCAGTAAATTCCATTCTTTGAAAATTGAAAACGTATCAGATTTAGATTTTAATAAGAAAATCCATGTTTTTCTAGAAAAATCATCAGCAATAAGAAGATAATATCTAAAACCAGATACTGTAGGTACAGGGGCAGGTCCCCATAAATCAGAATGTATGTATTCAAGGATATCTTGGGATTTGTGCAAACCTGCCTTAAAGGGCAGCCTGACCTGTTTTCCCATAATGCAGTGTTCACAAAAAGTTATTTTTTGAACACTGTCCTTTCCAAATACCCCTTGACTTGACAAGGTTTTTAAGCCTTTTTCACTCAAGTGGCCAAGCCTTTTATGCCATAGATCTGATTTATCGGGATGCGTGACAAAATTCACAGCATTATTTGGTGAAGTGATTTCAGCCCCTATAACATAAATTCCATTGAATTTAGGTGAATTGACAATAAGTTCTTGATTTCTGATTATATTAGTTGAACCATTCTTAATTTCAATTTGATATCTCTCATCATCAAGAACACCTAGGGATATGAGATTTCTTTTTAGAGCTGGGACATATCTGGTATGTTTCAGAAGTAGGTGATGACCATTTTTGAATTTCAGCAACACATTACCAATTCCTTTAACTTGACACACCTCATCATTCCCAAGTTTAACTGATCCTTCATTAAGGTCAGAATATTCAGATAGACAGTCAATATTAGGAGTCATATGAAAAGAGCAACCTGAGTCTAGGACCCAGTCATGTTCAGTATTTTCAGTTAAAGACACATGCAACCCCAATATTGACTCCTGCTTCTTTACAGTTATTAGAAGTGGTGGCAAAAGAGGCATTTTCAGAATTAGACCCATTCTTTTGATCATTGGCATTTTTAAAGCAATCTTTAATAAAGTGCCCAGTTCTACCACAGTAGAAACATTTTTTGTTGCTATCCTTTCCTTTAAAAGGTTTCTTGTCTTTTCCTTTGGTGTTACTCCATTTTCTTTTGATAAATTTTTTATCTTTATTGAAATTGGAATGACTGAAATTACTCACACCCTTATTGTAGGATTTCTGATTTTTCCCACACCCTCAACATTGAACACCCCTTTAGGTTCAGATTTCAATTGCAGTTCTCTGTTTAGAAGAGAACTGTGAATTATTTCAACAGTGAGATCACTCCTACCATACTCTAGAGCATTTCTGATATCTTTATATTTGTCTCCTAGGGCATTAAGTAGACCAACTACTTTTTGTTCATCGGAGATTTTTTCACCACAGTTTGTTAAGTCTTGTGTGATCCTATTAAATCTGTCCATATTCTCTTCAGTATCAAGACTGTGATCAAACTTAAAACTAAAGAACTGTCTCCAGAGAAAACATTTATTTGGCAGGGACTTGTTGAGGTATTGTTTTTCTAAGGCAGTCCAAAGTTCTATAGCAGTTTTAGTTTCTCCTACTTTCCTAATCACAGAGTCAGATAAGTGCAGAAACAAAGTGCTCCAGGCCAATTCAACTTGTTCAATTTTTCTATCATCAGATAGATTTTTTGGCCAAGTTTCATCAATGGCCTTGGCACATTTCAACTGTAACATGAGGGCCTTAATTTTCTGGCGCCAGAGACTAAAGTCTCCTTTGCCATCCCAAATTTGAACATCTACCTTAGAAGTCATAGTGTGTAGCAGTGTGATCAGTGTACAGTTATGATATAGCCAACGATATATCTCAATACACAATGTCAGATGATCCAATTTTATAGGGCAGTAATATGCAAGAATAATCCACAGATTACTCAACAGAATTGAAAACAATATACAAATATGTTCACACACAGTAAGCAGCAGGGGGTTCGAGAAATGTACCTCCAGCGAAGAACAATTTTAAAAATATTATCAATCCTGAACAGATCAATTCAAATGTCAGTACTCGTCACAGTATATACAGCAAGTAAAACCAAGATTAAAGAAATCTTGATATATCCCAGCATCTACACAGTAGTAGAAAAACGTTTTTAAAATTTTTTTTTGAAAAGAAAAGGTTTCTTGAATCGAAACTCTAATCCCCTCAGATTCTAGGGTTCTCACAGCGACCCCTAGACAAAGGTAGAGTTAGAGGAGATTCACAGTAACCCTAATTTTGAAGAAAACGTTGATACCAAAATTTTTAAAATATCAGTTATATATACTGTAATACTTGACAACAAAGGAAAAGGTCTTGTGTACACTGTAAATGGCAAACTCGGTGCGACTCGGTATAAACTCAATGTAACTCGGTGCGACTCAGTGTGACTCGGTGCGACTCGATGTGACACGGTGTTCAAACAACAAATCAAACGGGTCAAAAACGAGTTAAACAACAATTTCTCCCTTTTTTTTTCGAATAACAGAGTTTCAAGAACGAAGAACAAATCTTAAAATTTTTCGAACAACACAAAAAAAAAGCAGATCTGTCAAATTTCGAACAGACACCGATCTGCAAAATTAAAAAAAATTTAAAAAGATATGAAAATTGAAGGAATCAGTAGCACAAATCGAAAAAAAAAATTTCCACAGCTCTGATACCACTGTTGGTCCCAAACGAATTTTAAGCTTCAATTTGTCAAACAATAACACAAGAATAACCAACAATAACAAAAACACAACACAAGAATTTTCGGCCCAAAGGCCCCGAGGTTCAGCGACGTTTCCGGCCCCTAATCCCCGTTGAGCATCCGTTAGGATTAAGCTCAATCCACTAATATCGCCCAAAAATAGGCACCAAACAGATTACAAGAAAAACAGCCCCAAAATACTGGAAATTTTTGACATAATATCCTTCTCTCTCAACAATAACCATGAAACTCACACAAGAGTTCATAAACACTCTCCTTTCTCACAAGAAATCACAAAAGATTTGATATATCTCCACTTTACAGAGAGCAAGAAGGAACCAAAACGGGAAGAGAAGAAAGAGCTACAGCCAAAAATGAATTTCTCTCACTTAAAATAAAGGGGACGTCCTTTTTCAACAAAATCTAGAAATGTTTTCTTTTAATTGCAAAAGGAAACCCTTGCACTATTTTAAGTTTTTCACTTCTGGAACTTTCTTCTTGTTGGATCAATAATTAGGCCAAAGAATATTGGGCCTCACAAAATCAGCAAATCTTTCAACAGTATAGACAAGACTTATCTAAATAGACCATACAAAAAATGTATAGTCAAACATCGATGTTTAGAAAATAATCGGGCCTTTAAATATAGATATTCTGATGTTTTTTGATTGAGTATGGTCTAATTTATTATATATTTTATTTATTAAGTAAAACTCAATGATTGGACGTGAAATTGAAATAAAGAAGTGAATAATGGCGAAAAATTGTGAAATTTAAAGTTCGAGGACCTAATTGTAACTATATAATAGTTGATTCGAACCACCAAATGAAAATTGAAGATATTAAAAGTTCAATTGAATGCAATTAGAATCTGAAATTATAAGAGAAAATGACTTAAAAGAATCAAGAATTGAAATTAGGGATCAAATTGCATTATGCAAATTTACAACGAATGCCTGGGCGCCATCCCTCAGCGCCTAAGCGCTAGGTTGCTGAAAATTCTACTGAAACTGGGTGCCTTGGCCCCACTGAAATCCTGTTTTACATAAAATTCTTCACGAACACTAATTCTAACGTGATTTTCTTCCAATTTTTGAACTTTACGAATACCAAAGAGCCTCATACATCAAGGGGGAACTACACATACACCTAAATTCTTTAATTAACATCATCAAAGAGAGATCGATCCATTGTTGAGAATTAAAGGAAAATTACAAGTTTTCAAGAAATTGGAGTTTTAACCTTGATTTTTGGAGAGGCAATAATAAGATATATTGAAGATTTAAAAAGAAACCATTAAAGAGATTCAAGATTTCAAAATCTATTTTCTTCTTCATCAATTTAAAATTTGGGTTTTATACTTCCAATTAAACATTTTTTTCTTACTATTTTGTAATGTTAGACAAGGGTTTTAAATACCAAGGCTTTGATGAACCCTTATTACGATGTTTTAATATAAATTCGATAGCTTGACAACTAAAGTGTGTTTATTCTTGGATGATTGTTATATGATTTAATGACTTTTCAATTTCTTGATCACTAATTGGATTGATTGTGAATTTTATTGAGTTGGACAAATTACAAGATAGATAGCACTTTATAGCAACCGTTGTAAGTTCGATAGGGGATAGAGATATATCGATATACTGTACATGATTTCTACAGATGTTGTAACATTTTAATGCAAATTTTCATGTCCGCATCTTTTATAGAGATGTATGAAGGTCACATGAGATGATATATTTAATTGACATCGAGAGATACTTTAAATTCATTTAGGAATATTGATTAACAAGAATTTGCATTATAACGGATTAATAAGGGGAATTCTAGGGCTCAATAACATCTCATCTAAATTCCTTCTAGAGCCTATTGGATAATTTTTCTCAGTGCGAGTGTTCAACGAACTATGCTAATGGCTCGTTGAGGTTTACTCTTCCCTTTTGAAATCCGAAGAAGTGCCCGTGGACCTCCTGACTCCTGTCATTAGTGTAACTGTTAATACACATTACATAAACTATAGACGATGCATAAAAATATTGCATTTAAAGTTATTAAATATCCACATAATGGACTAAATACTTTTTAAAGCTTTAATGAGCATTATTAGAGAAATAAATTGTGAAAATAAAAAATTTGTAGTTTTACATTTGTCAACGAGATAGTCAACACAGTAGTAATTGAAAAACTAGCTCGATAAATTTAATCCCAATTTTGGTGATAACTATTGATATCCGTTGTTTTTGTCACATTTTTAATTTAACCATAAAAGATGAGATAAAATTCATAGAAAAGCAATTAGAAAAAACTTAGATACACTATTAAGATCTCCCTTACTAGAAAATAAGTATTCGTTGATTTATGTATAGAAAATGGACTAGGTGTTGGAACATTATCATAGATGAAATTCAACTTTATGCTATAACCTTGTGAATGGTATGTACTTTGTATTACTTCTTATTACAACCACTGAAATTCACAATTTAATTTACAAGAATATGATCAGCAAATTTCATTCCATGTGAGAAATTTTTTGAATGTATTTTACGAAGCTACGAACACATCCAGGATATCTCTACGAACATTGCATTACTTTAGTTCCTGTAAAGTTACTCATTCTAGTACTTTTTTCATATTTTGTGGTACGGATATAGATACATGTGAACTACTGTTATAATTAACTAGGTATTTTGCTCACTGCAGGCTTAATATTTTAGATGTGGAAGAAATAAATTATTTTGATATAGGTGGTGGAGCACGAAAGTGCGCCAATATTCAATTGTTATTATTATGGCACGTGATTTATTAGTATCTCATTTATCTACTGTAGCATTAGTTCTACTTTTTTTATTTTTATTTTCCTTCAAGTGATTGGATTTTGTCTGAGTGGATCAAGACCTAAAAGAAGACTTCTTAGAGAGTTTAATGTGTTTAAAGGATTGGAAAGACTCAGAGTTCAAGATCTAGATAAGATGGGCAGGTTAATAGTCAAAGATTGTTTACGTTAATTTTCTTTAATTTTTTTGACTTTTTAGAAAGAAAAAAAATACACGTCTGCCTTGGGTTGTCCTTGCTTAATTCGCATTTGATTCTTACCTAAATATGAAAGCAAAGAACCATGCCAAAGACTTGGTTCAAAAAATTAGATGCTAATGACACCACGGATTCCTAATGTTACAATTACCATGTAAACAATTTTTTACATCGACAAAAAGTACTGAATGGGAGTAAGTGTGGACTTTGAACCAACAAAACTTAGCTTGAGGTCAAGTATACTGCAATAGAAAATGACTAAGCGAAGAACCAAAGAAACCAACACAGGAACAAGAAGTTTGGGAGATTGCTTGCACTTGTTGAAAGAGAGAACTATACAATTACAATATGAAATCTGTATGTATCTACAAGCGAACGTATTCCTAACGAAAATATGCTTAGACTCGTTGAAAATGTGAAGCGTACCGACAATGTATGGGGTTTCCAGTTGAAATTATCTAAAGATTTTACAGGTTGTGTCTTCAATCGAGGCTTTTGAACAGAAAAAAAAAAAAAACATATATGAAAATCATTGCACATGGGGTAGTTGGTGATCTGAATTCACTCTTCTTTTTTTCCTTTTAAAGACCCATCTTGCACAAAATACGCGATAAACGTTACATTACAACCACCTAATAATACATCTTTATGCATACATGCATGAGCTACAATCAACCAAAATCAACGCTTGAATTGCCCTTTTCTGAGCCGTCACTTCTTAAACGAGAATCAGTTCGGCACACACGTTTGCTGGGCCTTCTCAGTACAGGGTCATGATCAGAATCCATACTCTGATGCTGCACGTCCTTCGAGAGCTTCTCTGAAGCCGTACGACTTATCTCCGGCTTGACATATCTTTTGGAAGCAAGAACATTTGTTTTAGCATTCTTGGGATCTGCGATGGGAGAAACTGGAGGCCAGGAATTCAAATTTAAATGTAAAGCACTTGACTCGATAATAACCCCTTTTTCAGCCAACCCTAATTTAGTTGAGCCTCCATCTAAGAGACTGCATATACTGCCTACAGGATCACCATTGGTATTTAGTACGTTTTGATCATCAGAATCTGCATCTGTTATGTCTTGGTGTACTTCCTGATAGAATTTATCAGAACTTGTAAGAAACTAGAGATTCAAAAGATGGAACTAAATGATTAATAGCTGTCCCTTAAGTAAGTAGTAATAGACTACCGACCAGTCACCCACAGGGACATAAGACAGCGTAAGTTTCAATTAAGGAGTGCAAATATACAATAACAAACTACAACAATTCAACTCAGACACAACGTATACAAGATGGATCCATGAAGAAAGGCATGCTTTCAAAATGAAACGAGATACTTTGTTTGAAACAAGTTCAACGTCACTCAGACAAGGGTTTAGTGAAATACACCCAAGTGTACAGCATTGCCATGAGGAAAATGTACATTATTGATTTTCTGAGGATATCCATTCCATAATAATATCAAAATGGAAAGGATAGTAACATTGGAATTTGGAACAAGAGATAAGGATTTTCCAGGAAATGAATTGAAGCCCTAGTATGAAAGTATAACGTCGAAAGTAAGAAGCAAAGGTATTGTTTATAAATATGCTTCTCATAAAAAAAAAGTGAAATTAAGCCCTTGTTTGAGCCACATTCTTTTCACAAGAATGAATTTTTGAATAGTGTATTGATGAAAAATGTGTGGTTAAAAAATAAGGAAAAGTTCTGGATTTGCGTGTAATATTATTTTATTGAAAAATGTGTGGTTGAAATGATGTCAAAAATCTGTTTAAGAATGTATTTTTCCAAAAGAATGGGGCTCAAACAGGGGCTAAGATGTCTAGGAGATTAAATTTGACACATCATAACATTTTATCACAATATGATATCTACTCTTCTCAAAATTCCAGTATCTGCAAATCAACAACATAGAGAAAAAAGTACCTCATTTGGTATGCCAACAAACTGTTCAGAATCAGATGTGTCGCCTCCTTCTGAGTCCGTCATTTCTTCGTGCTCAAATTCTACATTTTCCCCAAAGTCGTCGTCAGAGTCACTCAATTCTTCATGCTCCATTACAATTTCTGGGAGGGACTCCTCACCCATGTCATCGACAAAATTTTCACTTCTTTCATTTCTAGAAGTATCCAACACATGGTCACCTGAATCCAGATTGTCACTGATTCCCTCTGGAGTAGGACTCCTCTGCTTGCTAGAGTCTTTCGCACTTTCAGACTCTATGCTTCCAGAAACTGCACCATTTACCAACCTTTCTATACAATTTTCGGTCATATTTCTGTTTTCAACAGATTTATCATTCCTGGATGTGAAACTCAGGTGAATGTCCAAGTCAAGTCCGTTAGCTTTTCCACTTGGGCTGGGGAGTTTACTACAGGAAGCACTTAAACTACCATCTTTTTGCCTCGACTCTGCATTAGAAGGCAGTTTGGCCGCAGAATGTGCATCTAACATATCCGAATCCACATCATTAACTCTTTGCAGAAGTGGATGAAAGTCCATGCATGATGATGATGATTTATTTTCCAGAGGCTTAGATGACTTAGAAAGAAAATTCACAGCATCTCTTAGATGACGGGGATTATGAAAAAGACCAAGATTCAGCTGCGGTTGATTTCCAGAAAATAAACTGAAAGAACTGGATGTGCTAGTACTGGAATTCAATGAATAATATTGTAAAGCACCATCTTTGGGCGCCTGGAACAATAAAGGATGCATCTGCAGATCTGGATCACCTCTCTCTTCTGTAAAACATTTATTTCTTAAGTTCTCTAAATTTTGACGTTGATTACTAATTGCATTTTTCATTGAAATACTCCTAATCTGCCCAGGCTTCACTGAAGAATCAACTGCTGATTTTGTGGCACACACAACTTGCAGAGCTGTATTTTCTGCCACAGTACCACCAATACCAGAATCAGTGCTAGAAATCTTCATTGATGCACCTCCCTGGGAGCATTTAAAAGCTGACTGTGATATTATCCGAACAGATGGTGGAAGATTTACAGGAGGCAAATCAGGAGCTAATTTCACCAAGCGTGCATTATTCGCTCTACGAGCTCTGTAAGGTCGCAAAACTACTTGGGAGCCAGAGCACCTAAAAGTCCAAGTAAGAAACACAAAGTAATAAAGCTTAATGAAGAGAATGTGAAGCTGAACACATGCAAAAATGAGATAGAAATAGAAGAAAGGGGATGCCTTGAAGCAGATGAAAACTTGGTACAACTTTGTGTATTGAAGTCTCCACCACCAGAATTATCCATCTCTTCTCTGACTTGAGAACCCTCCAGTGAGGGTACGTGAGTAAGACATTTTGAAGAGATGTTAGATTTATCAGGCCTCCAATCGGCCAGAAATGCCTCGTGAACATAAGCTTCATCTTCCCAATTCATGCACTTACCTGCATTGTTACCTTCTTCAATGGCTTTATCAGTGCTACCGCCCTGCAATTGTATATTTTAATTAAGTAGCATTCTATTTAGGAAAAGAATAGTGCCATAGTGCTGCAAGGTAAACATTTTATTAAAGCACAAATTAGGAAAAAGAAATCAGCGTCCATAATATATCATTTAAGCAATCTAACTTGACCCTAAAACCATTAATAATAAATCTATTTGGAATAAATTACTTTCATGAATTCTAAGAGTCTATATGATCATCAGAACTGATATAAGTCTTTTGCATATCCTACATGCTGGCGAAAACGTATTACTTCTGTTTTCACATCCTGGAACTCACCACTAAATTTAGTGAAAAAGATCGAGGATGCACCAGTTGCCGGGAAGAAAAACAGATAAGAATCAATGTTAAAATCTGAAGCACTCTGATGATCTAAGCTAAGTACAATCACCAAATTTTAACAAAAAAATGTTTCCTACATTAGACTACTAGGCCTCCATTGGGAAGAATTTTTAAATGGTTTCATTTATAATTGATGGCAATAAGTGGTAGATATGTAGATAGTACTTGTGGGTTCATTGAAATGTGTGGTTGAAAATGAAGTTTGCCCATTTATAAAATGATTTATAAATTTACCTAACGGAGGCTAAGCAACTTTCTGAAGGATGCCGATCTTGCTAAATATAAATGAGATTTAGTTAATAACAACAGGAGGTCCTAACCATGGGTAGGGAAGCAATGAGGGCCACTGCCCACTAGTAAATGATAGTACCACAAAGGCAACATTAGACATGCTATCATAAGTTAATAACATTGAATAAACTACATGGCCACAAGACCAGTAAAATGCATTTTTCCCATGTTAGGACTCAAATAAGTAAAGCTTTACATTTGACTTTTTCTTCCTAAGCATTAACAATTTGAAATCTTAAGCTTTCTGTCACATTCTATTCAGGAACACTACTATCATACACCCATGAGGATGATGACACATGCATGGTTTATTTATAGCTATACATAGTGAAAAACGGAAAACAATATGTTGAAATTTTGGCAGATTTCTGGATAATAATTATTGAACTCTAAGCAAAATACTGAAATCCATCAAAATTTGTTAAAAATAAAGCACTTTATTTTGTCCATGTGATCTACCTATACATATTGTGGAGGTCCAAGTATGCATCCAAAGAACAAGTGAGAGTTAGACAATTTCTGATGATTTAAAAGAGGAAGAATAAACCAATTGTGTTAATAATTAAATAAAAATAGATTTTTTATAGACTGCATAACAACCCTGTACCTACACATTTACAAATAAAAAAAATGTCATTCTAATTGGAAAAGTGGCTATAGAGCGGTAGATTTGAAAATCAAGAAGTATCCATACCCCTTTTTCAGGTGACGAATGCCGAATGGAAACAGAGGGCTTATTTTCTCTTCTTTTTGATTCATATAAACGCCGCTTAGCTTTCTTGTTTGCATCGGATTTATATGACTTTTGTGTACCCAAAGCAATTCGCCACTGTCGTGGAAGCAAGGATGGATCTCTATAAGGAACCAAAAATCTCCATATGGATATCCAGTCGAGTTTAAATTTCTTTAATCCCTGAATGATTTAGATTATACACGTGAATGAAATGGCTCTGCACAGTCTAATAGAACTACCGTACACTATGCTAATTACCAGTCACTAAAGAAAGTTAATATTTTAGTTAATACCATTTCAATGCGTGCTATCTCCTCGGAAGTCAAGGGGGAGTTTTTAATCCTCCGAACAGCCTACAAGACAGAACAAAATATATAACAAGCAGGTACAAGTTGTTAATCTTAACATTTAATGTTTATTGAACTGTAATATTTTTAAAATAAATAAATAATATTCTCCTATTATAAATATTTATTTGAGAAAAATAATCCATAAAATTGATAAATTCATCATAAGAAGAGAGATTTTATAATGAGAAAGAGGATATAGAGTTTCCAATGACCAATGATCTTGGATTAAAAGGATGAATAGACCAAGCGGAAAACAGAGTCCAGTTCATATTTTGATAAAAAAAACACACACACATATCTAATCTATTTTCTTATGTATCAGTGCAACAAGAAATCATATCGTTCCTCTTCTAAATGAAAGTCTTGTTTGACTTTGTATAAAATTTTCATGTAGCAATTCTTTACCTTGATTAATTTGTGATAGATTCCATAAATTTTCTAATGGAATTTCAACACTTCAGTAAAAAAATTTGATAGAAAAGAAATTTGTAAATAAAAGAAAAGTGAGTGCAATAGCAGAGAACAAGAAGTCTTCAATGGTTAAAAGATATATCAGCATACATAAGTCTTGCAACGTATAGAAGCAAAGAAAAAAACTTTACTGAAAGTAGAAAAGAACGTAGGTATTTGTTTCAAAAGGTCCTAGCATTTCTCTTGTCCATATATTAGGTCTTCTCCTCTAATGCACAGTTCAATGCAGTTTTTATTATTATTATTATTATTATTATTATTTTTTTTTTTTTTAATTTTTAACAGAACCCAAAATTGTTGTTTTAGATTCATTTTACCACAAACATGAGGGAAGTATTTTTCTCATCACATGTATATCCCTCTCAAAAGTTTTTCCTTTCAGTGTGCGAAAGCAAATGATCATGGATGTGCCTGGCTGAGGTGGGGATACTAGTTATCCTATATAAATGTAAGTAGATCTTAAAGAATAAAAAGATATCACATGACAGAGGAAGAGTCTTTTACTGCCTATTTACAAAAAGCTAGTTATAAGAACGAAGGATATATCTGAGAATCTACAAACTATAGAGTTATTAAGTTCACGAGTCCTACTATGTAATTATAGGAGGGTGTTTGAGCAGAAATTATGGTGTAATTCTAAGGTGAAAATGAGTTTAGTCTTATGCCAAGCTTTACCAGCTTTAGAGATCAATGAAAAGATATCACATGACAGAGGAAGAGTCTTTCACTGCCTATTTACAAGAAGGTAGTTATAAGAACAAAGGATATATTTGAGAATCTACAAACTACAGAGTTATGAAGTTCACGAGTCCTACTATGCAATTATAGGAGGGTGTTTGATCATAAATTATGGTGTAAGTTGAAAACGAGTTTAGTCTTATGCCAAGCTTTACCAGCTTTAGAGATTAATGAAAAGCTATAGAGAAAAGAAACAAAATTCACATATACTTCTTATTGATTTAGAAGAAGTCTGAATGTTCCCCAGAAAACTGCTTATTGCGAGTGCTAAGATGTATCACTGGTGCGAAGAATATATATGATAAAGCAATCAAACATGTTAGAATTAGTGGCAGCAAAAGTTCAGATTATTCAATACTACAAGCGGCATCAAGGTTTTGCTTTGAGTCCTTATCTTTATGCTTTAGTCACAGATGAAATAATGATGCATGTGACTAAGTCCCTTTGGTATATGTTATTAGCTGATGACACAATTTTAGTTGATTAGACTAGGAGAGATAAAGTACGATAGAACTTTAAATGTTTTAGAATCTAAGGGTGCGTTTGATTGCAATGGTAGAATTTGGGTGGAAAGAAAACGAATTGCAGGGAAATAAATTGCCTAAAATTTGTTTTAGAGAGAATTGTAATTAATGGTGTTTGATTAATATAATTTTCTACCTAATCCGATTGACTTTGTTTTTCATGCAAATTGTTACTTTTTTGGGATAAATCTTTTTACAATTTGTATTAAAATTTGTTTAAATTGCCAAAAAGTAAAAAAATAATTAAAAATAATAATTTTTGAAATTTTTTGTGTTCTTTTGGCTTTGTTTTTCATGCAAATTTTTAATTAAATGGATAAATTTTTTTACCATTGGATTTTGAATATGTTTCCATTGCCAAAAAGTAATAAAAAAGAAAGAAAGATGGAAAATCACTTTCCCACCAAAATTATGAGAAAATAAAAAGTGAAAAATAATGTGCTTTAAATGGTTGTACCTAGAATTTGGGTGGAAATGAGTTCCATGGAATTCTTTGGCAATCAAACACCAAAATTAAGCATGAAATTGGAATTGATTTTCTTTTCCACCCATTTTCTAGGCTATCAAACATAGACTAAAGGTTTTAAGCTAAGAATTAAGCTGAGTGTACATTGTTTTTGTACACTCTTTTTGACATTGTACTCACAATGTGTGGGGTCCGTCATTACTTTAATCGTGGGCTCCACCCTTTGTATGTGAGTATAATGTCAAACTCAATGTCAAACACAATGTACACGAAGCAAAGCTCTTAAGCTAAATAGGCTAAGACAATACATAAAATGTCCTTTTCATCATGTAGCAATAAGGACAATAGCAGATCCATGATAGAAGATCATGTTCTCCCAAAGTATAACTATAAACAAGGACGGAGGACTTGAAGGGGGTGCATTGCATAGGAGTAGAGCTGTGCAGTATGAGGATTTTAATCCACGAGTACTTTTAAAACTAGAACATGATTTCATTGATACACATAAGACCATTACAGTCTTCCACATTACTTTTTTCATAAGTCCAATGAAATGTATTTGTGAACCAAAAGAATTGTTTCAACCATATAGATAATGTTCATGATCGAGCACCAGCAGCAATTAAGATGAAGTATTGAAATTCTTCTTCACTACTATGAGATAATCCTTAGAGATGACACACACACACACACACATGCATATATATATATATATATATATATATATATATATATAAGAGAGAGAGAGAGAGAGAGGGAGGGAGGCAACGAACAACATCCTCTCACTTCTAATCCAATAGAAAGTAATAAGGCTCTATTATCGAATCTTAAGATCTCAATTTGAAATATTCATGACTTGATTGATAATTACGAAGTCAATTATTTATTTATTACTTTGTATGCTGCTCATCATTTATGGTACAGTTGCAGAAAAGGAATCTATATTTTAATTAATTTGACACTCAATAAAATGAAATTTGAAAACAATAAAGCTGAAGCAGCACTAAGCATCAATAGTAATACTTCTAGGAATGAAAAGAGGCAACTTTAATTCTTTACAATAGGAAACAACTGCAAACCTTTATTGGATTTTCTGGTGCTTTTGATGACGCACGATTCTTCTGCCTAATAAATATCTGTTTTACCAACATGCGACATCACATCAAATTAGCAAGTCTTTAATTGTTGAAAGACTCCAAAAAAGCAAAAAACAACGACGTTATTTATCATTTCCAAGGAAGTGAATCAATTCATGTACATGAAAAGTGGTAAGTTAGTATTATATTTCACCAACCCATTGCAGATAATACAATGTCAATACAAAGAAATTTTTGAGCTTGATTGTAAAATTGCAAGATAAAATTTGTCACCTGGTGCTTAGATTTGCAAGGAAGAAATCGCTGCTGAATAGCCTTCCAGTCAGTGTTATATTCCATCAATCCCAGAGCTAATAGTCTGAAAATAAATCTCATGGTGACACAGAGAAAGTTTGAAGTTTGAATTATAAAATTAAACATAAAAATTGTCATGAATGGTTAAATTGCAGATCATCATTGAGTTAGGCTCACAGCCATCATTTTAAAACTACAGTTATTAAGTATGTGTTAGTGCGAATATTCTTGTAGGTTTCAGAAATATGAGTCAGCAACAGCAATTAAAGGTAGAGCATAGATTATATGAGTCAGCAACATCAATTAAACCTGTTGTTTCCATGCCCATATCTCTTTCTCCAATTATCACAATATTTGTATCTGATGAGCTATTAAAACATCCACACATTGCTATACAGGTAGCAATTGCTTCTTGCCTTAGTGCAATATCCCGAATTACTGCACTCGATGCCCCGTATAGCGATGAGACCATGCATGATATATTTCCATTAATTATACCATCATTTACATTCCTATCTGACAACTCCACCAAAATGTATGCTAAGGGAGCTAGAATACATAAGATTATAGCTAATGTGAGGTATTGTATCATCATATTGGATCTAGATCATGAGCAAATGATAATTGACATGTTCTAACATTTTCTTTTAGCCCGAACGTAAACTCATGTAAAGAACATCTTCACATCCAAGGAGATAATTATGACTCTTATATTGGAAGAAAGTGACAATATCTCTCCGGATTTGCTTACAGTCCTTTTGGATAGCTCGAAAAGGAAAAATAAAGAGGATTTTCAGGTTACAATGAATGTGGTACAAAGAGTTTTTTGAGAAGTATACTGTTAAGATCAATGATTACATGTTACAATCTATAAAAATTTTAGGAGTTTGTTTCGAAAATTATAGTGCAGTCAATATAGGATAAGAGAGTTTTGAGTGTGTTCCCATTTGTGATTACCCACGTAGTTGATACACTAAACACATACATAGTTGGGAAATTACATATGTCATTGCCACCTAAGTCAAACATTTCATATGTCATCGACTTCGTGTCGAAATTGTTCTTACCTACTCCTATGTGTGACATTAACATTTGACTTTATTATGGCATTATCTTAGCTGCATGATACTACCCGTGTAACCACATTATGCCCCCGTTTGGCCCACATTATTCGATGTTATAATTTTTGGAATAGTATTTTTTTTGGAGAATGTGTGGTTGAAAAAGAAGGAAAAATTTTTGGTTTATGTGAAATATTATTTTATTGGAGAATATGTGGTTAAAAAGAAGAGAGAAAAATGTATTATAAATTTAATGGAGCTCAAGCGGGGGCTATTTTTGAAGGCCATTGCTTGATCACATACTTTTCTTTGTGTGACTTTAACATTTGACTTTATTGTAGCATTACCTTAGATGCATGACACTATCCGTGTTACCACATTATTTTTGAAGGCCATTGTTTGATTATATACTTTTCTTAGGTTGTTGCCTACTAATTACAGTAATTCGCTTTGACCTCTATTGCCTCTTTCCTAATTTTCATACCGAGATAAAAGTATAATTTATTTGATTAATGAAAGTTATGAGCTTTCTTTTGACGTACAATTTAGGTACTAATGCTTTAATGTAAATTTTTATGCCTTGTACATGTTTCTTTGGCTCAATTTTCGAAACATGTAAAGAAAAAGCTTTTAGATAACTCACTTGAAATTAATCTACTTGACTGGTCATCACTTGAACGAAAGTTATAATTTCAAGTAAACAAAATTGTTTTCTTATTGGGACACGAGCCACCGTTGTTGCAAGCATTTGATTCTGCAAGCCAATTGTTGTGCTAGTCCCTGCTCATTATTTGTAGACAATTGATGTCTTTGTGGATGGATTGCACCTTATGCACATTCTGGAGTTTGCTTTCCATACTATTTTAAAAGGAAATATCATCCCCCTTGGTGAGATTATATTTTGGTAGATAACTTAAAAATTCAGTTTTCATCATGTGATCGATTTCGTTATTTGGGTTAATAAGAAAGATCGTCATCATTGACTAAGAAGTTGCAGTCTATATCGTCAAAGTCGAGTTCTCCCAAACAAGAGAAATGATGGAAAATAAAGCTAAGAACAAAGATAGAATTTTAAAGTAGAGTTTGATTCAAATTATGTTTGTATTGATTAAGTTACATTAGTTTTAAAATTTTAACAACATTCTAGTTTATTAGGAGTTCTTTTGATTTTAACTTATTTGTCCTATATAAAGTGGGCTTATTCATTGTAACACGTGTACTTTGAAATTGAATAAAAAATAATATTTTTTCCCTCCAAATTCTTTTATATTTTCTTCCCTATCTTCTTTTTTCTTTTCTCTCTTGTTCTTGTTCATTGCAAACTTCATCAATTATATGATGAGAAATAAAGATATGATTTCAAAATAAAGTTTGATTCAAACTATGTTTGTTTTGATTGGATTACATTAGTTTTGATATTTTAATGAAGGTTCTAGTCTATTATTAGTTCTTTTGATTTTAGCTTCTTTGCCCTATATAAAGGGAGTTCATTCATTATAATACACACACTTTAATATTGAATTTTTTTTTTCTCCCTCTAAATTCTTTCTTCCTCCTCTTTCTTCCTCATTTTCTCAATCTTATTCTTTATTTGGTAATGTTAATCACCACAACGGTCATCACACAATGAAAGATCAGATGTCAGAATAAATAATACAAGTGAAACTTGTGATGTAGAAGAACGCCGGGCTAGAATAGAGATTGAGAAAGATAGGTACTATTTGCTGCTTGCTAAAGTTATTCTAGTAATAGGTTACTTGGGGGCTATGTGATGTTACGACAAGTTGATAAAATTTGGGGGATCCCATGAAATGAGCAGTGAAAAAGTAGATAAAAATTGTGGGTCCAATGAATTTGTGGTTAAAAATGAAGTTTGACCAGTTTTTTAGCAAACAAAAGCTTTACCAAATAAGCACTTAATAAAATTGATTTGAATGACTTAGAGAGTAGATAGCAGGGGAAAATAAAAGTAGGCTTGAATTGAATTGGGAGGAATAGAAAACATTTGGTACTTTTGGGCTGCTACTAGTGGCCAAGACAAGGAAAGGGATAGTGCAACTATTAGATGTCCTAAAGGGAGGGATGGGGACAGCAATAAGGGGAACAAGGATTAGAAGCTCTCTCAATTATAGCAAGAAAGAGAACTTAAAGAGGCTGAAAATTCAATAAACAAAGAGGGATGTGGGTAATGGAAGGAGCGAGAATGTTGGAAAAGAAAAGAACTTGCTCTGACCAGTTGAGATTTTTTTGAATATTTTCTGCTGACAAAGTATTGAGTGGTGTGCATATTGAATAATACAAAGTCCTTGCTTTATTTTGTAATGGGCTTATGCCTCCCTTTGGCATATTTCTAATATCTATGACCGACTTAAAGGGGAAAAAAAAAAACTTCTCTACAACAAAGATAGATTTGTCTCCATTGAGAAACTTGATAAGGAAATGGTCGGCTCAAGCTATAAAAAAGTAGCTGCCATCTATAAGCTATTTATTACACATCTGCTATGATTTTCATTCAAATGAATTTTCAAGAAAATGCTGCAATGTCACAATCTTGCATTGTTAAAATGGATTTTCTATAATGGCTCAATCCGAAAAATGTTGATAAGGTGCAATGAGTGTAAAGTAACAGAGAAAAGTACAACTCACTCATCCTCTGAATCAGTGAAAAGCACACGACTTATAAGAGCAGCAGGAGGTGGCTTATGAGGATAAAGGGCCGGATTAAACAACGGACAAAATCTCTGGGCTAATTTAGCAATTTCCCTGGGAACAAGGGCAACAGATTGATTTTTCGCCTTCTCAATTAGTGTTGCAGACATTGTCTTCTTGGGTATTTTTTTTCTGGCTGGCGAAGAAAGAATCATACCCTGACCATCAGGTTCAGAAGAATTGGGAACAGTACAGAGAGGAAACAAAGGTTCCCTTTCGAAGTGAGTATCAAAACCAACTCCAATTTGACATCGTTCATATGCTCGGATGGCTGCCAGATTCCACAAGAATAATCAAGTAAAGATCATGAGCCAAAAAAAACACACAGCTGCAAAATCACGATAAACATATCATTTATCCAACATGACATACCAGAAGAAACATCGTTTATATAGTTTCCAACTAAACGGAGTGGAGCGACATCTAGAACAGACAGCACCAGACCACTAATATAAGGGACCCAGGAAGTGCATTCCTGAGTTTGAAAACAAACTACCTGCTCACTGGGAAGAAGCTTATATCTCCCACTAGACAGGGAATTCGTATCAGAATGCAAAGCTGTGTTACAAGCAGAAAGCCGGTCTTGTTGGACATCACAAGTATCAGAAAATTCATTGTTGCACTGTGGTGGCAAAATCTTCGGAAGCTCATCTGGCAATGATGGATGAATATATGGAAAGAAGAAGCAAAAACTAGGATAGGGTATTCTTCTCCATGACAATACTTCATCACGTGTGTGAAGCATCTCTAAAATCAATTTTTGAAGTTCTTTAGCAATGTGGCCTTTTGCAGGCTCTAGAGCACAAATAGAAAAAATCTGAATAAGAAGCTGCACATGCTCATGTATTAGACAATGCAACTGTCCTATCTGATGCGGAGTGAATCCATTCACCAGACCATTATTTACAGGAGGCATATAGGGTGGAGAAACGTTGGGCAACAGGTGTTTCCCATCATAAGTAGGAAAAGATCCAACTGATGAAAATGGTAACAAGGGCCGTAATGGTCTATTCGACTGTCCTGACACCTTGCTATGATCAAGAGAAGCCTTTTGACGTCTATTTAGCCTGGTCTTTGATCGTTCTTCAATCTCATCAGGGTCGCTTTCCAATGCTTCTTCAAGTTCAAGGTCAAAATCAGCATCATTTTCTTCATCTTCATCATCAACATTTTCAATCCCTTTTAAATTCTGGTAATCATCTACTCCTTGTAAAACAGCTGCAAGAAATTTCCTATACTCTCTTTCATCATCAACATTTTGAAGTTCATCCTCATCATCTGTTTCTTGAAGAAAAGTCTCAAGTTCATCAAGTGTAAAGCTGGCAAGAGAATAGCGAGCCCTAGTTCGCATACAGATGGCATCCTCAGTGTCCACATCCATAATGAGCTTCCCAGAATCTGCAGGATTGCTAACATCTGCCATGCTGCTTGACTCATTCTTCTTATCACATGGAAATCCATTACCAGATTGAGAAATCAAAGCCAGTTCTCTCTCAGTAACAGTAAAAGTTATGTCTGACTTTTTTGCCAATGCTTCTCCAGAAGAAACAACAGTTTGCATCACAATCTCTTCGCCATACTCAGTATCCCCAATAGGATAGTTTTGCACAGGGTTTGCATGCTTTGCCTCAGAATTTTTAAGGGAGGCTGCAGAAGTGATTTCCCCACTATCAGCAACATCCACATCCAAGACTTCAACTTCAGAACTCAAGCTCGAAGAAGCTTCTACAGAATGAGTTTCTCTCAGGAAGGGATTGAAATCTACATCCTCTTCCTCATCCTCGTCCTCTTCCTCTTCCTCATCGGCATTCTGATCAACATTATGATTCCATTGTTCATTCCTTTCCTCGTCATCCTCATGTTGCAACAGTTGCTCACTGCATTTGGATAAGTTGGCATCAGCAGGAGAAATACTTTGTCGATTCAAGTCCTTGACTTCATCAGCAGGAGAACATGCAGACATTTTGATGAAAGGATACGTAGGGATGCCACTGACAATGAACTCTTACAAGCATCTAAATTGACTAGTGTTTCCCTGTATGTCCAGAAATGCGCAGATATCCGCCTTTTTTTCTTTTCAATGCCACAATAAAAATCTCACTGCCTGTAAGTGAAAATAAAAAATAGGCAAAAATATATCAGAGGCTGCAGAAAACCTGCACATGTCCTAGTCTGAGTATTTAACATCAAAACTGGAAAATGTAAAGCCTGATAAGCAGAATAGTTAATGGTAAAAAAATAACATATGAGAGAGCAAGCAGCAGACTCAAGGCAGTGAAACAGCAGCTTTCTGTTTCATTTTTTCTTATTAGTTCCAAAAGATCCTATATTTCAATTTTGCAGTAATAAAGATGGTCAACAAATAAAGGAGTGATTCACATTGTAAACTAGAAGACATTCAAAAGAAGGCACACACATGTATGTGTTTATGTCCGCATGAGAAAAAAGAGGTGGAATTGAAATCACAAGTTCAGCCGATAAGGCAAACAAATCAAGAATAAGTCATCCATCATTGTTTAAGATCTCCTATATCATGAAGCGGAAACAAGCTGATTGCAATTGGATTCATAATGTGAGTGAAATTGGTCATATTTCTATCTTCAGACTACAGTAGAAACAAAATTACAATATGTGCATTCATTGTCGAAAGGGGCAATCCAGCCACGTATTGGAAGTTGAAAATCTAAACAAGAAGAGAAGCTGAAGAATTACACATGAAACATGCCACCGATCATTGGAAATCAATTTTAAGGTTCTAAGCAATGCTTCATCAGATTGGTCAGACCAAACTCAGAAGATTCACAGTCCCTCTTTTCTCAATAATAAATATCCAAATCGCATATAATTACATTCTGAATAACTCAGTTACACATTGCTTGTAAATGAATTGTCCATGGTTTCATTCTATTGGCTCAAAAAGATCGACATTTCTTTACATTTTTTTGGGATGATATTTCAATTTTAACCATCAAAAGACATTGATAGCGAAACATATTCAAAACTATAGCTTGTTATATTTTTCAATAAAGAACCCACTCTTCCATTTTAAAAAACAACGTGATTCCTTGCTCGATTATATCAATAAACGAAAAGTACCCATTTTATACAATGAAATTCGCACAAAACCTCAATAATTTTTCTTTAAATTACAAATAGTAAGCGCAAATATATAATAAACAGTTGAAAGAACAAAATTTTAAGCTTGTTTCAGATAATTAACGCAAAAAAATTGTGACATTTAACCTATTTTACAGAAAGGGATCACAGTGAATAAAAATTTAACATATATTACGCTTACCTTGAAAAACACTTGAATTAGTAATTGATAGCCACAATAATTCACCAAGAGGCAACATCAAATTCGCGCAAAGAAGAGGGATCCCTTGCAAGAATTTGGGTAAATTGAAACTAAAATCGCACGACAAGTTTCACGCTTCCGATCCGGGCAAAAATTTAAGAGGTTAGGCCCAAGACCTGGAATATATTGGGCTCATTGGTACTCATCCACAAGTTGGGTAGTCGTCTTAATATTGGCCCAATTAAAGATTTCTCCGGCTAGACGCATAATTTCTAGGAAAAAAATACATAATTTCCGTAGTTTCCAGATACATTTTTAAATTTAAGAAATTTGAGAAATTCTTTCAAAAATTAAGTAATCAAATTTGTGATCACCTGAATTAAAGAGGCCGATGTCCTAATAATATACAATTTATCATCTTGATCATGTACTATTCACAAATCATATAATGTCATAGGCACAGTCACAAAAATACATGTATAAATTTAATCATAAATTACATAATTTTTATTGGTCACAACTTATTTATTATTTACAAAATACCAAATAAAGTGGTCACAATTATCAAATTAACCGATCACAAGTTACTCTTCATCTCCCCATCCCAACCCGCTCCACCACCATCGGCACCTCAAATTCACGACTCCCACTACCACATCCATTTCTACCTCTACATAAACATTCACCTCCACCTCCAACTCCAACTCCAACTCCAACCCACCACTTTCACCTTTAATCTACAACCTCTAGATCCACTCCAAAATCCACCACAATCATTACCTCTAACCCACTCCTACCATCTCAAATCCACAACCACCACCACTACCCGCACCTCCAACCAACCACCATCACCTGCACCTCAAAACATTGAGAAGATTTGAAAACCAAATTTGGTAGATTTGGCATAGATAAATGAGGCCGCATACCTTAAGATGCAATGTAGAACAAATCCTCAATCAAGTCGAAGATGATCACCATCCCAGTCAGGACAGTGAAATGAAGAGGAGGCGATGGCATCAGATGACGATGTTAAATCTACAATAGCAACTTCTATACAATTGACGAGGTTTCTTCATAATTTTTGGAATTGAAATCTGGAGCTTATTTGAAAGCTTCGATGATCTAGTTTTGTATTTTGGGTGAAATTGTTTTGGATTTTCGATGGCAATGGTCGAATTTTTGTGGTGGTGGTCGAATTTGCAGATATATAGATAGAGATTTTACAGAGCTTGAATGTAAAGAATCTAAAGATAGTCTGAATGGAGAGAGATTAGAGAGAAATATAATTTTTAAAGTAAATAATTATTTTCTTATTATTATTAAAAAAAGGTAATGGGAGCAAAACATCCCTACTTTTCAAAATTTTTGTAGAAAACATCCCCACCTTTAATTTTTTGGTGCAAAACGTCCCAATCTTTCAATTTTTTGGTGCAAAACGTCATTTTCACAAATTTTTAATGTAAAATGACCAATATACCCTACTATTTAAATAGAACAAATTACAACTATAAACCCAAATTTTTAAAAAGTGCAAATAACCCTCCAAACTTCACCTTCTCCTTGCACCTCACCCCATCCCCACACCACCGCCGCTAGGGCAATAACTCATTAATTTGCACGTCTAGACTGGATTAGAAACCCTGGAATCTGCATCATCACCTATCCCTCAACTGGAATCTACATATCAGACTGCAATACACGCACTACTGGAGCATCCTCTAGCATAGAAACCATTGAAGGCATCCTCGGAAAGCTTCTCCCTATCGAATGTCGATCCCAGGAAGCCCGGGGCTCATCAAAAGAATATCTTGGGTCATCAAAGCTAATCCACCCAGTATCCAGTGAAAACCTCAGGTTAGTGTCTCAAGACCTTCTCGCAAACACATAATCCGCTATCTCAGATTGGGTCTCTCCGTACTTCCTCAAAATCCGTTTCTTCACGGGCAATGTAGCCAGTTTCTTGTCGTTGTTCTGCTTCTTAATATTCTGCTTCCGCCTCCACTCGTGTCATTTCTTGCTAAAAATCAAGGCTGCGACTCAGAACCCCCCTCTTGAACTCTTCTTAGCCTGCTTATCAAGATCTATATTACCCTTCATTGGCTTCAGATTATTCATATTCATCGCTTCATCTGCTATAAGATCAGCATTATACGCCTCGCTCTCGATGTCGTTTCCAAGATTCTGCAATTGGTCATCTTGAGTTGGTGTAATTTCATCTGCAGGACCATCAGCAACAGGAGGAGCTTCTTCTTCGTTTTCCGGGTGTTTAAAAGCCTCCTTACAACATTACAACATGTAATTTAGTGTTTTTGCCCATGGTATCGGAATTCATTATTCTAGACTCTGGAATTCTCTGTGTTGAGTGAGTGGTGCAAATCAATGAGTTATTGCCCTAGCGACGGTGGTGTGGGGGTGGGGTGAGGTGCTGGGAGAAGGTGAAGTTTGGAGGGTTATTTGCACTTTTTAAAAGTTTGGGTTTATAGTTGTAATTTGTTCTATTTAAATAGCGGGGTATATTGGTCATTTTACGTTAAAAAATTGTGAAAATGACGTTTTGCACCAAGAAATTGAAAGATATGGACGTTTTGCACCAAAAAATGAAAAGGTAGGGACGTTTTGCGCCAATTACCCTTAAAGAAACTAATTTGATCTATTTTTGAATTTGAAACTTAAAATCTAGGGTTGAAGGTAATTTTCTCTAATTCATAGTATCTAAATTCAAATTTAATTTAGACAAATGAAAAAAATTACGAATTTTTTTTTTAATTTTTAAATTTAGCGTGACATTTAAAGTGTGTTTGATTGTCTTTATTTTTTTCATGAAAAATGTCATTTTCACCAGAATTCCTACTTTTGGGGGTGTTTGAATGACAATTTTTTCTATGAAAAATATTTTTTAAGTTTTGGTCATATGACCATACTTTTCTCAAAAACAAGAAAAATATTTAATTCTCGGGTATTTCACTGTCTCTTTATCTCTCTCACTTACCCTCTCTCTATCATCTACCCATCAATAAAAAATGACAAGTCTAATATTTTCTAGATTGAAAAATAAATCAATTAAATATATTTAATTAATAATTTTCATACAAAAAAGATCTAGGCAATTGAATTGTCTAGAATTTATTTTCTTTCCATGCAGATTTCATGCTCGCAATCAAATACACATTTAATATAAATTAAATTAAAAATTATTATAAAATTTCATGGGAAGTTTTCGAGTTACGAATGTCATGAAATGGGCTAAATCAAACTTCATTCTTTATTTTTCGTACATAAGTCCAAATGTTTGTATTTTTTGTTATATATTGATTTTTACATGCATTTTCATAATTTTTACTTGTGTTTTTCAATTTTTATTCTGGAGTGAACAATCCAATATGATGCTACGAAAAATTGTATATGGGATGGTCCAATATCAAACTCGAAAAATACGAGGGATAAGAACAAACATGATCTTTGACCAATCTACAAGAAATGCTAGTTGAGATGTTCTGGTAGCCCATATGATGATTAAGTCAAAAAAGCTATTGGAGAAATATATGCGTATGAGGCTATAAAGTGAATAATGATTATGTAGAAGAATAATGATTAATGAGCATATGAGGTGTAATTATCTAAGGTTTGAAACACATGTAAGATAATCATTAGCAAATCAGATAGAAGTGGACCCATTAGGAGACCGAAATTGGTGAAATGAGACTCCTTGCCATGGTAGGACAATAGAACTCGGGTGAACATGCACGAGTTAGGAATCACCGAGGTGAAACGAGACCGACTCATGAGTCAATGGTGAGGTCGGGGTCCTTGACCCATGATAAGGCATTGGTCCCAAGGGATAAACCTGAGTTATATGCATGGGGATTGAGTAGTTGAGCACCTCCAGTCGGGCCTGAAAGTAATGGTAACATTAGTGAATGTAATACACCTAAGGCATAGCTCAGGTCAGGTATACCCCGTTATTCTTCAGGAGTGTAGGCATCACTCGCGTATGTAACGATCAAATCATTTGAAGGGGCGTGCAATTGCCACTCGAGAAACATATATCATTATGTAATTATGATGAGTCGACATGTGCTGTCATGTCATAATTATCCCTCATCGTAAATACCCCATTTTCATTCTTATCTTTCACTTTCACTTTTTCAAAACTTTGAGAAGCAAGGAGCTCGAGCACTAAACCTAGAATATAACCTTAGACTTTTTCTCAATTTATTCCTTGTTTTATGGACCAAGGTGGAGAAACAGAGCTAGAGAGGATAAAAAGTAAGAGATTAGTTGTGGCCTTGAGGCCTTAGACTCCAGTGTAGATTAGCTTAGGGTGAGTAAATTGAAGTTGGGATGAGATCAAGGACATTGGGTGAGAGAGAGAAGAAAAAAATGAGATCAGGACCCTACGATGAGTGATTGGGAGATGATGGTGTCAAGTACAAAATCATAGGAGTATGGTTCGCATTTAGAAGTACCCGACATGATGTGTTCCAAGTAGGGGTGGGCAAATAACCGACTGAACCCGACCAACCGACCGACCCGAACCGACCGGCTTGGGTCGATTTTTTTTGGTTTTTTGGGCGGTTTTCAGGTTCCGGGGGGTCAATCGGGTCGGGTTATGGGTTAACAGCCCAAACCCAATATAACCCGACCCGAACCAACCCGATTGAATAAACAGGGGCAAAACGGTAAAATGAAAAAAAAATAAACCTAACCTAATCAAAAGCCAAAGGCGCCCGTCTCCCAGAAGAATCTCACCTCCAAGGCTCCGCCTCCACTCTTCTCTGATTTCTCTCAACTCTTCTCTGATTTCTCTCCACTCTCCACTCTCCATCTCCAAACTCCAATCTACTCTTCACAGAATCACAGTCGCTAGTCGCCACTCGCTAGTCGATTTCTCTTAAGTCGTCGAAGGAGAACTTCAGAATCTCTCCACTCCCGCAAGGCCGCAATCGCTCAGTAACTCTTCGAAGGTAAAGTCTTCAATTATCATCAAATTCTTCTTTTTTATTTAGTTATTATTTTCTTAATTTTGCTTTAATTTATTGCTCTTTCATCTTCGTCATACCTGCAAGGCTGCAATTTCATCCTTTTACTATGTGTATTCATGATGTTTTGGTAAGTTTGGGTAGAGTAGATGGTGAGCAAGTGTTGTGAAGTGGGTGTGTGCTTTAGGTGTTGTGGGATGAGACAAACAATATAGTGCATTGAGTAGGCGAGACTGCGAGAGACATCCTTCTAGCTTCAGTAGCTTGGAAGAGATAGTTGAGACTTGAGAGCTTTTTTCACATGTGTGGAAGAAAAACGAGTGACAGTTTTCTGCAAAATTCACTTTCAATATTGATCTTCTATCTAGGAAAGCTAACCTTTCCTCTGGAACAAAAGAAAACCCAGTAGCTTTCTATTAAAGGGAAAAAGTGAGAATGTTTTGCAGTTTTCTGCACAACTTTGTCTATATGTACTAATACTTCAACTTAAGAGACAAACCTCATGATTCTAAAATATGTGGCGGGTGCTAAATGAAATTTTTTAATAACACACTTAGAGGTATTCTGACTCACTAACCATGGGCATTCTGTGGCTTTTGTCTGTGATTTTGTTTCTACACGATCCTGCTTTATCATTTCCATTTTTAGTTGTAGCTAACAATAACCTCCTTATATGTTAAACCTTGTAGGCAATGCGGTTTAGATGAATTAGTGGAAATTGGAATTAATATTGTATTGCTGGAATCAATGGTGTGTCATTCAAATGTCAGTTTCCATATCTTGAATTAATTTAGCACACATTCCTTAACTAGTTTTCTGTATTCATCACATTATGCACACATTATGTATTAATTTTATTTCACCTTAACAAAATGAGAAATTTCAATATGTTTAATTGTTTATAGTGACTGAACTTCATTAAACTAATTTCATGTTCTTAAGGACTATAAAAGAACACAAGTATTTTGTTTTATATGTACGAGTCAATTTTTAAGGACTATAAATTTTACTTTGTGAATTTTGGAGTATGTTTAGTATTCAATTGATATTCTGGTGTATTCATAATTTTTTTTGGAATATGTTGGTAGATATGGATGTACGGGAAGAAAGTGGCACTGATCCACATGCTCAATCAGATTCAAATGCCACAGATTTGCAATCTGGTCTTCCTCCACGTGCACCGTCAACATTGGGTAAACGAAAAGCTAATAGGTTAGCTTCTTTTGTTTGGGATCACTTCACTCTATTAGGCCCAAAGGATGATCCAGATGTTAGGTGTAAGTGTAATTATTGTGGAGTAGATTATGCTTGTGGTACTAGTACATTGAGTAATCATCTGACAAATAACTGTAAGAAGTATCCAGGTAGATTGGTGGATAAGAAGCAAAAAATCTTATCATTTGAGACCAACAAAGAGGGTGGAGGGAGCAATCTTACTGTTGTTGGTCAAAGCAAGGAAGAGTGTAGACTTGCATGTGCTAAAATGATAGTTTTGGATGAATTACCTTTTAGGTTTGTCGAAGCTCGTGGTTTTAGGCTCTTTTGTAGTGTAGCATGTCCTCATTTTCACCCTCCTTCTCGTAGGACACTCGTTAGAGATATTTATCAGTTGTATTTGGATGAAAAACTAAAATTGAGAGATGCCTTTCATTTTCACCGTCAAAGGGTTTCCCTTACAACTGATACTTGGACTTCTATTCAGAATGTTAATTACATGACTCTTACAGCACACTACGTTGATTCCGATTGGACGCTTAATAAGCGTATTTTGAATTTTTGTGTTGTTTCAAATCATAAGGGAGAAACTATTGGAAAAATGATTGAGACTTGTTTGCATGATTGGGGGATTGAAATTTTTTTTGCAGTCACTGTTGACAATGCAAGCTCTAATGACACAGCCACTTCTTATCTTAGGCGAAAGGTAGTAGCTTGGGGTAGTGATGGATGTGTTCTAGAAGGGAGGTATTTGCATTTGAGATGTTGTGCACACATTATCAACTTGATCGTTGGTGATGGGTTGAGGGAAGCACATGACTCCATTGTAAATATTCGCAGTGCAATCAAATATGTGAAATCTTCTCCAGCTAGGTATGAAAAATTGAAGGAGTGTGCTAAGAAAGAGAAGATTGATTGCAAGTCTATTTTGTTTTTGGATGTTCCAACTAGGTGGAACTCTACCTACTTGATGTTGGAAACGGCATTGAAATTTGAAAAAGCTTTCGATAGGTTAGAAGAGGAGGATGCTCAGTATTTGCTTTACTTTTGAGAAGATGAAGGTAGTAGAAGGAGGGGTGGACCTCCATCATGTTTAGATTGGGAAAGTGCATCTGTGTTTGTTAAATTTCTTCAAAATTTCTATAATGTGACTTTGACTTTTAGTGCTTCATTGCAAGTTAGTGCTTGTGCTTATCTTCATGAAATTTGTAATCTTGTAATTGAATTGGATGAATGGAGGAAGAGTGAAAACGTTTTTTTGCGTGAAATGGCGACTAACATGAAAAAGAAGTTTGATAAGTATTGGGGTCAAATGGACAATGTGAATCAATTGTTGATTTTTGCTACTATCCTCGATCTAAGATATAAAATGGATTACGTTGAATATTGTTTGAATGATCTATATATGGATGGGGAAGTTGTTAGTAACATGATGAAGTCTTTGAAAGCCAATCTGATGGATATTTATGAGTGGTATGTGCGTCATGAAAGTATTGAAGGAAGTAGTAAAGTGTCAACCGAGGAGTCTGCAAGTTCTATCAATACATATAAAGGAAGTTCTTCTTCTATGCGTGACGCTCGTCTTGGTAGATTTATAGAAAAACAAGCAATGAAAGATTCGGTTGAGATAAAAAAATGATGTGGAACGATACCTATTGGATGCTCGTGAAAGTATAGAGAAAAAATATTTTGAAGTTCTAGATTGGTGGAAAGTTAACAAAAGTAAGTATGGTGTCTTGTCCAATTTGGCCAAAGATGTGTTGGCAATTCAAGTGTCAACTGTTGCTTCAGAAAGTGCATTTAGTACTGGAGGAAGGATACTTGATCCTTTCCGTAGTTCTTTAAGTCCTAAGATGGTCGAGGTCTTAGTATGCACTCAAAATTGGTTGAATGCTTCTCCGAACTTGGATGTTTTTTGCATGGAAGATGTTGAGCATTACAACCAAATGGATGAACTTTTAAAATCAATGAATTCAAAATCAACTGAAGATGACAATTGACAACGGCCCCAAAGGTATACTTCCAACTTTTAGAATCGATTGTTTTACAACTTTTAGAATCGATTGTTTTATAAGTAAAGTGGCATGTTTGAAGTTTCCGTGAATATAATTATTCCTAAAAATTTAGCATTCCAATTACATGTTGAAACTCTCTTGTATATATCAATGTAAATTACTATTGAAACTGTGCTCATAGGATACAATCTTGGGAGGTTTCTTGACAATGAAGCTGCCAATCCAAGGAAACATATTGGTGAAGATTGATCATTTTATAAGGTGAAGGAAACATATTTTTTCTTTACTGTAGCTATTGTTCTTTACTGTAACTTCAAATACTGATTTTTTGATGATGTAATTTGCAGGTTCAACGGGTTTTAATGTTGGTTTTTGCACAATTTGACGTCTACCAAATATATTTTTTGCCTCAATATTGTAAATTTGTAATTAAATATGTAATTATTTTGAATTTTTGATGGATATTTGGTGGACTAAACTATTGTTATTTGTTATGTTTGTATATTTGAAATTTATTAATGTTGGAAGACTATATTAATGTTGCTTTAAATTCATTATTTTAGCGACTTTAATATTTGTTAATAGTTTGTCCTGAACCGACCAACCCAACCCAACCAACATTTGGTTGGGTTGGGTTGGGTTGGGTTTCAATCTTTACATGGGTTGGGTTGGGTTGAATTTCAATCAAACCGACCATGTTGGGTTGGGTTTGGGTTGGGGCAAAAACCAACCCAACCCAACCCACGCCCACCCCTAGTTCCAAGGAAGGCAACAAACTTACAAAGATCCAGCTCAACTTGAAGAAGAACTAAAGACAAGATCAAGAGTTACGGAGGATCCTGATGGCCAAGGAATGAGTTGTCCAAGATATAGAAGCCAAGAGCTCGAGTGCAATAAGCCAAATAACAACGTACATCTTGGACATGAAGGTGGGGTCAAGTTTGGTGCGTTGGATTCAAGTTTTGGAAGATATATGACAAAAAAAGAGCAGCGTGGACGAAAACATGCATAACTTCTAGCTCGGGTGTCGATTTTTTGCCCATGAGTACAATTCGAAATCGTTGCGAAATTCTACACATGTAAAAGGGATGAGGTCGTATACCTTACTACTGTACCAAAATGGCGGCTGAACTTTTGTTCTATGCGATCGCAAGTCATATAACTATGCGACTGCATGGAGTAAAACTGAGGCGAATTTTTTCAGCTTTGCAAAAGTTTCCTAATCATGTTAGAATTCTATTTTTTAGTATCTTTTGTAATCTTTAGGACTTTTATTTCATGTCAACTAGGTTTTTATAGGTTTCCTATAAATATGACATTATTTCATTGTACAATTAACCAATTTGAAAATATTAATCGAGAGACATAATTTCTTTCAACTCCTTTATTGTTCATTGAGCAAATTACCGAACTTCTCAAGATTATTTCTTGTGGCATTCAAACGTTCGAGTGAGATTCATAAGTCTTGTGATCAAGAGGTCAACACATTGACGACGATTGTTGGTTGATTGGTTTATTATTTTTGGGTCAAATCCAAAACTTTGGTTTATTGACTTTTTTGGGTTCGATTCAATCTCGTTGTGGATTTCATAGCTTCAATTGCTACGTGGGTTTGCATTAGTTGGTATTAGAACTTAGGCTCCAAAAATTAAGGTTATATCATTTTTTTAGTCTTTTGTTTTCTTTCTATCTAGTTCTTCGTTCTTTTGAGTCTTTAATTCGTAAAAATACCAAAAAAATTTCAAAAGTTATTTTTGGACTAATAGCACCAAAATCAATTTCTTTCTTTTTCGCTGATATTGTAATTGAATTTTCGGGCAAAAAAAATCTGAATTTCAAAAAAAAAAAAAAATACCAGTAGTATACTATTTCATCTTTGAGTAAAAAAAAAAAAAAAAAAAAAATTCAAAAACCACTTTTTTGAATTAAAATAGTTCTCATTCAAATTTGTCCAATTCTTTTTTTTTCTTGAGTCTTCTAAAGTTACAATTTTTACTCACATCCCAGTTTGAATTATGTGAGACTAATTCTTGGTTGAGTTTGAATTTGCTCTTCGAAGCACTTGGGCAAAAGCATTGAGTGAAAAAGGCAGAGTTCTGGGACTAATAGAGGGTAAAATCCAAAATTGAGTGATAAACGAGCGTAAACGCGTGACTGAAAAGATTCAACTTCAAGCAGTAACCACAATCAAATCAATATGTCGGAAGAGGTGACGATGATTTGAGAGATTGTTCGGGGCTATGAAAGACAAACTGGACAGGCTCGACACAACAGTTACTAATCTTCACAAGGGGCAACAAGTAGAAGCACCCAATGTAAGGAGACAAGGTAGGCGAGAGCCTAGGGTGGAGATTCGTGATGAGTATGAATCCGGTACTGACTTGGATGAGGATGCGATAGTGGATGCGGAGTTAGGGATAATGAGAGATAGATGAGTTAGACATGAAATGAGGGATATGAATCTTGTTGGAGAGAAAGTGGATGGAAGTATGGGTAACATTAAAATGATAGTTTCGTTGTTCAAGGGTGTGAGTAATCTGGAAGCTTACTTAGAATGAGAGAAAAATGTGGAATTAATCTTTGATTGTCACAATTGTTCGGAGGAAAAGAAGGTGAAAATTTCTGAAATTGTTGATGATTAGAGCAAATGTGGAGGGGGATAGGGAAGCCACTATGGCCCGGTTCTTGAATGGATTGAATAGGAAAATAGCTAATGTAGTAGAATTACAAGATTATGTGGAATTGAAAAACATGCTACATGTAGCTATGACGATGGAGAGACAATTGAAGAGGAATGAGACAACAATGTATCCATCGGGTTCTTCAGGTTCTAGTACATCTTGAAAATCGAAGTGGGATAACAACAACGGAGATGAGACTGTTTCAAAAGACAAAATGGAGATACTATAGGGAAAAGATGAAATTGCTAGCAAAGTCACATCCAAAGTGGAATCCCAACCATCTAGGAGTCGAGACATCAAATGCTTTAGGTGTTTGAGATAAAAGGGTAATGATTTTGCGAGACAATGGAAAAATGGTGAGTGATAGTGAGAAGGACTATGATGACATGCCGAAATTGGAAGAGCCTAGCGATGGTGAGAAGGTGGAGTATGCAGTGGGCGATCTATTGGTTAAGAGGTGAGCTTTTAGTGTTTAAATCAAGACGAATGACTTGGAACAACAAAGAAAAAAACATATTTCATACACTGTGCCACATCAATAGCAAGGTATGTAGCATGATTATTGAGGGGGATAGTTGTACTAATGTGGCTAGCACTATACTCATTGAAAAATTGGGGTTAACATTGTTAAAACATAATAAACCGTGTATAAGTTTCAATGGTTGAATGAATGTGAGGAGGTTAAGGTGAATAAAAGGGTGTTGGTAAGTTTTTCTATTGGTAGCTATCATGATGAAGTGATGTGCAATGTAGTTCTTATGCATGCCAGACACATTTTGTTGGGAAGGTAATGACAATATGATAGGAAAGTGATACATGATGGGAATAAAAATAGGTATAGCTTTACCAAGGATGGAAAGTCTATTATCCTTGCGTCATTAATATAGACACAAATGTATGAATACCAAATCAAATTGAAATGAGGAAGAGAAAAGATTGAAAGAAAAAGAAAATAGAGAGGTGGCTAAAAGAAAAGTGGAGCCATAAGAGGGAAAAAAAGAGTCTTCGGAGAGAGAAGAAAAGACAAAAGTGAGTTTACACGAAAAAGATAGTGAAATTGAGAGGATTTTAGTGAGAACTAACAAACTCCTCCCTAGTTTGGCTATTTCTATCTTATAAGATTTCTAAGACTTAGTCCGTGAAAAAAAGTCAATTGGGAGACCACCCAATCCAGGCATTGAGTATCAACTTGTAGATGAAACTAACCAACCCCACCCTAGTTTGGATATCTCTTTCTTACAGGAGGTTGACTATGTGATCTTTAGGAAAACAAATGAGCTTCAAAGGCACTGGAAGGGGTTCACATGTAGGGCATTGAAAGACAAAGGTGATATGAGAAAAAACATGAGTCCATGTACCGTGTCATTGCCACTAGTACCTAAGAGGGATAGGACATGGAGGATGTGCGATGACTCGCCAACGGTAAGGTATCATCATTCCATACATAGGTTAGATATGATATAGCATGTAATGATACTCTTTCACGTGGAGCACAAAATTTTAAACTTACAACCATACCTAGATTAGATGATATACTTGATCACTTGCATGAGTCATATGGTTTTTGTAAACTACATTATACGAATTACATTGGGATATATAAGTGGTTAGTTAGGTCGTTTGAACTCATTAATTATCTAATATTTTCATGGGATTGAATAATCGTTTATTGCGTGCATTTATAGGAAAGTTCTTACTAGTTTATGATAATCGAATATATTGAAAGGGTTTATGTATGCATGCTAAAGTGATAGATTACATGTTACGTGATGATACTATAGTATGTGGCAAGGACTTAGATGTGCATGATAAGTGTTTGAGATACATTGATTTTAATTTATATAACTACTTGTGAAAAATTGGATGGGATGTGTTAGAAACTACGTTGGTATCTTCTACCATTTCTACTACGTGTTATGATATGGTGACTGGTTTTAATCCACTAACTTTGTTGGATTTAATTTCTGTAACTATTGGTGTAAGTTTAGGTGGAGAACATGAGATTGTTTTTGAAGCATCTCAAACTTGCAAAAGGACGAAGTTGAGGCGTGTACTCTTTGATCCATGTGATGATGATTGGGTGTACATAAGAGGTAGATATGAACTCAAAAGAGATCCAAATACATCCTAGATGGACCATTCCACGTCATTTCTATGATTGAAAACAATGGCTACAGAAAACGAGCAGTGCAAAAGAAAACGTGCATAACTTTTAGCTCGAGTATTGAATTTTCACCCATGAGTACAATTCGAAATCAACGTGAAATTCTACACATGAGAAACGATGAGTCGACATTAAATCCATGTGACCGCATATCTTAAAGAGGGATGCGGTCGCATACCCTGTTACTGAACTAAAATGGAGGATGCACTTTTGTTCTATGCAATCGTAAGCCATATAACTATGCGACTGCATGGAGTAAAACTGTGGTGAATTTTCCAACATCGCAAAAGTTTTCTAATTATGTTAAAATTCTATTTTATAGTATTTTTGTAATCTTTAGGACTTTTATTTTGTTTCAATTAGGTTTTTATAAGTTTCCTATAAATATGACCTATTATTTCATTATACAATTAACTAATTTGAAAATATTAATCGAGCGACATAATTGCTTTTAACTCCTTTGTTCTTTATTGAGCAAATTACCAAATTTATCAAGATTATTTCTTGTGAAGTTCAAACATTCTAGTGAGATTCATAAGTCTTGTAATCAAGAGTCAACACATTGTCGGTGATTGTTAGTTGCTTAGTTCATTATTTTTGGGTCAAATTCAAAATTTGGTTTCTTGACTTTATTGGGTTCGATTTAATCTTGTTGAAGATTTTGTAACTTCAATTTCTACGTGGGTTCGCATCACGACATACCATGCTCAAATAAAGAGCATGTGGTGATAGACATGGCTTGACAGTTTGGTTAATAGAGAGATGTGAGAGGTGAGAGTCTCTAGTGCAAGGCCATATGAGGTAGTTATATTTAGGGATTCTCTTAAAGGGTTTTAGGTGATACCTCCACCCTTTTTCCATCGAGCTCGTACTACTTATGATCTTACCTTGGGGTAGATAACCCTGAATGGTTGGTGACTACTGACCTACTTACATAGCTTGTGGATTCATATGCAGTGCCTCAAACCTTAACCTTTATAGGCTGGTGCTCGATCTGAAAAGCCATCTAAATCATGGATTAATGATCAAGTAATCCAAGCAGTAAGAAAAAGAATTATAAAAACAGTTAACATAAGACATTTTGAGACAAATATTTAAATTTAGGTTACATCATTTGTCCCAACTAATAGTTTAGTTATATATTATAGCGAAAGAAAAATACAAGTGTTTTGGAACACATCGCCCTAGTTCAATGGAAAAAATGATTTGCACAAAAAATTTACCTTCACGTAATGTTCTTGAAACCATGGCTTTCTTGCTTTGTATTTTCTTGTATGTTCTTTCTGATCCTCTATTGCCCCCCTCCCTTTTATTTGAAATAAAATTGGTCTTTGTATAGTGATAACAACTGGAATGTCATTATAGACTTGTTGCAGGTTGATTGCGGTATGGAAACCGTAACCAGACAATGTTTAATAGCCTTCGAAAGGAAACTTAACTCTCTTTCTCTTTGCATTTTGGTCATACTTCTAGTTTTTTATACGATTTTGATCATTTTCAGTCTAAATCTTTAATATCGACCCCGTAACTCTCAAAAGCATCATTCCATTCTTCATAATCATCCAAAATTGATCATCCTCAAGTTTTGAAATTGTGCAAATTAATCCCCAACATTGTCAAAAATTGAATTTTTTACTCTAGTAAATTGTGCAAATCAGTCCCATTCAATTTGATTAGTCTTCAATTATTTCGAACCAACTTCAGCTAATCTCATAATCCTCATTTTTACTCCGAATACATTCAAGTCCTATTTTACCTACGTAGACAACATTTACATCAAATTAAGTAGAATCTTGTTAGATTTTCAAATATATATCAAGTTTATAACCAAAGATAAGCGTATAAAATACACTTATCAACCTACACATCCACACTTAACTTTAGATTGTAAGACCTATTAAGTGACCTATTTACATTTTTATTATTACATCTATCAAGTGGTTTAATATATATTAATATCTAAAATCTTATTGCTCATCAGGAAGTAGGTAGCTTTTTAACAGAACATTTGATGGCAAGTGGACAATTTTCGAAACACTTTTGCCATTAGTAACTACCTTTCTTGGAACTATAAAAGTGTATGTATTTCCATCATTACCATACGTACAAAATAGAGAGAATAAGAGACAAAAAGAACTAATTCGTTCATTGCATTTGTTTTGTAAGTTTTTTCAATTAAATAATCTGCTATGGAACAAGGTAAGGCCTTAATTGGCTTAGGTTTTGTTAAACCAAGAAACTATCCTACGAGTTCACTACCTCAAGTGAAGTCTAAAAGAACGTGAGGGTAATTATAACTTAGAAGGTTCGCAAAAGAAACGGGGTGAACCACTCCCCTCTATGGCGACAAAAACCATTAGTTAAACACATATGGACAAATATGAAAAGCATGACTTTTAAACCAATGAATAACATGTGAATGCATAATGGAAATCAATTATCAATCCATCACCAATTCCCATTTTCTAAGGTGACACAAAACCTCCAAGGAAATCATAAATATTCCTATCTAAGAGAATGGGACATACAAATTCTAATACCTCCATCATGTATAGTCATTTCGCTTCTTGCTCTTGTTTGAGCATTGAATTCAGAGAGTTTAGGATGAGAAAATCTTACCTCGGCAAGAAGAATTTGTTGATTAAAATTTTACGATAAACAATTTGACGTCGCATGAAAAAAACTTGAGTGAAGAAACAACGAATTCATCCATCAAACTTGAGAAATCCTTGAAATCTGCAAAAAATAAGCCGAAGAGAGGTAAATCCAAAGGAAGTAAAAATGTTGAAGTTGGAGTAGAAGAGTATAGTGATGATTCGATAAACAGTGATGCTAATCTAAAGCGACAACGAGAAAAAACACCGATAAGGTTGGAGCAAACATTTCTCTCGCCTAACGTTGTCATTTTCAGAAGAAGATGTCTGAGATGAAAAGTATTCAAAAATGGTAAAAAGCCTCAAGGTATTAACAATAGAGAATGCATCTCTGCCTGTGAAGTTTAAAATCTGAGGGTGAGTCTGCAAGGTGAATCCGACGAGAATGAAATGGAGCCTATCACCAACTTCTTTCGTGAAAACAACAGCAACCGACAAGTATAAAAAACCTATGATAGTATACCGAAAAGGAAACGAAAAGAGTGAATAAATAAACTTGCCCTAAAGAGTCTTGTATACCGGTAAACTCTTAGGACGGAGGTATAATCAGCGCTATTGTTGTAAATGTTAGAGGATGGAAAGCCTAATCAACACTTTATATAAAACTGTATGAAGAGTATGAAGACTAATCGACAAGATTATACATGCCGGATGATGATGATGAACACCAATCCGTCTCAATAAAAATCAAGGAAGAGCTAATTTTAGGTAATTTTATCCTCATTGTAATGGAAAAATATAGTGGTAAGGGTGAAGAGTATAATGACTAATCGACAAGATTATACATGCTGGATGATGATGATGAAACCAATCCTTCTCAATAAAAATCAATGAAGAGCCAATTTCAGCTAATGTTATCATCTTTGTAATGGAAAAATATAGTGGTAATGGTGATTCGATATACCATATATGTAGTATATTTCGCAGATGAGGTTGAAAATGGTGAGCCCTACACTCAAGTGTCAAGATTTTCATTTAACATTGGATGAACCTACTACTAACTGATGGTGAACCTACAACTAAGCGATGGTATACTAAGCTCTGGAAGAAGGATGGGATGGATACTAGCCATGAGGTTGAACAATATGAGGAAAGAGAAATGAGAGTTCTTTAAAAGATACTTCGCACGATGTAGTGCTGAATTGATTGTTTATGAGATCATATCGGATTCAAAGGCTAGGGGCGCCTTATAGAATGGTTTGTTAATGGAAACTCCCTTTTGACAAGATGTTTGAAACAAAAATTTAGCATCCTATTGTTAGTTGGTAAGTCTAATACAAAACGAGATCTAGACGTAGTATACCATTGAAAACTAAAAGAAAATAAAGCAAGGTTGAGTTCTCAAGAGGAAAGCCTCGACATATATACCTAGATTGCCTAAGCAACAATACTTATGTTTTGAAGAACCCAAGAGCAAAGTGCATGCAACCTTTCTAGCCTCCTCTCGGATTGTAATTGAAGTACATCCATCTTTTGAAGATCAGAAGGAAAAATTCTACAAAATCCATCGTACCAATGATCATAATACGGATTAGTGTTTTGAAGTACTAAAGATGGTGAATTTGCGAAGCCAACAAGAGGAGTGCGTGAAGGGTTAGAAAGTTGAAAGCCTCTTTATTCGAGTGTTAGAAGGCAAGGTTGAGGAAGAAGCCAAGACATGTGGAGTTATCACGAGCATTCATGAATGTCTTGAGCAGCCAAAATCCCACATTGGAGAATTTCTGGATTTGAGATAATCATAAAACATCTCTGCCAATTATGTTTAATAATGATGATGAACAGAGAATCATATATACCCCACTGTGATGTATTGATAGTAAGAGCAATAATAGCTCGCAATGGTCTTAACTATATGCTAGTGGATAATGGTATCTCTATAAATATTCTATTTGAAAGTACCTTTGATTAGATGCAGGTTAATCATCCTTGGGTACCTAGGTTGAACCCCTGTACGGTTTCACTAGTGACAACTTAGTCCGAAGAGGACAAATTACTTTAACAATTGAGTTAGGTGAAAATAGCCAACTATATTTTAGGGGTATATGGACTTTCTGATCATGGGTATTAGGTTAGCATATAACGGGATTCTAGGAAGACCTGCCTTGAAGTACTAAAAGTAGTAACATCTATTCATTACCTATACATAAGATGTGAACCGCTTATGAATTTCCCTACATTCTTTACAACTTAGCCGATTGAACTGTATTGCATTGGCTTACTGTGATATGCTCTATACCAAAGAATCGATTTTTACAGATGATTCTGTATAAGTGTCCACCTCATATACTCCTGCTGCCTTCTTATGAACAACTCACTTAGAAGCCCGCATGGCTGTTGTAGTAGCCACTCTCTCAAACAACTCAAGGCTTCATCAATTGTCTTCGTAGATAAAGAGCCATTAGATGATGAGTCAACCATGTTTTTATAAGATAAAAGTAGACTTGCATAAAAGTATTGGACCTGAAGCCCTTTTAATGCCGTGATGAGGACACTTCCAAAACATGTTCTTGAATTTGTTCTAAGCCTCATCAAAGGATTCGATTTCCCCCTGCCGAAATATGGATATGTTATGCTTCAATTTTGATGTCGTTGCTGATGGAAAGAATTTGGTGCAGAATTTTTGAGTTAAGTCATTCCAAGTAGTGATACTGGCAATAGGTTGTGAGTCTAACCTTTCAAGGGCTCTATCACTTAAAGTATGTGGAAATAGTCTCAATCTGATAGCATCATCTTGATGTTTAAAGTGTTGACACATCTCCAAAAATTGAGAGACGTGTGTGTGGATTTTCATCGGTCCTGCCATAGAATTGATGGTCATTTTGGAATAAATGGATGACATTGGTCTTCAATTGAATAATTTGTGGATTCATGAAGTCCCCAATTAGCATATTTCCTTCATTGATCACTGTCATTTCATTTACTTGAATAATCAGATTATTTTATATTAAAACCTAGAGAAAATTTCACCTTGGTCTTTGAGGTATCCTCAACTTTGATCTTGTACATTTTGATCCTCAAATTTTGATGTCAAAAGTTCTTAATGCAATGAAAGAGGTAAGTATTTATACTAAACCCGTAAACCTAGTAAAAAATTGAGCACAAAGAAATAAATCTTGCAAAGTATGGAAAAAAATTAAAATTCTAGTCAAATAGAACAAAATCGCGAAAAAACAGGTTCGACTGGACGACCTTTTTGGACCTCCAGTAAGGCACTTCCGGATGGACAGAGATTTCTACCAGACGACTCTTCCGGATGTCCGGTATGGCGAGTCCGAATGTCCGGACGTTTGGTAGGACATGTCCGGTTGTCCAGTGCTCATTCAGTTGGGCAGAACTTCTTCGACCAGCTTTATCACGTTGATTCAAGTCTTTTCGGTCTTCAACCCCAACATGAAACTTGCTCCATTTTGCGTCCCGAACATGATTTCATCAATACTGGCTTTTACAAGCATCCCTAATGCCTCTTTGACTCGTTTTGCTCACGATCACGTCATCGTCCCTTCTACGATAATCAACGGGTCTGGGCTTGGACTTACATTCATAACTCCCATATCTTGGATCATATCATCCCCCCTCTTCAAAAGGATTTGTCCTCGAATCTGTACCTGCATCAAACAGAGAGAGATCAACAACATTAACTGTAGCTGAAACATTATAGTCACCTGAGAGATCCACTTTGTATGCATTATCATTGATCTTCTTGATGACTTGGAATGGACCATCTCCACGCGCCTGCAACTTAAACTTCATCTACTCCGAAAAATGTTCCTTTTTGAAATGTATCCAGACTCAATCTCCTGGTTCAAATGTCACGTGCTTTCTTCTTTTGTTTGTTTTCTGTGCAACGAGCTTACTTTTCTATTCAATTTGCACCTTGACCTTCTCGTGCAGTGACTTAACCAATTTGGCCTTTCTCTTACCATCTAGGCTACCTTATTCATTTACAGGCAACAGTAACAAATCCAAAGGCGTTAGTGGATTAAACCCATAAACAATTTCAAATGGTGAAAATGAAGTAGTAGAGTGTACATCTCTATTATAAGCAAATTCAATAAATGATAAACACTCTCCCAACCTTTCAAGTTCTTATTTATCACTGTACGAAGTAATTGAGTCATGGTTCTATTGACTATTTCAGTTTGCCCATCGGTTTGTGGATGACAAGTCGTAGAAAACAACAATTTATGCCTAACTTATTCCACAGAACACACCAAAAATGACTCAAAAGCTTAACATCTCGATCTGACACTATGCTCTTATGGACCCCATGCAAACGTACTATCTCTCTAAAGAACAAATATGCAATATTGGTGGCATCATCGATTTTGTGACATGGTATAAAGTGTGTCATTTTACTAAACCTATCCACCACAACAAGTATTGAATCCCGACCCCTCTTTCTCCTAGGTAAACCCAACACGAAATCCATGATAATATCCACCTAAGGTTCACTAGGTACAGGCAAAGGAGTATATAAGCCATGAGGTAAAACCTTAGACTTGACATTTTTACAAGTTATACATTTCCCACAAACTCATTTTACATCACTTTTCATTTTAGACCAGTAAAAATGTTCACCTAACATGCCTAAAGTCTTTTGTACCCCAAAATGACCCATTAAACTCCCACTATGTGCTTCACTTACAAACAATTCACGTATAGAGCAATTAGAAATACATAACTTATTTTCTCTAGAAATACTCCTCAAGCTTATAAAATTTATTGATAGCCCCCTTATTGCATGCTTCATAAATGTAAGAGAAATCAAGATCACTTATACACATGTTTTTAATGTGTTCAAAGCTAAGTAACCGTGCATTTAAAGAATTTAGAAGTACGTAATTTCGAGACAACGCGTTCGCTACCACATTTTTCTTACCTTGTTTATACCGAATGACGTAGGAAAATGACTCTATAAATTCCATCCACCTGCGTGCCTTTTGTTCAACTTACCTTGACCCTGCAAGCACTTCAACGACTCGTGATCGGTGTGTATCACGAACTCCTTAGGCCACAAGTAGTGCTGCGAAGTTTCCAACGTCCGAACAAGTGAATACAGCTTCTTGTCATATGTAGGACAGTTCAAAGCAGTTCCACTCAACTTTTCACTGAAGTAAGCTATAGGCCTGTGATCTTGCATCAAGATGCTCCAATACCTATTCCTGATGCATCACACTCAATCTAGAAGGTTTTGTCAAAGTTAGGAAATGTCAAAATAGGTGCTTTACACAATCTGTCCTTAATAGTATTAAATGCATGTTCTTGTGCATCACCCCAATGAAAACCCACGTTTTTCTTAACAATTTCAGTGAGTGGTGTAGTGATTGTACTAAAATTCTTTACAAACTGCCTATAAAAACCAGCCAATCCATGGAAACTCCTAACTTCAATTATGCTCTTAGGTGTTGGCCAATCCTTAATAGCTCTAATTTTCTCTTCATCCACTTCTACCCCATTAACATCAACCACAAATCCTAGAAAGACAAGCTTTTCCATGCAAAATGTACATTTCTTGAAATTAGCATTCAATTGTTCTTTCTTCAGCACCACAAGCACACAATTCAAATGTTTCAAATGTTCATCTAGGGTTTTGCTATAGATTAAGATGTCATCAAAATAGATTACAACAATTTTTCCTGTAAAAGCACGCAAAACACGATTTATCAATCGAATAAGTGTTCGGTGCATTAGTGAGACCAAACGACATAACCAATCACTCATATAATCCATATTTAGTTTTAAATGCCATTTTTCACTCATCACCCTCCCGCATGCGAATTTGATGGTACCCACTCTTAAGATCAATCTTACTAAAAAACAAGCACTATGCAATTCATCTAGCATATCATCTAACCTAGGTATGGGGTGATGATACTTTACCGTTATGTTGTTGCTAGCCTTGCAGTCCACACATATCCTCCATGTACCATCCTTCTTCGGTATTAATAGAACAGGTACATCACATGGGCTCATGCTCTCCCTCACATAACCTTTGCTCATCAACTCCTCCACTTACTTTTGAAACTCCTTTGTCTCCTCAGGATTGCTTCGGTAGGCTGGTCGGTTAGGAAGGGAAGCTCCAGGTATGAAGTCGATTGGTGTTCGATGCCTCGAATTGGTGGTAGTCTACTTGGCACGTCCTCCGGAAACACGTCTTCGAATTCCTGCAACAAAGACTCAACCAAACTCGGGAGGGGTGTGTTAGATTCCTCAAAGTTGAGGAGTGACTCCTTGTATACCAACAACAACACTTATTTTTTGTCAACTATAGCCTTTTTCAATTCGCTCGCCCTTGTAAAGAAGTTCACTTTTGGCTTTTCTCTCCGCTCAACTGGCTCTCTTTCTCTCCTCTCATGTGGCCTCTATCTCTTTTCTCCTCTCTCTACCACCTTACCATTTTCTCTCTTACTCACTAGCTGACTGTTTTCTCTCATTTTTCCGAACTCTCTTACTCTTTTCTTTTCCTCATTTCTCAATTTAATTTGGTCTTCATAAACTTGCGCCGGTATTAATGGCGTAAGAATAATAGACTTTCCTTCCTTGACAAAGCTATACCAGTTCATTTACCCATCATAGGTAACTTTTCTGACATACTGGGGTCTTCCCAACAAGATATGACCCACTTGCATAGGCACCACATCACATACAACCTTGTCACTATAACCCCCAATCGAGAAAATAGTCATCACTTATTTATTCACCCTAACTTCTCGACTTTCATTTAACCATTGTAATTTATAAAGCTTAGGGTGTTTGAATAATACTAATCTCAGTTTCTAAACTAAGGTCGTGCTAGCTACATTTGTACAACTAGCTCTATCAATTATCATACTACATACCTCATCGTTGATGTGACATCGTGTGTGGAGTATGTTCTCCCGCTGTTGCTCCGTATCATCCGCCTTAACTTGAGTGTTAAGAGCTTTCTTTGTGACTGACAGCTTCCCTACAACAAATTCTACTGTGTCTCCATGATCATTAACTTCTTCCAACGCTGGCATACCTTCAAATTCATCCTCACTGTTAGTCTCCACCTCTCTATTGCGCAAAATCATTGTTCTTTTGTTTGGACATTGAGAAGAGATGTGTCATTTCCCTAAGCACTGGATGTCCCAATTGTTGGCTGGCTGTGATTCTACCTTTAGTGTTGTCCTGCTAACTTTTTCATCCCTTCTCTTTGACACTTCAGTCCTCCCTTTCGAATCAGCTCCATTTTCCTTGTTATCCCATCTCTGTTTTCAATTTGAGTTAGAACCCGAAGTACCCAATGGTTGCCTAATTGTTCCCTTCATCTTCAACTGTTTCTCAAGCCACATGCAACATGTCTTCTAACTCTACATAATGCTGCAATCTGACCACATTAGCGACTCCTTGCTCAACCCATTCAAGAATTTAGCCATAGTAGTTCTACTGAAAAATAATTATTTAATTCAAAATAAAATTGAATTAACACATATATCACTTTAGTTCACCAATTTTTCAAAATGTAAAAATATAGTAGATAGAACAAATAAGTTTATTCTATAAAATTTTCGGGGCATTACAGGTTGCGTCTAACTGGCAATCTCAACATCTAGTTATGTGATGATTCTCAACTAGATTAGTGCTTCCTCATTCAAGCTTATACTAAGTAATCCAAACTCACTAGTTACCTATGCCCAAATATCACATACACTTGCATCAAAATAATTTTTTTCTTTTTTTCTTAGTCAAATTTCATCTTTTACCCCACTCCCTTAAGCTTTCTTCTTGATCCTTGTAGCAAGCTTTAGGCCGATAACTCCCCGGTTGTTTATGCCAAAGGGTACCGAATTTTGAGATACCCCAATGGACTTAATAACTCGAGTAAAAAAGGCTACGAAATGAGGCCTAAGATTCCACAAGTTGAATATCATTCTTTCAAGCACAACATAACACATGGGGACTTAGATCCCTAACATATGGTCATTATCTAGCTTATACTTGGCAAAAGGCACTCCACACAATTTATTTTTGAACATGCATAGAATCAACACACTTCTAGATAATATCCTTCACTGGCTCGACCACCCCCAAATTTATCTCGCAATGCGGTAAAGTGAAAGAGAAGGGAATATAGGTTGATATACATTTTCAAGCAACTCACAATCTAGTTCTACCAATTCAAAACTTTCTTCATCAATCAAAGTTTTCCACATCTAGATAACAATTAATCATGACTATTGTGCTCAGAGTAACTCAAGATCTCACATGGACAAGCAATTTTTTGAAAAATTTTATGTACAAATAGCATATTTGGTTATGACTCATGAATCAATAACAATTTTAAACATCAAGCAATCCTAAACCGGCAATGCTATCTAACATGTCAACACAATCACAACAAAATAAGCAAAATCACCTAAACTTAAATCACACATTGTCCTCAATGTGTAAAGTGATAAAAGGGGAGAGGGAATAATGAAACTTTCCCAATTGTATATTTGTAAAGAGGTACTAATGCTTGACTTGGACATGTGATGCTTTCAATGAACTTTGGCAAGTGACCTTCTTGTACAACAATTTATCCCCAAACTTGTGAAGAACTATAGATACGTGGGATATCAAAAATTACCTACAAAAAATGATAGTTAATCTAATAAAAATAAGAAAAATCATAAAATTAAATAAAAATATTAAAAGTTAAAAAGTTTGGTTGCCTCCCAACAAGCGATTTTTTATAGTCTTTAACTCAACTTTGTCAATTGATTCACGGGCACCTAAAGAAGGCTTTGGATGTTTTGCCCATTTTTCTTCATTTGGCTTTGTTCCACTTCTCATTTTATCTCCAAACCTCAATATTGCCCTTTTCAATGTAGTAGGACTTTCCCATTCCATCTGATTCAAACTCAACAATATAGATTTTCATCTCCTTATTAGACTTAATCACAAAATCAACTTCTACGCAATTAATGAAGTCGGACGAATATATGTTGATTACATTTTCATTGATTCCTACATCTTCGATGGGTTCTTTTGTGATTAAATTATCATTCATTTTAAGCCCTTCTACAATCGTTGATATTTTTTCGGATTGAATGATCGATCTACAATTTAAATCCATAGGCAGTGAGAAGTCGGTCTCATTGACTCCTTCAAGTGGATTGTACCTCCATTGTTGAAATCCTTCCCAGTACATGTAATCTCCCATAAGCATATTGCTTTCATCCAATTTGGCAAGCTCTTTGAAATACTTTGCAATTACATTTTCATTCAGTAGGGGAGGACCACTCCTACAAGCTTAATGTCCTCATCTCAGTCATTAGACACATAATCTCCCACGAGCATCTACTCCTCATTAGACTTGTCAATAGTTTGTTTCGACACTTTAAGTATTTTCTAAATTCAAGAAGTTTTGACGTGTGCAAATTAGTGTACAAAAATAAGCATTGCTCAGTACAATGTTTCGCGTAACAAATTTCACAACTTGAATATCCCTCAATCATATTTTCATAATCCATGTAGAGATTATCCATTGCAAAAGTTTTGTTACCTTACTAAAGTAAGAATCTTGCAAATATCTGAAAAGTAACAATACAATGGTTAGCCAAAAGATGCAAAAATAAAAGCAATTAATAATAATAAATAAATAAATGTTAAAACTACAATTAACTAAAGTTGTAATGTAACGCCCCCAATTTTCATAAAACACTTGAGTGTTACGAAAGATTGAATTTTCTTTTGAAATAAATGCGGAACATCACAAATAAAATAAATTCTTTATTTAAACGAAAATTGGAACATTCATACAGTTAAATCATGAAATTGTATCTTTAAAAAAATGAAACATTCTCAACTAACTAAGTCAATAATAACATTTGAACCATTTAAAACTAACAAATCTAAAAGCAATAAAACTTAATATTTTTCGCAGTGTCGAAATTCCTTAGCAGTTTGCTGCACCATCCTGCCACAATTCCAATCGACCCGAACTAACCTATAAAATTTTAGTAAGAGTGAATATTTTAAAAACACCCAGTAAGATACATGTAGTTTCCATATACAAATACATAACAATGAAATTATACACTTCATACCACTCTTCTCTTATGGAGTACATCGGTGACCAAGCGACACACCCATCTTAGGTCCTCTTATAATCTCGTAGGATTTCATACATCTTTTTAAAGAAGCCGAAGGTCCACTAGCAATTCATGCATATTTAATTGAACATAAAAGTATAAGGAAACGAAACACTTGCACAAAAGTTTCTTACCTTGTTATTGGAATATTAAAAAAATATCTGACGAGACGTTAAAAATACTTTTGTTTGAAAACATTTGAATTGTATCAATTTTTTGTTTCCTATAAAAGAAATTTCGATCATGATTTATCGTTTTGCCTTGTGAATTGAATATTCCAGTTTGGAAAATTTGCTATAATGACCAATTTGGAGACTTATCCTCCACATTGGCATCTCATTGACAGAGTTATTTTTGTTATCCATGCAAGCGAAGAGAGAAACTAAATCCATCCGATGAGTAATGTAGTGCACAAGCATAACGTTAATTGATGAGTAGGATGCATTGTAAATTTCGGTAAGTAAGCTGTGACATGAGGTAAAATTTGATGGCCAATGAAATATTTAACTTCATTTTAATGGGTCTCAGACAAACGCTTAATACCAAATCAAAGTGAAATAAAATGAAAATACGCAATAAAAAAATAAAGGAAATTTTGCATAGATGTCACAAAATTTTAAATTGAAACAAAATTTGTCACTTTTTCAAGTGGTACTAAAAAATATATTTTTTGTGAAATGTCCAAATGACCCTTGTAAATATCTTTTTGGGTGAATTTATTGCTCATTAATACATCCATTTAATATTAATTAATGACATGATTTGATGCTTTGACTTGTGTAAGAAAAACCATTGATATACCTAATATATAATGGGTAATACAATTGTTAACCAAAAATAAAAAATTTCATATTCCCTTGCTAGCTGATGGATCAGTTAAAAAGTAGAGTTGGACACTTAGTAAACGTTAGGAAAGAAATTTAAATTGTCAGTATGATCGGATTGTTAATGTTTAGTATAATTTATCCATAGGTGCCACTCGCATGCTATTAAAATTCGATATATTAATTGTACCGAATGTTTATCATTGCAATCTCAAATTTTCAGGTATTAAGTAATAATCTAGGCCTGGTCACGGTTTGGTTCTGAAGAGAGAACCGAACCAAACCGAAAACTTTAGGGTATTTAGTAAATAAAACCGTTGGGTCCAAATATAATTATGGAACCGTTCGGATTCGGTTAGGTTCGTTTCCGTACTATAATTAAATTTTTTTAACATTTATAACAATACTACATAAATACAACTACTGACAGTCAAACACGTTCAATATTAACTTTTACAAAGTGATGTTATACAATTTAATAACATATAAATAATAAGTTGTACAATAAAATTAATTTACCAATGTATACAAATATCAAAAAGTAGATACTAATACTAAAATATCAATGATCCATATCAATAATTCTTTTGCTTCAAACCTTCGAGTCTACATAAAATATATATATAAATTAGAAGTCATATAGATAAAAATATTTTAAAGTATTGCTGATACCTACCAACTATTTGATTTAACCATCAATTGCTTGACTTGTCATACTAACTAGTAACTAGTATTAAGAAACTCTACAAGAAAACAAATGGGTTGGGCTGGCTACTTAGGCATGGACTTTGGAGTTGGTGCATTAATAACCTAATTAGTTAATTTGCTAATTTTTTTGATTTATCCCATTTATAAAAATTAAAAAATTTAAAAAGATTCGTTTCTTATTTGGTTCTTCGCTTCTTGGTCTAGAACGGAGACCCGAACTGAACCCGCTAGTTCTCGATTCGGATACCTCGTTCGGGTATTTAACTTACGAAAAATCGCTCGGTTCAGTTTTGGTCCGGTTCGATCCGATTCGGTTCGAGAGATATGCCCAGCCTTATAATAATCTGATATTCATCGTGTCACATAGGGACAATTTGTGCTCGTAGATAACGCATGGAAGTGGCAAGGAAGCAAAATCACTTCAATCATAGTTTCAAGTGATATCACCTAGTAGAACTTGTGTTACTACTGATGGAGAAACTTCATATTCATAATCTATGCAATGAAATCAAATTGAAGTTTAAAGTCACGAACCTGAATATACATCTGACTAAAATATGCAAGATGAAGATTTGAATTGATATATATCAATTCATAAAGAAATTACTCTTTGCGTTAGTCTTCTCGAAACCGAGCTTCCAACTCTCCACATGGTGAGTGATACAAGTTTCTAATATCATTCGTTTGTCGTTCATGTTATGGAAACTTACAATATCATGAGGTTGAAGAAATGCAAAATGTCACAAACGATAATACTCCCCAAATAGTATTTTGTAATGACCTTAAAAAATATAAGTGTTAATCTCTCCACCATTGAAATATCAAAATTGAATATTTTTATCATATAACTTGTAGTTTTGAATCTTAAATACTCACGTTACATTTCTTTATAAACTATTCTCCATTCAATAATTTTGATTAGTTTTGTAAACCTTCTTGAGAAATATATCCAGTTCAAAACATAAGAAAAAAAATTTGAAAATTCATTTTTTAATATAGTATTAGGTAAATGATTTGTCAAGATTTATTCCATTCCTGATTAAGCATTGATGAACATACTGAATGCTTCATCAAGAAAGTGTTTTTACCATACTCATTAAATGCGATATCGATAGTTAGGAACTATCGAGATTAACAGTTAAAATGTCAATCTCGACATTTCTTAAGTGTAGATCTAAACAGTTTTTCATTGACTTTCTTGATAGTACGGCCTACGTATTTCAAACTACTATTTTTCTCAACAGTTTGACCTTATACACATTACGTAAAAACATCCTTGAAAAATTAAAATCTACAGCACAATAAAAATGTATTTTCACCCATGATCATTAACTACTCCAACACAAAAATAAGTTTTTCGACGTACTAATCATGAAATAATTTCAAAATAATACTAATTACAAGTCCAAAAACAACACATAGTTTTTCCATTCAATGAAGTTTTGAATTTAACAATGGATTCTTCCTCCGAACCATGAGTTCTCTCATAAAACTAGGAACCAAGTTGCTAGTAACTAATATTACGTCTGTAGCTCCATAATCCCACCTCGAATCATGGCACCGAGAAAGAATAAGTGAAATGTTTCAACTTATGCAGCGCAGGGATCAACAACACTTTGAAACAGAATTAATCATCTAAGAAACAAATTGCATCAGCATACTTCAGAGTTTATGGTGTAAATAATCTTAAATTAAATTCAAGAAAGTAGATCCATATATTTAAAAAAAATTGTTTTTCTCTAATAAATAAACCTAAATTGGCACATGTTCTGCTCTATAGTGTGTAAATAAAGAATGCAAATGTCCAAATCATGCTTACAAAGAGTAGCACTTAATAGTTATCGATTTTTAACTTCATAACTGTGCATTGAGAGATTAAATTTTGGAATTATGGCTGCTCTTGGTGACCTCCCTTTCTCATTTCTCCGACAGAAATAGAAACTCAAGTCAGTGCGAAAAATAAAATGTGCTCACTAAAGAGAGAAGCGTTATCACTCTTCCATTCCTTCAAAAATTGGGAAGAATCACCTTGCTGAATTTGTCTTGTTAACTTCACAAATTGGGAAAAATCGTCGTCTCGGATTTTTGGGAAGAAGATATGAACGATTTAAGGAATGGGGAATTTGGCCATTTAACATCACTGGACAATGTATTTTGGTTAAACCGTTCATATCTTCTTCTTCTTTTTTTATATAAAAATAACGTCTTCTTCTTCCCCTTTCATCTTCAATTTTAAGTCTTCAAAATTACAATCGTCTATTTTCTTCTCTTCAAACATCATTCTTCCTAACCTAAAATTATGTTCTTTATCATATTCTTCACTTATTTTGGGTATCTTGTGATTATTTGAACAAGAGCTTGGTTAGCATATCATCTAAATTGAAAAATCACATTTACATTTGAAGAAAGAATAAAGATCTCAGAAATTTAGTGTATGTTGTATTTTTATTATTAAATATGGTATTAAATAATATTTAGTTGTTATTGTTTGATATTCAGTGTGGTTTTTGTGTTGTCTGCAACCATTGGATGATAATAACACTCTAGCTGCTAGTGGAAACGTAAAACGACACTCCAGTCGTTATCAACAATTTAAAACGACACTACAGTCGTTATCTGCTGTAGTTTGATTTTTTGAACGAAATGACCTCTAATAATGGACTCACTAACATATATAATACAAACGATTGACTAGTCACAAATATTGAAAAAAAAATTGCCGTTTGGTTCAATTTGTCGTTACTAATATTGAAAAAAATCCGAGAGAACGACACGAGTGTCATTATGACAATAGACAGTTGATTTTCCATAAGGGAACACAAGTGTCGTTACTGTTCTATAACGACACTTGTGTCGTTCTCCAAACTGTTATCCGAAATGTAGAATGACACAACAGTCATTTTTTGCTACGTAAAACGGCACTACAGTCGTTATCTACTTTGGTTTGATTTTTTTCAACGAAACGACCTTTAATAATGGACTCCTGACGTAAATAACACAAAACAATTGTCCATGTCACAAAGAAATTTTGAAATGACATAATTTTTATATTATCGAGATGGTGAAATCACAAATCGTCCTACTCATATGTGTCAATTAAATTAATAAGCATATTTCTTAACTTTTGACATGTCATGTGCATATTACAATGTAAAGAATATTGATTTTTTAAACAAGATTTTGCAATTGTACATGTTTGCTTCAAGTCAAATATTGATTGCAGTTACAATTTTGATGCTCTTAATTAAAATGTTCATATGCATCTCTATTAGAACGACATTTGTGTCGTTCTTGATTGAAAATATTCAAGAGAACGACACTTATACCATTACTGAAACAAAAGATACAAAAGAACGACTCAAGTGACGTTCTAGCGACATACAAACATGTTAATGAGAACGGCAGAAGTGTCATTATGTTTGTTATACAAATCCATGAGAACGAAACTTGTGTCGTTATTGATATTGAAAAAATTTGAGAGAACGACACAAGTAACGTTATGACAAAAGACAAAGTTGGTTATTCAGAACGGCACAAGTGCCGTTACTGTTACTATAACGACACTGGCGCCGTTCTGTCCATAAACATGAGTATGAGCGCCCACGACGCCTCTTAACCTTGATAATCGATTATTTGAACTCATTTACGTTGAAAGATGGACACGCCGTTACGTTTGTTATACAAGTCCATGAGAACGACACTTGTGTTGTTACTGATATTGAAACAAAACTGAGAGAATGACACAAGTGACGTTATGACAATAGAAAAAGTTGGTTTTTTAGAACGGCAAAAGTGCCGTTACTGTTACTATAACGACACTTGTGTCATTCTGTCCATAAACATGAGTTTGAGCGCCCACAACCTCTCCGAACCTCGATAATCGATAATTCGAACTCGTTTACGTTGAAAGATGGACATGATGTTATGTTTGTTATACAAGTCCATGAGAACGACACTTGTATCATTATTAATACTCAGCTCACCGTATTTACACTGAACTTACCATACACTTGTGTTGTTCTGCACATAAACACGAGTATGGGCATCCACGATTCCTCCGAACCTCGATAATTGATAAGTCAAACTCATGAGAACGATACTTGTGTCGTTATTGCACTTGAAAAATATGAGATAACATGATCGACAAGTGACGTTATGTGTCGTTTTGTCACATGATGGACATTTCGAATTTCCTTAAGTCATGGGGTACAATGCTTAAGGCCGTTAAGGTGGAAAAAGAAGCAAAATATTTGAGAAATCATCAGAATGGTACATGTGCTGTTAAACAACACTTGTGTCGTTCTATCAAAAAACATGAATCTAAAATGACTGATCGACATTTCTGACTTCCTTAAGTCAGGGGGTACAATGTTTAATGTCGTTAAGGCGGAAATGAAGCACAAGTGTCATTATTAGTCATTGCAATTGTACATGTTTGCTTTAAGTTAAATATTGTTTTGAAGCTCATTATAGATTGCTTCAAATTCAGGAAACCCCTATAAGAACGACACTTGTGCCGCTATGTATTTTTTATATGTCCATGAGAATAACACTAGTATCGTTACTGACATTGAAAAATCTGAGAGAATGACACAAGTGTCATTATGAAAATAAACAGTTGTTTCTTAGAACAACAAAAGTGTCATTACTATGACCATAACGACACTTGCATCGTTCTACCCATAAACACATATATAAAAATCGGTAAGAATGAAATGTTGATATACAGTAAGAATAAAAAAAGTAAATATCCAGTATGAGCACCCCAAAAATCGGTAAGAATGAAAAAAGCCAATATCCAGTATGAGCACCTCAAAAACTGGTAAGAATGAAATGTTGATATACGGTAAGAATGAAAAAAGCTAATATTTGGTATGTGCACCTCAAATCCGGTAAGCAATTGCTTAGGCTGAAATACGGTAAGTTCAGATTTTCCATATCTGATATGTGTAAAAAAGATAAAATCCGGTATGAAGCTCTAAAATACGGTAAGTGTTAATTAACCAGTAAGTTGAAATACAGTATGCAACAAAACAAAAATTTAGTTACTGCAAAAAACCAAATCCGGTATTTTCAGATAACCTCATATACGGTATGTGCATCTAATATCCGGTAAACCCTATCCAAATCCGGTAAGATCAATATGACAATAAACAGTTTTTTTTAGAACGACATAAGTGTCGTTACTGTGTATATAACGACACTTCTGTCGTTCTAAACATAAACAAGCGTACGAGAGGCCACGAGGGATGAATATGAGAAAGGAGTTTTGGAGACCTTTCGGAAAGTTCAAGTGAACATACCGCTCTTGGATGCCATCTACCAAGTGCCGCGTTATGCAAAGTTCCTCAAGAAGTTGTGTACTTCTAAGAGGCAACAAAAGCTCAAGGGGAGTGAAACGATAAATGTTGGGAAGAATGTCTCGACAATCATCCAAAGGAAACTCCCGACAAAATGCAAGGATCTAGGTATGTTCACTATCCATTGCACAATTGGTAATGTTAGGTTTGAGAAGGCCATGTTAGACTCAGGAGCTTCTATCAATGTCATGTCATATTCTATATTTGCTTCTTTGAAACTTGGACCTTTGAATGAAACGGGGATTGTAATCCAACTAGCTGATAAATTGAATGCATACCCTAAAGGTACAGTTGAAGATGTTCTTGTGAAAATCAATGATTTAATCTTTCCTGCAGATTTCTATGTGCTCGATATGGGGAAAATTGATGAGACTACTCCCATTTTGCTAGGAAGACCATTTTTAAGAACATCCAAGACTAAGATAGATGCTCATAGTGGTACTCTAACAATGGAATTTTATGATGAAATTGCTAAATTCAATATTTATGATTCCATAAAATGCCCTAATGATAATAATCCTGTTTATTCAATTGATGTGACCGATTACTTAGCACAGGATATTGTTGAGCTTGAAAGGAAGGAAGGGTTGGACAGTTCCACTAATAAGCATCTTGTAAAGGAAGAGCAAGATTTATCGTTGAATATGGACTTGCAAGAGATTGTTGAGGCATTAAATGCATCGCCAAAGTTACAGCGGTCAGGTAACATTTTTTATAATGTGTTATTTGCTACTAAAAAGAGGCTTTGCTATGCAGGTTCCCCAGTTAAGAACGCGATAATAGTGGAATTCACCATTGGTAAACACTTTGAGGATCCAATTGATGCCGATTGACCAAAGGGTGAAAAAGTCTATCTAGAGACTATAAAGAAGCGCTGGATGGGAGGTAACCCATCGTTATTTTTTTGACATTCTTTTGTGATCACGTCTTTTTGGACATTGATTATTTTTATTTCCCCATGTGACAGATTCTCAAGTGCCAGATCATAGCATTGAGCATTAATGAACGCAAAAGGGCCATAATCATTCACACAACCATCACCGTCAAAACCAAATTTAGGGGAGTACTTGTTCCTATTGCTCTTTATATTTCATGCTTTTACATTAAGGACAATGTACAGTTTAAGTTTGGGGGTGTGGTGTGTGCTCGTGCTTGTGGTATGTGCTAAAAAATTTCGCTAAATTTTTTCCCCAATACTCAATTTCTGGGTTATATAATTATGTTTTTATGCTTGGTGTGTGGAGTTTGATAACTTTGCTAGTTTGGTTTCGAGTTATTGCATTACACAGATTTATGAAGTGTGAACATGAATGCTATTTGTTATTTATCGTCTACTTATTCCATGTTGGACTCCTTATTGAACACTTGTGTCATGAGATTCATTGCATGCACTTGTGGGTGGCACTTGAGGTTGATTTGAACTTAGATGACCATATTGTTAACAATTCTTTGATCTCTACCTATGAAAGTATAAGTTTGGGGGTGGTTGAATTTGTGAAGGAGATCATTTAAAAGTGTGTTAATTCCTTGCTCTTATGATGGATCTATTGGAGTACTTTCGAACCTCGTTGGATTTTGGGTGTTTTTGCTGCTAAAAAAAAAATTTGTAGGAAAAGTTGCCTACCTTAAGGAGTGTGAGTCAACATTGAGTAATCCGGCCTTATGCATCACAATGTGTAGGAGACGATCTACCAATGAAGAAGGCTACCCTTAGGGACTAGAGCGTGAACTACCTACATTGGAAAAATAAAGAAGAAGAAAAAGAAAATGAAGAAGCATCCGGGGTTGTTATTGAAAAATTGGTTTTTGATGAAATTTTGTTTGGTTTGAGCATTCTAAATTTTGGGGAATTAATGCATAACGAGATGATCGCTTTTATCAGTTCGATCCAACCAAGCTTGAGTGGGAAAGAATGAGTGATTTGAGAGCAACCTTAAGTTTGGCACCTTGGGCTAGATAGAAAATATCAAGTTTAGGGAAGTGTGCTTTCCACGAGTAAGAAAGGAAAATTTGACATTTTGAGGGTCGGGATTCCACCAACTTGTGCATGGCGATGAGTTTGGTTGACAAACACACACACACGAGTCTAGCATGGTTTGAGTTTAAAGTGTTTTGTTGTAGCATTTTTGTAAACATTTCATAAATTATGTGTGGTGTTTTGATTGGAGTAAATTAGCAAGCTATCTTTCTGTGGAGTGTTTGTTATTATTATATTATCGTTTGGTTTTAATTTATGTGTTTGTGTGCGTATTTGTTTAGCTTTGTTAGAGAACTAAAAAGATTTAAGTTTGGGGGTGTGATAAGTGCGAGTTTTGCACTTATTTAGGCTTTTAAACTTCGATAGTTGTTAGGTTTTCTTTGTAATTTATCGCTTAATTTGGATATTGTTATTTTATAGGTGAAAACCCGAGCTAATTGATGTTTAGGAAGATTTACGCGAGAAAAGTGGCAAAAGAATTGAAGTGCAAGGATTCCATGATTTGGCGAGCAAGATCTTCACTCATTGTATAAAGAAATATGGCTTAAGGTGGTGAAATGGGTTTAAAAATCAGAAATGCTAAAGCTGGGCACCACAGAAACTGAAATAACCGGATGAATTGGGGGACAAAATGTGAGATGATAATGAAGCTGGCGCCCAAAGAAGCTGACTTCCAGCATGTTGGAGCAGAAACCTTCACGCCATGGCGCCACCGGAGGAACCAGAAAAGTGGACAGAACTACCCACGCCATGGTGTCCAACTGAAGGTCCAAAACCAGCAGGAGAAGTCATGCCATGGCGCCAATTCCCAGGTAGCACAAACAGCCCGATTTCTGACCCCTTTTTTGGCCCACTTTCTCCTCAGCCTTTCCCCAATCTTTCTTGCAATATAAATACAACATTAAGACCACTTCTAGGGGACGTTTTTGGAGGCTGAAAGTCGACCAAAAAGAGGGAAAAATCTGGGCAAACTTCTGGTACGAAAATCAGCGTCTTTGAGGATTTTGAAGGAGAAGGAGGAGGAGATTCTTGACATTGAAGTTTCCAACCATTGAACTCTTTATCAATAAGCTTTCTTCTTACCTTTAATCTCATTTTCCTCAATGTATCTCATGATTTTGTTAGCTATTTGTAAGTACATTATGAGTGGCTAAACCTAGATGTGATTGGGGGTATTTTCTAACCCTAGAATGAAGTTCCAATAATTTTGTGCTTGAAAGTTCTTGTGGTTAATGTGATTTATTCATTGTGCTTATTGTTCATATTGTTCTTCTCGATTATTTAGCGGCTTAACTAAGTGATTGGGTTATTTCAATATTCGCCATTTTGGGATTTGTAGTTCGTAATTGCTATTTATTCCAAAACCTAGTGGCAAGTATATTTTGATTGACGGTAGAACGTAATCGCTATTCAATTGAATATATTTATGGATTATCACCTAAGTTAGTAAATCAAGCTTTCGAGTTTGCGCTTAATTCAATTCGACTCTCTCGTTTTATTGCTTTCGTTAAATTAAATCTAGAGAGCTTATCCTAGGTTGTTTGATGATTAGGGTTGAGTAACGAGCTTATCTTATTCAACTAAAATTAAGGAGAGTTTGAGGTAATCGAGCCTTTGATTATTCTCGAATTGTTGTAAACCATTTGAACAAAAATCTTTTGTGAAAATGTATTGTAAAGTCATTCTTGCGGTAAATAAATATCCCCCAATCACACTCTCTCTTTTGTTAACTAATCGCCCTCGTTATTCAATTTTATTGCATTTCAAGTATTTCGCAATTTCCATTTTTATTTTGTTGTGTTCTTTAGTTTAGCGAATCGATCAAAACCCCCCATTTATATGCTTTCGCCGTTTATTTTCTTTTGCGCAATTAACGTAATTGAACCAATCTTCTACGGGTAATGACCCTTGCTTGCATTGTACCATTCGAACGACATTTATTTTTAGTTGAGTAAGGAATTATTTTTGACGCCCCTTTGGTGGCGATCAATGTGGTAGATGTCTATATAGTTGGATTTGAATCGAAAGGAATAGGCAAGTCTTATTATATGGAAAAGGGCCATGTCGAAGTTTGGAGATCCAATGAAGAGTGGAACAAAGCTAAAAGAAGAAAGATGGACAAAAGCCTTCTTTAGGTGCCCATGATTCAAATGTCAAACTCGAGCTAAAAACTATAAAAAATGCTTGTTGGGAGGCAACCCAATTTTCTTACTTTACGCTTTTATTTACTTTTATGCACTTTCTTGCTGTTATTTATTTTGCTATCATTTTTTGTAGGAATTTTTTTGAAGTCCCACATATCTATGGTTCTTGACAACCTTGGGGATAAAATGGTGTACAAGAAGGTCACTTGCCAAAGCTATTAAAGAGCATCACAAGTCCAAGTCAAGCATTGGTGCCTCTTCGCAAATACATAACCAGGGAATTTTCGTTATCCTCTCTTTCCTTTATTTTGTTCTTTACACATTGAGGACAATGTGTGATTTAAGTTTGGGGTGATTATGCTTATTGAGCCTCGCCGATTTTTGATGATTTGATTTGATTTGATGTTATAGCCTTGTCCGCTTTCGATATTGTGCTTTAATTGGTGATATTGTGTTGATATGTTAGATGGCCTTGCCGGCTTAGGATCACTTGATGTTTGAAATTGTTATTAATTCATGAGCTATGCCCAAATATGCTATTTGTGCCTAAAATTTTTCAAAATTGCTTATTCATTGTAAGATCCTATGTTACTTTGAGCACAATAGTCATGATTACTTGTTATCTAGATGTGGAAATTTTTGGATTGATGGGGAGATTTTTGAATTGGTAAGAACTAGGTTGTGAGTTGCTTAAAAATTTATATCAACCTATATCCACTTCTCTTTCACTTTACCATATTGTGAGATAAGTTTGGGGGTGGTCGAGTCGGTGAATGATATTATCTAGAAGTGTGTTGATTCCATGCGTGTTGAAAAAAAATATTTGTGTGGAGTGTCTTTTGTCAAGTATAAGCTAGGTAATGACCGTATGCTAGAGATCTAAGTCCCATGTGTTATGTTGTGCTAAAAAAAAATATGATGTTGCACTTGTTGAATCTTGGGCCTCACTCCTTTTTTACTCGAGTTATTAAGTCCGTTGGGGTATCTCAAAATCCGGTACCCTTTGGTCTAAACAACCGGAGAGTTATCGACCTAAAGCTCGCTATAAGGGTCAAGAAGAAAGCTTAAGGGAGTGGGGTAAAACATGAGATTTGACTGGAAAAAAAAAGCAGTAAAAAAAAAATTGTTGTTGTGTAATTATATTTGATTGATGGGCTTAGATAACTAGTGGGTTTGAATTATTTAGTATGAGCTTGAATGTGGAAGCACTCATCTAGTGGAGGATCATTGCATGACTAGAGATTGATATTGCCGGTTTGACCCAACCAAACTAGAGCGAAAAAAAAAAGAAATGAGTGATTGGAGAACAACCTTTAGATCTACACCTCTGGAAATAAAAGAAATATCTATTTTAGTGTGTGAATTCCATGTGTGGGAAATGAAATATTTGACCACAGACCGGGTTGGAGTAAATTTGAATTTTTTTCCGTCTTGGCAACTTTTTCATTATTTAGATGATGATTGAAAGTGATTATGTACCCACACACAGATCGAACATTGGATAAATTTAAATTATTTTTGGTAGCATTATTTGGAGGCATATTTTTGAATTAATATACAATTTTATACTCTTGGATATTTTTGGCAAGCTATCAAATGTGTTGGTTATTATCACATGTGCATGATTGTGTTGGTAGATAATCTTACTCGGGGCAAGCAAGAACTTAAGTTTGGGGGTATTTCATAAGTGTATTTTTGTACATTTATTTAATACTTAAAAGTAAACTTGTTATTGATTAAATGAGTGGATTTCTACTCGCAATTGTGCAAATTATGGCTTTTATAGGTCAAATCACCCAAATGAAAGAGAACAAGGCAAAATGAGGTAAAAATGACTAAAATTACACAAATTTATAAAGTTGGGGGACCAATATGAGCAAGCCAGAAAGTGGAGGACTTGGAGTGCAATTTATGAAGGGCAAGATTGAAATAAAAGATAAAATCTAAGTACCAAAATGTATAAGGTCCAAGTTTAGGGACCTTTTTGCTTGCCTTTTGAAGCTTCAGGGACCACGATTGCAATTTCCTTTAGGTTAAATATAAAAAATAAGATTCTGGGCTGAAAAAAAGGGCTTCTTCCTGCTGGACGTTACTACGTCTTCTTCCCTTCTCTTTTTTCTTTCTTTTTCTTTTCCATTTTCTTTCTTTCTTCCTTCTTTTTTCTTTTGTTTTGCTTGGTATTTTGGAGCACAAATTCAAGAGCAAGAAAGGGAATACATCAAAGATTTGGCAAAGCTTTGGGAAAATCAAAACCAAGCTAAAAAAGGGTTTTATCTTTAAACTTTGATTTCTCTAATTTATTTTGTTAAACTTGTAATGCATTGTATAAGTATTCTCATTTGTTTACATTTACATAAAATGGGCTAAGTTATTGTGTTGGGATTTGTGGTTAGTTTAACCTAATTTTTAATTAATTTCTATATTTGCTCTTTAATGATATGTTATTTATTTTCATGTGTTTCTATTATTGTTATGATTATATTTTCATTTATGTGGCCAATAAATGATTGTGTTTCGTGATTTGTACATCGCTCGGGGGAGGATTGTATAATTTAGATCAAATGGTAGAAACGCTAGGTTTGTGTAGTGACCTTATACTTGTGTAGTGGATAGAGATATACCACTAGTCCTAGGTGACCCAATAAGCTATTATCACAATTATTAAATGCAGTTATTTGGTTTCAAATCGACATAGAGATATAATAGATTTAACCAATCAATTAGGGTTAGTTTCATTCGAGAGAGGTAATTAACTAAAATTGGAAGATCGAGTCTAACATTGAAAATGAGTAATTACTTAATTGGCTTGTTGTGAAATTAATTAGGTGATGGTTAAACGAAACCACGAATCTCAACCACGTTTTCTCCAAAATTCCCAAGTACTTGTGTTTTTCTGTTTTATAGATTTTTTTAGTTATTTTCTTTGTTTCAAATCCCGTGTTTTTATTGTGTTTATTTTTGTTGTTAGAATTAAAATTTATTAAAGTTGTGTAATTGAAAGTATACATTCCTCGAGGGTTCGACAACCTGGATTTAAAAGATCCACTTTATTACTTGAGCGCGACATGTGCACTTGCGGCTTGCACTTTTTAGCGAACACTTATTATTATATAGAATGAGATTTTTTATAGTAAATTCTTAGCACTATAGATTTTGTGCATTACATACTTCTAAGATTAGGTTGTAGATAAAAATTGACCCTTAGAAAAACTCATCCAATCTTATAAGACCACTTGATGAGGGATTACTATCTGTCCTCATCCTTAGGAAGTGCTAAGTCCAATTAAAAGGAGATTCAATCCACCGGACCTTTGCTAACATTGTCCTAAAAAAACTCATTTATTTTCAAACACGTATATCTATATATCTTCGTGTTCAATTTTCATATAGGGACTTAAGCATCAAAGTGTCTCTGGGAAATTTGTTGATCCCTTTTAATAAATTTTAATTATCATTCTTGAAGAAGTTACGCGGATCAGCAAAGACCTTTTGCTACATTTTGTTGAAAAAAATTGATGTCCACAGTTCCTCGCGTTTCCCAGCCCCCTTCGTTCAATTGCTATTCAACTTCTTTGAAGTAACTTTTGTAGATCCGCAAGGATTGTTGGTGGTAATTAACTTAATTGCGTATGCAGTTTGTTGATGAGAATTGACATCAACAGTCCTTGAGGATTTTATGTCTCCTTTTTGTAGGAGCTATTGATTTGAATACAACATGTATATAAGTTCTCAAACTTCTCGATACTTTATGATTATTTATGTCTTATTTTTTTTTTCATTTTCTTTTGTGGTGGGGATATAAATTTGAGAGTTACATGTCGTTGGCTACCCACATTAGTAAAACTTCGTTGACGGATTTGGAAGGCTTTTCCAATTTGTTATTTGTGTACTCGAATTGAATTTCATAAAATTGTTAGAGATTTTGGAAATAATGGAATTCCATTCTAGAATTATGTGATTTAGGTATGATTATCTGATGCAAGTTAATGGACAATTTTTTCAAGGTGGCAAATTAGCATGCTGGCTATTCTATTACTTGAAATCTAGGAAAGCAAATATTACTTTTGAGCACATGGTATGAAATCATGGCTGAAACCGAGTTAACAAAGTAGTGATTTTGATTTTCTTGAGTAAGTATTGACGTTGATTTATGGAAATTATTTTTGTCTATATTTAAAAATTAAGTACTCCTGGAACTATTGTGAAAAGTTGGTGAAATTTTTTTTTGAAGACGTTCTTACGGTCAAGTTAGTAAATGGTTATAAAATTTATGAAGGAGAATTGAATAAGGAATTTAGAGCATATCTGTTGAGCAACCTGACCATACTTAGAGACTTGTATATGTTTATAGTTAATGAAGTTTCCATGTTGAAATGTGGATGCTTGACTATATATAAAAGCTCATTCGAATGAGCTTTTAACTTTAGCTGAACATGCCAAGTGTCTTGTTTGAATTGAACTTTGCTCCAAATTATGATGATAATAGATTATATCTACTTATTTTAGTCGATAAAATTTACAAGATTGATTTTTTATCCACAACAGATGTCAATCTTATCGTGGATAGAAATTAACTCTCTGAAAATGTCATCCAAATTGATACTGCGATACATTCCATCACAAGAGATAAGGGGATGACATCTTGTCTTTATCATCAGTCCATTACAATTCGAAAAAGATTCTATTCCATGGACCTATGTTAACTATGAAAAAATGTCCTACAAGGTCCTAAGATATGCTTAATTATGTTCTTAAATATCTTCTTGATCAATTATCTTCTCAAGTTTTACTATCCTTTTACCGACCTAACTATCGGAGTGTCTCCATGGAATTTCTCGCCCTCTTTTTGCTTGTGAAGTTCTTGAAGTGATTCTGTATATTAGCAAAGACCTTTTCCAGAATTGACGTTGATGTTTTTGATGAAAATTGATATTATAGTTCTTGGGAATTCCCAACTCTCTTTTCATGGTTGCTATTCAACTTTCTTGGAGTAATTTTTATGGAAGAGTGAAGGCCGTTAGCGAAAATTGACATTGACATTTTGTTGATGAAAATTGAGCTCAATAGTCCCAGAAAAACTCCTTGCACCCCTTGTTGCACTTGCTGTTCGTCATTCTCAAAGTAATTTTTACATATCATAATTGACATCGACATTTTGTTGATGAAAATTGATATCAAATACCAAATTGTTGTTTGCCACCTCTTAGAAATCTGCATTGCCTTTTCTTCCTGATTTATTTTACATACAAGTACCATATTGGTGTTTACCACTTCATGATATTACTTATTTGTATTCTGTAAAAGGTGTATGGCCTGTTAAATGTTTTCAAAATAGTTTTTTGTTACTGGAAAAATATTGATAGGTAAGACAAAAGTTGTTAATCCGTTTATTTTTTGACATTTTTTAATGAGTAATTTCAGTAATATTAGTTTGTTGCTGATCAGGATTGTGTTGTTCCTCATTCTAAATAAGTTGTAGAACTGAGCATGTGTTGTAATGTTTTTCCCACAGGTTATACAAGGAGATGTACTGAAGTGTGATCTTCCATACTTTGACATTTGCGTAGCAAATATCCCATATCAAATTTCATCCCCCCTTACGTTCAAGTTATTGTCTCATCACCCTTGATTCAGGTGTGCAGTGATAATGTTCCAAAGGGAATTTTCCATGAGGCTTGTTGCTCAGCCTGGTGATAACCTTTACTGTCGCATGTCTGTGAATGCTCAGCTATTGGCTCGGGTAAACCACTTGCTAAAAGTGGGAAGGAACAACTTCAGGCCTCCGCCAAAGATTGACTCTTCAGTGGTCAGGATTGAACCAAGGAAACCACTTCCTGCGGTGAATTTTAAGGAATGGGATGGTTTAGTTCGGATTTGCTTTAACCGTAAAAACAAAACTTTTGGTTCAATATTTAGGCAAAAGAGTGTCCTTTCAATGCTAGGGAAGAACTATAAAACCTTGCAAGCATTAAAGCTTTCTCATGAAGGGTCATCAAATTCTACAGAATGGCCACGTGTGTCACTGCTTTGGGAGACACGACGAGAGCATGGACACTGACGAAGGGAAAAATGATGAGGATATGGAGATGGATGATGGGGATGCAAAAGCTTCTGATTTTAAAGAAAGAGTTTTAGGTGTGTTAAAGCAAGGAGGTTTTGAAGAAAGAAGATCTTCCAAACTCATACAAGCAGATTTCATGCACTTACTCTCCCTGTTTAACAAGGCTGATATTCATTTTTCTTAGTTTCGAGACAAATTTTAACTATTTTTGGTTTTTTCTCTTTTCTTTTTCTTGTTTTATAGGCATTTCAATTTTGTTTTCTTTGACTACTAAGAGAAATTTGGTTGTGTTGTGTAATGTTCATTTCCCTTTTTGGCTTGTAAGGATGATGATCTGAATATGACAGTTCCGAGTTGTGTAAACGTTTTATTTACTTTATAGTACGAGTTGTGGTGACATCACTAATGCATTGATAATGAGTAGTAGTTTTGAATGTACGGTTGAGATTAAAGTTTAATCTTGACTCGTGAAGAAATGACGCAAATTTGTCATTTTAGTAGAATTCATTTTAACCTTGGTGAAATGCAACATTTGCACAATTGCATTGATGTATTTTAAGAACAAACCATAAACAAAAGCTGGAAATCTAGTTGAGTTTTTTCCACTTTTAATGTTTTTCCCACTATTTCCAAATTTAGAACAAAATTTTTCGAATTACACATTATTTGAAGATGAGTGAAGATTTGAATTTACCGGATTTAGTTTCAACTTACCGAATTTGAGTAAATTGAATTTACCAGATTTTCTTGACAATTACTGTATATGGTGTGTTCACCGAATATGAGAATACCGAATATTCCTTCACTTACCATATTTCACTCAAAAATCAATACCGGGTTTTGAAATACCGGATTTCAATTGAGATTGAATACCGTATTTGGCTCTTACCGGATTTCACTTAACTTGCATACCGTATTTCAACTTATTGGTTTCCACTTAGGCTGAAATACGGTATTTGGCTTAAACTAATCGGTATGAATCAGAAAAACACAAAATTTCACAAAGAGTTGTTGACAAGCAAGAAGAGAAGAAACTTGGATGATTTCATTCTAATTTAATGGTTTTAAAGCTTTAAAATTAAAACTCTAACATTGTTGGATATTTGATGTGAAAGAGGAGAAGGAAAAACAGATTTTGTCTACCGGTTTTTTATACAAAAACAGAATAAAAACTCTGCTATTGAACCAGCCAGAGGAGAAGAAAAAGTTTTATCATTCAACAATTTTTTCATTCATTTTCTTCTAAGATTTCTGGTATTACAAAGGCTCTATATATAACCAAAATTACATACAAAACAAAAGTACTTTTAACCTTAATCATACCACCTACAATACAAGACAATACTATGCTTGGATTTAACATGTTAACACTACACAAAAGAAAGCATTCAAACACAAACTCGCACATTCCGGCTTGCCGATGCCTTTCGGACTTGTCTTAAGGCATAAATAGATATCTAACTTTGTAGACTTGTCCACCACGTTCATATTATGGTTTTTCATGCATAGCTTAAGCATAAATATTACCATGAAATCCTACCACTTAACTATAGAAAGTATCTTACAGTAAAACTTGAAGTAATTTCGGTTGAAAGAAGAATTGAGAGTGCTAGGCTTTGCTTCCTTTTTCTTCCTTTACGTATTCTGCCTATCCTCCAATTTCTATAAGGGATTTTCTGATTGAAAAAAAAATATACAGAGGACACCTTAATTATATAAGGCAACCTATGGATTAAATCAGGATGACTACTAGAATTTGTGCTTCCACGTGTGTTGTAATAAACCCCATTCATGCATGCATTTCAACACCTAAAAACCAACTTGTGCTACCATTGAACAACTCCTACTTGCTTAATTAGTCATCTCAGGCTTTGACTAACTAATAATCACTTCATGCATGCACAACATTTAGCACTTCATGCATGCATTCATTAATTACCTCTAGCATTGATCACTACAAAGGTGGTGCCCCCCCTTTCTTTTGGGCAAGTGGATGATAAGAAAGATGTTTATCCAAAATAAAATAGGTGTACAATTTGACAATTATCCCAAACCCCTAATTAACTAATCTCGGTAAACCTTTAATCAACCGAAAATGCAAACTTGGCAACCATTAATAGTCTGGCCATATAAAAATTTTGAAAAGTTAAATTGCTATAAAAAAAAATCAAATGAGCAAATTAAACGAGCAAAGAATTTTGGAGTATTACATCCTTCCTCCCTTAAAAAAAATTTCGTCCTCGAAATTACCTTGAACTTAGTTGAAAAGTTCTGGATACCTAGTCTTGATTTCCTCTTTTCTTTCCCTAGTTGATTCTTTAATACCATGATTTCTCCATTGAACTCTCACTAACGGAATTTCCTTTGTCCTCAGTTGTTGGATTCTGCGATCCAAGATTGCTACTGTTTTTTCCTCATAAGTCACGTTTTGTTTGATATCCAATGGTTGATAACTAACCACATGGCTTTGATCTAACACATATTGTCGAAGCATTGACACGTGGAATACATCATGAATGGCTGACAAATCTAGTGGTAGAGCAATTCGATAAGCTGCATTTCCAACCTTCTGTAAAATTTCAAAAGGACCTACGAATCTTGGTCGAAGTTTTCCCTTCTTTCCAAAGCGAAGAACTCCTTTCATTGGTGCCACCTTTAGGAAAACCTTATCACCCACCTTAAATGCCAAATTTTTTCTCCTTTAAACAGCATAACTTTTTTATCGGTCCTATGCTGCCTTGATTTTAGCTCTTATTTTATCAATCGCTCGACTAGTTTCCTCAATTATTTCGGGTCCTAAGACTCTTCGTTCGCCTACTTCATCCCAATAAAGAGGAGCTCTACATCTTTTGCCATAGGTGCTATCTTTATCGTAGCCTGATAACTATTATTATAGGCAAACTCTATCAGTGGTACATAACTTTCCCAACTGCCCCCTAAATCAAGGACGCATGCACGCAGCATATCCTCCAAAATCTGTATAGTCCTCTCCGATTGTCCATCAGTTCAAGGATGAAAAGCTGTGCTGAAGTTTAACTTGGTTCCCATAGCTCCTTACAAACTTTTCCAAACTTTTGAGGTAAATCTTGGATCTTTATTCGATACAATTGCGGCTGGGATACCATGAAAACGGATGACCTCTTTGATGTACAATCACGCGTACTGATCCATACTAAAATTCATTCTTACAGGTAGAAAATGAGCTGACTTTGTTAACTGATCCACTATAACCCACATAACATCATTTCCATTAGCTGATTTTGGAAAACCCATACAAAATCCATAGTTATATGCTCCCATTTCCATTGTGGAATTGTTAATGGTTCCAACAATTCAGATGGCCTTTGATGTTCAGCTTTCACTTGTTGACAAGTCATACACCTCCTGACAAAAAGACCTATGCACCGTTTCATATTTCTCCACCAAAATATATTCTTTAGGTCTCGATACATTTTTGTACCTCCTGGATGAGTAGTATATGGAGTTAAGTGTGCTTCTTCAAGAATTTGTTTCCTCAATCCCTCATCTTTCAGCACACACAAGCTTCCCTAAAAGAGTAAGGCTTTATCACTGCTTAATCCAAAATCCTTTCGCTTGCTAGTACCAACTTCAGATTTAATCTTTCGTAGGAAGGAGTCACCATCCTGTGCTACTCAATTTCGATCTCTAAGTGTTGGTCAAATCGTTAGAACTGCAATCCTGGTGGTAGTTTAGGTTGGTGGAGCAATTACTTCTAGATGTAAGTTTTCGAAATTCTTTAACAACTGGTCCTGCATAGTAATTAGTACTGCTAATTGCCCAACCGCCTTTTTGCTAAGAGCATTTGCTACTGCATTAGCTTTACCAGGATGCTAAAGGATAGTGCAATCGTAATCCTTCACTATCTCTAGCCATCTCATCTGCCTCATATTTAATTCCTTTTAGGTGAAAAAGTACTTCAAACTCTTATGATCAGTATAAATATCGCACCTTAAGTAATGACGCCATATCTTAAGGGCATATAAGTAATGACGCCATATCTTAAGGGCATGAACTACTGCAGCCAATTCTAGATCATGCATTGGGTAGTTTTGTTCATATTGTTTCAATTGTCTGGAAGTGTAAGCTATCACCTTTCCTTTCTGCATCAGAACACAACCTATGCCTTGTTTCGACGCATCACTGTATATAACGAATCCTTTTGGTCCGTCTGGTGTTGTTAACACTGGAGCTTTGACTAATCTTCGTTTCAGCTCTTGGAAGCTCTGTTCACATTTCTCTGTCCATTGAAATTTTATCCATTTACGAGTCAACTGGGTCAATGGTCCTGCTATTTTAGAAAATCCCTCGATAAATCTTCTATAGTAACTAGCCAATCCCAAGAAGTTGCGTATTTCTCTAACATTGGTTGGTCTTACCCAATTATTCACTGTTTCTACTTTAGTTGGGTCTACTTCAATTCCTTGTGCTGTGATTACGTGCCCCAGAAAACCTATTTTATCCAACCAGAATTCACATTTCTTGAATTTGGCATAAAGCTTCTCTTTTCTTAGAGTTTCCAAGATAATCGTGAGATGTTTCTCATGTTCTCATTATCTCTTTGAATAGATTAAGATGTCATCAATAAAAACTATGACAAATTGATCTAAGTATTCATGGAATACCCTGTTTATTAGATCCATAAATACTGCCTGGGTATTAGTTAATCCAAAAGGCACCACTAAAAATTCATAATGCCCATAATGCGTCCTGAAAGCCGTCTTAGGGATATCATCTGATTTAACTTTCAATTGGTGATATCTTGATCTTTGATCGATCTTTGAAAATACTGTAGCCCCCTTGAGCTGGTCAAACAAATCTTCTATTCTTGGAAGTGGATATTTGTTTTTTTATAGTGAGGCGATTCAATTCTCAATAGTCAATACATAGCCTCATTGTTCCATCCTTCTTTTTCACAAATAGCACAGGTGCATCCCAAAGTGATACACTTGGTCTAATGAAACCCTTATCAAGAAGCTCCTTCAACTGTACTTTCAACTCTTGCAGTTCCAATGGTGCCATATAACATGGAGCCTTTGAAATAGGTGATGCTTCTGGTACTAAGTCGATGGTAAACTCTACTTGCCTATCTGGTGGTACATCTAGAAGATCTTCTGGGAAAACATATTTATATTGCCGAACTTTCGAACATCCTCAGCTGACAACTTATCTTGTTTAACGTTGGTATCGATACTAGAAATCTTTAACATAATTCCTTTCTCGATGTCCTTTCAACCTGAGTTGTTAGCACTATACAAGACAACGTATTTGCCTCAGTTCTCTCAAAACGAAACTCTTTCTCACTCGATCTTTGTAAAATCGCTATTCTCTCGGTACAATGAATAGTTGTATAGTTTTTTGACAACCAGTCCATACCAAGGATAACATCAAAGTCTTTTATTGTTAATAGAATTAGATCTACCGCTACACCTCTACCATCAATTTCCATCTTAAGATCTCTAGCTACTTGGTCAGCTACAAGTATCTTTCCAGATGGGATGGAAGAGATATTTCTAAGGTATACGGAAGGAATTCACATTCTACTTTAGACTTTGCAACAAACGAAGAAGAAATGAACAAATGTGTAGCTCCAAAATTTATAAGTACAAATGCAGGCATATTGGAAACAAAGATGATACCTGTGAGGACATTAGGGTCTCGCTCTGCTTCTTGCCTGGATAAGGAGAAAACTCTTGCTTTTCCTTTCTTGTCATCTCCAGCCTTCAGAGTTTGATTCTGGGGGCATTCTTTAGCGAAATGTCCTAATTTCCCACACTAGAAAGAAACATTTTTTCCCAATAGACATTTTCCTTTGTGAGGTCTATCGCACTTAGGACAATGCTTATCACCACCAACTCCTACTATCTCTGTCTTTCCTTTCTTTGGTGCATTATTCCCTTTTCCTTTACCGTTATTCTGTCTATCAAAGTTCCACTTCCTCTTACCGGAGAAATTTTAAACTTGGTAAGAATTTCCAACGCTTTGAGTTTTTGATAGGAAATAGTCTGTGCTCACTTCAGGACTTCTCGATAAGTGTTTAGCTTGAGAACTGACACTATATCACGAATATAAGGTTAAAGCCCGCATTCGAACCTTCTAGTCCGCTTTTCCTCCGTATCCATTAGATGTGGAGCAAACATTGATAATTCCTCAAATTTGCGTTCATATTCCACGAGGGTCATGGTTCCCTGTTGGAGTCTGAGGAACTCCATCTCTTTTTGATCTTTCACAACTGTCGGGAAGAATATTTCTTCTACGAATTCCTTAAACCTCACCCAAGTTAAAGCTTGTTCTTCAACAGGTGTTAATGACCTAGTAATCATATCCCACCAATGGCTAGCCCCCTTCTTTAACATAAATACTGAAAATGTTACCTTTTCAGCAACTTTGCATCTTATAAATTTAAAGATATGTTCTAGTTCTTGTAATCAGTCTTCAACTGCTAAGGGATCCACACTCCCCTCGAATGATGGAGGGTTCATCTTACGAAATTGCTCTATCATTGCAGTTCGATCCCTCAGGTTAGGTACTATTTAAGGTTGAATAGATGGTTGGTTGGGCTCCTGATGATCAGTTGGTACTTGTTGATTTAGTGTTCGTTGCCCAGTCAAAGGTGTGCCTATTGTTGCTGTCCCAATTCCCGCATTACGACAAGCAGTTCTCGTGCAAAGTTTGCTATATTAAATTCGTCACCACTAGAACTAGCATTAGCATTGCCACTGCCTAAGTTCATATTGGAACTTGGTGCACTTCCATGGTGCGCTTTAGAGGCATTTCCTTTTAACGAAAAATATTCATCTAGTTAGAATTACTTCAAAATGTAACACTAACTTAGAAAAAGCCAAAGGCTAAGACAATTTTCCCTCATATATACATCATTTTTTTTACAAACAAAAGTCATATTAAGGTACGATACATACATTCAAAAGTAGATGTACGTATAACATCCTATTCTATTCCAAAAAAACCAAAATAGCTAGATAAGATGGTGTCTAATCTCCTATTTCTTCTGGATCCTCCTCGGGGTCTTCATCTAACATGCTTTGTTCCGAACTGTCTAGGAATGGTACGGGAAGACTTTCGTCTAGAACCCTCAGAAAGCACCTAGCCAATGGTCCATTATCTAGCCTAGAATTGGTAGCTCGTAAACTAGTATTCATGGATAAAGTTATAGTCCTCTTAAAGTTTCGCTATAAATCAAGGCTAATTTCATAACTTTCTCGAAGTAAATATGTAAGGTCCTCATATGAAAGGTCATCGTCAGACCATAGCACAATTTCCTTTATGACTGAAACCCAAGGTTCTGGAACAGTTTCATATAACTTCTGTATCTTCACCTTATCCCTTATGCCATGGTATATCTCCTATAGCATCTCAATAATGCAGTCTAGCAGATCAAGATGTTGCTCGAGGCTATGGAGCGGATGCATACAATAATTATAATAAAATGCTAATAACATGTCCCGCTTCCGCGCAAAACCACAAACTTCTGTCCTTGTGGGGGTTCTTATCATTCGTGCCATAACTAGGACACAAAAAAATTTGATTATGTTACTCTACCAGGCTCAAATAAATAATTACATTTAAGTGTTAATAACTTCATCATCTTAGACATGACCTGATTCAAAATATTCATATATCCAACAATAGATGTAGTAGTTCTTTGCATAAGAAAACTCAAATTTTTTTTTTACCTTGATTGCCGGTTGAAAGTCAGTTGCCAGCTTGCTTGATGATGATGGACAATAACTTTCTTAAAATTTGTTTTTACATAATCAATAATATATAAAGTTCATACTGAACTTATTATTTTTAAAAAAAAAGAGTCTACAGAAAAATATAACTGCTCTGATACCACGCTGTGACACCCCAAACTTAAGCTTCGAGTATTACGTACTAAACATAATAGCATTTGCCTTTGATACATGTAAAAAGATTCTTAAATAAAAGTATTACATGTTAGAAACTTATTTTCAATTTAGTAAAATATTTCAGATAAAATTTAATGGCCAGCAGAAGTGCATGTTGACATGAAATTATACTTTACATATACGGACTCGGCACTGTCATGGTTAATTGGGGTAGCCAATTTAACTATTTTTATAAAATTCATCTCAACTCCGTTTTCTATGAAATTTGAGGCATTAGAAAGATATTTTCAAGTAGTTTTCTAGGTTAAAATATGAAAAATTTCCAAGATCATATGATATGGGCGTTTTACTGAAAACAGTGAGGTATTGCATAGAAAATTTAGATTGACCCTTCCACGCTTAAAAATTTATATCTCAGGCCATGGATATCCAAATTGAGTGATTTCTACATTCATTCTAAGGCAACTCAAGAATGAACACATCAATATTTTTAGAGTCTCAAATGCATGTTTATAGAGTTGGAAATATCATTTTGAAGTTTACCCAAAAACTGTCCCGTTTCTGCCTCTTTTATCACTTGCAAGAAAAAGTCTATAAAAATGTCTCTAACATAACACGGAAGATATGATTACGTAATTTACTTCTGGTACCATATTACACCATGTCTTATAATTGTTTTTTATATAATACCATAAGAAAAATATATGGAAAGCAGTTGAACAAAACATGCGAAAAGGAAACTTCGATGCAAAATAACTTTGTCCTTAACCCATCATCAATTATACCGACTGACTTTCACCAACTCCACAATCATGGATCTGAAAATTTAGTATAGAATACTATGAGTATAAAGAATACTCAGTAAGATACTATGCTTGGATTTAACATGTTAACACTATACAAAAGAAAGCATTCAAACACATACTTGCACATTCCGGCTTGCTGGTGCCTTTCAGACTTGTCCTAAGGCATAAATAGATATCTAACTTTGTAGACTTGTCCACCACATTCATGTTATGGTTTTTCATGCATAGCTTAAGCATAAATATTACCATGAAATCCTACCACTTAAGCATAGAAAGTATCTTACAGTAAAACTTGAAGTAATTTCGATTGAAAGATGAATTGAGAGTGCTAGGCTTTGCTTCATTTTTCTTCCTTTACGTATTCTGCCTATCCTCCAATTTCTATAAGGGATTTGCTGATTGAAAAAAATTATATAGAGAACACCTTAATTATATAAGGCAACCTATGGATTAAATAAGGATTACTACTAGAATTTGTGCTTCCACGTGTGTTGCAATAAACCCCATTCACGCATGCTTTTCAACACCTAAAAACCAGCTTGTGTCACCATTGAACAACTCCTACTTGCTTAATTAGTCACCTCAGGCTTTGACTAACTAATAATCACTTCATGAATGCACAACATTTAGCACTTCATGTATGCATTCATTAATTACCTCTAGCATTGATCACTTCAAAGGTGGTGCCCCCCTTTTCTTTTGGGCAAGTGGATGATATGAAAGATGTTTATCCAAAATAAAATAGATGTACAATCTGACAATTACCCCAAACCCCTAATTAACTAATCTTGGTAAACTTTTAATCAACCGAAAATGCAAACTTGGCAACCATTAATAGTTTGGCCATATAAAAATTTTGAAAAGTTAAATTGCTATAAAAAAATCAAATGAGCAAATTAAACGAGCATAGAATTTCGGAGTATTACAATGCCAGATTTACCGCATTACTGTATTTACTCTCAAAACGTTGTATATGCACTAACTTACCAATTTTTGGTGTTTACTTACGAGGAAATAGTCTTAAGCTTACAGGTTTCGCTCCGTGCGTAGGGAACATAAGCTCCGTGCGCACGGAACTTAACAATTGGTGTTTACCAATGATGATCTATTATTTTTATCCACTAATATATTTAATTTACAAGCATTTATTCTATAGAACATGATTGTTGAAATAAAAGACAACAACCTTAGCAAATTAGAAAATCAGTTTTCAGGAGCCTTTGTCTACTATTTTTGCAACTAATTTTTTGTGGAGTCTTCAACCAACCAACTGGAGCCTAAGTTTGTTAGGTAGTTAATAACTGTTTTTCCCCTTCTTGTGTCTATAAATAGCATGGTTAGGCGATGAGAAAGTACGTCTCTCGAGAGTGAACAAAGAAGAGAAAGTGAGAAGTGATAAAAGTGGTAAAACTCTTGTAAATCTGGTGTAAAATCTTTCTAGTGATTTCAAGTTTGTAAAACATGTTAGTATTGATTAATAAAGGTTGAGGAAGAGGTTTTCTTCCTGTTTAAAATCCATTCTTAGCGTTAATTCTTGCTGATTTTCGGTTCTGGTGAATTTTCTGGTTCATACCGTATTTTATGGTAATTTGTCAATATATGGTAAGTGGTAAGCCAATATACGGTAAGTTCAGGATCTTACCGTATTTCATTGTATTAAAGGCATATATGGTAAGTTCAGGTTCTTACCGTATTTCATTGTATTAAAGGCATATACGGTAAGTTCAAGTTCTTACCGTATTTCAGTGTATGTGTCAAATATACAGTAAGTGACATCAGTATACGTTAAGTTCGAAATTCAACAGTTTTCTCTTCTCCTATTGGTCCCAACTTTGATTTCATAAGTCTTGATCAATCAAGAAGGTAAGATAGCCATCTAAAATCCCAACAAAGACTAAAACATGATTTACATTACCAACAATCATCAGAAAGACTTTATAGAATTACAAGAGCTATACTAGTCTTATCTCACTTTCTATCTACAAAATATAGAGTTTTACCACTCTCAAGAGAATCTTTCACTCTCACAATAACTTTTCATTCATACACCACTCTCAAGAGAATTTTTCACTCTCACAAAACTACTTTTTAATAAAAGAAAAAAAAATCTTAAAACCATGCCTGAATCTATGAATTCTAATTTTTTATCTTAAATATAAAATTTACGTACTGCATGTCATCACAACCATACTTCTCTATGTTAACTATCTTATATATATATATATATATACTAGTCGTGGTCACGAATTTTAAATTTTTTGTAACTATATTAGTGTGAAGATTGTAGGTTTTTAGAATTTTTGATTGATTGTTTTGCTTCATAATCATTTCAAAATTGCATGTAGTGAAAAATTAAAGGCGTATACTTGCCCAAATGTAAATAGCCAAAAATTACTGTATTTTTTATTCAAAGAGGAGTAGAGATTTTGAGCTTAACGGATTCGTTTTACACTTACCGGATTTCAATAAATTTAACTTGCCGATTTTGGACAGAAATTACTGTATTTTGTGGTGTTTACCAAATATTCCTTGCACTTGTCGTATTTTGTTTGATCATTTACAACCATTTCATTTTTGTTTAGTTTTTTAATTTTGTTTACTCTCAAAAATGTACTTGGATACTTTATTTTCAGTGAATTTTAATTTTCAATACAGGTTCGGAACTCAATAACCATACCAAAATAAAATATGAAATTGTGGAATAAATGAAATTCATGAAAAGAAGAAAATAACTTAAATCGACAATTTGGAAGGGAAAACAGTTGATTTTTGCAACCTAGATAATAAAAAGTATTTAACTCGTGTCGTTATTGAGTAACCACCCCTTGCAGGAGAAGAATACTCCCATAAAAACAAACAAAATGAAAACCTTGGAAGGAAAACGAGCACGTAAAGCTAGGAAAAAATATAACAAACATGTACAACGAGAGTGTTTGAAATTCCACTGGATTCTTCGTCATCATCTTCTTCCTCTCATCGTTGGGCAACGAAAATTACAGGGCGACATACTTGACTTCTCACACAAATTGTGGCAACGGTTGGATTTTGTTTATGTTTGTAATCTACAGTTGTAATTTGCCTGATAGGGTTTATAGTCAACAATTGCGGGTATATCTACAAAGTAAATCACATATTTAAACGTAACAAGTAGAGATCACGGGGTCGAGGGCGACGCCCCCCGAAAAAAAAAAATCTGTGACACAGCGTTTTTTTATTTTTCAATTTCATGTTTCTGTGACTTACCGGATATTTAAGCCAAAATACCGTATTTCAGTGACTTTGAGTGAAATACGGTAAGTGTCAAAGAAAATCGGTAAGCTACTTAAGCCAAAATCCGGTAAGTGCAAAGAATATTCGGTAAGCACCACAAAATACGGTAATTTCTGTTCAATTATTGAAATCCAGTACGTGTAAAAACGAATCCGTTAAGCTCAAAATCTCTACTCCTCTTTGAATAAAAAAATTCCAACATTTTTTGGCTATTTACATTTTGACAAAATTTTAAAAATAACTTGATATAATAATAATACAGTAATTACAAGTTTGTAAAATATTGGAAGATGCTTTTTAGTATTTCGATTGATTTAAACCATTCATTCTAGTTGATTTACTCACTGTATGGTAATAAATGAAAACAAAAAGAGAGAAAAAAAAAAACAACTCCTCTCCGTGTCACGGAGAGAGCAAAACTTTTGATAAAGAGGTGGCAGGAGAAACTTAAATGCACAACATCTGTTTGTTTTAATATCACAGTGAACCACCTTATGTGCAATTTGAAAAGTAGAAATTCATACCATATAGATCATAATATATGATAGAGAAGAGATGAAAGGACTTAGAGAATAATTAATGCGAAGCCGAAAAAGGAAAATTGCTTTCTTGATGATGAAGGTGATGGATGAAGAGTCCCCTTATGTAAAAATGTTGAATGCACAACAAGGCGAAATAAGTATGGCAGTAGAACACAGACAATTTTGGGTAGTTGAAACTTGAATTTGAAAGACTGGTGTGAGATTCTTATCTATTAATTAATGCATTGCTACAAAATTTCTCTTAAAATAATTCAACTTTGTGGACGCTAGGCGGAGGATGGCACTGCCAACGATTTTAAAGACATGCAGACGCAACAGTGTTACTGTTTAAATTAAAACTTGATGTTAAAAAAAATTAGAGACTAAATAAACTTAAAATTACTTTTAAGGATTAATTTGAAATTTCGCATGAACTTCAGTGAAAAAAACAAATACTAAAATCTTCACAAGTACTTCTTATAAAATGAATGCAAATCCATTTCTGTGCTAAAATAAAAACTCAATGCACCATATACCCCACCAACCTTAGACTATGTCCAACAATTTTCCCAAAATACCAAGTGCCAATAAAGTGACACCACTATTTGTTCTATTAATTTATACCTTAACTAAAGGTATAGTTTTCTCCATGTCACGGAAAAACTTAATCATTAGTTTTCTCCGTGACACGTGTCATGGAGAAACTTTTTCTTATAAAAATCTTGTTTTATTAAAGGAAAGGTACAGTATTTTTCTTGCATTTTTAAAAGATTTTCTCTCTCATATACAATTTTAAAATAAATTCACAATTGCGTCACATAAAATTTCCACGGTAGAATGCACCGTTTCTGTTGCATCTACAGTACATCCTTATTGCCCTTTTTATAAGAAGTTAGATTCGATAGATAGATATAATAAAATATAAAATTGTACAATAGAACTGTATATACTTCTTATATATATATGTGTATGTATATGTATATATGTAAGTGTATCTTTGTGTTTGTGTTCAGTAACATTATTCTTATTTCTTCTGTGCTTCTTTTTCTCTTTGATTGATTTGAAAAGAGCTTCAACTACTCCTTCTCGTATAACTTGGGTATGAATTCTTTTTGTAAAAACTTGATCTTTGTGTTTCAAAAAATTTGAATCTGTATAAGAATCACTGTAATTATTTTTTCAATTTCAGGAATATGAGTCAAAAATACAAAGCGATCCCGACTATTAATCCAAGGCAAATTGATTGGACTGCCAAAGTCATCGTGGCTGAAAAGAGTGCTCCAAAAATAGCTCGGAATGGTGCTTCCAAGTACTTGAAACTAAATTTGATCGACACTGAGGTGTTATGTTTTTCAACCACGTTTTAACATTCGAATCACGTTCTTTACATTTTCAACAATCGTCCATTGCTTACATTCTATCTAAAATTAATTTAGGGAAACAAGATACAAGTTACAATATTTGATTCAAATATAGCAGATTTGGAAGATCGGTTGTTGCTATGCAAAACATATTTAATATCTAATGCAACGGTGAAGTATACACCTCCTCAATTTAGAGACTCCGTCGGTAAATTCCAATGGACTATCTCTGGAACAACGAGAATAGTAGAAGCCCATGAAGTGCACAGTGGACTTCTCTCTTCTACTTATGTGTTTACTCCCTTCCATGACCTACAAGAATATATGGATTCAAACACAGATATTTGTAATCTCCAATAACTCAAACCATTATTTTCTGTGTTTAAGCAAATATACACTTCATGGGTTTTTTTAAATTCTTTCAGCTATCCTTGGAGCAGCTATAGATATTCGACCAAAAAGGCTCATTCAAACATGATTTGGCTTATAGTCTTATGTTCAAGACGTGGTTCTCGTAGACAAAAAGTTTGTACAACTGCTCAAATTATATAGATGCTATTTATATTATTTATGATATGAACACTAAATTCTTTAATTTCCACATTTTTTACAAACAAATATTTTTTTTATCGTTTCACAGGTTTGAAGTGGTTCTGTTAACCATGTGGAGTGGTTCTGTTAACCATGTTGAATGGTTCTGTAGAGAAAGAGTGTATCCTTATCTCAGAAAAGTTAGTTAAGAAACCTATTGTTGTTGGAAACCAATTGAAGGTGTCGTCTTTTAATGGTAATTTGATTCGCTTATTTACTTGTGCTTTTTCATCATTCAAATTATACAAATATTCATCCTATATAGAAAAATAGATCTCTCGCTATCAAAAAAACCAAACAGTTCTTTCATTATTGATGCTCCATTCAAACAAGCTGTTGAATTCAAGACTTGGTAATTACTGCTGAAACTTTCCTTTAATTTGGTTTGCTTATTTCTTAGTTTACTTACTCTTTAAATAGGGTGGATGCAAATCTTCAAGTTTTGAATCAGATTGTAACAAACAAATGTTACTATGCGTTGACATCCTCGCGGGTGTCCATTCCAAAGGGAAAAAAACTAACTCTTATAAAAAACATTTGTTGACACACAAAAATGAAGCCCAATTAAGTGAGCCCAATTAAATGGCCCAAACAATGAAGCCCAATTCAAGAAAAGAGTAAGGCCCAGCTCGAAAGGCAAGCCCAAGCGAAACAACCCAAGAAAGAGTTGTGCTACAGTAGCCCATAATCGCTCAACCATGCTGGACGTCGCTCAACTACGCGAGACGCCCAAGATTTGAGCGAGCATAACATCTCACCATCTTTAAAGGCAACGGTTGTCAAAACAATTAATAGGCAACTTTATCGCATTCCACCATCCAAGAATTTCGGTTGCAAATAGTTATATGATGGGAATAATGGCAATAGTTTCTAGACAGAGTGCTTATCATGGGAAAATGGGTGGTTATGGAGCGACAAGTGGTTTTCAGACAGTTCGACAAGAGAAACTACCTAAGGAGTATAAAAGAGTAAAAAGAATACTAAAGAAAAGACCGAACAAATCACTCTCAAACAGATAATTATGTAATTTCATTTCCTTTAAATTTTTTTCATTGTCAAATCTTAGTTACTTTGTGTGCTTGTGCCCCTTAGAGGCATTTCGTGCCTTGTGAATCGTAATCTTCATAAATAAACACCCTTCGTTGGGACTTTGTCTCGAGAGTTCGTTGTTCCTTACACAATCGTCTGAACTTTCTTTTAATTGTTAGGGATTTCCACGTGAAACAATTTGGCACGCCCGGTGGGACACATTTGATGTTTAAAGATATGACAAGCAAATCAATATGCCTCCTAAAAATTCTGATAAGGAGCCAGCAAACCAACGGCTAGTCCAGTCTGTAATCTAACCATTCGAGGAGCAGCAAAGTACTCCAGGAATAGATGGACAAAACCAAAGTCATTACGAATCAATGACGGAATTAAGTCCTCGGACCATGCGTGCATTGCTCGGTGAACTCACTCAAGACGTCGTTGAAGACGTAAACTTGCAAAACGTTCATATTAAAGAAAAGTTTACACAAAATGGAAATGCACACTGTAACAATATGGCTAAACAATTTAATACTTTGAATGAAACCATGAATAAGTTAGTCGGCCAAATTTGTCAACCAATTATGCCAGGCATAGGGAATCATTTCCAAAATAGGACGATTGTGGGACATAATTCCCCGATACCGAGCCCGAGTCAAGGAATAGACCCACATTTTGGCCCATCTACTTCAAATCAAGGATGTGGTGGAATGGCCAACTTGAATGCGAGTAACAAACCTAGGTGGTAACCCAAATGCGAGGGACAATGTCCAAACCAATGGACAGAACACCCTGCGTGTTAACGATGGCAAAAATACTCAGTTTAATGGTAATAATGGTCTGAATAACGGTGCTTACACCGTGAACCAAGGAACAAACATTAGGCCTAAAGCCATTCCACTAATAAACCAACCCTTGGGAGTTTCGTATGATCCTAATGCTACATTGAGAAATCAAATTATGAAGACAGTGCAGGACCAAATGGCTTTTAGGGTACGCCCTTTCATTAGGCCGACTTACACAAAGTTATACCCTGATTGGGTGGACCAAGTATATCCGTGGCCTAAAGGGTACAAAATACCTGAATTCTCATTATTTAGTGGCCTAGGAAAGGTTTCCACTCTGGAACATGTAGGGTGATTCACATTACAATGTGATGAAGTAATTGATTACCACAAAGTAAGACGGTTCCCTAGTTCGTTAACAGGTGTAGCCTTCTCATGGTTCATTAATTTGCCAGCAAATTCTGTCCAAACATGGCAACAACTAGAACAATTGTTTCACACTCAGTTTTACAAAACTGAATCTGAAGTCACTTTGGCCGATTTGGTGAATTTACGTCAAATGCCAAACGAGTGGGCAGGATGTTTCCTTCAGAAGTTTAAAACAGTCAGAAGCAAATGTTTTGTACCTTTGCCCAAAAAGGAGTTTGTTAAAATCGCTCAAAGCTGTTTGAGCTTTGATCCAAAAAAGAAATTCCAGGATAGAGAATTCTCTGACCTTTTCCAGTTACGTGCTGATGTGATTAGATATGAACGTTTAATAAGGGAAGAAGAAAAAATGAAAAACTCTAGTAAATGGACTTATTACAAAGACCTAAACTTTGACGTTCATGCTGTTGATGATGAATATTACGATTAGATAGAAATATACTTGGCCGAACTAGTTAAAGGAGATGCATATGCTTGTCCTGTAATGGCCAGGTTTAGAGTGTCAACCAAGGACGAGCCTATAAAAAGTGAAATCAAAAAGGCTAGGACATTCTTATTTGATGTGACCAAAGCTGACATTATATTTGATAAAATGTACAAGGATAAGCAGATAAAGTCGAGTGACAAGCATAAGTTGCCAGACCCTGAACAAATTAGGGGTAAAAAATATTGTAAATGACATAATGCATGGTCACATATGACTAAAACTGCCTGGTTTTCTGTCATGCGTTACAGAATGCTATTGAATCGGGGCGAATCACGTTTGACGATAAGAAAAAAAAGGCAGTGGTTGAGAATCCTTTCCCACAGCCAATTGGAGTGAATATGGTGACAGTTGGCTTCAAAAGTAAGTTGCCAAAATTCAAGTTTATCCTAGATGATGGAGAGGAAGACCCCGAATTACATCACAGTGTCTTTGAAAGGATCAAATAGAGGAACCCGGAAAAGATGAAAATATCATGTGTGCCAAATGCAAAGGAGAAGTAACTGAAAATATGGAAGGGTCAAGAATATGGCAACGCCAACAATGCCAACATCGTCCTAATATTATTTCAAGTTTTCAGCCCAATAGAGGACAAGGTATGTCGTACTACGGAAGACCACCTTTTGAGAGACAGTTCAGGCTGATAAACAATAGGAAAACATTCAGGCCACAACCTCATCAACCAAATGTATGGCACTCCTTCTAATACAATGCAGGAAGAGTCATACCCTTTGATGAGATGACTAGAACTCAACAAAGGTGTTTTAACGAAACTATGGACGAATGATGAGGCAACAGTAAGGGTCGTCGTATCCCAAAGCACCTAAATTGCTCAAAGTGGCTAAAAAAACATTTTCAGTATTTTTAAAGGTGATGAAGAAACTGGCACTGGTGAATCAATGGAGGAACAGCCAGAAAGTTCTTCTGGAAGGTCAAAATTTGAGCGTGGAAAGAAAGATGAGGAAGGAGAGGATCCAGAGCAACCTCTCACTATTCAGTTTGGTACACTACCTCTTGTAATGGCTAATAATTACATACTAGCCAACGAGTTCAAAGGTAAGAAAATTGAAGAGGAGGAAAGTGAAAGTAATGAGGAGGAAGCATGCGTGTTGGAATGTGAAGAAGGCCAGACACCTCAGGGAGTATATGATGTAGAAGAAAGCGATGACATGATTGAAATTGAGGAAGAAATCGATTTGGAAGCAGAAAGGAAGAGAAGGGAAGTGTCGCACAACAAGTTATTGAAACAACTCCATGAAAAAGGTGTTCACGAGGTGGATTTGTTGGGTGAACCATCTGGACGTTCTTTTGACTTCTACGTAATATATGGAACGCCTAAGAGAAGGGTAAGAGTACCTCGCTCTGAGAAATATAGGTCACCTCCAAGAATATTGTCTCTTCCTACCGGTTGGATAGCTGAAGAAGTATCTGATGAAAATGACAAGCCAGAGAAAGCCCAAGAAGCAGTAGCTCGATGTGAAGTATTGCACATGGACTTATCGCAAAGAAATAGATCAACCAAGGATCAACAATAAGTGGAGATAGGTGCACCTGAAAAGGTCATCTTTAAGAGGCCCAATATGAAGTTGACCAAACACTTGAGGCCGTTGTATGTGAAGGCTTTAGTAAATGGCATTCCTGTGGTGAAGGTGTTCATTGACAATGGAGCAGCCATAAATACCATCACATCAAGGATGATGAGAAAGTTTGCGAAAGCAGAAAGCGATATGATCCCAACAGAAGTTATCCTTACAAGTTTCAATGGAGGAGTGACTTCAGCTAAAGGTGTGATGCCACTGGACATAACTGTTGTAAGAACTACTAGGACCACAGTCTTCTTTGTGATAGATGGCCCTACTAGTTACAATGTGCTGCTTGGAAGGGATTGGATTCATGGGAGTTGTTGCATACCATCATCACTCCACCAGTACCTGGTTTTCTGGAATGACAAAGGCGAAGCAAAGGTAGTGTAAGGAGACCATAGACCCTTTGTCGCTAAAGGAAATTAGGTAGAAAGGTTCAGTACGAAGAAAATTATGGACCTATCAGGATAGCCCAAGATGGTGAAGAGGCTCAGGTTGTCGCGCAGAGCGAATAACCATTTTCAGTATACACACTTACCGAAATGTTTGACCAAATGAGGCCAAACATAGTGGCCCTTGAAAAACTAGCAATTGGCAAAAGGTTATTCAAGGAACTTTAATGAATTGTCAACTAGAAAAAGTGGCCGATATTCAAGCCTTCAAAGCCAGGTTAATGACTTTCAATAAGGAATGTAGAGAAAAGACAAAAGAAGAAATAGCATTAAAAACACTAAGGAACAAACTAGCAGTGTTCGAGTTGGAGCAGAATATTGGCCGAGAAGTCAACAAAGTGGATTACTTGGAAGAGGAAGCACTTGCAAAGAACCTAGACGATGAAGTAACAAAGATCGCAAAACTCGTCATGCTCAAGCACAAGACCCTTTGATGAAAGTGAATATTGGCGACAAAGGATACAAGAGGTAAGTGATAATTTAATCGCTTTATTAAGAGAATACAAGGATTGTTTTTCTTGGGAATATGAACATATGCCTGGATTAGATAAAAGTTTAGTAGAACATAGATTACCAACTAAACCGAATTTTAAACCTCATAAACAACCTCCCAGACGTTTTGCTCCTAATGTATTACCTGAAGTAAAGAAGGAAATAGAGCGATTATTAAAAGCGGGTTTGATTAGAACAACCAGATATGTTGAATGGTTATCTAATATTGTGCCAGTATTAAAAAAGAATGGTAGTATTAGGGTGTGCATAGACTTTAGAAACTTAAATCTAGAAATGCCCAAAGATGAATATCCCATGCCAACGGTCGATTCCTTAGTAGATTCAACCGCTGGACACATAATGTATTCTTTTATGGATGGGTATTCAGCATATAATCAAATCTACATAGCTGAAGAATATGTGCATAAGACTGCCTTTAGGTGCCTTGGGGCTTTGGGATGTTTTGAATGGGTAGTTATGTCTTTCGGCCTGAAAAATACAGAGGCGACTTATCAAAGGGCAATGAACTTGATCTTTCATGATATGATAGGCGAATTTGTTGAAGTATATGTAGATGATGTGGTGGTCAAATCTATTAAAGAGGAAGACCATTTTGAACTATTAAAACGCTCATTCGAGCAAATGAGACAATATAAACTAAAGTTGAATCCTTTGAAGTGCTCATTTGGTGTAAATGCAGGGAATTTCCTTGGGTTTTTAGAGCACAAGAGAGGAATTGAACTTGATAAAAATAAAGCAAAGGTCATTTTAGAGGCTAAACCACCTGGTAACAAGAAAGAATTGCAAAAATTCCAAGGCCAAGTAAACTTTTTGAGATGCTTTATTTCTAATTGTGCAGGGTGAACAAAAGTTTTTACGCCTCTTCTAAAGCTGAAAAATCAGAACGAGTTCGTCTGGAAAGAAGAACATTAAAAGACTTTTGATAGCCTGAAGATATATTTGTCAAGTCCACCAGTGTTGGTGTCACCTATTCAAGGACGGCCAATGAAAGTGCACATATCGGCTGAACAAGAATTGATAGCTGGAATGGTCGTGCAAGAAGATCAATTCGGAGAAGAAATGGCACTATACTATTTGAGTAGACGGTTAACAAAATGTGAATGTAATTACTCTGCTATTGAAAAGTTATGTCTTGCTTTATATTTCACATGTACAAAATTAAGGGCTTATTTGCGGCCTGTAACTGCCTATTTAATTTCTAATGTAAATTTAGTTAAGTATATGTTTTCTCGCACTGTTTTACACCAAAGAATAGGTCTGTAGACTTTGGCATTGTCAGAATTCGAAATACAATATGTACCCCAGAAGGCAGTAAAAAATCAGGCATTGGCTAACTTTCTGGCCGATCATCCGTGCCTTGATATGTCTAAAGCAATTGAGCTAGAAGTTGATTCCTTTGAAATAAAGCCTTGGGTTTTATATTTCGATGGATCAAAAACTTCTGGAGGTTTTATATAAAGCTCTTTTAAGAAGTGTGAGATCTCAAAATTTAATTGCTTTAGCTACAGCATCTTCTAGAGTATCTGTATCTCTTTTACCTGGAGGTCGAACAACTCATTCAGCATTCAAAATTCCTCTAAAAACAGTCGGTAAAGTTATCTGTTCTGTTAGTAAACAATCAGCTCTGGGAACTTTGTTAAAAATGTCAAAAATAATACTCTGGGATGAAGCACCTATGGTGAATCGTTGTGCTATTGAAGCAATTCATAAAATACTAAGAGATATTACTGATTGTAACTTGCCTTTTGGTGGAAAAGTGGTTGTTCTAAGAGAAAATTTTAGACAAGTTTTACCAGTGATACCAGAGGAAAAAAAAAAGACATAATGAAAGCTACTTTAGTATTCTCTAACTTATGGCATTTGTATTCACATCTACCGTTGGTTCAGAACATGAGAGCAAAATTGGATCCCACATTTTGTGATTATTTGCTCATAGTTGGAAATGGAACAGAGAAAGAACACAAGTGTAATTGCATTCAGCTTCCAAGCAATATAATTGTACCATTTGAGGATGAAATTACATCTTTGAAAATTTTGATAAATCATGTTTTTCCAAACATAGAAGCATATGTTGATAATTTACATACTACGGGAAATCGTGCAATTCTTACGCCTAGAAATGAATGTGTTGATCATATTAACAGAAATTTAGTTAATCGAATTCCTGGTGAAATTTACACATATTATAGCTTTGATGAAATAATTGACAAATCAGAACAAAGCTTACAAGAAGATTCTACCGCATGAATTGAGGCTCAGAATAAACTGTCTTGTGATGTTATTGAGAAACATCAATCCTTCTGAAGGATTATGCAGTGGAACACGCCTTGCTTGTAGAAAATTTAATAAAAATGTAATTCTTGCTGAAATTGCAATTGGTGAATATAGTGGAAAACATGTTCTTACCAAGAATTCCTTTTGTACCTCTGAAAAATGATCAAAATGCAATTCATTTTAAAAGAACTCAATTCCTCATTAGACCATGTTTTGCAATGACAATAAATAAAGCACAATGTCAAACACTTGATTACGTTGGTTTATATCTTCTTAAACCAGTTTTCTGTCATAGTCAACTTTATGTAGCATTGTCAAGAGCTAAAACAAGGAAATCTTTAAAGGTTTTACTAAAACCATCAAGCACTGACAGTTTACACAGTACATGTACAAAAAATGTTGTCTATAGAGAAATCCTTTCATTCATACATTTGTAGAAGTATAATTTCTTTGTAAGTCTTTTTCCCATACCTTAATTACCCATTATTATAATTGTATTGCTATTTTTTGTTTTTTTTTTTTTTTTAATAACTAATTTAGCTTTGGAATAGTTCAGGCTTTATGATATTTGTATATATATTTTACACTTACCTTGATTTGTGGCAACATGGTGTTCTAAAGTTACAAACATGAAGGAAGTGATTAGGTAAGAGAATTTCGATAAATCTGATGCCTATATTCTCGATAAAAGGTTTATTATTATTACCTATTATTTAAATTATTATTAATATATGATCTAAAATTTTCCATTAACTATAACTCATTTTTATTCCAGCCATATCCATTTATATTTGTGAGCTTATAATCATATTGGTGGACTCTACAATTCTATACTTCAAGATATAGCCTAGTATTCGAAGGTAATTTCTCTTATATTTTGTTGGTGCTCGTTCGTATAAGAACTTTTTGTTGAATTTTCTTTATGTTTTGTCATTGTAGAGGTCTAGAAAAGAGGGATTTTCTTTTGAATACAAAAAATGAGCTATTGTGTATTCATTTAACAAGCATTTCGTCGTAGGTACATATTCATTTATTCTCATTTTCTTAAAAGAGGTTACAGATAAGGACTATATAACTGAATTTTATTCAGACTTTACTTGTGTTGTTAGATGACATTCCTTCTTTATTTCTATATGTAAAAATTTTTATTTCAATTGTTAAATTTCAAAGCATACACTATATTATATTTGTCACGTTAAATATGTTGATTTTATATTATATTTGTTACACATTACTTTGGGTTCGATTTGCTCTTTTTGGACTTGAAAACACCTCGCACCAACGAAACTTGTTAGCCATGACGTGCACACTAAAAAGAGCTTTCCAAATTGAGGTTAAGAGCACGATTCTCATAAACTTAGCCAAAGTTATGGTTGAAATACTAAAATACGTCCAAATATTTAGGATAATTACTTGTGAAGTCATTTTTCAAAATGTGGCAAAAATAATAATAGCTAATCGGTATAAATTTATATATATATATATATATATATATATATATATATATATATATATAATACACACATATTACCCTCTCCGCAGTGCACGAAGAGAACTCTCCATGTACCATGGAGAGTAAACTCTCTGTGGTTCAGGAAAGAACTCTCCTGGGACCACAGAGAGTTTTCTCTCCTAGGTTCCATGAGAGTTCTCTCCTAGGACCATGGAGAATAACTCTCCATGGTTCGCAAGGACCATGGAGAGTTCTCTCCATGTATGGAAACTCTCCATGAATGGCGACCTTTAAATTTATTTATTTTTTTTAAATGACTTTATAAGTAATTATGCAAAATATTTGGATGTGCTTTAATAGTTCAACCATAACTTTGGCTACAATTATCTGAATCGCGCTCATGACCAATTCGGAAAGCTTTTTTCAACGCGTACATCGTGGCTACATAGCTTTACTGTTTGCAAGTTGTTTTCGAGGCCAAAATTTGTAGTTTTCCCTTCCAAATTGTCAATATAAGTTATTTTCTTCTTTTTATGACAAGATTTCCTTTATTCCATAATTAAATCTTTTATTTTAGTATGATTATTGAGTTTAAGCTGTGCAATCCACAGAGACTTCACTCAACGGTCCGAAGAGTTACATTGATTCTATTTTTCTATAGTCAAATAGATATTTTACAATTGACACGTGGAAGGATTAGTACAGGCAATTTTATTTTTAAAAAAATTTGGGATTTTTAATTTTAATAATAATATTAGACAACTATATTTTTTTTGTTCAAAAACATATCTAATAACTAAAAGAATAATATGACGATTTATGACATAAAATTGTTTTGTTGGATATTTTACAAGTAAATTTTGATAGGATAGAAGACTTTTCGACGCCATAAAAATTTATTTTCATTTTTTTACATGAAGTTATTATGACTCATTCATATCAATAGTTATCTTATACGTAATTTGGTCGAAGATATTTTTTTTACAGCTGTAATATAGAAGATTTTTTTACAGCTATAATGTAGAAGATATTTTTTTTGTACAGCTATATAATATAGATAGATACATGCATTTTCACTTTATATAACTCTCTTCAATATTGTATAAATACTCAAACATACTACTATAAACATCACAAATCCGAAGAATGCATAACAGATTAGTATTCCCTAAACATTAACCAATCTCTTCAGGACTTCGTTTTCATTCTCTCCTTTTTATTATTGGTAAGTTCTATTCATATATGTTAGTTTTTTCCTTCTCATAAAGCTCTAACGTTTTGCTCATGCAGCTGATAAATATACAAAATGGCTACACTGCATAAACTTATCCCACAAATTTCTACTTCTGAGAGGAACTGGTCTACAAAAGCGGTGATTACTGGTAAACAAGCACCTAAAAATGCTCGTAATACCACGAGCCAATACCAAAATCTCGTTCTAATGGACTTGGAGGTAACTATATAATTATATTAATCACATTAGAACAATTTTCATGGTCTATAAATGTATCTGTTGCAAATATTCTTAACTTTTTATGTTTCAACAAGGGAATAAGATCACAGCCATACTTTACGATGAGAATATTACAGCACTTGCTGATGAATTGAAACTTGGTAAAACATATATATTATCAAATGCAACCGTCAAAGACAACAAGAATGAATTTCGAGGCTCACTTGCAAACAAAATTTGGACCATTACTGCAAGAACAAAGATTGAAAAGGTGGAAGAAGATACTATGAACTTCCTCTTTTCACAATATGAACTGACTCCATTTAACTAGTTAGAAAGATACATGGATAATAATATAGACATAAGTAAGGTTTCAAATACACTAAGTTTTAGCTAATATTTGTTTCAACCTTTAATAGTTACTCCGTTTATATTTATATTTAGCTTTATAATATACACAACATGATATTTAATAACAGTAATTTTCATGTAACTTTTGCAGGTGTTATAGGGGTTGCCATAGAAGTGCGACAAAAAAGAGTTATCCAAACACACTTGGGCACACAAGCATGTCTTCAAGATGTTGTACTAATAGACAAGCATTTTGAGAATGTAATATTAACACCGTGGGACACTTTTGTGGAAAGAGAGTGCATAAATATCATTGAAAACCTAGGAAACAAACCTGTGATATGGGCTACAAATCTTAAAGTTTCTTCTTTCAACGGTTAATTAAATATTAATATCGCATTTTTTTAGAATAATGCTAAATTAGAAAACAAAACATAACCATGTCTTATTTTCTTTATAGGTATAACCCTTTTTCACCCAAAGTGAGCAGCACATTTTTCATTAATGCTAGAATCGTAGCTGTCGTTGATTTCAAACGATGGTTGTAAATCAAAACCTACAAAATTTTACACCTTCCACATCTACAAAAAAAAAATACTTGATAGAAATTATTTCCATGCTTAATTGTATAATTTCGATTGTGCAGGATTAAAGCAAATGAGGCAAAGCTTGAAAAGTTGATAGAAGATAAATCTTCTTTTGCAGTAACACCACCAAAAATTTCACCTCCAGATGAAAAACGTTTTACCTCAATTGCAGATTTACTGGGAGTTCACTAGGGAGTAAGTTTTCAACAATTTCATTCAACATTCTTAATATTTTAATTATTCAACATTCTTAATATTTTACGTAACAAAAGCTATTATTTTATTTATATTTAATTATGAATACTTGAACATAAAAAATTATTGGGTCAAGGCTCAATGGAAAATTTTATCGCTACATCAAAAATTCTAGTACATGTCCTGCAACAACTGCAAAAAGACATCCAATGCAGACTTTGGACAAATCCACAAATGTCATTTTTGCATTTGAACATGTAAAAGCAATACCGAGGTAACATGCATCTCTAAACATATATTTATTTATTCAAATAGAAATAATACTTTATTTAACGAAACATAATACATTCATGTACTTCCATACAGAGAAAATGCTTTTGTGCACCTTGAAGATAAATCAGGAAAATTAGATGCAAGCATTATTGGTGATGCAGCAGAAATATTATTGCAAGCTAAAGCAGAATAAATGATGAACGATTTTGAAAATGTCAAACTCACATACTACAACACTTACACATTTTTATCGTAGACTCTACCAAACTACAATTTTTGCAGCAAACTAAACTACAAATTTTATATTGCAGGATCCGGATGTAGCACCAATCGATATCATACGAACTAAGAGTGAAGAAGAAGTGACGTTGTACCTAAAAGTAGCACCCAAACGACAGAATCCACCAGAGTATCGATATGAGATAGTTTTCATATTCAATTCTTCATGCAACCTCGACAAGTGAAATAGAATTTCCACCAGTAATTGATGAAATTAACAGGTCAATCACTGATAATGATAGTGAGGAAAAAATAACTTCAAAGGGCATGACTAAGGTCTACAAGAAAGACATTGAAGAAGCACCTGCACTAAATGTGAAGAGAGCTCTCTTCCTAGATGATAAACAGAAAATTCTTCAAACAAGAAGATGAATGCAAATACAAAGAATCAATCTGATGCAAAAGTTTTTACCCCCGAAGAAGAAAATGAGTGATAAATTAATGTTTATTTTGTATGCACTGAATGGTATCTTTTCGTATCAACATAGCTATGACTTTTTGTAGAACTCCGATTAATTTCAGACACCTTAGTGGTACTAGAACATGAATATTGGATGACTAAAGAATACTTCAGATTTTTTTTTGTCTCATTTGAGACCCATTTTTTTCATAGAAAACATTCGAATTGGAAAATGATATTTTAATAAAAGTTGTAGCTCTTTGAGTTAGCTTTACAACACACTTGGAATTACCTCAATCGGATATCAGGAGAAAAGGTTATGATAGTGATATTGCAGGTTGTGCTGTATCCACCAAAGTACGCAGAATATGAAAAGTCAAATTCCTACACGATTTTTCTAGCACCTTCTTAAACTTATAACTCCCACATAAATGGTACTCGTGTTAATGAGTATTAGGCCGTTCATTTGCCCTTAAGTTATGAGATTTGCATCTATATATAGCCCCAATGCATACTCATTTTTTCTCACACCCATAACAAAAGCTTTCTAAGCATAAAGAGAGAGTTTTCAAGTCTAGAAAAAAGAGAGAAAAGAGAGGAAGAAAAAATAGTCTTTCCTAGAAGTTTTGGTGCTATCAAGAAATATTTTCCAAGATTAAATTCTCAACGATTTTCAAACATCAAAGGAGTGCATTTTTCAACAAGTTTCAAAGCATCCATCAAGGTAGGTAGAGGTGCAAAGTTGTTAATTCGTGTTAAGTTGAAAATTTCATGTAAATGATGTTTCCATGTCAAATGGTGTCTTCGGGTAGGGCATGATCTATGTTAATGTTTGTATGTCAAATGGTACCTTCGGTACGGCATACCTTTCCATGTCAAATGGTGCCTTCAGGTACGGCATGAATGTTCGATCGAGGCGTCGTCTAAGACATGACTCTACGTAATTGGGATTCTACCGAAAATCCTCTATGAAAAAGTTTTAAAGTTACAAGTTTTGAAATGTATAGCTTAATCACGAATGCACCAATGACATCTATTGAGTATTCAACTTACGGGTTTAACCCATTATCTACAGATTGAAAGGTTACTACATTGGGCATGGATGATGGAGAAAATGGAGAGTGATGCAACGAGCCCATGGAAACCGGTGAACAAGCTATTTAGGTTTATTTTATGAAACGTTTCCAATGTTATTTCTTTAAACTATTTGAATAACGCTGAATGCGAGGACACGTTATATCTTCTTCAAATAAATTACATTTCGAAGTTTTAGAAACTTATTCAGTGTTTTGTTTAAAACATTTGAAGTATTGTTATTAAAATTATTATTGTCAGATTTAAGCTTCCGCTAAAAAAACGTATACACTTGTTACAAAACCATCGGTTAACGAAGTAAAGTAAGTAGCGTTCCGGTTCACTAGGGGTCGGGACGTTTCAAGGTGGTATCAAAGCAAAGCTTTAACCGGTTCTGCAGACCAAGTGTGTTTTTTTTAAATGCGAAAATGAAAAGTCTAAGGTACTCCGTAGCATCGTGCATCCATCCATCAATCTCATCCTACAGCCCAGGTATGTTTAAAAGTTTATGTTTATGAAAAGTTTATGCTTATGTGATATAAGCATCTGGTGAATACGGAGGACAAGAAAGTCAAGAGGTTTGAACAAGGGTTGAACCCAGATATAAGCATGATACTTATGTCCCATCATTTCGCCTCCTACCGTGAAAGGCTGGAAAGAGCTCATGCCATCTTGGTATTAAAAGACTAATGCCGAGCAACATAGTCAACTGGTCAAGCAATCGGACGGTAGTAATATGGGTAAAAGGAAGTGGAATGGCCAGGACAAGGGAAAGGGAAAGTGGCAGAACAAGAAAGCTAATGGCAGAGCCAATGCCATCAAGAGCATTGTGCCAATCTTAGAGCCATGTCCTACGTGTGAAAAGACGCATCGTGGCATGTGTTTGCAAGGGAAGAATGTATGTTTTTGATGTGGTAAACCAGGGCATATTTCGAGGGATTGTACCAAATTTATCCTAAAGAAGGATGATAACAATGTCCAGAACCAGAAAGGGAAAGCACGAGTTTTTGCATTGACTCATAAAGATGCAGAAGAACAGTCAAACGTCATAGTAGGTTTACTATTGACAGCCAATACACCTTCTTATGTATTATTTGATTCCGGAGCTACACACTCCTTTATATCAACAACTTTTATGGCTAAATCTAGTTTTACCTGTGATAAGTCGGAAGGAACATTAGAAGTTAGCATTCCTACAGGCAACCCTTTGAGTACTGATAGAATAGTCAAATCAGCAAATAACCATTGGAAGCTAACCTATTCATGATAGAGATGAATGATTTTGATGTAATACTATGCATGGATTGGTTGGGTTGTAATTACACCACCATCCGATGTACGAAAAAATAGGTATTATTTCAGAAACCAGGAGAGGAACTATTTTCTTTCCTTGGAATGACAATGAAACCTCTTATTCGACTAGTATCGGCTTTACAAGCTGAGAAGATGTCGAGAAAAGGAACATGTCAAGGATACCTAGTAAATATCTCAGAAAGAAAACAAGAGACGATGAAAGTTGAGGACGTACCAATAGTACGAGAGTTTGTAGATGTGTTTCCAGAAGATCTATCGGGTATTTCGCTAGATAGACAAGTGGAATTCACCATAGACCTAATTCCCGAAGCGGCACCATACCGAATGGCCCCGAAGGAACTACAAGAGTTAAAAAATCAGTTGCAAGAACTCTTAGATATGGGCTTTATACAACCAATCGTATCTCCATGGGGTGTGCCGGTGTTGTTTGTGAAGAAAAAAGATGGAAGCATGAGGATATGCATCGATTATAGAGAGTTAAATCGATTAACCATCAAGAATAAGTACTCACTCTCGAGAATCGAGGATCTGTTAGATCAGTTAAAAGGAGCTAAGGTGTTTTCCAAGATCGACTTACGATCAGGATACCACCAATTGAAAGCAGAGTCAAAGGATATACCCAAGACAGCTTTCAAAACTCGTTATGGACACTACAAGTTTACAGTGATGCCGTTTGGTCTAACCAATGCACCTTCAGTGTTCATCAACCAGATGAATCGTGTATTTCATCAGTACTTGGATAAGTTTGTCATAGTCTTCATTGATGACATTCTGATATATTCCAAAAGTAAGGAGCAACATGAAGAGCACCTAAGAATAGCCCTAGAGGTATTACGCAAGGAGAACCTATACGCCAAATTCAAGAAGTGAGAGTTTTGGCTTGAACGAGTTGGATTTCTTGAACATGTAGTCATTGCCCAAGGAATTGAGGTAGATCCAGCGAAGGTAGAAGCAGTAACCAACTGGAAAGCACCAACTAATGCTGGCGAGGTACGGAGCTTCCTAGGATCGGCCAGATATTATCGGAGTTCATAGAAGGATTCTCGAAAATAGCTGGACCGATGACACAACTTATCAGGAAGGAAGGAAGTAAAATTTCAATGGACGGTCCAAATGTGAACAAAGTTTCCAGAAACTTAAACAGAGGTTGATATCAGCACCTATTTCAACAATACCTGAAGGAACAGAAGGGTTTGTTATATACAGTGACGCGTCCAAGCAAGGATTGGGATGTGTTCTGATGCAAAATGGAAAAGTGATAGCCTATGCTTCAAGACAATTGAAGAAACATGAGCGAAACTACCCGACGCATGATTTGGAACTTGCGGCGGTAGTATACGCCTAGAAGATATGGTGATACTACTTGTATGGAGGGAAGTACAAGATCTATACCGATCACAAGAGTCTCAAATATTTCTTCACACATAATGAATTGATTATGCGACAAAGACGATGGTTAGAATTGGTAAACAGTTACGACTGCACTATTCACTACTGATACGTGTTTCGTTTAACGTGATTTTATACCGCAAGTGTACGGTGTCAAGTTTTGTAATAGAGTGATGAAGTGGAAAATGTCGAACCCACAGGGATTGATATCTGATTCTTATCGAATACTACAATGTTCTAGTTTTCACTTTATTTAGACAATCTTAATGGAATCAATGGTGTGAATTTTAACTTAATGAGAGTTGAATAAAATTTAGGTCTAGGTGGAAGTAAAATTCAAAGAAGTTGTCAAATTGTAAATACCTAGGGAATGATTTCATCGAACTCTCGACAATGTTTCTCAATCTATCATGTTACCTCAATCAGATTTTCCACAATTTATAGGCAAGACCTCTAAAGTGAATCTATTCCCTCTCTCGAGCGATAAATATAAACTAATTCTATACTTTGATTCTAATATCTCTATTTCAAATTAAAAGTATAGAACTTACACATGCATGGTTCTAATGTCAAATATGCCTCAAAGGTTCGTATCTTCTCTCGAACTCTACGGAACCTAGGTTATGTTATCTAGATCACATTTAAATTTTCCTCTCTCGAGCGTCAAAATTCAAGCATCAAATCTTCAGTTATTGGCCAAGTAATTGAATGCATTAAACTCAATAACATAAATAAATCCACAAAAAACCCAAAAGAGATAATTAAATAAATATCAAAACATGTCTCAAGTTGATTACAATTAAACCCTAGATCTAGAAACTTAGCTCATAATTAAATTGACAAGATCCATATGATTTATACACATGGAGTAAAGAGAGAAAAAAACTCTTAGAAGATATTTCCCTCGATGCTTCACGATCTCCTCCTTTTTCTCCAAGTCTTGATGTTCTTCTTCTTCAAAAACTCTTCCAACCATCCAGAAATTTGTCCAGCAGTCCACAAAAAATTTCAGCAATGATCTCTCATTTTTTCGTGTTCTCTTGGCTGTTCCAACCCCTCTACTGGTCTAGATCATCCCTTTTATATGTGGTCAAGTTTTGGGAGAGTTTTTATCCGATTGGGCCGAAAAAGAATGTTAAAACCAGTAAAAACTGAAGCCCGCAACTTAGCGCCAAAACTTCTGCCGATTTCTGTGCTTCATGATGAAGCCAAGGCATGGAGACTGGCGCCCAGTTCTCTGTTGATTTTGTACGCGATTTTCCACGCCTTGGAACCCAGAATTCGCACATTGGCATGGAGATTGCTGTCTCATTGCATTTATCCCATCTTTCCAGCCATTTTTCCACTTTTCTTTCTCTTCATTCATCATTGTTCCATGCTCTCCCTTTTGTGATTAACCATTTATCTTCACTTCAGGCTCCAAAATGTGTCTTTTCCTCCAAGTTATCTAAGCTATAAAACAACATGAACACACACATCAAAACGTTCAAAAGTGCTAGCGAACAAACCAAAAACTATGAAATAAAGGCGTTTGTTTGATGTACAAATTGCACTTATCAACTACCATCCGGGTAAGGCAAATGTTGTGGTCGACGTCCTAAGTAGAAAATCAATGGGACAATTAAAGTCACTTTCCACTTCTCAAATGGAGTTAGTCAAAGATTTGGAAAATTTGCAGATCGAGGTGGTTACCACACCAGCCAAGCTACTGCTCAATTAGCAGCTTTAATAATGAGACCTACTCTAAGAGATCGAATTGTAGAAGCACATGGTAAGGACCCATTCTTGTTGAAGATCAGGAGTGAAGTTGGTACACATAAAAGAAAGGACTTCGAAATAGCTGCAGATCAAGCACTGATGTTTAGAGGAAGAATTTGTGTGCCTAATGATGAAGCCTTGAGAAATGAGATATTGAAAGAAGCACATGCCATCCCGTACACCGCACATGCCGATGGTACGAAATGTATCGAGACCTCCGAGATACATTTTGGTGGAAAAATATGAAAAGAAGTATAGGGCTGTATGTGGAAAAATACATAGTATGTCAACAAGTTAAAGCAGAACACCAAAAATCGGCTGGATTATTAAATCCACAGGACATACCAGAATGGAAATGGGAAACTATCGCAATGGATTTTGTGGTTGGATTTCCGAAATCAGCAAGAGGAAACAACGCAGTATGGGTAATAGTAGATCGATTAACGAAGTCAGCTCATTTTCGGCCAGTGAAAATGACATTCAGTCTAGACCAATTGGCATAGTTGTAGATTAAGGAGGTTGTGAGATTACAAGGCGTACCAGTGTCCATTGTGTCTGACAGAAACCCAAGGTTCACATCCAAATTTTGGAAAAGTCTACAAAGAGCTTTGGAACGAACCTGAACTGTGGTGCAGCATACCACCCTCAGTCCGATGGTCAGTTAGAAAGGACCATCCAATTTTGGAAGATATGTTGAGAGCATCTGTTTTGGATCTAGGAGGTAGTGGGGAATCATACATGCCCCTAGTAGAATTTGCATATAATAACAGCTTCCAATCAACTATCGGGATGGCACCATACGAAGCTCTCTATGGTAGAAGATGTAGATTTCCTGTTCATTGGGATGAAGTCGGGGAGAATAGAGTTTTGGGACTAGAAATAATTGAAAGGACAGTCGAGGCAATCGATCAGATTCGTGCAAGGATAAAGGTTGCACAGGATCGACAGATGACCTATGAGGATACAATGATGAAGGATTTAGAATTTCAAGTTGGAGATAATGTCTTTCTAAAGGTAGCACCGATGAAAGGTGTACTTAGATTTGGAAAGAAAGGCAAGCTACGACCCCGATATATCGGACCTTTCGAGATATTTGATAGGGTCGGAAATGTGGCTTACCAACTCGCTTTGCCGCTTGAATTGTCGATAGTGCACAATGTGTTCCATATATCGATGATGAAGAAGTATGTACATGATCCTAATCATGTAGTGGGTTATCAGACCTTGGAAGTACAGAAGGATTTGTCGTACGAGGAACTACCGATTAAGATATTGGATCGAAAGGTGCATAAACTAAGCAAAAAAAAGAGATTCAACTGGTCAAGATACATTGGAATAGTCACGGAATAGAAGAAGCCACCTGGAAAGAGAAGAAGAAGCTAAAGTCAAGTATCAAATACTATTTGCCCAATCACAAGGTAAATTTTGTGGATGAAATTTTATTTAAGGTGTTGAGGATGAAGAACCCCGATTAATTTTAGACATCTTAGTAGTACTAGGACATGAATATTGAATGGCCAAAGGATAATTCAGATTTTTTTTATCTCATTTGAGACCTATGTTTTTCATAGAAAACATTCGAATTGGGAAATGATATCTAAATAAAAGTTGTAGATCTTTGAGTTAGCTTTCCCACGCACTTGGAATTACATCAATCAAATATCGACAGAAAAAGTTAAGATTGTAATACTGCAGGCTGTGTTGTATCAACCGAAGTACGCAGAATATGAAAAGTCAAATTCCTATAGGATTTTTCTAGCACCTTCTTAAACATATAACTCCCACATAAATAGTACCCGTGTCAATGAGTATTAGGCCTTTCATTTGCCCTTAAGTTATGAGATTTGCATATATATATATATATAGCCCCAATGCATCATTTTTTTCTCACACTCAAAACAAAAGCTTTCTAAGCATAAAAGAGAGTGTTTTCAAGTCTAGAAAAAAAAGAGAAAAGAGAGGAAGAAAAACTAGTCTTTCCTAGAAGTTTTGGTTCTATCAAAAAGTGTTTTCCAAACTTAAATTCTCAACAGTTTTCAAACGTCAAAGGAGTGCATTTTTCAACAAATTTCCAAGCATCAATCAAAGTAGGTAGAGGTGCAAAGTTGTTAATTCGTGTTAGGTTGTAAATTTCATGCAAATGATGTTTCCATGTCAAATGGTATCTTTGGGTACGGCATGATCTATGTTAATGTTTGTATACAAATGGTACCTTCGATACGGCAGACCCTTCCATGTCAAATAATGTCTTCGGGTACGTCATGAATGTCCGGTCGAGGCGTCGAGTTAAGTCACAACTCTACGTAATTGGGATTCTACCGGAAATCCTCTATGAAAAGGTTTTAAAGTTACAAGTTTTGAAATATATAGCTTAATCACGAATGCACCAATGACGTCTATTGAGTATTTAACTCACGGGTTCAACCCCTTCTCTACAGATTGAAAGGTTGCTACATTGGGCATGGATAATGGAGATGATGGAGAGTGATGCAACGTGTTGAGGCCCGAATTTTTTCTATAAAGCTAGGCTCATAATTGTGTGATTAACTTCACAATAGGCCCATTAAAGGAAAAATAAGCCCAAAAGATAGTCCAATACATATTTAAAGGTAAAATGATGTTTATAGAGTATTTTCTTAAAAATGATTTGATGAAGATTGGACGGAATGCAAAGTATTTCATTTTATGGCTAAAGAATACTTCAAATAATTTTAGTCTCCTTTGAGACCCATTTTCGACATAGAAAACATTCGAATTGGAAAATTATATCTGAATACAAGTTTTATCTTTTTGAGTTAGCGTTCCAACACACTTTGAATCACCTCAATCGGATATCGGGAGAAAAAGGTATAATAGAAATATTAAAGGTTATGCAGAATTGACCGAAGTGTCAGTTCGGTCAACCGAACTTGGCTGCAATGCACGATTTTTGAGAATTAATGGCCACTACTTACACAATTTAATTACCCTATTTAATATGACCTTTCATACACCCCAAACCTCACCTATAAATACCCTCTTCACTCATTTGAGTTTTCACACCAAAAGCACTTTCAATTTGCTTTCAAAGTTGAGAGAAAAATAGAGAGTTTGGGAGAGAAAATGAAGGTGGTTATCAAAGTGTTTTCCAGAAATTTTAAATGTGGGCAAAAATATTCTGGAAGAAGGTTTTTATGATTTCAAAAGGTGTTTTCAAACAACAAAGGAAGGTCCAAACGTCCAAACTTCGTCAAAGTTTTTGAAGTTCATCAAAGTTTTTCAAAGTTCGTCAAACATCAAATCGAGGTAGGTAGAGGTGCATAAAGCTGTTATACGTGTTTAAGTTATAATTTTTAGCAAGTAATGTTCTATGTTAAAGGCTAATGTTGTGTGTCAAATGGTATCGTCGGTTCGGCATGTGCATTTCATGTCAAATGGTTCCATCGGTGCGGCATACATTTAAAGGTTAATGTTGTGTGTCAAATGGTATCTTCGGTTCGGCATGCACCTTTCATGTCAAATAGTTCTGTTGGTACGGCATACATTTTCATGTCAAATGGTACCTCCGGGTACGGTATGTTTTTGGAAGTTCTAATGTTATTTGTTATGAAATGCTTAGCTTAATCACGATTGCACTTATGACGCCTATTGAGTTTTCAACTCACGGGTTTCTACCCTATATCTACAGATTAAATGTTGATATACCGGGTTGGAAGATGGAAGAGATGGAAGGAGATGCAATAAGCCTATGGGAACCCGGTGAACAAGTGATTTAGATTTAAAGTCTTTAACGTTTCAAATGTTATTTCCAACGTTATTTTTTTTTTAGTATCTTGAACAAGTCATGATTTCATCAAATAAATTATATTTCGTTATTTTGAAAAGTTATAAAGTGTTTTAATTCAATATCCTTCAAAAAGAATGTTTGTTACGATTTTAGCTTCCGCTAAGATATGTACACTTGTTACTAAGCCACAGGTTAAGTTAAGTAAAGTAAGTAGCGTTCCGGTCCACTAGGGGTCGGGGCATTACACAACGTGCCCATGGAAACCGGTGAACAAGTTATTTAGGTTTATTTTATGAAACGTTTCCAATGTTATGTCTTTAAACTATTTGAATAACGTTGAATGCGAGGACACGTTATATCTTCTTCAAATAAGTTACATTTCGAAGTTTTAGAAAAGTATTCAGTGTTTTGTTTAAAGCATTTGAAGTATTGCTATTAAAATTATTATTGTAAGATTTAAGCTTCCGCTAAAAAAATGTATACACTTGTTACTGAACCACCGGTTAATGAAGCAAAGTAAGTAGCCTTCCGGTCCGCAGGGGTCGGGGCTTTACAGCGTGGTATCAGAGTAAAGGTTTAGCCGATTCTGTAGACCCAGTATGTTTTTTTTTTTTTTAATGAAAATGAAAAGTCTAAGGTACTACATGACATCGTGCATCCATCCATCAATCTCATCCTACGACCCAAGTATGTTTAAAAGTTTATGCTTATGAAAAGTTTATGCTTATGTGATACTTTGTTATGTTATGGCATATTTTGAAATTATTTTTCAAGTATGTGTTAAAATCAAGGATGTACTATATAAAAAGCATGTTATGGACTTGGGCTAGTAATTTAGGGCAAAAGAATTATACGATTTGACATGCAAATGCATAATTGGGCTTTATGTAGCAGATATGGTTAGGACTTATCAAACTACTAGAAAGACCACGTCTCATGGAACTGCTAGGGCTTATAAAGCGGCATTGAAACTAAGAATTGCTATTCAATCTTACCAAAACTATGTGACCGATCCACTCCGTCCACTTGACAAACACGTACATGACATCTATGAGATGCATGGTAGCGATGAACGCTAGAATAGAGATCACACACATGCGGAGGCTATAGATAATCTCATACACTCCCTCCCACCTCAATGGAGAGATATGTGAGTCATGGTTAGGGATACAATGCTAGAGGAGCACCCAAATTTATTCGAGTTCGAAATATATTGTCATTCACTCCTAGACCTATGGAGGGAAAACTTAGAACCTCAACCAAAGGTAGTAATTGAACTCGATGAAGAGGAAGAGCCTGAAGAAGAGAATGATTCTAAGCCCGAGCCATAGGTTGAGATGGACATAGAGTCCGGACCTGAGGTGGAAGAATCCTCTAGAGATGAGGCTCCACCAAAGAAGATCCGTAGAACTTATAGGGATTAGATTTAAATCCTTATAATAGTTTCCTTATGTTAAGAAGTAAAAAATTTATCTTCTTTGTTGGTATTCGAAATGTGAAACTACTAAAAGAACCATATATTTTCTCTAAAGGAAAATGGCCCGCACAGACCAGACCAACTTGATAAAAAATCTCCTCCAAGAGCTTCAAGACCTTGGTAGGCAGAACCCGAACCAAGCTCAACCCCTACCATTAGCTCCTAATGCTCCTCCAACTCGTGCTTCAGTAGTCGAGTAATTTCAAAGGCCGAAGCCCCCTACTTTCAACGGAGCAACTGATCCACTTACAGTTGAAGAATGGCTTCACAAGTTGGAGAGAATATTTCGATTAATAGGATGCACGGACGCCCAGAATGTCCAGTACGCTGAGTTCATGTTCTCCAATGATGCAAGTCACTGGTGGGACTCGATGTGAAGGACGAGGACCCCAGAGCAACAAACGGCATTAACTTGGGAGTAGTTTAAAGAGAAAGTAACGGATAAGTACTTCCCACAGTCTTTGAGGGATTACAAAGAAAGTGAACTCCTACAACTCAAGCAAAGGACTATGTCCCTGACTGAGTATGAAAGGAAGTTCAACCAACTTTCAAGGTATGCTCCACATCTGGTGAATACAGAGGATAAGAAAGTCAAGAGGTTTGAACAAGGGTTGAACCCAGATACAAGCACGATACTTATGTCCCATCATTTCGCCTCCTACCGTGAAATGCTGGAAATAGCTCATGCCATCTGGTATCAGAAGACTAACGCCGAGCAACATAGTCAACTGGTCAAGCGACCGGACAGTAGTAATATGGGTAAAAGGAAGTGGAATGGCCAGGACAAGGGAAAGGGCATGTGGTAGAACAAGAAAGCTAATGGCGGAGCCAATGCCATCAAGAGCATTGTGCCAATTATAGAGCCATGTCTACATGTGGAAAGACGCATCGTGGCGTGTGTTTGCAAGGGAAGAATGTATGTTTCCGATGTGGTAAGCCAGGGCATATTTCGAGGGATTGTACCACATTTATCCCAAAGAAGGATGATAACAATGTCCAGAACCAAAAGAGGAAAGCACGAGTTTTTGCATTGACTCAGAAAGATGCAGAAGAAAACTCGAACATCATAGCAGGTTTACTATTGACAGCCAATACACCTGCTTATGTATTATTTGATTCCGGAGCTACACACTCCTTTATATCAACAACTTTTATGTCTAAATCTAGTTTTACCTATGATAAGTCGGAAGGAACATTAGAAGTTAGCATTCCTACCGGCGACCCTTTGAGTACTAATAGAATAGCCAAATCAGTAAATAACCATTGGAAGCTGTAACGCCCCAACCCCTAGTGGACCGGAACGCTACTTACTTTACTTAACTTAACCGGTGGTTTAGTAACAAGTGTACATATCTTAGCGGAAGTTTAGATCTTAACAAACATTTTTTTTGAAAGATATTGGATTAAATAACTTTATAACTTTCCAAAATCACGAAATATAATTTATTTGATGAAATCATGACTTGTTCAAGATACTCAAAAGAAATAACGTTGGAAATAACATTTGAAACATTAAAGACTTTAATCTAAATCACTTGTTCACCGGGTTCCCATAGGCTTATTGCATCTCCTTCCATCTCTTCCATCATCCAACCCGGTGCATCAACATTTAATCTGTAGATATAGGGTAGAAACCCGTGAGTTGAAAACTCAATAGGCGTCATAGGTGCAATCGTGATTAAGCTAAGCATTTCATAACAATTAACATTAGAACTTCCATAAAACATGCCGTACCCGGAGGTACCATTTGACATGAAAATGTATGCCGTACCAACGGAACCATTTGACATGAAAGGTGCATGCCGAACCGAAGATACCATTTGACACACAACATTAACCTTTAAATGTATGCCGCACCGACGGAACCATTTGACATGAAAGGCACATGCCGAACCGACGATACCATTTGACACACAACATTAGCCTTTAACATAGAACATTATTTGCTAGAAAATTATAACTTAAACACGTATAACAACTTTATGCACCTCTACCTACCTTGATTTGATGCTTGACGAACTTTGAAAAGAACTTTGAAAATTTTTGGATAAACTTCAAAACTTTGACGAAGCTTGGACGTTTGGACCGTCCTTTGTTGTTTGAAAACCTTTTGAAACCACAAAAACCTTCTTGCAGAATATTTTTGCCCACACTTAAAACTTCTGGAAAACACTTTGAAAAATCACCTTCCTTTTCTCTCTCAAACTCTCTATTTTTCTCTCAACTTTTGAAAGCAAATTGAAAGTGCTTTTGGTGTGAAAAATCAAATGAGTGAAGAGGGTATTTATAGGTGAGGTTTGGGGTGGGTGAAAGGTCATATTAAATAGGGTAATTAAGTAGTGCAAGTAGTGGCCATTAATTAAAAAAAATCGTGGGTTTTCTGCTTTTCCGGTCGACCGGTTGTCCGGTTGGTATTGCACAGCTTTTGGTATTTCAATCATAACTTTTTCTCCCGATATCCGATTGAGGTGATTCAAAGTGTTTTGGAAAGATAACTCAAAGAGCTACAACTTTTATTCAGATATCATTTTCAAATTAGAATGTTTTCTATATCGAAAATGGGTCTCAAAGGAGACTAAAAATATTTGAAGTATAATTTTAACCATAAAATGAAATACTTTGCATTCCGTCCAATCTTCATCAAATCGTTTTTAAGAAAATACTTTATAAACATCATTTTACCTTTAAACATGTATTGGACTATCTTTTGGGCTTATATTTCCTTTATTGGGCCTAATGTGAAGTTAATCACACAATTATGGGCCTAGCTTTATAGAAAAGATTTGGGCCTCTACATCCTTCCTCCCTTATATAAATTTCGTCCTCGAAATTTACCTTATAATTGGGCAAGGAGTGCGGGATACTTGACTTTAACTTCTTCTTCCTTCTCCCACGTAGCTTCTTCCATTCCGTGATTATTCCACTGTATCTTAACCAGTTGAATCTCTTTATTCCTTAGTTTATGCACTTTTCGATCCAGTATCTTAATCGGTGATTCCTCATAAGATAAATCCTTTTGTACTTCTAAGGTCTGATAACTTATCACATGATTAGGATCATGCACGTATTTCTTTATCATTGATACATGGAACACATTGTGTACCGCTGACAATTCAGGTGGCAAAGCTAATCGGTAAGCCACGTTCCCAACCTTATCAAGTATCTCGAAAGGTCCAATATACCGGGGTCGTAGCTTGCCTTTCTTTCCAAATCTAAGTACACCTTTCATTGGTGCTACCTTTAGAAAGACTTTGTCTCCCACTTGAAACTCTAAATCCTTTCTTCTCGTGTCAGCATAGCTCTTCTGCCGATCCTGTGCTGCCTTTATCCTTGCTCGGATCAGATCGATCGCTTCAACTGTCCTTTCAACTATTTCTGGTCCCAAAATTCTCTTCTCCCCGACTTCGTCCCAATGAACAGGGGATCTACATCTTCTTCCATAGAGAGCTTCATACGGTGCCATTCCAATAGTTGTTTGAAAACTATTGTTATACGCAAATTCTACTAGGGGTAAGTATGACTCCCAACTACCACCTAGATCCAAAACACATGCTCTCAACATGTCCTCTAAAGTCTGGATGGTCCTTTCAGACTGTCCGTCAGACTGCGGGTGATATGCTGTACTGAAATTCAGCTTCGTTCCCATAGCTGCTTGTAGGCTTTTCCAGAATTTAGATGTAAACCTTGGGTCTCTATCAGACACAATAGACACAGGTACACCGTGTATCCTTACTATTTCTTTTATGTACAACTGTGCCAACTGGTCCATACTGAAAGTCATTTTCATTGGAAGAAAATGAGCTGCCTTCGTCAATCGGTCTACTATAACCCATATAGCATTGTGTCCTTTTGCTGACTTTGGAAATCCAACCACAAAATCCATTGTGATGTTTTCCCATTTCCATTCAGGTATCTCTAAAGGATTCAGCAATCCTGCTGGTCTTTGGTGTTCCGTCTTAACCTGCTGACATACTATTCATTTATGCACGTACAGTCCGATACTCCTTTTCATGTTTCTCCACCAGAATGTATCTCGGAGGTCTCGATACATTTTCGTACCACCGGGATGTGCAGTGTATGGGGTGGAATGAGCTTCTTTTAATATCTCGTTCCTCAAATCCTCATTCTTAGGCACGCAGATTCTTCCTTTAAACATCAGTGCTTGGTCTGCGGCTATTCCAAAATCTTTTCTCTTATCTGTTCCAACTTCTTCCTTGATCTTCATCAAGAACAAGTCATTACCTTGTGCTTCTATAATTCGTTCTCGAAGAGTAGGTCGAATGGTCAAAGCTGCTAATCTCCCTGTGACTTGTCTTGGTGTGGTAACCACCTCAATCTTTCCAAGTCCTTTTCTAACTCCATTTGACAAGTGAGTAGTGACGTCAACTGTCCCGTCAATTTCCTACTCAAGGCGTCGGCCACCACATTTGCCTTACCTGGATGGTAGTGAATGGTACAGTCGTAATCATTCACTAACTCTAACCATCGTCTCTGTCTCATGTTTAGTTCTTTCTGTGTGAAGAAATATTTTAAGCTCTTATGATCCGTATAAATTTCACACTTACTTCCGTACAAGTAGTGTCGCCATATTTTCAATGCGTGTACTACCGCTGCAAGCTCTAAATCATGCGTCGGGTAGTTCTGCTCATGCTTCTTCAATTGTCTTGAAGCGTAGGCTACTACCTTTCCATTCTGCATTAGTACACATCCTAGCCCTTGCTTGGATGCATCACTGTATATAACAAACCCTTCTGTTCCCTCAGGTATTGTTAACACAGGCGCAGATATCAGCCTCTGCTTAAGTTCTTGAAAACTCTTCTCACAGATATCCGTCCATTGAAATTTGACTCCCTTTCTTGTAAGCTGAGTCATTGGGCTAGCTATCTTGGAAAATCCTTCAATAAACCTTCGATAATATCCGGCCAATCCTAGAAAACTCCGTACTTCACCAGCATTAGTCGGCGCCTTCCAGTTAGTTACTGCTTCCACTTTTGCAGGATCTACTTCAATCCCTTGGGCAGTGACTACATGTCCAAGAAATCCAACTCGTTCAAGCCAGAATTCACACTTCTTGAATTTGGCATAAAGTTTCTCCTTGCGTAGCACCTCTAGGACTACTCTTAGATGCTCTTCATGTTGCTCCTTACTCTTGGAGTATATCAAAATGTCGTCAATAAAGACTATGACAAATTGATCTAAATACTGATGAAATACTCGATTCATCAGATCCATGAATACTGCTGGTGCATTAGTTAATCCAAATGGCATCACCGTAAACTCGTAGTGTCCATAACGAGTCCTGAAAGCTGTCTTAGGTATATCCTCTGTCTTCACTTTTAATTGATGGTACCCAGATCGTAAATCGATCTTGGAAAATACCTTGGCTCCTTTCAGTTGATCTAAGAGATCCTCGATTCTTGGGAGTGGGTACTTATTCTTGATGGTTAATCGATTCAACTCCCTGTAATCAATACACATCCTCATGCTTCCATCTTTCTTCTTCACGAACAACACTGGTGCACCCCATGGAGATACACTTGGTCGTATGAATCCCATATCAAGGAGTTCCTGTATTTGCTTCCTTAACTCTTGTAGTTCCTTCGGAGCCATTCTATATGGGGCTTTTGATACTGGTGCCGCTCCAGGAATTAGCTCTATGGTGAATTCCACTTGCCTATCTGGTGGAATACCAGATAGCTCTTCTGGAAACACATCTTCGAACTCCCGTACTACTGGTACGTCCTCAATCTTTACCATCTCTTGTTTCCCTCCTAGGATATTTACCAAATACCCTTGACAAGCTCCTTTTCTCAACATCTTCTCAGCTTGTAAAGCCGATACTAGTCGAATAAAAGGTTTTGTCTTGATTCCAAAGAAGGAAAATGGTTCCTCTCCTGGTTTCTGAAATAATATTTCCTTTTCCTTACATCGGATGGTGGCATAATTACTACCCAACCAATCCATGCCTAGTATTACATCGAAGTCATTCATCTCTATCATGTATAAGTTTGCTTCCATAGGTTTTCCCTCAACTTCAATACTAACAGATTTGGCTATCTTATCAGTACTCAAAGGATTACCTGTAGGGATACTAACTTCTAACATACCCTCCGATTTATCACAGGTAATACTAGACTTAGCCATAAAAATCGTTGATGCAAAGGAGTGCGTAGCTCCTGAATCAAACAATACATAAGCAGGCATATTGGCTATTAATAGAGTACCTGCTATGACGTTGGAGTTCTCCTCTGCCTCCTTCTGAGTCAGTGCAAAAACTCGTGCTTTCTCCTTCTGATCTTGATCCTTGCTGTCATCCTTTTTCGGTGCAGACATGGGACAATCCCTGATGATATGTCCTGACTTCCCGCATCGGTAACAAACATTCTTTCCTTGCAGACATTCGCCACGATGCATCCTTCCACACTTAGCACATGGCGCAATGACCGGTACTATGCTCTTATTGGCATTGGCTCCGCCATTAGCCCTCTTGTTCTGCCACTTGCTTTTTCCTTTATCTTGGTCGTTCCACCTTCGTTTCCTAAACTGCCCTTTATCCTGTCGGTTGTCCAATTGAACCGATTTCTCCGCATTGGCCTTCTGATACCAGATTGCATGAGCTCGTTCCAACATTCCACGGTAAGACGTGAAATCGTGGGACATAAGGATCATACTCATGTCCGAGTTCAGCCCTTGCTCGAACCTTCGTATTTTCTTGGCCTCCGTGTCTACCAAATGTGTAGCATACCTTGAGAGTTGGTCAAACTTCCGTTCATACTCCGTCAGGGTCATGGTTCCCTGTTTGAGTTGAAGAAATTCGCCCTCCTTGAAATCCCTTAGAGATTGGGGAAAGTACTTATCCATCACTTCCTCCTTGAACTGTTCCCATGTTAGCGCCAATTGTTGCTCCGGAGTCCTAGTTCGAGACATTGATTCCCACCAGTGACTTGCGTCACCGGAGAACATGAACTCAGCGCACTGGACCTTCTGAGCGTCCGTGAATCCTATCAATCGGAATATTCTCTCCAACTTGCGAAGCCACTCCTCGGCTGCAAGTGGATCAGTTGCTCCATTGAAAGTAGGGGGCTTGTGCCTTCGAAATTGCTCGACCACTGAAGCATGGGTTTGAAGAGCATTAGGAGCTGGTGCTAGGGGTTGAGCTTGGTTTGGGTTCTGTCTGCCTAGGTCTTGGACTGCTTGGAGAAGATCTCTTATCAGGTTGTTCTGGTTGGCTCGCGACATTTTCCTACGGATAAAATGTAAGGTTTCTTATTAACTTCTTTTTTTGTAAGGAAGAAAGATAAGATCTTTATTTCTCATACTTCTTGAAAATAGTTTGATAAACTTAGCATGAAAGAAGACATCATAAGGAAATGGGAATATCTAGATCTCTAATCCCTATGAGTTTTACGAAGCTTCCTTGGTGGAGTTTCATCTTCGGAAGAATCTTCCGCCTCAGGCCCGGACTCTATATCTATCACTACTTGTGGTTTTGGTTCAGGCTCCTGCTCCTCCTCGGGTTCCTCTTCAGGGTCTTCTTCCTCAGCCATAGGTTCTTCCTCAGGCTCCTCATGAATTACATCATCCCAAAAATCTATCAGGGCATGGCAATATCTCTCAAACTCGAACATGTTTGGATTGCCTTCTAACATTTCATCTCTAACTGTGACTCCCATATCTCCCCATTGCGGTGGGAGGGAGTGTATGAGGTTATTTATGGCTTCAATATGCGTGATCTCCATACCGGCATTAACCGCCGTCATGCATCTCTCATAGATGTCATGCACATGATCGCTAAGCGGTCGGTTAGGATCCGTTACATAGTTCTCATAAGCATGGATAGCAATTCTACGGTTTAAATCTGCCCTATAAGCCCTAGCCGTAGTCTTCCTTGCCGTTTGTAAATATCTAACCATTCTGTCACATAAATGCCCAATTATGCCTTTTATCACATAACATCATAACATACATTTTCTTTATGCCCATAACTTTAAGTTTTTGCCCAAGTCCAATACATATCTTTGAAACAGCACATTTAACTTTAACATAAACATATACTTGAAAATGTGCCATAACTTATCAAAGCATCAAATCATAACTTCCATAACTTTAAACTTTGCACATACCTGGGCTGTAGGATGAGATTCGATGGATGAATGCAATATGCCATGGAATACCTTAAACTTTCAAATTTTCTTTTTTGTTTTGAAAACATAATTGGTCTACAGAACCGGTTAAAAACCATTGCTCTGATACCACACTGTAACGCCCCAACCCCTAGTGGACCGGAACGCTACTTACTTTACTTAACTTAACCGGTGGTTTAGTAACAAGTGTACATATCTTAGCGGAAGTTTAGATCTTAACAAACATTTTTTTTGAAAGATATTGGATTAAATAACTTTATAACTTTCCAAAATCACGAAATATAATTTATTTGATGAAATCATGACTTGTTCAAGATACTCAAAAGAAATAACGTTGGAAATAACATTTGAAACATTAAAGACTTTAATCTAAATCACTTGTTCACCGGGTTCCCATAGGCTTATTGCATCTCCTTCCATCTCTTCCATCATCCAACCCGGTGCATCAACATTTAATCTGTAGATATAGGGTAGAAACCCGTGAGTTTGAAAACTCAATAGGCGTCATAGGTGCAATCGTGATTAAGCTAAGCATTTCATAACAATTAACATTAGAACTTCCATAAAACATGCCGTACCCGGAGGTACCATTTGACATGAAAATGTATGCCGTACCAACGGAACCATTTGACATGAAAGGTGCATGCCGAACCGAAGATACCATTTGACACACAACATTAACCTTTAAATGTATGCCGCACCGACGGAACCATTTGACATGAAAGGCACATGCCGAACCGACGATACCATTTGACACACAACATTAGCCTTTAACATAGAACATTATTTGCTAGAAAATTATAACTTAAACACGTATAACAACTTTATGCACCTCTACCTACCTTGATTTGATGCTTGACGAACTTTGAAAAGAACTTTGAAAATTTTTGGATAAACTTCAAAACTTTGACGAAGCTTGGACGTTTGGACCGTCCTTTGTTGTTTGAAAACCTTTTGAAACCACAAAAACCTTCTTGCAGAATATTTTTGCCCACACTTAAAACTTCTGGAAAACACTTTGAAAAATCACCTTCCTTTTCTCTCTCAAACTCTCTATTTTTCTCTCAACTTTTGAAAGCAAATTGAAAGTGCTTTTGGTGTGAAAAATCAAATGAGTGAAGAGGGTATTTATAGGTGAGGTTTGGGGTGGGTGAAAGGTCATATTAAAATAGGGTAATTAAGTAGTGCAAGTAGTGGCCATTAATTAAAAAAAATCGTGGGTTTTCTGCTTTTTTCCGGTCGACCGGTTGTCCGGTTGGTATTGCACAGCTTTTGGTATTTCAATCATAACTTTTTCTCCCGATATCCGATTGAGGTGATTCAAAGTGTTTTGGAAAGATAACTCAAAGAGCTACAACTTTTATTCAGATATCATTTTCAAATTAGAATGTTTTCTATATCGAAAATGGGTCTCAAAGGAGACTAAAAATATTTGAAGTATAATTTTAACCATAAAATGAAATACTTTGCATTCCGTCCAATCTTCATCAAATCGTTTTTAAGAAAATACTTTATAAACATCATTTTACCTTTAAACATGTATTGGACTATCTTTTGGGCTTATATTTCCTTTATTGGGCCTAATGTGAAGTTAATCACACAATTATGGGCCTAGCTTTATAGAAAAGATTTGGGCCTCTACAGAAGCTAACCTATTCATGATAGAGATGAATGATTTTGATGTAATACTATGCATGGATTGGTTGGGTTGTAATTACACCACTATCTGATGTAAGGAAAAATAGGTATTATTTCAGAAACCAGGAAATGAACCATTTGCTTTCCTTGGAATGACAATGAACTCTTATTCGACTAGTATCGTCTTTACAAGCTGAGAAAATGTTGAGAAAAGGAACATGTCAAGGATACCTAGTAAATATCTCATGAGGAAAACAAGAGACGATGAAGGTTGAAAACGTACCAATAGTACGGGAGTTTGTAGATGTGTTTCCAGAAGATCTATCGGGTATTCCGCTAGATAGACAAGTGGAATTCACCATAGACCTAATTCTCGGAGCGGCACCAGTATCTAAGGCCTCATACCGAATGGCCCCGAAGGAACTACAAGAGTGAAAAAATCAGTTGCAAGAACTCTTAGATATGGACTTTATACAACCAATCGTATCTCCATGAGGTGCACCGATGTTGTTTGTGAAGAAAAAGGATGGAAGCATGAGGATGTGCATCGATTATAGGGAGTTAAATCGATTAACCATCAAGAATAAGTACTCACTCTTAAGAATCGAGGATTTGTTAGATCAGTTGAAAGGAGCTAAGGTGTTTTCCAAGATCGACTTACGATCAGGATACCACCAATTGAAAGTAGAGTCAAAGGATATACCCAAGACAGCTTTCAGAACTCGTTATGGACACTATGAGTTTACAGTGATGCCGTTTGGTCAAACCAATGCACCTGCAGTGTTCATCGACCTGATGAATCGTGTATTTCATCAGTACTTGGATTAGTTTGTCATAATCTTCATTGATGACATTCTGATATATTCCAAGAGTAAGAAGCAACATGAAGAGCACCTAAGAATAGCCCTAGAGGTATTACGCAAGGAGAACCTATATGCTAAATTTAAGAAGTGATAGTTTTGGCTTGAACGAGTTGGATTTCTTGGACATGTAGTCGCTGCCCAAGTAATTGAGGTAGATCCAGCGAAGGTAGAAGCAGTAACCAACTGGAAAGCACCAACTAATGCTGGCGAGGTATGGAGCTTTCTAGGAATGGCCGGATATTATCGGAGTTCATAGAAGGATTCTCCAAAATAGCTGGACCAATGACATAGCTTATCAGGAAGGGAGTAAAATTTCAATGGACGGATAAATGCGAACAAAGTTTCTAGGAACTTAAACAGAGGTTGATATCAGCACTTGTGTTATCAATACCTGAAGGAACGAAATGGTTTGATATACAGTGGCGCGTCCAAGCAAGGATTGAGATGTGTGCTGATGCAGAATGGAAAAGTGATAACCTATGCTTCAAGACAATTGAAGAAACATGAGCAGAACTACCCGACGCATGATTTGGAACTTGCGGCCATAGTATATGCCTTGAAGATATGGCGGCACTACTTGTATGGAGGGAAGTGAGAGATCTATACCGATCACAAGAGTCTCAAATATTTCTTCACACAGAAGGAACTGAATATGCGACAAAGACTATGGTTGGAATTGGTGAACGATTATGACTACACTATTCACTACCATCCGAGTAAGGTAAATGTTGTGGCCGACGCCCTAAGTAGAAAATCAATGGGAAACTATCGCAATGGATTTGGTGGTTGGATTTCCGAAATCAGCAAGAGGAAACAACGCAGTATGGGTAATAGTAGATCAATTAACGAAGTCAGCTCATTTTTTGCCAGTGAAAATGACATTCAGTCTAGACCAATTGGCACAGTTGTACATTAAGGAGGTTGTGAGATTACATGGCATTCCAGTGTCCATTTTATTTGATAGAGACCCAAGGTTCACATCGAAATTTGGGAAAAGTCTATAAGGAGCTTTGGGAACGAAGCTGAACTTTAGTACAGCATGCCACCCTCAGTCCGTTGGTCAATCTGAAAGGACCATCCAAAATTTGGAAGATATGTTGAGAGCATGTGTTTTGGATCTAGGAGGTAGTTGGGAATCATACATACCCCTAGTAGAATTCGTATATAATAACAGTTTCCAAACAACTATCGGGATGGCACCGTACGAAACTCTCTATGATAGAAGATGTAGATCCACTGTTCATTGGGAGGAAGTCGGGAAGAAGAGAGTTTTGGGACCAGAAATAATTGAAAGGACAGTCGAGGCAATCGATAAGATCTGTGCAAGGATAAAGGCAGCATAGGATCGACAGAAGAGCTATGCGGATACAAGGTGGAAGGATTTAGAATTTCAAGTTGGAGTTAAAGTCTTTCTAAAGGTAGCACTAATGAAATGTGTACTTAGATTTCGAAAGAAATGCAAGCTGTGACCCTGGTATATCGGACATTTCGAGATACTTGATAGGGTCGGAAATGTGGCTTACCAACTGGCTTTGCCGCCTGAATTGTTGGCAGTGCACAATGTGTTCCAAATATCGATGATGAAGAAGTATATACATGATCCTAATCATGTAGTGGGTTATCAGACCTTGGAAGTACAGAAGGATTTGTCGTACGAGGAACTACCGATTAAAATATTGGATCGAAAGGTGCATAAACTAAGAAATAAAGAGATTCAATTGGTCATGATACAGTGGAATAGTCACAGAATAGAAGAAGCGACCTTGGAAAGAGAAGAAGAAGCTAAAGTTAAGTATCCAACACTATTCGTCCAATCAGAAGGTAAATTTCGAGAACGAAATTTTATTTAAGGTGTGGAGGATGTAGAACCCCGATTAATTTTAGAAACCTTAGTGGCACTAGGGCATGAATATTGGATGGCTAAAGAATACTTCAGATTTTTTTTATCTCATTTGAGACCCATTTCTTTCATAGAAAACATTCGAATTAGAAAATGATATCTAAATAAAAGTTGTAACTCTTTGAGTTAGCTTTCCCACGCACTTAGAATTACATCAATTAGATATCGAGAGAAAAAGTTATGATAGTAATACTGCAGACTGTGTTGTATTAACCGAAGTACGCAGAATCTGAAAAGTCAAATTCGTGCACGATTTTTCTAACACCTTCTTAAACCTATAACTCCCACATAAATGGTACCCGTGTTAATGAGTATTAGGCCTTTCATTTGCCCCTTAAGTTATGAGATTTGCACCTATATATAGCCCCAATGCATACTCATTTTTTTTCACACCCAAAACAAAAGCTTTCTAAGCATAAAAGAGAGAGTTTTCAAGTCTAGAAAAAAAAAAGAGGAAGAAAAACTAGTATTTTCTAGAAGTTTTGGTGCTATCAAGAAGTGTTTTCCAAGTTTAAATTCTCAATGATTTTCAAACATCAAAGGAGTGCATTTTTCAACAAGTTTCAAAGCATCAATCAAGGTAGGTAGAGGTGTAAAGTTGTTAATTCGTGTTAGGTTGTAAATTTCTTGCAAATGATGTTTCCATGTCAAATGGTGTCTTCGGGTACGGCATGATCTATGTTAATGTTTGTATGTCAAATGGTACCTTCGATACAACATACCCTTTCATGTCAAATGGTGTCTTCGGGTACAGCATGAATGTCCAGTCAAGACGTCGTGTTAAGTCATGATTCTACGTAATTGGGATTCCACCGAAAATCCTACTATGAAAAGATTTTAAAGTTACAAATTTTGAAATATATAATTTAATTACGAATGCACCAATAACATCTATTGAGTATTCAACTAACGAGTTTAACCCCTTCTCTATCGATTAAAAGGTTGCTACCTTGGGTATGGATGATGGAGAAGATGGAGAGTGATGCAACGTGCCTATGAAAATCGGTGAACAAGTTATTTAGGTTTATTTTATGAATCGTTTCCAATTTTATGTCTTTAAACTATTTGAATAACGCTGAATACGAGGACACGTTATATCTTTTTCAAATAAATTACATTTCGACGTTTTAGAAAATTATTCAGTGTTTTGTTTAAAACATTTGAAGTATTGTTATTAAAATTATTATTGTAAGATTTAAGATTCCGCTAAAAAAACGTATACATTTGTTATTGAACCACCGGTTAATGAAGTAAAGTAAGTAGCGTTCCAGTCCATTAGAGGTCGAGGCGTTACACTTTTTGTATCAACATAGCTATGTATAAAACTATTAGATTTGGGTGAAGAAAACTAATAGATAATTAAGTCTTAAACATAGTTACATCTTGAGACTTTCTATTAGATTTTTTTTGATGTAAATACTACTTATGTAATGGCTGTATGCAAGTTACTTTTTTGAGTAAATAAAGAAATAGTGCTCTTCTATACATATTAACAATTTACAATTTACTCTATTCTGTTTACTTCAATTTTATTATTATATAATAATCTTCATTTAAATAAATCAAATTATATACATATTATTAGTGTAATATACAAATAAATGTTAGCGAATTGTATAACGCGTAGAAACCTGGGAATTCCCAATGCTGAAAACCAAAAGGAAAAAAAAACTCACAGTGCGAAGCATTTTACAATTTTAAAAAAAAATGAATTTCGCTCTCGGTGCCATTCTTTTCCCTATTTATTGACTTCATATTTTAGCCAAATTTCCAAATATGACTTAATAAGTAATTATACAACATATTTTAGCCAAACTCTCCATGGTTAACTCCCCTAAGACCATCGAGAAAACTTTCCTGTGTCCCATGAGAGTTAAGCTCCATGAAGAGTTAACTCTCCTGGGACCATGGTGACCATGGAGCTTAACTCTCTTGGGACCCGGGAAAGTTCTCTCTATGGTCACAGAAGAGAGGTTTTTTTTTTTTTTTTTAATCTCACATTTATTTAAAAAAATTTAAAATTTTTTTATCATTAATTATAATTTTTTTATTTATTTTACTTATAGCTTAACAAATTAAGTTTAAAAATGTTTTTTAAAGTAAATGTAAGATAAAAAAATAAAAAAAAAAGACCAAAAAAAAAATCCCTCTCCTGGGACCTTCTCTCCATGGACCATGGAGAGTTAAATTTTGTATTATGAGAATGATTATTTGCAAGTAAAATTTTATATTAGAAGAATGTTTGTTTGATGATAAATAACCTAATCTAAAAATGGGAAAAAATAGTTTTGTAATCTTAAGCTAGAAATGAAAATCGAAATATTGTTTGTAGTGTTTTTTTTTTTTATCATATTCAAGTAAAATTTTGTATTAGGCGAATGTTTATTTGATGATAAATAATTTAATCTAAAAATGGAAAAAAAAATAGTTTATTAAAACTAGAAGGTCAAAAAAAAAAAAAAGGAGAGCACTAAGTGCTCCGTGATACAGAGCTATTGAAATTTAATTTTTTTTTTCATTTCTTACAACTAAGTTCTTGTGGTAATTCCGCGTCCAGTCCTTTAAATTTCGTCTTGTACTTTTTAGTCCTCATAATTTAACTTCTCTTTCAATTTCATCCTTTAAAAATTGTAACACTTGGTCCTTAAACTTTTGACACTTGTACATTTTGATCCCTAAAATCATCTTTTTGTGCAATTTTGGTTGCTCCGTAACACGGAGCTAAGTGCTCCATGACACGGAGCTATTGAAATTTAATTTTTTTTTCATTTCTTACAACTAAGTCCTTGTCGTAATTGCACGTCTGGTCCTTAAATTTCGTCTTGTATTTTTTAGTCCTCATAATTTAGCTTATCTTTCAATTTCATCCTTCAAAAATTACAACCCTTGGTCCTTAAACTTTTGACACTTGTACATTTCGATCCCCAAAGTCATCTTTTTGTGCAATGATAAATGATAAATCATGGAAAAAATTAGATTGTTTAGTAAAAAATAAATTTAAAAAATTATAATTTCAGATAAAAAAAATTAAAGCAAAGATGAGATTTATAAAAAAAAAACAAAACAAAAAATCTCTCTCTGGTCCCAGGAGAGTTAACTCTCCATGGTTAACTCTCCCGGGCTTCATGGTCCCAGGAAAGGGCTTTTTCATTTTTTGGTTTTTTTAATCTCACATTTACTTTAATTTTTTAAAAACATTTTATCCTTAATTATAATTTTTTATTTTTTTTTTTACTTTTACGTTAACAAATCATCAAAAAAATTAGTTTGTTAAGTAAATAGAATAATTATAATTATAATTAAGATGAAGCTTCCTTAAAAAAATTTTACTTATAGCTTAACAAACTAATTTTTTTTTTCCATTTTTAGATTATTTGAGGATGTAATGAATGATAAATTAATTTCACCTTTACTTTAATTTTTTATCCTTAATTACAATTTTTTTTCTTACTTCCACTTACCGTATATTGACAAATTACCTGAAATACGGTATGAACCAAAAAATTCACCAGAACCGAAAATCAGCAAGAATTAACGCTAAGAATGGATTTTAAACAGGAATAAAACCTCTTCCTCAACTTTTATTAACCAAGACTAACATGATTTACAAACTTGAAATCACCAGAAAGATTTTACACCAAATTTACAAGAGTTTTACCACTATCATTTCTCACTTTATAAGTTACTTTTTTTTCCTTATTATTTAAGTAGAAAAATATCGCATATTTTGATAGTAAGGTAAAGTGGGAATGAACCTAGATCTACTGTATTGTTGTATTTTTTTACATATTTACATGATATTTGTTCATTTCTAAGTTACCCGCTTGCTTCGGATGGAGCACGCCCCCACCATATGACGCTGAAGGCACGATTTGCTGTCAAGAAATGACTTCACTAGCGGTGCATAGTAAAGATGTATAAAGACTGTGACGCCCTGAACTTAAACTTCGAGAGTCACGTACTAATCATAATAGCTTCTGCCTTTTGTACATGTAAATACTCTTAAACAAAAGTATTACATGTTAGAAATTTATTTTCAATTTGGTAAAATATTTCTCATAAAATATAATGGCCAGTAGAAGCGCACATGACGTGAAATTTTTATTTTACAAAAAAGGGACTCGGTGCAACCACGTTTAGTTGGGGCAGTAGGTTCAACTATTTTTAAAAAATTCATCCCAACTCTGTTTTCTATGCAATTTGCAGCATTAGAAAGATAATTTCAAGTAGTTTTTTAGGTTAAAATATGAGAATTTTCTGAGATTATATAGTATGGACGTTTTACTAAAAACAATGTAGTGTTGCACAGAAAATCCAGATTGACCCTTCAACGTTTAAAAATTCATATCTCAGGCCATGGACATCCAAATTGAGTGATTCTTGCGCCCATATTTAGACAACTCGAAGAGGAACGCAATAATATTTTTAGAGTCTCAAATGGATGTCTATAGAGTTGGAAATAATATTTTGAAGTTGACCTAGAAATTGCCCGGACTCTGCCTCTTTTGGTCATTCGGGAAAAATGTTCTATAAATATGTCTCTTAACATAACATGGAAGACATAACTACATAATTTACTTCCGGTACCTTATTACATCATGTCTTATACAAGTTTTTACATAATACCATAGGAAAAACATATATGAAGCAGTCGAACAAGACATGCAAAAACTTCAATGCGAAGTAACATTGTCCTTAACTCATCATCGATTATGCAGACTAACTTCCACCAACTTCACATCTATGGATTTGAAAATTTAGTATAGAATATTATGAGTATAAAGAATACTCGGTAAGATACCATATTTGGATTTTAACATGTTAATACTACGTAAAAGAAAGCATTCAAACACATACTTGCACATTCTGACTTGCCGGTACCCTTCGGACTTGTCCTAAAGTATAGTTATCTAACTTTGTGGACTTGTCCACATCTTTCATATTATGGTTTTCATGCATAGCTTAAGCATAAATATTACCATGAAATCCTACCACTTAAGCAAAGAAAGTATCTTACAATAATACTTGAAGAAACTTCTGTTGAAAAACAAGAACTTGAGAGTGTAGGCTTTGTTTTCCTTTTTCTTCCTGCCGATTTTCTCTCTATCTCTCTATAAAATTCTGATTTTGCAAAGATATATAGGCTGCTCATCTTGTGATTATATATATAAGCAAAGTAAAGTGAAAGATGACTAATCAAGAATGTGTCTCTACGTGGGCTGAAATTGATCCTAATTCCATGCATGTATTCATGCATTCAACACCTCAAGCTTTTATATCATCCACCTCCTACTTGCTCAACCTCATGCATGCATAATATTAAAACATCTCATGCCTAGACTAAACACATCATGCTTGTCCATGCATTAATTAAATCTTACGTGAATTCTTCTCTAATCTGCCGACCAGCCCAAAAAAATTGAGAGAAATAGTTTAATTTGTATTCCCACTTGTCCATGCATTAGCTAATTACATTAATCATTTACAAGGTGGCGGCAAAGTGATAGAAACAAAGGGAAAATATATTAATGAAAAAGATATAGAATTTGACAATTATTTTAAACCCATAATTAACTAGTCTTGGTAAACTTTTAGTAAATCGACCAATGTAAATTTGGCAACCATTAATAATCTTGGTCATACTAAATTTTTGAAAGGTTAAATTGTCATCCTAAAAAATTTAAATGAGCAAAGTAAACGAGCATAAAATTCGGAGTATTACAAATACGATCCTCGGAAGAAATGCTTTCTAGCGGTGGTGGCGGTTGAAGAAGAGTGTATAGAGTTGGGAGAGGAAAATGAGAGACAAAAGGTGAGATACAAAGAGAGAAAAGAGAGTCGGGACTGAAAATAAATTTAGAGTGTATTTGATAAACATTATTTGGGAAAAATGAATTTTGAAATAGTGATATGATGGGAAATGTGTGGTTGAAAAAGAAGGAAAAATTATTGATGTGATAGAAAATATTATTTTATTGAAGAATGTATGGTTGAAAATGAGTAGAAGAATAAGAATGAGAATTAAAATGGGAATCAAACATGGCCTTAGGGTTTGTGAATGAGGTGGGGTGGATGGTGATATGTTAATTTTATAATAATAATATTATTATTTAAAATTTTAATTATATCTGATTTTTTAAAGAAAAAAAATGTATCTCTTAATTATGAATTGAGATCTTGAAAGCACTTAGAATGAGTTTGTTGTCAATATTTTTCATGAAAATGTCATTTTTTCATCAAAATTCATATTTTTTGCGCTGTTTGATTGATTTTTTTTTTTCAATCAAAAATATTTTTTTACTTTTGGATACATGATCATATTTTTATTTTTCAAATAATTCACTATCTATTTCTTTTTCATCTACTCCATCGTTATTTCATCTACCCACCAATAAAAGTTAAACAAGTATAACATTTTTCAGGTTGAAAATAAAATCAATCAAACGCATTTAATTGACAATTTTCATACAAATAATTTATAAACAATTTAATTATCTAAAATTTATTTTACTGCAAATTTCATTCTTATAATCAAACACAATCTTATTCTTTGTAATTTTCACTTTCCGCTAGGCACCTTCTCCTCTTAGAAAGCCCATGAAATCTAATCAGGCCCAAAGCCCAAAATTGCTATATGTTTCCAATCTTCGTCTTCGCCCTTTCCAATTTCGACCGCGCTATGAAACCCTAAATCTTTCGTACAATAAACGTACAGATATTCTCTCTTGTTTAACCAAACAGCATGCTTTTTAGGCTTACAGACGAAAATAAGGCTTGCAATAAAATCAGTTCTATTTTCAGGCTTCCTTTAATTCTTCACAGAAAAGAACCCAACAGAAATTCCTCTCGATCCTTGATCAAAAACCCTTTTTCTTTGACACACTTATCTGTCTAGTTTTTTTGGCGGGGTTTTAATTTAATTCTTTGAGTCAGAATAAAAGGACTTTCTTTTTAGTGAAAGCTGTCGATTTTACACGGTGAGTGTTTTGCAAGATTGCATTTTTGCTCCGTGAATTGAATTTATAATCCCCGTTCGTTTTACAATAATACTGTTGTATTTATTGAAGTATAAGGCTTTTAGGTTTGTTCGACTGAGGTTGTATTAGTAGAATTTTGTTAAACATATGGGTGAAAAAGATTTTGATTGTGAAAAAATCCGGAATATATGCATTCTTGCCCATGTGGATCATGGCAAGACTACGTTAGCGGATCATTTAATTGCGTCATATGGTGGGGGTGTGCTCCATCCGAAGCAAGCGGGTAAACTTAGATTTATGGATTATTTAGATGAGGAACAAAGGCGAGCAATAACAATGAAGAGTTCCTCTATTGCTCTAGAATACAAAGAGCACTCCATAAATTTAATAGATTCGCCAGGCCATATGGATTTTTGCAGCGAAGTTTCCACGGCTGCGCGGTTGAGTGATGGTGCATTGGTATTAGTAGACGCAGTGGAGGGTGTCCACATTCAGACCCATGCAGTGCTGCGACAAGCTTGGATCGAGAAGTTGACTCCATGTTTAGTTTTGAATAAGGTTGATAGATTGATATGTGAACTGAGATTGAGTCCCATGGAGGCATATAATAGGTTGTTGAGGATTGTGCATGAAGTTAATAGCATAGTGAGCACATATAAGTCAGAAAAGTATTTGTCGGATGTGGACTCTATTCTCTCAGCAGCTCCATTGGGTGACATTGTTGATGAGAATTATGAGTTTCCAGAGGATGATGAGGAGGAGACATTTCAACCCCAGAAGGGGAATGTCGTGTTTGCATGTGCACTGGATGGATGGGGATTTAGCATACCTGATTTTGCAGAATTTTATGCTACGAAACTCGGGGCAAGCTCAGCTGCATTACAGAAAGCATTATGGGGTCCTCGATATTTCAATGTCAAGACCAAGATGATTGTTGGGAAGAAGGGACTTAGTAGTGGAACCAAGGCTAGGCCCATGTTTGTGCAATTTGTACTTGAGCCACTTTGGCAGGTTTATCAGGTTGCTTTGGAAACCGATGGTGACAGAGGTGTACTGGAGAAGGTTATCAAGTCATTCAATTTATCAGTACCTCCACGCGAACTTCAGAACAAGGACCCAAAAGCTGTGCTACAAGCTGTCATGAGCCGTTGGCTTCCGTTATCGGGTGCAATATTGTCTATGGTGGTTAAGTACATGCCTAATCCTGCTGCTGCTCAGTCTTTCCGCATATCGAGATTGCTACCTAAGAGAGAAAACTTGGATAATGAGAACAGCTCTGATGTGCTTACAGAGGCCGAGCTTGTGAGGAAATCTGTCGAGGCCTGTGATTCCAACCCCAATTCGCCATGCGCTGCATTTGTCTCTAAGATGTTTGCCATTCCGTGGAAGTTGCTTCCTCGTGGAGAGATTCTGAACAATTCTGCAGAGGATGAAGAGTCAGGAGAATGCTTCCTTGCATTTGCCAGGATCTTTAGTGGGGTTCTCTGTGCAGGACAGAGGGTATTTGTGCTTTCAGCATTATATGACCCGTTGAAGGGGGATGTTATGCAGAAGCATGTACAGGAAGCCGAGTTGCAATCATTATATCTAATGATGGGTCAGGGGTTGAAACCAGTGACCTCTGCTAAAGCAGGGAATATTGTCGCCATTCGAGGACTTGGCCAGCATATATTGAAAAGTGCTACTCTTTCATCTACAATTAATTGCTGGCCCTTCTCGAGCATGGTTTTCCAGGTTTCACCCACTCTGAAAGTTGCAATTGAGCCTACAGATCCTGCTGATATGGGTGCACTCATGAAAGGCTTGCGACTTCTAAACCGTGCAGACCCTTTTGTCGAGGTTAATGTTTCTTCTAGAGGAGAACACGTTCTTTCTGCTGCAGGAGAAGTTCACCTAGAGAGATGCATTAATGATTTGAAGGAGAGGTTTGCAAAGGTGAGCTTAGAAGTATCTCCACCCCTTGTTTCTTATAAGGAGACGATTGAGGGAGAGATAACTAATCCATTAGAGTATTTAAAGTTATTGAGTGGGAGCACTGAGTATGTTGAGAAAACAACACCAAATGGTAGGTGTATTGTTCGAGTGCAGGTGATGAAACTTCCAACTCTACTTACTAAGTTGCTTGAAGAAAGTTCGGAACTGCTGGGAGATGTCATCGGAGGCAAGTCTAGACAGGCTTGTAAAAACTTGGAAACCTCGAGAGGTGGCATTGTGGAAGATGAAAATCCAATCGAAGCACTCAAAAAACGACTGATGGATGCTGTAGAGAACGAGTTTTTGTCTGGGAATGCAGAGATGGACAAGGACCGGGCCGAAAAATATAGAATGTTGTGGCAGAAGTTTTTTAAGAGGATGTGGGCTTTAGGGCCTAGACAGTTTGGTCCTAACATTCTCCTTACTCCAGATATAAAAGGAAATAGCTCGAATGGTTCTGTTCTTATCAAGGGCTGTCCTTATGTATCCGATAGATTGGATTTTGTGGACTTAGATAGCAACAGTGATGCATCTGTCGAAGAGCTGTCTATAGAGGATCAAATGTTGCTACAAGAAGCACAGAGTCTAGAGAACAGCGTTTTGTCTGGTTTTTCAGATTTCAGTTGGCTACTTCAGCTGGCCCATTGTGTGATGAACCTATGTGGGGTTTGGGTTTTGTTGTCGAGGCTTATGTTTCTCCCATAGTTGGGCAGTCAAATGAGGATAATTCTTCAAGTCAGCAACCAGAAAATTATGGAATGTTCACGGGACAAGTAATGACGGTCGTCAAGGATAGCTGCAGGGCAGCTGTACTCCAGAGAAAACCTCGGCTTGTTGAAGCCATGTACTTTTGTGAACTGAACACCCCAACTGAACACTTGGGATCAATGTATGCTGTACTTTTACGAAGGCGTGCTCGAGTCATCAAGGAAGAAATGCAGGAAGGATCTCCATTGTTCACCGTGCATGCCTATGTTCCTGTTGCTGAAAGCTTTGGCTTTGCAGATGAGCTGAGGAGATGGACCTCTGGGGCGTCTAGTGCTTTGCTTGTTCTCAGTCATTGGGAAGCCCTTTCAGAGGACCCTTTCTTTGTTCCCAAAACAGATGAGGAAATCGAAGAGTTTGGAGATGGATCCAGTGTGCCACAGAACACAGCAAGAAAGCTCATCGATGCTGTGAGACGACGGAAGGGTCTTCCGGTGGAGGAAAAGGTGGTTCAGCATGCAACGAAGCAGAGAACTTTGGCGCGTAAGGTTTAGGAGTTGCTGATGATATTAGGCACTAACTTGTCTATCTGTAAGCCGATACATCCCATGTTCACTTTATGGCAAAAAATTTATATAGAGACAGCAGTTCTTAAGAAAAACTATAATTTTGTGAGTCTAGTTGCTCTGTTTTTACTTGACCAAATTGCTCTCGTTTTACTGAACTTACAATGATTTTTACAATTTTGGACACTCAAAACCAGCATAAAATGACATCCTGCGTCAATTTTACGAATTCAAAATGCCATTAGGAGCCATTATCAATAGACTATTGATGACGGTTTGCGTTCAACTTGTGATTTTTAAATGCTGTTACTTCATTTAGTTAGTTTATTGTTCATTTGTGGATGGTAAATTATGATTTTACATTGTCAATCCCTTATTTGACAACCATTATTTCAAAACTCTTTTTTCTACATACTCATTTTCAACCACACATTTACACAATAAATTATTCTGTAAGTAAATCCAAAAAAATTTCATACATTTTAACCACATATTCTCATAAAAATCACTATTCAAAACATTGTTTAGGTCAGATAATGGCCATCAAACAGGGGCCAAATGATATTCTGCGTGAATGTATGGTTGTTACTCCATCATTCTCGGTAACCAAACTGAAAGATCCAACACAGACTTCCATTCTAGAGGCCACAAGCATGTAATTCTGCAAGTGCATCTTTCTTTATGCTTACCTGTTCCTGCAACAACAAAAATTCAAGCATGATAAATTTGGAAGCAGCTAGTGAATCCTTATCAGCACTTGGGCATGGAGGGCCCCTCCAGCTTCTTGATTGTGGGGGTGCGGAGGGTTCTCTCTTTTACATCATGAGAGAAATTAATGACGTGTCTGAGAAGAAGATAAATCGGATAGCATTGAACATAGCTAAAGAAGAAGAGAGGTTAAAGTTTTGTCTATTATCCATTCTAGTCTTGTCCAATACTAATTATCAGATGAGCACTAAAGGATATATTCGTCAATGCTTAATATATAATCTAGCCTAAATGAAGTTGCTCCTAACTCAGCCACGGCATTAGACAGTTTCTTTGCAGGTAATGTCATAAGTGGCTGATAAACCAAGAAATAATCTCCAAAACTGTAAAAATTTACCAAAAATTATAATAAAAAATTGTTTCAATGGAATTTACAAGAGAATAAGAAGCACATAAGGAAATGCGAAAAAAATAAAATAAAAAATAACAAGAACAGGGGTATTATTTCAGGTATTCCACTTACATTCATCGTGTATTGGAAGGGATTTTTCCAGGCAATTAGATTTGTATTCCAAAAATGAATGAACATCTGCATACCGATATTTCAGATGATATCCAAATGGAAGACATCTTTGAAAGCAAACAATGTCCCCATCCACAAGCTGCACAAACGGGCAAATTTTAATAAGAAAAGCCTGTCCAAATCTTAATTATGATAAGATTTTTAACAATTACCTTGGTAGATTGAAATGTGGAAATCGGCTCAATGCGTTCACATACAACATTAGCTCCAAACTTCATTTCCTGAGTGCAATGAAACAAAACTAAGATACTTCCTACTTGTAATAAACAAAAGAATTCAGATTTATGGATGTACATAACTTAATCAAGATTCTAATCATTCGTAACAGCCTTGACAATAATGACAGTAATACCCCTGTTAAAACAATTATATTCATATTATTAGTGTAATATACAAATAAATGTTAGCAAATAGTATAACACATAGATACCTGGGAATTCCCCATGCTGAAAAAAAAAAGGAAAAAAAAAAAAAAAAAAAAACTCGCAATGCGAAGCATTTTACAAATAAAAAAAAAAAAAAAATTTCGCTCTTGGCACCATTTTTTTCCCTATTTATTGACTTCATATTTTAGCCAAATTTCCAAATATGACTTAATAAGTAATTATACAGCATATTTTAGCCAAACTCTCCATGGTCCCAGGAGAGTTAACTCTTCATGGAGCTTAACTCTCCTAGGACACAAGAAAGTTCTCTCGATAGTCCCTTTGAAATACAAAATTTTAGAAAATAAATTTATAAATCTGGCATGCACACAATCAAACAAAATCGAATTCTACTAAGCTAATCTGTTCTTGCAAATATGATAACTCCTACATCAACGCCAAAATTCAATAAGTGAAAATCTCGTAAGCAAAATGTAAATCCGGCATGCATACAATCAAACAAATACAATGTTGGGGTTTTATATGGCTATCTTACCTTCTTGATTGATCAAGAGTTACGAAATCAAAGTTCGTACCAACAAGAGAAAAGAGAACTGTTGAATTTTGAACTTACCATATATTGATGTCACTTACCGTATATGGGACACTTACGCTTAAATATGGTAAGAACGTGAACTTACCGTATATGGTACTTACCGTGTATGCCTTTAATACAATGAAATCCGATAAGAACCTGAACTTACCGTATATGGTACTTACCGTATATGTGAAAGTTATGGTCGAAATACTAAAAAATGACCAAACTTGCACAAAACGATGACTTTGGGGACCGAAGTGTACAAGTGCCAAAAGTTTAAGGACCCAGGATTGTAATTTTTTAAGGATGAAATTGATAGAAAAGTCAAATTTTGAGGAGTAAAACGTACAATTTGAAAGTTTAATGACTGGATGCGCAATTATCCCCAGAACTTCACTGCAATAAAAGGAAGGGAAAAAAAACCACATAGTGAGTAAGCACTCTGTACACGACGGAGTGAAGGCACTCCGTGGCCACGACGGAAGTTTACTTTTTTTTTAATATTTTTATATATTTTTTTTTCATTTCTTGCATCTAAGTACTCAGGGTAATTGCGCACCAAATCCTTCAACTTTCATCTTGTACTTTTTAGTTCTCATATTTTGACTTCTCTATCCATTTCATCCCTAAAAAATTGCAACCATGGGTCTTTAAACTTTTGACACTTGTACACTTCAGTCCCCAAGTCATCTTAAAATTATGGTTCATGTCGACATCATTGCATGCAAGGGGAGCTCGCTCCGTTTCCAGAATGATTTTACTCGTAATTCACTTCAGATTCGTGTGCTAGTAGGCCCCTTGGGTTAGGGAGAAGCATTTATTCCACCACTCATGTTCTATAGAAAGTGAATTGCGTAATATAGGCAATCCACCTAGCTAGTACTACTACAATTACAAATAATCGAGTTGGTCAGATCTAAACTAACGTTACCAGTTTGTTATTCTTGATGACCTTGGAAGCAGAGGCGGTCCTGTGATTTTGGGTGCCCTGTGCGAGATTTTAAAATGGTGCCCTCATAAAATTCTTTAAAATGGGTGCCCTGTATGAGATTTTAAAATGATGCCTTGTAAGATTTTCTTTAAGAGACTCATCATCAACATCTTTGCTAATATCATTTTCCTTAGGAAATCATCATCAACATTATCATTTTTTTTGCCCCTATAAATATACAATTATAACGATTTTTTTTTTGGTGCCCCTATAATCTTGAGGCCCTGTGCGGTAGCTCAATTGGAACGTCCTCAGAGCCGCCTCTGCTTGGAAGTATAAATCTGAATTATAACTGTAGTCGCCTGGTTCTAATAATGAACAAGTATAAACATAAAGACGATCAAATTCGAATAAGTTTAAGCACCTGGCAACGTTTGGCTAATATATTGCAAATCAAGCTTCCATCATCTTTTGTTGGACATGCTGTAGCGACCGAGAATTTTAAATTATTATCTTGAAAAACGTGTCGCTAAGTTTAAACCCCGAATTTTAAAATGAATGCGTGTTCGTCTAGCCGTTATAAAACCAATTTAAATTCATTCAAATCGAGTCCAATCTCGAATATTTTAAAGTATCAAATTCCTTACCATTTTAAATCCGAATTTTAATAATATTAAGTATGATATATTATTAATTAGAGTCCAAAATTTATTAGTCCAAATCTTGATTTCTTTCGGCCCAATTCATTTAAGTACAACTAGGAAAATTCTTCCAACCCAATTTTTCTGGCCCATTTAAGTCCTAGGGATTTGTGCCCTAAAATTTACTATTCATATAACCCAATCTTTCCCTCTTACAATTTCACGCCTCCAAGCAAGCCAGGGTAAGAAAAACTTGCATCTCCTAAATGCAGTGATTTTCCAGTTCACCTTCCTAAATTTGGAAACTCACAATTGATGCTAGAAAATCAATTTCTAGCATCAACAGATTCACGTGTGATGCAAGAAAATCAATTTCTAGCATCAACACCACCATCTCCTTAGCTCAACACCACCACTGCAGCCACCACAGACTCCACCACACCAACACCCAAGCTACAGCCATTCATTTCCCACAACCCAGCCCAATCGAATCACCACCACAGACTCCACCACGCCAACTCCACCATCGCAGCCACCATCTGCAAGGTCAAAACGAGCCACCACACCAACTCTACCATCTCAAAACACTACCACCACAATCGCCGCTGCAACCCCACACTCACGACCACACACCACCCAAATTGACGACCACTATTTCACCCCAAAATCAACACCGAACAACCACAAAACCAAGAAATAAGAAAACCTATAAACTTACCTCACCTCCATACCCATTTCCAGCTGGATCGCCACCAGAAAACTCAAGAAACCGAACCTCCCAAGACTCGATTTCTCTCTTTCGAAACACCAAAGAAAAATCCCCCTCCACCCACCTCCACAACCGTCGGCGCCACCTCACGACGATGGCGTTGTTACCGTCGATCAAATCTCCCGTCGTCCATCGCTGCTTCCTCTCTCTCTCTCTCTCTCACCTGGTACAGGCAAGAGAGAGAGTGTGTGTGTGATATATATATATATATATTGTATATATTTTAAATTTTAGAAAATTTACCCTTTAACCCCAAGTTTTAAAAGTTATTTATTTCAGTCCCAAAATTTTTGTTTTAAAGAAAACAGTCCCAAAGTTTCAGTTATTAATAAATCAGCCCCTAGGGTTTTTTCCCCACAGTCAGCCCCCCTAATTTCGAAAATTTTAATTTCAGTCCTTAAACTTTTCAAATTTCAATTTTAATAAATTTCCAATTAAGCCCCTAAATTTTATTTTATTATTTTAAAATTTTAAAATTTCGAAATACTAATTCAAAACTTATTTTCTATTTTGGCTTAGGCGAAACTTACGGACGATAGAGCTTGAGGTTACTCTCCACTCCACTTTTTTACGTGATTCGAGATAGATTGAGGTAGACTCGCCCCCATTAATTAGTTTAAATTATAATTGCATGTATTATGTGGATTTACGTAATTTATATGATTTAATGCATGAGATGAGAATATGTTATATGATGTTGTTATACTTGTTATAACTTATATGCTTTAATGCATGAGAAGAGACAAGTATCTCTTATGAGATAAGATGAGAATATTATGCATAACTTATGTGCTTAAATGCATGAGACGAGACTACCCATAACCTATGATTTTAAAGGGCCTATAGTTTTTCAAGAAAATGAGCCAATGATATCGCGGTATATATATTGCATAATTATGAGCTCAATTATTCTGCAAATTAATTATTGGCGATGAGTCTACTGAGTATTCATCTGAAATACTCATTCCATTATTTTAACAATTTTGCGGATTTCGGAGAGAGTCGGTATTGATGGGCGGTGGTGGCAACGATTTAATTTACTTTTGAATTTTTACTTATTTGAACATTATTAACGTACTTTGTCATTTCAGTTATTTCAAAAACTTGAGATTTAAGGTTTAATCAATTTTCTTAAATTAATTCAAATGAGTTTTATTGTCGTTAAAGTTCACAATTATTAATGTGATGTTTTAGAAGTTAGTTATTTCCGCCAAACTTTTAGTTAATTTAGGACAAAAGACGATGACGTGGCACTCCGGGTTCGCGGAACTCGGGGCGTTACACATGCTGTCTAATCCAGGGTACAAAAACCAAATAAAACTAATTATTGACATATGTTACGTACCTTTGATGCCAAAACAGCCGTGTGAATGCAACGTTGAGATTTATCGCTACAAAACTTAGCTTCAATGTCTAGCTAAAATTAATCCAGTTAGGCTAAGTACAATATATTTTATAACTGTTGGATTTTTTGATACCCAATAATCTGGGCGATGATGAAAAATCGATGTCGGATATGTTATCGACACCAAAAGTTACGGCTCGACTCGGAAACAATTAATACACCTTGGAAGGGCCGAAGTTTGGTTGGGTTGGATGGTAATATTGTTGGCCCATTTAAGGTGAGTTTTGGCTCAAACTTAAACCCTAAACCTAGCCTATTTATATAATAGAAACCCTAGTCATTTGTGTGATTTGTGTGGAAGAGAGAGGAAAAGGAGGCTGCCCCTTTGGGGGGGAATTTTGGCAGCCTTTGTGGGGGAATTCCGGCAGCCATAGGGAGAGAAAAAACTGGCCAGCTCTAGGTGAGAAAAATGGTTGATAACTTGGTGGTTTCTTTGCCTCTTCCTTGCCTTCTTTGTGGAGTCTTTTCCCTTGCCTTTGTGGCTATAAATTACCACCCCCTTTGTGTCCTTTGTGGATTAGAAGAAGGGTAATGTAGTGGGTAAAACGAAGGCAACCAAGGTGTAGAGGATTGTTGGGTCGAGCCGGTTGGTTGGTGTTCGTTTGGTTGATTTCTGAGCCCGAATCAAAAGTTTATCGAGTGTTTTCCGCTACAAATGGTATCAGAGCTTGAGTTGTTGAGAAATCAATGATTTTTGGTGGCAAAAAGGGGCTGAAAATGACCAGAAACGAAGCAGAAAATAGGCAGAAATCTGGACGGAAAAACTGTTGAAAAATCGGACATGTTTTTGCGTTTTCCGGCCAAACTAGTGATCGGATGGAGAAACGGACACCTCCGTTGAACTCAGCAGGTCGAGGCGCATCAGAGAGAGTCAGGCCAAAAATTCCGACGCCGGGGACGCCGCCGGCACGTGAACTCCGGCAAGGGCGTGGATCGCGCGTCGGCCGGAATCCGGCGATGACTCCAAAAGACAGAATTTTCTCGACGACGAGACGGACCTTGTGCTGTTGTCGGATTTCAGTTTCGAGCAATACATTGAAAGTTGGACGATTTTACCCTTTGACATCCAGGTGCCTGGTGTCGTTTCATGTTGTCGCGGTTGCTAGAGCCTTTAGGATGAATGGCGATGATCCTAAAGTGGTGAATTCACAACTCTCGATATTTACGGACTTTCAGACGTGGTCCGCTCAGTATCGTATTCTTTCTTTGTTATTATTGCAGTTAAAATTATTGTGTAGCGTAATTTATTTTTCGCATTAGAAGTCATCGTGTGGGGTGACATTAGGTTTGGGATTACCATGAAAGGGTAACCATTGCCTGTTGCTAGACTTAGGGATTACTTGTTAATTACGTGCTATAAATTCTTTATGAATTTTTTTACCATTACTTTTCTACACTGTTAGAATTGCATGTGAACTTAGGAAAGTTTGTTTTACTATTCTGTGTGAATTATGTCTTAACTTTACTTGTGGTCACTATTTGGTATTGATGGCATGTGTAGATCTAAGGCAAGTGCGAAAAATAATACGTATTTTTAACTATGGTGAGTTTGGACATGGTGAAATAGATTGCCCTAAAAATGATAATAACAGGAGAGATGAGATGAGAGGTGAGGCGATGTTTCCTTTGGGTCGAGTGATGACATGTGTGAGGTTTATTGAGAGTAAACCTAGTTGCTGCATGTGCATCTGTGTGTAACCCATTTTTTGCATGATGTGTGATCACTTAATTCTGTTGCATTGATATGTTACACTTTCAATATGTTTGATGTGCGTAATTGCATGAATTAGAGTGATCTTATTACTTTGTGTAATATGTTTGCATGCATAGTGGGTTGAGATTTGTGGCGTACTCTGTTTTGCTCTGTGAGTAGTGTGAGAGGGTGGTAGTGAGAAGAAAGATGGGCAGCCGTTTTCTCCTTTATCTTTGTGAGCTTGTGTGGTTTGTGAGATTGTGTAAGGCAGCCATGTAAGGTTATCTTCTTTCTCTTTGTGAACCTCCTTTGTGAGTGTAGTGAAGTAACCAATTTTTTTTCTTCTCCTATTCTCTTTGTGAGAGCCACATTCACCCCTCTCCTTTGTGGATATTTTTTGAGCATTGGTGATTGGAGTAATTTTGTGGTGTGTGGGTGGATTTTTTAAATTGAGCCCTAACCTTTGTGGTCACCAGAAGGTATTGTTTTGCCACAGTGAGTCTGTGATGTAATTGGCTGTGTGTTGAATGTCTATTGGTGAGGTGGAGTATAGATGCCTAGGGGGTACATTGTGGTTTGTACCGGGGGATGTGAAGTGTGACATTTAGATCACGAGTGGAGATGTGATCAAATGTCTGGAATCTTTTATCAGAAAGAGACCCTGATCAGGTGGAGTGTGAGAGGACATTTCTATCACTTTTGTTAGGTGGAGCCCCATTATCCACGTAGTTTAAGAGAAGTGATGAGGTGATAAAGGATTATCCCAAGAACTTAGGATCTATTGTGACTTACCAGTTAGACATGTGTTTAGTGATTAGTCTAGTGAGCATGGTGGAGCGATGAGTGGAGATATGTGTTCTCGAGGTGGGAGTAACACGGAATGGGATAGGATAAGTGTGGTGAGATCTTTTTCGTGGGGTCATTTATGCAATTGTTGCATATGTGTTGACCGTGTGTTGATTAACTGGGTGTTAATTTGTTGTTCTGTGTAAACGTATTTGAAAAAGATCTATGTGTTACCCTATAGTATATCGGCATCGCATGTTTAGTTGCTCTTGACTGTCACTGTGATTATCTGCTTCTACTTGGGTGTTCTTGACCTTAGCCCTGGTGAGTATATGGAGCAGGTATGGTATGTGTTTCAGGATGGAAACACGAGGTAAGGTCTGTGAAACCAATTTTATTGGTTACCTTGATTATGCAAGTATAAACTATGTGTTTTGTTTGCTTGCAGGTTTATTGGGAATCAAGGTGGAGATTGTTGGGTTTTTTGATACCCAATAATCCTGGCGATGATGAAAAATCGATGTCGGATATGTTATCGACACCAAGAGTTATGGCTCGACTCGGAAACAATTAATACACCTTGGAAGGGCCGAAGTTTGGTTGGGTTGGATGGTAATATTGTTGGCCCATTTAAGGTGAGTTTTGGCCCAAACTTAAACTCTAAACCTAGCCTATTTATATAGTAGAAACTCTAGTCATTTGTGTGATTTGTGTGGAAGAGAGAGGGAAAGGAGGGTGCCCCTTTGTGGGAGAATTCTGGCAGCCTTGAGGGGAGAATTCCGGCAGCCTTTGTGGGGGAATTCCGGCAGCCATAGGGAGAGAAAAAACCGGCCAGCTCTAGGTGAGAAAAATGGTTGATAACTTGGTGGTTTCTTTGCCTCTTCCTTGCCTTCTTTGTGGAGTCTTTTCCCTTGCCTTTGTGGTTATAAATCACCACCCCCTTTGTATCATTTGTGGATTAGAAGAAGGGTAATATAGTGGGTAAAACGGAGGCAACCAAGGTATAGAGGATTGTTGGGTCGAGCCGGTTGGTTGGTGTTCGTTTGGTTGATTTCTGAGCCCGAATCAAAGATTTCTCAAGTGTTTTTCGCTACAATAACGGAAACCACTTTGAACTCAATCAGATCTAGTCTAAATCTAAAGGGTACTTAAAAGAAAGAACAAAATTCCTGCAGCTATGATCTGAAGATGGATGGAAATGTATCTCACACAACTGGTAAATCAACAACAAATGACATAATTACCGTGTTTTATAGAAAAAATCACTATGCATTATGGTAGTGATTGAGCTTGTTGTAAGTGTTATGCCCTAGGTCCAATCAACTTTGGGCATAAGTACTTTTGATATATACTTAATGCATTTATTATGGCAAGATCTATTATATTAAATAATAGAGTCCGTAGATTCAAGTCTCGGTAATTTGTTAATTACAAGGAGTTGTGACTGTGAGATACAAATTACATATGATTGAATCTTAAATCATCCGTGGTCGTAAGTAATAACGAGATACGGATATCGTTATTGCGGATAGACCACCACGTGTGGCATTCCTTACTTGTGAAGTAAGTAGCTGATCTCACAAGCTAAAGTGTAGTGACACTTAAATGAACACGTGAATGTTTTGTTATAGAACAAAACATTGGAGACCCGCTGAGAGATTCCACATGGATAACTATCTGAGTGTCAGTGGTTAATCTCTAACGTTCGGTAGTGGAATTGATCCTTTGACTTGAGATCATCATAGTACCTTATGTGGGGGCAGTCATGCTTTGGTGATGCTGGAAGTTGCTCTGTCAAGGGCCGCTAATACGGCATCGTTCGGGTATGTCAAGAATCATATGAAGGTTGTGAATGATCAATAGAGGATTCGTCGCTCTTAGATAGTAAGAGTTTATGATCTACATTTCATCCAGTTAAGTTGATAATGAAATCCTTGGCCAAGGTGTACCTATAAGTCGAAAAGGAGTTTTCGACTTACATTGACTTAATAAGTGGAATGAAAGATATGATCGATAATCGAGATTGACACAATCCATATCTCGTAATTGATCGGATCATATTGACGAAGGGATTATAGTTTCACGATAAACGAATGAGTTTGGTTTTGTCATATCACGTGACATTTTCCGTCACATGTATTGCCCTGACACATTGCTAGATGTCAATCTGGGACGACGGATGTGAATTACAGATAATCAAAAGGGTGTTTTGATTTATCGATTTTGATTAGATCAAAATAATAATTTACGTCGTTAGGCATCGTGATTGGGAACCTAATGGGTCACACACAAAAGGAGAACTAGAAGATTGAGATCCGCCAATTAATTAATTGACAAGCGTTGGATAATTAATTAATTGGATCGCTTATTAATAGGCCCGAATTAATTAATTGGATTAATTAATTCATGGACCGGATTTGATTAATTGGATTAATCAAATATTGGACCGGGTTAAGTTGTAGGACGGGCCAAGCCATTTTGGGCTTATATAATTAAGCTACTAGGGTTTGTAAACAGAAGATGGATTTTTCATTATTCTTGCTAGCACAAGAAAAGTAAAACCCTAATTCTCTCAATCTTGTTCCCTGTGTGGATTCCATTGGAGGCTGGACAATTGGACAGCTGTGGGAGGCAGATCGGGATCGCTGGAACTGCAGGAATAGCAAAGGAGTTTGCAGATCTGAATTAAGGTATAGTTTCTATCACAGTTTCTATCTAAACACAAAGCAGATCCTTGAATGGGAATTGAAATTTATTTAATTTTCCGCTGTGCATGATAAGTAAATTCCCAACAGTGGTATCAGAGCCTACTTTGTGCTTGTTAGAAATTGTTTTATATGTTAGAACAATCAAAAGTTGATTGAAATTACTTTTCTTGAATCTAGCATTTCGAGAATTAATTTTATCTTCAAAAAAATTTGTTTTTGAAAAGAAAATAATTTTTGGATTAAACAAAAAAAAAAAAAAAAAAAAAAGGAAAATGGATTGAACAGTTGTGGCAGGTGGCGACTGGCGGCAGGGGACGACGACTGCAAGAGAAGCCGTTGCCGGCTGCGGGGGGTAGCAGCGAACGGAGCGCTGCAGGTGCTGCGTTCGACGCAGCACCGTGCTTTAGCAGCGGCGACTGCTCGCTGCTGCAGTCGCCGTTGCTAAAGCAGCGATGGTGCTGCCGTGAAGGGTGGCACGTCGCCCCAGTGGCGACGTGTCCCTTCTGTTTCCAATTGGCGGCGCCGGTGAGCGCCGCCACCCTTGATTCCTATTCTTAGGGTTTAACAGTCGGTGGGATAATTTCAGATTAGGGGTGTTGGAGGCGGGGGCATATCGTGCAATTTATGAAATTGCAAGCACCCGCCTGCAATTATGAAATGAGGGTCACAATGCAATTTTATAGGAAGGGGATTATTCTGCAATTTACGAAATTGAAAGGTCTTCGTGATAATTTTGAAACTTGGGTTAAAATGTAATTTTTCAAAAGAGAGGTTTTAAATTTGAATTTTAAAAGATTTTAAAATTTGATTTTAAATAGGTTTGGCCTATGTTTTGATTTTGACCCAAGATTAAAATTTTATTTAAAATTGATGACTTTTATAATTTTGTTAAAATTAGATTTTAACTTAAATATTAAATTTTGACCTTTAATTGAATTTTATTTTATTTAGGAGTTTTGTCCTAAATTAAAATATTAATTCAATTTAAATTAGAGTTTGACTTTAATTTTGTATTTAATTAAAATTTGATTTTAATTAAATAATTCTCCCCATGTACTCTTCAAATTAGAATTTGATTCAAATTTGACATTTAATTAAAATTTGATTTTAATTAAATTTTCTCGCCCTAAAATTTATTCTTTGAATTAGATTTTGACTCTAATTTAGTATTTGATTAAAATATGATTTTAATTAAATAATTCGCCCTTATTTGTTCTTGAAATTAGAATTGGATTCTAATTTGACGTTTAATTAATATTAGATTTCAATTAAATTGTTTCGTCCTAAAAATTCTTCTTGGAATTAGAGTTGAAATCTGATTTGATATTTAATTAAAATTTGATTTTAATTAAATATGTTCGCCCTAAATCGTGAAATTAGAGTTGGACTCTAATTTTGCTATTTAATTAAAATTTGATTTTAATTAAATAATTTTGCCATGTATTATGATATTAGAGTTGGACTCTATTTCGGTATTTAATTAAAATTTATTTTTAATTAAATAAACCCGCTAATTGAATTAATTGATTAATATGATTAATTAATTATTTAATTGTTTTCAATCCATTTGTCTAAATAGTTTAGACGACCTTTAATTGCTAGATTCTTGAAACATACTTGCATATAATATTAGATATTATATAGGAAACATTTATATGATGAATGTTTATTAGTGGATGATTATGGACTCGACCATGTGGATGTGTTGAATGAATGGTTTAATTCCTGTTGTTTTATGGGCCTGCGAGCTCTTAATTGTTTTGGGTCTGCGAGCCCGTTGATATTGTTATTATTATGGGGCCTGCGAGCTCTCAATTGTTTTGGACTTGCGAGTCCGGTATTATTATTGTGGATCTGCGAGTCCAATTCTCATTTAGGCCTGCGTGCTAACTAGTATAGGATACAAGTTGTAGCTGATCTAATTGAAGATGCAAGAAGAGGAGGAAGCCATGGAGATGGAGCATTGATATTGATTCAATGCAATACCCCTAGGAATTGACCAACTAGTCTTCCTTTTGGCTCAAGAAGACTAGATAGATTTAGTCCATAATCATCCACACTATTATATGTATGTTTATTTGCATGATTGATGCTTGTATATACATATATAATTATTATGAGACATTTGCATAATAAATCCCTCACTAAAATATTAAGTCGATTTTACTATTCGCCTTCCATCATTATAGTGAAAAACGAGAGTCCTAAATCGTCTCAGCTTGTTGAGTACACTCAAGGCTGGTCCATTAGGGATATGTTTGACACTATGAAATATTCGATATTTCTGAATGATGGGTTCGACTTAACTAAAATTATCTTTTGTTGAGTACACTCAAGGAGATAAATTTTAGAGGCATGTTAAGCTAACGTATAAGATGTGTGAAGACAAGGAGTTGTCAGCTTAATGATCTGGGAGTTGTATGGAGATACAATCGATAACAGTATCTACTCAAATGTTTTATTAAGGTTTGTTGAGTACACTCAAGGTCTTAATATAACAAATGAGATCCCAGCCCACTAGGAGTCAAGTATGGATTCCATAAGTTTATGCGAAGGGTCATAGATTTGAGTTAAATAGTGGGAGCACAATTAATTTGATAAAAGACCATATCAAATTAATTGATGCATTTAATATATTTTATTCTTTTACTTTTCGTCATTTATATTTATTGAATCATGGGTAACCATATGTGGCATACTAGATGTCAACAACCAAACCAAACTTTCTTGATTGACACTGTAATATGAGAATTGTTCTCAAACATGAGAAAATTGGTTATGTCCTTAAGTAGCTTTTCCAGAGACACCTGTTGATGACTCAACTAAGGAAAATGTGGCTACTATCATAAACACGGTGATAACGAATAATATTGCAACATATGTGATGATTGCAGCAATGTCACCTAAGTTACAAAAGCAACACAAGAGTATAGATGCTAACACATGAACTTTATTTCAAAGAGTTGTATGATAATCATGTGTGGAAGGATATGAGACTTCCAAACAACTATACCAGTGCAAAATGACGGAGGAATCTTCAGTCGGTGCTCAAGTGCGGAAGATTATTGCAATTGAGAAATTGTCTCGATTGGGTTCATTCATGAACAATGAACCAAGTGTTGACTTAGTTTTACAATCTCTATCAGAGAGTTATTCATAGCTAATTGTGAATTTTGATATGAATAAACTCGAGTGCACACTTATTGAGTTGCTGAATATACTTAAGACTGTTAAGCTCAATATCAAAGTTATGATTGGGCAAGCCATTGATTCCTCAAAGGATATTAAGAGGAAGTCTAAAGGGGCTTTGGGAAAGCATCTAAGATGGCTAAGACAGTCAAAGTGAATAAGGACATTATCAAATCCACTTGGGTAAGGCCTATATCTACTTCATTAGTCTCTTGGGTATTAGATACCAGATATGGATCTCATATTTGTATAAGTTTGCAGAATCTAAATAGAAGTAGATCACTGCACAAAAGAAGAAGTTGGCCTACACGTTGAAAATGAGCAAATGTTGTTGCATTGTCTGTAGAAGCATACTTCCTACCGTTACCTTTAAACTGAGTATTTGAATTAGAGAAATGTTAGTTTGGACTCACCAATACCAGAACATTATTTAAATTTCATGTTTGGACATGAACGATATTAATGTTAAGGACAATTGTTGTTCCCTCTTATCTTAATGGTTATGGTGAATTACAAATAACATTTATATTCTAAATACTGAGTATTCTATAGTAAGTATAGAAATTTAGAGGCATAAAAGTCATAATCCGAATAACGCCTAAATCTAGCATTGTAGACTCGGTCAACTAATTACATATAGATGTATATTTGGGGTCAATTGATTTTGAATCATTTGACAAATGTGATTGTGGCCATTAGGCACAATGACCAAATCTCCTTTTACTTAAAAGGTGAAAAGTCTGTACAATTGCTGGATCTAATACATAGTGATGTATGTGGATCCATGCCGATTAATGCTAGATGAGTTTCTCTTATCACACATACTAATAACTATTTCAGAAATGGTCATGTATGTTTGATAAACCTTAAACATAAAACTCTTGAAATGTTCAAAGGATTCAAGTTAGAAGTAGAGAAACAATTAGTAAAGATATTCTCACACTAAGATCCGATCGAGGTGGAGATATCTTAAAGATAAAGTTTAGATTATCTAAAAGAGAATGTGATTCTCTTGCAGTGAACTCCTTATATACACTACAAAATAATAGTGTCTGGAAGGAGGAATCGCAAACTATCAGATATAGTGCGATTAATTAATAGGTCGTGCAAACCTTCCAAAATGTTTTGGGGTCATGCATTGATTGCAATGTTCTACACACTAAGTCATGTCTCATCTATGTCGGTCGACAAAACTCCATACGAGTTATGGAAAAGCAAAATGCCCAACTTGTCAAATATGAGAGTCTGGGGCTGTGACGCTTATGAAGCGCACTGATTCGAATAAGCTTAAGGCTAAATTCGATAAATAAATATTTGTGGGATATCCAAAAGATAAAATTGGATATCAATTCTATAATCTCATTAAGAAGAAGATGTTCGTCTCAAGATATGTTAAACTCCTAGAGAAAGAGTTTATTCTAGGAGAGGACAGTGAGAGTAGAATGGATCTTGAAGGAGTTCAAAAATCCACAGATATAGTTGACCAAGTAGATAAATCTGAGTGTGATCTCACACCTGATGAGGGACATACTCTTGATTTGGAAGTAGAGACTTCTGAGAACAGATCAGCTCTGTGTAAATCTTATAGGATCATTCAACCTCTTAGAAGGTATGAATCCATGATTACTAATCAAGTATTATTAATCGAGGATGATGAACCTATTGGTTACACAAAATAAAGTCAAGTGTTGACTCAAGGAGATGGCGAAAGGCCATGAAATCCGAGATGGACTCGATGTATGTAAATAAGGTTTAAACCTTGATCAACCGCCTGATGGGATAAAACCCATAGGTTGTAAATGAGTTTATGTAAAAGGGGTCAACATGGATGTAAACGTCCATACATACAAAGCGAAGCTAACAACAAAATATTACAACAAAGACAAAGAGTTGACTTTGATGAATCTTTCTTGTCTATAGCCATGCTAAGGTCCATTCGGATTTTACCTGCGATAGCTACATACCATGACTATGAGTTATGGCAAAAGGATGTCAAAACTATATTCCTTAACAGGAACCTGCAAAAGAAAGTGTGCATGACACGACTCGAAAGTTTTGAATCCAAATATGCTTACAAAGTATGTTAGCTTAATCAATTCTTTTATAGATTGAAGCAGGTCTCTTGGAGTTGAAATCTTCGATTTGATAGAAAAATCAAAATGTTTGATTTTATCAAAAGTGAAGAGTTGTGTGTTTACAAGAAAATAGTGGGAGCGTTGTCGCATTCCTAATATTATTAATAGGAACGACATTCCTACGTTTCAATCGTTGAAATTGTGGTTGTTAAAAGATTTCTTCATAAAGATATATGAGAAGCAACTTGATCTATAGAGATAGATCTAGAAGATTGCTTAATTTATCGCAATCTAAAAAAAAAGAAATCTTGAGAAGACTTTATATGGAGAAAATGAACTGAGAGTTCGTGAATACACTGATGCTAACTTCTAGTCAGACTAGAAAGATAGCAAATCTCAATCAGGATATTAATTTACTCTTAAACGGTGTATTGGAAAGGTTCTAAACAGGAAACCACCGTTGATTCAATAGCGAGAGTCTTATACACTATTGCTTTAGAAGCAACAAAGGTTGTGGTATGGGTCAAGAAGTTCATTAATGAACTTGGAATAGTTCCTAGCATTATTGGAACTAAGGTCTCATCGATGATCCAAACAAGTGTTGAGGCAGTACCATCTCATCAAAGAGATAGTACAAAGAAATGACGTAAAAGAAAGAACAAATTCTCACAATTAAAAATATTGCAAATCCACTGGCAAGGAGTTGTCACAGTATAAACATGATCGTCATGTGAACTCTTATGATATTAGATACATAAGTGATTGGATCTAGTGCAAGTGGGAGTTTGTAAGTGTTATGCCCTAGGTCCAATCAACTTTGGGCATAAGTACTTTTGATATATACTTAATGCATTTATTATGGCAAGATCTATTATATTAAATAATAGAGTCCGTAGATTCAAGTCTCGGTAATTTGTTAATTACAAGGAGTTGTGACTGTGAGATACAAATTACATATGATTGAATCTTAAATCATCCGTGGTCGTAAGTAATAACGAGATACGGATATCGTTATTGCGGATAGACCACCACGTGTGGCATTCCTTACTTGTGAAGTAAGTAGCTGATCTCACAAGCTAAAGTGTAGTGACACTTAAATGAACACGTGAATGTTTTGTTATAGAACAAAACATTGGAGACCCGCTGAGAGATTCCACATGGATAACTATCTGAGTGTCAGTGGTTAATCTCTAACGTTCGGTAGTGGAATTGATCATTTGACTTGAGATCATCATAGTACCTTATGTGGGGGCAGTCATGCTTTGGTGATGCTGGAAGTTGCTCTGTCAAGGGCCGCTAATACGGCATCGTTCGGGTATGTCAAGAATCATATGAAGGTTGTGAATGATCAATAGAGGATTCGTCGCTCTTAGATAGTAAGAGTTTATGATCTACATTTCATCCAGTTAAGTTGATAATGAAATCCTTGGCCAAGGTGTACCTATAAGTCGAAAAGGAGTTTTCGACTTACATTGACTTAATAAGTGGAATGAAAGATATGATCGATAATCGAGATTGACACAATCCATATCTCGTAATTGATCGGATCATATTGACGAAGGGATTATAGTTTCACGATAAACGAATGAGTTTGGTTTTGTCATATCACGTGACATTTTCCGTCACATGTATTGCCCTGACACATTGCTAGATGTCAATCTGGGACGACGGATGTGAATTACAGATAATCAAAAGGGTGTTTTGATTTATCGATTTTGATTAGATCAAAATAATAATTTACGTCGTTAGGCATCGTGATTGGGAACCTAATGGGTCACACACAAAAGGAGAACTAGAAGATTGAGATCCGCCAATTAATTAATTGACAAGCGTTGGATAATTAATTAATTGGATCGCTTATTAATAGGCCCGAATTAATTAATTGGATTAATTAATTCATGGACCGGATTTGATTAATTGGATTAATCAAATATTGGACCGGATTAAGTTGTAGGACGGGCCAAGCCATTTTGGGCTTATATAAATAAGCTACTAGGGTTTGTAAACAGAAGATGAATTTTTCATTATTCTTGCTAGCACAAGAAAAGTAAAACCCTAATTCTCTCAATCTTGTTCCCTGTGTGGATTCCATTGGAGGCTGGACAATTGGACAGCTGTGGGAGGCAGATCGGGATCGCTGGAACTGCAGGAATAGCAAAGGAGTTTGCAGATCTGAATTAAGGTATAGTTTCTATCACAGTTTCTATCTAAACACAAAGCAGATCCTTGAATGGGAATTGAAATTTATTTAATTTTCCGCTGTGCATGATAAGTAAATTCCCAACACTTGTATAGTAACACCTTTCCAGCAGCATTTCCCAGTGCCATAAAACCTCCATGAGGACTGAAATCTAGACAATTTGTATGATGCAGAGTCTGATTTAATGGCGGCCAGTTTGAGAACATGGTAAATGATGAAACATGAACCAATTTTAAGCTGCCCTTTTTCATGTTAGACCAGATAGCCAACATTTGAGAATCATTGTTGAATTTCACGAAATTCACTTCAGTGTTCGGGTTACGAAGGGTCTTGAGTGAATCATTGTTGAATTTCATGAAATTCACTTCAGTGTTCAGGTAACGAAGGGTCTTGAGTGGTTTCCTCCTACCACCTAAGAAGTCTTCCCTGTTGTAAATGTTCACAGAGCCCGTGTTTGAACCAGCTGCAAATAAATTTCCAGTTGGGGAAGTGCAAAGAGCTGTACCAGTTATGCAACCGTCATCGACTCCTTTGTGGAAGCAAATCCTTGTTCTCAGGTCCCAGTGGTAAATATGCCCATCCCCACCAGAGCTCAGCAATTGCTGTCCGTCATTGGTCAAAGCTACTGAACGAACAGTACCATTCATTTTCGAGGTCCCAATGAGTTCTTTTGTTTTCGTTGAAACTAATCAAATATAACCTTCATTGCCGAGAAAGGCGATTGTGTTAGAATCAGGAGAAACCTCAAAGCTTTCCAAGCTCTTCTCCTCCCTACCAATTAGAGGGCCTATCTCACTTTTCTTTGTTGTGACTAAATCAAAGCTATAAGCAAACTTTCTTCTTCCCGATATAATAACCTGAGACCCATCGGGTAAGAAAGAAGCCTTATAAATCGGATAACCATCAAGAAAGACGCTTTGTATTTTAGCATTCTTTTTTCCATCAATTTGAAAAAATCTTATCGTCTTATCTAATCCAGCAGCAAGGAGCAACTGAGCATTTTTTTGAAACTGGACTGATTTTACAGGACCATTTGAACGTTCCATCATATTGGCGTCCACCAGCCTTGAATACTCTAGACGCCCTGGTAACAATTTTGCACTATTCTTCACAACAAGATCTTCATTCCTTTTAAGGATATCATCAACACCTCAGCATCCTCGTACCCACTGGCCACCACTGCCCCACTTTCTTTATCGACATCCTCGTCGTTAGAGCTGTAATCTCTCACCCGTACATCAGGTTGTGCCCAATCAGTTCCAGGGTTCAGCTTAGCATGCTGAGCTCTCAATCTCAACGCATATGAAGAACCAGAAATTACACACTCATCCTCTTCCTTCCTCAGCTTCCTCAATTTGTTCACTTTAGCTATATTTTTGCTGGCTTTCTCCTCTTCTTCATCTACCCATACAGGTTTCCTTTGCTTAGTTTCCTCTTCGTCACTTGTTTCTTCGGCCAATCCCGCATCCTCTTCATAAACTGACAACATACTATTTGCTGATCTGTCCATGAAGAACAATGCAGAACTATTGTCAACCTCATCTCTCATTTCTTCATTGTTCTTCCCAAACTCAATGGGAGAGTACAAAGAGCCAAACAAAAAGTTCTCTAGCTTCTTCATTTCCCTCTTCTGCTCAATCTCTGATTCTTCGTCTTTTTTCTTTCGTTCTCTCCTTCTTTTTCGATTCTTCATAGCATCCAAATCAAGCTCCTGTCCATCCTCAAAATCTTTGTTTCCATCCTCAACAAGTGTAGTCCCATCCCTATTTGCATTCCTTTTTACCTCTTTGGGTATAGCATTTTGAGAAATCAAACTCATCATATCTGATAGACTGTCTGCAACATGATGAAAATGAATCATCAAATTTTTAACAGCATCAGCATATAAACCATAAAAACTCCATGCATTTATTTTATGGCCGATACGCCTCAATAATGGAGCAACAAGTCATTGTTGAAAACCAATAACATCAATGTGAAAAATGGAGGTATAATACTTAAGTGATTTGGAACTAAAACTAAACCAACAATAACATATTGTTAAAGGAAATCATGACTAACCGAGTGAAACAAATATGCAAAAATGTAGAAAAGTAAATGAAATAACGATAAAATGACAAAAATATTTAAATTACTATAGAAGCAACAAGGGGTGGGCAAAAACTAGCTTGGGTGCCAAGTTCTTGCCTTAGACCAAACCGATTTTAATATTGTGAATGTATTCTGCGTTTCATGTTCCTCAAAAATAAAGACCAAATGGACATTTCAAAATGAATTGCGCAGTGCTCAAGTTTACAAAATGATTCCTGGATATAAAGATGATCAATCCCAATGAATTACACAGCCAGCCAAAGAATGTCTTGCCTGTGGCTTCAGAATTAGAAAGTGATGGTGATCTTTTAGAACGATAATCTGCAAGCTCTGCAGCTCGTCTACATATCTTCAATGCATTGCAAGCATCTCCTGGAACAGCTGCAACCTAAATTCAAACGGAAGTAGATATCAATGAAAGCCCTTTTCGTTTATCAAGTTTAGTGGGAAAGCAAACAGTGATGTTAAAAATGTTATGAAATGAACAAAAATTGGACTTACCTTCCTTGAAGCAAATTCAATTGCTTGTTTTTCAAAAGCATCAATTCCTCTTAGGCGGCTTAAAATTATTTCTTGAAGCTGCTGGTAGTTATATGTGTAAGTGTTATGCCCTAGGTCCAATCGATTTAGGTTGTAAACACTTTTTAATATGTTTAATGCATTTATTTTGGCAAGATCTATTGTTTATTTAAATTGATATTCTGTTGAATGATATTAAATAATAGAGTCCGTAGATTCAAGTTTCAGTAGTTTGTTAATCACAAGGAGTTGTGATTGTGAGATACAAATTACGTTTGATTGAATCTTAAATAATCCATGGTCATATGTAATAACGAGATACGGATATCGTTATTACGGATAGACCATCACGTGTGGTTTTTCTTACTTGTGAAGTAAGTAGCTGATCTCACGAGCTAAAGTGTAGTGACACTTAAATGAACACGTGAATGTTTTGTTATAGAACAAAACGTTGGAGACCCGCTGGGGAGATTCCACATGGATAGCTATCTGAGTGTCAGTGGTTAATCTCCAATGTTCGGTAGTGGAATTGATCCTTCGACTTGAGGTCATCATAGTATCTTATATGGGGACAGTCATACTTTGGTGATGCTGGAAGTTGCTCTAACAAGGGCCGCTAATACGGCGTCGTTCGGGTATGTCAAGAATCATATGAAGGTTGTGAATGACCAATAGAGGATTCGTCACTCTTAGATAGTAAGAGTTTGTGATCTACATTTCATCCAATTAAGTTGATAATGAAATCCTTGGCCAAGGTGTACACATAAGTCGAAAAAGAGTTTTCGACTTACATTGACTTAATAGTGGAATGAAAGATATGATCGATAATCGAGATTGACACATATCCATATCTCGTAATTGATCGGATCATATTGACGAAGGGATTATAGTTTCACGATAAACGAACGAGTTTGGTTTTGTCATACCACATGACATTTCCCATCGCATGTATTGCCCTGACACATTGCTAGATGTCAATCTGGGACGACGGATGTGAATTAGTATTAAATCAAAAGAGTGTTTTGGTTTATCGATTTTGATTAGATCAAAATAATAATTCACGTCGTTAGACATCGTGATTGGGAACCTAATGGGTCACACACAAAATGAGAATTGGAAGATTGAGAGTTACCAATTAATTAATTAACAATCGTTGGATAATTAATTAATTGGGTTACTTATTAATAGGCCCGAATTAATTAATAAGATTAATTAATTCATGGACCGGATTTAATTAATTGGATTAATTAAATATTGGACCGGGTTAACTTTAAGGGACGGGCCAAGCCCGTTTGGGCTTATATATAAGTTGCTAGGGTTTGTGGGTTTGAAAAGAATTCATTCATTATTCTTGCTAGCACAAGAAATAAAACCCTAGTTTTCTCTCTACCTTGTTCTCTGTGTGGATACTATTGGAGGCTGGACAATTGGACAGCTGTGGGAGGCAGATCTAGATTGCTGAAGCAGAAGGAATAGCAAAAAAAAGTTTGCAGATTTCACAAAAAGGTAAAATCTATATCACAATTTCTATCTAAACGCAAAGTAGATCCTTGGTGGGAATCGAAAATTGTTATATTTCCGCTGTGCATGTTTAAGTAGATTCCCAACAATATGGACCAAAGCAAAGTCTTTGTATGCCCATCGACTAGAGATACACGGAAGTAATTTCTCTGGAAGATCCATGGTGTTTGCTATCCCTGAATATAATTCAAGCAAGAAGCACAACAGTGACAGGGTCATTAATGAAAACTTGATTGAAACAATCGATGACGGGAGACAGCACTTACCTATCACAATCAATTTGGAATTTGGCTTGTTGGGCCAATCAAGGATGTTGTATAGAACCTGTTTAACAAGTCAAAAGGAAAAAAACTAAGTAAAATTGGTCAAGCCTTCACGTCAATTTCTGGTAAATATGATAACTTATGCTAAACAATTGTAAAACTTACCGATTGATTTCTGGTCACAAGAAGATCAAGTTCATCTATGAGGAGGATACAAGGCCTTATCTCCTCTTTCCTACATTTGGTTTCATTTGAAAATCTCTCATTCAAGGAATGGAGAGCTTTTTTCCAACCAACTCTGTGTCCACTTAATGCTTCGTAAATAACCTGAAGCAAATTAGAGACATTATAGAGCAAAATGTGTCTGTTTTAGATACTGCAAATTGAGTAAGTCAGCTTTAATCCCTACAGTGTAAATATTTTCAGGAGAAGCCAATTTTAAACCATTGATCTCCACAAAGCAATAAGGCTGAATGCTTCCAGCATCAACCTCGGACCTTAGGTTCCTCATCACAGAAAGAAAGCTCATTGTCTGCAGTTTGATTAGATTAAAGAAAACATAAGTTACATTTAACATAAGATATTATATACGGAGATGGCCAGCAAATGAATGCATTATCCTGTTCATTTCTCATTGTTAAAGATTTTACCTTGCCAGCACCGGGAACACCATGAATGTATAGGCATCGTCCCAGGCATTGATCATCGCATATGGCTCCTTTAATAAATGCAGTTATCTCATCCATTTCCCCGAATAAAGAACATTTTATTAGATGATTATTCGATAAAATCATTAAATAGCAAGTCTTCAACTCATACATACAAGGGAGGGACTTGGGCAATGTTGCCAGTAGGAGTGTAACTTTTGCCTTTTCCAGATCAGTCTGCTTGTGACAGCGAACATGCTCTGGTATTTTTTTGCCCCAGCTTTTTGAAGTCCGAATATTCGCCCCTTTCTGGAGTTCTGAATATGTAATGTAAAAAACATTTAGTTCCACATTTCAGTCAACCACAAAATCAGGTGCCACAAAATTGATTAGCATATTGCAGACAATGGATGAGCTGAAGATGGTCCAGTCAATGAACTCCTCTTGTTCTCTTCATATTCCATATCTTCTTCCGTGTCAGGATCCAAATCTTCACATGAATCTCAGTCTTCATCACCATCAGCTTCTTCACCATCCTACCAAATAAGAAGAGGACCTATAAATTTCAACAGAATGGAAAGTTTATGTGGTTGGAAGCATCACCTACTCACCTCTTCATTATTGTCAATCTCTGCGATGCGCTTGAAACTACGCCACTGTATATCATACTCATATTCACATAGAAAGACGTCATCTCCTTCATTGCCTGCCTTGGCAAAATCTTTGGGGCTCATTACATAGAATGCCTAATGATAGATTCCATCTACAAAATGAACAGTTTATACATTTAGAGAGTGAGGCAGTTATCATCCCTTAAACACATACATCTTTGGATTTGGTTTTCATATTTTCCTCTGCTTTCAGAACAAAGGTCTCATTGTATATATTTCATGAACTTGAATATGTCAGTCTTCATTAAACTTCGTCTCAAGTGTTTGCTTGGTTGCGTGATCATGGATGCCAAAATCCACCATTTCCCCTTCCAAATCGTCCATTTAAATCATTTTTCCTTACAAATAGCTGATTTTCTTATTTTTGTTCGAATTTTTTGCTTGTTGAAGAATTTTTTTTTTTCCACTTCACATATTTTTTCTTTTTTTGATATTTTGGGTTCAAAAGTGGAAACGTGATTTTTTAAAAAAAAATAAATATCCCACTACATGTTTTTTGTTTTAAAATACATATGAAGATATTTTGCGAGAAGATATATATATCATATATTTTAATGGACAGCTAACCAAATCATTCGTTTAAGTCAAGAATATACACAATAAAGCAGTAGAAGATATTTTGTTAACTGTACTAATTTTATAATTTTATGAGAGGCAAACAAAAAAAAAACTCTTTCCACCAAAAAATGAACTGTGCTCAAAAACCAAAAGCAGTGTGAACGCGTACAAAAAAAAATATCTTCGTTCGTAAAACATACTATTTCTTACCATTTAATGCCCTTCTAAATATCACCAAATATCTTCAATTAATAATAATTAAATAAGAACAATTATCCTTTAATGATTTACATTAAATTAAAGAAAATACGAAATTATGGAATAAACGAAATCTTGCGTAAAAAGAAAAAAATAACTTAAATCGATCATAACTTTTGCATATTGTGCGACTTTGGTCCTTTTTCAGTATTTCGACCATAACTTTTGCTACGGTTATCAAAATCACGCTCATAACCCCAATTCGAAAAGCTCTTTTTAGCACGCACGTCGTGGCCGCCAAGCTCCACTGGGTGCGAGTCATTTTCGGGGCCAAAATTCGATACTTCCCTTTTTACACAAGATTTCGTTTATTCCATAATTTCATATTTTCTTTAATTTCTTGTAAATCATTAAAGGATAATTGTTCTTATTTAATTATTATTAATTGAAGATATATTTGATGAATTTTCTGGTTCATACCGTATTTCATGGTAATTTGTCAGTATACGGTAAGTGGAAAGCCAATATACGATAAGTTCAGGTTCTTACCGGATTTCATTGTATTAAAGGCATATACGGTAAGTTCAGGTTCTTACCGAATTTCATTGTATTAAAGGTATATACGGTAAGTTCAGGTTCTTACCGTATTTCAGTGTATGTTTCCCATATACGGTAAGTGACATCAATATACGGTAAGTTCGAAATTCAACAGTTTTCTCTTCTCCTGTTGGTCCGAACTTTGATTTCGTAAGTCTTAATCAATCAAGAAGGTAAGATAGCCATCTAATGATCCACTTCACATATTTTTTTCTTTTTTTGATATTTTGAATTGAAAAGTGGAAACATGATTTTTTTTTTTTTTTTTTAAATATCCTACTACATATTTTTTGTTTTAAAATACGTATGAAGATATTTTGCGAGAACATATGTATCATATATTTTAATGGATAGCTAACCAAATGATTCGTTTAAGTCAAGAATATAAGCAACCGTGAACCACAGAGTCCAATATTTTATTTTATTTTTTAATACCTGTTATGCCAAAACTGTCCCTTCAAAAATATCTTCCCTATCTATTTATTTCAAACAAAAATATATATGCCATTTACCTCACTTCATTTTGGTTTATGTTCACAAAATTTGTGATTATAAATGAGAAGTGAGAATGCATTTTAAAATTTTGGGGCCAAACAGGCGCTAAATAAGTAAAGTTTTAAGCAAATATTCTTTATTGTTAGAAATTAAAAACAAGTTCTTTATTTTGACCTTAATGTACAAGTTATTTTCTTTCAAAGTAAGTATTCTTTTAAGAGAATCATAATTTTATCCGGAAATAAATTTACTTAAAATAATTTTTACTTATTTTTAGGCTTAGATAAACAGGCTCAAAACTGCCTTGCATACAATGAGAGGTAGAGACCACATCCCCCTGGTTTTTTCATCTTGAAAGATGCGACTTGCATCTTGAGTACACTGATAATCAATTATTAGGGAGAAAAAACTCTATTTGGTTTATCTAAGTGAACAATTAATTTTAACCAACCCACAATTATAAATTTTTAAATCACATATTTCATCAACTTTTATCAAAATCTCTCAGAAATCTTATTTTTTGCAAAATCAAACAGGAGCTTAAATGCTTGCAAACTGTAATCCTATATCAAATAACAAAATTCTAACAAATTCAATTGCTGCAATACAGATTCAAAACAACATTATTTCATCACAACAGAGCAATCTTCAAGGATTTGGTGAAGTTTTCCAATTCTTTCAAACCTTCTTCAGGGGATTTTGCTTCACTGAGTACTTTTACCATCGCACTACCAACAATCACACCATCTGCACCCCATTCGGCCAACTGTAATACACGACGCTTAGATATTTAGTGGACTTACTCATACTTAGCCCCTGTTTGACAACCATTATTTGGGTAAAATGGAGTTTTGAATAATGATTTTTTTGGAGAATGTGTAGTTAAAATGTAGCAAAAAATTTTGGACTTACGTGTAAAATACTTTATTATGTGAATGTGTAGTTGAAAATGAGTATGTAGAAAAAAGAGTTTTGAAATAATGGTTATCAAACAAGGTGTCAAAAGGATAATAGTCAAGGGTATCGAAATATATTGCTAAAGATGGACCTGTTTCACATGCTTTGATATACCAAAACCAACTGCCACTGGCTTGCTCGTCGCCTGTCAAAATGGCAATCGAGTACACAGAATAAGTGTTGGAAACAGGAAAAAAAATGAAAATGCAAAATAGAAGACAGGTTAACGAGAAAATCTGGAGCACAAGAGGTACTAGAGAAATTTGGGTGGGGATAAACTGCGTGATCACCATATTTACCTCTTTAATTTCATGTAGGAGAGATTGGACCTTATCGCTGACAGATTTATGAGCTCCTATAACTCCGACTGAACTCACCTATGAAAAAATAAATAGATAACTTCAACTGGCAGAAGTCGACAGTAGAGTAAATTACACTATCAAATGGGGAGACGTTTGTCTTACTGAAAGAAGGAAAAAAGTTAAATGATAATGTCTTCCATGTGTTACAATTGGATCCATTATCAAGGTAAAAATTTGTAGCAAGGTTATTAATAGACCAACGCGTGTAATTTATCAGTTAAAAGAATACTTGCCAAATTACTAAAGATTTGAAGGACCTAAAACAAGATAAAATTTTCGTTTTGGAGAAGTAAACCTTCTCCAGGCAAGGTGAAAAAATGCATTTCAGTATATAGGTTTTCACTATGACTTTGAGGCACTCCGCACATGTATGAAGTCTCGTGCAAAGGCATCGCCATTAAAAGAGGTTAAAACAAAACCATTAGCAATAGCAAGAAAAATTTAAGTAGAAATGGATATTTGACATACAAAATCAACAGAAAAGAGGAAGGACAAACTTTGCGAAAATCAAGACAGTTGCATCAGCCAGAGACATTCGGTAAGAATTTTTTGTCCGAAAATAGAATCTGTAATACAGCAGATCCCTCAATTAAGAAAAGGGGAATAAGCAACTTACAAGGTAGACGAATCCCTCTGAGGCTTCAACAATGGCTTTCATTCGCAGTACAGGAGTTGTGGGTGTTGTGAGCAGCACCTTACATAGCAGACGAGAATCAAGAAAGTGGAAAATCGTAAAAAAAATGTGCCAACTAAAGTCACAAGCATGCCCAAGTAAACAGATAAAATAGTGATTTAATTATTGTATTCTTTAAGGGAAAACACGTGTCTCGAGAAAATGTATTTCACAGGGGCAGGATAAACATTTTTTAAAAAATCCCATAATTTGTAGTATTTCCTTCTAAGCCAAATTTCAAAGACTGACTACTTAATTGCAAGTGCACCTACTAGACTTTTTTAGATTGTACGTGTCCAATCAAAAGTTGATCCAATAGTTCATGAATAGAAAGTCATGATATGAAGACAATCCCACACATTAAATAGACTTAAAGAAGTTATCTGTCCTCGACGGCATCCACCGTAATCAATATCCGGTCACCGGTTTAAAAATCAGATGGCTCGCCACTTGCAAGCATGTGTCAGACCACATACAACATTGTTATTAACAGCTTCCTTTCTCAATATCTCTGTCTCCTCCAGAGGGACATCAGGGACGACGAGGCCTGAAAAGATGAATGTCTGAGGTGAGGTTATGAAGAAAGTAAGTTAACATAATTTGCCAAAAAAAATTATCATAATATAGAGAAAAATAAAATAACTGCATTCCGCCAAGTATAACAACATATTACCATGTACCCCAATATCTTTCAAAGTGGTCATGAATGTTTCTACACCACGCTTAAGAATTGGGTTATAATATGAGAACAATGCAATTGGACAAGATAATTGAGGTACTACCTGTAAAAAAGAATAAAATATTGCCTTAAGAAACTACAAGTCTATTACAGAAACTGAGCATGGTCTGCATCTATTGACGAGGAATAGTGATTAACCAAAACTATGCATTACATTCGGTCTATTTTATTTGTGACTTATTAGATATCGTAACATTAAAAAGGTGAACTTACATCCTTCAACATTGCGATAATTTTATCAAAGTTAGTCCCTTTAGCTACGAACGTGTAGCAGCAGCCTGTGTAAACAAAACAAAACTCAGAAAAATGAATCGGCATCAATTAGGAATTCGAATCTACGACATAATAAGTATCCAACCACATATATGAACCTGGATAACCGGCCCGTCAGACAATGGGTCTGAGTAAGGCACCCCTAATTCTATAACGTCTGAGTCACATGAATCAAGGACCTTCAACGCTTGAGTTGTGGTCGAAAGGTCAGGATCCCCAGACGTTATATATGGGATCAATGCCACCTTTTTAAATTTTTACATGCTAATTAATTCAAATATTGCACTTCAGAAAATTGTACATAAAACATTATCAATTAATATTGTGAAAGCGTGTAAACCGATATGATTTCCAATTTGCCCAGTGATTGGAGAAATTATCCATTATATCCTATAGGATTCCCCTGACCCAACCTCTCATAGAAGAACTGATCAAAACTTGACTACTTAAATGCAGAAACTTATAAAAAAAATTAGCAACCAAACTAAGAAATAAAGCATAATGGCATCATTTCTCAAACTTTATGTAAGTTCCATTTTCTAAAAAATTTATATTAGAAATCTTTGCCCTTTTGAGCAAACAGAGGCAAATTATTCAATGTCAGAATTACAATTTATTTTCCCAGAATGATAGAGGCATTCAAATAGGAAAAAAAATACTAAACATGAAATCATCCATCTTCAATCCAATTATATTGCACCCACAAAAAAAGGAATGCCCAAAATCCAATTCCTCATCCAAATGCTCAATAAAAGAACCAAAAACTGAGTTCTAGCCAGAGAGTCAAAGCAGAAGCAGTAAAACATTAAACTTATTGAAAGCTAAACCAGAAACAGAAAAGGGAAAGATTCAAGAATGCTGCTTACTTTGCCTTGTCGTTTCAATTTGGAAAAAGTCTCAGAGAGTCCAACAGTGGGGACAGTGGCAAGAGTGGGCATGCAGGGACGGTCCCACATGGGTCATGTGGGATCAACTGACGCCATATTTTTTTTTTTTTTTCGGTTTTTTTTTTTCCTGGAACTTTTTTCCCTTCTCTCGCTCCCTCAAATCGAATTCAAGAAAAACCAAAAGAAATATCCCTTTATCCAACAATGGGAAAAAGAGATATCCCCAGGAAAAAACAAACCCAGTAGAGAGAGAACGAGCAAGACAATTAGACAAAGATCAAGAAAGGGAAGAAAAACACTATTATATTTTCCTCTTCCTCTCTCTTCAAACACAGAGATGTAGAGAGAGAGAGAGAGAGAGAAAGTTAAAAGCAAAAGATTTATCAAAATTTCTGTCCTCCGATCAAAGCTTCACTACCAAATCATTATTTATGCCGACCATTTTTCTTTTAGTTGAATCTGGGCCATTTATCCGTCAGCGTGGGTGGTGGAGCAAAATGGAGATTGTTTTGAAATGACGAAAATGGGGCTGGGTGTTTCTGGAAATTTCGAGGTCTGAAATTTTCAAACTTGGGTTTAATAGTTGAATCTATTTTTTTTTTATCTAAATCAAACTTTCCAAAGCCCAAAAAATTAAGGAATGTTTGTTATAACACTATAAAGAAACACAATTATAAGAAGAGTGAAAATGATTTCCAAAAAAAAAAAAAAAAAGTGAAAAAGAGAGAAAAATAAAAAGAATCAAAACTCAAATATTTATTTTATTATAACAATGAACCATATATATAAGATTTTATTGTGAGTTACCAGTTGAATTTAAATCAGTAGAGATCATGACTCTTGAAGAGCAAATTCAGACATATATCATTGATATGTGCACGCATAAAGATTTTGAAGGGTTACGAGGCTTTAATGATCTTGCGAAAAAGTTGGTTGTAACGAAAAAAAATGAGATGTACCCATTAGTTTACAGACTTGTAACATTGACGTTAATTCTCTCAGTTGCTACTGTTACGATAGAGAGAGTATTTTCTGCAATGAAGATTCAAGATTGTCAAGAATCGACTGCGTGATTGGATGAGAGATATATGGTTAAGTGATAGTTTGATTATATATATATATATATATATATATATATATATATATATATATATATCGAGAATGATGTATTCGACAATATTAATAATGATGTAATTATACGGCATTTATCTTTCAATATAAGTGTTTCAAATCGAGAAATAGAATTTTTTATTAATGAAATGTACAATAATTATTTTATGAAATATGGTAATAATGAAAACATTCCTTCTAATACGAGTTCAGCTACAGCTTCTAAAGCTAAAAATTCTTTCTTTTCTCTAATAGTCAAGAAGAAACGCAATGTGTCTTATACTTCATCTACTACTAGTTCAGTTTCAAATGAGAATGCTACACCTACTGAATTATAAAGATATTATCAATTTGATCACTACAATTTAATTCCACAAGATGAGATTGATAACTTAAATATTTTACAATGGTGAAAGTTAAATGAACAGTCATATCCAATATTATCAAAAATGGCCCGAGATCTACTAACAGTTCCAGTCTCAACAGTGGTATCGGAGTCTGCTTTTAGTGCAGGTAACAGGATGCTAGATGAAAGAAGATCAAGACTTAAAGAAGATATTTTAGAAGCTCTCATATGCGTGAAATACTGGATTTTTGTAGATAGAAGAATGCAAAATAAAGTTGTTGACGATATTGCTCAACACTTTAAAAATCTTAATGTAGCTCAAGATGAGTAGAATTTGAGTTGTAATGACAAAATTATAGTTAAGTAGGTGTCAACCTAGTTGGGATGTACTTTAACTATAAACTCATAAATAGTTAAAAACTGTTTAATTTGTCAAGTTAGGCAAAATATTGTTTAAAAAATTGTAATATTTTTGTTATTGATATAAAATTTATTAAAAATTAAATCAATGTTATGTAATTTTTATCGATTTTTAGTTTTACTATAATTAAAAAAAAAGTTATTTTTAAGTAAAAATTTTGGAAAAAAAAATGGGCGGACCCGAATGGGCCAACCCGGCCCACGTGGGCTTAGCGGACGGTCTAAGTTGGCTACACTATTTAGCCATCCGAGCCAATCCGGCCCGGAAAGCTCGCATGGTGCGGGCTTTTTCGTGAACGGGTCGGTTCTGGCCGAAGATTCGAGGGCCGGGTCGGGCCGCTCGTTTTAACACCACTACTGAAAACTATCAGTGGAACTAAAAAGGGTTTTGGATTTGGGATGTTGAAGCGTTTGCTTTTTAATACAATGGAATTCTGTAATAACGTGAACTTACCCGGCTTTCCACTTACCATATATTGACAAATTACCACGAAATACGGTATGAACCAAAAAATTCATCAAATATCTTCAATTAATAATAATTAAATAAGAACAATTATCCTTTAATGATTTATATTAAATTAAAGAAAAAACGAAATCTTGCGTAAAAAGAAAAAAATAACTTAAATCGACGATTTGAAAAGAAAAATATCGAATTTTGGCCCCGAAAATGACTTGCACCCAGCGGAGCTGCTGCCACGACGTGCGCGCTGAAAAGAGCTTTCCGAATTGGGGTCATGAGCATGATTCTGATAACCGTAGCAAAGGTTATGGTCGAAATAATAAAAAAGGACCAAAATTGCACAACAAGATGACTTGGGGACTGAAGTGTACAAGTGTCAAAAGTTTAAGGACTCATGGTTGCAATTTTTTAGGAACGAAATGGATAGAGAAGTCAAAATATGAGGACTAAAAAGTACAAGATGAAAGTTGAAGGATTTGACACGAAATTACCTCGAGTACTTAGATGCAAGAAATGAAAAAAAAAATTATATAAAAATACAAAAAAAAAACGTAAACTTCCGCGGCCACGGAGCAAGTGCTCGATGGCCATGGAGTGCCTTCACTCCGTGTGCATGGAGCCTTTGCTCTGTGCGCCCAACTTAATTTTTTTTTTTTTGTAATTAACGATTTATATTGTTGCTAAATTTGGAAAAACAAATTAATAAGTAATTATGCTAAATATTTGAATGTCTTTTAGTAGTCTACGGTTATCAGAATCGCGATTATGACCTCAATTCGAAAAGGTCTTTTCAGCGTGCACGTTGTGGCTACCAAGCTTCGCTCGGTGCAAGTCATTTTTGAGGTCAAAATCCAGGTCAAAATCCATTGTTTTCCCTTCCAAATCATTGATTTAAGTTATTATCTTATTTTTATGCTAGATTTCGTTTATTCCAGAATTACGTATTTTAATTTGATATGATTATTGAGTTTTTGCTATTTTTGTTAGCATTCTGAGATTTCGTTTATTCCATAATTACGTCTGTTATTATGATATGATTATTGAGTTTTTGTTATTTTTGATTGATAACATTTCGATAATATATTGTATGTCTTCGAATTTTTTGCTTAGTTATACTTGTACATCTACCAACTAATATTTTTCAATTAGCTACTTAATTTTTAAATTTTTTTAATATAAATATCTATCTTGGATGAACAATCAAGCCTCAATTTGTCAACAATAAAGGCAAGATATTTTGCGAACAGTAATAATTTCACAAATGACCCAGTAGACTCTTTTGAGTTAAAATTAAATAAAAGGTAAGATAGTAATTTTTCCTCAAACGGCGTCGTTTAGCCTCATCCAGTTAATGAACAATGAATGGATACATACATGTGTGAAAATGAGGCTTCCAAAATGAATAGTGAAATTTTGTATCCTCCTCAAACGACATCGTTTAGCCTCATCCAGTTAATGAACAGTGAATGGATACAGGTGTGAAAATGAGGTTTCCAAAATGAATAGTGAATTTTGTATCCTCTCTTTTATAAGAGTAGTGATAGTGATAGTGATAATGATAGTGATATAAATATATATCTTGGATGAACAATGAAGCCTCAATTTGTCAACAATAAAGGCAAGATATTTTGCGAACAATAAATAAAAATAAAAGGTAAGATAGTAATTTTTCCTCAAACGGCGTCGTTTAACCCCGTCCAGTTAATGAACAGTGAATGGATACATACAGGTGTGAAAAGGAGGTTTCCAAAATGAATAGTGAATTTTGTATCCTCTTCAAATGGCGTCGTTTAGCCCCCATCCAATTAATGAACAGTGAATGAATACATGTGTGAAAAGGAGGTTTCCAAAATGAATAGTGAATTTTGTATATATAATATAGATAGCATCGAATATTAACGGGAAGTTAAATTATTCTAAATGTTTAGTAAATTTTCACAAAGATCTTACAGTAATTGACATAATAAGTAGTCAAATTTCATAAGGATAATATTCAATTAAGATTTACATGAAAGAAAGCATGTGACACAGTGAACATGCCATAATGAAATGCCAACCAGATAATTTCAGGTGCATCTGAAGTGAACATTGTCAAACTAAATACTACTGCCATCTAACTTTGAATTTTCATTTATTGCGGCTAAGTTCTCGGGGTAATTTCTCGTCAAGTCCTTCAACTTTCATCTTGTAATTTTTAGTCCTCATAATTTGACTTCTCTATCAATTTCATCCTTAAAAATTGCAATCATAGGTCGTTAAACTTTTGGCACTCCTGCACTTCGGTCCCCAAGTCATCTTTTTGTGCAGTTTTAATCCTTTCATAGTATTTCGCCCATAAATTTGGCTACGATTTTCAGAATCGCGCTCATGACCCCAATTTGAAAACCTCTATTCAGGGCGCACATCGTGGCCACCAAGCTCCGCTGTGCGAGCCGTTTTCGAGGACAAAATCAACTGTTTTTCCTTCCAAATCGTCTAAGTTATTTTCTTCTTTTTACGCAAGATTTCGTTTATTCCATAATTTCATATTTTCTTCAATTTAATGTAAATCATTAAAAGATAATTGTTCTTTTTTAATTATTATTAATTGAAGATATTTGGTCATATTTAAAAGGACCTTAAATGATAAGAAATAGTATGTTTCACAAACGACGATATTTTTTTTGTGCGCGTTCACACTGATTTTGGTTTGTGAGCATTGTTCATTTCTTGGTGGAAAGAGGTTTTTTTTTTTTTTTTGTGCCTCTCATAAAATTATAAAATCATTACAGTTGACAAAATATCTTCTACCACTTTATTGCGTATATTCTTGACTTAAACGAATGATTTGGTTAGCCGTCCATTAAAATATATGATATATATCTTCTTGCAAAATATTTTCATACGTATTTTTAAACAAAAAATATGTAGTGGGATATTTTTTTTTAAAAAAAAATCACGTTTCCACTTTTCAACCAAAAAAAAAAATAAAAAATAAAAATCTGTGAAGTGGTAAAAAAAAAAAATTCTTCAACAAGTAAAAAATTCAAACAAAATCCAGTAACTGGAAATCTCGTAAACAAAACTTAAATCCAACATGTATATAATCAATCTTTTTTTTTTTCCTTAGAAATGAACAAATATTTAGCTAAATACGTCAAAAAATACAACAAGACAGTAAATCTAGGTTCATCCCATCTTTACCTTACTATCAAAATATGCGATATTTTTCCACTTAAATAATAAGGAAAAAAAAGTAACTTATAAAGTGAGAAGTGATAGAGTGGTAAAAGTTTTGTAAATCTTGTGTAAAATCTTTCTGGTGATTTCAAGTTTGTAAATCATGTTAGTCTTGGTTAATAAAGGTTGGGGAAGAAGTTTTCTTCATGTTTAAAATTCATTCTTAGTGTTAATTCTTGCTGATTTTCAGTTTTGGTGAATTTTGTGGTTCATACCGTATTTGGTGGTAATTTGTCAATATACGGTAAGTGGAAAGCCAATATACGCTAAGTTCAGATTCTTACCGAATTTCAACATTGAACTGGTGTATACAAAATATCATGCCTCCTATTGTTGACAATTTGAGGATGCACTGTTCATCCAAGGTAGATATTATTTATATTTAAAAAATTGAAAATTTAGGTAGCTTATTGAAATCTACTTATTTTTGACAAAATGAGGCTTCAAATTAACATATGTAATTCTGGAATAAACGAAATCTAGCCATAAAAATAAGATAATAACTTAAATCAACGATTTTGAAGGGAAAATAGCGAATTTTGACCTCGAAAACGACTCGCACCCAGCGAATCTTGGTGACCATAACGTGCGCGCCAAAAAGACGTTTCCGAATTGGGGTCACCAGAAAGATTTTATACCAGATTTACAAGACTTTTACCACTCTATCACTTCTCACTTTATAAGTTACTTTTTTTCCTTATTATTTAAGTGAAAAAATATCGCATATTTTGATAGTAAGATAAAGTTGGGATGAACCTAGATCTACTGTCTTGTTGTATTTTTAGACGTATTTAACTAAATATTTGTTCATTTCTAAGGGAAAAAAATGATCTTTGCACGGTAAGATTGAGTGGAATAGATGTTGTGCCAAATAATATCAGATGATGTTAATAGTTTTCAGGTCCGTAGATGCGTGTCTTTTGAGATATGTGGTTTCTGTTTTCTTGGTAATTGATAAAGAAAAATGTATCTTTAAATTTGTTCTTTCTAAGATTATTTATTGTAAGATAAATGATCTTATACTTCCTCCCCTTAGCCAGTGGATTATCATAGCTCGTGTTGCAATCTTGTATGGATTTGATCATCTGAAAGCTAACTACAAATCTGAAATCTAACCAACAAACTTTATTGTCAAGGTACAGTGATGGTGATCCTATACTTGGAGATGATCAAACATACATGATGGATAATGTGTTAAATTACCATCCTGATAAAGCTGCAAACATAGGAGTTGAATTAAAGTATATCGTGATATTCTAATTTTTTCTTTGTTGCCCATCTTCCAAATTTAAAATACTGCTTGCATTTGCAAAATGATGTGTGTTACTTTGGGTTTATTCTTATCGTTGTGCTTCTGGATTGTTTAATCAATACACGTCTCTCGACAATCCACGACATTAATCACACTAACAATAGCTTCAAAGGCAAAAACTATATTCCCTTTACTTTAAAAGAGAGGATGTCAATTTACTGTTCACCCCGTGTCTTCGGTTTTCACACCACTATTCATTGAACTGGTTTATACAACATATAATGCCTCCTATTGTTGACAATTTGAGGCTGCACTGTTCATCCTTTAGATTTTTGACAAATTGTATCTTCAATTAATAATAATTAAATAAGAACAATTATCCTTTAATAACTTACATTAAATTAAAGAAAATATGTAATTACGAAATAAACGAAATATTGCCGTAAAAAGAAGAAAATGATTTATATCGACTATTTGAAATGGAAAACATCGAATTTTGGCCTCGAAAACGGGTCGCACCAGCGGAGCTCGATGGTCATGATGTGCGCGCTGAATAGAAGTTTTTGAATTGGGGTCATGAGCGCGATTCTGAAAATCGTAGCCAAAGTTATGGCTGAAATACTAAAAAAAGATTAAAACTGCACAAAAAGATGACTTCGGGGACCGAAGTACAGAAGTGTCAAAAGTTTAAGGACCAATGATTGCAATTTTTAAGGATGAAATTGATAGAAAATCAAATTATGAGGACTAAAAAGTACAAGATGAAAGTTGAAGGACTTGACGAACAATTACCCCGAGGACTTAGCTGTAATAAATAAAAAAAATAAAAAAATAATGAAAAAATAAAAAAGTCCGTGGTTGCCCCTGAAAAAAAAAAGTGCATGGTGCACTTTTTTATTTTTTTTTTGTTCCTTGTGCATGAAAGCAAGGTATTTTTTTTTTTTTTTTTTTTTTTTTTTTTTTTTCCACAAAAAGCTCCATGTGCACATAGCAAGATTTTTTTTTTCTTTTTTTTTTTTTTCATTTCTTGCATCTAAGTTCTCGGGGAATTGCGCTCCAAGTTCTTCAGCTTTCATCTTGTACTTTTTAGTACTAATATTTTGACTTCTCTATCAATTTCGTCCCTAAAAAATTGCAACCATGGGTCTTTAAACTTTTGACAATTGTACACTTCAGTCCCCAAGTCATCTTATTGTGCAATTTTGGTCTTTTTTTAGTATTTCGATCATAACTTTTGCTACGGTTATCATAATCACGCTTATGACCTCAATTCGGAAAGCACTTTTCAGCGCGCATGTCGTGGCCGCCAAGCTCCACTGGGTACGAGACATTTTCGGGGCAAAAATTCAATATCTCCCTTTTCAAATCGTCGATTTAAGTTATTTTTTCTTTTTACGCAATATTTCGTTTATTCCATAATTTCGTATTTTCTTTAATTTAATGTAAATCATTAAAAAATAATTGTTCTTATTTAATTATTATTATTAATTGAAGATATTTGATGAATTTTCTGGTTCATAACGTATTTCGTGGTAATTTGTCAATATATGATAAGTGAAAAATCAATATACGGTAAGTTTAGGTTCTTACCGTACATTGATATCACTTACCATATATGAGACACATAACTGAAATACGATAAGAACCTGAACTTACTGCATATGACACTTATCGTGTATGCCTTTAATACAATGAAATCGGGTAAGAACTTGAACTTACCGTATATTGGCTTTCCACTTACCGTATATTGACAAATTACCACGAAATACGGTATGAACTCTAAAATTCATCAAATATCTTCAATTAATAATAATTAAATAAGAACAATTATCCTTTAATGATTTACATTAAATTAAAGAAAATACAAAATTATGGAATAAACGAAATCTTGCGTAAAAAGAAAAATAACTTAAATCGACGATTTGAAAAGGGAAATATCGAATTTTGGCCCCGAAAATGACTCTCACCCAGCGGATTGCCTCTTTTAATAGAATATATAGAGACACTAGTTTTTGTTGAAGCTATTGTTAGTGTGATTAATGTTGTGGATTGTCGAGAGACGTGCATTGATTAAACATTCCAGAAGCACAACGATAAGAATAAACCCAAAGTAACACACATCATTTTGCAAATGCAAGCAGTATTTTAAATTTCGAAGATGGGCAACAAAGAAGAAATGAGCATATCATGATATACTTTAATTCAACTCCTATGTTTGCAGCTTTATCAAGATGGTAATTTAACACGTTATACATCATGTATGTTTGATCATCTCCAAGTATAGGATCACCACACTGTACCTTGACAATAAAGTTTGTTGGTTAGATTTCAGATTTGTAGTTAGCTTTCCGATGATCAAATACATACAAGATTGCAACACGAGCTATGATAATCCAGTAGCTAAGGAGAGGAAGTATAAGATCATCTATCTTACAATAAACAATCTTAGAAAGAACAAATTTAAAGATACATTTTTCTTTATCAATTACCAAGAAAACAAAAACCACATATCTCAAAAGACACATCATCTATGGACCTGAAAACTATTACCATCATCTGATATTATTTGGCACAACATCTACTCCACTCAATCTTACAGTGCAAATATCATTTTTCCCCCTTAGAAATGAACAAATAGTTAGCTAAATACATCAAAAAATACAACAAGACAGTAGATATAGGTTCTTCCCAATTTTACCTTACTATCAAAATATGCGATATTTTTCCACTTAAATAATAAGGAAAAAAGTAACTTATAAAGTGAGAAGTGATAGAGTGGTAAAAGTCTTGTAAATCTAGTGTAAAATCTTTCTGGTGATTTCAAGTGTGTAAATCATGTTAGTCTTGATTAATAAAGGTTGAGGAAGAGGTTTTCTTCCGATTTAAAATCCATTCCTAACGTTAATTCTTGATGATTTTCAGTTTTGGTGAATTTTGTGGTTCATACCGTATTTGGTGGTAATTTGTCAATATACGGTAAGTGGAAAGCCAATACACGGCAAATTCAGGTTCTTACCGGATTTCATTGTATGAAAGGCATATAATGTAAGTGTTATGTACGGTAAGTTCAGGTTCTTACCGTATTTCAGTGTATGTGTCTCATATACGGTAAGTGGCATCAATATACGGTAAGTTCGAAATTCAACAGTTTTCTCTTCTCATGTTGGTCCGAACTTTGATTTCGTAAGTCTTGATCAATTAAGAAGGTAAGATAGCCATCTAAAACCCCAACACTGTATTTGTTTGATTGCATACATGCTGGATTTACGTTTTACTTACGAGATTTTCACCTATTGGATTTTGTTTGAATTTTTTGCTTGAAATTTTTTTACCACCTCATAAATTTTTTTCTTTTTTTGATATTTTGGGTTGAAAAGTGAAAACATGAATTTATTTAAAAAAAAAAATTCCACTACATATTTTTTGTTTAAAAATACGTATGAAGATATTTTGCAAGAAGATATATATCATATATTTTAATGGACGGCTAACCAAATCATTCGTTTAAGTCAAGAATATACACAATACAGCGATAGAAGATATTTTGTCAATTGTAATAATTTTATAATTTTATGAGGCACAAAAATAAAAAAATAAAAACTCTTTCCGCTAAAAAATGAACAGTGCTCACAAACCAAAAGCAGTGTGAACACGCACAAAAAATATATCTTCGTTTGTGAAACATACTATTTCTTACAATTTAATGTCCTAAATATCACCAAATATCTTCAATCAATAATAATTAAATAAGAATAATTATCTTTTAATGATTTACATTAAATTAAGAAAATACGAAATTATGGAATAAACGAAATCTTGTGTAAAAATAAAAAAATAACTTAAATCGACGATTTGAAAAGAGAAATATCGAATTTTGATCCCGAAAATGACTCGCACCCAGCAGACTTTGGCGGCCACGACATACGCGATGAAAAGAGCTTTCCATTAACAGTCAATAGGCTTTCTTTGATTCTCTGGTGAATAGTATTCAACAGGGAGAGAATAAACTATATTAAATGCAAATAAACTAAAGAGAGGCCTTCTTTGATTCTTTCTTATGAATTGTATTCAACAGGGAGAAAGAAGAAACTATATTCAAGGCAAATAAACGAAACGGACTTTTGTACTTGCCAGGGTAGAGGCTTCTTTAGTAAGAAAATGTCAGTTTTACGCTTTTTCAAAAAAGCCACCTTCTCCAACCTCCTGTTTGGTAGAAACCGCCCAACACAACAAAGTAAATAGATAAATAAAATCAACAAGTTGCTATAATTCCTCAGGGTACTCGCCATCTCGCATTGACACCTTTTCACTTTTCCACTTTCTCAAGTGACAACCAAATTTGAGGAGCAATGGTCTGCATTTTGTTTGGAGATCCCATCTTCCTCGCTACATTATCCTATTTCCCATCTTTGATATATGTAATTTCTTTTCTTACATTGTCTCCATAATCTCCTTTCCCTTTCTCTAATTTGGTACAGACCCCCCTTTGGCTGCAAAATAAAGGACACCTAGTTTCAGTCAGCTTGAGGTTTCCCTTGAAGCTTACATGAACTCTGGTCAACATTGTGTTCAAAGATCCCGTCCTTCCTTGATACATTCTTCTCTTTGCCAATTTTGATTGATGCAACTCATTTCTCTTTCTTTCTATCCATAATCTCCTTTCCCTGTACTTTGTATCCGTTCTGCTGCAAAAATAAAGGACACCAACGTCCAGTCTGCTTGAGCTTTCCCTTCATGCTGATAATATATAACCTCTGTGGTAGTCGCTCGACTGAGACTTTCGAAATTAAAAACAAAAGGAATCAGCAGGCACAATTGACTTTTGAAATTAAAACAAAAAGGCCAGCAGGCAATAAGGATAAAGAGAGGCCACAGCACATGAAGGAGAAAGAAATGGCAGCAACCAAAGGAAAAATAAAGCAGCAAGAAGAATGCAAAAAGCAGTTACAGAAGCTGGACACAGGGATGAGGCAACAAATGTAAATCCAACAAAGGAAAAAGGCACAACAAAAGTGGAAACTTCCACAGAAGAAGCAGGCTGCAAGTGCAAGGTAAGTATATTTGAAATATTAACTGAAGCAAGGCTATCCAACATATCAACATCCATAATATGGCCTAACAGGTACCTAGTTCAACAAGCAGTCTGGACTCTAGAGAAACCAGGACAAGTTTCCGTTAACAAGAAAACAAAGTACTCCAAACTTCCAATTTGTCTTCCTTCGGCTTATGATTATGGGGAAGAAAGCAGTATTCCTAGGCATGGCAATCAAGCCGAGTGGCTTGTCGACTCGGAGGGGTTCATGGGCAGATCATGCTCGTTTCAGGACAAGCTAGAGCCGAGAAGACGAGTCGGCTCATGGGCTTGCCCACGAGCGAGTTCCATGAGCCACGGTCATGGCTTGCTAAGCCTACAGTGACCGTTTGGTTTTTTTGTTTGTAACCGTTGAAAACGATTACAAACTTTTCAGTTAGGCCATTAGGGCACCCAACGGTCACTAGAATTTATTTATTTTTCCTATATAAACACCGCACACCTTGAACCATTTTTTCTCACGACAAATTCAACAAACTCTCTACAATTTCTTTATTATTCGAAATTCTACAATATATTACACACACATGTAATGTTTAAAAAGGCGAAACTAAGTACTGAGACGATTTTTCTTTTTGAGGCGAGGCGTAAACCTCGAGACGAATTGAGGCGTCGGCCTCACAAAAAACAAAAATTTTAAGTAAAAGAACATAAAATAATACAAAAATTCAAAAAACCCAAAGTTGGAACATATAGTAAATAGGATATATAACCATTAGTTTTTTAAGGCTGACTTTTGAATTTCCTTTTTTGGTCCCTTTAATTTCTTGCCGCCGTTTAATTTTCTAGGTATCTTATTGTTTTGTTTGAACCCAAAATGCATTTTTAAATGGGCCATTTTCTTTTTTAAGAAGGGTCCTTTCAAATTTTAAATGAGGCGCACGACTCATGCTCCATGAGGTGTGCGCCTACATGCGCCTCACTGTGAGAGGCGCGCCTCACTACCACCTTTTTAAACCATGCACACATGCATTCAAATTTCTACTCTCTACAATATATGTACATAGTTATAAAATTCAGTGATTAAATGTTCAAAACCCTCAAATGATTTTAAAATTTTTTTGCAATGGTGTAAAGACGTTCAAGAACTCTTGAACTAGTAGGGTAATATACACCAAATATGATAGTTGTGGAATCATAAACCTTGTCAAAGATTTTGACTTTAAAAGCTAGTTTGCAATCAGAATAAATCAAAACAGAATCATTGGCATTTCTTAAATGAGTTTTAAAATTCAGTGATTAAATATTCATAACCTTCACATGATTTTATAATAAGTAGAGTTCTATTAATGCTCTATGTCAGTTATGAATTTTTTGAGATCTTAGCCAATTTATGTATCCAGTTCCTCAAATGCTAGTTTCCTACTTGGTGATGTGATGATATAAACTAGTGCATCCCCTAATTCTATCAATTTGATCCTTAATATGTCGCAGACCATCTTGAACAATTAAATTAAAAATGTGACAAACACAACGAACTTGAAACAAAAAACTACCAAAATTAGGATTATATACTCTACAAAGTACAAAGTTTATCTATAACAGGCTTTTTATCAATAGCATTGTCAAACATAAATGAACAAATTTGAATGTTATAAAAATTAGAGAATTTATATGTATTATGTAATAATGAATTTATGTGTATGTAATATATTGTATTGTAGAGAGTAGGAGAGAGTCCACTTGTGAGAAAAAATGGTTTAAGGTATGAGATATTTAAAGAGGAAAAATTAAAAACAAAATAATAAAAAAATCAGTGACTGTTGGGGACCCCAATAGCCTAATTGAAAAGTATGTGACCGTTTTCAACAATCACAAACAAAAAAAGGGACCAAAAAAGGTGACCATTTGGTCCCTGTAGGGTCAACGAGCTTGCTAATGAGCCTCTCATTTGAGCGGCTCATAGGCGTGAATGATGAGCCGAGCTTTCGGGCTCAAGCTCATTCCTAAATGAGCTCAAACCTCCCATTGATCAAGCCAAGTCGACGAGCTACTCAACTCAATTGTCACCTCTAAGGCAGCCTACGGCTATTTTTTCAACTGCAAAAGTAGTCATAGTGGTGATGGGAGTTCACCGGGCTCTTTGCCTCAAAGGCAAAGAGGCCTGACGTGAAGGTCTCTTTGCCAAAGAGACGTTCTGCTATATAAAATGGGTAAAAAGATTCAATTTGGTTTCAAATTTTTTGGCTGTAAATATTGAGGTTAAAATATTGTTTTTACTATCAATTTACTTCAACAATTTTCAACTTGCAATATGCTAATTCTCAGCTTCGATCTCAGTGTCAAGGAAATTATTATTGATGCTCTTTCAAAGCAGGATAACATTAATAATCCTACACTTGATTTCCCTTCTTTAGAGTGTGCCATAAAATTCTACATCTCTTTTTCTCTCAATCTGATTGCCTTTCAGTTGTTGAAGTGTGAGAATGGCATACTGGCCACTGAAATTTTGTAGGTAATTTGTTTATTTTAGTAACCAATGAGTGCACAAAGACATTGGCACATCCCATTGTACAATGTTGAAACAAAACAACTATAGTATGTTATTAAGAACAGCTGCTTCATCACATTTACTGAAACCGAACATTATGGAGAACAACTTTCTGCAAGGGAGGGAGAGAAAAAGTAAATATCATTTAACTAAACAACTAATGAAGTATAATATATGCTCATGGAACTCACTCAAGTTACTTTACTGGCCAAAAAATATATATTTGGACAAGAAATGATCTACAAATAGAGTTGGAAATAGCCTTTAAGTACAGCTGTTCATGCTAGTCCTTGTAATATGTTACAATATGCTTGTGTTCCTTTCCAAAGAAAAAGGGAGATATATTTCATCACATGCAATAGCCTTTTACATGCAGCAGTTTAGTCTAATCCTCTTACATTGTGGTCTCTTCTAGCCCCTGTTTGCCTCCCTTTAAAACAAAATTTTCAACCACACATTCACACGATAAAATATTTAGCACATAACCCAAAACTGTTGCCTAGTTTTTAACCACACATTCTCAAAAAAATCACTATTCAAAACATCATTTTTTTCTCGATAAAAGTCGTCAGACGCGCCTAATATGCTTGCACTAATTTCCAAAAGCAAAAGGAGACACAATGCACATTACGTGCAATATAATGAGAGCTAGTTTTCCCATAGTCCCTTCTTCGCAGGCTTTTTTAATTGGTTGGTAAATGAACTTTTGAATGAATTGGAAACAGTACATTAAGAGAGGAGGCACAAACCTTTTTGTAACAATCACATGATTACATGAGTTTTTTATAGCACATATGTCAAACCACCAAGTGCAGATGCCACGAGTAACTCCTAATGCCTATGAAAGGCCCTACAAAAGTTATTATAGGCATCTGGTGACACATTAAATTAAAATACTAATATAAAAAACCTAAAGTAACGATATAACTTGGCCAGATGGTAATACTAGGGAGCCTGCCTAACTAAAAGGAATAATAAATCTTTAGTTGGAGTTTTCTTCTCCTCAACTTTTTGGAGCCTATTTACTGCTTGCAGAATATATATTGGCACTACATTCATTGGTCTCAAACCAAAAGTTGTTCCTGCCTCCTGACTTCTTAGAACAAATCATTCATAGAAGAATTATCAGTCCCAGGTGTACATTTATCCAGTTCATTCAGCAAGAAGACAGACTATTATTCAACCAAAGGTAAGCCCTTGTTTGATCCCAATTTTTCCAAATACATTTTTCACACTTTTCTTTTCAATCACACATTTTTCAATAAAATAATATTTCACACAAACCCAAAACTTTTCCTTATTTCTTAACCACATATTCTCCGTTAATCTACTATTCCAAAATGCATTATTAGCCAAAAATGGGGCCCAAACAGGTGCTAAATCTCATCAGTCAAGAATACAAGCTCTAGGCTAAATGGAAGGATGTATAGGCAAAATTTAATAAGAGTGCGTGTCAAGGAAGGGTCCATCAGATACCTCAAACAGATACTGGATAGTAATGATAATTTTTCCGAACGGTAAACCATAACCTCTCAATTTTATAAGTAGATAACAGCCACTAACCATACTAATGCAGTACAACCAGAATCAGCAGAAGCCATTGATCAGGAATAAAATAAACATGAATAACTGAGCAAATCAAATGTAATCTACCAAATAATATGATATCATATAACATACATTAATCAACTGCATCTGAAGGTAAAAGTTCATTGCTAAATCAAAAAATAGAATTTCAAACCATTAATAGAAAGAAAAATAATAATAATAATTTACCCGAAAGATTTTAGTACAGTCATAATACAAACCAAAGCTGTTACTTGCAGTGTGAACAACAGAGAAACACATAATTTGTTCATTCTAGTGGAGGCCTGATACTAACCAGATAGCAGAAGATAAAGTATTCCATGATTTGATCGTGTCACTAGGCTAGTTTGCATATATCTTCATACTCAACAGCCTTGAGAACCCTCCCATCATATATTCCCTTCTCAATCTGCACCTTGGCACAAAAATTGTCGGTATCAACTGCTAGCAACCTTGCATTTGTCCCGCGATATGCCCCATTAACTATCTTCACAAGGCCCCCAATTTGTGGAATCACTGTCTCGAGCTCCTCCTGATCAACCCTCAGTACATGCTTACTCTCAAGCATCTCAATCTCGCCAACATACTTATCAATTACCTTCCGTATGACACCCTTTTGCTTATAGTACCCCTTTTCCTCTAAGGCTTTACTCATAACCTTCACAATAATCCCCTCACACAACCAATAATCCTTCCTGTTACTCCTCTCTTTCGCCTTCTCTTGTTCTCTCATCAATTCATCCAACACTGATGCTCCACCCCCATTCTTCCCAGATATTTGGTCTTCCCTCTTTCGCTTTCCATTCTTATTATCATTCTCCCCTTCATCAAACACCAATCTAGAACTCTCCCCCTTCTCCTTTACAACAACGTTTTTTGTAGACCCTAAACTTAGCTTAATTTTCTTATCACCGTCTCCCTCAGATTTTTCCAACATTCTTGTCTTATTTTCTACTTGGTCCAACCCATTCTCATTCGCAGTTGTGGATGTCATCATCAGCTGCTCGGCACGCTCAATTTGCCTCTGAATCTCCCGCTCTTTCTTCTCCTCATCCACCATGTCTGTCTTAATCCTTTTATTCTTCATCTTCTCCTTAAAAAGTGTTTCCGAATCCCGGTCTATATAAGTAATAAACCACCCTTTGGGAGTTTCGTCGACTTTACACTTGCCAGTCCTACCCAAATACTTGACAAACTCTGTAAGCGTAGCCCACTGTGTAGAATTCATGTGAACATGATGGCGGTCAGCGATATATTCATTATACACTACAGTGGCGGCTATGCGGCTGAATCGATGGCTCCGCTTCATGTGTTCAAGAAAGGAGGTCTCGAACTCCTCGGAATATCCATCGACGATTCGGGTGGGGTTTTGGCCGAAGACTTCCATCTGGCGCTGATGGGATTCGCTCATACAGTGGCACTTGAACCCATTCTCGTCCCGGCATTGCTTCTGGCACATCTGGCAATACCATCGCAGCTTCTGTAAACCCTTGGCTTTGATTCTGTTGGCAATTGCTTTTGGGGTCAGGAACTCATTTTTCCCCATCGTGGATTTGAGAAGCAAACAGAAATCGAAAGCTGAATTCAACAGATTTATCGGGCGATTTAGGGCAACAAGGGGAATCAGACTAATTGGAGGAGTCAAATCTCACGGACAGGATGAATTTTTAATTCAAGGTAAGCCGGGTCGGGCAACTCACAAAAAAATTGGGAACAATACATAGGCTGTTATGTAGATATTAAATTTCAATTAAAATTGAAAATATGGCCGTTATTGGATCTTACTCATCTAATAAAAATTAATAATAACGACTAGTTTTTCAATACATAATCATTACCAAATTATAGAAATATATTTCAAAATTCACAAACTCCCTACAAAATTTCAGAAATCAGGTGCTAATTCATAATATTAAATATATAATAATAATAATAATAATATAATAACTAAATTAGGATTAAATTTACTATACCAAATTAACGCACAACCCTATACCATATTTAAAAGATTTTTCTCACAATCCTCCCACAATTAAACGTCATTTTCTCTCTCTACAAATCGGACTCGCGCGAACGTCTCCAGAATCATAAAAAATCGTCGTTTATCATCGATTTCGAGCCATAATCAATGAATGAGGTCACAATTCCGTCGAATTGATTCTAATTTTTACTACTTTGGAGAAGTTGAAACTGCTGTGGCGGAATTGGATTTTCCCAAAGTAAAAACTGAAGTCCTGTGGCCTGATTTCGAAGGTAAACGTATAATTACTGTTAATCCTTGATTTTAAATCACGATCAATGAATTAGGTCACAATTTTATAGACAAACTTCTGATTTTCAATTTTTCGATAGAAATTGTAGTTTGGCTGTAGAGGAATTGGATTTTCTGTATATGATTAAGAATGTCAGTTTTGTAGGTTTGTCTGTTATACGGAGGTCACACGTCACTTATACTGGTGAATGATACATCCAAGTATAATGAATTGCTCAAGCTTGTTCTTTCGGAATTGGGGCTTAATGGTGCAAATTTAGCTGTGACATTAACATATTCTTTGGATTCTAGTTTATCTCCAGTCAGGATTTTGAGAAATAATAATGTGCTAACGTATTTGAGGTTAAAATCTCTGGATGGGGTTGTACCGAGTTATCCTATTATGGTTGATGTTATCTCTACAGTTCCATGTCATACATTGCAATGCCCAGAGTTGTCAACTACTTCTGAGTCATCTGCTAGTGTGTTTTCTTTAGAACAAATAGCTTAAGAAATATGTTACTCAGCTGTTACCGTTGACAAAGAAAACATTGAAGAGGATGTGACATTGGTATATGAAGCAGATGTTAGAGCAGTTGTAGAGGAAAATGTTTTTCGCAACAAGGACATATTAAAAATGAGTTTGGCCTTCTATGCTATACAAAACAAGTTTGAATATAAAATGTTGAGATCAGACAAGAAAGATTACATGGTAAAGTGTATGCATAATCATTGCAAATGGATATTTAGATTTTCACAGGTGGGAGAAACGAAAATGTTTAAGATTAGGAAAATGTCTAATGGTCATACATGCTAGATGAACATTGTTTTAGGATCTCATCGGCAAGCATCTAGCTCAATTGTGTCAAACTGCATCAAGTACAAATACACATTTACACGTATAGTTTATACTCCTAATGATATCTCAAATGACATATTACAGGAATATAGAGTATCAGTGAATTATGTAAAAGCGTGGAGGTCACGTGAACAAACTTTAAAATTGATTAGAGGTGATCCAACGACATCGTTTCAGTTGCTGCCGTCTTATTTCTTTATGCTAGAACAAATGAACATGGGCACAGTCACAAAAATAGAAACAGATCATTTGGATATATTTAAATATTGTTTTATGGCTTTGGGCGCATCGATTGCTGGTTGGAAATATTGTAGGCCGGTCATTATAGTTGATGACACATTTTTAAATGGCCACTATAGGGATACACTCTTCACAGCTTGTTCACAAGATGCAAATAATAACATCTTCATACTAGCTTTTGGGATTGTGGACAATGAAAATGATAAGTCATGTAGATGGTTTATTCAGATGTTGAAGAGGGCATATGGATCGAGAGATGGATTATGTATAGTATCTGATAGACACAATAGCATAAGAAATGCCATTGACTTTGTATATCCTGAGGCAATGCATGGGATCTGTTCATACCATTTGCTCAAAAATTTGAAGACTCATTATGCAAAATCAGGTCACAATGTCACACGTGCATTCAATTGTGTTGTCAGAGCCTATACAATGGATGAATTTAAATACCAAATGCGGCAATTAGACTCAATGAATGAACTGGTCAGGGGTTATTTGGTATGTTACTTCCTATAACTTCCTGTGACTTGTTTTGTGATATTATGAAATGTCTGTGAATATCTATGAACATGCATGTTTAATGTACGAACTATATTTCATTTATTGTTACATGAAATTGAAACATGATTATGAATGAAAAATATCGGTGGATATTTAGTATGTGGCCTCATTTACAATTGAAACATGATATATTTTATGAATGTGCCCAACTGTGACCTGTTTTGTAATAGTAATGATTATCTGTAAACCTTTTAGAGTTAACTGTGATCGATATGACCTGTTGTTACTTATGCTTGAATATATTATCTAATAACTAAAATTATTTTTTTAGATGGAAGTTGGATATGAAAAATGGTCAAGATTACACATGTCAAACAATAGATACTCTACTATGACATCAAACATAGTAGAATCTGTAAATGCAGTCACGAAGGCGGCAAAGAATTACCCAATTCAAGCATTTCTAGAATCATTGCGGTAAACAATCCAATCTTGGTTTTGCAAGAATAGGGATAATGCACATGGCACTTTCACAAAACTTGCAACCAAATATGAGAAGCTGCTGAGGGAAACAAGCAATGATTTGAGAAATCTAAAGGTAAAAAACAGCAAAGTATGTATATTATGTTGATCACAGGTATAACTTTAAGTATTTTTATTTTGCAGGTTTCACCTGCAAGTCATAATTTATTTGAAGTGAGGGACAATTCTTCATCGTACATGATTGATATAACTCAACGTACATGTAGTTGTAGAATGTTTCAAGTGGATCAACTTCCCTGTCCACATGCACTGGCGGTTATAACAACATTAAAGCTGGATGTGTATGACTTTTGCTCGGTGTATTAAACAAGAGATGTATATTTGAATACCTACAAAGAAACAATATTTCCTGTAGGTAATAAATCAGAATGGAGTTTGCCGGAAGATGCGACTAGTAAAGTTGTACTTGCTCCAAACCAAAAGAGAAGTTCTGGCCGGCCTATTGAGAAGAAGAAAAAGCCACGTCAGGAGAGATTATAAGTTGTGAAATGTGGAAGATGCGGTGAATCAGGTCACAATCGTCGAACATGTAGGAACATGGTACCACTTAACCAGAACAACAACAAATTGAAAGAAAAGAAATATCCAAAGATATTCAAATAGCTTAGCGTAGTATCTTTTTCTATTTTTTACACGAGGATATTCTTTGTAATTGCAATTTGTTTCATTTTATTGCCGAACTATTGGATTATAAGAGTTGACAGATTTATGTATAGAGTTTAGATTACATTTCAAGATGTCACACATGTTTCTAGGAAGGGCATTGTAAACTGACATTGATTATGACTCTGTTTATAATTATTATGATCATCTGTGACCATTTGTGACCAACTATTTGTGACCATTTGTGACTTGCACTTATGTAAGTCATTGACATTTTGTAACTAATTATGACCATTTGAGTTTGAATGTAACCATCTGTGACCATTTACAAAAAGGAAATTACTTATCGAAGGTTGGCTAACTAAATCAGAAAAATTATGCAATGTCGTAATTAAATAGCTGTTAATTAACAACTTGAATTATGATTTTTTCTATTAATTTTCACTTGTCTTCCCTTGCTCACCTACTTCGGTATGATCCTCTTAAACTCTAACTCTCTTAAGTCTTAATTATTGAGGGAAAGTTTTTTAAAAAATGTATATATATCCAGCAACTCCGATTTACGTTCGATTATTGAAGGAAAGTCTTAATTATTGAGGGAAAGTCTCCTAAAAAATGTATATATATCCAGCAACTCCGGTTTACGTTCAATTATTTGAATTCAAATCTAAGTTTGATGATAAATGGGATTCGAATGGACATAAAGAGGAGTTTCAGAATCCAGACATCTGGACTTATGGGAGAAATAATTATTTGAGCTTGAATGTGACCATCTATGACCATTTGCGACCAACTGTTTGTGACCATTTGTGACCAACTGTGAATTGCACTTATGTAAAACATTAACCATGTGTGACTAATTATGACCATTTGTGATCATTTGTAACCTATTCAGACTGCAAATATAAACATTTACTTCCATAACATACTTGAATGATATTAACAAAACCACACACGGAAAAAAATATTTTCACCTCCTTTATCCAAACTGCTTGACAAAAATAAATTCACATTCAATTCAAAAATATATTACAAAAGATAAAGATAACATCTAACTTTGAACAGCTTAACATCTAACTTTGAACACCTGTTTTGTCTAACTTTGAACAGCTATCAACCAAATCTATCATCAAAAAAAATTCATGGACAGTAGTTCAGTCATCTGACTTTGATTTTCCCCTTCCAACCTGTCTCAGTTCTCTATTTTTGAACAGCAATGATGCAATTTCAAGCCTAGCATTCGCAGCATCAAATAACATTGGCATTTTGACAAGATCATTGTGCAATAAATACTGTGCATACTTTATGAAAAACACCACAGTCATGCCAGTAATATTTAACATAGACAAATCATAAGTAACTACAAAATATTGATGAAAAATAACAATGTTAATATGCAGGTCACTGGAAACTCACGTATTTTGTTGTTGAGGTAAACCACTGACAATGTTAATACGCAGGTCACTGAAAATGTCACCAATATCATCAGTAGTTTCCATCCACAATCCAACCACTTTTAACAAATGTGTAAGAGTCTTCACAAGCGGTAAGACCCCTTTCACGAACCTTATAATCCTTGTACAATTTGTTGCTTGAATTGAATATGTACAGGATGCAGTTATTAATATCAAGCTGCCCCAACATCCAATGAGCATTCTTTGTAGGCATAATGGGCATCAACACTGATTCAACTTCCCTCCAACAAGTATTAAATGATAACCATTCACCATTGATAGTTTTGCGTAGGACATCCTTCTCAGTCTGTAGTTGTTGCTTTCATCTTCACACATTTACCAAACTTGACAAGTTGTCTTATGTAATGAAAGCATGCATCCATGTGCTATAATAACAAAGAGCATAAATAAGTAATGTGAACTACTATTAATATGTGAAAAAATGGCAGCAATATTACACCGTGCTGCTCAATGATGAATCAGAATTGGTCAACGTATGCTACCAAGTTTTCTGGTGAACAGGAACATTGTCACACACAAATGTAAAATTTATCACATTATCTGGAACACTGAACTGTGCCCTGTACACATATGTATGCACTCATCAAACCAATAATAACAGGTCACACTTTGAGAGACAGATGACACAATAATAGGCCATCAAACAAATAATAATAGGTCACACTGAGACACAAAAACACTTATAACTACATTTCATGTACCTGTTCTTAGGCTAGTAGCCTCTGTTAAACCAATTCTAGAATGTACTAACGTCTGCACTATCAGCTCCCTTTGAATGAATTTGAAACATAATGTTTCCAGATGAGGATTTGAATCCAATTGCAGCATATCGTGCATTAGCCTTGACAAAAGATGACTACAGATTTTTTGATGGCTTCTGCGCTCTTTTCAAAGGTAGTCCAGAGGATGGAGGTGTAGGCGTATCTTCCCGATTCAAAAATATAAAAAGAAAAGTTCTTAATTAGTGTATGATAATTTGATAATCATTCTGAATGTATAATATGAAATACTATGTTAAACTGACATCTTCTGTGTGACATTGAGTAGACTTCAACACCCGTGCAAAAGCCTCATCAACATGCTCCTGCATTTCTTTACTAGCAAATAATGCATCATCAGAGTTTCTAGGACTCTATGAGTAGCCAACACCTAGATCAAATGAAGGAGGTTCGAGAATGCAGTCATCATAAAAGCAATGTGAAGACTCAGGTGCCATGGAACCTTTCTCCTTTTCTTCAACCACATTATCACCTTTTGGCTTATGTTCCATGTGACCCTTGCCCTTTCTGTCAACCACATCATCATCTTTTGGCTCTTGTTCTGTTGAACCATCCTTACAACTCAATTTCGTTTGAACTTCATCCATCATCGAAGATGAAATGTCAGACACAGATTCAACAAAAGATTTAAGAGATGACCTGATGTCGTTCAAGTCATTTTTCAACCCATTCTAACTCCGAATGAGCTCATCGAGCTTCGAAAAATTGTTTGAATGATGCATTTTGTCATTCATGTCAGACAGTTCTGACTTCATCGACAAAAGCTCCTCTTTCAGCCCTTTGTTATCCACTTGAAGCTTGGTTATTTCATCATCCATCAACTGCTTCAATCGACCACATTCCTGAAAAAACAAATTGTAGTTAGTAAAGTTGTGATCATATAATGGCTTCTATGTCTTATAAAAATTAAATTACTTACACTAACACATGAACAATCAGGATGATAGACAGGATGAGGCTGAGCAGGAGAGCTAGAGCTAGCAGCCCTGGTCTATTTTTGCAGCGGTGGATCAACAAAATCATCATTTGAATCACGAATATGTACCTTAGACACCGGGGGAGTTGACTCACTTTTGCCTACTAGAGTTTTAGAGTTTCCAGTGTTCTGATTTGGTTGTCTAGGTTTCGAGTACAGCAGATCTGTCGATTGACATACAGAACAACAAAATCAGTTAGCACAATGATACAAAACAGGTCACAATAAGTCACAAGTAACATATTTCAGGTTACATGTCATAATATATCTGAAATTCATATACAGAACCTGTCATATATGATATTGTAAGCTTTACTTCAGATGGATCAATGTCATTTATCACAACCTGTTAGACATAAGATGAATTTTTTTTTTTAACATATGTCGTTTTAGATATGTATAACTAATCAAATGAGTACATAACAATTCAAAACGTATTTAAGAACTTACATTCTGACTTCCAAATACTTTGTCCTTCAACATCGCCACTGAAGGATGTTTGTACGCAGTCCAATTCATAATTCTTGGATATTTCTTACAAATTCTTGTGGCCACATTCCCCTTAAGTACAAGTATGCACTCATACAACCACACCTGGAAAGCCACTAAAAACCCATCAACCTGTAGTGACTGTTTGTTTTGATAATCTCTTCCTTAATGACGACAATGTGGTCTTAAACAAATATCTGCCCCAAGGAAACATTCCAAGAGTGGCAAAATCATCTACAAGTGCAAAAATGTATTGATCCACGACCTTGGGGTAGGGTGTAGCAAATAGATATGAGGTGATAAGATAGATAATCCCAATCTTAACCACATTAAGGTCTGGTGCATCATCCAGTGAAATAAATACTCTCTTCACATCTTCACTTGTTACAACTTTTAAGTCCTTGAAATAAGTATCCTTCACTGCAGACGGTTTATCATCCAACATTGGTTGATCATCTGCATCGTCATAGTTATAGAACCAAGACCTCTCAGGGCACATATAAAAAGTGCACCCTATGTCTAGGATCCAATTTTTATCAAATTCTTCCCCAGACACATTAAGGACATGCAAACTGTCAAATTCAGAAACAATGGCAGCATTATCTTGATCAGTATTGTTTAGGTCTTTTTGTTTCTTTTTCTACTCAAAACAGTCTCTCTTGAAATGCCCCATATTCCCACAGTGATAGCATTTTTACTGCTTTTATCTTTGGATTTGGATCTTATCTTGGATTTCCTTCTCCCCTTCTTGTTATGGAAGTTATATTCTTTCTTTTCAGATCTTCTCCTAACAAATAAACTCTCTTCACGAGAATGAATTCTATTATCTCTTTTTAATTCAAGTTCTCTTGATTTTAAAGCACTGTGACAATAGCTTGAGTGAGAGTGTCCCTATCATATCTTATGACATTTTTCATTTCCCTGTAAAATTCGGGCAAAGAGTTTAGCAATATGACAGCTAAATCCTCATCGGCAAATTTTTTTATCATCATGAGCCAGACTTTTAACAATTATGCCAAAGTCACTCAAATTTCCCTCAACATCCTTCCCTGGATCCATCTTAAAACTAAACAGTTTTTCCAACATATATATCTTGTTAGGTAAAGTTTTAGTTAAGAACAATGCATCTAATTTAGTCCACAAAGTTCTAATAGTTTTGACATTATCAACTTGTCTAACAATGTTATCAGATAAATGCAAAATTATAGAATTGTAAGCAATTTTGTTCATGTCTTCAATTTCATGTGGTTTAACCTTTAACTCATCAGAAAATGTAGCAGGATCATCGAGAGTTTTAGCAACTCTCTGTTGGACCAAAATGACCCTCATTTTCTATTTTCAAATCGAGTAATCCCCCTTTCCATCGAATTGCGATAATTCGACCCTTGAACCTATTGCAGATTTTGTAAAATAGTGGTCTATACTCGTGGACATAACAGAAAAGGTTTTGAAAAAATCGTTTCCAGATAATCAATATATGAATGCCGAGTTAAAACCATTTTTCAAAACTGAAGCACAACAATGAAATAATTCGTTCACGAAACACAAGTATAATGCAGGTAAATATGCTTCCAGGTTACAAATTAATCACAAGAATTCAATTCACAGAATTCACAAATAGGCAACCAAGCAAACGTGCACAAACAGGTAAGAATATCAAACATAACCTAACGAAGAATTTGGAATAATCTTACCAAACTACTGTTGAAAAACAGTAAGAATACCACCAATTTCATAATCGAACTATTGTAGATGTCAAGTCAGGGGCAAAATCATCCAACTTTTTATATATAACCGAAACACTAAAATAAACACATCAATACGTTCAGCAGGTTAAACTAAGAAAACTGCCCGAAAAACCTCGTCGGAGTCCGCCCACGCACCACCCCACCAATACCTTCTTGACCTGCTGGTTCCAAATGTGGTCTCAGATTTTTCGGCAGGTCACTCATTTGGCCGAAATCTCAGTTTTCCGGTTCGGCCCCTCCACAAATCGCCCCACCCATTTTTCGATTTTTTGATCCATTCTTTACCAATAGACGAAGCCCATGACCTGCAGATTCTAGTACCGGTCTCCGTTTCTCCGGGTGGTCGATGGTTTGGCCGGAATTTGGAGTTGAAGATCCGGCCAAGAGGGGAACTCGCGAGAAACTCCTCCAAATCGGTTGTTTTCTTCCTCAAATCTCAAGCCCTAAGCTCTGATACCAGTTTTGTTGGGTTCCTAGGCTCAGGAACACCCTTCCACTTCGTGCAAATCGCCCCACCAAGAGATAGAATGATAAACCGGCAAAAAACCTCTTCTCGAAACGCCTCCACCACCACCTCTACTCACCTTATCACCACCAAGACTTAGCCACTATTTCAGGCCTAAGTTACCAAGGTATTCTCAACAAGAAGAAGTAGATAAGAGAGCAAGCGTTGAGAGTAATGGTCACTCACAGGAGCAAAAACGAGAGAGAGACTTTTGGAGGTGAGAGAGTTCGTAGAAAATGAGTATGGCTCTCCCTTTTCAAAAACGTGTGAGGCCCAATTATGTAAGAGTAAAGGAGTCAAAGCTTCTCCAACAAGCTACAAAAATATCTCCCAAATAATCTCAACCAACCATTTAATCCAAGGGCTCACATTTAAAATAAGAGTTAAGAGAACCAAATTTTCACATAATAAAAGTCGAATACTGTTGGGTTTTTAATGACTATCTTAAATTTTGGATTAATCAAGAATTTTAGAAATCAAAGATGCACCAGCAGGAGAAGAGAAACTAGCTTAATTTTGGACTTATCGAATTTTCCATGCACATACCGTATCTGGAACACTTAACTGAAATACGGTAAGAACATGATCTTACCGTATATGACAGTCACCACTTACTGGATTTGTTATGTACTTACCGTATTTGGCTTTAATATAATGAAATACGATATTGAGACTGAACTTATCGAATTTGCCCCAATACAATGAAAGCTGGTATTGAACCAATTACAGATAAAAACACATAGTAAGATCAATGGTGGGTGTTTATTAACCCTATTAGGTATAGCCCACAATAACTTCAATCTCAACCGTGCATTTATGAGGACCCATCTGTCAATGGGGTCAATGGGGTCATTGAATGATTAGTAATCAGTTGAAAGAAACATGTAGAATCTGAATTAGTTGCATTGCCACGTATTGTAATAATTGTTTATTTTCAATTTAGACAAGTAATTATTTTTTAGGTTATAACAAATTTTGTATCTAATGAAGTATTCTTGTTTAAACTCAGTTATATAGTTTAATGTTATGTGATAATTATGTTTTGCCTAGGAGTGGGCTCGGTTTGATTGGTCCAATTCCAAAAGAAATCGAATCGAACCGAATACTAATGAAAATATTTGAAATGGAGTCATTGGTTCGATATCCAACTATAGAACCAATCGAAACGAATCACCTGGTTCCGATTCGGTCCAATCCAATTTTTTATATTAAAAAATTGAAAAAATAAAGTATGAAACTATCCGTGAAAATGAAAATAGATAAAAATAGAGTATGAAATCACTTGTTACTGTTGTTTTATGAAAATGTATCAAAAGGGTTAATTATCATGTGAAAATTTATTTCAAATAATCAGTGCCTGTTGTTATAGTTACAAAGAATCTTCTTTATGTCTTTGACAACCCATCTCTTTGCTTCATTGACAAAATATTAAGAAGTTGCTGCTACTTCAAACTTTAAATTGGGTTAGTAATTGATATAGCCAATTCTAGCCTATGTAATACCCTAATCATGAGGATCACATTCCTTCACATATGTTAATTTTGTTGGAAAAACTGAGTTTATGCGTTGACTTTGGTACGAGTTTTGAGTGGGACCCGGTTGTTCAATTTGGAAGATGAAAGTTGATTTGTGTTCTCCTCCATGAGTACATCGAAATCATATACTTACTTGCCAAAGTTGATGCTCAGGTGAATGAGAAATTGAGGCTCAAAGTGTACCACTCAAAAGGGAGTTTATGTGGGAAAAATGAATTTGTCCCATATAGGAAAAAGATGAGAAACTCCAAAGGTCATTGTCATTGATGGTAGCCTAGCCTATAAATAGTGGCTCATTTTCCTCATTCCAACACACACACACAAAAAAGCAAAGGTTTTCAAGTTTAGAATACATAAGAAATTCATTTGCATAGAGGTCGGTTTTTTTTTCTGCATTTCGGTCTTGGTGGTGGTGTAGTTCAGGCACTAGTTCAGTTCGCCGGAGTGGTTCCCGTGGTGCTCGGAAGCTACTGGTTCTACCGTTGTATCCTGAAAAACGGACGCTCGTTGTAAACCTCAAGCACGAACGGTGAGGGGGCGAATATGTTTTAAGGAAACTGTGTGCAACACAGGCCTCGGGTTAAAAGTTTTCGATTCTATTACTCGTTCTGCGATTTCTCTTTGTTCATGTTTACATTCTGTACGTGTATAGTATTAAGCATGATATATGTATGTTGAATTTGCGTTCATCATAGTTATTATATTGCTAAACTGCATACCTTATTTCGCGTATATCGGATTTCTGTGCGATTTACCGGATTTCTTGAGTACCAACAGCATATACGGTATTTAATCTGTTAATACCGGATTTAAGCCTATTCCGGTCGACCGGAACTCTAGTTCGGTTGATCGAACCATAATTTTCGATCGATCACCGCTCAGTTGGAACTTGTCTAAATTTTGCCTAATTATATAACAAATTTCAGTTGAATTTCAAATTTCTTCGGAGACGTCACTCATGCAGCACTCATACATCCAATGCAAATTCAATCTTTTCAAATTTTTTTGTTAGAGCAGTCAATGCTAAAATTGAATTTGCTAAACTATTTTCATATTTTAGTATTGAAATGGTATATTAAAAACGAGCAAATTAAGTTCAAGATGGTCAGGGCTGTGGCATTGTTTCATTAATATTTCAATGTTGGAAAATTGAACTTAGCTTTTATTGGTTTCCTCTAAACCACATTCATGATTCAGTGATTGAATATATGTATTGTTTTTGGTAGTTTATTATGGTAAGTCATGTTTGCTCTTCTTATCTTTTGCCTATGAGATTTGGGAACGTATTATATTAGGTTTTTATTCGATTATTTGGTTTTCGGTCTATAAATGGAAATCGAACCAAATCCATCGATTTTGATGCTCATTCGATTATTGGTTCAATACCGGATTTTATTGTATCTGGGCAAATCCGGTAAGTCCAGTCTCAATATCGTATTTCATTGTGTTAAAGCCAAATACGATAAACACAAACAAATCCGGTATTTCATTGTGTTAAAACCAAATACGGTAAGCACATAAACAAATCTAGTAAGTGGTGACTGCCATATACGGTAAGATCAAGTTCTTATCGTATTTCAGTGTAAGTGTCCCAAATACGATAAGTGCAAGGAAAATCCGATAAGTCCAAAATTAAGCCAGTTTTCTCTTCTTCTGCTGGTGCATCTTTGATATCTGAAATTCTTGATTAATTCAAACTTTAAGATAGCCATTAAAAACCCCAACACCATTCCATCCTTATTGATCTAAAATCATTGAATAAAATAAAGAAACACTACAATTCCGAAAGCCCATAGGAAACACGTTAAACAAGCAATAACCTACAGCATACCAAAGATACCTTATTAATGGCAACAATAATGGGCACTCCAACCGATTTGGCTTGAGCAATGATCTCATTTGTTTGTGGTCGGATGCCATCATCAGCTGCTACAACAATGACAGCAATGTCCGTCACTCTTGCTTCGCGTGTTCTCATTGCTCCAAAAGCCTAATGTTTGAATGAACACAGTCTGCAATTTTTTTCAGATGTAGGCTAAAGAATGAAAGGAGCTGAAAAATGAAGAAATAATAAATAAGTCTCTATGAATTACAAGAGCTTTTTTTTTCCCAGATTTAACAAGAGTTTCACAGTATTAAGAAACAAACGAAATGTTACTGCTCTTCCCATGAGAAAATAGAAAATAAAAATGAAGAAAAAATGAAGTTATTTTTGGCAAACAGTTGAATTTTTGTTGCTTTCTCTAAAAAGAAATGTCAAGTATACGCCTTTAATTTTTTACTACATGCAATTTTGAAATGATTATAAAGCAAAGAATCAATCAAAAATTCTGAAAACCTACAATCTTCGCACTAATGCAGTTACAAAAAATACAAAATTCGTACAACGCACGTGACAACGACTAGTCATCCTTAAAAATTGCAATCCTAAGTCCTTAAACTTTTGACACTTTTGCACTTCGGTCCTCGAAGTAATCTTTTTGTGCAATTTTGGTCATTTCTTAGTATTTCGGTCATAACTTTGACTACGATTTTCAGAATCGCGTTTATGACCCCAATTCGGAAACCTCTATTCAGCGCGCACATCGTGGCCACCGAGCTCCGCTGGGTGCGATCTGTTTTCGAGGCCAAAATTCGATGTTTTCCATTTCAAATCGTCGATTCAAGTAATTTTCTTCTTCTTACGACAAGATTTCGTTTTTTCCGTAATTACGTATTTTCTTTAATTTGATGTAAATCATTAAAAGATAATTATTTTTATTTAATTATTATTAATTGAAGATACAATTCGTAAAAAATATAAAGGATGAACAGTGCAACCTCAAATTGTCAACAATAGGAGGCATGATATTTTGTATAAACCTATGACTGGACATGGTTCGGTTCTGAAGAGAATCGAACCGAACCGAACCAAAAATTTTCGGGTATTTAGTAAATGAAACCGTCGGATCCAACTATAATTATGGACCCGTTCGGGTTCTGTTCGGTTCCGTACCATTATTAAAATTTTTAACATTTATAATAAAAATAACTAATGACATGTTCAATATTAAATTTACAAATTGACGTAGTTCAATTTAATAGCATATAAATAACAAGTCGTACAATAAGATTAATTTAAAAATGTATACAAATACCAAAAAACAGATACTATTAAAATATCGGTGATCCGTTCCATATCAATAATTCATTTGTTTCAAACATTCAAATCTACATAAAATAAAGAAATATAAATTAGAAGTCATACTTTAAAGTATTGTTAATACTTACCAACTATTTGTTAATTTGTTAATTGAAAATAATTTGTTAATTTGCTAATTTATTTAAAAAAAGTTAAATAATTTGATTTATATAATATAAAAAATTTAAAAATTTAAAAAGATTCGGTTCTTATTCGGTACTTCGGTTCTTGGTCTAGAACTGAGAACCGAACCGAAACTTTCGGTTCTAGATTCAGGTACCTGTTCGAGTATTTAATTTCAGAAGAATCGCTCGGTTCAATTCCGATTCGGTTCAGTTCGGTTCGGGACTTTTGTCCAACCCTACATAAACCAGTTTAATGAACAATAGTGTGAAACCAGAGAAACGGGGTGAACAATAAATTGGCATCCTCTCTTTTAAAGTAAAGAGGAGGCATGATATTTTGTTTAAACCAGTTCAATGAACAGTTGTGTGAAACTGAAAACATGGGGGTGAACAGTAAATTGGCATCCTCTCTTTTAAAGTAAAGGGGAGGCATGATATTTTGTATATACTAGTTCAATGAACAGCGGTGTGAAACCGAAGACATGGGGTGAACAGTAAATTTGCATCCTCTTTTTTAAAGTAAATGGGATATTTTGTATAAAATATAAAGGATGAATAGTGCAGCCTCATTGTCGAGACATGATATTTTGTAGAAACCAGTTCAATGAACAGTGGTTTGTCATCCTCTCCTTTTACTTTGTGCACACAGAGTGAAGGTACTCCGTGGCCATGGAAATTTACGTTTTATTTTTTATATTTTTATATAATTTTTTTTTTCATTTTTTGCATCTAAGTACTCGAGATAATTGCTTGCCAAATCTTTCAACTTTTATCTTGTACTTTTTAGTCTCATATTTTGACTTCTCTATCCATTTTGTCCCTAAAAAATTGTAACAAACGGGTCCTTAAACTTTTGACAATGGTACACTTCAGTCCCCAAGTCATTTTATTGTGCAATTTTGGTCATTTTTTAGTATTTCGACCATAATTTTTGCTACGGTTATCAGAATCACGCTCATGATCCCAATTCGAAAATCTCTTTTCAACGCGCACGTCGTGGCCGCCAAGCTCCGTTTGGTGCAAGTCATTTTCAGGGCCAAAATTTGATATTTCCCTTTTCAAATCGTCGATTTAAGTTTTTTTTTTTACGCAAAATTTCGTTTATTTCGTTTATTTCATAATTTTATATTTTCTTTAATTTAATATAGATCATTTAATGATAATTATTCTTATTTAATTATTATTAATTGAAAATATTTGTTATTTGACGAAGTTGCATATGCTCAAAAGACTGCATAAGGTCCCCAAGTTTTATTAGGCCCCGTTTGATACACATTTTTTGCAAAATGAGAATGAAAAATATAGCCGTTATGGACCTTACACAAGAGATATAAAGTCAAATATGGTGGTTGGATGTGATGGATAACGGTCATATTTTTCATTTTTATGGTGAAAAAATGGGAACCAAACGAGGGCTTAATAACAAATACTCCATTCTGGGAGTGGTTTGACTTTAAAAAAAGAAAAAAAAATGCAATAATTTAAGAAGTGATATATTTCACTTTTAAAACTCGAAAAAGCACAGCTATCAATTAAAAAGTTGGGAAAAGAATGCTAAGAGTGTGTTTGATAGGCATTATTTGGGAAAAATGAATTTTGAAATAGTGATATAATGGGAAATGTACGGTTGAAAAAGAAGGAAAAGTTATTGATGTGATGAAAAATATTATTTTATTAAAGAATGTGTGTTTGAAAATGAGTAGAAGAATGAGAATGAAAATGAAAATGAGAATCAAACGGGGCCTAAAACTATAAACTAATCTTGGGCCCGAATATGTTGGCTTGGCCCAATTCACACAAAACACCTAATTACCAGCGACTCAGGCGCCAAATTAAACTCACCACCTCCATCGTTTGGACTTCTCCTCGTCTTTCCTGCGCCGCCTACGCTTCTTCTCAGAGGCACCACCGCCACCAGAATGTCTTTACTGGAAGTAATTACTAAAGCTTCATCCACTGCCCCGACTCACCCGGACCCAGATTCCAACTACCCGATTGTGTTCAACCCGGACCCTATACTCCTCAAACTAAAGCCTGAAACCGATGAACTGAAAGAGGGAAACCCTATTAAACGGGTTACAGGATGGGAAATATCGCAAACGGATGCTGAAATAATCGAAACAGGGCAAATTTTTTTCAAGAAGTTGAAAAGAAAGTTGAAAAACACCAACACGTTTAATAAAGAAGAATTCATGGGTATGTTTACTTCTTACTTGGAGAAAATTGGGGAGAAAGTTGGGATTTCCGTAGGTGTTGATAAGTCAGACGAAGGGTATCCTCGTAAGTTGGTTGAGAAGTTAGGGGTTTTTCATGGGCAGGGATGTGAAGAGCTTAATTTTAGAGGCCTGTGTTGCTTTGGAGGTTTGGGATACTTTGGAGAGTTTGATAATTAATGGGAATGTTGAACATTTGTGTATATCCAATCTGGTTCACAATTTGATAGAACAACGGAGGTCGGATTTAGTTGTTTTGTGTGTGAAGCATTTATCTGATCTCCAGACTTATGATTTGATGTGCATTTTGAGGTATTTTTTATTGCCGCCTCGGGATGGATATAAGAGTCTAGTTAGTGTGAGGAAGGAGTGGGAGAACCAAGCATTGTTAGCCATCGAGAAGGTGAGTGATAGGGGACTTTCTGGGAAACAAAACAGCTTGGCGAGGGAGGCCTCGTTTTTGCTCATGGTGGCGCATGATGAATTCACAGTGTCAGAATTGTGCTTGCATTATTTGCTCGCATCACGGGATCTGGATGAGGTGATCTTTTCAGCTTGTGTTAGTAAGTTGAATGGTGAGGAGATGATGGCTTTGATTAAGTATTTGGGGAAGTGGCTGAGGAAATATGAGAAATTCCCTCAAGTGGTTCCTTGTCCTAAAGCATCATCTGTGTTGGGGTTGAAGGCGTGCGATTGGGTTCCGACTCTTGAAAGTGTTGTGAAATGTCTTGGATTGGTTGTAGACGAGCATTTTTCTTCTTTGGTTTTGCATTCAGAGTTTCATGATGAGTTGAGATCTTTAGAGGAAGTGGTTAGTTCATTAGCTGCTGAAGCACTACTTTGTGGTTTTTTGGCAAATTTGACTGAAAGATTTAGAGGCGAACGCCAGGGTATGTAACTGCAATTTACCTTCACCACATTTTAATTGCACTCATTATAACTAAAGATACTTGCCAGAAGCTGATAGAGTGATTGCTCTTTATTATTCTAATAGAAAGTAGAGGCCCTAAACTTCAGTCCAACAACTGACGGAGCACTTGAAATCTCAGGTTCTCAATTGTGCTTACTAAACTGAACATGACCCTTTGGATATGTTCAGTCCTATGAGTAAATTTCTAGATCTAAAAATGCAAACCAAATTCTTCCCGAGTGTATTGTCTGAATACAGACAGAACTGACTGCTTTCTAGTTGATCATTATGAATAACTTGTTTGGATTTTAATTGCTGTGCCTGTGCCTCTTATTTACATATTATCTGAATGACCATTTTTATGCCCCTTTAGCATTTTACACTTGTGCCACGTTTATTTAAAGCTTGTAGAAGTCATATTCCATCCACCTACTATCATAGAACACATTATTTGAGCAGTTGGAAATTTTATTTTATCTATATATGCTAATTAGTGATTAGAATAAGTACAGCAAAAATGACATAAAAAAATCAAGTGAAAATGGAAAAAATAATACGTTTGTGCTTAGCCCTAATGTCAGTTGTATAGGCTAAAATTAGTTGGGCTGAAAATTTTATTGAGTTGGTGCATTCCAGCTGAAGTGTCTGATGCCTAATTCTGGAATTAGGAGGGTACAGGTTGATTGTCTTTGTCTGCACGTTGACTACCTTTTGGAACGCCTCATTTTTGAGATTGAGGCACTGGATAAGCAGGCTTACAAAAGCTAATATGTTCACTCCTGGTAGTTGCCCAAAAAAGAGCAAAGAAAAGCAAGTGTACAGTATGTGTAAAAGCTGAATAAAAAACATGATTTAGGACTATGTGAGTTCACAGTATTGCAAAGTTAATGCGAGTCAAACTGGACTGATTAAAATTGAAATTTGAGGGCCTGATTTAATCAGTTTTGGAGGCTGAAATGATGTGGGAATTTTGGGATTATAATGAATAAGATGAACAGGGATAAGTGGAAGTTGGAGCAATAAAATGACGAAGAAGATAACTTTTGTGCTGTACCTAGCTGCTGCAAGCAATTCTCATTAAATGTAGGTTTTTTCTGTTGGAATGTTGAGTGATTGAGAATTATGGGTTTTGAGAAGAGATTGAATGAGCTTGAAGATTAGGAATGTTGATACAAAGAAATTATGTTGTTTTTGCATTAATTCAAATGGCTAGAAAACTAGAGAAAGATGACTTTGTGCTCCACTTGAATGCTGTAAGCAATCCTCATGAATAGTAGGGTTTTCTCTATTGGAATGTCATGCTATTAAGAATTATGGGTTTTGAGAAGAGATTGGATGGACTCAATTATTAGGAGTGTTGGATCCAAAGAAATTGTGTAGCTTTTGCCACGACTTTGAATTGCTAGAAAATTAAAGAAAGATGAAGTAATTGGTGAACTATTCATTGCACTTTGAATCGTGGGATGTCGTGTTGGCTTTTAGAGTTTGTTTTATCTACGGTCGCTATGCCATAGGAAAGAGATTGAGCCTGGAGTTTTAAAATGGTGACATAAAGTTGAGATTATGTTGGCTGACTAAAATAAAATGAGAACAAAAGAAAAAGGAAAAATGGAATATTTGATGAATTCTCAAGTTGGAAGAATGCCACTAGCTTAACATGAATATCTTTCTTTCATTGTTGTATATAGATACTTTATGTTGCTTAGTGAAGTTTAATTTATTGTTGACAAATTGAGGCTTCATTGCTCATCCAAGGTAGATATTTTAAGGTAGATATATATATTAAAAAAATTAAAAAATTAAGTAGCTAATTGAAAAATACTAATTGGTAGATGTACAAGTATATAACTAAGCAAAATTTTTGATGAGATACAATATATGATTGGAATGTTATCAATCAAAAATAACAAAAACTCAATAATCACATATCATAATAAAAGACGTAATTATGGAATAAACGATATTTTAATCTTTTAAAATCCAAACACTCACGTAAGTGGAAAGCCAATATACGGTAAGTTCAGGTTCTTATCGGATTTCATTGTATTAAAGGCATATACGGTAAGTGCCATATACGGTTGCTATGCCATAGGAAAGAGATTGAGCCTGAAGTTTTAAAATGGTGACTAAAGTTGAGATTATGTTGGCTGACTAAAATAAAACGAGAACAAAAGAAAAAGGAAAAATGGAATATTTGATGAATTCTCAAGTTGGAAGAATACCAGTAGCTTACCATGTTTGGAAGTTCAGTCATTGGACATGCTTTCGCTAATTAGGTCTAAGTTACTGATTGTTTATGTTGTTGGAGAAGAGAAATGTGCCTGTTTACTATGTCTTCTTTTTTAATAATAAGATTTTTTTTAGTACTGTGCAATTCCTGTGATTTATCTGCTCTGGGATGTTGAGAAGTCGTATCAATTTGACATTTGTCATATGGTGAAGAGATTTTTTTTTTCCTTGTTAGTTTAAGTTTCAGAAGCCTAGCTTTGGAAGATGTGAAGTATATCACCTCATACATGACATTCAAATTTTTTATATATTTTTTCCCAATGAGAATAAGTTTAATCCAAGTCTAGAAAGTTCTGCTCAGCCATTTTCCATTTTTTAAAATTTTGCTCCCAAATTATGTATGTTTTGTGTGTTGTTATTTTTTAATAGCATGAATAGACTTGTGGCCATTGGTCGAAGATTAGAAGCAAAGATGGATTCATGTTGCAGCTTGTGAAATATATTATTGATTTGCTTTCTATTTCTTCTCTTTTTCACTTGAGGAACCTGTAAAAACCTGGTTTATTCAGGATTTTGTTGAACCTTACAAAACCGTGGGTGGTGTTTGGAATATTACGTTCAATTGTCATATCATCATGTCCATGTTCTCTCCTCTAAATGGGCCTTTTCAAAAGATGCTAGGAAGACCAGCTAGCTCTTCATAGACGAGAGTAATTATGGGTTTAGTTTGATGGACCTTGTAATACAAAGATACCTTCAGAAATTTCCGCTGGTTTGTAATCATGATTGATAACAAATTGTCTACAATGTAGTAAGTTTTTTTTTTCGAGGATATAGAAATCCTTAGGGCCTGTTTGATTGGCCAAATTTTTCGTAGGTGGAAAACGTTTTCTTTCTTTTTACTATTCACCTGTTTGATTGTACTAATTTTCCAGGGAAAACGTTTTCCAAATTTTCCAAGGTACAAGTTTGATGCACAAAAGCTAGAAAACGTTTTTCCACTATATTGGTTGGAAAATATTTTCCAGTTTTTTGACCTTTTTTTTTAAGCAATTTGGAACACATTCCAAAGTCAATGGTAAAATAATTTATCAATTTAATTGACAATTTGTGTAAAAAAACAAAGCCAAACGAACACAAAAAAATTTCAAAAATTATTATTTTTAATTGTTTTTGTACTTTTTTGCAATCCAAACAAATTTTAATACAGATTGTAAAAAAATTTATCCCAAAAAATAACAATTTACATGAAAAATAAAGTCAAATGGATTAGGTGGAAAATTATACCAATCAAACACCATTAATTACAATTCTCTGTAAAACAAATTCTAGACAATTCAATTATCTGTCATTCATTTTCTTTCCCCTCATTTTCAACCCTTGTAATCAAACGGACCTTAATGTATATGAGTGAACCACATTTTGCAGGCCAGCAGCAGTGATGCTTCAGAATGTTTTGGGTTCTTGAAGATGGATGATCCTTTCATATATCTGCAGGTTGTGTTGTAGAAGTGTCAAACCAATGATCCAAAGAAGTTATCAGGGAACTTTTAGCTGGAGATTGGGGTGCTTGAATCAGTGGATATTGCTAGAATGTTTGTAACAATATTTTTCCTGAAATTTTTTCAAGACCATATGCATCTTTTTTAGTTATTGTTTTTTCTTCTTTTCAGGCCCTTCAGCCATTTTTGGAACTAAGTCATCAAAATTTCTTCCTTCCATATGTTGAAATTCAATGTATGTTTACACGTCTCTATATTTCATGGGCTAACAAGTATTGCTTGAATCTTTTAAGCCATGGGTGAGTATCAGCATAATTAGGAAGGTTTTACATATTGCAAATTTTATAGGTTTGACTCTCGTTGACTCTAATGTTCCGTTCGCTCATATCTTGACCAGTATTTTACCAGACTACTCACGGCCTTCATATAGGGTAGCTTCTCTTATCGAGAACTAATGGTTATATATATATATATTTGGAGTGTGCTACATGTACACAATAGTATACATAACACCCTACACCTCCCTCACATGGAGGGGGTCTACATATAATAAAATATTTGTGGGCCCCTCTTCATGTGAGGGGGATGTAGGGTGTTATGTACACTATTGTGTGTACAAGTAGATTTATCCTTTTTTTTTTCTCAAATTTAATTTAGTTCTCGACATGTAGTTATTATAAAAACTTGATCTCAACTTAATATGAGTTTCTAACTTTTCCATTAACGCTTTCGTTACTGCGTAATTTTTGGACTGTTTCGTAAATTTTTTAATTTAAAATCAGCCCGTAATAATAAAAATGTATGAAAGCATTACAAGTTATTTAATTTTTAGGGATAATTGGGACAATGTTTGTCTGATTTGTGGAAGGGCCTAGAAGGAAATTGACGGTCCATTTGACAGGAGCACCACGATTTAACCAAAATGAAGAAATTGATACGGTATATATAAGTGGGTAATCAACGATGAATTTTATTTTGTGGTTTTATTGTGATGTGGATAGTGAATGATAGAAATTTTTATGTGATGTCCACAGTGAACGGTGAAAATTAGACTTCTAAATTTGTTGTTATTTGGCATTGAATGTTAGTAAATGTTGTTCGTTTCCATTATCGTATAGCTCTAATGTATTCGATTTTCTATGTTGTGTTGTATAAAGAAGTATTCTACTATAATTTTAACTTTTCTAATTTTTTGCTATGTTGATTCTCAATTTTCATGTCTATTGATGAAACGTTTGCATGCAAATCAACTCTGAAATTGGTAAACTTTGCAGATAAAACCCTGAAACCAGTGAACTTTGCTGAATAAACTTGAAAATGGTAAACTCCATATAATACAATCTTTGATTACTAAACTTTGTGCAAAATAATCCTAAATCAAACCTTAACCAATGGAAAGCAGAAATCAACAAAAGAAACAACCAAAATGTTTACTGATGATACCAAAAATAGTACCTGATGATTTTCGAACCGGGTTGCTGGGATCGAACGCGAACAGGATCTCCAATGACCTGAAACAAAGGCGTCGAGGTTTGACCTCGTCGCCCCTCCGATGCTTAAGTTAGAGAGGGAAAAATATGCGTAAGGCTATAAAACGGTAAAGTAATAATAATTCTTGTAACCTGAAAAAGGAGCTTGGATCAACTATTTATACATACGAGTAGTTGCGTTGTAGAAGGAGTCTATCGATTGTGATCCTTATCTCGTAAAGAGTTTGTGTTTCGCTCAAACTGTTCTACCGGTATTTGAGTAAGATTAGGTAAGGTCTTTGGACAAGGGGGATGCCGAAATGAACTATGGGATTAGTGCGAAGGATCTAGCCCGATCTGGAGTCGCAAAGCTTGCGACATGTTACCCCGACCTTATGACCCCGAACTCACTGGGTAGAAAGACCATGAACTATTGCGTCGATGGTATGTCTTCAGGGTCGCCATTTATCGCCTCATCATAGGCCCCCGCGCATCAACATCGCAGCTGCGCGAGCGTCAAGGTTGGATGCAGAGAATGGTCTTCTGCATGACGTGCACTTGGGGCGTTGGTGAAGTTGAAGACTCGAGCTTGGTTGATAGGCGCGAGTTAAAAAGGAAAAATGATATGCGCGATGTGGCAGATGGAACGCTAAGAGTTAAATTGTGGAGGACACGTATCACGTGCCCGTTGGACTTGTCAGAACCCGACCCTTGATAGTCGACAACTGTCCAGATTCAATGGCCCAGATGAAGTGACTGTTGCACTCCCAGGGGCCACTATAAATAGTCTCCCTTTTCACTCTCACTTTTCACTTTTTCACTCTCAACTCTCTGCGCAAGAAGCTCGAGCTCGGGGATAATAGGTTTGTGAGCGAGCGACCATATTAAGAGGTAAGTGTTCGAGCCCCTCAGTTTATTATTCGACTAGCATAATGTCAAGTTCTAGCAGTAGCTCGGGGTCGAGTAGCAGCAGTAGTAGTAGTCAGACATCTAGGGACACGAATCCTAGGCTCGAGGACACAGGGACTTCCATAGTACCAATGGCCGTACCTATTAGTTCCCACCACGGGGAAAAAGTCGAACTCATTTACCCAAAAAACCCGAGTAAGTACAAAGAACATGTAGTTATTAAGATTGCGAGAGAGTTCGGGGTAATGCTAGTATGTGATGTGAGGGCCCCCGGGCGTAATGAGACGGTGTTGGGAGCTCGAGAGGGGGAGATGACTATTTTCAGGGACGCCCTTAAGGCCGGGCTTAGGTGGCCCCTTCACCCTTTCTTTATTGAGTTCCTAACTTCCTTCTTAATTTGCCCGGGCCAGCTGGCCTCGAACGGGTGGAGACTCCTCGTGTACTTTTTTATTTTATGTAGGTGCCTCGGGGTAGAGCCTAGGATCGACCTCCTGAAAATGGTCTTCGACCTTAAGTTTTCCCCAGGTTATAATTGTTTCGTGTACCTATCCACGAAAGGGGGTTTTAGGGTACCAGACACCCCTAGCTCACTTCGAGGTTGGAAGGAGCATTTCTTTTATATCAAACCTCAGGACCCCGACCACCCGTTTAGCCCGAAGTGGGAGAGACCCTTTAAGGATATGTTCAATGAGGGTCAAGCTTACTTCGAGGTTTTGGAGAGAGATAGGTTGAGGTTAGTGAACCACGATCCCCTTGCTGAGAAGATCGATTACCTACTCGATGATGACACCCTCGACCTTGCAAACGTGAGAGGCCTCGAGGGTACGATTTCTTGCCATTATACTTATTTGTATCCGTATGTATCCAAGGTCGAGCTAATGCCTTTGTGTTTTTTTTGGCAGATTTAGAAATGTCTTTCGATCCATCAAAGCTCTTGTCGAAGGTCCAACATAAGGCTAAAGGCCCGAAGTCCAAGGCTCCCGTGCAGCCCAAGGGGAAGAAGAGGACCCGGGTTGAAACCCCGAAGAGCGTTCCAAGCGGGTCGGGGCAGACGTCTAAAAGCCCGACCCCTCCACAAGGGTCCGTGCCTTCGACCGAAGTTCAGGCTTCTGCAGGTTGGCCTCCACGTTTCTCCTTTCTCGAACTCGACGACGAGGATGATGCCCTCATGACCGACGAGAACGTGAAGGATTACGCACAATGTTCCTTGATCAAAGACATTGTTGAGAAGTACGAGAGGGTAGTGAACCTTCACGATGGGGTTGGAGTCCTCGAGATGCTGACGTTAAAGGTATGGTCACATGATCGAGTTGTTTTTGTTTCTATATATATATATTTATATTTTTTGTTGTGATCGAACTGACCTCGCGCTTTTCCCATTTTGACCCAGACGTTGAGTGTTGCTCGAGGACTCACCTTTAATGGAATGGACCTGGCGAACAGTGTTCACGAGCTCGAGGTCCAAAATGAACATCACCGGGTGCGTATCCGCCAGCTCGAGGAACAGCGTAACACTGCCAAGCTAGAGGCGAAACAAGCCCGGGAAGAGGCAGAAGCGGCCAACAAGCAGGCAGAGGGTGCAAGGGAAGATGTCGAGCAGACATTGCTGCACCTCGAGGAAGTGAAGAAGGGCTTCGAGGAGGAATTAGCCCAGGCGAGGGTTCAGGCTGTCGAGGACTTCAAGAAGTCTGAGGACTTCGGGTCGATGCTTGGGGATTATGGTTCGGGCTCTTACGCCTACGGGTTGAGGCTTGCTCAATCCTATTTGCGGACACAGCTCCCCGAAGATCAAAAATACGTCGTCGAGGGTTTGAAGACCGTGGCTGATCTTGCGAATAACCTCGAGCTTTCTGCATCAGAGGTCGAGGATGAAGAGGGTGACGGTGACGACGGTGCTGACGACGATGGAGGGGACGTGGTTGGAATCCTCGAGGATAGGAGCAACAGTCCAATTGACATAGATTAGGCCCCCGACCTCGAACTTTATTTTTGCTTTAGCTACATGTATTTTGCCCGAGCATTTCCTCGAGGGTTTTGTAATGCACATAGCCCGATTTGGGCGTTTTAATGGAATTTTCTTTTTTCTAAAGATCGATGCTTTCTAGTCGCGTGTTTGTCTTGAGTTGCTTTGTATCGAATCGAGGTCGTGGCTTTGCAACGCACGTAGCCCGATCTCAAAAAGGCACGGCCTTGGCCGTTTGACTATCTGCGTGTCGAGGTCGAGCACGGCCTTAAGCTAGGTTTTTTACTAGCTGCGTGCTCGAGGCACGTCCTTATGCTAGGTTTTGACTACTTGCGTGCTCGAGGTCGTGCACGGCCTTAAGCTAGGTTTTTGACTAGCTGCGTGCTCGAGGCACGGCCTTAAGCTAGGGTTTTGACTAGCTGCGTGCTCGAGGCACGGCCTTATGCTAGGTTTTTGACTAGCTGCGTGCTCTAGGCACGGCCTTATGCTAGGTTTTGACTAGCTGCGTGCTCGAAGCACGTCCTTATGCTAGGTTTTTGACTAGCTGCGTGCTCGAGGCACGGCCTTAAGCTAGGTTTTTGACTAGCTGCGTGCTCGAGGCACGGCCTTATGCTAGGTTTTGACTAGCTGCGTGCTAGAGGTCGAGCACGGCCTTAAGCTAGGTTTTTGACTAACTCGATCTCAACATTCCACCTGGATTTGACGGTCCAAGAACGGGCCTTTTCAGGTCGAGACTTGGATTTATTAATTTCTCTGACTGGACTTGGATTTATATTCCATCCAAGCTGCCTACGTACCCAACCGGGATCAAGCCGAACGTAGTTCGTTACAATGGAAAATAACTGACGCAACTCTAGGTGGGCGTGCAAGCCCTATACTGGAAATGTAAACAACGGTGGGCACGCAGGCCCGACAAGAAAACAAACAAATAATTTGGACGACATGGAGCTAAGGCTTACTACTTGTAATAAAATTTGAGATTGTCGGCGTTCCACGGTCTTGGCAGTGGTTTTCCCGAACTGTCCTTGAGGCTCTATGCCCCGCTCTTTATCCTTCGTATAACTTCAAAGGGCCCTTCCCATTTTGGCCCGAGCTTTCCTGGAGGATGGCCTGCTGCTTCGGATCTCCTGAGAACCAAATCTCCCATCCTGAACCTTCTTGCTTTGACGTTCCTATTGAAGTATCTAGCTGTCCGGCTCTGATAGCCTGCGGCCTTTAATGAAGCCTGCTCTCTAACTTCTTCGAGTAAGTCTAGATGTTCGGTTGTCCGTTCTTCCGAGACATGCTCAAGATTTCTCCACGTGGGAAGATTGACCTCGATCGGTATGGTGGCCTCTATGCCGAAGGCCAGCATAAAAGGAGTTTCGCCAGTTGACGTCTTATGTGAGGTCCTGTAAGACCAGAGAATGGCGGGCAGTTCTTCAGGTCAACATCCTTTAGCTTCTCCAATCCTTGTTCGAAGGTCATGCAATATAATTCGGTTGGTCACTTCTGCAAGGCCGTTACTCTGGGGATGTGAGACAGATGTCAGGTGGTGGTCGATCCCGAGCTTGGTACAGAAATCTCTGAAGCTAGCATTATCAAATTGTCTTCCATTGTCCGTTATGAGAACTCTGGGTATCCCAAATCGACATACAACAGACTTCCATATGAATGACCTGAGCTTAGGCTCAGATATTGTTGCCAAGGCTTCGGCCTCAACCCACTTTGTGAAGTACTCGACTGCTACGGCAACAAACTTTAACTGGGCTCTGACTATAGGGAAGGGTCCAAGAATATCCACTCCCCATTGTGCGAACGGGGCGAGGTGCTGAACCGAAGTAAGCTCTTCTGCAGGGGCTCGTATGACGTTACCGAACCTCTGGCACCTATCACACTTCTTTACGTAATCTAACGAGTCTTTCTTCATGCTAGGCCAATAATACCCATACCTTATAAGCTTGTAGGCAAGAGCTCGACCTCCTTGATGATTCCCACAAATGCCTTCATGAACTTCGGTAAGAGCTTGACGTGATTCGAAAGGTTTGAGACACCTTAAGTAGGGGAGCGTGAAACTGCGACGGAACAAAACACCCTCTATGATACTGTATCTTGATGCTCGAGCTCTTATGCTTTTCGCCGTTCTGGGATCCGCTGGTAGGGTCCCATCTCTTATGAATTCAACAATGGGATCTAACCAAGAAGGCTCCTGGTTGATGTCCATGACGTTTACTTTCTGAACTATACTTGGTTCCGTTACAAACCTGATGTGTACTGTCCTGTCAAGCCCATCCACTCCCATGAACACAAGTCGGGATAGGGCGTCTGCTTTATAGTTATTGGATCGGGGAATCTTCAAAATCTCGCAGCTCTTGAACTTCCTTTGGAGGTCGTGCACCATCAAGCAATACAGACTCATCTTCTCATCTTTTCTATCAAAAGTTCCCTCTACTTGTCCAACGACCAGTTGGGAGTCCCTGAAAATTTTTATATGCTCGAGCTTAAGATTCTGCGCAAGTTCTAGTGCTATGATGACTGCTTCGTACTCTGCCTCATTATTGGTGGCCTCAAATTCGAACCTGAGTGCGCACTGGATCTCTATGGTTTTTTTGGGGTTGGTGAATTTCACTTCTGCCCCCGACCTCGAACTATTGGATGCTCCATCAACGAAGAATTCCCAGAATTTCGTGCTTGGGTTATCATCGTCCGGCCCCCGAGGCCTTGGCGTGAGTTCAACTATGAAGTCGGCTAAGGCCTGTGCCTTTATTGAGGGCCGTGGTTTGAACTCAATGTCGAACTCGCCTAGTTCGATGGCCCATTTCAGCAATCTTTCCGATACATCTGGCTTCTGAAGTATGTGTTTTAGGGGTTGATTAGTGAGCACAACGATCGGATGAGACTGAAAGTATTGCCGTAGCTTCCTGGCAGTTATTACTAGGGCAAGAGCGAGCTGTTCAGCTAGTGTGTACCTCGTTTCTGCATCAAGGAGTATTTTGCTCACATAATAGATCGGTTGCTGAACCTTTCATCTTTCCTTTACCAGTACACCACTTATGGCGTTAGGAGAAACGGCCAAATATAGAAACAAGGTATCTCCATGTTCGGGTTTTGTGAGAACCGGAGGCGTTGCTAGAGCTTGTTTCATGTAATGTCCCAGAATTTTTAGAATAAAAATTTATTTATTCTATATGTTATTTATTATTTTAAAAAGTTTATGGATTAAAGTGAAGCATATTTTAAATCTTTATATTTTAGGGCCAAATAATTAAATTTTGAATGGGCAAATATAAGTATATCAATATTATACTCATTAGATAGCTCGTTTTAAATCATATATTTTAGGCCTAAGAAAAAGTCGATTCGGATATGTTAAACCCAAGTTATTGACATTTTAAGAGTTTATCTCAAAAGTAATTTATAAGTTGGTTTTGATTTTTAGTGTAAATTGTGGTTTTCACGTGTAGGGTTGAATGATAAATAAGGTGATTTATTTTATTATTATATTCAAGTGTAAATTTTTCCTAGCATGCCAAGTGTCCCATGTGGTGGTTGGTTGAGATATATCATGATTTGTTTTACCAAAATATTCACTATCCAATTGATTTTACCACCACACGTAGAGTACTAATTGTATTTCATATTTATTTTGATAAAAAGATTATTAGTTAATTGTAATTCTATTTTAAATAGAATAATTGTTAACTGTTAATCATGATTGGGTATATTATGATGTTTATTTTCAAATTAAAAATGAAATTTGAAGGTTGTATATATCCACATTAGAATTTTATCCTCATGTAATTAGATATCTTTTAAATTCGAATTTCTTGATAAGATGATTTATCTGTTAAGAGTCCAATTTAAATTGAAATTAAGAGTTTTATTTGGAGTTTATTAAGTCATCATTATCTATTAACCACTATAAATACCATGCATGTGTCACATTTTTTTACACACACATACTTTTATACGGTAGAAAGAGAGAGAGAAAGAGAAAGAGAGAGGGTACTACATGTAGTGAGAGAAAGAGAAAGGTTGTGAAAAGTCAAGTACACACATCATTGTCAAGCAATTCTTCACCCAAAGCAGGAAGATAAATATTTTTAACGTGCCGGTATACAATTTTAATATTCCAATAACAAGGTAAGATACTTATGTGCAAAGCGATATGTTTCTCTACGCTTTTATGTTCAATTAAATATGCATGGATTATCTGTGGACTTTCGGGTTTTTAAGAAAAATATATGAGATTATAAGAGGACCTAAGATGGATGTGTCGCTTGGTCACCGATGTACTCCATAAAGAGAAGAGTGGTATGAAATGTTATTTTATTGCATATAATTGTGTGTAGAAACTGCACGTATCTTACTGGGTGTTTTTAAAATACTCACTCTTACAAATTTTACAGGCTAGTTCGGGTCAATTGGAACAATGGAAGGACGGTGCAGCGGACTGCCAAGGGATTCAAAGAAAAGGGATTTTCGACAAATAAATTTCTAGGTTTTATTGCATTTTAAATTTATTGTTTGAGAATGTTTAAGTTATTTATTTATTTATTTATTTAAAGACATAATTTTATGATTATTTACGAATGTTCTGTTTATTTGGAGAATTAAATGTTATCTTTCCGCATTTAAGTAAATGAAATTATTCTTGGTAACACCTCAAAACATGTATGAAAAATTGGGGCGTTACATTTCAATTCTTCAAAGGCGGAGTGGCATTCCTTATTCCAGTTGAAGGTATGGGTACCTCTGAGAATTTTGAAGAAAGGGAAGCACTTGTCTGCTGCTCGAGAGACGAACTTGTTCAGGGCCGCTATCCGGCCTGTTAACCTCTGGACATCCTTTTTATCCTTAGGCGGTTCCATAGACACCAAGGCCTGAATCTTGTCGGGGTTGGCTTCTATGCCCCTGTGTGTGATCATGAAGCCCAAGAACTTCCCCGAAGCAACCCCGAACGCACACTTCGTAGGGTTGAGTTTCATTCTGTACTTCCGCAATGTAGAAAAGACATCTTCCAGGTTCGAGATATGATCTTCTACTTGCTTTCTTTTGACTACCATGTCGTCAACATACACTTCGATGCTCTTCCCAATCAAGTTAGCGAAGACTTTATTGACGAGCCTCTGATATGTTGCCCCGGCATTTTTTAGCCCAAAAGGCATGACTTTGTAGCAATAGATATCTGAATCCGCCATAAACGAGGTCTTCTCTTGATCTTCCTCGGCCATGAGGATTTGATGGTACCCGGAGAAGGCGTCTAGAAAACTGTACAGCTTGTGACCCGACGTATTGTCTACGAGGTTGTCTATCCGAGGTAAGGGATAGTTGTCCTTAGGGCAGGCCTTGTTCAGGTCGGTGAAGTCGATGCAGACTCTCCACTTCCCGCCGGACTTCTTAACAAGTACAACGTTCGCCAGCCAATCTGGATACTGTACTTCCCTAATGAACTTGGCCTTAATGAGTTTAGTGACTTCCTCCCGTATGACTTCCTTACGTTCCTGCGCGAACTGCATCCGCCTTTGCTTAACTGGCTTAAACTCGGGATTTACGTTTAGCTTGTGTACAGCGACTGCAGGGTCAATACCAGGCATGTCTTCCACTTTCCAGGCGAACACATCTATGTTTCGGGACAAGCAACTGATGAGTTCTTTCATGACTGTTGCGTCGAGGTCATGCCCAACCGTTACAATTTTACCAGGCTCGAGCTCGACCTTTCTCAATTCCTCCACTGGAGCCAATCGGCCACGATCTTCAAGCTCGAGTTCGAGCTCCAATAGTTGCATGACATTCGACTTGATTTCTCGTACACTGGTAACATAGCACTGTCTCGCTACTTTCTGACTTCCTCGCACTACGCCAACCCCGTCTTTTGTTGGGAACTTGAGAGCCAAGTGAAAAGTTGACACAATAGCCCTGATTCCATTGAGCAGAGGTCTCCCAAGTATGGCGTTGTAGGCCATTGGAGCTCGAGCGACCTCAAAGGTAGTGATCTGAGTCACTTGCTTTCCATCTGATCCTAATGTCAGGGGTAGATCGACAAGGCCCTCGGGGGTAATGATTCCCCCACCAAACCCTTGGAGGGGTGTCTTTGCTGGTTTGAGCTTTTCTGCCGAGATGCCTATCTGAAGGAAAGCTTCGTGTGACAACACATTGGCTGCACTTCCATTATCGACCAGAATTTTCCTTACTTCGAAATTTGCGACTATAGCTGATATTACTAAGGCATCATCGTGGGGGAAAGATATGCCTTCCAAATCACTTGCTTTGAAGGTGATATCTCCTGTTTGGTCGGGGCTTATACTTGAAACTGAGTGGTACTGCCTGGCATATTGCTTACGGCCACTGCTCGAATCTCCCCCCGAGGCTGTTCCTCCGACGATGACGTTTATAGTACCGACCGTAGGTTGTTTACTTCCCGCATCCTCTGATGCTTTCTCCCGATCTCGATTATTCCTCTGGCGTTTGTCGTTACTGACGTAAGAACCCAGAAACCCTCTCTTGATGAGAGCTTCAATTTCTCGTTTCAGGGCAAAACAAGCCTCGGTGGTATGTCCATGGTCTCGGTGGAAATCGCAGTACTTGCTTTTATCCCGTGCCTCAGGTGGGGCCTGCATTCTAGGAGGCCACTTCAACTCCCTGTGGTCTTTGATTTCCATCAGGATATTAGACCTTGAAGTGTTCAAACGAGTGAAAGATGAGGGGGACTGGTCTTGCCTCGGCTTGTTTCTGGGAAGGTCTGGCCTTGTACTTGATTCGTGTGATCTTTTATGTTCGGGCTTGCTCGACGATGGTGCCTCTTTCTTCGGGAACATCGTTTCTTCCATATTAATGTACTTTTCAGCCCGAGTGAGAAGTTCCGTTACCGAATTCGACGGGGTCTTTGAAAGAGATATCTTGAAAGCTTCACACTTGACGACGTAGGTTAGGGCTGAAACCGCTGCCGTTATGTGAAGATCGGGGATCTGAAGTCTTTCCTTATTGAATTTGGTCATGAAGTTACGCAGGGTTTCGTTGGGCCCCTGGCGCATCTGCATGAGTGATGCGGCTGTCTTTCTGATACGCTTGCTACTGGCAAAGAATGCTGAGAATTTGTCTGCCAAATCTGAAAACGAGGCGATGGAGTTCGGTTCGAGTGTGGAGAACCAATCTCTGGCCGCACTGGTGAGTGTCTGAGGAAAGGCCTTACACATGACGGCATCTGGGGCTACTTGAAACTTCATGACGTCGGTATAAATGTTGAGATGGTTGATGGGGTCGGTAATTTCGTCGTACTCTTTCACCCGGGGGTACTTGAATCTATCTGACAGGGGATGTGACAAGACCTCAGCAGTGAAAGGTATGTTCGGGATGAATCGTGTTGCTGTCTGAGTGTTCTTTATCCCAGCTGCGATCCGATCTTCAATGATCTTCGTAAGCTCAGCTGGGTCCATTGTCACCAACCTCGTGGCTGAGGCCGTGTGAGGTGTGGGGGGTGTACCGGCGCTACCATGTCCGGTTCTAGAGGGCCCAGCTCGAGCTTCGGCCATAAACTCTCCCTGTGGCCGTAGTATAGGAGGTTCCCTCTGGCTTAACAGTTGTGTCAATGTGGCAACCTGCTGACAGAGCTCTTCAAATGCCTCAGGGGCTACGGAAGCTGGAAAGGCACGGGCTCTCTCGATGATTCCTCCTGCAGAACTGGAGGGTCTCCAATGGGCGGTTGTGGGGGTGCGGACGAGCTTGCTGGAAGGTGTCCTGATCGCGTATTAACCATGACTTTTTGTAGGAGTTTCCCACAGACGACGCCAATGATGATACCAAAAATAGTACCTGATGATTTCTGAGCCGGGTTGCTGGGATCGAACGCGAACAGGATCTCCAATGACCTGAAACAAAGGCGTCGAGGTTTGACCTCGTCGCCCCTCCGATGCTTAAGTTAGAGAGGGAAAAATATGCACAAGGCTATAAAACGGTAAAGTAATAATAATTCTTGTAACCTGAAAAAGGAGCTTGGATCAACTATTTATACATGCGAGTAGTTGCGTTGTAGAAGGAGTCTATCGATTGTGATCTTATCTCGTAAAGAGTTTGTGTTTCGCTCAAACTGTTCTACCAGTATTTAAGTAAGATTAGGTAAGGTCTTTGGACAAGGGGGATGCCGAAATGAACTATGGGATTAGTGCGAAGGATCTAGCCCGATCTGGAGTCGCAAAGCTTGCGACATGTTACCCCGACCTTATGACCCCGAACTCACTGGGGAGAAAGACCATGAACTATTACGTCGATGGTATGTCTTCGGGGTCGCCATTTATCGCCTCATCATTTACCTTAAAGCATCAAATAAACCAGCAATAATTTCATAAATCAACAATAAAACATACCTTAAACGAATGATTTCGTTAGTTGTCCATTAAAATATATGATATATATATATATCTTCTCGCAAAATATCTTCATACGTATTTTTTTTAAACAAAATATGTAGTGGGATATTTTTTTTTTTAAAAAAAAAAAATCACGTTTCCACTTTTCAACCCAAAACATCAAAAAAAAGAAAACAAAAGTGGTAAAAAAAATAAAATTTTTCAACAAACAAAAAATTCAAACAAAATCCAGTAAGTGAAAATCTCGTAAGTAAAACGTAAATTCAGCATGTATACAATCAAACAAATACAGTGTTGGAGTTTTAGATGACTATCTCATCTTTCTGATTGATCAAGACTTACGAAATCAAAGTTCGGACCAACATGAGAAGAGAAAACTGTTGAATTTCGAACTTACTATATATTGATGTCACTTACCGTATATGTCTTTTATACAATGAAATCTGGTAAGAACCTGAACTTATCGTTTATTGGTTTTTCATTTATCGTATATTGACAAATTACCACGAAATACAGTATGAACCACAAAATTCACCAAAATTGAAAATCAGCAAGAATTAATGCTAAAAATGAATTTTAAACAGGAAGAAAACCTCTTCTTCGGCCTTTATTAACCAAGACTAACATGATTTACAAACTTAAAATCACCAGAGAGATTTTACACCAGATTTACAAGACTTTTACCATTCTATCACTCCTCACTTTATAAGTTACTTTGTTTCCTTATTATTTAAGTGGAAAAATACCACATATTTTGATAGTAAGGTAAAGTTGGGATGAACCTAGATTTACTGTCTTGTTGTATTTTTTGACGTATTTTGCTAAATATTTTTTCATTTCTAAGGGAAAAAAACGATCTTTGCACGGTAAGATTGAGTGGAGTAAATGTTGTGCCAAATAATATCAGATGATAGTAATAGTTTTCAGGTCCGTAGATGACATGTCTTTTGAGATATGTGGTTTCTGTTTTCTTGGTAATTGATAAAGAAAAATGTATCTTTAAATTTGTTCTTTCTAAGAGAGTTTATTCTTACTATAGTTTGGTTGAGACATAACTTTCAAAATCTAAATTTCTGAACCCAGCTTAAATTCTTTCGTCTTTGTTGTAAAATGAATGATCTTATACTTCCTCCCCTTAGCCAGTGGATTATCATAACTCGTGTTGCAATCTTGTATGGATTTGATCATCGGAAAGCTAACTACAAATTTGAAATCTAACCAACAAACTTTATTGTCAAGGTACAGTGATAGTGATCGTATACTTGGAGACGATCAAGCATACATGATGGATGATGTGTTAAATTACCATCCTGATAAAGCTGCAAAGATAGGAGTTGAATTCAAGTATAACATGATATGCTCATTTCTTCTTTGTTGCCCATCTCCCAAATTTAAAATACTACTTGCATGTGCAAAATGATGTGTCTTATTAATAACAAATACTCCATTCTGGGAGCGGTTTGACCTTAAAAAAAAAATGCAATAATTTAAGAAGTAATATATTTCACTTTTAAAATTAATTCGAAAAAGCACAGCTATCAGAATTCATGTCAATAATTTTTGTTCTCCACATTCATCCACTGCATTTACTTTATTTTTCTTCTTTTGGGAAATTTTCCTATTGTTCTTCTTACTTTCCAGAGATAGCACAAACAGTCCTACTTCAATAACCATAATCTTCTTAATCTTCAACATGGTTCCACTTCAAAACAAGGTAATTTTTATTTCTTTCTTCTTCTTTTTGTTTACTTCGCGTAGACTGTTAATGAGTTAGCCTTTTTTTTAAAAATTTTAAAAAAACTTATTTTGATTTATTTTGTAATGAATAATAAAGAATAGACATTAAGCAAAGAAGATTCAGCTTTCTTGTTTGTATTCCTCTTATTCTTTGTAGATATATACAAAATATCTTTCTTTTATTATTGTATATAGATACTTTATGTTGCTCAGTGAAGTTTAATTTATTGTTGACAAATTGAAGTTTCACTGTTCATCCAAGGTAGATATTTTAAGGTAGATATTTATATTTAAAAATTTTAAAAATTAAGTAGCTAATTGAAAAATACTAATTGGCAGATGTACAAGTATAGCTAAGCAAAAAATTCGAAGACATACAATATATTGTCGGAATGTTATCAATCAAAAATAGCAAAAACTCAATAATCGTATATCATAATAAAATAAATAATTATGGAATAAACGAAATCTAGTAATGCTGACAAAAATAGCAAAAACTCAATAATCATATCAAATTAAAATACGTAATTCTCGAATAAACGAAATCTAGCCATAAAAATAAGATAATAACTTAAATCAACGATTTGGAAGATAAAACAACAGATTTTGACCTCGAAAATGACTCGCACCCAGCAAAGCTCGAAGGCCACAACGTGCGCGCCGAAAAGACCTTTCAGAATTGGGGTCATGAGCATGATTCTGATAACCGTAGCCAAAGTTATAATCGAAATACTAAAAAAAGACCAAACTTGCACAAAAAGATGACTTTAGGGACCAAAGTGTATAAGTGCCAAAAGTTTAAGGACCTAAGATTGCAATTTTTTAAGGATGAAATTGATAGAGAAGTCAAATTTTGAGGAGTAAAACGCACAATATGAAAGCTTAAGGACTGGACGTGCAATTATCCCCAGGAGTTCACTGCAATAAATTTATAAATTTATTTATTAACAAATGATGTGACGATATTTGGATATCTCACCAACCAAATAAAAAAAAATCCCCCCTTTTTTGTGCCATTGACCCACATTATATCATATAAGCATAATCATTTAAGTAATGAAGATATTTTGATGATTTTAATTCAATTTAAAATCGCGGGCCCACCCCCTCTATGTGAGAGGACTATGAAGCTTGATGTATAAAAGTGCTATACACCTAGCACTTCTCTTCAATTTATCTCAAGCTCATCAATTTGTAAAATATATATATATATATATATATATATATATATATATATGTGTGTGTGTGTGTGTGTGTGTGTGTGTGTAAATGATGACGTACAATAAACATTTTCCTTAATTTTATGGTGGTGACCTTCAAAATAACTTTTTTTTGGTGGTTTGTGGCTGGTGATGGCCGGTTGTGTGGTGGTTCGCAACAAGTATTAGTGGTGGTGGTGGGCTCATCGATGGTGGTAGGTGTACATGGGCTAATAAGTCACAATACGAAAAATTTACATACACTATATTAGCAATGTATATAATTTCCTTGTGCTGATGATGTAACATTGAAATCAATGGTGGTGACTGTTCGTGCGGTGCACGAGGGTGACATTAACATTTGATGGTGGTGGTTAATAATAATAATAATAAAATTATTATATGTCTTGCAAGGTATTTATAAAAATGGATAAATGAGTGGAGTAGAAGTATATAGTACTTGTAGTCGTACGAAATGTATAGATAAAAAAGATCCAACCAAAATTATTTTTTACTAAGGTGTTTATGTTTATAAACACTTATCCAAACACTAGTTTTTGCCCGTTCGATGCACGGGTTGGTTTAATTTAAAGGCAATGTTAGTGTAGAAAAATGAAATTGAAATCCATTTGTAATCAAGAAAATAACGCCAGTAAAAATTTATGATTAAAGAGGACAATCTCAATATCAAATTGTTTAATTTCATTTTTAATTTCTGCAAAATTGCTTGATTTTATGAATATTGTAAGATTTGGCGTTTCTAGTGTGGATAAAAAATAGATAAGCAAAGAGAGTGATAAAAGGTTGCATAATTTTTTGAAGATGAAATACGAATTTATGAAGTGAAGGAAAGATGTATAAAGATAAAAGACATGGTGTTGTCAACGATATATGATTAAAGGAACAAAGCAATAGCACAACTAAATGTATTCGGAAACTACTAAATTGATTAAAGTTGGACAACCAAAATAACGAACTGCTTCAGCGGAGGAGGAAGAAAACAATACATTATGTTCACATAAGCATTGAAAGTTCAAATTTTAAAGGTGAGACAGTTTTTGTTTCTTCTGGCATGTAGGTGGACCAAAACGTGATTGAAGAAAGTTTCCACAACTCTTTGCCATAATGAGCGCCTACAATTGACAGCAGAACAATTAAATTTTGGAACATTCACAACGTTAAATATTGGTTACTTCGAAATTATTAAGCAAATTGAAATTCTAATTTACCTTGTATGTGAATTGGCATTGTCAGTTAGTGTGGACGTAGAAAATATTCGTTGAAACAAATATATGTTCTATATATAGCCAAATTTATAAGATTTTTCTATTAATTATTGTATCATCCATATGGCGATCACTAATGCATAGTTAGACAATACTATTAGCCTGTACTATAACATATTTGTGTAACTTTTATATATTAATACAAGTTAGACCATAATGAAAACATGTATGTAAGGAAAAATTGATTCTTGAAGAAGAATTAGACAACCTTAGCAAATCGGAAAATCAGTTGCAACAGGAGCCTTCTCTTGTGTTTTGTGAACTGATTTAGTTAGAATCTTTTAACCAACTGGAGTCTTAGTTTGTTACGTAGTTAATAACTGATTCCCGCCCCCCTTTTGTGTCTATAAATAGCACTGTTAGGTGATGAGAAAGCAAGTCTCTCGAGAGTGAAAAAAGAAGAGAAAATGAGAAGTGATAGAGTGGTAAAACTCTTGTAAATCTAGTAAAAATCTTTCTGGTGATTTCAAGTTTGTAAATCATGTTAGTCTTGGTTAATAAAAGTTGAGGAAGAGGTTTTCTTCCGGTTTAAAATCCATTCTTAGCATTAATTCTTGTTGATTTTCGGTTCTGGTGAATTTTCTGGTTCATACCGTATTTCGTGGTAATTTGTCAATATACAGTAAGTGGAAAGCCAATATACGGTATGTTCAGATTCTTACCGGATTTCATTGTATTAAAGGCATATACGGTAAGTGCCATACACGATAAGTTCAGCTTCTTACTGTATTTTAGTGTATGTGTCTCATATATGGTAAGTGACATCAATATACTGTAAGTTCGAAATTCAACAGTTTTCTCTTCTCCTGTTGGTCCGAACTTTGATTTCATAAGTCTTGATCAATCAAGAAGGTAAGATAGACATCGAAAACCCCAACAATGTATTTAAATAGAAACGAAAATATTTGTTAAGGGACAAAATAAATGCAACATTAAGTCGAACAAATTCATTATATTTGTTTAAAAAACTCTATGTATATTATGTTGCTTTGCACATTTTGTAAAATGTGATGAAAATTTGTTTTGAAGCACGGATTAATTAGAATTCGTAATTGATAATGTTAGGCAATTTGTTGTCAAACGACCTCCCGGGCAATGATGTAACTCGATTATTATTTCAGTCGACTTCGACCATATGACTGAACGTTGAATTAACACAACGTATGAAATGCCCCGACCCCAGAGATTTAACGGGCCATTGGAAGTAGCCTAATTAATTAGTGTTACTCATGGCCCGAGCTTCTTTAGTTGGACGGTTATTCAATTGGAGGTCCACTTATTTGTTAGCCTACTTAATTGTTAATTGGGTCTTGGCCCAATTAACTAACTAAACCTATACCTAACTTACCTATTTGGGCTTGGGCTACATAAGGTTGACTCTCCTCATTTGAATGGCTCTCACGCCTCCAACTCTCGCCCCTCTCTCTCGCTCCAAGTCTCTGCCTCTTCTCTCTACGTGATTCTTCTTGGTTCTTGCCTCTGCTTTGTGCTACATATATTACCCCCTCATCTTTGTGATCATTCCTATGTGATTATTGAATAGTGGGTACTATTGAAAGGCTACCAATTGAAGAAAACTTCGAAAGGGTCGGTTTGGTGATTCTACGTGGTGTTTGATCAAACTGAGTCCGATAACGCCTTGGTTGTTGTTGTTTCACGCCCTACATCTGGTATCAGAGCCTTGTGTGATTGATTGAAGGAGAATCGACCGGTTTGGAGAAGGGCCGATCGCGATTCCTCACTAGCCGGATCTTCCACCTCGATTTTCGGCCAATCCAGGCGTGACCCCGCAGAACGAAGACCGGCATTGAGACCTGCAGGTTGTGGGCTCCAATCCTAGGCGAAGAATTCATCCAAAAATCGAGAGAATTGACCGGTTTGATTTGAGGGGCCGAACCGGAAAAACCTAATTTCCGGCCAAAACGGAGACTGGCGTTGGACTCAGCAGGTTGAGGCGCCTCTAGTGGTGAGGCGCGTGGTGGTCCGGCAGCGACGGCGCATGGGGGACTTTTCCGGCGAGCTCTCTTCAGGCAAAATACTCACTTTAATCTCCTGAACGTACTGATATTTTTTGTTTAGTGTTTCAGGTTACACAGAAAAAGTTGGACGATTTTGCCCCTGGATAGTCGCGTGCATTGCAATCTGCATTAGTTGCTGATTGCGTTGATACATTTGCTGAACCTCTAGGGCGAATAGTGGTGGCCCTAAGGCAGCAAATTCGCATCTCTCGTAAATTACAGACTCAGAAACGTCCGCTCTGGTAAATTGGCTGAATCCTTTACATTATCGCACTAGCAGATCATCGTGTGGGGTGATCATTAGGATTGGGGGTTGCCATTGCTTGGTAACCATTGCTTGTGCTAGATTTTAGGATTACTTGCCCTTACTTGATGATTGTGTATCTCAACTTTTGATAGAATTGGCTTATTGTGTTGTGTGATATAATTGTCGCTATTTGGAATCTTCTGTGATTGGATATACCCGTTTTGTTGCATTGTCAATTCCGCTGCGTTGTTATTTCCGTTAGAATACCTAGACCTTACCTGTTCGAATATTCCCTTGATCTGAGACCTCGCGAGTCTTACGAAACCCTGGGAATCTAGAACGGCGTATATTGTCATGACCCTAGGACTACTTTGTGTGGTTTGTCTTTGTGATTGTGATTCTGTGTTTTTTTATTATTTCATAAAATAACAAGTCACAACTTTGATTTGGGGATTTTTAACGGAAAAGGTGATTTTTCAATTTGGAAACAAAAGATGAGGGGTATTTTGGTCCAACAAAAAGTTTCAAAAGCCATTGATAGCAATTACTCAGCTGATTTTTCAAAAGATCAAAAAGAAGAAGCCGATGAGCTTGCTTATACCTCAATAATTTTACATTTGTCTGATGCCATTTTAAGAAAGGTGGGCAAACTGAAAACCACCAAAGAACTTTGGGAAAAATTGGAAGAACTGTATTTGCTCAAGTCTACCTCGAACAAACTTTACTTGCTTGAACGTTTTTTCAGTTTTAAAATGGATCCCTCAAAGGATCTTGACGACAATTTAGATGTTTTTAATAAACTTGTTCAAGACATTGCTAACTGTGACGAGAAAGTGTCTGAGACTTATAAAACTATAATTTTGCTTAACTCTATGCCTGATTCATATAGGGAAGTCAAAAATGCTATTAAGTATGGTAGGGACATTTTAACACCTGAAATTGTCATGGACTCACTTAGAAGTAAGGAGATGGAACTTAAAGCTGAAAAACATGATAAGAGGAGTGGTGAGATTCACATGATGCGGGGTAGGACTCAGTTTAGGCAAAACAGTCACGAGGGACACCAAAGTAGAGGCGAGTCAAAGGGTAATGGAGGTAGGAGAAAGGGAAAAAGTTGGTCTAGATCTAAGTCTAGGTCCAGGATTAGGAAATGCTATGGGTGTGGTAACACAGGGCATTTCATAAAGGATTGTCGTAAGAATAAGGATAATCAAAATGTTAAGGAGAGAGATGAGGTAAATGTGCTGTCTTCTGCTCCCAAAGATGATGTGGGTGAAGTCTATATAATTTCGAGTCCTGTTACTTTTACCGTTGAATTAAATCTAACTGCTAATTCTCGCATGCATGAGTGGATACTTGATTCTGGTGCTTCTTTTCATGTGACGTCTGAAAAGGATTGGTTTGAAAACTTGCATGAATCTAATACGGGGCATGTTGTGCTGTGTAACAATTTTGCTTACACTATTGCTGGAATTGGAGATATTAGTATAAAATTTGACACTGGTTTTGTGTACACTTTGAAAGACGTTAGATATATTCCTGAATTGTCTAGGAATTTAATTTCAGTAGGAAGGCTTGAAAAGGATGATTTCACTGGTAAAATTGGAAATGGCATGTTAAAGATAATTAAGGGTGCATTAGTCTCCATTAAAGGAACTAAGAAAAATGATTTATATGTCACTACTGGAGAAGTGATTAGAGGGTTAAAACACTCTATCTCTTTTGCCAAGATTGATCACACTCATCTATGGCATAATAGACTTGCACACGTAGGCATTAAAGGACTTAAATTTTTTAATGGAAAATGTGCATTTGGTAACGACTGTGTGTCTGATTTGTCATTCTGTGATTATTGTGTGCTTGGTAAGCATCATAGAACATCGTTCTCCACAAGTGTTCATAAATCTAAAGGCATGCTTGAATATGTGCATTCAGATCTGTGGGGTCCTGCTAGTAATCCCACCTCGGGTGGGAATAGGTATTTCTTGTCGATTATTGATGACTATACGAAAAAGGTATGGGTTTATCTTCTAAAAGATAAATCCGATACTTTCCAAAACTTTAATAACTGGAAAAGGCAAGTAGAAAACCAAACTGGCAAAAGGATTAAGTACCTAAGAACAAATAATGGCATAGAATTTTGTAACACTGAATTTGATAATATGTGCAAAGAAAATGGAATAACAAAACATAGGACTGTTCCTTACACTCCCCAGCAAAACGGGGTAGTAGAAAGGATGAATAGAACCATACTTGATAAAGTGCGTTGTATGATGTTAAGTTCTAGCATCCCAAAGTCATTTTGGGGTGAAGCTGTTATGACTGCTTGTTATTTGATTAATTTGACTACATCTGCTGCATTAAATGGTGATACTCCTCATGAAAGGTGGTCTGGTAAACTAAGTGATTATTTTGCCCTTAGAGCTTTTGGTTGTGCTGCGTTTTCCCATCAGAGTGAGGGAAAGCTTGAACCTAGAGCTAGAAAATGTGTCTTCCTAGGGTATCCTACTGGTGTGAAGGGATATAGGTTATGGGATAGAAGCTAGAAGGGGGTTAAGATCATTGTGAGTAGAGATGTCATGTTTAACGAGAGTGAAATGCCTTGCCTTAAGAGTGAATCTGAACCTGAGCCTGTGAGCGAGTCAGAACAGGATGAAGAGGGAAGTCAGTTTAAGGTGGAGTTAGGAAAACTTAGCACACCTGTTCCTGATACTCCGAATGAGGTGGAGATTCAGGATCAGGAACCCGAGGTGGAGAATAGAAGTGAGATAGTGATAGAGGAGCATCCCGAGGAAGAAAATCCCTTGACCAACTATAACTTAGTTAGGGATAGAGAGAGAAGACAAACGAGGGAGCCTAGGAGATTCGGATATGAATCTGAGATAGCTTTTGCTCATGCTAGTTATGAGGAACTAGTTGATAGAGAACCAAAGACCTTTGAGGAGGCGACGAAGAGTGAACAAGCTGAAGAATGGTTTAAGGCAATGAGAAAGGAGATGAGCTCCTTAGAGAAGAATCAGACTTGGAAATTAGTACCTAAACCTAAGAATAAATCTATCGTTGATTGTAAGTGTGTTTTTAAGGTTAATGAGGGTACGAGTGCTTCTAAACCTTTAAGGTTCAAAGCTAGGTTAGTTGCTAAGGGATTCACACAGAAAGAGGGGATTTATTATAATGAGATTTTCTCACCAGTTATTAAGTACACTACTATTAGGGTCATGCTTGCATTAGTTGCACATTTTGACTGGGAACTTGAACAACTTGATGTAAAAACTGCTTTTTTGCATGGTGATCTTGACGAGCAAATCTTTATGAATCAACCTAAAGGTTTTAAAGATAAGTTGAAACCTGAACATGTGTGTTATCTTAAAAAGTCGTTGTATGGCTTAAAACAGTCACCTAGACAATGGTATAAAAGATTTGACTCTTTTGTACTTACTATAGGTTTTCAAAGTAGCAAGTTTGATTATTCTCTGTATTTTCAGTATAGTAGTACTGATAATAATTATCTGTTTTTATTGCTTTATGTGGATGATATGCTTTTGATTGGTTTATCACCTAAGTGGATAAGCAATATAAAAACAAAGTTGAGTGGCGAATTTGACATGAAAGACCTAGGTAAAGCTAAAAGAATCTTAGGCATGGAAATTGAAAGAGATAGGTCAAACTTTGCATTGTTCTTGCATCAGTCTCCTTACATTTCAAAGATATTGAAAAAAATTGGTATGAATGACTGCAAACCTGTTTCATTACCGTTAGATAATCATTTTGTGCTATCTAAGGATCAGGCTCCTTGTAATGAATATGAAGTAGAATTCCTTATTCTAATGTGATAGGCTCTATCATGTACTTGATGGTTTGCACTAGACCGGATTTAGCTTTTGCTGTTAGTGCCCTTAGTAGATATATGTCTAATCTGGGTCCCAAGCATTGGGAAGCCTTAAAGTGGCTACTAAGATATTTGAAGGGTACTAGTAATGTAGGTCTAAGGTTTGGTATTAATAAAGAAGGCGTGAAACTGAAATGTTTTGTAGACGCTGACTATGCGGGGGATAGAGATGGTAGAAAGTCGACTTCTGCTTATGTGTTTACCCTATCTAATTCTTGTGTTAGTTGGAAATCACAGTTACAACACATTGTTGCACTATCCACAACAGAGTCTGAGTATATTGCTACCACTAAAGCTATTAAAGAAGCTCTTTGGCTTAGAGGCCTACTTCATGAACTGTGTGTCTTGAATGATTATGTGGTAGTTTACTCTGATAGTCAGTCTTCAATACATTTATGTAAGAACCCTGTTTTTCACAAACGCACTAAACATATTGATGTTAGACTACATTTTATTAGAGACATCGTGTCTCAAGAAGTGGTGAGACTTGAAAAGATTCATACACAAAATAATCCTTCAGACATGGGCACAAAGGTGCTGCCATTGGTAAAGTTTAGAAGTTGTAAAACTCTTCTAAACATTGGTGAGGGTAAGTAATTTCCAATTTTATCGCTCTTTATATTGGAACTATTATTGATAAGTGTTTATGTTTCTTTTGCAGGTCCTTTAACACCAAGGTGGAGGTTGTTAGGCAATTTGTTGTCAAACAACCTCCCCAGGCAATGATGTAACTCGATTATTATTTCAGTCGGCTTCGACCATATGACTGAACGTTGAATCAACACCACGTATGAAATGCCCCGACCCCAGAGATTTAACGGGCCATTGGAAGCAGCCTAATTAATTAGTGTTGCTCATGGCCCGAGCTTCTTTAGTTGGACGGTTATTCAATTGGAGGCCCACTTATTTGCTAGCCTACTTAATTGTTAATTGGGTCTTGGCCCAATTAACTAACTAAACATATACCTAACTTACCTATTTGGGCTTGGGCTACATAAGGTTGACTCCCCTCATTTGAATGACTCTCACGCCTCCAACTTTCTCCCCTCTCTCTCGCTTCAAGTCTCTGCCTCTTCTCTCTACGTGATTCTTCTTGGTTCTTGCTTCTGCTTTGTGCTACATATATTACCCCCTCATCTTTGTGATCATTCCTATGTGGTTATTGAATAGTGGGTACTATTGAAAGGCTACCAATTGAAGAAAACTTCGAAAGGGTCGGTTTGGTGATTCTACGTGGTGTTTGATCGAACTGAGCCCGGTAACGCCTTGGTTGTTGTTGTTTCACACCCTACAGATAATCAATTGTAGTTTTCAAGTGAAATTACATTAAACAAAAGTTAACTTTCCATTAAACGAACCAAGCCAAAAGTATTTACAACATATGCAATTTGTTTTTCTTCATAGCTATAGAAGAAATATAGCATGTATGCATTATTGCCTATGGTTAATATTGGTACAAAAATATTCTAGATAGTCTTCAGTCATTGGAGGTAAAGATATTCGTTTCTTTGTTGGTGTCGCAGGCTATGTGGGGCTTTTTTTCCTCTTCTGAACTTGCTTGAAAAAGAGATCTCTTTCCACTGCGTTTTTCACTGTCTGTGGAAACTTCACTATTTTTGTTTCTGTTCTTTTTGCATCTTTCTTCTTGAAGTTTTGCTCTATGTCAACAAACTGAGTTTCGTCACTTGTGAAGGTTGGTTCAGTTGTTGTATCTGAGATGTTAGCAATGATTGCTTCCATGGAGCTCAATACAAATATGATTTCAAATTGATACTCAAGGGGGGGGTGTGGCGTTTTTCTGTTACTTTCAAGTAGAACAAAAGGTCCGTTTTGCTTTCAGTTTTGATGATGCTGTTTATTTGTGTATCTGATGCCTGTGACATATCAAATATGCAATATTGTGTTAGTTTAATTTTTTATAAGAAGCATTATTTGAGGTTTTGAGAGCTTAAGGTTTACCTCCATAGAATAGTTCATTATAGCATTGGCATTTGTTTCCAGTAATGTTTCTGCTGTGTCTCCTATGATGGCTGCATCCAATGATCCAGATTTGTCTTCATGTCGCACGAAAGCATTTACTCTATTTAAATGTTTTTTGTTAGAAATATATTCTCAATAATAAAAGACTTGTTAGCAAAGATTTGATAAATATGTCGAGGCATGAAAATTACTTTGGGACAGCCTTTCGTGTTCATATTTACAAAATCGGCACTTGTGAATTTCTTCAAAGTTTGCATTTGATGTCTTTTTGCAATTACTGCAGGACATGTACCAAAAATTCTGTTTTCTTGAGTTGATTCTCCATCGAGCACTGACCCAATAGAATTTTTTCTGCAGACAAAGAAAAAACTTAGAAAGAATGCACGGCATAAAAGAAACACATCTAGCATTATTATTATTATTATTTATGAAGTCTGCAATTACTGCCAGATAGACTCCCAGCAAATTAGCAATTGGTGTGAAGCTTTTCTTGTTTGGGGGTGAAAATTTTAGAGAGCTTACATGTAGCGACCCGAATTTTCAAAAATACAATTTCATAATTTAAATTGTGTCGCTACGACAATCCCGTTAAAATTTAGAATTTATTTTATGTTCGTCGAATTGTCTAGCGAAAACGATTAATTTAAGAATTTCAAAACGATTTTTAAATTTTAAAATTTCAATATTTACTTATCGAGTTCAATTTCGAACAATTTTAAAAGTATCGAATTCTTATCGATTTAAATCCAATTTTAAAGTTCGATATTCTATTTAAAATCCAATTTCATTAATTTCAAATTTTATCTTTTAATCCAATTTTATTTAAATCCTATTAGCCAAGGAATTACTGTTCAACCCAAACTCTTGGTCCAATTAATACCTCGTTTTGCGTGCCCTGCTATTCATTCACCACCACTGTTTCTCTCAACCTCTCAACTCCACGGCACTTTCCATCAACCTCACCCTCACCAACTCCTCCTCCACCCACGGCAGTTCCCCACACCTTCACGCAGCATCCCCACAGCAATTTCAGCAGCGCCACACACGGCCTCCCAACTCCAGGAATCAGGTAAGAAATTATCACCAAAATCCCTTCAAATTCTTCTCAATGATCGACTGAAAATTTCACAGAAGCATCACCATTCACCCCTGTCAAAACCCTCCAACCTCGACTCAATTTCACACACGGTTAATCCAATTTCAACCACTCACGCGTTGCAGCCACCAACGCTAATCACACCCAAACCCGACTGCAAACACCGCCAACCTACAGTCGAGCCACCACCACACGGCCACCATCCCACATCAATCACCACCAACCGCCGCCGACAATTACCCAAAACGGCAGCCCCGTTTGCCCAAAACGACCCCTCCTTCTCATCCAAAATCAACCACAAAACCAAGAATAAGGAAGCCCAAACACTTACCTCAACTTCACCCACGATTTGGCCGGACTTCTCGCCGGAAAACCCAAGAAATCGCCGCCTCCTAGCCTCGGTTTAGCCTCGATTTTGACCCTCCACTTCACCAAAATCAACCCTAGTCGACCCCTACCCGTCGGCGCTACCTCGCGACGGCGACCACCCGAAGTTTTGGCCGGAGTTCACCTCTTCCTCCACCACTTCCACCGCCGGCTCCTCCTCGCCTCTCCTCCCTGTGAAGACGCGATTTGAGAGAGAGAGAGATGTGTGTGTGTTTTGTATATAATTTAATTTTGAGAATTTATCCCTTAAGCCCTAGCTTTTCGAAAGTTATTCAATTTAGCCCAAAGTTTTTAAAAGGTTATTATTTTAATTCCAATGTTTTACAAATTGTGTTAATTCAGTCCCTATGTTTTAATAACTTTTAAATTAGCCCATAGAATTCCAAAAGTCTATTTTCAGCCGTTAAACTTTGAAATTCAGTTTTAATACTTTTCAATTTAGTCTCTAAAGGTTTTAAAGTTTTAATTAAACTTAGTATCTTAAATTAAATTAATTTTGTTCTTGCTAGACGAGTTCGCGGGCAAAGTGTGAAGCACGGTAACATTTCAATTGTTCAATTTCCCAGAAAACTTTCAAGACTTCGAGGTGGGGTTTACTTTTAAGCAATTGTGGTTATTTGTCCATGTTAATTCTCGATGTGTGATTTTGATTGTGATATGATGTTTATACATATGAAAATGTTGCCAGGGACCGTAAATAGGTCCGGGATCGAAATCGGGTCCTTGGGAATGCCCACAGTGCTAAAATTTGCTAAGCTTATGCCATGTTGTCAGGGACCGTAAATAGGTCCGGGATCGAAATTGGGTCCTTGGGAATGCCCACAGTACATATTCTATAGTATGTTGTATGGATATTATGTTCACCACTTGATTGCATATTTTGATTTAATTTGGACTGATTGCTGTATCTCCACTGAGTATAATTCGTTATGCTCACCCCACTATTTTCCCAACCTTTCAGGTTAAGGAGCTTGGCAGGGCAAGGCAACGAGTGGGGCAAATTTTAATTTATTAATAACACTTTTGAATTATTGATTTTGAACAAGAATTTTAAATAGTTGGTTTCCATTTGACATTTTAATACCGAATTTTGGTATCTTTGCAAATGTTGATTTTTTGCTTATTACATTTGGTATTAACTCTTGAATGTGAGAAAAACTATTTTCGAAGTGATGTTTCCGCTTTTTGTGTTAAATTGCTATGGATTTTTAAAGTATATGTTTGCCTTCATATTGTGGCGACTTTTGAAAATTTTTATTTACAGGTTACTTTGACTTAAGTAGCGCCTTGAGTTATTAGTGAAATTGGGGCGTTACAGTGTGGTATCATAGCACGATTTACCTTTCTGTAGACTTGTGAAAATTTTTCAAAAAATAAAATAAAATGTGTTTAGTACTTAATTTAAATGTTACCCGCTCTTGCCGCGCCACGCCTACTCCGAAAAGGTAAAATGTTTAGAAAATTTTATTTGATGAAGTCTGAAAATTTTCATTTACTGGATACCATGAATTTATTATATTACTGCATCTGAAATTGATTGTTACAATGAAAAGTTACATGAGAATGAAATTTTGCTATAGTTGATGCAGTTTAAAATGTTTGAAAGTTTGTATCCAGTACATGTTATAAAAAATTTTCCATGAGCTATTATGTTTGGGAATTGAACTTGTGATGTGAAGTATTTAAAAAAAATATTTGAAAATTATAAATTTAGTCCTCGGAATTAGGCTAAAACATGAAGTAACCCATTTCAATAAGAATTTACATTCATAATTGATATGTCAAAAAGGACTGTATGAGATAGAGATGTGGGAAGAACTGTTTGTAGAAATTCAATAGGAGAACATATTTCGGATTATAGATATTGGTTGCAATTTTATTATTTGTTTTCCTTTTGGAAAATTTGAGATAATAATAAAATTTGCTTTTAGCTCTATTGTGATATTCCTTTTAGATTCTATTATTCCTAAATGGCCATTGTGAATTTGACAACCTAGTGGATGCTGAAACAAATGTTGTTGTGATTTAGGAAAATGTCTCGTAGAACAAATCGAGTTCCCGCGAATCGGACTGCTGCACGACAAGCTACCCCAGGCCAGGCTGCTACTGGCGATGCGGGGAATAATGCATTAAGGGATCTCGTGAATGCACTCCAGGGGCTCATTCAGCAACAAGCCCCAACAGCTCGACGAAATGCCCCTAATCCACTAGCTAATGCAGATAACACTAGCATGGTTGTTGAACAATTTCGCCGATATAAACCACCAACATTCAATGGTCGAACAGGACCTTTAGCTGCAGAGGAATGGCTAAGGGCATTAGAGAGGATCTTTAAACATATAGCCTGTTCGGACGCTCAGAAAGTGTCATGTGCTGTGTTCCAACTTGAAGAGGATGCAGATCATTGGTGGGAATCATATCAGCGCACCAGAACTGAGGCACAGCAACTTGAATTGACATGGAATGGATTCAAGGAATTGATAATACAGAGGTATTTTCCCTAGTTTTTCGGGATCAGAAAGAAACAGAGTTCCTTGAACTTAGACAGGGAAGTATGTCTGTGGTGGAATATGAAACTAAATTCAACCAGTTGTCTAGGTATGCTACCCATCTGGTTGACACTGATATCAAGAAGGCCAGAAGATTTGAAAGGGGCTTACGCCCAAAAATTGGAGGAATCATGGCAGGTTTAGGACTCACTACTTATGCCGAAGCAATTGAGCGAGCACAAGCTATATCATCTCGCTTAAACCTGGAAAAGACTACTCAGAAACCCGCAGAGGTACCAGTGAAAAGGAAATGGGACAATCAGAATATGAGCAAAAGTAGATATCAGAACAAGAAGGGGAAATCATGGGGAAAAATGGAGGAAAAGGCTAGCACCGAGAAACCTGTATGCCCGAAGTGTGATAAGCGTCACCATGGAGAGTGCTTACTCGGGAAGGGAATGTGTTTCAGATGTAAGAAACCCGGTCATTTTGCTGGTGAATGTCCTGAATTCAAGGGTAAGGAAGATGCCAGGAAGGGAAAGGCTCGAGTTTTCGCTTTAACTCAGAAGGAGGCAGAGAATGATCCAGATGTGATGACAGGTATTCTATCAGTATTCAATATACCTGCTATTGTTTTGATTGATTCCGGTGCTACGAATTCTTTCATCTCTATTAGTTTTCATGCTAAGATTGGGAATGTATGTGAAAGTGTGAATGATGCCTTAGAAGTTAGTATCCCTTCAGGTGAAACTATTATCACTAATATGATGTCGAAAGCTGTTAAGTTTGAAATAGATGGGAAGAACTTAGAGGCAGACTTGTACTTAATAGACATGAGGGACTTTGATATTATTTTAGGCATGGACTAGCTTAGTTGCAATCACGCTACGATTAAGTGTCATGAGAGGGAAGTGCTCTTTCAGAAACCAGGAGAATGTGAATTTACCTTCTTTGGGACAAAAGTCAAAACTATGCCCCGTGTCATATCAGCGTTGAAAGCACAAAGGATGTTGAGAAAGAGTACAAATCAAGGATATCTAGTGAGCATCACTAGTGTTCAAGCAACTGAGTTAACTGTTACAGATGTACCAGTTGTGCGTGATTTTGTGGATATATTTCCAGATGATCTAGCTGGTATTCCACCAGATAGACAAGTAGAATTCATGATTGACTTAGTACCTGGAGCTGCACCCATATCTAAAGCACCCTACAGGATGGCACCGAATGAACTTCAGGAGTTGAAGGTACAACTACAAGAACTGTTGGATAAAGGATTTATTCGACCAAGTGTATCGCCTTGGGGAACACCGGTTCTGTTTGTGAAAAAGAAAGATGGATCAATGAGGATGTGCATTGACTACAGGGAGTTGAATCGCCTCACAGTCAAGAATAAGTATCCTTTACCACGAATAAAAGATTTGTTCGATCAGTTAAAGGGTGCCGTTGTATTCTCCAAAATTGATTTGAGATCAGGTTATCATCAATTGAAGGTTAAGGACGGTGATATACCAAAGACTGCATTTAGGACTTGATACGGACATTACGAATTCACTGTGATGCCGTTTGGGTTAACTAATGCACCAGCTGTCTTCATGGACTTAATGAACCGAGTATTTCATCAATACTTGGATCGGTTTGTAATTGTCTTTATTGACGACATTCTGATTTATTCAAAGGACAAGGAACAACATGAAGAACATCTCAACATTGTATTACAGACACTTCGACAGGAAAAGTTGTATGCAAAATTCAAGAAGTGCGAATTTTGGCTTGACCGAATTGGTTTTCTTGGACATGTGGTTACCGCAGATGGTATTGAAGTTGATCCAGCCAAGGTCGAAGCTGTCACTAATTGGAAGGCACCAACCAATATAAATGAAGTTCGTAGTTTCTTGGGATTGGCTGGCTATTATCGAAGGTTTATCGAAGGATTTTCAAAAATTGCTGGACCGATGACCCAGTTGACCAAGAAGGGAGTGAAGTTTCAGTGGACAGAAAAGTGTGAAAAGAGTTTTCAAGAATTGAAACAGAAATTGGTATCTGCACCAGCTTTGGCTATTCCAGAAGGGTCAGAAGGTTTTGTAATCTACAGTGATGCATCGAAACAAGGTTTGGGATGCGTACTGATGCAGCATGGAAAAGTGATCGCATATGCATCTAGGCAATTGAAGCCACATGAGCAGAACTACCCTACACATGACTTGGAATTGGCTGCTGTAGTTCATGCTTTTAAAAATATGGCGACACTATCTGTATGGTAGTAAGTGCGAGATATACACAGATCATAAGAGTCTAAAGTATTTCTTCACTCAGAAAGAATTGAATATGAGACAGAGAAGGTGGTTGGAGTTAGTCAAAGATTATGACTGTACTATCCATTACCATCCCGGCAAGGCCAATGTTGTTGCTGATGCACTTAGCCGGAAAGGTAAAGGGCAGTTAGCTGCCTTAACCAGTCAAGAACAATTGATCAAGGATTTTGCCAACATGAGACTTGAAGTTGTAGCTCCTCCACATCACACAACTGCAATTATAGCTACTATGATTGTTCGACCGACTCTCAGAGACAGAATTAAAGAAGCTCAGGGTAAGGATAAATTTTTGTGCAAGATTAAGGACCGAGTACTCGCTGGCAGTGTTAAAGGTTTTGAAGTATCAATTGATGACACTCTTCTGTTTAAGGGAAGACTGTGTGTACCGAAAGATGAAGCCTTGAGGAAGGAGATTTTAGAGGAAGCACATTTTTCACCTTATACTGCACACCCAGGAGGTACGAAGATGTACCAGGATTTGCGAATAATTTATTGGTGGAGAAACATGAAGAGGTCAATTGGCTTATTTGTTGAGAAGTGCATGACTTGCCAACAAGTTAAAGCTGAACATCAACGTCCGTCTGGAATGTTGAACCCACTTGAAATCCCAGAATGGAAGTGGGGAACATATAACAATGGATTTTGTCGTGGGACTTCCTAAATCAGTTAAAGGTCATCAAGCTATATGGGTTATAGTTGATCGTTTGACAAAATCTGCTCATTTTCTACCAGTGAAAATGACTTTCAGTTTAGACCAGTATGCTCAGTTGTACATCAGAGAAATTGTAAGATTGCATAGTGTACCAGTTTCCATAGTGTCAGACAGAGATTCTAGATTTACATCCAAATTTTGGGAAAGTTTGCAAACAGCTATGGGAACTAGATTGAAATTTAGTACAGCATATCATCCACAGACAGATGGACAATCAGAGAGAACTATACAGACTTTAGAGGATATGTTGAGAGCTTGCGCTTTAAACCTTGGTGGTAACTGGGAAACGCATTTACCTTTGGTTGAGTTTACATATAACAATAGTTTCCAGTCTACCATTGGCATGGCACCGTATGAAGCTCTTTATGGCAGAAAATGCAGATCACCAATCCATTGGGATGAAGTTGGTGAAAGGAAAGTTTTGGGTCCAGAAATAGTGGAACAGACTGTAAAGGCTGTGGAGAAGATCAGAGAAAGGATTAAAATAGCACAAGACAGACAGAAGTCTTATGCTGACAAACGACGAAAGGAACTACAGTTTGAAATTGGTGAAAAAGTATTCCTTAAAGTGGCTCCCATGAGGAGAGTGGTAAGATTTGGACAGAAAGGGAAACTTCGACCAAGGTTTATTGGACCTTCTGAAATCTTAGAAAGAGTTGGAAATGTGGCCTATAGGTTGGCTTTACCGCCAGAGTTAACAGCAGTACATAATGTTTATCACATCTCAATGTTAAGGAAATATGTCCATGATCCGGACCACATTGTTAATTATGCATCCTTGGATGTTAAAAAAGATATGACATATGAGGAAACTCCTGCAGTTATGCTTGAGAGGAAAGTTCATACCCTAAGGAAAAAAGATATCCCTTTAGTTAAGGTCCAATGGAATAGACATGGTAGAGAAGAGGCAACTTGGGAAAGAGAAGATGAGATTTTAGCCAAATATCCAGACATTCTCAATTCAAGTAAGTTTAATTTCGAGAACGAAATTTATTTAAGTGGGGAAGGTTGTAGCGACCCGAATTTTCAAAAATACAATTTCATAATTTAAATTGTGTCGCTACGACAATCCCGTTAAAGTTTAGAATTTATTTTATGTTCGTCGAATTGTCTAGCGAAAACGATTAATTTAAGAATTTCAAAACGATTTTTAAATTTTAAAATTTCAATATTTACTTATCGAGTTCAATTTCGAACAATTTTAAAAGTATCGAATTCTTATCGATTTAAATCCAATTTTAAAGTTCGATATTCTATTTAAAATCCAATTTCATTAATTTCAAATTTTATCTTTTAATCCAATTTTATTTAAATCCTATTAGCCAAGGAATTACTGTTCAACCCAAACTCTTGGTCCAATTACTACCTCATTTTGCGTGCCCTGCTGTTCATTCACCACCACTGTTTCTCTCAACCTCTCGACTCCACGGCACTTTCCATCAACCTCACCCTCACCAACTCCTCCTCCACCCACGGCAGTTCCCCACACCTTCACGCAGCATCCCCACAGCAATTTCAGCAGCGCCACACACGGCCTCCCAACTCCAGGAATCAGGTAAGAAATTATCACCAAAATCCCTTCAAATTCTACTCAATGATCGACTGAAAATTTCACAGAAGCATCACCATTCACCCCTGTCAAAACCCTCCAACCTCGACTCAATTTCACACACGGTTAATCCAATTTCAACCACTCACGCGTTGCAGCCACCAACGCTAATCACACCCAAACCCGACTGCAAACACCGCCAACCTACAGTCGAGCCACCACCACACGGCCACCATCCCACATCAATCACCACCAACCGCCGCCGACGATTACCCAAAACGGCAGCCCCGTTTGTCCAAAACGACCCCTCCTTCTCATCCAAAATCAACCACAAAACCAAGAATAAGGAAGCCCAAACACTTACCTCAACTTCACCCACGATTTGGCCGGACTTCTCGCCGGAAAACCCAAGAAATCGCCGCCTCCTAGCCTCGGTTTAGCCTCGATTTTGACCCTCCACTTCACCAAAATCAACCCTAGTCGACCCCTACCCGTCGGCGCTACCTCGCGACGGCGACCACCCGAAGTTTTGGCCGGAGTTCACCTCTTCCTCCACCACTTCCACCGCCGGCTCCTCCTCGCCTCTCCTCCCTGTGAAGACGCGATTTGAGAGAGAGAGAGATGTGTGTGTGTTTTTTATATAATTTAATTTTGAGAATTTATCCCTTAAGCCCTAGCTTTTCGAAAGTTATTCAATTTAGCCCAAAGTTTTTAAAAGGTTATTATTTTAATTCCAATGTTTTACAAATTGTGTTAATTCAGTCTCTATGTTTTAATAACTTTTAAATTAGCCCATAGAATTCCAAAAGTCTATTTTCAGCCGTTAAACTTTGAAATTTCAGTTTTAATACTTTTCAATTTAGTCCCTAAAGGTTTTAAAGTTTTAATTAAACTTAGTATCTTAAATTAAATTAATTTTGTTCTTGCTAGACGAGTTCGCGGGCAAAGTGTGAAGCACGGTAACATTTCAATTGTTCAATTTCCCAGAAAACTTTCAAGACTTCGAGGTGGGGTTTACTTTTAAGCAATTGTGGTTATTTGTCCATGTTATTTCTCGATGTGTGATTTTGATTGTGATATGATGTTTATACATATGAAAATGTTGCCAGGGACCGTAAATAGGTCCGGGATCGAAATCGGGTCCTTGGGAATGCCCACAGTGCTAAAATTTGCTAAGCTTATGCCATGTTGTCAGGGACCATAAATAGGTCCGGGATCGAAATTGGGTCCTTGGGAATGCCCACAGTACATATTCTATAGTATGTTGTATGGATATTATGTTCACCACTTGATTGCATATTTTGATTTAATTTGGACTGATTGCTGTATCTCCACTGAGTATAATTCGTTATGCTCACCCCACTATTTTCCCAACCTTTCAGGTTAAGGAGTTTGGCAGGGCAAGACAACGAGTGGGGCAAATTTTAATTTATTAATAACACTTTTGAATTATTGATTTTGAACAAGAATTTTAAATAGTTGGTTTCCATTTGACATTTTAATACCGAATTTTGGTATCTTTGCAAATGTTGATTTTTTGCTTATTACATTTGGTATTAACTCTTGAATGTGAGAAAAACTATTTTCGAAGTGATGTTTCCGCGTTTTGTGTTAAATTGCTATGGATTTTTAAAGTATATGTTTGCCTTCATATTGTGGCGACTTTTGAAAATATTTATTTACAGGTTACTTTGACTTAAGTAGCGCCTTGAGTTATTAGTGAAATTGGGGCGTTACATTACAGCAACAAATGACTTATTTTCTGTCATTTCATTAAGTGTTTCTTCGTTGGTTTCGACCCTGGAAAATGTATATATTTAGTATTAGAAGCAATTTTTTTCATATCTATGGAGCCTATAGAAACAAATATGTTGAGCGTGTTTTAGTACCAGTTTTTGTAGTCTGCAATAGCAACCAATTTAACATCAATAAACAAAGTGCTATTCACTTTAGTTGAAAGAGTGTAGCCCATAGTACAGGTTATTTGCCAGATTTTCGACTATTGTAATGCATTCTTGTTCAACAAAGCTGTCCCATAAAGTCGACATCACAGTTCGAAATTCTTTGTCAATTGAGACAATATCTTGTAGACAAGCTTGTGTGCCAAATTTGGTTTGAATAAGTCGTTTCTGTCTTACATCTACAGCTACACCTAGTACGCCTGCAAGAAGGATAAGGGAAGTTTTTATTTTTTATTTTTTTTTATTTTATATCTATTTTGGTATATATAGTAAATGAAAACAAGGAAAAATGCAAGAAAATAAGCTGTGAAGTATTCTATAGAAAGATCAGTCTAAAATGGAATAGATTAGAAGTCTTACTGATGCTTGTATTTGTATCCATGTATTTCTCTAGTTCATCAAATGGAGTCAGTTCATATTTTGAGAATAGGAATTCCAAGTGGTCCTCAATTTTTGTCCCCCCAGTTATACTCCAAGTTTTTTCTCCAGGTGTACTACGAAATTCACTTTTAATATCTTTCACTATTGCATTTGAGACAATATATATTTTTCCAAGTTTGAACTGATCATGTAGTGCAATAATATTTGCATCATACATTGTTGCTGTCACTTTGTTTCCCTGTTGAATTGCAAAAGAAGAAAAAATGTTGATAGAAGAAGAAAATAAATATAACAAACAGACAAAAAGGCTGAAAATTATTAAACAAGTAATGTTTACATACTTCTAAATACATGAGAGTGAGATTCTGGTAGCGGCTGTTGGAGTTCCGAGCAGTTTTAGGGGATTGCTTCCATGCAACTATGATTTTTGCTGACCAATTAGTTTCTGAGGTTGAAATTTGTGGAATGAACTTGCAAAGTGAAGACATGCTTGATATCTGTATGTGTGAATAAATAGAAGGTCAGGAATTGGAATAACAAATTAAAGAATAACTTAAGTTAGTATAGTTAGGAAGTTCTTAATAATAAAGAAGAGGAAGAAGAAAAAGAAGAAGAAGAACATGTAACTGCAAGGCTGAAAAACTACTTCAAATTAACATAAGATAAACTTGGAATACTCTAAAGTATTTATAGAATGTTTACAAGAGAGAACCAATTTAATAAATATTTTTATTTTGGGAAAACAAATTGATGCTGTCATGCTTGTGTAAATTGCAAAATATCTTTCCAAAAATATCTTCACATCTAGAAAGAATTCATCTAAATACATCTGTATTTATTTGTTTTGGTAGAATCACAATTGATGCATGTTCTCTGCAAATAGAATACATGTGGAAGAAAAATATGATAAATGATTTTATATTCTGTAAAATTTAAATTTAGTTGTTATTTTTGGTGTACTCTGAAAGTAATCTATGTAGAAATTTAATTTGCTTCTAATTATTATAGTTTTGTGTTCTTAATATTGAAATTATACCAACACAGAAGAATGCAAGTGTAAGTAGCAGGAAATTTGGTTTTGCCAAAAAGAGTGTATCGTGTAATTAGAAAAAAAATGGTCTAAGAACAATTGTTGGTGACTAACAAAATGTGGAAATGAATATTTGAATTTGTATTGGAAGTATTTTTCGTGGAAAATTTTGAATGTCGCTTGACTTTTTAGAATTTAGGAAAAGGTCAAAACAGGAAACAAAATAGCATAAGTGGAGAAAGATACATCAGGAGCAATTATAGGTATTATTTGTTACAAAACAACGACGGAAAAATTGAAGAAATGTTTTGGTTTTCAAGTTTTGACATGTTTGGTTGAGTTTAAAATCAGTATTTATTTGAAGAGTAAATAATTTGTTTGTGACCAAAAACTAATTAATAGCAAGTTTTGTTTATTTGAAGACGTAGTAGTTTTCCCAAGGCTTGTTTCATAGTAATCGTTAGTTGCAAGAAAAATCGCCTCATTGTGTCATTGAAGTAAATAAGTAGAGGTTTAACTTTTGGATTATATAAAGAAAGATTTTGAAATATGAATTTTTCATGGAAAGAAAATAAATTGATGGATTTAGCTGGAACTTGTGCGAAAATATATTCTTAACATGTAGAAATAATTATTCAGATAACTCTTCAAAAGCCTAGTTTGAATTTCCAATTTTTTTTGATTGATTTCTAACAAACTGTAAGCATGAATGAACATAATCATATTAAGATGGCAAAAGAGTGACATAATTGGAGATGTGTTCACAATTGATAAGATATATGTTACTTTAACATATTGTACGGCATGAATGTTGATTGGTTGTCATTTTATATACTAAGAATTGAACAAGTTTCAGGTGACGTTATTTATTGAGTTTGTTATTACTCAAGTGCAAATGAAGTCGTCAAGTTCTGTGAATGATAAATTTATTTCCAAAAACATTACTTAAGCAGAGAAGGAGAAATTTTTTTGGTTGTTTGGTTTAAATTTTTTACTTGGATGACCAATGTTATAACTTTGTAAAGCTAGCTCTTTGTGACCTATTGTAAAGATTTTTGGACCACTTTACCTCCTATCTTCTATTATTTTGGCGAGTGACATTCAATTTGTTCAGTGAAGTATTGACAAGGATGTGACACAGTCCATATTTTTTTTTAAAAATGATTGCAAGTGCGCAGGTTTAAGATATTTTACCTATTTCTTGCACATGATTTTAATCTCCAGGTGTAGCAACATTGATTAGCTTATCGCATAAACCTACAAAATATGAAACCATGAGTTGAAAAGAAAATTAATTCAGTCACACGAGTCATTATTATTCCAGAAGATAAATTCGCTGATAGTGCAGTCATATAAAACTATTAAAAAGTGGGTTGTTTTACTCAATGAATATTTGTGACAGTTTTGCAAGAACATTTTTCAGGAATTTTTTAGGAACTTAGTACCTTAGCTTGATAATAATATGTCATTGTTAAATTTCCCAGATACAATTGCAGTGGCAGCTTTTGTATGTAATTCAACCTGGGAAGATGGTTAAAAACTGATGGACGACATAGCTAATTTTAAGCAACCATCAATTTGATAGATCTATTCAACTTACTGCATTACGGCGTTGCTCCTGCCATGTGACACCAAGACGGTGGGAATATGAGAAACAAAATTGATGATCAAGTTGACAAATCCTGTGTTTAGATAATGAAAAAACACAAACCCACAATCTAATCTGTTATAAAAGTTTTCTTCTAAATTGTATGGAAATCAAATGAATTTAAAGACCAGATCATAAGAAAACAGACAAAGATTTTCACAGGATAAGTGGTAAAAAATTAATTTCATACCTTTTCAACTTTATGAAGAATCTTTTCCAAGGCATCTAGATGGTTTACTGCAGTAAATACATACATAATGAGAAATAAAAAGTATTGATTGACATAATTTTTTCTTAGGCCAGGCTAATGGTAACATAAAGAAACAGGAGAGGGAGAGGGAGAGAGATGAAATTAGTGATAATGTAAGCTATGATGTGTAGAAGGATATGGTTTAAATTTGGATTGTTAGTGTGAGTGAAGGACTTGTAAGATCTACAGTAGATTCATTGCTCTAGCTGTGGGCAAAGGCGAAAGGGGATCATCTAAATAAAACCAAATAGAGTTCATGTGAACAATTTAAAGCTTTCACGAAAATACACAATTATACACACAAAAAATCCAAGTATGATAATTAAGGACGATTTTATGCAAAGAAAATTGAAATTTGAACATGAATGCAAAAGATGTACCTATTGATAATAAAGCATATGTTATAGCAATAGTAAGATTTGTCTGTAACCACAAACAGTAGAAATTACCACGTGTTAATTTGTAACATGTACTAATCCAAGCAAGCACGATGAAGGGTTGAGAGAGCTTCATTGATGCAATCAGAAATCGAGTAGTGCCTTGCACTGCAAATAGCATCCAATATTGGTTTAATCTGATCGTTTCTTTTCTTTTCTCGAAGTTCTAACTGGAATGATTTTCAAGAAACTATTATCCTAGTTAAATTTGCAAATGTTTGTTAGTACCTAGTATTAGAATTGCGTTTCTCATGGAATAAAGAGTCCAGCACTTATATCGTCAATTCATTTATCACAGAACTATTTCAATATTCAACAGAAATAATGAACTATCAGCATGCTTTTTCAAAACTTTATTAGAGAGAAAATGGTAAGAGGTATCAAGTTAGTATCCAAAGAGGTAAATTTAGGATTTTCAGTTCATTTATTGCCTAGTTTTATGTTTATTTATCTTAATCAAAATAGATTTGTCATCTTAAAAAACGACAGGAGCAATGCAGTTAGAAAATCTAAAAAAAATTTAGATACGTAAAGAACTTTATGTAGGCAAAAAATGGCAAGGTTACTTCTTAGTTTTGAGAGGCTGAAAGTATGAGAAATGTTTATGGTAATTAAACCCTTTGCTAGCCAGGATAGGAGCTCCTTCAGTGAATTTTTAAGTAGAGCTGGTTGATAAAATCTATAGCTTTCCCAGTAGAGAGACCATGAATTGTCTAGTTCTGCAAAATTGAATGTGTACTTAGATCGAACTCCATATACGGTCAGTTTTTAAATTTGTTTATTTCCGGCATGTGCATCTCAAATCCGGTATTTTCAGTTAACCTCAAATTCGGTGAGCTATGCAAACATGGTATGTCAAGCCAAAACAGTTAGTTAAGCTGATATACAACAAGTCAGTGAAATCTGGTATGTGAAGCTGAAATTCGGTAAGTTCAATATGGTTAAATCCAGTAAGTTGAAATTGAATCTGGCAAGGTGCTCTAAGAAGCTAGAATACGGTAAGTTCCTTTCTTCTCATATATGGTATGCTGAAAAATGAGAAAATCTGTATGTGATGAGAGTCAATCTGGTATGTGTTGGAAAAAGTTTGAAAGCCAGTAAGCTCATGTTGAAATATGGTATATGATGAAAAATACGAGAATATAGGTTTTTTTTGGAACAAAATAGGAATGAATCTGGTTAAGTAAGAAAGTGCAAAATCTGGTAAGCTCAAGTGAATGGCACATATGGTATGCTCAATTGAAAAAGTTCATATTTGGTAAGCTAAAAAATGAGCAGCAGTCCTAGGAAATGAAGCTCTTAGATGGTGATGGAAATGGATGAAAAACTTGGAAAATCTGGCATGATATGCAAAAAAAAAAAAAAAAAAAAATTCAGCAGTAGTAGTCTTGATCAAAATATCAAAAAATCTAATATGATAATGCGAAAAGAATGGCTGAATGATGAAGAAAATTGAGGAAAGATGCAAGTGGAATTTATCAACTAAAATTGTTTAACCTTAAACTAGAATTTATGCTCTTATTTTTGCTATAGAAAATCTGGTCATCACCTCCTCCTGGACAATGAATATCACAAATGTTTTAGACCTTTCTTTGTAAAACTTTCGAACCTATAATTCCAACAGATGGCATGATTTTTCTATTCAGGATATGTTTTATATTCACTATTAAAATTTGAAATATATGGTCGAAGAATCACTAAATTGAAAACAGATGTAGTATTGTGATCATATCTATTAACTAATTGAAGTTTGACTACCGAGATGTTGATATAAAATATCTGAAATATTTCAATTGATCTAACTTTATTATTAATTCCAAGTTTCAATAGTTGCCTACAGATGTTACACATCTTAATGGAAAAAAATATGTACCTGAGATCACAGTAGTCTTTTCCAAGCAATAGAAAAGGATGAGAATCACCTACTTTGTCTTCAGTTCGGCCAAAGCATAAATCTAGTTCTCCAATAAAGCATATGTTGTGATACACGATGATAAGCTTTCCATTGTGCAAGCTGGATGTAGCAAATATTTTACAGTTAGTAATTCGAATAAAAAATAAGTACACTCAAATAGGAATCTCTACTTAATCCGAAATGAATTTTGTTTTGAGTTCATGAACAGCGTACCACAAGTAAAATCCAGTTCATCTTTTCCTCAATTTTAGTTAGTTTGATGATTTTTTTTCTCTGTTGAATTTTAATTTTTTAAATTCTTTGAAGCCATAATTCCTTGATTTTCCACAGTCTATGCAAATTTGATAGAAGTTTATACTTAGTTCATTGAATTGGGATCAGTTGAACTTAGTTATTTGTTTCGATACTTCTAAAGTGAGCTTTGTTTCTATTTATTGGAGCTTATGAAGCAAGAAGAATTATTATTATTTACTAATTATGATAATGTGAAAAATTCAGGGTTGGTATAGCTTGCCAGATGTGTTTTGATTCATGCAAGAAACATCAGTAGTTTCTACGGCGTGCTTTCTTCTTCATCAATTGAGAATGCTTTGGTAGTGGTGTTGTGTGGAAACCGTGTCCTCTGTAATAGCAAATTGATCCACATTCCATAATTTATTGTATTGTAATATTTGTATTGATTTATTACCTGTTTTAGGAGATTAGATTTTCTTACCTTATTCTAGATTATGGTGTAGTATAAATAGTATTATCTCCTTGGGTTTAATAAGTGAAATATAATTTTCATCTCTCTCTTTCTACATGGTATCAGAGCCGGTTAACTTCTAAACCTATACATGGCTGAATCAGCCACAAACGACAGGGGCTCTATGACCTCAGACCCACAAGTAGAAGTCACGCCTGCCATGAACACAGGAGGGATTGAAAACTCAACCTTCCAACATACGATAGAAAAACTGAATGGGAAGAATTATAGAGAATGGGCACAGTCGATAAAATTAATAATCGACGGAAAATGGAAGCTTTGATACCTGACTGGAGAAACCAAGAAGTTGGCCTCAACCAACGCAACTCTCCTACAGAAGTGGAAGTCAGAGAATTCGATGGTGACTGCCTGGCTTGTCAACTCCATGAAGCCTACCATTGGGAAAACCTATCTATTCCTCCCAACTGCAAAAGATGTATGGGAGGCAGTCAAGGAGATGTATTCAGATTCAGAAAACTTTTCCAGAATCTTTGAAATCAAGTCAAAATTATGGCAAACAAAGAAAGGGGACCGAGACGTGATTGATTTTTACCTGGAGATGACAGGATTGTGGCAAGAACTTGACCAAAATTCGGAGGAAGAATGGCAGTGTGTAGATGATAGCATGCGTTACATAAAGAAACTGGAAACAGAAAGGGTCTTCAAATTTCTCGCAGGCCTCCGTTGCGACCTCGACGACGTTCGCGGCCGGATTCTTGGCCGGCGACCCCTTCCCTCACCGCGGGAGGTCTTTGAGGAGGTGAGACGAGAAGAGGACCGACGAAAGATCATGTTGAGTGACTCTGGTGCGCCGGCGATTGAAGCGTCTGGACTCGTCTCCAACCGTTTTGGGCCTCCTAACTATGGGCTGCAATGTAAAGAGTTGGGAGCGTCTTATAATGGGCCGGGTTATGGTGCAATTGGGCCGGCTAGGTCTAATAATGGAGTGGGCTCATATAATGGCCAAAATAACTTAGGTGAAGGTTCTTTGATGACAGGCCTATATTCTAAAAGAGCTTCAACCGGGCAAGGCCCAAAACAACGAGGACGACCGTGGTGTGAGCATTGTCGTAAGCCAGGACACAAAGAAGATACATGTTGGGATCTACATGGAAAACCGAGTGACTAGAAGCCGACACAAAATAAAAAAAATCGCGGATACCAAGCATCTGTTGATTACCAAACAGGAAAATCCGAGTCGAGCAATGCATTTAATATCGAACAGATGGAGCAACTCCATAGAATGTTTTCTAGCCTCCAATCGTCAAGTCAAACATCCACAAAAAAACCCCTCTAGCTCACTAGCCCACAAAGGTAATTTTCTAAAGGCTTTGCAATCGATCACTCAATCTAAAACTCCATGGATTATTGACTCAGGAGCATCTGACCACATGACGGACTCCTACCATCTGTTCTCTACATACTCCACATGTGCCGGCAATCTAAAAGTCAAAATTGCAGACGATTCACTGTCGTCGATCGCGGGAAAAGGGAGTATTAGAATTTCCGATTCCATCATTTTAGAATCTGTCATTCACGTTCCAAAGTTGTCGTGTAATTTACTCTCTATAAGCCAATTGAAAAAAAAAACTCAAATTGCTCTGTTAAATTTTTCCCATCTTATTGTAAATATCAGGATCTATCATCGGGGAAGACGATTGGCAGTGCTAAGGAAAGTGAAGGACTCTATTATTTTGACGAGACTGATGTGAGTAAACAATGTCAAATTATAATTTGTGATTCTGCATCAATTCCTAGACATAGTGAGATTTTGTTATGGCATTTTCGAATGGGACATCCAAACTTTCAGTACCTTAAACGTGTATTTCCATCAATTTTTATGAATAAAAAGTTTGTTAACATTCAATGCGAAATATGTGAGTTTGCTAAACACCAACGTACTTCATTCCCGACCTCCACATACAAACCATCCAAACCATTCACCATGATACATAGTGACTTATGGGGTCCCTCACGGATCCCCAATCGTACTCACGCAAAGTGGTTTGTGACGTTCATCGACGATCACACTCGAATTTGCTGGGTGTACCTACTAAAAGAAAAATCTGATGTTCACTCTATATTTATTAACTTTCACTCCATGATCCAAACATAATTCCAAACACAAATTCAAATTTTACGCACCGATAACGGCACTGAATACTTCAATACCACAATGGGGAATTTTCTCCAAACACAGGAAATAATTCATCAAAGCTCTTGCGTTGATTCTCCCCAACAAAATAGGATTGCTGAACGTAAGAATAGACACATTTTAGAAGTTGCTCGTGCATTGATGTTCACTACCAATATGCCAAAAATGTTCTGGGGAGATGCGATCCTGACGGCTACCTACTTAATTAACAGAATGCCTAGTTGTCTCTTAGACTTCGAATCCCCTCTCCAAAAACTTCAAAAACTTTTTCCTACCTCCCGTCTCAACTCAAATCTATCCTTACGGGTGTTTGGTTGTACTACTTTTGTTCACATTCATTCTCATCGCAGAGGTAAACTAGATCCTCGAGCTGTTAAATGCGTTCTGATAGGATACTCTCCTACTCAGAAGGGCTACAAATGCTATCATCCCCTCACAAAAAGAACATTTGTAAGTCTTGATGTCACTTTCTTTGAACATATTCCATATTTCCAAAAAACCTCTCTTCAGGAGGAGACACAACATGAAGATCAATTTCTAGATCTCGACCTCGATCTTAAATCTCCTGAATCCATATCCACCAGCAATCCCATACTACCATCCAGTATGCTATTAACAGAAGAAAACTCAGACGCAGGGGGAGATGCAGAAGAACAAAATAGCAAAGAGATACTAGTTTACTCACGGAAGCCAAAATCAAAGTACAAAGAAGTCATCGCATCCGAAGCACCAAAAGAGTCGGAACCGATGATGGCTCCTCATGAACCATCAGAAATTCCTGACTTACCCATTGCTCTCAGAAAATCAATTCGGTCATGTACTCTTCACCCTATTTCAAAATTCATGTCATATAATGCTCTATCTGCAGGATTTCGTGCTTTTACATCTCACCTTGACAGCTCAGGGATCCCCAAAAATATTGAAGAAGCCTTGGAAATTCCTAAATGGAGGGAAGCCGTATTGGAGGAAATGAAAGCATTGGAAAAAAATGAGACATGGGAGGTGTTGAACCTACCGAAAGGAAAGAAACCAGTTGGATGCAAATGGGTTTTTAATTTGAAATACAAAGCTGATGGGACAATAGAATGGTATAAAGCTCAGTTAGTAGCAAAAGGATACACACAAACATATGGCATCGACTACACAGAAACATTTGCTCCAGTAGCCAAATTGAATACAATTCGAGTTCTCCTGTCCTTAGCAGTCAATTTCGATTGGCCACTACAACAATTCGACATTAAAAATGCTTTTTTGAACGGAGAATTGGAAGAGGAAGTGTTCATGACCTTACCACCTGGGTTTGGCAAGGTAAATGGAGGAAATAGAGTATGTAGACTCAAGAAATCTCTATATGGGCTTAAACAGTCATCGAGAGCATGGTTTGACAGGTTTTCAAAGGTGTTAAAAGGCCAAGGATATCGACAGGGACAGTCAGATCATACAATGTTTCATCAACAATTTAACGATGGGACTAAGACAATCTTAATTGTATATGTTGATGATATCATTCTGACAGAAGACAATATAGCTGAGATTGAAAGACTAAAGAAGTGCTTTGCTACAGAATTCGAGGTGAAAGATCTAGGACAAATGCGATACTTCTTGGGAATAGAAGTGGCAAGATCAAAACATGGGATCAGTGTTTCACAACGAAAATATATTATTGATCTCTTAACTGAAACCGGCATGCTAGGCTGTAAGCCAAGTGATACACCCGTCGAAGAGAAAAAAGGCCAGAAGAGGTGGGAAATGAAGTGGAGATAGATAGATACCAAAGACTAGTTGGAAAGTTAATATATCTATTACACACCAGACCTGATATTGCTTTCGCAGTGAGCCGTGTAAGTCAACATATGCACTCTCCAAAGGAAAGCCACCTAGAAGCAGCCTACAAAATACTAAGATACCTCAAGGGATCCCCAGGAAGAGGACTATTGTTCAAGAAGAGTGAAATGAAGAAGATCGAAGTTTTCACAGATGCAGATTGGGCAGGATCAATAAAAGACAGAAGATCAACTACTGGTTATTGTACCTATGTATGGGGAAATCTTGTAACTTGGAGAAGTAAGAAACAAAATGTTGTCACCAAAAGCAGTGCTGAGGCGGAATTCAGAGCCGTAGCACAAGGAATATGTGAAGGATTGTGGCCGAGAAAACTTATGGAAGAACTGCGAGTTGAAGTAAAGCATCCAATCAAAATCTATTGTGATAACAAAGCAGCGATCAGTATCTCACTTAATCCAGTGCAACATGATCGTACCAAGCATGTAGAAGTTGACAGGCATTTCATAAAAGAAAAGGTTGAGAAAGGAACCATTTGCATGACTTATGTCCCTACACAAGAGCAAGTTGCAGATATCTTTACCAAGGGTTTACCTCGACCAAGCTTCAACGAGTTCATACGCAAGTTGGACATGATTAACATCTATGATCCAACTTGAGGGGGAGTGTGGAAACCGTGTCCTCTGTAATAGCAAATTGATCCACATTCCATAATTTATTGTATTGTAATATTTGTATTGATTTATTACCTGTTTTAGGAGATTAGATTTTCTTACCTTATTCTAGATTATGGTGTAGTATAAATTGTATAATCTCCTTGGGTTTAATAAGTGAAATATAATTTTCATCTCTCTCTTTCTACATGTTGTTTTGGCGTTGGACTTGGACTTGACAATAGGGGTTTATTGTTTGGGGGGTTTTGTCAGTGCTTTTGAGGACTATTTGCTGTAGGATTAAATTCTGAATTACACAGCAACTAAATTGCAAAGAAGTAGTAAAAACTGTGTGAACTAATAGAGAAAATCTGGCCTCTCATGTTTAAACATTTAATAACATTCACAGAGACAAAAATAAAATAAAATTTAATCACCATTTATGATCCAAGGAGAAGCTGTCAATTCAAAAATCTTCAGCAGGTTGGAAGATTTGTGACAAAATTCTTTTATAATTACAAGATATTGATTAGTAACAAATTTGTCTTAGGGACGACAGAGAAGAAAGTGAGGGAACTGGGTGAAGAACGTAGTATTCTGGAAGATAAATAGAATATTTTATTTCATCAAGAATAATGAATAGAACCATTCAAATATATATATGTATATGCAAGGAGTAAAGGGTAACAATTAAAAAAATGATACTATAGCAAGATTGAGTTATCTAAAAGACAGAGTTTAAAAGAATTTGGACAATACATTTCAAACAAATATAAAAAGAAATCAGCAATAATTGAGAAAAAAAAAAGGGAAAATGCTGATGACTTTTGTAGCACGGACACTCTAACTAGGGTAGCGTGTCCGTGTCCAACACGTGTCGATACCGACACTCTCCGGACACTCTACAATAATTATTTTTCTTTCTTACTATAACTATTATATATTTTTAATTCAAAATTATTAGTAAATAAGAAATAAGTACTTATATTTAAAAAAATTCAACAAGAAAAATCAATAATAAGTATAAAACTAAATTTATACTATATAAATGAAAATTTTTAAATAATTTAATCAATGTGTCAATAATGTGTCGTATCGGTACTTTTTTGAAAAATCTCGTGTCGACGTATCCGACACGTGTCCGTGTTGGTGCATCATAAATTTTTGGCATCCAGGATGTGCTAGTAACTTTAACCACAACCAAAGTGGAAGATGTTGGATAGAGCATGGTGGTGATGGTATGTGTTATTAGTTTTCCTTGCAACTTTCGTACATTTGAGAAATTGTAGACAAACGTTACCTTTGGGTGGTTTCCTTCTAAGTTAGGATCCTTCTAAGTAGTATGAACATGGACAAAGAAATTTTGTTGTGTTGTTACATGGACCAAAATGTATGTTGAACTGCAATCCATTGTCGCCTTCATTCAGTCCAGTCTCCTGGTCAGCCCTATCCTGTAATGCCTTTTGAGGAGCCATCCATCCCACCTTTGTTGCACAAAGAATGTCACTCATCAAAAATAGAAGCGATTTTACATTTACAATCCAAAATCCGTTTGAAGTTATCAATAAAATAAGTGAGAACTATCGTCAAACTCATTCTAAATTTTGTGCTTCAAAGTAGAGGCGCATTTGGACATTAAGGGTGTGTTTGATCCACATTATTTTTGAATAATGTATTTTGGAATAGTAAATTGATGGAGAGTGTGTAGTTAAAAAAGAAGGAAAAGTTTTTGATTTGTGTGTAATATTATTTTAGAGCCCTGTTAATGTTTAATTGGAATTGTGAAAATGCTCTCTAGCCGGTGAACACAATGGCGATTCCCGTCAGATCCAAACCCAACCCACCACCACCATCACCCAACTATCCAACATCTACCCAACCACCAGTTGACGCCGGCGACGGGCATCTAGCCCCGCCAGGCAACCCCTTGAAGTCCGGCCTTAAGCTATATTGTTCTAGCCCACTTTTCAACCACCTTCAACCGGCGACCCTAGGGGAAAACCCTAACTTCGCCGGTCATATTGAATCAGCAATCAGAGGCACGTCTCCTTGGGTAGGAGATGAGGGTTCAGGCATCGAAAATGAAGTGCTTGGGGTAGTGACAGACAGATCTGCGAGTTTGCTACCACTAGCTCCGCCCACCAACCTGGCAGACGCGCCCCACCGACAGGTCGTGCAGGCGATTCCGACCCCGGAGGGCCGGTTGGCAGGACCACATGCCGCTCCGGCAGCACGTCTACCGACGCGTGAAGCCCACGTGTCGCGGCCGACGACTAGGAAAACTCCTCTCTGCGAATCCAGATTGTCCCACCCACCTATTTTGTGGTCAGAAGCCCCGACTATACACAATCTGGGTAAAAAGCCAAAAGATACACACAAAACGATGATTTTCAATAGCTATTTTAGAGTAGAGGTGAAGGAGTTCGTAGTGTCCATTAATGAGTCAGGCACCGTTAGGATGACAAAATGGGGTTCAAAGATATCAACCGCAATCTGTATGGGGAGGTTTGGTACACTCTGGATGGTGAATATGGTGAACAAGTTGAGGACGACGGATAAGACAAAGGACTTCATTGCAAAGTTTAGTGAGTCCTGTCGAGCTTTTTTGGTACAACGATGCGTTAATAGTCGTGAAAGATATCTGACGATAGCACAGTATGGTGAGAGACGTCGGAGAGGAGTGGTGATGGTACCAAAAGGGGCGAATGGAGGGGAGTGGGCATCGGTTTTGTATGTGTTCCAAAGAGTTGTGGATTTCTTTGTTGTAGGAGATAAGGCCAAATGTCGAATAAAGGAGTTAGGGACCCGACAAGGGAAAACTTATGCGGGAGTTATGGCAAACATACAAGGCTCACAGAATGCCAAACAGCGAGGAATATGGTATAAGGAAATTGAGACTATTGAGAAGAGAGACACATACAAGTCTAAGGAAACACCTGATAGCTTTTTGATCAGTAGGGCGATACGGGATCGCATCATGACCTTGAGAGGAGAATTGGATGAATTAATTCGGTTAGTGGATGATGGGGCTATTGTGGGCGCTAGGAGTTTCTATCACATGCAAATTATTTACATCACATCTCTTTTAATAAATAGCACAGTTTCTCCATATAATTGTCCTTCTAATTTTGGTTTTACATGCAGCTGGTGAGATGGTAGGTAGGACACCTTTCAACTGTTTCTCTTGTCATCTTTTTATTCTTGTCGGCATGTGGGGCATTCTCTTGCTCTGCATGCTTCTTGTATGGTTGTAATAGGTCCATTAATTCGATAAGTATCGAATTTTTCAATATATTCTTTCAAAATTGTTGATTTTCCTTTTCCATTGTCGGTAAGAAGAGTCCATCCTTCATATTGACACAAACATTTGAATTTTTTATCATATGGACTTTTTGCCATATTGTATAAAACTTTTGTCCCTACAACTCTTTGGAATTTTATCTATGACCTGGTGATTTTTGGCATTGTTCTTTTATTATGTCCAACTTCAATCTGAAAATCTTTACCAACATATCAAATTGTTATGATATGTTTGGCAGGATAATATAGATTTCCATCAATTTCAGGATTAATTGAATAAAATTTTATGTATATGGGTTTTCCTTTAGCAAATTTGGTTACTTCTGATTTGAATATTTTATCGAATTTTTCAATTTCTTTTAGATCTTTTCCTGGGTAGATAAGATCTAAAAATTCATAATCTGCTGCTATCTTGACCATGAAAGGGTCTGCATCGTTGATAATTAATAATCTTGGATAAACATGATCTCCTGAAGATATGAAATATGAGTCATTTTCTTCCAATCCATAAACAACTTTGGCATTACCTAATAGTATATCACATTCTAGTATATCATATGCATCTACTTTACCTAATATTGAAATATTGAAATTGTTGAACGAAGTCATTACTTAATAGTATATCACATTCTAGTATATCATATGCATATACTTTATTTATGGTTATTTGTTTACTTCCTATTAAGATTTCTATATTTTCCTTATTCTTTGTAATAAGTGTTGATATTCCTGTAACACCTGTAATTTTTATAGTGTTATCATTATTCCAATTTTTTTAACAAAAATGTCTTTATAATAGTTATATCACTTCCTGTATCTATCAAGTCACATGTTATATTAGTTTCTACAATAGTAATATTATTGGTACCTTTACTTCTAATTCACTAGTATGTGTTTTTCCATCAAAATTGATATATTTATAAGCTAAGAAGCACCGACACGGATACGAGTGTCCGACACGATACGTGTCGGACACGCCGACACACGATTTTTTGAAAAATTTCCGACACGATACGTCGCCGACACGTTGATTACAATATTATTTTTTTAGTTTATTTTAATTTTATATTCTAAAGTAATTATTTTTTTTATAGTTATTGAATCATATATATATAATGATAAATAGAAATCAAACTTGACATTAAATTCATAAATGTTTCTTAATAACATAAGTTCAAAAAGTAAAAATGAAATTAATTACATCATTCATCTTGAACATCTTCATCTCCATCCGCAAATACTATCGCCTCCAATTCCGGTTCGTCTAGAGATAAATTAGCAACTTCAAGCACACCAACATCTTCAAATGTATCTCCACCAATATCCCACATTTTAGTCTCTCCTTGCGAGTATTGTGCACTCCTCCTTGACAAGAGACGAAGATTGCTATGGACGAAAACCAAATCTTCCGCACGTTTTGGAGTTAGTTTATTCCGTTTAAGAGAGTGTAAAAAGGAATAAGTACTCCAATTTCGCTCACAACAAGATGAAGAAGATGGTTGTCCCAATAATTTCAAGGCATAACTTTGAAGCATAGGTGTGCAAGCACCATAAATAACCCACCAAGTCTTTGGGTCCAAGCGGTAACGATCATGGATGGATTCAAAATCACCGAAGTCATCTTCCATAGTTGAGAATTTGGCATACTTTTTATTCACCATATTACGCTCTTCATTTGACAAGTACCTCTTAAAAAATTTTATTCTTTCTCTTGAAATCTCTACATCTCTATGTGGAGCAAGTCTTGCGGGATCCTCATTAAGCCATTCCTCGCTATAGTACCTAAACAAGAGAAAAAAAATTCAAAAAATGACAATTCATTCAATAGCTAACTAAAAATATTAAATATTATGAAAATGTAAATAGACAATAAATGTATGAATTAGATTTAAAAATTACCTTGGATTTAGAGAGTGAGACAAGCAATGAAGTGGAGTATTATTTTTGTTCCAACGATCTACAAGTATCCGATGAACAACATTGTAGAATAATGATTCCTCTTCTTGAACTTTTTTCTCATGCCTATATATTATTCCTCTCACTTTCTCAATCATTGTATCCCACATGTCATAAACCAAGTGAAGGCTAGATTTATCCGTATCACAAAATCTAAGCATGCCATAAATGGGAGAAGTGAAGGAAAGAACATAACTTATAGAGTCCCACCAAAGATCATCAAGTACTTTCAATTTCACAACACTTGCCTTCGTCATGTCATCCTCTCGATAAATTGACCATTTTTCACTAATAACCAAAGCTTGAAGACCATGTTGGATAAGCTTAAATCTTTTTAACATGACAATAACAGAAGCAAATCGTGTTTCCGCTACGAAAAGTAACTTCAAAGGCACAAATTCATTAAACATTGCTAGTCTCATGGAATGGTTCATGATAAAAAAATTTACAATCATTACATCGTCATGAAGATTAGTAATCCAATTACATTCCTCATATGTGACCAAATTATTTTCAACATTCTTTGCGGCACAAATGTTCTTCAAAGCAAGATTTAGTGTGTGTACAACACATGGTGTCCAAAAAATATGAAGATACTCCAATTCAATTATTTGCCCGGCACCTTTGCAATTTGGAGCATTATCGGTAATTACTTGAACCACCTTTTCATGACCAGTTTCATTTATAACCTCCTTCATCAAGTTAGCAATAAAATATTTATCTTTCGTTTCACCGGAACAATCAACCGCTTTTAAAAACATTGGTCCACTCTCGGTCACCGCCATAAAATTAATTAGTGGCCTTCTTCGTGGATCACTCCATCCATCACTTACAATGGTAACTAGTTTTTCTGCCCATGTGCCTTTAATTGGATTTAATAACCTTTCCACATTTTTCTCTCTTTTTGAAAAAGAGTAGTTCTCAACTTGTTATAACCGGGAGGCAAATACCCTGAAATTCGACTATTGGAAGCAAGAGTATAAGAACTAATGTAATAAGGATTTATTGCAAGAGTAAAAGGCAAACCACTTGAATAAAACATTCTTGCAATTTCGGAATCCAATTGGTCACATGTTGTCACATTAAAAGCATTTCCTATTGAACTATTCTTTCTTTTCTTTTCCTCCAAAACATAACAATCCTTAGAACTCATATCATCCGAGGGCAATGGCACTTTTTTCCCCTCCTTAGTTTGCATTCTCAACTTGGCTTCATCTTCCATTTTTTGCATTTCACATATATCTTTCATAGTTACTTTTCCACAAGCCCCAATTCCATAACCTTGTAATTTTAACAAATGTGCCCTCACTCTAGTGTATGAACTTGTCTTTGTTACATTACAAAAATTGCATTGCCATAGAATGTTACCACCCTTTTCATTAAATTTATCAAATTTTGTAACATATTTCCAAAGAGGTTTAGACAAATCATCATCCATGGCATTATCACTCATAACTTCAAAAGAAAAATAATTTCAAATAGTTAAATAAGATAAGAGTGATATTACCCGAAACTTAAAAAAATATCTTCTTCTTGATCTTGCAAATGATTCTTCAAATGTGGATTGATGAAACAACAAAGAAAAATTTTAATGGATTTTTTGATCTTTTTCTTGCAATTTTCGGAGTGTTTGAGTTGGAAGAATGTGTGTTTGAGTTGTATATAAGTTTTATTTTTTTTGAAAGGTAAAATAGTACAAAAAAATGATTAAAAACGATTTTATCTATTTATTTTAAGGGTTGTACAGTCAATGAAGTACACAAATGCAGGAAAAATAAACTTATTAGAGGTTATTTTACAACTAGTGGGCCCACCATTTAAAATTTACATTGAAAAATGAAAGATTTCCATCATTATCATCGTGCAATCTCTGTGACTTTCTTCTTCCTTCTCTCTTCTCTCTTCTCTCTTCTCTTCCTCTTCCTCTTCTAGTTTCTCCAGCAGCGCCGGCTTCCAGTTTCTCCAACAGGTTCTTCCTCTTCCCTTTTTCCCATGGCTGTGACTTTCTTCTTTCTTTTCTCCTCTTTTCTCTTCCTGTATCTCCAAACTCCAATAGCCGACGCCTGAGTCTTTTCCTCCTCATCTAACAGGTTCTTCATCTTCCATTTTTCTGCTTTTCCAGCCTTTGAAGCAACTCTGACACGCGTCGGCGACGTGTCGGAGGCGTACCGGTATCCGATACGTGTCGGACACCGATACACTGTCGCCGGCAGCGTGTCGGTGCTTCTGAGTTTATAAGGTTCTACCCTTCTTTTTGTTAATTCTTCATCTCCTAATTCACTTCAAATGATGCTATTAAATAGTCAATTCTTCTATTCGTGGATTCCCATGTATCATCTTGGTTATATAAAAAGAATAATATCATTGCATCTGCTCATTATAATAAGGCTTTCTTAATATCTATTTTACAATCTAAATCTAGTTTTGCTCCTCCATAATTTATTGGTTTATTATAGTCTGAGTTTGGAGTAAATTGATCTTTATATTTTTATATTTTATGTTGTGGTATAATTTTATCATAGTACTGTCTATAAGGTCTATGTGGTATTAGTGCATATCCTACTTCTAATTCAGGAAATTCTAATTTTTGATTGTTGCTTGTGCTTCCAGGTGCAGGTGTTGCTCTGTATTCATCATTACTTCATAATCATCTAATTCTTCTATACTTAATTGATCAAAATTTTCTATTAAGTTATCTATTTTTTCATTCATCATCTTTTTTATCTTTTCCTTTTTCTTCTATATACTTTTCATATTCTTTTTCTTGTTCTAAGATTATTGACAATATTTATTTTCTAAATCTATCATCAATGCTTCCAGATTCATAGTATCCTTATGTTTACACATGTTTCTTTCCTATTTTTATTATTTCTCTTTTTATCTTATCTTTTTCCACTTTTTTATCTTTTGGTTTTATATTTTGTTTCATTTATCTTATTTCCATTTTTAACATTCGTATTTCATCTCTTAGTTCCTTAACTTTATTTATTAATCCTCTTATTAATTTATTTAAGTTTTCAAAATTTTCTAAAAAAGACATTATATTTTCGATTTATTGCTTTTAGTTTCTAATAAATATGATAACCTACACTTTTTATTTTCATTTTCTTCTATGATTTTATTTATTGCTATCTCATTATTAGATAATTCATCTTTTACAATTTTAAAATATTATGTTTTTAATTCTAGTTCTTTAATTTTTAGTTTTTCTAACATTTTTTCTTGTGATTTCTTTATATCTTCTGGCGTTTCTAGTATATTTGATATTTTTCTTGTATCTTATTTAGATTTTTAACAATATTATTAAGTTTTCTTACTGTCTTATTATGATTCATATATCTCTCAGTAATATAAAATACTTTCAAATTCTTTATTAATCATTTCATATACGTATCTATCTTTTATAGGTCCTATAATTAATTTAAGTAGTATTTGCTCTTTTATTTCTCTAGGTAATTTTTTAATTATACTTAATGTTAATATTTTTGATTTATTAGGGATAGGTTCATAAAATATTTTATATCATTTTTCTTCCTCTAATTCATAATAGTTATTTATCTTCTTAATTATAATTCTCATAATTACTTATATTATTTTCTATTATAGTAGCATATTCTTCTTGGTCTATTATTTTTAGAATAGTTTCCCATATCATAAAATTTCTTATTATGCTGATTTTTACTTTTTCTATTATATATTTTCTGATATCTAAATGTATATCTTTTAGTTTTATATGTATTATTTTTAAGATTTCTTCCTTTATTATAGATTTTCCTATTATTATACTAAATATTTCTTTTTTGATTTTATATTTATTTCGTAAATCTTCTATTATCATGTTATGATCTATGACTCTAATACCAACTAAAGTTGGGGGGTACTATGACCGTCTTGAAAATCTCAAAGTTTAATATTCAAATTCTTGTTATCTTTGTTCTATTATTGGAATCCAACTAATATCTTCATAAGTATTTAATAAATCACAATAAAATTTATAGAATTCACTATTTTTTGTTAAAACTTTTTCTTCAATGATTATATTTAATTTTTCAATTCTTTTTTTTAGATTGACAATTTCTTTATGTATATCATTTTCAATTCTAATTGCTTGACTATCTATATAAGTATTTTTATATTTCAATTTTGAATCTAAATATTCCTTAAAGAAATTTTTTAATTATTTTCTTAAATAGTTTAGTGTACTTTTTGTTGCATTTTTAAATCAATAAAATTTTGTATAATATTAGGAGTTAAACTTATTAAAGGTTTTGAATTCATAAATTTTTAAATAGTTTAGGACCTTATTGTATTTCTTTTTATATTATAATGACTTGGTTGCAATTTTTTAAGGATAAGGGTATAATGGACAAAATAGATGGGGAATCTTTTGTGTTTTTGATAAATAGTTCTGGCTATGTAGAATTATTCCTCCTTTTATGGTTAAATCTCATACATTAATATATGAATGGCAGACTTGCTCTTAACAAGGATCCTGGGTTTGTAAGAGCTTCACTTCTTATGGGACAGATACTGTTACAAAAGGAAGAACTTGCTGAGGCTACTGAATTCTTAGAAAGTTCCATTTCAAAGGTCTTAATTTTTATGACTAGTTACAGATTTTTCTGCAGTAAAAACATTCAATAGACTATCTGCATTTGTTGTGATGAACATTTGTCCCCATTCTTAAATGAATAAAATTTTTAAAGAAGCCTCCTCATCTCGTGGAACCCAATAGATTTATTTTTGTAAGTCACAATCGTCAAACCTATGAAACACAATTCAAAATACTTTTGACATTGGTATAGTCTTCTAGTCTTAGCTCACAGATTTTCTCTCCTATTTAAGTTGAAAACTAACCAGAGTATTTGCTCCGACTTCCATTCAGCTCCTTGCTGCTGGCCATCCAACAGAAGTTGAGGATGTTGATCTTTTGATTCTTTCATCACAATGGGCTGGTGTTGCTTGTATTCGGCAGGTAAGTCATCATGATGATTTTTTGAACTTTATTTGCCAAATCCAGAACCCCAACGAAAGATTCCTATTGGAAAATGTTTCTGACCTTGTTCGTTTAAGACACATTGAAGCATCACTTCTGCAAAAGTAATTTCAGCTCAAGGTCCTAGCGTAAAACTAGACATTGTGATGCTTTTTATGGAACGACATGATAACTTATATACTGCTCTATATCTTCATGAATCTAGGAACTTTTTCTTGCATATGTACCAGGGCAATTCGCGTGGGATCGATTTAACTTTTGATTCACTCATGGGATCCAGTTTTAGGCAAATAGATGTAGAAGAAGCCCAAAAAGCAGGAAAAAAAATTAAAATGAATGTTTTTGCGGAGTTTGGACTCCAACCCATATTGTTGATTTCAAGGATATTCAATGAATAGATAATTCATACTAAATTTTGAACAAAGCATGATCGATCACCATTTTGATGTAATTGCGTTTAACTTAGGGTAATTTTCCAAGAATACCCCCAGTATCATCTTTTAGGGTGCATATATAGCGACTTCGATGAGGTTAATTTTCTCGCCACCACTGCTACCTAAAGGTTTTTGTCCATGTAGAGATGTCGTGCATGTTAATTCAATTTTCCTTGGCTTCACCAGGCCTTGTGACTAAGTTGAAATACTACAAACTTGACAAGAGGTGCCATGGAAATTGAAGTTTCCTAGGGAAATAAACTCTTTCATACTTCAACATTAAGTTTTATTCACCTCTGCAGGGGAAGATTGAGGAAGGTCTCCTACACCTAGAAAAAATATCTCAATTGAAAGAACCTGAGGATACAAAAAGTATAGCTCATTATTATGACGGTTTACTACTCCTTTCAAGGTATGTATGAATATAGCAATTCCTTTTTTGAATCGGTTTCGAAACATTCGTCAGTTATTGATTCAATTTCTTTGATCCACTAACGGTAAAGTTCATATTGTTATATCTCTGATGACCATAAGTTGACTGTGGTAACTTGGGATTTTAGTGCTTTAATCAACGTGGGACGCAAAGCTGAAGCCTTGAAGCACTTGTGCAAAGCCAGTGCTTACGATTCTTCTTATGATAAATATCTGAAAGATGCCGAAAATGACAAGGACGATTTTGTCAGTGATCTTGCAAACACCAGGAGAGGAAATCTTTGAGTTTCTCCTGTAGGAAGTTTGACATTTTTGAGGTTTTGACACTTGTTTTGTTTTTCTTCATTATTTGAAGATAAATCAAGGTGTAAATTATAGAATGTATCATCATTTCCACAAGTACTGGAAGTTGTTCACTGAATAATGGGGAGTGATTTTGTGAAATGAAGGTTGCCATACAAACAATAAATGTTAATGTAAGTTACAGATTGTGGCAGGTTTATTATGGATAAATATTTTACGTCTCCTCTTTAATCTTAATATTCTACCAGTGTTTTGACATGTTTTTTTATTTTAATGAATAACAGTGAGAAAGTAAGCAGATATGTTTGGTTTGCTAGACTCAATAATACTATGTAGTGTGTACAATGCAGTGTGCACACACATCTTAATATTGGCATCTACTCGATGAATTTGGCTAGTTTTGTTTAAATATACGTATGAAGATATTTTGCGAGAAGACATATATCATATTTTTTAATGGACAGCTAACCAAATCATTCGTTTAAGTCAAGAATATAAGCAATAAAGCAGTAGAAGATATTTTGTCAACTGTAATAATTTTATAATTTTATGAGGCACAAAAAAAAAAAAAAAAAAAAAAAAAAAAAAAAAAACTCTTTCCACCAAAAAATGAACAGTGCTCACAAACCAAAAACAGTATGAACGCGTACAAAAAAAATATTTTCGTTTGTGAAACATACTATTTCTTACCATTTAATGTCCTAAATATCACCAAATAACTTCAATTAATAATAATTAAATAAGAAAAATTATCTTTTAATGATTTAAATTAAAGAAAATACGAAATTATGGAATAAACGAAATCTTGCGTAAAAAGAAAAAATAACTTAAATCGATGATTTGAAAAGAGAAATATCGAATTTTGGCCCCGAAAATGACTCACACCCAGAGGACCTTGGCGGCCACGACGAACGCTCTAAATAAAGCTTTTCGAATTGGGGTCATGAGTGTGATTCTGATAACCGTAGCAAAAGTTATGGTCGAAATACTAAAAAAAGACTAAAATTGCACAATAAGATAACTTGGGGACTAAAGTGTACAAGTGTCAAAAGTTTAAGAACCCATGGTTGCAATTTTTTAGAGACGAAATGGATAGAGAAGTCAAAATATGAGGACTAAAAGTACAAAATGAAAGTGGAAGGATTTGACGAGCAATTACCCCGAGTACTTAGATGCAAGAAATGAAAACAAAAAATAAAAAAAAAATATGAAAAAAAAAACGTAAACTTCTGTCGGCCATGGTGCAAGCACGGAGTGAAGGCACTCCGTGGTAGGGTGTAAGCGGTCCGATTTTACCGATTTTTGACTAATTTTCAAACTAAACCGTTTACATCGGTTTGAGAAAAACTCAAACCTAAACCAAACCATTTTGAACGGTTTGAAAAAAACTCAAACCTAAACCTAACGGTTTGGTCCGATTTTAAACCGTCGATTTCGCCGTATATTTTTTTTGTCTGTCGTTCGATTTTAAATCGTCGATTTCGCTATATTTTTTTGTTTGTCTACTTTATGCCATTAATTTAGGAGTGCATTTTTTTTTCAAGAACTGGTGGAACTGGACCGGAACCATTTAGAAAAATAATTTGATTTTGGGACAAATTATTAAGAATCAATCGGTTCCGTCCAGTTCTTGATTCTAGTATGGGAACCACAGGAACCGGATGATTCTCATAGGATTTTTTTTTATAAAATATATGATTTAATCTCCAATCACTTTTATAAATAAAAATAATAATAAGATTCCTTCTTCATTTTAGACCTCAGCACTTTCCTTCTTCTCTTTGATTCTTTTCTTCTCTCTTCTTATAATTATTTGATTAACTGATTCTCAAGTCAAATTAGAATATTGGATAAATCTATATCTAAATAAATTTATTTACAATATATAATTTCATTTCTAAGATCCGAAATTTTTATTTTATTTTCATTTTGATTACATAGTTGTTGATCCGATCAAAACTTTTCATCTAAATTTCTACAAATTATAATCGACAGAACCAGAAGTTGCAATAATTTTTTAAAGGATGTCCAATTCAATATAGGATTTTGATTTTAATTGAAATTTGTTTAATCATTGGAGTACTATGCAGTTTGTATAAGTTGATGATTGTTTGGTGATAGTAATTTATATAGAATACAATGTGGGATTGCTTGATAAATCGTTTTAGACTTTCAGTTTAAAAGTTTATGGAATAAATAAGTCTCATAAAAATAAATAAAAAACCCAACACAAAAATCTTACAAGTTACAATTTAGAAAATTTCTTTTTTTTTTTTTTTTTTTATATTTTTTTCACCGGTCCGATTTGGTTTAAACCGCAATAAAATTTCTCAAACCTAAACCAAATCGTTTTTGACCGGTTTAGTTTAGTTCAAAATCATTTCGTTGACGGGTCCACGTGGCACCAAACCGACGATTTTCAAAATGCGGTTTCGGTTTGATTTTTCGATTTGACGATTTTTGCTTACAGTCCTACTCCGTGGCCACGGAGCACTTGCTCCGTTTGTGATCTAGAGTTATAATTTGTCTTTTAACCTCCTTAAAGTCAACAATTGTGGGTATATCTCGTCTATGTTTGTGATCTAGAGTTGTAATTTGCCTTTTGACCTCCTTAAAGTCAACAAATCTACAAAATAAATCACATATGCATAGTAGAATTAATAAAAAAAAAATAGAAATCGCGATGTCGAGAGGTAGCGCCCCTCATGGGGGTTCTGGGGACAATCGCGATGTTTTCTTTAATCTAATCAAACTGCAGACAATGAGCTTTCTTTCTGTGATGAAGAACCTAAGGTTTGAGGTTGATGCTGGAAGCATTCAGCCTTACTGCTTTGTGGAGATCAATGGTCCAAAATTGGCTTCTCCTGAAAATATTTGCACTGTAGGGATTAAAGCTGACTTACTCAATTTGCAGTATCTAAAAACAGACACATTTTGCTCTATAACGTCTCTAATTTGCTTCAGGTTATTTACGAAGCATTAAGTGGACAAAGAGTTGGTTGGAAAAAAGCTCTCCATTCTTTGAAGATTTTCAAATGAAACCAAATGTAGGAAAGAGGAGATAAGGCCTTGTATCCTCCTCATAGATGAACTTGATCTTCTTGTGAGCATAAATCAATCGGTAAGTTGTACAATTGTTTAGCATAAGTTATCACATTTACCATAAATAGACGTGAAGGCTTGACCAATTTTACTTAGTGTTTTTCCTTTTAACTTGTTAAACAGGTTCTATACAACATCCTTAATTGGCCCAACAAGCCAAATTCCAAATTGATTGTGATAGGTAAGTGTTGTCTCCCGTCATCGATTGTTTCAATCAAGTTTTCATTAATGACCCTGTTACTGTTGTGCTTCTTGTTTGAATTATATCCAGGGATAACAAACACCGTGGATCTTCCAGAGAAATTACTTCCACGTATCTCTAGTCGTATGGGCATACAAAGACTTTGCTTTGGTTCATATAACTGTTGAGAAATGGTTGTTCAAAACCAACAAAATAGAAAGAAATGGAACAAGCCGGATTTTGTTCTATGCGACCGCATAGAACAAATCATATGTGGCCGCATATAAATGGACAGAAGCTTCAATTCTCTGTCCGAGTATAACTATGCGACCGCATGGTTTTGTACTATGCGGTCGCATAGTGCATTTCAATGTTATCGTTGGAGACGGTTTCCTACCGTTTGTCACTTGAATTTGGTGCCCTTTCAACATTTTTTTGGCACCAATTCGTGTACAATACTGAGGCCTATATATAGAGAAGACATGTTCTTAGTGAATTCAATTGAAAAACAATTGATTAACATATGCTTTTATTATACTCTTTACAATCAAGATCATATATATACATCTACTCACATTCTCTTGGTTTTCTTATTGTGTTCTTGAGTTTTGGGTGAAAATACTTGTGCTTTGGTATTTTTACAACAAGGCTTGATTAATCCTTCAAACCATTTGCCGAAAAACCTTTTAGCGTCCCAATTTATCGGAGAAGGGGCAAATATTGTTTGAGGACAACGATTACGTTTTTGGGCCTTTCTTGAAGTTTGATTTCCAGATTTGTTGTTGTTTCAAAGTTGTTTTCTCTCCTCCTTCGATTGAAGTTTTCCAACAATCTCAAACAGTATTTTTCTGCGATGGAGAGTGAAACAACAATGGCTACCATAAAGTTGATGAATCAAAACTTGGTGCAGTTGGATCGTTTTAATGGCACGAACTTCACAAGGTGGCAAGACAACTGAAATTCCTTCTTACGGCGTTGAAGATCATCTATGTCTTGATCCAAAATTGGAAGATCTTCCCGAACCATCCGACAAAGATACCGATCAATCAAGGGTGGACAGAAAGAAGCGTGAAGAGGATGAATTGATATGCCGCGGTCATATTCTCAACTCATTGTTGGATCGTTTGTATTATCTATACACCAACACAACGTCGCCAAAAGAAATATGGGATGCATTAGAAAGTAAGTACAAAGCGGAGGAAGAAGGTACCAAGAAATTCTTAATTTCTAAGTACTTTGATTTTAAGTTTCTTGAAAATATCCCCTTGCTTCCCAAAATTCATGAATTGCAAGTAGTGTCAACAAGTTGAAGGCGGTAAAGATTGAAATCCCGAAGACCTTTCAAGTGGGGGCAATTATTGCAAAACTCCCCGATACTTGAAAAGGATACCGGAAGAAAATCATGCATAGTTCCGAGGACCGCTCCTTGGAACAATTGCAAAAATATTTGCGCATTGAAGAAGAGTTAAGAGTGCGTGATAAGAGTGAAAACTCTTATGAAGGCACTTCCAAAGTAAATGCAATAGAGAAAACTGAACCGCCAACAAAATCCAACAAAAGAAAGCCTTCAACGAACTTCAATAAGTTCAAGAAGAAGACAAAAGGAGGTTGTTTTGTGTGTGGCAAATCTGGTCACTATGCAAAAGATTGTAGACACCGAAAACAAAACAATTTCGAGGGCAAAGTGAACTCCATCAAAGAAGATAGAATTGTGGCCACCATTAGTGAAATCAATGCAATCAAGGGAAAAGTTCCCATATGGTGGTATGATACTTGTGCTACAGTACATATATCATATGATAAATCTTCTTTCAAGATATATCATGAAATTGATGGAGACCAAGAGATTCAAATTGGTAACGATGTTCGATCTAAAGTGATTGGAAAAGGAAGTGTGGATATCATCTGTACCTCCGGCAAGACCATTACCTTAACCAATGTACTACATGTTCCCGACATGACTAGAATTTGGTTAGTGGAAATCTCTTAGGAGAATCGGGTATCAAAAGTGTGTATGAATCCGATAAACTTGTATTATCCCTAAATGGAAAATTTGTTGGAAAAAGCTATTCTAGTGAGGGAATGGTCAAATTATGTACCGTTGACAATTTGAATGAGAATAAAAAAAACTTTGCTTATGTTGTTGATTTATTTTCATTTTGGCATGCTAGATTAGGACATATTGGAAAAAGTACTATGAAACGTATGATGAAAAATGATTTAATTTCATATGATGAAAATGATGTTTTTAAGTGCAAAACTTGTGTAAAAACAAAAATGATTAAAAAACTTTATCAAAATGTAAAAAGAACATCTAGTATCTTAGAATTAATTCATACGGACATTTGTGAATTAAATGGTATGCTAACTAGAGGTGGAAATAGATATTTTATTACCTTTATTGATGATTGTACAAGATACACCTATGTTTACTTAATGAAACATAAAAGTGAAGCTTTTGACATGTTTAAAGTATTTAAGAATGAAGTTGAAAATCACCTAAACAAGAAACTAAAAACTCTAAGAAGTGATAAAGGTGGTGAATACTTCTCTAGTGATTTCAACTTTTTTTGTGAACAACATGGCATAATTCACAAATGTTCGGCACCTAGAACACCGGAACAAAATGGTTTGGCTGAAAGAAAAAATAGAACTTTAGTTGAAATGATAAATGTCATACTTACCTATGCTAAGTTGCCATTTAATTTGTGGGGTAAGGCCTTATTAAGTGCATGTAGGATACTAAATAGAATTCCTTCTAAACAAACTAAGGTTTCTCCTTATGAATCTTGGAAAGGAAGAAAACCTAACATTGGATACTTCAAAGTGTGGGGGTGTCTTGCTTATTGTAAGAACACAAACTCTAATAGGACCAAGTTGGGTCTAAAAGGCATTAAATGTGCCTTTGTTGGATATGCTAGCAATAGCAAATCATATAGATTATTAAACTTGGAGACCAATGTGATTATTGAATCAAGTGTTGTAGAGTTCTTTGAGGATTCGCTATCTTCGGATAATGAATTGAGGGAAAATCGTTTAGATATCCCTAGTTCAAGTGGAACACAAGATGAAACATCTACTAAAGGTGTTGATAAGTCAAGTGAGCCACGAAGAAGCAAAAGAACTCGAATTGAGAAGTCCTTGGGATCGGATAAAATTGATTCTCAACTCATTTCTTTTTACCTAGTAGAAAGAAATGAATTGAATGTCGTAAAAACAATTCCATTTGTTCTACATGTTGAAACTGATCCTAACACTTATAGAGAGGCTATGACTTCTCGTGATAGCATTTTTGGAAAGATGCAATCCAAGATGAAATGGATTCAATAATGTCAAATAATACTTGGGAACTTGTCGATTTACCACTCAGATCCAAACCTATTGGATGTAAATGGGTATTTAGGAGAAAATACAATGTTGATAGTTCTCTAAACACCTTTAAGGCTAGATTAGTAGCCAAAGGATATCGACAAAGAGAAGGAATAGAATATTTTGATACATATGCACCGGTAGCTAGAATAACATCGATATGGATATTATTTGCTCTAGCTTCGATATATGACTTGCATGTTCACCAAATGGATGTCAAGACGGTATTCTTGAATGGGGATCTCGATGAGGAGGTTTATATGGAGCAACTTGAAGGTTTTGCTCTACCCGGAAATGAAAACAAAGTGTGCAAGTTAGTAAAATCGTTATACGGTTTAAAACAAGCACCTAAAAAGTGGCATGAGAAATTTGACTTAGCTATAATTTCGTTTGATTTTAAACATAATAGCGTAGATAAATGTTTATATTCAAAAGTGTGTGATGATTATGTGACATTTATATGTCTATATGTTGATGACATGTTGATTATGAGTAATCACATGGATGGAATAAAAAAAACAAAGAAGTTTCTATCTTCCACATTCAAGATGAAGGATCTTGGACAAGTGGAAACCATTTTGGGTATCAAAGTCACGAAGACTAGTGGGGGTTACCATCTAAGTCAATCACATTATATTGAGAATGTGATAAACAAGTTCAAACATTTGAACATAAAGGAAGCAAGTACCCCAATTGATCCAAGTTCAAAACTTGTAAAGAATGATGGAAGGGCAATTGCTCAATTGGAATACGCAAGTGTTATTGGAAGTCTTATGTATGTAGTTCAATGCACAAGACCAGATGTAGCATTCGCAATTAGTAAACTAAGTAGGTTTACTAGTAATCCAGGCAATGACCATTGGAAGGCCATTGGAAAGTTCTTGGGTATTTAAAGAAGACCAAGGGCTTATGCCTACAATATACTAAATTCCCGGCTGTATTGGAAGGATTTACCAGTGCTAGTTGGATATCTAGCACAGGTGAGAATAAATACACTTCTGGTTGGGTGTTCACTCTTGGAGGAGGAGCTGTTTCTTGGAAATCAAAGAAACATACATGTATAATGCACTCGACCATGGAATCCGAATTCATAGCATTATCAGATATCGGGAAAGAAGCTGAGTGGCTTAAGGATCTCTTTTATGAGATACCTTTGGGACCGAATAATACATCTTCAATATCTATCATGTGTGATAGTCTAACCACATTAGCAAAAGCATACAACGAGGTATACAACGAAAAGTCTAGACATATGAGTCTTAGACATGACTACATAAGGAAATTAATTAAAGATGGAATAATTTCCCTAAATTATTTTAAGTCTATCGAGAATCTGGTGGATCCTCTAACTAAACCTCTAAATCGAGACTTAGTAACATCTACATCGAGTAGGATAGGGTTGAAACTCTTAAAATTGAAAGAATCACCAATGATAGCAATCCTACCTGTCTTTACTCAAAAGGTAATCCACGGGTTCAAAAGGTAACAACAAGTCATTTGATATGTGGATAGTTTCAGCATTATTCAAATCCGCTATAACCCTATCCTAGTTAAATAATGTTGGTTGTTACTGAAGTGAAGGTTGAGCTTCAAGCTCTTAATGAAGTTCAGTACTAAGAGCACAAGCATCTCTAAAAGTAACAAAGATGCTGGAAGAATTTCACCTAGACAAATTTCGAGGTGGTGCCACCTCAATAAAGAGTTAGAGTTACTCTCTTAAAAGTTTGTCGAAAAGGATGAGCACAAGGCCATAAAAGCGCTAAACGAGTTTGAAGAACTTGAGAACATGTGGTACTTGTGTGTGTTCTTACCGGTTTTGTCACATGGAATAACTGGTTCAAAGCTTCACGCTACCTTTGATTCCGACTTTACCTTGTTAAAATTACACTATGGTTAGATTCAAATCGAAAGATATCTAATCCTTAGGCATGAGTATCGTTTACGATTGAATGTGAGACTTATTAATTTTGAACAAGTGGAGGATTGTTGAGAAATGGTTGTTCAAAACCAACAAAATAGAAAGAAATGGAACATGCCGAATTTTGTTATATGCGACCGCATAGAACAAATCCTATGCGGCCGCATAGAAATGGACAGAAGCTTCAATTCATTGTCCGAGTATAACTATGCGACCGCATGGTTTTGTACTATGTGGTCGCATAGTGCATTTCAATGTTACCGTTGGAGACGGTTTCCTACCGTTTGTCACTTGAATTTGGTGCCCTTTCAACATATTTTTGGCACCAATTCGTGTACAACACTGAGGCATATATATAGAGGAGCCATGTTCTTAGTGAATTCAATTGAAAAATAATTGATTAACATATGCTTTTATTATACTCTCTACAATCAAGATCATATCTATACATCTACTCACATTCTCTTGGTTTTCTTATTGTGTTCTTGAGTTTTGGGTGGAAATACTTGTGCTTTGGTATTTCTACAACAAGGCTTGATAAATCCTTCAAACCATTTGTCGGAAAGCCTTTTAGCATCCCAATTTATCGGAGAAGGGGCAAATATTGTTTGAGGACAACGATTACGTGTTTGGGCCTTTCTAGAAGTTTGATTTTCAGATTTGTTGCTGTTTCAAAGTTGTTTTCTCTCCTCCTTCGATTGAAGTTTTCCAACAATAACTACCAGCAGCTTCAAAAAATAATTTTAAGCTATTGAATTTGCTTCAAGGAAGGTAAGTCCAATTTCACATTTTTAACATCAGTGTTTGCTTTCCCACTAAACTTGATAAACGAAAAGGGCTTTCATTGATATCTACTTCCGTTTGAATTTAGGTTGCAGCTGTTTCAGGAGATGCTCGCCGTGCATTGGAGATATGTAGACGAGCTGCAGAGCTTGCAGATTATCGTTCTAAAAGATCACCGTCACATTCTAATTCTGAAGCCACAGGCAAGACACCCTTTGGCTGGCTGTGTAATTCCTTTGGATTACTGTAATTCACCAGTAGAATGTATAAAACTAATGCTCAATGGTTGTAATTTCTCATGGTTTCTAACTAAGCCCTTGTTTTGCTAATGTTTATAAACTATTTATAATCGGTCATATCATTTTTTATCCACACATTTCATGGGACTTACGATCACAAATACTACCCACTTATCCTCCACTCATTCTATGTATTTATAATTTAATCCGTTTATAAACATTTTCCAAACATGCTCTAAGATTATTGAAGATGATAAATTCTCTTTGTAACTGCGATGTGTCTTTGGAGATAAAACCTGCATGTTTTTGCACGGGAAAAGAGGTTATTGAATGAATTGGAATCTCTACCTTGTCTATCTAGTTCTTTCGATGATTTCCATCATTGGCTTGGATAGCTGAAAGGAAGAATGGACAGTTCACTCTAGAAACTTAGATGAACTACTTAGAGGGCATCAAAATACGTAGTGATTCTCGAGGATTATTGTATCATATAAATGAGAATTTGATCTTCCGACATTCCCCGTTGAATTCAGGACGAGTTGGCTCCAATGGAGCATAATGTGCCAAATCATTTAGCATGTAAATTCACTATCAATCTTGCATCACAAGTGCAATATTACCTGTTTAGTTCTAATTGATTCTGCTTTGGTAAAGCAACTGTACTTTTTTAGCTCAGCAGTGTAATGGGTGCAATATGTGCTCTTTGTTGTATCTCTATCAGTTGATCCTACTAAGTTGCAATATATCATTGAATAGTTACTTCATAGAGACATCTAATATCACAACTATTTTCCTGGTACTTTTTGCTTTAAATTGAAAATCTTGTGGAGACCTTTTCCTTGCCATGAATTTACTCCATTGAGAAAGGAATTAAGTTCAATTAGCATCTATCTCATTCTGCAATGAGAGTTTTCTTCATTGTGAATTCATGATTCTATAGTTATAGTATGGTAGAGAAGATACTTCAGGCAGAGGAAGACCATAACCAAATGCTACAGTTTGTAAAATCACATCCAACTAAAGATCTTTTTAAATCTCTTTCTTATTTTTTTTCTGACTCTCTTCTTTTTTCATTTTTTTTTTTTTGGTTTCACTATATATGATGTATAGCATTCTTTTATACTTATATTCCTTAGGTAAATTATCTTATGTCACACATGCATTGCTTGGTACTTCAATCATAAAATGAGAATTCTGATTATGGCTCCTCATGGAGTCACCTATATAAGCCACAGCTGAATACACAAAAATAATAGCCTGAATGCTACTTGTGGATATTCCAAGGAACATGGCGGGGATAGTAACCAGTGAGGTGTCTACCAAAATGATGCTCCAATATTTTCTTGCCATTTCAATTCATCCATCAACATGTTCCAGGAAAATAAATAACAAAATGATTAAGGCTTTATGAAAAATTCTAAGATTTTAATGGGGTAAAAGGATTGGAGTTGGTTGAATATAATTCCCATAATAATTGATTCCCTTTTTGGTAATAACTGCATAAAAATTTGACATGCGGCATTCTAACATCCCCAGTTATTTTAATCTGATTGTGAGATTCTGAAATATAACCTTTTCTTTTTACTTAGCAATTTCAAAAGCTTTCAGGCATTTATTTCCTTGCTTTCCCCAAATTTGTCTCTCCCTAGATATTTTAAGAGTGCAGCCGGCATCATTATTCTATATCTTGTTTCAGAAGATAATTCTGCCGGGTTGACGGGCTTTCATTTTGCTTCTTATTCAGGGAAGGTTCTTGTTGGTATGGCAGATGTTGAAGTGGCTATAAAAGAGATGTTCCAGGCTCCTCACATTCAAGTGAGTTTGAGAATTTTTTCTCTTACAGGGTCTAATCCTGGTACTTTTCACTATATATAATCCAATTAACATTTTTTTTTTCCATGACAAATTCTACCATACCTATATTTTGGAAAAATTTTATCTGCTTGTTTGGATCAGTGTAAAACCTCAATGATGCTTTACTAGAAATAATTACACGGTGGTTTTTTTTGTTCCCCAGGTGATCAGGAGTAGTTCTAAACTGAGTAAAATCTTCTTGGCTGCTATGGTGCATGAACTTTATAAGACAGGGATGGGTGAAACCACTTTTGAAAAGGTCTATTTGCTCGAGCTTTTCTTGCAGCTTTTGGTTATGAACAAGCCACTTTCATACTATGCACGCTATTGTGGAGTGCGTTGTAATCTAATTGAATAAACCCCCTTCTGCCCCTCTCCCCTCCCAAAAAAGAAAAGAAAAGAAAAGAAAATCTTGCTTTCCACTTACCTTCTAATCCAGTTAGGTCGAGGGTGTTGGAATGATTGGAAACACTGCAATTTTGTCTAAAGGATGCTTCTTTTCATGCAGTTGGCAATGACTGTTTCGTGTTTCTGCACAAGCAATGGGAAAACGTTTCCAGGATACGACATACTACTTAAAGTCGGGTAAAGCTACATCTGATTATCCATAACCATTTTCTACGTTTCATTTAAGCAGCATTATAGGATCTTCTCCCACTCCTGATGGTGTTTATTTCATTGATTGAAATTCTTGATATAGACTTTAGAACTGATGGTCTTCAAACAAAAATATCCTGCTCGAATGCTTTGTGATTTCTTCTGTCTGTTACATGCAAAGCAATCAAGCATTTAGTGCATTAATTCTAATGATACCATGCTATTTTGATATAAATATAAGCTTCCTGCTAGATATTGACACTTAGTTGTCAAACCAATAAAGTTGAATATAGTGGTTTCAAATTGTAAGTCTAGTTTGGTTGTAAACCAACTATAACATGTGATGAAATAGATTTAAATATTGGGTAACTTGTCCATAAATCAAGGGGAGTAGAGTCCAGGCCTGAGGCGAAAGATTCTTCCGAAGATGAAACTCCACCAAGGAAGTTTCGTAAAACTCATAGGGATTAGAGATCTAGATATTCCTATTTCCTTATGATGTCTTCTTTCATGCTAAGTTTATCAAACTATTATGTATCCTGATTTCAAGAAGTATGAGAAATAAAGAGATCTTATCTTTCTTCCTTATAAAAAAAAAAAGTTAATAAGAAACCTTACATCTTATCCATAGGAAAATGTCGCGAGCCAACCAAAACAACCTAATAAGAGATCTCCTCCAAGCAGTCCAAGACCTAGGCAAACAAAACCCGAACCAAGCTCAACCCCTACCACCAGCTCCTAATGCTCTTTAAACCCATGCTTCAGTGGTCGAGCAATTTCGAAGGCATAAGCCCCCTACTTTCAATGGAGCAACGATCCACTTGCAGTCGAGGAATGGCTTCGCAAGTTGGAGAGAATATTCCGATTGATAGGGTGCACGGAAGCTCAAAAAGTCCAGTGTGCTGAATTTATGTTCTCCGGTGATGTATCTCACTTGTGGGAATCAATGTCTCGAACTAGGACTCCGGAGCAACAATTGGCACTAACATGGAAACAGTTCAAAGAAGAAGTGATGGATAAGTACTTTCCCCAATCTCTAAGGGATTTCAAAGAGGGCGAATTTCTTCAACTCAAACAGAGAACCATGACCCTGACGGAGTATAAACGGAAGTTTAACCAACTCTCAAGATATGCTACACATTTGGTAGACACGGAGGCCAAGAAAATACGAAGGTTCGGGCGAGGGCTGAACTCAGACATGAGTATGATTCTTATGTCCCATAATTTCACGACATACCGTGAGATGCTGGAACGAGGTCAAGCCATTTGGTATCAAAAGGCTAATGTGGAGAAATCATGCCAGTTGGACAACCGGCAAGATAAGGGACAGTTCGGGAAGAGAAAGTGGAATGGCCAGGACAAAGGGAAAGGCAAGTGGCAGAGTAAGAAAACCAATATCGGATCTGATGTTAGTAAGGCTTTGGTTACCACTATAGCACCATGTGCTAAGTGTGGACAATCTCATCGTGGCGAATGCTTGTTTGGGACGAATACATGCTTTAGGTGCGGTAAGCTAGGACATATGGCTAGGGAATGTCCAGCATTTACCCAGAAGAAGGATGAAGACAAGGATCCAAACAAGAAGGAAAAAACAAGAGTTTTTACACTGACTCATAAGGATACTGATGAGAACACAAACGTGATAGCAGGTATTCTACTAATATCTAGTACCCTGCTTACGTACTGTTTGATTCAGGAGTTACACATTCTTTCATATCAACTACATTCGTTACCAAGACTAGTATTACTTATGATAGGGCAGAAAGAATACTAGAAGTTAGTATTCCCTCAGGTGAATCATTGAGCACTGATAGGTTAGCCAAGTCGGTGAGTCTTGAAATTGAGGGAAGAATCTTGAAAGCTAATTTTTATGCCATAGAAATGAATGACTTTGATGTGATATTAGGCATGGATTGGTTAGGAAGTAATCATGCAACTATTTGTTGTAGAGAAAGGGAAGTGTCTTTTCAGAAACTGGGAGAAGAACAATTTTCTTTTCTTGGAAGAAAGACCAAACCCCATCTCCGACTAGTATCAGCCTTACAAGCTAAGAAGATGCTAATGAAGGAAACATGTCAAGGTTTTCTAGTTAATATCTCAGGAGAAAAACAAGAAAAGTTAAGGGTTGAGGATGTACCGGTGGTACGAGGATTTAAAGATGTGTGTCCAGAAGATCTACCTGGTACTCCACCAGATAGACAAATGGAATTCACGATAGACCTGGTTCCCGAAGCGGCACCAGTATCTAAGGCCCCATACAGGATGGCTCCCAAGGAACTTCAAGAGTTGAAAATCCAGTTACGAGAACTATTGGATATTGGATTTATATGACCAAGTGTATCGCCATGGGGTGCACCGGTATTGTTCATAAAGAAGAAGGATGGAAGCATGAGGATGTATTTGATTATCGGGAGTTGAACCGTTTAACCATCAAGAATAGGTATCCTCTCCAGAGAATCGAAGATTTGTTTGGCCAATTGAAGGAAGCGAAAGTATTTTTCAAGATCGATTTACGATCTGGATACCATCAATTGAAAGTTAAGGAATGTGATATAACCAAGACAGCTTTCAGAACTCGATATGGACATTACGAGTTCATAGTGATGCCTTTCAGATTAACTAATGCACCAGCGGTATTCATGGATCTAATGAATCGTGTGTTCCACCAATACTTAGATCAATTTTTCATAGTCTTTATCGACGACATTTTGATATACTCCAAGAATAAAGAGCAACACGAGGAACATCTTGGAGTTGCATTAGAGATACTACGCAAAGAGAAATTATACGCCAAATTCAAGAAGTGTGAATTTTGGCTCGAGCGAGTTGGATTTCTCGGTCATGTTGTTACTGGCCAAGGGATTGAAGTAGATCCAATAAAAGTGGAGACGGTAACAAACTGGTTAAGTCCAAAGTTTTCTGGGATTGGCCGGTTATTATCGAATATTTATAGAGGAATTTTCCAAAATAGCTGGACCAATGACACAGTTGACAAGGAAAGGAATAAAGTTTCAATGGACGGATAAGTGTGAGCAAAGTTTTCAAAAACTAAAGCAAAGATTGGTTTCAACACCTGTATTAGCCATACCTGAAGGATCAGAAAGGTATGTCATATATAGTGATGCATCCAAACAAGGTTTAGGATGTGTATTGATGCGGCATGGAAAGGTGATTGCCTATGCGTCAAGGCAATTGAAGAAACATGAACAGAACTACCAACACATGACCTAGAACTTGCGGCGGTAGTACATGCCTTGAAGATATGGCGACATTACTTGTACGGAGGAAAGTGTGACATTTACACAGACCATAAGAGTCTCAAATATTTCTTCACACAGAATGAATTGAATATGAGATAGAGGCGATGGTTGGAATTAGTAAATGATTATGATTGTACCATTCATTACCATCCCGACAAGGCCAATGTGGTGGCCGATGCCCTAAGCAGAGAGTCAATGGGACAATTGACGTCATTACCTACTTCTCAGACGGAATTGATCAAAGACTAGGAAAATCTAAGGATCGAAGTGATTACCCCGCCAGAGCAAGCTAATGCTCGGTTAGGAACCTTAATAATTAGACCAACTCTTAGAAGTCGGGTTATTAAAGCACAAGAAAATGACCTAATTATGGTGCAGGTGGTGAAACTTTAGGAGTTAAGAAATTAGGCAAAAAGTAATAATGCGACATAAATATAATGATTTGATTAATGTTTTTGAGTCTAAAATAGCAAGGCAAATAGTATTTCACTAATTGTTTGAAACATCGTTAGTTTTGTTATTTTATAATATAAATCTTTTATATATTATATTGTTTATTGTTGTAATGTTAAGTTTTAAGTTAGCAATATGTTGCATAATACACCGTTAAAATTTGCATTTACGTTGATTTGGGGCTTATGGGCCTAATTTCTGGACTTCGCCTCAGGCCCCATAAAACACAGAATCGGCTCTGCATACACGTCATCTCTTGCTGAAAACTCGACACCATCAATCACCACCTTCTTGTAATACATTCTCTTCTTACTTTTAGTAGCATTACCCTTAGCACTCCTCAAAATCCTTTTTTTCTCAAGACCCATGTCTAGATTTTCGATATTTTTTCTCTTTTTTTGGATTCAGTGGGTTCTAACGAGGTTGGAGAGATGGAAATGGTAAAGGGTGGTAATTTGGGGACATTTTGGTAATTTCTTGGCTGCTTGGCAGTGGAATGTGGCGATTTTTGTAGGGAAGATGGTGGCGGAGGAAGTGGTGTGGTGGTGGCGGTGAGGCGTATGGAGCGGTGGAGAGAGGAGTTGAGAGCACAATTAGGTTGTCAGGGGAGGAGGTGGCTTGCTTTTGCTTTTGCATGGATCGAGTTGGGCAAACCGAATTCGGGGTCCAACCCACTCTCCTTATCTCCATTGCCCAAAAAGTTTCGAATTGGTAAACTCTCGGACGACTCGTTTTCCCGATACGCCGAAGTTGAAAAATTCAGCCAATTACCATTGTCCAAGAGAACTAAAGATGGGTTGGCCGAATTCAAGTACTCAAGAATGACTGATACTCAGAGGGCATCGCTACCGCACTCGCTCTGCAAAAACTGGGTCTGGAAAGACCCTGGCTTTTATTATTTCGGTGTGTGACTGGTCAGGAATTATCGGAAATAATTTGATTGTGGAATATATTTTGACATTGATTGTTTTTGCTTGTTTGCTGTGATTTATATTGACTTTTTTTATTTGTTATGAACCTAATATTGTTCTTTAAGTTTGTTTTTGATATATTTCTACAGGTTATTAGAGCGTAGATTTGTAACTTGCAATATAAATTTAATGTTTTCTGATTGCAGTTCAGTTTTGCTATTCTGAGGATTAGTATTTTAGTGTGGAATAATTCTATACATCCAGAACCAAAAACAGAAAAGACTCCCCATGTATTTTGTCCATTATACCCTTATCCTTAGAAGATTGCAACCAAGTCATTATAATATTAAAAAAAATACAATAAGGTCTTAAACTATTTAAAAATTTATGAATCCAAAACCTTTAATAAGTTTAACTCCTAATATTATACAAAATTTTATTGATTTAAAAATTGCAACAAAAAGTACACTAAACTATTTAAGAGAAGAATTAAAAAGTTTTTTTACGGAATATTTAGATCCAAAATTAAAATATAAAAATACTTATATAGATAGTCAAGCAATTAGAATTGAAAATGATATACATAAAGAAATTGTCAATCTAGAAAAAAGAATTGAAAAATTAAATATAATCATTGAAGAAAAAGTTTTAACAAAAGATATTGAATTCTATAAATTTTATTGTGATTTATTAAATACTTATGAAGATATTAGATGGATTCCAATAATAGAACAAAGATAACAAGAATTTTAATATTAGGCCTTGAGATTTTAAAGATTTTGAAGAGGGACATAGTATCCCCCCCCCCCCCCCTCACTTTAGTTGGTATCAGAGCCATAGATCATAACATGATAATAGAAGATTTATGAAATAAATATAAAATCAAAAAAGAAATATTTAGTATAATAATAGGAAAACCTATAATAAATGAAGAAACCTTAAAAATCATACTTATAAAACTAAAAGATATACCTTTAAATATCAAAAAATATATAATAGAAAAAGTAAAAATCAGCATAATAAGAGATTTTATGATATGGGAAACAATTTTAGAAATAATAGACCAAGAAGAATATGTTGCTATAATAGAAAATAATATAAGTAATTATGGGAATTAGAATTAAGAATATAGATAACAATTATGAATTAGAGGGAAAAAAAAGATATAAAATATTTTATAAACCTATTCCTAATAAATCAAAAATATTAACATTAAGTATAATTAAAAAATTACCTAGAGAAATAAAAGATCAAATATTACATAAATTAATTATAGGATCTATAAAAGATAGATACGTATATGAAATGATTGATAAAGAATTTGAAAGTATTTTATATTATAGAGAAATATATGAATCATAATAAGACAGCAAGAAAACTTAATAATATTGTTAAAAATCTAAATAAGATACAGGAAAAAACATCAAATATACTAAAAACACCAGAAGATATAAAAGAACCACAAGAAAAAATGTTAGGAAAACTAAAAATCAAGAAATTAGAATTAAAAGTAAAATATTTTAAAACTTTAAAAGATGAATTATCCAATAATGAGATAGCAATAAAAAGTTTTGATAAAATCATAGAAGAAAGTGAAATAAAAAGTGTAGGATATCATATTTATTAGAAGCTAAAAGTGATAAATCTAAAATATAATGTCTTTTTCGAAAAAAATTGAAGACTTAAAGAAATTAATAAGAGGATTATTAAATGAAGTTAAAGAACTAAGAGATGAAGTAAGAATGTTAAAAATAGAAATAAGATAAATGAAATAAAATATGAAACCAACAGAAAAAAAAAGTGGATAAAGATAGAATAAAAAGAGAATAGCAAGAATAGGAAAAAAGATGTAGAAACAGAAGGATATTATGAACCTAGAAGTGTGGATGACAAATTCAGAAAAGAAATATTACCAATAATCTTATAACAGGAAAGAGAATTAGAAAAATATACAGAGGAAAAATGAAAAAATAAAAAAGATGATGAATGAAGAATTATATAATGTAATAAAAAAATTTGACCAATTAAGTATAGAAGAATTAGAAAGTTATGAAATATTGATGAATACTGGTGGAGGACAAACACCTGCACCTGGAAGCAAAAGCAACAATCCAAAATTAGAATTTTCTGAATTAGAAGAAGGATATGCATCAATATCACATAGACCTTATAGACAGTACTATGATAGAATTATACCACAACATAAAATAGAAAAATATAAAGATCAATTTACTCCAAACTCATACTATATAAACCAATGAATCATGGAGGAGAAAATTAGATTTAGATTGTAAAATAGTGTAGAGGCCCGAATCTTTTCTATAAAGCTAGGCCCATAATTGTGTGATTTACTTCACATTAGGCCCAATAAAGGAAATATAAGCCCAAAATATAGTCCAATACATGTTTAAAGGTAAAATGATGTTATAAAGTATTTCCTTAAAAACGATTTGATGAAGATTGGACGGAATGCAGAGTATTTCATTTTATGGCTAAAGTATACTTTAAATATTTTTAGCCTCTTTTGAGACCCATTTTCGACATAGAAAACATTCGAATTTGAAAATGATATCTGAATAACAGTTGTATCTCTTTGCGTTAGCTTTCCAACGCACTTTGAATCACCTCAATCGGATAGCAGGAGAAAAAGTTAGGATAGAAATACAGTACTGGAGAAACTAACCGGTCGACCGGAAAAGTAGAAACCCACGATTTTTTGAATTAATGGCCACTACTTGCACTACTTAATTACCCTATTTAATATGACCTCTCACCCACCCTAAACCTCACCTATAAATACCCTCTTCACTCATTTGATTTTTCACACCAAAAGCACTTTCAATTTGCTTTCAAAGTTGAGAGAAAAATAGAGAGTTTGGGAGAGAAAATGAAGGTGGTTTTTCAAAGTGTTTTCCAGAAGTTTTAAATGTGGGCAAAAATATTCTGCAAGAAGGATTTGTACTCCCTCCCATGAGATTCACCTTGTCCTCAAGGTGAAAGGAAGGAAATTGTTGTCTCAGCAGATCATAAGACTCCCAAGTAGCTTCCAATGGAGGGAGACCTTTCCATTGAATTAATACATCCAACCCTTTTATGTTGGAACCGACTCCAGGTCTCATTCCTAGTAATGTCTCTGGTTCCACCAGCATTTCCAAATCTTTACTGAGTTGTTGTAGTACTGCATTCACTGCCTTTACCGCTCCTTTGGCTTCGCGCAATTGCGAAACATGAAAAACAGGGTGAATATTGCAAGTAGGTGGAAGGACCAACTTATAAGCAACTTGACCGATTTTTTTCTCCACTGCAAAAGGGCCGTAGAACCTTGGGGCCAACTTCTCGTTGAGTCGGGCAGCCAAGGTCTTGCGTCGATAGGGCCTAACTTTCAGATAGACTAGATCACCTTCTGTAAACTGGACATCCCTTCTTTTTGCATCAGCTATGCTCTTCATCTTCGCCTGAGCTCTTAAAAGTTGTGTCTTCAGTTCTTGTAGTACCAAATCCCTTTCCTGTAGCTGTTGGTCCAAGGCTGAAATTGCGGTAGAACCTTTTTCGAAACGTAGCAAGGCAGGCGGCTCTCGACCATACACTGCTTGGAAAGGAGTGATCTTGGTTGAGGTGTGATAGGAAGTATTGTACCACAGCTCCGCCCAGGGAAGCCAGCTGAACCACGACTTGGGCTGAGAGGATGCAAAGCAGCGAAAGTAAGTCTCCAAGGTGCGGTTTAAGACTTCAGTTTGCCCGTCCGACTGAGGATCGTATGTCGTGCTTCGGTTGAGCCTTGTGCCTTGCAAACGGAACAACTCCTCCCAAAAATGGCTTACGAATATCTTGTCTCGGTCTGAGACGATGGACCGAGGCACTCCATGTAGTCGTACCACCTCTTTGATAAATATTCCAACCACACCCGTTGCTGTAAATGGATGCTTAAGACCTATAAAATGCCCATATTTACTCAGTCGATCCACTACTACTAAAATGGTATCCACGGGCCCTGATTTAGGAAGGCCTTCGATGAAGTCCATAGCTATGTCCACCCAAACCCGATTTGGAATTGGAAGTGGTTGCAATAGACCTCCTGGTGAAAGTGCTGAATATTTGTTTTGCTAGCAAACTATGCAATTGCTAACATAACGGTGAATCTCGGATTTCATTCCTTCCCAAAACATGTTAGCGGCGATACGTTTGTAGGTCTTCAGAAAACCAGAGTGCCCACCAATTTTACTGTCATGCCCTTCTTGTAGTATCGAAGGAATCAGAACTGATTTTTTTGGTAGCAACAATTTTCCCTTGAACAATAGCTGTCCATTTACCATGGCATAGTCGGGTTTGCTGGCAGCGTCCTGCTCCAAAGTTTGGATAATCCTAGTCAACTGGGGATCCTCTTGTACTTTTTTCACCAAAATGTCCAGTGGGACCACCATAGGGATCGACAAAGCCATTAGTTCAGTTGAGGAAGTGAGCCAAAAAAGTGCATCCGCTGCTTTGTTCTCACAGCCGGGGTGATATTGAATTTCAAACTGGTACCCCATCAGCTTGAGTAACCATTTCTGATATTCAGAGTTCACCTCTCGCTGTTCTAATAAAAACTTCAAGCTCTTTTGATCGGTTTTGACATAGAACTGTGGCCCAACAGGTAGTGCCTCCATTTTTGTACAGCAAACACAATGGCCATTAGCTCTCTTTCATAAGCTGATTTCACCTTCCCTGAAGGATTAAGCGCTTGACTATAGAATGCAATGGGGTGCTGGTTTTGCATCAAGACTGCTCCCAATCTAAAACCAGAAGCATCGGTCTCTACTGTAAAAGGGTTGCTGAAATCTGGGAGTGCGAGCACAAGTAAGGAAGTCATGGCTATCTTGAGCCTCTGAAAAGCCTTCTCGGCCTCCTCATCCCAAAAGAAGTTACCTTACGCAATCTCTCCGTCAAAGGCCACGCCATTTTTCCATAATCCTTTACAAAGCGTCGGTAGTAACCTGTCAGCCCCAAGAAACCCCGTAATTCTGTTAATAACTTGGGAGCCGGCCATTCCACCATCGCCCGAACCTTTGACTGATCAGCGGCCATCCCTTGATGTGAAATAATGTGTCCCAAATATTCTATTTCAGCTTGCCCAAAACTACATTTCTTGCGGATGGCGTACAACTGATGTTGTGCAAGGACTTGTAAAACCCACCTCAAGTGTTCCAAATGCTCTGCCAGACTGCGATTGAAAACCAAAATGTCATCAAAGAACACTAATACAAATTTCCTCAATTTCTCTCTAAACACTTCATTCATGAGTGACTGAAAAGTGGTCGGGGCGTTAGTCGGTCCAAAAGGCATTACCAAAAACTCATAATACCTGTCGTGCGTCCGAAACGCCGTTTTGGGAATGTCTTCAGGTTTGACCCGTATCTGATGATATCCGGCCTTAAGATCCAGTTTAGAAAAAATATTCGCCCCATGCAATTCATTAAGTAATTCGTCGATCATGGGAATGGGAAATTTATCCGGCACAGTTACCTTATTCACGGCTCTGTAGTCCACACAGAAACGCCATCCCCCATCTTTCTTTTTCACTAGTAAAATCGGGCTCGAAAATGGGCTAGTGCTTGGTCTGATGATCCCAGCAGCTAGCATCTCTCGAACCAGCTTCTCTATCTCATTTTTCTGTGCATGTAGGTAGCGGTACGGCCTTACGCTAATAGGGGCGGTACCTGGTTGAAGAGTTATGGCGTGATCTCTATCCCGCCTTGGTGGCAACCCCACAGATTCTTCGAACACCTCTTTGAACTCCTCCAAAATCTACTCAATTTTACCCGGTGTTTCTCTCTGCCCTTCACCGAGTTCGACTCCCAAGCTGCCTAGTTCCAGAAGTACTCCTTCTCCCCCCTCATGGAACGCCTTCATCATCGCCTTCTATGTAATCAATGTCTTGCTAAGGCTTGGGTCCCCTTGTAAGGACATCGTGGTTCCCCCAATCTCGAACCTCATTGTGAGAGCCTTCCAATCGACTTTTGTTTGGCCTAGAGTTGATAACCATTTCATACCCAGAATCACATCGGAACTCCCCAATTCCAGAGGAAGGAAATCAACCACCACCTCTATATTCTGTAAGGATAAATGCACTCCCTTACATACCCCTGCCCCTTGCACTGCCATTCTCGTCCCCATGACCACCCCATATCCCATGGTCTCAGTCCTTGGCAAGCTCAATTTCTGCACCAAGTCGGCTGACATAAAATTATGACTCGCACCGCAGTCAATTAAAACCACTACCTCCTCACCTAGAATTTTCCCTTTTAGCTTCATGGTATGTGGTGGGGTAAGACCCACCACCAAATTCATGGATTACTCTACTAGCTCACCGGTAATAGACTTCTCCCCCTCGGTCGCCTCCTCAACCGGTTCCTCCCGTCCCCCCTCGTCCAGCTGTTCTTCGTCGTAGACCAGCATTACTTGTATTTCCTTGTTCTTGCACTTTTGGCCAATGGAGTATTTCTCATCACAACGGAAACAAAACCCCTTTTCCTTTTTTGCTTTCAATTCGGCTTCGCTGAGCCTCTTGAATGACGGATTTTCGGTGCCGGTTGGAGTTGGAGATCGAGTTGGCGGAGATTTGAAGTTCTGGAGTGTGCTGGAAGGATGTCGTGGTGAGGACAGATACCAATTAGGGCTGGGATTTATTTTTCCTCTTATTGGGCCGGATCCGGTAGTGAGGGCTCGCAAGGCCTGATTCTTCTCTTCAACTCTTTGGGCCAGTTCCATAATTTGGTCCAAACCCTTAGGCTGTATTACTCTGATCTCAGCTCTAATTTCTGGGCTCAACCCATTTATAAAGTGGCCTTCCAGTATGGCTTCTGTGATGTAGCCGATCGGTGCTGCCAAGGTCTCAAAAGCGGCTCTATATTCCGCCATCGAACCTTCCTGCCGGAGTGCCAAGAACCGCTCCTCAATGGTTCCTTCCATGGACGATCTGAATCGGGCTCGCATCAACAGTTTTAATTCCTCCCAGCTTCGCACGCCTTTCCTCTTCTGTTCCTACTGAAACCAGGCTAGTGCGCCTTCTTCGAAGCACAGGCCCGCGGTCTCTTATTTTCCGTTTCTGATAATTGATTCACCAGGAAGTACCGCTCCGCTCTAAAGATCCATTCGTCTGGATTTTTTCCCATGAACACCGGCATCTCTAATCTTCTCCCCTTAATTTCCGGTCTCCAATTTCCGCTTACACCACCACCCACTTCCCGACTACTCGTTTCCAGGTCCGATGTAATCTCAGAATCCATGGTATATTCTGATTCCTTGGCTCCCTCTGGAACCCTGCGTTTTCTCTCTTTTTCTGCTTCTTCCCACTTCGATCTCATGTAAGTAAATTGCTCTGAGATGATTGCCATGTTCTTCTCTATGTTTTGTACCCGATTCATCTCCACCTGCATCTTTCCAATCCCCAGTTGTATTCCCTCCAGTTGTTCCCGCACTTGTTGATGAGCCCCGTCCAAACTCGCCACCCTATCTGTCACGCTCACCATCAGGATGTTAGGTGCTCTAATACCAATGATAGAACCCTGCAACTTTAGCAAGATTTTAATAGGACTAAACTCAGGATTCAAGTGGAATTGATATGCTTCTATTAATGGAAAAAGATTTCAGAGAAATATAAGTCTGTTATATGAAGAATCAGACTAAAATAACAAACAAGAAACAAAGGATATTTGGGTATTCGAGAGACCCAATACTCTCCTAAGGTCTACCAATTTCTTCCTGCCATTTCCCCGTTTAGTGCGGCTATTTATTAGTGGTTTTCCTCTTGGATTCCCTTAACAGATTTCTCAACCGTGTAACCTTTGCATGTGCTGCATGTGCTCTCCTCCCCATGGCTAATTCCAATCCTGCCCTTGCCATTTTTGTTGCGCCTCTGGTATGTTAGGTGGATAGCGGGTCTATCACACAACTACATTGAACAATGAATCCTGGCCCGATATCACCTAGATGGGGTGATCACAACTAATGATGAATAGCTTTACTGAAAAAAATTGTATCACAAAGCTTTTAAAAAAAATATGGTGGGTTTTAGAAAAGAAATAAGAGAACACTGACTATATTCATTACTACGGATATGAACCAAAAGGCTATGAATACATTGAGAACTACTTTCAGATTATCATAGAGTTGTTCAAGGGTCAACTTTGAATCCATATCTCAGCTGTTTTACTTATGGATAACTAAGAGTGAACAAATGAGGTTCCACATGCAAGCTGTTCTGGAATTTTATTGTCTTCGGTGGAGACTACAAATAAATCATTTCTATACTCTAGTGGTAAAAGATAATAGAAAAACACGAGGACTCATATTTAGCTGGAGTACAATATATTGATCATGATTTAAGCCAATGTTGTAGTTGCAGAGACGCAACACATATCAGAGGTCACGAAATACCTATATGTGAGTATTTTGAGAACCTAACCTCAATTATTCATAGTCATGAGGATAATTGGAGATGGCAATGTTTAAAGAATTGAGTTGTGTCGTTGACAAATTAGGAAAATTCCATGAGCCCAAATGTTGGTGGTGATTAAGAAGCATCTAAATGAATCAAGTATAACTGAGATGAGAATATTTTTAAGGTGAAGAATTTTGGTAGAATCAAATAAGATGGTTAGAGTATATTGATTGAATGCCTTCAGATGCAATGATTAGGTAAGTTGAAGGAACTACTACTAGTGAAACAGCTAAAGCAAGGAAACCTAAAGTCACATGAAATGAGACAATAAAAGGATTTAATTATTTTTCCAGTTTAACTTTGGATATTAATCTTGATAAAGAAGAGTCCAAGAAGATGATCTGGTAGCCTAAGCTAGATAAGTATGAGTTAACTTGAGTTATGGAGAGGGGATTTTTTTTTTTTTTTAAAAATATTTAACTACGTATAAAAAGAAGAAAAAGTTTTGAGATTACGTGTAATAATATTTTATTGGAAAATGTGTGGTTGATAAGAAGAAAGAGAAAAATGAATTATAATTTTAATAGGGCTAAGCTCTTGTTTGACATTCATTTTTTTGTATAGAATGGGTTTCTGAATAGTAAATTTTTGAAGAATGTGTAGCTAAAAAGTAGAAAAAAAAGTTTGGATTCACGTGAATAATATTTTATAGTGGGAATGTGTGATTGAAAATGAGTACGAGAAAAAAAAAAGTTTTGAAAGAATGGTTGTCAAACAAGGGCTAAGGAGTATCCTGATGAGGCAGGGTCACAAAGAGTAAATATAGGTAATTACCCTCCATCAAGATGCTCCTTAAATATCCGATCAAATGCGTGGCAGAGCTCCAAAATGGAGTATAACTGTGCCTGTTAAGTCAAATAGTAAAGAATGCTTGAGTACCCTAATGAAGTTTGGTGCACATGAATAACCAAAGCCATAGAATGAAAATAGTTAAAAGAATTCTAACCCCTTTTTCAATATCAACAGGACTGCCAAGGTGGTTCAGCTCCGAATCAAGTTTATCAATGCTTTTGTCGATCAAAGACACAATAGCAGGTATGCGAGCCTTAATTACTGATTCCAGGTGCTAGAAGCAAAAGTAATTATACGTCATTGAACTTTGAACCAGGAAATGAAAAATTAAAAAATATGTCAACCCTGATCATAAGCAAGCGGTAACTTTACCTTTGAAAGAGATTTGGCTAAATTATTAGAACCCATTCTGTTTGCTAAGTGACCGTAGTCAGGGCTCGTGGCAAAGAATTCATGCTCCTGGCACATTGCAGCAATCATATCAACATTTCTGTTAATATCAGCCTGAGAACGGTTCACAATTCCTATCCAAGGATGTTTCATCCGGAAAGATATCCCCTCAAGAACCTTCAACGTTAAAACATATTAGATACGCCATTACGTGACTGTATATAGGTTTCAGGATTCACTCTTGTTCTCCAACCTTGGCTAAAGCATTCGACCTGCAAACCCACCACGGAACCTAATCCATGTTTCTAAGCATTATTTTCAGAGACAAAGTAGGAGAACTTACCTCCAACGCGTTTGTACCGCAATCCATCAAATCAAGCTTCGTCAACACGCCAAATGTCCGTTCACCTAGAAAGAGACATATTAACTCATGTAATGAAATATCAAATGATGTTGTGTCACAATGCTATCAACTAAACATAATATATTGGGCCAGCATAAATTCTTCTGGAGAAATACCAGTTGGATCGACTTCTCGAGCTAACTTAATGGCATCAGAGGTTGCAACATCTTGATTGGCTGGAGTTATGGCTAAAATGACGCAAGTTGGCTACAAATCAAAACCATTTAACTGTTACCAAACTTTGAAATACATAGAATAGTTACTTTTCTCCAAAACCGATCAGTATTTCTGGCAGATGAGATGAGCTGGATAGAGAAATGAGAAGTGCATTACTCTATCACAGCAACTTTTTAGTCTAATTCATACACCATGCCTAAGATGAAATTTCATAAGGTGGCATCCAAAAGAAGCTTGAAGTGAGATCTCCTAGAGCTTCTTAGCACTAGATGTCGGGAAAAGCATTTACATGGAGCAGTTAATAGCAGGTCTAGTCCTTGGTGCACTCGCACATGTTTTTACTTGTGAATGTTCATTTGGTGTCATCTTTGCCACATATTTTGAGTTATTTTTTGGAATATTATATTTTATTGTTTCCTAGCTATTACTCTGTCTATTTTCGGTAAGGTTGGTAAGTTTGAACTTTTTTTTTTTTTTTTTTTAAAGTCATCGCTCTACTATTTTTCCAACGCATAATACTTATAAATACCTTCTCCACATATGAACGAACAAGGTTTTCAATTTCTTGAACAATATTCTCTTGCTGGTCCTCTGTTAATAATTAAAAAAAGGTTTAAGCAAATATCGTAACACGTAACAAAGTTAAATCAATATATATGATGAAATGGAGAAACATACCCACAGCAACCTTTGTTAAACCGGGTAAATCTTAAATGACACACCACTAGACATCAGCGAAAATATGAAGCAGGAAATACATGAAAATGCCAATAAAAATGTAAGAACGGCATCGGTTAGAACCCGTCAAGCATTCAGCTTAAGGTCAATGAAAGGAACATGTCTCACAGCTTCTGTCAAGAGAAAAGGCAAAACTTGAAACACTAGGACAACTTTCTTAAATACTATGGAATGGTTGCATGTCTATAGTAACTACTTGTTTAGTCTTATTAATACATGGATTGGACATTAATAAAGGGAGAAAACATACCATTTTCAGAATAAATACTTAGATTAATAGGAAGAGGAGAAATTTTATTCGTCTTCCCAGTGACCCTGTTTGTTTCTTCTTGAATCTCTGAACGTACCATAGCTTCATATGACCATAAAAGCAATAAATCATAAAAAAATTATTTTGATAAAAGGAAGAAAAAAATGTGATTATGTAAAGGAAGCATTGTTCTGAATATGCTGCCATAAAACAAAAGGAAATATCATTGACATCCAATCAGAAATAACGAATGGTGGAATATGGAGATAAGACCATGCAAAATACAATGCTTTATCCAATGGATCCTCTTTTCAAATATACAAAATTGAATATTCTCTACAACTTACAAAAATCAATAAATTTTCTCTTTCCAGTATGAAGAAACTGTGCATAATCTTCTTGCCCTGGTTCTGTCTGGTGCAGCTGCAATACTAGAGGCCTTCTTGTCATAATGCCTATAAAAAATACAGAAACCAGAAAAGGAAATAAAATTATATACAACTGCAACTTAGAATTTTTAACTATGGTTTTTCTATTTTCAAACTAAGAGCCAAAATGTCAAAATCCTGATTTGGACAAACAAACAAAATCCATAACCACATTCAGACATGATTGTGTTGCAGTGAAATTAGGTATGATTTTTAAAGGTAGTTTTAGGTTGCATATTCAAAAATCAAAAGCATGAGAGATTTATGTCTTTCATGAAAAATGGTAAGGCGTATTAGAGCTGTAGATCCCTTTTATACATGGATCTATGTCCTATGGGTCATAAAATCCTTTTGTCAAGGAGAATTTCATGAGAATAGGCTGATATTTGGGGTAGTGTATGTACATGACATAAGCACAGATGAGTGCACAACCACGAACTCTGGTTTATAAGACAAAGACACCTTCTATAATAAATAAACAGAAACATGTTCACCTTTTTTTAAGTTTCTTCGTTAAAACAAAAACATATAATCAAGAAAACCATATTGACTTCTCTTATGCTTCTGCGTCAATTCATCTTTGCTCAAGTTAATTGTTCTGCTCTTTGCTTTCTCTTATTTCTTCTACATATGATCTGATTAGCAAGACTACTGTTTTGCACTTTTTAATCGACTGCTTATGGAAACCGTACAAGATTAGAAAATACCAAATACCATAACTATTGCAATCGTGCATGCTCAAAAGCAAAATTTCCAGAAGAAAAAAACAAGAAAATTTTCATCAGTGCAAAATAATTTGAACCCATGAATCAACATTTCCTAAACTTTTTGATCACCCAAACCAACCATATCCTCATTTCTTTTTCACTAAACTAAATGGAACTAATAGACCATTATGCTATGTTTGAATCTTATTAAATTACATTCCATTTTTCTCGCTCTATTTTCAACCATAAAATCTTCAATAAAATAATATTACACGTAAATCAAAAAATTTCCTTTCTTTTTCAACCACTCATTTTTCAAAAAAAAACTATTCCGGCCATTTTCATTTTCAAAAAATGGGGGCCAAACGGACCCAAACCAAACAATCACAAATAACGGAACCCAAAATTAGAAATAGATTTACAAAATGAAAAATCATCCTGAAACCTGATCCCCTTGGCAGAAAATCATGCCCAACAATGCTCTCCAACACCGATGACTTTCCTGAACTCTACAAAACACCATAAAGCAGGTAAAAGATCTCAAAACATAAGAAAAGGGGATAGAAATGAAAAATAAAAGGCCAAGCGGAAAAGAGAGAAATCATGAAATCGAAATGAACAGAGACGCAGAGATACCCACAGAGTGCAAATAAATTGACACACAAAACAGATTGAACTATTTAACAAGCTGTAGGAATAGAGATAGGATGTATATGAATGGATATACCGAAGCATAATTCATATTTACACTCCTAATAGCTTCACAGGCACACTTTAATACCAAAATTTGCCTATTACTCAGCATATCAAGAAGGAATTATTATGACGGGAGTTGTACCCGAACGTTCAAAAAAAAAAACCTTATTCGCTATAAAAATCTAAAACTCCCACATTGACTGCATGATTAAGTTATGAACTGAAGATAAAAGGGAAGTTACAATTTCAAATCCACTATTGTTAATCTTTTTACGTCAAAACAGCCATTTTTTTCCCAACAACGCATACAGGCATTAATATATACACATACCTGTCCCCCGACGACAACGATGGTGGGGAGAGCGTTCCACAGAGCTGGTAAAGACGTGAGATCGTCGCCATAGTCTCCGAATACAGTACAAACCCTCTGAATTCTATTCACTAACCCAATCACACTTTCCATTCTACAACAATCACTACTGAGTTTCCATTTCACAATGATCCGATTCCAGAGAAAATCAACAAGGAAGAGGGGAAGTAAAAACAGTAGACGTAGCAATATAGGGAACAAAGAGAGAATAACGGAACATATTTTTATATTATTATTTTTTGACATTTTTTCGGACGTGGGACTCTGAGTATGTGTTGGGGTGGCTTTTGTATGCCACGTGTGGGGTCGGGTCTTGTGGATTTTGCGTTTTCTTTTTTTCTTTTTTCTTTTGCAAAAAAGAAATTATTTCGGCGGGAAGTCTTTTGTTTGAATTGATTTGAAAGTCATTTTTCCAATTTTTTTTTTTTTGTCATATCATTTTCAAATACATCATGATGTAGATTAAAATTAAATTTTTAGTAAATTTTAATAAAAATTGATGAAAATATGTGACTGAAAAATTATGAATCTTATAAAATGTGTTATTAAAATTAAGAATAATGTTGCTTGTACATCTCAAAGTGTATACACAGAGTTTACACCTTCTTCACACGAAAGTAGGGGTGAAAGCGAGTAGGTTTGAACGATTTGTATCATATTTTTAATTCAAATCATTTCATACGATTTGAAAAAAATTCAAATCAAACCAATCCATTTTATTTTTCAAATCAAACAATTATTGGAGGTTTGGTTCGATTTTAATTCGCGATTTATTTGTCAACATTATAATAATATATTTAAAACAAGTTAACATATAAGAGCATGTTTGGTATTGATTTTGAGAATCAATTCTCAATCAGTTCTCATTTTCAACCACACATTTTTCAATAAAATAATATTTTCCATCACATCAATAACTTTTCCTCCTTTTTCAACCACACATTTTTCATCATATTACTATTCAAAAATCAATTCTTACCCCCAAAAATCACTCTCAAACACCCTCTAAGTTTAAACAATAACTAATAATGTTAAATATTAATTACATTCATATTTGTTTAAATTTCAAAATACAAATAAAAAGACAAAAAAGTAATAACAACATGTCAAATGCGTTTTCCCCTCAAATTTTTACAAGCAGCAATATAGATGCAGTAGCACAATAAGCTAGGCCATTTTCTTTGTACGAGTGATAATGTGCCACAAGCTATGCCATTGTTTGAACCTCATTTTTTCCATTAAAATAAATTTTTCAATTTGGGCTGAATAACGAAACCGTCAAATTGCAAAATCGAACAAAAATCATTTTTTTTTGAAATCATTGATTTGGTTTCACGTAGATCCGTCAACGTTTTGGTTTTAAACCGAACCAAACTGCTTCGAAGCAGTTTGATTTAAGTTTCAATCTTTACAAACCATTTCAAACTGTCAAATCGTTTATAAATATATATATATATATAATTTTAAAAATAAACTAGTCTAAATTTTATTTAAGCCAATTAAACTTAACCTATTTCAGTTTTAAAAATACATCTATATTAGATATAATTCAATTAAACTCAATTCGACAATTATACATCTCAATTATTTAATTAAATCATATCCAAATATTCATTAGTCATCATAACCATGAACATAAAACCCTCAAATTAGGTAAAGTGTTGAACAACTTCTGCTAAACCATATTCATCGATCCTCCATTAAATTAAGCAGACAATTAAATCTTGATTTTAATTCAAACTTGCAAATTTCATTTCATTTTACTAATAGTTTTCTCAAATTTTGCCTAAATTAAAGTCAGATTATCGAAATTCTTTTATTTTTTGGTAATTTTTTCTATATTTTTATTGGTAATTATGTTGTTTTGCTCTAATAATTGTTATGTTCCCTTAAAGTAATTCGTCAACATTTGGATGGAGTAGAATCATCGGATGATTCGCTAAAAAATCACAATAACTAGGTATTATTGTATTTGAAATTTTTTTATTCATTTTTTTTTATCATTTAATTATGGTCAATGAATTCATGAACTATACTTTTATATTTATAAAGAGAATGAATCGTGTATTACAATTGTATATGAACACCATTAGTATCGACTAAGAGTTTAAAATATTTATATATATCGTGTTGTTGCATTATAATTATATAACTTTGATTTGTAATTTTTTAATGATACAATTTATGTTTTAACGTGAAATTTTAGACAAATATTTATGATTTACCTTATTTGATATATATATTAATTTTTTTCTTTGTTAAACCATGGTTTTAAATCGAACAAAATCGAAAGGTTTGAATTGATTTGATTTAGAAATCGAAATGGTTTGGTATGATTTAGAATTTTTCCAAAACGTTTTAAATGATTTGGTTTTAAAAATTGTCTCAAACTGTCCAAATCGAATCGTGTTCGCCCCTCTCGTCAATAGTGATTTGACCCACTTCAACCATGCATTTTTCAATAAAATAATATTTCACGTAAATTCAATTTTTATTTTTATTTTTTAACTACATATTTCTTATCAATACACTATTCAAAAATCCATTTTTGACATTAATGGAGCTCAAATAAGGGATATATTTTTCTTCAATTCTTGTTCTCCATTTGCTGCTTATATGAAACATTGAATCATTGAACACATTTATATTCTTTTTCGCTTTACTGCCTACATCATATTTAGAGCTAGCTAAGATAAAGTGTTTGAATTAGATTGTAACAATCTACGAAACGACGAGATAGTAAAGAAAAGAAATAAAGCTCTACTTTGCTTTGAACGCATAATTCGTCAACAAATTATAACTACTGAAAGTTAACTTGCAACATATAATATTTCTTCTTCAACCTCCCAAATTACCAAATGGATGAAAAAATAGTATATGCAAATAAAGGAACCAAAGAATCGCACCCTAACCAATAATGATTGACCATCATAGCCTCCCACTAGCATTTTTCTGAATGTAGAACATGTGAAAATGAAATAAATAAATTCAAATATAATAAAGTGATGCTTCAAATAAAAGAAAATTCATCCCTGCTTTTTCATTTAAGAAATTTATGAACAAATCAATGGATTCACTAATCAAACTTATTGTCCTAAAATTTATGATTTAATGAAATTAGTTTTTTAATTAAAAAAATGTTCGGTTCGATTTTTTGCGATTTTTGAAAATCGAAACATAAATCAAAGTAGAGAAAAAGAAGAAGAGAGAAGCGGGTATAAAAGTGAATAGATTTATATGTATTTTATTGAGATCCAAAATTTCACATTTATAGGGAAGAATTAGGACTATAAGGGATACAATTGTCATAATTACTATGATTGCAAGGGTATAATGGTCGTCCACTAATAAGTATATGATTTACAACACTTCTCTTAAATGACTCATTACATAATATATGTCTCGTTAAAACCTTGTTTGAAAGAAATTTAATGGGACAAGAATATCAAATGAATGAAAAAGAGTACAATTATTTTTGGAGTATTAAAAATAAATATTGTCTCATTAAAATCTTGTCAGAAAAATCTAGTGAAATAAAATCTAAGCGAATAAAAAAAAATGCAGCTATTCATTTGATATTGATCATCGTAAATCATTGAGTTGACGTATTCATATCTCTTGTACCAATTTTTTTTAATGTAGACGTCGATAATGCTTTTGTGAATAAGTTAGACACATTATCACTTGATCGAATTTGTTAAATATCGATAGCACTAGTCTTTTGAAACTCATGGGTATAGAAAATTTTTTGGAAAAATAAGTTTTTATTTTGTCTCTTTTGATATGGCCTCATTTAAGTTGTGAAATATAAGTTGTATTATCTTTATACAATATTTTTGAACTGTCAATTGTTGAACCTAATTTGTATGATGCACTATGTCTCAGCCATATACACTATCCACTGCGTTTAAACACATCATGTTTATGATTTAACTTTATATGGATCAAAGAGATAACTTGCATATGTATATACTACTAAAGAATATCCCTAATTTAATAATAAAATAAGTTCCATATCGATAGTACCTTTTAGGTAACAGAAAAATGTATTTAACACCTATCCAATGTCTTTGAGTTAGTATAGGGTTATATCTTGCTAGGAGATTTATATATATATATAAAAAAAAAAAAAAAAAAACTATCTCTAAAATAGTATGATTTGCAAGATATGTTAATACTTCAATTGTACTAAAATATGATACTTCAAGATTAATAACATTTTTTCCATCTTCAGTTGACAAAATGAGAATTTTTTTCACATCAATTGGTCGAAACTTCTTGAAAATGTTTAAAACCCAGGACAAAATTTAAAATTTTTTAAATCTTTCATTTCAAATTCTTTTTTCAAATAGTCTACAATTTTGTTGAGCTTTTTAGGAATTTGAATTAGATTTAAATCATCAACAAAATTGTCACAATTGCAAATCCAATATTTATTTTCCTTATAAAAACACATGATCAAAATATCGTCATTTTTATAACCCCTTTAGCAAATATTCTTACTAAAACGATAATATCACAAGCTTCATGACTTCAATTCATATAATATTCTTTGTAATTTAATTGAGAATATAGTTTTTTAGCATGTACTATTTGTTTCTAGCACTTTAAGTCAGACTTTCGTGTATACATCACTGTCGAGTGAACAACATAGATAACGCTTATAACATCCATAAGGTGTCAAGATTTTGTGACACAATCAAATTAATTAAGAATTTAAAAATGATGGTGTCCTTTACGGAATAATATGTTTTCCAATAATGAATTCCTAGCCTTTATAAGAATTTTTGGGCTATGAGTCAGACTTTTTATCTTGTAATTTCATTATTTTCATTTATCTTACTTACAAAAATTCGCTTGTATTCTATAGTGATTATATTTTCAGTTGATCGAACTACAGTTCCAATCACTTTTAGTTTCTCTAATAAATTTAACTTCGCTTGTATGACTTTTTTTGTTTTTTGTTTTTTTCATTTTATCCAATCATTTCAATATTGATAGTTTTTAACAGATTATGATTTAGGATTATCATTTTGCATGATTTCAAGAGTCATGTTGAAGGCGGAAATATTGTTTATAACAATATTATTGCGTTCCTATAATATATTATTTATTGAAATATCATTATTTTTCAGATATTTGTGGTTATTTGGGTATCATATCATTAGTATTTGATTTATTAATCTTTTCTAATGTTATTTCTTCTTAATTATTTGGTTGCTTTTTTCTTTCGAGGTATAGAATCTTTGGCGCTAATTGATCGATCATGCTTTTTGCGTATTTGAGATTCATTTGCTACAATATACTATACTAAATGGACATCAATTTTTGTTGAAGTGCTTTTTGCTTGTACATATGACTTAATCACATTTCTTGTGTTAACAAATATATCAGACAATTGATTTGCAACTCTTTACAAGTAAATGATTTTTCAACATCTTGACTCATTTCAAGTAGGGGAGAATCAAATTAGTGACTACTAAGTATCTATCTCCTTTATTCATTATTTTGTTTTTATCTCTAGTACTTCATTATTTCAAACCAAAAAATGGTTTTTTTTTTTTTCATCCCAATAAACGAATACCATATCACAGTAGAATTAGGCCTTAGGAAAACAATTGAAGAACTTTCATTTAAAATTGAATTAGATCCTTCAAAGAAAATTTCATGTCTTCCAATCCAGTCAATAAACAAAATTGAACAGTTGAAATTTTTCTCCCAATTCACGATAAAATTGAATGGTAGCAATCGAGAAATATGAAAGCAAACATCAATGTCCCATAAAGGGATAAGAAAATTAACCGATGAAGTAAGGTCAATACGGCTTCTACTAGCAGTTCCAATATTTCTACTCAAAATGGAATTGTAGTACGGTACTTGGGCACTTAATGAAGTAAATAAATTATTCCAGCTGGATCAACATAATTGTAATCTACTTAAAATAACGGAAAACAGTGAATTTCGGCCACAAAATCAACCGAAAGTCCGAGAAGAAAAAAGAAGATATAAATCAAAACGTTATTTAACCTTGATTGGTATGAACAAACTCTTAATTCTTCAAGGAATAAAATGAGTAGCACATATCAAAGCCCTCTCCATTTTGTAAAAGCAAATGAGTGGTCCCGTTTCGAAAAAAAGATGAGTGTTTACTTGTTTATAATGAACAAGAGGTAGTGCAGAATGTGGGTAAATTTCACTCGTGGTCTCTAATCTTTTAGTAAAACCTCAATTATGTCACTAAACTTCATTTTAGTTTTGAATTTAACCACCGGTAGTGGGATGACTAAATTTTACATCTTGTGACGATGCTACATCGGCTAAAAAATGAATTATAGGCTCAGATATTCACATTTCATTCAACGGTCAAGAACTAATCATCCCCGCCATGGCTGCACATCTGGTTGCACAAGCAATAGAGACGACGACTACGACTACGACTGCTAGACCGTCCAGGTTGCCACACCTAGATATGGGTAGAAATTTGCCTTTGCCCAAAACAAATTTTCAAGAAATCATCATCACAACCTCTTCATTTACCGTGGAATATACCAACATAACATATATCCATTTGCCCACACCCTTTGCCTTCACCATAATCACCACACCTGCACAGACTTCTCATCTTCACAGCCCAATCCCTACAACATAAACATACACCCATAACCATAATCTCCAACGCCTAAAAACCACAATAAAACACAAGAGGGTCAAAGTTTTTACTCTCAAGTAACCACCAAACAAATAAGTATAGAGAAAAAAAGAAACCGCAAGATTTACCATATATAAATTTCAAACAGCTATGTCATAATCAAGTGATCATAATTCGATATCGTGATCTCTTTCATTGATCTTATTACTAACCTTGTTGAGCTCATTAAATTTTTTTCCCTTAAGCTGTGTAAGAAGTCTAGCAGAATTTGCATCTTTCTCTCTGCCTCTGCCTCTGCCTCTTCCTGTTCCATTTTTCTCTTTTTTTCTTGACTAGAAGAGACAACAAGGTATCTAGCTCCTTTATTGACACTTTACAACCCTATCGAAGCACAAAATATGCCAAGCCTCTGCACAAACAATAGATATGAAACAAGTGTTAGAGTTGAGTGACTTCCCTGCATTTGTAGAGTACAATCTTCTAAGAATTAGTAAGCCAAAGTAGATATGCAATGGAACTTTCTGGTTGGTTCCATTATGTAGTAATCCAGTAGTACTTCTTAAATGCATGTTTGTTTCAAACATCATTACATCCACTAAATTATGTCGTAACCAATTATGGCCTAGAAAGATATATTGCTTAGATAAGGAGAAACCATATATGAAGGAGAACAACAAGATAAGTCACCCATATTTATACAAATGGGATAAAATATGTCAAAAGGGTTTAATTGCAATTATACAACCTAAAGATCTCCTCAAAGAGTCTGATTCTCCTGATTTGTTATCTTCACTTATATAGTAACATATCAGTTCATTTAGACTCAGACATGAGATACCATAAGAATGAATGCAAGTTGTTCAATACATGATGTGATCCGGGATGCGCAACGAATCCACGAAAACTGGGCGAACATTGGAAAGAGACCTAAGCTAGGAACGAGTCTTCTAATAATCAATAAAAGGCATACAAACACTTGTTCGAGAAGTGGAGCACGACATGTTGGAGTCAACACATCAAAGACCAGTTTTCATGTTGGGGGTGGAAGCCACAAAACGACGGAGGGCATTGAAAATGAGCCAAACGAGCATGGGAGAAACGGATGCCAAACAGCCCAACTATGCGGCCGCATAGTTGGGGACGCATGCGGCCGCATGCAATGGTCAGAGAGCGGCTAGAGTTCAACCAAATGAACTATTCGACCGCATAAAATTAAAAATGTACTATGCGACCGCATAGTTCTTTTCCGAGGCAGAATTGTTAATTTTCGCAAGTTTCCTTATTTGGTTAAAACTCTATTTTTATTTCCATATTTTTGCATATTTTGGACCCAAATTCGTAGATTTTAGGGTTTTATCATGTTTAGTATAAATAGGAGTTCTTTTTCATTGTTAAGGACCTTTTGACATTATTGAGAATTATATAAATTTGTGAGTTTTCTCCTCCAATTTCTTGATGGTTTCAAGACTTAATTTTGAACTTATCAAAAGGAGATTGCAGTCCTTTTGTGGTGTTCCCACTGCACGGTTCTAATTCCGGGTAATCAACGGGTCAGATTCCTCGCGTGGAATCTTGGTTCTTGGTACGGGTCGAACGAAGGGTCGGGTTGAATCTTTGCTCGGCGTGATTTCTAGCTTTCTTGGGTTTGTTCTTCTTGTTCGTGGGTTCCCAAGCCTGTTCTTGGTCGGGTTCACATCAGGTGGTAAACTTCAGCATTGGGCGGTATAGTGATGAGGTGTTATGTGATGTGGTTCCAATGCATGCGGGACATCTCTTGTTAGGTAGGCCATGGCAGTATGATAGAAAGGTAGAACATGAGGGGTTTACAAATAGATACAACTTTGTACAGGGTGAAAAGCATATTACACTTGTCCCTTTGACACCACAGCAGGTCTATGAGGATAAATTGAAAATGAAAAGTGAGCGAGAGAACAAAAATAAAGAGCGAAAAAAGGAGAGCTTGAGAGAAAATTCAGAGAGGAGAGAAAATTCCAAGGTGGGTTTATATGTGAGAAAAGTCGAGTGCGAGAGCGCTTTAGTGAGAGCTAACATTACCTCCCCCGGTTTGGATATTTCTTCTTTACAGGACTTCAAGAATTTAATCCATGGCGGTTTAATTCGCAAGGCGCCATACCTCGACTATCCACTTGATGCAGGAAACATGAAGAAATTGGTGAGTAACAGTGCAATGTGATGCAAACACACTTAAGGTAACGTCTCAGACCCTTACACCTAGGCTAGTATTTAGAACAACTCATGAACTTAGTATCTTACATAAGTTATGCGGTCTTGCAAGGGGTGATATAGTTGATAACTTTATGCGTAGAGTCCGTCCAGTTTCACATATGCATATGAAGTCCTTTTTACTTGTATATGATATACATTTGCTACGTTGTGAGATTCAAGCATGTCATATAGAGTTAATTGCGTGTAACAAGCAACTAGAGTGCATTATGGGTAACATGATGCATGTTTGTTATTCTTCTAGTCACAATGTTACCACGTATTTTGGACTGGACTTATGGAGTGTGTCAGGATTAAGTTTAATGTCTCATAACCCCAGCCCGCACTTTGGTACTTCTAATTCACTGATCTTGTTCATTTTAATCTTTTCATCTGTTGGTGTTAGTAATAGATTTGGTAAGACACAGGTGATCATGCGTGTGAAATGGACACGAATTCGATGGCGGTCCAGGCTACGTCCTCAGGAAGATGGACACTTTCATATCATTGCCATATGCAGAGTCAATGGATACAACTTGGTTATCGGGTGTAAGTTTGAGATCGTTGATATTTTCGAAGTTGCTAATATTGCTTCGTTTGGTGCAGATTTAGATTCAAGGTCGAATCTCCTTTCAAAGGGAGAGGGAATGATGTGATCCGGATGCGCAACGAATCCACGAGAACTGGACGAACATTGGAAAGAGACCTAAGCTGGGAACGAGTCTTCTAATAATCAATAAAAGACATACAAGCACTTGTTCGAGAAGCGGAGCGCGACATGTTGGAGTTAACACATCAAAGACCAGTTTTCATGTTGGGGGTGGAAGCCACAAAACGACGGAGGGCATTGAAAACGAGCCAAACGAGCATGGGAGAAATGGAGGCCAAACAACCCAACTATGCGGCCACATAGTTGGGGACGCATGCGGCCGCATGCAATGATCAGAGAGCGGCTGGAGTTCAACCAAATGAACTATGCGGCCGCATGAAAATGTACTATGCGACCGCATAGTTCTTTTTCGGGGCAGAGTTTTTAATTTTTGCAAGTTTCCTTATTTGGTTAAAACTCTATTTTTATTTCCATATTTTTGCATGTTTTGGACCCAAATTCGTGGATTTTAGGGTTTTATCATGTTTAGTATAAAGAAAATGCTATTTGTACACTTTCTAGTGTACCAAATGCATTACACCCCTCTCACATAGAGGAGGACCCACGAATATTTTATTGTGTGGACCCTTCTCCATGTGAGAGGGGTGTAATGCATTGTGTGATGTATTATGTACGTGTAGCACTTCCGTTAGTATAAATAGGAATTCTTTTTCATTGTTAAGGACCTTTTGACATTATTGAGAATTATATAAATTTGTGAGTTTTCTCCTCCAATTTCTTGGTGGTTTAAATACTTAATTTTGAACTTATCAAAAGGAGATTGCAGTCCTTTTGTAGCGTTCCCACTGCACGGTTCTAGTTTCGGGTAATAAACGGGTCAGATTCCTCGCGTGGAATCTTGGTTCTTGGTACGGGTCAAACGAAGAGTCGGATTGAAGCTTTGCTCGGCGTGATTTCTAGCTTTCTTGGGTTTGTTCTTCTTGTTGGGTTCCCAAACCTGTTCTTGGTCGGTTTCACATCAATAAAAACTCATGAAGATCTAGAACTATCTAACTTGTACAAAAAATACTTTGAGACACATAAAAGAACAATATCAAACATAACATCTCTAACCTTTGAGAAGAACTTTATCAATATGTAAAAATAGAAAAAGAATACAACGTAGAAACTTCAATTATACTCCAAAATCATGACTTGCATGTTCCAATGACTGACGAAATTGTTCTACCTGTGATGTATTTTTCAATGATTGTTTCAATAGCTATAAATGTAATACAGGAAAACCGTATAACAATAAGCTGCATTGTGAAGTAAGCTATTTCAAGATTCAAACCAGAAGAACCAGGACAAATCGAAATACACAAATTACAAACTCGCTGCAAGCTCAGAAGAAACAAAAATATATTCTCACTCAATTCTCAAAAAAATAGACTTATTAAAAAAAAAAAAAAAAAAAACATGAATAAACCCTCAACTCAAAGAAGTCAATAAAAATTTGAACTTGATCCTTCAGCACTTATCCAATTAAACAATTAATTGGAGAAAAATCAAGCTACACTGAATCAAAAGACTTACCCAAAATCTTCCTTTCCCTTACATCGATCATCGAGCCAAGAGACGGATTCTCAAAAAATATAAGGCAACGAGAGATCGAGAGTTCAGAGAATGAGCAGCGCTAGGGTTAGAGAAATACCTTCTTGAGAGATCAACAAAGGGAAGGACGCTAAGGTCAAAGAAATAGCTTCTCCCTAAGAGATAGACAAAGCAAATGGCACTAGGGTTAAACAAATAGCTACTTCCTTTTATGGGTTAGGCAAATGAAATGAAAGGAAACGGGCAAAATCTTGCACCCAACACCCAGAAATTGCAACGACAACGAGAGATCGAGAGTTCAGAACCGGAGAAGAAACGAAAAAGGGGACGGCGGTAGGGTTGCTCTTGCAAAATGGCTTCTCCCTTTCACGGTTAGATGAATGAAATGAAAATAATTGTGTCGTTTCAAAATGAGAATTTGAAGGGGAAAAAAACAAAAATAGAGGTTGGTGATATGAAAATCTGACTCGCGTCCAGAGTTAATTGGGGCCCTTTTAGCCTCTTTTATAGTGCAGTGATCAAAAGTGTTGTGTATAAAAATTCGAAAAAAATTTGTTGTATATCACTTGTACACATTTTCCTCACATGAGACAGGGTCATGATAATTAAAATATTTGCGAGTCCCCTCATGTGAGGGAAATGTGTACAAAATTGTGTGCAAGTGATGTACACCAAAGTCCTCTCATAAAAATTCTCAGTTAGAATTTCATATAATAAACATGGCAGCATCCAGTTAAAACAAAAAAAAAAAAAAAAAAAAAAATTCAACCACATGCTGATGCCACATCATCATCTGGTGAAATTCTAGCACAACTGCTACTGTATGAGCAGAAAAATAGTTGTAGTGATAGTGAAATTTTGTGAAAATTTATATTTTGAAGAATGTGTAATTAAAAATTAGGTAAAAGTTAAGAATCAATGTGTTAAATTATTTTATTTTATTAAAAGAATGTAGGATTGAAAATGAGTTTGAGAGAAAAAAAAATATTTTAAATATTTGCACAAAACAAAGGCCATATAACGTTGGAAATTTAGGGACATATATAGGAGATGCACAAATATTTTCACTTTTTTAATTGTGTAGCATATCGATTTACACAAACTATTATGTGTTAAAATGTCTTTAGGAATTGTTTCACTATCCATCACCAAGTGCTTATGAGTCATTCCATTATGCATGTTTGTACATGTACATATGAATTAAGATTAGTTGACATCTTTAATATATCTTTTATAATTTGTACTCATTAGCTAATTCATTGTTGAACAAAAGTTTTATAATCAGGTTATTTAATACATATGACATGTGAGCACCGATTGATATTTTTGTCTTTTACATTTGTTGAATTCTTGAATCCAAGTACCTAACAACTTGTTATTAATAATATCTTCATGTAAATATTTTTTGTGTTCAACTCTTGAATAGATCTTATTTTTAATTACGCTTATCTTGAAAAAAATCACAATTTCGCAGACTTAAAAATATTTTCAAAAAATATTTTGTTATTGCTCTTGAAATATCATGGCATTATGTTATATTATATATTAGAAAAATATTACCTGCTCCTGAAGAAAATGATATTACAATTTCAATCTTCAAAAATAATTCATCCTAAAGAATTAATAATCTCAACACATCATTATTTGAAAACAAATAATAATATCTTATCATTATCTCAAAGCAGCACATGTCTCGAGAATTATCATATCATCAAAATATATATATATTTAAAAAAAAAAAAAATGATTTGTGATCTATATGCATAACTTATGAATTCTAATGTTTATATCTGGAGGAAAAGCATACATTCATTTCATGTTGATAATGAGTAATTTGATTAATTGTATAATATTTTTCAAATATTAATTGTATTTTCTTTTGTTTTATTGTATATTTATTAATGATTTGTCTAAGATTTTAAGTTTGACATGCTGTAATTTTTGTTACGAACACCTTGTTTGTTAAATTGCATGTGTAATGTAGCAAATAATTTATTCTATCAATTTAGCCCATGTTTGGTAGTCATTTTTCTCAAAATGTATTTTTCTCTCTCTTCTTTTCAACCACATATTTTTCAATAAAATAATATTACACGCAAATTTAAAACTTTTTCTTAATTTTTAACCACACATTCTCCATCAATCAACTATTCAAAAATGCATTTTCTTTCCAAAAATGACTACCAAAGAGGGGCTTACTTTAGTTACATCATAAAAAAATATTAAAAACTTTCGGTGTTAGAAAACATCTAACTTATATATTTTACCATAGGTGATATTTTTAACAATAAATGATGTACTACTTATGACCTCAAATGTGGATCATTACATTACAAATAATTAAATGTGCTCATCACTGTTTCCATTATGTCATATCTTATGTATTATAAGATCCAAAGAACTTGCATTATATCTTGCACTTAATTAAAGTATTTTAATAATCATTATTAGTTGTAATGTTGGCTACCATTTTGGTATTAACTATTGAATCTTTTTCCAAGTCAAACCCAAGTCCAATGATTTAATATTTGATTTGTGTAACACGGAAGTCATGCTATTATTATAAAATTCACGTATATAAATGCCTTATATGTTGCAATTATTTAACCATTTTAGTTTTTATTTGTTTTCCATACATATGATAATGTGATTCGGGATGCGCTACAAACTATCAAGTGTTTGGCGAACGTTGGGAAGAGTTCTAAGCTGAATTCGAGCCTTCAAGGGGTCAATAAAAGTCACACAATTACTTGTTTGAGCTATGGAGCACAAAGTGTTGGAGTTAACAAGCCAAATGTCAAGTATCATGTTGGGATCGAGTGACGAAACAATTTGAAACAACTTGTTATAAGAGACTGAAGAGGGAAGCCAGTCGCAAAATTGTGTCGTCGCATGGAGCATCAAGCCATGTGGCCGCAAGCTTGTTATCGAGAATCATGCGACCGCATAATGAACAACCATGCGGTCGCATAGACCATTTTCAGGGTAAAATTTTCATTTTTTCGCAAGAGTTTTATTTTAGCTATAATTCTTCAATTTTGGTAACTTTCATATTTTTTGACTCTTTAATTTCGTTTTTACCATAATTTTTAGGGTTAGTATAAATATGAATTATTATTTTCAATTGTATTCAGACTATAATTTTGAGATTAATTCAGAGGCTTGTTTGCTTCCAATTTCTTGTTCTTCTTGATCAATCGAACTTATCAAGAATTTCATTATTGTAACGTTCAATCGAATTTATCAAGATTAATAATCTTGTGGCATTCACAAACCCGGGTGAGGCTCATTAATTGCATGATCAAGAGATCGATAAATTATTGTTTGTTGGTTCTTGGTTTGTCATTTTTGGATTAAATCCAAAACCTTGGTTATTTTGACTTTCTTGGGTCGAATCTCAATCAAGTTATGAATTGCGTAGTCACCATTGCAGTGTGGTTCTCATTAGTTGGTATCAGATGTTAGGCTCCAAAATTAAGGCTATATCTTTTCTTTTCTTATTGAATCTTTGTTTTCCTTTTTGTTATTCGTTCTTCGTGTTCTTTGTGTCCTTAATAATTTTTTAGTCTTTGATACAAAAAAATTTCAAAAAAAGAGTCAAAAGTTATTTTTAGGCCAACTTCCATTTGTTTCGTTGTTATCGTAGTCAATTTTTGAGTTTGAAAAAAAAAATCATTATTGTTCATCGTACTGTTCCAAAAATATATATTATTATTTTGATTTAATTGGGAATTGCCAATATACTATTCTGAATTCAAAGTCTGTTTCTCTTCAATCCACTTTCTTGAATTTTCATAGTTCCCGTTTGAATTTTTATCCAAAATTTCTTGAGTCTATCAATTCACAAATTCTCACTCTCATCCGATTGGATTCTACAGAATTATTCGGGATTGAGTTCGAAATTGTTCTTGAATCATTTGGTTGGAAGCATTGAGTGGAAAAAGACTGAGTGGTGAGATCAATAGAGGGTAAAAGCTGAACTTAAGTGATACACGAGCGAACATTGGTGAGACAGAAAATATTGAAGAACTTAAGATGTCTGACAGAGAAGGTTCAAATTCAAGTAGGTAGAACAACCAAGTCAACATGACTGAAGATGTGATTCGAGGGTTTGAAAGGATGCTTGGGAATATGGGAAACAAACTTGACAGGCTCAATGCATCGATTACTGAGCTTCACAAGGGACAACCAAATGCAAGGAGACGGGTAGGCAGGGGCCTAGGGTGGAAGCGCGTGATAGGTATGAATATGGTAGTGATCTAGATGAGGATGCGTTCATGGAGGGTGAAATGGGGAAAAGGAGAAATAGAGGCGATAAGTTTGAAAGGCAGGGTAGGGATGATATTGGAGACGAAGTAGATAGAGGCATGGTCAACATAAAAATGTCTATTCTACCATTTAAGGGAATGAGTGATTTAGAGGTTTACTTAGAGTGGGAGAATAAGGTGGAGTTGATTTTTGATTGCTACAACTATTCGAAGGAGAAGAAGGTTAAGATCTCAGCCCTTGAGTTCACAGACTATGCAATCACTTGGTGTGATCAAGTGGTGACATTGAGGCGTAGGAATCGAGAACGACCAATCAATACTTGGGAGGAATTAAAGGCAATCATGTGGAGGAGGTTTGTACCTAACCACTATTATCGGGAACTTCATCAAAAACTACAGAGTCTCTACTAGGGATCGAAGAGTGTGGAGGACTACCATAAAGAGATGGAGATGCTGATGATTATGGCGAATGTGGATGAGGATCAGGAGGCTACTATGGCCAGGTTTTTGAATAGTTTGAACAGAGACATAGCTAATGTAGTTGAGTTGCAGCACTATGTGGAGTTAGAAGACATGCTACACGCGGCTATGAAGGTGGAGCGACAATTGAAGAGAAATGGGATAGCAAGGAATACATCGGTCATAACTTATCTTGGAGATTGAAATAGGATGCTGAGGGAGGTGATGTGGTTGTTGCAACTGGTAAAACCGAACTACTAAGGGGAAAGGAAAAATCTAGTAGCAAGGCTTTACCAAAGGCGGAACCACAACGATCTAGGAGCCGAGATATCAAGTGTTTCAAGTACTTGGGATCAGGGCACATTGTTTTTCAATGCCCTAACCGATGAGCCATGATCTTGAGTGTCAATGGTGAAGTGGTAAGTAACAGTGATGGGGACGAGAAGCCTGAGTTAAAGGGGGCTAATGACAGTGAAGTAGTTGAGTATCTGGTCGAAGGGTCAGCACTTCTGGTGATGCGTGCACTCAATACACAAATCAAGGTGGATGAGGAGGAGCAGCAGCGAGAAAATATCTTCCATACACGGTGCCATGTCAATGATAAGGTATGTAATTTGATTATCGATGGAGGTAGTTGGACTAACATAGCTAGTCTACACTTGTCGAAAAATTAGGGTTGGAGATGACAAAACACCCAAAACCTTATAAATTGCAATGGTTAGATGATTTAGAGAGGTTAAGGTGAATATGAGGGTACTAGTGAACCTTTCAATTGACGCAGTATAAGGATGATGTATTGTGTGATGTTGTTCCTATGTATGTTATGCATATCTTATTGGGTAGGCCGTTACAATATGATAGGAAGGTGAATCATGATGGATTTAGGAATAGGTACAACTTTGACAAAGATGGAAAATTCATTACACATGTACCTTTACACCATAGCACGTATATGAGGATCAAATAAAATTGAGGGGTAAGGAAGAGAGAAAAATCAAATAGAGACAAAAGGAGAGCTCGAGAGAAAATGACGAGGTGGCTAAGAGTGAGAAAAATCGAATAGAGCCACGAGAGAGAAAATAAATAGAGCATTCTGAGAGGAGAGAAAAATGCAAGTTGAGCTTTTGTGTAGAGAAAAGTGAGCTTGAGAGTGATATGTGAGGACTAACAAATCCCTTCGCAGTTTGTATAATTCTTTGATGCAGGAATTCGAAGATTTGTGCCATGGAGACTTGATTAAAGGGATAAAACCCTTCGAGTATCCAATTGATGCATTGCAATTGGAAAATTTTATGAGCACCAAAAGTTCATATTCGCAGACGAATCCTTTAAAAAATGGAAGGGATGATGTGATCCAAGGTACGCTACAAACTATCAAGAATTTGGCGTACGTTGGGAAGAGTTATAAGTCGAGGTTCGAGCCTTCAAGGGGTCAATAAAAGTCGCACAATTACTTGTTTGAGCTATGGAGCACAAAGTGTTGCAGTCAACAAGCTAAAGGCCAAGTATCGTGTTGGGGTCGAGGGACGAAACAAATTGGAACAACTTGTTACAAGAGGCCGACGAGGGAAGTCAGCAGTAAAACTGTGCGGTCACATGGAGCATCAAGCTTTCCGGTTGCATAGCTTGTTGCCGAGAATTACCAAGGGCAAAGTTGTTCAACCATGTGATCGCATAACGAACAACCATGCGGTCGCATTGGCCATTTCCGGGGTGAAATTTTCTTTTTTTCGTGAGATTTTTATTTTTGCTATAATTCTTCAATTTTGGTAACTTTCATATTTTTGGACTCTTTAATTCCCTTTTTACCATAATTTTTAGGGTTAGTATAAATATGAATTATTATTTTCAATTTATTTTGAGATTAATTTGGAGGTTTGTTTGCTTCCAATTTCTTGTTTTTCTTAAACAATCGAACTTATCAAGATTAATAATCTTGGGGCGTTCACACACCCGAGTGAGGTTCATTAATTGCGCGATCAAGAGGTTGATAAATTATTGTTTGTTGGTTGCTTGGTTCGTCGTTTTTGGATTAAATCCAAAACCTTGGTTATCTTGGTTTTCTTGGGTCAGATTTCAATCTAATTGTGAGTTGCATAGTAACTGTTGCTACGTGGTTCTTATCATATATTGTTAACCTATGGTTGACTTCACGTTTTGATTATAACAAACAAATCACTTTTATATCTAACAATCTACATTTGAATTGTTATAGCAATTGTGGCAAAAGTGATCAATTGAAGACAAAAAGATCGCTATCAAAATACGCACAAAATATGATCAATGAAAGTCGAGATAGAAGCCAAGTATGCACGTTAAATCAAATCTTGCCAAGTCAAACATTGAAGATATTAGACTTATACGTTTTGAATTCATATGTAAAAGGTAAAATACTTTAATACCTAGCAATTATTTGATAAAAGCTCGAAATAGATTTTTATGCACGAGAAAAACATTTTGCAAAATCACTTGCAAGAAAGTTATTTTTCAAAAGGTAAAGATCTCAACCCTATATTTAAAAGTGTTAACTTACATTGAAAAATAAGTTAAAAAATCCTTCAAAAGATTACATTTTTCAAAACAATAAAAGAAAGAGATTTTTGAAAAAACTATCGTACTAGACGCGTTTGGTAAATTTAGCGTATGTCCGATAGAACTAGATTGTTCAACGGTCCAAAAAGTTACCGTTCTAAATTCTAACTCAAACGACTAGTTGGCCGTCCGTTAGACTGCATCCGGTTGGGCAGAAATTTTGACGATTTTACTGCTATAAATACCATATCAGTTTGCAATCATAATAACACCTCTAAGAACATTTAAGTGAGATATTCTTGAGCTCAAACATCTGATCTATAGTCCTTATTTATTTTTTCTTGAAAACTTTTGATTGATTTAATTTTTGAAAATCATATTACTCATCAAAGTTTTTCTTATCTAGCATTTGAATTCCATTCGTTACTGTTCATTAAATTATTAGTCTATTTTTTCATTGTACACAACTTTGAATATATCATTTATTGAGAGAAAAGTTTCAAATTGTAGACTCATTACTCTTTAAACTTGTGGGTTATATTGAGGTCATGTAAAGTTCAATAGTGTGGGTCACATTGAGGTTTTGTAAAGTTCAACATTGTATAAGAATCTGTGCTTCTTATTTATAAGCCATCAAAAACTTTATAAAGGGTTAAATTGCACCATAAGTCAATCAACATAATAAAAAAGGCCTTGCTTGTGACAGAGAACTCAGTAACAGAGGACATAGATCATTGATTGGGATCGAACCTCCACAATTATATCTTTTGCACACTCTCTTCCTTTTTACTTATTGCTTTTATGCTTGTGCATAATTGTTTGATTGACTTATACATTATCGTATTGTTTGAAATTGGATTAATCTTCGAAAAAGTTTGTATAAACCCAGAACGCAATCAACACCAATTTTATCATCTTTTTTCTCAATTGTGCTCAAGAACATCATGGAAAACTAACTCTTTTTGTGAAACGAGGAAGGAACTCACTCAGGTTTGGAGATTTCACGTCGTTTGTTCACGTTATTTGGTATTTATTTTGTTAAACACTTCTAGATCTAGACTTTCATCCTTATGAATTTTTTGTGAAATTGGTTTATCATGTATTAGATTTTTCATAGACTCAATCATGTTTTTTTTTATTGAACGATCAAACTACTTAGGGTTGGACATGGTCCGGTTCGGTGATGAAGAGAACCGAACCGAACTGAACCAAAAATTTTCGAAAATTTAGTAAATGGAACCGTTGGGCTCAAATATAATTATGGACCCGTTCGGATTCGGTTCGGTTCCGTTCGGTTCCATACCATTATTAAATTTTTTAACATTTATAATAAAAATAACTAATGACACGTTCAATCTTACTTTTACAAATTGACGTAGTTCAATCTAATAACATATAAATAACAAGTTGTACAATAAGATTAATTTACAAATGTATACAAATACCAAAAAGTAAATACTAATACTAAAATATCGGTGATCCATTCCATATCAATAATTCATTTGTTTCAAATATTCAAATCTACATAAAATAAAGAAATATAAATTAGAAGTCATAGATATAAAAATACTTTATAGTATTGTTAATACTTACCAACTATTTGTTAATTTACTAATTTATTTAAAAAGAGTTAAATAATTTGATTTATATAATATAAAAAAATTTAAAAAGATTCGGTTCTTGGTCTAAAATCGAGAACCGAACCGAAACTTTCCGTTCTAGATTCAGGTACCCATTCGTGTATTTAATTTCAGAAGAACCGCTCGGTTCGATTCAGGACTTTTGTCCAGCCCTAAAACTACTTGTTGAATTTCGATTTCATTAATTTATTGGTGTGGTTATTTAGTATCTTATGCTATGAGTATATGATCTATTTATAATTTGATTTCAATAAAATAATTGTGGAGATTGTGAAGAGAATCTAGAACTTAGGAGGATATTTATGAATTATATTGGTCTTGAATGATAAACCTTCCTATTAGAGTACCGAGATGAAAGTCTCTAATTGTGTTATCAATTTGAATAAGCGACGTTGAATGATCTGAACCGGGTGAGGGAATTCCAAAGTTTCACTGTTTCAATTTATGAAATATTATCCCATAATTTAAATATTAATTTATTTGATCAACAACTAAACTTTCCTATAAATTTAAGAGGATAAGTCACCCATTTTGATCATTTGAATAATTTCACATCTCCCTGTGGATACGACACCCCAAAGCTACACTACAACTACCGCATTATAATTTGGGCGTAATCACGCCCTCATGGCAGTCCTTTTTGGACTAAGTCCCAAGACAAGATTCTGGTGGTTGGTGCACGAAGATGGACCTCAAACATACCATGAATTCCTTAACCAAGCTGAAAAGCACATTAGCGCAGAAGAAGCAACTTCGGATCAGGATGATGGCAAGAGTAATCCTCATGTAGCCACCTCGGCGAAGGAGAAAAAAATAGATAAAGCTCCCTCGCCTGAAAGAAAGAAAGACAGAAGGGTATGGATCGCCCTAAATCTCACCCCTATCAGTCCCACGAGTACCATCCATTGAAAACCATTCTGGAAAAAGTCTTCCTAAAAACAGAGGACAAGGAAGCATTTCGTAAACCAGCATTCCAGAAAAGGGAACCAGCTGGAAGAAACCAAGGACAATATTGCCGATATCACAGGTCAACAAGCATAGTACAGACGATTGTCGAGATCTAAAGGAAGAAGTCGAATCTCTAATTCGTTGAGGTCGCTTGCAAGAATTTGTAGCCAAAGCTAGGGACGTAGACCGACCTCATCCCCAGTGACCTCAGCAGTAAGAACAAGGTCAATGCATCCCCTAAGCTGCCCCAGATTGCAATCCACCTCCTTGGGCTGAGATCAGAATGATGATTGGCGAAAATCAGTTCATTGAAGGATCTAGGAGAGAACGACACAAACAAGCTCGAAACGCTCGTGTATGGCAGAATTACAAAGTGAGAGGTCAAAAATTTAAATTGGACACACCTACGGACCCAAATGGTTCTAGTTCTCAAAAGAAAACTCTCGAGGGGTCCTATAGGACCAAAGTGATGCCCTAGTGATTACCATGCCCGTAGCAGGAGTACATATGCATCGGAGACTTGTGGACAACGGGAGTTCGATCAACGTGTTGTACTCCTAACTCTACAACAGTTGGAGATACCAGAATGCTACCTACAACTGTATCCAAAAAAGTTACAAGGATTCTCCGGGGATCCCATTGAAGCTAAAGGACAGATCGTCCTCATAGTAGAACTAGGTGAGCCACCTCGGCAAATGAGAATTCTTGCCAACTTCGTTGTGGTCGACCTGCCGTCTAACTACAACGCAATACTGGGAAGACCTCTGTTGTACGAACTCCAGGTAGCCATGTCGATTTACCACTATTGCATGAAATTTCCTACCCCTAGTGAGGTAGGAATTGTACATGGAAACCAAGCTGAAGTAAGGGCGTGTAGCGTTGATCTACCCAGATCCTATGTTGTCATGATGATAGACGAATAGAATTCACATGCTCATGAAGCAAGACTAAAAAGGCCCATTTTCGCCACTCTATATGAGATCGGTATAACAGAGAATCATCGCAAAAGGCCCATGGATGATCATCTGTCCTTCAACGACGACGAGATAGATTCCCACCCCTATCTTGGGGTCCTGGTAATCTCAATGCCTGTCACCGGAGTCACTATACCTAGGGTTTTGGTGGATATGTAGAGAGCTCTCAACACACTATATGTCAGCACATTGAAATGGATGGGTATCCCAGTTCATTTCCTACAACCATATACGAATATGATTCTTGGACTAAACGGAGCCCTAACTAAGGCGAAATAATCAATCAAACTTACGGTCGAAGTCGGAACAACACCCTTTACTCCAGGAGTGTATATGGTATGCTCGTCGAAGAATGACCTCGCCTACTAGACCCGCGTTCGGAAACTAAAGGGAGAGAACCTGTGGAGGATCTAGACAAGGTATCAGTTTGCTGCTACAACTTTAAGGTTGCAAACCCAACTTTAAGGTTGTCTCAAGTAGTAAACTCGGAAGTCCGAGGTCGAACCACAGGGAATTGGAAGGATATAAACTAGTCTATGAGTAATAAATGGTTGGTTAAATTATGATGAGAACACTAAAGCGTTGGGGATTCACTTTGGATAAATGAGTAAAAATTATTCTTGATCTTTTATTTAACTCATTTGAAAATCAACTATGAAGTGATCTCATACGGAAGATAAAACGTTGATTGTAAAATAGACTAAAGGATAGTTCTCGTTAATTGTTTGAGAGAATATGTCAAAATAAGTTATTGGTAGGTAAAGATTAACTAAGCATTTATTGTGCCCAACTTGTCAACAATAAATCAAAGTCTTTGACAAACCAAAACCATTTGGAGAACATATACTTCAACCAAGTAAAAAGATTAACATTAAAGAAAAAAGTGAAAGATCAATGATAAAACTACAAATTCATAAAAGTTTCACCCCTAGCTCTAGCTAAAGGTTTAGAAATATATAAAGAAATGTAGTAAAGAGAAAAAGAAGGAAACTAGAATATATTGTAGAGGAATTGATTCTCCCAAACTCTTGGCCAAGGTCCCCTTTTATAGGCAAAGAAATATCCAAAATGCAAGTGGACATTAACAACTTGTGCTCTGTCCAGCCTGGAGACAGCATGTAGATCAACTTGACGCCACTTTTCAGATATGTTTTGCAGCAAATTTGGACTTTTGATCAAGACAAAAGTTGTTTCCACTTGAGTTATATTTCCATTGAAATAAATATCATGTTCATTGGATCTCTATAACTCAAGATATGTCCAAAACAATGAGTGCTGCTCACAAGTTGAAAAGCTGTATACAGCTAGTAACAGCCTGGTCTTTCAACGGTGATTTTGGCTGCTCTATTCTGCGAATTTGACTTCTTGTAAAAACATGAAAGTTGTAGATACATATCTTATCTTTCCAGCCCAACTTGAATCACCTTGGTTCGATAACTACAACTCAAGTTATGATCATTTTCCCAAGATAGCTGTACAATTTTGACTTTTCAACATTTCTTTTCCACTTGCTCTATATTGGAAATACACCAAATAAATACTCTTTAAAAAGTATAATACTCATGCGAACATGTATGAAAATACGTATTTCGATTAATTGCACTTTTAACCATGTATTTACGCAAATTGAATTTTTGGCAAGAGAATTGAAATTAGAGACTAACAATAGTGAATTTGTACAAAATAAATGTGAAATGCCTTGTAAATGATGTATCTTTAAAGCACTTTTAGACACTTATCATTTTCCAGAACAACCCAACAAAAGAACTCAAAGTAGGGCACAAACTGCAACCTGAGATCCGAAGTCACCTCATAAAGTTCCTTCAACGGAACCTCGACGTTTTCACTTGGAGTCATGACGACATGGAAGGAATTGACCCCGATATCTCCTGTCATCGATTGAATGTAGATCCCTCTATTCGGCCAAAGCAACAAAAGCGACGCCCTTTGAACCTTGAAAGAAATGAAGCTTTGAAAAGAGAGGTGTAGACATTAAAAAAAATCTATTAATTAATGGATTGGGTCGATTTCAAATTATTAGCCCACTTAAGTCCATTAAAACTAATGTCTATTAAAGCCCACATAAAATAAGTCCATAAAAGGTCCATCATACTTTTAAAATTCAATAAATTAAATTAAATTAAATCAAAAAAATAAATCATGGGTGGTTACCATTTTTTTCTATAAATAGGACCAAAGGTCCATGAAAAGGGAGAGGTGGAAAAAGTTACAGAAAATTTCTCGAGTGCAGAAGAAATCCAAAGTCGGGGAAGAAACCAAATTCTCTCAAGCCAAGTCCAGAAATACCAAGAAGATCAAAGTCTTCTTCAAATTCAAAGAAATTCAAGAAGATCCAAGTCTTCTTCAAATCAAATTCAAGTCCAAGTCCTCAAGTTCAAATCCAAATTCAAGTCTTCAAGTCTCCAAATCCAAGTATCAAACAAGTCAAGTTCTCCATAAATCAAGTCTACAACAAATTTTGAAGTCCAGTACCCAAGTCACGTGACCCCTCATCTTCAAGAATCCAGATCATTAATCAGAGGATTTAGCAATATTTGCTGACACAATGATTCACTGTATTTTCTTAAAATACAATTTGTAACAATTTCTGTATTTTAATACACGAAATTTTGTCGTACAAGAGGTACAAAAACTGTTTCGCAACGGTTCATTCGTGAAGCCCAGTATCCCGAATGGATAGCTAATCCCGTCCTCGTGAAGAAGAACAATGGGGACTGGAGAGTGTGTATTTACTTCACATATCTCAACAAAGCCTGCCCAAAGGACAGTTTTCCTTTGTTGAGGATAGATTAGTTTTTTACCTTCTCTGCCACGGACATCATGTACAGAATTGACCTATGGTTGTGGAGTTGAGCAGTAATGATTGCTTCCCAAACAGGCTTTCTGATGTGAACCCGACCAAGAACAGGCTTGGGAACCCACGAACAAGAAGAACAAACCCAAGAAAGCTAGAAATCACGCCGAGCAAAGCTTTAACCCGACCCTTCGTTCGACCTGTACCAAGAACAAAGATTCTGATAAATGCGTTTTACGCACTTATTTAGATCACAAAACATGGACAATTGATTGTAATTATGTTGAAATATGGCTTAATTCTATGTAAATTGTGTTTGCAGGACAACATTGATGGATATAATGAGAAGTATGTGAAAACGAGCGAAAAATGACCAAAATGGAAGAAAATGAAAGTTCGGGGATCAAAATGAACAACATGAAAATAATTCTTAGATGTGACGGATGATGGAATGAAGATTCAAGAGTACTAGGAGTCAATTGGTTGAAAGAAGACATCAAATGGATGAAATATCATCAAAGTATGATCATACATCAATTTCTAATCGAAAAGTTATGCACCGGTTTTTAGTCTCATATTGCGACCCATATTTGACATGGTAAATGATCGAATTAGAAGATTATATCTGAAGAAAAGTTGTAGATCTTTGAGTTTTCTTTCTAACGCACTTTGAATCACTTCAATCGGACATCGGTAGAGAAAGTTATGACTAGAATACTGAAAGCTGTCCAGCGGAGAAATTGAACCATGCGGTCGCATGGTGTTATTTCCATGCGGTCGCATGGAAGAAACCGAGAGCTCCGGGTACCAATTTCAGTTAACCATGCGGTTGCATTGATTATAACCATGCGGTCGCATGGTACAATCCCGGCGTGAAAATTCTGGTTTCCTTATTTAAGTTGAACTCTTATGGAAATCAATCTTGGACTTCTTTTTAACCCTAAACTCGACCAGAAAAAGGGGGCTACGCACTTTTAGAGATTAATTTTGACATAGGAGAGCAAGAACACAAGGAATAACGCGAAGATTCATCAAGCACTTCAAGGAATTAATTGAATATCTATTCGGGTGATGGCGTTTCTTCACTTATTCTTTTGTTTTTCTTTCTTTAGCATGTTAGGCTAGGTTTTCTTGTACTAGGAGATCGATGAACCTTGTAATATGATATTTGAATCTTTAGTTTTACATTCTTGACATTAAAACACGTTTTTGGATGTTTGAACGATTTATACGTATTTATTCCATATGATTTTTGTGCGCACATTAATTGTATGAATGTGGTGATCTATTTTATGCATTCGAAAGAAGGGAAATAGATTCGACGTAGTATAAATTGTCATAGGGTCCGATAGGGGATAGAAACATACCGCTATGCTCTATGTGAATCTTTAAGTGTTCATAAAAAGTTAATGCGTTCTTTTATGTTTGTATTCGTCATAGAAATATAGTCGAATCGCATGATAGAATAGGTTTAATATTACTCGAAAGAGATTATTAAATTTGATAGGAACATTGATTCTTCAATGTTTAATCGTGTTGTCAAAGTGTAAAACTAGAATTTAAATGGATTGTTGCATGGGGATTCGTGATCCTAGTACGTTTTCATCATCTTAAGTAAATCAATTTGCATTCAATCTCTCATATTGCATTCTAGGATAATTTGCATTTAGTTTATCAAATTTATTCATAATAGTTTTCATAATTTAGTATGGTTAGCAAAACTCATCAAAAATTCATCTAGTTTCGGTTAAGGTCGAGATAATTAATATTAAACAACTCAATCTCTGTGGGATCGACAATCCGGACTCTAAAAGTCCACTTTATTACTTGTAACGAACCGTACACTTGCGGTGATTTTAAATCGAACGGTATTTTCGTGAACAGATTCCACGCGAGGAATCTGACCCGTTGATTACCCGGAACTAGAACCGTGCAGTGGAAACGCCACAAAAGGACTGCAATCTCCTTTTGATAAGTTCAAAATTAAGTCTTTAAACCACTAAGAAATTGGAGGAGAAAAACTCACAAATTTTTATAAATCTCAATAATGTCAAAAGGTCCTTAACAATGAAAAAGAACTCCTATTTATACTAAACATGATAAAACCCTAAAAGCCACGAATTTAGGGTCCAAAATATGGAAATAAAAAATAGAGTTTTAACCAAATAAGGAAACTTGTGAAAATTAACGATTTTGCCTCGAAAAAGTACTATGGGGTCGCATAGTGCATTTTCATGCGGCCGCATAGTTCATTTGGTTGAACTCCAGCCGCTCTCTGACCATTGCATGCGGCCGCATGCGTCCCCCAACTATGCGGCCGCATAGTTAGCTGTTTGGCCCCCTTTTTCCTCCTTGCTCGTTTGGCTCGTTTTCAATGCCTTCCGTCGCTTTGTGGCTTCTACCCTCAACATGAAAGCTGGTCTTTGATGTGTTGACTCCAACATGTCGTGCTCCGCTTCTCGAACAAGTGCTTGTATGCCTTTTATTGATGATTAGAAGACTCGATCCCAGCTTAGCTCTCTTTCCAATGTTCGCCCAGTTCTCGTGGATTCGTTGCGCATCCCGGATCACATCACTTTCACTGAGGAAGTTCTGCTCCCTCCCATTCCAACTCCTGGTAAGACGGTTGGTAGACTTCCGTAGAGGCGGAGGGAGCGCGATTGTGGCCTCCCTGGCAGACAATGGAGCTCGCAGAAAATCCAGAAAAACCTTAAGGCGTTGCCCCAACAAGCCATCCAAGCTCGGCCTATGAAGATCTGGGCATCTTTCAAATGATCTGGTCGAGCTCGATGCACCAACAACATGAAATGCAGGGGATGACGAAGGCATCCCAGCTTCGGTAGCTGGAAGTGAGGTCTGCACCTCAGGTGAGGTCGCCACAGGTGTCCTTACTGGTGTTACCTTAGAGCATGCCCGCTTCAATGGGAGGACATCATCCTCCATCTCCATTTCGATCGAATGACTAACAACCTCAACCGGCTGTCTCCTCTTCTTTCCCTTCTGGGCAGCCTTAGCCTTCGCAGCCTTATATCCCCCCATGTCTTGATCTTGAGTTGCACAATGGACATAAGTCAGCACTTAGAATTACAAAATATAAATAGTTAACTAAACACAGTATAAACTCAATCTTTACCTGATGTGGCATGGAGAGAGGTGGATGCTTTAACAACTACTGAGCTCGGAGGCACAACTTGTAACAGACCTACCTGGTGAAAGTTCAAGTCCGAGATCAGAAACTTGCAGGATCTCTGTCTTTTAGGCAAGGTCCGTATTATCTCAGCATGCCTCTGGGTCTCCGGGGTCAGCTTTGTCTTCTTGTAATATGCAAAAAATCGCACAAAATATTAAAAGGCTTTCTTAGTCAGGTAAGATAAAAATAGAGAATCTTTCACTTACATAAAGAGTGATAAAGGGTGGGGACCAGGGGTGGGCGTGGGTTGGGTTGGGTCGATTTTTTTTAACCCAAACCCAACCCAACCCAATTTGGTCAATTTGATAAAAAATCAACCCAACCCAACCCAACCCAAACCGATTTTGATCGGTTTGGGTTTCGGCCCAATCAAAGTTAGATTCGATTTATTTGTTAAATTTGGATAATTTTTTAGAATTTGAAATTATTTGAAAATCTACGCTTTTTAAACACACATATAAGGAATTCTTTCTAAAAATAATTTATAAATAAGTTTAAAATTTAAGATGCATTTTTTTTTTACAATTTTTTGAAATTCAATCACTTCATTATCATGTCTTTAATTTTTATTTTAACGTCAAATGACATTACATTTTAAATAGTGTTCATGTGAATCGGTTTATGTGAAAAAAATTGACGTTTATATATTATAAGTCATTATCTTATCTTTACTATTATGTCTATTTAATTTATTTTTTTATCTTAGATATTAATTTTTTTAATTCATCGGGTTGGGTCGGGTTTTAATTCATAACTCAAGACCCAACCCAACCCAACCCAATCTTAAATTCAATTTTTCAATCCAACCCAATCCAATTGAACTTAAAAAACTAACCCAAACCGAACGATTTGGTTTGAGTTGGTCGGATTTTTGCCCACCCCTAGTGGGGACAACTCCTCTCTATCCACCTCAGATGGATGGAACTGTCAGTCCCCCAACATGTAGAAGAACTCCTCCTTCCACTTCTTGATTGAGGATGGGGTATCTAACATCAAGGAACCCCCAGTCCTAGGTTGGACATTGGTATACCACCTCCTGGAGATCTTCCCGTCCTCTTTAAAGGTAAACAGGGAGTTAAATTGCTCAACTGTGAGTTGGACATTGGTATACCACCACTTGGAGTTCTTCCCGTCTTCTTCCTGTCCTCTTTAAGGTACGACCTGACTAACCCCACAGAATTAGGATGGCTATCAATGTTCGCCACCCCATTGGGGCATAGCTGAGTGGGAGTTATATCCCAGAAAGAAAGAAATTTCCTAATGACCCTAGGAAAGGAGCCTAAGGTCGGCGTTCAGTATGGCCGAATTCAAGGCTACACAACCTACGGGAGGAGCGTTAGCTCGATCATTTGGCTTAAGGAGTACTAGTTTGACCGAGCTAGGAATACCATACTTAGCCCTCTACCCCGCCAGCATATCACCCGTCACTATCGACCTATAAGAGCTCGTCCCTTACTCTTCCGAATTGTTTCCTTTACATTCTCCCAGAAGTTTGAGCTCATTTCCTCTAGAACCTTCTAAACGCCCTCCGGATTACTCAAGTCAATTGGTTTAACCATTGAAATGGGAATGGGGTAAAAATTTCTCGACACTTAGAAAACGAACTAGAGGAAGTGATTGACTCCTCTTGTTGGTTACCCCAAGAGTAGACCCTAGATTCGTCCGAACTCATTCTAGAAGTCGGGATTTTAAAACGAGAAAATAAATAGATTGTTTTGATCGAAGGAATACCTGGGAACTGAGACTTGACAACCTCACTCGAAAATAAAAAAGATCGTGCAGAGAAGTAGTTCTGCTCTCTCGAAAAATATTTGGAAAAGTGCCGAAATAATGAAATGAAAAGGACGAGAGGAATTTTAAATAGTAGGGAGGTGAAGGGATGCCACGTGGATCGTTGGATGGGAAAGTGGAGAGAAAAATGAAAGGCTCAAATTCCCCAAGCCAAAACGATGCCGTTTTGGTAAAGCTTCTCAAAGAAGCTTTCCTCAGTGCACGACGTCTCACCCGTATAAACGCTTGACACGTGGCATCTCATAAAAAAGGGTACGAATGCCTCCTGAAGAAGTGGATTAGCTAAGCTTCAAGGTCAGTACATGCACTTGGAAGCTCTGACCTGTGGGGTATCTATTGACGTCTGATCTCCGATATCAGATAAAATGTACTTGGCAATAACCTAAGTTATTCCGTAGTTCAATAATTTTATTTCAGTTCGGTCTTGGAGCATCAAGCTCGGTAAAATGACTCCCGTTATTCCTGGGGACATCATAATTACAGATCATTAATGCACCGTTCAATCAGGCAGATACACTTAGAATGAAAGAATGATAACACCGCCTTTATCGTCTAATGAGCTACCTCGAACACTAATCTCATGCAAGTCATGATTACCTGTTAAAAGGCAGCATTATGAGGATTAGATGAAGACTGACCTCATCAGCCGATCAAGATAAATATTGGCGATACACAAATTTAAGCTCGACATTATCCTTGAAAGGATTGATCAGACATGTTTTTTTTTATCATTTTCTTAGCTTAATCTTTCTTATAAAATGATCAATTCTCCTTGCTAGGAAGGGCATTAGAAAAACGCCTTTGTAATCCACACAATCAATAAACATTTTATCCCCTTTTCTTAAAGTTGAAACAAACTCGTACTTATCGATTTTGACGTCAACAGACTTTGACACTCAGGAGCCATAATATAATCAACTCTTATGAACAATCTTTAAAAAACCAAAATAATTTTTTTACTTATTGATTATCCTTGTGCTACTTATTCGTAAGGTAAATTAGTCATCAAACCTTCCATTATAAGGGTTAATGTTGAATCTACAAAGTTTTGAAAAGAAATTATGGAGATATATGTTGGGCCATGCACTCCATCATGTAGACCATTTTGTAAATTTATAATGTTAATTGATTATTCTACTAAATGGACGCATGTCTGCTTATTTTTCACTAGAAATATAGTTTTTGCTAGAATACTTAAATCATAAAATTACGAGATTAATTTTTTAATTGCATAATCTAGACTCTCGTCTTGATATTGTTGGTAATTTTAGATCACAAATCTTCGATGAGTGTTTTATGTCAATTTGGAATGTCATTGAACCGAAGGCCGAACCTAAAAGATAATGAATTGATTACATATCTTACTGCAACATATTTTTCGCTTCGATTACTCATGTTCATACACAAAATGACTTGTGGAGTCGTTGATCAAATGTCTACAATTAATTGTTGGAGCATTACTTATGAAAAAAAAAATTGTTGCTTCTATTTGGGGTCATCCCATATTACATATTGTATAATCGATTCATATAAGATCAACAGTTTGTTATCAATACACATCTTTACAACTTACATTTGGTCAAGAATATAATATTTCTCACGTACGAGTTTTCGGTTGTGTTGTACTAGTCTCAATTTCACCTTTCACAATCATCTAAATAATTGGTCACAAACACTAATCATCCTACCCAACTCACCCACTGATACCAACCAAACGTCACCTTACCTCACCACTACTGCTAACACCACGGTTGTTAGCACCAACACCACTATACATAATCGGCTTCCTTACACAAAACAACACATATACACAGTGATAAGCACACATACTATAGTTCGCCCATTGTCACACAGTACAGATCGCTAATCACCACCACCTACACCAACAAACATAGTCACCTCGCCACCACAGCAACCGCACCAACAACTATCACCACCGCCTACAGCGTACCAACTATCAACAGCACAACAAACATGATAAAGAGAAAATAGAGTATATTAGAAATAAACCCATTACCATCGCTGTCACAACGACAATTGGTAGGGATAGGCATTTTTTTAGGAAATTGTTGGAACTGAGCCAGAACCAAATAGAAATTATCGGTTCGATTTTGGGACCGCACATTGAGAATTGGTCGATTCCAATTCGATTCTCAATTCTACCTTAAGAACCAATAGTAAATTTGGTACTTTCGAATGTTTCTTTTTACTTGCACCAAGATGCACTAGAATTTTAAACATTAGACCCCAAAATTATGCCACGTTCAAAATTTATTTTTCATAAACTTTTTTTTGCCTTTATGAGTTGATCTTGAGTTTTAGAGTGAATTTTTGTTTGTTACCTTGTTTAATTATTTTTGTATTGCTAGATTACAAGAATGACATGTAATTTTACACTCTATATTTTTTTTATTTTTTTTTTTGTATATTTTCAACTTGTAAAGTAGTTTCATACTTTATTTTTATAATTTTTAGTATAAACAAACGGATCGGACCGAATCAGAACTGGTTGGCTCGAGTTCGGTTCTATAGTTGGATGTGAAACCAATGATTATATTTCTAAAATTCTTATTGGTATGTGCTTCAATTTGATTCTCTTCAAAACCCGACTGAACCAGATTGCACGCAATAGCTCAGCTACAATGAGCACGACGAGTGCCTGACAACAATGGAATTTGTAAATAGTTGTCGAAGGTCAATGAAACGTTAGCTATGATGTAATATGTGAAGAAAGAGAAATGAGGGGTAGAATGGAAAATGAACTAGGGTTGAATTGGATGGGGATAGGTAACGTAGGTGGGTTATGGTTTTATAGTAAATTAATTTAATTTATTATTATTAATATTAATATTAAAAACATTGAATTATGATATGATTTTTGAATAAATAAGTTGTAAATTTGATTTTTGAAGTAAGAAGATAAAAATCATGTGTGGATGTAATTTTCACTTAATTAAATATATTTAGCTCCTTTTTGGTGGGAATTAAAATCACATATTTAGTAAATTTTCATAAAAATTAATGAAATGTATAGTTGAAAAGTTGTAGATATTAAAATTAATTATCAACTTTAACTTGGATTTAAATCTTCCAAATACGGCTAATATAATATTTAAAATCTTAAAACCCTAGTTTAGGATCAAGGTATATACATCTCATTTACATTTTAAATTAAGTCTATGTCTATACAAATTCTTTAATATTCATTTTTTTTTTCAAAATCACTTTTAATTACACATTTTTTTAAAGAAAATAATTTTGATTCATAATTTTTCCGTACATTTTAATCATGTATTGTCAAAAAAACTACATTTTGATCTAAAAAATCTATAACCCTGCTACTTGTAGAGAGTTTTTTTAATAGTTTCTCATAAATTCAAATCAAGGAATGGGTGCATGTCATCTCAACATCTGTCAAACTTTATGTCAAAAATTTCTGTACAATTAGTTTAATTCAGAAATATAGGGAGAATTGCAGCCGCTAACCAAACCTTTAAAAAACCTACACATGGAGTTTCTATCCATTTGACCGTTAGTTGGTTTATTTTACCAAATTTACAAAGGTCAAAATGGTAACTTTATGGTTTTAATATAAAATACAATCATTAATCAAATTTCCACTCGTGATCTAAATGTCACACTCCACATCCCTCGGTACAAACCACAATGTATCCCGAGACATCTATTTTCCACCTCACCAATAGACATATAACACACTTACTGCTAATGCATCACAAACCCACTATACATGCAAACACATACACCAAGTATTCGAGTCACTTTAATTCATGCAATTACACTGATCAAACACATTGAAAGTGTAACATTCGACATTGCAATAGAATCAAGCACTCACATACATGCAAAAAGGATTACACACAGATGCAATGCAGTAACTATGTTTATTCTCAATAAACCTCACTGGGGTCATCACTTGATCCTATAGCCAGATTCGCTCCATCTCTCATCCTACCCTTCTGCTTATCCTTCTTCTTGGGACAATCCCTAATAAAGTGTCCAGACTTACCACAACTGTAACACCGTCTACCACTAGACTTGTCCCATCCCTTGCCCTTCTTCTTACTACCCTCATCATTTGAGTCACTACTCGAATCACTATTGTCTTGAGCTGTACCTAAATTCATTTGCTTAAACTTCATTCTACTCCTCATAACATGTAACTTACCATTCATCTTATCTTCTTTTTCAGCTTTGATCTCCATCTCCTTACTCCTAAGTAAGTCTATGACAATCTTGGGTGTTAAGGTGTCCCTATCGTACTTAATAGCATTCTTAACCTCTCTATATGATTCATGCATATAATTAAGCAGGATTATAGTTTTATAGATTTCATATACCTTTTATCACTATTAATAATATATTGCACAAGTTTGTTAAAGACATCCAAATTGTCATCAAAATATTTTGAATGATCTATTTTAAAACTAAAAAACTTTTCAAGCAAGTACAACTTATTAGGAGTAGACTTAAACAACTATAAACTCTCCAACTTTTCCCAAAGTTCTTTTGTAGAGTCGAGTTTTCCAACTTTCCTCAAGACAACATAGATAAGTATAAAATAATTGAAGTGTAAGTAAGTTCATCATATTCTTCTTTATGTGCTACAGTCAAATTTTCAAGAAATTTGCCATCTATGGCTTTTGAAACCTTTTGTTGAACCAAAATCTCCTTCATCTTTTGTTGCCAAATTGAAAAATCATCTTTCCCATTAAAAATTCCAACTTAAAAATACAAAGACATTTTTAGAAACCAGAACAACCAAAGTATACAATTAGGTCACACAAAGTAATCCTAAGGTCACAGTATACGCCGTTCTAAATTCTCAGGGTTTCGTACGATTCACAATCTTAGATCAGGGGAATGTTCGAACGGGTTAAGTCCAGGTGCTCTAACAGGATAATCAATGCAACACGAAGATATGATAACAAAAAATTTAAATTTCCACACAACGCAGTCTCACACAGTGACTGGATAATAATTAGAGCATAAAATCAATAATCAACTTACAATTAAATTCAACATTTCAAATAAAGCAAATAATTCATAAATTTCTAGCACAAGCAATGTTACCCCTTCATGGTAACCACAATCCTATTGTCACCCCCACACGATGACGGGCTAATGCTGAAATTTAACTGGATAAACCAATTTACTAGAGCGGACCTATCTGAATCCGTAAATTATGAGAGATGTGAATTTATCACTTTAGGACAACCACCATTCGTCCTAAAGTCTCCAGCAACCAATCGAGCAAAAATTGAATCACGAACGCACAGGGGCAAAATCGTCCAGATTTCACTATATAACCTGAAACAAAAAACTAACTACATGAAATGTTAGAAATCACGTCAGAAGGATTCTGCCTGAAGACACCTTCGCTGGAAGACGCTCCACGCGTCCATATGTGTGGTCGCCGGAGGACCACGCGCCGTCGTGCTGGTCATGTAGAGGCCCAAATCTTTTCTATAAAGATGGCCCATAATTGTGTGATTAACTTCACATTAGGCCCAATAAAGGAAATATAAGCCCAAAAGATAGTCCAATACATGTTTAAAGGTAAAATGATGTTTATAAAGTATTTTCTTAAAAACAATTTGATGAAGATTGGACGGAATGCAAAGTATTTCATTTTATGGCTAAAAGTATACTTCAAATATTTTTAGTCTCCTTTGAGACCCATTTTCGACATATAAAATATTCGAATTTGAAAATGATATCTGAATAAAAGTTGTAGCTCTTTGAGTTAAATTTCCAACGCACTTTGAATCACCTCAATCGGATATCGGGAGAAATAGTTATGATAAAATACTGTAAGCTGTGCAGTGTCGACCGGAAAACCGGAAAACCCGAAACTTGCGAATTTTTTGAATTAATGGCTACTACTTGCACTACTTAATTACCCTATTTAATATGACCTTTCACCCACCCCAAACCTTACCTATAAATACCCTCTTCACTCATTTGATTTTTCACACCAAAAACACTTTCAATTTGCTTTCAAAGTTGAGAGAAAAATAGAGAGTTTGGGAGAGAAAATGAAGGTGGTTTTTCAAAGTGTTTTCCAGAAGTTTTAAGTGTGGGCAAAAATATTATGCAAGAAGGTTTTTGTGATTTCAAAAGGCGTTTTCAAACAACAAAGAAAGGTCCAAACGTCCAAACTTCGTTATACGTGTTTAAGTTATAATTTCTAGCAAGTAATGTTCTATGTTAAAGGCTAATGTTGTGTGTCAAATGGTATCGTCGGTTCGACATGTGCCTTTCATGTCAAATGGTTTCGTCGGTGCGGCATATATTTAAAGGTTAATGTTGTGTGTCAAATGGTATCGTCGGTTCGGCATGTGCCTTTCATGTCAAATGGTTCCGTCTGTGCGGCATACATTTAAAGGTTAATGTTGTGTGTCAAATGGTATCTTCGGTTCGGCATGCACCTTTCATGTCAAATGGTTCCGTTGGTACGGCATACATTTTCATGTCAAATGGTACCTCCGGGTACGGCATGTTTTATGGAAGTTTTAATGTTAATTGTTATGAAATGCTTAGCTTAATCACGATTGCACCTATGACGCCTATTGAGTTTTCAACTCACGGGTTTCTACCCTATATCTACAGATTAAATGTTGATGCACCGGGTTGGATGATGGAAGAGATGGAAGGAGATGCAATAAGTCTATGGGAACCCGGTGAACAAGTGATTTAGATTTAAAGTCTTTAACGTTTCAAATGTTATTTTCAACGTTATTTGTTTTGAGTATCTTGAACAAGTCATGATTTCATCAAATAAATTATATTTCGTTATTTTGGAAAGTTATAAAGTGTTTTAATTCAATATCCTTCAAAAAAAATGTTTGTTAAGATTTAAACTTCCGCTAAGATATGTACACTTGTTGCTAAACCACCGGTTAAGTTAAGTAAAGCAAGTAGCGTTCCGGTCCACTAGGGGTCGGGGCGTTACAGGTCACGAGCCACACCCTCTAGAAGCGGCTCCACCTGCACGTTCTAAATTTGGTTTCTGTTTCACCAATAGATGTCTGGTTTGTCCGAAAATCGCGATTGCAGGTTCAGATTTCGCACAAAAATTGGGCAATTTTCTTTCTTTGTTTCTGCTGCGATTTTACCAGTTTCTGGGTCAGTTTTTGGTCAGGTTTTGGCCTCAAATCCACCCTAACCTTGCTTTGATACCAATTGTGGAGAAATATCCTTACAAATGTGGATTTCGGGCTCAGTTTTACCTCCAAAACGACACCAACCGAAATAGCTCGACCCACAACTTAGCACTTGGTTGCCACAAGTTTTCACCCCACAAAGGAGACACTTGGTGATTGGTTTGCAAGCCACAAAGGAAGAAAAAATAGAGTAGCAATTGAACCTCAAGGAAGAAGAATAAAGAATCGGCTAACCTCACGTGTTTCTCATTTTTCTCACAAAAACCAATCACTCACGGCTGTAGAATGAAATGGGGCATATATATATGTTAATTAGGTTATCTCAAGTTGGGCCAAGATTAATGGGCTAGCAACCAAATATCTAATGGGCCAACAACCAAATAACTAATATATCACCACAATGAAAACCAAAACTTGGGCCGTCCAAAAGTGTTGGGCCATAAGCAACATTAACTCAATTAAGTTGTTTCTAGTGGCCCCAAGTTGTTTCCGGGTCGAGCCATTATTAAGGTATCGATATAACTTATCCAACATCGGTTTTACTACATCGCCCGCATTATTGGATGTCAAAAAACCCAACACCACCAAATAAACATGTAGGCGCGAAGTGCTGGATAAAGGAAAATTTGCACAAGAGAAACGAGTACATGGGGCCTTTGGCTGAGATTCCTGCAACATAAATGGTTCTTGATTTGGAAATGTAATCTTGGAAGTCTAGGGTTTCAGAATCATTTTCCAAGGCTTCTAATTTGGCATAATTAAATTGCTTTTTTTTGGGAGTGTGGATCGTTAATTGATACTTTCACAGATTCTTCCCACTCCACTCCACCCTCGACACGCACGTATTTACAGAAAGCATGGCCAGGTACTAGGGATTCCAAGTGATCGACGATGGACGGTAGGGGATTCCTGCAAATCGCTGCTAGGCAAGAATAAGACATTTAATGGTTTTGCAGATTTAGGTGACAAGTTGAAAAGAATTTAGGTTATGTGAAGATGAAATGAAAATGGAAGTTGAAAAGCAAAGGAAGAAGGTGTTGATGCTGGCATTGGGTGACAGTTATGGTGGATGATTATCAGGAGCGATGGTGGAAAAGAGGGATAAGGGTGGGGGTTTGTGAAGGAGACAACTTTTTTTTATTAATTAGTATAATTGTATTTTATTAAAACTATGAAGTTACCATTTTACTCTTTAAAGTTTTGGTCAAAATTATTTTGGAAAAATTGCAGCCGCGGTCCCTAACCTTTGTGTTTTTTTGCGGACTACACCCTAACCTTCACTTTATACCATCTAGAGTCCCAAATCTTTCATAAATTCGCACCCAAGATCCAAATGGACGGAAACCTTCTAATTTGACCGTTAGTTGACAAATAAAATTGATTTTGACCAAATTTTGACCTTTTTAAAGGGTAAAATGGTAAAATTTCATCTTATACTTCAAATAAGGTAAAAAAATTTAAATTAAAAAAATGAAAAATGAAAACACATACAAACTCACCATCTTCCCCACCCCTAGCCGCATCCCCAATCCAAATTAGAAAACCACACTGCCACCACCCACCACCACAACTCCCTTCAGCCACCAGCCACTACTGGCCCCACGCCATTTTACATGGAATAAACTAATTTTGTGGCAACTTTGTTTCACAATCCTCTGGTAGTAATAATAGTTTGCGTTTGGGGGTGATTGGGAGTTTCAGGTACAAACACAATCTTTACTCTTTCGTGTATATCCGTTGAAAGTTGCAAAAAGAAATACTATACTTTTATTCAGGCACTTTGTTTTGACATATTTTTTATCTGTTCACCCTATTATGTGATTTTATTTCGTTAATAAACTATTTTTGTAAGAGATACAAATGTTTCTTGGTACATTACTCTCTGTTGATTTTGGAAAATGGATTTAGTGCAAACAAATTTCATGTTTAATGTTTGATAAAATGCCTGTATGAGCTGATATGTTGTATAAGAAGAGATGCGATTCACTGATATGAACTTTGCTTAAAATCTTTGTTTGCAATTTTTACACTTGGGTTTGAATTACTGATTACTGGCAAGTGGACTGGACAAATGGTTGGATAAGAATTATTGATTTAAGGCTACAATTTTCACGTTGTATGTTCCTATTTATATGTAAATACTTATCTCTAAAGGGATTGGAGAGAGGTGGTGTTGCTGGGGCCTTGCTTGCGCCGCCGAAAGGATTTCCACCAGAGGGAAATACCACTAGAGGCACGTTGGTTTGGGTGGGCGGGAGGTGGGGTGAAGAAGGAGATGAATATTTTTTTTCCTTTTCTTTTAATTTAATTTTAATTATTTTATAGGATTACATAGGCCAGGGCGCGATTTGGTTTAGGTCGGTTTCGACTCCAACCCGAAACCAAAACTAATTTAGTTGGTTTTGATAAATTTCAACCCAAATCAATCCACTCTAACTTTTAAACCAAACCGAACCAAACCAAATCGGTTCGGTTCGGTTTGGTTTGGTTTGGTTTGGTTTGGTTCGATTTGATTAGTCGGTTTGGACTTTTAGTCCAAATTAAAAAAATTCAAAAAATTGTCCAAATTTTGGGCCCACTTAAGTTACAAGAACTAAAATAATTAAATAACTTTAGATTACAAGAATTATTGACTAACAAATAAAATCAGGTTAATAGAGACAGATCAACAAAAATATTAGGAATATTTTTTTTATGCAATATGTAGCATGCTTGTCTAAGCAGGGGAAAAAAAAGGCTAAGTAGAATATAATGAGTTTGTGAAATGAAATTTTCAATGTTATTATTTACTGACAACATTATAGATTGGAGTGAATCGAAATATAGTCATCAGAAGACTTATCTTTTAATTTTTATTTTTCTTAAAAAAAAGTAAACATGTAAATAGGTTGGGTTGGTTCGGTTAATCAGCGGTTTGAAACTTTAAACCATAACCTAACCAACCCACCATGATTTTGTTTAAAAGAAAATCAAATCAAACCAATTACCTATGTCAAACCAACCCAAACCGACCATAACCGGTTTGGTTTCATTGGTTTGATTGATTTTTTGATTTTTTTTTTGCCCAGACCTAGGATTAAATAGCAAATTTACCATTTTACCCTTTAAAATGGTGAAAATTGGGTCAAAATCAATTTTATTGGTCAACTAACGGTCAAATTGGATGGTTTTCGTCCATTTGGACCTCGGGTGAGAATGTATGATAGGTTTGGGACTCCGGGTAGTACAAAGTGAAGGTTAGAGTAAAGTCTGCAAAAAATGCAAAGGTTAGGGACCGCGGCTACAATTTTTCCATTATTTTTTGAAGTCAACTAACCGTGAAACTCATCATTACATCCTAAGTGCGAATTTTTTAAAAGTTTGGCACTATGTATAATACAAATAAAATATTTGAGTCAAGTCTGTAATAAAATGAAATAATGCCTTGTTTGTTTTGTTAAAAAATAAATTTTAATAAATTAATGATATTATAATTAAAAAATTGATAAAACTTATCCTACATCCTACATAAATAAAAGAGTCACTTTGAAGTTACTATTCATAAGTCGAGCCATTTTTGAGCCAGCCGATTAGTCGAGCCGAGCAATAGCGGCGAAAATGGGTTCGATCGAGCTGGCTCGGCTTGCTATAACGAGACGAGCTTCTGCTCAGTCCGTTCTCGTAGACGAGCTCGTGAGCTCACGAGCCGATCTGAGCTGAGCCCATGAGTTTTTTTGGGGCAAATTTTCAGGCTTTCAGCGTTTTGTTTAAAAAAAAAAATTTAATTTTTGACGAGCTCGGCTCATTGGGTACAATCTGTGCTCGGACTCGCCTTTTTTACTAGCTCAAGCAGCTCGTGACTCTTTTTTGCGAGCCAAATGATCGAACCGACGAGCCACTCGACTCGTTTGTCACCACTACCAAGCCGTATTCTTTTCTTTTCTTTTGTTTGTTTACTGTCATTTCTTTGACTTATTTGCACCTGTCATTATTAAATTAAATTATTTTATTATTTACTGACATTTTCCTTCTTTTCTTTACATGTGAGAGCTGAGAAAGGAGATGAGTGTTACAAATTATTCAATTTTCTTCACTGCCATTTTTTTCTTTACGTGTGAGAAGGGAAATGCGTATTAGAAATTCAAATAATTCAATTTTCTTCATAGCCATACATTTGTTTTCGTTTTCTATTTGGCAAACAACGTAGTGTATTCCATTTACCAATAACCCTCACCTTTTTCATTCTTATTACGGAGTTTCATCTTCCATTTGACATTTTGTTCTCATTCTTCTTGCTGTATTACTCAAATATTTTGGCACTTCTCCTCCGACACACATCTCATTCATGCACGAAGATGAATCGATAAACATGATTTTATTTCGTGGATAATTTGATTTGAATTGTGTGCATTTAGGGATGGAACTACGGTAAAAATTTAGGATGGAACTACCCCTTCTGATGGCAGTAACTTTTTTATTTTAATCTTATTTGTTTAGTTTTTGTATCTAACAGTTCTATAGAATGTTAGAGACTAATACTTTTTAAAGTAGAATAAATTATTTAAATTGTATTCAATTTATGAGTTCGTATGTTGTTAGAACTGAATGTTACATTAGACTATATTGCTCGTTTTCATGATTTATGTTATATAGATACTATAATTAATTGGGTAAACAAGATGATAGACCCTGCTTTGTATTAATCACCACGACAGCGGAGGCTGAATGCATCTTGGTCGTAGAAGAAAAAAATAATAATGGGTTATTTAGAGAGCCTGATGGTATAACTTCTATTGTTATTGAAATTATTGTAGTATTTTAGAGAGTGTATTTACTACTTATTTGCCCAAAATATTTGATAAACTTGCAAATACTTCAAAGTTGAACGATGATAATAGCTTCTACCAAATGACGAGTCCTGATGTGGCAAAACTCTTTCATAATGATCACAATAACAAACATGTGACTTTGATCATTATTAAGAAGGAAGCTGAAAAAGTTAACTACTTTGGTTAGTTAAGGTCTTTATTCATTTTGGTAGTCAAAATTTTTTTAACATCACTTTTAATAATAATATCTTATTTATACATACAATCAGTTCATTAAATCAGCAATTGTTGAATTCGTGTTTAAGAAAAAATATTATCTTATCACCAACTTTACTCAAGAAAGTAAGAATTTTATGTATACCTTAAATCTATAACAAAATGAGCATTTATTTCTACCGTGATTATGTAGATGGTGGAAACAATGTTGAGCATTTTTATTTATTGCAAAAAATATTCATCCGGATGTCAGTCTTGTTGACTTAGATTTACTATATGCTTCTCTATATATTTGATACATTTACTTCTTTTGATATAAACTTGTGAGATTTATAATTGGAAAGCTCTACTTCCTAAATATGGAGAACATTTTGATGCATAGAGATGCTGCGCAAATGGCTGCACATGAAAGCAATGCAAGAAGCTTCTACTGCAGAAACTTTATTTTAATGTCTAAGATATTATATTCAAAGTGAAATCTTGAAAAGTTGTCAATTTCCTTTAATCGAAATAATTTTAGAGTAAACCTACCAGTTAGCAATTGGTATTGAGATTTTGACAATTTTTCGTAGGATAAAGAGCCCAGATAAAAAATGCATATTCCAGTTCTCTTATAACTTTCACTCGTTGTTGTTTGCTATCATATGAGAAATAATACCTATTTTGAGATTTAAATTTCTTAGAACATTTTTCCTTCTATTCTTCCATATCACTTCATCCAATCAAGCATTTTCTGTACTCCAGTTTAGTTGGAGGAGATATGTCTTGAACTTCAACTGCAACTTGAAAGGTACCATCTGTTTTCTTAACATTATAGTTAAGTTTATTCATTAGTAATTAATGACTCTTGTTGATTCTTCAGGCTATGTGTCAATAAATGCTTAACAAAAATAATTTTTTTTTTTATATCTACGCTATTATATAGTCAACTACACTATGGAGCACGTGCATCTCACTGGTATTTCATAAAAGAGGTATTTGAAAATAAAAGTGTGTTTGGTACACATTATCATTTGAAAAATGCTATTTGTACACTTTCTGGTGTATCAAATGTATTACACCCCTCTCACATGAAAAAGGGCCACAAATATTTTATTGTATGTGGACCCCCCTCCATGTGAGAGGAGTATAATGCATTGTGTGATGCATTATGTACGTGTAGCATTTTCGTTATCATTTTTCATTCTCATTTTTCTACTAATTTTCAATCGCATATTTTTCAATAAAATAATATTTTCAATCACATCAATAATTTTTCCTTCTTTTTTAACCATATATTCACCATTCATCACATCAACAAAATACATTTTTTTTCCTAAAAAATGCACATCAAACACACCTGAAGTGAGGAAAAGTAAAATTGAAAAATGGGACGCATCATGTTTCGTATGAAACTCTTCCCCTCTATGCATATGTTCACTACTCTCTGCGTCATCCTCTAAACCCTAGTTCTATTTCTCCCCAGATGTCTCCAATTATCCCAAATTCCTAAGCCCTAGGCATAGAAAATTACATACGATATAGTTTTGGTGACATGGATTCCCAAGCGATCAATCTATACGAAACGGCATCGCAGCCGGACACAGGCAACGACGCCTACACGTTCCTTGAATTCAAGGAAGACTTCGATTACCCAGAATTCCAAGAGCTCTCGCAGCCCATTCGATCCCCCTCTGTGTGGCCGAACCCGTCCGATTCGATTGCTGTCTCTGAGACCAACGATGGCCCGTCGTCATCTGATGCATCGCCCTCGACTAAAGCCCGCAGCGGTGGAGTTGGTACTAGTAATAATAATAATACCAGTGACAATAGTAATGCTAGTGGCAGTGGTGGTAATAAAAAGGAGGGTGTGGTTGAGGCCTTGGCTGCAGGGATGAGTGGGTTGAATTTCGAAGAGACTGGTGATGATGAGGGCTTTGATTATGGAAAAGGTGATTTTACTGAGCATGCTTGTAGGTACTGTGGGGTCACGAACCCTGCATGTGTGGTGCGGTGCAATGTCTCGTCCTGCAGGAAATGGTTCTGTAATTCGCGCGGGAATACGTCGGGTTCACACATAGTCAATCATCTGGTTAGTGAAATGGAAATAAATGTGCGATTTTTTAATTTTTTTAAATGGTGATGAAATAGGTTTAGAAATGCATGTCTGTGTATTGATTTTGTGGATTAGGTTAATGTGTATGCCACATCAAAAACTGGGTCGATGAGTCAAACATATATTTTGTGAGGTTTTTCCAGGACCGATCATTTTATATTTATGATTGATTTCTTTCTTTGTCTGGACGTTTGTTGTCGAATTTTTGTTATATATTATTTTGAAATGGACTGAGTAGTTAGAAATGTAATAGACTGGTTAAAGCGGTGAGGAAAGGGAATAATTAGTCATGGAATTGTGGTGCAAATGGTAGTTTTCCAGTTTTACTGAATGATGAGATTACGGAATTTAAGTAGTATAGAGCACGGCATGTTGAGGGAGAATCTTAGTAGTTGCTTTGAAACTTAACCGATTGGGATCTGGGGCAACAGATGGTTTTGTTCACAGTTGAAATAAATGTTGTCGGTATGATGTCATTTTTTTGGCTTAAATATATTTCTACCTAGAAACTGACTGATAGTTTAGTTTGTTCAAGAGTTCTGACATGATAGAAGCACGAAGTGATGCATGTCTGTGTATTGATTTTGTGGATTAGGTTTGAGTAGTAATACATATCTGACTGTCACTGTGGATATGTTCCTTGAGAATATGCAGATCTTGATAGATGATTGAGACGTGTCAAGGAAAATGTTTTCTGATATCATACATGCAAGATTAGGACCATAAGTTTGTTGAGTTCCTCATATTTCGGCTCACAAATGGGAAGTTATTTAATGATGCATGAAATTCAAAAGAGCGGACTCATTTTGTGTTTTTGCCCGTAAATAATCTTAGTGCACGTTTGGTTGGTGATTATTCTGTAATCACTTTTGGTCATACGTACTTTAGTTTTGTAGGACTCACAATAACTAACCACCCACAACTTATGACCACTTAAATTATAATTTATCACCAACCAAGCATACTTTAATTTATCATCCATCTGGAACTGATAAACCCAATCTGATGGTTTGAAAATATCTCTCTGTGTTTATTGTTGTCATTACTTCTTTTGCACGGCATATTTAGTGCACCCATTGTTTTAACTCTTTTGACTTGAATTTTACGTGCTATATGTAATCTAGGTGAGATCAAAACATAAAGAAGTATGTCTTCATGAAGATAGTCCCCTGGGAGAAACAATTCTTGAGTGCTACAACTGTGGATGTCGAAATGTTTTTCTTCTTGGTTTCATATCTGCAAAGACAGAAAGTGTGGTTGTCCTGCTTTGTAGGGAACCCTGCCTTAGCAATAATGCATTAAAGGACATGAATTGGGACCTTAGTCAGTGGTGCCCGCTTATTGATGATAGGTGCTTCTTGCAGTGGCTAGTAAAGGTCTGAAATTGGTAGTTTTATTTTTTGTTTTTGTATAGCCTGTGGCCTTATATTGAAACTCTTAATTGATTGCAAAATGAAGGCCCCATCTGAACAAGAGCAGTTGAGAGCTCGCCAAATTAGTGCACAACAGATAAATAAAATAGAGGAGCTTTGGAAGACAAATCCTGATGCAACCTTGGAAGATCTTGAGAAACCAGGTGTGGATGATGAACCTCAGCCTGTAGCCTTGAAATATGAAGATGCTTATCAGGTGCCATTAATGGGCTCTCAGTTGATCAGCTGATGTGCATGCAATATTGAAACTGCATTTCTGTTTCTTGATGTTGCTTTACATTGATGAATGCACCATATTTCTTTTGCAGTATCAAAATGTTTTTGCACCTCTTATCAAGCTTGAAGCAGACTATGATAAGGTATGATTACATCTAATTCTGTGTTTATGTACCCCCCACCCCCCTAAGAAACCTAAACAAATGGATAATAGAAGATATGAGTCCTCCACACATTGATCAAAAATTTTTCCCACTTCATGTCTGTAATTTATATCTTGAGATTTTGTTCTGTAATCATTAACTTAACTACCATTTCTAATGTATGCTTTGCTAGAAGTTTCAATTTTCATTTCTGTTTCACAGATGATGAAAGAGTCTCAGAGCAAAGATAATATCACACTTCGATGGGACATTGGTCTTAATAAAAAGCGTGTTGGATATTTTGTTTTTCCAAAGGTACTTCATCCTGTTGTTTATACATACATTTTCTTTTAGGATATCTTAATTTTTTTTAACAGAAAGATTCATGTGCTTGTAGGAAGACAATGATTTGCGTCTTGTACCTGGTGATGAATTGCGACTGCGTTATTCAGGTGACGCAGCTCATTCTGCTTGGCAGTCTGTGGGTCATGTGGTATGGTACCTTCTTTTATTTATCTAATTCTATTTTACAACTCTTTTTAAAACTTTTCTTGTTACTCCTGGGTTATTTCTTGAGTGGCTTACCTGCCATCCTTATGGGAGGTATAAGGTATCTTGTTCAGAAAATATTTCAGGGCTAAATCACTTGCAAATATTTATCTTGTTTGATGTGGCCTCATTCTGTCCTATATCTATAAATTAAATTGAGATTTACATACTATCAGAAAAATGGTTAACAAATTCTTTTTTTTCTCCCCAGATAAAATTGACTGCACAAGAGGAAGTTGCTCTTGAGCTTCGTGCCAGTCAGGTACCTCTTATCATATTTATATATTTTTCATTTTTCATGCACTGGTTGGAACTATCTTGATTTGCATTATTCTATCTGCAGGGTGTTCCTGTTGATGTGAACCATGGCTTTAGTGTGGACTTTGTTTGGAAGAGCACAAGTTTTGATCGGATGCAAGGGGCAATGAAGACTTTTGCTGTGGATGAAACAAGTGTCAGTGGGTCAGTTGACGCAATTTAATTTTTCTCTTAGTTGATTACAGTGTGCATTTTTCATTTTCTTATAGCTGTATTTGCATATTCTAAATATTAAAATATAGAATATGTATGGAACATTATGCATGTGCTATTACACACACAGCAATATATATTTGTATGTTGAATCTTTAGCATAGGCGGTAGATGATAATTTGTTCAAACAAAGATGATCTTCTGTAGTTGGAGCCCAATAGCCGACAGGATAGTTGCGAACTTGGAGATCCTGGCATTAAATGCACCCTTGCAGGAAATATTTTTAATGTTCTTCAAGATCTGTGCTTTATGAAGTCCAGGATTGAACTTGAATTGACAATGCATAGTGAGTGTTTATGTAATGACCCAAATTTTTTCTTTGGTCATTAGAACTTATCGTAAAATAAAACTTTTATAGAAGATAATTGTTCTTAAACTTACAACAACAACAATAATAATAATAATAATAATAATAATAATAATAATTAAGAACAAATACTTAATCATAAACATTAAATTATTATTCGAGAATCATAATCATTTCTTCTTTATTATATGATTAGAGACCCGTTTCAATCTTCAATGCCTCGAACATCAATTACCCAAAAGGGGAAAAATCATAAACAATAAGGTAAATCCCAGAGCAACATAAATCGTAATTCATATTTAAAATTTAGGAATTCTTAACGTACATAAGGAGACACGGGAATTAGAAACTGAACTTAGGCGACCATAATCCTCGTACATAATCATAACATACATAGGGAGACACGGAAATTATAAAGTGTACTTCATTGCTATAATTCCCATGTGCTATTAAACTCGGGTCCATTTGAACTTAAATATATAGGAGCTTTATCATATTCATAAATCGAATTTCGTATTTCAAAGTATGAAAAACGATTTAATATACAACATATAACTACACCTACTTTGATAATTTGAAGAGAATTGTAGTAAATACGTAGAGTAGAATTTAATTTCTTTAGAAAAATGATAATTTGTGTGTTTGTGGGTGTGATTTAGCTGTAGTAATTATAGGTGCATTTAGGAGTACCAAAAAGAATGTCATCATTGTGTCCCTATTGTCAAGATTTAATCAATAATACTCGATGCCTCTCAATGAAAGGATCTCTTTATTATATAGAATCGAAATACAACTAAATATGGAAACGTAATAAATCTAAATAAGGTAACTATCAAACTAAATATTCAATAATAATAACCTACTAAATATAAAGATATTTCCTTATTCTAATATCCCCCCTCAAATTAATGTTGGTAAAAACATCAATTTGTCATTACGAGCTAGTTGCGCTGTCGAGTCATCATCTTCAAAGAACCCAAAAACCAAGAACACAACCTTGCTCATCTTCAAATCCAAGAATCGAGTCAAACCAAAACACCGAAAAAACTCGCACCACACTTGATGCACCGAAGAGTCACACGTTGATAAAAATTATATCAACTGTGGACAACTGAAAGAAACTCACACCATAAAGGCTGAGCTATGATCGAGAACCCACACCATAAAGGTTGAGTTATAACTATGACCGAGAACCCACACCATAAAGGCTGAGTTATGACTATGACCGAGAAAGCTCACAATCCAAGAAGAATTTCTCACGAAGTGTGCCGACAACACACTATGAGCCCTATACGTCGGGACGCCAACACACCGGCTAAAGAACGATTTTTATTTTTATTTCCTGAACCGAAGATAAATCCCAAAACAACGAAGATATTGCACTTACAGTGAAGGCCGCCCAAGTCGTTCGTGCTAAAATTCCAGATGGCAGGTTGAAGGGATTGGGCACCCAAGTTATTGAGGACGAAGAATAAACTTTTGTGCCAAAAATATTATGTGAATGGCCGAATTTTGCAATACCCCTGATTTTATCGTAGACTATTTGATGTATGTCAATTTCTATGGATTATAAAAAACTGAACGGAAGCAAGAGAATCAGAAGAAGAAAAACAAAATTGCTAGCCAGTGCAGATAGTTGTATTATTCTTGCAACAGAAGAAAGGAACGTGAATAGGAAAAGTGAACAATTTAATTTAATGAGGACTGGACGGGAGCAAGAAATTCAATAAAAGAAAAAACAAAATTTGTCAGCCGGACGAGCGGCACAAGGCCGCTCGCCGGAAACAAAGTCTTGAATGTTTAACCCAAAGAAAATTAAATTGGCTCTGATACCATGTCAAGATTTAATCAATAATACTCGATGCCTCTCAATGAAAGGATCTCTTTATTATATAGAATCGAAATACAACTAAATATGGAAACGTAATAAATCTAAATAAGGTAACTATCAAACTAAATATTCAATAATAATAACCTACTAAATATAAAGATATTTCCTTATTCTAATACCTATAATTGTGTACTAAATAAGGTAATGATTATATTAATTATATAATTCAATTAATCAATCATATTAGACATGTATAGACACACATAATTATAGTAATCATATAATTTAAAATCAATAAATTATAATTATATATAATTATACATACATAGACGCACACAGTTATTATAATAATATATTTGAAATCAATCAACCATAATTATATAATTATACATATATGTGTAATTATAGTAATATTATTTTTGAAATCAATCAACCATAATTATATATAATTTATACATGTATAGACATACGTAATTGTAATAATACTACAATTTAAATCTGTCAATTATAATTATATATAATGATACATACATAGACACATGTAATTATAGTAATCATATAATCAACTTCATCAATTATAATCATATATATATATAGAAGTACGTAATTATTTTTTTGACATGTAATAAAATATTTTATTAATATGGATAATACACAGGAAGTGTATTATCAATTTACATCAGAAATGAACAACATGAAATTGGATAGTCTGTCTATATGCTTAGTAGCTGCAGCATTAAACTAAGTATACAATGTCAAATAAAATAATTCTCTAATATGTTCTATTATCCGTATTTGATCATCAAAATAGTGGCTATTTTTCTCTCCACACACCAAACGATACAACCCGGAATAAAGTCCCATACAAGCTTGCTCTCCTTATTGTGAAACTTTCTCCTCCATGCTTTCAGCAAGTTTTCCATACGTCGTGACAATACGCAATTCATGTGCTGAGACGCCATAATATTGTTCTACAGCAAACGAGCAACATCACAATAAAGAAACAAGTGATGAATCGTCTCCCCATTCCTCCTACACATATAGCACCACTCTGGAACATAAAATTCCTTATTCGAAGATTATACACCGTTAACACCTATCCTTTGATAACCGTTCTTTGACAACCGTCCATAGTAAAAATGCCACACTTGGAAGCAATTTTTAGTTCCATACCATCTTTCAAGTGAATGAGCTCTCCAAAGATCCCAATAAGGATCTAAAATAAGTGCAGACTGAAAAGATACCATCCCGTGTCGTCCCCACCTGTTACAATTTCCTTCTCCTACTCTAATGTGCATCTCGTACAAAGATGTCAGAAGCAGCGTATAATCATCCACTTCTCAGTTCCGCAAGCCCCTCCTAAAAACAATGCTCCAACTGAAACTACCGTTATGTGTATCTAAGACCTCACTCACCTTAATAGACGACACCAAAACAATACGATACAAAGAGGGAAATCCCACCCTATGCGGTTGCTCTCCATACCAACAATCATTCCAAAAATTAATAGTATTACCATTCCCCACCGCAAAAGTCAATATATCCTGAAAATTGCTCTACCCTCGCCAAATATACCGCCACAAACTCACCTCACAAGAACCACGAGCCTCGACTGAGCACCATCATTCCTTCATAACACCATATTTCGCCCCTATAATCTCTCCAAAAACTCTCTCCACTCCAAATCGCTACAACCACTTAACCAACAAGGTCTTATTAAACAATACAAGACTCCTAAATCCTAGATCTCCTACCCTAATGGGAGAACAAACTGCACCCCAGTTGATAAAATGTAATTTCCTCTCCTCCCCTACTCTTTCCCAGAGAAATTCCCTTTAAATTCTCACTAATCTTTTTGCCACTGCTGCAGGAATATGAAACAATAACAAAAAATAAGTAGGGAGATTCGACAAAGTGGACTTAATGAGAGTAAGATGACCTCCTTTTGAGAGGTACATCCACTTCTACCCCACTAGCCTTCTTTTCACCCTTTTTACAATATTGTTCCAAATATGAATATTTTTGAACCGTGCTCCTAAAAGAAGCCCAAGATATGACATAGGCAACTGTGAAACCCTACAATCCAATATAGCAGCCAACTCCTCCACGTTCTCGACCTCTCTTGTTGTGATAGTCTCGAATTTCTCCAGATTTATCTTCAATCCTGATATAGTCTCAAAGCACAAAAGCAAATGACGCAAGTTCTTGAATTGCTCAACATCTGTATCAAAGAAGATCAACAACAAATGAGATACCTGCACGTGATCAATCAGAAAGCCCTTTAACAAACTTTCTGTCATAGCCTTCTCAAGCATCCTACTGAAAGCCTCAATAACAATAACAAACAGCAATGGAGACAAATGATTCCCTTACCTCAATTCTCTGCTGCTTTGAAAATTGCCGTTCACCATAATTGAGAAAGAAATTGTCGAAATACAAAACTGAATCCAATGACACCACTTATTCCCAAAGTCACATTGCCTGAGCATATACAAAAGAAAACCCAGTTTACGTGAATAGAAGCACGTAATTATAGTTATCACATAATTTAAATTAATAAGTTATAATTATATATAACTGTATACATGTATAGACGCATAATTATAGTAATCACATAATTTAAATCAATCTATCATAATTATATATAATTATATTCATATATAGATGTATGTAATTATAGTAATCATATAATTTAAATCAATAAATCGTTTATATATTCACACATATATAGTAGTGTATTTATTTAGGAAGGAATCTTCCTAACTTATCTTTCACATGTAAATAATACTTAATTCCATTCAATTTTACCATATAGGAAATTACACTTGTAGTCCCTTAACTATTGGTCGAATGCAATTTGATCCCCTAACTTTCATGCTCATGCACTAAGGTCCTAATTTTTCATAATTAACGACTATAAAGGATTTTGGGGTATTATAGTTTAAGATACTTCTCCAAGTACATCTGTAGCCTTGCTAGGTCGTTTTTGCCATGCTGGAATTTTCGTTTTGTTTTTACGTTGTAGTGTAGATTGAATTATTTTTGTTAACCCACCTTTTCTTGAGTTAATTTCTGCTGATGAACTGTTTAATATCCCCTCCTTTGCATATGGATCATCTTTGGTGGGTTTTCAGTACAGTGCTGCATATTATGCAGGTACATTTACCATCATTTGCTAGGCCATGAAGTTGAGATGCAGATGGTTCGCAATGCATTACCTCGCCGATTTGGTGCTCCGGGTCTTCCAGAACTTAATGCATCTCAAGTATGGTTCTAGAATTGCTTGTTTCGCCTTTATATGTGATTCTTAGGATATGTCTTGGATTGTTCACGTGACGTGGGGTTTTGGGTTAGCTAAACCCTTTGTTCACATTAGTTCCTGACGGAGAGTACTGTGATGTTGTTAGGCAAGGGATAGTTTTTTTAGGACTGGTGAGTTCTAAGAGAAAATAATGTTTATCCTTTGGATGAATAGAATTTAGCAAGGAAATAGAAAATATTGAGACTGAATCAATTATAAAGAGTGCACATATCCCTTTTGTAACAAGTCCAAAATTTATTTCATTTTTGCTGATCCTGGAGAAAACTTTTTTCTCAATTATGCATGGCTAGTTGTTGTCTTGAGATAAGCTTCATTTAGAAAATGTCATCGTGCTGATTTTTTACAAGTGGTTGTTTTCCAGTTTTACTTCATTTTTTACTCATGCCTTGACCCATCTAATTATCTTAGGTTTTTGCGGTAAAAAATGTCCTACAAAAGCCTGTAAGTCTTATACAAGGCCCTCCTGGAACTGGGAAAACTGTCACTTCTGCTGCAATTGTGTATCATATGGCAAAACAAGGCCAGGGACAGGTAAATTTGTTTACAGGTTTGCGTTACTGTGTATTTTTTTTGGGTTTGCTGATAATTGGTTTTCCATTAAGGTTTTGGTCTGTGCTCCAAGTAACGTGGCTGTTGATCAGCTAGCTGAAAAGATAAGTGCAACTGGTTTGAAGGTAAGAAAATGCTCCGTTCAAACTAGAGTCTTCCCAATAATAATTTGCAGCTTCGGTTTCCCTAAAATACTTGGGCATTTTTTATTTTTTTATATCTATCGTAGTTTTAGTTACTTTTGATGTTATAGCTTCAGATTCTATATTGAAGAATGATAGACTTTCGTGAAACTGAACATGATGGTTAATGAAGCGAAATGGTGGGTAGTGGGGGAATTCACTGTTTTTATTACACTTTTGTCGCTCAGTGTGTTTCCAACTGTCATTTACTTTTTCTCATGATGCATGCGGCAATTTGTTTAATTGATGGTATCACTTTTCAGCCTATTCCCCAACTCTACCAGAATGAAGGAAAATTGAAGTGGTCCTTCTGTTGTTTGATACATGAAATTGTACATCCTTCAACGTTTAAATATTTTGTATTTCTAAATAGGTTGTCAGACTCTGTGCTAAGTCGAGGGAAGCTGTTAGTTCTCCTGTTGAGCATTTAACCCTCCACTATCAGGTTTTTTACTCCCTTATATTTTATATTTTAACCTAAAATTGCTTGTGCAAATTGTTCTTATTCTAAAACTATATTTCATCTCAGGCACATTTGAGTTCTGTATTTTATCTCTTCAATACCTTATTATTGTTTATAGGTTCGACATCTTGACACGTCCGAAAAAAGTGAACTTCATAAGTTACAACAATTGAAAGATGAACAAGGTTTACCTTTTCATCTCTTTATTTCTTTCTTTTCGGTATGGTTTTACTTTATATCTTTCCAATTTATTAGTCTTGCACTGTGCTTTTAGGTAGTTTCCTGGTTACCTTTCTGCTTATGAAGTTGAAAACAATGCTGGCTGCTTAATTTGCTGATCCTGTAACTTTCATGGAGTTATTTTATATGCAAGGCGTATGGTGACTACCGTCATGAGTGATTTTGGTTTCGATATGTCCACTTACATTTGTAGATAAGCATTGTGAGGAAGGAATAACATGCTGGTAGAGTGGGAAAGTGTGAAGGTGGTGGGAGGCTAAATGGAGGAAGGAAAACATTAGCAGATGTCATACTCAAGAGTAAACATGGATCTAATAAATGATTGATTTGTTACTATTGGATGCACTGAAGATTTAAGATCCAATATTGTCATGTTGATGTGATAAATAATATGAGAAGTGGTGTTGGTATCATATTTTTGTGTTCATCAAGTGACGATGTCTCCCTTGTTGAAACTTAGTGAGTGTGATGCGAGGCCATGAATTTTGAATCTTTGATGTTATCTTAATTGGACTGTTCAGGAATGAACAACCAACAATTTGAGGAAGCTATAGTCTATGGGGTTTAGTCATTTTAAAAGAAACGGACCTTTTAATTGAGGCTGAGAGACTAGATGTTTGGCTATATACTTACTCCAGATGCTTGTATGTGGAAACCTAAAATGTGAAGTGAGTACCAACCAAGTACATGGACAGCAACAATCAGCTGCATCCGTGCAATAATGGATTTTAATTCTAGTTGACTGCATTTTAAACTTTTTTTGTATTAGCCTTTAAATTACAGTAACAGGCAAAGAAATCAAAATTATCTGTCTGTCTCTCTGATTAATGAATTCAGGATATACAAGATGTAATGTTCACCTGTTGTGAATGTGATGTCAATAAAATTCAAATACCACATGGCTGTACTCAAGGTGTCCTGTTTAGTGATGTAGTTGATGCACCTCTGAAGATACTTCTTCCTTTAGCTATTTAAAAATAAACTGTAAGCTTTGTTTTGCTTGTGTCTGAATATTTGTTTACTCATGCAATTGGATAACCTAAAATATTTGAACATGAGATGTAATGAATTTTGTTCATGAGCCGAGTTGAAAAGATTTTTATCGTGAAAATAACCTTGTGCTGTTTAGGTTAATTTTCGAGAGAGAGTTCAACATCTATTATGTATTCATTTTAAATTCAATAGTCTGATAATAGAGATACCCTACTCCTATCTATATTTAAAAACCCCTGGTTAAATTTGGAATGAAATATCCTAATTTAACCAAATCAGTATGGAAAGAACATGAATCAAATATTAAAAATTCAATCAAAATACATCCTTTCTTATTTTTTTGCCATATCAACTGGGAATCAATGGCACGTTTTCGGTGAAGATAATTATAACATGCTCCATTGCTCATCACTTTTATTACATAAGGCATCGCATGCTTGTTATGAATCAAGTTCTTCTTGGCTGATTCCTTTCATTGATGACCATTTATGTTTCTTTGTAAAGTGAGTGGCAGTTGGAATCATATTTCTTGTAGGTTGTTCATTTTGTGAAATGTTGGTAACATCATTTTCAATATTTACCTTTTTTAAGAGAACAACATTAGGCGATAGATTGATGGAGTACACACGCCAATGTGAATAATTACAGTTAAATGCTCAAATCTCACTGAGGCACTCACGGGACATAAATACAAAGAAGGTGCACGCTTTTTGTCAAGGGCAAACACATTAATTTTGAAATAAAAAATTTCGGATGTAGAAATTTTCAATCCTATATATTCAACAGACTCCCTAAAGTGAAAATGTTAGTGAAGTTCAATAAACATCAATTAATGCTGAGATGATGTTTGATTAAATTATATAGGTATTTCTGCAATTATTCAAATTTCAGCACCCAAAACAACACCACCATTTGGCAAATGAAAACAATATCAGTGGTATATTATGTGATAAAAAGACATTGAATAGATTAGATCGTGCCTTGCAATTTTTGGCACCTGCACTTCAATCTTCTCTTATGTTAGGCATGTGTTTAGTTGCACTTTTAGCAATGATATATGAACATAAGAAATAGATAAGTTGCATTGCAAACTAGTATAATTAATTTTTTCCCCCTTTGAATACATGAGTACCGAAGCTTGTTCATTTCTTTTACTTAATTAACTAAACATGGTCTTCTGGTATGATTTTGATTGAATTCTTTTTACTCCTGTTGAACATATAAACAATTCATAAATACACTGGTATACTAGTAATGTACTGTTCTTGTATTCTTAATCAGATGACGAATGAGTATATTGAATATTTATGCACGAATCATTTTTCTTGACCCCATAATCTCTACAGGAGAACTATCCAGCAGTGATGAGAAAAAGTACAAAGCTCTTAAGCGAGCAACAGAGAGGGAGATATCACAGAGTGCGGATGTCATTTGTTGCACGTGTGTTGGTGCTGGAGATCCTCGTTTGGCAAATTTTAGGTTCCGCCAGGTGAACGTGCAAAATAAACTGGGGGATAAGGTTATTCCAGTGAATTTATACATTATTGATCCTTATTTTGTGCTTTTCAATTTGTTTATAGGTGCTTATTGACGAGTCTACTCAGGCAACAGAGCCTGAGTGTCTTATTCCTTTGGTTCTTGGGGCAAAACAGGTAATTGGTGAAATTGATTCTTCATTGCATATTTTCGATTCTAACAACTTGTTCTTTGTTAGGCTGTTCTTGTTGGTGATCACTGCCAACTTGGTCCTGTCATCATGTGCAAGAAAGCAGCAAGGGCTGGTCTAGCTCAGTCGCTGTTCGAACGGCTTGTGTTACTTGGTGTGAAACCAATTAGATTACAGGTATCTGTAATCTTGATATCTGCTTTAGTGTGCTTTTGAGTGAAGATATATCTAACTCTTTGCTATATATTGATTATCTAGAGTCAATTTTCCCCTAACTTAAGAAATCTGCTAACACATAACTAACTCCCCACCGGGCCAAAATGAAAAACGACAATATTTATCCTCATCCTTGTGTTTGCCTGTCTAGCATTTATGGTGGTTTGCCTATTCCTTTTGTTATATTAACATTATACCTCGTGTTATAGAGAGTTGGACCTTTATCCATTTTGTTTATTTTTCATGTTAGGTTCAATATCGGATGCATCCTGCTCTTTCAGAGTTTCCATCTAACAGCTTTTATGAAGGCACCCTTCAAAATGGAGTGACCATTAATGAAAGACAATCAACTGGCATTGACTTTCCTTGGCCAGTGCCGAACCGTCCAATGTTCTTTTACGTCCAGGTATATTCATGCTATATGTATTTGATTGGGTATATTCACTTTTGCCCAAATGATGCATAGGTGGGATTGGAAATGTTGGGCTTTGATAGTGCATGTAGTTGTTAGTGGTGGAATAATTTCTTTCATGTTGTAGTTAATGCATAGATTAGATATTATTTCTCTATGTAAAAATTCTTTTACTCCCTTCACCTTACAGAGAGCCCTTTTACTAATTATGTCGTCTTTTTCTCTCTGCCGTGGAAATTTGATGAGATACTGAATTTGAACTTCAAATACACTTTCCTTGGATTTTGGTCATTGAAGCAGACTTGTCCATCCTACTGTATTTGTCCTTTCACGTTTTACTTCCCCAGAGGGATGTTAAACTTACTTAGTTAACTTTGATAGATGGGACAAGAGGAGATAAGTGCAAGTGGAACATCCTATTTAAATAGGACTGAGGCTGCAAATGTTGAGAAAATTGTGACTACCTTCTTGAAGAGTGGTGTAGTTCCTAGTCAGGTAGAAGCAGAGCTTTTCTATTTTTCATTTTCCGCTACATGGTTCTATTTGTATGTTGAAAAGGTGATGACTATGCATGACATTCCATAGATTGGGGTTATAACACCATATGAAGGTCAGCGAGCATATATTGTGAACTATATGTCAAGAAATGGTGCTCTAAGGCAGCAGTTATACAAAGAAATTGAGGTAAGATGTGTAAAATGTGCAGAAATTACGTGCAAATCAATTTTTTTTATGAAAACTTTGCCAAGGTAGAAGGAAAAATTGTAATTCATTTCAGGTAGCAAGTGTAGACTCGTTCCAAGGAAGGGAAAAGGACTACATAATTTTGTCTTGCGTGAGGAGCAATGAACATCAGGTAGGTCTTTTTTTTCTAATCTTCTTTTTCCTGGAATCAGCTGCTTAGAATTCTTGGTGTGTATATAATTTAAAAGTGTGATATATTGCACGCAATGCCTTCTGGTTCATCTTACTCCGAGGATGTTCGGTAGCGATTTTAAGTGCTTATGAGTTGTGGGGCCTATTGAATGTGCGGATAATAAATGAACAGTAAGTTGTCCTACAAAATGTATAGACTTGCTTAAACATAAAAGTTTTGTCAAACGTGCACTTCATATGGTATACTCCATATTATCGATATACCTACTTGCTGGAGGTGCATATTGATGGCCCTATTGAATGTCTTCGAATTTACTCTGATTGACATTAATTGTTACAAGTTGTGAGACTTATGGGGTTGGTGGAGCATAGAGGAAAATCGTAATTGTGTATTCAAATATGTATATTTCATGGCTTTCTTATTTGCTGAAATTCTGATAGTTACCGTCTCTGTCTGTTGTTCTTCTGGAAATGTTCATTTTATGGTTGTATTAATTGTTGAAATTTGGAAACATGCTGCATGGTATCTTAATGTCGTCTTTTTGCCATCAGGGCATTGGATTTCTCAATGATCCACGACGGCTGAATGTTGCGCTCACCCGTGCTCGTTATGGTATTGTTATCTTGGGAAACCCTAAAGTTTTGAGCAAGCAGCCTCTGTGGAATGGCTTACTGACGCACTACAAGGTATTTGCACGGCCTTCTTTTGTGTTTTTCTCTGTACTATCACAATTGGACATGACTAGAATATAATTCCTCGAAGGTGATGCGATTTTATGCTTTTGACGAGTTTAACGCAAGTTTCATGTTTGGAAATGAGAAAATGTTTCTGGGAATCATTTTATTTATGCTCATGCTGCTGTATCATGTATTGTACTCTCTTTCTGAAACTTTCCTGTCAGGAACATGAGTGCTTGGTCGAAGGTCCTCTGAATAATTTAAAGCAGAGTATGGTTCAATTCCAAAAACCTAAAAAGGTAAGGCATTTTTATTGACATAGTTGTTAGATCAGATGTTTTCCAGTTATTTGAAGCTTCAAACTGTAAAACACTGACGATTTTGCGGACAAGTATGACTGGTTAAATTAACTGTGAGGATTTTTAACATGGCTTATGTGGTTAATGTGTGGCACAGATCTACAACGAGCGCAGACTTTTCTTTGGTGGTGGACCAGGAGTTGTTCCAAATGATAATTTTGGGTCTGCTATGTCATACCCAAATGCTGATAGGAGAAGCACTCACTCTAGGGGTACGTTAGATCTCGATAAATTTAGTAAGTTGTGCACATAAATTGAGATTATCTTTACCATGAATTGACCAAGTGAAATTGTAAGCGAGGGGAAGCATTTTTAAAATTATTGCTTTTTATGATGAAAGATAAAGCAGAACATATAGTTCTTCCTATATTGGAATAGATAAAAGTGTTATTCTCAAAGCAGGTTCTTTCATGCCATCTGGCCCACCGAATGGAACTCGTAAACCCAGTGTTCACCCTTCTGGTTATCCGGTTCCGCGGGTACCCGTTCCTCAGTACCATGGAGGTCCTCCAGCTCAGCCATATGCCATACCCACTCGTGGTGCTGTACATGGACCTGTTGGAGCAATTCCTCAAATTCCACAACCAGGAAGCCGGGGTTTTGGTGCTGGGCGTGGAAATGCTAGTGCTCCTATTGGTAGTCATCTTCCGTACCAACAGGGTACAGAACCACCCATCGGGAGTCATGGTTCTAACTATAACTTCCCGTCCTTGGAAAATTCAAATAGCCAGCCATCTGGGGGTGGACCATTGTCTCAGCCTAGATATGTTTCTAATGTTAGTTTAATTTTAAGCTTACACATTTATCTTTTCTAATCAATTTTCTTCCTTTATGACTTTGATCAAAATTTGGAGAGTTCACTTTTTGCAAACAATAGGTGACAGGTCAAGGACCCACCCAAGCATTTAGGGATGGATTCTCTATGGGGGGCATGTCTCAGGTAGTTGATTTAGTTAAGTCTACAGTGCTGTCTATATGTTTCCTTTTTCTTCTTCTTTCATGGTTTGCTTCAATTTTTTTTTTTTTTAAAATGTTCATGCAGGATTTCTTGGGTGATGATTTTAAAAGCCAGGGATCGTATGTTCCATATAATGTTGCTGAGTTCTCCACTCAGGTACAAGACTATTATGTTTATCCTATGTTTTTCTCTCATTTTCTGCATGATATATTCATTGCCAGAGTCTGCTTGATGAAAGTCATGCTCATCATTAACCATGGTTACTTGAGGTTCATTTTTTATCAGCTGGCTGTCATTTTCATATTGACTCTTAATGTTATGCAGGCTTCTCAGAGTGGATATGGTGTTGATTATGTCACACAGGGGCCTCAAGGTGGGTTCCCTGGGAGCTTCTTAAACCAGAATTCTCAAGCTGGATACTCTCGTTTTGCTACGGGAAATGACTTCATGTCACAGGTTTTTTGTTGAATATTTTCTATCTTTTGCTGTTGGCATATAAGGTCAGCTGAAGCAATTGTTACTAGGTTTGGGGTCATTATTTTCCCAGTTCCTCTTAACTAGAGTTCTAAAAGATGTGACCCTCATTCCCGTAGAAAGAACCACAGGAGGAGGAAAAAATTGAAGCTGAAACTCCCCTCCCCCCTTTTCAAATAATTATTTGCTGTTTTGTGGGTGTTGGGCCCATTAAATGACAATACCATAAAATAAAGGTAGCAGAGATGAGGGTATTAAATTGGATGTCTAAGAAATTAGGATATAAACCAACAACTGGGACATGGCACCAATCAAAGACAAATTAAGGAAATACAACTGAGATTGTTGGTGTATGTCTTGGTAGACCTAATAATGCTCTCGTTCATAAGTGCTGGCCTAGTAGAAAACAGAGGTAAACCAAAATTAACATGCCTTGGGTGGTTATAAGAGATTTTATTTTGATGGATCTTTCAGAACTGGTACTTCTGATAAAAAAAAATGGAGATTCTTAAAGCTGATGCTAAATTTATTTGGAACGGTACTTCTCTTCGTGTTGCTTTGTTCTGTTTATTTATTGTTGGTACTGAGATAATGGTGGTATTTGTTTACTATTTGGATAAGTGATGAATATGTTTCCACTTTTCCATCCTCATTTCCATTGAAGTTATGGATACAACATTGTTTTTCCTGTCTATTCTTTGTCTGTGGAGCATGACACCATCTAGAATGTGTTGCAGGAGTACATGGCGCATGGTTCCCAAGGACTATTTACGCAGGCTGCATTCAAAGATCCATCTCAAGACGATTCTTCCCAGAACCACTTGGGGGTTCCCAACGCCAATCCACTTGAATCTCAGGTTTATTCCTTGGATAATCGTTTATTAACTTTTAGAAGTAGCAAATTATCAAACCAATTCAGGATTAAATAAATTCCATCTAAAGTTCACCAAATCCTATAGAAGTAGGTTTCACAAGTTAAAATTTTTTGAAGGGTTTTGCAAAATTATGTTTTGACTCTTGTAATCTTCTCACTTGTTTGCAGAGTTTGCTAAATCCACTTTACTCCCAGCCTTTCACCCACTACAACACACAGCCACTAAACATGCAAAATTCTCAGCAACAATCACAGCAGAGTCAAGGCTTTCAAAATCAGAACCTTCACTACAATGGCTGAGGGGGACGTGTTTGAACATGTGATGGGTTAGTCTTTTTACATTCAGGAACTTGATTTGTGCTGCCATGTGTGACTATGTTATCTGCCCTAAGATGCAGTGAGAATTGGATAAATTAATCCGGTTGGTTGACAACTCAATTCTTTGATGATGATTCTTAAAGATTGCTTCAGATAGCTTTTTTAGTAGGCTGCAACTTTGGGCTAACACTGGTGGTATAACTAGTGCTGAGAATAGAGATAACCCTTATTATCATCCTTGGAAGTCGATGGAGCATTACATGGCATGGTTTTACCGGAAGGGTGGGTTGATCAGGAGGCAGGACCAGCTACAGAGAATGGCGTCGTTTCTTTAAAGCAGATTACAGCTGTTATTTATGTGCGGCATGCCGGAGGACAGTAGTAACCCTTTCATCTAGCCCGGGCGTTAATTATATATTAGGACTACAACGATAGTTCAGGTGTTGATGCAAGCAAGCAGCATGATATAATTAAAACACGTCTTAGCTTTATGAATGTGTGACATGGGTCTTTTATTGAAAACTCAGTATACTCATTATTATATGGCTCCTGATGAGGGAGTGAGAATTATGGATTGTTTTGTCTGAAGTTTCGAAATTTGTGCGGTAATGTTATGTTATGAAAATTGTTCAAGATGTGAAGTAGTTGTATTTCTATCTGTGGCATTGACATGTAAAAGAAGTTACCAACTAGCTGTAAAATACTTATAAAAATCAGGGCATCTTTTAAAAATCGGATGGGAAGTACTATAAAGTCTAAATACCGTTGTTCTAAGGTCGCCCCAGGCTTGAAGTTTGATTTTATATTGTAGTTACATTTTACGCAGCCTGTTAAGGCTCGTAAAATTTTGAAATATGATCTTGCCGTCTAGCCGTGTTTTATGTTTGTTAGAACAGTAGTAAATAATGTTTATTACACTACACATTAAAAACACGTGATAAATATAATAAAATATCTCCAGAACAAAAACGAATGCTACAAGAAAATCCAACTAAGAAATCAACAGAAATTTCTTCGCTACAAATCTAAATTCAAAATCTAAACCGGTCTCTTTCACATCACTGTAATGAAATTTCTCTTTCGTCAATTTCTTCTCAGCATTTCTGTTTCCCATTATAAATTTTATTTCGTTTTCATGGTTCTTATATTTCAGCAACTTTTCCAATCTACGATAATCAATGTAAGTTGGTGCTTGTAAGAACATTTAAATTGATTTTAACATTTATTATTTTATTACGTTGGATGTTAATTAAGGTCCAAATTAATATGATATTCACTTTTTAACTAAAATATCAAACATTGTGTGATTTGATTATTGTTTATTTAACAAGACATTTTTAGCCATGCTTACTTGCTTGTAAGAACCTTGAAAACCGATATCTAGTTCTTTTAATTTTTGTTTCTTAAAATGTTGATTAAGGTTTTATGTAAGAAAGTGACCCACTTTATTACTTTTTAATTAAAAAATGACACGTCATGTATTTTGATATCTTATGGTTGTCTTGTGACATATACATGTATGGTAATTAGCACAAAACATTCTCTCCATTTGCACTCATTGTGCAAATAGTCCATATTGTTTTAAATTTGGCAATTGTATCATTTTAACATTTTCTTGTTGAGTTGGTTCTTTCCGTCTACTTTTGTCAAATATATTCAATTGGTGCAAAATATCGCTATTATTTGCCTTCATTGTGCAAAATCTTTTTATTATCTATTTTCTCCAAAATAACATTATAAAATAAATAATTTATCTTTCTCTTTAAACTAACAAATACGAAAGAAAGAAATAATATAAAAAAATAAATCATTGCTACTAGGGTTCTAAATTTTTTCAAAAATACAAACAAGTCTCACGTAAAATAATTTAGAACGTACTAACAAAAAAATTATTTCATCTTTTCAAATAACTCTACCGAACCTTACCCCATTCTCTACTATCCACCACCACCAAAATAATTAAAAAGAAAATTGAAAGTATAAAAAAGCTAAGAAAAAAAATAAAAAATAGAAAAACAAAAAATTTAGAAAATAAAATAAAATGGTTCTTTTTCCCTATTCAATTCCGCACCTTGCCGCATGCTATCAGCACCCATTCTCCACATCCCATTGTAGCACTGTTATGGAATTTAGATATTTTCAGCAAATTTTATATATTTGTATTAACTTTTAAATTTTGCTTAATTTCTTTTACATCACAAAATAATCTCAAACAATGGCATTTCTTCTATTAGAGGGTTCATTCAAGATCTTAATCCAAACCCCAATCCTAATTGTTTTAATTCAAATCCAAGAGAAAAATAATTGTATTTTTTTTTTTGGTTAATATGTTTCAAATTATTTTAAGTGGAACTTTTTTTCCATTTGAAATATTTAGGACTTTGACTGTAATTATCTATTTATTTATTTATTTATTTTCTATTTGTTTATTTAAATAGGAGGATAAATTAATTATTTTACAACGGATTAATAGAGAAAATGGACGATAATGAACCTTTGCACAATGAAAGCAAACAATATTGATGTTTTGCGGAATGCAAGCAAATGATAGGGAATAAGGGTGTAAATGCCAAATTTGAACTAGTTTGCTTGTATTTTTTGAAAAAAAATAAAAAAAATCAATATCTTCAACGAATATGATGTTAAATGAAGAAAATGCAACAAATGTTGAGATTCTATAATGAGTCAGTTGTTGCTAATTTTTATATCCCGCAAGTGTACGGATCGTAACAAGTAATAAAGTGGACCTAAGAGTCCGGATATCGTTCCCACGAGGACTGTACTTTAGTACTTAATCTAATTTATTCCTAACTACTATTTGATGAAAGTAAACAAAAATATGGATGTGTTGAGAATATTTGAAATTAAACACGTGAAATTGAATTGAATGCAAACATACTTGATTGAGAATTCAAATAATAACGGATATTAGGACGGAACAATTTCACCTATTGATCACATTTATTCTTTAAATCAAGATTCATACAATCTAAAGTAGTGTTCGATCGAATTCTCCTATTGTATTCAATTTACCCCTCTCGAGTTCTCATTGAGCCTATTTAACTAATTCAATTCCATATCTCTATGCAAATTGACATTTAGTTAAACGAAACATTGGTTCTAGGAATTCAATTATAACCGCAGCAATTAACATAGGTATCTCTACACGTTATGCCAATTTACCGGAATTTACTACTTGGTCTAAACAACAATTCGCATCTCTACGTAATTATTGTTCACGAAATCATTTAATTAGTGATCAAGTAATTAAATGCATTGAGAACATAGCAAAATCAACACATAAAATAAAAGCACAAGAATATCAAATTAAAGAAATAAAGGATCCCAATTCGGTTACATTGTTCGCCCTAAACTCGATTTAGCTACTCATAATCATGAAAGAAAAATACAAAGTTATTATAGAATACATCACCGGGTTTAGAATAATGAGAAATCGATCTTGCACCAAGATCTTCTTCCCCCCAATTGATGCTTCAAAACGTGATTTGCGCGATGTTTTTCTTCTTTGAATTCCGCCGTTGAATATTCAATTGCATGTATTTCCTTCAATGAGTAGAATAAATCCCTTTTTGTGTGTTCTTCCTTTGAATTCTCTCTCAAATCTTCAAAGTTTGAATATGTTTTGTGATGTGAGGAATGTGTAGAATCCCCTCGCTCCCCGGTGTGAGAAAAATTGTATTTATAGTTGCCCCCACGTTGGTGTAGAAAATAGGGTTTTTACGGGCTTAAAAATTGACCAAAACGCGCCCTAGATCGTCCCAGACAGCGCCACGGCGCCGCATACTCTGTTCACTTTCAGAATTCGTGGCACTGCAGCGCCACTATTGTGGCGCCGCGGCGCCAACCTCCGGGTGAAATTCAGCATCGTGCTTCTTTCAGTATTTCAAGCATAATCTTCTCTCCCGATATCCGATTGAGGTGATTTAAGTTGGGTTGTAAAGCCAACTCAAAGGGCTACAACTTTACGTGAAATAGAAGTTTTCCAGTTCGAATGTTTACTATGTCAAAAATGGGTCTCAATTTATGACAAAAATCTGAAACATCCTTCCGCGGTTGAAACTTGATTTGTGAAAATGTTTTGGCCATATTTCACCCGTTTTGACTTCTAATTGCACCCAATTGAGCCCCGGCATTCTCGAATCTTCATTGTGAACTTCGACACAACTTTTGAGTGTTTACACTTTGGCCCTCATACTATGGATCTTGTCCCCTTTTACCAATTTTCCTCTTGTTTCTTTCAATTTCTTGCTCAATCATCGAGTTTCACCTATTCAACACCAAATGCAACAATTTAGACAATAATTCATCATATGAGCACTGAATATCATCGTTTGAGGCCTTAAATAAGTGTATAAAATACAGTTATCATCAGTCAAACAATCCCCCAATATAATTCTAATATATAAAAATAGAAGAGACGATATTTTCAGAGTCAAAAGCGAATCAAACGAGAGAGCAATAAAAATGCAACGTGAAGAAAAACACTTGAGTTAATATCCAGCCCTCGTTTGGTTTGGATAAAGGGGAAAAAAGAGAGTAGATTTTGATAATAATTAGTGAAATATGTTGTTAAAAGTTACTAAAAATTATAGGTCCCATATACTTGAAAATGTGTTTGAAGAACAATAAATTTTAGGAAATGGGGGCCATACAAAGGCTTAATTATTAAGTAGTTTCACATTTTTTCAACTAATTAAAGTTTTTAATGTATTTTTTGATTTTTTAAAATAATAATTGTTCTGGGTCTATTTTTATTATTATTATTATTTTTTTATTTTTTGAGAAATGATATCTACAAACATTCAAGGCGATATTTTGATAAATCAGTCAACACCAAATTTTGAAAAAAAGGGATTTGAACTATATTGCCCCTATTTGGTGGGGGATTAAAATTAAATTTTTAGTAAATTTTGACAAAAATGTTTGGTTGTATGCCTATTTTGTATATTTTGCTATGGTAAAATAATAATTTATAATAAATAATTATTTATTTATTGTATTTATTTATTATTGAGAATGCGAATTAAAGATCCTATGATCATTTGTGGCAATATAATTTGAGTATTTGTTTTGAGAAGTACACTGTGAAAACTTATATTTTGATCATAAATAATTTGTTTATAATCAATGTATAATGATTGATATCTTGCACTGAAAAGTTGTAGTATTTATGATTCACCTTTTGGATTTGCGATTTGTCCTTATCGTAGAAATAACTAAATGTGATATTAGTACACTTGGAATATATTGATTGGACCACATGTTGAATTTAAATTTATAGCATGTGTATTTCATCTAAATCCTTTAACATGATTATGTATATCAATATCTTTGTGATTTTAACGGTTCTTTGATTCACTAATGTGTGAGATTAATTTAATCGATCAAATATCTAGGTGAGTTGGCAACTTAAGAATGAGTTAAGTAGAGAATATTAACTGTCGGGAATTGTCACCCCAAAAAATGGGTAGAGGTCTACTTAAGTAATTTTTGTTGAATGATCAAAAGATGAACTCAGTGTTTAGCGACGATTAAATTTCAATATTCGTGATTAGTTCACAGGGCCGTTAAAGAAAATGATACTTAAGTTAGTGAGAATAATTAGTAGGACGGTTATTTATGCTCGTACCTAATTATCAAATCTCGGACGAGGATTTAATACATTTATGATAGGCCAGAGGAAAGTATTACAAATTTAATAGATTCCGTGATCTTTATATTTTGAGAGTTTAATCTTGTGCCTTTAGTAGAAAAAAAAAATAAAGATTAATAATTAAATTGGGTGGTCTAGGGTCGAATTGAGCTTGGATAACATATTTTCGATCAGGTCCATATGATAACTCTATAAAGCATTTGAATTCAATTGTAATTATTATAACAATTTTGGGCTTAATTATAATTACAATAAAGTTTTGACCCAAACTCTTTCACAAAGGAGATTCTACCGTAGAGTCTATCTGTCATGAGAATGTCTAATAGAATTGATGTGCCTCAAAAAGCAGCGTCCTCAATCAATACCCAGGCATCCCATACATAGGTGTCTAACAACTTAATTGTAATAAGAAAGTTGTAAACTAATTAAGACTCCTATTTGAATGTGAAATTACTATTGTATATGAATTAGAACCTAAATATCTTATCGAACACGACAAAATATAATACAATAATCTCATAATGTTAAATTCTGGAGAGGGAGAGAGAGAGAGAGAGAAAAAAAATCTTTTTCTTACTTTATTTAATTATTTGGTCCAAGAATTATTATTTTTGATTTAATTAAAAGAAGGTGCACACTCACGGGTGTAATGTTGACTATGAAGAATATTATAGAAGACTTCGATATTTGGAGCATCAAGTTCTTGAAATTAAAAGCCGAAAGCTCATGATCCAAAAAGCTTTGTGATCAGAATTAATTCAAGAATTAATCATCGAATTTAGGTAAAATTTCGAATCATTTATTCTTGATATAACGTACACGTGAACATCTAGACGATATTGTTTCTTGAATTAATTTTTTATTTTTATTTTTTGGGTAATTCTACTTCCACAATCCAACAACTGGTATCAGAACAATCTAGATCATTCACGTGCTTATTATTTTTGAATCTTGATTGCATGTTCTAGTCGAGCGATGTCAATGAATATTTTATTATGTGATGATTGAATTATTTTAAATCATGATTCAATTATCTGTGGTCAGTTCTTGATTGTAATATGCTATATTAAGTCTATAAAAAGACTAGAAGATAACAATTTAATCATCTTGATTTAATTTTTCATTTCAATTAGATTCAAAATTGTGAATCTACGGGACATAGATTTATGTAATTTTACAATTATTTGAATCTTGTAAATTAATTGAAGATTGAAGAACGGGCCAAAACAAAGATCAAGAAATTGCAGCAGATTAAAATAAAACAAAATTTAGGCTTCAATTTTTGCTGACGTCAAAAAAACATCGTGCTGACATCAGCAACACAGACTGTGTTGTGTCATTAGAGCAACGACCACGTTGATGTTTTCATCTTAATGCTGCTGATGTCAACGCGTTGTGCTGAACTAATGACTTTTGATATGGGTCTATTTTTATATGGATTGGGTTAGATCTGGATAAGTCAAGTTCAAAATTAAATAATTTTTACAGGTACGATAGTGGAGTATTATTGATGTTTGGATTGCTAGTGTTAGATCCTTGAAATTTTTTTGGGCTAAAAATTTAAATTAAATATTGTGCTTAATTTCAATTAATTTTTAATTTAATTCTTGATTTGATTTTTGCTCACAAATAATTGTTGATTTTATTTCTTTATGAATGCTTTAAATTATCTAAAATATTATTGTTTTTGATATCATGACATATAGATTTATTTATGACATCGCTCGTGATACTATTAATAGGATGCATATCATTGAGCATCAATATTTCCTGAATTAATTTAATTCAGATTAGGTTATTTTTTTTTTTTTTTTTTTTTTTTTTTTTTTTTTTTTTTTTTTTTTTTTTTTGGGATGGAAAAATTGTAATAATTGAACTATATGTTAATTTGATTAATGTGAATAGATTAATTATTTAAAATTAAAATCTATTATTTTAAAAAAATGGAGTGGGAAAAGGAGTTTATTTAAATAAAAATCTATGGTCTCTTTTAGTCAATCCGTAAGCAAAGTACTATGTTTGCCTCGTATCGGTAATGCCACGGACTCCCTATATGAGAATCGCGTAGTTCAAGTTGATTGATTAGATTTTTATGATAAGATTGTCTAGATAAAATATAATTTGTGATCATCCTATCGATTTAGAAACTATTTTCAAGTATTTAGAGATTGAGACAAATGTTATACACTCAAATCGAGATCATCTGCGATTCTCCTATAGAGGTTCTCGTTTATGATCTTGATGATAAAATAAAATGATACTAGACTAATATATAGATATTTATTGTTAGTTATTATTTGTTTAATGGGAAAGTCTCAACTTGATTAATGGACACATTGACCTTTCCTGTAGAGCTGCCTGTTGAATCAGAAGGATCAAGTAGTCGTTGCATCATTATAGTTAGATAGATCCACATATACATTCATGCATCATATGCTAAATTGCTACTCAATTTTAATATGTAGTGGAAGGTTATTTTTATGCGAAATATCACTTGGTCATTTTTCTATTCTAAAATAGAACTAACCAATTGGAAAGGTTATATAGATTGGAAATATAATTTGATATTCGTGCTCAATGTGAAAAATATAATTTTTTGCTTGAGGGAATTCCTGATGGACCTACTGAGACGATGTGACAAGTCTAAAAGGATTGCATGAGCTAAGTGGGCAACTACATACAAGATGGCTCACTGTTACATTTTAACTTGATGTAAAACTTGTTGCAGCAAAGCTTGTAAGTCGAAGTACCCCCTATGACATATTACACATCCTTCAGGGCTTGTTTGGTCATCGGAATAGGAAGCTTATTTTGAAGCCATTCATACCTTATAGAACATCTTAATAAAATCCAAAGTGCCTGTGAAGTTTCATAGTTTAACTATGATTGCACACTTTAAACATGGTTGAGAGTCTGGATACAACCTTTTATCAAGGAGACTTAATTTAACATGGTATTGAATTCTTTACCTGATATGTTATCACAATTTACTATGGATTATTACTTACACAAGATGAAGATATAATTAGCCGAGCTGATTATTGAATTGAAATGTGGAAAGTGGTTTTAAGGGTACAATGACAATGATTATGCATCGTTTGATGGCGTTTTTGATTCCAAGCCAAAAGGCAGATTTGTAAAGAAGAGGAAAAAAGTTAATAAGAAGCATGAGAGCAATAAAAGGGCCAAAGTAGATGGAAAGTCAAGAGGCAAATGGTCCAACTGCCGTAAAAAATGACACTGGAGAAAAATTGCCATGAAGCACTAGCTAGAAAGCAAAGTGTGGATGAGATTTTTTGTTGAGTATTGTTTGGTGGTTGATAGTAAAAGCTCCTAAGTTGTAGATTTTAGAACCACTAATCATCTGCATGTCGATGCGGATGCTTCAGAAAGCAGAAAAATCAGTGAAGGCCAATTTAAAATTATTGTTGGCACAAAAGTAAAATTTCGACAAGAGCGTAGAAGTATTTTGTTTTTATTTTAGTAGTGGTAGACATTTGATTCTTAAAGAATGTTATTATGTCCTATGAATGAAGCAATTGTTTCCAATTTAATAGGAAATTGTTATTCTATGAAATCGACGTTTGATGTGCTTTGCATTTTAATAAATAAAGATCCTGATTGCATTGGACATTTGATAAATGATCTTTATATTTTAAATTGTTCCACATATGAAATAAAAGTTACTTTTACAAACCATAAACAAAACTCGTACTATACTAGTGATACATATATATGGCACCTTGGAAAAATCAACCTTAATAGAATACAAAGATTGACTAGATACAATCTTCTCAACTTGATTAAGATCGAACTATTATCAGTTTGTGATTATTGTTTGGAAGGTAAAACGACCAAGGGATCCTTTTTACAAAAGGACATAGAGCTCAAGAAGTATTGAACCAGTTTATTCTGATATGTGTGGACCCGTGAATACACTTGCGAGATGAGACTATGAGTATTTCTTTACATATGATTACTTTAGATTCAAATAAATTTACTTGATGGCTTGAAAGTTAAATATTTTCGAGAAATCAAAAGAGTATTAGACTAAGGTCGAGAACCATTTGGGTAAAAATACTAAGAAACTTCAATCTGATCGAAGTGCCGAATATCACTCAAGAGAATTCATGGACTACTTGACATAAAATAATATTGTTTCTCAATTGAATATGCCTGGAACATCCTAGCAGAAAGGCATTTCAGAATGAAGAAATATGACATTGTCAGATATGGTTAGGTCAATGACGAGTTTCACAACTCTACATGTTTCTTTTTAGGGTATACACTAGAGACAACTGCATATATTCTTAACTTAGTTCCTCCTAAGTTTGTTCTCAAGATTCACGTGAAATTGTGGTATGGATTCAAGTCCACTTTGCAATACATCCAAAATTTGGGGTTTGACTCATATGTTGAAACGGAAGACACAAAAGTTGGAGTCTATGTAAAAGATATTCCTATTTGTGTGATACCTTAAAGATACCAAGAATATTAATTTTATAGTCCTCTTGATAGGAAAGTCTTTGTTAACACAAATGCAACCTTTCTAGACGATAAATATATTAATGAACTTTAGTCCAAGAGTAAGATCGTGTTGGAAGAAATGAGTAAGAGCAATTTCATTTCATCAATTCCTGTAATACAACATGTGCACAGACATTCCATGGTGTCAAGTATACCTTGATAATGTGATCTGAGTGGGAGAGATGAATTCTCATTTGATCCTATAGATAAAAAAAATATTGAAGGTAATGAGGAGATAATGGCCTCATCTGATGATAATGCCAGCACTGATGAAAATATTACAATTCTATATAACACTACAGTCCAAGATCTATTGTCCTTAAGACAGTCAGATGATCATTAGTTTGCCTTCTAGGCACTTGTTGATTGAAGAATCCAATTTGGCGTTCTCTATTGTACAAGTTAATGATCTGACTTCATATAAGGAGACTATGTATGATGTGGATATAACGATCCACTTATGGATTGAAGCATATAGAGATATCTATGAACGAAATGATTAAAATATATGATTTTAATTAGAACATCGATGAACCCTGTGTCTATAAGAAGATACAGGACACAATTAATTAATTTTTTTTTGATTTTTAAGTGGATGATATTCTACTAATTGGAAATGATGTATGAGCGTTATCATCTATGAAAGTGTAGTTGGCCCAACAGTTTCATATGAATGACTTAAGTGAAGCTATGTTCTAGGTACTCAGTTCTTAGGAGATCAAAGTATCAAGCTGATAACTTTATCTCATGCTTCATATATTGACAAAAAAACTTGTCAAATTTTCCATGCATTTTCAACATGATAATGCTAATAATAACTATCTGTTTGTATTGCTTCATATGGATGCTATGCTTTTAGTTGATTCATAACCTAAGTGAATAAGTAAGATAAAAACAAAGTAGAATGACGAATTTGACATGAAAGATCTAGGTAAAGCTATAAGAATCCTAGGTATGAAAGTTGAAAGAGATAGGTCAAATTCTACTTTGTTTTTACATCAATCTCCTTATGTTTCAATGGTGTTGGAAAGATCTGGCATGTATGATTGCAAATCTGTTACATTATCTTTAGCTAATCACTTTGTTTTATCTAAAGATCAAGTCCTATATAATGAAAAAGAAATAGAATACATTAGTAGAGTTCAATATCCTAATGAGATTGGATCTATTATGTATTTGATGGCTTGCACTAGACCAGATTTAGCTTTTACTATTAGTACTCTTAGTAGGTACGTGTCTAATCGGGGTCCCGAGCATTAGGAAGCCTTAAAATGATCGTTAAGGTATTTGAAGGGGACTAGTGATGTAGGTCTAAATTTTGATTTCAGTAAAGAAAGAATGAAATTGAAAGGTTTTGTAGATGCGAACAATGCGGGGGGTAAGAATAATAGGAAATCGACTTTTTTCTATGTGTTCACTTTGTTTAACTCTTGCGTTAGTTGGAAATAACAATTACAACACATAGTTACACTATCTACGATAGAATCAAAATATATTACTACCATTGAAGCAATTAAATAGGCTTTTGTGGCTTAGAGGCTTGATTCATGAATTTTGTGTTTTGAATGATTATGTGGTAGTGTATTCATACATTCAACTTTCTATACATCTATACGAAAATATTGTTCTTCACGAATGCACCAAGCACATTGATGTTAGACTATAATTTATTAGAGATATTGTATCACAAAAGATGGTAAGATTTGAGAAGGTACATACGAAGTATAATCCCCCGAACATGGGCACTTAGGTGTTGCCGTTGTTGAAGTTTAGAAGTTGCAAGGATTTTCTAAATATCGATGGAGGTAAATAATTTTCAATTTTATGGGTTCTCTTTTGGGAATTGTACGAAAGGGCTATAATATTTCCTTGCAGGTCCTTTGACATTAAGGTGGGGGTTCGTTGGGTAAATTGTTGCCAAACTCCTCCTAGGCGATGATGTAAAATTGATATAATTTTCTCAATTGGCATCAACCAAATAGCTGAATTAAAATTCAACAGATCAATGAAACGACCCGACCTAAAATCATTTGGGCTAATGGAATAGCCTAATTTAATTAGTGTTGTGCATGACCCGTTTTCCCGCTTTTTAGACAGCTTACAAGTGTTGGCCCACTTAGTGATATACTTGACCCACTTATTTATCCATATTGGGCTTGACCCATTATTGTACCCTAATTTGATCCTTTACATGGTTATCCCCTTTTGTTTATTGTAACTGTGTGTGTGATTGCTATTGCTCTCATTTCTTGGTGAAATCGGCACCGACTTTGTGCTTCCCTTCACTGTGCTTTCTTCATCTTCTTCCTTGACCTGTGTGGCTACCTTCGTGGCTGCAATAACCACATTATTGTGTGTCCTAAGTTGGTAACAATAAGGCAACAAAATTTTGAGATTTTTTGTTCGATTTCGAATAGATTTTTTTGAGGTATGTGATTATTGAATTCCATACTGAGCTCAGAAAAACACCACTAGTGATCAAGTCTTCCTGTAATGACCTGGACCTCTTGTTCAAGCCGCTAACTTTCGTACTGTCCGCTTTGAGTGAGCCTGCGCCCACTTAGCCCCTCACGGATTTCTTCACATTCCCCAGGATTCGAACTCAAGACCTCCATCACTTGCCCAATTGGTACCAAGATTCCCCTTAAATCTCCCATATGATGGAGGTCTTGAATTCGAATCCTGGGGAACGCGAAGAAATTCGTGAGGGGCTAAGTGGGCACAGGCTCACCCAAAGCGGACATTATGAAAGTTAGCGGTTTGGCAAAGAAGTCCGGGTCATTACACTTCCGCTATATGTAACATATGTAACACCACCATTATTACCCTTGCACTACCTATCACCATCTCCATACCACTATTGTCACTATCTCCACAAAACATTTGAAACCAATCCATCACCATTATAAAACTCTATTAACATGTTATATTACTCATCTTAAATCATTTCGCAACATCGTCTTCGACATCCATCACAGTCACCATTGTAACACCCCGGTCCTTAGTGGACCGGAACGCTACTTACTTTACTTCATTAACTGGTAGTTCAGTAACAATTGTACACGTTTTCTTTGCGGAAGGTTAAAACTTACAATAATAATTTTAAAAACAATACTTCATATGCTTTAAACAAAACACTGAATAATTTTCTAAGACTTCGAAATGTAATTTATTTGAAGAAGATATAATGTGTCCTCGCATTCAGTATTATTCAAATATTTTAAAGACATAACATTGGAAACGTTTCATAAAAATAAACCTAAATAACATGTTCACCGGTTTCCATGGACTCGTTGCATCTCTCCATCTTCTCCTTTATCCATTCCCAAGGTAGCAACCTTTCAATCTGTAGAGAAGGGATTAAACCCGTGAGTTGAAAACTCAATAGATGTCATTGGTGCATTCGTGATTAAGCTATACATTTCAAAACTTGTAACTTAAAAACCTTTTCATAGTAGGATTCCGGTAGAATCCCTATTACGTAGAGTCATGACTTAACACGACGCCTCGACCGGACATTCATGTCGTACCCGCCATTTGGCATGGAAGGATATACCGTACCGAAGGTACCATTTGACATACAAACATTAACATAGATTATGCCATACCCGAAGGCACCATTTGACATGGAAACATCATTTGCAAGAAATTTACAACCTAACACAAATTTAACAACTTTGAACCTCTACCTACCTTGATTGATACTTTGAAAATTGCTGAAAAAAATGCACTCCTTTGATTTTTGAAAACCATTGAGAATTTAAGCTTGGAAAACACTTCTTGATAGCAACAAAACTTCTAGGAGAGATTAGTTTTTCTCCCTCTCTTTTCTCTCTTTTTTCTAGACTTTCTATCTTTCTTCTCTCTCACTTTCTTTCTTCTCTCTTTTGAAAGCTCTTCTTATGTGAAATGGTGTGGAGAACCACAAAAATGCCTCCCTCTTATATAGGAACATGTTGGTTGGGGTCACTAAATGCATTCTTAAAGGTTGAGTCTTTTCACTTTCTTGGAGTTATGTGTGTAGAAGTAATTTAGGAGTTTAAATGCACAATTTGGTGGGGTTTTGACACGCGAAAACTTGTTCTACTTATAGTACCGCAAGTGTACGGTTCGTCTCAAGTAATAAAGTGGATTTTTAAGTCCAAGTATCGTTCCCACAGAGATTTAACAGTTTAATTCTATATAATTCGACCTTAACCGAAACAAAATACGTGTTTGAATGTTTGTAACTAGATTGCAACTAAACTAAGTGAGCTACTTATGCAAAATAGAATGAAATATCTAATTAAATGCGAGGTTAACTACGTGCAATAATTTGACTAAATGCAAGATGTCTTAACAATCAAATAAAGAGCGTACTAGGTTCGCGAATCCCCATGTAATAATCTATTTCAACCCTAGTTCTACAATTTGACAACACGTTTGAATTATGACGAATCAATATTCCTATTTTATTCAAAACTTTCTTTCGATTAAGTTTGAACCTATTTTCATATACGACACCGACTATATCTCTATGACGGGAGCAAATATACAAAAATGCATGGAGTTCTATGAATACTTAGAGATTCACGTAAGGCATAGCGGTATATCTCTATCCCCTATCGGACCCTACGATGATTTATACCTTGTCTAATATATTTTTCCTCTTTCGAATGGATAAAATAAACCACAACAAATCATACAATCACATGCATAATAATTGTAGACTTAATTCAATGTATATAAACGATTCATCAATCCAAAACGCGTTTTAACGTCAAATATATAAAACTAGGAATCAAAATATCAAATTACATGGTTCATCGTTCACCTAGCACATTAAAAACTAGCCTAGCATGATAAAACTAAGAAAACTAAGAGAAGAAAGAAAATAAATTGAAGAAGACATCACCCTATTGGATCTTGAAGTGAAATCTCGAATCTTGGAATTAATCTTCTCGTTCTTCATCTTCTTCTTGCTCTTCAATATGTCCACAATGGTAGAATAAGGCGGAACCCCCGTTTCTGGTCGTGTTTAGGGTTTTAAAGGGGTCCTAGATTGGTTTCCATACGAGGTTGAATCAAATAAGGAAAGCTGAATATCGCGCCCAGGAATGAACTATGCGGCCGCATAGAGTAATTCTATGCGGTTGCATAGTTATTCACTTTACGGTAACAAGGTCTTCTGTCCAAACCTATGCGGTCGCATAGGTATTACACTATGCGGCCGCATAGTGTAAACTACTTTTCAGAAGTTGCATTTTAGTCCCTGATTTCCGTTCCTTCATTCTTGAGCTCCTTTTGATACTCGATTTTCTCGTCGGGTCAACTTTTGAATAATTGCATTCGGGTCCCTGAACTTTCGTTTTCTTCTAGTTTGGTCCTTTTTCGCTCATTTTCGCATACTTTTCATTCCATCCATCAGTGTAGTCCTACAAACACAAATTGCATCGAATTAAGCCAATATTCAACATATACGTTCACAATTAGCCATGTTTTGTGGTCTAAATAAGTGTGTAAAACGCACTTATCAAACCCCCCAAACTTGAACTATTGTTTGTCCTCAAATAAGATGGTGACTTAACTCAACACAAAACATGGTTCAATGACTTGCCGTGTCTCAGGATTAGAATTCAGTAATCAGCATAGTGAATAGTTTCAACAGTGCAAAATCAGATCAATCTCCACTTATCATATGCAAGACTTGATGTGTGTGTGTGTGTATACTCATGCAGACATACTCAATTTATGATGGGTTCAAATCCCAAACCAATGTAGTCAGATTTTCCTTTCTTCGCTCGAGAGATACACACCCTCCAAACTCATTATTTTCACTCAATTATCCCGGGGTATGTTCTAGAGTAGAGATTTGATTCACTTAAGTTCTCACCCTCTCTTAGTTTGGATAGACCTCGCAATCACAAGTTCACAGTTCAACAAGTAGAGATTCTCCTATTTCTTTGATTGGTTCAACCTCTAAGACTAAAGTAAGCTACTTGTCTTGCATCAAAGGTATAATTTCATCAACTGCGTGTCTTGGGGCTCTTTTCTCACTCATTTTTTTTCTTTTTCTTTTAACATATCTCATTTGCTTTCTATATAACCCATGTATCGAGCTTTAAGCCGATGACTCCCAAATCAGTTGATTTTAGGGCACCAGGTTTCAATCACCCTTGCAAGCTTACTTACTCAAGTTATAAAGGCTCGAGAATATACATTTTCACTCTTTTTCTTTCAACTCTTTCCTTCTTGCTTTCTATATGACCCCTGTAGCGAGCTTTAGACTCCCAAGTCAGTTGACTTTAGGGCATCAAGTTTTTATTCACCCTTACAGGCTTACTTGCTCGAGTCATAAAGGCTTGAAAAGAGTGTTTTCTCACAAAAATTATGTCATGCCCCTATTTTTCTAGACACTTAGTTTCTAAAACCAACCTCCAACTTAAAACTTTCACCTCATCTTCGTCTCATCGGTCTCAACAATCCACACAACTTAGTTTTCATGCATGGAATCCCCACTCATCTCAATGTTTTCCTGCAATAGCTAAATCATCACCAAACTACTACAACAATGGATATTTAATAAGTACAATAGAGGGTTCTTTCGGGTCCACCTATAATGTTTGATTTTTCTATAAATAATGACCCCAACCATCGCCTTAGCATGCCCACATGAGTGAAGTGTACAAAAAGTGTCAAGTTTACACACAAACAAGTATTGACCAACCTAACCTGCCCATTATCCACTATTCAAAGCTCATAATAATTCCAATCATCACATCATTGCCGGCAAGGCCACTAAACCCACACACAAACAAGTATTGACCAACCTCACCTGCCCATTATCCACTATTCAAAGCTCATAATAATTCCAATCATCACATCATTGCCGGCAAGGCCACTAAACCCACACAAGCACACACAACAAAACAAACAAATACGTAGAAACGATTTTTTTTTTCACACAGAACACAAGGAAAGCATTACAATACACAATAGATAATAAAAACACAGACATTGATGGATAATGAGAGTAATGCATAATTCAATACAAGTACCGAATCCTTCAGTTTGTTCTACAAATTCGACCACCCCCCAAATTTATACAAAACATTGCCCTCAATGTGTAAAGTGTAAGATTGAATATAGAATTTGAAGGGCAAAGCTTATACAAACAAAATATGGGATGTGCAGAAAGACTCCCCTGATCAATATGGTGGTGGTGGTGAAGAAGGCGGAAACGAACTGGGTCCTGCAGTGGGATCGTCCTGCGTCGAAGGTAGGCGAGCAAGGAGCTGCCGCATCATCTCGGACTGCTCCTGAAGCAAAGTGGACTGCCCTCGAATCAGAGAGGACTGCTCCTGTAGCAAGGTGGATTGTCCCCTCATACCCGTCTCGAGAGAGCCGAGACGGTCCCACATCTCCCCAGTCTGCAGCTGGATACTATCCACTCTACCGGTATATAAGCTAAGACGGTCACTCACCCGGTCGATCGCCGTATAAATGGCGGAAGTGCTGCTGTGAGCCGTCGAAGCAAAAGTCTGTGTAGCCTGCACGGCATGTCGCATCTCCTGCACGTCGGTGCGGAGGGTCCCCAGATCCTGCCGGATACCGTGTATGTCTCGGTCCGTGGTCGTCAACGTGGTGAACATCTGTCTTAACAACTGAGTGTCACCCTCGAAAGGTGGGAGCGGCGCCTGTGGCATCTCAACATCTGTCCCCTCCTGACCTGCGGCAGCTGCCTGCTGTCGTCTGGCAATCTCAGCCAACTTCTCCTGATGGCGGGCCCGGGCTCTGTCCTGAGCCTCCAAAGTGAGACGTCGGATGGGAGCGCTCGGCTTCTCAGGGACCTCCCCAGATGGGATGGGAACACCAGCAGCCTTGCAAATACCACTGATAAGGCTGGGAAAAATCAATGCACTGTGTCTGTCGCCCCACAACCCAAGCATATGAATCTGCTGATAGATGAGGGTGGCCAGATCAATCTTATGTCCCCTTGCCAAATGATATAGGAAACCAGCGGTGGGATCGGTGAAGGTAGTGCGATGTGAGGTGGGCTCGATGTTAAAACACATAAAGAGCCACAGAATCCCAATGGAGCGCGTGAGCTCAATCTGATGCCACTCGGCAGTCTGCAGTGGCCAAGCATTCTCTCTCCCTAGTAAGACCTTCGCGACCTCATTCCATGTGAAAGCCGCAGGGATGGGGGTGATGTTATCCCATGTAAACTGATAACAGTCATGTATAACCTCAGGGGAAAACATTATCCACTCACCCCGAACCCAAGTCTGGTGCAAATGAGTAGAACCAGGCGTGTCGATCTCGGTATTAAAATTAGCATAGAACTCCCGCACCAAAGCATCGTAAACTGGGTGTGGTCGCTCAACGACCTTCTGCCAACCACAATTTTCGACCAACGTGACAATCTCAAATCCCAGGAAGTCATCAAGTCGTACTGGTCGCTCCCCAAGCAGAGCCCATCTGCTGATAATGTTGGCATGTCGGGTAGAAGCGATCGAGGTCAAGAAGCTCTGAAAGCCGACCTCGCGATCTCGAGACTAGGCAGTACCCGAAGCAGATGCAACTTTTTCCTTACCCTTTGATGTTCTTTTCGGCGGCATCTGAAAGAAAGCCAATGAAAAATATCAGGAAAAGCATATTAAGTGGCACATGAAATCTCAAATCCCCCAAACTTTCTTCAAAGCATGCATATGTTGACCTACAATACGTGGTGAACAACCTAAAATGACTAAAAAATGACAATTCCCTAAAACAGTGCATAGTCGACTGGGTATGTTCACCCCCGGACACCGCCTAGAAAAATCGAAATTTTTCCGAGCATCTTCCGGGCATATAAAAGTACTCACGTTGAACTACCACATATCAAAAATTAAGAGCATTTGGATTTCATTTGAGTTGGGAAACCGAGGGGTAAAGTAGGTGACATGAGTGACGTAAAAGTAGGATTTCTAGGCATTAGGTGACATGACATAGACCCGATCGAGCAAATGTGACATTGTGCAAGAAAATGGGTGTATAACAGTGTAAGGGATCATGTACAAACCAAGAATTAAGTCAAGTTGGCAATTTGTTTTCAAAGTAAGGCATGTGTGACATAGGATGTTCGACCCCGGACACCGTCGAGAAAAGTAAAAATTTTCTCAAGCAACTTTTGGGAATATGAAAGTATGCAATTTGAACTACCATATATCAAAATTTTAGGTCACTCGGACTTCGTATGAATAAGGGAAAACGATAGGCGAAGTTGGTGACGTGAGGAATGGTGTCCTAGTCATGTATGTGCCAATATGCGCCATGTAGTGGTTTTGCCATGATATGGTAAAGAATTTCATCACACGAAATCAAGCAAAACATATATATGGAAAATGCAATTCGAAATCACAACAATGGCATGAAAAGTTACACCTAGACATTTCATCAAACAGGTTGCAGGCATAGTGAAGAATTCAAAATTAAGCATAGCAAACAAGGTGGAAACCTAGCCAAAAACACACATGTCACAACCCATTCACAACTCCAACGAACCTATGCCCATACTCCATCAAATAACACACAAAGAAAAATCGAGTAGAAGCTTCAAGAACGGAGGAGAAAAGGGTTGAGAGAGAAGAGGGGGTCATACCTTTTTCAACCAAGTAGTGGAGGGAGGGATGAATGTTTTGGCAATGTACTATGGTGGATGTCGAAATTCGTGGTGGTTGTCGAGTTTGGTGGCGGATGATGTCTCGAGAGGGTGAGGAAGAACGAGAGTGTGGTGCTGGGAATGGGTGATATGTGCCGGGTGTGCTGTTTTAAAAACTCAGAATTTCGTCCCCCCGTTTATTCTATGCGGTCGCATAGAGTAATTATATGCGGCCGCATAGAGTTAATTGTCAGAGCCAAGTGAGGCTCTGAACATTTCTATGCGGTCGCATAGGTGGTAGTCTATGCGGCCGCATAGACTACCAGAACAGCCCTTTCTGTGCATTTTCACAATTTTGCTCAATTCGAGCATCCCGACAACCAAAACCTCGATTTTCATGCCCAATGAGTTAAAAAGGGTGTATCAAGTGTATGCATCGTGAAAAAAAATCTCAAAACACCATCAATCCCTCAAAAACTTATTTTTAGTCGATTTTCCCCAAAATTTACACTTTTTCCACATTTTGACGCTTTCGACCTTATCACTCCCCACGCCTCGATTTTCGTGCTTAACAAGTTAAAATGAGTGGAGTGAGTATATGCAACATAGAAAAATTTCAAAATGTACTCAAGTCTCCAAAAATTTAATTATTACTATTTTACCCCAAAATTCCAACTTGTTGCCAAAAATACCCTCGATCACTTGACTCCCCCAAAATTTATCAAAACACATTTAAAACCATGGGAAGTGTAAGTACACTATAACGCACAGTCAAAACCACTTTGAACCAAAAGCTCATGTGTTGGCTCGAAAATATTTTGAAAAAGCTCGTTTTGCTTCGGAATGCGTGATTTTGACCCCAAATCTCCCAAACAAGATTTCAACACCCCATTAAACATGCAAAATACATTAAGAACTTGTGTGAAGCATGCATAGACACTTAGTGAACTACCTAGGTGATCGATGACCTAAAGCTACTAAATATGCATAGAAAACATGAAAAATCCTAAATCTACTGCGTAAAGCACAATAAATAAAAGGGTAGAGATGATGGGTTGCCTCCCATCCAGCGCTAGTTTATAGTCTATAGCTCGACTATACCGTGTTAGGTTGACTCCGGTGGTGCAAGATCAACGGTAGACTTCTGTTTGAAGAAATCGCCACTCCAATAGTGCTTCAACCTCTGTCCATTGACTGTGAAAGTGCCTTTGGTGTCATGAGAAATCTCAATAGCCCCGTATGGAGATACTTTTGAAATAGTATAAGGACCAGACCACCTCGACCTTAATTTTCCCAGAAATAGCTTGAGTCTAGAGTTGAAAAGCAACACTTTCTGTCCCACCTCGAACTCTCTCTTCTGAATATGCATATCATGAAACTTCTTCGTTCGCTCATTGTAGAGTTTTGCATTCTCATAAGCCCCCAATCGAAATTCATCCATTTCATTGAGTTGGAGCATCCTCTTTTCACCCGCTGTTTGCAAATCCAAGTTTAACTGTCTGAGAGCCCAATATGCACGATGCTCCAATTCCACTGGCAAGTGGCATGCTTTCCCAAAGACAAGGCGGTACGGTGACATGCCTATAGGAGTCTTGTGACTTCAAGTATCCTTTTCAATTGCCGATTAGAGACTTCAACTTGACCGCTCGTTTGAGGATGATACGGTGTAGCCACTCGGTGTCGGACCCCATATTTACTCAACAACTGTTCAAATTGGCGATTGCAAAAATGTTTTCCCCCATCACTTATAATAGCTCTAGGTGTGCCATATCGTGTGAAAATGTACTTCTTCAAAAATCCAATCACCACTTTTGCATCGTTTGTTGGTAAAGCGACTGCTTCCACCCATTTGGAGACATAATCAACTGCCACCAAGATGTACTGATTAGAGAACGAAGGAGGGAACGGACCCATGAAGTCAATCCCCCAAACATCAAAAAGCTCGACCTCGAGAATACTATTCTGAGGCATCTCATTCCGTCTCGATATATTTCCTGTGCGTTGACACCTGTCACACCTCTTCACAATTCAAAGGTGTCTTGGAACATGGTAGGCCAATAGAATCCCGATTGCAAAATCTTTGCTGCTGTCTTAGAAGCCCCGAAGTGTCCCGCATATGCAGATGAATGGCAATGCTCTAGGATTTGAGGTACTTCTTCTTCCGGCACACACCGTCTGATGATCTGATCAGCTCCTCTCCTATAAAGTATAGGATCCTCCCAAAAGTAGTATTTCAACTCCGAAAAGAGCTTCTTCCTCTGATGACCTGAATAATCTGTCGGAGTAATGGATTTCACCAAATAATTCACGATATCCGCATACCAAGGTACAGCTTCTACATGAAAGATTTGCTCATCTGGGAATACTTCATTTATTTCCATTGCATCTGTCTGATCTCCTTGCTCAAGGCGAGATAAATGATCTGCTACCCCATTTTCACTCCCTTTTCTATCTCGAATCTCCAGGTCAAACTCTTGCAGGAGTAAGACCCATCGAATCAATCTCGATTTTGCATCCTTCTTTGTCATCAAGTATTTCAATGCAGCATGATCCATGTAGACTATTACCTTCGACCCAACAAGATAGGATCGAAATTTGTCGAAAGCATAGACCACAGCTAGAAGCTCCTTCTCAGTAGTGGCATAGTTGAGTTGTGCATCATTCAGTGTCTTGCTGGCATAGTAGATCACATGAAAAATCTTACCCTTTCGCTGCCCCAACACTGTCCCCACCGTGTAATCACTAGCATCACACATAAGTTCAAACGGTAACTCCCAATCTGGTGCTATGATGACCGGTGCTGAGATAAGCTTGTCCTTCAGAGTGCTGAAAGCTCGTAGACAATCTTCAGTAAAATCGAAAGTGGCATCTTTGAGTAGTAGGTTGCAAAGAGGCTTCGTAATTTGTGAGAAATCTTTTATAAAGCGCCTATAGAACCCAACATGCCCTAGAAAACTGCGAACACCCTTAACTGATGTAGGTGGCGGTAACTTCTCAATGACCTGAATTTTTGCTTTGTCCACCTCGATCCCCTCAGATGAAATGCGATGTCCAAATACGATGCCCTCTTGTACCATAAAATGGCACTTTTCCCAGTTCAATACCAGATTTGTTTCCTTACACCGCTGCAACACCAAGTTCAGATGCTCCAAACACTCATCAAAAGACGAACTGAACACTGAAAAGTCATCCATGAAGACTTCTATGAATTTTTCTACCATATCAGAGAAGATGGCCATCATACAACGCTGAAAAGTGGTCGGTGCATTACATAGACCGAAAGGCATCCTGCGGTAGGCAAATGTACCATAAGGACAAGTGAAAGTAGTCTTCTCCTGATCGTCCGGCGCTATAGGTATCTGATTGTAACCGGAATACCCATCAAGAAAGCAGTAATGTGAGTGACCTGCTAACCTTTCCAACATCTGATCAATGAATGGCAAAGGAAAGTGATCCTTTCGAGTAGCATTGTTTAGTTTACGATAGTCAATGCATACTCTCCATCCCGTAACAGTCCTGGTAGGTATTAATTCATTCTTCTCATTCCTTACAACCGTAATACCTCCTTTCTTTTGTACAACCTGAACAGGACTGATCCATGCACTATCTGAGATAGGATATATGATACCTGCATCTAAAAGTTTCATAACCTCCGCTCTGACCACTTCTTTCATATTTGGATTTAGCCGCCTCTGACTATCTATACTTGGCTTGAAATCATCCTCCATGAGGATCTTATGCATGCAAAGTGAAGGGCTGGTCCCTTTGATGTCAGCAATAGACCACCCAATAGCTGTTTGATTATCTCTGAGCACCCTGAGCAATCTTTCCTCTTCCACCTCGTTAACTGAATTTGCTATTATGACCGGGAGTGTAGAAGACTCTCCCAAGTAGGCATACCGCAGATGAGATGGTAGTTGCTTGAGCTCTAGCTTCGGCGGTTGTTGGACTGACGGTAGAGGTTTTGTAGGACCGGTCCCCAACTCCTCAAAACTTCTTTTTCTTGCATAAGGCAGGTTTGTTTCCATGAATCTTGCACAAATCTCAATCTCACTCGAGTTAGTGTGAGTGGACTGAGAATGCATGATGCAAGCCTCATAAGTGTCGGCTGGATGTTGCAACTGAAAAGTTTCTTGAATTGCTCTGTCAACCACATCAATCTGGAAACAACTGTCAGTCTCTGGTGGAAATTTCATAGCCTTGAAGACGTTGAATGAAATTTGTTCCTCTCCCAATCTCAGAATCAATTGCCCTCGATGTACATCAATGAGAGCCCTTCCAGTAGCCAAAAATGGTCGACCCAAAATGAGTGGCACATCTTTATCTTCCTCCATGTCAAGAATGAGAAAGTCTGCTGGAAATATAAGTTTCTCCACTTTGACTAAGACATCCTCGATAATTCCTCGTGGATGAGTGATAGACGGTCAGCTAGCTGTAAGGTTACTGTAGTTGCTTTAGCTTCTCCCAATCCTAGTTTCCTGAAAACAGAAAGTGGCATTAAGTTAATACTGGCACCCAAATCACATAAAGCTTTATCGAAGTGAAAATTTCCTATAGTGCAGGGAACAGTGAAACTCCCTGGATCTTTTAGCTTTGGAGGAAGCTTTTTCTGAATTCTTGTGCTGCATTCCTCTGTGAGCATCACCATCTCATGTTCATCAAGTTTGCGCTTATTGGATAGGATGTCCTTGAGAAATTTGGCATAACTAGGAATCTGCGTGATTGCTTCAGCAAAAGGAATGTTGATGTGAAGTTTCTTGAAAACCTCCAAAAACTTCATGTATTGTTGGTCCAGCTTATGCTTCCTTAACCTCTGAGGAAATGGGATTGGAGGTTCATATTGATTGACAAGATTAGTTGTTTTGACCTGTGAAGTGTCTGAACCCTCTTTGGTGGTTGTCACCTTAGTGTATTCCGTGTTATCCTTGTTTGTAGGAGATACTGCTGCTTTGTCTGTACCTGGTCTCTGGACATGTATTTCTGGCAGCTGAACCCCGCTTCTTGTAGTAATCGTCTGAACATGCTCCCTGGGGTTCACCTCAGTATTGCTTGGCAAGGTGCCCGGTGCTCGTCCATTTACTGCAAGTGCTATCTGTCCCATCTGAGTTTCAAGGTTCTTGATTGCTGCACCTTGATTTTGGAGAGCTGTTTCTGTCTTCTCCATATACTTATCAGTCTTCTCCATAAATTTTGCAAACATTTCATCCAGCGGGCTCTTTTTCCCCTGTTGAAACTGCCCTTGAGGTTTATTCTAGAACTTGTTTTGATCTCCTCTCCAATCCTTATTTTGCTCTCCTCTCCAAGAGAAATTTTGATGATTTCTCCACCCGGGATTGTAGGTGTCAGAGTTAGGATTGTTCTGTTGGCGTTGACCCCACTGTGCATAATCTACCTGTTCTACCCCTTGTGAAAGAATTAGACATTCCTTCGTGCTGTGATCTGTCCCACACTCTTCACAATTCGGTTTTCTTGCTTGTGCCGCGTTTGCTGAATGAGATAAGCTATCTACCTTGTGAAACAAGGAATCAATTTTTGCAGACAAGGCTGAATAGGTGTCAACTTCATAGAGACCTACAGATTTCTTCTGAACTACCCGCTCGGACGACCACATTGCTGAAGTATCTGCCATCCTTTCAAACAACTCCCATGCTCCGTTGACAGTTCTTGTGGTTAATGAGCCATTGGATGAAGAGTCTACCATGCTTCTGAAAGATGGAAGTAGTCCTGTATAGAAGAATCGAATTTGGGTCTTCTTGTCAAAACCATGTTGAGGATACTTTCGTAGCATATTTTTAAACTTGTTCCAAACCTCATCGAAAGATTCGGGATCATTTTGCGCGAATACTGAGATAGCATGTCTCAGTTGTGCTACCTTGGCTGGTGACAAGAATTTCGTGCAAAACCTGTGAGCTAGCTCATCCCAAGTGGTTATGCTTGCAACAGGAAGTGAATCCAGCCATTCTAAAGCTCTATCCCGCAAGGTGTGTGGAAATAACCTCAGTCTGATAGCGTCATCTGAAATTCCTTGATACCTGAAGTGTTGACACATATCCAAGAATCTAGATATGTGTGTATGCGGGTTTTCAGTAGCCATCCCGTGAAATTGATGTCCATTCTGGAAGAGTTGGATGACATTTGTTTTCAACTGGAAGTTTGGCTGCCCAAATGGTGGATAGACAATGCTAGATTGGCTTTGGACGACAAATGACGCCATGAAATCTCCCAGTAGCCTATTTCCTTCATCTTCTACCTCTGCATTCGCTAGAGGTGCCAGATTAAGTTGTTGCTCAGCCATTGGTATTAGCTCTTCCTGATCTGTTTCTTGTGCTATTGCTGCAGCTTCCCTTTGTCTACGATGAAGGGTCCTCTCGATCTCCGGATCAGTTGGAATCAACTCACCATCGAACGATCTTCACATGTAAGACCTGAGAGATGGACAATAGCAGCAGTTCAGGAAACTGATGGATAAACTTAAAAAATACTACAAAAATGAATATTAACTAAGAAGTTCGAATTAGTGTCAAAATAAATAAAATCAAACTAAATTAAATCCCCGACAACGGCGCCAAAAACTTGACACGCGAAAACTTGTTCGACTTATAATACCGCAAGTGTACGGTTTGTTTCAAGTAATAAAGTGGATTTTTAAGTCCAAGTATCGTTCCCACAGAGATTTAACAGTTTAATTCTATATAATTCGACCTTAACTGAAAACAAATACGTGTTTGAATGTTTGTAACTAGATTGCAACTAAACTAAGTGAGCTACTTATGCAAAATAGAATGAAATATCTAATTAAATGCGAGGTTAACTACGTGAAATAATTTGACTAAATGCAAGATGTCTTAACAATCAAATAAAGAGCGTACTAGGTTCGCGAATCCCCATGTAATAATCTATTTCAACCCTAGTTCTACAATTTGACAACACGTTTGAATTATGACGAATCAATATTCCTATTTTATTCAAAACTTTCTTTCGATTAAGTTTGAACCTAATTTCATATACGACACCGACTATATCTCTATGACGGGAGCAAATATACAAAAATGCATGGAGTTCTATGAATACTTAGAGATTCACGTAAGGCATAGCGGTATATCTCTATCCCCTATCGGACCCTACGATGATTTATACCTTGTCTAATCTATTTTTCCTCTTTCGAATGGATAAAATAAACCACAAAAAATCATACAATCACATGCATAATAATTGTAGACTTAATTCAATGTATATAAACGATTCATCAATCCAAAACGCGTTTTACGTCAAATATATAAAACTAGGAATCAAAATATCAAATTACATGGTTCATCGTTCACCTAGCACATTAAAAACTAGCCTAGCATGATAAAACTAAGAAAACTAAGAGAAGAAAGAAAATAAATTGAAGAAGACATCACCCTATTGGATCTTGAAGTGAAATCTCGAATCTTGGAATTAATCTTCTCGTTCTTCACCTTCTTCTTGCTCTTCAATATGTCCACAATGGTAGAATAAGGCGGAACCCCCGTTTCTGGTCGTGTTTAGGGTTTTAAAGGGGTCCTAGATTGGTTTCCATACGAGGTTGAATCAAATAAAGAAAGCTGAATATCGCGCCCAGGAATGAACTATGCGGCCGCATAGAGTAATTCTATGCGGTCGCATAGTTATTCACTTCACGGTAACAAGGTCTTCTGTCCAAACCTATGCGGTCGCATAGGTATTACACTATGCGGCCGCATAGTGTAAACTACTTTTCAGAAGTTGCATTTTAGTCCCTGATTTCCGTTCCTTCATTCTTGAGCTCCTTTTGATACTCGATTTTCTCGTCGGGTCAACTTTTGAATAATTGCATTCGGGTCCCTGAACTTTCGTTTTCTTCTAGTTTGGTCCTTTCACTCATTTTCGCATACTTTTCATTCCATCCATCAGTGTAGTCCTACAAACACAAATTGCATCGAATTAAGCCAATATTCAATATATACATTCACAATTAGCCATGTTTTGTGGCCTAAATAAGTGTGTAAAACGCACTTATCAGGTTTAACCCTCCAAAATGTAGGTGGTCTTTCCTTGGACATTTAAGAAGGTAGTTGAAGAGAATAAATGTCTAAATTATAGAAAAAATGAGAATTTTTCATTTTTAGGCAACTTCGGTTGATACAGCACATCCTGTAGTATTATTATTATAACTTTTTCTTCCGATATCCGATTGAGGTAATTCCAAGTACATTGGAAAGCTAACTCAAAGAGAAACAACTTTTCATTAGATATCATTTTCCAATTCGAATGTTGTATATGAAAAAAATGGGTCTCAAATGAGATAAAAAAATTCTGAAGTATCATTTAGCCATCCAATATTCATTTCCTAGTGCCACTAAGGTGTCTAAAATTAATCGGGGTTCTACATCCTCCACACCTTAAATGAAATTTTATCCTTGAAATTTACCTTGTGATTGGGTAAATAATGTTGGATACTTGACTTTAGCTTTTTCTTCTCTTTCCCAGGTGGCTTCTTCTACTCCATGATTATTCCATTTTACCTTGACAGATGAACTTCTTTGTTCCGTAATTTATGTACCTTTGGATCCAGTATCTGAATCGATAATTCCTCATAAGACAAGTCTTTTTGCACTTCCAAGGATTGATAGTTTACCATATGCTTAGGATCATGTATGTACTTCTTGATCATCGATATGTGGAACACGTTGTGCACTGCCGATAGTTCCGGCGGCAACACCAATTGATAAGCCACATTTCCAACCTTGTCAAGTACTTCGAAAGGTCCGATATAGTGACGTTGTAGTTTACCTTTCTTACCAAATCTAAGCACTCCTTTCATTGGTACCTGCTTTAGAAAAACTTTATCTCTAACTTTAAATTCCAAGTCCCTTCTTCTTGTATCGGTATAGCTTTTCTGTCTATCCTGTGCTGCCTTTATCCTAGCACGAATCTTGTCAACTGTCTCGACTGTCCTTTCAACGATTTATGATCCCAAATCTCTCTTTTCTCCAACTTCATCCCAATGTACGGGTGATCTACATCTTCTACCGTAGAGCTTCATATGGTGCTATTCCAATGGTTGCTTGGAAGCTATTGTTATATGCAAATTCTACCCACAATAGATATGATTCCCAGCTTCCACCTAGATCTAAAATACATGCTTTTAACATATCTTCCAAAATTTGGATGGTCCATTCAGACTGACCATCGGACTGAGGGTGACATGCCGTGCTGAAATTCTACTTCTTCCCATAGCTCTTTGTAAACTTTTCCAAAATTTCGATGTAAATCTTGGATCTCTATCAGATACAATGGACACAGGTACGCCATGTAATCTCACAACCTCCTTAATGTACAACTGTGCCAACTGGTCTAGACTGAATGTCATTTTCACTGGCAGAAAACGAGCTGACTTTGTTAGCCGATCTACTATTACCCATATGACATTGTGTCCTCTTGCTGACTTTGAAAAACTTACTACGAAGTCCATTGCTATATTCTCCCACTTCCATTCGGGTATGTCCAGTGGATTTAACAATCCAGTCGGTCTTTGATGTTCTGCCTTAACTTATTGGCAAACTATGCACTTTTCCACAAATAGTCCTATACTCCTTTACATATTCCTCCACCAAAATGTATCTCGAAGATCTCGATACATTTTCGTACCACCGGGATGTGTAGTGTACCCCGTGGAATGAGCTTCTTCCAGTATTTCATTTCTTAGAACTTCATTTTTAGGCACGCAAATCCTTCCTTTAAACATCAGTGCCTGATCCGAAACTATTCCAAAATCTCTTCTTTTATCAGTACCAACCTCTTCTTGATCTTTTGCAGAAATGAGTCTTCACTTTGTGCTTCAATGATCCGCTCTTTAAGAGTAGGTCGAACTACCAAAGTTGCTAACCGAGCAGTAGCTTGCTCTGGTGTGGTAACTGATTAGATTCGCAGACTTCTCAAGTCTTTAATCAACTCCATCTGAGTAGTGGATAGGGATGCCAACTGTCTTATCGACTTTCTACTTAGGGCATCGGCAACCACATTGGCCTTACCCAGATGGTAATGAATAGTACAATCATAATCTTTTACCAATTTCAACCACCGTCTCTGTCTCATGTTCAATTTCTTCTGTGTGAAGAAATATTTGAGACTCTTATGATCGGTGTAAATGTCACACTTCCCTCCATACAAGTAGTGTCGCCATATCTTCAAGGCGTGTACTACCGTCGCAAGTTCTAAATCATGCGTCGGGTAGTTCTGCTCATGTTTCTTCAATTGTCTTGAAGCATAGGCTATCACTTTTCCATTCTGCATCAGCACACATCCCAATCCTTGCTTGAATGCGTCACTGTATATAACAAACCCTTTCGTTCCTTCAGGTATTGTTAACACAGGTGCCGATATCAACCTCTGTTTAAGTTCATGAAAACTTTGTTCGCATTTATCCATCCATTGGAATTTTACTCCTTTCCTTGTCAATTGTGCCATTGGTCCAGCTATCTTAGAAAATCCCTCTATAAACCTTCGATAATACTCGGCCAGACCCAAAAAACTTTGGACTTCACTAGCATTAGTTGGTGCTTTTCAGTTTGTTACTGCTTCTACCTTCACTGGATCTACTTCAATTCCTTGGACAGTGACTACATGTCCAAGAAATCCAACTCGTTCTAGCCAAAACTTGCACTTCTTGAATTTGGCGTATAGGTTCTCCTTGCGTAATACCTCTAGGACTATTTTTAGGTGCTCTTCATGTTGCTCCTTACTCTTGGATTATATCAGAATGTCATCAATGAAGACTATGACAAACTTATCCAAGTACTGATGAAATACACGATTCATCAGGTTCATGAACACTGCAGGTGCATTGGTTAGACCAAACGACATCACTGTAAACTTGTAGTGTCCATAATGAGTTCTGAAAGCTGTCTTGGGTATATCATTTGACTCTACTTTTAATTGGTGGTATCTTGATCATAAGTCAATCTTGGAAAACACCTTAGCTCCTTTCAACTGATCTAACAGATCCTCGATTCTCGGGAGTGAGTATTTATTCTTGATGGTTAATCGATTTAACTCCCTATAATCGATGCATATCCTCATACTTCCATCTATTTTCTTCACAAACAACACCGGCGCACCCCATGGAGATATGCTTGGCTGTATAAAGTCCATATCCAAGAGTTCTCGCAACTGCTTCTTTAACTCTTGTAGTTCCTTCGGGGCTATTCGGTATGGGGGCCTTAGATACTGGTGCCGCTCCGGGAATTAGGTCTATGGTGAATTCCACTTGTCTATCTGGCGGAATGCCCGATAGATCTTCTGGAAATACATCTACAAACTCCCGTACTATTGGTATGTCTTCAACCTTCATCGTCTCTTGTTTTCCTCTCGAGAATTTACTAGGTATCCTTGACATGTTCCTTTTCTCAACATCTTCCCAGCTTGTAAAGCTGATACTAGTCGAATAAGAGGTTTCATTGTCATTCCAAAGAAAGAAAATGGTTCCTCTCCTGGTTTCTGAATAACTATCTCTTTTTCGTTACATCAGATGGTGGCGTAATTACAACCCAACCAATCTATGCTTAGTATTACATCAAAATCATTCATCTCTATCACGAATAGGTTAGCTTCCAATGGTTTTCCCTCAACTTCGATACTTACTGATTTGGCTATTCTATCAGTACTCAAGGGGTTGCCTGTAGGAATGCTAACTTCTAATGTTCCTTCCGACTTATCGCAGGTAATACTAGATTTAGCCATAAAATTTGTTGATACAAAGGAGTGTGTAGCTCCTGAATCAAATAATACATAAGCAGGCGTATTGGCAATCAGTAGTATACCTGCAATGACGTTCGAGTTTTCTTTTGCATCTTTCTGAGTCAATGCAAAAACTCGTGCTTTCTCCTTCTGGTTCTGGACATTGTTATCATCCTTCTCCGGGATAAATCTGGTACAATCCCTCGAAATATGCCCTGGCTTACCACATTGGAAACATGCATTTTTCCCTTGCAAACACAAGTCACAATGCGTCTTTCCACACGTAGGACATGACTCTATAACCGGCATAATGCTCTTATTGGCATTGGCTCTGCCATTAGCTTTCTTGTTCTGCCACTTGCCCTTTTCCTTGTCATGGCCATTCCACTTCCTTTTACCCATATTACTACTGTCCGGTTGCTTGACAAGTTGACTATGTTGCTCGGCGTTAGTCTTCTGATACCAGATGAGTTCTTTCCAACATTTCACGGTAGGAGGCAAAATGATGGGACATAAGTATCATGCTTATATCTGGGTTCAACCCTTGTTCAAACCTCTTGACTTTCTTGTCCTCTGTATCCACCAGATGTGGAGCATACCTTGAAAGTTGGTCGAACTTTCTTTCATACACAGTTAGGGACATAGTTCTTTGCTTCGGTTGGAGGAATTCACTTTCTTTGTGATCCCTCAAAGACCGTGAGAAGTACTTATCCATTACTTCCTCTTTAAATGGCTCCCAAGTCAATGCCGTTTGTTGCTCTGGGGTCTTCGTCCTTGACATCGAGTCCCACCAGTGGCTTGCATCACCGGAGAACATGAACTCAGTGCACTGGACATTCTGGGCGTCCGTACACCCTATTAATTGGAATATTCTCTCCAATTTGCGAAGCCATTCTTCGGCTGCAAGTGGATCAGCTGCTCCATTGAAAGTAGGAGGCTTGTGCATTCGAAATTGCTCGACCATTGAAGTATGAGTTGGAGGAGCATTATGAGCTAATGGTAGGGGTTGAGCTTGGTTCGGGTTCTGCCTGCCAAGGTCTTGAACTGCTCGAAGGAGATCTCTTATCAAGTTGGCTTGGTTTGAGTTGGCCATTTTGCTTTAGACAAAACATATGGTTCCTTTATTAGTTTCTCACTTCGAATACCAACAAAGAAGATAAAATATTTATTTCTTGACATAAGGAAACTATTACAAGGATTTAAATCTAATCCCTATAAGTTCTACGGATCTTCTTTGGTGGAGCCTCATCTCCAGAGGAGTATTCCGCCTCAAGTCGGGACTCTATGTCCATCTCAACTTGTGGCTCGGGCTCAGAATCATTCTCTTCTTCAGGCTCTTCCTCTTCATCGAGTTCAATTACTACCTCCGGTTGAGGTTCTAAGTTTTCCCTCCATAGGTCTAGGAGTGAATGGCAATATACTTCAAACTCGAATAAATTTGGGTACTCCTCTAGCATTGAATCCCTAACCATGACTCCCATATCTCCCCATTGAGGTGGGAGGGAGTGTATGAGGTTATCTATAGCCTCCGCATGCGTGATCTCCATTCCAACGTTCACCGCTACCATGCATCTCTCATAGATATCATGTACGTGTTCGTCAAGTGGATGGAGTGGATCAGTCACATAGTTTGGATAAGATTGAATATCAATTCTTAGTTTCAATGCTGCTTTATAAGCCCTAGCAGTTCCATGAACTGTGGTCTTTCTAGAAGTTTGATAAGTCCTAACCATATCTGCTATATAAAGCCCAATTATGCATTTTCATGTCATATCATATAATTCTTTTGCCCTTAATTACTAGCCCAAGTCCATAACATGCTTTTTATATAGTACATCCTTGATTTTAACACATACTCGAAAAATAATTTCAAAATATGCCATAACATAACAAAGCATCACATAAGCATAAACTTTTCATAAATATAAACTTTCAAACATACCTGGGCCGTAGGATGAGATTGATGGATGGATCAACGATGCCATGGAGTACCTTAGACTTTTCATTTTCGTTTTTTTAAAAAAAAATTGGTCTACAGAACCGGCTAAACCTTTGCTCTGATACCACGCTGTAACGTCCCGACCCCTAGTGGACCAGAACGCTACTTACTTTACTTCATTAACCGGTAGTTCAGTAATAAGTGTACACGTTTTCTTAGCGGAAGCTTAAATCTTCAATAATAATTTTAAAAACAATACTTCAAATGCTTTAAACAAAACACTGAATAATTTTCTAAAACTTCGAAATGTAATTTATTTGAAGAAGATATAACGTGTTCTCGCATTCAGTGTTATTCAAATATTTTAAAGACATGACATTGGAAACGTTTCATAAAAATAAACCTAAATAACTTGTTCACCGGTTTCCATGAACTCGTTGCATCACTTTCCGTTTTCTCCTTCATCCATGCCCAAGGTAGCAACCTTTCAATATGTAGAGAAGGGATTAAACCCGTGAGTTGAAAACTCAATAGATGTCATTGGTGCATTCGTGATTAAGCTATACATTTCAAAACTTGTAATTTAAAACCTTTTCATAGTAGGATTTCCGGTAAAATCCCAATTATGTAGAGTCATGACTTAACACAACGCCTCGACCGGACATTCATGTCGTACCCGAAGGCACCATTTGACATGGAAGGGTATGCCGTACCGAATGTACCATTTGACATACAAACATTAACATAGATTATGCCGTACCCGAAGGCACCATTTGACATGGAACATCATTTGGAAGAAATTTACAACCTAACACAAATTTAATAACTTTGCACCTCTACCCACCTTGATTGATACTTTGAAACTTGTTGAAAAAAATGCAGTCCTTTGATGTTTGAAAACCGTTGAGAATTTAAGTTTGGAAAACACTTCTTGACAGCACCAAAACTTCTAGGAAAGATTAGTTTTTCTCCCTCTCTTTTTTCTAGACTTTCTATTTTTTTTCTCTGTTTTGAAAGCTCTTCTTATGTGAAATGGTGTGGAGAACCACGAAAATGCCTCCCTCTTATATAGGAACATGTTGGTTGGGGGTTACTAAATGCATTCTTAAAGGTTGAGTCTTTTCACTTTCTTGGAGTTATGTGTGTTGGAGTAATTTAGGAGGTTAAATGCACAAATTGGTGGGGTTTAACCCTCCAAAATGTGGGTGGTCTTTCCTTGGACATTTAAGAAGGTAGTTGAAGAGAATAAATGTCTAAATTCTAGAAAAAACGGGAATTTTTCATTTTTAGGTAACTTCGGTTGATACAACACATCCTGCAGTATTACTATTATAACTTTTTCTCTCGATATTCGATTGAGGTAATTCCAAGTGCATTGAAAAGCTAACTCAAAGAGATACAACTTTTATTTAGATATCATTTTCCAATTCGAATATTTTATATGAAAAAATGGATCTCAAATGAGACAAAAAAATTTGAAATATCCTTTAGCCATCCAATATTCATGTCCTAGTGCCACTAAGGTGTCTAAAATTAATCGGGTTTCTACCACCATTACCAGAAAAGTAATGTAATGTCAATCGTCCGAACCATCCTCACTCATTATTATCGTCATTTTTTTTATCTCTGATTTCAAATTAAAAAAAATATAGCACTGTCATTTTCTTTAGCATTAATTTTGGGAAAAATGAAACTGAATAAGCTCAATTTGGTCCATTATTTAAGGCAACGAATCCGAAAAATTTGCGATGTAAAAAATGTAAAAGATGATTGGAACACTATTTTGCGATGGAAAAATCTAGCAATACAATGGTGGGAGGTCGCGACTGTGATGCTAGATTCAAATTTGACGGCAATCTTCCCAATCTATACCTAGATATATGTTCAAATCCAAAGAAAAAGATGATTATTGACGAGTGGGTTTACTCACGAGTTTTTATCCTATTTTTGACTTAGTTACAAGTTAGATTCTATGAGAAGTGAACGTTTTTTATGTGTTTATTCGTGTTGTTTTGTAGAAGTTTGGAGATAGCATTGAAGCAACAAGGAGACGACAAAAATGGAATGATGACTCAAATAAGGAGAAAAGAAGGAAAAAATGGCAAAATCGTCAAAGTACAAAGGTATGGCGCCGCGACGCCACACCATTAGCGCTGCGGCGCCGACTGTTCAGGTGGTGGCGCTGCGGCGCCACCAACAGATGACACGGCGCTGCGACGTCGTGATACTAGCGCTGCGTCTGTTTACGAGATTTTTCGTTTTAAAAGAAAAAAAAGAATAATCCTAAGGGCAAAAACGAGAGGAGTATAAATAGACTTCTTGGAGACCATTGTTAGGGTTGGACATTTTTGGAGAGGCACAAGAACACCAAATGAAATCTACAATGAATTAGAGGCAATTAAAGAGAAGATTTAGAAGGTTTAACCAAGAAACTCAACGAGGGAAACACAAAAGGGACTCATCTTCAAAGGATTGACAAGAACAAGAAGGGATTTTGGTGCAAGATCTACTTTCTTCTTCTAAATCTTTACTTCAAATCTGGTGATGTATTCTATAATTATTATCACCAACTCCTTGTTTATTATGAATAGCTAAATTCATTGTTAGGGCAAACATGTAATCTATTTGGGAACCTTTATGTTTTTAATTCGAGATTCTAGTTTTTAAATGGTTTATGTGTTGATTTTATTTATGTTCTCAATGCTTTGAATCTTTTGGCCAATTATTCTATGATTTCGTGGACAATAATTGCGTAGAGATGTGGATTATTTGTTTAGACCATATAGTAAAATCCGATATATTGATATAATGTGTAGAGATACCTATATTGATTATTGCGATCGTGTGTGAATTTTCAGAACCATGTTTCGTTTAATTAAGATTAATTTGCATAGAGCTATGAAAATGGCTTAATTAAATAGGCGCAACGAGAATTCGAGAGGGGTAAGTTGAATATATTAGGAAAATTCGACCGAACACTACTTTAGTTATGAATCTTGATGTGAAACGTAAAGTTGATCAAATAGATGAAATGTTCTGCCCTAACATTATCTCCATTGTTTAACTTCAATATCGTTTTTGTGCACACCACATTTTAGCTTGAATTTTTCTTTAGATTAAAATCACCATCACACAAATTTTGAGTTTACTTTCATCAAATAGAAGTTGAAATTAATTAGATTAGGCATTTAAGTATAGTCCTCGTGGGAACGATAACTGGACTCTTAGGTCCACTTTATTACTTGTTCGATATCGTACACTTGCGATAGAAAAAACAGCATCAAGTATGGTGGTAGGGATGACAATGACAATGGATGGCAGTGACGGGTTGGTGTTTGCAAGAAAGATGTATAAAGACAACTTACACAATTACCCTAACAAACACAGGGCTAAAATATAAATATAACAATTTTCACATTTGTAATGTATTTAATATGTCAATTGTTCAATGGAAACCCGCAAGCATACAAGATCGTTGACAAGTAATAGAAATCAATGAATTTCAAGTTTATCATATCCATGATAAATACGGTTCAATATCTAGTTTAATAGCTTTTATCAAATTCAAAGTAATGTAATATCAAAATAGATGGATTGTATGTTTTCAATATTAATTCTTAACTAAGAAAGCAAATAAAATATTTATTTAATATGTAAATATTTGTATTGGAATCTTGAATCCCCCTATTGTCATCTAATTCAATTCTTAATTCGTAATTTAGTAAATTCATGCATTCAAGATAATCGATAATACACTTTTATTCAATATTCTTTTCCAAGATATATTAAACCTATGTTTAACACGACCCGATCCTATTTGTAGTCTGAATTCATATGAAAACATGCATTCTTTCAGATGATTTAACACAGATGATTGCACATGCCATCGATATTATTCCTAATACCATTTGTTCTTGTGTTGATTTTGCCACGTTCTAGATTTATTGTGAGTATTTCTATTATACAACCAGCAACTTACTATCTAATTGGTGATCAAGCAATCAAATAGTTCATTGGAAATGCAAAAATAATCAAGAAAATGAAGAAATACTAAATTATTTGTCTTGAATTAAAACAAACAAACAATAGAGTTCATCATTCATCCAATACAAACAAAAAACCTAGCCAACCATCCAAATTATTAAATTATACAAGAAATAATGAAAAGACATCACCCATACCGAAGAAACATGGAAGAATGAAATCTTGCTTTTAGATGGATAATCTTCAAGAATCTTGTACAATTCCCTTGATGTTGATTATCTAACCTCGTTCTTCGCCTCCAAAATAGATGAAATATAGAGATTTTTAGGTCTAGGGAGGTTTCCCACGTTCTGGACGGATTATGGTATTTAGAGGATGCCCAAAAAATTGATACCAAAGTAGAGTTGCATAGTACAAATGGAAGCATTCGTATAGAAGAAATCATTGCTGGTCTCGGGAGCTCTGGAGGCATAGATTTAGTCCCATCTAATTAAACCAATGCAACTGCATAGGTATAATATTTTCCCCATAGACAGCTTTCAGTATTTTGACCATATCTTTCTCTCCCAATATCTTATTGAAGTGATTCAAAGTACGTTGGAAAGCTAACTCAAACGCTACAATTCTTTCAGCATTATCAATTTTCTAATTCGAATGTTATTATGCCAAAAATGGGTCTCAAACAAAGACTGAAAATTAGAAGCATAACTTTTTTGCCTGAAAGTTAATATGTGATAATACTTTGATTATATTTCATCCCTTTGACTTCTTTCCTCATCTGATTGACCCTAATACTCTAAAACTTCATAGTGAGGTTCAACACAACTTTTGAGTATTTTTACTTTGGTCCCCGAACTTTGAATTTGCTTCATTTCAGTAATTTTTTTTCTTGTCGTTCATTTATCTTCCAATTGTATCCAATTAAATCCTTGACATCTTTGATCTTCATTTTGTCGCCCGTCTCATCTATGAATTATTTACAATTTAGTCCCCAAATTTCGAATTTCGTCCGATTTCTCACTATATTTGCAATTTTTTTCGTCAATTCCTCATCAAACATCAAGTTTTACTTAAAACATATAATATAACACAAGTTAGGTAGTATTTTATCCAAATAACAGTAAAATATCATATTTTAGGACCTCGAATAAGTGTAGAAACTATACTTATCAAACCCCCAAACTTGAATCTTTGTTTGTCCTCAAAGAAAACTAAAAGCTTACAAACATATAAACAGCCAGTGATAATTATGTAATTGGTGACCAGTCAATCAAGTGATACAAAACAAATTTAGCTAGCTAACCTGTCTTTTTATCTTAGGATTGAAATTATAATATAAAATTTATGCACAACTTCAAAATCACAATACAGAAATTAAAATCTACATTTTCAATGTAAAATTGATATGTGTGTGTGTGTGTGTGTGTGTGTGTGTAGAATTAAGCATAGCATCATAAATTCATTAGTTTCAATTCTTGACTCTCATTGTTCAAATATGTTCTTTCATCACTCACCCCAAAACTTATTCTTTTCGCTCTATTCAAATTGTGACCTAAGGTTGAATTTTTATACTATCCGCACCTCTCTAGGTTAGGAAAATCTCATTAATTACAAATTAATTTGTCAATAAAGAAAGATTCTCTATAGCTTGATTGCTTCAATCTCCAGAACTCAACTAAGCTAATAATCTCTTATCAAAAGTCAAAATTTCTTAAACAAGTGTTTGAGATTTAATTAAAGCATTAGGTACGTCTTCTGTTTCATGCACCTACTTTTTCAATTTTTTATTTCAATTTTTTTCTTTATTTGCAGCATTCTCTTCCTTAAACTCTCTAAATAACCCCTTTAGCGAGCTTTAGGCCGATGACTCCCAAATCATTTGACTTTAGGGCAACATATTTTAACATCTTTACAGACTTAATAACTCGAGTCATAAAGGCTACAAAGAGAAATTTTCAAATAAAATATTTTTTATATCTTGATTAGTGCAATGTCCCCTCATCAAACACCTATCCAAGTAAACCAATCTCTGACTTGAGATTTTCATCCAATTTCATCCTATTGACCTTAGACAATCCACACAAGATTTTTAACTTCACACATGGAATCCTCATTTATCTCAACATCTTCCTACGACAATGAAATTCCCCAAACTATTCTAAATTTTGTCTAAGAATGTAAAATTTAGTGATTTTGGGTTTAGCATTTGTGGTCCACTACTTCAATCTATCCAATTATGAAATCAACTCATTCCTACACAATGCTTAACTTAATTCACATGCATAATATATATCAAACTTCACATGGAAAAGTAAAAGTTAACCTAAGCATGTAACATATTTACCATTCATAGATCAATTCAAAATTCAATATATTCATCATTGTCAGCTAGGCCAACTAACTCATGCAAGAACACACAAATAAAACATTTTTGGAATTTTTCAAAAATTTCAATTTTTTTTCTAATATTTAAAGCAATAAAATACACACAACGAAAGAAAACTCATGTTTTCCACCCCAAAACTTAAACTAGATATTTTTCTCAATATCATAAATTCTAAGTCTGCATATAAAGGTTGGGGAAGAAAACACTTCCCTGATATTGCGTGAAATTCAATGACTAGCTTTTTCTATTGCTTCGGTTATTTCCTTGGTCATGTTGGTTTTAGTGTTCTGTGACGTCATGTTTCTGCACAATGCGATTAGATAAAATATTAAAGTCAAATATTTCAAACAAGTGTCACTTAACTCAAACATTTAATAAACCAACTAACATATCGAAGATCTAAGGGAAAAGGTGTGAACTAGGGGTGTAAGCGGTCCGTTTTTACCAATTTTTGACTGATTTTCAAACCAAACCTTTACACTGGTTTGAGAAAAACACAAACCTAAACCTAACGGTTTGGTTCGATTTTAAACCGCCGATTTCGCCGTATATTTTTTTGCCTATTGTCCTATTTTAAATCGTTGATTTCGATGTATATTTTTTTTTGCATGTCTACTTTTATGCCATTAATTTAGGAGTGGATATTTTTTTTAAGAACCGGTGGATTCGGACCGGAACCATTTAGAAACGACCGATTCTGTTTCGGATTTTCTAAAAAATAATTTGATTTTGGGACAAATTATTAAGAACCAATCGATTTCGGTCCATTTCCTGTTTCTAGTATGGGAACCGGACGGTTCTCATAGGATTTTTATTTTTTATTTTTTATTTTTTTGGTAAAATATATGATTCAATCTCCAATCACTTTTAGCCAAATTAAAATATTGGGTAAATCTATACCTAAATAAATTTATTTACAATATATAATTTCATTTCTAAGATCTGAATTTTTATTTTGTTTTCACTTTGATTACATAGTTGTTGATCCGATCAAATTTTTTCATCTAGATAGAACAAATTATAATCGATAGAACCAGAAGTTGCAATAATTTTTTAAAGAATGTGAAATTCAATGTAGGATTTTGATTTTGATTGAAATTTGTTTAATCATTGGAGTACTATGTAGTTTATATAAGTTGATGATTGTTTGGTGATAGTAATTTATATGGAATACAACGTGAAATTTTTTGATGAATCGTTTCAGACTTTCAGTTTAAGAGCCTATGAAATATATGAGTCTCATTTAAAAATAAATAAAAAGCTCAACACAAAAGTCTTACAAGTTACAATTTAGAAAGTTTCATTTTTTTAAATTTTTATATATTTTTTTGTCGGTCTGGTTTGGTTTAAACCACAATAAAATTTCTCAAACCTAAACCAAACCAAATTTGACCGGTTTGGTTTGGTTCAAAACTATTTCGTTGACGGGTTCACATGGCACCAAACCGATGGTTTTCAAAATGAAGTTTTGGTTTGGTTTTTCGATTTTTGCTTACAGCCCTAGTGTGAACGATGAGTCCCTAAAATGAATAAAAACTAATATGAATTCTCTTAAACTATTCTAAATCTAAAAAGAAGAATAAATAAAAAGGATAGAAGTGTTGGGTTGCCTCCTAACAAGTGTTTGTTTAAAGTCCTTAGCTCGAGTTTTGTTGTTTTTAGGCTCTTTATGGTAGCTCGAAAACGAAATTTTCAGTCTTGCATTTAGACATTGGTTGCACTTCATTCTTTCATCTTTCATCCTCCATATAATCAAGTTTTCACTGTTATCCTTACCAACAATTCCATATTCATCTGGCATGCCCTTGTAGCTTTCCCAATGGTCCACTCTTTGGCCATCCTTAAAGTATGAGGGTTTCTTGATTTGATTCTCCATGGTAAAGCTCTACTGCTTATCCTCCATCCTTAAGACTATCTCATTAGTATCAAAATTTAGCAAGTCTCGGCTTGTAGACAAGAATAGCCTTCCAAGGATTATTAGCATTTGATATGCCTCTTTCATAGCTAGGATGATGAAGTCACCTTGAAAAATGAACTCTCCCACCTTGATAAGCATGCTTTTTACTATTTTGTAGGGTTACTTCAGTGTGGTCCGCCAGCTGAAGGATAATAGATGCCGCCTTGGGATCTCCTGATCCCAATTTCCTATAAAGAGTTAAGGGAATTAAATTAATACTTGCTCATGAATTAATCAAACAATTTATATTATGCAACTTTCCTATGAGAAAGGTAAAGTAAAACTCTCTGGATCTTTTAGTTTGGGAGGGATCCTATGATGGATGATTGCGCTGCATTCTTCAGATCATGCTATCGTTTTGTGCTCAGACAACTTCCTCTTTTTGGTTAACATCTCCTTCAAAAAGTTGGAATAGTTTGGGATATGAAGGATCACATCAACGAATGGGACGTTGACATGCACCTTTTTGAGGACTTCCAAAAATTTAGTAAACTGCCTCTTCAGTTTGGTGTTTCGTAGCATTTGAGGAGAAGGGATTAGAGATGTAAGTGAAGTGCCAAGAATTGTTATCTTAAGTTGTGAGCTACCTGAGAATAATTGTTGATCTTTCTCTATTGCTTCTTCGAACTACTTTACCTGTTCCTTGCCCTTAGCAGATATTTGAGTGTTCTCTGTCTCCTTCCTCTTTGCAGTGATTTCTGGCAACTGAACATAACTCCAGTAGTGATGGATTGAACATGTAGCACTATTGGTTGCCTTCGCAGTCTCTGAGAAAATGGAATGGGTAGCACATAAGCCTTGATCAGGATGACATGAATGAATGATGGAGGTCATTGATCTTAGAATTCACCACCTCAATTGCTAGTACCTGCTTCCGTAGATTCTTCTTTGTATCGCTAGGCAAGGTACCTTGTGGTCTGTTGGCTAATGCAGCTGTTATGTGTCCCACCTGATTTTCTAAGTTATGTATAGAAGCTTGCCGATTTTGCATCATCGTCTCAGTCTTGGCGATATACTTGACAAGTAGATTCTCCAATGATTGCCTCTTTTCTTCTTGTTGTTGAATCCTTTGTAGATTGCTCATCATTCGATTTACTTGATCTGAATTATCCACCCACGCGTAGTTGGGATGTTTGTTTAAACCCGGATGGTAGTTGTGTGGGTAAGGTTGATATGATCTAGGATGCGCCACAAATTATAAAGTTGAGGCCAAGTTTCGTGCTTAATTATAGACTGAAATAAATTGGAGACAATTGATTCAAACAGCCAAAAAGGAGCCAAAACGTCACAACCATGCGACCGCATGGTGTTCCAACCGATAAGCAGCAGAGGAAGTTTGATACTTCCATGCGATCCCATGGAAAGATACCATGCGACCGCATGGTACAAAATCAAGGCGGAATTTTCCTTTTTTCGTGAATTTTCTTATTTTGATAGAATTCTAGTTTAGGTAAGATTCTTGTAATCTTTAATTAATATTTTCCGTTTTTATTATTTTCCTAGGGTTTTCATATAAATAGAATTTATTTTCATTGTAAACAGGAGTTTTGAATAATAAGAAATTGAGATTTTATCTCCATTGTTCTTGAGTAACACCTCATAGAACTTATCAAATATTGTTATATTTGTGGAGTTTAACCCTTAAAACTTATCAAAAGACTAGGCACGATTTGTGGCGTTCGCAAATCGAGGTTTATGTTTCCGTACATCAACGGGTTTAAGGTTTAATGTACCTTACGTTCTTGGTTTGTGAGGCTCTGGTCGAGATTCTATCGTTTACAACCTGAATTTGGGCTTTCCCGACGTTTTCAAATTAATTCCACGAATTCCATGCGATTTTCCTACCTGAGATCTCATCAAGTGGTATCAGAGTTTGGGATCCAGATTCAGGTTCTATCTTTTTTTTTTTTAATTCTTTTGAGTCTTTTGTTATTTATGTTCTTCGAGTCAGAAATAGTTTTTGAGTATAGGTCCAAAAACATTACAAAAAAAGAGTCAAATTTATTTTTTGAGCTATTTAAGAGTCCATATCAATTTTCGTTTGTTTCACTGGACTTATAGTCGAATTCCCGAGTGTAAAAAAATTATAAATTTCAAAAATTTCTAGCAGTTTTCAATTTTCATTTCATTGAGTTAAAAAAATTTAAAGGACGGATGGTGATTGGGGGCATATTTTTCAAACTAGGTGTTTTGTGGATAGTGTGATATGCAGTCTGGCTATTGGTAAGGAGTACTTATCAAACTTGGCTAGTATCACGATGGTTGAAAAATTGGGGTTACCTTTATAACAACACCCTAATCCTTATAGGATGACTTGGTTGAAGGAGTGTGAGAGAGTAGATGTGACCAAGCAGGTTCTAGTGAATTTCACCTTTGGAAGATATAGTGATCATGTTTGGTGAGATGTAGTGCCATTAAAATCTTTTCATATCTTATTTGGGAGACCTTGAAAATATGAGAGGAAGACTGTTTATGATCAGGGGAGGATCATGTATAGGTTTCTTCGGGTAGGGAAATTGCATGAAACTCATGGAATTAGTTTGAAAATACCGAAAAAGCCCAAATTTAGGTTGTAGACGATAGAATCTCGACCCGAGTCTCATGAACCATGACCCTAAGGTATGTTAAACCTTAAACTCTTTGATGTGTGAAAACACGAACCTCGATTTGCGAACGCCACAAATGGTGCCTAATCTTTTGATAAGTTCTAAGGGTTAAACGCCACAAATATAACAATATTTGATAAGTTTACTAATGTGTTCATTCAAGAACAATAGAGAGAAAATCTCAATTTCATATTATTCAAAACTTCTGTTTACAATGAAAATAAATCCTATTTATATGGAAGCCCTAGGAAAATAATAAAAATGGAAAATATAATTAAAGATTATAAGAGTCTTACCTAAACTAGAATTCTATCAAAATAAGGAAATTCACGAAAAAGGAAAAATTCGACCTTGATTTTGTACCATGCGGTCGCATGGAAGTATTGAACTTCCTTTGCTGCTTCTCGATAAGGAACTGTGCGACCACAAGGTTGGAACGCCATGCGGTCGCATGGTTGTGACGTTTTGGCTCCTTTTTAGCTGTTTGAATCAATTGTCTCCAATTCATTTCAGTCTTCAATTAAGCACGAACCTTGGCCTCAACTTGATAATTTGTGGCGCATCCTGGATCATATCAAAGGTCCATTTTGCCTTTGATAGTTCTGTGTATAACTAACCTCTGTTGGTTGACCCATATAAGTGGAAGCCAAAGGGCAGCTTGCAATGATATGATATGTCCCACAACCTGTGTACACTGGACCTAGATATTCTACCATGTGCACATATTGAGTTAAAGTTTCAAGCTTCTTCGTTATTGCTTTTATTTGTACTTCTAACATTGTTACTGTGTCCATATTATGCATCCCAACTGCCTTTCTTGGAGCCTCATTGTCTGTTGGCTAGTTGGCCTAATTCTCGGCAATCCTCTCAAATAGATTACGTGCTTCATCTAGTTTTACCTACCTCAATTGTCAAAATTGATTAGCCTGCTAAAGCATCTACAATGTTACAAAATTATGAGCACAATCCATTGTAGAAGAGATATATTTGTGCCAATTTAGGAATATCAAGATTTGGATACTTCCTAAACGCGCACTTGAACATGTCCCATACTTCAAGATATGTCTCAAAACTCACTTTGTCTGAAAAGATATATTAAATTTTGATTTGATGGGCTCGAGATAGTGGGAAGAATTTCATGGTAAATTTTTGTATCATGTCATTCCACGATATAATGCTCTCGGGAGGTAGTGAATACATCCATGCTTTTGCTCTCTCCTTCAAAGTATGAGAGAATAGACGCATTCCAAATGTATTTTGTGACATTCCTTCGTAGTTGATTACTTTGTACAACATGAGAAAAGCCTTTATGTGTTCATGTGGATTCTCCATGGCTTTCCCGCAAAACCTGATGTTTTGATGATTCCGAAAGAGGTTTACGATATCTAGCCGGATATGGAAGTTGGCTTGTCTGAAAGGTAGGTAGATAATTTCCAACTACACTGGTGCAGTCATAGGATTTACATAATTCCCCACTAATATAGACTAAACTATAAATGCTTGCTGAACTGGAAGTGCTGCTTCCAGAAATACATCCCGAATTTGAGTATTAGACATTACCCTTGACCTTCTCTATTCTCTTCGGCGTTGCTTGAAGGTCTTTTCGATCTCGAGATCCTCTAATAGAGAGGATCTCAATCTCGTCAGGATCTTGTATAAACTGATAGAAACTTGCAAAGAGTGAAAACAAGAAGAGGTCGTGTATTTCAATTAAAGCCTAAAAAGAACCAAAAAAAAAAAAAAATTGAAAAAATCGAACTTAATAAAAACTACTAAACTAAAATTAAACCCGTTATTTTTCAACAACGGTGCCAAAAGCTTGTTCTGTGGAAACTCGCAAGCATACAATATCGTTAACAAGTAATAGAAATAAGTGAGTTTTCAAGTTTATCGTTCCCACGTGGAATAAGGTCAATATCTAGTTTAATAGCTTTTATCAAATTCGAAATAATGTAACATCAAAGTAGATGGCTGTATTTTTTCTATATTAGTCATAAACTAAGAAAGCAAATAAAATATTTATTTATTAATATGTGAATGTTTGTATTGTGAAATCTTGAATCTCCCTATTGTCATCTAATTCATTTCTTTTCTTGATATACTAAACCTATGTTTAGCACAACCCGATCCAAATATACATTGATTCATAGGATTTATCACATGATTGCACATGTCAACTATGAATTCTTCTATGTGACGGATTCCATTTGTAATATGCGATTGCATAGTATTTTTTCGAGGAGAGATTTTGTTTCCTTTTCGAATTGAAACTCTACTTTGGTAACAATCTTTTGGCCATCCTCCAAATACCATAATCAGTCCAAAACGTGGGAGACTTCCCTAGACCTAAAAATTTCTTCATTATTTTAGTATTTTGGTATTTTTCTCTCTCGATATCCGATTGAAGTGATTCATACTTTGAAAAGCTAACTAAAAGGGCTACAATTCTTCTAGAGAATTTCCTATTCCAACATTTGCTATGCCAAAAATGGGTATAAAAAAAGAGAATAAAAATCTGAAGCATAACTTTTTTGGCCTGAAAGTTGATATTTGATAATACTTTGACTATATATTATCACTTTGACTTCTTTCCTCGTCCGATTGACCCCTAACACTCTCGAATCTTCATTGTGAGGTCAACTTTTGAGTATTTGCACTTTGGTTCCCGAACTTTGAATTTGCTTCATTTCGATCACCATCTCTTGTAATCTTGTTCATTTATCTTCCATTTGTATCCAATTATCCTTGATGTCTTTGATCTTCATCCGTATAATCTATTAATTGTTTGCAATTTAGTCCCCGAATTTCGAATTCCACCCCCTTTTAAACTATTTTTATAATATAACACAAGTTAGGTAGTATTTTATCCAAAGAACAATAAAATATCATCTTTTAGGATCTTGGATAAGTGTAGAAACTACGCTTATCCTTAATACTCAAAACTATAAACATAAGCAGAAAAAAGAGACCAAAATTGGGACCTAATCACCAAAACAATTAACAAAAATAAAAATCAAATGATGAGATATTCTTTCCATAGATCAACACTTCAAAACCAACTGCTCTTTCAGCTCTATATTTAAAAGGATTTTGTGTATTTCAAAATCTGGAAATAATCAACACAAATTTGGTGGTTAGTAATTTTTGAATTTTGTTCAAATAGTTCAAATTTTGTTTGATTATTTGTAATAGATTATAAATTTCATGATTATTTAGTAAAAGAAAAGCAATTATAAGCTAATTTCTCGTGATACCAATTGATTTATGAACTTTTTTAACAATTGAAAATATGCTATTTTTGTAACTATAAAGTTGATACTGTTAAGGTTCTTTCTTTTTGGGTGTGTTACTACATATGAAAATTCATCTTTAGATTAATAATTTGACGTTACTATACATGAAAATTTAGATTTGTATAAGTTGAATTGAGTTGGTATTTACGAAAATTCAACCATGGATCGTTTAAAGAGATGCATACATGGTATTTGCAAAAATATAAAAATGAAAATAAAAAAGTGAAAGTGATATTCTCTGTCCTTTTTTTTTTGGAGAAAGTCGCATATTATCTCATTTGAATTTTTTTTTAGATCCATTAAATAGATGCATACATGGTATTTTTGAAAATGTAAACATGAATATGAATTTCAACTTTGATTTACATTAAAAAGTGACATGATGTAACACTTTACTTGTCTTGACATGAAACAAAGTGCTAAAATTTGAAAGTGACACACACTGTCACTTTTTCTTTTGAAAAATTTCAAACTATCCAATTTGAATTCTTTTTTGGGCAATTAAAGAGATGCATACAATGAGTTTGCAAAAAAGTAAATAAGAATATGAATTCAAACTTTTTACTATAACATGATGTAACAATTTATTTGTCTTGCATATGAATTAAGGTGTTGGTATTTGAAAGTAACATGCTCTATCACCTTTTTTTTTTTTTTTTTTTTTTTTTTAAGAAAGCCATTCATTATCTCATTTGAATTCTTTTTGGATCAATTAAAGAGATGCATACAAGATATTTTTGAAAATGTAGAATTCATAATTTGTTTTATATTATAAAGTTGCCTAATGAAATACTTTATTTTTCTTGCATATAATTAAGGTGCTGGAATTTAAAAGTGACATACTTTGTCACTTTTTTAAAAGAAGTCTCACACTATCTTATTTGAATTATTTTTGCAAATGTGGATAAATAAATGTCTTCATCCTTCGTTGATGCAAATGGGAACAAGCTAACAAATATAAAAGTGAGAAAAATGATTGGAATTATCGTCCCAGTAGAATGCACATACGAGAAATATTTTCAATAATGAAATTAAGTCCAGCAATGTAGACAATGTTAATACAATATAACTAACGAAGAATATGCCTATGATCAAGATTTTAGACGATAATGCTCACAAATTTTATTTGGAGCTCAAGAGCAAGGATAAACATCTTACAAGTTTTTCATTGTGCATAGTGTCATGACGGTATCAAAACATAACAGAATTGAATGTTGTAATGACGGATAACTTTTGGAGGTCGGTAATTTGGATGAAAATGACATGATTCAGATATAGATTTGTGAAACTGATAATTTAGTGACAACATCAATTCAAAGACTACCAATTATCGAAGAATTAGCTGTTGATGTTTATAAAAGCATATCAAGAGTTGAGGAAATTAGGAATGAATAAGGAAGTGAAATAATTTCAGTTGTTACTATGAATGGATTTACAGAAGAAAAAGTTGTTAGGAACAAGACATTGGTCAACAAAAGTATTTCCGTATACACGATAACACATACTTTTAATTCAAGGTAAGTACGTCAGACAAGAAGGAAATGTGCTAAAATGCATAAATGCTATTTGTAAATAGACTTTTAGGACTTCAAGACTTGGAGGAATGGAAATGTTCAAAGAAAGATATACAAAAAATGATCATGCATGCTCAAATAAATCATATTAGGAGATCATTGTCAAGCAACAAGTTCAATTCCTCAAATATAAGTATATCTCAACAAAAAGAACATACACTTTTGCAGACATTACAATGACATGATGAATATATGGAGTGTTGTTAGGTATTGATATTTCGATGTCAAACAAATTAAGTTGTAATTGTGGTTTTAATATTGTAATTCAAGTTTGGTTATATACCAACTGATTTGTAATAAAAAATGATTAAATATTAGGCAGATTGTACTAGAACATGTGGAGTCTAGAATGCCTTAAATCAAGGGGAGTTAGACATGTGATAGTTGATAGAAAAGTCTAGCATCTTTGCTCTATAAATAGAGCACCTTATGCATTCTCGAGACACACAATCAATATTTAAATATGTAGACATTGAAAGTCATTTCTCTCTTCTCCTCTGCTGGTTTATTACCAGCAGAGTGAGTTTAAATTTTTATTTTTTATTTTATGCTTTTATGTTCATGTTTTACTTATGGTTTAATGTTGTTCTATCTCTGCAATAACTCCCCCATAATGAAGCCACTATTTTGCTGTGCTAAATATGTTATCTCCCTAGCTCGATCAACACAGAGTTCTTCATACATTTATATTGATATTTACAAGTTTTCCACTTTGCAACATAAAAATCTTTCAGATTTCTTATTTTTTAACATGGTATCAGAGCTACAAATGATCTTAAGGGCCAAGAAAAACGTTTCAAAAATGCTGCAAACTTTGAACAAAAAAATGATTTAAAAAAAACCCCTTTAGTTTGTGTTTTATCTTTTTCTAGTGCACTCTCTAGGAGAGTTGTCATATCTGTTGTTTCAGCTCAAGGTCCGGGAAGATTCATAGATGATCATACCCAGTTAACAGTAGATAACCACCTGTTTTTTGGCACTTTCACAGAGAGGAAAAGTGACCAGATTTCTCGAGCTGTCTTAATTGGAAGGAGTCTCATTTTATGCTTCAGCGGCCCTCCCTAGCGGTTTTAAAAAGTGGCATGAATGCATTGCTCCATGCCCTCAACTTGTGGTTTTAAAAGGTGGCTGGAAGCACTTTGGATCAGCAGTAGCCCTGGAACCTTGTAGTGACAACTCTCTTAAAAATGACTTAAGTACTTTTGGATAAAATCAGTTTAAAGGTACTGAGTTTCAAGTGGTGCAAATGGTCATTGGAACCTTGGAGTGACAGCCTGAAATATGACTCAAGGACCATTGGAAAAAGCCAGGTGAAAGCTATCCCTTGTGGTTTTAAAAAGTAGCTGAAGAACCAGTGTTTCAATGTTGTAAAATGCTGGAAAAATCATAGGCCTACCAGCAGCCTTCATTGATTAAATGGCTTATCATTTAAAAAAAAAAAAAAAAAAACAAAGTGGAACCAAACAAGGGAGGTGAAAGAAGAAGAAAAAATTGATGAAAAGAGGCTTAAATCTGGTGTTTAAATGATAGAAAAATCCGGTATTTAAAGCTCAAAATTGTTGAAATATGATGAGCAAATGTTTACTCTCCATATCTGGTATAAAAAAAAATGCCAAAATCCGGTATGTGATCAGGTTGTTGAAATCTGGTATGCCATGGAAGCTGAAATCCGGTATGCAAATGTTGAAATACGGTCTGCAATTGAAATTCGGTATGATGATATTCGGTATGCTACCTAAAATTGTCAAAATCCGATAAGTGCCAAATTCGGTATGCTAAACTTGGAATACGGTATGCATTCTCAAATCCGGTATGCTACCTAAACTTGAAATCCGGTATGCAAGCTAAAGCCAAATCCGGTAAACTTGCAATTGTGAAATCCGGTATGTATGTTCAAAATTCGGTATGCTCAAAATCTGTAAATCCGGTATTTCAAAAGCACAAATCAGCAGCAGCAATGACCAACAAAAGTGAAGAAATTGAAGAACAAATTGATGAAGAATAGATCGAAATTTTGAAGACTTTGACACACAAATTTGTTTTCCAATCTAAGTGTCAAATGAGAGTTTGTTGGATATTGACACTTTGATGTCAAACAAATTAAATTGTAATTGTGGTTTCAATATTGTAATTCAAGTTAGATACCAACTGATTTGTAATGAAAACTGATTAAATATTAGGCAGATTGTACTAGAACATGTGGAGTCTAGAAAGCCTTAAATCAATGAGAGTTAGGCATGTGATAGTTGATAGAAAAGTCTAGCATCTTTGCTCTATAAATAGAGAACCTCATGTATTCTCGAGACACACAATCAATATATAAAAATGTAGACATTGAAAGACATTTCTTTTTTCTCCTCTGCTGGTTTATTACCAACAGAGTGAGTTTAAATTTCTGTTTTCTGTTTTATATTTTATGCTTTTATGTTCATGTTTTACTTGTTTTTTAATGTTGTTCTATCACTGCAATAACTCCCCCATAATGAAACCACTATTTTGCTGTGCTAAATCTTTTATCTCCCCAGCTCGATCAACACACAGTTCTTCATACATTTATATTTATATCAACTAGTCTTCCGCTTTGCAACATAAAAATCTTTCAGATTTCTTGTTTTTAACAAGTGTCAATGAGTTGTGAGAAAGCTTTGAAATTTGTGAGAGGAGATTTAACAGAGTCCGATGAAAAGCTTCCAGAATACTTTTACATATGATAGAACAAACAAATTCTAGAAAAGTTACAGGAATTGAACTTTTGAGAATAACAAATTCAAATATCTTCCTTATGGCATTAGAGCATCCATTCAGGGATGAAAGTATTGCAGGCTAGTAATAGTAATAGATGGTACATTCCTAAAAGATAATTAGGTGGCACGCTATTTACAACATGTATACAAGATGCCGAGAATAATCTCTTTGTTGGAAAAATGTGCATCGCATATTTTTTCATATCTTATATATTGGCTTTCTTAATTTATATTATTGGCTTTTAATCGTCAAACAAGTGCACAGGTTATGGTCGGACTGTACAGCTAGTCCTAACTGATTGGGGGCGGTAAGCATATTCATCCAAAATCTGAGCTGCGATTTTTATTCTGTTTGCTTATATATGATGATCTGATTTCATACAATGCAACTTCAACTCGTGTATTTTAGGATTTATACCATCCTATATATTTTCAGATTTATTTAGAAAGACAAAATATGAGGATATGATCAATCAAATTTGTCTTTCCTTATATTGGCCCCTATAAACTCTTCTAGTATGTTTCATACTAATTTTTACCACTTTTATTGCAAAACTTTAGAAAGAATTAATTCCTTGTTTTGATGCTAACTTTACTATAAGTAATGTAAGAAATCAAGAAAATAATTAAGCTTTGAAATTAAAATTTTGTTCCTATTTATATATGTAAGGGCATGGTGACTTTATGCAAACGGATAGGACATGATGCTTCATTGATAATTTTAAAGCCAACGTTTTCTTCAAGCCTTTGAAGAACTCAAAAACAAATTGGTGCTCAAAGAACGGGGGATCTTAATCCAAGGGATGGTTATGCCAGAGTACAATAAAAGTGGAGATAAAAGTCAAGATTAGGTGGTTTGATTCCACTCATCAACAATTCAAAAGAAGAAAAAAATAAAAAGGAGTTGGTTCTTAGTTCTTTTGATTATTATTTTGTTAATTTTGTGAAATTACAAAAATCATATACTATTGTATAGAATGCAATGCTTGATCTATATTCCTGTCCCATGTTCTTTTGGGAAAAATAAAATAAAATTGCAGAATATTTCAATAGAGCTGTAAGAGCATACATGAAAAACAATTTCCATATTTTTAATCTTCTTTTTGCAAGGTATATATTGCTTATGATAAGTGGTCAAGGTATATATTTTCTACAATGACATGAAATATAGTTGAATTAGTAAATTTGGTAACAAAAGCAACAAAATGTTATCCTATGAAACCTTCATGGGAATTCTTAAGATACTTGTTGCAAGAATGGTTTGAAAAGCATATAAATGATGCACGATCAACCTTCACAAAACTTGTAACTAAACAAGAGAGAAATCTGTTGAGTCAAACAAAATGAAGGTAAAAAGACACAAATTGCATAAATATTATTTATTTGGCATTGAGTTTGAAATATAATATTTAGTTGTTTCTTTTCTATCATGTGAAATAATATTTGATTCAAGCTTCCATTATTTACGTCCATCACATGTTCGGAATTTGTTGTTATTGTAATATTTTTGTATTAAAAAGTTACATAATGTGTTACTATATCAATAAAATGTCACATTTCAAGGATTTTAAATGACGGGAACTTTGATGGGGTTCATATATTCTTGTAGGTGTTGACTGACATGAAAACATGATTTGTAACCTTTATTGATATTGAATTTTCCTTTTCAATCCTCTAACATAAAAGAGTGACAATTTTGGTCACATATTACATGAAAGTCAATATTTATTAATAATAGTATTTTATTATATTATTCACACAGGCATCAACTTCAAATTCAATATTATACCAAGTTAATGATGGTTGAGTGGTAACTGTTTTTTTATGAACTTATTCGAGCTTCTATTCTTATTTAATTATATATAAATTGAGCAATTACCTGCTTAATTTGTGTTAATTGTAGGGGGAAAAAACATCTCAATTTGGATACAATTGGTGTGAAAAAAAAAACTCTCCGAAGCTTACTTGGAGTTGATTCGGAGCAATTGAAGATTAACCGAATTACAAGTTATCAATTAGAAGTATGAATGGAGCATTTGGTAAAAAAAAATAAAATCATAAGTTTCAAAAGTTAATTATTAGTAATTTTGGAATGAAGATGACTTAATTGCAAATATTAGAAGACGAAGGACTAAATTTATTCAAGAAAATGAGTTCAATTGGAAAAGAGAATTGTTTCTTTTTTATTCTCAAACTCTTTGTGTAAACCAAATTGAATAAGGATTTGACCTAAATCTTGTTCTATAAATACATTTCTTATTCGAAAAATTGAAAAAGGCTCGTAGGATTTCATTATGTGCAAATATTCAATTCAAGGCTTGTGGGAATTTGTTATACACATATTATACAAGTCCAAAAGGAGGAAGGAATCAAGAAATCAATCAAGAAGCTAGGTTTACTTATTTTTTTCTGCTTCATTGACAGTGAACAAAAAAGAAGCAAGAGAGAAACAAAAATATGTAATTATTGGTCTCAACTCAGATGAAATCTATTATTTATTATCGTACTTGATAAGGATTGTTTACCAAAGAGATTGAATATTAAATCTATTATTTATGATGAGAGGGGACCAACTAGTGAATATTGTGGGGGCGTTACACTATACTAAAAATTGTTTGTTATTGGCAACTCCAGAGGAAGTAAGGAAAGCTATCTTTGATGATCCATATGCAGAAGAAAATAATGAGGGTGACACGCTTATGGGAGATGTGTTCACCATACAAAATATAAAAGAATTAAAGATCAAATAATTTTGGATGAGACAAGTAACATGATTATGGGGGATCGCTTGATCATTAAACCTAATGAATCAACAACTAAAAATGAGGAAGATGTATAAATCGATGAATTAATTATGAAGGAGCCAAACAAATTAGTGGCATTCAAAGAAAATGGGACTAGTATGCAAACATCTAATTTCATTGATTTTGTGATTAAAGTCGACGAAGAGATCGAATTATTATTAGTTGAGTTCGAATTGGGCAATTTATGCAAGTCATATAATATTCAAGAGGGTGTAAGATCTTGGAGGACGTGGGAAGCGTGGTGCAAAGACAATCTAACCAAGTTAAAAAAGACCTCCAAAGCATTATTAAAAGTGCCACGAAAAATTATTGCCTAAAGTCGAGCTTGAAACTATAAATAAAGAACTAATGGGAGACAACCCATTTTTTTAACCTTAAACTTTTAAACTTTTTGTTATGCATTGCATTAAAAAAGTTAGGATTGAATTTTAAATATAAACATGTTTAAAATAAATAAATAATATATGTTGATTGCGGTCAAATGTAGGTTTGCAACCCGTGGTCAGGCCGTAACCCATATTGAGTCTTGTATGTCACAGGTCAATCACGAATTTGCAACATGCTGTTGATCAGTTAAAAAATTTATATTGGCCATGGCCAATTGCGAGTTAGCAACCCGCGGTCGGACCACGGCCCGTATTGAGGCCTCGTTTACTACGTGCCAATTTGCAAACTGCGATTCACTAAGTAAAACAAATTTGCAAATAAAAAAGAATCTTTTCTTTTCTTTTCTTTTTATAAAATTGGAAAAAAAAATTCAAAATTTTATTTTATAATTTTTTTTCTTCTTCTTTCTTTTTTTAGGTTATAAATAATTTTCAATCATCATTCCGAATTAAAGTAGCATAAACTCGTATGTGATTATATTTATAATTATTAATCTTATTTCTTTTTAGGTATTATGAAAATATTTCGTACGAGTAAGGAAATGATATTAAAGAAAGATAAAAGATCAACTGGAAGTATTAATGCAACATTCGATAAAATTTTATAAGTTTCGAGAGTAAAATTTGACATTTAAAAAGTTTGGGACTAAATTGCAAAATTTTGAAACTTGAATCTTGTCAATTATTAATGATTTTGGAATGAAAATGACTTAATAAAAAATATTAGAAAATGAAGTGCTAAAGTTACATGAGTAAAGAAGTTCGATTGGAAAAGAGAATTGTTTCTTTTTTATTCTCAAACTCTTTGTGAAAATCAATTTGAACAAGGATTTTGTCTTAATCTTATTTTATAAAGACATATCTTAGTCCAACAATTGGAGAAGGCTTGTGGGAATTCGTTATACGTGTTACGCCCCTATACACAGGGGCTTTAGCCGTATGACACATGGCAGGAATCCGCAAATCATCCTGCACCAACAGTCGAACCTATGTTAATCCGAACACATGGCCGTGGAGTCACAGTCCGAACCCATATTGATCGAACCTCTTGGGACCGAACCTCTAACATGTGAGGCATATCCGGTGAGGCTGTTTTAGGGAGGATCTTATATAAAGATTCCATGGCAAGTGGGTGATGTGACAACACACTGAATTGGTTGCTTTATCAATCACACAAGCCAATCATAGTCTTACATGTCAGACTTAGGATTGCAACCAGTCAGAACATTGAATGCATTGAAGTCTATGACAAAAGGTCTCAGCTGCTAAGATAAAGCCACGTGTCTTGTCATCCAACGGTTCTTGCTCACCTTCGTTCAGTATAAAAGCTCACTCACACATTGTGTCATTCAAGGGTAATACAAATTTGAACTTTCACCACAACTTTGCTATTTTCTCTATATTATACTGTTCCATTTATTCCCCCAAGGCCGACCCCCTTATTTATACTTTGGAGGCTCATGTTGTAGCCCTCATACACTCAATATTTTTTCCACTCCTACTGACTTGACCGTCAGAGTGCGCGTGACCAGCTCCACCCCATCAGAGAAGGCCATGGGCAACTAACGGTTTGTCCTAGTGTGCAAAAAGAATGTCTTATTTGGATGTGAGAGACCCTGAGATCTGTTGACGCGTCAGAGGTACATTTTTTGAGGTCAACAGATTGGCGCCATCGTGGGAAACCACACATTACAACCACAAACATCCTAGTGGTGAAAGCCAGCTAGAAGGAAAGCATACAATATCCGGGCCTTGAAGAAAGGTCGAGGTTCTTGAAAAAGAACGTCGGAGAAGGAAAGAAGGGTACGTGTTGGACTTGTTACCATCACAGGGATCGTCAATACCATGAGTTCCAGCAATTATGGCTCTCATAGCAGAGGTCGTCAACAGGAGGCTTCTGAAGAAAAAGTTCTTTGAACAAATGTTACCACCCGCAGGCCTCACCACCTACATAGGCGAGGCGGTACCACAACACGTCTGGTGAGAGAAATAGGGGAAATGGTGATGAATATGAGAAATCTGGCCGAACAGAATGCTGTCATGCAATAACTACTCATGCAAATGCATGAACAAACTGGACACCAAGCTTCTCATTATGAGGCACACCAAGAGGAGGTGAATGAGGTGAGAGCCTTTTCGTCGACGTACACGAGGGAGCTAAGCCCTATGGAAAGAGATGTAGGTGTGGACACATCGTCAAACCACGCCTACACAGGGTCCGACAGAGATCTACTGCAAGGGATTGAAAGTTTCCCCCAGAATACGCACATGAGCCAGAACCAAGGAGGTCTACCAATGTGTTCGACCGGATCGGACCCACAAGGCCTAGAAATAAGCCACAACAATCGCCTTCCGCCTCCAGGCGATAAGAGTCAGCTCAAGAGCAAGGCCCCTAGGAGGTTTGCCGGCCTATAAATAGGCATGAGAGAATAGACGCAGCAAACCTAAAGAATCAGGCCGGAACCTCTCAACCGCCCAGTATCAAGCTGGTGAGGGAGAATCTGGTTGCCTATGCAGATCTTTTGAGTTGGATTATAATGATGATAGTCTGCCATTTTCATGGAGTTGAGGAATGTACATGTCCCAAGCAACTTCGTACCTCCAAAGATACCCAAGTATGAGAGTAAAAGAGACTCAGCCAAGCACCTAAACAATTACAAAACTCATATGGCATTCAGAGGGGCCTCACCTGCATTGACATGTAAGGCCTTTCACCTATCCTTGATAGGAGCTGTAGAAATTTAGTAGAACCGTATACCTACAAAAAACATTAGAAGTTAGCCCGACCTCAAAAAGGCTTTTCTGAATCACTACTTATCCAACAAAGAGGGAGAGGCCCCGATTCGAAGGTTGCAGGATATGAGACAGTAAGTAGGCGAAACTTTTAAAAGCTACTTTGCTCGGTTTACTGATGAAATGACTTGTTACGAACAAGTGACTGATAGAGAAGCTCTATCAGCATTGAGAGGTGGACTCAACATGAACACCCTATTTTGGAGGGGTGTGTGAAATCAGAACCCCACCTCCTATGATGCTTTGGTGGAAATGATGAGAAGCGAAATAGTCTTTGAGAAATTGATTGATCACCGCAACAGAACTTTCCTAGGGCTCCCACCACCTTAGAGATAAAGACGAGGCCCCATACACACTTGGTAACCCAGCAATAGACCCAAGCTGGACATATGATTGCACCTACATCAGGCAAGCCTTAGCAACCGCCACTTTGAATGTGGTACCGTCTCTAGCCTATGAAAAAGTAGGGCACAATGCGGGATCACAGCGTGCTCATCAAGAGGAAGGGGTAGGAGAAGAGGCAATGGACCTAGAAATAGGCCTTATTGCACTTACCACAGAATCGACGGCCATAGCGACCACAATTGTACGTCTAGGCCCCATCATTAGGAATCAACAGGTCGACATGATGATAGGGGGCAGATACACTAGGCCCCCAGGAACCCATGCCAAACTGGGTGAGATGCTAAGACTAGGCATGAGGAGCCAAGGCGTCCCCCAAGGGACCAGCTGCCTCGACAAAGAGAAGGCAAAAATAGGGACAGACCCAGGAGTTCAAAAAGGCAGAGACAGACCTGCCTCGACATAGAAAATGGCCCTATCAGAGAAATTGACACAATAATAGGAAGGCTGCATATTGGGCGAATCCAGGAATGTCCAGAAAAATTACGCCCGGGAGGCCAAAGATTCTCCAATGACAAGTTATTCAATCAACGGCTCCTCTCAGGGGACCAACTCCACTCCTCCAATTACTTTTACACATGAAGACTCTGTTGAGGTTTACTCTCCTCACTGTGATGTGTTAGTAGCGAGGGCCATCGTGGCAAGGAATGGATTGAACCGAATGCTTGTGGATAATGGTAGTTCGGTTAACATTTTGTTTGGGACCACTTTTGACAAGATGCAAATCAGCTATGGACTCACTCCAATAACTGCTCCATTATACGGATTCACAGGAGATAGCATTATCCCAAGAGGAAGGATACCCTGGCCATGGAAATAGGAGCCCCTCTCTTTACAGCCCATCACTTCGTAGAATTCTTAATTATGGACCACAGATCGACATATCATGGGGTGTTGGGGAGTCCCACCCTAACTGAGATGGGGGACTATAACTTCAATTCTCCACTTGTGTATGAAATTTCCTACTGAATGGGGCATTGCGATAGTTCAAGGTGATCAGATGGGTTCGAGAAAATGCTATCTTAGCTCCTTGCGAAAATCAAAACCTTGCAGCACAAACATGATCTATATGGACGCCGAAATGCTTGATGCCCTTGTAGAAGGGTCAACCCTTGAATAAATGGGAGACATCGAGGTGATTAATGTTATCGCAAATGCAACCACCCCTGAAAAAGGTGTAATGAAAATAGTCATGGACCCTAGAATGATGGAATCAAACTCACAGGCAGCCCCGGTTGTAGAGCTAGAGTCTTTTCCCGTGGATCCTAAAGGCCCAACGAAAATACTTTAGTTGGGAAAGGGATTGGAGGCCAAACGTAAACAAAAACACAAGGACTTCCTCCTCGCTAACCTAGATATGTTTTCATGGAAGCACAGAGATATGGTGGCTATTGACCCCAAGATTAGTTGCCACCACCTTAACATTGATCCAAAGTTCACTCCCCATTGACAAAAAAGGAGGGCCCTAAACCCAGAAAGGTATGAGGCACAACGGCAAGTGGAGAGTATGCATAGCCAAAGTGGATATCCACCCGATTCTGGTGAAGAAGCACAACGATAAGTGGAAAGTATGCATAGATTTTTCCAATCTTAACCAAGCATGTCCAAAAGACAGCTTTCCACTCCCAAGGATTGACCAACTGATGGATGCCACTGCAGGCCACGAACTGTTGAGTTTTATAGATGCATATTTAGGGTACAACTAGATCCCCATGTGTCCTCTTGACTAGGAGAACACTTCTTTTATCACTGACAGAGGCCTCTATTGCTACAAAGTGATGCATTTCGACCTGAAGAATGCTGAGGCCACTTATCAAAGATTGGTCAATCGAATGTTCGCAAACCTCCTAAGAAAAACAATGGAGGTATATGTGGACGATATGTTGGTAAAGAGCCTCGATGCACAAGACCATGTTGAACATCTGGCCAAGGCCTTCAACATCTTGAGAAAATATCAAATGAAACTGAACCCATTAAAATGTACCTTCGGCGTAGCCTCTGTAAAATTCTTATGTTACATGGTCAACCAACGGGGGATAGAGGCTAATCCTAATAAAATCAAAGCCCTGTTAGACATGAGATCCCCCAGCAAACCCAAGGAAGTGCAGAGCCTAACGGGCCGACTCGCTGCGTTGAGCTAATTCATTTCAAGGGCAACAGATAAATGCCTCTCCTTCTTCAAAATTCTCAAATGAGGGAAGAAGTTTCAATGGAATGAGGAGTGCGAAATGGCTTTCCAGGGGCTGAAGAAGCACCTTGGGCAAGCTTCCGTCCTCTCAAAGCCTAAAAAAGGGGAAACGCTGTCATTGTATTTGGCTGTATCTGCAAAAGCCATAAGCTCAGTACTGGCGAGGGAAAAAAATAACACCCAGCTGCCAGTCTACTACGTAAGCAAGGCATTCACCTCTGCTGAATCACGATACACAAACATGGAAAAACTCGCCTTCTTCCTTATAGTCGCATACAAAAAGTTGAGGCCGTATTTTCAAGCCCATAGCATCCAGATATTGACACTCTCCCACTCAAGCAAATTTTGCAAAAAATCGGATGCATCTGGAAGGTTGATGAAATGGTCAATAGAGCTGAGTGAGTTCAATATATCTGACAAGCCAAGAGCTTCGGTAAAAGGGCAAGCTTTAGCAGACTTCGAAGAGGAATTCATTGGGTTGCAAGTTGACACAAATAAAGAGACACCGAAACCCTCTATTTAGAACTTTTATGTGGACAATGTTTGGCAAAATCGGTTCAGGTGCTGGGATTATCCTTTAAGCCTAGAAGGGGCACAAACTTTTTTGTGTCATCAGGTTCGAATTTCGGGCTTCTAACAACGCTGCTGAGTACGATGCCTTGTTAGTAGGCTTCAGATTATCAAAAGAAATGCATGTGAAAATATTGATGGCCAACATCGATTCACAATTAGTTGTTAGCCAAATTAGGGAAGAGTTTGCTGGAAAGGACAAGAACATGGCATCCTACCTGAAGAAGGTTAGGGAGCCCCTCTCCTACTTTGACAAATTCTAGCTTGCACAAATATCAATGGCAGAAAATGTACACGTCGATACCCTATCTAAACTAGTCAGCAGTAAGGACTCAGAGCTCCTTAAGATCATGACAGTTGAGCACCTCTCCCAACCACCCATATCCAAAGGGAAAGAAGTCATGTGGATAGAAGAAACCTCTCTTTTGATGCAGCCAATTATTGCCTTCTTAAAAGATCAAACCCTTCCCGAGACCAAGGAAGAAGATCAGAAACTGAGGCGCCTAGTTGCCTATTATGTGCTCCAGGATGAAGTACTATATAAAAGAAGATTCTCAATGCTCCTTTGAGATGCACTGGACGAGAAGAGATCGACTATGTTCTAAGGGAAGTTCATGAAGGAATTTGTGGAAATCATACTGCCGGTCCGGCCCTAGCTTATAAAGTACTGAGAGAAGGATATTTTTGGCCAACGCTGAGGAAAGATGCTATTCAGTTCGTCAGAAAATGTGATAAGTGTCAACATTTTTCTTCTGTTCAACGGTTGCCGTCTCAAGAGTTGACCATAGTATCTAGTCCATGGCCTTTCGCCAAGTGGGGTGTTGATTTGATAGGCCCCCTTCCAAAAGGAAGAGGAGGCGATGGTTATGCAATTTTCGCCATGGACTATTTTACAAAATGGGTCGAGATTGAACCACTGGCAAAGATCACTAAAGCCAACACATCCAAGTTCATTTGGAAGAACATAATTTACCGATTCGAGATCTCCCACTCGCTCATGTCTGACAATGGAAAACAATTTGACAACAAAAATGTCAGAGATATGTGTGAAGAGCTGGGCATCAAGAAGCATCTCTCTTCATCGCACCATCCCCAAGCTAATGGCCAGGTCGAGGCAGTGAATAAAATAATCAAGCAGATCTTGAAAAAGAAGCTTGATGCGTCCAAGGAAAGATGGGTGGTGAGCTTTCCCATGTGCTATGGGCGATCCGCACCACAAGAAAAACTGCCACAGGGGAGACCCTTTTTTCCATGGCCTATGGAGCCAAAGCCATGACTGAGTCCCGTTGAAGTGGGCTTACCCTCCTTACTTCGTCGCCTGCATTTCGAGGAGGTCTCGAATGAAGAGATCAGGTGATGTGAATTAGACTTCTTTGAAGAAAAGATAGACAATTCCCAAATTAAAATGGCCACTTACCAAAGAAAAATGACTAAGTACTACAACACCAGGGTAAAAAAGAAGTCACTTAGAAGAGGCCATCTTGTGCTAAGAAGGGTATTCCATTCTTCAAAGGAACCCGATGCAGGTACTCTAGGCCCAAATTGGGAAAACCCTTACCGTATTACTGACGAGGTCAGGCCTGGAACCTTCAGGATTGAAACTCTAGATGGGAAATTGCAACCCTACCCCTGGAATATCGAGCACCTAAGGATGTACTACCAGTAATTTCTTTCTTTTCTCCTGATATTAAATGTTGTTGTATTAGTTCGTAGTACATTTTGTTGAATAAAATTCTTGTATTCTATTATTTCAACTGTAGTAAGTTCTTTAATGACTTGTACGGCGAACGCATATGGAATTCATCAAGTCTAGTTACGACAGTTCTTCAATGACTTGCTTTGGTAAACACATACGGTATTTATCAAGTCCTAGTCGCACCAGCTCATTAGCTGCATGTCCATGACAAATCGATGTGCCTCTAGCAAGTTATATTTAAACCAGGTCATCAGCTGCATATCCATGGCAGGTCCATACGCCTTGGAAAGCATATTAAATAAGCTCATTAGCTGCATATCCACAGCAAATCTATGCGCCTAAGCAAGTTATATTTAATCAGCTTATTAGCTGCATATCTATGGCAAATTCATGTGCCTCAGCAAGTTATATTAAAACCAGCTCGTCAGCTGCATATCCGTGGCAAGTCCATGTGCCTCAGCAAGTTATATTAAACCAGCTCCTCAGCTGCATATCCATGGCAGGTCCATGCACCTCGACAACCATATTAAATTAGCTTATTAGCTGCATATCCATGACAAATTCATGCACCTCAACAAGTTATATTAAAACCAGCTCATCGGCTGCATATCCATGGTAAATCCATGCACTTCAGCAAATTATATTAAACCAGCTCATCAACTGCATATCCATGGCAGGTTCATGCGTTTCAAAAAGCATATTAAATCAGCTTATTAGCTGCATATCCATGCGCCAAGCAAGTTATATTTAATAAGCTCATTAACTGCATATCCATGGCAAGTCTATGCGCCTCCAACTAGTTATGTTAAATCAGCTCATCTGCTGCTTACCCATGGCAAACCCACGTGTCCAAACTCGATTTAATTTTATTACAACGAGCTCTTCAGCCGTCCTTATCCATGGCAACTCCATGTATCTTAGTCAAATCATTTATAACGAGTTCTCAAACCGACTTCACCCATGGCGAGTCCATGCATCTTGATTAAATTAATTACAGCAAGCCTATAAGATATTTATCCATGGCGAGCCCATGCGACTTGGTAAAGCCTACGATGATAAAATGTTATGATAAGTTCGTACGTTATCACGAGTCCACACAACATTGCTCATAGCTGGCCCACATGGTATTCTACAACCTACCATATGGTCAGTTCACGAACGGCTCGCATTTGCCTAACCCTTAAGGTATTCTTCGAAAAATATTATTATGATAAGCACACTTGAGTCTATATTGAGGCGAACCCGCACGCCTCTATTTGAATTGTCTGGGACGAATCTTAAGGTTAATGGTTTTTCGATGAACCTAACATATGGTGAAGCTAAAAAATAACAGACACATAAAGCTCGAAAAAGTAAACAATTTCATTCAATACAAGAAAATGAATATTTCATTGAAAGAAAATCCAAGTGAACACAATCACATCATTGATACCAAAGGAAAGCTAAATGAAAACTACTTGGCACCCTCTACATCCTCTGCCATGTCTTCTACCACGTTTTCAGCAGGAGTAGAGGGTTCTGCTGGAATGAACTCTTCTCGTATGGCAATCAAATTTACTTTGGGATGGAGTTCGGCAAGCCTTGAGAAGACCTCATTATATGTAACATTCTTCTAGTATAAACTAAGGCCATCATACTCCGTTGTTTCGTGAAAATGAGCTACATACACATTCATGGCCGTCTCTCCATCTTCGTCTAATTGTTCCTTTAGGCTACCAACCTCAGCAGCCAGTTTGTCCACTTAGATCTTCGGTTCAACTTTCTCCTTGTTTGCGACCTCCAAAGCTGACGAATCGATCTTCTGCAAATTATCTGAGTTCTCTACTCGCTTCGTCAAAGTGTCCACCTCGAATTCACAAAGGTGAACTTCCTCTTTAAGTTCAGCATTTTTAGTGGAGAGCTATCCAACCTTTGCCTCAATTTCAGCATGCTTCATCCTGAAGGTCTCAATGACCTCATCAGCAATGGAAGCTTCTGCCTTCAACTTACAAGTCTCCAACTCAGCATTGGCCGCCCTTTCCTAAAGCTCCCGAACCCGCACATGCAATCTCCTCACATCCATTTGGGCATTAAGGAAGAAGCCTTGGGAGGGAGCCTGCAAGGTGAGTCCAGCCTCCAATATATCCACAGAGTCATAGATTTCGACGTGGGAGGCGTATTTGTCTGTCCAATACTAATAGTGCTCTAGTAACTGATTGGACTCCAGCAGGGAGCATCTCCAAGACCTCAGGGGCTATTTCATTAGATCTGCCGTCCAAGAAATCTTGAGCCTTACCCTTAGAAGGGGCCCCCTACTGAACTGCATGTTCATTTTCTTTCTGATTAGCTCTCACTCATCCTCATTCCCCTCGTCCACATCTATGATCTTCATGAAATGATAGGCCTTGCCATAATGGGCTCCTTCAGGGACTTTTCTATTGAGCTTTGTCGTGTAGGAGGAGAATGATGTCCTTTGTTCTTTGCTAGAACCAGCTTCCTTTTCTTCTTCTCCCCCTCGTCAGAGGGTTCGACCACCTCTTTGCCTCTCTTCTCTCCTTTGTTCTCAAGAGGAGGCGGTGGGTTCGCCTTCGCAAGGTGATTCAGCTCATTCATCTGGTTCTTATACTTAGAAGAGCTCGAGTTGAGGGGTTTTTTTTTCCTCTCTTCCGCCAAGCACCGCATGTGGAACATGTCGGGCTTGACATACTCTTTCCGCTTGTGTTGCTCTGCTAACTAAACAAACAAATAGTTAACATCAATGAAGAATGCATATGCCTCGAAAAGCGAAAGAAAAAGAATTATAGCTTACCACTGGTCGACATAAGTAAATGAGTCACGAACAATGCTTGTTTGACAATCACATTTTTGAAGTTCCTCCTCTTTGCAGGTAGCTTGTATATAGCCTTTGTAATGAACCACCCGAGGGGTCGAGTTCGAACTAATCAACAGCAGCTGAACATATAACGACTCAGAAACAAACAAAGGTACAATAAACAAAGTAATTAAAAAACTAAAGACTACACTCATTATACTCGTGATATTGGGTCGACACGGTTATTTCTGGGACTGCATCTCCCTCCACTTTCTGTCAGCGACCCTTTATCCAGAACCAAGAGAACTTCCAATTCTTAATTGAAGGAGTGTCCTAGATAAAGGGAGAATGCGAACCGCAGGTGTTAATGCATTATCACCCCTTGCAAACCTTCCCCCCACTAGAGGCTCTAGGTTGGAAAAGTTTTTGAAATACATGGGGAGCTATATCATCGCCAAGAGTGACCTCCTTCCAGAGAAGGAAGGCTCCAAACATTGTGGGGTCCTCCAATCGCCTCCATAATTCTCGTGATAGGAATGGGTGGGGGAAAACCGGCCTTGACGTACATGAGAGCCATTTTTTTCCTTGGATGAACTTCCCAAATTGCTTTTCTTCAAGGAAGAGGCCATTTTGTTTGAAAAAGTTACGAAAAAAAGAACTAGATTCAAATTTACATAAAACCACGGATGTTCGAAGGGTTAGAGAGAGCTGGTGTGTGAAAAAGAAGGAAGTAAACCAATAGAACTCTCGAGAACACTGAGAAGAAGATCCTGAAACACTTAGAAATTTTTGCAAAAGTGAAAAGAGGAAAAAGTAAGGAAGAAAACCCTTTTATATGGAAGTGGAATGTGGCTCAGCCGTAGGATTAATCCTGGTTTCAACCTCAGCTATACTTGTGTCCTCACATTAACGACATTAAAATGAAAAGGCACCCATCATAATTTTGAATCAACGATTCTAATCGATGCGTGCTCCGCACAAGCCATGAACTCGAGTCACTTGCCCCAACTGTGACCAAAAATTTGATTACACATTAAATACTCCCATAGCACAAGGAAGGAGGCCGTCTTGGCCATAATCATGCCATACCTTGGGAACCAGCATTATTGTCAAGTCATTGTGCCACGTATGGCCCCTTCCACTATTACATAGGCTCGCCTATATGGTCTCGCGTTTTCTACTATCAAAGGCTCGCCTACAGGGCCTCGCCTATTCTACTATCAAAGGCTCGCATACATGGCCTCGCCTATTTTACTATCAAAGGCTCGCCTACAGGGCCTCGCCTTTTCTACTATCAAAGGCTCGCCTACAAGGCCTCCCATTTTCTATTATTAAAGGCTAGCCTAGATGGCCTCGCCTCTCCAAACTTCAAAGCCTGATCTAGAATGCTCCTATTCTGTCTTTATAATCTAACCTCGTCTTCCATTTCTCTGTTCAGCCTTCAAGTCCACGCACTATATAAAAAATCATACATGGATTTCGGGGATTATATTGTTATGACCCTATTTTCTTCTCTACTTCAAGTTCATGCACTATATAAATAATCATACATAGACTTTGAGAACTATTGTTACGTCCCCTATAAATAGGGGCTCTAGCCGTACGAACCCACGTTAATTCGAACCCATGACTGTGGAGTCACAGTCTTAACCCATATTGGTCGAACCTCTTGGGACCGAAGCTAATCACAGGATCAAACCTATTTACGAAACCGAACCTATAACATGTGAGACGTATCCAGTTAGGCTATTTTAGGAAGGATTTTATATAAAGATTCCATGGCAAGTGGGTGATGTGACAACACACCGCATTGGCTGCTACATCAATCACAAAAGTCTATCATAGTTTTACATATCAGACTTAGGGCTGCAACCAGTCAAAGCATTGAATGCATTGAAATCTATGACAAAATGTCTCATCCGCTAAGATAAAGCCACGTGTCCTGTCATCCAACGGTTCTTGCTCACATTCGTTCAGTATAAAAGATCACTCACACATTGTGTCATTTAAAGGTAATCCAAACGTGAACTCTCAACACAACTTTGCTAATCTCTCTATATTATACTGTTCCATTTATTTCCCCAAGGCCGACCCCCTTATTTATACTTTAGAGGCTCACATTTTAGCCCTCATACACTTAATATTTTTCCCACTTCTACTGACTTGATCGTCAAAGTGCGCGAGGCCGGCTCTACCCCCATCGTAGAAGGCCACGAGCAACTAATGATTTGTCCTAGTGTGCAGAAAGAATGACTTATTTGGATGTGAAAGGCCCTAGGATCTGTTGACGCGTCAGATGTACATTTTTTTGAGGTCAACAATACGCATATTATACATGCCCAAAAGTAGGAAAAAATCAAGATATCAGTCAAGTAGCTAATTTTCAAGATTTTACTGGAAGAAGACAAAATTTTGGTGAAAGATCTTCATATTTTTCCCCATTTTCCTTAAAATCCGATGATATACTTTAGCTCTTTCTTGTTTTATTCTTCTCCCATGATGTGTAATTAAGTAATTAGTTATGATGAATGGTTGTAACATTGTTTTAAACCTTATTTTTAATAAAAGGTTTAAAATCTGTAATTGATGTTGTGATTTATTTTTTCTTCTATTCTTAATACCCTGGATAATTGTCCATTAATTCATTGATTTATGAACGATAATTATGTCGAACGGAGGATTATTTATTTAGTTCATGTAGTAAAAGTCGATAGTTAGTAGAAAAATATCGCGATATTGTTTCTAGTTAAAGTGATCGTTACATAAATTCTTAGAAATTGAAGGAGTTTAACTAAGGTGTATCTAGATTTACATAGAGAAATGGAATGACTTCATTAAATAGAATTAATTTGGACTTGAAAAAGGTAAATTGAATACATTAGAAGAATTCGACTGGGTAAACATAACAATTGTTATAAAAATTGATGACTGAGATTAGGGGATAGTTATGGTGAACTCATAAATCTTAATACTTAAACCATCATTAAAAAATCATATTATATTGTTTTAGTATATTTGAAATATTAAAAAAAAAACACAAAAAGAAAATAACACATTCTATTTGTTTTCGATCAAATTGAAGTTAGGAATAATTTAACTACCAATTAGATAGTAGTCCTCGTGAGAATGAAAATTTGGACTCATGCTTGTTACGATTCGTACAGTTGCAGGATACAAAATCAACAACATTGACCCTCATATTTGTTGAATGTTGAAGAAAATACTTGCATATGCAGGCAATTTCAAATGGGTAAAATTTCAAATGCACACATGATTGCAATTATTACAAAGATAAAAGAATACTCATATTCGTATTGTTCAAATGATTATACAACGGAGATGTAAATTCGAACATGGAGTGTTGTATAATTAATGATAAATCAAAAGGGTGTCCTGGTTTATCGATTTTGATTAGATCAAAATAATAATTTACGTCATTAGGCATCGTGATTGGAACCTGATGGGTCACACACAAAATGAGAACTAGAAGAATGAGATTTATCAATTAATTAATTGATCAAGTGTTGTATAATTAATTAATTGGACTGATTATTAATGAGCTCGAATTAATTCATGGACCAGATTTAATTAATTGGATTAATTAAACATTGGGCCAGATTAAGTTATAATACGAGCCGAGCCCATTTGGGCTTATATAAATAAGCTGATAGAGTTTTAAAACTATAGGGGTTTTTCATTATTCTTGTTAGCACAAAAAAAAGTAAACACTAGTTCTCTCTCAATCTTGTTCCCTGAGTGAATTTAATTTGAGGCTGGACAATTGGACAGCTGTGGGAGGCAGATCAGGATTGCTGGAACTACAAGAATAGCAAAGGAGTTTGTAGATCTAAATAAATGTATAGTTTCTATCACAGTTTCTATTTAAACACAAAACAGATCTTTGGTGGAAATTGAAATTTATGTTATTTTCGATGTGCATGTTTTCTCAACACATAATCCTCTTTCTTCTCTGGCTCAATGGGCACAACAGCATTAAATTTCAATTGCAAAATACATTATTAAGGCATATAAATAACAATTAATGACAAAAAATGGTAAAAATAAATAGCATAAATAAGTAATAGAAGTGAATAGAATTTACTTTAAGCAAGTAAAAAACATGATTACTCCATCTAAGTGCAGTCACGTGCATATTAGAACTCCAACTAGACATTCAAGAACACATCAATTTATACTTCACATATAACATATTTTGAGCTATTGCAGGAAAAGTCTCACAATCCAAATTCGAAAAGCAAGCAAAAATACATTCAACATATACTCTAAAAAATTCTAGTTAGTATACATATTCTTGACGCTCTGTCTAAAGGCACTCTTAAGATAAGACAATGTCACACTGTAAAGCTCATTGATGAGTGTGATTCACTTATTGATTTAATTAGTACTAAATCTTGATATTTCGTTTGATTCAATGAGTTTTTAGAACATTTTGATTTGTGCTTTTGTGTTGTTCAGATTAGGTGAATTTGTGTAAAAGTTGCAAAATTTGGAAAAAAAAAAAAAAAGAGTAATGTTGGCACGAATCAAGGAGAAGTCGATATTAATTAGGTGAAACTCGATGATTGGAACCTAAATTGAAAGAAAGAAGTGAATAGCGATGAAAAATTGTGAAATACAAAGTTTGAGGACTCAATTGTAATTTTTCAATAGTTGATTGAGACCACAAAATGACAATTGAAGATTGCTAGGAGTCAATCAGATGCAATTAGAAATAAAAATGAATGAAATATGATCAAATTATTTTTTAAAAATCAATTTTCAATCGCACAATTATGTTCCAGATTTTTAGCAAGAGAGTGAGACCAATTTTTGACATAGTAAGTTCAAACATGAAAATATCTATTTCTAGTAAAGTTGTAGCTATTTGAGTTATCTTTCCAACACACTTTGAATCGTCTCAATTGGATTTCGGAAGAGAAAATTATGATAAAAATATTGAAAGATATACAACGCTAAATATTTCTCGAAAGTGGGCGCCCCAGCCCATAGTCTCTGGAAAACAACAGCAAACTGGCATCCCAATGCTGCTTTGCTATCCAACTAGGGTTTTGAGAGTTTTATCAAATTTTAAAAGCCCAATTAGACTAAAAGTCTTCTAGCACTTGGGAACAACATAAATACAACCTAAAAGGGAATTCTAAACTAGGATTCATTGAGGAAAAAAGGAATAAAGTAATCAAGAGAGCAAGAAGAACAACGAGAAAATGATTGATTCGTGATTAAAAAAAAAGTATTTCTCTTCTTCTTTTCTATGTTATTAATTATGATTTCTAGATTTCCTTAATCTATAATCATGAACTAAATAGTTTATATAGGGTTTGATGTAACTAAAATTTAAGATTATGTTTGGATTTTAATTAGTTATTTCTTCAAAATTTTCCATTCAGTTTATTTGTGTTGTTTATTCTCCATACTTTTAATTAACTAGCCATTAATTGAATAAATTGATTTTTTAAGTTTCGGCGCTCAAGAGAGGAAAAATTAGAATTGGTCTTAGAATAACACTACCTAGGATATTATAGGTTTCAGAAAAAAAAAAATGTATAATTCATTTGAAGCTATTCCACAAAAGAACCATAAACTTGATAATTCTTGGATTTTAATTCAGAATAAAGATATTGAAATTGAAATCCAGGAATATCTTTTACGAGAGAGAAAAAGAGAGAGAGGGAGGGAGGGAGTAGAATTATATTAGGGTTCTTGCCTATAAACTTCGAAAATTTGATTGCAAATAACTATATAATTCAGAAACGTGATGATAGTCATGTGAAATCACAACCCTTGGCTTTCTTTATATTGATTAATTCTTCCAACTTGCATTAAACTATTGAATCATCATAACATTCATCTTATATTTAGTTTAAAACCCTTGATATTAAATTTCGATTGTCTAGATGAAATAGAAGCTTTTCAATTATAATACTTCGTGCAAAATTGATATTCAATTCTCTTCGGTTCGACATCCTAATTTAATCATTATATTATAAAACTTCACACTGTAAGTTGCAATATAATTATGGTATGAAAAATACGTAACACGTTTTAGCTCCATTTTCGTAGATTAATTTATTTGAATTTTACTAATATAATTAATAACTAGCTTTTGTTTTAATTTAGATTTCTTTAATTTTAATAGTTTGTGATGAGAACCACGTAGCAACTGTGGCTACGAAACCCACAACGAGATTGAAATCAAACCCCAAGAAAGCCAATGAACAAGGTTTTGGATTTAACTAAAAAATAATGAAGCAACCAACCAACAAACGATGAATTTGTCGACTTATTGATTACACAAATTATTAATCTCACTCGGATTTGTGAACACCACAAGATAATAATCTTGATAAATTTGATTTGAACGTCACAAGAAGTTGATTATTGATAAGTTCGATAAATTATTCAACGAAGAACAAAAAGGTTGAAAGTAATATGCCTCTCAATTAATTGATCAATATCATGGTTTTTTTACAATGAAAGTGATAAATCCTATTTATACTAACCCTAGAATAAAGTTAAAAACGGAATTAATATTCTAAAGATTACAAAATATCAATGGAAATAGAATTATAGCTTAATTAGGTTACTCACAAAAAGGAAAATATTTTGTCTCGAAATTGCACCAAGTGATCGCATGGTTCAGTTAACTCTGCCTCCTTGCTTCTCGATTGCCAACATGTGACCACATGCATGACAATACTGTGCGGTCACATAGTAATAAATTCCAGTCTCCTTGTCCATGGTTCAAATTTTGTTGATCCTTTCGACTCCTTCCTTAACCCAACATCAAACTTCATCTTTGGCTTGTCATCTTCAACATTATGGATCCCGTAGTTCGATCAAGTGATTGCGTGGTCTCGTTGCTCTTGATTAATCTTGAATCTTGGTCTTGACTTCCCGTCTCCAATCAACAAGTTCTTGATAATTTGTGCCCTCTTGGATCATATCGTCCACTTTCTCTTCGAAAGGATTAGACCTCGAATCCATGCCCAAGTTATAGCATTTACTTCCAATCATGACAAGAACATGGAAAGGACCATCTCCTCTAGGATGGAATTTGGATCTCTTTTGAATTCGTACCCACCTCTTTCATATGTACACCTAATAACCATCACATAGATCAAAGTGTGCTCGTCCCGATGACTTCCTTTTGCAAGTTTGAGATGTTCCAAAAACTATTCTCGTGGGTGAGTAACCATGCTTCATCCATGTCTTACCCTGCCTAGATACTTGTAGCAATGACACTTCAAATGTATTCATGTTTCCCCGCAGATCATCTTTGTTTCCCAACCCCTTGCATCCAATGCATTTGAAACTCATTTGTCTCCTCGGGAGTCACAAAGTCAACCTTCGATAATAAAGTGATATCCAAGGTAAGGTGGGGTTGGTTAGTTTCATCCACGAGTTGAAGCTTAATGCCCTGATTGGGTAGTATCCCAATAGGCTTGTTTTCATGAACTAAGTCTTCAAAATCTTGTAAAACAGCAATAGCAAAACTAGGGAGGGATTATTAGCTATTACTAAAGCCCTCTCAATTTCACTCTCTTTTCATATAAGCTCACTTCTGATTTTTCTTTTTCTCTCTGCAAACTCTCTTTCTTATCCTTCTTGTGGCTCCACTTCTCTTTTAGCCACCTCTCCATTCGCATTTTCACTCTCTATTTCTTTTCTTTCTTGTGGCTCCACTCTTTTTTCCTCACAAATAGTCACATCACTATTTTTTTTTCTTGCTCTCTTGTTGTGGAAGATCTAGCTCGTTCTTTTCTCTTTCTCACTTTTTACTTTGAGTTGATCTTCATACACTTGTCGTGGTGTCAACGACGCAAGAATAATAGATTTCCATCCTTAATAAAGCTGTACCTATTTTTGAATTCGCCATGTTTTGCCTTCTTGTCATATTGCCACGGCCTCCCCCAACAAAACGTGTCAAGTGTGCATAGGAACTACATCACATAACACTTCATCGTGGTACTTCCCAATTGAGATACTTATCGACACTTGCCTACATACCCTAACCTTTCCACATTCACCTAACCACTACAATTTATAAGATTTAGGATATTTTGTTGTAGTCAATCCTAATTTCTCGACAAGCATAGTGCTAACAATGTTAGTGTAACAACCTCCATCAATAATCAAACTACATACCTTGTTTTTAACGTGGCACCTAGTTTGAAAGATCTTCTCTCGTGGCTGCTCCACATCATCCACTTTGATCGGTATACTGAGAGCACACATTACAACATGTGTTTCCTCCACGATCGAGTGCTCAACTCCATCACATTCTCTATGATTCTCTCTCAACTCCCTTTCACGCCTATCATTCCAATCAACACCGTCTCCAACAAGATGTCTACTCCTTCGTTCAAGCCTATCTATTCTATCCCTCATATCCTCAAACATCCGCTCGAACCGTCGAACCATTTCACCCGACGTGTGATTTATGGCTACCCTTACTTGATACTGAACTTTCCCTATCAGACATTTTGTCCCACAATTTATTTTCTGCCTCACAAGGTTCACTCGTGTATCACACAATTTTCGGCTTTTACCCTCTATTGATCTCACCACTCAGCCTTTTACCACTCAAACTTTCACCCAAGTGCTCAATGAACAATCCAAACTAAACCAGGAGTTATTCTTGTGGATCCTAAACCGGGTGTGATCAAGAATGTAACCTTAAAGGAACTCAAGAATGAAGAAAAGAATTGAAAAATTTGTGAATTGTAACTAATTGAATTTCAAGAAAAGTAATTCTTGAATTGAATTGGACACTTTTTTTTTACTCAAATTTGAAACTAGAAAACTACTGGTAATTTTCAGAATTTTTAATAAATTTTTTTGAACCCACAACGAGATTAAAAACAAACCCCAAGAAAGCCAAAGAACAAGGTTTTGGATTTAATCCAAAAATAATGAAGCAACCAACCAACAAACGATGAATTTGTCGACGTATTGATTACAAAATTTATAAATCTCACCCGAATTTGTGAACGCCACAAGATAGTTATCTTGATAAGTTCGATTTGAACGCCACAAGAAGTTGATTCTTGATAAATTCGATAATTTTTCAACTAAGAACAAAAAAGTTGAAAGCAATATTCTTATCAATTAATTCATCAATATCATGGTTTTTTTTACAATGAAAGTGATAAATCCTATTTATACTAACCCTAAAATAAAGTTAAAAACGGAATTAATATTTTAAAGATTACAAAATATCAATGGAAATAGAATTCTAGCTTAATTAGGTAACTCGCGAAAAGGAAAATTTTCTATCTTGAAATTGCACCATGCGATCGCATGGGTCTTCACCGTGCGGTTGCATGGTTCAGTTAACTTTGCCTCCTTGCTTCTCGGTATGCCAGATACGACCACATGCATGACATTACTATGCAGTCGCATAGTAATAAATTCTAGCCTCATTGTGCTTGGTTCGAATTTTGTTGATCCTTTCGATTCCTTCCTTCAACCAACATCATACTTGATCTTTGGCTTGTTATCTTTAACATTATGGATCCCGTGGTTCGTTCAAGTGATTGCGTGGTCTCGTTGCTCTTGATTAAGCTTGAAACTTGGTCTTGACTTTCGTCCCCAATTAACAAGTTCTTGATAATTTGTGGTCCCCTTGGATTACATTAGTTTGCTTGTTTTGTTTCAGATTTATGTATAGATCAGGGAATCTTGAATTACTACCCGTTGATCTTGAAATTGAAAAAACTTTCTGATTTTTAAGGAGTATAAGAAAAAATGAACTCGAAGTTATGGCAGAACAGGCAGTACAAGAAGCAAATGAAAACAATCAACAACGAGATATTTGGGATTATATCAGACCATTTGTCAATGGCAACTACTCCGACTTGTACACAAACAATAGCTGCAAACAACTTTGAACTGAAACTAAGATTGATCCACATGGAACAAAAGAATCAGTTTGGGGATCTCCACAAGATGAACCTAATGCTCGTCTGGCTTCTTTGCTAGATATTTGAGATATCATGAGGATGAATAGCTTTACTGCAGACGCAATCAAACTGCTTTTGTTTTCCTTTTCCTTGAGAGATAAAACAAAAGCATGGTTCCAATCATTGTCGTTTGGATCCATTTAGTGACTTAGGAGAGATTGGCTCAGAAATTCCTCACTAAATTCTTTTACCCTTCCAAGCCAGCTTAATTGCAAAGTGAAATTGGCCAGTTCAAACAATCACACCTAGAATTTAAAGACTTGCTTAGAAGATGCTCTCAACATGTTATCAAAGTTCGATACATTGAGATCTTCTACAACTAGTTGAATGGACAAATACAGACAATAGTTTATGCTCCTACATGTGGTACTTTGATGGCTAAAACTACAGATGTTACTAATTCATTGCTGAAGATAAATCCACCAATAGTTATCAATGGCCAAGTGAGCGGTCTAGTGGAAAAAGAGGTGCTAGAAAGATGAGGTGGATCCTATCACTGCCCTTGCAGCTCATGTTCCACCACTTACTACTCAGATATTTGTATTAACTTTACAAAGGACTCAACAGAAACTAGATTCTATTATGGCCATTTCTACATCACACTAGGAGACCGATATGGAAATTGAGCAAGTCCAGTATGTAAACGGTTGAAATTTCAACCAAAGAGGGAATAAATCATCAAATTACTACCATTCAGGGTTCTAAAAACTTGAGAATCTGTCTTATGGTAACACCAAGATGTACTGCAATCTCCTCATGGGTTCAATAATTAGGCTTTTGAAGGAAAGTCTTCACTGGAGGATATTTTGGGAACCTTTATATCAGAGACTAGGGTGATGTTCAACAAAAGTGAGTCAAGTCTAGACAACATCGAAACTCATATTACCAACATAGGAGCTGCAACGAAAAATCTTGAGGTACAGATTGGTCAACTAGCAACTACAATAGATCATCAACAAAAAAGAAAGTTTCCTAGTGACACTGAGGTAAACCCAAGGGAGAATTGCAATGCCATCACATTAAAGAGTAGTAAAGAAGTTGAAAAGAACAAGCCTAGAGAGGCAGTGGTGTCTACATCTAATCCCAAATACATAGAGAAAAACTTGTTGCAGAACATGAAGTTGAGGCAGAAGAAGTAAAGAAGGCACCAAAGTTTAACTCAATCTCATTCTAAGATTATCCACCAATCTTGAAACCACCACTACCATATCAACAAAGATTCTTGAAGAAGAAGTTTAATAAATAGTCTGCAAAATTTCTGCAGGTTTTCATAAAGATCAATATAAACATTCTATTTGCAGATCCTTTGGCATAAATGTCAAATTATGCTAATTTTTTTAAATAGGTGATGTCAAAGAAGAGAAAGCTGGAAAAGTGCAAGACAATAAAATTGACAGAGGAATGCAGTGCAATTTCTCAAAAGAAGCTCCCTCAGAAATTGAAAGATCTAGGTTGCTTTATTATTATTATTATTAAATTTTTTTGGTAACTTAGGTGTCCAAACTTCGTCCGACTAATCCTGAGGAGTGGCGGCCTTTCCCCTAGTTCACCACTCGGGTAAATCCTGATGCGATCACAGTTTATACACACTTGGGCCGGACATTCGGGATGCGATTATCCTCTTTGTGGACCTCCATTTACAATATACGGACAGGACCCCCAGAGGACGACAAAGCACATCATAACTTTACCTACACATATAGGGATGTCAATTAGGCGGGGGACCTAATTACGCAGTGTCGTAGTATAGCTTTTGGGGTGTCAAATCCACGAGGAGATGGAAAACTATGTCAAAGGGTCTCTAAATGGGTGTTCGTTCACTCAAAAGGGTGTAGGAGATATCAATGTTGATCAATTAAATCAACGTCGGAGTTTTAGGATGAAATTCAGTAAATTAACATAGTGAAACCTAGAATTCCCTCATCCGGATTTGGTCATTCAATGTTAATTATTCAAACTAACAACACAATTAAAAGCTTTCATCTCGACACTTTAATTGGAGAGTTTAACGTTCTGGATCAATATAATTCTCAATTATGCTTCTAGATTTTGGATTCCTTCTACAATTTTCACAAATATTCATTGAAATCAGGTTATAGATCAATCATATACACATGACATAAGAAGGTAATAACCACACCAATGAATTCAATAAAATATAAAGATTCAACAAGTATTTCGATTGTTCAATAGGAAAAACATGACTATTTCTATGAAAAACCTAATACAAGTTAAGTCAAATTTTTCATAAACTTGTAAAGATAGAAATCCAGATCGATAAATATTTAAACAAATAAATACCAAAGGTTTTGAATAACCGACATGAAATCCCAAAGAACGAATGAGTACCTCCTTCACTTCACATTATTTGATTTGCCTTCCATGGAGTTTTTGTGGTCCAAGATGTGTTGAAGAACATCCAAGATGTAGAAGAATCACTTTTGCTGGTGTTTTGATGTATTTAGGTCGAGAAAATCAAGCAAAACGCATTTCCATAGGTGTTTAGGCAATTTTTCAAAAATAGGAAATCTTGCCATTTTTTAAACCTATGCAACCGCATGGTATAATCCATGTGGTCGCGTGGAACAAAGTAATTCAGCTTTTGAGTTCTCAGTAATATACATGCGGTTGCATGGATTTATAACCATGCGATCGCATGATTTTTCCAATTTTCTGTCGGATAGCTTTCAGTATTTCGATGATTTCTTTCTCTCCCAAAGTCTGATTGAGGTGTTTCGAGATGCGTTGGAAAGATAACTTCAAGGGATACAACTTTTCTTCAGATATAATCTTCGAATTACATCATTTTCTATGTCAAAAACAGGTTTCAATATGAGGCTAAAAACCGGTGCAAAACTTTTCAGCTTGAATGTTGATATGTGATAATGTTTTGGCTTTATTTCATCCCTTTGACTCCTTTCCTCATCCAATTGACTTCTATCACTCTTGAATCTTCATCAAAAGGTTAGAAACAAGTTTAGAGTATTTGCACTTTAGTCCTTGAACTTTCACTTTCTTCTATTTTGGTCATTTTTGCTCGTTTCTCCAATGTTCCATTGTATTCATCCATTTGCAACCTAAATCAAAATATAAAGGTACTTAGTGCATTTAGGCTTCAATTTATCATAATGATGCAAATATAAATGGGTGAAAACTTAACAATTTGTGATATTATCACCCCCCAACTTGCTTATTGCTAGTCCCTAGCAATTTAATGCAAAACAAGATGAACGAACGAATTGTCTATGTCACAAGTTCAATTGTTAAGTTCTAATATAACCACATGTCATGCTCTCTTCAAACTCAACACCACAAGAAATTAACAGCGTCATAATTATCAAGATGTCAAAAACACATGCCAAATGTGTAAGTGCGTGTCAAGCCATAACCATCTTACTGCTAACCCTAACACATGCAACTTCAAGTATGTCTCAAGCTAAAGATTCGGCTTTATAACTCACGGTTATTAAAGTGTTTAGTACATGATTTCTCTTTATAGAGCCGAGAAAGATAAACGCTCGAATATAGAGGCTTAAACAATTATGCACAAGTAATAAGGAAATATTGATTATGTAATAGGCGTACTATCAACTGAGAATTCATCACTTCTTACCACAGCCTATTTGGGATCAAAATGGTCAATATAAAAGGTTGTAATGTGGCTTGGGATGAATTACATGAACAAAAAGATATAAGATTTTAGACACTTCCAAGCATATAACCAAGTACATTTTTAAGCATTTCAATATTTCACAGCTTTCAATGAATACATACTTCGACTTTTCAAACCCCAAAATCAATTGATTTTTTCACCCTTTTTTTGGGTGCCTTATTTGAGCACATATTAACTCTTATCGTTTCCTTGCTTCAATTCTTCACAATTAGACATCTGATACTTACCACACACTTGGAAGTAAAAAGGTGGGAAATTAGGCATATACTTGAATACGAAGAAGTATGGATAATGTAGGTACATGAAGAAAAAGCTATGTATGTGTATACGGCTCAACATGGCTACTAGTGGTTGTATTTATTGAAAAGAAAGGGCTTGAAAGGCTCAAATGCCAATCCTAAATTGACCTCTATCATCTCCCTAGTAATCCACCATCTTATCACAAATTATGCAGTGTTATTCTCGCAAGAAGTTTCCAACTCACACAACCATTGAACGCTTATTACCAATTTAATGTATTGTGGCTCTCAATCCTCACTAATTTCTCACAAGAAAAGTTTTAGCAAGAGACTCCTCTAGATGTGCTAACAACTATCTTACCACAAGGCTTGTGTGTACAAAAGATTCGGCAAGTGTCTTAACATCTAGATTCCCATGAACAAAATTAACTCCTAGTGGCATATGTTGTCATTCAAGGGCACAAACATGCAGCAAATTAATGACTCAAGCAAAAAATTTCTCCAAATTCACAACAAATTCCATGACACTACACCAAAAATGATCATTTGCAACACATAAATGGCAACATTCGGTAGTTAAGTGTTGCTAAAGGGGTCTGTCGCAACAACTTAATAAGTGAATGTTGTTATTGGTTAACATAATTGAGTTTTGACAATATTTTATAAATCTATGTTGTTAAAAGGGTCTTTCGCAACGTTTATTCCGAGTTGCGAAATTTTTTTATTTTTTGCAACGTTTATAAAATGTTGCTAAATATTTTTTATTTTGCAGTGTTTTTTAGACATTGCAAAAGATCCTTTTTGCAACGTTTTTTAAACGTTGCGAAAAGTTTATCTTTCGTAACGTTTATAAAATACTACAAAATTCATTTTCTTTTGTAGCGTTTTTTGGACGTTGCGGAAGACAAACTTTTTACAATTTTTTTAGACATTGCGAAAGATCCTTTTCGTAACGTCTAAAAAATATTGTAAAACATATAGCGAGTAGGATTGGACCAATTTTGGGTTCACCCGATTAAAATCGCCAACCCGACCTAACCCGACGCGCTATGAGAGAAAACATGTCTTTCAAGGACTTAGAACCCACAGAAACGTCTCTCTAAGCCTTAATCCCTAATCCTTTACCTTCTCTTTCTCGCTCGCTCTCATTCCCTAAGCTGAGAAGCACGACACCGTCGCCTGCCTTCCATCTCAGAGAAAGGGCATCATTTTGTGATTAATGAAAAATTACAATCCCAGCACACTCCCCTTTGGAAGCAGAGGACGAAGCCCTCGATCTCCTCCTCGACGAGCTCCACCACTCCTCTCGTAAAGTCTTCACTTTTAAGTTATTTTACTGAACATTGATTTTTGATTTACTTTATATACTGACAAAATTTGATTTTGCTCAAACCGTTTGTTTGGAATTAATTTCGTGTTTCAATGAAGTCTTCGATACTGGATAAGGAGTATGTGCACCGAGTTGTGAGTTTTTTGCTGGAAGCCGAGGCAGCAGTGGAGGAGAGCCCAACAACTAGTGGTTATGCTTCAGCAGCTTCTGCTCTTCGGATAATTCATGCATTTGATTTCCCCAAATTTCATTACGACCCCATCAAGAAGAATTTTCACGAGTACGTATTATTATTATTTTATATTTTTGCTCCTATTTTAGTAATTTGTGGAAGTTGTATTTATGAGTGGATATCTTTGCTATAATTTTGGGGTAAGGTAGCCACAAGGGTGATGATCTTTCTGTTTGCTTGATTAAAAATTTGAACTTCTGTTGTTTCAGTTAGTTTTTCCTTAATTAGTTTCTTAAGAGTAAGAATTAGGTGTATGGAATATCCACCCGCCAGATTGTACTGATGCCCTGAACCAACTTGGTAAAAAATGAAGTCTTACTATTTTCTGAAAGGGAAATGTACAACGGTCTTATAGTTCTTGTGCCTTTTTTTCATTTTTATTTTTAATCAACTTTGGAAGGAACTTTGGAAGGAACTGAACTTGTTAATGGGTGTCATTAAAAGTTATTAATTTTTGGATGTATTAGATCCATAAATAAAAAGTCTGGGGAGATTTACATTTACTAATCACTGTTCTAATAATTTTGGGATTTTTTCTTTCACTCTCTGTAGACATACAGGGAAGCTTCCAATTTACGGCAATGCATACGCCAAAGCCACATTATACAGGGATAGGTCTCTTGTTGTTTTAGAGGCTTTCTCGTGACCCCCATTTTTCTAGGCCAGTTTTTGATATTGACATTTCTGATTACGGAAGCTGTCAGGTACCCCTCCTCTCTCAACTATGTAAACGTAACTCTTATACTATAGAGTGTTCTTCTTCTAAAGTTTTGTATATGATTTGGCAGATATCTACAATTCAATCTTTGGTTGGGCAAACAGGAAAAAGATGGGTGATGGGTTTGATATCTCAACTGGAGGATGGTCATTTCTACTTGGAAGACTTGACTGCAGCTGTTGAAATTGATTTATTCAATGCAATATCCTTTGCTATTTCAGTTCATCATCTGTTTCACTGAGTTTTGATATATACAGGTAGAATGAATAACCGGGTTTTAACATATTGCAAGCTATTAGGTTTCCCCAGAATCTATTCTGCTGACCAGCTGAGAGATAACATAATTCAACAAAGTTCGCTCATCCAAAACGTACTATTTTTGTTTACTCCCTGCTCAATAATTGTGATGTAATTTTTCTGAAGATAGTGGTGCTAACAATTTTGGGACTACAAATAAACTTTTGTTCGTGAAAATAAGTTAATTCATATGCTTTTATTATAATAGAGTATATTCACTCAGAATATCAAGGGTATGGATATGGGTGAATATAAACATCCAGTCATAGAACTCCAGTTTTCTTTATCCTCCACTAGTATATCCTTAATAGTGACTCCTTGGTGGGTATCCTAAAACAAACTGGTACGGTGACTCCTTGGTAGAGCTCCTAATTAATATTTTTTTGGGTATGATAAGTAATATGGTAAAGGAGTTGAATATTACATATCAATGATGTAGGGTTTGATGGGAAAAATATGGTAAAGGAGTTGAATGACGAGTTTTTTTTATGTTTAGTTATGTCTATCATCTAGGATTTATGTCAAAATATATGGTTGCCTTCAATAAACTGTTGTATATAATTTAAATCTTATTCTTCTCATCACAGGCCTAGTGAGATGGTACAGTCTAACAAAGAATACACCAAGGAAGATGTAACAAACCAAGTGATTAAAGGGATCCCATTGGAGTCATCCGGTTCCTCGCATATTTGATGACTAGTCTTCATCCTCTTGCTATAAGCGTGAAATTCCTGTTGAAGCTTACCCTCCTAAAGACACTCTTCCCAAGAAAAATTCCAATGGAGATGTTGATCTTTCAGGATTGGCTAGAGATGTAGAAAAATTCTAATGGAGATGTTAAAAAATTCTAATGTTGTATTGATCCAAAAATTTGTAATGAAATTATTAATTTTTATGCAATTTCAAAATTTGTTCACAAAGTGTCATTTTCAATTTTGCCATTCAATTAACATTAACTATATAAAAAATAAAAAAAATCCCTAGCCATTTTTTGCAGCGTTTTTTCAACGTTGCGATAAGTTTTTCGCAACGTTTAAAAAACGCTGCAAAAGACCCTTTGGCAACGTTGAAAAAACGTTGCAAAAGGGTCTTTTGCAACGTTGAAAAAATGCTGCAAAAGACTCTTTTGCAACGGTGAATAAACACTGCAAAAAACCTTTTGACAACGTTGAAAAAACGCGGCAAAAGACCATTTTGCAACGGTGAATAAACGCTGGAAAAAGTCTTCTCTCAACAGTAACACCGACCTCCGCAACACACGAAAAACGCTGCAAAATGTGTTTTTTGGTGTAGTGTGATTCTGTAATTAACGTACAATTCTCAACAAAAAATTTCAACAAACTAATCCTCCCCCCCAACTAAATCGTGCGTTGTCCTCAATGCATCATCATAAGCCTGAAGGTGCTCACAGTGATGGTCCTGAAGAGGGAAAATAAATTAAAACATAGAAATATGTGAAGAAAATAAACATGGAAACAAAGCGAAACAAACCTAAAAGAAAAATTTGAAACTAATATACAAAGGGGTAAAGCGAAAGACGTACCTAGAGTGCATCAAAGGTGATAAACAGGATCTGCAAGAGGAATTTCTTCCACTACAGGTACCTGTTCTCCATAAATGATCTTAAGACGCTGCCCATTCACTTTAAATACCCTACTATCGTTAAGATCTTCAATTTCAACGGCCCTATTTTCAAAAACTCGTTGCACCACAAAGGGGCCAGTCCACGGAGTTTGCCTGGGTGCTTGTGGAGTTTAGAATCATACAAGTATACCTTTCGATTTGGTTCAAATGTTTTTATCAAAATGTTTTTATCGGGAAAAGCTTTCATTTTGACCTTGTAGATTCTAGAGTTCTCATAAGCATCATTTCTTAGTTCTTCTAGCTCGCTCAATTGGAATTTCCTAAGTTTACCCCCTTCTTCTACGTCAAAGTTAAACTGTTTGATGGCCCAGTAAGCTCGATGCTCGAGTTCCATAGGTAAGTGACAAGGCTTTCCAAATATGAGTCGATGTGGTAACATACCTAGGGAGCTCCTAAATGCTCTACGGTAAGCTCAAAGTGCATCGTTCAATCTTAAAGACCAATCCTTACAATTTGGATTTGCCGTTTTCTCCAAAATTTACTTAATTTCCCTATTGGCCAACTCTACCTGTTCGCTAGTTTGGGAATGGTATAAGCAGTAGAAATTTTGTGAATAACCCCATACTTTTTCATTAAAGCCTCAAATGAACGGTTACAAAAGTGTGTGCCTCTATTACTAATGATAACATGTAGTGTACCTAGTGATGTCAACGAGTCGAGCCGAGCCAAAATTCGAGGCTCGAGCTCGGCTCGGGTAAATGAATCGAGCTTTTTTCGAGCTCGGGCCGAGCCGAGCTAAAGCTCGCTCAAAAAAATTTAGGCTCAAAGCTCGGGTTTTTTACGGGCTAAGCCGGGACAACTCGGTTTTTTAGTTTTTTTCATTAATTCTTGAATTTTAAGGCAGCACTGCTTTTTTTACTTCCCTCTAGCCACGAGCCGGCTCGGGCTCGGGCTCGGCCTGTCACCCCAAAATGGGGCTTGACCAGAGCCTTGGCTCGGTATTCCAAGTCGAGAGATAAGCTCGGCTCGGGATTTTCAAGGGCCGAGCTCGGACGGCCCAAGCCGGCAAGGTTCTTTGCCATCCCTATGTGTACCAAAACGAGACAAAACATTCTCTTTCAAAAATTTGACAACTATTTTATTATCATTAGCCCTACAAGCTACTTCCTCCACCCATTTAGACACATAATCTACAACCACAATGATATATAAATAACCAAAAGAAGGTGGAAAGGGTTCCATAAAGTCAATACCCCAACAATCAAATATTTCTATCACCAAAATGGGGTTTAAGGGCATCATGTTACGTTGGGACATGACACCTAGCTTTTGACGACTTTCACAAGATTTACAGTAGATGTTAGTGACTTTGAACAAAGTGGGCCAATAAAAACCACATTGCAAAACTTTTGCAGCGATCTTTTTCATGGAAAAGTGGCCTCCACAAGCTTGGAAATGACAGAAATTGAGTACGCTAAGTATCTCCTCATCATGGACACTGTAAAGCCCCAACCCCTAGTGGACCGGGACGCTACTTACTTTACTTAACTTAAGTGGTTTAGTAACAAATGTACATATCTTAGCGGAAGTATAAATCTTAACAAACATTCTTTTTGAAAGATATTGAATTAAAACACTTTATAACTTTCCAAAATAATGAAATATAATTTATTTGGTGAAATCATGACTTGTTCAAGATACTCAAAAGAAATAACATTGGAAATAACATTTGAAACATTAAAGACTTTAAATCTAAATCACTTGTTCACCGGTTTCCCATAGGCTTATTGCATCTCCTTCCATCTCTTCCATCATCCAACCCGGTGCATCAACATTTAATCTGTAGATATAGGGTAGAAACCCGTGAGTTGAAAACTCAATAGGCGTCATAGGTGCAATCGTGATTAAGCTAAGCATTTCATAACAATTAACATTAAAACTTCCATAAAACATGTCGTATCCGGAGGTACCATTTGACATGAAAATGTATGCCGTACCAACGGAACCATTTGACATGAAAGGTGCATGCCGAACCGAATATACCATTTGACACACAACATTAACATTTAAATGTATGCCGCACAGACAGAACCATTTGACATGAAAGGCACATGCCGAACCGACGATACCATTTGACACACAACATTAGCCTTTAACATAGAATATTACTTGCTAGAAATTATAACTTAAACATGTATAACAACTTTATGCACCTCTACTTACCTCGATTTGATGCTTGATGAACTTTGAAAAGAACTTTGAAAAACTTTGATGAACTTCAAAAACTTTGACAAAACTTGGACGTTTGGACCTTTCTTTGTTGTTTGAAAACACCTTTTGAAATCACAAAAACCTTCTTGCAGGATATTTTTGCCCACACTTAAAACTTCTGGAAAACACTTTGAAAAACCACCTTCCTTTTCTCTCCCAAACTCTCTATTTTTCTCTCAACTTTGAAAGCAAATTGAAAGTGCTTTTGGTGTGAAAAATCAAATGAGTGAAGAGGGTATTTATAGGTGAGGTTTGAGGTGGGTGAAATGTCATATTAAATAGGGTAATTAAGTAGTGCAAGTAATGGCCATTAATTCAAAAAATCGTGGGTTTTTCTGCTTTTCCGGTCGACCGGTTGTCCGGTTGTCACTACACAGCCTCCAGTATTTTTATCATAATTTTTTCTCCCGATATCCAATTGAGGTGATTCAAAGTGCGTTAGAAAGATAACACAAAGAGCTACAACTTTTATTCAGATATCATTTTCAAATTCGAATGTTTTCTATGTCGAAAATGGGTCTCAAAGGAGACTAAAAATATTTGAAGTATACTTTTAGCCATAAAATGAAATACTTTGCATTCCGTCCAATCTTCATCAAATTGTTTTTAAGAAAATACTTTATAAACATCATTTTACCTTTAAACATGTATTGGACTATCTTTTGAGCTTATATTTCCTTTATTGGGCCTAATGTGAAGTTAATCACACAATTATGGGCCTAGCTTTATAGAAAAGATTTGGGCCTCTACATCCCTCCTCCCTTATATAAATTTCGTCCTCGAAATTTACCTTACAATTGGGTAAGAAGTGCGGGATACTTGACTTTAACTTCTTCTTCCTTTTGCCACGTAGCTTCTTCCATTCCGTGATTGTTCCACTGCATCTTAACCAGTTGAATCTCTTTATTCCTTAGCTTATGCACTTTTCGATCCAGTATCTTAATTGGTGATTCCTCATAAGATAAATCATTTTGTACTTCTAGGGTCTGATAACTTATCACATGATTAGGATCGTGCACGTATTTCTTTATCATTGATATGTGGAACACATTGTGTACCGCTGACAATTCAGGTGGCAAAGCTAATCGGTAAGCCACGTTCCCAACCTTATCAAGTATCTCGAAAGGTCCAATATACCTGGGTCGTAGCTTGCCTTTCTTTCCAAATCTAAGTACACATTTCATTGGTGCTACCTTTAGAAAGACTTTGTCTCACACTTGAAACTCTAAATCATTTCTTCTCGTGTCAGCATAGCTCTTCTGCCGATCCTGTGCTGCCTTTATCCTTGCTCGGATCTGATCGATCGCTTCAACTGTCCTTTCAACTATTTCTGGTCCCAAAATTCTCTTCTCCCCGACTTCGTCCTAATGAACAGGGGATCTACATCTTCTTCCATAGAGAGCTTCATACGGTGCCATTCCAATAGTTGTTTGAAAACTATTGTTATACGCAAATTCTACTAGGGGTAAGTATGACTCCCAACTACCACCTAGATCCAAAACACATGCTCTCAACATGTCCTCTAAAGTCTGGATGGTCCTTTCAGACTGTCCGTCAGACTGCGGGTGATATGCTGTACTAAAATTCAGTTTCGTTCCCATAACTGCTTGTAGGCTTTTCCAGAATCTAAACCTTGGGTCTCTGTTAGACACAATAGATACAGGTACACCGTATATCCTTACTATTTCTTTTATGTACAATTGTGCCAACTGGTCCATACTGAAAGTCATTTTCATTGGAAGAAAATGAGCTGCCTTCGTCAATCGGTCTACTATAACCCATATAGCATTGTGTCCTTTTGTTGACTTGGGAAATCCAACCACAAAATCCATTGTGATGTTTTCCCATTTCCATTCAGGTATCTCTAAAGGATTCAGCAATCCTGCTAGTCTTTGGTGTTCGGTCTTAACCTACTGACATACTATGCATTTATGCACGTACAGTCCGATACTCCTTTTCATGTTTCTCCACCAGAATGTATCTCGAAGGTCTCGATACATTTTCGTACCACTGGGATGTGCGGTGTACGGGGTGGAATGAGCTTCTTTTAGTATCTCGTTCCTCAAACCCTCATTCTTAGGCATGCAGATTCTTCCTTTAAATATTAGTGTTTGGTCTGCGGCTATTCCAAAATCTTTCCTCTTATCTGTTCCAACTTCTTCCTTGATCTTCATCAAGAACAGGTCATTACTTTGTGCTTCTATAATTCGCTCTCGAAGAGTAGGTCGAATTGTCAAAGCTGCTAATTTCCCTGTGACTTGTCTTGGTGTGGTAACCACCTCAATCTTCATTCTTTCCAAGTCGTTGTCTAACTCCATTTGACAAGTGAGTAGTGAAGTCAACTGTCCCGTCAATTTCCTACTCAAGGCGTCGGCCACCACATTTGCCTTACCTGGATGGTAGTGAATGGTACAGTCGTAATCATTCACTAACTCTAACCATCGTCTCTGTCTCATGTTTAGTTCTTTCTGTGTGAAGAAATATTTTAAGCTCTTATGATCCGTATAAATTTCACACTTACTTCCGTACAAGTAGTGTCGCCATATTTTCAATGCGTGTACTATCGCCGCAAGCTCTAAATCATGCGTCGGGTAGTTCTGCTCATGCTTCTTCAATTGCCTTGAAACGTAGGCTATTACCTTTCCATTCTGCATCAGTACACATCCTAGCCCTTGCTTGGACGCATCACTGTATATAACAAACCCTTCTGTTTTCTCAGGTATTGTTAACACAGGCGCAGATATCAGCCTCTGCTTAAGTTCTTGAAAACTCTTCTCACAGATTCCGTCCATTGAAATTTGACTCCCTTTCTCGTAAGTTGCGTCATTGGGCCAGCTATCTTGGAAAGCTCCGTACTTCACCAGCATTAGTCGGCGCCTTCCAGTTAGTTACTGCTTCCACTTTTGCTGGATCTACTTCAATCCCTTGGGTAGTGACTACATGTCCAAGAAATCCAACTCGTTCAAGCCAGAATTCACACTTTTTGAATTTGGCATAAAGTTTCTCCTTGCGTAGTACCTCTAGGGCTACTCTTAGATGCTCTTCATGTTGCTCCTTACTCTTGGAGTATATCAAAACGTCGTCAGTAAAGACTATGATAAATTGATCTAAATACTGATGAAATACTCGATTCATCAGATCCATGAATACTACTGGTGCATTGGTTAATCCAAATGGCATCACCATAAACTCGTAGTGTCCATAACGAGTCCTAAAAGCTGTCTTAGGTATATCCTCTGTTTTCACTTTTAATTGATGGTACCCAGATCGTAAATCGATCTTGGAAAATACCTTAGCTCCTTTCAGTTGATCTAACAGATCCTCGATTCTAGGGAATGGGTACTTATTCTTGATTGTTAATCGATTCAACTCCCTGTAATCGATACACATCCTCATGCTTCAATCTTTCTTCTTCACGAACAACACTGGCGCACCACATGGAGATACGCTTGGTCGTACGAATCCCATATCAAGGAGTTCCTGTATTTGCTTCCTTAACTCTTGTAGTTCCTTCGGAGCCATTCTATATGGGGCTTTCGACATTGGTGCCGCTCCAGGAATTAGCTCTATGGTGAATTCCACTTGCCTATCTGGTGGAATACCAGATAACTCTTCTGGAAACACATCTTCAAAGTCCCGTACTACTGGTACGTCCTCAATCTTTACTGTCTCATGTTTCCCTCCTAGGATATTTACCAAATATCCTTGACAAGCTCATTTTCTCAACATCTTCTCATCTTGTAAGGCCGATACTAGTCGAATAAAAGGTTTCGTCCTGATTCCAAATAAAGAAAATGGTTCATCTCCTGGTTTCTGAAATAATATTTCCTTTTCCTTACAACGGATGGTGGCATAATTACTACCCAACCAATCCATGCCTAGTATTACATCGAAGTCATTCATCTCTATCATGTATAAGTCTACTTCCATAGGTTTTCCCTCAACTTCAATACTAACAGATTTGGCTATCTTATCAGTACTCAAAGGGTTACCTGTAGGGATACTAACTTCTAATATACCTTCCGATTTATCACAGGTAATACTAGACCTAGCCATAAAAATCGTCGATGCAAAGGAGTGCGTAGCTCCTGAATCAACAGTACATAAGCAGGCATATTGGCTATCAATAAAGTACCTGCTATGACGTTCGAGTTCTCCTCTGCCTCCTTCTGAGTCAGTGCAAAAACTCGTGCTTTTCCCTTCTGATCTTGATCCTTGCTGTCATCCTTTTCGGTGCAGACATAGGACAATCCCTGATGATATGTCCTGACTTCCCATATCGGTAACAAACATTCTTCCCTTGCAGACATTCGCCACGATGCATCCTTCCACACTTAGCACATGGCGCAATGACTGGCACTATGCTCTAATTGGCATTGGCTCCGCCATTAGCCCTCTTGTTCTGCCATTTGCTTTTTCCTTTGTCTTGGTCGTTCCACCTTTGTTTCCTAAACTGTCCTTTATTCTGTCGGTTGTCCAATTGAACCGATTTCTCCGCATTGGCCTTCTGATACCAGATTGCATGAGCTCGTTCCAACATTCCACAGTAAGACGTGAAATCATGTGACATAAGGATCATACTCATGGCTGTTTAGCAATGTGGAAAATATTGACCTCTAGAGTCATATTTCCAAAGGACAACTTCATTAGACCATTCCTGCAATTTATAAGAGCATTAGTAGTGGCAATAAAAGGTCTTCCAAGAATAATAGGAATTTTTGAATTCACATTCACATCAACCTTTACATCTAGAACCAAAAAGTCTACGGGTTAGTAAAACTTATCAATCTGGACTAAGACATCCTCAACCACTCCTCTAGGTCTTATGGTAGATCTATCAACTAGTTGCATAACCACGGAGGTAGGCTTTATCTCACCTAGACCTAATAACAAGTAAATCACATAAGGCATGAGATTTACACTAGCTCCTAAATCAAGTAGAGCTTGTGCAAAGTCATGGCTCCCAATAATGCAAGAAATGGTGGGACAACCGGGATCCTTGTACTTAGATGGGGTCCTTTGTTCAATTACAGCGCTAACCTATTCAGTTAAGAAAGTTATTTTCTTTACATGATGTTTCCTCTTCACAGTGCATAAGTCCTTGAAGACTTTAGCATATGTGGGAACCTATGAAATCACATGCAAGATGGGTAGGTTGATTTTGACTTGCCTAAGGTGTTCTGGGATTTCATTTTGTTGACCGTTTGATTTCGAGGTAGACTTGAGGGCTTGAGGAAAATGTACTCTAGTAGGAATTTCCACTACCTCCTTGCTAGGTTTATCTTCTTTTGAATTGCTAGAGATTTTCTCCTTTTTCCTAGGCCTGTTGGTTGGCTCTATAGTCTTTCCGGACCTAGTGGTTATGGCATTTACTTCTTTAAAATTTGTTTTTTCTGAGTTTGAAGCTTGTGCCATATGTTGCCCTCTGGGATTTGGTTGGGCTTGAGTTGGAAACTTCCCATGCTCTCCTACAACTAGAGCATTGGTTAGCTTGGACATGTGGGCTTTCATCTCTTTACTCTCCTCAACAATCTGGGTAATCATAGTCTCAAACTTGTGATTGGTCTTACCATGTGCTTCTATAAAAGCATGTAGTGCGTCCTCTAAGGAGTTCCTAGAAAGGGTAGGTTGAGATGAGGGTGTAGTGTAGGTCCTCTTTGGTGGGGCTTGTTGTTGATTGTCAGATTTCCAGCTAAAATTAGGGTGATTCCGCCACCCCTTATTGTAGGTTTCAGAATAGGGAGCATATGACTTTTGGTTTATGCTTAAGGCATTGCAGTGTTCCTCATACACTCCTCTCATCTCAGCATAAGTGGCACACTCTTGCGCAGGATGGTCACTTCCTCCACACACAAAACAAGGCTCTAAGGTCTCAGCTATTTTGGTCATTTTTCGCTCGTTTCTCCAATCTTCCACTGTATTCATCCATTTGCAACCTAAATCAAAATATAAAGGTAATTAGTGCATTTAGGCCTCAATTTATCACAATGATGCAAACATAAATGGGTAAAAACTTAACAATTTGTGATATTATAAGCACCCCATCCCGCGCCCGCCCCGCCTTAGACGAGACAGGGCGGGACGAGAATTTGCCCCGTTTAATTTTTTTAATTTATGTTTTCAAAATTTTAACTTATACTATTATTCAAAGTTCAACTCTTAACCAAAACTTAAAGGTCATTCCATATATTTTAAATTTTTTTTCTAGTTTTTTCAATCAATATATTATAAACTTGCTTTGATTAATTGACATAAATCTTTCAAAAGTAAAGAATATTTATTTAACTATCATGATTCAGAATTTCAGATTATATATTTTAATTATAATAAAAAGATTGAATGGGCGGATTTATAAATTATATAAAATAATTGTTAGTTATGTAAAATTTTAAATTGACAATTGTATAATATAATTGTTGGATTAAAAACATGTTTTAAAATTGTAAATACATTCAAAAAAATTATAAAACAAACTATTTATCACAATTCTATTTTTTTTTTTTTTTTTCATGGGGCGGGTTCGGGGGTAGGGCATCCTAACCCCGCCACGGGGCAACCCCAACACCCCGTCCCGCCCCCACCAACCCATTGGGGAGGGTTTTTTTGTCCAATTCAGGACGGGGTGGATTAAATTGTCATCCCTATCCACAGGACATTTGTCTTCCAATATAAATCTTACTTTCCAGCTGTCGTAGGAATTTGAACATTTGGTGCTCCGTAGAGAACACTCATGTTTTACCACTGCGTCATGCCTGTGAGGGAAATCTGAGTTGCTTTATTGTTCCTTGCACAGTAGATGGTTCTTCATTTGATAGAGAGCACTTTGTGATGTTGATGCTGGCATCAATTTTATACTTCTATCTATATTCTAGAAGTTGGGTCTTGGAAAAGTGAAACCGACTACCATCACTTTGCAACTTGTTGATAGATCTCTCACGTACCCTGGGCATTAAAGATATGTTGGTTAAAGTAGAAAAGTTCATCTTTCCGGCTGACTTTGTGGTGTTAGACATGGAGGAAGATCAAGATATACCATTAATTCTTGGTCAACCTTTCTTGGCAATCGGGAGAGCTCTAATGATGTCCAAGGTGGGAAATTGACTTTATAGGTTAATAAAGAACAAGTCATATTCAACATATATCAACCTGAAGAAATTCCCAGAAAAAGTAAATACTTTCCATATGGTCTAATCAATTAATGCAGCGATGAGAGAAAAAAATAAAGAGAAATGTTCAATGACCCTCTAGAGCAATATCTTACAACTAGTGCTTCAAGAATGGATATAGTTGCTGGAAGTTATACAAGAAGCAAAAAATTGGTTGACTCTCTCTTGGCTTATAAAGCTTATCCAGCTGAAGGAAAGAAAAACTATAAAGAAGAGCCTTTGAAACCTCCCAATATTGTTGTATCAAAAGAGGTTTTGAGCACTACACTATAGTTGACGTTGCCTCATAATCCTGGTTCCTATGCTCTTATGGAGAAAATTTTAAATACAAGGAAATCGAGTTGTGATGCAAAAGTAGAAAGTGCTAAATCACCAACGCAACGTGATAAAATAGAGTTTTAGAGAGACATATGGGAAAAGACAAAAGTTTACAAAGAATGAACCACAAATTGGCATGAAAAGCCAAAGAAAAAGTTTCAAAACATGGGAGAAGTGTTTCTTAGAGATCCAACGTAAGGCATTCAAATAATGTCAAGCTAATGACATTAAAGAAATACTCATTGGGAGGCAACCCAAGCTCTTTTTCTCTATCTCTTCTATTTAGGTATTAGTGTACATTTCTATTAATAGTTTCTTAATGATTTTTTTTCTCGCGTAGGTTGAATCTCAAGTTTGGGGAAGAAACTAGAATCAACGTCCTTGTCACCCATCAATCCACCACAACCTTACCATGCAGACGACTCATATTTTCACTCAAGGAAGTTCTCATCCTTTAACTTTAATTTCACATTGGGAACAATATTTAGTTTCAATTTGTGGGGTAAAATATTAATTGTCTGGTATTTGTCTAATTGCTTAGTTGATTTTAATTGCATTTGTTTGATTATTTAGGAAACAAAATATTTATATTGCATGCATGTGTGAGTTAGTTAGCCTTGCCGGCCATGATGCATATATTTAAGAATATGTATTAGTTTATGAATTGTAAATAAGTTGTGTCTTGGTCAAATTTTTGCTTATTCATGTGTAAGTGAAACTATTTATGCATGTGATTTGGAGTTAGCATTATACATGAATAAGTTGGATCACAAGTCTTATAGGTTGAAATAGACTATTTAGATGTTGAATCTCTTAAACTTTTAATTATGAAATCCTTGAACCACATATAGGATAATTTGGGGGGTGGTCGAGCCGGTAAAAAAGATGATCTAGAGTTGTTTTGATTTCGTGCATGTTAATAAATATATGATTGTATATATGATTGTGTGGAGTGTCTTTAACTATCAAGTATGAGCTAGGTGATGACCGAATGCTAGGGATCTAAGCCCCATTTAAATTTATCTTAAAAATGAAAGAGAAATAAAAGGCATTGCATTTGTTAAATTCTAAGCTTCGTTCGTAGCCTTCTTGACTCGAGTTGTAAGTCTGTTGAGGTATCTCGAAACCTGGTAACCCTTTGGCCTTTAGAGCTTGGGAGTTACCAACTAAAAGCTCATTACATGGGTTAAGAAGAAAATTTAAAGGGATGACGTTGTTCTAATTGAGCTATGAATATCAAAATAGGCAAGTAAATGTGCAATTATGAATTACTTATGGGGACATAGATAACTAGTAGGTTTAAATTGCTTAGAATCAGCTTGATTGTCGAAATACTCAAAGTTTGGGAGAAATGGTAAAAGAAAATAAGTTTAGGGATGTGTGAATCCCACGAGCAAAGAAATGATATATTTGACTTTTAAGGTCAGGAATTGAACCAATTAGTGAATGTACAGTGTTGTACTTGATTGTTCACACACACACACTCACCCATTTGCATTGGACAAGTTAGAATCTGGCTTTTGCATTACAACTTTGAAGTTGTTCATAGGCTTGATATAATGTTTTCAATTCTGAGACATAAAGGTAAGCTGTTTAACTAAACTTATTTTATGTAAGTCAATATGTTGGTTTTGTTTGTGTGATCATTAGTTCAATTCTTTTTCTTTGTGTTTGTTTGAGGACTAGCAAAGATTAAATTTTGGGTTGTTTGATAAGTGTGTTTTTGTCTCATGGGTTTAATATTACTTAATCTTGATAAATAGTTTGATTCTATGAGTTTTTAGAACATTTTCATTTGTGTTTTCATGTTATTTTAAAGGTTAGAGGAATTGGTGTGAAAGGAAAAGCTGATGTTGATTAGGTAAAGCTTGATGATTGGAAGTCAAATTGAAAGAAATAAGTGAATAGCGACGAAAATGGTGAAATCCAAAGTTTGAGGACTCAAATGGAAGCTTCTTTATCAATGGAGTCCTTCTTCCTCATCCCCATAATCATCAATGTTGAAGGAGTGCTCCTATATCTTTTATCTTCCTTTGGTCGGCTCTCCCTCTCCTTTCTTGCCCTAGAAATGGTCCCAAAATGTTGTATTTATATTGTAGGAAGGAAATGAGATAAGTTGGGTCGAAAATAAGCCAAAAATGGGTCAAAAATCGGGTTTCTCGCTGCCCGGGAGTCGGGTGCCGCGGCGCCTATGACAGAAGCTTGGGCACCGCTATAGTAGCGCCGCAGCGCTACAGTAAAATTTTTTTTTAATTTTAAGAAACACTTCCCTAAGTCCTCTTTTTTTGCACCATTAATAATTTCTTTCTTCTTTCTTCCGTTTTTCCTCCAATTTAGGGATTTTAGCTATAGAACACCTACAAAATAGAATGTAACTATATTAGGTAGCAAAATATTAATGAAAACTCACAAATATCTAAATTTAATGGTATAAATAAGTGCAAAATTCGCACTTATCAATGTTCTCTTTTATATGGATAATGCGCATCCATTGACATCGTTTGTTCGATCATTTGATGTGAAAAAAGATCCATTTCGTCCACTTGAAGATGGACAAAAAAAATTGGTCATGAAGTACCATATCTTAATACAATTAGAGCATTAACTTATCTTACAAACTGTACTTGACTCGACATAGCTTTTTCTGTAAATCTCTTTTCAAGATATAGCTCTACACCAACTCAAAGACATTGGAATGGTGTTAAACATATTTTTCGTTACCTAAAGGGTACTATTGATTTGAAATTATTTTATTCTCAAAAGTCGGGATCGACTTTAGTGGAATATACAGATGTATGTTATCTATCTGACCCACATAAAGCTAAATCACAAACAGGATATGTGTTTATACGTGGAGGAACAACTATGTTATGGAGATCTGTGAAGCAATCCTTGACAGCAACATCCGCAAATCATTCCGAAATTATTGCAATCCATGAAGCAGGACGAGAATGTGGATTGTTGAGGAACATAACCCATCATATCCAAGTATCATGCTAGTTAACTTCAATAAAAGATAGTCCAACAATTTTGTATGAAGACAATGCAGCTTGTATTGCACAATTCAAAGGAGGCTATATCAAAGGACATGACGAAACATATTTCTCTAAAATTCTTTCATACACACGAATTTCGGAAGAATGACGACATCGATGTTCAACAAATTCGCTCAAATGACAACTTCGCCGATCTATTCACAAAAGCGCTACCAAAATCCATATTCAAGAAATTAGTTCACGAGATTGGAATGCGTCGACTCAAAGATTTTCAGTGATTAACATTAGGGAGAGTAACTGTACTCTTTTTCCTTTGCTTATGTTTTATCTCACTGGATTTTCCTAACAAGGTTTTAATGAGGCAACATTTATTTTTAATACTCCAAAATAACTGTATTCTTTTTTCTTTGTTTGATTTTTTTTGTCCCATTGGATTTTTATCAAACAAGATTTTAACAAGACAGATATTTTGTAATATGTCATTCAAGGGAGAGTGTTGTAAAATGAAAGTTTATTAGGGTTTGTAGTGAATGACAATTATACTCCTGCAGCCCTAGAAATTATTATCATTGAATCTCAAATTCTTACCTATAAATCTATGGCTTTGGTCATTAATAAAATACACACAAGGTATTGACTTTAATTTTTTCTTCTACTTTTTCTCTATTTTATAACATATTTTAATTAAAATAGGGTTTTTTTTTGTTTGTAAAATTGTGATTAAAATGAGTGGTTATAATAAGAGTAAAAATAAAGTTTATTTTAAACTTTGTAGGAAAAGGAGTTAGTGGAAATTACACCCTTTCCTACTTTAAGAATTCACCATTCTAAAATCAGATGGGTACTTTAATCTTTCAAAAATCAGAAATTTTATTTTAATTAATATCTTATTTAAATATTAAATTAATTATATATTAAACCCTAATTCATTAATTCATGTCTCGCGCTCTTTTCCTCTCTCTCAACCTCTCGCTCGACCTTCCACTCTCTCTACCATTCCGGTGGGCGATTGACACACAGACCACCGGAGGCGAGCTATCTCTTCTCTGGCAACACACCAATCGTCGACGTTGAGTGCGGCGTGTTTGCACGTATGCCAAGTCTGCATAGTCGCGGTACGTCTCTTCGCGAGGAGTTGGAGTTGAGGCGCGACGCTGCTGTGCGGGGCGTCTGTGGGCGGAGTTAAAGCACCACACCTCCGTAGTTTTGCTTGGTGCGGTGGTGGTTTGGCCGGATCTGGTGGCGCCACAATGGTAAGATGGGGTTGGGGTTGGGGGTGGCGGTGCGATGGCGATGGAGGTGGTCTACTATTTTAATGCTGTAGGTGTGGTGGTGGTTGGGTGAGTTTTGTGATGCTATAGGTGTGGCAATGGTGGTTTTGTGACGCTATGGGTGTGGCTGTGGTGGTTGGTCGGGGTTGGTGGTGGCTCTGTGGTTGTGGCAACAGTGACAGAGTGGTTTTGTTAAATCTGTTGGTGGTAGATTTCGGAGTGCATGGGTGTGGTGGTGTGTGCGTGGCGGTGATGGCGTAAGGCTGTAGCGGTGTATGTTCGAGGTTTGTGGTACTGGTTGTGCCGTTTGCGGTGCGATTGGCGTGCTATGGGTGGTGAAATGTACTGTGGTGAGGTGATGGTGATTTGGGAGTTGGTGGTGGTTAGAAGAGTTTGGTGGTGGTCAGAGATGGTGGTGGTGTGGTATGGTGGAAACGGATGTCGGGCGGTGGTCACAAATTATTTGGTTAATTGTGACCACTAAATTGGCTAATCTGTGACAAATAACATGTTTGTGACCAATTGTGACTTATTAAAATTCACATCTGTGACCTTGAAAAATATCTGTGACCTAATAAAATATGAACTGTGATTAAGAAATAACGTGTGAGCTGATCTGTGATCAGTAAACAATATGTTACTAACGAAAAATATGAACTGTGACTAAAAAATAACGTGTGACCTACAAATTTGTTAATTTCTGATCGATTATAAGTTGTGACTTATAATGTTCGTGATCTGTGACCGATAAAGAAATTGTGACTTATGAATTTTTCATATTTGACCAAGGAAAAAATTGTGACCTTTAACATTTTTGAATTGTGACTGTAAAAAATTTGTGACATTTAAAAATTTTGATTTGTGATCGAAAAATAATATGTGACTAATTAAATTGTGAATCTGTGACCGATGAACAAATTGTGACCTATAAATTTTTTGAATTATGACATAAAATAATTTTTGACATTTAAAAATTCTGATTTGTGACCGAAAATAATATGTAACTAACTAAATTGTGAATCTGTGACCAAATTTTATAGATCTGTGATCTTAATATATTTAATTAATTAAATTATAAATAAAAATTAACAAAAATCTGATTTTTAAAAGTTGAAACTTATTTTCTTATTATTGAAATGGGTCAAAGTTATACTCTTACTTATGAAAATATTTCCCAAGAGTTATATGGTGTAAATAATCCATGCTACCAAACTAAGCAGACATCGTTGGTGGGCTGCTGCATGGATGCTTGATATAGGCCCCATAAATTGGGACTGAAATTTAGGTGGCTCCGCATAAATCGTCCAAACCCGATTCATCGGGTTGACACCATATTACGTTGACCCGGTATCTTTTTAACCTAAAACGAAAACCCTGAATAAGTCCGAATTCTGATAGAGGGGAGTCTAATAATACGGGGGAAAAAATCAGAAAGGTTTTGTGTTCCCTCGTTCGTCTCTAATTCAAAAAACTGATTCCCAAAAAAGAAGAAAAAAAAAATGGAGCTAAATTAAAACCAGTAATAATTGAATCCTGCAAAAATGGCAGCCTCTTCACCGGTGAAAAGTAACAGCAGCGTCGCCTCCGCCGATGTGACAGCGTTACCTCACTCCTCCGGTATCAATGCTTCCCGGAATCTCCGCGGTTTAAATAAACCTAAGTGCATCAAGTGCGGCAACGTAGCTCGCTCCAGGTTCCTTTCCTTTTCTATTTACTATTTCGTTTTTCCTCGAGATTTTGACCTGATCTTTCTCTAAATTTACTCCTTTATGATGTTTGTATGTTTTATGTCTCTGTAGTTAGTTTAGTGAATTCCGTCATTGCAATGTCTAACGCATCCTAGTGTTGTACGTTATCCTTGGTTAAGCTGTACCTGGACAATTTGGCTCTGAGTTTATGCATTTAGGTGGTTTGTCATGATTTCCAGTGGGATTTATGGGAATCTGAATCCCACGTCGAAAGTTTAGGGTGCGTTCTCTTCCTGTTTGTGTTTTGTATTTTGAGTTTTGAAATTTGTTTTGTGTTTTATGTTTTCAATGTCTGTTTTGAAATTACTGAAAATGTGTTTCTCTTTGTCATTTTGAAAAATAGTTTCTCAAAACAGAAAACACAAAATGCACTCTCTTTGCACTTTTTAAAAATATTATTTGATAATATTTTATTCAAAAAATCTGATTATTCAATTAACTTTAATTTTTTAATATTAATATATTATTCAATATATTATAAACCTGAAATTACTTTGAATTTTGAAATATCTTTGAATCATGGAATATTTTTTCATATATTAAAATAACATATAAATTTGTGAAAAATTTTTATTAATATTATTTTATTCTAGAAATCTGATTATTCAATTAATTTTAATAGTTTAATGTTAATGTAGAATAAAATAACATATAAATGTGAAATATTTATGCATTTTCAAAAAAAATTTCACTTTGACTAAAATAACATATACATTTCGATAATATTCTGGTAGGCTGGTAAAGCAAAAATAAAAATTAAAACAAAACCATCAAAGCCAAAACTTTGATCTCCACATCATGTCAAAATGCATAAACAGAGCCAGCATTGTGGCCACTGTACAAACCAATTCATTACTTTCGACACATCAATTGTGAGACCATTTAACAATTTGGTACATATACCATGACTATGAGTGTGAAAATATTAATCTAAATGGGCATTAAAAAGTCGTTCTAAAACTTTGGAATGGAAGACCTTGGATTTGAGATCTCCTTTCTTTCAATGAAATTCAGGCCTCAAGGGTCAGTTGGCATTTACGCAGCTGGAACCTTTTTCCCATCCTCAATGAATAAAATTGCAGCCTCCGGGACCTAAGAACCCAGAAAAGAAATAGACCTTAGATCATTCGACAACTAGAATAAATCCAAATAAAACATCAGTCGGGATTTTAAACTAAAGCCTTGGCCCTATAAAAATAGATACGTAAGAAAAAATGCAACTGAAACAACATGAAGGTCTTATATTCCATGTGCCTCACACTAGTTTCAATACTATTCCATGTGGTTGTATTTGTAAATGGTAGCTGCATTGGCCATTGCTACCATGGATGGATATAATTAAGTTACATGGAAGTACTCCTGCCAATTTTAGTGATGGTGGTGGAAATGCTTATGGAAAACTACAGATTTCAAGGGGGGAGTTGAAATAACATAGAGTAGTAGCAGTAGCAGTCAAAATCTAGTGTGCACATTTGCAGATAGTTGTTTTATTAAAATTAAATAATGTGTAGAAATGTCTATGTAACATGCACAGGGTATCGAGTCAAAGGATATTTTGATAATCATATAACTAGAACAGTATATATAAAGATAAATTCCAAAAAACTGAGATATAGGAAAGTCTTACTCCTGAATAATAAAATAACAAACGGATTCTAATTATTTACTCCAACCACACCGAAAGTACGTTTCTTCTTTAATTAACATATCATCCCTTATTAGTCTTTCTTAAGGATTCCCTCTGTATGCCATGCTCTGGTGTCAACAGTAAACTGAAATTTCACAACAAAAAAAACATAAAACAGGGAAACATTTACGAAGAAAAAAGAAGAAGAGCGAGAGTGAATTGGAATATATATATGTACCTAATAAACTCAATTCATGTGAAGAAAGGAGTGACGTGAAAAAATAAGTCATATATATATATATATATTTTTTTTTGCTTTAAGATTTACCCGAAAGCAAGTGTTTGTTCCCAGAAAATCAAGCTTCCTAAGAGCAACTTCACAGCTTTGTGAGACAATAGGCTCAGGATCCTTAGCAAATTCCTTGAGCAGCTCGACACATTTGCAGTCTACCTTTCAAATAATGTCAAATTACTTCTACACAATGTTGAACCACATCGTTACAAATGCCTGCTGAAACTAAATAAATCAAATATTCTAAATGGAAAAAGATACCAAGAAACTAGTCAGAATACCATCCAATTAGAGGCTATTTCCTTTAGCTCTCCTTTGACATTATAAACACCATTTAGCCTCAGATTATGAACTTCTCCCTATTCAGCCTGGTGAAGAAGAGCTGATTAGAAGGTTAATCAATCACCAGCGATTCTCCTTTGAGAACCCATAGTTCAGTGATCCACATGTGAAGGCAAATGCTCTTTTACAAGCTCATTTCTCCAGGCAACTAATTGGTGGAAATCTGGCTTCCGACCAGCAAAGTTCAGTAAAGTGCAAAATGAGTTTTATTTATGACTGGTATGTCCCAGGTAGATGTGGCTCATGTTAACTCTCTCTCGAAAATTACATTAATCCGCATATATTGATTTTAGATAGATATAATGATACTATTGATAATTATAAAAAGATAACACAACAGCAATCCAACAAAAAACATTAATCTACCGACAAGGCAACAACAATCCATAAAACTCAGATTATAAAAACTATTGATATGCGGATTGCTATTACATGAGAATAGAGAGGTCTCAATTTCAAAAGTGGACTTACTCTAAATTATAAAGGGCCAAAATCATTTACAATCAATGAAAGAACAAGAAAGAGGATTATTAGTATAATCTACTCTTAATACTATAGTACCATTGGTTTCAGTTGGAAATATGAACATATAAACTTAAAGAAATATAGACATGCCAAATTTGAGAACGTAAAGAATGTCACCTAGTTGGAAAAAATGAAAACATATAAACTTAAAGAAATATAGACGTGCCAAATTTGGGAACGTAAAGAATGTCACCTAGAGATGATACAATATATATTACATCACAGTATTCATAATTTTGAAATCCTCGTCATCTCATCCCCTGAGACTCGGAATTGAAAAATGAATTACACTATCTCACTTGCAAATTTAGATGGCCCTCAAAAAACTTCATCTCTCTCTCCCCGCCAGAAAAGTGGAAGTATTACAATTAGGGTTTATAACAAAAAAGAACTAAATAAGAAAAGTAAAAGAAAAAGGATTGTGGGCATCAAAGCTATAGCTAGTACATAAATTGCAATCGTAAAAGCTGTAAAACTTTCTAATAATCATCAATTCGTTCTTTATAGCTCACATAACATTGATTCATAATTTCATTAAGGAAAAAAAAATAAAAAAATAGGCATCTTAAATCTTGCTCGAAAAAGAATCAAAAAATTTATTAAATAAAATGGAAATTCAATAAGAAAAGTATGAATCTATATATAATAGTGAACATGATCTAGTAACCAACCATATGCACTAACGAATTCCCTAAAATCAAGAACATGAAATCAAACACACTCGCAAAATAAAAATAAATAAAAAATAAAAATTGAATATACGAACATTGATGAACAGGCAAAAGAAAACACAGATAAGATCCAATAATTAAGAAAAAGCAATGGGGGAAACGACACCTTCAGATTGACACCACGGCGGCCGGTGGAAGACGGCAGTAGAAGGGGGAGAGAGACAGCGAAGAGAGAGCGAGAGCGAGAGATGTGAGGGAGAGTGAGATGTGAGAGATGATTTTTTGGTTGGTCGTTTTCCGCGTTTTCCAACTTTAACGTGCAAAAGGCCCAAAACGTGATTTTAACGTTTAGGGTTTTGTTTAAAAAAAAATTTTGTTTTGTAAAATTCGTTTTCAAAAAGGGGAAAAAGAACTCGTTTTCGTCGTTTTGGAAAATCGAAAATAGAAAACGACTCCAAAACGACAAAGAGAACGCAGCCTTAGGCTTCCTTTGTGTGGTTTATATAGGCTTGAGTTCTCCAACCACATTGGCTAGCTTTTGTGGGCTGGCTCTTCCAAGTTCTATAACACTCTTCAAAGCTCTTTGAGCTTGAGTGTTGTGTGTGTTTTTTTTTTTTTGTCTTAGTAGTTAGTCTATTGGATTCCACCTCCAATGTTTGACGCATCCATGTATACATGATATGCTTTCTGACGCTCTATGTGGCCCTATTATTGTTTTGTGAATTTAATAGGGGTGGTGCTTATGTACAAAGGACTTCCTAGTTCCAAACTGTGAAACCCTAGTTATTATCTTTTTCATTATTATTTTAACCTTTAGACCTATGGCAAGCATAGAATGCAATTCAGTTAGTTGAGGATGAAGAGTGGTAACTGTACTTATTTTGTGATTAAGATGAATATAACAACATTATGTCAATTTACTAGTCTTTATACTAGATTTTATGAAAGGAATCAGAATTTGCATGCATCATATCATTAGTTTGTAATAGTATTGTTTGTAATTGCTGCAAGTATTGTGTTGTTGGTTCTTCTTTACTGGAATTTGTGCAAGAGGAAGGGCTCATTTGTTAGCATTCTTTGGTCTTGAAGAAGATTGATTCTGTTTAAAAAGAGTAGTAAATTTAATGAATGCTTATCCAACTCTGGTTTACATTACTATTTGCTAATGAACAACAAAACATAATCCGTTGCTCATCCATCTATCCAATTACTTACCCGTTGTTCACTATCTCATCTCCGTCTACTTAAACTAACAAAATGTGCCACGTGGCAAAAATCAGACGTGAAATGTAATGAAATAAGATGGTGTGACACATGAAATGGCAACAATAGTCCTCTTCTCCTTTCTTCTACTCTATGTGAGTCTCGAATTTTGACCGTGGAGTTCTTCCATGAATATGAGACCATGAATATGAGAGCAGACCCAGATTAAAATTCCAACCAAAACCATTACCCGAGAGTAGACCCAGATTACAATTCCGTTTTTAGTCTTGCATTAATTTACTTCAATTTTGAACCCATCAAATTCACTCTCTTATGAATTTCTATTTACTTTCTTCTGGGCCCATCAAATTCATTCTATTTTCAGCCTAAAATTCCGATTGAAATAAGTTAGAAAATCAATTGGAAACCGACAAAAATACTCGAGAGATCGCCAAATGATGTAAATTTTGATGGATCTTTGGGGAAATCAATGAATGTTGCTGATTCATTGATGAATTTGGAGAGAAGTGAGGACAACGATAACGAGTCTTATGTAAATTTGAAGGTGGGGAAAGGGAATGGAGTGTGGTGGATGAGGAGTTACTGAAGAAGTTAATGGTGAAGCATCCGGTGGGGAAGTCAGGCCGATGGGAGGCGATAGCTGAGGTGGCACATTGGTTGGTCATTTTGGTTGAGAATGTACAAGAGGGCAGAGGCGGAGGTGGGGATTTTGGCTGAGTTTTTTTTTATAAAGGCGGTGAGAATGTAAACCGGCTTGATTTCATTTCACCTCTGGTTTGTGCCATGTGGGATTTCAGTCTGTCACATGGCACATTCCATTAGTTGAGGTTGACCGAGATGAGATGGGTGAGCAACGGGTAAATACATTGATATATAGATGAGCAACGTGTAAGTGCTTGGATGTATAGGTGAGCAATAAGTTATGTTTTGTTGTTGGGTGAGCAAATAATAATATAAACCAAAGTTGGGTGAGTATTCATTAAATTTATTCGTATTCCAACTATGAAGGGTTTAGAAGTGATTTTAATTTATCACTAGGAGCGAGTTAATATTTTATTTCTAAAATAGTGGTGAATTGAACTCCTGTGTGACATATATATTGTTAACAGAATAGCGTGATATTTGGTTGAATCTCAGCCTTGTAAAGTAACGTGATATATGTAATGGCTGAATCTCAGCATTGTAACGTAGCGTGATGTATGACTGACTCCACCTATATAATGAAAGCAACTCTCAAATAGAGAGGCATTCAAATTGAAAATCACTGTGTATGACATGGTATCAGAGCCCTCAATCTAAAAGATGATTTTTCTGGGTATCGATCTCAATTGGGGTTCAAAATAAAGGCTCGAATTGTAGTTTTGGGACTCACCTGATGGATCACATCACTGTGATAGCTGTTAAATTCTGTGAAGTCTTTGTGTCGACTATTGTAGTGGTGAACCCGATGTGAATTTTGCCCTTCTCTCTGCTGCGTTGACTCCAGCTCTTTGTGTTGGAGAGACTTGTGGCTGTCGGCATTCAGTGTCGTCGGCGATAGAGGCGATTGGTTGGCGGCTCTTTGTGTCGAACAGGTTCTGCCGGTGCTTCGGTGGTGTAGGTGTTGATCGCGGTTGATGAGTTGGGCTTCCTCTTTTAGTGGTGTTGAATGCGAGAAGTGGGCTGCTGGGCTGTTGAGTTGAGATTCCTCTTAAAAGCTCACTTAAAATTGGGCCAAACTATTGTTGGGCTTATTATTAAAGTACTAGTTAATAATATCTTAATTGGGGTGAACTAATTTGGGCTTGAAAGTTTTGCGCTTGGGTTTTATTTTTTTAAGGGATAATTGCAGCCGCGGTTTCTAACCTTTCACTTTTTTGCAGACTTTATCCTAATCTTCAATTTGTGCCATCCACAGTTCCAAACTTTTCAAAAATATGCACCTGAGGTCCAAATGGATGGAAATCGTCTATTTGACCGTGAGTTGACCAATAATATTGAATTTTGACCAATTTTAAAAGGGTAAAAGGGTAATTTTGCTATGTAACCATATAAACCAAATAAAATAAACAAAACAAAATAAAAATAAAAGAAAAAACTATTTATCATCATCTTCACCCCCACCCCACCCACCCCACCTCACCTCACCCCACCCTACCCTACCCTACCCTACCCTATCCCAAACCACCACCCAAAACTATTCATCTCTTTCTTCAACAAATTCCACTGTAATCCGTCAACCAAAAATAAAAAATTCCACTGTAATCACCTAAAAGAAAACCAAAAATTCACCACCACGCCCATAAACATTTGCAAATTAAAAACTCCCAATCCAAGAAACCAATAATTTATGCACCATAAGAGCACTTATTCTTGTCGGAAGTAAAGTTTGATGGCACCCGAGCATCGCGATGGTCATTATGCTTCCCGGCACTGATGGAGGTAGAGGGTATGGAAGAAGATGATGATTTGTTCTTATATATATCACTACCTACCTGAATCTACGAAGGATTAATAAAAACATGAAACTTGGATTTGTACAGTGATATGGAGCGTAGTGAAGGGAGAAGGAAAAAACTAGGGTTCCTTTCGAGTGATTCAACTACATAGAGAAGGGGGACACGCAATGGCTCGGACGCTCGGCTAAGAACCTAAGCTAAACTGGAGTGTCATTTTTTTTTCTTTTATTTTTCTCTGTTATTGAGAATCGATTGGTTTGGGTTAGGTTGGGGTGGGGTGGGGTGTAGAAGATGATGAATAGTTTTTTCCTTTTATTTTTATTTTGTTTTAGTTTATTTTAATTGGTTTATATGGTTAAATAGCAAAATTACCCTTTTAAAATTGGTCAAAATTGGTCAAAGTTCAATTTTATTGGTAAACTAACGGTCAAATGGACGGTTTTCATCCATTTGGACCTCAGGTGCATATTTTTGAAAGGTTTGGGACTGTGGATAACACAAATTGAAGGTTAATGTAAAGTCTGCAAAAAAGTGAAAGGTTAGGGACCGCGGCTGTAATTATCCCTTTTTTAACGATGTCTTTTGGAAACTCAGATTTTTTTGGCGTGAAATTAACAGGTAAAAATTATTCTACTTGAGAATTTTAATTTCGTTTATTTGTCACCGGGAAGGAATTATGGGGTCATATTGATGGGGATGATTCTGCTCCCACGGATCCCAAAGAGTTGGCAACCTGGAAAATTAAAGATGCTTGGGTTATGACTTGGATTTTAGGGTCTATGACTCTTTGATTGTTCTGAATCTAAGGCCCTATAAGACTGCTAAGAGTATGTGGGAATACTTGAAGAAAGTTTACCATCAAGACAATACAGCACAGCGATTCCAATTGGAGTCTGACCTTCCTAGTTATACTCAGGGCAATCTATCCATTCATGAGTATTTTTCTGGGTTTCAGATCTTGTGGGCAGAATATACTGACATGATTTATGCAAAGGTACCTGATGCCTCTCTTGCTGTCGTTCAAGAAGTTCATGAGCAAAGTAAGAGAGATCAATTCTTAATGAAGTTGCGGCCTGAGTTCGAGGTGGCTCGATCTAATTTGATGAATCGCAATCCAACTCCTTCTTTGGATGTGTGCTTTGGGGAGCTACTTCGGGAAGAGCAACGTCTTGCTACACAGGCCACATACCAGCAAGATAAACTACCAATTAATGTAGTTGCATATGCGGCTCAAGGGAAAGGTAAGGGTAGAGACATGCGGAAGGTTCAATGCTTTAGCTGCAAGGAATATGGACATATAGCTGTGCATTGTGCATAGAAGTATTGCAACTATTGCAAGAAACCAGGGCATACAATTAAAGAATGCCCCACTCATCCTCAGAATCGTCAAGCTAATGCATATCAAGCTACAGTTGATACTTTTTCTGCTACTAATTCATCTGTCCTTACTCTTGAGATGGTCCAGCAGATGATTATTTCAGCTTTCTCATCCCTGGGGCTTCAAGGTAATGGTTCTCTACCATCATCATCGTGACTTGTTTGATTCTGGTGCATCTAATCATATGACTAGTACTTCTGATACTCTTAGCAATATTCGGACATATAAGGGATCCTCATACATTCAGATTGCTAATGGTAGTCAGTTACCCATTCATGTTGTTGGAGACATTAATACTTCTGTTAAAGATGTTCTCTTATCTCGTGCACTTTCCACTAGTCTTATATCTGTAGGTCAATTGGTTGATAATGACTGTGTTGTTCGATTTTCTCGTGATGGCTGTATTGTGCAGGATCAGGTGTTGGGGAAGATACTCGCGAAGGGGCCTAAAGTTGGTCGATTGTTTCCTTTGCATTTTTCCATTCCACCAATTATTTCTATGGCTTGTAATAAAGTTAACAATAAGGGTGAAGTGTCAAGAAACATTTGGGTCATCCTAACTCTATTGTTTTATCCCATTTAATAAACTCTGGATTGTTGGGGAATAAAGACCAATTTTTATCTCATATGTCTGATTGTTCCACATGCAAATTAGGTAAGAGTGTCTTTCATTCCCTTCTCATGGTAGTCGTGCTGAAAGAAGTTTTGATTTGATTCATGGTGGTGTGGGGAATGTCTCTAATTATATCTCATGCACATTATAAATATTTTGTTACATTCATTGACGACTATAGCAAGTATACCTGGATTTATTTTCCTCGTTCTAAATCTGAGGTGTTTTCTATCTTTCAACGATTTGTCGCTTATGTTGAAACTCAATTTTCTTCTGGTGTCTAAAGTGTTAAGGTTTGATTCAGGAGGTGATATATGTCTCTAAAGTTTCATGATTTCCTTCACCATAAGGGCATTGTTTCCCAACACTCTTGTCCCTATACACATGAGCAAAATGGTGTAGCTGAACGTAAGAATCGTCATCTGTTAGATGTTGCCCGTACTTTATTACTCGAACCCTTAGTTCCACTTAAACTCTGGGTCGAGGCTTTATCTACGGCAGTCTATTTAATTAATCGATTGCCTTCCAGTGTCCTGAAATTTGAAACTCCTTATTATCACCTGCATCATCAGCATCCAAACTATCTTGGCATGCATATATTTGGTTGTGTTTGCTTTGTTCATTTACCTCCTCATGAACGAAACAAACTTTCCGCTCAATCTGTTAAATGCGCATTTATGGGCTATAGTGTCTCTCACAAAGGCTATGCTTGCTATGATCCAAACTCTAATAGATTTCGTATCTCTCGTCATGTGGTTTTCTTCGAAAATCAATATTTTTTTTCTACTTATGTTGAGCATTCACCTAAGATACATGCCCTTCCACACTTTGATGAGTTGTCTTCTACTCCTGAACGGTTCAAGCTTGGATTCGTGTATGAACGACGATGCCCAACTTTGCCCCCCCGTGAACTAGACCCGACATCTGAGGTTGTTCATACATTGCCTTCCATGGATGAGCTAGATTCGGACACTAATGTTCGTCGTTCTACCAGAATTTCTCGTCTTCCTGATAGGTACGAATTTTCTCATACATCTCTTCATGCCACTTTGTCATCCATTCCCATTCCTACAAGGTATTCAGAGGCTGTAAAACATTAATGTTGGCGGGAGGCGATGGCAGACGAACTTCGTGCACTTCAGTTATCTTTGCCTTAGCATCCCAAAAGTAGGAATTTTGGTAGGAAAAATGACATTTTTCATAGAAAATAAAGCCAATCAAACACGCACTAAATGACATTATCTTTGCCTTAGCCAGCTCCTTACTCGCTCGGGGATGGGGAGAAAAATGAACCAATTTCATTTTAAGTGGTTGAAGTGTATACCATAATCTACTTGAGAAGCTATTAGATTCCTTGATAGACTTCACTAGGATAAGCTTCAGAACTTTGTATGGGTTGCCATAACAATGTTTTCTGCAGCAATCCAAGATATAACTGGTATTTCTTTTATGCACTACAATCATTTGACAAATTTGAGATATATAATCTGCAGAATGGTTAGAACTACAGATATCTATAATTTTAGTGCAATGATAAAAGTGAGAGATAATGATGTCAATCTTTGGTCCATAATTTGAATCCATTTGTTGCTTCTCGGGCTCTGCATTTAGAAGCAAATCTCATCATTGCATGACGAAATTTATTATGTTTATTGTTTATATTTACTGTAACTACTAGTATTTCAAGTGTTGTGAGTGGACTGAGAAAGGAGAAAGAAAGTAGAAAGGTTTTAAGATTTGGCCCAGTTATCTTTCGGATCTACCTTACTGTGAAGAGGCAACTCCACAGTTTAAGGAGTTTTTCAATCTTGAGTTACTTCTATTAGTATTTCCTTGCAGATATTTCTATTTTTCTTTCTTTATCTAGGTTTCATCTAGAGAAACATAGTTTCAAGATTGAATTTATTCCTGATTCTTCCACTTAGGTTAGATTAAATGATGAAATTTTGTGTGCTAATTGCATTCAGTGTAACCTAAGCAGAATATCAACAACTAAAGAGAACGACACTTTTTCTCATTTCAGCTTGCAAATGAAACTCTATTTTCCTTTCAGCCAAGGAAAGTTTATCCTCAATTTTTTGGTGCTTCCACCATTATTTATCACCATGCTGGTTAAATAATAAAAATAGCAAAGTGTGACTAAAAAGGCGATTTTTTAATTTTTTTTGGTGTGGGGGTATCATATAACCCTGATTCAGTCTTGTTTTTGTAGCATCCCTTTGTGCTAGTTATCATTTAGAATTTCTTTAGAAGTGGTAAAAAGGATGAAAATCTGATGAAGGGGACCGTCTTTTGAAAAGCTTGGGGAGGGATCGGAGAGACCATTTAGTGAACTGTAATTGGTTAGAAGGCAAAAATGAATTTTTTAGGTTTGGGTTATGTGGTGTCTTAGAACATCCTTTTGGTGTCAGATACTTTTAACTGTGACAAAATAGTTATGATGCTGTGTTTACCTTCAAATATCTCTAATGCAATCCCTTGGAAGTTCACTTCTTAATCGTATACCTTCCACTGTTGCATCCCATGGTAGCCCAGTAGGTATCGGTTTTGTCTTTCAATTTTGGGAGAACAGATGGAGGGTGGCCTCTCTACCTTATTTATTTATTTCCACACTTGTATCAATTTTCTCTTAATCACTAGGCTCCAATTTCCAATTTTTATAAAGATCACTGATGGTCTGTCTCTTGGAATTTCCACCTGTTGTCACAATCTTAATCATAAAGAGGATGGCAATTTTGGTGGCTTTACTTTTATTATTTGCACTTTTTTAATCCTTTTGCTAGGATATATTCTTGTGCAGATCTACTGGTGTTACCTTGTTTATTTACGGTGTGTACTGTGTACCATTTTCCCTTTTAGCTCATTCATTTGAAAGTCTCAGGTTCCTTTAGATTGAGGGTTTAGTAAGATCTCTGGTCATCATAAATACTAATAAACTGTTGTAAGCACGTAGGCTTCACAAGGGTTTGTTCCCTAATATTGTTGTCATGTTTCTGGCAGATCAACAAAATGCACTCTTGTATTTTCTTGCACTTTTTGGTCGTTCAGGATTTAAGGGAGACATTGTTTACTATAATTGGAGAGTTTTGTGTTATCCTGCTTCTAACATTGTGTGTATGATGGAATGATTATCTTTACGAACCAAGGTGCTGGTGGCTTCAGTTGCCGCATTCTTTAACAACATGCAGCTGTGGAGTATCAGCTTGATTTTACTTCACTTTTATTTACTTTTGAAAATCAGGACATCTTTTTCTCAATGCTTGTATCTCGTGCTTCCTATTACTGTACTTCTTTTGCAAATACAAAAGTAAGATAAAAATAGAGGGGGAATATAGATCATTCACAGAGGTGGTTTATTGTGAATTCTTCTTGTCATGCTTCCTATTAGGATACTTCTTTTGCAAATACAAAAATAAGATAAAAAAAATAGAGGGGGAATATAGATCATTCGTAGAGGTGGTTTATTGTGAATTCTTTTAGTCATGATACTGCATTGCCAATGCTACGCTGCTCTACTATAAACTCTGATCACAAAATATAAAATAATATTTACTAATCATACTGTATGAATTTTTAATTTGCAAATCTTTTGGTCATTTGGATAAAAGTTTTGTTGGTTCATTTCATGTGAACAAACCTAACCTTCAATTTATTTTCTCCTGATCAGAGTTTGCAAACTTGTTTTGAGGTATGGTGATATTATCACCTCCTGTCAAACGTGTCTGCAACATTTCTTCAGGAGTTTGATTTTGTGCTGTTTTTACCGAGCTATTTGAAGTTGTTTACTTGGTGGAACTTCGAGGTTGTATGATAAATAGGAAAGAACTTGGGATTTGATATCACCCTGCATTTCAGTTTATGGATGCTAGGGAATGGGAGACAGCATGTTATGGAATTCTGCTGCCAGTTCACAAAATGCTCAATTTGGTCCTTTCTGTATACTTTCTGAAACTTTTTGGTGATCTGACAAATAGATATTAGTTTAACTATGCTTTCAAGGTGAAAAGAGAAATCAAAAGTAAATATCATTTAAGATAATTCTAAATGAAATTGAAAATACTATGGACCGATGTGATGAGCTATATGAGCAGTGGATATGTTGTGTTTGAATTTGTAATTTGTTCATAATAGTTGGAACTTGGACGGTTGGACCTTGACCCGAATTCAGTACCTCTAAGATTGTCAAGAGACCTGTTTCTAGACATCTTTGTTTGTGAAGTTTGTTTCCTATTTGAGGGAAAATCATGAGTAAATATCTGCCTTTGGTAACTTTCTGATGGGTAAATGTGGTATACTTGTTAGTAGCAGAACATTGGCGTGGTAGATTACATTGCTCTTTTTCAAAGTAGTCCAACGTGAATTAAATAACTGATGTAGAACAAAATGGGGAAACTCTAAGAATAAAGGCTAATGGTGAGAATTAGGGTTGGTGTAGACCGTAGAAATAGGGAATTAAGTTTAAACATGGCGAGACATGGAACTTATAATTCCTCTTAGAGGCCTTAGACATTACACCAAGGGTTGGTTTGCATCTCTCAAACTTGATATTGAACTCTATTTATCGTAAAATTTCTTCGTTTATTGTCTGCTCCAGAAATGGAAACTTGCAAAATAAGGACTAGTAACTTATTTGGAAATTACATAAATTTAAACCAATCCTCTGACTTCCTTTAACCCCAGACCATTCTATTGACGACCTTTTATTTAAAATAGCAAGAATGGGAAGGAGAACATATTAACTGCATGCAAACATATCAAATGCTGCACTCCCTTTTATAGTTTCTAGATGTTAACTCCTATATCATTGACAAACCGTTAATGGTCTGTTGCTGATTTCCTTTAATAGTAATAGTGGCATCTTTGAAGATAAAAGAGGTCGTCTACTTAGAGTGATGCTGCATTTTGCTCCATGATATCAGCTATTAATTGCTGTGATCCATTGTTAGCCAATTGTAAGCTTAGTGTAACAAGTATTATTTTGCATGTTTGGCCTTTTGATGAGTTCAATTTTATATGCAGATGTCCGTACCAGTCATGCAAGAATTGCTGTGCAAAAGCTCAAAATCCATGTCACATACATGGTATGTTTCTTCGTTCTTCCTTTTTCATGGTAAAGCAAGTTGATCAATTTGTAGTTAGTAGTTACCATTGGATATACCCCTGTTTGATGGGGGATTAAAATAAGATTTTTAGAAGATTTTGATATAAATTGATGAAATGTGGTTGAAAAGTTGTGAGTCCTATAAAATATGTGGTTAAAATTAATTGTTGACTTTGAATTAGATTAAAATTTGGATTTTAATTTCTACCAAATAGGGGCTAAAGAAAAAGCTAAGGGAATAAGTTATAGCCCATGTTTGAGCCCCATTCTTTCTAAAAAATACATTCTACAACAGTGATTTGATATCATTTCAACCACACATTTTTCAATAAAATATTATTACACGTAAATCCAAAAAAATTTCTTATTTTTTAACCACACATTTCCTATCAATACACTATTCAAAAATGCATTCTTGTGAAAAGAATGAGGATCAAACGGAGGCATAGTCTTATAGACATGGATACTAAGATGAAATATATGTGGGAAAGACAAATGGCAGAATTCTCGAGTAAGACAATATTCTCTTGAAATGATGTTTATTTGCAGATATAGCTGGAAGTTCATTTATTGATATGGTGTGCGCCTTGTAATCTTTCATGGATGGACGGAGAAGTGCAATTTTCAGAAGCCAATTTGGTGACTTATGAAACTGACCAAAATTAAGCAGGAAGTTGTACACTTACAGTTATAGGTTTACAAACCTATAATAATATTAGGTTGCAAACATACAATAATATCATGAAACATTGTACACAAAGCCAATTTGTGCTGGTATCAGTAAAATGAACTTCAAATACAAGAACACATGTCAAATACTAGCCTAGTTTTCTATGTGCAAGAACTATAAGCATTATCAAATTTTAATTTAAAATTACCGCTGATAACTGTGATTACTGCAGTTTTGAAAGGCAACTCATCTTTTCCAGACAAGTCACCATCTTCCAGCTCTCCCATATTTGACCAACAATCGTCTGAAGCATCTCATTCGGGGTATGTTGTAAGCCTTCTAATTCCATATATAAATCCGTCTATGTTGTACATTTTCTTTTTAATACCTTCCATTTCTTTGTGTTATGCGTTTTACTGTTTGCCAAAAACTTATGTGGTTATCGCTTCTCTTGAGCCATTTATTTGCACATAAATTATTCTAAATCCCAAAATTGTTTGATGTAATTGATAGAATCTGCTCAAAGAAATAATGATTTTATCCTCTGCACAACAATTGATCTATAAAAGGAAGCATAGATGATAAAGGAGAACAAGTGATCAACGAGAAATGGATCTGTGTTTCATCAACCGAAGCAATTACAGAAGGATATGAATGTAAATGACGAGTAACTGCAGGTTTTGAGAGCTGCCCCTCTTCAACAGATTCAGAGATTTTTTCAACTTCATGAATACCCTTATAGACTCTGTTTCTGCCTTTTTATTCCTTCCTAACAACCATGACAACAGCATAACTAACCCCCCCCCCCCCCCCCCAATGAGATCCAACAACCCATATTAGCTATAACAAATCATCCTAGTCAGCTAGCTTCCTCTTGTGATGCCTATACGTAAAATGTATGGGTGGTTTATCAATACCCCCGCCAATGTAAGCACCTTGTTGCCAAGGTGGAAATCTAGAAACTGAAAGTTGATCAATTCATATGGTTCCCATGATGCTTCAAATGAAGGAAGATTCTGCCACTGAATAAGTACTTCCGGTCCTTTTATCTGCTTGGATGGATGCCTAGTACACATGCTGTTTTCATAGTTTATTCTAAATCTGAACTGAGAAGTGGTGGAAAGGGCTGAATGGGCATAGCAGAACCAACTACCTTCTGCAATTGTAAGACATGGAGCACTAGATGGATGTTGACTGTGTCCGAAAGATGAAGCTTGAAGGCTATGCCCCAGGAGAATTGGATAAGAACCATAGTGCCTCAGGGATAACTTCTCATTTGCATGCTTAGCCAAGGATTTCTGTCGGTAAGTCTGGAGTTTGAGATAAATTAAGTTCATTTCCTCAAATTGTACTGTCCTCCTTTTATTTGCAAATTTCTTCATCTTGGGTTGTGTCTTTGCCAATCGCAACTTCAATTCATCGAGCAATTCAATGCAAATCTGCAATTGTTGATCAAGTTCAGCCACAGACTCTGATGCTCGAATTCTTCGAAATAGATGAAGTACCTTTGTTAACATGACACAGGTATGGATATGGTATGTGTTGGATTTTTCAAATTTCATTCGGACACTATTGTTTCTGCTTCTTTCTTTTTCGTCTTTCCCTTTTTTCCCCTTTTTTCTCTTTGTAAACCTAACACCACCTTCGAGACGGTGGAGGAAGGTGGCAGCACTGGGTTTTCCCTTCTTTTTCTTTCTTTTTTCTAGGGCTGTAAGCAAAAATCGTCAAATCGAAAAATCGAACCGAAATCGCATTTTAGAAATCGTCGGTTTGGTGCCACGTGGACCCGTCAAAGACGGTTCTAAACCAAACCAAACCGGTCAAGTTTGGTTTGGTTTAGGTTTGAGAATTTTAATTGCGGTTTAAAACAAAACCGGACCGAGAAAAAAATGAATTTTTTTTTAAAATTCATCCAAAATTCCAAATTATTATTATTACTCAATAATCCTAATTTATACTTTATATATAAATTATAATAATTTCAATTTTATGTTTTTCAATCAATAGAAATAGATAATTTTCTAGCAGAACTTCCAGCCCAACTGCCCAAACCCAATGGTGAACGGCCCCAACCCATAAGTCCATAATGGTAGAAGTAGAAACCCAGAAACCCATAACTGATACATTTCCCATTTCAATTGAATCAAACTCAAAACTTAACCATTCCCTTCTCATTTCCACGCGATCTCGCATCCGCTGCCTTTGCCCACCCATGTTGGAGAAAAATGATTGGATAGGTTACTTGTCCGACCAATGTGAAGATTTGACTGAGAAGTTATTCGACATTTTATTGTGGTGGAAAATAAATACTCATAAGTATAAGATTGTCTCCCAAATTGCCAAAAATGTATTAGCGATTCAAATTGCTACAGTTTCTGAGTCTGCATTCTCAACTGGCGGTTGGATACTTGATTGCTTTAGGAGTTCATTAGGTGTAAGGATGGTTGATGCTTGTATATGCAGAAAGAATTGGTTGCAAATTAAGATTGAACCTATAGTGTTGTGCTAATATTTAGATGAAGTGAAGGCATTAGATGATTCGATGAAAGTTGTGGCAGGTGATTTATATTTTCTATTATCATATTTTTGAAGATTCTCTTATCTATCACTAATCTAATACTATGATATGTAATGAATGCATTTGTTTGACTATGCTGACAATGAATCACGTGTGACACTAATTGATGTTTGAGTATATGTGAGAAACTGAGTTCGTAAAAACATACAATTATAAGCTTGTGTAATTGTTATGTTTAGATATTATAAACATTATTTTATTATTGTGGTTGGTTATTCTCTCTGTCTATATTTTATCTTGTTGGATATCATTATATTTTTTGAGCCTTATATTTAGTTTAGTAAACTTGTATTGTAATGTTATTATAACGTCGTTAGCCATTTTTTAGGCGAACAAAAAAAATATATTTTAATTTATTGTGATTTCACTTTAATTTAGTTGGTATTTAAATTTATAGTAGATATATTTAGTTTGTTTTATATATACTGCTAGTAAGATATAAATATATATTAAATTCAATGAATTAATGACATAAAAGTAGACAGACCAAAAAACATACGGCGAAATCGGCAGTTTAAAACTGGACCAAACCGTTAGGTTTAGGTTTTTTTCAAACCGTTCAAAACGGTTTGGTTTAAGTTTGAAATTTTCTCAAACCAGTGTAAATGGTTTGGTTTGAAAATCTGTCAAAAACCGATAAAATCGGACCGCTTACACCCTTACTTTTTTCTTTTTGTTTTCATCTTTTTTTTTTTTTTTTAATTCTTTTCGTCTCTGTATTGATGGTTTAGGATTTTCTTTGTATAAAATGAAATAGGTTCCATGTAGTGCTACTTAGTGTCCTACTAACTCCAAATTACAATCAAATCCCTCATTTTTTTTTTTATATAACATTTAGTAATTATCTTTCCATAATTGAAAACTAAACCTCAAAATTCTATTTTGTTGGTTTTAACACCTTATTCAATACTCATTTTCCTTCTTTGTGAACAATTAATTTTGGTCTATCTAAAATGGCATCTTGGGTTAGTAAAAAAATTGAAGTTTGAAAAACGTACATGTGTTCGAAATTTGGACTCTTTTTATCCATGTTTCTGTATCTTATATTTTAAAAAATAAAAGACCTGACATTTAGATACGTATCCGTACCCGAGTCTTAGCATCATATGCCACAGGTGTCTGCTGAGTTCCATACCGTATAATCGGAAGAGGGTCCCTTCGATATACTACCTTAAAATGAGTTATCTTGGTGGAATTATGAAATGAAGTGTTATACCAAAACTCCGTCCAAGGTATCCTCTTTCACCAGGTGCGAGGGTGACTATTAGCAATGCATCTCAATAAATTTTCAAACAACGATTCACTACTTCTGATTGCCCATCAGTTTGCGGGTGGTATGTAGTACTATGGCAAAGAGTGTATCGTGTAGGCAAAAAAGCTCAATCCAAAACAAGCTAAGGAAGACTTTGTCCCTATTCGATACCAGAGATCGAGGAAATCCATTAAGTCTCACCTTTTGTATAAACAACTCTGCCATCGTCTTAGTTGTAAATGGATGTTTCAAGGTCATAAAGTGAGCATACTTGCTTAATCGATCCACTACCACCAGGATGGTATGACTTTGGTAACTCTTCAATATAATCCATCGTTAAATCATCCCAAATAGCCTCCGGAATTGGCAAAGGTTGAAGTAATCCAGCTGAGGAGAGTGCCAAGTATTTATTCTGTTGGCAAACTGGACATGCTTCCACAAAGGTTTGAATATCTTTTTTCATCCCCATCCAAAACAACTCTCCGGCCACCCTTTTATGTCTTTAAGATACCTGAATGGCCTCCCACAGCACTGCCATGAAACTCCTGAAGTAGACTTGAGGATCAAATTAGAGCCCTTCGGTATAACTAGTCATTGTTTATACAACAAACACCCATCCGTAACGGACCAGCTATCAATGGACTGGTCATTGAGTAAGGCCTCCCTGATACCGACTAACTTCTCATCTTTCCCTATCCGTGCTTGCAACTCCCCTAGATTGAGTACCTTTGATACAAAGGTGATATCTAATTCCATCGGCGATGGGAGTCGGGACAATGCATCAGCTGCCTTGTTCTCAAGATCGGGTCTATATTGGATCTCAAAATCATAGCCACTTAGTGACCCACTTTTGATGTTCAACACACCAGATGTTGATCTAGCAGAAATTTTAAACTTTTTTGAAATGTACGCACTATAAAGTCTCCCAAGAAAGTTGTGTCTCCACTATCGAATGGATAGAACTATGGCCATGAGCTCCCTTTTGTAAACTGATTTAAGCCAAGCCTTGGGAGATAAGTCTTGACTTTTGTAGCACAGACACTTCAACTAGGGTAACAAATCCATGTCTGACACGTGTCGAACTCATGTCAGACACGGTACACTTCTCGGACACTCTACAATAATTATTTTTCTTTTTTTATTAAAATATTATACATTTTTACCTAAAAGTTATTAGTAAATAACAAATAGGTATTCATATTTGAAAGATTTCAACAAATATATTAATAACAAGCATAAAATTAAATTTATACAATATAAATGAAGAATTTTATAGAATTTAATCAACGTATTGGTGAAGTATCGTGTCGGTACTTTTTTGAAAATCACGTGTCGACGTATCCGTCACGTATCGTGTCGGACATACATGGTCGTGTCGGTGCATCATAGGTCTTGACTAAAGTAAGATTCGTCTATTGCTGTGATAGAACAACCCCTAATCCCACTCTGGATGCATCAATTTCTACCACAGAAGGCCTTAGGTCAGGTAATGCCAACGCCTGCTCCTTCAAATTATAAAATGCTAGTTCTGCTTCCTGGTCCCAATTGAAGCTGTCTTTCTTCAGCTGCCTGTGGTTCAGCCATTTTTCCATACCCTTCCATGAACCTTCGGTAATAACTTGTTAATCCCAAGAATCCTCTTAATTCCTTTATGTTTTGAGGAACAGGCCAAGATTGCATTGCACAAATTTTTCAAGGATCCGCTGTTACTCCATTCTCACTTATTATATGCCCTAAATATTCCAAAGTAGCACATCTACACACACATTTCTTTCTGTTCACATACAACTGCAGCTTCTGCAGGAGCCTCAACACGTCTCTTAAATGTTCACAATGCTCCCAAAAACACTGTTTTAGATCCCTAAACCTCTCCGGCAAACACTGTTTTAGATCCCTGGAGCTTCACATAGGCAGCCTCCCATCCTCCCATTGAAACCATGACAGGGTGCTGTCCTCCACACACCCCAGCAGCTACAGCTTGTTCCTCATCACTCGACTTATTCATGCTGATTACTGACCATAGTTTCTAATTCAGTTTGCTCATCTACTGGCATCGACGATCTCACCCCACTCCATTCTCCTGCCATGGGCTGCGAATCTAATTGCAAACTTTTTATCGTCTTCGCTATTGTCTGCATGCCTTCATTCATTTCCCTTCGTCCCATCATCAGACTCAGTTCAAGCTTCTCATTCATCTTTCCCAACTCCATTCCCAATTTCAAATTCAATTGTTCCACATTTTCTTGCAACTCCAGCACTGATGCACCCAATTTTGGAATCTGGGCCACCGAAGCCTCGAGTGTTTCAATTCGAGCGTCTATTCTTGTCGTTGGCATCCCCTGCCCAGAAATCGACTGCTATGATACCAAATGATAGAATCTGTTCAAAGAAACAATTATTTTATCCTCAGCACATCAGTTGATCTATAAAAGGAAAGCATATATGATGAAGGAGAACAAGTGAATAAAGAGAAATGGATCTGTATTTCATCAACTGAAGCAATTACAGAAGAAAATGAATGTAAATGACAATAGTAATGGCAGGTCTCGAGAGCTGCCCCTCTCCCAACAGATTCAGAGATTTTTCCACCTCCTGAATGCCCCTATAGACTCTGTTTCTGCTTTTTTATTCCATCCTAACAACAATGACATCAGCATAACTAACCCCCCCCCCCCCCCCAACACCCACATAAGATCCAAGTCCAACAGCCCCTATTAGCTATAACAAACCATCCTTGTCAGCTAGCCTCCTCTTGTGATGCCTCTCATACGTAAAATGGATGGGTGGTTTATCAGTAACTAACTTTTCGAAATTGCTATACTTATTATTACTCTTATAAGGACTAAAAGAGACCATTTCTTCTTGTATCTCCTGTGGGCGCTCATTTGACTTTCTGTTTTTAATTCCGAGTTGCTTCTTTTCAAGTTTGGTAAGGTGATGCAAGTAAGCTCTTCAAAGTTCAGGTGGTCCGGTTTGTCTGATTATGGTTACCTTTTATTGCAGGAACTCCCACAGACTTCGCCAACTTTCCAGCAACTTCGCACAATTTAACAATTTGCTTACTTCACCTCGGTCTAGGAAGCCATTGACCAGAAAGGTAGAGATACGTCCTTTTTACTACCTTTATTTTTATATGGGTTAAAATTGGGTTTCTTTATTTGGAAAATTTGTCAGGATGCACAAGTTATAAACGAATGGAGGTTCTTAAAGTTGAAGGAATTCAAAGAAAGGAACATTGAAGCAGAACATGAATCCTTTGACCGCTACTTACAAAATATACGCTTATTGGAAGAGGTTTTTTCTGTAAATTCCCCACATGATGAGCAGTCAGTAAGTTCAACTTCTGTAGAAAACGTTGAGAAGATGGTGCAGGGGTTGAAGTTGAAGCTAAGATCAAATCCTGTAAGAACTGAAAACTTGAGAAAGAGGATCCAATACATTGTTGATCAAGGATTGAAGAAGCTTAGAAAGTTTGAGCAAAATGATGATGCTAGTGAAATTAGTGATCCCGAAGAAGTTGGGAGGATGTCTAAAAAGATCACGTCTTCTCAGTCAGGGAGGGCTTTAGCTCTAAGTGATCTTATCGATAAATTAAACAAAGCCCAAAGTGACGAAGATCTGAAAGCCTGTCGGGAGATGGCATCCCTGATGTTTAGCTGGCATTCTAAGAAACATCAGATGGGACAAAGTGATCCTGAGACATCTAAGGAACAGAATCCTGAAAACAAATTGTCTCCCAAAAAACAATCTGTTGATTCTCCATCGAAGGGGGTTAGTCCGGCCACGATTGATCAAGAAGTCTTATGTCAAATTGATGCACATTTTTCTTCCCTTGAGGAGGTAGAAGATTTATAGGTTGGGCAGCTTTTCTTTTTAGCCGATAGATATTGTGGTTTTTGGAAGTTTGTAGTCGTGTTATGGTTTACAATACTAAGTTGATGTAGCTATGTAACAATAACTGTTATCATTACAAACTGAAGTTTCCTTTGTGCAACCTCATGCTGTTATAATTAATCGGAACTCCTGCAACCTATTCGGAAACTTTTCATATATATGCATGTTTGTGTGAACTTGTAAGCTTTTTTCTTGAAGAGCCTGTTGATTTTGAGAGCTAGAATTTAGCATTCATTCTACAATTGTCATACATCAGTTTCTTGAATTGCAATTTGATTTTGATGGCATGACAAATATTTGAAGAATGATATGCAATGGAAATAAGGATAAGACGTCTAAAGAAAGAATATACAAGTACATTTCGTTACCGTCACTGATGAAAACAATAATCAAGCATATACATGATGCATGCACGTGCCATGTAGATGCCATAAAATTACTTAATCAAATATCGTAATTTCCATGTGCTACATATCCCGTAGATGTATATATTTATACCAATGTGAATAGAGATTAAACATTAATAATTATATTCTAGACTTTTAAACTTGTGTAATATTGACAGTTGAGCAAATTTTTAGTTAATTTAATGTATTATTGCTTTTATAGGTGAAAACACCAAATTTGATGTGAAAAGAGCATAAATGCCGTGAATTAGAGCTTGGGGTTTTATGGATGAAATTGGAGAGCTAGAGGGATGTTTGGACTTGATTGAAGCTTTGAAATTATTTACTGTACAAATTCACAAGTTTTGGAGGCCAAATGTGACTTTTAGAGAAATTTGGCGACTGTCTTGACTCTTGAGCACTTCGGAGGATTAAGTTTGAAGAGAATGGAAGTTGAAGGATCAAAGTGGAAGATTTTAGAAGATGAAGGACCAATTCAGAAGGTAATTTGGTAGGACCTAATTGAGATTATTTAAAGCTGGAGGGACCAAAAGTGTGCGAAAACCTGAGTTGAGGGACTAAACGTGTACAGAAACAATCAACTATAGACCAAGATGCACAAAGTTGAAAGATGAAGGACTGCAGCAGTAGTCAAGCTTTTTGCAGCCGCAGATGATGGGAATTTTTTTTTTTTTGAAAAAAGTGGTGTTTGTCTCATTGGAACCGCAATGAGGTTCTAGCCCAATAATGATTAAAATCTTTGTTTTCTAAATGAACGTCTTCGAGTAATTGTTGTACACGACTTCCAAGGCCAATTAACCACTATATAAAGCAGTGTTTTAAAATGCATGTATATACTTCTCATATGCCTAGATATTTTTTATGCATTTTCAAAATACCTTGCATCTAGGATATGCTCGTGATATTGCGGTCAACTTATTTCGTTGACCGCAGATACATGTTTAAACGTCAAAATGTGCACATAATTGTGTTAAAATTAATCTAACAAAGCTCAGTACATTTTCATAAATTAAAAAAATAAAATTAGACCATATCATTCAAGCCATGAATTATGTATAGTAATTTGTAGGATTTTGATGTTTAGAAAAATAAATAATAAAAGTCCATGTTTGATTTTTATTTTTTCAAAATTCATTTTTCTCTATCTTTTTTCAACCACACATTTTTCAATAAAATAATATTACACGCAAATTAAAAACTTTTCCTTAATTTTTAACATCACACATTCTTCATCAATTAACTATTCAAAATATATTCTTTCCCTCAAAATTGGAATCAAACAGGGCCAAAACAAAATTTACGTAGGGCGGATTTAGGGGCAGGGTTGGGCTACATCCCTGCCTCCAGCCCAAATATTAATAAAAAAATTTTAAAAAAATATTGTGTAAATTTTTATTTTTTTTTTTTTTTTTATTAGCCCGTTGTAAATTTTGTTTTTTTCCCATATTAGTCCGTGCTAAATTTTTTCTTAGATCCGCCATGTGTAGAACTACAAACTATTTACGTCAAGTCCAAGACTCTTTCGATATTTCCTTAGTTTTATTAGCAAGTGATGCTAGTAATGCACAATATTGGATTATTAATGATTGTGAGAAGAAGAGGTTAACAAAATATCTTACCATCTACAAGAGGTAAAAGAAATTCTCGAATTGAAATAAGGGATCCTGGTGAAGATGATTTGTATCGGATGACAAGAAAGATGACTTGGATGAAGAAGTTGAGATTGAATTGGAATTCTATAGTCATACAAAATTTAGAATTTTTTAAGCTGGTGTTCATGCCTAATTTAATTGTAAGAATTGATTATCAAGTAATTGTAGTATTTATGATTTTGAATATATATTTTTTTATTTTGAAGAATATGAATAGTTCAAATAATTGTAGTATTTATTATTTTGAACAATATATATATTAAATTTGAAAAATATGTGGAGGGTTGAGGGCAGAGAGTCGATGTGGTATTAGAAATCAAGACATCAAATTCTTGTTTCATTGCATCCTCCCACTTAGAATCTTTAGCATCACTATTGTAATTAGAGGGCTCCGTAGTTTTCAAAGATGAAAAAGCCTTTATGGGATGTCGTGTAGATTAATAAAGGGTAAAATATGGAAATATTTTTGGTTAAAGGGACCTTGTCCAGAGAGCTGGAATTTCGAGTAGGAGTTCTGAGGGGAGTTGATATAGTTGGCGACGAAATAGGATCAACTGAAGGAAAATTAGAGATAACAAACAAAGGAGATAAAATAGGAAAACTCGCATGTAATGCAGATGGAGCCATGTGATATGAAGAGGTAGTGGGCGCAGCTGTATCTAATCCTGGGAAGCGAGATTCATCAAAAATCACATCGTGGGAAATGTAGAAATTTCTAGAGAGGGGACCAAAACATTTGTATCCTTTTTTTTTTTTTTTTAGTTGAAGGTAAACGGTACCTCTGAGATTTTATTAATTTTCCTGACTTATGGTGGAAGAATACCGTGGTTACAAGTGAAAATAAATAAAGCAGTAAATGAGGAAGACTAAATGAGGAAGACTACTTCCTTTACAATAAAAGTAAAAGCTAAAGAGCAAATATCTGTAAAAAGATAAACTACTACTTCCCTTACAAAGAAATTTGGTGCAATTAAAGATAAAAACAAAAATTAAATAAGAATAAATGAGATTACAATTCATAATCTAATGTTGGGCAATCCATGTTTATCTATTTGTACGAGTGCCCTAATATGTCGTGGTATGTCAGCCGATCTATAAATCTGGTACCGTCGATGATCACAACCCTCTGCTGCAAGAGTATCTGCAACCTGATTCTCATCTCTTTGTAGATGTGCGAAACTGTGGTTCTATCGAAGGAAATGATGTTTGTGATCTTCCTGAATATACCTTGGATAGCCCATGTTCTAATTTATGTTTAGTATATGGTCTGAGAAGCGGATGACACTGACAACCAATGCTTTTGAGAAATGAATAATCTAGGCTTGATTGAACAATTTTTGGTGAGGAGAGATATTTTAAGAACTGGTGTGGAAAGGCGATTAATGAGATAAACCACTGTAGTAAATGCATCAACCCAAAAAATCTTTAGAGAGTTGATAATGAGCAAGTAAGGTAAGGCTAGATTCTACAACGTGTCTAAACTTTTTTTGATGATACCATTTTCAGGGGTACGAGGACATGATTTTCCGTGTAAAATGCCATGCTGAGATTAAAAAAAATGAAAAAAATGTGGAATTAAATTATCTACCCCATCAAATTGAAATTGCTTAATCTTATGAGAAAAGATTCCTGTCACACATTTAAATATAATGAAAGAAGAGAACACATCAAAATTTCGGGCACCTGGATAAATCCACTTAAATCGGGAGAAATCATTTATTAAGGCAACATAATAATTGCAACCATTTATGGAAGTAATTGGTACAGTCCAAACGTCTGAATGAATTATTTTCCAAAGAATGAGTGCTTTGAAGGAATAAGTGGGGAAAGGGAAATTTCTTGCTTTTGCCAAGTTGACATGATTTGCAAATTTCAGTCAATTTATTCTTCTTATTCGATAAAATGGATAAAAACATGGGATTTTATTATAGAGGATGTTGAGAAATTGGTTGTTCAAAACCAACAAATAACAAGGTGAAAGAAATGAAAGAGAAATAAAGCAAAGAAGAAGAAAAGAACATGAAGGGGCCGTAGCCAAATAAATGCCTTGTGGTCGCATAGACATTAACGGGGACTTCAAGTCCTGGTTTGAGCATAACTATGCAATCGCATAGAAGAAAAACAGTGATCGTTGGAGAGGATTTTTTTACCTTTGGTCACTTGAATTTGGTGCATTTTTAACATATTTTTGGTACCAATTCATGTATGATGTTGAGGTCTATATATAGAGGAGTCATGTTCTAAGTAAATTACAATGAAAAACATATAATATCAATATTCAATTCACAAATCAAGATCAAATCCCTAGTCTGCTCATATTTTTACATTTTCTTATTGTGTTTCTCAAGTTTTTGTAGAAATATTTTGTGCTTCAATATTTCTGTCACAAGACTTGATTAATCCTTCAAACTATTTGCCGAAAAATCCTTTAGCGTCTCGATTTAACCGGAGAGGAGGCAAATATTGTTTGAGAACAACGATTACGTGTTTGAGCCTTTGTTCTTGAAGTTTGCTCCAGATTTTGTTGTTGTTTTTTGTGTTGTTTTCTGTCCTTCTCTAAGTAAAATTTTCCAACAATCTCAAACAATATATATCCTGCGATGGAGAGTGAAATAACAATGGCTACCATAAAGTTGATGATTCAAGACTTGGTTTGTTTGGATCATTTCGATGGCTTAAACTTCACAAGATGACAAGACAAGTTAAAGTTTCTTCTTACCGCATTGGAGATCTTCTGCATTTTTGATTTGGAGTTGGCACCACTACCGGAACCAACTAATGGAGAGACGGAAGCCGTAAGAACCGAAAGGCAAAAGCGTCAAGAAGATGAATTGATATGTTGCGATCATATACTCAATGCGTTGTCGGATCGTTTATATGATCTATACACCAACACAACATCGCTAAAAGAAATATGGGAAGCATTAGAAAGTAAGTACCAAGCGGAGGAAGAAGGTACCAAGAAATTTTTAATTTCTAAGTACTTTGATTTTAATTTTCTAGAAAATTTTCTTTTGCTTCCCTAAATTCATGAATTGCAAGTGTTAGTCAACAAGTTGAAGGTGGTGAAAATTAAAATCCCGGAGACCTTTCAAGTGGAGACAATTATTGAAAAACTCCTTGGGACTTGGAAAGGATACCGGAAGAAAATCATACATAGTTCCGAAGACTACTCTTTGGAACAATTGCATAAACATTTGCGCATTGAAGAAGAGTCGGGAGTGCGTGATAAGAGTGAAAACTCTTATGAAGACACTTCCAAAACAAATGCAGTAGAGAAACCGCCAACAAAGTCCAACAAAATGAAGCCTTCAACGAACTTCAACAAATTCAAGAAGAAGATAAAAGGAGGTTGTTTTGTGTGTGGCAAATCTGGTCACTATGCAAAAGATTGTAGACACCGAAAACAAAACAACTTCGAGGGCAAAGGGAACTCCATCAAAAAAGATAAAATTGTGGCCATCGTTAGTGAAATAAATGCAATCAAGGAAAAGGTTTTCGGATGGTGGTATGATACTTGTGTAGTACATGTATCATATGATAAATCTCCCTTCAAGACATATCATGAAGTTGATGGAGACCAAGAGATTCAGATGGGTAACGAGGTTCGATCTAAAGTGATTGGAAAGGAAAATGTAGATATCATCTTCAATTCCGGCAAGACCGTTACTTTAACCAATGTACTACATGTTCCCGACATGACTAGGAATTTGATTAGTGTAAATCTCTTAGGAAAAATCGGGTATCAAATGTGTGTATGAATCTAGTAAACTTGTATTATCCCTTAACAGGAAATTTGTTGGAAAAGACTATTCAGTGAAAGGAATGGTCAAGTTATGTACTATGACAATTTGAATGATAATAAAACAAACTTTGCTTATGTTGTTGATTTATTTTCATTACGGCATGCTAGATTATGACATATTTGAAAAAAGTACTATGAAACGTATGATAAGATGTGATTTGATTTCATATGATGTAAATAATGAATTTAAATGTAAAACATGCGTAGAAGCGAAAATCATTAAAAAGCCTTATCAAAGTGTAAAAAAGACTTCTAAGATTTTAGAATTAATTCATATGGATATTTGTGAATTAAATGGCATGTTAACTAGAGGTGAAAACTATGTATTTTATTACCTTTATTGATTATTGAACTAGATATACTTATATTTACTTAATGAAACATAAAAGTGATGCTTTTGATATGTTTAAGGTATATAAAAATGAGGTTGAAAATCACCAAAGTAAGAAAATAAAGATTTTAAGAAGTGATAGAGGTGGTGAATACTTCTCTAGTGATTTTAACCTATTTTGTGAACAACATGGTATAATTCACCAATGTTCAGCATCTAGAACACCAAAACAAAACGGTTTGGCTGGAAAAAAAAAATTGGACTTTAGTTGAAATGATAAATATGATGCTTACCTATGTTAACTTGTCATTTAACTTATGGGGTGAAACCTTGTTGAGTGCATGTAGGATACTAAATAGGATTCCTTCTAAACAAAATAAGGTTTCTCCTTATGAATCATGGAAATGAAGAAAATTTAACATTGGATACTTCAAAGTGTGGGGGTATCTTGCTTATTGTAAGAACACGAACCCTAATAGGACCAAGTTGGGTCCGAGAGGCATTAAATGTGCCTTTGTTGGATATGCTAGCAATAGCAAATCATATAGATTATTAAACTTGGAGACCAATGTGATTATTGAATCAAGTGATGTAGAGTTTTTTGAGGATTCGCTATCTTCGGATAATGAATTAAGGGAAAATCTTTTAGATATCCTTAACTCCAGTGGAACACAATATGAAATATCTACTAAAGATGTTGATGAGTCAAGTGAGCCATGAAGAAGCAAAAGAACTCGAATTGAGACATGACGAAGCAAAAGAACTCGAATTGAGAAGTTTTTGGGACCAGATGAAATTGATTCTCAACTCATTTCTTTTTACTTAGTAAAGAGAAATGAGATAAATGTCGTAAGAACAATTCTGTTTGTTCTATAGGTTAAAACCGATCCTAAAACTTATAGAGAAGCTATGGCTTCTCATGATAGCATGTTCTGGAAAGATGCAATCAAGGATGAAATGGATTCAATAATGTCAAATAATACTTGAGAACTTGTCAATTTACTACCCAGATCCAAACCTATCAGATGAAAATGAGTGTTTAGGAGAAAATACAATATTGATGGTTCTCTAAACACCTTTAAGGCTAAATTAGTAGCCAAAGGATATCAACAAAGAGAAGGAATAGACTATTTTCATACATATGCACTGGTAGCAAGAATAACATCGATAAGGATATTATTTGCACTAGCTTAGATACATGACTTGCATGTTCATAAAATGGATATCAAGACGACATTCTTGAATGGGGATCTCGATGAGGAGGTTTATATGGATCAACCTGAAGATTTTTCTCTACCCGAAAATGAACATAAAGTGTGCAAGTTAGTAAAATCGTTATACGATTTAAAACATGCACTTAAAAAGTGGCATGAGAAATTTGACTTAACTATAATTTCATTTGGTTTTAAACATAATAGCGTAGATAAATGTTTATATTAAAAAATGTGTGATAATTATGTGATATTTATATACTTATATGTTGACGACATGTTGATTATAAGTAATCACGTGAATGGAATAAAAGAAACAAAGAGGTTTCTATCTTCCACATTCAAGATGAAGGATCTTGGACATGTGGATACCATTTTCGGTATCAAAGTCACAAAGACTAGTGGGGGTTACCATCTTAGTCAATCACATTATATTGAGAATGTGATAAACAAGTTCAAACACTTGAACGTAAAGGACGTGAGTACCCCAATTCATCCAAGTTCAAAACTTGTAAAGAATGATGGAATGACAATTGCTCAATTGGAATATGCAAGTGTCATTGGGAGTCTTATGTATGCAGTTCAATGCACTCTTACATAGCATTCGTAATTAGTAAACTTAGTAGGTTTACTAGTAATCCGGGCAATGACCATTGGAAGGGTTCTTGGGTATTTGTAGAAAACCAAGAGTTTAGGCCTACAATATACTAAATTTCTGGCTGTATTGGAAGGATTTACTGATACTAGTTGGATTTCTAGCACAGGTGAAAGTAAATCCACTTCCGGTTGGGTGTTCACTCTTGGAAGATGGGTTATTTCTTGGAAATGAAAGAAACAGACATGTATAACACACTCGACCATGGAATTCGAATTTATAGCATTATCGGATACCAGGAAAGAGCTGAGTGGTTTAAGGATCTCTTTTATGAGATACCTTTGGGACCAAAGAATACATCTTCAATATCTATCATATGTGATAGTCAAGCCACGTTAGCAAAAGCATACAATAAAGTATACAACGGAAAGTCTAGACATATGAGTCTTAGATATAATTACATAAGGAAATTAATCAAAGATTGAATAATTTCCCTAAATTATGTTAAGTCTATCGAGAATCTAGCGGATCCTTTAACTAAACCTCTAAATCGAGATTTAGTAACATCTACATCGAGTAGGATGGGGTTGAAACTCTTAAAATATAAAGGTCTACCAATGATAGCAACCCTACCTATTATTACTCAAAAGGTAATCCACGAGTTCAAAGGATAACAACAGGTCATTTGACATGTGGATAGTTGCAGCATTATTCAAATCCGCAATAACCATATCCTAATTAGAATAATGCTGGTTGTTACTGAAGTGAGGGTTGAGCTTCAAGCTCTTAATGGAGTTCAGTGCATCTCTATAAGTAACAAAGATGCTGGAAGAACTTCACCTAGACAAACTTCGAGGTGGTGCCGCCTCAATAGAGAGTTAGAGTTTCTCTCTTAAAAGTTTGTTGAAATGATGAGCGCAAAGCCATAAAAGCACTAAGCGAGTTTGAAGAACTTGAGAACACGTGGTACTTCTGTGTGTGTTCTTACCGGTATTATCATATGGAAGAACGGGTTCCAAGCTTCACGCTACCTTTGATTCTGACTTTACTTTGTTAGAATCACACTATGGTTAGATTCAAATCGAAAGATATCTAATTCTTAGGCATGAGTATCGTTTACTTTGAACATGAGACTTGTTAATATTGAACAAGTGGGGGATTGTTGAGAAATTGGTTGTTCAAAACCAACAAATAACAAGGTGGAAGAAATGCAAGAGAAAAAAATCAAAGAAGAAGAAAAGAACATGAAGGGGCCATATTTGGCCCATCTGACCGCATAGGGAAAATGCCTTGCGGTCGCATAGACATTAAAAGGGACTTCAAGTCCCTGTTCGAGCATAACTATGCGACCGCATAGAAGAAAAACAGTGACCGTTGGAGATGGTTTTCTATCGTTGGTCACTTGAATTTGGTATCTTTTCAACATATTGTTTGGACCAATTCGTGTATGATGTTGAAGTCTATATATAGAGGAGTCATGTTCTATGTGAATTACAATGAAAAACATATAATATCAATATTCATTTCACAAATCAAGATCAAATCCCTATTTTACTCATATTTTTACATTTTCTTAGTGCTTCTCAAGTTTTGGTAGAAATATTTTGTGCTTTAATATTTCTGCTACAAGGCTTAATTAATCCTTCAAACCATTTGCCAAAAAACTCTTTAGCATCTCGATTTAATCGGAGAGGGAGCAAATATTGTTTGAGGAGAACGATTACGTGTTTGAGCCTTTGTTTTTGAAGTTTGTTCCAGATTTTGTTGCTATTATTTGTGTTGTTTTCTCTCCTCCTCCAAGTGAAGTTTTCCAACAGAGGACACAATGGGGTCTGAAGGGTGCGGGGTGCCCTAGTCTGGAGTGTCATCCAGAAAAAAAAACTACTTTTTACAATAGAAGTGCTACTGGTAATAAATTTTGGAGTTTGACTGGATACGGGTCATTCTCACAATGTCCTTCAAGTAGCAGGGCTCCTGTCCGTAATTCCTTCACATAAAAATGAGAGGTAGTAAGTATAAACAAACAATCATTATCTTGACAAAAATGTTGAATAGATTATAAATTGGTAGATGCGGATGAGCAGTGTAAAATACTAGATAAACAGAGATTTGATTTTAGGTGAGAGAAAAATGTTGAACCAGTGTTTGCAATTTGGAGCCCTTCTCCATTACCAACAACAACTTAAATCCATGGGAAGGTTGATGCTCAGTTAGGTTCTCGATAGTGGGGGTGATGTGGTTGTTTGCCCCACTATAAACATAGCAAGTATGTTCTTCAATCACGGCATTGGCTGAGCAACAAGAACGACCAACCGATAGGAGGATGATGTCTTCCACGCTATTAAAGAAATCCAAAGTTTGATGGTATTTATGGCCACAAATCTAGCATGCGAACTTTGGCTTGCCGAGAATGGAAGGAGGCTGATGTTCCATGGTTGGTTGGATAGAAGAGACTGGTTGCTGCTGAGATGGTGAACCACGGCCAAAAATTTGGTTAGGAAATTTTGGCTAATGGTGTTACAAGCCATGAGAGCCTTGAGGACACTCTTTCCGCCAGTGAAGCATAGAGTGACCAAGTTTGCCAGCAAAGAGAGCAAAGCCACTTGCCTCAGACAGAGGAGTGGGCTTGATATGATCCGGAATAGCACTAATTCTGGGAGAATATTTCCTTTTTGCGCGAGTTTCCATATTTCACTATAATTCTTAATTTTGGCAAGTTTTGTTATTTTAGGACTCTTTTAATTCCGTTTCTCTTAGGGTTTATTGTTTTAGTATAAATATGATTTATTTTCATTGTAACAACAAGACTTTTGACATTATGAAATTGAAATTTTCTCTCCATCGTTCTTGAATGAACATTTTTTTCGAACTTATCACATATATTGTTATATTTGTGACGTTCAACCCTTTGAACTTATCAAAGGATTAGGCACTCTGTGTGCGTTCACCAATTGAGGTTATTGGTTTTGTAATCAAGAGATCTTTCAAACTTCGTTATTATTTGGTTGCTTGGTTCAACAATTTGCGGGTCGAGATCCGATAGTCTAATACCTGAATTTGGGCTTCCCGGCATTTTCCAACTAATTTTACAAGTTTCATCGATTCCCTCAACCGGGATTTCATCAAGTAGTATCAGATTTCGAGCTCCAGATTCAGGTTCTATCTTTTTTCTTCCTTTTGAGTCTTTTGTTTTGTTATTGGTATTCTTGTGTCTAGTAATGATTTTTGAGTTTTGATCCAAAAGAATTACAAAAAAAGAGTCAAAATTGTTTTTCGGGTTATTTAACAATCCAAATCAGTTTTCGTTTGTTTCGCTGGACTTGTAGTCGAATTCCCGAGTAAAAAAATTCGGAATTAAAAAAAAATTATAAATTTCGAGGATTTTCAGCAGTTTTCAATTTTCAGTTTTTTAGTAAAAAAAATTGTTAATTCTGGAGATTGCCAATATCATACTATCTTGTTTAAATCCAAAAATCTGTTGTGTTCATTCCAATCCAAAAAATTCAAGAACCACTTTCTTAAATTAAAAGAATTCCCATTCAAAATTTCATCAAAACTTTTTTCTTCTTTCTTGAGTCTTTTTTTATTACAAAACTCAATCACAACCGATTTGAATATGACAAGAAATTGAGTGATACACGTGAGGATAAAAGAGAGGCGGAAATATTTTAGAAGTTAGGATGTCGAATGAAGTGATCCGACGGTTTAAAAGATTGCTTGGGGATGTGACTGAAAGGTTTACTAGGTTAGAGGCATCGAGGTCAAATAGTCATAGGGGACACTCAAATGTAAGGAGATTGGGTAGGAGAGAGCCTAGGAGGGAGTTGCATGATGATTATGAGTATGGTAGTGATTTGGATGAGGATGCATCAATGGTAGGTGAAATGGATAGGATGACGAATAGAGGTGATAGGTTTGAACGAAGGGGTAGAAATAACTTTGGAGATGATGTAAACTCTTGTATGTGCAATAGTAAGACAACAATTCCTTCATTCAAATGAATGAGTGATCCGGAGGCATATTTGGCATGAGAAGAAAAGGTAGAGCTCATAGTTGATGGCTATAACTACTCTAAGGAGAGAAAGGTAAAGTTAGTTGTAACTCAATTTGTGGACTATGCTATAATTTGGTGGGATCAGTTGACAACATCTAGGCGGAAAAATTATGAGAGACCTATTGAATCTTGGGGTGAGTTGAGGAATATTATGAGGAAACGATATGCACCTAATCACTATTATGGGTATAGGAGAGATATGCATGAAAGGGGGTTTCGAAAGAATCCTAGTAAGTATGGTGGAGTTGAGAATTCAATGGGGGGTAAAACACCTGTTGTGAAGCATGTTAGTAGTAAGCTGATTGGTTTAGATTATAAATTAGAATTTTCAAAGATTTGCTACATGATTAATTCTCAAGTTGATCATACCAATGAACAATGGAGGAAAAATAAAGAATATAGTGAGGTGGCTAAGGGTGATGTAAAAAGAGTAGAACCATAAAAGAGTGAAAAAGAAAATGAGAGTGGAGAGGTGACAAATAAAGAAGTAGAGCCACAAGAGGGAAAAGAAAAAGAGTCTTCAGAGAGAAAAAAAAAAGTCAGAAGTGAGATTGCATGAAAATGAGAGGGCTTTAGTGAGAACTAACAATTCCCTCCCTAATTTTGCTACTTCTGTCTTGCAGGATTTTGAAAACTTGATTCCTGAAAACAAGCATATTGAAAAACTTGTGGAAGAAGGTAACCAACCCTACATTAGTTTGGAACTCTCTTTACTACATAAAGTTGACTTTGTGGTTCCTAAGAGGTGAAGGAGTTTCAGAGGCAGTGGAAGGAGTTCATATACGACGGTTTGAGAAACAAATATGATTTGAAGAGCAACATGTATCCATTTGAAGTGTCATTGCTAAACAACAAATGTGCTGATTATGTTTGTGTTGCAATACATTAATATCTAAAAAGTTGATGATTGACATGCATTAATAATCTGCCAGGAAAGGGAAAACTTTCCATTTGATCCAGGTGGTGCAGTGAAAAAAGCTATAGCAGATTGGTTATCCCCTACGCGATCACAAGGCATGGATTTGAGGACGAATCCTTTCGAAAAGAGAGGGCATGATATGATCCAGAATAACACTAATTATGGGAGAATATTTCTTTTTTGCGCGAGTTTCCATATTTCACTATAATTCTTAATTTTGGCAAGTTTTGTTATTTTAGGACTCTTTTAATTCCGTTTCTCTTAGGTTTATTGCTTTAGAATAAATAGGATTTATTTTCATTGTAACAATAAAACTTTTGGCATTATGAAATTAAGATTTTCTCTTCATTGTTCTTGAATGAACATTTTTTTCGAACTTATCAAATTTTTTATTATATTTGTGACGTTCAACCCTTAGAAGTTATCAAAGGATTAGGCACCCTTTGTGAAGTTCGCAAATCGAGGTTCGTTGATTTTGTAATCAAAAGGTGTTTCAATCTTCGTTCTTATTTGGTTGCTCGGTTCAACAATTTGCGGTTCGAGATCATATCGTCTAATACCTGAATTTGGGCATTCCCGACATTTTCAAACTAATTCCGCGAGTTCCATGCAATTCCCTCAACCGAGATCTCATCAGAGCTTCTATTGATGGATAAACAACAACTCATGGCCAAGTAGCTCGGACTGAAAATCTTCGAAGTTAAAATTATTGTCACATTGTGAAAAGGAGAACATTATGATAGATTAAGTGAATGATGGGTTGAGATTGAATAAAATAAGATCAAGATCATCCAAAGGTTTCCCAACCACAACCAACTGGTTAACAAAAGTCTTGGCAGGCTCAAGATATTCGTAGCATGTCTTCAAACTTTGTTGAAGAGTCTCTAATTGTCTCTTCAACTATGCAATACACGAGGGAGATTGGGATGCAATAGATGTCCATACTTGGATGGAGGTTCCAAACTGTAGACAGTGGAAAGGACCTTGTCGGAAAGAGTAGCATTGATCTAGCTGAGAAGGTACTGGTCTTTCCTAGTCCGTCAACAATGCCTGATAAATCATGGCTACGAAGGACGGATAGAAATTAAGATGTCTATAGCAAGTAGTTCCATCTAGCTTAATCGAGACCAATTAGGTAACATTTGGATAGGTTAAGGGGGGGAAAGAAGTGGCAGATAGAGAGGTAGTGGTGGTGTCTACACCAGTAGTTGAATGGGCATGGAGGAGGCAGGGTCGGACCTGTGTTTTGCAGGGCCTAAGATGAACTTCAGATTTTGGGCTCATAAATCATAACAAGCGATTATTTTTTCATTTATAAGAAATTTAAGGAACTAAATTTGTTAACTTAAAATAAAAAAAATAAAACAATAATTAAAATGAAATATTTAAAATATGTATATTATAATCAAATAACAATGTGAAAATGTTATATAAACAATCACTTAAATACAACTCGTTTGTGATTTTCGAGGCAAAAATATCAATCAATTTCGTACAGTCGAGTTGTTCAACCATTTCTTTTTCAATTGATAACATGGTCAAATCATTCAATCTTTGTTGTGACATAGTTGATCGGATATAAGTCTTGATCAATTTCCAATTGAAAAAACTTCTTTCTACTGATACAAGTGTAACCGGGATGGTGAACAAAATCTTGTTCGAAAAACAACCATTCATTTTCTTCAAGTAATATAGCACCTTAATTGCTCTTTTTGTTTCTCTAGTTAAATAGCACCTCTGAACACAAGTCATGACCTATAATGTCTGTATGTCCATTATGTTTCATATACTGCTCAAGATTCTTACAAGATTTCAACAAACTGTCAACTTGCATATTTTTTAATCTATCCAAATTAAACAAAAATTCAAATCTCTTCATAATGTGTAAATAGTTCAAAACGAGTATGAAGTGAAACGATCGGATGCCTACATGCAGGACCAAAAGCCTGGCGTTCAACTTGATCTATGTGGCCGTATAGATTTGTACTATGCAGCTGCATAGTACATCCGGCAAAAGAATTTTGTAGTTTCAAAAGTTTCCTTATTTCATTAGAGTTTTAATTTGGATGGATATCTTATGTAATCTTTTAGCATCAATTTTACGTAGACTAGGGTTTTTATAGTTTCTTATAAATAGTTCGCATATTACTCATTGTCAGGATTCATTATTGTTTTGGTGATTAATATCATAATTGAGGTTTCCCCTCCATTGGTTCTTGAATGAACTTTCGAACTTATCAAATATTTTTCATATTTGTGGCGTTCAAAATATTAGAACTTATCAAAGGATTAGACACCCTTTGTGGCATTCGCAAATTGAGGTTCTTGACTCCGCATATCAACAAGTCTAAGGTTTAATATACCTTAGATTTTTTATTCGTGAGGCTCGGGTCAAGATTCTACCGTTTACAACCTTAATTTGGACTTTCCCGACGTTTTCGAACTAATTCCGTGATTTCTATGCGATTCCTCTTCCCGAGATCTCATCACTATGACTCCATGCATTGAATGCTGCTCGTTTTTTAGGATATGTTTCTTCCTCCTCAACAGTTGAAGCATCTTCACTAAAAAAATTGCTAAATTCAGAGTCGTAAGATAAAACAACAATGTTGTCATCTCTTAAAATCCATTTCCGTGAATTTTTCCGATTTCTCCCCTTGAGCATTGTTGGGGGGTACGACAGATGTAATATTACTTGCCACGATCTAACAAAATTTGAGAATATAAATTAGCACGTAAATAAAAATTATCATCTCAAGATTGATTGAAAAAATATATCGATTTTAACATGCAGCAATTTATATTCAAAGAACGATTAAATAGTTGGGCAAAATTATGACTTACAGAATGTTCCACACTGGTGTTGACGATCTTCCGACACTCGTCTCCCAAGATACAACGATCTCGACTTGTAATAGTAGCACTCTAAATTACCAGACCGACGAACCTACTAATGTTTTGATATCTCTAAACCTCCGACTGAAATGCATGAAATTAATATTTGGGACTAAAATCCTGGACATGGGGAGCCTATTTACAGAAGTTGAAATGTTGTCTAAAAGACACAACGGCCGAAAAGGAACAGACACAACCCACATGTAGTTTTAATTGTCAATTGCCAGTTTCTAGAAAATACCACGTGTCGCGCACGAAAAATCTAGGAAAAATAAAAAATTCAAATATATTATATTAATTTAATAATATAATTCAAATATTATTTTACCAAAAATATATATACCAACTTGGCCCAAACCTAACCCACAACTCGTGCCCGTGCCGTGCTGAGCCGAGCGGTCGGACGAACGGACGGTCGGAGGCGATGATGGCGCGCGTGTGGACTGTTGCTCAACCTACTAGCATGTAGGTCATCTCCTCTCAAAAGACTATTGGTATCCCTGGGGGCCCAAACCCAAGTCTCAAACTTGAGCAGTAATTTCTATTCTTCTAGTTTTCATATTGGGATTGGCATTTTCCAATTTTCCACCAATTTTTTATTTCCAATTTATTTCAACTTCCAGTGGTCATCTTTTGGCCTTAGTTTCTCATTCACCCTTAATTGGTTTAAGAAAAAAATTCATACATTAATCAACTCATGGAGTAGAATACACTTGGTCAAAGAAATTAAAGGTGGACACTATTCGCTTTGGACGATTTGAGACAAATTTAAAATCAAACCATTTAAAGTTGTTTGAATTTTTTTCAAAGCAAATCACCATTTTGATTTCTAAACCAAATCAATCCAAACCATTTTTTCGGTTTGGTTGGGTTTAAACCCACGATTTAACAAAGAAAATTTTAATATATATAAAATACGTTAAATCGTAAATATTAGTCTAAAATTTCACGTTAAAACATAAATTGTAACATTAAAAAATTATAAATCAAAGTTATATAATTATCATAGATAAATATTTTAAAATCATTGTCGATACTAATGGTGTCCATTAATACACAATTCATTCTCTTCATAAATAAAAATATATAGTACATAAATTCATTAATTATAGTTAAATGATATAAAATAACTAATAAAATAAAATGAATAAAAGCGCAAATACAATAATACTTAGCTACTATGATTTTTTGTGGATCATCCAATACTTTTACTCCATTCAAATATTGGCGAATTACATTAAGGGAGCCTGACAATTATTAGAACAAAATAACATAACTATCAATAAAAATATAGAAAAAATTATCAAAAAATAAAAGAATTTGAACAATTTGACTTGAATTTAGGCCAAATTTGAGAAAATTATTAGTAAAAGCAAATGAAATGTGCAAGTTTAAATTAAATCTAGATTAATACAGTTTAGCAGCAGTTGTTTAACACTTTACCTAATTTGAGGGTTTTACATTCACAGTTGTGATGACTGGTGAGTATTTAGATATGATTTAGTTAATTAATTGAAATGTATAATTGTCGAATCAAGTTTAATAGAATTATATCTAATATGGATGTGTTTTTTTAATTGAAATGTGTTAAATTTTAATTGGGTTAAATAAAATTTAGACCAACTTATTTTCAATTTTTTATTTTTATAAACGGTTTGATGGTTTGAAACGATTTGCAAAGATTGAAACATAAACCAAACCACTTCGAAGCGATTCAATTTGGTTCAAAATCAAAACGTTGACAGATCCACGTGAAACCAAATCAACGATTTTAGAAAAACAATTTCGATTCGATTTTGCGGTTTGGCGATTTCATTGTTCAGCCCTAAAACAAATCATTTATCCAACTAACGAGACCCACTTAAATAATTGGTCAAAATTTGGTCAAACCAACTAATTAAACCAATTTTTCAACAAGATCATTAGAAATAATTCCACCTCCACGCATTTGTTTGTGTAATTCTTGAGAAGGAGATAGATGAAAAATATGTACTTGGGGAAGGCAATGATTCATAGATGCAAAGTTTAAGGATGATCTACCAAAGTTTAAGCAATGATTTCCTTAAGATTGTAGTCTATAATTATATACATTTCAAGGAAAAAAAGCTAAAAGTTATTTTAGATCTACCAAATTTCACGATTGAATAGTTAATGATAAAACTATCCTACTCAAATGGTTTATATATGAAAGCAAATGCACTATTGTTAGGTATTGGACCAAATTCTCAACCATCCACTTCAATTTGAATTGTTGTTAGATTTGGAAGTGTTATGCCTCCTATGAATAGGGGCTCTAACTTCCACCACGTGGCATAAATCTGTCCCGTGCTCCACGTCATTCTGTATCCATGACGGCCGAACCCATGTTAGTCGAGCCTTGAGTTGCCGAACCAATGTTAGTCGAACCTTCATGTAACCAAACCCCATATAACTGGGGTGGAGTCATCAAGCACGTTTTAAGGAAGATTTTATGTGAAGATCTCATGGCAAGTGGATGGTATGACAATACATTGAGTGGGCGACTCCAATCAATTCCACAAGTTAATCCTAGTCTTACGTATCATACTAGGGCTGCATAAAGTCATTAAATAGATTGACACTATGACAAGAGGTCCCAGCCGCTTAGATGAAGCCACTTTAGTCCTCATCCAACAATTATTACTCATCTAGGTTACTATAAAAGCTCACACTTGGTGTCATTCAAAGGTAATGCAAGTTTAGACTCTCAATATTACTTTGCAACTTCACTATTTTAATATATTTTTTCCAAGGCCTACTCCCTTACTTTCACATTGGAGGCTCATGTTTAAGTCCTCACACACTTATATATTTTTCTCACTCCAACTGACTTGATCGTCGGAGTATACGCGGCCAGCTCCACCCCATCGAAAAAGGCCACGTGTGGTTAACGGTTTGTCCCAGTGTGCTGAAGAATGACTTAGTTGGACGTGAAGGGCCCTGCGATCTGTTGATACGTCAGAGGTACATTTTTTGATGTCAACAGATTGACGCCGTCTGTGAAAAATCACACATTACAACCATGAACATACTAGTGGTGAAGGCTAGTAAAACAAAAACTATACAATATCCAAGCCCTGAAGAAAGGTCAAAGTTCTTGAAAAAGAACGGCGGAGATAAAGAAAAGTATCTTGAAGTCCATCATCGGCGTACAATGAGTTCTAGCCACTGTGGTTCTCAAAGTAATGGCCGTCAACAGGAGGCTTCTGTAGAAGAAGTCCTTCGAACAAATGTAACCACCTTTAGACCTCACCATCAATAGGCGAGGTGATATACACAGCGTGTTTGGTGAGGAAAGTAGGAGAAAGGGCGACAAATATGAGGAACTTGGTTGAACAGAATGCCACCATGCAACAACTGCTCATGCAAATGCATGAGTAAATTGGATATCAGACGCCCCCAACAAGAGGCATTCCAACAGGTGAAAGATGACGCGGAGGCTCATCCGTGAAGGCGAACAAGGGAGCAAAGTCCAATCGAAAGAAAAGTGGGGATGGATATGTCCTTGAGTTATATCCCAACTAGATCTGGGGGCAATGTACCACAAGAGGGGGGGACGTCTCCCCAGAATATGTACAGGAGTAAGAACCACAGATATCCATTAGTGTATTTAACTGAATCGGACCCTGAAAGCCTAGAAATAGGCCATTTCCGTCACCTTCAAATCTGAGGCAACAAGGATATGACCCAAGGCAGGAACCCCAAGGAGCTAAACCTTTTAGAAATAGGAAAGAAAGAAGGATGGGACGAACCTGCAAAACCAAGCGGAGGCTTCACAACCAACTCGGTATGACTTTTGAACTGGATGACGATGACGAAAGTCTCCTATTCTCAGAAACTGAGGAACGCCCATGTTTCGAATCATTTTGTGCCCCCAAAGAAACCTAATTACGAAGAAAATGGGGACCCTACAAAGCACCTCAACAACTATAAAACTCACATGTCCCTTAAGGGGGCCTCATCAGCATTAAAGTGCAGAGCCTTTCATATCACTTTAATCAAAGTGATTCAAATTCGGTACAATCGTATTCCAGTCTGCAGCATCGAAAGTTGGCTGGACCTCAAAAAGATCTTTTTGAACCAATACTTATCCAGTAAAGAGGGAGAGGCCCCATTCAGAGGCTATAGGATATGAGGCAACAAGCAGGTGAAACTTTGAAAATCTATTTAGCTCAGTTCATTGACGAGATGACCTACTGTGAACAAGTGGCTAATAGAGAAGCCCTATCAGTGTGAAAAGACGGTCTCAACATGAATACTCTTTTCTGGAGAGATGTGCAAAATCAAAATCCCACCACATATGATGCTTTGGTAGAAATGATGAGAAGCAAAATTGTCAATGAAGAATTTATTGACTACCGTAGCTGAATTTTTCTAGGGCTCCCATTACCTCAGAGAAAAAGGCGGGGCCTCATATCACACTTGGTGAGCTAGTAATGGACCCAAGTTGGTCACACAATCACACAAACATCAGGCCAAGCCTTGGCGACAGCCACTTTGAATACAGTACTGCCTCTGGCCTATGAAGAAGTTGGGCCTAGCACAGTGCCACAGTCGAACCCATCAAGGGGGAGAGGTTGAGAAAGAAACAATAGACCTAGAAATAGGCCATATTGTACTTATCACAGAACTCACGACCATGGCAATGACGACTGTATGTCGAGGCCCCATAATCAGGAGCCAACTGGCCAGCATAATGATAGAAGACACGTACAACAGGGCCCAAGAGTTCGCACCAAACCAGGCGAAACCCTGAACCTAAGCATGAAGAACCAAGGCACCCGCAAATGGACCAATCACCTAGATAAAGGGAAGGTGAAAACAGGGACGTAAATAACAAGGGTTCATCACACCTACCAATAAAAACTTTAGTTTAACATAGAGTCGGAATTAAAAATAAATAAAATTTGAACGACATCACCGAGTAATTAATGGGACGTGAATAATTTCCAAAGTAAATCTGCCGTCTTTTTTCGTTGTTTTTGTTATCTCTGGAGTATAAGCTTCTCCTTCAACCAATCTGACAGAATTACCTTTACGTAATCTAAACAATGTAACGGCATGATCAACATGATCAGAAAATTAAATTTAAGCCCACCGACTTCACGATATTTCCTTAAAATGAATTTGCTGCCTTCAAAGGTGCTAAAGGCGTTCATCAATCGTTTCCCATGATAGAATGAATTTCGTCTCCTATGGAACAGGCACAACAATCTGTAGGAGTTCCAATGAATTCAACGAAGTGTATTCACTTCGAAAATAATATCAGAACAAGAGAGAGGGAGAATGAGATTCAAAGCAAAAAATGTTTGCAATGAAAATGGTGTAATTATTTTAGCAACAGGGTTGGCTATTTATAAAATCGTTCCTGGCCATTCGAACGTCCTTCAAGCCTTTTCAAAACAGCCTCCAAACTTAAACAGACACATTGTTTAGTTCTGCAATGGAAAAATAGTTAACAGCTAACTGTTTAACAGGTGTTAAACAAACAGCTGTTAACAGCCTGTTGGCTGTCCAAACCAAAATAATATTACCCGAAAATAAGCCAATCAGAATTAACATCATTAAGTACCCAAGAATTTGATTAATTACAATTTGACCCAAAATTTTAAATAAATTTTGTCCAAAAAATTAATATAGTACAAAGGCCTACCCGCACCCAAACACGATCGGACCGAACTCGAACACGGGCACGTGCTCGTGCCGTGCAGAGCCGAGCCAGCTGGACGGCGGCGGCGACCCCCGCATGTGGGTTTAGGACAGAACCCGATAGGATATAGGTCTCCCCCTTTCTAAACACTATTGGTACCCCTTGGGGCCCAAACCCAATTCCCAAACTTGTACCATATAATCCAAACCAAAGTTTCTTAACTTTCCCATGTGGGATAAATGTTTGGCAATTTCCAATACATCAAATTTTTCACTAGTTTCTAGTTTCAAGTGAGTTACTTTAACATTAAATATTTCATTCAATTCTAAATGGTTTTTGTAGAACCCCGATTAATTTTAGACACCTTAGTGGCACTAGGACATGAATATTGGATGGCTAAAGGATACTTCGGATTTTTTTTGTCTTACTTGAGACCCATTTTGTTCATAGAAAACATTCGAATTGGAAAATTATATCTAAAGACTAGTTGTAGCTCTTTGAGTTAGCTTTCCTACGCACTTTGAATTACCTCAATAGGATATCAGGAGAAAAATTTATGATAATAATACTGCAGGCTGTGTTGTATCAACCGAAGTACGCAGAATATGAAAAGTCAAATTCCCACACGATTTTTCTAGCACCTTCTTAAATTATAACTCCCAAATAAATGGTACCCGTGTTAATGAGTATTAAGCCTTTCATTTGCCCTTAAGTTATGAGATTTGCACCTATATATAGCCCCAATGCATGCTCATTTTTTCTCACACGCAAAACAAAAGCTTTCTAAGCATAAAAGAGAGTTTTCAAGTCTAGGAAAAAAAGAGAAAAGAGAGGAAGAAAAACTAGTATTTCCTAAAAGTTTTGGTGCTATCAATAAGTGTTTTCTAAGCTTAAATTCTCAACAATTTTCAAACATCAAATGAGTACATTTTTCAACAAGTTTCAAAGCATCAATCAAGGTAGGTAGAGGTGCAAAGTTGTTAATTCGTGTTAGGTTGTAAATTTCTTGCAAATGATGTTTCCATGTCAAATGGTGCCTTCAGGTACGACATGATCTATGTTAATGTTTGTATGTCAAATGGTACCTTTAGTACGGCATACCCTTCCATGTCAAATGATGTCTTCGGGTACGACATGAATGTCCAGTCGAGGCGTTGTGTTAAGTCATGACTCTACGTAATTGGGATTCTACCGAAAATCCTACTATGAAAAAGTTTTAAAGTTACAAGTTTTGAAATGTATAGCTTAATTATGAATGCACCAATGACATCTATTGAGTATTCAACTCACGGGTTTAACCCTTTTCTACAGATTGAAAGGTTGTTACATTGGGCATGGATGAAGGAGAAGATGGAAAGTGATGCAACGAGCCCATGAAAACCGGTGAACAAGTTATCTAGGTTTATTTTATGAAACGTTTCCAATGTTATGTCTTTAAACTATTTGAATAACGCTGAATGCGAGGACACGTTATATCTTCTTCAAATAAATTACATTTTGAAATTTTAGAAAAGTATTCAGTGTTTTGTTTAAAGTATTTGAAGTATTGTTATTAAAATTATTATTGTAAGATTTAAGCTTCTGCTAAGAAAACGTATACACTTGTTACTGAACCACCGGTTAATGAAGTAAAGTAAGTAGCGTTCCGGTCCACTAGTGGTTGGGGCGTTATGTCCAATTGGTACCAGAATTTCCCTTAAATCTCTCATATGATGGAGGTCTTGAGTCCGAATCATGGGGAACGCGATAGAAATCAATGAGGGACCAAGTGGGCACAGGCTCACCCAAAGTGGACAATATGTATGTTCTAGCGGCTTGGGTGTAAGGTCCGAGTCATTATAGTTTTCGATAAATAAATATATCACGTTAATCACCTCGCGGGGTAGATTGTGAATGAGCCAGGTCCTGTTTTAATTAAGGCACGGGTCCTACTGAAATTTGGGCTCAAAGTTGACCTATTTCATTAATATTAAACCATTTTTCCAACAATCCACCACATGAATGAAATATCGGCCTTTTTTCCAAAAACAACTTCTGATATGTTTTTCGAAATAAAATTGAAGAAAACTGCATCGGGATAAGTGGCCAAAGACCTTGAACTTTTCCTAGTAAAATCTATCGGATTTACTTAGCTAATCAGTAGCAAGATGCTTTGAACAGTCAGCCGTTCGTGTAAACCTAGACAATAGAAGTCACATAGTTCCCTTCGAACGCAATTGGTGCTCACGTTTGTGTCCATTTTGGCCTTCGACACCTCCTGGTTCATGAGTGGTTTTTTAGAGAATTTGTCTTAACCTAATTCTCTTAGAAGCGGCCCCTTCTCACTCTTATAGGTAATTTTCATAAAGAGTATTCTGCTATACTCCACTTGAATGAATCTTGGTATAGAAATCATTAAAACCGTAACTTAACCTATTGCGCGGCAGTTTGGCACTGGCTCATCATAAGAATGGGTAAGAGTAAAGTCTTCCCAGTGCATATTGAGTTTTTCACAGTTCGGTTGTCCCATTGAATCTAGATCTTGAGATCTCCAGTCAACTAGGTTAGGTTGCCACCATGGAAACTCTTGATTATTTTATCGATTTTAAACCCATCTCCTTCGATGGACTTTCGACTTGCTCTCTCATCAAACCTTTAGTTAGCGGATTCGCAATATTTTTTTTTGATTTCACATAATCTATAGAGATAATACTAATAGAGAGCAATTGTCTAACGATATTGTGTCTACGACGTATATGTTGAGATTTACCATTATACATAGCATTTTGTGCCCTATCAATTGTTGATTGACTATCGCAATGGATACATATAATAGGCACAGGTTTTGTCTAACACGGAATATCTTCCAAAAAATTTCGTAGCCATTCGGCCTCTTCTCTAGCTTTGTTTAACTCAATGAATTTAGATTCCATTGTTGACCTAGCTATACATGTTTGTTTTGAAGATTTCCACGACACTGCAGCACCCTCAAGTGTAAAAATATATCCACTTGTTGACTTGGAGTCTTTAGTATCTGATATCCAATTTGCATAACAATATCCTTCAAGTACTGTTGGATATCTCGAATAATGCAATCCAAAGTTTTTGGTATGTTTTAAATACCCCAAAACTCTAACAATTGTCTTCCAGTGCTCAGTGCTTGGATTACTCGTATATCGACTTAGCCTACGAATTGAGTAAGCAATATCAGGTCGAGTGCAGTTCATGACATACATTAAACTGCCAATAATACGAAAGTATTCCAATTGAGACTTACTATCACCTGTATTGGAAGCAAGATGCATACTCGCATCCATAGGTGTTTTCATAGGAACAATAGTGTATTTCTTGAATTTATTAAGAATCTTCTCAATGTAGTTTGATTGAGATAAGACGAGACCATCAGATGTTCTAGAAATTTAAACTACTAATATAATATTGGCTGCACCTAAATTCGTCATTTCAAACTTACTTGTTAACAACCTTTTAGTAGTTTGAATTATGGTATCATTGTTACCCATAATCAGCATGTCATCTACGTATAAACATACCATGACATATCCATTTTGAGTGTTTTTGACATACACACATTTGTTACACTCGTTAATTTTGAAACCATTTAACATCATTACTGTGTCAAATTTTTCATGCCATTTTTTTGGAGTCTGTTTTAATCCATAAAGCGATTTAACATATAAATTTTTCATACCATAACTTTCTTTTTTTGTCTTAAGGCTACAAATCCTTCAGGTTGCTCCATATAAATTTCTTCATCTAATTCACCATTCAGAAAGACCGTTTTTACATCCATTTGAGGAATGTTCAAACCATTCAGTGCTGCTATCGCAATAAGCATATGTATGAACAGCCTCCAAACTCGAGCAGACACACTGTTTAGTTCTGCAACGAAAAAATAGTTAACAACCGACTCTTAACATTAAGTACCCAAGAATTTGATTAATCACAATTTAGCCCAAAAATGTAAATGAATTTTGTCCAAAAAATTAATATAGTACAAGGGCCCACCCGCACACGAACACGAATCGGACTCGGACACATGCCGAGCCGACCGGACGGCAGCGGCGGCACGCAGGTTTAGGACCGAACCTGATAGGACATAGGTCTTTGATGCGAACCTCGTAGCAATGGTGACTACGAAACCCACAACTAGATTGATGCGGAACCCAAGAACGTCAATAAAACCCGGGTTGGACTTAAACCCAACAAAGTGAACCAAAAAACCTAACGATAGCAAGATGCGCTGAACCCCTTGATTACACAAATGAAGAACTCTCGTACCGATGTTGAACACACAAGAATTGATCTTGTAAGTTCGATTTATTGTTCAATGAAGAATAGAGAAAAAAGCAAAGCTTTCAATTTAATACAATATGTCAAAAGTTGTAAAATAACAAAGTGTTCAAATATTTATCCTAGAACCCTAAATCTAGTACAAAAAACGTGCATAAGGCAACAATTAATGTCAAAATATGGAAAAGAAATAGAATTCTAAAGAAACGTGGCCTCTTCCCAAAAATAAGAAATTCGCTGAATTTTATAACCAAGTGATCGCTTGGAAGATCACTTTGACGCCTTTTGGGTTTCAGTATGGACTGAGCGACCGCTTGCCATTTTACTCTAAGCAGTCGCTTGGTTGTTCCGGTAGACCTCTTTCTTCAGTTGCTTGTATCGTGTTGATCCAATTGGTTCCCGACTTCGACCCCAGCATGAAACTTGCTCCATTTTGTGTCCCGAACATAGTTTCATCAATAGTGGCTTTGACGAGCATCCCCAACGCCTCTTTGACTCGTTTTACTCTCGATCGCATCATTGTCCCTTCCTCGAATCTGTATCTACATCAAACAGAGAGAGGTCAGCAACATGAAAGGTAGCTGAAATATTATACTCACCTCGAAAGATCCACTTTGTGGACATTGTCATTGACCCTCTTGAGAACTTGGTACGGTCCATCTCCACGCGGCTACAACTTAGACTTTCTCTGCTCCGAAAAACGCTCCTTTCTGAGATGCACCTAGACCCAATCTCCTGGTTCAAATATCACGCACCTCCTTCCTTTGTTCGCCTTCTGTGCCACAAGCTTCCCTTTCTTTTCAATCTGCTCCTTGACTTTCTCATGCAGTAACTTGACCAATTCAGCTTTCCTTGTACCATTCAAGCTACCCTGTTCATTTACAGGCAACGGTAACAAATCCAACGGTGTTAATGGATTAAACCTATAAATAATTTCAAACGGTGAAAATGTAGTAGTAAAGTGTACAGCTCTATTATAAGCAAATTCAATAAAGGGTAAACACTCCTCCCAACTCTTTAAGTTCTTATTTATCACCGTACGAAGTAATTGAGTCATGATCCTATGGACCACTTCAGTTTGCCCATCAGTTTGTAGGTGACAAGTCGTAGAATACAACAGTTTAGTGCCTAACTTATTCCACAGCACACGCAAAAAATGACTCAAAAACTTAACATCTCAATCTGATTCTATACTCTTAGGGACCCCATGCAAACAGACTATTTTTCTAAAGAATAAATCTGCAATATTGGTGGCATCATCGGTTTTGTGACATGGTATAAAATGTGCCATTTTACTAAACATATCTACCACCACAAATATAGAATCCCAACCCCTTTTTGTCCTAGGTGTTTATCCATGGAAATATCCACCCAAGGTTCACTAGGTACAGGTAAAGGAGTATACAAGCGATGAGGTAAAACCTTAGACTTAGCCTTTTTACAAGTTATGCACTTCCCACAAATTTGTTCTACATCACTTCTCATTTTAGACCAGTAAAAATGTTCCCCTAACATGTCTAAAGTCTTTTGTAACCTAAAATGACCCATTAGACCCCCACTGTGTGCTTCTCTTACCAACAATTCACGTATAGAGCAATTAGGAACACACAACTTATTTTCCCTAAACAAGTAGTCTTCATACTTATAAAACTTATCAATAGCACCTTTATTGCATAACTCGTAAATGTCAGAGAAAGTAGGATCACTTACATACATGCTCTTAAAGTGTTCAAAACCAAGTAACCATGCATGTAGGGAATTTAGCAATACGTACCTTCGTGACAACGCATCTGCAACCACATTTTCCTTACCTTGTTTATACCTGATGACGTAGGGAAATGACTTTATGAATTCCACCCACCTTGCATGTCTTTTGTTCAACTTACCTTAACCCCTTAAGTATTTCAACGACTCGTGATCGGTGTGTATCATGAACTCCTTAGGCCACAAGTAGTATTGCCAAGTTTCTTAATGCTCGAACAATCGCATACAACTCCTTGTCATATGTAGGATAGTTTAAGGCAGTTCCACTCAACTTCTCACTGAAATAAGCTATGGGCATGTATTTCTGCATTAACACCGCTCCAATACCTATTCCTGGTGCATCACACTCAATCTCGAAGGTTTTGTCAAAGTTAGGTAATGTCAAAATAGGTGCTTTACACAATCTATCCTTAATAGTATTAAATACATGTTCCTGTGCATCACCACATTGAAAACCTACGCTCTTCTTAACAATTTCAGTGAGTGATGTAGTGATTGTGCTAAAATCCTTCACAAAACGTCTATAAAAACTAGTCAATCCATGGAAACTCCTAACTTTAGTTACGCTTTTAGGTGTTGGCCAATCCTTAATAACCTTAATCTTCTTTTCATCTACTTCTACCCCATTAACACCCACCACAAATCCTAGAAAGACAAGTTTCATGCAAAATGTACACTTTTTGAGATTAGCATACAACTGTTCCTTCCTAAGTACCACAAGCACACAATTCAAGTGTTCCAATTGTTCATCTAGGTTTGTGCTATAGATTAAGATATCATCAAAATAAACAATAACAAACTTCCCTATAAAAGCACGCAAAACATGATTCATCAAATGCATAAAAGTGCTCGGTACATTAGTGAGACCAAATGGCATAACCAACCACCATAGTTATCAGACCCGACTCGAATGTCGACCCGGACAATGCAGTGAGTCATTGGGTCAGTGGTTCAACCGGTGACTCGGTGGTTCAACCCGCGGGTCAATTCCTGTTAAAAATATTATTAACCATTTTCATTGAATGATTTTTTTCTACTAAAAACTAAATTAACCTCATATTGTTTTGTTAACTAAATATCAATTTGTATCCCAATTTCACAAATTCTAGATCATATATCACAAATATGAATTTCAAACAATAAAAACAACAATCAATCATATAATAAAAATATACTTTATATGACGAAGTTCAACAAGATAGCTTCATATACTTTCAGAATATTCTTGCAAAAATAAAATCATCAATCAAAAGTTAAACGTGGATAAAGATCATGTTAACAAAGTCAATTATTTGAAAAAAGTCAATATCTTCTCAATCAAGAAGAGTTTGAGCGCATCCAAGCTGGGGTCTCGGACATAAATTCTTCAATTCCCTCGCCTTGTACTAAAATCATCGTTTCCATTGTTTGTATCACTTCTATTATCATTTTCGTTGCCATCATTTTCATCACAATCCAGATCCAGATCAAGATCAACAAAATGTAATTCATCTGAAAATTGTTTTAAATTTGAACGTTAGAGCACATGTACTTTAAAAAAAAGAAGGGACAATAGCATCAATCAAACAATTACCATCATTTTTATCATTTTGTATGGAGCATGCACCCATATCACGATGAAACGTCTCCAACTCTTCATCTAACAAATTTGGTGGCTCCTCCTCTAACACCCAATTTCCTCTAGCATGACTTTTTGGTAGAGAAGAATGTGGTGTACTATCATTACCAACGAACTATAAAAAGGCACAATTGAAATTTGAAAACATTAAGAACTTGCAACACCAAATGATTCAACAGATATCAAAACTTCTCCATCTCACCTTTTCTAACCATACACAAATCGTGTGGGAAAAGATAATATTTGTAAATGAAAATTCAACAGGGATGGTATAAGATCAACAAATTGTGACCATCACCAAAATTCAACTCAAAAGAAGCATAAGGTTTCCAGGTCTGACCATCAACAAAATTCCTTTTTCTCTTTGTTTCAGCTATTTGATTTTGCAGGCAAATAGAGGGGCAAATATGATGGCAGCAAATAATCAGTACTACTTGAACTACTTAGGGAAGAATGGGGATGCACTTGGTGGAACTGGCTGGGCCATGACTGAATTTGGTTGGGATATCAAGTATGCCGGTGTCCAGGCCCTGGTTACTAAGGTAGCCTGTCCTGACTCGTTTTAATTTCCTCAATTATGAGTGCATTGTCTATTTACCGATTTTGAACAAAAGTACCATTGATTTTTGACATGGATTTATAGAGTAGCTAACTAAATTACAAACTAAAGTAGCTAACTGAATTACAAGAATCGATCAAGGGCAACCTACAATTAACGGAATAAGCAGCTTCGGGGGACAACTTCAACCAAACATAATTATACTTTGCAGTGATAAAATTCAATCAAACATATTCAACCAAAGCCAAGGTTGGGAAAGAGTCACGTTCGACCAAAATTCACTTCCTAAATCCAACCAAAACCAAACCAAAGCCAAACCAAAGCCAAGGTTGGGAGAGTCAAATTCAACCAAACATATTCATACTTTGCAGTGATAAAATTCAACCAACAAGACAAGCTAAACGATTCCCACTTCCCAGTAATAAAAACGTTGTAGCAAAAAATCGAAATTTATGGGAAAAATCATAAAATTTTAACTTACATCTTCCTCTTCCATCTAATACAACTTGAAATTCGAAGCTTTGGATTCTAGGGAGTGAAATTGTAACCGAGAATAGACTGCGGAATCGGCTGCTCTGCAACGTAGGGCTTGAGATTTGAGACGGAGTTCATCCTTTTTGGGGAGGAGATACAGAAGTAACAAAACCACAGATTTCATTTTATATAAAGTACCGGACCGGGCGGTTGCTCCTTATATGGGCAGCCGAGTTTGGGGAAAATCGGCGATTTTCTTGGGTAAGTAACGGGTCAGCTGCATTGTTCAATTTTGAGGCAGCTCGGACCGGACCATGGTCCGGTTCAACGGTTTCTGGTTCGAACAGGCCGGTCCGGTCCGGGTTTGATAACTATGCCAACCACTCATACAATCCATATTTAGTTTTAAATGCAATTTTCCATTCATCACCCTCCCGCATACGAATTTGATGGTACCCACTTTTAAGATGAATCTTACTAAAGATACAAGCACCATGTAACTCATCAAGCATATCATCTAACCTAGGTATAGGATGACGATACTTTACCGTTATGTTGTTAATAGCCCTGCAGTCCACACACATCCTCCAAGTCCCATCCTTCTTCGGTACTAATAGGACAGGTAAAGCACATGGACTCATGCTCTCCCTCACATATCCTTTGCTCATCAACTCTTCCACTTAGTTTTGAAGCTCCTTTGTCTCCTCGGGATTGCTTCGGTAAGCCGGTTGGTTTGGAGGGGCAACTCCTAGTATGAAGTCAATTTGGTGTTCGATGCCCCGAATTGGTGGCAATCCACTTGGCATGTCCTCCGAAAATACATTTTCGAATTCCTGTAACAGAGACTCAACCAAACTTGGGAGGGGTGTGTCAGATTCCTCAAAGTTGAGGAGTGATTCCTTATATTCCAACAACAACACTGTCCTCTTATCAATTATAGCCTTTTGCAACTCACTCGCACTAGCAAAGAAGTTCGATTTCGGCTTTTCTCTCCTCTCAGCTGGCTCTTTTTCTTTCCTCTCATGTGGCCTCTCTCTCTTCTCCCCACTCTCGGCCACCTCTCCATTTTCTCTTTTACTCACTAACTCACTATTTTCTTTCCTTTTTTCAGACTCTCTTGCTCTTTTCTCTTCAGCTTCTCTCAATTGAATTTGGTCTTCATAAACTTGAGCCGGTGTTAATGGCGCAAGAATAATAGACATTCCATCCTTGACAAAGCTATACCTATTTCTATACCCATCATGGTTAACCTTTCTATCATATTGTCATGGTCTCCCCAACAAAATATGACCAGTCTGCATAGGTACCACATCGCATACAACCTTGTCACTATAGCCCCCAATCGAGAAAGAAATCATCACTTGTCTATTCATCCTAACTTCTCCACTATCATTTAACCATTGTAATTTATAAGGCCTAGGATGTTTAATTAGTACCAACTCCAATTTCTCAACTAAAGTTGTGCTAGCTACATTGATACAACTACCTCCATCAATGATCATACTACATACTTTATCCTGGATGTGGCATCGTGTATAAAAAATGTTCTCCCTCTGCAACTCTGTATCATCTGCCTTGACTTTAGTGTTGAGAGCTCTCATTGTGACCATTAACTTCGCAGCAAGAGCAAATTCCACTGTGTCTCCATGCTTACTAACATCTTCCAATGGCGGCATGTCTTCAAATTCATCTTCACCGTCAGTCTCTACTTCCCCATCGCGTAGAATCATTGTCCTTTTGTTTGGGCATTGAGACGAAATGTGTCCTTGCCCCCAAACATCTAAAACACTGGATATCCTCATTCCTGGTTGGCTGTGAGTCTGCCTTTGGTGCTGTCCTGCTAGTGCTTTCAGTTCTCCCTTTCTACTCAACCCTATCCCCTTTGTTATCCCCACCTTGGTTTCTAGTTTGAGTTAGAACATGAATTACCGAATGATTATCTAGTTGTTCCCTTCCTCTTCAACTGTTTCTCAATTTTCATGGCCACATACAACATGTCATCCAACTCTACATAATGCTGCATTCCACCATATTAGCGATCTCTCTGTGCAACCCATTCAAGAACCTAGTCATAGTAGCTTCTCGATCTTCCTCTACATTTGCTCTAATCATCAAAATCTCCATCTCCTTATGGTAATCTTCCACACTTTTCGTCCATTGATATAGACTTTGCAGTTTCTGGTGGACTTCCCGGTAATAATGACTAGACACAAACTGTTTTCTCATAACTACCTTTAGTTCGTCCCAAGTATTGATAGGACTCTCCCGATTTCGACGTCGTGAAGTAACCGTTTGATCCCACCAAGTGATGGCGTAGTCAATGAATTCCAACACCGCAACATTCACCTCTTATCCTCAGAATAGTTATTACATTCAAAAGTCAACTATATCTTCTTCTCCCAATCTAAATATACCTCGGGATCACTTCTACCCTTGAATTGTGGAATAACCATTTTTACATTTCTCAAACCTCCATCAACGTTACCTCTATAATCATTCCTACCCCGTCGTTCAAACTTATCTCCTCTATGTCTTATCCATCCCATCTCAACTCATTCACCCTCATCTTCTCCCCACTCGCTACCTATCTCATGTTCATCCATCCTAGGAACCCGCCCACCTGTTCCCCTAGCAGGAGGTACTCCCACGGGCTGTTCCCTATTAATATTCATCATCGAAGTACTCAATTTCTCCATCTTCTCCCCCATATCCATCAATAATTGCTCAAACCTATCCATCCTATCATTCTGTTTATTGGTTTGATTACCATATCTGCTGGAATTTGAACCTTCTATGTCAGACATTCTCTCAATTTCTGCCTCACCAATTTTCGCTCGAAATCACTCAATTGGCTTTTACCTTCTAATAAGCTCACTCTCTGCTTTTTACCACTAAATTATTTTTCCCAAGTGCTTACAAAGTCAACAAAGAACTCACCGGACCAAAATTGTGAATTCAAAACGAATACGAGAAGGAATGTGAAACAAGAGTAATATGGAAACAATAATTTGGAATGAAGAATTTAAGAGACTAGATGAAAGTTTAACTTTAAATTTAGACCCCACTTATATGACAAGATTTAGATGGCGAATCAAAACTTGTAACAAAGAAAAGGTATTGGTAGCAATTCAAACAAACAACTCAATTTGTTTACTGGTACGGATGAGCGGTAACATTTTTTTCACAAGATTAAGCTACCAACAAAGCAAAAAAATGGATCTAAGAGTCCAAAAATGAAGAATGATTCAAGAACAATAAGAAGAATTTGATATGCTTTTTTTTTACTCAACAACGAAAATAAAAAAAGATAGAACCTGATTACATTGGAGCCAAAACTCTGATACCAACTGATGCGAATCCCGTAGCAACGGTGACTATGAAACCTACAACTAGATTGATGCGGAACCCAAGAACGTCAATGAAATTCGGGTTAGACTTAAACCCAACAAAGTGAACCAAAAAATTCAACGATAGCAAGATGCGTTGAACCCCTTGATTACACAAATGAAGAACTCTCGTACCGATGTTGAACGTATAAGAATTGATCTTGGAAGTTCGATTTGTTGTTCAATGAATAACAGAGGAAAAAGCAAAGCTTTCAGTTTAATTCAATATGTCAAAAATTGTAAAATAACAAAGTGTTCAAATATTTATACTAGAGCCCTAAATCTAGTAAAAAATGTGCATAAGGCAACAATTAATGTCAAAATATGGAAAAGAAATAGAATTCTAAGGAAACGTGATTTCTTGCCAAAAATAAGAAATTCGCTGAATTTTATAACCAAGCGGTCGCTTGGAAGATCACTTTGACGCCTTTTGGGTTTCAACTCTAAGTGGTCGCTTGGTTGTTCCGACAAACCTCTTTTTTCGATTGCTTGTATCGTGTTGATCTAAATGGTTACCGGCTTCGACCCCAACATGAAACTTGCTATATTTTGTGTTCTGAACATAGTTTCATCAATAGTGACTTTGACGAACATCACCAATGCCTCTTTGACTCGTTTTGCTCTTGATCGCGTCATTGCCCCTTCCTCGATAATCAACGGGTGTCGATTTGAGCTTGCTTTGGACACTCCCGCATCCTAGATCATATCAGTCTCCCCCTTCTAAAGGCTATATTGGTACCCCTTGGGGCCCAAACCCAATTCCCAAACTTGCACCATATAAATCACACCAAAGTTTCCTAACTTTTTTATGTGGGATAAATGTTTGGCAACTCCAATACATCAAATTCTTCACTAGTTTCTAATTTTAAGTGGGTTACTTTGACATTAAATATTTCATTTAATTCTAAATGATTTTTGATAAATAAATATATTACATTAATAATCTTGCGGAGTAGATTGTGAATAAGTTAGGTCCCGTTAAAATTAAAGCACGATCCCACTAAAATTTGGGTTCAAAGTTGACCCATCTCATTAATATTAAACCATTTTTTCCAACAGTTTTCTAGGTGTTGCCGTCTTTCTCTTTTTATTCCAATCGGCAGCCTCTTTGTTTCTGTTTAATTCCCACTTTGCAGTCACCAAATTCTGTTCTATTCTGCCTCTCTTGACCGTCTGCCGGGTGTGCTTGAGTGTGTGTGTGTATATATATATAGTTAATTTAATTATTCTCTCCAGCCGCCGCCTTCAATATTTCTGTGTGTATCTCTTTCTCCCAGGCAGCCCTTTCTCTTTAGCCGTTTTCTTTCTTCCCCTCTGCGTCTCTGTTTTTGCGTGTATATATAACCAAGGCAGCCCCCTGATTTCCTCCCCGCAGCCGTGTTTTTGTATATTTAGAATTTCAATCTACTAATTAAAAAAAAAAAAAGAGTCCAAGCCCACTTGAATCCATTCCCATTGACATTCCAATTTGAGGCCCATTTAATGTGATGCTTGCTTCCAAGCCCTCAATTCTTTTAAAATAGTGCACTTTAGTCCCTGACTTCATTCAATTGTGCAGCCCATGTCTTCTTCAATTCAATTTGAGCCCTTCAGTTTTCAAAGTGTGAATATTAATCTTCAAACTTCCATCCAATGGCACATTTATCCTTCATTCTTTTCCAATTGCTTCAAATAAGTCCAAAAGAAGAAAAAAAATTAATCCACATTAAATACGAATTAATAATTTGACGACAAATTTTTTTAATAATATGGCATAAATAAGTGCACAAATTGCACTTATCAAAAAGTACTACACCTCCTCTTGAGCCTACACAAACTACAAAAGAAGTTTTGCAGAATTAGAACATTTTCAAAATATTCTTTAAACATAAGATGATCTAGTCAAACACTTTGTATAATTAAATGAAATTCAAAGTATTTAATATTCAGTGAAAGAAAATAATATAATAATTAGGAAAGAAGCTAATGAAAAAAAAAAATATTTTTTGAAAGTAATAAAATTAAGTGTTAAATATAAATAGTTTGTTAGAGTATTTAAAAAAAAATTACTCTCTAAATTTATAGATACTCTGTAAATTGTAAAATATATTTTTAAAAAATAGAGAATTAATCCTAAGGATTTTTACATTAATTTTAAGTTATGAGACTTTTCATACTCCAAGAATTGTTTGGTTGGGTAACATTACAGGAAAGATTTAGTTAAATAGGGATTTTTATTCCCACCACCAATGTATTTGAGCTGAGTCCCAGTGTCCTAGTCCTTGCCTTTGGATCATAAATTTTAATTCCGAACACTAACTGCAATGGAAAAACATTTCATGAAAGGTATGCCTAAATCTTGTAATAATATAATTATTTTGAACTTATCTAATCATGCCTGAAACTAAAAAATAATTTCTAATAAAATTTAATTCACAACAAATATAGACTCCTTCTTATATGAATATCACTTTAAAATCAATTATCACTTGTGATATCTCCTTCAATGATAAGAAACAGAAATCCTTATTCGCTTCTTAAAAATCAATAATTTAATCAACTCGAAAGGTAAAAAGACCAACAATAAGAAGAAACAGAAATCCTCCCCTTCACTTCTCCTTCCTCGTTCAAGCCCTGCTCTCACTTGCCTATATATCACCCAAAACATACAAATCAAACAATACGACATGAATATCAAAATGCCATTGTTATCTAGTGTTTGAAAAACAATATATCCATACTTTTATTCCTAATAAATGATTGTTAATTGAGCTGAATTCTACTTATTTTAATGTAATTATGTCAACTGTTGGAAAAAATCAACTTGGATGCAATTAGAGCAAAGAAAGATGATTTTGAGTTTAATTGAAGTCGATTCAGAGCAATTGAAGATTAATCGAAATTCAAATGATTGATAAGAAATATTGAGATAGCAATCAAATGAGATTCACAAGTTTCAGGATCTAAATTCTACATTTGAAAAGTTTGAAAACTAAACTGAAAACTTTTCAAACATGACACACGCCAATTTTGAGTGATTGTGGATGATGAGGATTAAATTGTAAAGATATGAAAGATAAAGTAAATAAGAAGAGAACTTGAGCTGCACCAAAGAAGTTCACTTGAATGGGAAAGAAAACACAAAAATAAATTGCGATCTCGAGGTTGATACCATATGATCGCGAGAAGGGAAAATTCAATACCAGCACGATCAGGTTGATCCAAGCGATCGCATGGTTGTTCGATACGGAAAAAATTATTTCTTAGTCTAAGTCAACTTCTACATAGAAATGAAATTGGGACACAAGTTTTGATCTAGTCTTGGGGCTATAATACAGAATTCCATCTATCATTCAAAGTGTGAATCTTTTGATTCACAAATATACAATCTTACACAAACTTTTTGTGAATGTTCTTGAAATTTAATGTATCTTATATTTGCCTCATTTAATGTTGTCAATATCTTGAATTGATATTAAAATGGAAGAATATATGGAGATTCGAGGTCCCAGTGGTTTTAATTAGTTGAGTTTCATGAACTTTTCCTAGTTAAAAGTTTGATGTTTAGTTAGTTATAGTTTAATTTACAATTATCAATCTCAATATTTTTGCTATTTCAGCCAAAATTAGTGCAGGGTATTTTTTTATTACTTAGCTATGATACCATACATTTGAGGGATTTTAGTTGATAAGTTTTTTGACGTTGTTATTTGAGACTGTAGTTTCTTTAATTTTAATTTCACTACTTTATTTTACTTTTTAATTTTTATTTCGTATACTACATTATTGCTTCTTTCTTTTATTCTCAATTTCGTGTGTTTATTGTCAACCTTCAATTGATTTGCATATACTGTCTTTGATGACAGATTTCGTGAGAAAAGACTTATTTGTCCTACATGTTTATAAATAAATACAAAAATGTGATAAAATGCGTCCCTAATTTCAAACTACACTAATAAAATATTTTGACAGAACAATAATCAAGGACATGATAAACGTACTTTTTAAAATTCACAGTCATAACTAATTTATTATCCAAACATTTCGTAGTATTCATAACTTCTTACTTAAAAGCACTCTCAAACATGCTCTAATATAATATGGTTACATCTCTATAAATTTTCTAAGATTATTATATATTTTTATTCATCACATTTTCGTTAGCACGTGTTGTCCGTGTCTATTCAAAAATATCCTTGTAGAAATTTGACAAATATTTGCTCATCATTTCAAAAGAATATTTGGATAGAAGGATACAAAATATTTGCTCAATTAAATATAAGAATGAGGCCAAAAATATAAGTGTAACAATTTTCAATTTTCATTTCGTTCTTCTGTATTTTTTTAAGTGAAAAATTACCCCCGTGCAGGCGCAGCGGCATTTATGCTATTTCATCAATTAGCCGTTTCGCATAGATTTCTTCTTCTTCATTTTGCTCTCTTTGCATTCCCGTGGGAGGTCTCTTTCTCGTAACTTCCTCTCAGAGCCTCCCTCCCTCCTTCCTTCTCCACACACACTCTCTATCTATAGATAATAGTATATATTCTTATAAATTTCATAAACAGAGTTGTGTTAATATAGCCATGGCTTCCGATAATTACACCGATAAAAACGCTGTTTTTCGCAAGATCAGAGCCAAGTCCGATAACAAGGTTTGCCTTGTTTTTAATTTCTTTTTTTTTTTTTCGAAATTTCGATTGCAAATACTGAGATCTGATTCAGATCTGCACGCTTTTTATTTGGATCTGCTTTTTGTTTATTTGCAGATGTGTTTCGATTGCAATGCGAAGAGTCCTACTTGGGCGTCGGTGACGTACGGGATCTTCCTGTGTATTGATTGCTCTGCTGTTCACCGAAGCCTCGGCGTTCACGTCAGCTTCGTTAGGTATTTTTTATTTGAAGGGAAATTCTGCTAATTTTGTTCTGTTGTTGATCAGATGATTTGTTTAGGATCAAATTTGGAGATTTTTAAACCTGGTTGTACTGTTGATATTTTAATACTTATAAGAATTGCCCCATGGGCTAAAATGGTTCTATGTCTGAAATAGATAATTGTATGAAGGGGTAATTTAGTTTTTTAGGCAGTGTGAAATGAAACGTGAAGATATTACATTTTAAGATATATTCTTATCGATATGTCATATGTGTAAGTATCATACTGGTTGTCAAGTTAACGGTTCTAGATTTTGAGACAGTTGTTTTACTTTTGCTAAATTCTCAGCAACATTATTATTATTATTTTTTTTTTTACAAATTTCTACTCGGAATTGAGAAGTCATTCATTTTATGGATTTATTACTGCAGTCTTTATTTTATATTTGCCAAACTAATGTCAATCTTTAATGGATGGTAGGTAAGATAAAAGTGGATTTTTTCCATGGAGGATTGTGTAACTAAAGGTTTAAGGTTATAAATTTAGCGAAAATGTTGATATTCTTCTAAATAGAAAGTGTATTGTATCCTTTTGGAAATACAATGGAAGAAATAGCGGTAGTTTGCTGAAATTCTACAGCTCATTCAGTTTCAACAGCTGTTACTGTAATTAAGAGGATATTATCTTAATAGTTACAAAAATTATCTTAAGTTGAATAGCATGAGTATCAGTATTGAATAATGAATTACTGGAAAGTTCCTAAAGATGCACTAATAAGGTATTATTAATATTTTTATTAGGTTAATGTGGATGATCAATTTACCAGAACATAGGAGACTTGCCAGTTATTAAAGAATATCATTTGAAAAGGCTGAGGTGTTTCAAATTTGATTTATTAATTCTACGTTTATTCACTCTACCGATACCTCCCTGTGCTGAGAAATTTGTTATCAGCTCAGACTAGCCAATCTGTGTTGTTTTGATTGTTTCTATACATTTTAGCTGATCATGCAGATATGCAATGAAGTTGAATTAACTGTCATATCAAACCTCAATTTTCTTTTGTTATGCTACAATTATTTTAATTAATTGATAAATATTATAACTTGTAATTAGCTATAATGTTGTATGGACGGGAACTATAATGATCCGGCAAGCAAGCACAATTTTGTTTGGAAAATATATTCAACTTAAGGAAGCCATGTATCCTTTCAAAAAATTTGACTTCATTAGTTTCTAGGGACACCTGCCCAAAAAAACCCCATTTGAAGCGGGAGAAGATTGTCCATTGGCACTCTTTGAGGCAGTAAAATGATAGAATGCTTTCATGTGCACTTAAATTTCTAGTGTGCATCGTAAGAGAAGTACAATGTACTCTCTTTATCATGAATAATCTTCAACCTATAACTAAAATATGAAGATTGTGTAAAATGATAACTGGAGCATGAATAAAGTCTCAATAGAAATTGACAGGTGAATTTCTTTCTTTAGATGCAAGGTTACATCCTTGGTTAAATTCTGTTGCTGCGTTGTCTATCCAAAAAGAACCTGAACTATATGTTTAATTCAAGTTTTGCAAGAGATTGTCTGGTTGGTTGAACAACTTATCAGGGAAATATGATGGTTTACACTGTAAGCAGCTATCCCTATCTTTTAAGTCACCTTCAAAACCACACATTTACTGGCTTCATCTTGGAAAATTAAACTCACGGCGTTTACAGCTTGTCATAGCAGTCAAAGGCAGTTGTGATAATAAATTATCTTGTAGAAGATCAGTAAGTCTTCCACAGAAAGTTCTTCCACTGCTGGATTTTTTATTTCACCACTATATGTCCAATAATATTATAAGGAAATTCACGTCCTAAGGTGCTTTTCAAGGCAGATGTTGATTTAATGGAGATTACATGTTGAAGACAGTGAAGAGTTAAGCTTTTACACGAGTTATGCAGAGTCAACTTTTATACATTTATTTTTCTTTTCTCGGGGTGGGGGGAAGAGGGAAGAAGAAGAAAGAGAAAAAGGTGGAGGTGTAAGGACGCGTATAATGTATATGTGGGATAGCTGATACTTCTGCCTTCGAAGCAGTTAATACATCAAACTATACAGCTGAAGATTGGAAAAAAGACCAGATGCAACGTGCTACAATATACAGAATTATGCTGAATCCTACCTGAAGGGAAGAAAGAGAGAAGGAAGAAAGCATGACTAAAATATCTTGGATAGTTGATACTTCTTTTGCCCTCAAAGCACGCATCAGCTAATAAATCAAACTTATATTGAAGATACTGTCTTGGGGACCAAGAAATTCTGAGCCCAAGTTTTTTCTTCAGATAGGATGTGACATAGAATTTAATCGAACAAGAATGAGATTGAGAAAGAAAGAGGAAGAGGAAGAGGAAGAGAGGGGGAAAGAGAGAAGGAAGGGAAGAGAATATATAGAGAATTCGAAGGAAGAAAGTACGAGTTTATTCAATATTCAAGTCTAAATATTATAATGCGAAGACCCTTTTTACTAATCTAATTTTGATAGTAAACTACTAATAAAATACTAGAAAATTTATTAAATAAAACCGTGCTTACTTTTGCTTATACAAGTATCAAATTTGGAAAGTATTCCATATAATATCTCTACTAAGATTCCCATCAGGAAGCCACTGGTGCATCTAACTGCTGCATATTTCAAAAGTAAAAACTAATTCTACCAGTTGTGATACATATATATAGACATCTAGTCCCATCCTGCAACGCCTTGTTTCATGCCCTGAAGATTCTACCAGCAGCCCAACAGTAAAGCACTAGCTGAACTGCTACCCTAAGCATATAAATATAGAGAAATAAAGATATATTTGCTAGCAAGTTATGGCATCGAATCCTATCCAAGAACTACATTGCATTTTGAATTTGGAGTTTTCTCCTTTTCGCGTAATATTTTCTCCATCTTCCTGGAATGTATGTGCATCGAAAGACCTCTATCGAAGTGTTCAAGCAACTTTCTCTTTTATCACATTATCCAAGCTTATCATTAAGGCCATGGAATTCCAACTTTTGCATCTGCTGCCAGGCAATGTTAACTTTGACTTTTTAAGCATTTACTACTTATATAGGATCCTCTCTATTTAATGCACCAATTAATGTGAAAATCACATCAGGCTTGAAGAAGGATGATATCCAAACACGTGCACATGCAAAGAAATAGAGTGAATGGAAGAGAAGAAGAAACGAGAGTAAGAAAAAGTAGGTGTTGGGCAAGTAGATACCAAAAATATGATGTATTGGGAAGGAGGTGCTGAAAAACAGAAAGGTTAAAGTAAGCGGGCAACAATTAAAAAAAATATACATATGGACACAATAATGAGGAAACAAGGCAAAAGAAATAAAAAATAGGATGGTGGAAATGAGGAATTGGTCATGTTGTAACTTGTCAACGGTGATAGATTGTATTCTTCAAATACCTGCTGGCTTTCGAGCAGGAAATTGGACGAGGTAGGAAGCAGGTTGTTTGTATGGTTTCTAGTGCTATAGAAAAAAACTCATCAGTAACTTTTGCATTGGTGTTGTTTTAATCTTTCTTTATAGCCCCAATTTTCTTATGGGTCTTTCTTTGAAATTTTTTGGTTTGTAACTCACAAAAGTCTGGTGTGTGGTTCTAATCTTCCCATCTAACCTCTTCATTTATTATTTGAAAATATTCCGACTCATAATCTTACAATGATAGCCCCAATTTTCTTGTGAGTCTTTCTTTGAAATTTGTTTGGTTTGTAACTCACAAAAGTCTGGTATGTTGTTCTAATCTTCTCATCTATCCTCTTCATTTATTGTTTGAAAATATTCCAACTCATAATCTTACAATTATCATTGTAGATCTACAAATTTAGATTCATGGACTCCTGAGCAGTTGAAAATGATGGCCTTTGGTGGAAATAACCGTGCGCAAGTTTTCTTCAAGCAGCATGGATGGACTGGTGGAGGCAAGATTGAGGCCAAGTATACATCAAGGGCTGCTGAGTTATACAAGCAGTTGCTTTCAAAAGAAGTTGCTAAAAGTAATGCAGAAGAAGCAGTTTTACCTTCATCTCCTGTTGCATCTGAATCGATACAACCTTCTAACAAATTTCCTGATAGTAAGATCAGTGAAGTCCCGATAGGAAGTTCTGTCAATGATTCACCAGAAGAAAGTTCTTCAGTAAAGCCTGAAAAAACTGAGGTTTCTGCTTCAACAAAAATCTCTCAAACAGTTGTCACAACGATCATGAAGAAGCCTCTTGGTGCAAAGAAAACTGGGAAGGTGGGGGGCCTCGGTGCTAGAAAGCTTACTACTAAGGTAAAGATTAGGTTTTTTTAGTTTTTCTATGAACCAAATGATTCAAATTACAAATTATATCTCAACATGGAAGTGATAATTGTGTAATTCTCCATTATTACTGAATATCTGAATGCCTTTTTCCCAATGCAGCCTAGTGAAGGTCTCTATGACCAGAAGCCTGAAGAGCTCCCCCTTGTACAGGTTTCCTTGGGCATTTCTTCAAACAATGGCACCCCCAAAGTTGCTTCATCTTTTGCATCTCGATTTGAGTATTCGGACAATGTTCAACCTGCTGATGTGAGTCCTGGAGGTTCTCATGATGTCGGCCATGTAACTCCACCTAAGTCATCTGACTTTTTCGCTGAATATGGCATGGACAGTGGTTTCCCAAAGAAGAGCAGCATGAACTCGACCAAAGTACAAGTAAGTTAATATTTTTCCTCTTATTAGAGTGAAACTGAATCAGTTTTCAGTAATTGATAATCTTAACGTAGAAGGATAATAATCTCTGATGTCTTGTGTAATCGGAAATCGAGAGAATAAATAGAGAAAAAATATTTTATTTGTCGACTGTCACAAGGTCATCTGCCTTCTATTTATGGCATCATTTAACTGAAAGTTGGATTGAAACATGAAATTACTAGTAAAAACAAGCAAGTCAAAAGCTGCACTCAGATCATAAAAAGTTCAGCTAGTAAGATTGTTTTGTTCTTAAATATACACATTTTGTGGCCCTACGATGAAGCTTTTACATGTTTAAAAGCATATAAGTTTGGTTGATTGTATCTTAAGAGATTTATAAAATTATGGCATCACATAACATGCATAACATTTTTAGTAACTTTTAAGCAATCACAATTTAAACTAATTAATGGGGTTCTATCTCAAGATGACTTTGAATTAGTGTTTCTTAAAAATAAAAGTTTAGGGACTTAATTGAAATTTATTAATTTGTGGTTGAATTTTTACTGAAAATGGATTTTAACCTGTGGGCTGATTCATTTTTAAAACATTGGACTTGATTGTGTTACTTTGGGGCTAAAACCGTAATTTTCAGAGAGAGGAAGGGCGACAGGGAAGGGGCTTCGCCCCTTCCTCCGATTCCGGCCAGCGACGCCAGCGCCAGCGCCGGGCGTCGCGTGAAGACGCCCGGTGGTGTGGGGGTTGGCCTGGGGTTTTACGGACGGTTCGAATTTCTTTTGCAGTTCTTGTTCTTAGTGGGTGCGGTGGTGTTATCTAACTGTGGTGGTGGTTCATGAAGGGTGCACTCAGGGTATGCTTTGTGTGAAGGCATTGTGATGCTGCTACCCTATTCTATTTTAATGCAGATAAGGGGACATACAAGCATTTGATATGCATTAGGTGTCCATAAATAAGATCTGTTTAAAGATTGATGAAATATCTGTACATTTAATTCTTTTAGTTGCGTTTGTAGAATTGAGTTTTTTTCTTGTGTTTTGCCCTTTTACCTTGCTGACTTTGGACTTTTATATTAAAATATTTTCTTTCCGATTTGAATGAATTTAAATTGATATCTATCTCTGATTTTTCAATTGACTTTTGTGGTTCTGCATGATTTGTTACCGATGCATGTTTTACTTTTTCAATGCAAGTCAAAATCTGCACTCAGACATTCAGCTAGTAAGATTGTTTCGTTCTTAAATATACACATTTTGTGGCCCTACGATGAAGCTTTTACATGTTTAAAATTGGTTGATTGTGTTAGATTTCAGTGACTTTTTGGTTCTAGTGCTTCTTTTGCAGTGTTCTTATTATCTAAATCATGAAGGGTGCACTAGGTATGCTTTTTTGAAGGCATTGTGATGCCTACCCTATTCTATTTTAATGCAGATAAGGGGACATACAAGCATTTGATATGCATTAGGTGTCCATAAATAAGATCTGTTTAAAGATTGATGAAATATCTGTACATTTAATTCTTTTAGTTGCGTTTGTAGAATTGAGTTTTTTCTTTGTGTTTTGCCCTTTTACCTTGCTGACTTTCTTATTTAATATTTTGCTTTCCTGATATCTATCTCTGATTTTTCAATTGAGTTGTGGTTCTGCATGATTGGAGGTTACCGATGCATGTTTTCTTTCAATGCACAAGATCTCGACATAATTCTTTCGCCTATATATATCAGGTTGAGGAAACTGATGAAGCAAGGAAGAAATTTTCTAATGCAAAGTCCATATCATCAGCACAGTTTTTTGGTGTGAACAAAGCAAACGATATGGAAGCATCAGCTTCCCTGCAAAAGTTCTCTGTATGTGCTGTTATCCTTAATACATCTTTTTCTTCTGTTTTTATTCTCTTTTGGGTGAATTGGGTAGTCATTTCTTTAAATTTCATGGGTCTCTCTTTCCCGGCATCCTGGAGATTGTTGACTTTTATATGATAATAACTGTTCTATTGGTCATATTTATTTCTGAAGTGATTATAATAAATGATTGTTATTGCTTAAATTTTAGAGTAGATTTTTTAGAATGTTTATAGCCAGAGACTTCGCATACCAACATTTCATGGATCTTTAAATCGGAGGTAAAACTGTTCCTTGTCCACCATGATTATAAATTTAAGGTTTATGTATACTATAGTTGGTCCAACTTCAAAACAGTACTCGGTATTTAGTTCACCAAATTTATAATGGATTCAAAGTTTTTTAACAATAAAATTAAAGTCTAGAGATACAAGTGTTCTCTGTGTTTATAAATATATTTGTTAAGGAATAAGGATTCATCAGTTTGTAAAATTGTTTTTAATAAGTATATACTCGAACTCTTGCATTTCCAATGAAGTATCCGTTCATTTCACACTCGAGATTTTCATTCCATTCCTTATGAATATTTTCCTTAATCCACTCTGAACAATCTTTGGTTATGTCATTTTACATGAAACTGGTCTTTTTGTTTGGTGGAAAAATTAATTGTCTTCAAGGATTGTGTATGCTGAATTGACATTTGTTTTTTCTCTTCGATTTCAGGGCTCGGCATCAATCTCTAGTGCTGATCTCTTTGGCCACGATGCCGGTAATTCATCTGTTGACCTCACAGCTAGCGATCTCATTAATCGGTTGTCTTTCCAGGTACAAATGGGGCATGAAATGTTTGGTGCATTGAATTATATTGTAATGGACAGGACAATATACGAGATTTTAACATGTTTTCCTTAATCCTGCACTCTACTATCGTCTTCTACATACCCAGGGCGTCATTTTGGTTTGAGATTTCTTTTCCATTTTGATTGCAGCTTAACATCTATTTCTGATTTGTATCCCAATATTTGACTCCTCATTTACGGTATTTAACAGGCACATCAAGATATCTCCTCTCTTAAGAATATTGCAGGAGAAACCGGGAAGAAGCTCAGCTCCCTGGCGTCCAATATATTTACGGATATTCAGGACCGAATCCTCTGATAGATCAAATCTCGTATATTGCATATTGCATTTTAAACTCAGACCTGGCATATGAGAGGGTTTTTCTATAGATCAAATGTGATCTGAAAGTACTAGGTTTATGATATGTTTTGTCCTAATTCCATCCTTTTTTGAAGATATTGGATTTTTAAAGTTTCTCAGCCTAATACAAGTTTTGTGTTCTGTGTCCTGTGATTGAATTACACTTTTCTTACTCTTCACGACTTGTGGCCTGGCCGTTGATGGTGGTGATCGATCCTGCAATTGCCTGGGGAATTTCTTGTTCAGATTACAAATGGTAATAGGAGAAGGATGAAGGGAAGAGTTGGACAATGGTTTACTATTGACGAGATGAGAAAGAGATATTGAAATTTCGCGATAATTTAGTCCCGTAAACGTGGGAAATTTCTGTTAATTGATATTAATTAGATAATTTATAATTAAATAGAATAATTTCTAAGAGTACAATTAGACTGTATTTTTGAAGAAAACGTAGATCGACCCCTACTGAACTTGGCTGTGTAAGATGATTTATAATGGATATTGTGTTGGAATGTATGTCCAAATGTATATTTGAACTTTATATTTTGAATGATTGAATATCAATTTATATTTTTTGTAGTAAGCAAACAAAACAAAATATTTCTAATAAAGAAATAAGACTATATAATTGAGACAAGAAAATAAGAAAAGTCGGTCTATATAAATGGGACTGAGGGAGGAGTATTTATGAATGACTTTTATACCCGAACTGCCTTAATTATTATGATTGTTGTGTCCATTTTAGTCCCAATTTTTCTCTATACGAATGTGGCTTTGGTTCTTAATAAAACACAAGTTTATTGGTTTCTTTATTTTTCTCTCTAATTTATAACATGTTAATTGTAATTTTTTTACGGAACCATTCCTCCTACTCAGAAATTTGATACACTTATTTGATAAATAATTTGACAATTAAGTTAATTCAACGTTCAATATCTTACGGATTTTAAGTGGTTATAATTAACCCTCTCATTATCTTAGTGAAATACATATTGAACGTTGGATTGACTTAAACTAAAGGATGAGACTATTTATCAAATAAGTGTGTTCAAATTTCTGAGTACGAGGAACAATCTCAAAATTTTTTTATAAGTATAATCATCTATTACGTGTACCGAATTTAATTTGGTGATATGTGATTTTTTTATTTTTTACATACATATACATCATAACGTAGTGTAATTATTAATTTGCATAATTTTTTTCCCCACTGTAGCGGCCACCAAGTCTGCTTCTTCTTCCTTTTGTTGTTGTTGTTGTTGTTGTTGAATAATCAATGAAAGTATATACATAGCTTTTTGATTATGTGCAAATCACAATCATTAGGTAGAATTGCGAACATGCGTTGCACGTTAGTCGGTAAATGTTCAAAATAAATTTATGTAAGTTTTAGAGAAATTCATTCGTAAAAAATGAAATATATTCATAAGTTAGTTCAAATAAACTTGTCTATTTTCTTTGTATATTTTCAATTCTTCATATGAATATTTGGTATTAATTGTATTTAGCTTTTCGTCAAAAATGTATTCTTAACCAATTAAGCAACGATTTGTCCAATTATTTGGTTGAGGCAACAAGATACCTCAAAGCTACTAATACAAATTCCAAAATACTTCTTTTTCAACTTGGGGTTTACATTGAGTTAAAATTCATTAGATAAAGCAACTCAATACTTATAATTATGAATCCAAGCAATTGAGAACATATGCATTAGTACTGCAAACTAGATTCAAAACTCATATGGTCACAATATTCTTGAAAACAGGTGCTCGAATCAAACGTTCTGCTAAAATAAGAAAATAAGGCAGAAGAACCGATGAGAATTTATTTAACACGCACAGCGAAAAATTAAACAAATTTCAATTCTCATCCAAGGATCTGCTTTGTGTTTAGATAGAAACTGTGATAGAAACTATACCTTTATTCAGATCTGCAATCTCCTTTGCTATTTCTGTAGTCCCAGCAATCCTGATCTGTCTCCCACAGCTGTCCAATTGTCCAGCCTCCAATGGAATCCACACAGGGAACAAGAATGAGAAGGAACTAGGGTTTACTTTTCTTGTGCTAGCAAGAATAACGAAAATTCATGAACTGTTTTCAAACCATAGCAGTTTATTTATATAAGCCCAAACGGGCTGGACCGGCCTCTTAAACTTAACCCTATCCAATATTTAATTAATTCAATTAATTAAATCTGGTCCATGAATTAATTAATCCAATTAATTAATTCGGGCCTATTAATAAGCAATCCAATTAATTAATTATCCAACGCTTGTCAATTAATCAATTAGCAGATCTCAATCTTCTTGTCCTCCTTTTTTGTGGGACCCATTAGGTTTCCAGTCATAATGCCTAACGACGTGAATTATTATTTTGATCTAATCAAAATTGATAAATCAAAACACCCTTTTGATTTATTACTAATTCACATCCGTCATCCCAGATTGACATCTAACAATGTGTCAGGGCAATACATGTGACGGGAAATGTCACATGGTATAATAAAACCAAACTTGTTCATTTATCGTGAAACTATAACCTCTTCGTCAGTATGATCCGATCAATCACGAGATATGAATAAGTGTCAATCTCAATTATCGATCATATCTTTCATTCCACTATTAAGTTAATGTAAGTCAAAAACTCCTTTTTTATGCGTATACCTTGGCCAAGGATTTCATTATCAACTTAACTGGATGAAATGCAGATTATAAACTCTTACTATCTAAGAGTGACAAATCCTCTATTGATCATTCACAACTTTCATATGATTCTTGACATACCCAAACGATGCCGTATTAGCGGCCCTTGACAGAGCAACTTGGCATCACCAAAGTATGACTGTCCCCACATAAGGTACTATGATAATCTCAAGTCAAAGGACCAATTCTACTACTGAACTTTAGAGATTAACCACTGACACTTAGATAGTTATCCATGTGGAATCTCCCACCGGGTCTCCAATGTTTTGCTCTATAACAAAACATTCACGTGTTTATTTAAGTGTCACTACACTTTAGTTTGTGAGATCAGCTACGTACTTCACAAGTAAGGAATGACACACGTGATGGTCTATCCGTAATAACGATATTCGTATCTCGTTATTACTTACGACCATGGATGATTTAAAATTCAATCATATGTAATTTGTATCTCACAATCACAACTCATTGTGATTAACAGATTACCAAGACTTGAATCTACGGACTCTATTATTTAATATCATAATAGATTTTGTCAAAATAAATGCATTAAACATATATCAAAAGTACTTATGCCCAAAATTGATTGGATCTAGGGCATAACATTTACAAACTCCCATTTGCACTAGATCCAATCACTTATGTATTTAATATCATAAGAGTTCACATGACGATCATGTTTATACTGTGACAACTCTTTGTCAGTGGATCTGTAATATTATCAATTGTAAGAATTCGTTCTTTCTTTACGTAATTTCTTTGTATTATCTCTCTGATAAGATAGTACCGCCCCAACACTTGTTTGGGTTATCGATGAGACCATAGTTCCCTTGCTAGCACAATGACTCCATTGTTATCATAATACAAATATATGTGATCAATGTTAGGAACTACTTCAAGTTCATTAATGAACTTCTTGACCCATTACTACAACATTTGTTACTTCTAAAGTAATAGTGTATAAAGCTCTCGCTATTGAATCAATGGTGGTTACCTGTTTGGAACCTTTCCAATACATCGTCTAAGAGTAAATCAACATTATGATTGAGATTTACTATCATTCTAGTCTGACTAGAAGTTAGCATCAGTGTATCCATGAGCTTACAGTTTATTTTCTCTATATAAAATCTTCTCAAGATTTTATTTCTGTAGATTAAGCAATCTTCTAGATCTATCTCTATAGATCAAGTTGCTTCTCATATATCTTTATGAAGCAATCTTTTAACAACCACAATTTCAACGATTGAAAAGTAGAGATGTCGTTTTCTATTAATAATATGTCTTATATATATAATATTAGGAATGCGACAACCCTCCTACTATTTTCTTGTAAACACACAATTTGTCTTCACTTTTGATAAAATCAAATCTTTTGATTTTTCTATCAAATCAAAGATTTCAGTTCCAAGAGGCTTGCTTCAACCCATACAAGAATGATCAAGCTTACATACCTTATAAGCATATTTGGATTCAAAACTTTCGAGTCGTGTTATGTACACTTTCTCTTGCAAGTTCCCGTTAAGGAATACAGTTTTGACATCCTTTTACTAAAACTCATAGTCATGGTATGTAGCTATTGCAAGCAAAATTCGAATAGGCTTTGTATGTATAGAAGTTTCCATCCATGCTGGCCTTTCGTGTAAACTCCTTTACACAACCTATGGTTTCTACCTCATTAGGCTAGTCGATAAAGGTCTAAATCTTGTTCACACACATCAAGTTCATTTCGAATTCCATGACATCTTGTCATCTCTTTAAGTCAACACCTGACTTTACTTATGCGTAACTAGTAGGCTCATCATCCTCGATTAATACTTGATCAGTAATCGTGAATTCGTACCTTCTGAGAGGTCGAATGGTCCTACTTGATTTACGCTAAGTCTGAGTGTCCTCAGGTATCTCTATATCCTGATCAAAAGTATGTCTCTCAATAGGTGTGGGATCAAACTCGGATTCATCTATTTGGTCAACTATATCTGTGGACTCTTAAACTCCTTCAAGTTTTATTTCACTCCCACTGTCATCTCCTAGAATAAACTATTTCTCTAGAAAGATTATATGTCGTGAGACGAAGACTTTCTTCTCAGTGGGTTTAAAATACATGTTTAGGATATCCCACAAATATATATTTATCGGATTCAGTCTCAAACTTATCCAATTCAGTTTTCTTTATAAGCGTCACAGCCCCAGACTCTAATATTTGACAAGTTGGGCATTTTGCTTTTCCATAACTCGTATTGAGTTTTGTCGACCGACATAGATGATACACGATTTAGTGTGTAGAACATTGCAATCAATGCATGGCCCCAAAACCTTTTGGGAGGTTAGCACGACCTATTATTAATCGCACTATATCTAATAGCTTGTGATTCCTCCTTTCAGACACACCATTATGTTATAGTGTATGTAAGGAGTTCACTGCAAGAGAATCACAGCCTCTTTTAGATAACCAAAACCTTTTGGGAGGTTAGCACGACCTATTATTAATCGCACTATATCTAATAGCTTGTGATTCCTCCTTTCAGACACACCATTATGTTATAGTGTATGTAAGGAGTTCACTGCAAGAGAATCACAGCCTCTTTTAGATAATCTAAACTTTGTCTTTAAGATATCTCCACCTTGATCAAATTTTAGTATGAGAATATCCTTACCTAATTGTTTCTCTACTTCTAACTTAAATCCCTTGAACCTTTCAAGAGTTCCATGCTCGAGTTTCATCAAATATACATTACCATTTCTGAAATAGTCTTTAGTAAATGTGATGAGAAAGAGAAACTCATCTAGCATTAATTGACATGGATCCACATGCATCACTATGTATTAGATTTAATTGTGCAGACTTTTCACCTTTTAAGTAAAAGGATATTTGGTCATTGTGCCTAACAGGCACGATTCGTATTCGTCAAATGATTCAAAATTAATTGACCCCAAATATACATCTATATGTAATTTTGGAATTGCAGTTTCATTTATTTAACCACGTTTGCAATACTAGATAGATATATGTGCTATTCAGATTATGACTTTTATGCCTCTAAATTTTTATACTTATTATAGAATACTCAGTATTTAGAATATAAATGTCATTTTGTAATTTACCATAACCATTGAGATAAAAGGGAACAACAGTTGTCCTTAACATTAATATAATTCGTGTCTAAACATGAAATTCAAATAATATTCTGGTGTTGGTGTGTTCAAACTAACACTTCTCTAATTCCAATACTAAGTTTAAAGGCAACGACAAGAAGTATGCTTCTACAAACAATGCAACAACATTTGCTCATTTTCGACGAGTAGGTCAACTTCTTCCTTGTGCAGTGGTCTACTTCCATTTAATTTCTGCATACTTATACAAATATGAGATTCATATCTAGTATCTAATACCCAAGAAACTAGTGAAGTAGATATAGGCCTTACCCAAGTGGATTTGATAATGTCCTTATTTGCTTTGACTGTCTTAGCCATCTTAGATGCTTTCCCAAAACCCCTTTAGACTTCCTCTTAATATCCTTAGAGGAACAAATGGTTTGCCCACTCATAACTTTGATATTTGGCTTGACAGTCTTAAATATGTTTAGCAACTCAATGAGTGTGCACTTGAGTTTATTCATATTAAAATTCATAATTAATTATGAATAACTCTCTGACAGAGATTACAGAACTAAGTGAATACTTAGTTCATGGTTCATGGCTGAACCCATTTGAGACAATTTCTCAATGACAATTATCTTCAACACTTGAGCACTGACTGAAGATCCCTTTGTCATTGTGCATCGGTATAGATGTTTGGAAGTCTCATATCCTTCCACACATGATTATTATCATACAACTCTTTGAAATGAAAAATTACGTGTTAGCATCTATACTTGTATGCTACTTTTGTAACTCAAGTGACATAGTTGCAAGCATCACACATATTGCAGTACTATCGTCATCTTCGTGTTTATTATAGCAGCCATCTCTTCCTTAGTTAAGTCATCAACAGGTGTCTCTGGAAAGGGCTACTTAAGAACATAACCAATTTTCTCATACTTGAGAACAATTCTCAGACTGCAGTGTCAATCAAGAAAACTTGGTTTAGTTGTTGACATCTAGTATGCCACATATGGTTACTCATGATTCAATAAATATAAATGATGAAAAGTAAAACAATAATCTATAAAATGCATCAATTAATTTAATATGGTCTTTTATCAAATTAATTGTGCTCCCACTATTTAACTCAAATTTATGACCCTCTCGCATAAATTTATGGAATCCATACTTGACTCCCAGTGGGGTTGGGATCCCATTTGTTATATTAAGACCTTGAGTGTACTCAACAAACCTTAATAAAACTTTTGGGTAGATACTGTTATCAATGTATCTCCATACAACTCCCAGATTATTAAGCTGACAACTCTTTGTCTTCACATATCTGATATGTTAGCCTAACATGCCTCTAAAATTTATCTATTTGAGTGTACTCAACAAAAGATAATTTTTAGTTAAATCGAACTCATATTCATAAATATCAAATATTTCATAATGTCAAATATATCCCTAATAGACCAGCTTTGAATGTACTTAACAAGTTGAGACGATTTAGGACTCTCGTTTTTCACTATAATGATGGAAGACGAGGAATAAAACTGACTTAATATTTTAGTGAGAGATTTTTCATGTATAGGTCTCATCAATATAATAATTACATATATATTTATAATAATGCATCAAACATGCAAATAAATATACATATAATAGTGTAGATGACTATGGACTAATTCTATCTAGTCTTCCTGAGCCAAAAGGAAGACTAGTTGGTCAATTTCTAGGGAGTATTGCATTGAATCAGTATCAATGCGTCATCTCCATGGTTTCTTCATCTTCTTGTGTCTTCAATAAGTCCAGTTACAACTTGTGTCATATACTAATTGGCACGCAGACCTAAATAAAATTGGACTCACAGGCCCATAATAATAACAATAACGGACTCGCAGGTCTAAAACAATTAACAACTCGCAGACTCGGTAATAATAACAATAGCAACGGACTCGCAGGCCCAAAACAATTAAAAGCTCACAGACATATAAAACAACAAGAATTAATTAAACCATTCAACACATCCATATGGTCGAGTCCATAATCATCTACTAATAAACATTCATCATATAAATGTTTCCTATATAATATCTAATATTGTATGTAAGCATGTTTCAAGAATCTAGGAATTAAAGGACGTCTAAACTGTTTAGACAAATGGATCTAAAACAATTAATTGATCATATTAATCAATTAATTTAATTAACGGGTTTATTTAATTAAAATCAAATTTTAATTAAATACCGAAATAGAGTCCAACTCTAATTTCATAATATATGGCGAAAATATTTAATTAAAATCAAATTTTAATTGAATAGTAAAATTAGAGTCCAATTCCAATTCCACAATTTAGGGTGAACTTATTTAATTAAAATTAAAATTTAATTAAATATCAAATTAGAGTCTAACTCTAATTCAAAAAAGAAATTTTAGGACGACACAATTTAATTAAAATCAAATTTCAATTAAATGTCATATTAGAATACAATTTTAATTTCAAGAACATATTAGGGTGAATTATTTAATTAAAATCAAATTTTAATTAAATACCAAATTATAGTCCATCTCTAATTCAAAGAATAAATTTTAGGGCGATACAATTTAATTAAAATCAAATTCTAATAAAATGTCAAATTAAAATCAAATTCTAATTTCAAGAGCACATTTGGGGAAAATTATTTAATTAAAATCAAATTTTAATTAAATACTAAGTTAAAGTCCAACTCTAATTTAAATTGAATTAACATTTTGATTTAGGATAAAACTCCTAAATAAAAAAAAAATTCATTTAAGGGTCAAAATTTAATATTTAAGTTAAAATCTAATTTTAACGAAAATATAAAAGTCGTCAATTTTGAATAAAATTTTAATTTTGGGTCAAAATTGAAACATATACAATTCCTTTTGAAAATTGCAAAGCGGCCCATTTTGAAATTATTAACAGAGCCTTCAAAATTTCAAAAATTTCATAAGAGACCCTCATTTAATAATTACACATTGACCCCATTATCAAAATTATAAACCAGACCTTGCAATTTCGAAAATTGCAGAATAAGCCCTTTCTTTTAAAATTCCATTATGACCCTCAAACGAAATTGCAGGTGGGAACCCACAATTTCAAAAATTGCACAAAGGCCCCCATCCCTAAGTTATTCACCCGAAAATTAAAACCCTAGGAGAATCGGATTCAAGGACGGCGCTCGTGGACGCCGTCATTTGGCAGTGGAAAGGGGAGCGTCGTCGCTGGGGCAACGCGCCTGGCCATGTATTAGCACTTATCGCTGCTTTTTGCAGTGGCAACTGCTCGCTGTCGCCACAGCAGCGACAGCCGCCCGCTGCAAAAATGCGATGTTGCGCGCTTGCATGTGGCGCGGTGCTGCGTCGCACGCAACATCGTGAGGTGCGTTGCCATTGCAGCAAGCAGGGTGGTGCCTTACAACGCGCGCAACGACGCCCCACGCCGCCCGCTGTCTTGCCCGTACCTTTTTTTTTATTGAGATCCAAAAATTATTTTCTTTTCAAAATCATATTCTGAAAATAAAAAATAATTTTCTAAATTGCCATATTCAAGAAAAAGATATAAACAATCAACTTTTGAATTTCAATCATGCAAAACAATTTCTAACAAATACAAAGTAGGCTCTGATGCCACTGTTGGGAATTTACTTAACATGCACAGCAGAAAATTAAATAAATTTCAATTTTCATCCAAGAATCTGCTTTGTATTTAAATAGAAACCGTGATAGAAACTATACCTTTATTCAGATCTGCAAACTCCTTTACTATTCCTGTAGTTCCAGCAATCCTGATTTGCCTCCCACAACTGTCCAATTGTCCAGCCTCCAATGGAATCCACACAGGGAACAAGAATGAGAAGGAACTAGGGTTTACTTTTTCTTGTGCTAGCAAGAAAAACGAAAATTCATCAATTGTTTTCAAACCCTAGCAGCTTATTTATATAAGCCCAAACGGGCTGGACCCATCTCTTAAACTTAACCCGGTCCAATATTTAATTAATTCATTTAATTAAATCTGGTCCATGAATTAATTAATCCAATTAATTAATTTGGGCCTATTAATAAGCAATCCAATTAATTAATTATCCAACGCTTGTCAATTAATTAATTGACAGATCCCAATCTTCTAGTTCTCCTTTTGTGTGTGACCCATTAGGTTCCCAGTCACGATACCTAACGAAGTGAATTATTATTTTGATCTAATCAAAATTGATAAATTAAAACATCCTTTTGATTTATCACTAATTCACATTCGTCGTCCCATATTAACATCTAACAATGTGTCAGGGCAATACATGTGACGGTAAATGTCACGTAGTATGACAAAACCAAACTCGTTCGTTTATCGTGAAACTATAGTCCGTTCGTCAGTATGATCCGATTAATCACGAGAAATGGATACGTGTCAATCTCAATTATCGATCATATATTTCATTCTACTATTTAGTCAATGTAAATCGAAAACTCCTTTTCGACTTATGCGTACACCTTGGCCAATGATTTCATTATCAACTTAACTGGATGAAATGCAGGTCATAAACTCTTACTATCTAAGAGTGACAAATCCTCTGTTGATCATTCACAACCTTCATATGATTCTTGACATACCCGAACGATGTCGTATTAGTAGCCCTTAACACAGCAACTTCCACATTACCAAAGTATGACTGTCCCCACATAAGGTACTATGATGATCTCAAGTCGAAGGACCAATTCCACTATCGAACGTTAGAGATGAACCACTGACACTCAGATAGTTATCCATGTGGAATCTCCCACCGGGTCTCCAATGTTTTTGCTCTATAACAAAACATTCACGTGTTCATTTAAGTGTCACCACACTTTAGCTTTTGAGATCAGTTACTTACTTTACAAGTAAGGAATGACACACGTGATGGTCTATCCATAACAACGATATCCGTATCTCGTTATTACTTACGACCATGGATGATTTAAGATTCAATAATATGTAATTTGTATCTTATAATCACAACTCATTGTGATTAACAGATTACCGAATTTGAATCTACGGATTCTATTATTTAATATCATAATTGATCTTGCTAAAATAAATGTATTAAACATATATCAAAAGTATTTATGCTCAAAATTGATTGGACCTAGGGCATAACACTTACAAGAATAGTGGCACACAAGTGAAAAAAAATTCACCTTTACAGAAGAGCCTTTAAGATCAAATGCTTTCTTTTACATATGATGACTTAGAGATCCCCTCAATGAAGTTTGGACTTCTAGCACTGATTAAGGTCATCGCTGGACTTGTGCTGATATTAGACATTGTAACATCCTGATCAATGGCACTGCTTGTCCCATTTTCTTTAGAAGAATTCTCTCAGAAATATGTTCCAACCCACCCTTATTTCAACTGCTGATGGACTTAGAATAACTAATAAATTAAGAGAAGACCCAACTTTCAAGGAAATAAACTTATGAGAACTTCAGCACTTCCAAAATCTTAACCTGGTGGGTAAGAGGATCGTCTATACAAAGCACATAGCATGATTTTTTTAGCAAAATTGACGAAAAGGTCCAACTCAAATGTGCAAAAACTACGGCTTGCAAGAAATGATCACAACCAACAAACTTGAAAATGAGACAAGTGGTCTAATATAATTTGAAGCACAATTCAACTATAGAATAGACTAAAAGAAACTGCATGGGGATGAATCCAAGGATATAAGAAAAACCTTTTGGTAGATTAGTTGCAAGCTAGTTGCAAGTTAGTTGCATGGGAAGCATCTATGATATGTTTGTAAAAGAGTTGAACAAATGTGGATGGTGGAACTTTTTACTCAATTATTGTAACAACATGTTTAGCACTACCATCATATTTGACAATGAAATGATAATTCCAGGAAGCAATTATGTTATATATCGCTTCTTCATAGTAAAACATTGTACAAACAGACACACTTTAACTTAAATAATCGAATCTTCATGGAAAAAGGAATTCTTATAATAATTGAATAAAACAAGAAGCATAACACATTATCAAGGTACTTCGTGGACAAGAAAATATAGAGTTTTGTTTTTTTAATAAAATACAAAAGTTAGGCTTCTCTATTTTTCTTCTCGAGGTTTATAACAACTTGAATATATATATATATATATATATATATATATATATATATATTTATTTATTTATTTATTTATAATTATACTAATATTTGAGCAAATAATATAAAATGATCTTAAAAATTGATTTTATTATAAATAGAGTACTTGAGATGTTAAGTACAGAAATATTCAACGGAAAACACGACTTATTTGAATAAGCCGGTGACCTAACAATTGTAGAAGTAGAATTTATAAAGTGATTAAAGTTAATTGTTCACGACTAGTAAATAGAATATTTTATTATGAAAATGTAGTATTATCTTTATCAAAGTTTATTTTGACTTTAAAAATAAAGATAAAGATAATAATAATAATATATATATTATTGGACATGATCACATTTATTTTGATGACCATACATAAATAAATATTATTGACAGTCAATCTTATGCTTGAATTTTGAACGGATTATGAACTCTAATTATTAATTAAGTTTTTTTTGTTAACAAAGAGCGAGATTAATTATAAAATTAGTATCTCGTTACTTTAGAAATTAGAATGAACTAATTGATGAACATTTGTAACATGGAATTCATCATCTAATTTATAGGAACGATCGTCGTTACAAGTGTTATCCCATTAAAATGAGATAGTTATTAAAAGGACATGTGGGAGCCCCATAAGAAGACACTTGGAAAAAGACAGCTAGAATGGTCCAAAATTTGCCTTGTCCGATGTCCCTCACTAAGAAGGATGTCGTCAGCTGAAGGACGATGTCTTGCCGAAGTTAATCTGCCAAGGCCGAGGCACTTTCACTTCTCCAATTCGAAGTCCTCTCAACTACCTGACGCTTCACCAAGCCGAAGTCCCTTCAATAGCTTAGAGCCTCTCCAGCTGAAGTCACCAGAAGAAATGAATCTGAAGAATATATTTGAGAAATGATTGATGTGACGACTCACTTTAAGTCACCTTACTTGATGTCAGTCTAGAAGAGTAGGGTGGCCGGACACTCATCATTATAGTTAATGTTATGAATGAGTGATGTGATAGTTAATTCGGCAGGATGAAGCCACGTGAATTTAATTCGACAATAGATAGTTCGACCATTTGGCTATAAATAGCAACTCTTGTAATTTTGTTAAGGATGCTGAATTTGATATTGAAAGGGGCAGTAAATTGGGATTCTTTACAAATGAACCATTACAAAATCCACATTTGGAGTTAAACATTGCTCAAACATTACAACATTGCTTAAGGAAGAATCAATATTATCTATGAGCAGTTATTTACACGGCACAATAATCATCCGTTGGTAATCTGACTCGTCTTCTTATACTCAAATCCTGATCGTCAACTCCGGTCAACCCGCCGGACCTCATACGTATCACGAGTCTGATACTGACATTTTTTGACAACATTTTTTGGGGGTCAACAACAAGTGTTTTTCTAACGAATAATTTAATCCGAACTAAGTAGTTTAACAATGAGATTGTAAATTCTTAATTGTTATAACAATTGACTATGTCAAATTGCTAACATGTTAAAGAGAAATTAATTATTGAAAAATAAGCTCGATGATTTCAATTAATTTGATAGCACGGTTTCGACCTATGTCGAAACTAATTAATTAATCATGAACGATTAAAAGTTGCCTGGTACAAAATTTAGTTAACTGGAGCTTAAAATCACGTTGTCCGATCAAATCCCTTAGTGGCTTTAAAATAAGAATAGTGTGTTAAATTATAAGACTTATAATTTAATAAGGATTATACAATTGAATATCTAAAATCAATATGAACGTATACGTAGGACTGAGCATGGTCCGATTCGATTCGATTATAACGAAAAGCGAACCAGATCAAAATTTTCGGGTATCTAGTGATAAGTGCGAATTTTGCACTTATTTATACCATTAAATTTAGATATTTGTGAGTTTTCATTAATATTTTGCTACCTAATATAGTTTATTCTATTTTGTAGGTATTTCAATGCTAAATCCCAATTTGGAGAAGAAAATGGAAGAAAAAACGAAGAAAAGATCAAAAGTGCAAAAAAGAGGACTTGGGTTTCGATTCTTAAAAAAAAAAAAAAAAAAAAAAAAAAAAAAAAAAAAAAAAAAAAAAAAAAAAAAAAAATTTATGTTACTGTAGCGCCGCGGCGCCCAAGCTTCAGCCATAGGCGCCGCAACGCCACTTACGCGGTGCCGTGTCGCCACGCGGATTTAGGGGCCTGTTTGGCTATTCTCGCTATTTTGAACCCCTTTTTGGCCCTTTTATATGACTTTTGAATCCATTTATTGATCATTCCTCATTTTGAGAAAAACCTAGATTCTCCCCCTTTTCTTTTTTTTTTTTTCTTTTCTTTTCTTCTTCTTCTTCTTCTTCTTCTTCTTCTCTTCTTTTTGTTTTCCTTTGGGATTTTTGTGGGAAAGCTTGAAACTCAACAATGGTGGAATAGCTTGGAGAAGAAAACTCATTTGATTTTGAAGATTTCTAACCATTTCTCTCATTATCAATAAGTTTTCATTTCTTTAATTTATTTTCCATTAATGGGTTGTAAGTTTTTGTTGATTATTTGTAAATATTTCATGGGTAACTAAATATTTGTGTGATTGGGAGTATTTTGGAACCCTAGGTTGATTTTCTAATGATTTGTGCTTTATAGTTCTTGAGATTGATGTGTTTAATCCATTGTGTAAAATGTTTATATTGCTCTTCTTCTTGATTATTTGGGATGACAACTAAATGATTAGGTGGATACAATGAATGCTATTTTGGGATTTATAGTACGTAATCGCTATTTTTATCAAAACCTAGTAGCAACTACATTTCAATAGATTATGTGGAATTTTAAATTGAATGTTTGTGGATTAACACTTAAATTAGTAAACCGAGTTTGCGAGTTTGCACTTAATTCAATTCAACTCTCTTGTATTAATGCTTTTGTTAAATTAAATCTAGCGAGCTTATCCTAGGTTGTTTAATGAATAGGGTTGGGTAAAGAGTTTGTTTTATTCAACTAAAATGTAAGGAGAGTTTGAGGTAATCGAGTTTGTGATTATTCTCGAATTGTTGTTGATCTTGAGAACGAAAATCTTTTGTGAATATTGATAAGAAATTCATTCTAGCGGTGAAGGAGTACCCCTCGATCACATATGCCCTCTTTTATTTCTTTTTTTATTCTCGTCTTTTCCATTTTCATTTTATACTTTCATTAGTTAAGCAACCAAACTTCCCCCCATTTACTTATTTGCACATTTTTACTTTCTTATTGCAATTGGCGTAATTGAAAACAATCATCTGCGGGAATGACCCTTACTTACCAATTACTACTTGAACGACACATTTTAAAAAAGTAAGGAATATTATTTTGACCCCCTTTTGGGCGTGTCATCTAGTAAGTGGAACCGTCAGGTCCAAATTTTATTATGGAACCGTTTGAGTTCGGTTCCATTTGGTTCGGTTCCCAGGTTTTGTACGATAATTAAGTTTTTAAATATTTACAAAGTTACATTAATTCAACTAATGAAAGATACAATCTTAGCTCTTACAAAATAATGTAATCCAATCTTTTGTATCTTTTACGTCTCTCTTTGTTGGGTTCCTCATAAATTTGATTGTGAAAATTACAGGAAGAGGAAGATAGCGAGTTTACAATAATTAAGCGAGGCGATGTCGAGTTTCAATTAGATTTCTCCAAAAGAAATGACGCTTCGGTAGAATAACAGATTTGGATAAAATCTAAGTTAATTTGATTAAGTTGTGTCTGGTCCGAAAATTAGATATACGAAAAACATATTTTTGGGTTGGCAATTTTATTTAGAAAATAATAAAATAAATTGGCTTATTTAAAATTAAAAATTAAAAAAAAAATTAGGGAGATTAGGTTATACGGTTCTTCATCTAGAATCGAGAACCGAACCTAACTTAACTTAACCTTCGGTTCTCAATTCAGATACCCGTTCAGATATTTAACTTAAGAAGAACCGTTCAATTCAGTTCGGTTCGAATCTGATTTGGTTCGGGAGTTTTGCCCAACTCTACGTATACGTAATATTGCAATTACCAAAATTGTTGATCACTAGTAATAACATTTTTTTTTTTGCATGGGCGGACCCGAGCTGATTTATTTTTTAAGGTTAAAAAAAAATGCATTAGTTCAGTTAATTTATTTTTTATTTTATTTTTGGCCCCAGCTCCGCTTGATTTTTGTCTTTCGTGTATACACAACTATTTTACTAACAGTAACATTTTACATGTTACATAATTGAAATAAGAAATAAAATATTACTTAATAAATTAATTAAGGGTATAATATGTGATCATTCGAAGAACGAATTACTTCCAAAAATTATGCTAAGACGGTAGATCATTTTTCTAAGTATCACAATACCAAGTAAATCGTAAAATATGAAAGTTAGAATTAAGTTAGAATTTAAGAAAAGTCGAGAGTTGAAGGAAATGAGAAATAGCAAATCAACTTTGAAAGTCTTTTTAATTGTAAGGGAAGATATTCGGAGAATGTTTGGTTGTGCTTAAAAGTTATTTTCCATTAAGTAATTTTTTTTTAAAGCTCAACCTAAAAATATAGTTATTTTAAGAAAAGACAAATCATTTCTAGTTTCATAAATTGTGTGCGTATACGTCACTATTTTACTGATCATAATAATTAGTGGATGAACACAGTTCAATTTGTATGATTTTCTTTAATTTAAATTTAGATCAAACCTGTTAAACAATTTTTAAAAATTTTCAAATCAAATCAAACCATTTTATTTTTATTTTCAAACCACAATTTCAACGATATAAAATTTAAGGTTTCAAAATCATTATTTGTGAAATAGATAAGAAAATATTAATTTCCCAACAAAACATACAAGCCAAATAGTAACTGTATTTTTTGGAATAAAAATTCTACTAATAAATAACATAGTTTGAGTAATTTTTGGGTGAAGAATTTGATTTGATATTATTAAACTATGGAAATTTACTAATATCAATTATATTCTAATCCGGTTAGAATTAGATATGTAGCCTTCTCTCTCTCTCTCTCTCTCTCTCTCTCTCTCTCTCAACCTTCCAAAAACTCGTTTCCCTCTCTTTAAAACGGACTTTCCCTCCACTCTTAAATCCCTTCCATGCGCCTTCCAAACCCTAATTTCAACTCTATTTTTTCTCCACTTCGGTATCCAAATTGCAATGGAAAATAATTCTCCTGAAATCCCACCTCCAAATTCTCTTGATTCCTCCAAAACCCTAAATGGACAAACTCTGGCTTCTTGCTCCAAACTCCAAAATTCATCCACGTGCGGCACTGAAGCATTGATGGACGATTCCCAAGTACGAGATGCAGTTTTCTATACGGATGAAGAGAACGAGGAGAAAGGGAGTGAAATTAGAGACGATGGACCCTCGAATTTGTCACCGACAGAACCTTTGGCTTTGAATACTAAACCCTCAGCCTCAGACCGTGGTGAAGGGCCTCCACAGAAAAAACCAGTGGAAATTGAATCCGATCCACCTGTTTTGACTATGCTATTGGAAGATGTCAAGCCTGTTATAGTGGTAAAGTTTTCATTTTTTTTTTTTTTAAAATCTTGGTCAATATTTGAATTTTGACATTTTGGTCTGTGATACACCATTTTGTGCTAGGGTCATTTTTTTACTCAATATTTTGTCTACCTGTATAATTCTTGTTATTAGTGCTTTTGCCTTTCTTTTTAACTTGATATTTAATTATCTAAGTGTGAAAATTTGCAGGGAGGAGGGTTTGAAAATTTGGGCAACACATGCTTTATGAATGCAGTGTTACAATGCTTTATACACACTGTGCCACTTCTTCAAGGCCTTTTTAACTCATCACATTCAACTGCTTCTCATTGTAAGATCGACATCGTGCTCTTACTTGAATTATCAGTTTTGTGTCTGTGGTTTGATCAAATCCTAAAAAGTATGACTTGCATGGCAAAATTTTGTTTTTAGAATATATATTTAAGAAGCTTGGACTTGGATTTTCATATTCATGTTTGGAATTGGGTTTATATACTCCTGTCATAATGAATTGCAGTTAACAGTGAAGGGTTCTGTGTGCTCTGCAATCTGCGTGAGCTTGTTGAACTTTCATTGAATTATGCTGTTAGAGTTGTCACCCCTTGGAAGCTTGTCAACAATTTGAGCTGTATCCTCTTTTGTGTTTCTATCAATTAGGCTATAATTTTTTCTGTCTCATAATCATAGATAATGTGCTTATAATTATTATTTTTTAAATGTCACCATTTAGTGTTCTTATGGGGAATTTTGTTTTGATTGTTTTGAGTAACAAGATATATATTTCTCATTTTAGAATAATAGGATGCGTATTGTCTACTGATTGAAATTGAAGTGGAAAAGCATTGTCCAGTTATATCTATATTATAAATGATATTTAGTTGTGGGGATCTTACTTAATATGCTAGATTCTTGGTTGCTTTATGATTCCTCAACTTTGGGCTAGATTTTTCTTCAAGTTTCCGAAGGTTTCAACAGGAAGATGCTCATGAATTTCTACAGTGCTTTTTGGATAGACTCGAAAGTTCTGAAAATTTGAAGCCAAAAGAAGCAGCGACTTCATGGAATGATAACTTTGTGAAGCAAGTTTTTGGAGGTCGTCTTGTCAGCAAAGTATGAGTTCAAAATTTTTCTGTGTACCACCTAAAGTTTGATTCACTCTTGAAACCAACTTTTTGTGTGTGCTTATGCACACGTCTATGTATTTGTTATGCGTCAAAATATATTATCATTTATTTAGTTGGTCTTTGAAATTGCAGCTGAAGTGTTGCAACTGTGGTCACTGTTCTGATACTTATGAGCCTTCAATCGATCTGAGTTTGGAGATTGGGGATGCTGACACGCTATTAATAGCTTTACAATCCTTCACAAAGGTTGAAAAAATTGAAGATCCAGAGACTAAGTTTACATGTGAAGAGTGCAAGGAGCAAGTATCAGTTGAGAAACAACTTGTGTTAGACCATGCACCTACAATAGCTGCATTTCACTTGAAGAGATTCAAAAGTGATGGTAGATATGTTGAGAAGATTGACAAGCATGTAGCATTTCCATTAGAGCTGGATTTGCTGCCTTTCACTTGTGGTGACAAAACAAATGATGTGAGTTTTTTCTTAGCATGTGAAGCACTTTATGTTGTCTCTAATAGCATTGGGGCTCAGTAGACATGAATTTGTTGTAAAATACTTGATGCTGGGTAATTAAATAGTTACAGTACTCCACTAACAAACTGCACTTATACCTAGTTTTCAAGAGCATAAACTATTGCTGAATATACATCTGTTTCATACTCCGTTGGTGAAATTATTTAGTGGTTTGGTGGGACAAATACTGAGTGTGTTGTGTTGTGGCAGAATAATACTTTTAGGGAATATTAGCGTATTCAGCATTCTACTTTTGAATATTAAGCAAAAAAAAAAACAGATTTTGTGAATTCTCTCCCCCTCTTTGTTTTGCAGGCAGAACTCAAGTATGAACTTTATGCTGTTGTGGTGCATGTTGGATTCACATCTACTTCGGGACACTACTATTGCTTTATTCGTGTATCCCCTGATATGTGGTGCAAGTTTGATGATTCAAAGGTAATGTACCAATACCACTGATATTGAATTTATTTTGTGTTGATTGAATTACTGCATAAACAATGAAAGTGATATCTCTATTCTCATTTTTGTCACCTGGAGTTGTCGAACAGTAAGGGGGTTTTGTTGGTGATATTGAGAACATGTTTGGTGAAGCTTAAATTATAATTTTAGTTGGTCAAACATACTTTTTGTAACGCCCCGAGTTCCGCGGACCCGGAACGCTACGTCATTCTTCTCTTTGCCCTAATTTAACTGAAAAGTTTGACGGAATAACTAACTTTTGTAAACATCACATTTAAAATTTGTGAACTTTAACGGTAACAAATGCCATTCGAATTAACTTAAGGAAAATTTGATTAAACATTAAACTCAAGTTTGAAAATAGCGGAAACGATAAGGTAAGTTTCATAATGTTTCAAAGAGTGAAATTTCGAAAGTAAACTAAAAACAACTAACTACATTTATTCCACCACTGCCCATCAGACTCGCCCATCTCCAAAATCTGCAATATTGTTAAAAATAATAGAATGAGCATTTCGAAGAAATACTCAGTAGACTCATCGCCAGTAATTAATTTACAGAGTAATTTAACACATAATTATGCAATCAATACTGTGATATTCTCATGGGCTAATTTTCTTTGAAAAATCATAAGCTCTTTAAAAACATAGGGTGTGGGTAGTCTGTCACATGCATTTAAGCACGTAAGTTATGCATAACATCATCTTATCTCATAAGAGATTCTCTTTCTTCTCATGTAATTAAGCATATAAGTTATGGCAAGCATAACAACATAATCTATCTCATAAGAGATTCTCATCTTATGCATTAAAGCATATAAATCACATAAAATCACATAATACATGCAATTACAATTTAAACTAATTAATGGGGGCGAGTCTACCTCAATTTATCTCGATTTGCGTGAAAGTGGAGTGGGGAGAAAAATCTCAGTTCCTCAATCGTTTGCACGTTTCGTCTAGCCAAAAATAGAAAATAAAACTTGAATTAGTGTTTCGAAATTTTTAAAGATTAAAAACGATAAAAAAATAAAGTTTAGGGACTTAATTGGAATTTATTAAAACTGAAAATAAAAGTTTAAGGGCTAAAATTGAACTTTTCTAAAATATGGACTAAATTGAAAATTTATTAAAACTGAAAATAAAAATTTAGGGACTGAAATGGACTTTTTCAGAACCTGTGGGCTAATTCATTTTAAAACATAAGTTCTGGGACTGTTTTCTTTTAAAAACCGAACTTCGGGACTGAAATGAGTAACTTTAAAACTTGGGGGACCAAGATAACCTAACTTCTAAACTTTGGGGCTAAAATCGTAATTTTCGAAAAATAAAAAATAACAAAATCACTCTCTCTCTCATTTTCTCGTCAAAACGCGAGAGGAGAGAGGGAGGAGGCGACGGGGACAGCGAAGGGGCGAAGCCCCTTCCCTCGATTCCGGCCGGCGCGAGGTGGCAGCGCCACCGTCGTGTGGTGGCACCGGCAGTGTGGAGATGATGGCGGGGTGATTTTGGCGTACGGGTCGAAGGTTAACCGAGACTTGAAGCTCGGATTTCTTGGGTTTTCCGGTGGTAGCCGGCTGGAAAATGGGTCGGGGAGCGAGGTAAGTTCATGGGTTCCTTATTTCTGGGTTTGATTTTTGGTTTTGGGTTGATTTCTGGGGCTGTCCGTTTTGGGTGTGGGTGGCGGTTCGAAGTAGGGGATGGTAGGTGAGTTTGGGTGTTCTCGTGGTGGCTTGTAGGTGGTGTTGGTTGTAGTGAGGTGGTGGTGGCGTTGATGCGGTGGCTCGCAGGAGGTGGCTGTGGTGGTGGTTCGATTAGGCTTCGACTGTGGGCATTGGGCAGTGGTTTGGTGGCCGGTTTTAGCCTTGCAGTTTGGTGGTGATTCAATAGGCTGGTGGTGGTGGTTCTGGTTGTGGCGTGTGGTGGCTCCACGGGTTGGACAGTGGGCGTGTGCCATATCTGTGAGTTGGAGGTGATGGGGCTGATGCTAGAAATTGATTTTCTAGCATCACACATGAATTTCCAACATTGTTGATGCTAGAAATGGGTGTTCTAGCATCAGTTGTGAGCTGTAGATTTTTTTACAGCGTGACATTTCAGCTGGGTTGGAGGTGTTGGTGAATCCGGTTTTCACTGTGTGTTAATGTTGAGTTTCTGCTGCTTTGGAGGCTCAGAATGGTGTGAAGTTGCAGGCATTGTTGGTGCTAGAAACTGAGGCTCTAGCATCAACGTGAGCTGGGGAATCAGTGATGTTTCAATTGTAATATTGCATATTTTCTTACCGAGAATGGTGGTTGGCTGCGTGAGGTGTGAAGAGAGGAAATGAGGGAGGTATATAATGAACAGTAGAATTTTTAGGGCACAGAAATCAAGGTGGCAAGTGGGCCAAAATCTTGGGCTGCAGGAATTTTTTTTTTTTGAATTGGACTTAAGTGAATTGGGCCGAAAGAATTCAAAACTTGGACTATTAAGAAATTGGACCTTAAAAATTGCTTAAATTATTAAAATGATAAGAAATTCGATACCTAAAAAAATATTCGGGATTGAACTCGATTTGAATGAATTTAAATTGATTTTATAACGGCTAGGCGAACGCGCTTTTATTTAAAACTCGGGGTTTAAGGTTTTTGCGACACATTTTTCAAGAACTTAAATAAAAATTCTCGTTCGCTACACTTTTTAACCACACATTTGGGAGGACCCATAATTTAATATTCACACATTCCCACAGCTTTTAAGCACTACCAAACAAGCACTTAGCTTTTTTTCTTTTTTATTTCTTGATCATCACAATTAGCTTTACAAGTCCTGACAACTTCTGCCTTTACCAAATATCCTGGGACCCATTGAATATGAAGATAGGTATTGATGCTTGGCTGCAATCTTGTAGGTCATTTGGGTTCATGAACAGTTTGTGCTGTCACAGGAGGCATACATTCTCTTTTATGCAAAACAGGGTACCGCCTGGATTTCGAATTTAATTAAATCTCAAAAACGAGGCAGGGACTCAACTCTATTGAACACCTCCCCCAAATCAGTGTTGGATAATGCAGACATCCATGCATCTCCTCTTGTGCAAAATAATCATGGTTCTGATGTCCATGGAAGCAATGACATTGCTGATGAATCTCCAGAGATATACGGAGAAGACCAACCAGGTAAATTTAAACATACTTGGTTCTGTGGATGTTCCTATTTGATTGATTTTATTAACATTTAATACTGTCTTTTGTTTTCAGATGCTGGTTTTTCTATTCTGCGTGATCATCTGAGGTTGGTGGATGGTATATCTTGCAAGAGGAAATTGGAGAAGGATCTGGATGATCTGGAAAGAAAGCAGGCCTCTTCATTCATAAAGAAAAACATTCCGGGTGCCAGAGGTCAGCAGTTAATGGTTGCATTGAATTTGAGGGGGTCAAGCAGTGAAGGTGCTGTGAATAAGAAAAGAAAAAGAACGAGTTCATCACCAAATAGAGGTAAAATTGCTACGATTACTCGCCATAGGTTGAGCATTGGAACTAAAATGCGTCGTTTGATTGGTGGAGCTTTTAGGTTCAGGTGATTTCTTGCAGGTAGTTTCAGATGAACGGGTCAGTTTCCATAAATATGTTAATGGATGATCCATGTTGGAATTTCTGTTTCCACATATAGAACAGGGACACTTTCCTTTTAGGCTCTAGCTCGTCTAGAATTTATGCTTCCTCTGAGCATGTGCCTGTAGGTAGCATATTTTTAGCTTTGTTCATAGTGGGTGTAAAGGTTATAGATAATATCTCTATACAGAGAATGATAATTGTATTCAAATATGAAAGTTGAGCATTGAGTTTATAGTATGATTAATTTTATTGTTTAACCAGGACAAGAAATTTGCATATGGATTTGCCAAGGGAAAATCCAAAAAAAGGGAAATTAGGTAGTGTTTAGGGCTTGTTTGGCATGGCTTTTGGAAAGTTAAAAAGGGGCTTTTAGGGCTTTATTTATTTTTTTTTTATTTTTAAGAAGAACTTTTAGATGAAGTTGGTTAAATGTGACTTTCTTTAAAAACACTTTTGGAATAAGAAATTATTTTAGAAATTAGTTTCTAAACAAAAATTAAGGTAGTTTTCTTAACAAACTCTTCTGTGGGAAGCAAAGTAAAAGTAAAAGTTATGTAAAATGAATCCTTAATTTGAAATGTCCTAAGGAAATTATCCTCTTTATCTCATGTAGATTGGTGGAACGAGATTGTTTAAAATTAGAACTACTATTATTTAAAATAAGAACTACTCAGTTTATTTTGATTCCAAAAAATTAGCCAATGTCGAGACTTCCACCGAAGCATATCTTTTTTATTGGATAGACAAGCATATCTTTTTTATTTTTTAACCTTGTTAAAAAGACTACTTTAATTTCCTATAAATTCTGTCAAATTTAAATATCATTAAATCAAATAAATAGAAAAATAGAAAAAGATTCTTTTTTTTTTTGGTGTCATCAATCAAATATATAAGAACTTGTGCTAATCATAAATTTCTTGGTTCAAATCTTGCATCAATCCATTTAAATTCATTTTGCACATGATAGGCTCCCAAGGGAAAAAATAAACCCCGTTTACAAATGAAGGGAGTGTTTAAAGTAATATGTAAATGAGTGGTGTATTTAATAGCTTAATTTTTTGTATCAAGTGGTTCAACGGCTAAAAATGAATTATAATGATATTTTCTCTTAACTAAGATCAATTAAAATTCAAGTAAAAAATAAAAAAGAGAGAAAGATAATTTACAATAAGTATAAAGGCAAAAGGGTAGGTCTATATTATATATTGTAAAATTTTGCATATTTATTGTTTTGTGGGGTGCAGAAAGAAATTTTTTCGACATATGATTGGAAAATGATAGAACGAAGAAAATATGGCATTTTTCTGCCAATTTCTATGTCAATCATAACATAAAAGTAAAAAAGCAGGGAAGGAGAACAAGGGGTGAAGGATCTTTCACCAAGAGACGTTTTCTTATAGAACAATACATAACCAAAATAATGTTACATGAAGTATGTCTTGGAAGATATCAAATTCTCCTCTAGAAAAGTATTACAAACCTCCATATCTTATGGATAAGGGGCCATTTCAGCTTCCATCAAAATGTCCAGCCATCTTTTCTGCAAAATTTTGTATATATTGAATTCTAAAACATCAAATCATAGCTTTCCTTTGATTTTGCCACATTCCTTGAATGAATCATGTTAAATACCAAGGGACAGATCTAGGAATTTTTGGCACACAGGCTAAAATTTAAAAGTCTGTATAATAAATATTTATATGACACTAAATTAAAATTCTTCAAGTCAACAACTAATTAAGTCCACAGGGCAACAATTAATTAACTAGTTTGCCTACAATGCAACAACATTCAATTTCAATATTTTACTAACAAAGAAACAAGCAGTGGACATTTACTTACTAGCAAATCAAGTTTTTCCTACATGTCTTTGTCTCAGCGTCTGCACCTTAAAAAATGCTCAAATACAAAGAAAATTTCATCTGAGCATTCAGTAAGCAGAAACAACAAAACCTGATTTTTCAAAATCTAAAGAAATAAACTCTGATAAGGGGATAACACGTACCAATGTCAAAAGCCGATGCAAAATGTGAGTACCCTACACTTCTAAGCGATGTAATATTTGATTTGGGTTCCTAAATTTTCTAGAAGTGGGGGATTGAGAGAGCCTAGTTAGAGAAGTTACCGCGACAACGATTCATAGACAGATAAGCGTTGTTGGCCTGCTGCTTGGAAGAAATTGAAGCGCCGAAGAGTCATAGATACTACAACAGCTTGAGCGCTAAGAGGAGAGAAATAAAGAAATGGGGAATGAGTTGAGATGGCCACCCTTCATAATGTTTTTGTTTAAATGGCCTTTGACTAAATTATTTAAAAGAAAAAAAAATTTAATTATTTAAAATTATTAAATATCCATTTTATCCTTTTTTTATAACCAAATAAATGATGAATTTGGGCCAAATTTATTTTACCTGACCCGATTAAATTCGACCCGGTCAAACGAGTTTGACCGATTCTAAAAAATTTAAATCAAATTTTCAAAGTTCAAAGATTTGAATCTTGAATCTCTAAGGAAAAAAGTATCATTCTCACCAATAGGACACTTAATAATGTTATTTATTTTATTATAATAACTTATATATATCTTAAAAATTAGAGTTAAATTTTCAAGATTTAAGGATTTGAACCTTGAACCTCTAAAAAAAAAAAGTACCTCTTCACCACTAGGACATTCAACAATGTTATTTATTTTATTGTAATAACCTATATATATCTTGAAAAATTAAAGTCAAATTTTCAAGGTCCAAGGATTTAAACCTTCAACCTCTTAGAAAAATGATGTTTTCCTCACCACTAGAACATTGACCAATGTTGTTTATTAATAACCTATATATATATATCTTAAAATATTATAGCCAAATTTTCATGTCCAAAGATTTGAACCTTCAACCTCTTAGAAAAATGATGATTTCCTCACCACTAGGACATTGACTAATGCTGTTTATTTTATTGTAATAACCTATATATATATATCTTAAAAAATTATAGCCAAATTTTCATGTCCAAGGATTTGAACCTTCAATCTCTTAAAAAAATGATACTTCCCTCATCACTACGATATTGAACAATATTATTTATTTTAATTCAATAACCTATATATAATCTTATAGTTCTGAATGTCTTAAAAAGTTAGAGTCAAATATTTCACTTTATTCATATATATATTATGTATTAAAAGATTAAATTTTAATTAAGATGAATTGAATGTCTAACAAAATTTATGACTTCAAAATATATAAATAGTTAGTGACATTTAACTTAAAATCTTTAATTTTATTTCAAATAATTTTTATATTTATTTATAATTTTTAAGTAATGACGAACTGATCCAACCACTAATTTTTTTGTTTTTTTCCCTTTCATCCCCTATGTAAATTTTTTATGGCGTGCAAAATATACTTTTATATACTCTAAAAGATATAATTGTCGTTTCATATGCTCTAAAACGATATATAACTAAAGGTCATTCCATATATTTAAAGTATACTTTCAAAATTCGAGTTATGTTATTATTTAAAATTCAATCTTTAACCCAAAACCTAAAGGTCATTCCATATATTTTAAATTTTTTTCTAGTTTTTTCGATCAAAATATTAATTTACTTTAATTAATTGGTATAAATTTTTTAAAAAGTAAAAAATATTTATTTAACTATCATGATTCAGAATTTCAGATTATATAATTTAATTATAATAAAAAGATTGAATAACCGAATTTATAAATTATATAAATAATTGTTAGTTATGTAAAATTTTAAATTGACAATTGTATAATATAATTTTTCGATTAGAAACATGTTATAAAATTATAAATAAAACTAACCATTTATTAAATAACATAACAACTTTCATACCGTTTTAGTACAAATTTGACGAGTTCGAAATCGTTCTGATTCAAATCATAACTACAACTACATAACTATCGTTTCTTTTCATAGAAAACGATAATTATATTATTTTGACTAAAAATAACGATTCGACCGTCCACAGCCACTCGCCATGCCTTTAACATACACAGGACAATCGAAAGAGATCATTAAGCGGGTTGATACCACTCGAATGGCTTAGAAAGAGCGAACGAATATACTTGTTATCAGAATAGTTCGAAAGTGGTACATAATCATAGAAATACAAATGTTTCCGTAGGTTCTTTAGAGTGAGATCGAACCCACTTGATGACCTATTTCGATCATCCTAAATATGTCAGATGCATGTCTCGTGATCGTGGACGGTCGAATCATCATTTTTAATAGAAACGATATAATTATCGTTTTATATAAATTATAACGATATATAAATCGTTTTAGTTAAGATTAAAACTAAAATGATATCAATGTCGCCAAAATTGTACTAAAACGATAATGACATCGTTATGTATCAAACCCACGAAATAATATAACGACTTTCATATCGTTTTAGTACAAATTTGATGAATTTGAAATCGTTCCAATTCAAATTATAACTACAACGACATAAATGTCGTTTCTTTTAATAGAAAATGATAATTATATCGTTCTAGCTAAAAACAACGATTCTATCGTCCATAGTCACCCGTCATACTTTCAACATACATAGGACGATCGAACTAGGTCATCAAACGAGTTGATACCACTCGAATGGCTTAGAAAGAGCGAACAAAGATACTTTCTATCTGAATAGTTCGAAAGTGGTGCACAATCATGGGAACATAAATGTTCCCATAGTTTCTTTTAAATGGGATCGAACCCACTTGATATCGTTACAATATAAAAATTACACTGTTTTCAAAGACTACCACAACGAGTTTGAAATCATTCTTGGAGCAAATAACGACTTACGTATCGTTACAATATAAAAAATTGATTTTTTCCACCATAACGACATTGAAATCGTTATCTTGCTTCGATAACGACTTCTATATCGTTACAATATAAAAATCACACTGTTTTCCAAAGACTACCATAACGAGTTTGAAATCGTTTCTGGAGCAAATAACGACTTACATATCGTTACAATATAAAAAAGTGACTTTTTGCACCATAACGATATTTAAATCGTTATCGTGCTTCGATAACAACTTTCATATCGTTACAATATAAAGACTACACTATTTTTCAGAGACTACCAAAACGAGTTTGAAATCGTTCTTGGAGCAAATAACGACTTACATATCGTTTCAATATGAAAAATTGACTTTTTGAACCATAACGACAATGACATCGTTCCCAAAAGATAACGACCTCTATATCATTATAGTGTAAATAATAAGGAAAGCGACATTTATATCGTTTCTTTACATAGAAAACAATAAGTATATCGTTATGCGTAGTAAGGTGTTCTTGAGCATCTACGATCATTCGACATACCTTCGACATATGTATGATGACCGAAAGAGGGTATTAAGTGGACTGATAGCACTCGAATGGCTTAGAACGGGCCAACATAGATATTTTTTTTATATCGAAACTAGTCCAATGTGTTGGACTACTATAGAAACACAAATGTTCCTCAAGTTTCTTTGGAACGTGATTAAACTCGCTCGACAACCTATTTTGGTCATCATATACATATGTCGGAGGTATGTCGAATGATCGTGGATGTTCAAGAACGCCTTACTACGCATAACGATATACTTATTGTTTTTTATGTAAAAAAAAATGATATAAATGTCATTTTTCTTATTATTTACACTGTAACGATATGGAGGTCGTTATGTCTTTCGGTAACGATGTTATTGTCGTTATGGTTCAAAAAGTCAGTTTTTCTTATTGAAACGATATGGAAGTCGTTATTTGCTCCAGGAACGATTTCAAACTCGTTATGGTAGTATTTGAAAAACAGTTTAGTTTTTATATTGTAACGATATGTAAGTCATTATAGAAACACGATAATGATTTAAATGTCGTTATAGTGGAAAAAGTCACTTTTTCTATTGTAACAATATGTAAGTCGTTATTTGCGTCAGGAACGATTTCAAACTCGCTATGGTAGTCTTTGAAAAATAGTGTAGTTTTTATATTGTAACGATATGAAAGTCGTTATCCAAGTACGATAACGATTTCAATGTCGTTATAGTTCAAAAAATCATTTTTTTCTTCCAGGAACAATTTCGAACTCGTTATGGTAGTTTTGGAAAACCAGTGTAGTTTTTATATTGTAACGATATGGAAGTTGTTATCCAAGCACGATAACGATTTAAATGTCGTTATTGTTCAAAAAATCAAATTTTTCTACGGTAACGACATGTATGTCGTTATTTGCTCCATGAACGATTTCGAACTCGTTATGGTAGTTTTGGAAAATCAATGTAGTTTTTCTATTGTAACGATATGAAAGTCGTTATCCAAACACGATAACGATTTAAATGTCGTCATGGTTCAAAAAAATCATTTTTTTCTACGATAACGACATGTATGTCGTTGTTTGCTCCAGGAACGATTTCGAACTCGTTATGGTAGTTTTGGAAAATCAGTATAGTTTTTCTATTGTAACGATATGGAAGTCGTTATCCAAGCACGATAACGATTTCAATGTCGTTACTGTTGGATCAGTAAAACATGAAAAATGCACAATATCAACAACTTAGACATGTACAATATGTGAACTTATATCAACTTTAAACACATATTTGACTTTATCATACAAATCCATATAAAAAATTATTTTCGAACGGAGAATAGACGTTTTTTCATTTGCCATTCTCTCCATATTTCCATTTTCAAGTACTTTTAACTTCGTGTTTATGAATCAACTGGATAACAAACTCATGTTAATATCATATCTACAATGTCCATAACTGTATTTCAACATAACAAAATTTTATCAAATATCAAACTTCACACAGTACTGATAACGAGGTGTATGTCGTTTTAGACTGCAGAAAACGAACTCTAACTCGTTACGAACACCAGAAAATGAAATTTTTATTTTACAGTAAAATAGCAAAATAGAATAATCATACATGTATTTACCAACATACATTTCACTTCAACTAATATGAATAAGAGATAATAAGATCATGTTGGGAAGCAACCCTTATCAAAACTTTAATCAAATGATAAAATGAATTCAAAGTCATTATTGAAAAATGAACACCATAAACACAAATCACAACAATATGAAGAAATGATTCAAAAAAATGAGAAAAAAAGTAGTTCAAATATTGAAATTTGACAATATCTTCTCTTCTTCTCAAAATATCCAACAAGAATGTTGCAAGTTTTGATTACCCATCAACCAAATGAGTCTTCAAGGGAATAAGATGTAGATTTTAGGGTTCCATGAAGAAAAGAAGATGAAGATAAGAAAATGAGAATCATTGCACAGAGAGATCGATTTCACTGTGGAATGAATGAAAATCAATTGAATTAGGGTTAAATGGAAATTGAAAGGAGAAATAGGGTATTATGTCTTTTTACATACAAGGATATTTTAGTAATTTATAAATTGTATTTTCCTTTTCTTTGTATCTTTAGGCTATCTAGACAAAAAAGATAGTTGTTGGTCTTTTTAAATTAATGTTTAGTTTGACTAGGCCCATTAAATAAAATCCCCTAAAGAAATGGGGATGGAATTACGATTTATGTGGATGGAGATTTGATGGATTAGGTTTGGGTTTGGCCAATTTGGGTCATAACTTTGATTTGGGTTTAAGTAGTTGGACAATGTTGTTTGGGTTGGACAATGAATACGGGCTGTGGTTAAAAGACACGGGCTCAACTTTAAAAAAATTAAGGAAAAAAGGACTTATTGGATCTGGGTTAGGACGAGCACGGGCTATAGTCCGAGCCATCCCGTGCCTAGATCCGTCCCTGTTATTTTACATTCAAGGCTTCATCAACTATAAGGCGACATAATCATCTTATTTTTCTAATCTCTCCTAGTGTATTCCAATTCTTTGAGTTTTACCACAAATTTAATTCTCTGTCACTTTTTATTTGTTAAACTGGATAATGAATTTATTTCACTCACATTTTTGATGCCACTTAATCTTGATACTTTGTTCGTCTTTGAGAGTTTTAGAATATTTTGATGTGTTTGTTAATGTTGTTTTATAAATTAGGTGATTCGGTGAAAACGGCGAGTTTTGGAACTTAAAATGGAGCCAAAGTTGATAAGAGTGTGAATCAGAATGAAAGAGGATTGGAAGTATGCAAAGAAAAGAAAGAAAGAGGCCATGTGAATGAAGAAAACTGTTTTGAGGCAGTGAATTGGCATTCATGTGAAAATTTTAGAACACTGGCACCCCAACGCCATCAATTGGACACCAAGGTGCAACACACAGGACCATCGTGATGCTACGGCGCCATCAACATGGCACCTAGGCGCCCCTTGGTGAGAGTTAGGTCATTTTTCTTGGCCAGTTAAAAGCCCACAACGACTCTAACTTTGAGACAACCATTAGAGAGGCAGAAATACAATTGAGAAGGGACTTTCAAAATAGAATTGAATGAGGCAAGAAGCGAGAGATCAAGCAAGAAAGCAAAAATAGTTCTCTGTTCTTCTATATGTTTTTTTTATTATTTCTCTTTCATCTATCATGAACTAATCTAGGGTTTGATATAATCGACACTTGAAACTATGTTATGATTTTAGATATTTATTTCATTGAGATTTTCTATTACGTTATTTATGTTATTTGAATTTAATGCTTTCAATTAACTGGTCATTGATTGAATGAGTTGATTGTTTAAGTTTTGGCACTTGAGAAAGGGAACCTTAAATTGATCATATAATAACACAACCTAAATTTTATAGGTTTCAGAAGAAAGTATAAACCCTTTGAAGTGATTTTACAAAAGAACCACAGAACTTGATAATTTGTAGATTTTTAATCAGAAATAGAGATATTGAAATTGAATTATATGAATAACTTTACACGACACTCAAGAGAGGGAGTAAAATTAAATTAAGGTTCTTGCTTATAAACATGAGAAAATTAATTAGAGATAACTATATAATTGAGAAATATAGTCGATAATTAGATGAAATCATAACCATAAACTTTCTTATATTGATTAATTTTTTTCACATTATAATTTGATAAAACATCGATAATACAAATTCGATCGTCTATATAAAATACGGGATATTTATTTATAGTACTTAGTATAAAATTGATATTCAATCTTCGTGAGTTCAACATCCTAATTTCACAATTATATTACAAAATTTGACACCGTACGCTTGTGGTACAATTGCGGTATAGTAAACACATAACATAATTTTGGTATCATTGTCGGAAATTGATTGATTTGATTTTTACTAATATTATTACTAATTAGCTTTACTTTTAATTTAGACTTCTTTACTTTCCCTTGTTTTGTTTCAGCTGTTTATGTGAAGATTGAGAAGTTTTGAACTACTACCTGTTGATCCTGAGATCAAAAGAACTTTTCAGTTTTTAAGGGGTATAAAATCAAAAGAACTTGAAGAAGTGGCAGCAAACGAAAACAATCAAAAACGAGCTATTCAAAACTATGTCTTACTAGTTGCTAATGATGACTACTTTTATTGCAAATAACTTTGAAATGAAGCCCACATTGATTAGTATGGTGATGCAGAATTAGTTTGGATGATCTCCATTAGAAGATCCAAATCTTCATCTTGCTGCTTTTTTGGAGATTTGTGATACTATAAAGATGAACGATGTTACTGAAGACAACATTAGACTATTTTTGTTTCCTTTCTCCTTGAGGGATGGAGCAAATGGATGATTTCAATTATTGCCGTATGGCTCTATCACCACTTGGGAGGGATAGGATCAGAAATTCCTTATCAAATTCTTTCTTCCTTCCAAGTCAGCTTAATTGTAGAGTGAGATCGGGTAATTTCGACAAACTGACTTTGAACCATTTTATGAGGCCTGAGAAAGATTCAAAGAGTTGGATGCATATTAAGATATTTTACAATGGGTTGAATGGTTAGACACGAATTATAGTTGATGCTACAACAGGTGGTACCTTGATGTCTTTGACCACAGATGATGCTTATTCTTTATTGGATGCAATAGCCACCAACATTTACCAATGGCCAAGTGAGCGTTCAAGTGCCAAAAAAATTGTTGGTCTATATGAGGTGAATTTCATTACAACTTTTCAGCTCAAATATCATTGTTTACTAGCCAAATTTTACACTGATTACATAGGGAACTCAACAAAGAGCAAATGCGGCCATGGCCATTTTTACACTAAATTAAGAGACTGACATGGAGAATAAGCAGGTCCAATATGTAAAAGGTTGAAATTTAAACCTACTACCATCTAGGGTTGCGAAAATCATGAGAACCTCTCTTATGGTAACAGTAGGAATGTGCTCCAACCTCTTCTTGGGTTCAATAACCAATCTTTTAAAGGGAAACCATCATTAGAAGACATCTTGGGAGCCTCTATTTTAGAGACTAGGGTGAGATTCAACAAGGACGAGTAACGACTAGACAACATTGAGACTCATATGACCAACTTGGGGGCCACTGTGAAATCTCTTGAGGTACAAATTGGTCAGCTATCTACTACAATAAATTCTCAACCTAAAGGAAAGTTTCCTAATGATACAGAGATAAACCTAAAGGAACATTGCAATGCTATCACATTGAAAGGTGGTAATGAGATTGAAGATAGCAACCCTAAAGAGGTTGTAGTTTCTACACTTGATTCTAAACAAAAGGAAATAGGTCGTAGAATAGGAAATCCAAGCAGGGAAAACAAAGAAGGCTCCTAAGATAATCCACCAATCTTGAAGCCACCATTGCCATATTCACAAAGATTCCTAAAGAAGAAGTTTGATGTAAAGTTTGCAAAAAATTTAAAAGTTCCCAAGAAAAACCATATAAACATCCCTTTTACGGATGCTTTGGTGCAAATTTCGAATTATGCTAAGTTCTTGAAAGAAGTGATGTCAAAGAAGAAGAAGTTAGATGAGCAAGAGATAGTGAAGCTGACAGAAGAATGTAGTGCCATTCTTTAGAAGAACGCTCCCTTAGAAACTAAAGGATCTTGGTATCTTTACAATTTCGTACATAATTGGTAGTTCTACTATTGAGAAAAGTACTATGTGATATAGGGGCTAACATCAAGTTAATGTCTTTTTCTCTTTATTCAAGAAGTTGGGTCTTGGAGAAGTGAAATTTACTCCTATCACTTTGCAACTTACTGATAGATCTCTCACATACCCCATGGGATCATTAAAAATGTGTTAGTTAAAGTTGACAAGTTCAACTTTCCGGCTAACTTTGTGGTGTTGGAGATGGAGGAAGATCAAAATATACGATTAATTTTTTTGTCAACCTTTCTTGGCAACTGGTAGAGCACTGATTGATGTAAAGGGAGGACAACTAACACTTCAAGTTAATGAAGAAGAAGTCATATTCACTATATACCAAGCTAAGAAATTCACCAAGACATCGATACTTGTCATATGGTGAAATCAATTGATGCAGTGGTGGGAGCAAAATGTAAAACCTAATATCGGCGGATTTGGTCAGTGAGATGCAAAAATAGTACTTCAACATCCATTACATGTTCAATGCCTTTTGTTCTTCTTGGCATCTATTATTTTGGCACAAATCTTGTTCCTTTTTAAAAAAAAAAATAGTTTGAGAAGGTTCAATTGGACAATTGTTCGGTGACCTTCCAGAGCAATCTATTGTAACTAGTATTTCAAGAATTTATACAGTTGCTATTGGAAGTTACATAAGGAGCAAGGAAGTGGTTGATTCTATCTTGGCTCATGGAGCTTTGCTACTTGAAGGTCATTACTAGAAAGAAGATCTCCTGAAGCCTCTCTACTCTGTTGAATTCAAAGAGATCTTTAGTATTAATTGTCTTGTGTAAAATATGATATGGAGAAGAAAGCCTATTCCGGGACAACAAATACTTCTCCATAATTTCCGTTGAAAGTTGATCTCGATTAAGCTTAATTCGCGATGGCCAGGACCATTAACCATTCACAACATATTTCATTTTGGTGCTGTAAAGTTGAAGGGAAAGAATGAATTCATATCCCAAAACAGTGGCTAGCGACGTAAGCAATACTATGGAGAGGGCAAGTGAAATGTGGAAGAAGTGCCTCTTCGAGATCCAACGTAAGGCATTTCGGCAACGTCACGATAATGACGTTAAAAAAAAGTTTCTTGAGAGGCAACTCTTTTCCCTCATTTTCAATTATTTCGATATTAGTTTATATTTATATTTATATTTATAGTTTCTTAATAATTTTGCTCTTCTCCTAGGCCGATGCTCAAGTTTATGGGCAAAAATAGAATCAAAATCCATCACATCAACCAATTCACCTCCGCCCTACCATGACATCATTAGTGATGAAAGCATTTGATGTCTTCACTCAAGAAAGTCCTCATCCTCCTTTGTTTTTAATTTCACATTGGGGACAATATTTAGTTTAAGTTTAGGGGGTGAAATAGTAATTGTTGGATTGCTTAGTTGCTTTGTTGTTTTTAAATTTTTTTGTGTGATTTTTTTTTTAATTATTTAGTGTGATTTATGTCTTTTATAAAAAAACTATTTTGTTGCATGTTTGTGTGAGTTAGATAGTCTTGTTGATCATGATGCATATAATTGAGAGCACATAACAGTTTATGAACTGTAATAAGTTATGTGTTTTGGTTGAATTTTTTGCTTATCCATGTAGAACGTGACAATATTTATGCACGTGAATTGAGTTTTGTGTTGTACATGAATAAGTTGATTTACATGTCTTATAGGTTAAAATACTGGACTTAGATGCTTAATCCTTTAAACTATAATGTATTACATCCTTGAACCACATATAGTATAATTTGGGATGGTCGAGCCGGTAAAAGAGATGATCTAGACGTGTTAATTCCATGCATGTAAAAAATATATTTGCGTGGAATGTCTTTAACTATCAAGTATGAACTAGGTAATGTTCGTATGCTTGGGATCTAAACCTTGTTTAAATTTGCCTTGAAAAAAGAGAAAAAAGGGCTTTGCATTTGTTAAATTCTAAGCCTCACATTGTAGCCTTTTTTACTCGAGTTAGTAAATCCGTTGGGTATTTCGAAACCGGGTATCCATTGGCCTTTAAAGCTGGAGAATTCTGACTAAAAGCTTGTTACAAAGCTCAAGAAGAAATCAAGAAGGGTGAGATTCATCATGAGCCATGAATATAAAAAAGATGCAAATAATAATGAATGAATTTTGGGGGGCTTAGATAACTAGTGAGTTTGAATTGCTTAGTGTATGTTTGATTGTCGAAGCAGCCAAAAGATAGGAGAATCACCACATATATAGATTGTTGATGTTGCTGGTTAGACTTAGCCAAATGGAGCGGTGAAAGAAAGTAGTAAATTAAAAATTAACCGTAGAATACCGCTCGGGAAAAAATAAAAGAAAATAATTTAGGAGTGCGTAAATCCCACAACTGAAGAAAAAATATATTTGACTTTTAAGGTCGGGGATTGAACCAACTTGCGAATATGCAGCATGACACTTAATTCGTCACACAGCTCACACACATACTTGTTTTACATTGGATAAGTGATAAGTTAGCTTTTGCATTACAAATTTGAAGCAGTTCATAGGCTTGATATAAATTTTTCAATCCTTAGTTAAAAAGGCAAACTACCCAACCAAACTTGTTTTATGTGAGGTTTTTTGTTTAGTTGTGTTTGTGTGTTCATTAGTTCTTTTCTTTTTATTTTGGCTTTGATCGAAGACTAATAAAGTATTAAGTTTGGGGATGTTGGCAAGGATTAGGGGTTGGACTAGAAGATCCTAACCAAATTAACACCTCTGTAGCACCCTTTCATCATTTGTCTGCCTTGATGAAATATATATCCAATTAAAATCATCAACAAAATACACTTGAAGTCACAGTACACGCCAAATCGACATCAGAACCATGAAATTACTGCCCATAAAATGGTAATAATAAGTACCAATCATGTCTTGCACAACTAGACTGGAACAAAAGGCCTGAAGTAGCATCTCACCATGTAGACGTCTGAGTACGAGCTACCGGCAAACCAATGCATCAATTACTTAGTTACCTTCGCTAGAAATATGTGATACTCTTAAGCTCATGGCTGAAATTTTTTGTAGATTTTGGCGTCATAGTGATCTTAAGACACAAACAACATATGTTGGGTTTCTTTCAAGCCACATATTCCTTTATCCCATTTCCCATGCTGTAAGTGTTATACCCTGGGTCCAATCGATTTAGGTTGTAAACACATTTAATATGTTTAATGAATTTATTTTGGTGAGATCTATTGTTTATTTAAATTAATATTCTGATGAATGACAGTAAATAATATAGTCCATAGATTCAAGTCTCGATAATTTCTTAATCACAAGGAATTGTGATTGTGAGATACAAAATACGTATGATTGAACTTTAAATAATCCATGGTCGTAAGTAATAACAAGATACATATATCGTTATTATGGATAAATCTATCACATGTGACATTTCTTACTTGTGAAGTAAGTAGCTGATTTCATAAGTTAAAGTGTGGTGACACTTAAATGAACATGTGAATGTTTTGTTATAGAACAAAACATTGGAAACCTACTAAGAGATTCCACATGGATACCTATCTGAGTGTCGGTGGTTAATCTCTAACATTCGGTAGTGGAATTGATCATTCGACTCATCATAGTGCCTTATATGAGAACTGGCATACTTTGGTAATATTAGATGTTGCTCTGCCAAGGGCCACTAATACGGCATCGTTCGAGTATGTCAAGAATCATATGAAAGTTGTGAATAATCAATAAATGATTCACCACTCTTAGATAGTAAGATTATGATCTATATCGAAGTACTTGGCCAAGGTGTGTCTATAAGTCGAAAATGAGTTTTCGACTTACACTGACTTAATAGTGGAATAAAAGATATGATCGATAATTGAGATTAAAACATATCTATATCTTGTAATTGATCAAATAATAATGACAAAATGATTATAGTTTCAAGATAAATGAACAAGTTTGGTTTTGTCATACCACGTGACATTTTTCATCACATGTATTATTCTGACACATTGCTAGATGTCAATCTGGGACGACGGATGTGAATTAGTAATAAATGAAAAGGGCGTTTGATTTATCGATTTTGATTAGATCAAATAATAATTCACGTCGTTAGGCATCGTGGTTGAAAATCCAATGAGTTATACACAAAATGAGAACTAGAAGAATGAGATTTATCAATTAATTAATTGACAAGTGTTGGATAATTAATTAATTGGGCTGTTTATTAATGGGCCCGAATTCATGGACCAAATTTAATTAATTGGATTAATTAAACATTGGGTCAGATTAAGTTGTAAGACGGGTTAAGCCCGTTTGAGTTTATATCAATAAACTGCTAGGGTTTGAAAATTGTAGAGTTTTTCATTATTTTTGCTAGCACAAGAAAAGTAAACCACGGTTCTTTCTCAATCTTGTTTCCTGTGCGAATTTCATTGGAGGCTGGACAATTGGACAGTTATGAGAGGCAGATCAGGATTGCTGGAACAAAAGAAATGGCAAAGGAGTTTGCAAATTTCAATAAAGGTACAATTTCTATCACAGTTTCTATCTAAACACAAAGCAGATCATTGGTGAGAACTGAAATTTGTTTTATTTTCTACTGTGCATGATTAAGTAAATTTCCAACAGTGATATAGAGCCTATTTTGTGATTGTTAGAAATTGTTTTACATGTTTATGTAGTCAAAGGTTGATTATTCATGTTCTTGAATCTAGCAATTATAAAATTAATTTTATCTTCAAAATATAGTTTTTGAAAAAAAAAAGGAAAAAAATAGATCGGACATGGCAGCAGACGGCAGCAACAGCGGTGGCACGTAGCAATGCGCGAGCAACTGTTGCACATTGTAGTGGTAGGAAAGCTATCACCTGAGTACGGGGGCCCCCTTCCACAACAGGCATTGATGGTTCTGGTCGGTATTTCCAAGGAAAAGAATAATTTTGTTTAGGGTTTTCAGAATCGGGTTTGGATAGTTGAAGGTGGGCCTGGGTTGCAATTTGAGAAATTTCGGGCCGCTGCCTGCAATTTTTCGAAAGGGGTTTTGAATGCAATTTTCAAAGGTTTTTAATTTGTTTTTCAAAAAGGGTTTGACCTGCAATTTCAATTTTGACCCGTTTAAAGTTTTATTTAAAATTGACGAATTTTATGTTAAAATTAAAATTGGATTTTAACTTAAATATTAAATTTTGACCCTAAATTGAATTTTATTTTATTTAGGAGTTTTATCCTAAATTAAAATATTAATTTAACTTAAATTTGAGTTGACTCTAATTTTGTATTTAATTAGAATTTGATTTTAATTAAATAGTTTCACCCACTTGAAGGTTCAGAATGATTTATTATATATAGTGATGCATCCAAATAAGGTTTGAGATGTGTGTTGATGCAATACGTAAAAGTGAATGCCTAAGCATCAATGCAATTGAAGTAACATGAGCAGAATTACCTGACACATGATCTAAAAATTAACACGGTAGTTTATGAATTAAAGATATGGTGTCATTACTTATACGGAGGAAAGTGAGATATTTACACTGATTATAAGAGTCTCAAATATTTCTTCACACAGAAGAAATTGAATATGAGACAGAGACGATGGTTAGAGCTAGTAAAAGATTATGATTGCACTATTAATTACCATCCGGGTACGGCTACTATTGTTATCGATACTCTAAGTAGAAAGTCAATGGGACAGTTGGCGTCATTACCTACTACTCAAATGTTATCACACCAGAGCATGTCACCGCTCGTTTAGAAACTTTGGTGATTTGACATATTCTTAGAGATCAGATCATAGTAGCACAGGGTAACGACCCATTCTTGCAGAAGATCAAGAGCAAGATTGGTACTGATAAGGGAAAAGATTTTGGAATAGCTTCGGATCAGACACTGATGTTTAAATGAAGAATTTGTGTGCCTAATGATGAAGTTTTGAGGAATGTGATATTGGAAAATGCTCATTTCACCCATACTCCGCACATCCTGATGGTACGAAAATGTATAGTATGTCTACAAGTTAAAGTAGAAAATCAAGTACCGGTATGGTTGTTAAATCAATTGGACATACCTGAATGAAAGTGGGAGAATATCACAATGGACTTTGTGGTAGGATTTCAGAAGTCAGGAAGAGGACATAATGCTATATGGGTAATAGTGGATCGTCTAATAAAGTCAGCTCATTTTCTCTCGATAACAATGACATTCAGTCTATATCAGTTGGCATAGTTGTACATTAGAGAGATTATAAGATTGTATGGTGTTCCCATCTTCATTGTATCTGATATAGATCCGAGATTTATTCTAAAAACTAGGCGTAGGCAAAACCAAAACCAAATCGGGTGAACCGATCGACCGACCCGACCCAAACCGATTGGTTTGGGTCGATTTTTTTATTTTTTTGGGTGGGTTTTGATTTTTTTGGGGTGGGGTAGGTCTGGTCGGGTCATGAGTTGGGTCGAAAAAATCGATATAAACCAACCCGACCCAGCCCGACCACATTTAAAAAAAATGAAAAAAGACATTAAAATTTAAAATGAAAACCAAAACCCTAACATCTCACTTTTTCACCTCCAGAAACCAAGTTCACGCTCACCTTGCTCCTCCAAGCTAAAACTTGCCCCGTCGTCCGTCTTCTCTCAAATCGTCGTCGACGACTTGGCGCCACTAGAGTTCCCCCAAATTTCACATATCTTGTTCATTCTGAAATTTCCCAGACGCAGACGAAGGTGGGATAGTGGCTGCTAGAACCCAAAATATGAGTGTTTGATATCAGGAGAGGATGCGGTAAACTTCATTCTCTATCTTATCTTGGATTCTCTAAATTTTATCCCCTTTTTTTTTTGGTAAATGTAAGAGATACAAGATTATTTATATTGATGGATGAATACCAGCATATTTCAATAGAAAACATAAAAAATGTAATTAGCTTTCTATGCTTAACTCCATTTTCTATTGTATAAATTCCAAAACAGTATATCAATCAAAGAGGTTGTCAGGTAGAACTTCTAAAAGCTTGGGAAATTTTCTGCAAATTGAATGATTATTTACAATTTTATTTGCCAACTCTTGAAATATCTATAATTTGATTCTCCTGCAAGGAGTTAGAAACTTTGTTGTCTGTTTAAAGCTTTGAAGTTGTGAATCTAATCTTTTCTTCTCCTAAATATCAAATGCTTCGACGTTGTGTATCTAATCTTTTCTTCTCCTATAAATATCAAACTGATAGATGCTAACTGTAAAATTTTAAGTTGATGGGAAGTATTTTTTTATTATTAATTTTTCTACGATGTAGTTCTGAACAATACACTTCTTGTAAAAGGATATTGATAAGTGTAGATTTTGCACTTATTTTATCTTTTAAACTTTGATGTTTGTTTGGCTTTCTATTATATTTTGTTGCTTAATGTTTTTTTTTTTTTTTTAATTTTTAGGCGAAAACCCGAGTCGAGTATTGATGTGAAGAATTTGAGTGAGAAAAGAGTCAAAAAAAATTTAACTACAAGGATTTCATGATTCGACGATCTTGCCATCAATTTTTCTATGAAGAAGTGTGGCTTGAGGAGGTGAAATGGGTAAAAAATCAGGATGAAAATGAAGTTGGCACAGAATTGTACTATGCGTACGCATGGGCCTGCAAGTTGTGTGTATGCAAGCTTGGAAAAACCAGTGATTGAAGGACATTTGATTGCACTATGCGTACGCACATACAAAGCCATGCGTACGCATGGTATAAATTTGGAGCAGAACCTGGGAAAACATGCGAAACCCGATTTTAAATTCTAATATCAATCCTTTTAACTCCAAACCCGTTTTTCCCCTTCTCCACACTATATATATTGGTAGTGACCATTTCTAGGGCAAGTTTCTTGGGAAAAAATTGACCAAAAAGGGAGAAAAAAATCTGGGATTGCAACCTTTAACATTTGGGGATTTTTGAAGAAGAAGAATGAGGAAACTCTTGACATTGAAGATTTCAACCATAAATCTCTTTATCAATAAGCTTTCTCTTGCCTTTAATCTCATTTTCTTCAATGTATTTTATGGTTTTGTTGGATATTTGTAATTACATTATGAATACCTAAACCTAGATGTGATTGGGGGTGATTTTAATCGGAGTAATGATTTTCTAATCGTCGATTTGTGCTTGATAGTTCTTGTGGTTAATGTGCTTAATCCATTGTATTTATTGTTCATATTGTTCTTCTCGATTATTTAGCGGCACAACTAGATAATTAGGTTATTTCAATATTTGCTAATTTGGGAAATTTAGTATGTAATCGCTATTTTTACCGAACCCTAGTGGCGACTATATTTTGATGGATTATGAGGAATTTTCTATTAAATGTAGGTGTATTATCAGTTAACTTAACAAACGGAGCTTGTGTGTTTGTGCTTAATTCAATTCGACTCTCTTGTGTGAATACTTTTGTTAAATTAATTCTAGCAATTTTATCCTAGGTTATTTGATGATTAGGGTTGGGTAAAGAGCTTATTTTATTCAACTAAAATTTAAGGAGAGTTTTAGGTAGTCGAGTTTGTGATTATTCTCGAATTGTTGTTAACCATTTGAACGAAAATATTTTGTAAAATTGAATTAGAAAATCGTTCTCGCGGTGAAGAATTATCCCCCGATTACACTCTCTCTTTTGTTGACTTATCGCCTTCGTTATTTAATTTTATTGCATTTCAAGTATTGCACTATTTCAATTTTTAATTTGTTGTGTTCTTTAGTTTAGCGAATGAATCAAAACCCCCCCATTTATATGCTTTCGTTGTTTATTTTCTTTTGCGCAATTAACGTAATTGAACCAATCCTTTGCGGGTATTGACCCTTGCTTGCATTATACTATTTGAACGACATTTATTTTTAGTCGAGTAAGGAAATATTTTTGACGCCCCTTTTGGTGGCGATAAGATATTCTAATGATTTTGTTTTCATACTTTCGTAAATATTGGGTCTTAGATTGCTTTCATTTTGTGGTAGATAAGAAGCAGAAACCCCTATCATTTGAGAACAACAAAGAGGATGGAGGGAGCAATCTTACTGTTGTTGGTCGAAGAAAGGAAGATTGTAGAGTTGTATGTGCTAAAATGATAGTTTTGGATGAATTACCTTTTAGGTTTGTCAAAGCTCGTGGTTTTAGGCTTTTTTTATAGTGTAGCATGTCCTCAATTTCAGGGTCCATCTCGTAGGACTCTCGTTAAAGATATTTATCAGTTGTATTTGAATGAAAAACTGAAATTGAGAGATGCTTCTCATTTTCACTGTCAAAGGGTTTCCCTTACAACTGGTACTTGGACTTCTATTCAGAATGTCAATTACATTACTCTTACAACACACTATGTTGATTCCGAATGGACGCTTAATAAGCGTATTTTGAATTTTTGTGTCGTTCCAAATCATAAGGGAGAAACTATTGGAAAAATGATTGAGACTTGTTTGCATGATTGGGGGATTGAGAAAATTTTTGCAATCACTGTTGATAATGCAAGCTCCAATGACACAGCCATTTCTTATCTTCGGCGAAAGGTAGTAGCTTGGGGTAGTGATGGATGTGTTCTAGAAGGGAAATATTTGCATTTGAGATGTTGTGCACACATTATCAATTTGATTGTTGGTGATGGGTTGAGGGAAGCACATGATTCCATTGTGAATATTCGCAATGCAATCAAATATGTGAAATCTTCTTCAGCTAGGTATGAAAAATTGAAGGAGTGTGCTAGGAAAGAGAAGATTGAATGCAAGTCTATTCCAACTAGGTGGAACTCTACCTACTTGATGTTGGAAACGATATTGAAATTTGAAAAAGCTTTCGATAGGTTAGAAGAGGAGGATGCTCAGTATTTGCATTACTTTCAAGAAGATGAAGGTAGTAAAAGGAGGGGTGGACCTCCGTCAAGTTTAGATTGGGAAAGTGCATCTGTGTTTGTTAAATTTCTTCAAAATTTCTATAATGTGACTCTGACTTTTAGTGCTTCATTGCAAGTTAGTGCTTGTGCTTATCTTCATGAAATTTGTAATCTTGTAATTGAATTGGATGAATGGAGATTAAGTGAAAACTTTTTTTTTTGTTTTAAGTGAAATGACGACTAACATGAAAAAAAAAGTTTGATAAGTATTGGGGTAAAATGGACAATGTGAATCAACTGTTGCTTTTTGCTACTATCCTCGATCCGAGATACAAAATGGTTTACGTTGAATATTGTTTGAATGATCTATATATGGATGGAGAAGTTGTTAGTAACATGATGAAGTCTTTGAAAGCCAATTTGATGGATATTTATGAGTGGTATATGCGTCATGACAGCATTGACGGAAGTAGTAAACTATCAACTGAGGAGTTTGCAAGTTCTATCAATACATATAAAGGAAGTTCTTCTTCTATGCGTGATGCTTATCTTAGTAGGTTTATGGAAAAACAAGCAATGAAGGATTCAGTTGAGATAAAAAAAATGATGTGGAACGATACTTATTGGATGCTCGTGAAAGTATAGAGAGAGATTTTGAAGTTCTAGATTGGCGGAAAGTTAACAAACGTAAGTATGGTGTCTTGTCCAATTTGGCCAAAGATGTGTTGGCAATTCAAGTGTCAACTATTGCTTCAGAAAGTGCATTTAGTACTGGAGGAAGGATACTTGATCCTTTCCGTAGTTCCTTAAATCCTAGGATGATCAAGGTCTTAGTATGCACTCAAAATTGGTTGAATGCTTCTCCGAACTTGGATGGTTTTTGCATGGAAGATATTGAGCATTACAACCAAATGGATGAACTTTTAGAATCAATGAATTCAAAATCAACTGAAGATGACAACGGGCCCAAAGGTATACTTCCAACTCTTTGTTGTAGCTTGTTACATTAGAAGACTATTATTTACTTTTTCTTTTGTGTATTACATTTTTATCTAACCAAATAGTAATATTTTTTTTTTTTTAGTTTTTAATTTTTCTCTTGCAGGTTAATAATTGCATGGACAGTGTTGCTGCAGGGGAAACTTTTGGTGTTGTGCTTTAACCCGAAATTGGAAACAGCAGTTTGTGAATTTTTTGGTGCATCAACTTTTGGTGAATTTTTGTTTGGGTGGTTCATGGTTGTACCTTTTATTAAATATTAATCGTATTTTAGTTATTTAGATGGTGTGTAACATGTTGATTTTGTTTGAATATATGAATTTGCATGGTGTGTAACATTACATAATGAGTTCAACTGTTCAAAGAATGAAGGTTTTACTTGGAACATATTTTATAATTCAACCATTCCTTATGATGCAGCTTACCAGGATTGTGCATGTTTCATTTTATCTTTGTTAATATGAAGACACTAATATTAAGTCACTCTTCATTTTACTGAATGCAGAGACTAAGTGTCAATTGCAAGAAGGTTTGCAAAGCTGGAAGAGAATGCAAAATGCGGCAGCACATTCATTGTTATCAATTTGTACATTCTTCTTAATTGAGTTTTATCATTGAATTGGGGCCTCCTGTTTTGGATTACTTTTTGTTGTTTAGATGGATCCTTGATGAATTAGACTAATTATAGTTAGAACCTCAAATTCGATTGAATGAATTTGTTATTTTCCTTTCTTGTTTACAAATTCCATATAATATGATAATAAATTATATATTGTCCAAACTGACAAACCCAACACGACTGACATTTGATTGGGTTGGGTTGAGTTTCAACATTTACACGGGTTAGGTTGGTTCGATTTTATATCAAACCAACCATTTGGGTTGATGTTAGGTTGAGTTGGATTGTGTTTGAAAACGGGTTGAGGCAAAATTCAACACAATCCACGCCCACACCTACGCCTACTAAAAACTACTACCCTACAACTTGTTTAACTTTTCATGATCGAATTTGATGATCTATAGTGCATGTAACTATACTTGCTCGTCAAAAAGATAATAAGAAAACGAAATTTAAGTACACATATATAGACCTAGTAACATGACAATGCTCTAGATATTTTTTAAAATTAACTAACATTTTACTATTCATTTACTATAACACTAAGAAAAATACCAAGTGCAAATAACACATTTTCTCCAAGTTGAAAAACATAATTGGCCCGTTGACATTGCTTTTGTTTATTTCCTCCCTTCTTGTTACCATTTATTTGATTTTTCCCTATGCCGGGTCAATTATTGTGTCAACTATACTATACTGTTGCTCCTTATAAAACTGTTTGTAAAATAATTCAAATTGTTAAATTACATTTCCAATAGAGTTATTCTCTAAGTACGGGGAATAATTGTATGTTTCCATCTTTGAATGATGTTTCGAAACATGTATTTGTTAAAAAAAAAAAAAGTGCAAAAATCATATACATGTAGCATAACTCTTTCCAATATACTAGAAATAACATTGATAGAGTAAAATTTAACAATTATCTTAAATACATAATAAAATAGTATTAATCTTATAATTTTCAATATATACTCCAAAATTTAAGGAGATGAAATATTTTTTTTAATGAAGTAAAAATCATATTAGAAATGAGAAAAAAAAAATGAAAATCAAAGTCTCAAGTGGCAAACGATTATTTAAATCCCAAATAATATCTAAATGATTTCAATTAGCAATGATCCGTCTAGTTAATGGGTCACCAATTTTTCTGAAATCCTAGATGAGTTATTTTGAGTCACAAGTTGTTTTATTGAACCACCAACCTAGTCGAATTTTAGATAATGAATGGAATTGGAATAATTGCCAACTCATTAATCAAATCTCAAAGAAAATGTTAATTACCAAATGGAGAATCCTATTGTTAAAGAAGGCATCAATAATATACCTCAGGCCAATAAAGAATAAATAATTATATTTAACACATGAAAATGAAAGGGTAGAAAGAGCAGAAATTCAAGTAAAAGGAGAGATGGAGGGCCGTTCCTTGCACCTAGTGTATCTTTCGGCTCTGCTTCGGAGCTAGGTTCGGCCTTTGTGTTCGTATGACTTTGAAAGGATAAGAACGACCCCCACCCACTCCACCCCAAAACCCGTCTCTCTACAAGTCAAGTGCTACTTTCTCTCTCACCGTTTCCACTTTATCAAACTTTTTCAATTTCTCTTCCCTATAATATAAGCTAGTGTTCTTGCTAAGAAAAACCCACAAAAAACTGTATTGGAAAGCATTTTGTGTACTTTGTTTCATTTAAATCAGTCAAGCTGGCGATTGATAATCAAGAATCCGGTGTCCGTGAAATCAAGCCCAAGAATAGACGAATCTTGGTACTAATTCTTTAGTAGAAATTCATTTTTATTGGTTTCCCTTTAGTGGACTCCTCTGTTTTTCTCAGATATTATTTATAACATTTTATTGGGTTTTCCTTTGTTCACAGGGGGCTGGAGGGCCTAATGAGGAGGACAACAGGTGGCCGCCATGGCTGAAACCTTTGTTGAAGGAACGTTTCTTCGTTCAATGCAAGTTTCACGCTGATTCGCACAAAAGTGAATGCAATATGTACTGCTTGGACTGCATGAATGGCTGTCTCTGTTCACTCTGTTTAGCTTTTCACAAGGATCATCGTGCAATTCAGGTCTATTTTCATCAACCATTTTTCTTTTTTTCACTGTCCCTTTTTAATATTGAATCCTCTGTTTTGGGCATCAAACCCTTTCGTGTACCTATAAATTTCCCATTTGAATCAATATTTACCTCTCTCAAATGATGCGTATTTTCCATCACTGTGTTGACGCATTTATTTCCCTAATGTTTCATCTTACATTGTTAATCAAATTCATCAATCTTTATACAGATAAGGAGGTCCTCATACCATGATGTTATCAGAGTTTCTGAAATTCAGAAGTACCTAGACATAAGCTCTGTTCAAACATACATAATCAACAGCGCAAAGGTTCTCTTCCTGAATGAGAGGCCACAGCCAAGGCCCGGTAAAGGCGTAACGAACACTTGCGAAGTCTGCGAACGGAGCCTTCTCGATTCCTTCAGATTCTGCTCTCTTGGTTGCAAGGTACCAATTATACGATCAAATTATTTTTTGTGCAAATGTCAATGATGAATTGAATTTGTTTCACAATTGTTAATGTTAATAAATCGGCATTAAATGAGCTGTACTATTCATGTTAAATTGGGTGAAGATTAAGGTATTGATACCAGAAGATTTTGCATCAATTTATTTTTCAAAAGTTTCAAATATGAATTAGTGGGAATTGAAGATTATTAGAGTTCCAATTCGTGGGTAGCCTGAAAGAAACTTGAAATTTGTGATTTGTGATTTCAGATGGTTGGGACGAAGAAAATGGCCGCATCAGACTCCGAAGACTCGCACTGCAGCAGCAGCAGTAGCAGCCACGGGCGGCCGAATAGTGTCTCTAGCTTCAGTCCGCCAACGCCGCCTTCTACAGCCAATCGAAGAAAGGGAATTCCCCATAGAGCACCTACGGGAGGACTTATCATAGAATATTAGCCACCTACCTGATAGATACACAACATAGTGCCCACCAAATAGCATACTAATACGAGGGGGAATTTATAAGATACAATGTTGTAAGATTGCGAAATAAGTTTGTTTGTGAAAAATCAGATACTAGCGAGCTAATATGTAAATATGGGATAGAATGGTAAAATGACAACAATAATGCAGTATTGTTATGTAACACTCTGCTCTTTGCAATGTTTTCAACTGGTCTCATAAATGTTAGCCAACCTTCTGCATATCACGTTTGGTTATACTCATAAGGTGCTTAAAAATCCAGGACTTTGCTTATTTTGTGAATGTGGAAGTTAACGAGTAGTTTATATATTTTCAATGAAGAAAGTGTAGTCTGTGAGGTGTAGTTCCAGAAGTATTTTTTTGCAAAAGTGTTACTGCAAATGGAGATATATGGGGAGACGATGGAGGGTTGAAGGTGAAAGAGAACAACTTCACCTTTGATGGTTCATGATTTGCGGTGACCTTTTTGTTTCTTTTTACTTTAGTCAACAAAGACGGTAGCCAATTTTTTTGTTTAGAAATAAATTGCTTGCCACGTCAGATTAGATTGTAAAACAGCATTACTGATCCAAAAATCAATACCCGCCGCCCACAGATCATATTTGGAAAATCACTTTTCTTTAAAAAGTTGCTTTTAAGTTTAATCGGACGTTTTTATGGGATTTCGCTATGTGTGTTGAATTATGATTGGTTTGAGAAAAGATAAGTCTCTTGGTTTTCGCAATCATGAGTTAGGTCAAGCCGTCCATTGTGTGCTGTGTTTCTTGGTGGAGGGGTTTTCTAGTGGCTTTGTGGGGCCAGATTGATTCATGACCGTCTCTTCAGCTAGACTACAGAATTTGGAATTTTTGTTGGTTTATTCCATGTCATGTTCGATGTTTGCTATCTTAACCCTAGCCTGAACATTGACTTATTATTTATGGATTAAATTCACCAATAACCACTCAATTTTATACTTTAATATCATCATATTTATTCAATTTAATTTTATTTCATCATAATCATCTAACTTTATATTTAGTGTTATCGTGACTATCCAATTTTATTTTATTTCTTTATGACTATACAATTTCACTACAAACACCTAATTTCATATAACATTTCACTGTAATCAATCAACATCTTTTCACAATTTTTGCTAATTTAAAAGGGATAAAACAGTAACTTTGCTTCTATATATAAATAAATAAAATAAAACAAAAACTTATTTAAAAAAGTTACTTAAAAAAATAAAATAAAAACTTATTTTTAAAAAGTTTATGAAATAAATAAAAAATTACTTTTTTAAAAAAAGAGTTAGAAAAGTAAAATAAAATAAAAAGTTATTTTAAAAAACATTCCTTAAAAAAATAAAATAAAATAAAAAATTATTTGAAAATATTAAAATAAAATAAAACTTTTTTTTTTTTTTATAAAAAAAGGTTTTTAAAATAAAAAACTTCTATTTTTAAAAAAACTAAAATATTTTATACATATAATGTAAAGTTATTATTTTACTCCTTTTAAAATTAGTGAAAGTGGTTAAAAAAAATGTTGGATGGTCATGATGAAATATTATATGAAATTGGGTGGTCATGGTGAAATATTATATGAAATTAGGTGGTTATGTTAAAATAAAATCAAATTGGGTGATCATGGTGACATTAAGTATAAAGTTGGATGGTCATGATGAAACAAAATCAAATTGGGTGACCATGATGACACTAAGTATAAAGTTGGTGGCCATTGGTGAATTTAACCATATTAATCATTTTTTACATTTTGTTTTGTTTGAGATGGTGGTAGTGATTTTGGTGGTGGTGCTACCAGAGACAGTGGTAAGATGGTTGTCACAAATTATTTTGTTGACTGTGACCATAAAACTAGTTAATTTGTAACCAATAAAAAATATGTGACTAATGAAAAAGATAAACTGTGACAAATAAATAATATGCGATCTAAAAATTGTTAATTTGTGATCGATAATTTGTGACTGTATAATAAGTTGTGACTTCTAATGTTTGTAATTTTGACCGATAAATAAATTGTGACTTATAAAGTTTTGATTTGTGACCGATTAACAAATTGTGACCTATAAATTTTTTTGAATTGTGACCTTAAAATAATTTGAATATATATAAATTTTGATTTGTGAAGAAAAATAATATGTGACTAACTAAATTGTTAAATTTTGACCAAATTGTATAGATCTGCGACCTTTAAATATTTAATTAATAAAATATATAATTCATTCATTCATTCATAAATAAATAAATAAATATTTGATTTTTGAAATGGTTGATACTTAACATCTTAGTTATGAATTTTTTCCATAAAAAAATTGTGGTGTGAATATAATTATTCTTTATTTAATTTGACGAATTTTCTTCATTAATGGTATATTTAATTAAACAAAGTTAAATAGCCCCATATATATTTATCTTCATAAGAGCAAACAATGGATATCTATTGAAAATATAAAGTCATAAATATCGACTCTCTTTGATAAATTTATAGTCTGTTTGGGATAGTTTTTGTTTTTTGTAGAAGAGTTGTTTGAAGAACTTCACTTTGACTAACATCCTTTAAAAATTCTACAAACTAGACAATATTTTTTGAAAAGTATCCAAACAATATCAAAATCAATTTTTTATCCTAAATTTTAATTTTTCAAAAGCCTTTGCAAGTGGGATCACTTTCACTAACTTTTTATTACAAGTGTATTAAGATCGATGGTCAAGAAGATTAAAGAATTTTTTTTTTAATAACACTAGTTACGATATGATTACATTCAAAACATGGTGTTCTCTATATCATGTAGGAATATTTGTCATCAAGCAGCATATGAACTTGATGTTCCTTAGAGAGGAATACCCATGAGACAATGTATGTTGTTGAATTGCATGACGAAAGGAGTGAGGAGAGATGAGTTTTGCTTCTTGACACCCCGGTGTACAAGTTTCCTCACAAAAGGGGGCCAACACTCGATTAAAAAAAAAAAAAAAAATTCGTGGTCCCCTTCTTATGACCTAACAACCCGATGTATACTTAGCAAAACTCATGAGAGATAGAGGGTAATGATAATAATAACAAATGGGACGAATGTGTTGAAAATATGACGAAAGTGGAAAGGTTAAAGCAAAAAAATAGAAAAGGAAAAAAAAAATTCTAAAATTTATTTTATTTTAATTGGCGATGGTCCCTGTATTAATTGAACTGTGCTATTCAAATAGGGCCTGATGACAGACTTTTTAAACAAGGGCTGACACTGTTAATTTCAAAAAATTCAAATCAAGGGCTGCATCTCAACCACTGTTAATTTCAAAACATTTAAAATCAAGGGCTAAGATGCATGCACTTCAGCCCCTCTTTAATGGGTCTGTCACTAACCATGTTCAAGTAGCATTATACGTATTAATTCTAGTATCCCCACAGCAACGTGTGTGTCACTGACGAAAATTACATGGCTAAATAGGTTTTAACAAGTGCGCATTGATTGCATTCAAAGTAGTTGAGCCGTTAGTCAATTGGTTGCGTATTGGTTTTGAAAATTGGGACTCCCCCCCGGTAAATATAAATTCTATTTGAGCCTTGTCATTCATTTTACGCTGATGCTGGGCTAAAACATAGGTATCATTAACATATTTTAGTCTCGATTTTTGAAAAAAAAAATTAAAATTTTAGTTTTATGCGTCCGAGTTGATGACAGATATTTTTTCCATCACATGGTTACTCTGTCAATCAAAGTAATCATAGATAGGAAAAATAATAATAATAATAATCAAAGTATCATGATAATATCACTAGATGTCCCATATCTTGTGTTAGACATTAATTAATTTATCTTTTTTCCATTCTTTCAATCTCTTAACTAGAACAAGATAAAATTTGAGAGTTAAGCAAAATGGATGAACTGAAGAGTAATGTGAATTGTATTATGTATTCGTTGATAAATTTTTAAGTTACATTTGCTATATATATAACCACTCTGGAGTAGGGAGCAAGCAAAGAATAAAACTAATTACATGTGATACATAACGCAAGAATAAAATTTGTTGTAACAACAAAGGGGGACCACAGGTGCACAATAGCAATATGCAAAACTGAAATCAATTCTCACGTGTGCTGAGGCTGTTGAAGTAGAATGATGGTGATGAAATACTTATTTTAACATCCCCTCTCAAGCTGGAGTTTATCTTTTAACTCCAAGCTTGTCTTTAAGAATGAGAAACTTGGTTTGTGAAATTGGTTTGGTTAGCAAGTCAGCTATTTGATCAGTTGAAGGTACATATTGAATCTTCAATTTTCCTTCAAGAACCTTGTCTCTTACAAAATCTATGTCCAATTCAATATGTTTGGTTCTGGCATGGTAAACAGGATTTAAAGCCAAAGCATTTGCACTGAGGTTGTCACACCAGAGTATAAGGAGTGAGGAAGGACTTAACTTGATTCTTTGAGTAAGGACTCAACCCAGGCAATTTCAGCAGCTGCTTGAGCTAGTACTCTATATTCAGTTTCTGTGTGATACTCCGAAATTTTATGCTCATTTACTTTTCTCGTTTAATTTTTTTTTTTAAGATAGCAATTTAACTTTCAATACTTTATTAGCCAAAAAAAAAGGGGGACGCCACCTTTGTAGAAGATTAATGCATAGGGTGTTGTTTTTTCAAACAATGCATGAGGTGTGTTAGACAAGTATGAGGTGTTTAATTAGGGTATAAGCTGATTTTTAGGTATTGAATGAAATGCACCCATGCAAACCTACGTGTAAGGATAATTGATAAAGGTGACCACTTATTCAATCCATTTCTTTAGTATATATAATGCATATAGCCATAACCATAACACATTTACTTCCATTTGCAAAACCAGAATGTTTATAGAGAGAAAAATTGGCAGGAAGAAAGAAAAAAAAAAGAAAAGGAAAGGGAAAGGAAAGGAAGAAAAAGGGAAGCAAAGCCTAGCACCCTCAATTCATCTATCAACCGAAGTTTCTTCAAGTATTATTGTAAGATACTTTCCTTGCTTAAGTGGTAGGATTTCATGTTAATATTTATGCTTAAGTTATGCATGAAAACCATAACATGAAAGATATGGACAAGTTCCACAAATTTAGATATCTATGCCTTAGGACAAGTCCAAAGGGCATCGACAAACTGGAATGTGTAAGTATGTGTTTGAATGTTTTCTTTTGCATAGTATTAACATGTTAAATCCAAGCATGGTATCTTACTGAGTATTCTTTATACTCATAATATTCTATACTAAATTTTCAGATCCATAAGATATGAAGTTGGTGGAAGTCAGTCTGCGAAATCGATGATGGGTTAAGGACAAAGTTAATTTGCATCGAAGTTTTGTTTTTGCATGTTTTGTTCGACTGCTTCATATATGTTTTTCCTATGGTATTGTATAAAAATTTGTATAAGACATGATGTAATATGGTACCGGAATTAAAATAAGTAGTTATGTTTTCCATGTTATGCTAAGAGACATATTTATAGATCCTTTTTTTTCCGAATGACCAAAAGAGGCAGAATCCGGGCAGTTTCTAGGTCAACTTCAAAATGTTATTTCCAACTCTATAGACATCCATTTGAGACTATAAAAATACTTCTGTGTTCCTCTTCAAGTTCTCTAAATATGGGCGCAAGAATCACTCAATTTGGATGTCTATGGCCTGAGATATGAATTTTTAAACATTGAAGGGTCAATCTGGATTTTCTGTGCAATACTACACTGTTTTCAGTAAAACGTCCATACTATATGATCTCAGAAAATTCTCATATTTTAACCTAGGAAACTACTTGAAATTATCTTTCTAATACCTCAAATTTCATAGAAAACGGAGTTGGGATGAATTTTATAAAAATAGTGGAACCTACTGCCCCAACTAAACGTGGCTGCACCGAGTCCCTTTTTTTGTAAAATAAAAATTTCACGTCTGTGTGCGTTTCTGCTGGCCATTATATTTTAAGAGAAATATTTTACCAAATTGAAAATAAGTTTCTAATATGTAATACTTTTGTTTAAGAGTATTTACATGTACCAAAGACAGAACCTATTATGATTAGTATGTGACCCTCGAAGTTTAAGTTCGGGGTGTCGCATTCTGTGCTCGATCTAGCCACAACATGTTGTTTTTTCGAAGACCAAGCTACAAGAGTATCACCTAGATAAATGCAATAGCCGACTGTTGATCTCCTATCATCAGAGCAAGATGCCCAATATGCATCAACAAAACCTATGACATGTAATCTGTAAGTCTTTTGAATCCAAAGTTCCTCCTCAGTGGTTCCTTTCAAGTATCTAAAAATTCTCTTAACTCCTCTCCAGTGAACATCTGAAGGTGCCTACAAGAATTGGTTCAGTTTATTGACAGCAAAAGTAATATCAGGATGTGTATGTGCTAGATATTGTAATCCTCCAATGGCACTTCGGTAAAGAGAATGGTCTGCAATCCTTTTACCTTCATCCTTGGATATCATTTTGCTACTGTCATAGGAGTTGCACAAGGTTTGAGATTTTCTAGATTGAACTTTTTCAGCATGTCCTTTATGTACTTGGTCTGAGTAAGAAGTAGGCCTAAGTCATTTCTTTTTACTTCAATCCCCAGAAAAAGATGAAGTTCACCCATGTCTTTCAAGGCAAATTGAGTATTTAGGTTGTCAATGAAATGTTGTAAAGCCTTCTGATCATTTCCTGTAACCACAATATCATCAACATAGATTAAGGCAAAAATGACTCGATTTTGATCCATGTAAAAGAACAAAGAGTTGTTTGCCTTTGAATTTGAGAAATTCCAATCAAGAAGAGTTTTCTTTAACTTCTCATACCAAGCTCTTGGAGCTTGTTTAAGTCCATAAAGAGCTCTTTTTAGCTTGCAAACAAAAGTAGGATTTTCTCTGTCAATAAACCCTTCTGGCTGCGTCATAAACACTTCTTCACTCAATTTTCCATTTAGAAATGCATTGTTAATGTCAATTTGACTAATGCTCCATCCCTTTGAAACTGCAAGGATGAGGATTACCCTTAAGGTTGAGGCTTTCATAACAGGGCTGAAAGTTTCATGATAGTCAATTCTTGAGGTTTGCAAGAAGCCATTTGCAACCAATCTTGCCTTGTGCTTTAGTATTTTTCCCTCAATATCACATTTAAGTCTGGACACCAATTTATTTCCAATGACCTTTAGATTGATCAGTGGTGGTAATAGTTCCCATGTTTCATTTTTTATCAGTGCTTGGTATTCATCTACCATTGCTTTTCTCCAATCTTCATTTGACAAAGCCTCAAGTGCAATGTGTGGCTCCAGATTATTGTACTCTTTACACTGAATTGAATAAATTTTAGGTTTGAAAATACCTGCTTTACTCCTGGTAATCATGGGATGCTTTGTAGTAAGATTTCTCTGATTTGAAGGCTGAATCCTCTGTGTTTCTATACTGAAATTTAGTTCATCACTGACTTCAGTCTGTCCAACTTGAGTATCTATCATCTCTTCTTCATTTGGTACATGTGTGCTTTCAGAATTTGTGTCTGAGTCACCACTTCTATTTACCTCAGATACTAAGTTCTCAGCAATTTCTTGTTGAGCAGTCTTAGAGGGTGCTGCTGTTGGAGTTGCATTAGGATGTGCTTCATCATTTGAGCAGGTTTGATTATGATTTGGAGAGGTCCAAAAAGGCAGATGGTGGGTAATGGTTTCAGATGTTTGTGGATTGGTTCTTTTGTTGAGAAAACCAAGCTTAAAACGAAATTCACTCTCATTGAACACTACATGCCTGGAAATGTATATTATACCTGTTTGGCTTAGACATTTGTAGCCTTTGTGAGAATTACTAAAACTAAGAAATACACATTTTGTGGAATGGAAACTTAGTTTATGTGATTGGAATGGCCTGAGGCAAGGATAGCAGGCACAACCAAAGATTTTCAAAGACTTGTATTCAATTTGCTCATTGTTTAGAACTTGGCTGGGAGCTTTCATTTTGAGAACTGGTGTAGGTAGCTTATTTATAAGATAGGTGGCAGTATGAAATGCTTCCCACTAGTAGTGTAAAGGCATGGAGGCTTGAGTAAGCAAGGTTAAACCAGTTTCGGTTATATGCCTATGTTTCCTCTTAGCTCTACCATTTTGGGATGAAGTGTAAGGGCAAGATAAACGAATTTCAATGCCGAATTTTTGAGCTAAGTCAGCAAATGACCTGAATTCTCCTTCCCAATCAGATTGAATAGCTTTTATTTTCCTATCAAGTTTGTTTTCTACTAGATTTTTGAATTGAATAAATAGATTTAGAGCTTTAGATTTATTTTTCATGGGATAGATCCATGTAAATCTGCTATAGTCATCAATGAATATAATATAATATCTAAAACTAGAAGTTGAAAATGTTGGTGCAGGCCCCCAGACATCAATATGAATCAGATTAAGGAGAGCCAATGCATGAGAAAAAGATAGTTTGAAAGGCAATAAGTGTGATTTGCCAAGTTGGCAGGCATCACACAAATGGCTGATTTTATTAGCATCAAGACTTTCATTACAAAACTCAAAAACTTGAGACATAACAGAGATTGTGGGGTGTCCAAGTCTCATGTGCCATTGTTTCAACTTGTTCTCATAATTATTGGTGACTTTTTGAACATTTGATTTAACAGTAAAAGTGGAGAGGTGTGACTTGTTTAGTGGATACGACTGTTGACAGTCTTTTGGCTTGATTTGGATGCTCAAGTTGATAAAGTCCATCCTTAAGCTTCCTTTCCAACAGTAGCTCTTTCGTTTGTTGATCCTTAACAACACAGAAATCAGGATGAAATTCCATAAACACATCATTTTCAGAAGTTAACTGAGATACACTTAACATATTCTTTTTAATTGAGGGTACAAGTAGCACATTACTGAGCATGAGTGAATTGCTGCTCAATGTATTTATGTGATTAGTGCCAATGTGAGAGATAAGTAGTTTATTACCATCACCCACAGCAAGATGTTCCTTACCACCATATCCAAGTGCATCAATTAAGTTATTCTTCTTAGATGTAACTTAGTTACTTCCTCCTGAATCAGCATACCAAGCAGGATCTATTATTGTATTAGGTGAAGCTATGCAGGCTGCTAGCTTTGAGTTGTCGTTGGTGTAAAGATGATCATGCTTGGATTGCATAAATCTTTCATCATACCGGTTAAAACATTTGTCTACAGAGTGATTGTTTAAACCACAAATTTGGTAGGGTCCCTTGGCTTCAGCAGCTCTTCCAAATCTTCCTCTGCTCCTACCTCCTCTATTGTTATAGTTTCTTCCTCCATGGTTGGATCTACCTCCTCTATTAGGGCCTGATCTGTCCACATAGTTAGCTGACGTGTGATTCAAATTGACAGAAGCTGGACTGTTTCTCACAGAGTTGAGATGTTCAATTCGACCTTCAAAGGTCATCAAAACAGATTGAAGTTCAGACCAGGAGATGAACTCTCTGCTAGTGATTTGTACAACTATAGGAGTGTACTCTTCATCAAGTCCAGCCAACATTTTTGTAATCGGATCATTATGATGAATACTCTTTCACGCAATTTCTAGATTATCAGCAAGTTGTTTGATGGTGTTCAGGTATTGATCAATGCTCATAGAACTCTTCCTGTTCTTTGGAGTTCACTGATTAAAAAAATAACTCTAGACTTGTTCATTACACCGAAACTATCTTGAACAACATTCCACAGACTGTAGGAATTTGTTGATCCCATCACTCTCATAGCAAATTTTGCAGTCATTGATAAGTAAAGCCATCCCGTCAAGAGCTGATCTGTTGACATCCATCTTCCATACTCAACATTTGGAACCATTTTGACAGTTAATCCAGCTGCTCCTATGGTTTGAGTTGCTACGAATTCAACTGGGCAGACTTTTGTTCCTGTGATAAAACTTTCAAGGTTATGACCCTTGATGATAGGCATTACCATGTTTTTCCACAGCAAGAAGTTATTCTTGTCAAGCTTCACTGGTGGAACCTGTGTAAGGCTAATTCCAAGTGATGGTAGTTAATTTCCTCCCATCAATGGAGGCATCAGTGTGCTTGATGTTGGCTGGGAAGATTGGGTGTTATCATTGGATCCGGTGTTAGCCATGAGTGGCTTTGACACCAAGATAAAATTTGAGAGTTAAGCAAAATGGATGAACTGAAGATTAATGTGAATTGTATTTTGTATTCGTTGATAAAGTTGTAAGTTACATTTGCTATATATATAACCACTCTAGAGTAGGAAGCAAGCAAAGAATAAAACTAATTACATGTGATACATAAAGCAAGAATAAAATATGTTGTAACAGTAAAGGGGGACCACAAGTGCACAATAGCAATATGCAAAAATGAAATCAATTCTCACGTGTGCTGAAGTAGAGTGATGGTGATGAAATACTTATTTTAATAGAACAGTTTCTATCAATACATTTTTTATTTTATCAAAATTTTCAATGTTTTTGCTTATTCGTAGGTTCATGATCTATTAATTTGATTTTCATCTTTCTTATAATAGACAAACAATGTTTGTCACCGTACATTATATGCTTGTGTTATTTTCCTTGTGCAATTGCTCATGTTGGAATTGGGTTTTGGGAACAAGAAAATTGGTTAAGTTTGGAAACCAAAGTTGGAAAAGTGACTTCGTGTCAATTTCGGCCAAATATTCAGACTTATCCGACGGTCAAATTACAAAAATAAATAAACCAACTTGTTCTACTAATCGAGTAGATCGTCGTGGTATATTTGGAATCTCGAAACCAATTCCGGATGAATGAGAAATTGAGGTCCAAAGATGGAAGCGACGTGGACTTAGCTCGAGCGTAGTGGGGTGTTGCTCAAGCGGAAATCCAGTGAAATGTGTTTTGCTCGAAATTTGACCCTCTCGCTCGAGCGAGAGGTTGGCGAAGATCTAGCGACGTGAAGTATTGCTTCTGTTCGTAAGGTTGCAAGGTTTGGTCTGTATCACTTCGTCCATGCCCCTTCACCTTCTATATACAGGATCCCTTGGACGTGTATTATTCATACCATATGCATAAAAAAACATTCCATAAAACTGTCAAAAATCGTTAGCACCGATACATGGCAAATTCATCTTAAGGAGAAAGTGTCCAACACTTGCCTCGGCCAATTGCTTCACTTGCATCTCCTCTTTCTTATTTCTGATTTCTTTCTAACTTAGTGTTTGATTTCAGAAATTAACTAATATTCTTTTGATTTCATGTAAGGTTTGAAATAAAGAATGGAAAGTGATGAATCCGTATTCATGTACTCGGATTCAGTAAAATATCATTTTATCTTCTTAAATCCAATTCGGTAAGTTGAAATTACGTTTCAATTTCACGGTACGTTTTGCTATGAATATAATATAGACATTATCGGTGTAATTTTCCCCAACAACTCATCATACAACTCTTTGATATAAAAAATAATGATGTTAGCATCCTTACTGTTATGTTGCTTTTGCAACTCAAATGATATATCTGCAAGGATAACACATATTGTAGTATTATAAGCTGTTACATCTTCCTCAATCGAATCCTCAATGGAAACTTCTAAAACAAACTTGCTCAAGAACATATCGAATTTTATCATATCTGAGAACAATTCTCAAATTGTGGTGTCATTCGAGAAAATTTGATCTAATCAGTTTGTTGGCATCCAACATACATTTCAAATTCATATGATTACTCATGATTCAAAAATGTAAATGATGAAAAATAAAAGACTTAATATATATAAGATGCATTAATTAATATAACATGGTTTTTTTATTAAATTAATTACACTTCTACTATTTAACTTAAATTTACGACTCTAACATAATTTTATGGAATTCGTACTGACACCTTAGTATGCTAAGATCTTTATATATATAAGCTTTGACTGTACTCAACAAGTCTCAATAAAATATTTGAGTAGTTATTATTATCAATTGTCTCTCCATATGACTCCTACATGTGTTGGCTTAATTATGCTTGTAGAATTTATCTTTTTGAGTGTGCTAAATAAAAAATAGATTTTAGTTAAATTGAACCTGTTATTTAGATATATCTAATATTTCATAGTGTCAATCATATCCGTAAAGGACAACACTGAGTGTACTCGACAAGCTAATATTCAAGAGGAACTCTCGTTTTTCACTAGAATGATGGAAGGCGAATTATAAACCTAACTTAATATTTTTTAACGAGCGATTTTACATGCAAATGTCACATCACAATTATGTATATCTATTTTATCATACATTTAACATGTAAATAAATATACATACAATATATATAGTGTGGAAGATTATGAACTTATACTATCAAGCCTTCCCAAGTCAAAAGAAAAACTAGTTTGTCAATTCCTAGGGGACATAACATTGAATCATATAATGCTCAATCTCTATGGTTTTCACCTCTTTTTGTATCTTCAATTAATTCACTACAATCGGTATCCTATACTAGTTGACATGCAGGCCTAAAAGAATTTGACATGCAATCCCATGAAATAATAAAGGACTCGCATGTCCAAAATTAATAAAGAACTTGCAGGTCCAAATAACAAGATGCCCTTGTTTGGGTTCCATTTCAATGAAAGTTTGAGGGCAAATCAGTTTTAGAATAGTGATTTTTGAAGAATGTATGATTAAAAAATAATATAATTTTTAGATTTACATGTAAGATTAATTTATTAAAGAATATGTGGTTGAAAATGAGTTTTGTAAAAAAATTAAAAATTAAAAATTAAAACAAATAGAGTTTTTGAACAAATGGTGGCCAATCGTAGGCTTAAAACCCAACTTACCTTGGTTAAGAATTTTGAAATCAACTTAGGCGAATGAAACGTAAATCATAATATCTTACTATTTAAAGAGTGATGAATTCTTTATTGATCATTTACAATATTATATGACTCTTGACATACTCGAATGATGTTGTATTAACGATTCTTGGCAGAGTAACATTCAATATTATTAAAGTATGACTATTCCCGTATAAGGTATTATGATAACGTCAAGTCGAATGACCAATTTCACTATTGAACATTAGAACCACTGAAACTAAGATAACTATTCATGTGAAATATTCCCTTGACAAAACACCTACACATCCATTTAAATATCTCTACATTTTAATTTGTGAGATCAACTACTCACTTCATAAGTGAAAAATGCCACGCATGTGTGATTATACGTAATAACAATATTCGTATCTCATTATTACTTACAAACATGGATAATTTAATATTCAATTATATGTAATTATCTCACAATCACAACTTGTGATAAATAAGTTATTGTGACTTGAATCTACCGGCCTTATTAATTTAATTTATCAAAATAATTTCAATTAAATAATAAATCTATCATTTATAAAATGCATCAATTATATATTAAAAGTGTTTGCATTCAAAATTTATTGTAACCATGGTATAACACTTACATTAATATCATTAAAAAAGGTGGCAATGAGTGGCTATGAACGGAGTGATATACTTCTATTATTCAAATGAATGAATCTGATTGATTATGGTACTTACTAACGAGGTCTTGCAAACTTATTGCTTGTCTAGATCATTGGGTCAAGGTGAATAAATTGGAAAAGATAAAAAAAAAAAAAAACTTATAAAAAATAACAAATTTGGTTATATAGTTGAGTACCCATAGTTTCGTTTCAAGAATCATTTAGAACCTAGTAGTTACTTGATTTTGATTCCTTATTTTTTTGGAACCGAAAAGAACTTTCGATTTTAGTTCGGAAGATTATGTTTCGATTAAAATGTATACCCCTAATTGATCCCATGGAAAACGTGGATAATGAGTAGGTAATAATTGTTGATTTTATGAAATGTATAGATAAAAAAGTATATTAGATATATTTAAATTATAATTTTAACTTTGTCAAATATTCATTTTAAAAACTTCCCATCATGACCTATTTTTGAATATATCATGCTTGGATATATGATTACCATATGGTGGGCAATTAATTAATAGAGAAGAAGAATATATTTATCTACTTCGACGCTTAAGAGAATATTCTTATAGAGATTAGCGTTGATCTCCTTTTTTTGTAGGGACGACGTGGCCAACAGATCTCAAGTCCTCTCGCGTTCACGTAAGCCTTTAGTCCTAGACACTTGAACAAACTACAAGTCACACATGACCTTCTCTAAAGTGGGGAAAAGGCGAACATGTGCACTCTAACGATTAAGTCAATCAATGTATAAGTGAAGGGGTGTGAGACGCGCTGGAGACGTGATGACACCAAGGAATGCAACAAATTTTCAAAGATCCAGCTCAATGTAAAGAGGAACCAAAGACAAGATCAAAAGCTATGGAGGATCAAAAAGACTATAGAATGATTTATCCGAGAAGCGGAAGACAAGAGCTCGAGCGCAACAAGCCAAATAACAACTTACGTGTTGGACATGAAGAGGGTGCCAAGTCCAGTACATTGGATTCAAGTTTTGGAAGATATATGAAAAAGAAAGCAGCGTGGATGTAAATGTCATGAAATTTTAACTTTCAGCCCGGGTGTCAAATTTTCGCCCATAAGTACAATTCGGAGTTGTCACGAAATTTTGCACAAGGAAAAAGAGGTGTCAAATTTAAAGCTATGCGACCACATAGCATAAAGGGCATGCGACTGTATAGACTATTACCGAACTAAATTCGAGGCTGAACTTTTGTTCTATGCAACCGCAAGCCATATAACTATGCGACTGCAAAGAGTAAGTTCGAGGATTGATTTTCCAAATTTCACGAAATCTTTTAATTTAGTTTGAACTCTTGTTTTATGGTAACTTTTGTATTCTTTAGTCATTAATTCCGTTTAGACTAGGATTTTATGGTTTCCTATAAATAGGAAACATTCTTTTCATTGTATAATTACTCAACTTTTGACATTATTGAGATTTGAATTAAGAGGCATTATTTGTTTTCAAACATTTGTTCTTCATTGAGCAATTATCAAACTTATCAAGATTATTTCTTGTGGCGTTTAAACTTCCGGGTGAGTTTCATAAGTCTTGTGATCAAGAGGTCAACACATTGTCGACGATTGTTGGTTTATTGGTTCTTTATTTTTGGGTCAAATCTAAAATTTTGGTTTCTTGGCTTTCTTGGGATAGATTCAATCTAGTTGAAGATTTCGTAGCCACTTTTGCTACATGGGTGTGTATCAGAGCTTAGGAACCAAAAACCAAGGTTATATCCATTTTTTTAAGTCTTTTGGTTTCCTTCTGTCCAGTTTTTCGTGTTCCTCTTTCTTCTAAGTCTTTGATCCATAAAAATACCAAAAAATCCAAAAGTTATTCTTGGGATAATTTAGCACCAAAATCAATTTTTTTCTTTTTCGTTGGTTTCACAGTTGAATTTTCGAGCAAAAAAATCCTGTTTAAAAAAAATTTATTCCAAAAATTACCAGCAGTAAACAATTTTCAATTTTTTGAGGTAAAACAAAAATTCAAGAACCCTTTTTTTAGAGTTCGCATTATTCCCTGTTTGAACGAGACGATGGAGTAGATCTTGCAAAATTTCCCATCGAATACCCTGACTCCCATAGTAAGAAAGATCCAACTAATTGGGGCCACATATCTGGAGTTAGTTGGGAAGGGACAATATTGAAAGAAGAAAGATCATCTTGGAAAAAATGATGATAAGGAACTTTGTGTCTCATGTCCATCGAATGTTTATGTGTGGCAATGCAACTAGGAGAAGGGTGATCCACTATTAGTTATCTTTGACATAATGATTATACGTCGTCAGAGACCATGAACTGGGCCTTAATTTCGACTAGATTTTGTTCAGTAAGATTGGAAAAAATCCTTGAAGCTTCAAAAATCTCCTCATTATTTTCACTAGAGTTAAATGGTTCACATGAAGGTTCGCACACCACATTGTCTACCCTAGCCTTAGGTTGAAAACTACTCATATAGCACTTAGTTGTATAGCACTTCCAAAAAAAAGGAAAAGAGCTAGATGAATCATATCTAAGCCTAGAACTCCCTAAATTAGACTTACAAGGCACGTTAGTGTAGGATTACCTTCCTTAGTAGTTGATTGTGTAATATTTCCTTTTACAATTATTTGTAACCCTATAAATAGGGTCTTCTACATTGTAATATTTACAAGACCATAATAATATAATTTATATTTCTTCACACGTGATGTTTTCCCATCCTAGTCTTTTTTTGTCTTTGTATGAAATGTGAGGGATGTAGCTAGTTATTAATGTGTTCATTCATTTTGACTACTTTAGCATATTTTCTCATAGTTAGTAAAACCACTCGTAGATGCCTTAAAAAAACTTGTTAAGCTCTTTTTTATTTACATCTTGGATATTTTGGAAGGTTTTGTTAAGCAAAAAAAAACTATGATTTTATTCAATAATCTTTATATTTATATATTAGGGTAGAGAATGCGTTGAATAAGATTTGATATTTTTATAACGTGGAAACTACTCTATTCGTCCTTTTTTATCATCCCCAATTTTTGAATGCTAAAATTTAGAATCTCAGACTGGCCAGTCCAAATTATATTTCTAATATGTATGCTTATTGTTCTGCTATTGGTCAGATGGACTTTGTTGACCTCAAAAAATATACCTCTGACATGTCAATAGATCCCAAGGTCTCTCACGTCCAGCTAAGTCTTTGCTCTTGCACACTTGGACAAACTGTTAGCCACGTGTGGCCTTCTCCAGAGGGGGTGGAGCCAACTGCATGCACTCCGATGGTGAAGTTAGTTGGAGTGGAAAAATATATGAGTGTGGAAAGGCTAAAACATAAGCCTCTAAAGTATAAGTAAGGGGGTCGGCCTTGGGGAGATGAATAGAACAATTTTAATATAGAGAGAATAGCAAAGTTGTGTTGAGATTTCAAATTTGCATTACCTTTGAATGATACAATGTGTGAGTTTTTATACTGAGTGAAGGTAAGTAGGGACCATTGGATGGCTGAACATGTGGCCTCATCCTAGCAGCTGAGACCTTTTGTCATAAACTTCAATGCATTCAATGCCCTGGCTATGACCCTAAGTCTGACATGTGAGACTACGATTGACTTGTGTGATTGAGGTAGCCGCCATTGCAGTGTGTTGTCACATCAACCACTTTCCATGAGATCTTTATATAAGATCCTTATTAAAACAACTTCACTGCATATGCTTCTTATGATGAGGGTTCGGTCGAGCGAATAGGTTCGGTCCCAAGGGGTTCAACCACTACGGGTTCGAACCGGGACTTCAAGGTCACGAGTTCGGATTAACGTCGGTTCGACCGTTGTTGCAAGATGATCTGTGGACTTTTGCCACGTGTCATACGGTTGGAGACCCTATTTATAGGGGTTGAACTAGTCCCTGAAATCCATGTATGATTATTTATATAGTGCGTGGACTTGAAGTAGAGAAGAAAACTGGGGTCTTAACAACTAGTCCCTAAAGTCCATGTATGATTATTTATATAGTGCGTGGACTTGAAGGCCGGATAGCAGGATCTGTAGAAGAGGTTGGATTGTAAAGACAGAATGGAAGCTTTCTAGATTATATGAGCTTGTGATAGTTGAAGAGGCGAAGCCATATAGGCGAGCCTGTGATAGTAGAATGGGTGAAGCCTTGTTGGCAGTCCTTGAAAGTAGAAGAGGCGAAGTAAATAGGCAAGCCTGTGATAATAGAAGGGACAAAGCCCTGTTGGTGAGCCCTTGATAGTAGAAGGGGCGAAGCCCTGTTGGCGAACCCTTGAAAGTAGAAGAGGTGAGGCCATATAGGCGAGGCCATGATAAAAGAAGGGGCGAAACCATATAGTTAGCTTGTCATAGTAGAAGGGGCGAAGTCCTGTTGGTGAGCCCTTGAAAGCAGATGAGGCGAGGCCATATAGGCGAGTTTGTGATAGTAGAAGGGGTGAAGCCCTGTTGGCGAGCCCTTGAAAGTAAAAGAGGCGAGGCCATGATAGTAGAAGAGGCGAAGCCATATAAGGGAGCCTGTGATAGTAGAAGGGGCGAAGTCCTGTTGGCAAGCCCCTGAAAGTAGAAGAGATGACGCCATATAGGCGAGCCTGTCATAGTAGAAGGGGCAAAGCCTTGTTGGCGAGCCCTTGAAAGTAGAAGAGGTGAGGCCATATAGGCGAGCTTACATTTCGAGCATTGCCTCTACATCAGTTTATCCCAGCTGCTTACATTCAGAGCATCGCTTCTGCATCAGCTTATCATAGCATCGCCTCTACATAAGCTTATCACAACTACTTACATTCAGAGCATCACCTCTGCGTTAGCTTATCACAGCTGCTTATATTCAGAGCATCGTCTCTACATCAACTTATCACAGTTGCTTATATTCAGAGCATCGTCTCTGCGTTAGCTTATCATAGCTGCTTATATTCAGAGCATCACCTCTGCTACTCACATTCAGAGCATCGACATCTGCTTATCACAACTGCTTACATTTAGAGCATCGCCTCTGCTTCAGTTTATCACTGTTGTTTATATTCAGAGCATAGCCTCTGCTACTCATATTCGGAGGCATCGTCTCTGCATCAGCTTAGCATGACCTATTAACATTCAGAGCATCGCCCCTGCTGCTTATATTTGGAGTCTCGCCTCTGCATCAGGTTCATCACAGTGGCCTATATTTTAAGTCCGACCCCCATATAAATATACGACCTAGACTTGGGACTATTGTGATTACAGTTAGCATATGCATCATATTATTGCTATCAAGTATGCATGTCACATTACTGCTAGTATGCCTCATAACTCATGACATTATTTTCATTACAGACAATACGTATGCTACGTTATCCACATCATCATTTTATTATTGTCGGCATGTTACTTGTTTCACTATAGCACTACTAATACACTGAGTTGTGCTAGCATATGATTTACTATGATATATGAGAAACTCTCTACATATTATATCTTGGAGAAATTTGATGTGATAGTACTTATGCTATCGTCATTAGTATTTGGAGGGGCAAATGGATCCCAAAATTTATTTGGTATATGTACAGTAGATACATTGTATTGTATTATAGGATTGGTTAAGTCCATATTACAGAGGAGATGCTGCCGAAATTTCGACAAGTTATAGTAGTATCTATCTTTCGATGCAATCTGTAAGCCCTCGTTTATTCAGGCTCGCACAGATATTTTCTGAGGCAGTTCGTAAGTCCTCACTTATTGGAGCTACTCATATTTTCCTAGGCATTCTGTAAGATACCACCTAGTTGACTACTTATATTTCAAAGTTCGACCCGCATATAAATATACAACTCAGACTTGGGAGACTATTGTTATACTCATAAATTAATTGACAGTTTATATTTCAAAGTCCGACCCGCATATAAATATAAGACTCAGACTTGGGGGACTATTGTTATATCCATAAATTACGTGGCATACGTATGACGGAGAGGGTCCCACATGGGCCGACGTAGCATCGACTATTTATTAATTGGGCTTTATTTATTTGAACAATTGCATATGGGGCTTGGAACTTAGGTCCGACCCATTAGCTCACAAGGCCCATTTTCATTTTCTATAAATATGTGAATCCACTTCATTTTAAGGTATGATTTTGAACCTGAACCAAACCCCTCACCCTCTCTTGCATTCTTTTTTCCTTTATCCGGCTGTTGACTTGACCGTCGGAGTGCAAACGGTCGCTGGACATTTTTCTCGATCGGCGGCCTTTGCCTCCTAACGGGGTGTTCCGTGTGCAGGTGATGTCCATGTGGAGGGGATGAGGTCGAGATTCTGTTGGCGACATTTTTTGAGGTCAACAGACTTATTTGGCAGTTCATAATATTTTCCTTATTGTGGATGGACTGTGACTAGTTGGGACAGATTTTAATGTCATTTCATCCGGAGAAATACATGTATTAGAGGTACTTTAGACTTTTGTTATATGATGATGGATTATGTTTGGTTGATGCTGATATTTAGGGACCCATTACACTTGGAATAATGGTAAGGTGTGGAAATGATTGAATAGTGTTTTTATTAACTATTTGGTTGTATCTTACTATTAGATATTTGAATTGAAGTACTTCCAATCATGGACCTTTGCTTCTTCAGTGGTCTTGTGGTGATACATTATACAAAACTTCTACTCCCAACACATGCAATGGAACCAACCAATGTGAGACGGACATAATACAGTTTACAAGATGTAATTGTGATATTGACTTTGGGCCTTGGCCATTCGATTACTTAACATTTGGACTAAGCATCACGATTTTCTGGCTTCATCTTTCAGATGTGATTTCTCCCTAACTTATTTTCCAGGGATATCTATTATTTGGGAAAAAATTCTTTAGGTTGAAATAAGGTTGTGTTGGTGGAATTGACATGTATTTGGAAATATCTTTTAGTATGTGAGAGATATGTTGTCGGCTAAATGATCTTAAGGCCTATTTGACAGCAGGCAATTTCCATGGAAAAAGGAAAATGATTTCCATTTTCACCAAATGTTGATGCAAAATAGGGACTTTTTTCTTGGCATTTGGAATTCCTTGGCGTCCCCTCACACGCGGATTTTTTTGGTTTTAGAGGAAAAGGTTTTCCCACCACTTTGGTAGGAAAACCAATTCCAGGTACCTCTATTTTTTTTTACTTTTTTTTTTTGCAATTGAAATTTATTTTAGATACAATGATAGAAACATTTATCTCTTTAATTCATAATTTGCATGAAAAACAAAGACAAACGAATGATATTCGGTATGTTAACTTTTTTTAGGCAATTGTAACAAATTCTAGATCCAAACAACTTTATCCCTTTACTTGATAATTTGCATGAAAAACAAAGTCAAACGAATGATATTCGGTATGTTAATTTTTTTAATTATTTTTTTTGGCAATTGGAATAAATTCTAGACCTAATGGTTGAAAAAATTATCACTTTAATGGACAATTTCTATATAAAAAAAGTCAAACGAATACTAAAAGATTCAAAATTTCAAAAAATTTCTAGGTGAAAAATTATACCAATCAAACACAATTAATCGACAACTTTCGGTAAAACAAATTTTAGGTAATTCAATTCCCTATAATTCATTTTCTTTCCACCAAAATTCCACATTTGCAATTAAACGGACCCTTAATGTGTTTATAATGGGAATTGCACCTATTCATTGTGCCATTCTTCATTAGGCACATGCTATATTGAACCGGATTGTGTGTAGCGACCAAGAAAATAAAATAAAATAAAATCTTGTGTTTGATTTTAAAATAATTTTTCTTGTATAAATAAATCATTTGGATTGTGTCATTTCGTCGCTATGACACTTCCTAAGAGTTCAAATTAAAGTTTTGGTCACGACAGTAAATTTGCACGTACTTGTCTTTTAAGGTGTCGAATTTCTTTTAAATGTTTGTGATGACATATTTTAAGTTCCTAAAATTTTAAAAATATAGATACACTTATTGTTATGCCAAATAGTCCTTAAACATAGTTTTTATCTTCATATAACACCTATCTATTCAACCAAGAGTTTTAATTTTTCTCACCCCTCAATGTGACTTTTCCTTTTCCTCACTAGGCAAAAAAACTGCCATCTAAATGGAAGCAACCTGCACGTCACTTATTCCACCATTTCAAGTATTAATACCCACTAACTAAAACCATTATGGTAATTATAAAGAAAGACTCTCCATTTCAATTGGAAAGTAACATGTATGTTAATCATGAATCCACCATTTATATGCCTAAATAATATTTTTACATACATTTTTGGTTACTGCTAATTGCCTTTGCATTTTGTATTTGATAAGCAACTACATTTTACAATCCCTAAAGCCATACTTCTCTCCCAAACTAAAACTCTTTTACATAAAATCATTTTGCCTTTCCCATAGATTTAAGTCAACTTGAATTTGAAAATTTTCTGAAGGAAAGGATAAGAGTACGCTGCATTTTACTACATATTGAATGTCAAAGGATATTTAAACTCCAAATATTTAAGGTAGTGATGTTTTCAACACTCTTGTAAGTTGAGTAAAAATTATTTGTTTTCGATTTTGCATTAGCGTGTTATTGTGTTACTCATGAGAGAATGGAAGCATCCTTTGGTGGTTAGAATGAGAGATGAAGAGATGAATTTTGATTCATAAAACAAAGGGATTGTTAAAACCTAAGAGTAAACAGACTGCTTGATCACCCGTTGGTTGTAGCTTTTAGCAACTAATCTTGCTTTGTATCTCTCCACTTCTCCTTTAGCAATTTTCTTTGCCTTGTACACCCACTTAACTCCGATTGCTCTCTTTCATTTGGGAAGAGTCACCAGCTCCCACGTGTTGTTATTCTCAATAGAATCCCTTCATCCATGGCATCTTTCTATCTTTTATTTGCACTGCTTCTTCATACCTTACTGGCTCACAATCGGCAAAAGGACAAAAAAGTGTGAGATCATTTTGATTCTGTGTTACCTCATATAGTTCTTGTAAGCTCCTCATCCATGTTGTCCTCTTGCTTGAACTTTTTCATTGTGAAGATGACGGTGAAGCATTTCCATGAGTAGGTGATGGAGGTGGACTAGTAGGCTCTTGCTGCTATCTATTCTCTTGCTCTTTTTCCTCAAAGAATGGCAAGAAGTTGTAGTCTTTTTCTTGGACACCCCAATCCCAAGCTTCTTCATCATTGAACTCGATATCTCTACTTATAGTGATCTTCTCATTACTTGGATTATATAGCTTGTGGCCTTTAGAGTGAGAGTCATAGCCGATAAAGACGGTATTCACTTTTGTCATATAGTTTAGACTGCTTTTGATCCAGCACATGAGCATATGCAATGCTCTCAAATACTTGCAGATGAGAGATACCGGGCTTCCTTCCACCCATGCTTCTTGTGGTGTCTTATTCCACACGTTTCTAGAAAGTGATCAATTAGACAAGTACACAGCACAATTAACAGCTTCAACCTAAAGTTCTTTAAGCAATCTCTTACTTTTGAGCATGCAGCGGGCCATGTTAAGAAATGATCTATTCTTTCTTTCGGCTACTCCATTTTGTTTTGGAGAGTATGAAACCGTCAATGGGCGATGAATTCCATTCTCCTCACAATATTACTCAAACTCTTTGGAGGTAAATTATCCTCCTCTATTCGATCTCATGACTTTTATACTATAGACATTCTTTTTCAACAAGAGCTTTAAACTACTGGAATGTTCTAAAAACTTCCAATTTTTGTTTGAGAAAATAGACCCAGGTCTTTCTACTAAAATCATCGATGAAAAGAACAAAGTAATTGTTTTTACCGAAAAAGCTTGGATTGATTGGCCCGCAAACATCTAAGTGTACAAGTTCTAGTGGTTTCTTTGCTCTTGTAGATGCTTCTTTCGAGAAACTTGCCCTCGAATGCTTTCCAAGCAAGCATCCTTCACATAGTTGATCCGCATGATTTATTGGAGGCAAACCTTTCACTATCTTCTTCTTACTCAACAACTTTAAGCCCCTAGAATTAAGATGCCCAAATCTCAAGTGCCAAAGCCAAGATAAATCTTTAAAACATGCTTTTAAGCATTTAGCAACATCATTTTGAATACTTAATGCAAAAAAAAAAAAAAAAAAATTGTCATGGGGACTTTGGCAATCAAATTTTCTTTTTGATCTCTAATTGAAATACTATGATCCTTCAAATGAATATCATAGCCCTTCTATAAGAGTTGTCCTAAGCTCAAAATCTTATTCTTCATATTGGGTAGACATTTGAGATAAATTGATGCGTACCATTCTTCAAACGGATCAAGATTTTACCTTTGCCTATCACTGTGATCTTGGATTCATCTCCAAAAGTAATATTGCCGCTTACCGATTCATTGAGCTCTACGAACATGTTTATTCTTTCGCACATACGGTTGCTTGCTCCTGTATCCAAATACCAAGTGGTCTTTTCCCTACTTTCTTCACCTTTGTAAGCCTACAATAGTGTAAGATCTACTTCATTTTCCTGACTAGCATAGTTGGCTTTCTTCTCAACTTGGTTAGTAACATTTCTACATTCTGAAGTATAATGGCCCAAAATTTTTTACAATTGTAACATTTAACTTAAGATTTGTCATACATTGACCTCTAGTGGAAAACGAGCTTTGTCTTCTTTCCACCTAGTAAAATGCACTTCTTCCTCGATCTTGGTCATGTCCTCTTCCTCTTTGGCTTCTCTTATTGCCAAACCTTTTTCCACCCTCGTTCAAAGTGAGATTTTCTTTGAAGAGCTTGCTCTAATGGCTCTTCTTTTACCTTCTTCTTTAGTCCTTCCTCATGGGCTTATAAAAATTCCATGAGTTGATCGACACTCATACTATCTAGATCTTTAGATTCCTCTGAGACACCCTGAACTTAACTTCGAGGGTCACGTACTAATCATAATAGGTTCTGCCTTTGGTACAAGTAAATGCTCTAAAAAAAAATGTATTACATGTTAGAAACTTATTTTCAATTTTTTTAAAATATCTCTCATAAAAAAAATAATGGCCAGCAGAAGCGCATGTCGACAAAAATTATACTTTATAAAAATGGACTTGGTGCAGCCACGGTAAGTTAGGGCAGTAAGTTCAACTATTTTTATAAAATTCATCCCAACTCCGTTTTCTATGAAATCTATGGCATTAGAAAGATAATTTCAAGCAGTTTTCTAGGTTAAAACATGAAAATTTTCCGAGTTCATATAGTATGGACGTTTTATTGAAAACAGTGTAGTGTTGCACAGAAAATTCCAGATTGACCCTTCAATGTTTAAAAATTCATATCTCAGGTCATAGACATCCAAATTGTGTGATTCTTGCGCCCATATCTAGACAACTCGAAGAGAAACGCAGTAGTATTTTTAGAATCTCAAACGGATGCCTATAGAGTTGGAAATATCGTTTTGAAAATGACCTAGAATCTGCCCGGATTCTGCCTCTTTTGTCATTCAAGAAAATAAGTCTAAAAATACATTTCTTAACATAACATGGAAGATATAATTACATAATTTACTTCCGGTACCATATTACATCATGTTTTATACATTTTTTTATACAATACCATAAGAAAAACATATATGAAGCAGTCGAACAAAACATGCAAAAACAAAACTTCGATGCGAAGTAACCTTGTCCTTAACTCATCATCGACTACGCCGACTGACTTCCGCCAACTTCACATCTATGGATCTGAAAATTTAGTATAGGATACTATGAGTATAAAGGATACTCAGTAAGATACCATGCTTGGATTTAACATGTTAATACTACGCAAAAGAAAGCATACAAACACATACTTGCACATTCCGGCTTGCCGGTGCCCTTCGGACTTGTCCTAAGGCATAGATATCTAACTTTGTGGACTTGTCCACATCTTTCATGTTATGGTTTTCATGCATAACTTAAGCATAAATATTACCATGAAATCCCCACTTAAGCAAAGAAAGAAAGTATCTTACAGAAACACTTGAAGAAACTTCGGTTGATAGATGAATTGAGGGTGTTAGACTTTGCTTCCTTTTCTCTTCTTTTCCTTTCCCTTTCCTTTTTTTTTTTTTTTCTTTCTTCTTGCACGTTTTTTCTCTCTAACTAAACTCTAGTCTTGCAAAGATATAGGCTGCTCATCCCTTGGTTATATATAAATAGAAGCAAAGCAATGCAATGCAAATTAATTAATAAAATTGGTAGGCCACGTGTGTTTGCATAAATCCTCCTTTCATGGCATCATTCCACCTCCAACTTGTTTTAGCTTAGTCATTAGTCTTGCATGTATTTCATAAGCTTAATCTCAACACATAGGGTTAGGTTGTGCCACAATTAAACACCTCCTACATGCTTAAACCACCTCATGCATGTTACTACAAAGATAGCTTGACACCTCCTACTAGTTCAACAATAACACCCCATGCATGCATTAGTTAAATCATAATAAAAATCCCATCCCTAGCTAAACTGCCGTCCAGCTGCAAATTTTATATGTATATTGCATATGTGTGTACATAAAAATGAAAGAAATGGTTTAATTTGTATTCCCACATGTCCATGTATTAGTTATGTTCATTAATCCTCTACAAGGTGGCGACAAAGTGAAAGAAACAAAGGGAAAATATTAATGAACTAGATATAGAATTTTGACAATTATTCTAAACCCCTAATTAACTAATCTTGGTAAACTTTAATCAATCGAAAATGCAAACTTCCAATAAATCGACCAATGCAAAATTGGCAACCATTAATAATTTTGGCAGTAGAATATTGAAAGTTTAATTGCTATCCTAAAAAGAAGTGAGCAAATTAATTTAACGAGCATAAAATTTTGGGGTATTACATCCTCAATGGCTACAACTATGTAGTCAAATTTAGAATCTAAAGACCTAAGTATCTTCTCAATTAGTCGAGTGTCGCTCAACTTTTCTCCATTCCTTTTTAATTGGTTCACAATGGCCAATATTCTTGAAAAGTAATCAGAAATTGATTCCGATTCTTTCATAAATAAAGCTTCAAACTCACGTTGAAGTGTTTGGAGTCGAACTTTTTTCACCTTCTCTACTCCTCTGTGGGAGTTTTGCAAGATCTCCGATGTTTCCTTACTCGTAGTAGCACAAGCTATTTTCTCGAACATGCCTTCATCTAAGGCTTGATAAATAAGGGTGAGCGCCTTCTTGTCCTTCTCCTTGCATCCTTCAAACTATTCTTTTGTGCTTGGGATAGAGTCACCTCGTCTTGTGGCTCCGTGTAGCCTTTCTCTAAAATCTCTCATGCATCTTGCGACCCGAGCAATGCCTTCATCCTTATGCTCCAATTTTCGTAGTTATCCTTGTTGAGTTGGGGGACTTGAAAATGAATCATCCCACTTGCCATTTTTCACAAGGACCTTATGGCTCTAATACCAGTTTGTTGGAGGAAAGAGTGGTTTCCTAACTTTGATTGGCTATGGATTTTAGGAAGGACAACAATAATAGGAAGAAGTAAGTGAACAAAAGGAAACTTGTATTTCTCAATTTCAACACTTACACACTTGGCTTGTTACAAAATGAAGAGATCTTGCCCCTTTATATGGGTTTACATGAAACCTCTAGACCATACATTTTGCTAGAGACTTCTAGACCACATATTTTCATGAGGCTTCTAGACCACATATTTTGGACTAGATATTTTCCTAAAATATTCGAGATAGGATTTCTAAAATCATATAATCTACTCGACACATTACCATATTTATGACCATATCTTTTACTTAGATATTTATATACAATTTTCCAGAAAATGATTCTAGAAATGTTAGGCTTTGTTGGAATTTTTACTTGAATTAGGCCAATGAGCAAAATCTTTAAGCCCATACTACTTAGTCCAAAAACCAAGTTTACTTCTCAACAAAAACTATATAAAGCTCAACTATTTCATTTTTACAGATCTCTTGTCTATCCATTCACAGCAGTTGATCCTATTCGAATTGTGGCACATAATATGGTGCTTAAGCGACTTCCTGCGAAATGTTTTTTAGTATTAATGTTGATTTGTGGCAGGCCTAGATGGTTCTCATTCTATCAACAGTACTAAGAGATTATTTATGATGATATATTTCAAACAATGCTTAATTTCTTTATTTGTGGCATATAAACAAGGGTACGTCTATTATTTTGCTCCCCAAGAGTGATGGTGCTAGTAGGTGGTCTAAGTTTTGACCCATCAGCTTAGCTACAGTGTTTAATAAGGTGACTATTAAACTTTGAATTCACGACTAAGCTCTTCACTTCCATGTATCATCTCTCCTCAATAAAGTGAAATTATTTTGGACTAGTTTGTTGGTGATAATGTCATCTTAGCTTAGGAGCTTCTTCATTCTCTTGATTTGATAGGGCGTAGAGATAATGTTATCCTTAAGTTTGATATGGGTAAATTATATGACTGAAAAGACTTGAGATTTTTTCTTTCAATGTTGGAAGGGTTTGGCTTTAATCATATTTGGATTGATCGGATCAGCCACGTATCTCTGGGTGTCAATTCTTAATGCTACTTAGGATTAGCCGTGATTTTTCACATCCTCCCATGGTCTTTGATTGGGTTTTCGATCATTGCAAATTATTTAGGTATTCGAGTATGGCATACAGATACAGAGTTACTATTCTTGCCTCTCATTTATCATTTACTAATATTGTAGAGGCCCAAATCTTTTCTATAAAGTTAGGCCCATAATTGTGTTATTAACTTCACATTAGGCCCAATAAAGGAAATATAAGCCCAAAAAATAGTCCAATACATGTTTAAAGTAAAATAATGTTTATAGATTATTTTCTTAAAAACGATTTGAAGAAGATTGGATGGAATGCAAAGTATTTCATTTTATGACTAAAGTATACTTCAAATATTTTTAGTCTCCTTTGAGACCCATTTTCAACATAGAAAACATTCAAATTAGAAAATTATATCTGAAGAAATGTTGTAACTCTTTGAATTAGCTTTTTAACGCACTTTGAATCACCTCAATCGGATAACAGGAGAAAAACGTTATGATAGAAATACTAAAGGCTGTGCAGCATTGACCGAAGTGTAAGTTTGGTCGACCGAACTTGGCTGCAATGCACGATTTTTGAGAATTAATGGCCACTACTTTCCACAACTTAATTACCCTATTTAATATGACCTTTCACCCACCCCAAACCTCACCTATAAATACCCTCTTCACTCATTTGATTTTTCACACCAAAAGCACTTTCATTTTGCTTTCAAAGTTGAGAGAAAAATAGAGAGTTTGGGAGAGAAAAGGAAGATGGTTTTCAAAGTGTTTTCCAGAAGTTTTAAGTGTGGGCAAAAATATTCTGCAAAAAGGTTTTTGTGATTTCAAAAGGTGTTTTCAAACAACAAAGGAAGGTCCAAACGTCCGAGTTTCGTCAAACTTTTTGAAGTTCTTCAAAGTTTTTCAAAGTTCTTTTCAAAGTTCATCAAGCATCAAATCGAAGTAGGTAGAGGTGCATAAAGTTGTTATACGTGTTTAAGTTATAATTTCTAGCAAGTAATGTTCTATGTTAAAGGCTAATGTTGTGTGTCAAATGGTATCGTCGGTTCGGCATGTGCCTTTCATGTCAAATGGTTCCATCGGTGCGGCATACATTTAAAAGTTAATGTTGTGTGTCAAATGGTATCTTCGGTTTCGGCATGCACCTTTCATGTCAAATGGTTCCGTTGGTACGGCATACATTTTCATGTCAAATGGTACCTCCGGGTATGGCATGTTTTTGGAAGTTCTAATGTTAATTGTTATGAAATGCTTAGCTTAATCACGATTACACCTATGACGCCTATTGAGTTTTCAACTCACGGGTTTCTACCCTATATCTACAGATTAAATGTTGATGCACCGGGTTGGATGATTCAATAAGCCTATGGGAACCCTGTGAACAAGTGATTTAGATTTAAAGTTTTTAACGTTTCAAATGTTATTTCCTACGTTATTTCTTTTGAGTATCTTGAACAAGTTATGATTTCATCAAATAAATTATATTTCGTTATTTTCGAAAGTTATAAAGTATTTTTAATTCAATATCCTTCAAAAAGAATGTTTGTTAAGATTTAAGTTTCTGCTAAGATATGTACACTTGTTACTAAACCACTAGTTAAGTTAAGTAAAGTAAGTAGCGTTCTGGTCCACTAGGGGTCGGGACATTGCAGCGTGGTATCAGAGCATTGGTTTTTAAACCGATTTTGTAAACCAAGTATGTTTTCAAAACAAAAATAAAATTTGAAAATTTAAGGTATTCCATGGCATATTGCATTCATCCATCAAATCTCATCCTGCAGCCCAGGTATGTGCAAAGTTTAAAGTTATGGAAGTTATATTTATGGAAGTTATGATTTGATGCTTTGATAAGTTATGGCACATTTTCAAGTATATGTTTATGTTAAAGTTAAATGTGTTATTTCAAAGATATGTATTGGACTTGGGCTAAAACTTAAAGTTATGGGCATAAAGGAAATGTATGTTATGATGTTATGTGATAAAAGGCATAATTGGGCATTTATGTGACAGAATGGATTAGAAATTTACAAACGGCACGGAAGACTACGACTAGGGCTTATAGGGCAGATTTAAACCGTAGAATTGCTATCCATTCTTACGAGAACTATGTAACGGATCCTAACCGACCGCTTAGTGATCATGTGCATGACATCTATGAGAGATGCATGACAGCGGTTAATGCCGGTATGGAGATCACGCATATTGAAGCTATAAATAACCTCATACATTCCCTCCCACCTCAATGAGGAGATATGAGAGTCACAGTTAGAGATGAAATGTTAGAAAGCAATCCAAACATGTTCGAGTTTGAGAGATATTGCCATGCCCTGATAGATTTATAAGATGATGTAATCCATGAGGAGCCTGAGGAAAAACCTATGGCTGAGGAAGAAAATCCTGAAGAGGAACTCGAGGAGAAGCAGGAGCCTGAACTAGAACCAAAAGTGGTGATAGATATAGAGTCCGGGCCTGAGGCGAAAAATTCTTCCGAAGATGAAACTCCACCAAGGAAGCTTTGTAAAACTCATAGGGATTAGGATCTAAATATTCCCATTTCCTTATGATGTCTTCTTTCATGCTAAGTTTATCAAACTATTATGTATCCTGATTTCAAGAAGTATGAGAAATAAAGATCTTATCTTTCTTCCCTACAAAAAAAAAAGTTAATAAGAAACCTTACATCTTATCTGTAGGAAAATGTCGCGAGCTAACCAGAACAACCTGATAAGAGATCTCTTCCAAGCAGTTCAAGACCTAGGCAGATAGAACCCGAACCAAGCTCAACCCCTAGCACCAGCTCCTAATGCTCTTCCAACTCATGCTTCGGTAGTTGAGCAATTTCGAAGGCACAAGCCCCCTACTTTCGATGGAGCAACTGATCCACTTGCAGTCGAAGAATGGATTCGCAAGTTGGAGAGGATTTTCTAATTGATAGGGTGCACGAACGCTCAGAAGGTCCAGTGTGCTGAGTTCATGTTTTTCGGTGATGCAAGCCACTAGTGGGACTCGATATCAAGGACGAGGACCCCAGAGCAACAGGCGGCATTGACTTGGGAACAATTCAAGGAGGAAGTAATGGATAAGTACTACCCACAATCTTTAAAGGATCACAAGGAAAGCGAGTTTCTCCAGCTCAAACAAGGAAGTATGACCTTGACGAACTATGAGCGAAAGTTCGACCAGCTTTCGAGGTATGCTCCACACCTGGTGGACACGGAGGCGAAGAAAGTCCGACGGTTCGAGGAAGGGCTGAACTAGGACATGAGTATGATCCTTATGTCCCACGATTTCACGTCTTACCGTGGAATGTTGGAACGAGCTCATGCAATCTGGTATCAGAAGGCCAATGCAGAGAAATCGGTTCAATTGGACAACCGACAAGATAAAGGGCAGTTTGGGAAACAAAGGTGGAACAACCAAGATAAAGGAAAAAGCGAGTGACAGAACAAGAGGGCTAATGGCGGAGCCAATGCCAATAAGAGCATAGTGCCAGTCATTACGCCATGTGCTAAGTGTGGAAGGACGCATCGTGGTGAATGTCTGCAAGGGAAGAATGTTTGTTACCGATGTGGGAAGCCAGGACATATCATCAGGGATTGTCCCATGTCTGCACCGAAAAAGGATGACAGCGAGGATCAAGATCAGAAGGGAAAAGCACGAGTTTTTGCACTGACTCAAAAGGAGGCAGAGGAGAACTCAAACGTCATAGCAGGTACTCTATTGATAGCCAATATGCCTACTTATGTACTGTTTGATTCAGGAGCTACGCACTCCTTTACATCGACGATTTTTGTGGCTAAGTCTAGTATTACCTGTGATAAATCGGAAGGTATATTAGAAGTTAGTATCTCTACAGGTAACCCTTTAAGTACTGATAAGATAGCCAAATCTGTTAGTATTGAAGTTGAGGGAAAACCTATGGAAGCAGACTTATACATGATAGAGATGAATGACTTCGATGTAATACTAGGCATGGATTGGTTGGGTAGCAATTATGCCACCATCCGATGTAAGGAAAGGGAAGTATTATTTCAGAAACCAAGAGAGGAACCATTTTCCTTCTTTGGAATCAAGACGAAACCTTTTATTCGACTAGTATCGACTTTACAAGCTGAGAAGATGTTAAGAAAAGGAGCTTGTCAAGGATATTTGGTAAATATCCTAGGAGGGAAACAGGAGACCGTAAAAATTGAGGACGTACCAGTAGTACGGGAGTTCGGAGATGTGTTTCCAGAAGAGCTATCTGGTATTCCACCAGATAGGCAAGTGGAATTCACTATAGAGCGATTTCCTGGAGCGGCACCAGTGTCGAAAGCTCCATATAGAATGGCTCCGAAGGAACTACAAGAGTTAAGGAAGCAAATACAGGAACTCCTTGATATGGGATTCGTACGACCAATCGTATCTCCATGGGGTGCGTCAGTGTTGTTCGTGAAGAAGAAAGATAGAAGCATGAGGATGTGTATCGATTATAGGGAGTTGAATCGATTAACCATCAAGAATAAGTACCCACTCCCAAGAATCGAAGATCTGTTAGATCAACTGAAGGAGCCAAGGTATTTTCCAAGATCGATTTACGATCTGGGTACCATCAATTAAAAGTGAAGACAGAGGATATACCTAAGACAACTTTCAGGACTCGTTATGGACACTACGAGTTTACGGTGATGCCATTTGGATTAACCAATGCACCAGCAGTATTCATGGATCTGATGAATCGAGTATTTCATCAGTATTTAGATCAATTTGTCATAGTCTTTATTGACGACATTTTGATATACTCCAAGTATAAGGAGCAACATGAAGAGCATCTAAGAGTAGCCCTAGAGGTGCTACGCAAGGGAAAACTTTATGCCAAATTCAAGAAGTGTGAATTCTGGCTTGAACGAGTTGGATTTTTTGGACATGTAGTCACTGCCCAAGGGATCGAAGTAGATCCAGCAAAAGTGGAATAGTAACTAACTGGAAGGCGCCGACTAATGATGGTGAAGTACGGGGCTTTCTAGGATTAGCCGGATATTATCGAAGGTTTATTGAAGGATTTTCCAAGATAACTGGCCCAATGACACAGCTTACAAGAAATGGAGTCAAATTTCAATTGACGGATATCTGTGAGAAGAAGTTTTCAAGAACTTAAGTAGAGGCTGATATCTACGCCTGTGTTAACAATACCTGAGGGAACAGAAGGGTTTGTTATATACAGTGATGTGTCCAAGCAAGGGCTAGGATGTGTACTGATGCAGAATGGAAAGGTAGTAGCCTTCAAGGCAATTGAAGAAGCATGAGCAGAACTACCCGACGCATGATTTAGAGCTTGCGGCGGTAGTACACGCATTGAAAATATGGCGACACTACTTGTACGGAAGTAAGTGTGAAATTTATATGGATCATAAGAGCTTAAAATATTTCTTCACACAGAAGGAACTATACATGAGACAGAGACGATGGTTAGAGTTAGTGAATGATTACGACTGTACCATTCACTACCATCCAGGTAAGGCAAATGTGGTGGCCGACGCCTTGAGTAGGAAATTGACGGGACAGTTGACGTCACTACTCACTTGTCAAATGGAGTTAGACAATGACTCAGAAAGATTGAAGATTGAGGTAGTTACCACACCAAGACAAGTCACAGGGAGATCAGCAGCTTTGAAAATTCGACCTACTCTTCGAGAGCGAATTATAGAAGCACAAAGTAAGGACCTGTTCTTGATGAAGATCAAGGAAGAAGTTGGAACAGATAAGATGAAATATTTTGGAATAGCCGCAGACCAAGCACTGATGTTTAAAGGAAGAATCTGCGTGCCTAAAAAAGAGGATTTGAGGAACGAGATATTAAAAGAAGCTCATTCCACCCCGTACACCGCACATCCCGGTGGTACGAAAATGTATCGAGACCTTCGAGATACATTCTGGTGGAGAAACATGAAAAAGGAGTATCGGACTGTACGTGCAGAAATGCATAATATGTCAGCAGGTTAAGGCAGAACACCAAAGACCAGTAGGATTGCTGAATCCTTTAGTGATACCTGAATGGAAATGGGAAAACATCACAATGGATTTTGTGGTTGAATTTCCAAGGTCAGCAAAAGGACACAATGCTATATGGGTTATAGTAGACCGATTGGCGAAGGCAACTCATTTTCTTCCAATGAAAATGACTTTCGGTATGGATCAGTTGGCACAATTGTACATAAAAGAAATAGTAAGGATACACGGTGTACCTATGTCTATTGTGTCTGATAGAGATCTAAGGTTTACATCTAAATTCTGGAAAAGCCTACAAACAACTATGGGAACGAAGCTGAATTTCAGTACAGCATATCACCCGCAGTCTGATGGACAGTCTGAAAGGACCATCCAGACTTTAGAGGATATGTTGAGAGCATGTGTTTTGGATCTAGGTGATAGTTCGGAATCATACTTACCCCTAGTAGAATTTGCGTATAACAATAGTTTTCAAACAACTATTGGAATGGCACCGTACGAAGCTCTCTATGGAAGAAGATATAGATCCCTTGTTCATTGGGACGAAGTCGAGGAGAAGAGAATTTTGGGACAAAAAATAGTTGAAAGGACAGTTGAAACGATCGATCAGATCCGAGCAAGGATAAAGGCAGCACAGGATTGATAGAAGAGCTATACTGACACGAGAAGAAAGGATTTAGAGTTTCAAGTGGGAGACAAAATCTTTCTAAAGGTAGCACCAATGAAAGGTGTACTTAGATTTGGAAAGAAGAGCAAGCTACGACCCTGGTATATTGGACCTTTCGAGATACTTGATAAGGTTGGGAACGTGGCTTACCGATTGGCTTTGTCACCTGAATTGTCAGCGGTACACAATGTGTTCCACGTATCAATGATAAAGAAATAGTGTACGATCCTAATCATGTGATAAGTTATCAGACCCTAGAAGTACAAAAGAATTTATCATATGAGGAATCACCAATTAAGATACTGGATCGAAAAGTGCATAAGCTAAGGAATAAAGAGATTCAACTGGTTAAGATACAGTGGAATAATCACAGAATGAAAGAAGCTACGTGGGAAAAGGAAGGAGAAGTTAAAGTCAAGTATCCCGCACTCCTGCCCAATTGTGAGGTAAATTTCGAGGACGAAATTTATATAAGGGAGGAGGAATGTAGGGGCCCGAATCTTTTCTATAAAGCTAGGCCCATAATTGTGTGATTAACTTCACATTAGGCCCAATAAAGGAAATATAAGCCCAAAAGATAGTCCAATACATGTTTAAAGGTAAAATGATGTTTATATAGTATTTTCTTAAAAACGATTTGATGAAGATTGGACGGAACGCAAAGTATTTCATTTTATGGCTAAAGTATACTTCAAATATTTTTAGTCTCCTTTGAGACCCATTTTCGACATAGAAAACATTCGAATTGGAAAATTATATCTGAATAAATGTTGTAGCTCCTTGAGTTAGCTTTCTAACGCACTTTGAATCACCTCAATCGAATATCAAAAGAAAAAGTTATGATAGAAATACTGAAAGCTGTGCAGCATTGACCGAAGTGTCAGTTCGGTCGACCGAACTTGGCTGCAATGCACGATTTTTGAAAATTAATGGCCACTACTTGCACAACTTAATTACCCTATTTAATATAACCTTTCACCCACCCCAAACCTCACCTATAAATAACCTCTTCACTCATTTGATTTTTCACACCAAAAGCACTTTCAATTTGCTTTCAAATTTGAGAGAAAAATAGAGAGTTTGAGACAGAAAAAGAAGGTGGTTTTCAAAGTGTTTTCCAGAAGTTTTAAGTGTGGGCAAAAATATTCTGCTAGAAGGTTTTTGTGATTTCAAAATATGTTTTCAAACAACAAAGGAAGGTCCAAACTTCGTCAAAGTTTTTGAAGTTCATCAAAGTTTTTCAAAGTTCTTTTCAAAGTTCATCAAGCATCAAATCGAGGTAGGTAGATGTGCATAAAATTGTTTTACGTGTTTAAGTTATAATTTCTAGCAAGTAATGTTCTATGTTAAAGGCTAATGTTGTGTGTCAAATGGTATCTTCGGTTAATGTTATGTGTCAAATAGTATCTTCGGTTCGACATGCACCTTTCATGTCAAATGGTTCCATTGGTACGGCATAGATTTTCTTGTCAAATGGTACCTCCGGGTACAACATGTTTTTGGAAGTTCTAATATTAATTGTTATGAAATGCTTAGCTTAATCACGATTGCACCTATGATGCCTATTGAGTTTTCAACTCACGGGTTTCTACCCTATATCTACAGATTAAATGTTGATGCACCTGGTTGGATGATGGAAGAGATGAAAGGAGATGCAATAAGCCCATGGGAACCCGGTGAACAAGTGATTTAGATTTAAAGTCTTTAACGTTCCAAATGTTATTTCCAACGTTATTTCTTTTGAGTATCTTGAACAAGTCATGATTTCATCAAATAAATTATATTTCGTTATTTTGGAAAGTTATAAAGTGTTTTAATTTAATATCCTTCAAAAAGAATGTTTGTTAAGATTTAAGCTTCCGCTAAGATATGTACACTTGTTACTAAACCACCGGTTAAGTTAAGTAAAGTAAGTAGCGTTTCGGTCTACTAGGGGTCGGGGCGTAACAAATATGATATTTTCCAATAGCTAGAAATAGTCCATCCAATGACTTCTTTACTACCTTGAGCACCACGGGTGTTTCTGGCCACTGTTTAACAATGATAGGAGTGGACTCATTTAGCCTTGTCATTCACCTAATAGTTATATTAGGAGAATGAGGATTTGATAGGCATTCGTTATCATTGATATTCACTTAGAGAGGGTCCCTTTATTTAAAAAGGCTCGCAATCTTTTTGTTATGAGTTCAATAGAAATATATTTTACTGGACATCGAGGTACTATCTTTCGGAGATCAAATTACTTTACTAATGTGTATTCTCTACTCTATTCATATCTATTGCAGATTATGTAGTCTCCCAAGGATTTTTAAAGTAAGTGTTATGCCCTAGGTGCAATCAACTTTGGGCTTAAGCACTTTTGATATATGTTTAATTCATTTATTTTGACATGATCTATTATGATATTAGATAATAGAGTTCGTAGATTCAAGTCTCAGTAATTTGTTAATCACAACGAGTTGTGATTTTGAGATACAAATTACATATGATTGAATCTTAAATCATCCGTGGTCGTAAGTAAGAACGAGATACGGATATCATTATTATGGATAGACCATCACGTGTGTCATTCCTTACTTGTCAAGTAAGTAGCTTATCTCACAAGCTAAAGTGTGGTGACACTTAAATGAACACGTGAATGTTTTGTTATAAAACAAAATATTGGAGACCCGCTTGGAGATTCCACATGGATAACTATCTGAGTCTCAGTGGTTAATCTTTAACGTTCGGTAGTGGAATTGGTTATTCAACTTGAGGTCATCACAGTACCTTATGTGGGGGCAACCATATTTTGGTGATGCTGGAAGTTTGCTCTGTCAAGGGCTGCTAATACGACATCGTTCGGGTATGTCAAGAATCATATGAAGGTTGTGAATGATCAATAGAGGATTCGTCACTTTTAGACAGTAAGAGTTTGTGATCTACATTTCATCCAATTAAGTTGATAACAAAATCCTTGGCCAAAGTGTACCTATAAGTCGAAGAGGAGTTTTCGACTTACATTGACTTAATAAGTAGAATGAAATATATGATCAATAATTGAGATTGACACATATCCATATCTCGTAATAGATCGGATCATATTGACGAAGGGATTATAATTTCACGATAAATGAACGAGCTTAGTTTTGTCATACCATGTGACATTTCTCGTCACATGTATTGCCACTGACACATTGCTAGATGTTAATTTGGGACGACGGATGTGAATTAGTGATAAATCAAAAGAGTGTTTTGGTTTATCGATTTTGATTAGATCAAAATAATAATTCACGTCGGTAGGTATCGTGATTGGGAACCTAATGGGTCACACGCAAAAGGAGAATTAGAAGAATGAGATTTACCAATTAATTAATTGACAAGCGTTGGATAATTAATTAATTGAGTTGCTTATTAATAGGTCCGAATTAATAATTAGATTAATTGATTCATGAACCAAATTTAATTAATTGGATTAATTAAATATTGGACCGGGTTAAGTTTAAGAGATGGGCCAAGCCCGTTTGGGCTTATATAAATAAGCTACTAGGGCTTGAAAATAGTTTATGGATTTTCATTATTCTTACTAGCACAAGAAAAGTAAACCCTAGTTCTCTTTCAATCTTGTTCCCTGTGTGGATTCCATTAGAGGCTGGACAATTGGACAGTTGTGGGAGGTAGATCGGGATTGCTTGAACTACAGGAATAACAAAGGAGTTTACAGATCTAAAGAAATGTATAATTTTTATCACAATTTTTATCTAAACACAAAGCAGATCCTTGGTAGAATTGAAATTTGTATTATTTTCGCTGTACATGTTTAAGTAAATTCCCAACAGTGGTATCAGAGTCTACTTTGTATTTGTTAGAAATTGTCTTGCATGATTGAACAGTCAAAAGTTGATTGTTCATATTTATTTCATGAATATAGCAATGTGGAAAATTATATTTTAACTTCAAAAATCTGTTTTTGAAAAGAAAATAATTTTATTTTTTTTGAATCGAAAAATGAAAAAAAAAAAGGGCAGCGACACAACAGCTGTGTCTGCAGCGGCTGCTGGGAGAGAACGCCACCACAACAGCAATTTCGCGATGTTGTGGGCAGAGCAACAGTGAAATCGTTGCTGGTGGACGGCTCTCACAGCTGCGATTTCGCGCTGCTGTAGGTAGCATCGATTTCTACCTTGGTACTGCTATGAGCAGCTTGTTGGCGGCAGAGAGCTGTCACCTGAGTGCGACTGCTCCTGCCGCAGATGAAGACGGCTGGCGCCGCGAGGAAGAACGAAGAGATGTGGAAATCTTTCTAGGGTTTTGATTCGGGTGGAAGAAGAATTTGGGGACGGGGGCCTCCCTTGCAATTTGTGAAATTGAGGGCTCTTGTCTGCAATTTGATTCTAGGGGTCAAGTTTGTAATTTTGAAATAAAGAGGGCTCTTTGCAATTTTCGAAATTGGAGGTTCTGTTTGAAATTTAAAACCAGGGTCAGATTGCAAATTTGAAATGGTTTTGAATTTAAATTTGAAAAGGGGTTTTAAATTTGTTTTTTAAAATGTTTAACCCAGAAAATTTCAATTTTGACCCGTTTAAGAATTTTATTTAAAATTTATGACTTTCATATTTTTTTCGTTAAAATTATATTTTGACTTAAATATTAGGCTTTGACCCTAAATTGAATTTTATTTTATTTAGGAGTTTTATCTTAATTTAAAATATTAATTCAATTAGAATTATAGTTGGACTCTAATTTAGTATTTAATTAAAATTTGATTTTAATTAAATAATTCACCCTAATATGTTCTTGAAATTAGAATTGGATTCTAATTTGAAATTTAATTTTAATTAATTTGTCTCGCACTAAAATTTCTTCTTGAAATTAGAGCCAGACTTTAATTTGATATTTAATTAAAATCAAATAAGTTTGCCCTAAATCGTGGAATTAGAGTTGGACTCTAATTTTGTTGTTTAATTAAAATTTGATTTTAATTAAATAATTTCGCCCTATATTATGAAATTAGAGTTGGACTCTATTTCGGTATTTAATTAAAATATGATTTTAATTAAATAAATCCGCTAATTAAATTAATTGATTAATATGATTAATTAATTATTTAATTTTTTTGATCTACTTGTCTAAATAGTTTAGACGACCTTTAATTGCTAGATTCTTGAAACATGCTTGCATATAATATTAGATATTATATAGGAAATATTTATATGATGAATGTTTATTAGTGGTTGATTATGGATTTGACCATATGGGCGTGTTGAATGGTTTATTTAATTCTTGTTATTTTTTGGCTCTGCGAGCTCTTAATTATTTTGGGTCTACGAGTCCATTGCTATTGTTGTTATTACGAGGCATGCGAGCTCTAAATTGTTTTGGACCTGTAAGATCGTTATTATTATTATTATGGGTCTACGAGTCCAAGTTCGTTTAGTCCTGTGTGCCAACTAGTATAAGATACAAGTTATAACTAAACTAATTGAAGGCGCAAGAAGAGGAGGAAACCACAGAGATGGTGCATTGATACTGATTCAATGCAATACCCCCTAGGAATTGACCAACTAGTCTTCCTTTTGGCTAAAGAAGACTAGATAGAATTTTTTCATAATCATCCACACTATTATATGTATGTTTATTTGCATGTTTAATGCATAATTATAAATATATATATATTGATGAGACCTATGCATGAAAAATCTCTCACTAAAATATTAAGTCAGTATTATTATTCGCCTGCTATCATTATAGTGAAAAATGAGAGTCTTAAATCGTTTTAACTTGTTGAGTACACTCAAGGCTGGTCTATTAGGGATATGTTTGACACTGTGAAATACTCGATATTTCTGAATAATGGGTTCGACTTAACTAAAAATTATCTTTTGTTGAGTACACTCAAGGAGATAAATTTTAGAGGCATGTTAAGCTAATGCATAAGATGTGTGAAGACAAAGAGTTGTCAGCTTAATGATCTGGGAGTTGTATGGAGATACAATTGATAACAGTATCTACCCAAATGTTTTATTAAGGTTTGTTGAATGCACTCAAGGTCTTGATATAACAAATAGGATCCTAGCCCATTGGGAGTCAAGTATGGATTCCATAAATTTATGCAAGAGGGCCATAAATTTGAGTTAAACAGTGGGAGCACAATTAATTTGATAAAAGACCATATTAAATTAATTGATACATTTTATATATTATTCTTTTACTTTTCGTCATTTATATTTATTGAATCATGAGTAACCATATGTATTTGAGTGCTATACTAGATGCCAACAACCAAACCAAGTTTTCTTGATTGACACTACAATCTGAGAATTGTTTTCAGGCATGAGAAAATTGGTTATGTCCTTAAGTAGCCCTTTCCAGAAACACCCGTTGATGACTCAACTAAGGAAGAGGTGTCTGCTATAGATGACGATAGTACTGCAACATGTGTGATGCTTGCGACTATGTCACCTATGTTACAAAAGCAACATAAGAGTATAGATGCTGACACATGATTTTTCATTTCAAAGAGTTGTATGATAATAATTATATGTGGAAGGATACGAGACTTCCAAGCAACTATACCAATGCAAGATGACAAAGGAATCTTCAGTTAATACTCATGTACTGAAGATGATTAACATTGAGAAGTTGTCTCAATTAAGTTCAATCGTGAACCTTGAACTAAGTATTGACTTAGTTATATAATCTCTGCTACAGAGTTATTCATAGCTAATTGTGAATTTTAATATGAATAAACTCAAGTGCAAAATCATTAAGTTGTTAAACATATTTAAGACTGTTAAACCCAATATCAAAGTTAGGAGTAGGCAAGCTATTGATTCCTCTAAGAATATTAAGAGGAAGTCTAAAAGAGTTTTGGGAAAGCATCTAAGATGGCTAGGACAGTCAAAGTAGATAAGGACATTATCATATCTACTTGGGTAAGACTTATATCTACTTCACTAGTTTCTTGGGTATTAAATACCATATATGGATCTTATATTTGTATAAATATGCAGAAACTAAATGGAAGTAGACCACTGCAAAAGGAAGAAGAAAACCTACACGTCGAAAATGAGCAAATATTGTTGCATTGTTTGGAGGAGCATACTTCTTGCTGTTGCCTTTAAGCTTAGTATTGGAATTAGAGAAATGTTAGTTTGAACCCACCAATACCAGAACATTATTTGAATTTCATGTTTGGACATGAATTATATTAATGTTAAGGACAATTGTTGTTCCCTTTTATCTTAATGGTTATGGTGAATTACAAAATGACATTTATATTCTAAATACTGAGTATTTTCAAATAAGTATAGAAATTTAGAGGCATAAATGCGATAATATGAATAACACCTAAATCTCGCATCGTGGACTTGGGCAAATAAATGAAAATGCAATTCTAAAGTTACATATAGATATACATTTGGGGTCAATTGATTTTGAATCATTTGAAAAATGTGAATCGTGCCTGTTAGGCACAATGACCCAATCTCTTTTACTTAAAAGGTGAAAAGTCTGCACTATTACTGGATCTGATACATAGTGATGTATGTGGATCCATATCAGTTAATGCTAGATAGGTTTCTCTCACTTCATCACATTTACTAATTACTATTTCAGAAATGGTTATGTATATTTGATGAAACTTAAGCATGAAACTCTTGAAATGTTCAAGGGATTCAAATCAAAAGTAGAGGAACAATTAGTAAAGATATTCTCACACTAAGATCCGATCAAGGTGGAGAATCTTAAATATGAAATTTTAAATTATCTAAAAGAGAATGAGATTCTCCTGCAGTGAACTCCTCACACACACTACAACATAATGGTGTGTCTAAAAAGGAGGAATCGTAAACTATTAGATATAGTGCGACTAATAATAAGCCATGCAGACCTCCCAAAAATGTTTTGGGGTCATGCATTGATTGCAAAGTTCTACACACTAAATCGTGTCCTATCTATGTCGGTCGACAAAACTCCATACGAATTATGGAAAGGCAGAAGCCCAACTTGTCACATATTACAGTTTGGGACTGTGTCACTTATATGAAGCACACTGAATCGGATAAGCTTGAGGCTAAATCCGATAAATACATATTTGTGGGGATATCCAAAACAGGTAATTGGATATCAATTCTATAATCCCATCGAGAAAAAGATGTTCGTCTCAAAACATATTAAACTCCTAGAAAAAAGAGTTTATTCTAGGAGAGGACAGTGAGAGTAGAATAGACCTTGAAAGAGTTCAAGAATCTACAGATATAGTAGACCAAGTAAATAAATCTGAGTCTGATCCCACACCTACTGAGGGACATACTCTTGATTATGAAGTAGAGACTTATGAGGACACATCATCTCTATGTAAATCTAGTAGGATCATTAAAACTTCTAGAAGGTATGAATCCATGATTACTAATCAAGCATTATTAATCGAGGATGATGAACCTATTATTTACACATAAATAAAGTTAAGCGTTGACTCAAAGTGATGGCAAAAGGCCATGGAATCCGAAATGAACTCAATGTATGTAAACAAGATTTAGACCTTGATCGACCAGCCTGATAGGATAGAACCCATGAGTTGTAAATGGGTTTACACAAAAGGTCGACGTGGATGAAAATATCCATACATACAAAGCGAGACTAATAGCAAAAAACCAGCAAAGACAATGAGTTGGCTTTGATGAAACCTTCTAGTTATGGCCCTGCTAAAGTCCATTCGAATTTTGTTTGCAATAGCTACATACCATGACTATGAGTTATGGTAAAAGGATGTTAAAACTATATTCCTTAACAGGAACCTGCAAGAGAAAGTGTACATGACACGACTCGAAAGTTTTGAATCCAAATATGCTTACAAGGTATGTTAGCTTGATTAATTCTTGAATAGATTGAAGCAGGCCTCTTGGAGCTGAAATCTTTGATTTGATAGAAAAATCAAAAGGTTTGATTTTATTAAAAGTAAAGACGAATTGTGTATTTACAAGAAAATAGTGGGAGCGTTGTCGCATTCCTAATATTATTAATAGGAAACGACATCCCTACGTTTCAATCGTCGAAATTGTGGTTGTTAAAAGATTTATTCATAAAGATATATGAGATGCAACTTGATCTATAAAGATAGATCTAGAAGATTGCTTAATTCATCGCAATCTACAGAAATAATTCTTGAGAAGATTTTATATGGAGAAAATGAACTGAGTTCATGGATACACTGATACTAACTTCTAGTTAGACTAGAATGATAGCAAATTAGGATATTGGTTTACTCTTAAACGGTGTCTTGGAAAGGTTCCAAACAAGAGATCACCGTTTATTCAATAGTAGAAGCCTTATACACTATTGTTTTAGAAGCAACAAAAGTTGTGGTATAGGTCAAGAATTCATTAATGAACTCGGAGTAGTTCCTAACATTGTTGATTACTTAAATGTGTATTTTGATAACAATGGAGCCATCGCGCAAGCGAAGGAACTAAGGTTTTATTGATGATACAAATAGGTGTTGAGGCGGTACCATCTCATCAGAGAGATAATACAAAGAAATGACGTAAAGAAAGAACGAATTCTCACAATTGATAATATTGTAGATCCACTGACAAAGAGTTGTCATAGTATAAACATGATCGTCATGTGAACTTTTATGATATTAGATACATAAATGATTGAATCTAGTGCAAGTGGAAGTTTGTAAGTGTTATGCCCTAGGTCCAATCAACTTTGGGCATGAGCACTTTTGATATATGTTTAATGCATTTATTTTGGCATGATCTATTATGATTTTAGGTAATAGAATCCGTAGATTCAAGTCTCGGTAATTTGTTAATCACAAGGAGTTGTGATTGTGAGATACAAATTACATATGATTGAATCTTAAATCATCTGTGGTCATAAATAATAACGAGATACGGATATCGTTATTATGGATAGACCATCACGTGTGTTATTCGTTACTTGTGAAGTAAGTAGTTGATCTCATAAGCTAAAGTTTGATGATACTTAAATGAACACGTGAATGTTTTGTTATAGAACAAAACATTGGAAACCTAATGAGAGATTCCACATGGATAACTATATGAGTGTCAGTGGTTGATCTCTAACGTTCGGTAGTTGAATTGGTCCTTTGACTTGAGGTCATCATAGTACCTCATATGGGAGTAATCATACTTTGGTGATGCTGGAAGTTGCTCTATCAAGGGCCGCTAATACGGCATCGTTCGGGTATGTCAAGAATCATATGAAGGTTGTAAGTGATCAATAGAGGATTTGTCACTCTTACAGAGTAAGATTTTATGATCTACATTTCATCTAATTAAGTTGATAACGAAATCCTTGGCCAATGTGTACCTATAAGTCGAAAATGAGTTTTCGACTTACATTGACTTAATAAGTGGAACGAAAGATATGATCAATAATTGAGATTGACACATATCCATATCTCCTAATTAATCGGATCATATTGACGAAGGGATTATTGTTTCATGATAAACGAATGAGTTTGGTTTTGTCATACCACGTGACATTTCTCGTCACATGTATTGCCCTGACACATTGCTAGATGTCAATCTGGGACGATGGATGTGAATTAGTGATAAATCAAAAGAGTGTTTTGATTTATCGATTTTGATTAGATCAAAATAATAATTCACGTCGTTAGGCATCATGATTGGGAACCTAATAGGTCACACACAAAAGGAGAACTAGAAGAATGAGATTTACTAATTAATTAATTGACAAGCATTGGATAATTAATTAATTGAGTTGTTTATTAATTGGTCCGAATTAATTAATTAGATTAATTGATTCATGGACCGAATTTAATTAATTAGATTAATTAAATATTGGACCGGGTTAAGTTTAAGAAATGGGCCAAGCCCGTTTGGGCTTATATAAATAAGCTACTAGGGTTTGAAAACAGTTGATGAATTTTCATTATTCTTGCTAGCATAATAAAAGTAAACCCTAGTTTTCTCTCAATCTTGTTCCTTGTGTGGATTCCATTGGAGGCTGAACAATTGAACTGTTGTGGGAGGCAGATCGGGATTGCTGAAACTACAGGAATAACAAAGAAGTTTGCGGATCTAAAGAAAGGTATAATTTCTATCACAGTTTGTATCTAAACACAAAGCATATCCTTGGAAGGAATTGAAATTTGTATTATTTCCATTGTGCATGTTTAAATAAATTCCCAACAGCTGGAAAGTACATTTACTAGTTCTCTTTGGAACCTAAGGATCAATCACACTACTTATAAGCCTTGAAGGAAGTGGAAGGATCTTTGTCTCTCTACAGATGAGGTTGACTTGAGCATTAAGATGTTGTAGGATATTGTTGATAAATTTTCCCTAAAGCTCTTATTATTTATTCCTATTGCAGCAATCAGTGTGGACTAAATTTTGGCTGGGCAAATATTTTCCAGGCACTTACTCTCTGTTGACATCTATTCTTTATTTAGCTTCACCTTGATAAGTGTATTTTATACACTTATTTAGACATTGAAATTGGAGATTTATGGATTATTTTAATAAATAATGAATTTATTTGAATGGAGTTCTGCTTGGTAGGTAACAATCGATGAGACCGAATTGAAGGAAAAACAAAAGAAAAGAGGACTAAATTGCAAGAAACTGAAGTCCAGACAATCAAAGTTTGGGTCGGATTGGAGGACGGCCATTCGATGGCATAAGGACTCAATTAGACCTGAAAACGAAGTCAATGTAATGAGAAAAGATTTTTAAAAAGACAAAAATTGCATGAGAATAAAACTTCAGGGACCAATTTGTAACAATTGGCCGGCAGCCATAAGCTAGGCGTGCGCCTTTACACTCAATTGGCTGAAGCCTCATTGGCTCATTGAGGCACACGCCATAGTTCCGTAGAAGAGGATGCCTCGATCATTTTGAAAGAGAAAATTTTCTTTCATTTTCTTATTTTGATAAGATTTGGAATGCAATCTTTTATCATAGTTTGAGAATGCAAAAAGGATTTACAGCAAGAAAAGAAATTCTATATAGATCAAGTTGAAGTCTAAAGAGAAGATTTTTGAGTTTTCAAGTTCTTCACCGCATTCTTTATCTTGGGGTGATTTTGTTTTCATTTCTTTTGTATAATTTTTACATAAAAATGCTAGGATAAATATTTTTTTATATATTGGATGAATGATGAAACCATAGATTTATAGTTTTTAATGCAAGAATTATCATTTTTGTAGTTAATTAGTGTGCCTGTGATCGAATATGGATTAATTATATTTTGTAAGAATGTTTGAGCACCATATAGATATATAAGGTGTTTATTCGTAGTGTTGGAAGACTCACAATAGGTAGAACATTGCATAATTAATAGACGAGTAATAGATATTAAGAATAATATTTATGGCATGTGTTATTGTGTGAGATAGTCTTGATTACGCCCAAAGTGTTACGCGGTGTTGTAGTGTAGTTTTGGGGTGTCGTATCCACAGGGAGATGGAAATTAAATTAAGGAGTTTCTAAATAGGTGCTCTTTCACCTAAAATTGTCTAAAGATATCAATGTTGATTAGATCAATATCAAAATTTTAGGATAAAATTCAATAGTGCAAGATAGTGAAGCTCGGAATTCCCTCACCCGGTTTGGATCGTTCAATGTCAATTATCCAATTTTTTAACTCAGTTAAAGACTTTCATCCCGGCACTTTAACCGGATGATTTGATGTTTAAGATCAATGTAATTCACAATTGTACTTGTTGATCCTAATTTCCTTTCACAATTTTTGCAAGCAATTATTGGAGTTAGATTACAAATCAACCCTATACATATAGCATAAAATTGTAAATAATCACACCAATAATATCCAAGTAATGAAAATTCAATAAGTATTTCGATTATTCAATAGGAAGAACATGATTAATCCTATGAAAACCTAATACAAATTAAACCAAATTCACAACAAATCCATCAATAAACTTATATGAAATTGAAATTCAATGATTAGTTTAATTCCACGATAGAAGAAACATGATTAAGTCTATGAGAAATCGAGTAAACATTAAACCAATTCCACATATACATATAAGAATGAAACCCTAGATCTACAAGTGTTTTAAATCAGATAAATACCAAAGGAATTGAACAATTGACATGAAATCCCCAAAACCGGTGAGTTCCTTCTTTGCTTCACATAATTCTTTAGCCTTCCATGGAGTTTTCTTGTTCCCAAGGTGAAAATAATTGTTCCAAGATGAAGAATAATGGCTTCTGGACGTGTTTTGATCTATTTAGGTCGAGAAAATCAAGCAAAACGCGTTTCCATAGGTGTTTAGGTTATTTCCGAAATTAGAACAGATCTGCCGAAAAAATCCATAAGCTACCGCTTTGTGTAAATTCAAGCGGTAGCTTAGTTCAATGATAATTGCCTTTGAATTCTCGGTAGGGTCGTGGGCGACCGCTTGCCAATTTACTCCAAGCGACCGCTTAGTTATAATTTTTTTCCGCCGGACAGCTTTTAGTATTTTGCCAATATCTTTCTCTCCCGATATCCGATTGAGGTAATTCAAAGTGCGTTGGAAAGCTGACTCGATGGGCTACAACTTTCATTCAGATGTCAACTTCCAATTCAATCTTATACCATGTGAAACAACGGTCTCAAGATGAGGCTAAAAACCGGTGCAAAAGTTTTCAGCTTGAAAGTTGATGTGTGAGAATGTCTTGGCTATATGTCACCCCTTTGACTCATTTCTTCCTCCAATTGGCGCCGAACACTCTCAAATCTTCATATCTTCATTTTCCTTGCCGAGTCATCTTTTGGTATTTGCAATTTGGTCCTTTAACTTTCGCTTTCTTCTATTTTGATCCTTTTTTTCACTTGTTTAACCCATATTTTTCACTTGTTTCACCCATTTGCCACCTAAACCAAGATACAGAAACATTTAGTGCATTTCGGTGTCAAATAATCATATAAATGAAAATATTAAAGGGTGAAAAACGTAACAAATGTGCTATTATCAAGTCTTGTGATTGAATGCGTGCTTTGCATAGGAATTTGAACAAGGAATAGGATCAAATCCAGTTAAGCATAGGTTTACTATATCTTGGAAAAGAATATTAATATCAATGGACTTTCGATTGTCATGAACACATTAAAAACACTAGCTTATATAAGTTGATAATTGAAACTAGCTATAAATAGGTAGAATCTGAAATCCTAAACATTCATCTCGTTATTTGAGAATAACCAATATTTTATACCTTTTATATTTTAAATTAGAATAATAACTAAAACAAATCTTTTGTGTTAACAATAGATCAAATTTGATAGTAACTAGTATACTATAATTTAACATTTTCCTCGTAGTACGATACACTTACTCACTCTGTGTTAACAACGATCTCGTATACTTGGCGTAATCTTTCTCGAACAAATTTTTGGCCCGTTGTCGAGGAGTAATTGATTTAATTGTATTTTATTATTTCTTAATAGATTTAATTGTTTTCTTTGCTCTCAGGCTATAATCACACAATCAAACTCGCTTGTGTTTTGTTCTTTTCAGGCAATCATCAATTTTATACAAATCGATTAGATATCGAGATCGAATGAACCTTTAGACAACGTAGAAGAGAATAGAGAGAAGCAAGAGAAATGGCTGAAAATCAAATCAAAATCTGAATTAGATCAAAGATTCACTTCAACTGCAGGAGCACGTTCAGCAAAGGCTGTCGCCAATGAAACCCCTATGTTGGTTGGAGATTATATGAATCCAGTGCCTGTACCAGTACAACCTGCTATAATATATCCTTTATTTGGATAGGCTAACTTCCATGTTTGACTAGATGTCATTAACCTCTTCCAAAATCACCAGGACATTAGGTTTTTTCGGAAAGCCACGAAAAATCTACATGAACACATACATGCCTTTTTGATGTTGCGTAAAGTTATCGATCATGAAAGGTTATCAGCAAATGCATTTTGAATGCGGCTATTTCTGCATATATTGAAAGATGTTGCAAGTGAATGGGTCCACTCTTTACCTGCTAGGAGCACTTATCTTGGAACGACATGGCGCAAAAGTTCACTATGAATTTTTTTCCCACTCTTAAGTCCATCAAATTCAGAATGAATTCTACACATTCAAGTAGAAGAATCTCGAAAGCTATCCAAAAGCTTGGGCGAGATTTAAGAATTTGTTTAGAAAGTATCCTAATCTTGACATTCCTAAATAAGCTTAGGTATACATTTTCTATTATGAATTAATTCCAGAATATCAAAACATGGCAGATGCTGCAGCGAGTGGTTCAGTAATGAAGATGGGCATACATGATGCTCATAAATTGTATGAGAGGATAATAGAAAATCAATCATGTTGGTGATCGACAGGTATACGCCGAAGAAATCAGTAGATATGCATAGTATTAATTTGGTGGTCATACTAACATGTATGGAGTTTATTACAAAGAAATTAGATAACTTATTTTAGTCTGTTAACATGGTACACTAGCCACCACCGATTTGAGTAGCTTGAAAAGTTACACTATTGCAAGTTGCCCTTCAGCCTCTATGCATGTTATTCAGCCTGAGGAAGGTTAGCTATGCAAGGAACTTTCAGATGAAGCGAAACAATCCCCACTCCGCCACTTACAATCCAGGGTGGAAGAATCACCTAAATTTTTCAAAAACTAACAATCAAGAATAGGGACAAGAAATTATCGTAAAAACCATTAGAATTCCAACAGTCACAATATTGCAACAAAACCTCAAGATAGGAAGCCTTCATTGGAATATTTGATCTCTTAGTACATTACGAAGACTGAGACCAACTTTTTAAAACAGGTAGGCTTCTATCAAGAATTTGGAACAGCCTGAGACAAATAGTAGCCACATTATCATGTAGAACTTAGGGAATTTTACCTAGCAATACATAAACAAATACAAAAGAATATGTTAAAACCTTCGCTACTCAATGTGAAATGGCCAACTACTGCTACTGAAAAGGTATCTACGACGGAAGGAACACATGGATCAGTCTGACAAAATTACAGAAGAAAATCAAGTAGAGTCTTCACAGTTGGCTGACAGGTTAATCAAACACCCTAAAGGCATTATTGAAAATATCTTGGTAAATGTTGACAAGTTCATATTCCCAGCAAATTTTATTAGCCTATATTTGGAAGAAGATCCTTGCATCTCTCTCATATAGGATCGTCCATTTTTTACTTCTGGCAAAGCATTGATAGATGTCTAGAAAGGTCAGTTGATTTTGAGGCTAGATAAAGAAGAATTAACAATCAATATTTTCAAGGTATCAAATTTCATAAGGAATCAAATTCTTTCTTTCAGATTGATGTTATTGATGAAGTAGTGATAGAGACATTCAGATTGATAACCCAAGTGGTGGCAAAAAGGCTCGTGGGCTCGGCCCGTAAAAAGCCCAAGCTAAGCTCGGCTCACGGCTCTGTGGAACGGGCCAAAACCTGAGCCGAGCCTCTTTTAGGGACAACAGGGCCGAGCCCGAGCCCGCCCGCGAGCTCGAACATATTTTTTTTAAAAATAAAAAAACTGGTATAAAGAAGGAAAAAACGGGCCGACTTGGCTCGGCCCGTAAAAGCTCAAGCCGAAAGCCCGAGCCGAGCCTATTTTTCACTGACAAGCTTTTGTTCGACTCGGCTCGGCCCCACAAAAAGCCTGCTCCACCGAGCCCGTGCCAAGCCCGAACCTTGGATTTAGACTAGCGAGCCGGCTCGACCCAACTCGCTGACACCCCTAGATAACCCTCAAGATCCACTTAAGGCTTGCTTGGTACACTTTCAAGATTTGCCATCTGAAAAAAGATGAAGTAAAGGAATGTGTACATGGAAGTACTTTCATCGCTCCAAAAAAAAAATGACGATTGGAATTTAGTAAATATCCACAACACCTTTACCATCTATTCAACAAGTTCCAACACTTGAGCTCAAATAGTTGCCCACTTACTTGTCGTATGCTAACTTGGAGGAGAATAATTCACTTCTAGTTATCATTTTGACCTCTCTTATAGGAAAAGATAAAAGTTAGCTATTGGGGGTACTTCAAGATCATATGACAGTAATCGGATGGACTATCTCTGACATAAAAGAGATTCTCTTCGCATGCACATGATTCTAATGGAAGATGATTATAAATTTTTCGTGGTTCATCAACTATGCTAGAATTGGTAAGAAATAAATTTTGAAACTTTTAGATGTGAGAATCATATATCTCATATTCAATAGTTATTGGGTTAGTTCAGTATAGATAGTGACAAAGAAGGATGAATCACTGTGGTTTCAAATGAAAATAATGAGCTCATTCATTTGCAAACAGTTACGAGTTGGAGAGTTTGTATTGACTATCACAAATTCAACAACGCCAATAGAAATGGTCATTTTCTCATTCCTTTCAATAATCGAATGTTGGAAAAGGCTCGTGGAGTATTCGTACTACTATTTTCTGGATTGATAATCAGGATACAATCAGATTTTTATAGTACTAGATGATTAGGAGAAAATTGCCTTCATGTGCATTTATGGTACCTTTGCATATGAATGTCGTTTGGTTTATGCAATGTCCTAGCCACTTTTCAACATTGTATGATGTCCATTCTTTTCTGACATGGAGGGACATATTATCGAGGTGTTCATGGATAATTTTTTAGTCTTTGGGACTTCATTTTGGGAATACCTAGATCACTTAGGGTTAGTGTTGCAGCATTGTAAAGACCCAACCTTGTGTTTAGTTAGAAGAAATGTCGCTTCATGGTTTATGAATGAATTGTGTTGGGATATCTTATGTCAACTAAAGATATTTTGGTTAACAAAGCAAAAATATAGGTGATCCAGATGCTACCACCAACTATTTTAGTGAAGAAAATCAGAAGCTTTTTGTGACACGTCGAATTTTATCATCGCTTCATCAAAGATTTTTCCAAAATTACAAAGTCCCTCTACAATATTGGAAAATCAAAGTCTCTCTACAACTTGTTCTGGAAGGAATTGTGTTGGGACATCTGATATTAACTAAAGTTATTATGGTCTACAAAGTACAAATATAGGTGATTTAGAAGTTTTCGTCACTTAATTCAGTGAAGGAAATTAGAAGCTTTTTGGGACATGTCGGAGTCTACCATCGCTTCATCAAAGATTTCTCCAAAATCACCAGGCATGTCTGCAACTTGTTGGAAAAAGGTACTCATTTTCACTTTTTTGAGGAATGCTTGGTTGCTTTCAACACTCTAAATGAAAAGTTGGTTTTAGATCCAGTATTGGATGCTCTAATTGGGATTTGCCATTTGAGTGTGACACTAGTGACTACATAGTTGGATCAGTTTTGAGTCAGCATAAGATCACACATGTAATTCACTCCACCAGCAAGACTGTATTTGAGGCTCAGTTGGACTACACTACTATATAGAGAATAAACTTTTAGGAGTGGTTTTCGTTTTTGACAAATTCAGGGCATATTTGATTGGGTCAAAAGTGATTCTGTACACGGACTGCTTAAAACTGAAATACTTGATGAGCAAGAATGATGCAAATCTAAGACTCATTCAATGGGTACTTTTATTGTAGGAGTTTAATTTAGAGATCCAAGACAAAAGGAGAGTGAGAAGGTTGTTGCAGATTACCTACCTCAACTAAAATCACAAGAATCAGATCATACTGATGAGATCAAATAGGAATTCTTGGATGAGATTTATTTAGGCTGGGACAATGCCATGGTATGTAAATTACGTAAATTATTTGGTCAATTCCATCATTTCTTCAGAGTATTCAAGTTATGAGAGGTAGAAGTTTCTCAATGATTTTAAGCACTGCTTTTGGGATGATCCATTTCTCTATAGATGGGGCCAAATCAGATAATTTACCATTGTGTGTTGAAAGAAGAGCAAAATCATTTTTGGAGCATTGCCACCTTCACCATATAAGGGATCACTTTGCGGTCATCAATGAAGAAAGAATTGCCCTTAAATAGCATTTTAGAAGTGGAAGTATTCGATGTTTGGGACATTGACTTCATGGGGCTTTTTCGCTCTTCATATAGTTAGTAATACAATTTAGTGGCAGTAGATTACATGTCCAAATGGTAAGGCTATAGCTTTAACAACAAACATGGACAAGTTGTAACTCAATTTCTAAGGAAGAACATCTTCTCGGGGTATAGCACCCTACTGGTGATTATAAATGATGATGAAAGATAATTTTTGCAACCGCCAATTTTCAGCATTGTTGGCAAAGTATAGAGTTAAGTATTGTGGTTCGACTCCTTATCATCCTCAGATAAGTGGGTATGTGGAAACTCCAAAAGAGAGTTCAGAAAGATTCTTGAAGCAACAACGAATAAACCACGTATGGACTAGTCAAATAAGTTAGATGATGCACTTTGGGCGTACAAAATAGCTTTTAAGACTCCTATTGGCATGTCCCCATATAGGTTATTGTTTGGCAAATCATGTTATTTACTTGTTGAGTTGGTACATAAGGCGTATTGGGGTAACATATGTTCAATTTTGATATGAAGTCAGCTAGGAAGAATAGAATCCTTCAAATCAATGAGCTCGATGAATTCAAGTTGGGGGCATATGAGAATACCAAGTTATATAAAGAGAAGCCCAAGAAAAGGCATGATGACAGGCACATCAAGGAAAAAGAGTTCAAGGTTGGTCAACAAGTTCTTATGTTTGATTCTCAACTTAAACCTTTTCAAGCAAGCTAAGGTTTGTGGTCGGGTCCAATCACCCTTGTAGAGGTGTTCCCACATGGCACAGTAGAGGTGATGTCCCAAGATTATTTGAGATTGGTCAACGAGCAACATTTGAAAGCTTATAAGGGGAGGTGATTACTCCAATGAGAAGACAATCATGCCACTAGATAGTGTGGAGTTGCCTAAGCAATAAAATTGAGCTATAAACTATAAACAAGCACTTATTCGATGGTAACCTAATTCTCTTTTCTTTTATTTATTAGTTTTAATGCATTAGATTAGGAATTTCTTTTGCTTAGATAGTAAGAGACAAAATTTTGTTCATATAACTTTCAAACATGTCGTACATGAATTTGAGGGTGTTAAATTCACACTTAGGTGATTTGGAGTGAATTAGGTTTTTCGAGCTTTAATCGACCAAAAGTGTGTTAGTCGTGGAAAAGATTGAATTTCATAACATTTTTTTGTGTCCACACCCTTTTCACACCTTTTAAACGTTTTTGGGGGTGTTCGAAGCACATTTAGGTCTGTTTGGTAACCATTTTTCGGAAAAATATTATTTTGAATAATGATTTTTGGCGAATGTGAGGTTAATAAGTAAAGAAAAGTTTTGGGTCTACATGAAAAATATTTTATTACGTGAATGTATGATTGAAAATGAGTATGTAGAAATAAGAGTTTTGAAAAAATAGGAGGCAAACAGGGACTTAAGTGACAGTTGTGAAAATTTTGTGTTTGGAGTGAAAAATGAGGCTTTTGAGGTAAATGTGACAAAAAATGTGTTTTTTGGAGTTGATATTGAGTTTCAAAATATTTTAGAGCTCTATATTCACTTTATACCTATTAAAAACACTATTGGCATGTAAAACAAAGTTTGGGTAACTCGAGGAGGTCCTAAAGGGTTGAATGACTGAAGCTAGGAAATAACTCCTTTGCTGGTATCGTAGGCATGCGCCTAGACCAATTTAGTGAGGAACATGCCTGGCACGCTCATGGCCTCACCCTAGGCAATTTTGGTTGCTTAAAGTATGCACCTAGAACTCAACCAGGTGTGTACCTCCTTAGCCGGGTTGGGGGTTTTAACCCCTCAATCCGGTTAGCATACACGGACATTTCACATCTATCTTCACTCAAAATCGGTACTAACCCTCCCCAAAAATGGATTCCATCTCATAAAAAACAAATAGATCTTTCACCACACTTGCTCAAATCACTCACCAATTTCCATTGGGATTCCAAGATTAAGTGATTTTAAACACTAATCTATAAGTTTCCACTACTTTAATCTACAACATTTCAAGGTAAATTGGCTATACTTAGACATTATATTCTTGCTTGTTCTTGATTTTCTTTGACAATGACTAGAAGTTTATGTGATATATGGAGAATGGGTTTAAATAGTGGATGGATTTTGTGATTAGGTTGTGATTTTTGTAGTTTATACACCTCTCAGTCATATTCTTGGATCTCAATCTTAGTTTATGAACACTAAGTGTTTCATAAAATGCTCATATGAACTTCTAGGTAGAGTTAGTACACCACTGTCACACAACTCATTGCTTTTACATAAATTAACACCTCTGGACCATTGCATTTATGTTTTTGCATATTTTGCACAAAATTGGGTGGGAGGCACATGTTTCAGATTGCATCCCCACATTTCTAGTTTCCCGCTACATTCATTGCCCCTTTTTTAGGCACGTCCCTTACATTTTAAGCATTGCTTCCCTGCCTCCTACCTCCATTTTTTATATATATTATGCCACATATATATTCATTAGAGCTATTATGTTAGACTCTTTTGACTAATACTTGATTTCCTCGTGTTTCATAGATATGGCACTGAAAAGGAAAGACATCTTTTCAACCTCAAAAGGTAAGGGCAAACCTTCCACATCCAACACCATGGCACGCAACCACGTCGATAACGGAGGCATGAGGAGATTTTGGACTTCAGATCATAAATGATAACATCTTGTTCGAGAGGAAGATGTGGCCATAAAGACATTGTACTAGAGGATATTTTACAAAGAGCCAGGGCACAAGTGATCGTAAAATCACATAAGGTCTTCCCTACTTTGGTACAAGCGTTTTTTGCAAATTTCAACCTTTAGATTGACACTCCTGGGGTAGAGCGTGAGCATTACACATGGTAGGGATAAGTGAATTTTTTTCTACTGAGGTTATTGGTTTATTTTATAGTTTGACTCAGGACAACATTGTCCCGATATCTTTGAAGCACAATATGGCCGTAGTTGCCCACATGTTTTACGAGAAAGCGGACACATGGCAAGTGTATATCGAGCCTACCTTCCATCTAAACACATTCAACTTTGTAAAAGTGGAGCTTCTGTAACACTTAGCACGGGGCATGAAGATTGAATTAGCATTTATATCTACAATTAGATTTGTGAGTTTGCCTCCTAGTTAGAGCATCGCCAGACGATAATTTTTCTAGCCTTATTAGTGGGATTTTCAAATCTATGGGGCTGCGATTTCTTCCAGTAGAGGAGTCAGCCGTGCCACTTGATACAAACCCACGTAGCAATAGTACTTACGAAACCCACACTAGATTGATTCAAACTCAAGAAAGCCAAACATCAATGTTTAGAGTTTGTTCCAAAAATACTGAACCAAAAAAATCAACACAATCGCCGACAATATATTGACCTTGCGATCACAAGACTTAAGAATCTCACTCCAATTTTTTGAAAAAGAAACAAACCTTGATAAGTTCAAAATTTGTTCAACAAAGAATGAAGATTGAAAGCAAAATATGCTCACAAAATAATCTCTAGAATTGTATGTATCGAAATTCTTCTACAGTGAAAAATAATGAATTCTATATATAAGGAAATCATGTAAACGAAATCAAATTCTAAAGATCACAAAATATACCAAAAATATAGAGTTTTAACTAAATTAGGAGATTTCGCAAATTTGAAAAAAAATCTCGTTTAGAATTGTACTATGCGGTCGTATAGGCATGTTATATTTCCCAACTGGCTTCGCTGCTTAATGGCATGCAGTGTCACACCTCTTCTATATAGATAATGATATGATATTGCACATACCATAATTAGAAGAAATTTTCATTTTTTCCTAAAGTATTTTATTTTGGCTAGAATTCTTATTTTTGGCAAGTTTCTATTTTAGGACTCTTTGATATTGTATTTTCCATATTTTTTAGGGTTTATTGTTTTACTATAAATAGGATTTGTGGCGTTCAAACCTAGAACTTATCAAAAGATTAGACACTCTTTGTGGAGTTCGCAAATCGAGGTTCGTTGGTTTTATAATCAAGAGGTCTTTCAAGCTCCGTTCTTGTTTGGTTGCTTAGTTCAATAATTTTCGGGTTGAGATCTTATCATCTACAACCTGAATTTGGGCTTTCCCGGCATTTTAAAATCAATTCCGCGAGTTCCATGAGATCCCCCAACTGGGATCGCATCAAGTGGTATCAGAGCTCAGGCTCCAGATTCAGGTTTTATCCTTTTTATTTTGTTTTGAGTCTTTTGTTAATGTTCTTGTGTCCAGTAATATTTTTGAGTCTTTGATCCAAAAATTTTAAAAAAAATTTCAAAAGTTGTTTTTGGACTATTTAAAAGTCCAAATTAATTTTCATTTGTTTTGCTGGTTTTCTATTCAAATTCCCAAGTGTAAAAAAAAAAAAATTTTAAAAAACATTTATTATAATTTCAGGAATTTCCAGCAGTTTTCAATTTCCTATTTTTGAGTAAATTTTTTTTTAAAGGATGTCGAATAATGTGATACAGCGGTTTGACCGATTGTTAGAGGATATATGCGATAGAGTTGATAGGCTTGAACGAAGGAGAAGACATCTTGTTGGAGTTGGTGTTGATAAGAGGAATAGGTGTAAATGGGAGACTAGAGAGCATAATAGAAAACGTAATGGAATCCAGAAACCGGTAGTGGATGAAACTTGTGTGGTGATGCGTGATCTCCATACTATCAACGTGGATGATGTTGAGCAGCTACGGGAGACGATCTTTCAAACTAGATGTCATGTCAACAGCAAGGTATGTAGTTTGATTATTGATGGAAGTAGTTGTATTAATATCGTTAGTGCTATGCTTGTCGAGAAACTTGGGTTGGCTACAGTAAATCATTCCAAACCTTATAAATTGCGGTGGTTAGGTGAATGTGAAGAGGTTAGGGTATGTGAGCAAGTGTTGATAGGTTTATCAATTGGGAAGTACCACGATGAGGTGTTATGCGATGTAGTTCCTAGTATGTGGGGCATATACTGCTGGGTAGGGCAATGGCAACATGATAGGAAGGTCAAAACATGACGGATTCAAAAATCGGTACAATTTTGCTAAGGATGGGAAGCCTATTATTCTTGCGTCGTTGACACCACAATAGGCGTATGAGGATCGACTCAAATTGAGGAGTGAAAGAGAAAGGGAATTGAGAGAAAATGAAAGTAAGAGCGAAAATGATGAGTTGGTGAGCTCGAGAAAAAATAGTGAGGTGGCTAAGTGTGAGGCAAAAAGAGAAAAGCCACAAGAGAGAAAAGAAATGGAGAGTGAAAATGAGAGTAGAGAGATGGTAAAAGAAAGTAAGTCTTCAGAGAGAAGAAAAATCAGAAGAGAGCTTGCAAGAAAATAAAAGTGAAGTTGAGAGGGATTTAGTGAGAACTAACAATTCCCTCCCTAATTTATCTATTTCTATATTGCAGGTTTCTAAAGATTTGATCCACGAAATTAATCTACCTTACCTCAAATTGGAGAATTCTTTAGTACTGAAGATTGATTTTATGATTCTTGAAGTTGACTTTGTGATTTTCGAGGAGACGAAGGAGTTTCAAGGACAGTGGAAGGAGTTCATACGCGAGGGTTTGAGCAACAAAGATGATCTAATTGAGTTTCTGTTGCAATATATATATATATCTACAAAGTTGATGGGTGCCATATGTTGATCCTCTCACATGAAAGGAAAAATTTTTCCATTTGATCCAGGTGGTACAGTGATAAAACTAGTGGCAGGTTGGTTATCCCCTAAGCGATCACAATACATGGATTCGAGAACGAATCTTTTCGAAGAGAGAGGGGATGATATTATCTGGCACATGCCATAATTAGAATAAACTTTCCTTTTTTCATAAAATATTTTATTTTTGCTAGAATTCTTATTTTTGGCAAGTTTGTTCTTTTAGGACTCTTTGATATCGTATTTTCCATATTTTTTTAGGGTTTACTGTTTTAGTATAAATAGGATTTATATTCTTCATTGTAGAAAAGACTTTTGATATGAATAAAAATTGAGACTTTTCTCTCCATGGTTCTTAATGAACTTTCGAACTTATCAAATATTTTGATATATTTGTAGCGTTCAAACCTAGAACTTATCAAAGGATTAGACACTCTTTGCAGCATTCGCAAATCGAGGTTCGTTGGTTTCGTAATTAAGAGGTCTTTCAAGTTTCGTTCTTGTTTGGTTGTTTGCTTCAATAATTTTTGGGTCGAGATCCTATCGTTTACAACCTGAATTTGGGCTTTTTCGGCTTTTTCAAATCAATTTCGCGAGTTCCATGAGATCCCCCAACCGGGATCGCATCAGATAACCATGTATTAACCTGTGTAGAAATTAAATTGATGAGTTGACCTAGACATAAGATTTCACCTTTTTTTTTACCTGATAAAATGAAATAAGTATCTTTACAAGTATATCCCAATATATGCACTTCTGATCACCTATGACATTCATGTAGTATAACAAAACCAAATATCATATAACCATAATCCAACACGTATATATTTTGAGGTTATAAAAGTACCTATAGGCCATTTCGAAAGATATACATATACAATGCAGGATCCCCAAAATATAATAGAGCTGAAATCCACAAAATAACATTACAGGTCGTCATCCATTTACATCACACTTCAGAATCCCATAAGAGCTCCACAACTAGCCATGACTTCTGTGAAGTTCCAAGCTCACCTACAATGCAAGAACTACATAAGTTAATGCTCAGTAAGTAAAAAAAAAAAAAAAAAAACTCATACATGTCATGAGTATGAGTAATAATGGTATCTGACATCTTGCCATGCTAAAGGTGCATTGTATTCAAATATTTCTTGGAATCAACTCGAAATAATTTCTTTTGAAATCTTTCATTTCATTGGGCCCTTGACCCACCTAGTATGCACCGGATAGAGTTCTGTGCAATATCAATATCAATAATCAAATGGCCAGTATGACAACGACATCGACGAGTGGACCAACCTCTTGTGACAACTAGAGGCCCATCCCCTAACTCCCCATATGATCACCCAATAAGTATCCCAACCGACAGCGCCAATAATTATAATATCACAAGAGCACGGTCGAGTGGTCCACCATTTCGTGATCACCAAAAGTCCATCCCTATCTACCTTTGCAATCACCTAAGAAGTATCACCCGCGATGCCAAAACATATCACATAAGCATGCCTCAGATGCCTTGGTGCTCCAGTAGTGGTCATCAAAATATTTATGAAGAAAACTCAATTTTGAAATCATGTCACACATGCTAGAGTTTCAACCATGGACATGGGTCATGCATGCACATGAAAATGCTCGTGAACGACATACTTAATCAAAACTGATGTTAATATGTTCCGAAACCACATACTCAATGATCATAACCATTATATAATGTACAATGAGCTCATCACCAAAGTCATGCAAATAGTGTAACATTACTATATCACAAATACTATGTTCATGCATCGTAGTTGCGAATGGATTTTTATTTACCTTTCGCCCTTGTATGCTCGCTTCTATGGAGTGTAGATCAATTTTCGTTTTTCACTTAATGTCGGAAAACCATCTATATTAACATTTTTAATAACACAATCCTCAATTTAATAACACACATACAATCTCGCGCTACGTCCATTCATGCCAAAATAATTTATATGACATTATCATTTCAAGTTAGCGATTGCATTGCAAACTAGTCCCATAAATCTCACTATTTCTTGTGTCCAATTATGAATGTCAACGTCATCCAATTGTTGTTAACAACCTAACACTCCTTAAAATCTATTTTTCCAGCCTAAGAGATGATTAGGGTACATGTAAATGTCAAAACTATGCAAACTACCCAAATGGACAAAGTCTGTTTTTGAGTTTTAGTTGCTAGCATGTCCCATTTCATCTATCTTTTCACACCCTTAATCACATTCATTCCTTCCAAACTTTTAGCACACTTATATATCATACATATGCAGGTAAATATGTTATTAATTTACCACAAGTAGAGGATTTACAACATGAAATTCAGTTCTTTTTATCAAACACCAAATCAGAATTCCATCATGGCTGCTTTGAGCTTCACTTGGATTAGACCTACAAAAATTGGACTCTAACCTATTAAAGATCATTTCTATACTTCTAAAATGTCCATACTGATAAATAAAAGTTATACCAAAGGGATTATTTAAAATCAAAGGTTAAATCATTAAAATTCAGCAACTATCAAATCTCTATCCATGTTGATTTCCTTCATGTTCTTGCAATCAATTACCCCTCTTTGCCACGGAAAATTCACCAACAACATATAACATGGTCTCAAGCAAGATCAGAGGTTTAAGAGATTATAAAACCCTCAAAAATAATGAATACAAACCTCCAAAAGAGTGAACTAACCCAACTGCCCAACACTTTCAATTCTAGTTTCCTGTTTTCTGTTTCCATTTGGCTCTTTTGCTCTCTTTTGCACCATTTTAAGAGAAGGCAATTAGGAAAATTGATACAAATGACATTGTCGATTTCATGAAATGCATGAATCATTCTGGCGAAATGTGTAAGGTGAAGTTCGTAATACCCTCCATTCATATATATTTTGTCCTCGAAATTCACTCACCCAAAAAGTTCAGGATATTTAACCCATTTTTCATCTTCTCTTTCCCAAGTGGCCTCTTCTGTTGACTGATTTCGCCACAATACCTTAACCAATGGAATTTTCTTGCTTCTAAGTTACTTTAGCTCTGTTGAAGAATCTCTACCGATTTTTCCTCATAAGTCCTATCTAATTCTATCTTTATCGATTCATTCTTCAGTACATGAGATGGATTTCTAATGTATTTTTTTAACATGGATACATGAAATACATTGTGTACTTGAGACATTGATAAAGGAAGATCGAGCTTGTATTCAACATTTTCGATTCTCTCAATAATAGAAAATGGCCCCAACGTATCTCGGGCTCAATTTTCATTTCTTACCAAATCGCATAACCCCCTTCATCAGTGCTACCTTAAAAAATACTTGGTCTTCAACTGTGAATTCTAGCATTCTTTTTCTTTGATCTACATAATTTTTTTGTTGGTTTTGAGCAGTTTGCATCCGCTGGCTTATTTCTGTCACAACTTCAGCCATTTCACGAACCATATCTAGACCTAACAATTTTCTTTTCCAACCTCATCCCAATAAACTGGAGATCTACATTTTCTGCCGTATATTAAATACTTCATAAGGAGTCATTCCAATCGTAGCCTGATAACTTTTGTTGTATGCAAATTCCACAAAAGGCAAAAAATTACTCCTCTAGCCCAGGAAATTCAATACGCAAGTCGTCAACATATCTTCCAATATTTGTATTGTTCTTTCTGATTGTTCGTCAGTCTGAGGATGATAAGCTATGTTAAAAGATAACTGCGTTCCCAAAGCCTTATGTAAGCTTTTCCAAAAGAGAGATAAAAATTTAGAATCTCTGTCAGAAACAATAGATAGGCACACCATGAAGTCTAACTATTTCTTGTTCATAAGCTTTGCATATCGGTCCCCAGATAAGTGGAACAAACTGGGATGAAATAAGCTGATTTGATCAACCTATCTACAATAACCCAAATACTATCGTATCCTTTGGTTGTTTTCGATAATTTCACCACAAAGTCCATTGTGATTCTTTCCCAATTCCATTCTGGGATCTGTAATGGTTGTAAGGTTCTTGTTGGCCATTGATGTTATGTCTTTATCTGTTGACATGTTAAACATTGTCCCACGTATTCAACTATCTCACCTTTCATGTTCGGCCACCAGTAATGAAACTTCAAATCTCTATACATTTTAGTAGCTCTCGGATGAATAGAATATGGTGGTGTGTGTGCTTCAGATAGAATATCACCCCGGATATTTTTTGCATCAGGTACATACAATCACCCTCTAAACCGCAATATACTATTTTTCGATATCTAAAAGTATGAACCTTTTCCAACATGTATATCATTTTGTACCTTGGAACAATAATCATCTTCCCGTTGCCTTTGCTGAATTCTATTCAATAAAGTTGGTTGAAGTGTCAACATTGCAAGTTTAGCCTCCACGGATCATTGCAGTGTAATTTCAATATCCATTTTCTCCAAGTCTACAAATTCTGATCTTTGAGTCACAATCATAGCTATAACACTAGAAACTATTTTTCTACTCAACGCATCAGCTACAACATTAGCATTACCAGGGTGATAATTGATAACACAATCATAATCTTTTACCAACTTTAGCCACCATCGTTATGTCATATTCAATTCATTCCTTATGAATAAATATTTTAAACTTTTATTATCGATATAAATCTCACACCACTCTCCATACAAATAATGTCTCCATATTTTAAGTGCAAACACAACTGTGGCGAGTTCCAAGCCATGTGTAGGATAATCCTTTTCATACTCTTTGAGTTGTCTAGATGCATGTGAAATAACTTTACCATTTGCATCAATACACATCCTAGATAGACGATTCTTAGAAGCGTCAATATAAACCGCAAAGTTTTCAATATTAGATGGAATTGAAAGGATAGGGGCCAAACTTCTGAAGGGTTTGTAGGTCATAACCATTTATTAATAGCCTATGCTTTACTTGGATTCACTGATATGCCTTCAGCTGATATTATATGTCCCAAAAATAAGTCTCTATCTAACCAAAATTGGCATTTATTAAACTTAGCATATAACTACTTGTCCTTTAAAACCTGAAGTACTATCCTTAACTGTTTAGTATGTTCTTCTCTGGTACGAGAATAAATAAGAATAGCATCAATAAATACAATGACAAACTTATCGAGAAAATCCTTAAATGCCCGATTCATTAAATCCATAAAAGCTGCTAGGGCATTTGTCAACCCAAATGGCATCACTAAAAACTCATAATGATCATATCTTATTGATGAGAACCTCATAGCAACGGTGACTACGAAACCTACAACTAGATTGATGTGGAACCTAAGAATGCCAATGATTAATCCAGTTTTTGGATTTGAACCCAACGACGGAGCCAAAAAACCCAACGATAACAAAGATGCGTTGAACTCCTTGATTACACAATGAAGAATCTACGATCCAATTTTTGAACACCACAAGAATTAGATCTTTGAAGTTTGATTTGTTGTTCAATGCAAGACAAAGAAGAAAGCAAATGCCTCTCAATTAATTCAATGTCAAAAGTTCTTAATATAACAAAAGAGTTAAGTATTTATACTAGAGCCCTAAACATAGTAAAAATGTGCATAAGGAAATAAATATTATAAAATATGAAAAGAATTAGAATTCTAGTAAAAAAGGAATAAAATCACGTGAAAACAGGTCGTACCGGACGACCCTTTCGGATGTCCGGTATGCGCATCAGGATGCACAGAATTTTCTACCGAACGTCCAGTAGGGCAGCTCGCATCCGATTTGGCAGAGATTTCAAAGCTTTGACTACCGGACATCCGGTAGGCTCTTGTGCGTCCGGTTGGCCAGATTTTCTTCGACCAGCTTTATCATGTTGATCCAAGTCTTTTCGGCCTTCGACCCCAACATGAAACTTGCTCTATTTTGCGTCTCGAACATAGTTTCATCAATAGTGGCTTTGACGAGCATCCCCAACGCCTCTTGACTCATTTTGCTCTTGATCGCGTCACTGTCCCTTTTTCGATAATCAACGGGTCTCGGTTTGAACTTACATTAGTGATTCCCGCATCCTAGATCATATCATCCCCTCCCTCTTCAAAAAGATTCATCCTCGAATCTGTACCTACATCAAATAGAGAGATATCAACAACATTAAATGTAGATGAAACATTATACTCACCTGGGAGATCCACTTTGTATGCATTGTCATTGATCTTCTTGATGACTTGGAATGGACCATCTCCATGCGGCTCAACTTAGATTTCCTCTGCTCTAGAAAATGCTCATTTCTGAGATACACCCAGACCCAATCTCCTGGTTCAAATATCACGCGACTTCTCCCTTTGTTTGCTTTCTGTGCAAACAGCTTACTCTTCTCTTCAATTTGCATCTTGACCTTCTCATGCGGTGACTTGACCAATTCAGCTTTCATTTTACCATCCAAGCTACCTTGTTCATTTACAGGCAATGGTAACAAATCCAAAGGTGTTAGTAGATTAAACCCATAAACAATTTCAAATGGTGAAAACGAAGTAGTAGAGTGTACAACTCTATTTTGAGAAAATTAAATAAATAGTAAACACTGCTCCCAATTTTTCAAATTCTTATTTATCCCCATCGAAGCAATTGAGTCATGGTTCTAATGACTACTTAAGTTTGTCCATCGGGATATGGGTGGCAAGTCGTAGAAAATAACAATTTAGTGCCTAACTTATTCCACAGAACACGCCAAAAATGACTCAAAAACTTTACATCTCGATCTGACACTATACTTTTAGGGACCCCATGCAAATGTACTATCTCCCTAAAGAACAAATCTGCAATATTGGTAGCATCATCAATTTTATGACATGGTATAAAGTGTATCATTTTACTAAACTTATCCACCACAACAAATATTGAATCCCGACCCCTTTTTGTTCTAGGTAAACCCAACACAAAATCCATTGAAATATCTACCCAAAGTTTACTAGGTACAAGCAAAGGAGTATACAAACTATGAGGTAAAACCTTAGACTTGGCAATTTTACAAGTTATGCATTTCCCACAAATTTGTTCTATACTACTTCTCATTTTAGGTCAATAAAAATGTTCTCCTACCATATCTAAAATCTTTTGTACCCAAAAAGTGACCCATTAGACCCCCACTGTGTGCTTCTCTGACCAACAATTCACGTATAGAACAACTAGGAATATACAACTTATTTTTCCTAAACAAATAATCTTCATACTTATAAAATTTATCAATAGTCCCCTTATTGCATACTTCATAAATGTCAGAGAAATCAGGACCACTCACATACATGCTCTTAATGTATTCAAAGCCAAGTAACTGTGCATGTAAGGAATTTAGAAGTACGTACCTTCGTGACAACGCATCCGCAACCATATTTTCCTTACCTTGTTTATACCGGATGACGTAGGAAAACGACTCTATAAATTCCACCCACCTTGCGTACCTTTTGTTCAACTTATCTTGTCCTTGCAAGTGCTTCAACGACTTGTGATAGGTGTGTGTCACAAACTCCTTAGGCCACAAGTAGTGCTGCTAAGCTTCCAATGCCCGAACAAGTGAGTACAGCTCCTTGTCATAAGTAGGATAGTTCAAAGCAGCTTCACTCAGCTTTTCACTGAAGTAAGCTATAGGCCTGTGATCCTGCATCAACACTGGTCCAATACCTAGTCCTGATGCATCACACTCAATCTCGAAGGTTTTGTCAAAGTTAGGTAATGTCAAAACAGGTGCTTTACACAATCTATCCTTACTAGTATTAAATACATGTTCTTGTGCATCACCCCAATGAAAACCTATGCTCTTCTTAACAATTTCAATTAGTGGTGTAGTGATTGTGCTAAAATCCTTTACAAACCGCCTATAAAAACCTGCCAATCCATGGAAACTCCTAACTTCAGTTCTGCTCTTAAGTGTTGGCCAATCCTTAATAGCCTTAATTTTTTTTTTCATCCACTTCTACCTCATTAACACCAACCACAAATCCTAGAAAGACAAGTTTTTCCATGCAAAATGTACATTTCTTGAAATTAGCATGCAACTGTTCTTTCCTAAGTACCACAAGCACACAATTCAAATGTTCTAAATGCTCATCTAGGGTTTTGCTATAGATTAAGATATCATCAAAATAGATTACAACAATTTTTCTTATAAAAGCACGCAAAAACATGATTCATCAATCGCATAAAAGTGTTCAGTGCATTAATGAGACCAAACGACATAACCAACCACTAATACAATTCATATTTAGTTTTAAACGCCGTTTTCCATTCGTCACCCTCCCGCATACAAATTTGATGGTACCCACTTTTAAGATCAATCTTACTAAAAATACAAGCACCATGCAATTCATCAAGCATATCATCTAACCTAGGTATGGGCTGACGATACGTTACCGTTATGTTGTTGTTAGCCCTGCAGTCCACACACATCCTCCATGTCCCATCCTTCTTTGGTACTAACAGGACATGGGCTCATGTTCTTTCTCACAAAACCTTTGCTCATCAACTCCTTAACTTGTTTTTGAAGCTCCTTTGTCTCCTCGGTATTGCTTTTGTGAGCTGGACTGCTTGGAAGGATAGTTCCAGGTATGAAGTCAATTTGGTGTTTGATGCCTCGAATTGGTAGCAATCCATTTGGTACGTCCTCCGGAAACACATCTTCTAATTCCTACAACAAAGACTCAACCAAACTAGGGAATGGTGTATTAGATTCCTCAAAGTTGAGGGGTGACTCCTTGTATACCAACAACAACAATATTTTTTTATCAACTATAGCCTTTTTCAATTCACTCCCACTAGCAAAGAAGTTCACTTTTGGCTTTTCTCTCCTCTCAACTGGCTCTTTTTCGCTCATCTCATTTCCTCTCTCTTTTTTCCCCACTCTCGGCCACCTCACCATTTTCTCTTTTACCCACTAGCTCACTATTTTCTCTCACTTTTTCCAAACTCTCTTGCTTTTTTCTCTTCCTCATTTTTCAATCTAATTTGGTCTTCATAAACTTGTGTCGGTGTTAATGGCGCAAGAGTAATAGACCTTCCTTCCTTAACAAAGTTATAACGATTCCTATACCCATCATGGGTAACTTTCCTATCATACTGCCATGGTCTTCCCAACAAGATATGACCCACTTGCATAGGCACCATATCGCATACAACCTTATCACTATAACCCCCAATCGAGAAAGCAATCATTACTTGTTTATTCACCCTAACTTCTCTACTATCATTTAACCATTGTAATTTATAAGGCTAGGATGTTTAAGTAATACCAATCCTAATTTCTCAACTAAGGTCGTGCTAGCAACATTTGTACAACTACCTCCATCAATTATCATACTACATACCTTATTGTTGATGTGGCATTGTGTATAGAGTATGTTCTCCCGCTGTTGCTCCGTATCATCCGCCTTGACTTGAGTGTTAAGAGCTCTCATTGTGACCAGCAGCAAATTCCACTGTGTCTCCATGATCACTAGCCTCTTCCAACGTCAGCATGCCTTCAAATTCATCCTCACTGTCAGTCACCACTTCTTCATTGCGTAGAATCATGGTCCTTTTGTTTGATACTGAGAAGAGATGTGTCCTTTCCCCAAGTACCTAAAGTACTGGTTATCCCAATTTCTGGTTGGTTGTGAAGTCTTTGGTGCTGTCCTGCTAGTATTTTCATCCCATCCTTTTGGCACTTCAGTTCTCCCTTTCGAATCAGCTCCATCTCCCTTGTTATCCCACCTCATTTTCCAATTTAAGTTAGAACCCGAAGTACCCAATGGTTGCCTAGTTGTTCCTTTTCTCTTTAACTATTTCTCAACCTTCATGGTCACATGCAACAAGTCTTCCAACTTCACATAATGCTACAATTCCACCACATTAGCGATCTCCTTGTGTAACGCATTCAAGAATCTAGCCATAGTGGCTTCTCGATCTTCCTTTACATTTGCCCTAATCATCAAAATCTCCATCTCCTTATGATAGTCTTCTATGCTCTTCGACCTCTGATACAAACTCTGCCGTTTTTTGATGGAGTTCCCTGTAGTAATGACTAAACCATTTTCTCTTCCCAAATACTGATAGGACTCTCCCGGTTCCGATGCCGTGAAGTAACCACTTGATTCCACCAAGTGATGGCGTAATCAGTGAATTCCAAACTGCAACCTTCATCTTCTTATCCGCCAAATACTTATGGCAATCAAAAATCAACTCCAATTTCTTCTCCCAATCTAAATATGTCTCGGGATCACTTCTACCCTTAAATTGTGGAATTGTAATTTTTACATTACCCAAATTACCATCAACTTTACCTCCATGATTATTTCTGTAGAAACCCCAAAAAAACTGAAATTAGGCTCATATTTAGTATCATGAGCCTAGCCCATAGATGAACCTTATGCTCGACCCACATATGAAATGAAAGCCCAAGCCATAAGTTATTTAAAAGTACAACAATTTAAGATATTAAGTTTAAGTAAATTTGATGAATAACTGGGTTGTCATAATGGTCATTTGCATGGTATTTCTTATAGGCAACCTAAGTTCGAATCACCATGCAGATGTTTTATACAATATTCTTACAAAATTAAATTTAGATTTCATTCATAGAAATAAATTACAAAACATATGAATAATGTAAATGTTTTATAAAACGTTTTATAAATGAATTATTTTATAGGTTTAAAACTCTTCAAATTTCTAGTTAAAGAATAAATTTAACAAGGCTAATGATGATATAACTCACCCATTTAATTTCTCACTAAAAAGAGAGGTTACAAGAAGAGAAAAGACACTTTTTCATTACACGTCCCCATAAATCCGAATTTATTCATACTTTCTCTAAAAAAAATTACATTTTATGTTAAGCTAAGTTTAAGGGAATAGCAAGGGTGTGAAGGAGAAAGGCTTTTTGTACATTTTGTTCATTTCTATTCAAGAAATCAAGGTAGGTAGAGGTGCAAGTGGTATTTCATTTCAAATTTTGATTTTTCGTTAAATGTTTTTAATAAAATGGTACCTCCGAGTACGGTGCTTCGGCACTACAATAATTTGAATGATCATTTTTCGGCTCTACGTGTTATATAATGCTATAGTAAATTAGATTTTGCCGGAAATCCATCTACGTGCGACGGTATGATTCTATAGTTCGAAAATTCTAATTTGACAACAAAATGCACCGATGATATCTATTGAGTTTCAAACTCGTGGGTTAATTCCTTCTCTATAGGTTAAATTGATATGCTTGGGGACGGGATGATGGTAGAGGATGATGCACTATGCCATGGAGAAGCTGGTGATTTAATGTCACTTAAAGTAAACTGAACCTAGGCATCACTGTTGTTTTTCAGCTTCTACCCTTGGTTTAAAAAATTCATAACTCAGTCGTTGAAATTTTTGGACAAAACCAGTGGAGTTTGATAGCCTCATGAGTTAGCTACTGAATAGACTTAGAATTATGTCGTTTCAATATGTGTAAAATTTTATATGACACTTTAAGTAAACTGCGCTGGGTTACCTTCCAAACCGAGTTGCTACGGAGTTTTGAAAAATATTTTATACCTCATATGTTGCCGACTGAAGCTGATTTTTAGATATGTTATAGTATAAAGAGTTTCCTACTATATTGTAAAATTTCATGAAGTTTCGATGTCGATAGCTATGCAAACGAATTTATTTTGTAAATTGTCGGTTGACATAGAAAACAAAAACAGCAACTTTTATTTTTAAAGTTTTGCCTAGAATTTCACGTCAATAGTGGATGCATGCATGAAAAATATTTTAAAGATTTTTTTGAAATTGTTTCTTTGGGTATTGAATTATTTAAAAAAAAAATTTAATTCTTGAATTAAATTCTTAAATTAAATATTTAAGCTTTTCGCTAAAAGTATAGTTAATTATTAAGTTGATGGCTAAAAGTCTAGTAATGTTTCGGTCCATGCGGGTCGGGGCGTTACAATTTCGACCCCGTTGTTCAAACCTATCTCCTCTATGTCTCATCTGCCCCATCTCAACCTCATTCACTACCGATCTCATGTTCATCCATCTTAGGAACTCGCCTACCCGTCCCCCTATCGTGAGGTACATCTACCGGTTGTCCCCTACTAATATTTGTCATCGAAGTACTCAATTTCTCCATCTTTTCTCCCATATCCAATTATAAATGCTCAAATCGATCGATCCTATAATTCTACTTGTTGATCTGATTATCGTACCTACTGGAATTTGAGCCTTCCATATCGAACATTCTCTCAATTTTTACCTCACCAAGTTCGCTCAGAATCACTCAATTGGCTTTTACCCTCTAATAATATCACCCTCTGCCTTTTACCACACAATACTTTCACCAAGTGTTTCCAAAGACAACAAAGAACTTATCGGATCAAACTTGTGAATTCAAAAATCGAATTTAAGAAGAAATATGACTCAAGAGAATTATAGAAATTGAAATTTTGGAATGAAGAATTTAAGAAGTAAGAAAGTGTAGGAATTGAATTGAAGTATATGTATATATTTTCTCAAAATTGAAAATTAATAATGCTAGAAATTCCTGTAACAATAATAATGAATTTTTTTTTTTAATTTTTTTTTTTACTCTTGGGAATTTGAATAGAAAATCAGCATAACAAAAGAAACTTAATTCGGACTCTTTTACATAATCCAAAAACAACTTTTGAAATTTTATTTGGATTTTTTTGGATCAAAGACTCAAAAATTGTTACTAGACACAATAATACGAAGAACAATGAAAGGAAAAAACACAAGACTAAAAAACAATAAAAGATATAACCTTGATTATTTTGGAGTCAAACTCTGATACCAACTAATGTGAAGCCCATAGCAACGGTAACTACGAAACCCACAACTAGATTGATGCTGAACCCAAGAACGCCAATGAATAATCCGGTTTTGGATTGAATCCAACGAAGTGAACCAAAAAATTCAACGATAACAAAGATACGCTGAATCCCTTGATTACACAATGAAGAACCCATGATCCGATATTTGAACACCACAAGAATTAGATCTTGAAAATTCGATTTGTTGTTTAAATATAGAACAAGGAAGAAAACAAAAGCCTCTCAATTAATTCAATGTCAAAAGTTCTTAATGTAACAAAAGAGTTAAATATTTATACTAGAGCCCTAAACCTAGAAAAAACGTGCATAAGGAAATAAATATTACAAAATATGGAAAGAATTAGAATTCTAGGAAAAAAATGAATAAAATCGCCTGAAAATAGGTCGTAACGGACGACCTTTCCGGAATCCGGTATGTGCGTCCAGATGCACAGAATTTTCTACCAGATGACTGGTAGAACACGTTCGATAGGGCAGCTCGCGTCTGATTTGGCAGAGATTTCAAAGCTTTGACTATCGGACTCCGGTAGGGCTCGTCCGGTAGGCCCTTGTGCGTCCGGTTGTCTATATTTTCTTTGACCAGCTTTATCACGTTGATCCAAGTCTTTTCGGCCTTCAACCCCAACATAAAACTTGCTTCATTTTACGTCTCAAACATGGTTTCATCAATAGTGGCTTTGACGAGCATCCCCAACGCCTCTTTGACTCGTTTTGCTCTTAATATTATCCCTTCTTCGATAATCAACGGGTCTCGATTTGAACTTGCATTCGTGATTCCCGCATCCTGGATCATATCACTTATACTAAATGCTGTTTTAGGAATGTCATATTCCTTTACTTTTAATTGATGGTATCCAGATCGCAAATCAATCTTCAAGAATATGGTTGTACCCTGAAGTTGACAAGTTATCAATCCTTGGTAATGGGTATTTATTTTTAATTGTCACCTTATTTAACTCTCAATAATCCATACACGATCTCATCGTACCATCCTTCATACGAACAAATAATACTGGTGCACCCCATGGTAAAAAACTAGGTCTAATAAAACCTTTTTCCAGCAACTCTTGTAATTGTAACTTTAACTCCGCGTTCGATTTGGCAGAGATTTCAAAGCTTTGACTACCGGACTCCGGTAGGGCTCGTCCAGTAGGCCCTTATGCATCCGGTTGTCCAGATTTTCTTTGACCAGCTTTATCACGTTGATCCAAGTCTTTTCGGCCTTCAACCCCAACATAAAACTTGCTTCATTTTACATCTCGAACATGGTTTCATCAATAGTGGCTTTGACGAGCATCCCCAAAGCCTCTTTGACTCGTTTTGCTCTCGATCGCGTTGTTGTCCCTTCTTCGATAATTAACGGGTCTCGATTTGAGCTTACATTCGTGATTCCCACATCCTGGATCATATCACTTATACTAAATGGTGTCTTAGGAATGTCATATTCCTTTACTTTTAATTGATGGTATCCAGATCGCAAATCAATCTTCAAGAATATGGTTGCACCCTGAAGTTGATCAAACAAGTTATCCATCCTTGATATAATTGGAAATCTGAACCTTTTTCCAATCCCAATGGATGTGAATGGTTCATTCCCTAATGGTTGAAAGGTTACTCACTTCCTCTTACAATCTATAGTGTCTTGATATTTTGACAACCAATCCATACCCAAAATTATATCGTAATCTCTCATATCTAACGTAATTAAATCTGCATAGAGTTCTCAAATTTCTATAAGGATCACACATACTCTTGAAATCAAATTGGTTTGTTGTACCTTTCCAGATAGAATAGTCACACTATAACTGACTTGTTGTATATCAGGTGTCCTAACCAACCTCCTCACATTCTCAGTAGACACAAATGAATGTGTAGCTCCAGAACAAATAGTACAAGTGCTGGTATGCTAAAGATAGAGAATTTACCCATTATAATTGATGGATTTGTCTAGGCATCTGATCTGGTAATAGTAAACACCCTAGTTGACACCTTCTTATGCTCTATATGATTTAGATTACCTGGGCATGCTCTAACAAGATTTCCCATCTTTCCATAAACATAACATTTCCTCTTTCCAGGACATGCTCCGGTATGATGTCCACCACATCTAGGGTAAGATAATTGTGTTGTTAAGGTTTTGCCCTAATCTATCTTTGGACACTTACCCTGATCTCATTGTTGTTGTCCTTGCCTTCATTGAAACTTAAGTTTCTGACTTTATCCCTAGAATGCTCTTTTCTTATCATTTTTAGGCCAACACTGTCTCTGACCTTGTCTAAACTGTCGTCGAGCCTTTTAAGCACGACTGGTTCTTTGTTCGACTTGTTTTGCAACTAATGCCTTCTCTGCTATTTGTGACTATGACATCCCTTGGACTCATGCCATGTTTACATCTCTATAAAATTTTGGTCTCAATCTCTCAAGAAATCTTTCTAATTTAAGTGCATCAATATTGTTCAAATTTGTGAATATACTCTCCCACTGTCATTCCTCCTTGTCTTAAATGTATAAATCATTCATCATTATGGCACGAACTAGTGCTGCAAAATTTTTATTACAAAATAAATCTTTAAATCTATCCCAAGTCATGGCATTCAGTTCTTCAATGCTATTCATTGTGTCCCACCAGTGTCCAGCATTGCTTCGTAGCATAAAAGATGCACAAACCACTTTCACTACTTCTATCTAAACATGTTTTCTAAAGTTCTCAACCAATCCTCTGTTGTTGTTGGGTCTAATGCATCCTCAAATATTGGAGAGTTTAGTTTCCTAAATCTTTTCCCAACTATCTCAATTTGTTCAGCTTTTTTGTTGTGGTTGTACGAATTCATCCCCTTGTAGTTCTCCCCTTTCTCTTTGTTGTATTACCTACGGAATTTGTTGAGATTGGTGCTTAACTAGTTCCGTAAGTCTATCAATAACAACATCTCGACTATCATCTTGAATAGACACCTCTTGTCCTAGAGTTCTAGCTCCACAACTACTGGCATATCTTGTTCTTACCATGGCTGCAAATAAATATTTACAAATATCATTGACAAAGCATGCTAAAAGTAATGCAACAAAATAAAACTGGGCTTAGCTATGCTATTTTATACTTCGAGATCATGTACGGACAGTCTACAGAATTATAACTATGCTCTGATACCACCCTCTATTACATCTCCTCTATATAGATAACTATACATTAACTTATGTAGAAATGAAGTTGATGGCTTGACCCAAAAGGATTTCAAAAAAAAAAAAAAAAAATTACCTGGTAAAATGTGATAAGCATCTTCACAAGCGTATCCCAATATATTCACTCCTGGTCACCTATGACATTCGTGTAATATATTGAAACCAAAAATCATATAACCATAATCCGACATATATATCTTCTGAGGTTATAAAAGTATCTACATGCCATTTCAAAAGGTATACATATACAAGATCCCCAAAAATAATACTCCTGAAAACCTGAAGTCCACAAAATAACGTACAGGTCATCATCCATATTTATAAAATTTCGGAATCCCGTAAGAGCTCCACAGCTAGCCATGACCTCTATGAAGTTCCAAGCTCACATACAATGTAAGAACTACATAAGCTAATGCTTAGTAAGCAAAAAAAAAAAAAAAAAATCATACATGTCATGATATGAGTAATAATGATATGTGACATCATGACATGCTAAAGATGCATCCTATTCAAATATTTGTCGGAGTCAACTCGAAATAAATTCTTTTGAAATCTTTCATTTCATTGGGCCCTTGACCCACCTATTATGCAGTGGATAGAGCTCTGCGCAATATCAATATCAATCATCAATAATCAACTAGTCAGTATAACAACAACACCGACGAGTGGACCAGGCTTTTGTGACCACTGGAGGACCATCCCCTTACTACCCCTACGATCACCCAAGATCTATCCCAATCGACAGCGCCAATAATTAAAATATCACAAAGGCACGATTGAGTGGTACACCCTCCCATGATCACCAAAAGTCCAGCCCCTATCTATCTATGCAATCACCCCAGAAGTTTCAGTCATGATGTCAAAACATATTACAAAAGCATGCCTCGGTGCTGTAGTAGTGGTCAATAAAATATTTATGAGGAAAACTCATTTTTGAAATCATGGTGTGTATGCTAGATTTTTAAACATGGACACGTGTCATGCATGTATATGAAAATGCTCGTGAATGACACACTTAATCAATACTTATGTTAATATGCTCTGAAACAACATACTCAATGATCATAACTATCATAAAATGTACAATGAGCTCATCACCACTGTTATGCAAATAATATAACATTACTATATCACAAATTCTATGTTCTTGCATCGTAGTTGCGAATGAATTTTTACTTACCTTTCGCCCTTGTGTGCGCACTTCTACGGAGTGTAGATCAATTTCATTTTTCACTTACAGTAGGAAAATCACCTATATTACCATTTAATATTAAACACAATCCTCAACTTAATAACCTTGATGTAACACTCGAAAATTTTAGAATAAAATTTATTTGTTTTATATGTGTTATTTTGAAAAGTTAGGGACTAAAATGAAATAGGTTTAAATTCCTATTTTATTTGGGTCGAATAATTTAGATATTGATAGGGGAGATTTAGTATATCAATATTGGACTCTTTTTGAAGCTTGTAATTAATTAGAAGTCTTTGACTCAAGAAAAAAGTTAATTTGGATAAGTTAGACCTAAGATATTGAAATTTATAAATGTTGTTATTGTTAGAATTTAATTTAAATTGGATATCACCAACATTTAATGTTTGGCTATCACATGTGCTTTGGATAGGTACAATAAAAAAATTTATATATCTAGAAAACAAATACAATCCCATCATCATTAGGTAAGTACCGTGGAATTAATTAGATTTGTTGTAGGATTGACACATACAAGTCAAGTCCTTGCCAACTTTCAATCAATAGAAAACTCATTTTATCCAAAAAAAAAAAAAAAAAAAAAACAAAATTCTCTAAAGTATAGCCTATTCTTATCTAATGTCTACTTTGATACCAATTTTAATTCAAATTCTAGCCATACATTGTTCCCTACTCCACACACAACTCTGTTTAGGCTATGTCGTGATTACCTATATATATAGGACATGATGGTTGAAATTTTGTACACAAATTATATATGCATATACGGGTAGTAGAGAGAGAAAGAACATAGAAAAAGGATTTTCACGTGTATTATTTTATATTCCTTCATAACATTCAAAATCAAGGTAAGATACTTTTGTGCAAGTGATTTTTTTTCGTATGCTTTTATATTCAATTAAATATGTATAAATTATCAGTGGACCTTCCGATTCATTATAAAGAGAGATGAATTCATATATGAATTTAAGAGGACCTAAGATGAGTGTGTCACTTGGTCACCGATATACTCCATAAGAGGAGTGGTATGAAGTGTAGATTTAATATTATATAATTGTGTATGGAAATTGAACGTATCTTACTGGGTATTTTTAAATACTCACTCTTACTATAATTTTACAGGTTAGTTCGGGTCGATTGGAACTGTGGAGGGATGGTGATGCGGGCTGCCCAAGTGGATCGAAGAAAACGAAAAGGAATTTCACATTAAGTTTTTCTGCATTTAAATTTATTAGTTAATTTAATTTGTTCGTGGACATGTCATTTAACTAGTTAGTTGGGTATGTTTATTTTGTTTTAAAGATACAATTTCCATGTTTTAAATTTAAAGTTGTGAATGTTCTAGTTATGTTTTTATAAAGAATTTATTTTTTATCCTTCCGTATTTAATATAAAGAAAAGTGATTTTTTAGTAAAACTTCAAAATTCATGAAACAATTGAGGTGTTACAGTTGACACATGCACACAATCTCGTGCTACGTCCATTCATGCCAAAATAATTTAGATGACATTATCATTTCAAGTTACCGATTGAATTGCAAACTAGTCCCAAAAATCTCACTATTTCTCGAGTCCAGTTATGAATGTCAATGTTGTCCAATTGTTGTTAACAACCTAGAACTCCTTTAAATCTATTTTCCAGGCCTAAGAGATGATCAGTGCACATGCAAAGGTCGAAACTATGCAAACTACCAAAATGGACAGTCTGTTTTTGAGTTTTAGTTGCTGCCACGTCTCGTTTCATCCATCTTTTCACACCATTAATCACATTCATTCATTCCCAAAATTTTAACAAACTTACATATCATACATGTGCAGGTAAATATGCTATTAAGTTACCACAAGTAGAGGATTTACAACCTGAAAATCAGTTCCTTTTACCGAACACCAAATCAGGATTTCATCATGGCTGCTTTGAGATACACTTGGATTAGACCTTCAAAAATTGGATACTGACCTATTAAAGATCATTTCTATACTTATAACTCTTATATTAAAACGTTCATATTGATAAATACAAGTTATACCCAAGGGATTATTTAAAATCAAAGGTTAAATCATTAAAATTCAGCAACTATCAAATCTCTATCCATGTTGATTTCCTTCATGTTCTTGCAATCAATTACCCATTTTTCCCCACCACAAATTCACCAACAACATACAACATGGTCTCAAGCAAGATCAGAGGTTCAAGAGATTATAAAACCCTCAAAAATAATGAATACAAACCTCCAAAACAGTGAACTAACCCAGCTGCCAAACACTTTCAATTCCAGCTTCCTTTTTTTGTTTCCCTTTGGGCTCTTTTGCTCTCTTTTTCAGTTGGAATAAATTGGGGACGACTTAAAAGGACTTGGTATCTTATTTAGGAGTTAAATCTCTGTCTTTAAGAGGTTGAGGTCGTGGCTCTTGCTTAAGGATTAAGAAAATGTTATAAACAATGCAGTCAAGTTGGCATGTGTTAAGCATGTGGTGGCTTCTTCCAGCTGTATTTGACTTTTCTCTTATTCTATTTAGATCCATATTGGCTTATAAGATATATATATCTATCCTATAGAAGTACTACGAGGTAGGGGACGTGCTGGATGCCAAAAGGATAAAGAAATTGTATGTTAAAATGACAACTGTCCAAAGCATGAGGTGTTCAAACTTGAGGTGTCCTTTGTGGTATAAATCTGATTTTACATCCATCCTTGCAGGTACAAATCAAGTTTCCTTGGCTTATTTTAATGGGTTTACAATCCATTTTACTTTCCCTAAGATCCCGAAATATTTTATAGAGCTAATTCCTTAACCGTTCATTTAATTACTTACCTGATTGAAACCCAATTCTTGACCGATTTCAGCAATTTGCACCTCAATATTTATAACATCATATAAACCCTATATAATTGCATCGTGATCGTATCACTTCATGCCTCATATCAGAAATATGTCAATTACCTATCTAGGGTTAAGGTGACCTTGATGAACCAAATTGAAAGCTTGAACATTTATCGATACTACTCCGGCCTTTTCAAAATTCACATTGCTTAACAAATCAATCTCCAACATCTAGATTAGCATAATTTTGTATCATAGCTCAATGTAAAATTCTCCACCTAGGTCGAGGAGTCAAAGACTAACACCATATAAAGATCTTAAAACCTTAACAATCGAATGCACCGTTTTAAGAGAAAACAATTAGGAAAATTGATACAAATGACACAGTAGATAGCATGAAATGCATGAACCGTATTGGCCAAATGTGTAATGTAATGTTCGAGGTATTACATGCAGTCGCATACCTAATCTAACTTTGCGGTCGCATAATTTAATTGGTCAACTCCTCCGTCCATTGCTGAATCAAATTGATCTTTCATGTTCTTGTTTCGAGCCCAACATAAAACTTGTTTCTTTGCTTGCCATGATCAATGTTTCGGCCACCCTGACTTGAGCAAGTAGTCTCATTGCTTCTTTAACCCTCTTCGCTCGCGACCTAGTCATATGTCCTTTTTCAACGATCAATGGAAGGACCTCAACTTGCCTTCATGCCATAGATTACACCACCAATGTCCCTATTATTGCAAGATAGCAGAAAACCCTTGGAGAGCGATCCTGTAGAGTAGACAACATCAGCAGCAATATGGACTGTTGAAGTCTAAGAGGCCGCCACACAATTACCATGGCCTCCACATCTGGACCCGATTGTCGATCTCCCGTTCATGTGATGATTATTTGCCAATTCATATGAGACCATCCAGGGGATTCAGGGCATTCAGCAGTTAGTCGATACCCTACAGTCGAGGGTTTAGAGCATGGGAACATCACTCAGAGCATACAGGATAATGTGAATGTGATACAATTTGATGAGTCCAGCATGAGCAGGAGGGACGGCATGCTTACAGAGCGTATGGATAGATATGTAGGATAGGTTGATGAGCTTAATATTCGAGTTAATCAAACCTATGATATAGTTCGCCACATGCAGGGTCGAGTTGATGAGACATATGATATAGTTTGCGGTAAACAGGGCTGGCAGGACCACACATATGATATGGTGAGAAAGATTCTCTCGTACATGCCTTTACATCTTCCATCATCATCTTCAGATCGATCTGGCTTCGGAGTTTTCTTTCCATTTCCACTACCACCGTCAAACTGATAAGGAAAGTCTTCAATCCCCCCTCTTTTGCCTTCATATTTTTCATTATTATTGTCATATTATTGTACAATAAGGGCAATGCACATGTTAAGTTTGGAGATGGATGGTCTTTGTAACATCCCGAAATTTTTTAGTAAATATTTTTAGTATTTTAGAACATTTTTAATTTTATGGGCTTAGTAAATATTTTTACTATTTTAGAAAGTTTTTAATTTTATGGGTTTAATTGAATGATAAAATAAATGTTATTAGAAATTGTAATTAAAATAGTATTATCGACTTGAAAGTGCAATTTCATAATTGCATGTTTGCCCAATGATTAAAGGTGTAATTTCACAAACCAATAAAATATTTGCATTTGTGCCAAGGATTAAAGGTGTAATTTCATAAACCAATAAAATTTTGGCATTTGTTATCTAGGGGTTAAAAGTGCAATTTGATAAATTGCACAATTAACCCCTAACATCAACTATAAATATGGGATGATGGTGAGTGAGAAATGTCTCCCATCTCTTTCATTTCTCATCGCTTTCACTCTTTAAGGTATGTTTTTTAGTAAATTATTTTATTAATTATTTATTTACTTAATTATTTAGTTAGATAATTATTTAATTAATTATTTTTTTTAAGTATTTATTTGATTTATGAATAGGAAATTAATTTTTTTGCTCAAGGGCTATTTAATAATGGAGGAAAAGATAGAGTTAGAGTTATGTTTAATTAATAAAAATTAAGAATGATTAATTATAATTTTTCTATTTAGAAATCTTAACTCTAGAAGTTTTAAAATTTATAAAATATTTCAAGAAATATTGAGTTTAGTTTACTTAGTTTGTATCAAATCATTTGGAATAATAGTTGCTAATTATATTGGTTAGTGGGCCACTAGTATATGTATACATGTGGATATAGTAAATTCAATTGGAGAAGAAATCATTAGCACTTGAGACTTAAACTTAAATTATTTTAATTTGATGAGAAATAAAGTGTCATGATGCATAGTATAAAAAGTGAGGTATGTGGAAAATTTAGTAAAGAAGAATATGGAATGCATAAGAAATTAATTAATAAGTATATATATGGATATTTGTGTGTTAAATGAAATGGAAAATTGATCAAACATGAAATGAAAACTAATATGGTAATTTTTACATGTATTAATTTTATTTTAAAAATTGTGAAATTTATTTAATAATGATAACAAGAATTTTATTATTATTATTTATCGGTAGTAAACTAGTATTATTAGTATCCTTATTAGAGTTGTTTTAATTATATAACCTATAATATTTTATAGGTTTAGTTAGATTTGTTAATTGAAAAGTAATATGACAAGACATAATTAATGTAGGGATTATTGTATTAATGCAGATATTGATCAAGGAAATCGTGAAAAAGGTAAATATTGATGTTTTTCAACTACAGTATAATATACGATTAATATGTGTAATGATGTGCTTATATGTGTTTGTCTGGTTTACTACGTGACATGTTAGTGTGATACGTGTGCATTGAGTTTATTTGAAAAACGTATGGATAATTACGTTTTCAAGATCATGAATATGTTGTTGTCATTCTGATTGAGTTACGATTAAACATTTTGAGTGAGAATCTCATTATAGATGTACCGTAATATTGTGTTCGAATAAAGATACCGCTTGAGGCTCCTGACGATCATTAAGGGTAGCCAAGGATAGGGTATTCGGAGTTCGGAGGTAGTGTCAGGAGGTCCCTTGGTGGCTTTAGGACTGCGGATAGGCACTTGGGGTACTGTATATATGTAGGTCAGGCCTTGAATTTGTATAATGGATAAACTGATGATGCATCCTTAGTCTCGGTGGGCAACGATGGATGCATTGATATTGGTTTGCGAGCAAGAAATGACCCTGCTATTGTGAGCTCATACAGTACACTATAACAAGGATTTGGGCCCATTTATGCTTGACATGCATCATTGCATCATCATATTTACTGAATTTTGTGGTTCACATTTTGTATTTTGTACTGTAGATGGCCTAGCGAGATAATGAGATTATCTGAACTACCAAACATTCCGAAATTACTGAGGATTTCTCGGCTATACATGTTATATATAGATGCACCCACTACACACGCTTTTATACAGTGATTGATGAAGATGAAGGTATTGAAACTTTTGAAGACGAGGAAGACTTTGTGATGGTCATGATTGATGTTTATGATTTGGTTACTTGTCGTTATGTAAATACCGTAATGTTCAGACTGTGATATGATATGATATTATGTAAAAAGAGAAAATGGGGCCTAGGAAAAGAATGTAGAGAAAATAAATAGACTTGACTAACTTTGACATACCGTCATATCTATCTACTGTAAAATAGATATAGAGAAAAATATTTTAAAAATTTGTAGGTATTTCTTTTGACCAAAATTTTTGGGTAGTCATATGACAAATCTTCGAGGGGATGTCTTTTGCAAAATAAATTATCTTTTTGGTATAATATAAAATCAGTCAGTTCTTTTAACTTTTATATTTGATTTTCTATGACACGTCTTGATTATATTGTGAGATGCTTATTTGGATTAAATCTTAGTCTGTTATAAAAACTATTAATAAAATAACACGATAAATAGAAAAATGTTAAGGATAGAGGTTGGGAGCTGACAGTCTTATAATCAATTATGTATAGTTTATTGTTTTCTTTTGCATGATTGTCAAGTGTTTAAAAAAGAATTAGAAAAAGATGTTCTTATATTTTTTTATGTAGCTTTTGCATGCTTGTATGTGTTGGATTGCCCAGCCAGCAATGATGTTTATATTGAGATTATGTATAAGACTAAGATTTGACTGAAAAATTCTAGGTTGAGTTGATTGCTACTTGGTTATGTTAAACTTGATCAACATTGCGCACAAAACTTATGCTTTGCATCTTGAGTGAATGATTTTGTTCATATTATAAAAAAAGGTTAATCATAGTTGATTAAATCTCGGAAAATCACAATGACTTCTTCCCTATGTTACTTCTAGGATAGTTTGTAGATGGTTGAACTAGTATATGGGAATATAGAGATGAATAAAGATTCCATGTGTAAATTTGTTGTGTGGATTGTCTAAAGCCAACAAGATGAAAATTAGGCGAAACCATAATTTAGGGGTCGATTTTTGAGAAAAAGTGTTTAATATAGGCATTGCACTAATTATAGTTTAAAAAAGCTTTCTTATTGGGAAACCTCTCCCCGTAACCTTTATGAGTCGAATGATTAAGCCCATAAGGGTATTTAAAATTTAGTGTCCTATAGTTATCTGACTTAGGAGTCATCGGCTAAAAGTTCGTTACAAGAGTCACTTAAAAAGCTTAATGGAGAGAAGTCCATATGTAAACATTAAAAATATATACATAATACAACATGCCTTGTTTAAGCCCCGAACACTTATGTTAGAGAATTAGACATTTGACAATGAGTTATTAGCTTAGTTAATTCTTGGAGATAGGAGCAGTAAAAAATATAGAAAAATCTTTATTTGTACCAGAAAAATTCTATCCAAACTAGAGAGGGCAAGGATTAAGATTATCTAGATCTCAGCCTAAGGACATACCTTTTAAAAATGCGTGAAAAGCACGAGTTTGGAGGTTTGTACCTCACGAGTGAAGAAATGAAACAATTGACTAGAATAAAAAATTGAACCAATCACAAAATTGTGATGTTCTATATGAGTCTCGACACACACTTTGAATTCTCTATTGAATAAGTAGAAGTTAATTTCAACTATGATTTTGAAGCTATTTATAGTATTGATACAGAACCCCAATCCTTAAACTAACGGCATGCAATCTAACCAAGTTTTGATAGAGTTAGGCTATAGTTTGTTTGAGGGAAAATAAATATTCAAGTTTTGGATGTTTGATAAGTATATGTTATACACTTATTTAGGCATTCAAATTAGAGTATTTGTGGATTATTTTAACAACTAATGGCTTAATTTCATTGATATTGTGCAGTGGGTTGTTATCAATGAGAAATGTAGAATTGGAGGAAAAACAAAATGAAACATAACTAAATTACAATAAAGCTTAAGTTTAGGGACTGAAGTGAAAACAATCAAAAGTTGATTCAAATCAAAGGATGAACGTTCGACGGTGCTAGGACTCAATTGGACATGTATGAAAGTTAACGGGATGGAAAGAGATAAAAAAAAATGGACCAAATGGCATGTGAATAAAACTTCAGGGACAAATTTGCAATAATTAGCCTCTAGCAATGAGCTGGCCGCACGTCTGGCCTGAGTCTAGCTCTGCAAGTCAAGCATGCCCTTAACCTTCACACCCAGCCGAATGAAGCCTCATTGGCTACGTGAGGCGCATGCCCTGTTCCTTCTGAAGGAGAAAATTTTCTTTCATTTTCTTGTTTTGGTAAGATTTGGAATGCAATCTTTTGTACTTTTATCATAGATTGAGTGTGCAAAAAGGAGACTTTACAACAAAAAGTGAAATTCCATAGCTGAGGTCAAAATCAAAAGTGAAGATTTTCTATTTTTCAAGTTCTTCATCACGTTATTTAACTCGGATTGTTTCCATTTCTTTTTCTTTTTTAATTTTTACATGAGAATGCTAGGACTAAACATATTTATGTATTGATAGAATCATGAAACTGTTGATTTATAGTTCAGGTCACACTTTTAACATGATGAGAGATTTTAGCACCAATTTTAGAGTTGGAGGTTCTCAAGTCAATAGTTCGAAGTGGTCATATTCATTCTATCATTCATCTTCAAATTCTTTGGTTTTTATAACAATAAAGAATGACATTAAGGACCATGAGATTTCTATGGAGCCTTGGATGGTCATTTTGTGGGTCTATCACATTATCTTTCTTATTCAGACATGTCCTTTATTTTTATTTGTACACTGGCAACAGGACTTGGATATTATCCCTTTTTTTGGTATTTCTCTCTCATTTCCCACCTTCCCATCATATTTTGATTTTCTAGCATAGTCCACCGATGAGATCTTATAGGATCAACAACAATAGTGTGGCTAAGATGATTTTGGTAGGGATGGGGTATCATTCGAGATCCGTCTAGGCAATGTATTCGTTCATTCTCCTCTTCTTATGGTGATTGCCCTATTCTTGAGGCTAAGTTGCGAACCATTCTTTATGGAATCCTTCTTGCACGCCACTTAGACTTTCGAACTTGTGGATAGAAGAAGACTCTTTTCTTCTTGTTCATTGCATCACCAATGGTGGAGAAGTATGTTGTATCCATACTACTCTTAGACATATCAAAAATTTAAGGAAAATCGGATTGCTAATTCACTTGCTTCGAAAGGATGGGACTGACGCTGCTACAAGGAGTATGGTCCTCTTACTTACCCAATATCTTGGCGCCCTTGTACAAATTGAAGGATATTACCTTCCCACATTTAGAGATCTTTATGCTTTATTTTATCTTTATTCATATTTGTAAACGAGTTAGTAATTCCTCATTTAGTTTTTTACCTTTTGTGCAACTGGATTTCTGCTTTTTGTTTCCCTCTCTTGTATCAGCTTATGTTCCCTTGGGAGTTCTAATTATAGTGCTTATTAAGAAGAATTCTATTTGGAATTTTATTGTGGAATCCTATTAAGTTTAGTTGGCAAATTGTAGTTGAAATTCTATTTGGAAGTCTTATTAGGAGTTGTAATTTGTATTGGACTTGAAGATGTTGAAATTATGAACTGTAGGGTGTTCTCGTCACATTTTCACTAGTTCGGGGCTTGCTGGGCACTTAAGCTTGAAAACCGCGCTAGTAGCTTGAGCGGCGGTGTTATATGGCCCAAGCCCATTTTCTCATTTTGGCAAAAAAATTTCCTGCATTCTACTTCAACTACAACTCTACTATTAGGGTTTGAACACCCCCTATTTGTTCTCTATATATAGTTGACTCTTCATTATGATTTAGAAAAAGTTAGAAACATTGTAAATACAAATATTTGTATTCTTTCTCCATACTATAATAAAATCCCCTTTAGTCTGCAAATTATATTGTTCTTGTGTCTTTGAGATCTTTACTTCATATTGTGGCTATAATCTCTTATTTTCTTCGACAAAGTCGTATTAGATCAATTTGTATCGTCTTCATTTCACAACAGAGGCTATAGTATTTAACTAGCAAAAACGTTGATTCCCAAGTTTGCATGTATGTGACTCATATAATGGAAATCTGTCGTTTATTAGTGGATTCACAAAGGCGATTCATATCTGGATTTTGTAGATGGGCTCACTCGTGATGGTAAGAAATTCGTAATTGGGAAGGGCAGACAAAATTGATGAATTTCCTTTTGTTTAACAAGAAATTATTTCACATTGAAAGAATACATATTCATTATAAGTTATCTCAGATTTGTTCCTGAAGTGAAGAGAAAATCCCTTTAGAGACTAAGCCCCAATGAACTCAAAACGTGGCTTTATATGGGCCGAGGTTCTTGGTCCACCAAAGACGTGGTAGACTGGGTCCTTTTGGGAGTTCAACATTTGGAAAATGTAACACTAACAGAAGAATTCTGACAGATTGTTTGATAGAAGAGTGTGTAGCATTTTGTGATTGGATAGAAAATGTGACTGTGTTTTAAACAGTCCAATGATAAAACGTTATGTAACATTATGTCAACCAATGTGTCAATCATTATGTCATTGTAGCAAGATTGTCAGCATTTTGTTGGTAAGTTGCTATTTGATTACCAACTACATATAGGTTTGTTGTTACAGTTGACAACGACTAAAGAGCCTAGGTTGATAATGTCGAGATTCATAAATCAGCATAGTAAATTTACATGCTTTTTTATGCATTACGTTCGCTTGATCATCACGAGACATACGGTTATAATCATGTATCTTCTCTTTATCCATGGAATTATGTTGTATAATATTATCAATCCAAAAGAGTTAGGAGATTAGTTTAACATGGAAAGGAAATAGAAACGAATTTTTTCGTGATTCTTCTAGCTCTCGTAAATCATATACTTTTGTGTAAAAAGTTTCTATTCCATACAAAATATATATCCCCTCTCTAGATATTTTCAAATAATGTATATCTTTATCTTTTTCTTTTTCTTTTTTTAAATAAAGAGGACCGAGTGTTTAGACCTCTATCTAACTTTAGTAATAGGGCAATGCCAATGCCAATGCCAATGCCATGTCTATTTATAAATCATCTATTAGAAGAAGAGGGATGTACACGTCTCCATTACATAATGAAACTCAGCTAAGCTTGTAAAAGCTTTATTCACTAGTTTCAAATATAGTATACAATATTTTTTTTCTCTCTCTCTTTTCAAAGAGGTGAAAGGATTTTATTAGAATTTCACATTGGCTGTGGATAAAAATATAAACCAATATATAAAGGATTTGGGGCTACTCCTCTTAATAAGGTTGACCTTTTGATATGGACCCCCAAATCCTAACATGGTATCAGAGCATAATTGCTCCTTCCGTATGCCATTTCTGTGATTTTCTCCTTCTGAATTTCATCATTTAATTGATGGAGAACTACAAGACATGGAGTCGAGCAACAACCATGGTGCTTAGTGTGAAAAATAAAGAAAGGTTTGTGGATGGATCTATCATCAAACCTTCTCAGGATGATCCATTGTTTACGGCTTGGAGGAGGTGTAACCATGTGGTCTCCTCTTGGATCATTAATTTAATACCTAAGGAGCTTTATCCAAGTGTGATGCACAAGGATTCAACTAGAGATATATGGATCGAATTGCATGATAGATACAGTCAGGGAAATGGTTCTTGGATCTATGAATTGAATAAACAAATTGCTTCAATTTCTTAGGGGAACAATTCCGTTAATTTTTACTTTAACAGACTCAAAGGTCTATGGGAAGAATTGGAAAACTATAGGCCAAGTACTGATAGAACTGATTATAAACATGAGGAGGAGATAATGGAGTTTCTCATGGGTTTGGATGAACACTTTGCTGGTGTTAGAGGTCAAATTATGTTGATGGATCCATTGCCTTCATTGAACAAGGTCTTTGCACTTGTGTTACCAGATGAAAGGCAAAAGAAGGTAAGTGCTGGTAAACAAGTAACACATGATGTTGTTGCTTTTGTTGGTAAAGCTGTGTAGAGATCGTTCAATCAGATGTTCAATTTTGCTAATGTTAATCAAAAAAGGGAGAGACCTATATGTAGTCACTATGGTGTGCCTGGGCATATCAAGGCCAAATGTTATAAGTTGATTGGATATCCTCCAAATCATCCCCAAAATTAGAGAATTAACAGAGGAAGGTCTCCAGTGGTTAACGCTGTGGGACAAGCTCATCAAGGTCAAACATCTAGTAGTGATGCATCAAGAATGTTGAATTCTCTATCGCAGCTTATTATTACTCCAAATCAATGTCAACAAATTCTATCTATGTCGATGCCTCAGTTGCAAAGTCAGATTGTTCAAAAGCCTCAAGCTCAGGACACATCTTCATCTTCTTCAACAGATCCTAATCCATTTGCTTTCTCGGGTAATCAGACTCGTATGGATTATCCATTAGTTGCAAATGAATGGATCATAACACTGGTGCTTTAGAGCATATGGTATACTCTGCTCATTGTTTGGTTGTTGTATCGGTTGTTTGGTGCTGGTGCTTATGTGAAGTTGCCTAATGGTAACAATGTGGTAGTGACTCACATTGGAAAAGTGAAGTTATCACCTACTTTATACTTGAGCAATGTCCTGGTTGTGCCATCATTTAAGTTCAATTTGATATCTGTTAGCAAGTTAACACTTGAACATAATTGTTGCCTAATGTTTTCTCATGATGCTTGTTTCATTCAGGATCTTTCAACATGGAAGACGATTGGGGTAGGCAAACTTAAGCATGGACTCTATCATTTCCAACAGTCTCAACCTCAAATCAATGTTCAGCCATCACACTGTCATCAGCTAAAATATGATCCTGACAATCTCAACGCCAGAAATTCTGCTGATATTTCTAGTTTTCTTCTTCAATGTAATAAGTCTGCTATTCCTATTTGTAATACCATTGTTGATTCTAATGTCAAAATGAATATTGATCTTTGGCATTGTCGATTGGGACATTTGCCTATTTCTAAACTCTCCATTTTACACAAATCTGTTCCTAGTATTGAATTCAATAAAGAATTTCATTGTACTATCTGTCCTTTAGCCAAATTGTATATACTACCATTCTCTAACAGTGAGACTAGGGCTTCACATCAGTTTGAAATTATTTATTGTAACATCTGGGGGCCTTATTCAGTCCCTTTCTTTGGATGGTTCGAAATATTTTCTAACCATTGTTGATGATTTTAGTAGAATGACATGGACATATCTGATGAGGGAAAAATCTCAAACCAGAACTTACATTCAGTCATTTTATTACCTCATTCAAACTCATTTCAAGTGTGATATAAGAACTATTCGATCTGACAATGGTCTTGAATTTAAAATGACTGATTTCTATCTTTCAAAAGGAATTGTTTATCAGTTGAGTTGTGTTGAAACACCTCAGCAAAATGGTGTGGTTGAGAGAAAGCACCAACATTCAGAGCCCTCAAATTCCAAGCCAATTTACCTGATCTATTATGGGAAGATTGACAGCCACATACATTATAAACAGAACACCTACTATACTACTTGAAAACAAATCACCCTATGAAATACTATTCAAAACCGTACCATCTTATAACAATTTCAAGGTTTGTGGGTGCCTTTTCTATGCATCCACCTTGAAAAGAAACAAGACCAAATTTGATTCAAGAGCTATCCCTTGCATCTTTGTTGGCTATCCCTTTGGTATCAAGGCGTACAAACTTTTTAATCTCAAGACCAAATCTGTCTTTGTTTCCAGAGATGTCCTTTTTCCATGAAAATATTTTCCCTTATCATAATTCCGCTTTTCTTGATTCCCTATCAAAATCTGATGATATCCATCATCCTTCCCATATTTTTTTTCCTATGACCTCTGATTCAAATACTAATGAGTTTTATCCTATCCCTAGTTCAAGTAACTCAAGAACATCTTAATATCAAAGTTCTCAAAGTCTTACTCAACCATCTTCTGCTTTATCTGATCCACCCTTATCTGTAAACCCTTCACTGCCTCTCATTACTCCTGTAAGGAGATCCATTAGACCTAAACATGCTCCTCAATATCTATAAGATTATCATTGTAGCCTTATGTCTCAGTTTCCACCTCCCCAGTCAAATTCCATGAAGAGAGATTTTAAATCTGGCAAGCATTATCCCATTGAAGACTATCTGGGATATACTTTGTTGTCTCCTATTCAAAGGAGTTTTACCTTGGCTTTGTCTGCTGCTTTTGAGCCCAGGGATCATATTGAGGTGACATGCCCAAAAGGGGCGTCAAAATAATTTCCTTACTTTTGTGAAATTTGTCGTTCAAGTAGTAATGTGGTAAGTAAGAGTCATTCCTGCAGAGGATTGTTTTCAATTACGTCAATTACAAGGAAAGAAAGTAAAGTACACAAATAAGTAAATGGGGGGGGAGTTGGTTGGGTTAAACTAAGGAAAACATAAAATGGGAATAGAAAAGACGAGAATAAAAAGGAAACAAAGGAGGGAATATGTGATCGAGGGGTACTCCTTCACCGCTAGAATGAATTTCTTATCAATGTTCATAAAGTATTTTCATTCTCAAAATCAACAACAATTCGAGAATAATCACAAGCTCGATTGCCTCAAACTCTCCTTACATTTTAGTTGAATAAAACAAGCTTTTTACCCAACCCTATTCATTAAACAACCTAGGATAAGTTCGCTAGAATTAATTTAACAAAAGCATTACGACGAGAGAGTTGAATTGAATTAAGCGCAAACTCGCAAACTCGGTTTACTAACTTAAGTGTTAATCCACAAACATTCAATTGAAAATTTCACATAATCTATTGAAATGTAGTTCCTACTAGGTTTTGGTAAAAATAGCGATTACGTACTATAAATCCCAAAATAACATTCATTGTATGAGCTCAAGTACTTTTGTGCATGAATTCCACTATTCATCTTCCCGTGCTTTTGCTTTTGCAGTCATTGGGGGGTTGCAATCGTTGCCAGATGATCAACATAACCTCTAGCTCCAGGGAGGTGCATAGATCAAAAGAACCATTAGCTACTTTAGCATCTTACAGAAGAGTAAAGGTCAGCCAACTACTTTACGTACCAATATTTGCACTCTCTAATTGTTCACCATTTTGACTTTTGCAATTTTGTGGGAACAGGGGAAAATATGTTTCGGGATACTATTAAGATACGAGGATAGTACCGAACATGGTGTATGGCTTCATGTGGGACAAGAAATATATGCAACTGTCCATTAGCTCATCATATTTTAGTACAGATATAGATTTACACTCACGAGGGGGTTTTTTAATATTGACCCGTTTGACCATGTCTTTTATGAATAGTGGTAAAATGTCTATATTACCCTTAATGAAATGAATTTTTGTATATTGCAGGATATATCCTAATCTTTCGAATAATTTTTTAATTGTGTCCTCTATTTCTTCTATTTTGAATTTTAGCATATAAATCCATCATTTGATATAATAGATTGGGCTAATCTGCAATATATTTATCATAATTTTCTGCAAGTATATAATATTCCTCAGATGATTCATCTCCTCATCATCTAGTTGTCATCCCAAATAATCAAAAAGAAGAAAATAAACATTTTACACAATTGATTAAACACATCAATCTCAAGAACTATAAAGCACAAATCATTAGAAAATCAACCTAGGGTTCCAAAATAACCCCCAATCACACAAATGTTTAGTTACCCATGAAATATTCACAAATAACCAACAAAAACTGACAACCCATTAATGGAAAATAAATTAAAGAAAGAAAAACTTAATGATAATGAGAGAAATGGTTAGAAGTCTTCAAAATCAATGGGTCTTCTTCTCCAAACTATTCCACCATTGTTGAGATCCAAGCTTTCCCACAAAAATCCCAAAGGAAGCAAAAAGAAAAGAAGAAGAAAAGAAAAGAGAGAAAAGGAGGAGAACCTAGGGTTTTTCTCTCTACATTGAAGTCTCTATTTTGAAGAATGAGAGAAAATGGATTCAAAAGTCATATAAAAGGGGCAAAACGGTTTTAGAATTGCAAAACGGGTCCAAAATCGCGAAATAGGCCAAACAGGCCCCTAAGTCCGCATAGCGCCGCGGCTCCGGATACACTGGTGTTGTGGCGTTGCTACTTCAGACACAATGGCGCCGCGGCCCTACAGTAGAATTTTATTTTATTTTATTTTTATTTTTTTAGAACTATACCCCCAAGCCTCTTTTTGCACCATTAATCATTTTTTCATTCATTTCTTCATTTTCTCCTCCAATTTAGGGATTTTGGCAATGGAACGCCTACAAAATAGAATATAACTATATTAAGTAGCAAAATATTAATGAAAACTCGCAAATATCTAAATTTAGTGGTATAAATAAGTATAATATCCGCACTTATCATGAGGTATCTCAATATCCTGATTGGATTGAGGCTATGGATACTGAATATATGGCATTAAAACTTGGGAGGTCACCGAACTTCCTAAACCTAAAACCCCAGTTGCGTGTAAATGGGTATTCAAGGTCAAAATGAGATCTGATGGCACAGAAGAGAGAAAGAAAGCACGATACTTATCCTATTGAAGACTATCTGGGATATACTTTGTTGTCTCCTGTTCAAAGGAGTTTTACCTTGGCTTTGTCTGCTGCTTTTGAGCCCAGGGATCATATTGAGGCATCCCAATATCCTGATTGGATTGAGGCTATGGATACTGAATATAAGGCATTAGTGTCCAACAACACTTGGGAGGTCACTGAACTTCCTGAACTTAAAACCTCAGTTGCTTGTAAATAGGTATTCAAGGTTAAATGAGATCTGATGGCACAGAAGAGAGAAAGAAAGCACGATTGGTAGCCAAGGGGTTTACTCAACATGCTGGATTAGATTATAAAGAAACATTTTCCCCTGTTGTAAAATTGGTGACTGTTAAGCTACTTCTAGTAGTTGCAGCCAATAAACATTGGCATCTTCATCAACTGGACATCAGTAATACGTTTCTACATGGAGAATTGGATGAGGAGGTTTATATGTTCATGCCTCCAGGATATGAGCAGCAGGGAGAGTGTGGGAAACCACTAGTTTGCAAGCTAAACAAATCCATTTATGGATTGAAACAAGCTTCGAGGCAATGGAACATGAAGCTCATTTCTTACATTCTATCACAGGGCTTCATGCAATCAAGGTCTGATCATTCATTGTTTAGCAAAGCAGATGGCTGCTCATTCACCATACTTTTGATATACGTGGATGATATAATAATTGGGGGGAATGATCTGGCTCACATTGAAAGGTTCAAAGATGAATTGAACAAATAGTTCAAATTGAGAGACTTAGGAATTTTGAAATACTTCTTAGGTCTTGAAGTAACACGAAAATCAATAGGAATTGCAGTTTGCCAAAGAAAATATGCATTAGATGTCTTGACTGATACTGGATATCTTGGTGCAAAGCCAGCAAGCAACCCATTACCATATAATTTGAAGTTGAAAAATGATGAATGAGAGGTTATTGATGATCTTAGTGTTTATAGAAGGCTTGTGGGTAGAATTCTATACCTGACAATCACTAAACCTGATTTGTCTTATGTCGTTCAAGTCTTGAGCTAGTTTCTTCAGTCACCTAAACAGTCTCACCTTGAGGCAGCCTATCATGTACTAAGGCATTTAAAAGGGACATCAAGGCAATGACTGTTCTTTTCTAGCAACTCAGATCTTCAACTCAAAGGATACTGCGATGTTGATTGGGCAACATGTACTGATACAAGAAGGTCTATTACAGGGTATTGTATATTTTTGGGAGATTTCTTAGTATTACGGAAGTCTAAAACGCAGGACACCGTATCAAGATCCTCGACTGAGGCTGATTTATAGGCCATGGCTGTTGTAGTATATGAGTTCACATGGCTAAGAAATGTATTGAAGGATTTGAGCATTGATCATACTAAATCTGCATTGCTATTTTGTAACAGTCAGTCTGCCATACATATAGCAAGTAACCCGATTTTTCATGAAAAGACTAAGCATATAGAGATAAATTGTCATTTGGTAAGAGATAAGGTTCAAACCAATGAGGTAAAAATGCTACATACTTCCTCTCAGCAGCAATTGACAGACTTATTAACAAAACCATTGGCTGGAACGAGATTTAGCTCAATACTCAGCAAGATGGGAGTGTTAAATATACACTTGTCATCTTGAGAGGGAGTGTTGATATTACCGGATTGAAGTGCAACTAATAATTACCGGATATTGGAGTACAATATTGTATTTGGTGCTTACTGGATATGGGTGTCATTAAATACCGAATATTGAAGAAGTGGATACCAGTATCTATAGCTTACCGAATATTGAAGAAGTGGATACTAGTATTTATATAAATACCAAATATTGAAGACTACATTACACTTACCGGATATGAGGCTGCAGTACCCTTACTGGTTTCTATAAATACCGGTTGTTCTGTATCTATCTAATTTAATCTAATATACACAAATAAATGTTTTCCCGCCAATTTCTCCTCTTCTCTAGATCTCTCTTTCCTTGTTTAATATTTCTACATGGTATCAAAGCAGACCTAGTTTTACAATGTTGGATGCCTCCAATATTGACTTATTCACAGTTGTTTGACAGGGTCCACACTGTGCGTGAGGGGGCGTATTAGAATCTCACATTGACTGTGGATAAAAATATAGACCAATATATAAAGAATTTGAGGCTACTCCTTTTAATAAGGTTAAATATTTTAAGATGACCCCCAAATCCTAATAGATTTTGAATCATGCTACATGTATTGGGGAGTTTGCCACACAATTTAAGAGAATGTCACGTGACAGCACTACATTGATTTGTTTAAATTCGTTTTTTGTCCAACATCTAATACAGTATTGCTACTTGACATTTTGGCATTATGCTTGACAAACCACCTTGTACAAGGAACTTGACTCAAGGATTTTACCCTCCTTCAAAAAGAGGGTCAAATCAGTATGCTCTGTATCTTAATTGCCCTACCTTAAAGCTTTGATCGTAAAAAATCAAGAGTCTAAAATTGACTTATTGTATTACCTTGTAAGTGTCCCATTTAGACTATTGCTCATAAGATAATAAATGCATTAGTAATCTCAAATTTCAATGAGAATGTATTTTAGAGAAAAATTTGTTGAGATGAAACTTTTTATATTTTGTTGAGACCAAAACTCTACTTGTTTGTGGTACGTTAAACATGACGACTATATCATTTGCCGTCATTTTATGTATTTCAAAAATTATTAGTTGTATACATTAAAAAAATAAAAAGATTGTCCCTAAAATAATTTTAGATTAGTTTCTATGAATAAGAACTAAGAATTCAAAGATCAATTGTTTAGCAGCTTGACCATGTTGAAGTCTACATTAATATTATTTTAATCCTTTAAATTTTTAAATGAGGTGATTTAAAATAGAGAACTTCATTATCACTTATTAATAAAAAAAATTGTAAACATATTATAATTATGAGTGAATAAAAATATTTGACATGTATGTGAAGAGTCGTATTAGTATATAAATTTAAACAATAATAAATTCTCCTGCAGATTACTGATGGGGCCAGTATTGAGTGTGGTGTGATAAAACAATGACTCGCTTTTTGTATCTATCTATGCGCCATTAGTTGAGAAGACAAGATAATATATAGAAAATTACAAATGCATGTGGCATGTTGCCCCAATTACTCAGAAAACTTATACAGTACATCTCCTTATGTCCGTGTGCAATTAGGATTCGAAATACTGATCAGTAATTTTCAGAACCCCACATTGTTTGTGTGTTGTGTCCCCTTTTTTCTCTCTACAATTATTAACAAACATAAAATCGATCACTGACTATGTAGCTTTATTAGGTGTTATTTTGCTCCTCCTAGCGGGAAGAAAACATTCCACAATCCTCCCTCAAAACTGGCCATAATCTTTCTCACTCGAAGCCATCCAAGCTTCCCTTGCCCTAAGAAACCCATCTCTCCGTGTCTGTAAATTATTAGGCTGATCAATAATTTCCAAAACCCCACCGCTTCTACTGTGTTGGGGACCCTTTTGAGTCCTTATCAACTTCCACAAAATGCCATAAATCTTGATAAATTTCTCACAAAGAAACAAACATGGAGGAAAATAAAAGATTCAACGCAAATGGCAATTTGTATTGATCCGCTCAAAACCCTACTGCTGCAGCTTTATGAGTGCATATATACAAAATGGAAAACCTTATCATATGCTGGACTCAATTCCCCTTGTAAGTGAGACAGCGATATGTCGTTGATTCAGAGTTGTATATTGTCCTAACCTCCAGTCATCCTTCATTGTTTATCAAGAAAAACTATAAATAAAAAATAGAGAGACAAAAGAGAATCAATCAAACTTGTATCAATAGAATATATTTACCGTTTTAACAATTGGGACACCTAGCAGCAATATGACAAAAAATCTAAACCGCTAAAATCGTGAAAATTAAATTAAAGGATCATATATAGATTATATTGTTTGCCCTAACTAAAAATTTAGTCACTCGTACTAATGACAGAAAACCAACAAAAAGGAATATGGCCCATAACCAAATTTGAATTCTTGATTAATGAAAAAATTGGATTTTTGTTCAAACCCTAACCTTTTTATCTTTTATATTTATATTTATTTTTTTGCTCCTTCATCTTGATATTATGTGTTTTTCTCTCTAAAATTATGTTTTCCATAAAAGAAAATAACTCCTCCTCAAGTATTGAACTTTTTTGATGATGCATAGAGAGTTCATAAGCAATCATAATAAAACTAATTATCGCTTATCCAATGCTCGATCCATGTGTGTGTGCATAGTCAATCAAATTATCCTAAATCCTTAAATTGGCTATTTTTCGATCCTCAGTAGTAAAATATTTAATTTCTTTCTCATGGGATACACATCTCCATTTTTTTCAATCTCACTCGGAGTTTTTATTCTAAAGTTAATATCACAACACTTGATCCTCTCTCGCTCAAGTTTGATTGGATTTCACCAATGAAAGTTACTAACATCGTTAAGTGTTGATTCTCCCTAATTTTGAATTTGCAATCTTCAAGATTTACCTAGTATAATAAATCTCACTAGAAATCTAAATCCACAATTAAAGTATCGAAGATTTAGCCAGAGACAAACAACGCGTATAGTTGTTTCGCCACAATCTCAGTCCACTTCAGTATTTTTCTATTCTTTTATTATTATTATTTTTCATTTTGTTTACTCTTCTATTTTTGGGATCTTCTCATTTGTTTCAAAAGCAGTTTTCACTTAAAGGAGCTAATCTTGCGCGACACATTAGATTATTGTACTTCAGGGACACCTCCTACTTACCATGAGAAGAAGCCAATTTTTTCTCTTATTGTAGACATTTGGGCGACTAGTCGGATTAGTGTACTTCGGGGACACATCCTACTTTTCCAATTTTTTTTGCCTTCCTCTCAACCCTCTCCTCCTATTGAGACGACTACTAGTAAGGTTGATGAGGGTAAAGGCAAGGTGACATTTGTTGAGCTCAAGAGACAGTTGGTGCCAGTTTCTATCACACCTCATATGTTCGTTACTACTCCTATGATTGCTCCACCAGTAACAAAGTTTGCCTCTACATCTACATTGCCTATTCCAACTCCCACTATAGTCTATACAAAGATCTTACCAATTGCTTCTATATTGTTCCCACCACATTTTTCTACAGTTACTAAGACAACTCCGAATGCTCCCATTAAGGTATCCCCTCCCCCTATTACTGCTACTCATGTTGTTACTACTTATCCTATTATTGAGGCATCCACTGAGCCTATACACATTAGTTCTCGGTCATCAAAGGATAGTCAGTCAACACAGGGTTCAAGTTCTAGTCTACGGCTATGATGCTCATATTCGGGTACGGGTATCGGGTACGGGTACATATCTAAGTGTCGGATCTTTTATTTTCTAAACTATAGGATACGGGGACACGGCTAAAAAAAGTCCAAATTTTGGACGCAGGTACTTAGGTACACCTTTCAAACTTTAATTTTTTACTAATTCAAGATGTCATTTTGAATATACCAAAATCAATTATTCACAAAGAATGAAATTAGTATTGAATAAAGGGTTAAGACGAAAAAAATAGAATTTTGGAGCTTAGTCTTCAATTATGAGAATTACTAAATGTTATATAAAATAGAAATTGAGGGACTGGATTGCAATTTGAAATTAGTGGAAATCATTTTTATTTTATACAAACAAAATCCTAAATTATCGATACATAGAGGGAAAGAAGAAAAAAAGAAGAAAATGGAAAGAAAAATGAAAGAAGAAAAAAAAGGAAAAACTTAGAGTCGCCGACTTTCTCTACCCTCTCGGCGGCAACGCTATGTTTATAGAGAGCGGAAATGGGAAAGAAGCAAAGGGAAATAAAAGGGGGGAAAAAAGAAAAAAGAAGAAGCAAAAACGACGAAGTGTCCGATTGAAATTTGGAGGATCCGACACATATCTCATACCCATACTCATGTCGTGTCGTGTCGTGTCCGACACGGGTACTTCTACTATTTCGAAGAGTCCGAGCATCAGAGGTCTACGGAGCCATACAAGAAACTCTACCAAGCCCTTGCAACGAGGCTATTGGGTGATATTGGTACATATCAATTTGCTATCAAGCTTATGTTGATAGATCACTTCAAGAAGAACCATGAGATTTTCTATTGATGACTTGGTTTCCAACCTAGATGGTGGAGAATCTAAGTCCAACTCTTTCGAACCTTTACTTCTACACATTCATCTATTCGTATAATTGCATTTGCGAGTCTAGAGGTAAAGGCACATATTAAAAGTAAGTCTGGAAGATTGCATGAAGAACACATTCATCTATTCGTATCACACTACAAGCCGACCATGGGAAAGGTACATGAGATTTTTCAGAAGTTTTGTTTCAATGGTGGCTTTGAGTTGTGTTTCAATGACACGACACACATAAAATATACAACCTTACATAAAAGGACGACTACACTAGATTATTTCTTAAGTCTTCATGGTACATTGATGGGTGTTCGATAAAGGTTCTTAATTGGACTTGTGAATTTAGACCTAAGCATGAGACATCGATTACCCCATATTGGGTTTCATTTTCTTTGCTACCGGTTCATTTGCGTGCCAAGAATTCTTATGTGCTTTATCTAGGGCTATGGGGATACTCTTGAGGATTGATGATGCAACCTCTTATTTGAGACGACCTAGTGATGTTAGGTTTTAATAGAGGTAAACTTGGAGCATAGATTGCCTAATATGGTTTAGATTGAGTACAGCAATAACCGTGACTTTTGGTAGCCAGCCATATACAAGGAAAGTCCAATTTTTGCTTTTATTATCGACACTTGGACCAAGCCTCAAATTAGTGTACTTTGGGAACACCTCCTACTTTCCCCATTTTTAACTCCTCCCTCTCTACCCTCTCTTCCTATTAAGACAACTACAAGTAGGGCTGATAAAGGTAAAGGCAAGGTGACATTTGTTGAGCCGATGAAGTAGTTGGTGCTAGTTTCTATCGTGCCTTCTATGTCCCCCACTACTCCTATTGACCTTTTCTTACACAAATTGCTCCACTAGTGACTAAGTGTGCCTCTACATCCACAATGCCTATTTCAACTCCCACTATAGTCAACAAATATGTTCTCCATCATCTAAAACACCTTCATATGATACTCAGTCAACACAGGGTTAAAGTTTAAGCCTATTGAGTGATACATAGAACTGTCCCTAGGCCTTACAAAGGGACTATTGGGTGATATTGGTATAGATCGAGCTATTGTAACGCCTCAACCCCTAGTGGACCGGGACGCAACTTACTTTACTTAACTTAATCGGTGATTTAGTAACAAGTGTACATATCTTAGCGGAAGCTTAAATCTTAACAAACATTCTTTTTGAAGGATATTGAATTAAAACACTTTATAACTTTCCAAAATAACGAAATATAATTTATTTGATGAAATCATAACTTGTTCAAGATACTCAAAAGAAATAACGTTGGAAATAATATTTGAAATGTTAAAGACTTTAAATCTAAATCACTTGTTCACCGGGTTCCCGTAGGCTTATTGCATCTTCTTTCATCTCTTCCATCATCCAACCCGATACATCAATATTTAATCTATAGATATAGGGTAGAAACCCGTGAGTTGAAAACTCAATAGGCGTCATAGGTGCAATCGTAATTAAGCTAAGCATTCATAACAATTAACATTAGAACTTCCATAAAACATGTCGTACCCGGAGGTACCATTTGACATGAAAATGTATGCCGTACCAACGGAACCATTTGATATGAAATGTGCATGTCGAACCGAAGATACCATTTAACACACAACATTAACATTTAAATGTATGCCGTACCGATGGAACCATTTGACATGAAAGGCACATGCCGAACCGACGATACTATTTGACACACAACATTAGCTTTTAACATAGAATATTACTTGCTAGAAATTATAACTTAAACACGTATGACAACTTTATGCACCTCTTCCTACCTCGATTTGATGCTTGATGAACTTTGAAAAGAACTTTGAAAAATTTTGATGAACTTCAAAAACTTTGACGAAGTTTGGACGTTTGGATCTTCCTTTGTTGTTTGAAACCACCTTTTGAAATCACAAAAACCTTCTTACAGAATATTTTTGCCCACACTTAAAACTTCTAAAAAACACTTGGAAAACCACCTTTCTTTTCTCTCCAAAACTCTCTATTTTTCTCTCAACTTTGAAAGCAAATTGAAAATGCTTTTGGTGTGGAAAATCAAATGAGTGAAGAGGGTATTTATAGGTGAGGTTTGGGTGGGTGAAATGTCATATTAAATAGGGTAATTAAGTTGTGCAAGTGGTGACCATTGATTCTCAAAAATCGTGCATTGCAGCCAAGTTCGGTCGACCGAACTGACACTTCAGTCAATGTTGCACAGCTTTCAGTATTTCTATCATAACTTTTTCTCCCAATATTCGATTTAGGTGATTCAAAGTGCGTTGGAAAGCTAACTAAAAGAGCTACAACTTTTTTTCAGATATCATTTTTCAATTCGAATGTTTTCTATGTTGAAAATGGTTCGCAAAGGAGGCTAAAAATATTTAAAGTATACTTTAGCCATAAAATGAAATACTTTGCATTCCGTCCAATTTTCATCAAATTATTTTTAAGAAAATACTTTATAAACATTATTTTACATTTAAACATGTATTGGACTATCTTTTGGGCTTATATTTCCTTTATTGGGTCTAATGTGAAGTTAATCACACAATTATGGGCCTAGCTTTATAGAAAATATTCGGGTCTCTACAGCTATCATGAGATTTTTTATTGAGGCCTTGGTTTCAATCCTAGATGGTGGAGAATCTAAGAGCCTTATAATATTGTATGAATCTATTTTGAAATAGTTGATTGATAGAGAATGTGTAGTTAAAAAATAAGGAAAAGTTTTGAATTTTGTAATATTATTTTCGTTTCAAAAATAGGTTTTAAAAGATAACAAAAATTTCTTTAAAAACTAGAAACATGTAAATCACTAACAATCAACTTTTGATTATTCCAAAATACAAAAACAATTTCTAACAAACACGAAATAGTAATTTACTTAATTATGCATAGCGAAAAATAAAAACAATTTCAATTCTCACAAATGATCTCCTTTGTGCTTGAATAAAAACTTTGCTAAGAATTATATCTTTGTTCACTTGCTTTTCTTAAACTCAAATAATCACGATTTGCAATCCACATTTATCCAATTGTCCAGCCTCCAATTGAAATTCACACGGGGAACAAAATTGAGAGAACTGGAGTTTTCTTTCCTTGTTAGTAATAAGAATATAATTATCTTGCATTATGATTTTTCAAGCCCTAGCAACCTGTTAATGGAAATTCAAGTGGGTTTGGCACGTCTTTTAAACTTAGCCCGATCCAATATTTAATGAATTCAATTAACTAAATTTGGTTCATGAATTAATTAATTCGCTTAATTAATTTGGGTCTATTAACAAACAACTCAATTAATTGATATATATCACTCTTCCAGTTCTCCTTTTATGAGTGTCTCATTAGATTTTCGATCATGATACATAACGATGTGAATTATTACTTTGGTCTAATCACAAAATCGATAAATTAAAATACTTCTTTTTAATTGATTATCACATCCATCGTCCCAAATTGACATCTAGCAATGTATTAAGAAACACATGTGACGAAAAATATCACATGGTATGACAATCAATTTTGTTCATTTACCGTGAAACTATAATCTATTCATCAATATGATCTGAGCAATTACGAGATATAAAGTGTGTCAATCTTGATTATTGATAATATATTTCTTCCTACTATCAAATTAATGTAAGTCAAAATCTCTTTTCAGCTTATAAGTACACCTTAGCTAAGGATTTCGTTATTGATATAACTGAATGAAATGTAAATCATAATCTCTTACTATCTAAGAGTGACGAATCAACTATCAATGATTCACAATCTTCATATGATTCTTGACATACTCGACCGATGTTGTATCAGCGACTCTCAAGAGAGCCGCATCTAACATCACCAAAGTATGATCGTCCTCATATAAGGCACTATAATGACCTCAAGTCAAATAACCAATTTCACTACCGAACATTAAAGATTAGTCACTAACACTCAGATCATTATCCATGTGGAATCTCTCCCGTAGGTCTCGAATATTTTGTTCTATAACAAAATATTCACGTGTTCGTTAAATCTCACTACATTTTAGTTAGTGAGATCAGCTACTTGTTTCAAAAGTAAGAAATGTCACACGTGATAATCTAACTGTAATAACTATATCCGTATATCGTTATTACTTACAATCGCGGATAATTCAAGATTCAGTCTTATATAATTTGCCTCTAACAATCACAACTCTTCGTGATTAACAAGTTATTAATAATTGAATCTTTAGATTCTATTAGTTTAATAAATTCAATTAAATAATAGATCTTACCATAAATGAAATGCATTAAGTATACAATAAAAGTTTTTATGTTCAAAATCGATTGGACTTAGGACATAGCACTTACAAAACCAACATTGTCATACTGTGATAATAAAATAGCCTTGCACATAGCAGGCAATCCCCTTCATGAAAGATCCAGACATATAGATATGAATTGTCATTTTATTCTGTGACAAAATACAAGACTATTCAATTGTAACCAAATATGTTTCTTCGGCTAATAAACCTTGCAGATGGTTTTTACTAAGCCATCGGAAAAGGAAGCCTTCCCGACGATAATACACAAGTTGGAAATTTTTGATATTCACTCTTCAATTCGAGGAGAAGAGTTAGGAAAATCAATAATAACCAAATATTCATGGGACAAATATGTAATGTATTAACAGTACGATTCTTACATATTCTACATTTCTATCATACTTTGATTACCTAGTATAGATTAGTACAATTATAGGGTAATACTAGTATAAATATGTATCTTCTGATTCAATGAATATTCGTTCAAAAGCAATATTTTCTTCTTCTTTCCAATTAGACCTCAAATGTATCGAAAATGTGCACATCGTGTAGTGATTTTATCATTTTCTATATGAATTATTTAAACTCTAATTTTTTTTTTTCAAATAAAAACGAGATATGGAACCCCTAGCTGATTGTCCTACATCAGTCCTTAACAAAATTACAACTGTGCTAGTCGAAGATTGAACAAGATTAGACACAAAAGTTCGATATATAAACCTAGGATTGACAACATAGGATAACTTCCTCCTCAATTATTCTTAACATGTGGTGAACTGCACCGGCTATTTCATCTGCTGAATTTAGTTGGCAACCATCTTCTACCTGCGACAAGAATTTGCAAAATTAATGTGAATACTTCTTTGAGTATTCCCTAAATTTACATGTAAAGACAACCCTAACTATATATAGAAATGCCACAAATATAGGAAAAAACTCTATTTTCTGTCCATCATTTCACATGGAAATTATAGTGAATTATTACCTAAGTTTAATACCAATAATACCCTCGTAATATATATATATATATATTGTCAAATCTCTAGTTCGTATGGAAGTATGTGTAGCATGTGTAAAGTGGATTCTTTCTGCATTCTGTGGTCATTGTCTACAGTTCGAATTTTGTTAGTATTATACTGTAGGGTGTGGGGAGACTAAATACGCTACATAAGTTGTAATAATGTTATTTTGAGACATTAAATGAAACACTTTTTGAGGTTTTACATTGTACGACCAAAGGCACACATACATGATCCTACAGACATACCTTGGCACTGATAGAGTAGAGAACGAGTGGGTCCAAAGTGGTAACATTGAGGTGAAGTATGGAGAGAAACATAGTTTGAAAGGCAGCAACAATCTTGGAATGCTGTCGAATTCTTCTACGAGAAAGGATTCTTATGTTTGCATGAGTTTCAATCAAGGTGACTTCAATGTCCGCAATGGCAGCCTTATTCTGAGATGTATATTTGTTGGGCAAATCAGAGCAACTGAATTGTGGATATGAGAAGAATTGAGCGAAAGGGTTATTTGTTAACACTTTGATAGATTCATTTGTGTTGTGGTTTGCACCTCCATTCTCAGCAGTAGCAGCGTGTTGAAGTAGTGAAAATTTCTTTGCTTCGAGTGACTGCAAAACGTGCTCGAGATCCTTTACGAATTCTATAGCACCTCCAACAATTGAGGCCTGGTCACCCTGCAGCCAAAAAAAAAAAATTGATCTTTAGGGTTTTTGTTCATATGAATAATCATTTTGATATACGAAAAGATTTAACAATAACAAGACTTGGGAAAAAGGTAGAATCTTTGTGTCATTAGATTGTGAATAGAATTTGAAGAAGAACACAAGAATCTATGAACTAAATTAAGCACTGTATATCAGATCTATTAAAAAGAGAAGCTGAATTTTTGGAATATAATTTTTCTTACAGCTGGAATTGTTTTGTCACATATGCTTGGCTTTTCCTCGAACAAATCAAAACAAGAATATATGTCCAAAAAGACAGACAGATAAAATAGAGCTAAATTATAAATGCTAAACTTTGGAATCAAACAACAGTTGAACCATATTGAATAAAATTCTCAGCCCCACCAAAAAATTGCCCTCCTTGATGAGAAAAATGCAAATATATGACAAACTGTGCAATATGCCCATTATTTTGTACTAGAAATTATGTAGAAATAATACAAAATATCGAATACTTGCACTAAGAAAATTAACATACTCTTTGTACATAAGATTCCGGCATGAGGGAGCGTAACACTGCTAGATGCTCGTTCATTTGTTTACGACGATTTCTTTCAACAGTTATGTGTGTCATTCTTTGTGTTTCAGCTTCCTCTTTATTCTTGCAGACTTTTGGTCTTCTCCTTCTCTTCTTGCGGCCTTGCACGGCCAAATCCGGTGGCTTTTGGGTTGTTTCCTCCGCCACTGGTGGGTGGTGGTTCAGCCATGTCATGGAGGAGCAGCCACCAACATTTTCTTGAGGTAACAAGCTAGTAGTGTCTGAGGAGTCATTGCAGCTATAAGGGGGAGCAGAAATGGAGTCGTAGATGATGAAGTTCAAGAGTTCGTTAGAAGAAAGGGCTTCTAAAGCCATGTTTCTATTGCAGTTTTTTTCTCTTTGTACAGTACAAGAGAATTAAGAACCCCCATATATATTATTGACTTCCTTCGATTAAAAAGATTTCAATCATTTTATGGTCTTTAAAAACTTTTTAGTGTGTGCATCTGTGTGTGAACAGAAGAGAGAGAAAGAGAGATATGTAGGGCTCTAGGGTTAAATTAAGAGGAAAAAGGTTCACATTGGTCCCCATGTTTATTAACTGAGTAACAAATTGGTTCCCAATCGTTAAAGAAGAACAAATTGATCAGTAATGTTTTATAATATTGTCCATGTCTTTTTTAACTTAACATATAGCGTTCATGGAAACATGTCTTACTTTAAATTTTTAAGGACCAATCCAAATTGAGACACGAAATGTACTTTAATAAAGTTGGAAAAGTGAGGGTTGCAAGGAAATTTAGGACTCCATTTTCTCCTATTTATAAGACTGAATCCATTAAATTTTAAAAAATAAAAATAAAAAAATTACGTATTTTTAAATTTTGAGAAATCCTTTTCCCCGATAATGTTTACATATAGGTGAACTTTTGGTTCTAATTTGGCTTTGTCTTTCTTTTCATAGGATCTGTTCCTCTAACTAATCTACTTATGATGCCCTTCGGTTCGGTTGGTTTGGCCTGCTGTTGATGATCACGAGTATATCACATTAAAGGTTGATGACCAACGACCAAATCCTCGGACAAATAGAGGGGGACATGCCTTGATTATACTCCTAGCTTGGCCTTCATCCAGATTCTAAGTGAAATGTAAATAAATAAATATTTAGGGGAATTCGGCCAAACAAACGGGTTACGCAAAGAGTTTGGGGAAATGACTTTTGACCAACATTTAAAAAATCAAATATTTTAATTGACAAAATGAAAAAGTTATCCTTTAGTTAATACCAAAACATTCACCCAATTTCCATCATTTTCACCTCGTTCTTTCTTCTTCAGTGAAACTGTACCCAAATTTAAATTCCAACTTCTTCTTCTTCACCTCAGTTTCATTTACATTTCACAATTACAAAAAAAGTTTTCTTCCATTAAAGTTTATTTCATATTACTTCATCCATCTTTGGTACAAACTGGTAGAGCAAAAAGGATCATTTTTCCTTCAATTTTTTTCATTTTGAAATGTGCCTTTGTGTTCATTGGTGTAGGATTAGCATGATAAATATAAAAATAAAGGCATTAGTTATGATTTCACAGTTTATTGTATGATTTTAGTTGAGTTTTTATAATGTAGATGGATTCCTGGTACATTTGGGGTTTTGGAGATAATGGGTTAGAGAGGAATATTCATCAGCATTGCTATAAACGAAAATTGTGTCAATAATGTGATAAAGAAATTACTAATTGATGTTACCAAAAATCGTATTTGTAGACTTCTGAACTTGAGGACTGATGATAAACACGAACGAGATCTTCTAGTACTTGAAACAAAGGTGTCGAGGTGTGTTCTCATCGCCCTCCGATATTTAAGTTAGAGAGAGAATTTTTGCGTAAGGCTATAAACTGAAGAATATTGAAAGAACGTAACTGAGTAATGAATTGAATCTTTATATTTATAGAGGTAGAAAGTACACTTTGAGTAGGACTAAACTATGCGAGTATCATTATCTGTATGAGTCAGATGTGAGAGAGTTTGAGTCAGATGTCGAGTTATCAGATAGCTTGTTAATGACGTTAAAATATCACGAATTAACAGATCGGCACAAATATGGTAAGTAATTGGTATTTTGGTCATAACTTTGACTACGATCGTCAGAATCGAGCCCGTAACCCCAATTCGAAAAGCTTGTTTCGGGGCGCACATTGTGGATACCCAACTCTGCTCGGTGTGCATCGTTTTCGACCTCAAATTCAGCTGTTTTCCTTTCCGAATCTCTATTTTAAGATATTTTTTTACTAATTTTGGTAATATTGCATTCATAAGTTATGAAATGATTTTTAACCAGATTTGGGCAAGATTTTTCGCAGGTTTCTTATTTTATTCCATATTTTATTTTGGCATGATTTTTGGGATTTTGCTATTTTTGGCAAAATTTGATTTTTAGCTACGAGATTTTAATTGCTTGATTAATAATAATATTCAATTGAATTTCAAAGATGTTTTTTCTCTGTATTTTGGTGCTATTATAGCATTCTTCTTGTGAATCATCTGTTAGACTAGCCTGCAGGATAATCATTATCTTACCCGGCGTCCGGCGTCAAAGTCCTAATTGATATGGTCGCAGGACTCCCAACAATGATATTGCTGAGATAGAGTTCTCCTAGTGCAAGAGTCTCGAGTTGAAATGGTTGGATAAGATTACGATTCTTTTGAAGTAGAAGTCCTTTTGTGTTAGGATACATTTTCCTTGGGCAGATCCAAGGAAATGTCTCAAGGACATCACACCCTAGAAAAGCCAATCATGAGTCGAGGACATAGCCCAAGGATGACCACCATAAACATGTCGTAAATATGTAGTACAAGTCGTCAGTTTAACACATGTACCCGAGGACTATGCATACCCGATCAGTGGGGGAGGGATATCTCCTCAAAAGTCATCTCCACATCCTCGGGCATGATAGGTCGGGATACCTTAGGATATACCGTAAAATACCCCGAGCCACATAAGTGGAGCATCGATAGCTGGATTCCTCAAGATATATAAGCTAACCATATCAGTGACCCCCGTGCATCCGTGCTCGAGATATGAGCCAGATGCAAATGGCATAAAAGTCCTCGGCACGAGATGCACAATCATCTAGATGTCCTCGACACAAGATAATCGAGAAGTAGGCCCCGAAACATTAACAAGCTCAAGAGGATGACGAGGTACTAACGTTAACCCTAGATGAGAAAGGCAGTTTAACATGCGACGCCTTGGATGGATGACACGTGGCATGATCCGCGGCCAATGGTCACAATCATTCGTCTCCCACAGTAAGGCCTATAAATACACAATCCAATTTTTCATTTTTCACATTTTTACTGTCTGTGAATTTTTGGCAATCCTCAAGCTCGGGAATATTTTGTGGGTTTTCGGGCGTCGAGATTAAGGTAAGAGCTCGAGAACTTTGGTTATTTATTTATAGAAAGAGTTTTAGCTTAGAATGTCTAGTGACACTACGTCATCATCCTCGGGGTCGAGAACAACCTCCGAGGATTTAAAAACCTCGATTATACCCGTTGCCATCCCCATATATGCTCAGCCTCGAGCACATGATAATTCCTCGCTCTTAACCTTTCCCGACCAGCTTAGTACCCTTAAAGAGCACTAGCTATATCGACAGTGTGAAGTCATACATAGCAAATAGCTTTTGAAAAAAAAAATCGAAAAATAATATCAACTAAAATATTATTCAATATTATATTAAATAATAAAGTACAATGTACATGAAATTTCTAAATGTTCTTTTTTCTTTCTACAAATGTCAATGAGATTTCTTGATGCAAATAATATGGTAAACAATTGTGGTTCAAATGCCCAAAAGAGCTGAAAAATATAGTGAAGAAGGGAATTTTAGGGTAACAATCATGGACGGTTGAAGAAGAAGAAATCGTCGAAAATTTGTGAGTACCTTGAAGGCATGAATTACCTTAAATTGAATTGGATTGATAAGGGTGTTAAGGTCTTTTCTAATTGTTGAGGGTATTTAAGATATTTGATATTATTTATTTATTGTGCTTTATGAGGGGAGGCCATTTAACTGAGAAATATTAAGAGGCTATTTAACCAAAACAATTGTTTAACTATTTAACAACGAGTCCCAAAAATACTCAAATCCTTTTTAGCCAAGCGAATTTTATTCCTGGACCAATGTCCAATTTTTCAAATTTAATTATAGACTCAGCAGGTAATTATATATTTATTTAATTCACATTCATACGACATGATTAAATCTTCATCAAATTAAGTATTTTGTTTTATTCATATTTGACAAAGTTTAAAATTTTTACTTATACTTAAATAAGTAATTTTATAATTAATAAATTTTATTTAATAAAGTAAAAATAAATGACTTATTTTAAGAATAAGAAATGCTGCATGTTTTGTTAAACCTAAACTAATTTTTTTATGTATATTTTCATATATTCCTTATTCATACATATATAAATAAAAAATCATGAGATAGATGTGTTGTCAAACCGAGTAACTTTCTCTATATTTAATTTTGTCAGTAAAAAAATCGCGATATTCATGGTCGATTTTTTTCACTTCTAATGAGATTAAAATGTGTGTTCATTTAGAAGATTGAAGTCCAGTTTAAATAGTATTTTGAGAATAATAATGTGCAATCATGTAATTTTATTGTGTTATGGTCAAAATTTTCAATTATTTGGAATGGAGTCTAGTCAAATTTCTCTGGAACTTGTGTCTAAGAAGAGTGTTAATTAGGTATTTTAGTAATTTTGATTGGTATAAACTGTATTTGCTTGAGTAATTGGCTTATTTTATCACGAGTTTAACATTTTAAACTAGATCCCTGTGCTTTGGAACGTCTATTATGATGAATTTTCTTATAACATTAAGACATTTTCTTCTAGCTCCCTTTATCAACTTGCCACTTAATTGATAGGTGAACCAACGGGTTAGAACGAAGGATTTGATGCACGTCATGTGCTTTTCTGCATAAAAAAGGAAAGAGGTTTCTCTCTCTTCTCTCTCACACAGAGCACAAACATGAAGTATTTTATTTAATAATTGCTGTAAAACATGTCTGCAATGGAGGGAGCGTTGGGGACCAAAATTTTATATTCGACTCTGGGTAAAAACAATTCAACAAGCTCTTCACGTTCAGTTTTTGAGTTGGGATTTGTAAAAAATAAACTCACCTTATTTAACATTTTTGGGTAATTAATGTTAAGATTAAAATTTGATATCAATTAAGTATAAACTCACCTTATTGAACATTTTTGGGTAATTTTCTTTAATTTTTGTATAATCATTATAATTTTGAGATTAAGCTTTTAATGAAAAACATAATCAATTTAGACAATGCTTCAAAGAGAGTTAATTGGCCGATAGTCAATGAATTTATGTTTGTGTCTTTAATTATTCACTGAAACTTAAAATGTCGAGTTTTGACTACTAAACTTATCCAAACGTTGAACATTATTCATTAACATAATATTCATTTCAAACTTTTAACGGAATTATTGACCTAGCTAACAGAATGCATACATAACGCGCCATCACACAGTTAACAAGTTGCCACGTTTTCGATTGCTCACTGAAATTTGTGGTGGTCGAATTTTGGCTTATAAAAATGACGTTAGTCTATTGTTCGTTAAAAAAAAATGAGTAACATAAAGACACGAATAGCCTAAATGTAATAAAGTGGACAAACGAACCCGTATTGTCGATCCCACAAAAATGATTTTTCAATTACACAATATAGTTGAATTTAATTTTAATATATTTCTATAGAATTTTAAGCTATTTTCATTATTTGAAAATATCAAATTTATTGCGTATTTTGTTGTTAATTTTAAATTTACTTTGGATTTTGTTGCAAAATTCAAATTTTAATTAAATTTATTGTGTATTTCATTGCAAAATTCTTTTAATTAAATTTATTGTGCATTTCGTTACAAATTTTAATTAAATTTAATATATGTTTCATTGCCTAATCCATTTAATTAAATTTATTGTGTGTTTTCTTTGTACAATCAGAATTTTATTTTTATTTTATTTTAACAATAAAATACACAATAAATTTAATTTTTTTCAAATGATGAAAATAACTTAAAATTTTACAAAAAATATGTTAAAATTAAATTTAACTATTGTATAATTGAGTACTCATTTCTCGTGGGATCGATGACTCGGATTCGTTTATACACTTTATTACTTTTAAGTGACCTGTACGCTTGTGGTACACATTTTTTAATGAACAACACACCGACATCATTTTTATAAGTTTAGTGGTTAAAATTCGACAACTTCAAAGTTCAGCTAACAATCAAAAATATTTTTCAAAATTTATGAGCAATCAAAGCCATGGTAATTTGTTAATGACATGACCGGACGTCACATGTGCATTTCGTTGGTCATGTCACTAATTTTGTTAAATGTTTAAAATGGATGTTACATTAGCGAGTAACGTCGGACGGTTGGATAATGTTAGTGGTCAAAACTCAACATATTAAGTTTTAATGAGCAATCAAAAACACATACATAAGTTCATTGCTCCTTCAATAAACTTGTCTAAAAAAGAGAAATTAGTTTTATATATTTAAAAACTAATTTGACCTTCTAGATAAATTGATTGAATAATTTAATAGTCCTAAGTGAAAAAGAAAGTGGAGGGAGAAAGGGAATTAATTTCCATAATTATGTTAATATAAATAATAATTAAGGATAGTTCTCGTGATCGATCTTATGTTAGATTCCATATCTCATCATCAAAAAATTTGATTTGAAATTTTGTTGTCTAGTAATTGATGTATAAGTAGACTTTATAATTTTGTGTTGTAAATGATTATTTCTCTTTTGAAACAAAGACTGTCCTTGCTTAGGATGTCCGTGGTTCCATGTTGGGACATTTAGTAATTTTACTCGATGTTGCCCCCATTAACCATTTCTTTTGAACTTTTTTCCTTTAAGAAATGAAAAAGAGGTTTTTATTATGAGACCAGATCTTCTGTATCATCTCGATACAATTTTGAATCTAAGTTCTTGTTCAACCATCCTTACTTTCTTTGCCCTTTTATGAAAATCTCTGGCGAAGATTATAACTTCTTATTACTCAATTGTCGTTTACATATATATTCCGTATGATCCACAACTTTTATTTATTTATTAGTAGGACCCATAACTTAAATCTAACAAAACATTTGTCAATTATTTGGAATAATCTTTAATGGACAATTCATATGTCCAAAATAAGTTAATGTTTGCAAGAAGAGAGAACTCCCAAAAAAGTTTGAGCTCCATCTCTATGTTTGACTCATATCGAGCGTGTAGCATCTATACTTACGTGTTAGTATGTGAAGAAAACCAGAAACTAAGAGAGGTGAAGCCTTATCTAGAAAAGAAGTCTCCTTAGGACCATGGTCCAAGCTGTCAGCCAAGTCCACGTCACAAACAACATACTCTTGGAAAGTATACTAGCAATCATACATAACTTTCTTTCCTTTTCTTTTTCTTTTCAAATTTATTCAAATACAGCGTTTGAGTCCTTATTCAATTTTTTCAAACTTATGTTCCCAACATTTCTAAAATATGTTCTCATTTGTATGGTTTTTATCAGCAATTAGCCACAAGCACTAAACGTGGTCTTAGGGACCCTCATTTGGATGGTTTCTATTACTTTTAGGACAGAACAATGAAATCGTCAAATCGTAGAATCGAATCGAAATTTCTTTTTTGAAATTGTTGATTTGAATTCACGTGGATCCATCAATGTTTTTGTTTTGAATTAAACTAAACCGGTTAGATGGAGTTTGATTTAGATTTCAATCTTTGCAATCAGCAATTAGGAGGGCATTAAGCCTTGCTTGACTTCCTACCCTAAAATTCGGTGAAGTGTTGAAGATCTGTTGCTGAACCATATTTATGGACCGTCCTTTACAATTGAGTAAATAATAAAATTTTGATTTTAATTCAAATTCAAATTCACACATTTCTTTTACATCTTGTAAAATCCTAGAAATCTTTGAATATACTATATGAAAATTATTTATACCGCATTATTTTGGTTGTTGCATGATAATGAATAATTTGGGTTTAGATTGAATTTCAAGGAAAATTAGAGACCAAGTGCAGCAACTTGAAAGTTTGATTACACAAGTGTAAATAGAAAAATATTCTTTTGAGAGAAAATAAAATTTATATGATCGTTATATAAAGGATTTTAAGTAACATTTTGGATAGATCGTGATGATTTAGGCTAGAAGGGTAAAATCATCGTTTCACAAGTACACAAATTTTGAGGTTGAGATTTCTGACATAAAGATATGAAGAATGAAGGATAACAATTTAAGGGATCCAATGGTATAAGTTTTGAAAGCTTTCGATCATAAGAAAATAGTTAAAAGTATTTTTTTACGGTATTTTTGGCTATTAGAAATTTATGTGATTAATGGACTATTTGGCATTTTTTTTTCTACGATAAGGGGTCAGGTTCCAATAGAAATTGACGCCGGGCAGAATAATGATTATTCTGCAGGCCGATCAAACAGATGTTTTGCAATGGAGAATTCGAGAGGAAGACTAAAAACACAAAACAACATGTTTATTATATCATTCAATCCCTTCGAAAATAACCCACTAACCGGGTTATATTGCTCAAATAACGAAATTATCGAAAATTGCCAAGAATAGAAAAAATCCTAATAATTATACCATAATTAAATACTTAATAAAAGAAATAATTTGCCTAAAATCTGGCTAAATTCGAGGTCATATTCCCTTTCAAATTGACAGAAAATATTACCAAAAATAGCAAAAACGCGTAAACGAAGGCCTAAACGAAGGAATTTGGCCAAAATCCGATGTACATCACACCAAAGCTGTGTGTATTGTTTATTAGCCCGTTTTCAATCGATTGGACTACTAATTCGTCAAAAACGGACAAACGCAAAGTTATCATGAAATCATGCCTCAATTACAAAAATCACGCGACTTACCACCCTTGCGCCGATCTGCCAACTCGTGATACTTTAGGGTCATTAATGTAATATCTGACAACTCAACATCTGACTCGGACCCTCCTACATCAGAAATTTAAGGGTCAAAATATAATTTTTGATTGGTTTAAATTAATTGAAAACGGCGGTTAATGGGGTATTCAATAGTGGGGAGTTGGAGACTCTTCATTTGCACCCATTTAAAAATTAAAAAAAAAAAAAAAAAAGCATTTCCATCAAGTTTAAGGAGGCCCTATACACAAATCCGAATTTAACAACTAATTCATCAAAAAATTTAGATTTCTTATCATTTCATTTCAAAATTCTCTCAAAGTTTTATAAAGAGAAGAAAGGAAAGAAATGAAGATTTTTGAAGATCAAGGGAAAGTGCTTGATTCCAAAGAATTTTAAAGAAAAGATAAGGTGAGATACCTATATGCAAAGTGTTTATTCATCTTGATATAATACTTTTACAACCTTATATGATATGCTAATACCTCTTCCACTTGATATGGTTCGAATTTGGTGATTATGAAATGTATAAAACTTTCCATTCGATATGGTTCAATTTGGTTGTTTTGAATGTTATATAGAAATGTATAGAGCTTTTCATTCGATGTGGTTCGGTTGCTCACTATAAAATGTGGTATGGATTGTATGGTATTGTTATTAATATTATTTTGATATTGAATTGCATGTATCCCACATTGTATTTTTCAAAATATTTACCCTTTTTGGGAATTCTTTACAGACTAATGGGAATCGAATGGGTGATGGTGATTGGTGGTGTTGTGTGTGGAGGATTGATGGAGGGATCTTAGAAGTAATTTTAATTTTTGTGTGTGATGTTTTAAGTGTTTGAAATATAAAGTATTGAAACTTATGTTTAATTTTCTCTGAGTCAAGATGTTTTGTTATTGAAAGTATTGAAGTTTTTTCTTCTTTAGTTCATATTTCAAACTATTTCGATAATTTTTTTCTTTAAGTTATGAAATGAGTATTCATAATAATCCGAATTAGAAATTCGGGGCGTTACACATCTACTAAGCATTATCTAGAGTTTTGGCTAAATTTTCAAATCACTAACCTACATTTTCCCTTTTTTGGTAATTATTAGATTTTATTATCAATTGCTAGAATGTTTTTGTGGATTACTTAAATAGTCATTTTGAAGATTTGACCAATGAACCTCTATTTATTATTTTGGAAAAAAAAAATTGAATATAAATAAGTACCCCAAATTGCTAAAAACGTGTTAACTATTCATTATGCACAATTTTTTCTAAGTCTGCATTGTTAAGGAAAATACCAAAAAAAAATAAATTAAAAATACTGTTCGAATTATAAAATAATGAAAAGAAACATTACAATAAATAGAGTAATAATAAAAGAGAGAGAAATATAATTGTTAATGTAGCAGCAATATTGGAAGGAATCGAGTCCTGTGTTGTACATAGTTTCCTTAAAATGAATTCGCTCTCCATGTGGTGCAAAATGTCTAATGGCATTTATCTTCAAGATTTAAATGGTTAAAAGTAACTGACTAGTAGATCATCACTGCTTTAAGCGAATTCAGAATGCTTACAATTCTATCACCAATCAAGAAAAATGATTATCTAAACTTCTAAGAATAAGACTCTTGAAACATAGAGAGAAGAGAAAATTTTAGAGAGATAAGAGAACTCTCAAATTTTTCATGTGTGAAATAATAAGAAAAACACCTCCTTATATAGTACTAGGATGAGTGATTTTTAAATTTTCAATTAATTTTTCATTAAAAAAAAAATATGTTACGATAGCAATTAGGGCTTTGTAACCACCAATTCAATAAAAAAAATTAACTAGAGAATTTGAAATTAAAATTGTTGTTACATCTCATTCACTATTTCAATTTTTTCCCCCACAAATCCACATATGAATAAAATTAACAACAATGACGAACGCGCATACATGGTGATAGGATTCAACAGTTGAACTTAGCATATGATAGATAGGTATGTGTTACCCTTTGAAGCTTCTCTTGTATAAGTATGTTTATTTTACTAAACGATTAGTAGACACGATGTCCATAAACTATTATGTCATTTGTATATTAATGGCATACTACACACAGGAGCTCAGTTCAAATGGTTGTGTTCATTTTAGCTATGAATATCTCCCTAGTTCTATGAGAGTTTCTAAGGAATTAAGTCTTTGTACTTCCTCTTTGAAGCGACCCACTTCTCTCTCACATAGGTGATCTTTTAATTAAGAGTAACCTACATTACTTTGCTCTGATATTCCGATACATAAATATCATTAAAAGCTTAGCTTATCCTTTTTTTCCATATAGGTATCACTGTTTTCATCATAGGAATATAATGTGATGAATTCCCACAATAATTTAGAACGATTTTTACAATTAGGTTGTCTCTTTGAACCTAGATCTTGAAATATCTAGTCAACTGGATTGGGTTTCTATTGTATCTATTTATTCTTTAATAGGCTTTAGTTCCATTTTCCTTGATGATTTCTCAACAAAATCTCTATTTAATTATCTAGTTAGTGAATCAGCAATATTAGCTTTTGCTCTCACATAGTAGATAGAGATAATTCTAGAAGAGATTAGTTGTCTAATCCTATTATGTCTTCGACGATTACGTCTTAACTTACCATTATATTTGTTGCTCTGTACCTTACCAATTGTAGATTGACTATTACAATGTGTGCATATTGCAGGTACATGCTTTGACCACCTTGAAATATCATCTAAGAATAATGGGTAGCCTCTGCTTCTTCCCCATATTTTATCAGTGAGATAAATTTAAATTCCACTGTAGATTTGTCTATAATAGTTTGTTTAAGGATTTTCAAGACACAGCTGCATGTCCTAGTTTAAGCACATACCTTGAGTCTTTTATGTCAGATATTCAGTTTGCATCACTATATCCTTCTAGGATAGTTAGATATCTTGTACGATACAGTCCATAGTTACGAGTAAGTCTTGAGTACTTTAGTACTTTGACGATTGCCTACCAATTGTCAGCTCCAAGATTACTCATATATCTAATTAGTTTACTTACTACATAAGCTATGTCAAGTCTTGTATAACTCATTAAGTACATTAGACTACCAATCACTCTAAAGTAATCTATTTGAGAAATACTCTCTCTTTTATTCTTGGATGGATGTACCACTTATGTCTATTGATTTTTTTGGCAACAACAGTGTCATATTTACTAAATTTTCCAAGAATATTGTTTGCATAATGTGACTAGATGTTCTAGATATCATTATTCCTAAGATAGCATCACTCAATCCCATATCTTTCAAATCAAATCTTGAATTCAACAATGTTTGATAGATTTGATCATCTTATCATTACTACCAACAATTAGCATATCATAAATATATAGACGAAGAATAACATATTCATTTTCAGTGTCTTTGATATAAATATATTTATCGCGTTTGTTGATTTTTAAGTCTACTTGCCATCATAGCACTGCCAAATTTTGTATGCCATCGTTTTGGTTCTTGTTTTAAAATACACAAGAATTTCATCAATTTATAGACATTTTTTTTTGTCCAGATGCAATAAAACTCTTATGTTGTTCCATGTAGATTTCTTCTTCTAAATCTCATTTCAAAAGGATTGTTTCACATCCATTTGATGCACTTCAACATTGCTTAAGACTATAATTGCTAGTACAATCTTTATGCAATTTTTTCTCGTCACAAGATAATAGTATCAAAGAAGTCTAGACCTTCTCATGGTCTATGTCCTTTAATTACAAACATCGCCTTGTATCAATTGATCCATTTGTTTTCATCTTCCTCTTAAAAATCTACTTAGATCCTAGATGTTTCAACCAAAGGTACTAACTCCCAAATATATTTTGCAGTATTGAATCAAGTTCATTCTAACAGCCTCTTTCCAAAAAGGTCCTTCAATAGAGTTTATTGCTTCTTTAAAAGTTTGAGGTTCACTTTCTAGCACATATGTCAAAAAATTCAGACCAAAATATTTTTTCTATCCTTGATCTTTTACAACATCTAGGTTTATCTTGAACCTCTTCATTTTTATTTTATTATTATTATTATTTTTTTTCTTTTTTTGTGTTCTTGGTCCGGACTATTTTCACTAATAGTCTCAAATGTTCATCTTGACGAACTTTGTCCATCTTTGAACTTACAAGGAAATACATGTTTCAAAGAACAATGAATTTCTTGATTCAATTATCAAATTCATATATGTTACGGAATTTTAGACTCGTGCACAAGGAATCGATATACAATACTATAAGTCCATAACCGATGAATATAGTCAACTATTTTTGGACATATTTTTACCTTCTTAGGTATAGGTACAACCACTTCAGTAAGATATCCTCATATTCATAAGAATTTATAGGAATGTTTTCTTCATTTCCATAATTCATATGGGGAGTCTTCATTTATTTGGGACACCTTATTTTAAAGATAATTTTCTAATAGAACAGCTTCTCTCCACATGTCTAAGATTACCCAGAACGTAATAGCATTACATTCATCATATCTTTCAAAGTACGATTCTTCCGTTTAGCAACACTATTTGACTAAGGCGAATAAGGTGCTATAATTTTATGGACTCTACCATTTTGAGGATAGATCTCACCAAATGGAGATTCATATTCATCACCTCAATCAATTCTTAGCACTTAATTTTCTTGTTGAGTTGATTCTCAACTTTAGTTTTTTAAAGAACAATTTTTTCTACAACTTTGTCGTTGCTTTTAAGCAAATACACATAACAATATTTTGTATTGTCATCAAAAAAAGTAATAAAATACTTTTACCTTCTCTTGTTTTTGTATCAATTTTAAATCATATATATCATTGTCAATTAAATCAAAGGGTTTGATGTTTCATTCAACCCTTTAAAAAGATAGCATTGTCAAATTTGCCTCTACACAAGTTTCACACTTGAGTTTTGAATCAATTTGGAATGTAGGTATGTGATTCAAGTTAATTAACCTTCTCAAGGTATCATAATTAATACGTCCTAATCTACAATGCCAAAGATTGAAAGACTCAAGCAAATAAGCAAGATAACTAGCTTTATTGTAATTTTTCTTAAAAGTTATTACATTGAGCTTAAAAAGTCTATCAGATAAGGGTACTTTACTAATAAAAAGTCCACTCTTGGACAAAACAATTTTATCAAACTCAAAAATGAAACCATGCTTGCCAATTAGAGAACCAGAGACTAGATTCTTTCGAATTTTGACATATACAATACGTTGTTTAGAGCTAGCTCTTTCCTGGAGGTCATCTTCAGGATCACTTTGCCTTGGCCCTTGATCTCATAAGTAATAGAATTTCCCAGGAAGAGCTTACCTCCATTTTCGATTTCATCAAGTGAAGTGACCAACTCTTTCCCAGAGCATACATGTTGGGTTACACTGGAGTCATTCCACCATTCTCTTGGATTGGTCTCTACTAGATTCACTTCACATATCACAACTTTTTTTTTAGTCGAAGGAAGGCGGTACTTTCGAGAGTTTATTAATCTGCCCTCACTTGTGACGGAGGAAAACCGTGGTTACATCTTTAGAAAAATAATAAAAGTCGTGAATGAGGAAAGCTACTTCCCTTACAATGAAGCGAATGCTTTTACCACAAAAAAAGAAAAAAGAACTACTAAATTTGCATCCAAAATAACTTGCTTCAGTGTCTAAGGTACGGTATTTCTCGTCGGTCTGTGCGCAAAATTCCACTAAGGAGGTTTGGAATCTTGTTGCCATTTGAAAAAAATATGCAATGAGCCTTCACTTGCAATTACTTCAGTCGATGTGCCTTCACACGCTGTTTTTGGCTAGGAAGTCAGCCGTCATGCTAGCCTCTCGAAACACGTGATTTACCTTAGCGTGAAGTAGCCGAATTAGGTCCACAATTTCTTCCCAATAGTCCCAAAGCCACCAAAAGGAGCAAGCACCTTTATTAATCTAATCAACCAACACCTTTGAATCTGTTTCGACCATGATATAACCAATTCCAAGGTCTCTACAAATGCAAAGACCACCAAGGAGGGCACGAGTTTCAGCCAACATGTTTGTACCTGACCCGTAGCAATTGAAAAATCGGCCAGACAATTTCCGTGTAAGTCCCGAATCAGGCCTTCTCCACCGGCAGTCCGGGATTTCCTTTGGAGGCCCCGTCCACATTCAGTTTTAGTTGATTTCCCCGCAGCTTTTTCCAGCTGATCATCTGAGTTGTTTGACAATAGCTACAGAGCAGTTCAAGGAGCGTAGACATTGCACTTCTCGGGCTAATATTTTGCTGACTTTGGCGATCTGGCTTCCCACTATCGTAAAGATTTTATTTGCCAAATGACTTTTTTCCATGCGATAGGATAGCCTTCCATCCGAGCCTCACATCTAACTTTCCATAGTGCCCAAGAGACAATGAGTAGAACAATGTTTCGAAGAGTTCCGAGATGTGATAAACTAGTAGCATTAGCCCACCATAGATTCATTCTGGTTTTCCAGGATGAAGTATATGGTAGGGATAGACTAAAGTGGAGCGCAAAGTAATTCCAAACTTTTTTAGCCACCTCCACGCAACTAAGCACATGATCAATGGTTTCCACCGAGGAAAGCACACAACATTCACACTTGGAGACCAGCGGAATCCCAATCGATTGAACCACTTGATCAACTGGTAGGCAATTTTGTTGGGCTTTCCAGGATATGAACAACATTCTCTTGGGAATTTTGTTTTACCATAGCCACCATTTCCATGAACAAGTCCTCCCCTTTTTGCGAATCAATTCCCAAGCCTATTTGGTCAAGAGACTCATCATTACTGGGCTTCCAAACATGAAAATCATGTTCTCCTCACATGTTCATTTGCATATATTCGATAACGGCAGCTTGATGTTCGTCCACTAATTCTCTTAACCGGGTGTCATTCCATTTTTCGTCCACTGTTAAGAGATCTTTAACTTGTACTTGCTGTTCTTTGACCTCGAGGCCAACATCTGCCAAGCTATGCAGCCCTAACCAATTATCATACCAGAAGCTAGATGAGCCATCCCGTACCCGGCAGAAAGAATTCACCCTCACTATAGGTAAAGTCGAAATTACTCATTTCCAAAAATGAGATTGTGCTGGGGTCTTTTTCATCAAAGGCTGCAGTATATACAGTTTTTAATTCCTAGGATTTCGTAAGATTCGTGATATTAGATTAAGGGAATGTTCAAACGAGTCAAGTCTAAGTGTTATCCATGAATTTCCTTGTGAATTTCATAAATAATGCTCGTTGCACTTCGTTAAAGTCTCGAATACCTAGACCACTCTCCTCCACATGATAACATACTTTTCTCCATGAAACCCATTTCCTTCTCTTAGACCCGTCATTTGCATTCCATAGGAAGGATGAAAAAACTTGGTTCATCTCGTTATAAAGTCTTTTAGGTAAGCTCAATACTGAAAGTATATGGCTACTCAGGACATGCATAATCAGGACAATTTTCCCCCAAAGGATAGTATGTGACCTTTCCAGCCCGCCAATTTCTTTTAAATTTTTTCCATTATAGGTTCAAACATGTGCTTCCTTAATCTTCCTGTATAGAGAGGAACTCCCAAATACGTGCAAGGCCATACCCTTTCTTAAAAATTGGAGGAGGTCAGAAGGTTTCTTTTACGAGTTATTGTAACATGCTTAGAAAAGAATATTGAAGATTTCGTAGTGTCACCATTTGACCAGACATCACTTCATAATTTTTAACAATTTCAAGCAGATGACCCGTCGACTTTTTACTGTCATTAGTGAAAATAAGCAAATCATCAGCATAAAATAAATGACTAACCACCATACCTCCAGAGTGAAAATGTTGATTTTGCTTAGTGTCAAAGGTTTGTTTGATCATTCTTGAAAGAAGTTCTTGAGCCACAATAAACATATATGGTGAGAGTGGATCCCCTTAGCGTATTCCTCTAGATGGTTTAAAGAAACTCTATGTTGTTCCATTAAGCATGATCGAATAGCACGGGGAGGAGATGCAATTGAAGATAAGATTTCTCCACTGATCCGAGAAACCCAATTTCCGTAAGCTCGCTAGAAAAAATCGTCAATTTACCCTGTCGTATGCTTTGGTCATATCTATCTTCATTACCAAGTTTCTACCTCTCATCTTTTTTGTGGATTTTGTGGACCATTTCCTGTGCAATGGATATATTGTTAAAGATACTTCTACCATGAATAAACGCTGATTGTTCTCGGGAGATTAACCTGTCCAACAAAGTGACCATCTTGGCGACCATAATTTTGGATAAAACCTTGTACATGACTGACCATAAACTGATAGGCTGAAGTTTGCAAAACTGTTAGGGGACTCCACTCTCGGAATAAGAACAATATTGGTTGTGCCTAAGGCAGTTGTCAGTGGGTGTCTCTTAAAAAATTAGTAGCAACCTCATGGAGGTCGCCCTTAATAATTTCCCAAGCATTAAGGAAGAAGCTCGCACTGAATCCATCTGGTCCTGAGCTGCTGTCAATGGGAATGGACCACAAAGCCTCTTTCACTTCTTCCAAGGTTGGCGGAATGCACAAGCATCGATTTTCATCATCTGTAATCACCGGCGATAAAAGTTCAAGGTTAGATTCTTCCAATGAGATAGGTGATACGGTCAACATCTATTTGAAAAATGACACAGCACCCTCATGGACATCTTTGACTGAATTCAAGGTTGTGCCATTCTCTAGTACCATGTTATTGATTATTTGGCTTCGGTTTTTATTTTTAACCAATGCATGGAAGAATTTTGTATTTCCGTCGCCCTCTTGAAGCCATTTTATGCGAGATTTTTGCAATTCATTTTCAGCGAGACAAATCTTTTTCTTAAACGTTAAACATCTCCAAGTAATTCCTTTTCAGATAGTAAAATAACAATTACAGGCAACACTGTTTCTGGAAAGGAAAATAAAAGAAGGGTCGAGGGCGTACTGGGTGGTAATGAAGGGCAAGGCGAACTGAAGTTACTGAACTAAAGGCGCTGGACTGAAGTGAAGGCGAAAACTAAAGGCCAAACGTCGAACTGTGGTATCGCCATCGTCGATATCAACTGAAGAGGGCTACTCGCTTATGAAAGAATTATACGGGTGTTAGCTGGGTATTGAGTTTGTAAAATTGGGCCAATTAATTGGCCCAATTCAATTTATTTATTTTTAAATATTTCACTGGCCTGGACATTAGTTGGCGGCCCAAAGTTGGGCCTTCATTGGGTCCGCCCCTGCATACTATCCTATTTGAGCTGAAGGAAACAAGCTTTAGGTTTCTAGGACATAACATCCATTTAGGAACCATTAATCTTTTTCAAAGAAGTCTAGATTTTATAGACAAATTTCCTGATGAAAATCTTAGATAAATCTAGTTTGCAAAGATTCGTAGGTTGTGTCAATTACGTGTTAGATTTTGTTACAGACATAAGTCTGATATGTGTGCCTCTTTTCAAAAGACTACAAAAGCATCTTGCATGATGGAGTCACGAAAATACTTTATCTATACAAAAAATTAAAGAGGCTATTAAAAGCATCCCATGTCTTTCAATAATAGACCCACTTGCATCCATTATTGTCGAAACGGATGCGTCGGGCATAGGTTATTGTAGGGGTATTAAAGTAAATTCCAAAAAATGTCAAATCAAGAATAGTTGGTTAGGTTTTATAGGTAATAACCAACTCTCAAAAGAATTATTCAACTATCGAAAAGAAATTTTATGTATTTTTTATGTGTTTCAAAATGTCAAGATGATTTAATCAATAAATTTACTTTAAAAATAGATTGTAAAGCTTCAAAAGATGTTTTGAAAAAAGACTTAAAAAAAACCTTGTTGCAAAACCAGTTTTGATCCATTTGATCCTAGCTGTGGAAGACATGACTTAGAGATACGGCCTATTGTTATTATTAAGGCCTCCAATTTGGTTAAAAGGATTTATTTTATTAGTTTAGAATAAATGGGCTTGAGGATGCTTAGCCCACGTATTTCTTATGTTTTATTAATTTTCAGCTAGGGTTTTCTAGTGGGAAGGCCATGTAATTTCGGCCACTTGATGTTATTTTGGGAAGGGACCTTATTTTGGCCTAGGGTTACTTTGTGGGGGAGTATTTTAAACACATTATGGCCGGCCACTTGGATGGTTATACATTATTTTGAATTATAATTGTGAATTGAGTTTACTTCTCTTTTTTTCTTGGTTGAACTCATGAACTTATCAAAGGTAAATTTTGTTGCGTTCCTCCTTGTAATTTGGGTTCTTGAGATGGGATTTCAATGGGTCTAGATTTTGATATAATCTAGGTTCTTGAAACGAGTTCTCAATGGGTCTAAATTCTCCATCGATAGACTTAAGTTTGGCTTTCTTGGGTGACTTTTCAAATTGATTGTGGGTTCAAGGGATTCTCTTCTCACGGGTTCATATCATTTGATATCAGAGCCCAGGTTTCCAAACATGTCTGATTCTATCTTTTTTTCCTTGCATATTTGATTCTAGTTCTCATTGTTCTAGGATTACAAAAAAAAAAGGGGGGGTGGCCGCCGAAAATTCATTGTTCTTTCTAGGGCTGGTCGAATTACTGTGTTGGCCGAATATCACTTGTTTATTAGGGCTGTTGTATCACTTATTCTTCTAGGGTTTTTGAGTTCTTCGTTAGGGCTTTGTTAATTGCCTTTTTATTTTGATTGTGATCAAATCAGTTGGGGAAAAAAAGGAAAAAAGAAAAGAAAAGAAAGAGTATAGAAAATCAGAAATTTTTTCTTGAGCCTTATCATCAAAGAGGCTGTGCATCCTTCATTATAGTTGGTATCTTGTGTTTTAGTCACTCTTCCATTTGTATAATATCCGTGATTCTCGTGTCATTTCATTCCTTCCACGTTTCTCTTGATCTTGTTTCTTAGATCTAATTGCTAGTTGGGATTAAACAATGTTGCTTTGTCTTGATTGAGTTCAATTAGTTCTTAAAGAAATTAAGTGGGAAAACTCTTGAGGCAAAAGGCAAGAGAGTGTGAGATTATTATTGAAAGAAGCCAATCCAGAGTGAAACACGACTGGGGTGCCATCATTTGAGTGTAAACACGTAATGGAGCGTGTGAGGAAAATTTTTTCCACTAACATATTGTTTGAAGCACATTACAATGTCTCACCGCAGTGGCTCATCACCAGGGGTAGCCCGTAACCCATTCTTTGTGTTGCAGGCCATGCAACAACAATTTGATCGATTGAACTTGGTGATGGGGGAAGTGAGGGAAATGATGGAACAACAAGAAGTAACGATTAAAAATTTGCAAGGTGGGAGAGATAAGAGGCGACGTGAGCCTAGGGTTGAAAATGCATATGAGAATAAAAGAGGTGATGAGGATGAGGACCTAACATCTGAAATAGGGTCGGGTAGATATCGAAGAGTTAGGCGTGTAAGAGGATTTGAGGGTAACCTAAGGGGCCAGGATGGTGTCGATAGAGACTTAAGGAGCATCAAATGAAAATACCCTCTTTCCAAGGTAGAATTGACCCTGAGGTTTATCTAGAGTGGGAGAAAAAATATAGTTGGTATTTGATTGTCATAATTACTCTTGAGGAGAAGAAAGTGAAGTGGGCGGTAATTGAGTTCACTGGTCATGCTATTATTTGATGGGATCAATTAGTGACCAATAGGAGGAGGAATTATGAGAGGCTTGTAGAGACATGGGGAGAGTTAAAAGCTCTCATGAGGCGAAGATATGTCCCTAGCCACTACTATAGGGATGTTTACCAAAAACTCCAAAATCTTACACAGGGGTTTAGGAGTGTAGAGGAAGAGGCTACCATGGCTAGATTTTTGAGTGGTTTGAATAGAGACACAACCAATGTAATTGAATTGCAGCATTATGTGGAGATAGAGGACATGGTGCACATGGTTATGAAGGTAGAGAGGCAGTTAAAGAGTAATGGGAGAGCTTGGTACATGATTAGTGTATTTTTCACACTTATTTGGGGCTTTAAACTATAGAATTGTATTGTTCTTTTGGAAAAATACGACCTAAATTGTATTGTATTGCTTTTCTTAGGTAAAACTCATGTTTGAATGGAAAATTGGACGAAAGAATGCAAAAATAGCAAGAGAATGAGAAATCCAAAGCTTGGGGACTAAAGTGCAAATATTCAAAAGTTATGTCAAAATCACGATGAAGATTTCAGAGTGTTAGACATCGATTGGATGAGGAAAGAAGCCAAATGGGTGAAATATCATCAAAGTACTACCACATATAAACTTCCAGCCGAAAAAGTTATGCTTCGAACTTTTAGTCTCAACTTGAGACCCATGTTTTGGATAAAAAACATTCGAATTGGAAAATTCATATTTCTACAGGAATTGTAGATATTTGAGTCAAATTTCCAATGCAGTTTAAATTATCACAATTGGATATAGGGAGAGAAAAATATGATCAAAATACTGAAAGCTATCCAGTGGAAAAAATGTATAACTATGCGTATGCACAGGCTTGCAAGCCTTGCATACGCGATATCCCAATTCTCCCCACCTGAGGCCATTTCACTTGTATAGTGCGTACACAAAGTATACCATGCGTACGCATGGTTCAATTCCCGGAGATTATTCTCTTTCCTTTTCTTTCTTTTGAAAACTCTTGGCATAGAATATTTTGGCACCCTATTTATACCAGAAGACGTCCAGAACGTAAAAAAACACATTTTAGACCTAAAATATCGATATTCTACATATTTTGGAGACGAAGAACAAGGCTTGATCATCAATCCAAAGAGAAATATGCAAGATTATTGAAGATTATTCAACATCTTTCAAGATTTCATTCAAGAAAGTGAATTTCTCCGCTTTCTTCCATCTTTTCTTGTTCCGGGTGATATTTTTTCATATTTCTTGTATATTTTAATTATTAGGATGGTTAGCTAGTTTTTCTATTTTATTGGATGATTGAGGAACCCTATTTTTGTTTATTTCAATTCAAGACTTTAATCTAGTTATTTCTTGTGATTTCTTGTTTGATTTTGCATTCCTATTGCACTATTGAATTGTTTAGCCATCAATTGAGTAGTTAGTTGCTTGTTGTAGTGTAGGAATATCACAATGAGTTTGAAATGCGGCAAAATTAACATGTATCGTTAGGATTAGGAATAATGCCTATCGTACATGCAATCATATAGACAACTTAAACTAAATGCATGATTTTCATATGAATTCGGACTAGGAATAGGATCGGGTCGTGTTAATCATAGGTTGGTGTATCTTGGAAAAGAACATTTAACATACTAGCGTTATTGGTTGACAAAGATGCATGAAATTAGCTAGATTATTTATTGATAATTGAAATAGACGGAAATATGGGGAATCATGAATCCAATACGAACATTCACATATTTGATAAAATATTTCTATCCCTTTCTTAGATTATAATTAGTATAAATAACAACAAAATCACATCTTTTGTGTCATGTACATCGAATTTGATAAGAACTATTGAACTAGACATTAAACATTATTCCTCGTGGGACGATAAACTCTTAACTCACTTATTATTACTTGTCAACGATCCCGTACGCTTGCGGGTTTTCAACGAATAAGTTTTTGGCGCCGTTGCCGGGGCATAACGAATTTAATTTTAGTTTAGTAGTTCATATTATATTCGATTTTTCACTTTATTTATTTATTTTTTATTTTGACTACCCACTCTAGTCTCTCTTATTTGGTATTCTTTTCAGGTGCTATTCAGCAGTGTATGCAAGATTCTGATGCTAGCATGGTAGAATTATTTTACGGTAACTAATCTCGACATGAACGATGAGGAAGAAGATATATATTGGGAGTTCTGCTATGGGATGCATTATACTGGATACTGCTTGTATATACATGCACTGACCCAGGAAGGCTCAAGCTCCTACTGTTTCAACAATATTTACGATGTCGAAGATTAGCAATTGACAATGCTAATGAAGACTATATGTCTGTGGGCGAGTGTGTCCCTTCAAACATGCTTATGGGAATTGGTCCTTCCATGTTGAACGAGGAGGTACTTGTTAAATACTATACTGGTCTTGCCAAGTTGGATGAAAACAAAATGTGCGTGGGAGATGGCATATACTGGATCGAATTTAAAAGGTGGGGGTATAATCCACTCGAGAAGTTTGAGCGAAAAGAGTTTCTATTGCCCGTGGATTTAAATTATGAACCGACCATTCAACCTGAGGAGATATCAATTATGGAAGATGAGCACAAAGACGATGAAAGATCAATTACAAAGGAACAAAGCGAAAAAGAGGCAATTAATGAAGAAGAAATTGACACACATTCTTTCGACTTCGTTTATTGCTCAACCATTGAATTTGTAATCAAGCTTTAAGATGAGGAATAAGTTTACCTAGTTGATTTCGAAACGGATAGAATAGGCAAGTCAAATCACGTTGGAGGAGGCAATGTCAAAATTTATAGAATCAATGAAGAGTGGAGCAAATTCGAAATAAGTAAAATGAGCAGGCTGCAGAAGCGAGACTGGGAGGAGAGAGAGGTGTGGTCTGGCTGGCGGATTTCTATTGGTGGGGCTGTCGGTATTTGGTGGTGATACTTGTGTTGGTGGTGGGTTGTGTGTTAGGACGGTGGTTCTGGTGGAGATGTAGGTTTTGGTGGTGGTGAAGTGTGGTTGGTAGTGGTTATGGTGTCGGAGAGTCTGCAAAACTGAGTCACATATTTGTGTTGGTGGTGTGGGCTGTGTTGGGGTGCGAGGTGGTGGTGGTGGCGGTATGGGCTCTGTTGGTGTGCGAGGTGGTGGCAGTAACTGTAATTGTGTTTTTTTAATTAATTCGATTTCTCCGCACAGATCTGTGGAGTTATGATTCTGTGGTAGTCGTGGTTATTTTGGTGTTGGGGTCGGGATTTACTATGCGTGCGTGTTGGCGGCGGTGGATATACTCCGCGTTCGAATGGCGATGGTGGTTTTGGGGTGGTGGTAGTGGTGATGGGGGGTGTGGGGTTAGTTTTGAGGTATTGATGTTGCTATTGGACGGTGACGGTGATGGTGCCACTAGTGGAGACAGGGGCGAAGTCGTGGTCACATATGATTTGGTGGTGGTCACAATAGTATGACTTATATGTTAGTGAATTGTGACCTTACTGTTAAGCTATTGGGTGACGACGGTGGTGGTGCCGCTGGTGGAGGCAGGGGCGAAGTGGTGGTCACTTATAATTCGGTGGTGGTCACAGTAGTGTGACTCATATGTTCGTGAATTGTGACTGAAATTAATTGTAATCTAAGAAATTAATCTATGACTTGTTTAAATTTTGATTTGTGACCTCGAAAATAAGGGTAATTAGCAGAAATAGTCTCTAACGTTTACACTCATTGCTAAAATGGTCCCTATCGTTTTGATTTTGGCATTTACACCCTTATTTCAAACGTTTGTTGCGGGATTGGTCCTTCCATCCAATTTCGCTAAATCAATCGTTAACAATTTAATGGAATTTGCAGAAATGGTCCCTAACGTTTACACTCATTTACTAAAATGGTCTCTATCTTGTTTGAGTCTAATTAAATTTTATTCTATTACATTTTATTTTTCTCTCTTTCCTATTTTCAACCACATAACTTTTCATAAAATAATATTATATGTAAATCAAAAAAATTTCCTTCTTTTTCAATCATTCATTTAAAAATAATAATAATATTCCACATATTTTCATTCACAAAAAATGGGGGCCAAACGGGGAAATTAGTCAACTTTCCATATTTTTCTCCTCATAAAATTTTCGGTGAATATAATTTCTATGGTTTGATGTAATTTACAACTTTATACCCCAACTCAAAATATTGTCGGCAAATATCTATTGTATAGCAATTTATTTTCCCTTTTACTATGGTATTTTGTATATATTGTAGTAGGTTAATATTGAGAACTTATACTACATAACTCATCAATGATTATTTGTGCTAAATGGTTAGAGGGTTAGGGATGAGATTTGTCGACAACGTTTTGAGTTGAGGTCTAAACTTGTAAATTATATCAAACCATAAGAATTATATTCACAAAAAAATTTAAGAGGAGAAAATATGCGGGAAGTTGACTAATTTAGCCCCTGTTTGGCCCCAATTTTTTTGTAAATAAAAATAGGTGGAATAATGTTTTTTTGAAAAATAAACGGTTGAAAAAGAAGGAAAAATTTTCGATTTACGTATAATATTATTTTATGAAAGAATTGTGTGGTTGAAAATAGGAGAAAGAAAAATAAAATGTAATGGAATAAAATTTAATTGGATTCAAACAAGATAGTGACCATTTTAACAATGAGTGTAAACGTTAGGGACCGTTTCTGTAAATTCCATTAAATTGTTAACGGTTGATTTAACGAAATTGGATGGAAGGACCAATTCCGCAACAAACGTTTGAAATAATGGTGTAAATGTCAAAATTAAAACGATAGGGACCATTTTAGCAATGAGTGTAAACGTTAGGGACTATTTCTGCTAATTACCCCGAAAATAATCTGTGACCTATTAAAATTTTAATTTGTGACCTCGAAAATAAATTGTGACCTATTAAAATTTCAAGTCGTGACTTCGAAAATAATTTGTGACCAATAAAATTTTTGATTTGTGACTCATAATAATTTGTAATTAATTAATTTGATAATATGTGACCAATAAATGTATTTGTGATCAAATTGTACAAATTTGTGACTTTTATATATTTAATTAATTAAATCAGAAATAAAAATTTACTAGAAACGTGATTTTTGAAATTTTGAAACATATTACCTTATTATTGAATTGGACCATACTAAAAATTTTAGTGTATTATTCCCTTATTATTATTTTTTCGGACTTTTCTCTCCTATTTCTCTTTGGGCCAAAGTAGGGCAAGCTAAATATCAAATTAATTTTAGTATTGTGTTACGACAGTCATGTCTACTAACAATTTTGATTTTTTTCGTGAGTGATCATGGGTAAAAAATATTTTATATGGAAATTTCAATTTCAGTTATTTGTTAAAAGAAAACAAATATGGGATCACATTGACAAAGTAACCCAACTCCTACTGAGAACTCCAAATTGACTCAATCGACAGTGAAAATGCTAGACTCATGATATGTATTTCAGGATCCATTATTGTTTTAAATCTAAGATCATACAAGATTGTTAAAAGGTATGTAGGAATATTTAAAGAATGTATATAACTACGACTGCATAGCCAAACGATTTCATTAGGAATATGAGATTGAAAATTATACTCAGGGAGATCTCACCATTCAAAAATACTTTTTAGAGTTTCAGAACTTGGGTGAATTTGCTAACATTATTTATTCTAAGGTACCAGCTGAATCCCTTGTTGTTGTACATGTTGTTCATGAGTAGAGCAACTAAGATCAGTTTCTGATGAAGTTATGATTGAAATTTTAAGGCAACTGGCTCTAATTTGATGAATTGTGACAAGTTTCCACCTTTGAATGTAATTTAGAGAGTTACTCCGTAAAGAACAATATCTTTCCATACGCCTTTAAGCAAAACACAATGATACCAAATGCAATTGCTTATGCCGCTCACGAGAAAGAAAAGGACAAGACATGCATAAAGTTTGATACTTCAGCTGCAAAGAATTTGAACATATTGTTGCTCATTGTGCAAAGAAGTTCTGCTCTTGCAAGACGCTTAGACATATTATCATAGAATGTCCTACTTGTCCTCATAATCATCAGCCTAATGCTTATCAAACTACATCTGATTCTACTTCTTCCTCCATTAGTGATAATTCATGTACACTTACTTCTGAGATGGTCTAATAGAGATAATCATTTTAGCTTTTTCAGCCATAGGACTTCAAGCAGTGGCGAATCCAGGTAGTGGCGAGTTAGAGCGGCCGCTCTAGCTGGATCTGCCATTACCTCCAACTCCAAGGGCTTGAGATGAGAAATAGGGAAGTTTCTGTAACAAAACTAGCATTCGAATCTTCTACAGCCCATATCTCCATTTGCCTCTTTGCCTGTAGCATTAGTTTTATTGGATTCTGATTGAACCTCGACGAAATTCCACAACCGAAATGTCCAGTACCTCCGGGCACCGAAAGAGATGGAAGCAGGAAAGGAAGGAGATGAGTCCCTTTTTTTTTTTTTTGTTTAGGCTAATGCCTGAATTTACATTATGATTGGGCCTTTTTTTGGTTAAAAAATTAGGCCCAATTCCCCTTTTCCCCTAAATCAACAATGGTCCAATTCCAAACTTCAAATGACCAAATTGTGAAATTGATTCTCATTCCTTAGAGCTGAAAGCCAGATGCAAACGCAACAAACCCTTTTTCCTCCTTTCCAAATTCCATTCTCATTTGGCATTCCATTCTGAAGCTGAGACCGCGCCGCCAATGAAGTATCTGTCGACTACTGTTCCGCCGTTTCGATGCTTCCGGGGGGTTCCCATTCTGGTCACTGGTTATTGATCTCAGAAATCAGAACCTTCGAGCTCAACTTATGACTAGCACTTAGCAGCCTGCAGCCTTTGTTCGCGATGCATGGTGACAGTCCACTGAGCTGTAACTGTAAGCGCATTTCTCTAACTCTATTTCTCTCTGTTTTGTTTTTTGGGGTTTTGTTTTTGTTCTATTTTGTTGACTTTACTTGATTTGTTGAATAATGAATGTTGTTGTTTATAAATTGTGTTAATTGTTATTAGTCTTATAATTTATAAATAATGAGTTATGATTTATGATTTATGTTTTGTGACTTGTGAGTTATTGAGGAGAATTGTGATTGTGATTTACTGATTTTTGTTAAGTAATTTATGCTTTATGAGTGATGATTATTGATTTGAGAATTTATGTTTATGAAATTAGGATAAGTGAAAAAATTTAATTGAGAAAATGTTGGGCTCAATTACAATCATTGACCGTTGACGAACGGTCAACGGTCGACGACCGCTCTAGCTGAGCTAAAGCCCTGGATTCGCCGCTAACTTCAAGGTAATAGTTTGTCACCATTGTTATCTTAGCTTGTTGATTCTGGTACGTCTGATCATTGACTAGTTCCTTCGACATTCTTTGAAATGTTCAGACATATATTTACTTATCTCACATTTAGATTGCTAATGATAATCATTTACCTATCTAAAGCGGTAGGAGATATTAATTCTTCATTTAAAGATGTTTTTGAATTTTGGTGTCAGAGAGTTAGTTGATGACAATTATGATGTTTAATTTTCTCATGATAGTCTTGTACGGGATTAGGTGTCGGGAAAGATGCTCGCAAAGTGGCTTAAAGTTGTACATTTGCTTCCTTTGTATTTTTATATTCTTAGTTTTATGTTTTTTACTTGAACTACTATAAACAATAAGAGTAAAATATGGTACAAACGTTTGGGTCATCATAACTCTATCATTTTATCTCATTTACGAAAATCTAGTTTGATGGGCAATAAAAATGAATTTTCTTCTATTTCTTTTTGATTGCTCAACTTGTAAATTAGGTAAGGGTAAGTCTCTCTCATTTCCATCTCATAGTATTCATTCTTACACTATTTCGATTTGATTTACAGTGATGTTTGTGGCATCTCTCACTTTATCTCTCATGCTCATTGTAAATATTTTGTTACGTTTAATAATGATTATAGTAGGTATACTTGGAATTTTTTTTTTTTTTGGCTCTAAATCCGAGGTATTTTCTATCTTTCAACAATTTTTTGTTTATGTTGAAACTTAATTTTCTTTTAGCATCATATTTTTGCGAACTGATTCATGGTGAATATATGTCTCATGACTTACGTAATTTTAATTTTCTCCAAACTAAAGGGATTGTTTCTAAGCACTCTTGAGTTATACACCTCAACGAAAATGGTGTTGTTGTACATAAGAATCAACATTTGTTAGTTGTAGTACGTGTTGATCTATGGTTAACATCTCGTTTTGATTATCACAAACAACTTGATTTCTAGTGAGACTTAAAGATTATTGTGAATTAACAAAATTGAAGGCATGAGGTTCGAGACCAAATGATTCGCATACAACGATCGACATAGAAACAAAATTGATCGAACGAGATCGTGGAAATTGAATTTCAAGAAACTCACAAAAGACGCCTCAACAAAAATTGAGATAAAAGTCGAAGTACTTTCAAACATGACGGAGCTTAGACCTTTTTGTAATCTTATGTAAAAGTAAAACATTTTGATACTTGGTAAATCATGAAAAGGTCAAGTTTTGATTTTACGAACGAAAAATCACGATACAAAATGTTTATGCATAAAATTTTTTTTTTTCAAAGGTATTTACCTTAAACTTACATTTGAAAAATCTTACTTACCTTGAAAAATCATGTTAAAACATGTTTCAAATGATTACATATGTTAAAATTTTAAAAGAAGAAAAATGGCACGTTTTCAGCCGTACCAGACGTCCAGTAGGGTATGTTTTTACACAACGGTCAAATTTGTGAACGTTCTGACTTCTGACTTCAAAAATGGTTACTGACTCGTCCGGTAGGGGTCGTCCGGTTTGACAGAGATTTGGTTGTTGCAATGCTATAAATACCACCTCATTTCAAGCATTGAATACACACTTCCTAAAGCATTAAAAAGAGATTCTTTTTTGATAAAACCTTTGATCTTAACTGCTTATTTATCTTGTTAAATCTCTTATTTTTGAAAAACTTTTGATTGATCATAACCTTGGAAAATCTTCTATCAATTTTTTTCAAATTAAACACTTGAGCTTCACTCATTACTATCTATCAAAGTGTTAGCCTACTTCTCTTCTTGTACTCAAATTGAATTTCATCATTCATTAAAAAGAGAAGATTTCACTTATAAAGTGTATTTGATTTTTGGGGCGTGTTGAGGTCCCGGAAAGCTCAACAATTGTAAAATGATCGGTGCTCATTGGTTATAAATGGTTAGATTGCACCATAAGTCAATCAACATAGTGAAAAAGGCCTTCATCGTGCCCGAGAACTTGGTAACGGGGGACATCGATCATTGCATTAGATCGCACCTCTGTAACTATATCGTTTGCATTCTCTATCCCTTCTACTTAACGCTTTTACTTTTTGCAAATTATATTGTTCCACTTGCTTGCACGTTTGTGTTTAGTTGTCTTCTATTGTTTGAGTATTTATTATATTAAAACTTGAATTATTTAGAAAAAGAGTTAAAAATCAATTCACCCTCCTCTTGGTTAGCCAATCTCGGGCTTTCGGTACGCACAATATTTTTTGAATCTCCATCCCTTCTAAATTTTGGATAGACAATTTATCTATAACAGTTTATTTAATTAATAGACTACCCTCAAATGCCTTGAACTTTGAAATTCCTTAAAATCGTGTGTATTAGAGCTAAGCATGATCCAGTCCGTTTCGGTTCTAACAAGAACCGAAGTGGACTCGAAATTTTCGGGTATTTAGTAAGTGGAATCGTCGGATCCAAATTTAATTATGGAACCGTTCGAATTCGATTCCATTCAGTTCAGTTCGGTTCGGTTCCCAGGTTCTGTACTATAATTAATTTTTTTTTTAATATTTAGAAATTCAACTAATGACATGTACTACTTTAGCTTTTACAAAATAAAGTAGTCCAATATTATTTGTCTTTTACGCATATCTTTGCAGAATTTTTCATAGATTTGATTGTGAAAATTATAGGAAGAGGACGATAGCAAACTTATAATAATTAAGAGAGGTGTTGTTGAGTATCAATTTGATTTCTCTAGAAGAAATGACACTAATGTAGAATAACATATTTGGATAAAATTTAGATCAATTTGATTAAGTTGGGTTTGGACTGAAAATTAGAAATAGGAAAATCATATTTTTGGGTTAGCGGATTTATTTAGAAAAAAAAATAACTTGACTTATTTTAACATAAATAAATTTTAAAAAATTAGAGAAATTTTGTTCTCATTCGATTTTTCGGTTCTTATTTAACATACACTAATAGATTTTCTTATCTTTCGTCATATTGTTTTTTTCCCGCTCATATTGATTGTTTGAATGAGTTGCATGTTCTTCCACATTTTGATGGCTTTCCTTCTACTCCTGAATGGTTCACACTTCACACTTGGTATAACACTCCAAAATTTTTTATGTGTTTTTTAAAGTGTGACTTAATTTTCACAATAAAGTCCATAAGAAAATACAATTGTTTGGTCCATATATTTTATTTTGGCTAAATATTTAAGTATTGTAGGAGAAGAAAAAAAAAAGTATATTAATATTGGGCTCATTGTGTAGCTTGCATTAAATAAAATAGATTGAGCTCGAGAAAATGTAAATTCCTATAAGTTAAGTCAAAGTTATTTTAACTCAAAGAAACATGTTTAATATGTATTAATTTATTTCTTAAAAATGTACCTTTTAAGATAATTAGTAAAAGAATATAATATGCTATTATATAATCACATCTATATTTAATTTAAAAAAGGTATTAACCATATTAGATTATGTTACTAAATTTTGATTCACTAACATCCAATTTAGTTTTATCCGGTAAAATATATATAAACATGGTTAATGATATTAATTATAATTATCCGAATCCAATTAAGTTTATCACCAAGTTATTCAATTCGATTAGGATATAAATAATATATTATGTTTATCTTAAACTAATTAGGCTTATAACCTTATATTTATACAATTGAATTTCTTCCCAGATATGATCATTTGTTTTAAATAAGATTAACTTTTACTAATTAGATAAAGACTACTTTGTAGGAAAAAGAAAAAATAGAGGGAGTTTGATTATTTATTTATTTAAATTGTGTGTTTCTATTAAAATGAATTAAGCCTTACATGTATGGATAATGATAATATAACATGGATTAATCACATCATGTATTCCATTCACTGTGTGTTTATTATATATATATATATATATATATATATATATATATATATATATATATATATATATATATTTTGTAAAATAATAATATCTTATATTTATCACAATTGAAAACTAAGATACTGTTTTGGCTATTAGCTTTTGGGGATACACTTCAATCCCAATAGTGGTTTACATGCATTAGAACTCTTCATTTAATTACTATAAATTGAGACACAACTTCAGTGATGAATTACTTTGATTTTCCTTTACATTAATGCTCATTCCTCCCTTTCACCAAAAAGGGAAAAAAATTCATTATACATACATACACAGCAAAAAGTAGTTTTGGAACATGCAAAGCAAATTTTGTTTCAAAAATCCATGTGCAAGTTTTTATGTCCTTTCAATTTATGTTTTTTTTACGTAATTTATTTCATGAAATGTTAATTAATCTACGGGTTGTAATGTATTTCCTTCGGGTTTTCTCAATTATTGGCACGGAAATGTGTTACAACATTCGAATGATCTCCAACTCCTTTCAATGAAATGGTGGTATGGAATGTCATAATTTACATTTAAAATTTATTATGTTATTTTGGACTGCAAGTATCCTACTGGGTTTGAAATACTCATTCCTTCAAATTATAACTTTTCAGGTTAAATCGGTCAAAAGTTAATGGTGGTTGACGATGCGTGGTTTGCCAAGTAAAAATTTCCAAGAAAACAATCAGTAATTATTTTTGTTGAGATTAAATATTTCCTAAATTTTTGATAAATGTTATAAGTTTTGTGATTTAATGTTTTTGGATTGATTTAAACGGTTTATGAAATTTCGAATGAATTAGAAATTAAAATTTTTTTTTAAATTTTTTTTCACATTTAGTATGATCTATGAAATGATATTGGTAACATCTTAAATTTTAAGTAAATAAAATTTGGGGTGCTACACCTGGATTTGTGTATGAACGACATTGCTCAACTTTACCTTTTATAGAGTCTGACTCACCATCTGAGTCGATCTAGACTTTGCTTTCCATGGATGATATGGACTCAGGCACCAGCTGTAACGCCCCGAGTTCCGCGGACCCGGAACGCTACGTCATCTTCTCTTTGCCCTAATTTAACTGAAAAGTTTGACGGAATAACTAATTTTTAAAAGCATCACATTTAAGATTTGTGAACGTTAACAGCAATAAATCTCATTAGAATTAATTTAAAGAAAATTTATTAAACTTTAAAACTCAAGTTTGAAATAGCGGAAACGACAAGGTAAGTTCATAACGTTCAAATGAGTGAAATTTAAAAGTAAATTAAAAACAATTAACTACTATTATTCGTTCATGCCACCACTGCCCATCAAACTCTGCCGTCTCCAAAATCTGCAAATATTGTTAAAATAGTAGCATGAGCATTTCGAAGAAATACTCAGTAGACTCATCGCCAGTAATTAATTTACATAATAATTGAACACAAAATTATGCAATTCATACAGTGATATTCTCATGGGCTTATTTTCTTTGAAAAATCATAGGCTTTTTAAAATCATAGGGTGTGGGTAGTCTGTCTCATGCATTTAAGCAAGTAAGTTATGCATAACATCATCTTATCTCATAAGAGATTCTCTTTCTTCTCATGCAATTAAGCATATAAGTTACGACAAGCATAACAATATAATCTATCCCATAAGGGATTCTCATCTTATGCATCAAAGCATATAAATCACATAAAATCACATAATATATGCAATTATAATTTAAACTAATTAATGGGGGCGAGTCTACCTCAATCTATCTCGATTTGCGTGAAAAGTGGAGCGGGAAGAAAAATCTCAGTTCCTCAATCGTTCGTACGTTTCGTCTAGCCAAAAATAGAAAACAAACTTTGAATTAGTGTTTTCGAAATTTTTAAAGATTAAAAACGATAAAAATAAAGTTTAGGGACTTAATTGAAATTTATTAAAACTGAAAATAAAAGTTTAAGGGCTAAAATTGAACTTTTCTAAAATAGGGACTAAATTGAAAATTTATTAAACTGAAAATAAGAATTTAGGGACTGAAATGGACTTTTTCAGAACCTGTGGGCTGATTCATTTTTAAAACATAAGATTGGGATTGATTCATTTAAAAACCGAACTTTGGGACTGAAATAAATCATTTTAAAACTTGGGGGACTAAAATGAACTAACGCCTAAACTAGGGGGCTTAAAAAATAATTTTTCAAAAATCAAAATTAACAAAAAAACGTCTCTCTCTTTCTCGCGTTTAAACGAGAGTTGGGAGAGGAGAGGCGACGGGAAGGGGGGCGAAGCCCCTTCCTCCAATCCGGCCGGCGACGCCAACGCCGGCGTCGCGTGGGAACGCCGGTGGCGTGGGGGCGATGGTTGGGTGGTTTGGCGTTCGGGTTGGACAGCGAGACCGAGACTTGGAGGTGCAAATTTTCTTGGACTTTCCGGCGGTGCACCGGTTGGAAGATGGGTCGAGAACAAGGTGAGTTTATGGGTTTCCTTATTTCTGGGTTTTGATTTTGATTTGGGGTTGAAGGGGCTGTCGATTTGGTGGGGAGTTTGGAGTTTTTTTTTTTTTTTTTGCGTGTGTGTTCTTGTGGTCGACTGGGGGTTGGAGGTCGACTCACTGTTGCAGGTTGTGTGAATGTTGCTTGCTCGGTTTCTTGGTGGGTGGTTCGAATGATGGCTGGATTGAGCAAAACAGTGGGGTTGGCAGGCGTTTTTGGGTTGCAGTGAGGTGGTGGTTCTGGATTTTGGGCTGGATGGATGACTGCAGTGGTGGAGCTCGTGTGGTGTCGATGGTTGCAATGGTGTTGGAGGTGGCTGTGGGTTCGACGGCTGTGGCCTGGGTGGTGGTGTTGATTCTGGATTGTGGTCGTGTGCAATGGGCTGCAGGTTGGAGGCGAGGGTGTTGATGCTAGAAAACCACGTGAATGGGCTGGGAATTGACTGCATGGAGGAGAGGAATTTTGGAGTTTCTTACCCCTGGACTGCTGGCTGCGTGAATGATGTTGAGGAGGGAGAGGTTGGGGGTATATATATACAGTAAATTCTAGGGCACAATTCCCTAGGTGTTAAGTGGGCCAAGAATTTAGGCTGCAGAAATTTTTGAATTGGACTTAAGTGCATTGGGCTTAAAATAACCCTAATTGGACTAATGGGTTATTGGACCCGAAATAATAATACTCTATCGTATTAAATTCGGATTTAAAACGATAAGGAATTAAAATATTCGAAATTGGATTGGATTTAAATTAATTTAATAACGACTAGACGAACGCGTTTTTATTTTTTTAAAACGCGGGTTTAAGAGTTAGCGACACGTTTTTCAAGAAACATAGATTAAAATTCTCGGTCGCTACAACCTTATCCCCTTAAATTAATTTCGTCCTCGAAATTTAAACTTACTTGATTTATAATATCTGGATACTTAGCCAGAATCTCATCCTCCTTTTCCCAGGTAGCTTCATCGCTATCCTGTCTACCCCATTGGACTTTGACTAAATGAACTTCTTTGTTTCTTAAGACATGGACTTTTCTCTCCACAATGCACATAGGCGTCTCCTCATAAGACAGATTCCTCTGAACCGAAATAGTCTGAAAATTTACCACATGGCTAGGGTCGTGGATATATTTTCTCAATAAAGAAACGTGGAAAACATTGTGTACGGCCGAGAGTTCTGGTGGTAACGCTAAACGATAAGCCACGTTACCTACTTTTTCTAATATTTCGAATGGTCCGATAAAACGAGATCTTAACTTTCCTCTTTTGCCAAAACGGATAGTACCTTTCATAGGAGCTACTTTCAAAAATACTTTCTCTCCAATCTCAAACTCCAAGTCTTTTCTCCTTCGATCGGCATAACTTTTCTGTCTATCCTGGGCAGCTTTGATCCGCAGCCTGATCTTTTCAATAGCCTCAACTGTCCTCTCAATCAATTCTGGACCTAAAATTCTTCTCTCGCCTACCTCATCCCAATAAACTGGCGATCGACAACGTCGCCCATATAGTGCCTCATATGGTGCCATACCAATAGTAGCTTGGAAACAGTTATTGTAGGCGAATCCACTAGTGGAAGATGAGTCTCCCAATTACCACTCAAGTCTAGCACACAAGCTCTAAGCATATCTTCCAGTGTCTGAATGGTGCGTTCAGACTGTCCATCTGTCTGGGGATGGTAAGCCGTACTAAAATTTAATTTGGTACCCATTGCGACATGTAAACTCTTCCAAAATCTTGAAGTAAATCTCGGGTCTCTATCTGAGACAATGGAAGCTGGTACTCCATGAAGTCGGACGATCTCCTTAACATACAATTGGGCTAATTGATCCACATTGAGAGTCATTCTGATTGGTAGGAAATGAGCTGACTTCGTAAGTCGGTCTACAATAACCCAAATAGCGTCATGACCTCTTACTGATTTTGGTAACCCTGTCACAAAATCCATGGAAACTTTCTCCCATTTCCATTCTGGTATATCCAAAGGATTTAACAACCCTGATGGTCTCTGATGTTCAGCCTTGACTTGCTGACACGTCATGCATCGAGAGACAAACTTTGCAATGCAACCCTTCATATTTCTCCACCAAAAGGTATTGTGCAAATCGCGATACATCTTTGTCCCTCCTGGGTGGCATGCATATGGTGCTGAATGAGCTTCTGTCAATATTTCATTCCGGATATGTTCATCTTTCGGTACACAAAGACGTCCTCTGAATATAAGCGCTTTATCAGCGGCAATCTCGAAACCTATTCTCTTGCCAGTCCCAACCTCGGATCTGATCTTTTCCAAGAATTTATCTCCGGCTTGAGCTGCTACAATCCGACCTCTCAAGTCTGGTTTAACGATCAGATTTGACAATCTATTAGATCCTTGGACTGATGGGACTCGCACTTCGATTCTTAAATTCTGAAAATCTCGAATCAATTGATCTTGCGTTGTTCCCAAAGCTGATAAATGTCCAGCATTCTTTCTGCTCAAAGCGTCTGCAACTTTGTTTGCTTTACCCGGGTGGTAAAGAATAGTGCAGTCATAATCTTTCACTAATTCTAGCCATCGTCGTTGTCTCATGTTCAGTTCCTTCTGAGTGAAAAAATACTTGAGGCTCTTGTGATCGGTGTAGATTTCACATTTACTCCCATACAGATAGTGTCGCCAGATCTTAAGAGCATGCACGACAGCTGCGAGCTCTAAATCGTGAGTCGGGTAATTCTTTTCATGTGGCTTCAACTGCCTTGAAGCATATGCGATCACCTTGCCATTCTGCATCAATACACAACCTAAACCGTGTTTGGATGCATCGCTGTAAATAACGAAACCATCGGACCCGTCTGGTATAGTCAACACTGGTGCTGAGACAAGTCTGTCCTTAAGTTTCTGAAAGCTTTGTTCACATGGTTCTGTCCATTGAAACTTAACTCCCTTCTTGGTCAACTGGGTCATAGGACCTGCTATTTTAAAGAAACCCTCTATGAATCGCCGATAATACCCGGCTAATCCAAGAAAGCTTCTCACATCTCCAACATTTGCAGGTGTTGGCCAATTCGTTACAGTTTCAACTTTAGAAAGATCAACTTCAATGCCTTTAGCTGTAACAATGTGACCTAAGAAACCTATTCGCTCAAGCCAAAATTCACATTTCTTGAATTTGGCATACAACTTTTCTGCTCTTAGTGTTTCCAACACAGTCCTCAAATGTTCTTCATGTTGTGCAGAATTCCTGGAGTAGACCAGTATGTCATCGATAAAAACAATAACGAATTTATCGAGATACTGATGGAAAACTCTATTCATCAAGTCCATAAATATTGCGGGTGCGTTCGTGAGGCCGAAGGGCATTACTGTGAACTCATAATGCCCATATCGTGTCCTGAACGCTGTCCTTGGTATGTCACTTGGCGAAACCTTTAGCTGATGGTAACCAGATCTCAAATCAATCTTGGAGAAGATAGCTGTACCTTTCAGCTGATCGAACAAGTCTTCGATCCTGGGAAGGGGATACTTATTCTTTATAGTCAACTTGTTAAGTTATCAGTAGTCGACGCACATCCTCATACTTTCGTCCTTCTTCTTTACAAATAGAACAGGTGCTCCCCATGGAGATACACTTGGCCTGATGAAACCCTTCTCTAGCAATTCCTCCAACTGCACCTTCAGTTCTTGCAACTCTTTCGGCGCCATGCGGTACGGAGCTTTAGAAACAGGGGCAGCTCCTGGCACCAAATCAATGGAGAATTCCACTTGCCTATTTGGCGGAATACCGGGTAGATCGTCTGGAAAGACATCACTGTACTCGCATAGTACTGGCACTGAGTCCAGAGTAATCTCCTCTACGGGTTTGTCTTGAAGACTAACCAAATAGCCATGACAATCATCCTTGGCTAGTAGTTTCTCCGCTTGTAAAGCCGAGATAAGGCGAGGAAGTGTTTTGATCCTCGTCCCGTAGAACCTGAATACTTCTTTACCATCTTTGTGAAAAATAACCTCTTTTTCGTGGCACATGATTGCGGCACGATTGGTGCTGAGCCAATCCATACCCAGAATAATGTCGAAATCGTTCATTCGTATAATATTCAAGTCTGCCTCCGAAACTTGGCCATCAAAATCTATTTGTACTGCTTTGACTATCTTATTGGTATCAATAGTTCCTCCTGACGGTAAACTAACCTCGAGAGTACTACCAGTTTCTTCTCCTATTAAGTTCAGTCTTCCTAAACATGCTTCAGCTATAAATGAATGCGTAGCTCCTGAGTCTATCAGAACATATACAGGAATACTAGAGATAGATAGTATACCTGCAATCACGTCAGAATCCTCAACTGCATCCATAGTAAACACTCTTGCTTTTCCTTTTCTGTTCTGGTCTGGGTTCGTCTTCTGATTGGAACCCTGGGCGGACGGGGCACGACAATCCGATGCAAAGTGACCCGGCTGGCCACACTTGTAGCAGACACCCTTTCCAAAAAGGCACTCTCCTTTATGCGGCCTCTGGCACTTAGGGCAGGGTGGAGTGAAAGTGGTCATCTGTCTCCCTGTTGGTCCTAGATTCGGCCTTGGTAAATGTTGGATTCCGGTTCTGATTCTGATTCTGATTGCGATTTGGACCTTGCCACTTTCTCTTTCCCTGATACCTCTGCTCGTTCTGATTGCCTTGGTTCCCAACTCTCAAACCGGCATAGGCTACTGCTTGAGCCTTCTTCACAACATCTCCGTAAGTTGGCAGTTCATGTGAACTGACAATCTGTCGAATATCAAGGCGTAGACCTCGCTCAAAACGCCGTGCCTTCTTGAACTCTGTCTCCACCAGATGTGGAGCATAACGCGACAGTTCTTCGAACTTCCTCTCGTACTCAGTTATATCCATCTCACCTTGTACCAGGCGTAGAAATTCAGACTCCTTGTGATCCCTGAGGGCTTGTGGGAAGAATTTATCCCTGATCTCAGCCTTAAATTTGTCCCAAGTCAGAGCTGCTAGCTGCTCTGAGCTCCTTGTCCGTGATGCAGATTCCCACCAGAAACCAGCTCTTCCGATTAACATGAACTCGGCACAAATTACCTTCTTATCTTCAGGGCAAGATATGTGCCTGAATATCTTCTCAATGCCCTGGAGCTACTCTTCCACTGCTAGTGGACTATCTCCTCCATCAAACGTAGGTGGGTGGTATCTTCGGAACTGTTCTATCGCTGGTATTGTGGGGTTAACCAGCTGTGGAGCTTGTCTCATTTCTTGCACCACGTTAAGTAATTCCCGAATGATATCGCTTTGGGTTGGTGGTGCCATAACCTTCATAAAAATTTTAAAAGTAGTTCGTAAATGTCGAATTACGTGTACCAATAATGTATATGATATCAGATAACTCAAAAATGAAAATTGGAACCCAAATGTCATTTTATTCAAAACTCAATTTCTTGTACTGAAAATACATGGGTAGGAAGGCACGTATGCCGAACATAATTTTTTTTTTTTACAATAACATGTCGAGCCTACTCTAATTTCTATCTCTCTATTATCCTTCGGTCACGCCTGATTCAGCGTCCGAGAACTCTCCTAGCGCTGGATCAACGTCTTCCTCAGCTTCTTCTTCTTCTGAGTCTTCTTCGGGAGCAAACCCATAGCGGTACTCAAAGTACATGGGCCAATATGCCACAAATCTCGCGCAGAAAGCATCATACTCCATCTCCACATTCAGAGACGCTAGAGCATCTACATATATGCTATTAGCTACCTCCGCATAGTCATTTCGAAATGTCGAGAGCAAGTGGCGGATCGACCGGTGATTATTGGTCACGTAGCCATGCTGTATGGCCCGCTCACGTACGATATTCAACTGCTCTACATGTTGAGCAATCGTCCACTCAAGTTCGGGCCTGAAACGGTCATAATCTCTAATGGCTCGTTCTGCATCGCTGAGTGCATTTCTACGAATAGGTGCCATGTCCTAAATCAATTATGCAAAGTCCAATTAAGCGGGGTTATTCATCTCTCCTAGTTAAAATTACGAGGACGTAAAAATTAAGGAGAATTCTTTTCTAATTATGCTCAAACTCGTCTTTCTTTCTAATTCGGATACACTTTCTTTCTTTCTTTCTTCTAAGTCTCATAAAGCATCAAAACAAGTATCCGAATTAAAATAACATTTACTTCATAAACTTCTTTACCTTTGGAGTCGGCTGATTGAGTGATGGCAGTGGCAACTTTCATTAATAAGAATTTAAATAATGTGGAATATCTTTTTTGAAATTTTTTTTTTTTTTTAAATTTGCCAGTCTACAGAAACGCAGACTGGCTCTGATACCAAGCTGTAACGCCCCGAGTTCCGCGGACCTGAAACGCTACGTCATCTTCTCTTTGCCCTAATTTAACTGAAAAGTTTGGCGGAATAACTAATTTTTAAAAGCATCACATTTAAGATTTGTGAACGTTAACAGCAATAAATCTCATTAGAATTAATTTAAAGAAAATTTATTAAACTTTAAAACTCAAGTTTGAAATAGCGGAAACGACAAGGTAAGTTCATAACGTTCAAATGAGTGAAATTTAAAAGTAAATTAAAAACAATTAACTACTATTATTCGTTCATGCCACCACTGCCCATCAAACTCTGCCGTCTCCAAAATCTGCAAATATTGTTAAAATAGTAGCATGAGCATTTCGAAGAAATACTCAGTAGACTCATCGCCAGTAATTAATTTACATAATAATTGAACACAAAATTATGCAATTCATACAGTGATATTCTCATGCGCTTATTTTCTTTGAAAAATCATAGGCTCTTTAAAATCATAGGGTGTGGGTAGTCTGTCTCATGCATTTAAGCAAGTAAGTTATGCATAACATCATCTTATCTCATAAGAGATTCTCTTTCTTCTCATGCAATTAAGCATATAAGTTACGACAAGCATAACAATATAATCTATCCCATAAGGGATTCTCATCTTATGCATCAAAGCATATAAATCACAAAAAATAACATAATATATGCAATTATAATTTAAACTAATTAATGGGGGCGAGTCTACCTCAATCTATCTCGATTTGCGTGAAAAGTGGAGCGGGAAGAAAAATCTCAGTTCCTTAATCGTTCGTACGTTTCGTCTAGCCAAAAATAGAAAACAAACTTTGAATTAGTGTTTTCGAAATTTTTAAAGATTAAAAACGATAAAAATAAAGTTTAGGGACTTAATTGAAATTTATTAAAACTGAAAATAAAAGTTTAAGGGCTAAAATTGAACTTTTCTAAAATAGGGACTAAATTGGAAATTTATTAAACTGAAAATAAGAATTTAGGGACTGAAATGGACTTTTTCAGAACCTGTGGGCTGATTCATTTTAAAAACATAAGATTGGGATTGATTCATTTAAAAACCGAACTTTGGGACTGAAATAAATCATTTTAAAACTTGGGGGACTAAAATGAACTAACGCCTAAACTAGGGGGCTTAAAAAATAATTTTTCAAAAATCAAAATTAACAAAAAAACGTCTCTCTCTTTCTCGCGTTTAAACGAGAGTTGGGAGAGGAGAGGCGACGAGAAGGGTGGCGAAGCCCCTTCCTCCAATCCGGCCGGCGTCGCGTGGGAACGCCGGTGGCGTGGGGGCGATGGTTGGGTGGTTTGGCGTTCGGGTTGGACAGCGAGACCGAGACTTGGAGGTGCAAATTTTCTTGGACTTTCCGGCGGTGCACCAGTTGGAAGATGGGTCGAGAACAAGGTGAGTTTATGGGTTTCCTTATTTCTAGGTTTTGATTTTGATTTGGGGTTGAAGGGGCTGTCGATTTGGTGGGGAGTTTGGAGTTTTTTTTTTTTTTTTGCGTGTGTGTTCTTGTGGTCGACTGGGGGTTGGAGGTCGACTCACTGTTGCAGGTTGTGTGAATGTTGCTTGCTCGGTTTCTTGGTGGGTGGTTCGAATGATGGCTGGATTGAGCAAAACAGTGGGGTTGGCAGGCGTTTTTGGGTTGCAGTGAGGTGGTGGTTCTGGATTTTGGGCTGGATGGATGACTGCAGTGGTGGAGCTCGTGTGGTGTCGATGGTTGCAATGGTGTTGGAGGTGGCTGTGGGTTCGACGGCTGTGGCCTGGGTGGTGGTGTTGATTCTGGATTGTGGTCGTGTGCAATGGGCTGCAGGTTGGAGGCGAGGGTGTTGATGCTAGAAAACCACGTGAATGGGCTGGGAATTGACTGCATGGAGGAGAGGAATTTTGGAGTTTCTTACCCCTGGACTGCTGGCTGCGTGAATGATGTTGAGGAGGGAGAGGTTGGGATATATATATACAGTAAATTCTAGGGCACAATTCCCTAGGTGTTAAGTGGGCCAAGAATTTGGGCTGCAGAAATTTTTGAATTGGACTTAAGTGCATTGGGCTTAAAATAACCCTAATTGGACTAATGGGTTATTGGACCCGAAATAATAATACTCTATCGTATTAAATTCGGATTTAAAACGATAAGGAATTAAAATATTCGAAATTGGATTGGATTTAAATTAATTTAATAACGGCTAGACGAACGCGTTTTTATTTTTTTAAAACGCGGGTTTAAGAGTTAGCGACACGTTTTTCAAGAAACATAGATTAAAATTCTCGGTCGCTACAACCTTATCCCCTTAAATTAATTTCGTCCTCGAAATTTAAACTTACTTGATTTATAATATCTGGATACTTAGCCAGAATCTCATCCTCCTTTTCCCAGGACAATTATGCTAAGTTTGATTGGATGGAAAGTGATAGAAAAAGGAAAAGAAATTCCAACTTTTGGCAAAAATCATTGTTGGATTGGTAAAATTTTGACTAGAAAATAAATTCCCCCCTCCCCCGTGTGCTCACCTATTTCCACCTTTTTTTTTTTTTTAACAATGAAAACAAATTCTATCTCAAATGGTAAAAAAAATTATCCATTTAATTGACAATTTGTATGAAAAAAGAAGCTAAACGAAGACAAAAAAAAAAAAAAAATATCGAATTTTTTTTTTTTTTTTTTTTTTTTTTTTTTTTACTTTTTGGCAATCCAAACAAATTTTAACATAGATTGTAAAAAATTTATCTCAAAAAGTAATAATTTGCATGAAAAACAAATCCAAACGGGTTAGGTGAAAAATTATACCAATCAAACATTATTAATTACAATTCCCTCTAAAACAAATTCTAGGCAATTCAATTCCATGCAATTCGTTTTCTTTCCACCCAAATTTCACCCTTACAATCAAACGGACCCTTATACTTGGAAAGTTGGAATGTTGTTCATGTCCTACTACTATTGGTTATTGGGCTTACTTGATCAAGCTCCATTTTGAAGGCACATTGGATCGCTATAAGGCATAATTGATTGCTCTCGACAATAAACAAGAATATGGGGTGGACTGTAAATAGACTTTTGCTTCGGTTGCAAAGATGAATATGGTACTGACTATTATGTCTATTGATGCTTCACAAGGTTGGTCGCTTCATCCAATGGATGTCAAAAACACATTTCTCTATGGTGATCTCAAAGAAGAGATTTACATGGCACTACATCCTAGCCCGACCTCCATTTTTCCTTGGATGTTTGTAAGTTGAAGCCCTCATTATATAGCTGAAACAGGCTCCACGAGCCTGGTATGATAAGTTTCGATTTACCTTATCTTGGTTTTCCTTTTAGTAGAGCCAATATGATTCTTCTTTGTTTCTTGGCTACACTTCTACTAGCATTGTTAATATCCTTGTTTATGCTGATGATATTGTTATTACTCAGACAAATTATCCCTTAATTACCTGTCTATTGCTGCTGTAGAGGCCCAAATCTTTTCTATAAAGCTAGGCCCATAATTGTGTGATTAACTTCACATTAGGCCCAATAAAGGAAATATAAGCCCAAAAGATAGTCCAATACATGTTTAAAGGTAAAATGATGTTTATAAAGTATTTTCTTAAAAACGATTTGATGAAGATTGGATGGAATGCAAAGTATTTCATTTTATGGTTAAAATTATACTTCAAATATTTTTAGTCTCCTTTGAGACCCATTTTCGATATAGAAAACATTCTAATTTGAAAATGATATCTGAATAAAAGTTGTAGCTCTTTGAGTTATCTTTCCAACACACTTTGAATCACCTCAATCGGATATCGGAAGAAAAAGTTATGATTGAAATACCAAAAGCTGTGCAATACCAACCGGACAACCGGTCGACCGGAGAAACTAACCGGTCGACCGGAAAAGCAGAAAACCCACGATTTTTTTTTGAATTAATGGCCACTACTTGCACTACTTAATTACCCTATTTAATATGACCTTTCACCCACCCCAAACCTCACCTATAAATACCCTCTTCACTCATTTGATTTTTCACACCAAAAACACTTTCAATTTGCTTTCAAAAGTTGAGAGAAAAATAGAGAGTTTGGGAGAGAAAAGGAAGGTGGTTTTTCAAAGTGTTTTCCAGAAGTTTTAAGTGTGGGCAAAAATATTCTGCAAGAAGGTTTTTGTGGTTTCAAAAGGTTTTCAAACAACAAAGGAAGGTCCAAACGTCCAAGCTTCGTCAAAGTTTTGAAGTTTATCCAAAGTTTTTCAAAGTTCGTCAAGCATCAAATCAAGGTAGGTAGAGGTGCATAAAGTTGTTATACGTGTTTAAGTTATAATTTCTAGCAAGTAATGCTCTATGTTAAAGGCTAATGTTGTGTGTCAAATGGTATCGTCGGTTCGGCATGTGCCTTTCATGTCAAATGGTTCCGTCGGTGCGGCATACATTTAAAGGTTAATGTTGTGTGTCAAATGGTATCTTCGGTTCGGCATGCACCTTTCATGTCAAATGGTTCCGTTGGTACGGCATACATTTTCATGTCAAATGGTACCTCCGGGTACGGCATGTTTTTTGGAAGTTCTAATATTAATTGTTATGAAATGCTTAGCTTAATCACGATTGCACCTATGACGCCTATTGAGTTTTCAACTCACGGGTTTCTACCCTATATCTACAGATTAAATGTTGATGCACCGGGTTGGATGATGGAAGAGATGGAAGGAGATGCAATAAGCCTATGGGAACCCGGTGAACAAGTGATTTAGATTTAAAGTCTTTAATGTTTCAAATGTTATTTCCAACGTTATTTCTTTTGAGTATCTTGAACAAGTCATGATTTCATCAAATAAATTATATTCCGTGATTTTGGAAAGTTATAAAGTGTTTTAATCCAATATCATTCAAAAAGAATGTTTGTTAAGATTTAAGCTTCCGCTAAGATATGTACACTTGTTACTAAACCACCGGTTATGTTAAGTAAAGTAAGTAGCGTCCCGGTCCACTAGGGGTTGGGGCGTTATAGCGTGGTATCAGAGCCAGGTTTTTAAACCGGTTCTGTAGACCAATTATGTTTTCAAAACAAAAAGAAAATTTGAAAGTTTAAGGTATTCCATGGCATATTGCATTCATCCATTGAATCTCATCCTACAGTCCAGGTATGTGCAAAGTTTAAAGTTATGGAAGTTATATTTATGGAAGTTATGATTTGATGCTTTGATAAGTTATGACACATTTTCAAGTATATGTTTATGTTAAAGTTAAATGTGTTGTTTCAAAGATATGTATTGGACTTGGGCTAAAACTTAAAGTTATGGGCATAAAGAAAATGTATGTTATGATGTTATGTGATAAAATGCATAATTGGGCATTTATGTGACAGAATGGTTAGATATTTACAAACGGCAAGGAAGACTACGGCTAGGGCTTATAGGGCAGATTTAAACCGTAGAATTGCTATCCATGCTTATGAGAACTATGTAACGGATCCTAACCGACCGCTTAGCGATCATGTGCATGACATCTATGAGAGATGCATGACGGCGGTTAATGCCGGTATGGAGATCACGCATATTGAAGCCATAAATAACCTCATACACTCCCTCCCACCGCAATGGGGAGATATGGGAGTCACAGTTAGAGATGAAATGTTAGAAGGCAATCCAAACATGTTCGAGTTCGAGAGATATTGCCATGCCCTGATAGATTTATGGGATGATGTAATTCATGAGGAGTCTGAGGAAGAACCTATGGCTGAGGAAGAAGACCCTGAAGAGGAACCCGAGGAGGAGCAGGAGCCTGAACCAAAACCACAAGTAATGATAGATATAGAGTCCGGGCCTGAGGCGGAAGATTCTTCCGAAGATGAAACTCCACCAAGGAAGCTTCGTAAAACTCATAGGGATTAGAGATCTAGTTATTCCCATTTCCTTATGATGTCTTCTTTCATGCTAAGTTTATCAAACTATTTTCAAGAAGTATGAGAAATAAAGATCTTATCTTTCTTCCTTACAAAAAAAGAAGTTAATAAGAAACCTTACATTTTATCCGTAGGAAAAATGTCGCGAGCCAACCAGAACAACCTGATAAGAGATCTTCTCCAAGCAGTCCAAGACCTAGGCAGACAGAACCCAAACCAAGCTCAACCCCTAGCACCAGCTCCTAATGCTCTTCAAACCCATGCTTCAGTGGTCGAGCAATTTCGAAGGCACAAGCCCCCTACTTTCAATGGAGCAACTGATCCACTTGCAGCCGAGGAGTGGCTTCGCAAGTTGGAGAGAATATTCCGATTGATAGGATGCACGGACGCTCAGAAGGTCCAGTGCGCTGAGTTCATGTTCTCCGGTGACGCAAGTCACTGGTGGGAATCAATGTCTCGAACTAGGACTCCGGAGCAACAATTAGCGCTAACATGGGAACAGTTCAAGGAGGAAGTGATGGATAAGTACTTTCCCCAATCTCTAAGGGATTTCAAGGAGGGCGAATTTCTTCAACTCAAACAGGGAACCATGACCCTGACGGAGTATGAACGGAAGTTTGACCAACTCTCAAGGTATGCTACACATTTGGTAGACACGGAGGCCAAGAAAATACGAAGGTTCGAGCAAGGGCTGAACTCTGATATGAGTATGATCCTTATGTCCCACGATTTCACGTCTTACCGTGGAATGTTGGAACGAGCTCATGCAATCTGGTATCAGAAGGCCAATGCGGAGAAATCGGTTCAATTGGACAACCGACAGGATAAAGGGCAGTTTAGGAAACGAAGGTGGAACGACCAAGATAAAGGAAAAAGCAAGTGGCAGAACAAGAGGGCTAATGGCGGAGCCAATGCCAATAAGAGCATAGTACCGGTCATTGCGCCATGTGCTAAGTGTGGAAGGATGCATCGTGGCGAATGTCTGCAAGGAAAGAATGTTTGTTACCGATGCGGGAAGTCAGGACATATCATCAGGGATTGTCCCATGTCTGCACCGAAAAAGGATGACAGCAAGGATCAAGATCAGAAGGGGAAAGCACGAGTTTTTGCACTGACTCAGAAGGAGGCAGAGGAGAACTCCAACGTCATAGCAGGTACTCTATTGATAACCAATATGCCTGCTTATGTATTGTTTGATTCAGGAGCTACGCACTCCTTTGCATCGACGATTTTTATGGCTAAGTCTAGTATTACCTGTGATAAATCGGAGGGTATGTTAGAAGTTAGTATCCCTACAGGTAACCCTTTGAGTACTGATAAGATAGCCAAATCTGTTAGTATTGAAGTTGAGGGAAAACCTATGGAAGCAAACTTATACATGATAGAGATGAATGACTTCGATGTAATACTAGGCATGGATTGGTTGGGTAGTAACTATGCCACCATCCGATGTAAGGAAAAGGAAATATTATTTCAGAAACCAGGAGAGGAACCATTTTCCTTCTTTGGAATCAAGACAAAACCTTTTATTCGACTAGTATCGGCTTTACGAGCTGAGAAGATGTTGAGAAAAGGAGCTTGTCAAGGGTATTTGGTAAATATCCTAGGAGGGAAACAAGAGATGGTAAAGATTGAGGACGTACCAGTAGTACGGGAGTTCGAAGATGTGTTTCCAGAAGAGCTATCTGGTATTCCACCAGATAGGCAAGTGGAATTCACCATAGAGCTAATTCCTGGAGCGGCACCAGTATCGAAAGCCCCATATAGAATGGCTCCGAAGGAACTACAAGAGTTAAGGAAGCAAATACAGGAACTCCTTGATATGGGATTCATACGACCAAGTGTATCTCCATGGGGTGCACCAGTGTTGTTCGTGAAGAAGAAAGATGGAAGCATGAGGATGTGTATTGATTACAGGGAGTTGAATCGATTAACCATCAAGAATAAGTACCCACTCCCAAGAATCGAGGATCTCTTAGATCAACTGAAAGGAGCCAAGGTATTTTCCAAGATCGATTTACGATCTGGGTACCATCAATTAAAAGTAAAGACAGAGGATATACCTAAGACAGCTTTCAGGACTCGTTATGGACACTACGAGTTTACGGTGATGCCATTTGGATTAACTAATGCACCTGCATTATTCATGGATCTGATGAATCGAGTATTTCATCAGTATTTAGATCAATTTGTCATAGTCTTTATTGATGACATTTTGATATACTCCAAGAGTAAGGAGCAACATGAAGAGCATCTAAGAGTAGTCCTAGAGGTGTTACGCAAGGAGAAACTTTATGCCAAATTCAAGAAGTGTGAACTCTGGCTTGAACGAGTTGGATTTCTTGGACATGTAGTCACTGCCCAAGGGATTGAAGTAGATCCAGCAAAAGTGGAAGCAGTAACTAACTGGAAGGCGCCAACTAATGCTGGTGAAGTACGGAGCTTTCTAGGATTGGCCGGATATTATCGAAGGTTTATTGAAGGATTTTCCAAGATAGCTGGCCCAATGACTCAGCTTACAAGAAAGGGAGTCAAATTTCAATGGACGGATAACTGTGAGAAGAGTTTTCAAGAACTTAAGCAGAGGCTGATATCTGCGCCTGTGTTAACAATACCTGAGGGAACAGAAGGGTTTGTTATATACAGTGATGCATCCAAGCAAGGGCTAGGATGTGTACTAATGCAAAATGGAAATGTAGTAGCCTACGCTTCAAGGCAATTGAAGAAGCATGAGCAGAACTACCCGACGCATGATTTAGAGCTTGCAGCGGTAGTACACGCATTGAAAATATGGCGACACTACTTGTACGGAAGTAAGTGTGAAATTTATACGGATCATAAGAGCTTAAAATATTTCTTCACACAGAAAGAACTAAACATGAGACAGAGACGATGGTTAGAGTTAGTGAATGATTACGACTGTACCATTCACTACCATCCAGGTAAGGCAAATGTGGTGGCCGACGCCTTGAGTAGGAAATTGACGGGACAGTTGACGTCACTACTCACTTGTCAAATGGAGTTAGAAAAGGACTTGGAAAGATTGAAGATTGAGGTGGTTACCACACCAAGACAAGTCACAGGGAGATTAGCAGCTTTGACCATTCGACCTACTCTTCGAGAACGAATTATAGAAGCACAAGGTAATGACTTGTTCTTGATGAAGATCAAGGAAGAAGTTGGAACAGATAAGAGAAAAGATTTTGGAATAGCCGCAGACCAAGCACTGATGTTTAAAGGAAGAATCTGCGTGCCTAAGAATGAGGATTTGAGGAACGAGATATTAAAAGAAGCTCATTCCACCCCATACACCGCACATCCCGGTGGTACGAAAATGTATCGAGACCTCCGAGATACATTCTGGTGGAGAAACATGAAAAGGAGTATCGGACTGTACGTGCATAAATGCATAGTATGTCAGCAGGTTAAGGCGGAACACCAAAGACCAGCAGGATTGCTGAATCCTTTAGAGATACCTGAATGGAAATGGGAAAACATCACAATGGATTTTGTGGTTGGATTTCCAAAGTCAGCAAAAGGACACAATGCTATATGGGTTATAGTAGACCGATTGACGAAGGCAGCTCATTTTCTTCCAATGAAAATGACTTTCAGTATGGACCAGTTGGCACAATTGTACATAAAAGAAACAGTAAGGATACACGGTGTACCTGTGTCTATTGTGTCTGATAGAGACCCAAGGTTTACATCTAAATTCTAGAAAAGCCTACAAGCAGCTATGGGAACGAAGCTGAATTTCAGTACAGCATATCACCCGCAGTCTGACGGACAGTCTGAAAGGACCATCCAGACTTTAGAGGACATGTTGAGAGCATGTGTTTTGGATCTAGGTGGTAGTTGGGAGTCATACTTACCCCTAGTAGAATTTGCGTATAACAATAGTTTTCAAGCAACTATTGGAATGGCACCGTATGAAGCTCTCTATGGAAGAAGATGTAGATCCCCTATTCATTGGGACAAAGTCGGGGAGAAGAGAATTTTGGGACCAGAAATAGTTGAAAGGACAGTTGGAGCGATTGATCAGATCCGAGCAAGGATAAAGGCAGCACAGGATCGGCAGAAGAGTTATGCTGACACGAGAAGAAAGGATTTAGAATTTCAAGAGGGAGAGAAAGTCTTTCTAAAGGTAGCACCAATGAAAGGTGTACTTAGATTTGGAAAGAAAGGCAAGCTACGACCCAGGTATATTGGACCTTTCGAGATACTTGATAAGGTTGGAAACGTGGCTTACCGATTAGCTTTGCCACCTGAATTGTCAGCGGTACACAATGTGTTCCACGTATCAATGATAAAGAAATACGTTCACGATCCTAATCATGTGATAAGTTATCAGACCCTAGAAGTACAAAAGGATTTATCTTATGAGGAATCACCAATTAAGATACTGGATCGAAAAGTGCATAAGCTAAGGAATAAAGATATTCAACTGGTTAAGATACAGTGGAATAACCACGGAAGGGAAGAAGCTACGTGGGAAAAGGAAGAAGAAGTTAAAGTCAAGTATCCCGCACTCCTTGCCCAATTATAAGATAAATTTCGAGGACGAAATTTATATAAGGGAGGAAGGATGTAGAGGCCCAAATCTTTTCTATAAAGCTAGGCCCATAATTGTGTGATTAACTTCACATTAGGCCCAATAAAGGAAATATAAGCCCAAAAGATAATCCAATACATGTTTAAAGGTAAAATGATGTTTATAAAGTATTTTCTTAAAAACGATTTGATGAAGATTGGATGGAATGCAAAGTATTTCATTTTATGGTTAAAATTATACTTCAAATATTTTTAGTCTCCTTTGAGACCCATTTTCGATATAGAAAATATTCTAATTTGAAAATGATATCTGAATAAAAGTTGTAGCTCTTTGAGTTATCTTTCCAACACACTTTGAATCACCTCAATCGGATATCGGAAGAAAAAGTTATGATTGAAATACCAAAAGCTGTGCAATACCAACCGGACAACCGGTCGACCGGAGAAACTAACCGGTCGACCGGAAAAGCAGAAAACTCACGATTTTTTTTGAATTAATGGCCACTACTTGCACTACTTAATTACCCTATTTAATATGACCTTTCACCCACCCCAAACCTCACCTATAAATACCCTCTTCACTCATTTGATTTTTCACACCAAAAGCACTTTCAATTTGCTTTCAAAAGTTGAGAGAAAAATAGAGAGTTTGGGAGAGAAAAGGAAGGTGGTTTTTCAAAGTGTTTTCCAGAAGTTTTAAGTGTGGGCAAAAATATTCTGCAAGAAGGTTTTTGTGGTTTCAAAAGGTTTTCAAACAACAAAGGAAGGTCCAAACGTCCAAGCTTCGTCAAAGTTTTGAAGTTTATCCAAAGTTTTTCAAAGTTCGTCAAGCATCAAATCAAGGTAGGTAGAGGTGCATAAAGTTGTTATACGTGTTTAAGTTATAATTTCTAGCAAGTAATGCTCTATGTTAAAGGCTAATGTTGTGTGTCAAATGGTATCGTCGGTTCGGCATGTGCCTTTCATGTCAAATGGTTCCGTCGGTGCGGCATACATTTAAAGGTTAATGTTGTGTGTCAAATGGTATCTTCGGTTCGGCATGCACCTTTCATGTCAAATGGTTCCGTTGGTACGGCATACATTTTCATGTCAAATGGTACCTCCGGGTACGACATGTTTTTTGGAAGTTCTAATATTAATTGTTATGAAATGCTTAGCTTAATCACGATTGCACCTATGACGCCTATTGAGTTTTCAACTCACGGGTTTCTACCCTATATCTACAGATTAAATGTTGATGCACCGGGTTGGATGATGGAAGAGATGGAAGGAGATGCAATAAGCCTATGGGAACCCGGTGAACAAGTGATTTAGATTTAAAGTCTTTAATGTTTCAAATGTTATTTCCAACGTTATTTCTTTTGAGTATCTTGAACAAGTCATGATTTCATCAAATAAATTATATTCCGTGATTTTGGAAAGTTATAAAGTGTTTTAATCCAATATCCTTCAAAAAGAATGTTTGTTAAGATTTAAGCTTCCGCTAAGATATGTACACTTGTTACTAAACCACCGGTTATGTTAAGTAAAGTAAGTAGCGTCCCGGTCCACTAGGGGTTGGGGCGTTACAGCTGCACCTTGAGACCTCGTTTCATTTGAAGGATCTTGGTCCTCTCACGTACTTCTTAGGGTGTGATCTTTCTAGTATTTTCCTAAATCAACATAAGTGCATGCATGATTTGATTATGTTGGCTGGTCCTCATGATTCATCTTTTGCGGATACTCCTTTAGAAGTAAACATAAAACATCATAGTGAGGAAGGTGATCTTCCATATAATCCTATTGTGTATTGCCAACTGGTGGACATTTTGAATTATCCAACTATTACTAGGCCTAACATTTTAATTGCGGTCCAACAAGGCAGCTAGTTCAAGCAAACTCCATGTCATCTCTATTTAGCTACTGTTTATTGTATCATTCTCTATCTCAGATGAACACTAGTCGTGCAGTGTTTTTTCCTAATGATTCTTCTCTTCATCTTACTATTTACAATGATGCAGATAGGGCCGGATGTCATGACACCCGAAGGTGCTGTCATGAGTTAGTACATATTTCTTGGCGATTCTCTAATCTACTAGAAGAGTAAGAAACAAGCTCATGTTTCTAAATCATCTATTATATTTGAATACTTTTCGATGTTTGCTACTTGTTTCAAAATTGTTTGGCTTCGTGGCCTTTTGCCTGAGCTTGGTTTCTCACAATCTACATATATTCCTCTCCATGCTGATAACACAAGTGCTATTCAAATTGCTATTAATCCTGTTTACCATAAGCGTAAAAACACATTAAATTGGATTGTCAATCTTTTAGGGAGGCCTTGAATATTTGTGTCATTTCTCTTCCTCAAATTTTCACTTCCCTATAGATAGTTGATGTTTTTATGAAGGCTATGACACGATAGCATCATCAATTTCTAGTGAAAAAATTGATGCTTCTTGATCGACCAATATCAATTTGAGGGAATATGTTAGTTAGATATATGTTGGCACCCGTATTCTTGTATTTATGGAATGATCTATAACCTAATAGTAGACAATTGTAGATATTATGTGATTAGAGTAACTTAGGGGTCGTTTTCTTCGTGTTTCAATTTTTAGTTTTGAGTATTGAATTCACTTTTTGTTTTGAGTGTTTGTTTTGAAATTATTAAAATGCGTCCTTTTTGTTATTTTGGAAAACTATTTCTCAAAGCAGAAAACTGAAAAATACGTTTACTTTGAAATTTTGAGAATATTTTTTAAAAATATTTTATTCAATAAATCTGATTATTCAATTAATTTTAATAGTTTAATGTTAATCGATTGATGGAAAAAAAAAATTAATGAGGTAGCGTTGTTAAAATCCTCTCGTCTAATTCAAGTGATTTGTCATATTTCTATGTTCTATTTAAAAAAATGCATATATTGTCATCATCACATTCTTCATACAAAGATAATAGTCGAGATTATTGAAAGTTCCAGAAAGACAGACACAAAAGCCATGAGCTAGATGAAAATAATAAGAGACAAGAATTGGATTAAGATTGGATGCGAATAATTAACATATATCGATGGAACAACTCAATCTTATAGCTCATCTTTTTCAGTCGAATTTCCTAAAAATGCAATCATGATGTGTATTCAAAAAGAGTCAAGTTAATACTAGGAAAAGAGCATCCGTATCAAAACCTAACTCTGGATGCATGCATGGAGATAGTGGACCTCTATCAAGACGAATCATCTGCTAGAGGTATAGAATGAAATCCAAAAGATAACATTTACTGTATCACTTAGAAGTTATCTGCCAACAACACATGATCTCTCTCTCTCTCTCTCTCTCTCTCTCTCTCTCTCACGTACACAGGGCCAAACAGTACTCATGCCCTTAAGCTTTCACCTTCAGCATCGTCAGCCACCATCATTGTATGAAAGCTGCCGTTTGATTGTCCGGGGTGACTGCACTCTTTGAACTTGATGAGTGGGTGTTCATTGGACAAATTGATACCAGACGTTGCGTGCTTTCACCATCTACTCATTGATACAAATGTTCATATCAACAATGAAATAGAAATGTTTTAAAAAAGAAACATAGAGGTTTGAGAAGCACAAATGCAATACTGAAAAAATATATACTACAGTAGACAAGAATATCTAAGAAAGAGAAATGGGAGACCAAAAGTAGATGAGGATAAAAGCAAATGAGAATATGATCGTATAATTCTTTGCTTGGGCATATCAAAGAAATAATCATCTAAACTTCAGCTTCCTGTTAATTATATATCGTTATCAAAAGAAACTATATTCTAGATTCTAAATAATGAGGGTCTAGTAGCTTGCATTCCTAGAACATATGATTTTTAATTAAAGAAAAAAAAAAAGAAAAAAAAATGAAGGTGCTATTTATTGAAAACTAGAAAATTATACTGCATTAGGGAGGGGGACCAAGCCTCACCTCCCAAGAGCAAAAGCAGCATGAAGCCCAAGAAGGACCTAGGTCAAACGATCAAAAAATATAGAAGACAAATGGGAGACCCAAACATATGGTCCATAAGGGCAACTCCAACCGTTGTACCAAAACACCATTTTTCCCTATTTTGCACCAAATATTTGAAATCTATTACGAAATTCCCAGAATACAAATCAACATTACACTGTATGAAATCTATCATTACTAGGAGATGGTTAAATAACATTTTTGGATTGTAATTGATTGTGTTTAAAGTTCTTTGCTGAGTGTCTTTCTCTTTAAGTTTGGTGGAAAAACAAATACATAGATAATTTACTCTTTTACACCCTTTTTTTCTCTCTTTTACACACATCATCATTTTCTTTCAATATCATCCATGTCCATAGCCAGCCCAAAAAATCAGCTCTATCTTTTTTATTCTATCATAAAATTGCTCTAATATCTGGAAATCTTTTCAATAATCAAATCAAAGAGTATAGAAGGGGAGAAAGAGAACTAAATTTCCCCTCCAAATAAAATTATTTTGGACTCTTAAAGTCTTAACTACAATAACAAATAACTTCTTTCAAGGAAGCATGTGTGCACACGGGCAAGGAAATTTAAGCACAGCCTTAAAGACCAAAATTTTAACCAAAAACCAAACATAAAATATGTCAAAGAATAGTTTCAGAAAGTTTCATACCCTTATGGTTGGGAGAATTGTAGTTGCAGCTGGAAGCAGTAGAAGGCGAGAATAGCTTCTGAGCCTGAGGGGACGGCTGATACTTGTAAGCGGCAAGTACAGAGGAACCCTGAATTAGGTAAGAATCTAGAACCAACTTACGAATGTACCCACTAAAAGAGAATTTTATGGGTGAAGATGAAATCATAGTGAGAACTTTGATCACTGCATGTTCGCCAATCGCAGCAAGAGGAAGAATTTTGAGAGGAAGGAAAAGAGAAGGCATTTTTCATTTTTTGGGGGTTTTGGCTTGGAAACACTCAAAACGTGATTTTTCAAGTTTTGAGTTTTCTTAACATTTTTTTTTTCCAAAAATGCGTTTTCGAAAATGGGAAAGAGAACACATTTTCATCATTTTGAAAAATCGAAAACAAAAAACAATTTGAAAAAAGCAAAGAGAACAGAGCCTTATTTGTTTCCTTCTTAGACGTTATTGATTTAATGACCGATAATCAACCTTGTAAGTAATTCAATTCTTTCTATTTAATTCAAGGAACCTCACAAAGAGGTGCATTCAATCCTATTGATAGAAGGGGATGCCTGCAACCTTCACAACAGGTAAGAAAGACATGACAATTATAACGAGTAAATTGTTAGCAACCTGACTCGGAGAGTACAATGCGAACAATGAAACAACCCTTCTTCTGAGAAATGATCATAATTTACAATAATTGAAAATGTCATACGAAATCAACACCGATCTCACCAAAAAAACCATGTCACAATACACTTGAAAAATAAAATAAAAAGTTCAGATAGCCAATATGCAATTTTACAAGTTAATAGTATAGACCAAGTAAAAACTAACAAATAGTTTCAACTACATTCACATGCATTGCCTTCTCCCCATTTTCTATGGGCTTTCCTTTTTTTGTTTTATTCTCTTTTTGGTTTGTAGGGGATGGTAGCATTGATGTGGGAAGGTGATGATGATTTTCAATAGCCCAGTCATTCTGAGGTGCCTTTCCACTAAAACGAAGGCCAAATTCGAGTCTCTGGTCAATTTTTTACCTTTCTTCGACTGTAAGGTGTTCAATTATCCAGCTTCTGTTTAGATCCAACTTGTTTCAAAGCATTAGAAGCCTATTGTTTTTAGCTTTCTAGCAGCCACTGCTAGTCTTTTGCCCTTAACTGGCTTCTCCATAGACAATCCTAATTTTAACTTTGTTGGTGCACCGACTCTTGTAGGGACTTTCAATTGGGTGCCAGATTTGCTTGCCCGCATGCTATGCTTTCACCTTATTATCACTACCCAAATTTCTGGAATCAACTGCAAACTTCTTGCAGGGAAATTAGACATCTCTGGTTGTAGTGGAATTTGATTTGGCACCGGACAGTCTCAATTCATGGTCCCAAAGCTTCAACTTGTGTTTCTTAAATATCGAGTTAGCAGCATTCAACATTCGCCACCAAAAAAAATATCTAAGATATTATTTCAATTGAAAGTACAAGTAATTAAAATGATTCTACATTTCTCAAGAAATGCGACATTCATGCAAATCATTCATCCCAACAGGTGATACACATTTAAGACATTCCATCAGTTTGTGTAGTAAAGATTACACAAGAACTTGTAAAATCAATTCTTTCAGCTTACCTTTGAGTTAATGCGGCCTTTCTATGGGAGTTTGTCTAATCTGTAAAACACATAAATCACACAGGACTTTAAGGTAACTAACAATCGTAGAGTAATAGTTCTCAACAAAATATAATTATCCCTTTATGTTAGACACTTCAACTCATTCTTAAAGAGGATATCACCATCCATTCACATTCACATGAAAGCACAAATCTTTCACCCAACCAAACAAGCTACATACTGTTCATATCTAGATTTATGGTATAATATACATTGTATAATTAAATAAAGTAATATAATACACCTATATAAAAACAATTGTAATTGCTCTAAAATTTTCAAGTTCATAAAATAAGGACATGCATATGAAGTGCGCACTCTAAGGGACACTGATTAACATAAAGTTCTTCCATAATAATACAAGTATCTGGCAAACAGATATAAGCAACAATAATACATATTCCAAATAGCTCAAGTCCAAATTGAACAATTATCCTTGTGCATGTCGAATGACAAAATTCCAATTGAAATGATATTTTTGAATAATCCATGCAATTTAAGAGGAATAAACATAGTTTTGCAACTTGTTTTGGGTGTTTATGAACAAAATCGTGCTTCAAAAGAAGAGAAAAGATAGGACTTCTTCCTAGCAAGGGTAGGAAAATTCACACAACATAATGCCAAATTCTGACAATGATCAATACTAGAAATTGTAAAAGTACTCACGGCCTAAAAAGAATGCTGTGGATGTAGGGAAGTTATTGACTAATCATTCCAAAACAAATCCAAACTACATAGGAGGTCAAACAATAGTAAGCAAATTCAGATTAGTGCAATTTTCTTTTCTTTCATCAGTATTTTTGCTTATATGCTTCAGAATATCAATGACTTCAAACATATATCCATTACTATTAAAGTAAAAGTTCAGTGACATTGCACCAACGAGGTGTCAAAGGCAATCTGTAAAGCAAAACAAAAGAATCGTACATTATTTCCTTTTGTTTGGAAAGTAATACTCATCATCCTTCTCTCTACATAAGTATATTTACCAGTAAATTAGACAAAGACACAAGAAAAGGTACAAAGAAAAGGAATGGGCGTTATCATCGTCACCTAGTTTGGTATGGTGGTCTTCCTAGCTTTCCTAAACATATAAATCAGAAGTTTAGAGTAAAGTGAAGATCACATAATATTTTAAGGCAAGAGATTCCCACAATACATAATGCACCACATGATATCTCTCTCTCTCTCACACACACACACACACACACACACACACACACACACACACACATATATATATATATATATATATATATATATATATATGAGTACATGTAGCTTTTTAATTTCCGTGTGATTGGTTAGAGACTTAGAGCTTTCAACTTTTAACAGCTTATTGGAATGCTTCATGTCTAACAAAGTTTCTACTTATTGTTTTATAGTAGAAGTAATATGTAGATGCATAATATGAAGATTTTATATTTAGTAATACCAAATACTCATGTTGAAACAACCTTCAAACAAGATAAACAAGTGCAAGAAGAGATAGGAGACAAGGTCATGCCTTGTTCAATATCATGTGCTTGGTATTTGCTAAAAAGTTTATCAAACTTCATTTTTAACCACATAATCATTGGACCGACAACTTTTATCTCCTTTTTCACTCCACATTTTATGGGACCCACCAACTTTTAGCAATATCACAGAGCCCCTAAGTATATCATTTGCTCATGGAAATTCAATGGCCTACTGCCATTGTAAACTAAATGTAGGCACGAGCAGAATAACTAGAAAGCCAAATGCCTCAAAGTAACAAACATATAAGTGGGTCAGTTTACTATTTATACCCTTGTTTTAAACAAGACATATGCAATGCCTTTCCCAAAGCTTGTGTCAGGATCTCTAACAACCCAAACAACTTCAATGCTCGCTTCAAGATTTTTGATACAATTAAATAATTGATAAATCTTTTCATCCTGGAGCAAAGAGCATAAGTGTCAAAATAATTATCTGAAAAAGAAAAGTCAAGCAGGAAGCAGCCACAGAGTTTGAAAATATTCAAAACCGACCTTCACATCAAATGGAAGGTTATCTACAAAAACAGTTCTTTTGTTATTGAAGCTGAATAGAATGGGAATAATTCTCAATGATTTATTAGGTACAATTCGAGTACATATATATATATATACACAAGGATATGTGGAGATGATCCCGATTTCTAGGAATTAATTTACACTATATAAGGAAAGTAAATTACAGCCATATGCAAAAGATTAATATCCCTAGAATATAGGTGCATAATTATAAGAGCCTAATAATTCCCATATGTGGCTAGTTTGAATTCCTACACTCTCCCTCAAACTAGGCGGTATATACTCATTAAACCAAGTTTAGAACTTAGCTCAATGAAGTTTGGACGAAAGAGTGTCTTTGTGAGGATGTCTGCTGTTTGAAGCCGAGATGGAACGTGCTTCAGTGATATAACATTGCTTTCTATCTTTTCGTTGAAGAAGTGTTGATCGATCTCAACATGCTTTGTCCTATCATGACGGACAGGGTTTTTGGCAATAGCTATAGCTGATTGGTTGTCACACAACATATCTATAAGATTAGAAATGTTAACTTTGAGTTCATTCAGTTGTCGTTTTAACCAGATTCCTTCACAAATACCCTGAGCTAAGGCTCGAAATTCTGCCTCTGCACTACTACGTCCCACCACCTGTTGCTTCTTACTCCGCCATGTCACTAAATTTCCCCATACATAGGAGCAATACCCTGAAGTTGATTTTCGGTCAATGGGGGATCCAGCCCAATTTGCATCCGTGTAAACTTCTAAGGAGCTATTAAGAGTCTTTTTGAACATTAGCCCCTTTCCAGGATCCCTTTTAAGATATCTAAGAATACGGTAAACTGCCTCCATGTGTGTTTCTGAAAAATTGCTTAGAAATTGACTAACAAGGCTCACTGCAAAACTTATATCCGGACGCGTGTGAGTCAAATAGATCAACTTCCCTACTGAGCGTTGATATTGTCCTTTATCCACAGCCATTTCTTCAGTTCGAGGCTTCAACTTTGTGTTAGGGTCCATGGAGTGTCCACTGGCCTACACCCACTCATACATGTTTCCTTTAAGAGATCCAAGACATACTTTCACTGGGAAACTGAAATTCCCTTTCTTGATCTAGCCACTTCCATTCCCAAAAAATACCTCAGATGTCCCAAGTCTTTGATTTCAAACTCTTTGGATAAGAGAAGCTTAAGCCTCCTCATTTCCTCTTCATAATTCCCCGTGAGAACTATATCATCAACATACACTATCCACACAGTAATCTTACCGTTTGTGAAGTGTTTGATGAAAAGAGTATGATCAACTTGAGACTGTAAGAGCCATCTTGTTTTAGCACCCTCGTAAATTTGTCAAACCATACACAGGGTGATTGTTTGAGCCCGTACAGTGACTTTCGAAGCCTACAGACTTTGCCTCGTGTACAATCAATTTCGAAGACAGGAGGTATATCCATATATACTTCTTCTACTAAGTCCCCATTCAAAAATGCATTTTTCACATCAAGTTGAAATAGAGGTCAATCTTGGTTCACAACAATGGACAACAAAGCACATACTGTATTGAGTTTCGCTACAGGAGCAAATGTTTCCTGGTAGTCAATTTCATATGATTAGGTGTAGCCCTTGGCTACCAAGCGGGCTTTGAACCATTCAATACTTCCATCAGCCTTTTGTTTCACTGAGAAAATCCACTTGCACCCAACTGTTTGCTTTCCAGGTGGTAGAGTTGTTAGGATACATGTGCCGTTCTTCTCAAGGGCATGAACTTCTTCTAGAGTAGCAGCTCTCCATTCAAGGACTTTTAATGCATCATAAACTGTTCTGGGAATCTGGATTTTGTTTAGAGTAGTCACAAATGCTCTGAATTTCTAGGAAAGTTTGGAGTAGGTCATATAGTTGTGGATAGGATGTTGTGTACATAAGCGAACTCCCTTTCTCTGAGCAATAGCTAGATCTAAGCCTAGATCATATTCTGCCACATTTTCAACACTGTATTCTGTGTTAGGTTCAGCCTCACCTTGTACTTTTTCAGGAATTGTTGAGTTCGGATTAGACTCCTGGTTTTTCTGATTTTGAACAGGTTGTTGAGGTTGTTTTCTCCAAACTTTTACTGCCTCATCAGGAAGGTGAAGATGTTTTGGGTACACTTCTGACTTATTGGATGGTGAATTGGATGACTCAAATGTGTTTGGAAGGCTAGCTGCTCTCTGTGGGCTTGAGGGTGGTGGAGACTCCGGGTTGGGTAAGTGAATAATTGAATTGACTGAATTGAGTGGACTTGGTTCCGGATCAATGGGAGAGGTCCAATCCCAATTTTGTGATTCATGCGTGTGTGTCTTCCCCAGAATTACAGAATTGGGAAAGAATGGTTTATCTTCAAAGAAAAACATTTATATCCCTTCTTGTTTGGTGAGTATCCAATGAAGATGCATTTGAGTGCTCTTTCATCAAGTTTACCTCGGCTATGAGGCTGGATATAAATAAAAGTAGTGTATCCAAAATGTTTAAGGGGAATTTGGGAAAGTAGGTGTGAGTTTGGATAGAGATCAAAGAGTGATTGTACTGGAGTTTTGAAGTTGAGAATACGTGAGGACATTCTATTAATGATCTAGGTTGCGGTAAGGACAACCTCGCCCCAAATTTTTTTAGGTACATTAGACTGGAAGAGTAATGAACTAGCAACCTCAAGCACATGATGATTTTTACGTTCTACCACACCATTTTGTTGAGGCGTGTCCACGCATGAGGATGAACTATTCCATAAGATTGGAGATAAGGACTAAGAATAGAGTTGAAGAAATCTCGAGCATTATCAGTTTTAAGGACTTGAATTTTGTCTTGAAATTGAGTTTGAATCATGGCATGAAAAGTTTTGAAGATTTGGCTGGTTTCAGATTTATCTTTCATGAGGAAGGTCCAGCTTAATCGGGTATGATCATCAACCAACAATAGAAACCACCTAGCTCCAGAAATATTAGGGATTTTGGTTGGCCTCCAGATATCACCATGGATAAGAGAAAAAGGGAGAGTTGTTTTGTATGGATGGGAATTGGGACATATGTGCTTCGAGTGTGCTTTGATAATTGGCAGACATCACATTGAAATAAATTTGCATCTTTATTAATGAATAATGATGGAAATAAGCATTTCAAATACAAGAAAATTCGATGACCTAGACGATAGTGCCACAACATGATTGTACTTGTTTTATTGAACTGACCTACTGACTTATGACTCTGGACTGACCAACACTGGGGTCTGACACTATTTTTATTATGACTCTGAGCTGGGACAGAAGAGTCTACTTTGAGGAGATACAGGCTTGCACAAAGTTCATCATTGCCAATCATCTTCCCCGAACTCAATTCTTGAAAAAACACAAGATTTGCCAAAAACATTTAGTCTCACAGTGAAGATCACAGTTTATTTTGCTTACAGAGATTAAATTACAGTCAAGATCAGGTACAAATAATACTGAGTGTAGAATAACTTGCGTGAGAGGTATATGGTTCCTATACCAGCAACTTTTGAGTGTAAACCATTGGCAATACGGTCTGTTTGATAATCCTGACATAGAGTATAAGTTGAGAATAGTGATTTATCACCTGTCATGTGTTTTGATGCGCTTGAATATACTATCCAAGATGTTGAGGGTGACTGAGCCACATGAAGTGCCTGATTTTGATTGCTATGCACACATCATGTCCCACTTGTTAATGGACTGGCTGACAGATTTGTCTTGCTAATCAGGTGCTGAAGTAGCTCCAACTAGTCCTTCGTGAAAGGGATTTGGTTTTGGGATTTAGTTGCTTCTGTGGAGACTGCGTTTACCTGACTTTCACAATCACCAGCACCTCTATTTGGCTTCCAATTTGGTGGTTTTCCATGTAACTTCCAACAGGTTTCTTTAAGGTGGCCTGACTTCTTACAATGGTCGCACCAAGGGTATCACCTTCGTGGTCGATTTTCACCAGGAGTATGAGACATCCCACGAGCAGCACATGCAGTAAGTTCGACCATGGACATGTGGTCTTTGGCAACAGCAAGGGCTAAACCATCAGCAAATGCACGTGAATTAGAATGTCCCATCATAATTCGGTTTCGGCTCTCCTCTCGACGTACCTCGAAAAAGGCTTCCGGAGACTTGATAGGGGCTTAGCTCCGAGTTTTCGACTTCGCACCTCATCAAGGGACTTATCAAGACCCATCAAAAACTTAAAGTAGGTACTGTCATCAAGACATTTCCATTCATAAGATTCAAAGAGGTCCAATTGTTGCCAATACCATGTCAAAGGGGTGAAATAGGTGGTGACTGTGTTTTCTCCTTGCCTTAGATCACGTAGGATACTCTTTACATGGAAGAGTTCAGCAGTATTCTCACTGCTAGAGAAGGTGTCACGGGCTGCATCCCATATTTCTTTGGCTGTAGTGTAGAGGAGGAAGTTTTCACCTATCTCGGCAGTCATTGAACTAATTAACCATGACATGACCAGGTTGTTTTGTGCCCTCCAAACTTTGAATCCGGGATCACTTGAACACGGTTGGACAGTAGTACCTGTAAGATAATCATCTTAGCTTCGTCCACCGACAAACATCATTATGGATTGAGACCATTGGAGATAGTTGTGGCCATTGAGTTTGTGGTTGATTATAGGAACAGTATTGTTTTTGAGAGTGGTCTGAGTGATCTGAGGATTAATAGGAGTGTTAGGAGATGGAGTGGTAGACAAAGATGAGTTCCTGGAAGTCTGCTCAGATTCGGCCATGGTGGATCTGTGTATTTTGAGAGAGAGAGATAGGTAGAACTAGATGGTCACAGAGGTGACATGGAAAAGTGAATTGAGAATAATTTAGGGCCGACGGCCAGACCAATGAATAATTAGGTTTCAGAAACCTGGCTCTGATACCATGAAGCTGAATAGAATGGGAATAATTCTCAATGATTTATTAGGTACAATTCGAGTACATATATATACACAAGGATCTGTGGAGATGATTCTGATTTCTAGGAACTAATTTACACTATAAAAGGAAAGTAAATTACAGCCATATACAAAAGATTAATATCCCTAGAATATAGGTGCATAATTATAGGAACCTAATAATTCCCATATGCAGCTACTTTGAATTCCTATAGTTATCATACATGGGAGAACTATCTCCCTTCAGTTTCTCGTGTGGCACTGGTGGGCATGCCCCGTCAAAGCAAATATGATTTCCCCCAACTTGCACTCATGCACAGAACAAGTGTTCGTATATACTTTTACTAAATATGTTAAACCAAGCCATACACTTATCTCTAAAAGAAAAAAGACGAATGTCAGGAAAAACGAGACTTGCAACATCCATATTATGGGCCAATGATGCTTAACCACAGTCTTCCATTTTAAAAAAATGTAAGCATGAACACTGCACATGCAACAAAATATTGTTCATAAGAACCACTTCTATATGAGCAACATATCTTCGTCAGGGACTAAGAAATTTGAGAACTGTTATATAAGGATTTTGATCCGAAAAAACACAAAACATTAATGAACAATAAAAAGACAACCGACAATATACAATGGCACACACTAACTGTAGGTGTTTGAAGCATCTCTTTCCCTAAGAAAGATGATTCCACAGGTTTCTTGTTATTAAAGGCGCAATGCTTCTCTTAAGAGAGATATATGCACACGTGTGAGTGTGAATGTACTTCTACAAACAGTCAAATATTCTTCTATGAATGCATAATCTTGGTAGCTCAATAAAAAGTCCCGATAGCGGATACATAAGTAAACATTTTATGGTGAATTCTATGCATGCGTGGGTCAGGGTGATCTATTTATAGCACACAGATTTTAATTGTTTAAAAGAATTAGATACATTTTCTAACATATACAAAATCCATACAGAATTGAGAAAAAAAAGAAAAAAAATACACATGCATAGTGAGTAGAGCAGAACCAAGAGAGGTGTCAACATAAAGAGACAGCACCTTTGAAGGGATGTGTATAAGGAGGAATCTACAGATCTCGTATGCAAATTCGAGCACCAGTAAAGGGCACCAGAACGAGATCATGTCTAAATGACATAACTATTTACCCTATAAGGAAAACCAGAAATGATAAAGAAAACTATACTGAACACTCTAAATGCAATTGTTGGGGAAAATGAAAGGTGATCACGATTTATACACACTTTTCTATGCTGTGTTTAACACTGTATATGGTGAAGTTATCCCTTTCTGAAGTAAGGAAAATTGGATTCATGGGAAAATTAATTCCACAAAAAAACAGAGTGCTTAGTTATAATTCATGAAAATTTTGTACCTTATATCAGAAATAGAATGATTGATAGTATTAATAATAATTATCAAACAACTAATGAACTCTTGAAGAATAATCGCAGACTTTCAGCAGCAAGAAATTGTAAAACCTAACCTATAAATTTGAAGAGATGATATCAAGCAATGATAATTTTGCACTTATGTTGCAATTAAGCAAATATTAACTAACCTAAAAACACCAAATTAAACATTTGCACAAGCTACCATCAGACTTAACAGTAAATATGAGAGCATAGAACCAACAAATTCAACTAAGTTTGACATCGTTCAGTCAACATATAACACATCATCACCAATAAAATTATATAAGCACAGATAATTAGCTGATGTATATTGATATTATAATAAGTAGCAGCAAATGGGGCATGAGTAGAGGGACACATAAAAAGTTTCACATACCATGGGCCCACTCAAAATTTTTAGGGTTTGTTCGGTATTAGAGGTGAATCAACTATGATGCCGCAAAGTCAATTTTAGAATGAATTTGTCGGTCTCAGTGTAGTACCCAGTACCCATTTCGAAAAATATTTCAGATTTGGATACTCACGAAAGTAGAAATCCAATTGATTTAGATGACGTTGATTTCCCAAAGCGGAACGAAAGGAATTAGATATTCCCGATGCAAGATGGAAGTGAAATGGGAAAAAATAGGTAAAATGTTGGAATCACTTTAAATTGATTCCAACGGGTCGTGTGATCGATAGAGTCCCAGAGTCTAAAGCAGTATATAAATATTGTCAACAATGATTGACATGGTAAAAGAAATTGGTACCACCTACCTCAATTGTCACCATAAAGCATGTGCGGCCAAACATGGGCTTTTTGGTGTCTCTCAAATGCAACTGCAATTTGATAGTCCAACCGTCAATTCTGCTTCTATGACACTTTGCGCGTGGATGTATTCGAAGGAAAAAGGTTGAACGGGAATGGAGAAGTTCATTGCTAGTGCTAAGTTACTTCTAACAATAGCGGACAACCAACATCTCATCTCATACGTGAAAGAATATCTTCAAGCGATGTACGTTAGAATAAGTAAAAACACTTTTCATTTCGATACAATAGAATATTTCCTTGATACAAAGAAATAATTGATTATCGATTTGAAATAATATAGGGGTTTTATATCTTTAACTTCAAATTTATGGGGATTGATTAATAAAAAAAGGTTATATAGCTGCAATAATTTTGTGTGTGTATGCATGAAAAAATTATTGCTTTTAAAATTATTGAGTTCCCTCACAACGCTAACAATGTATTTAATTCTATTATGAACATTATTATAGAATATCATTGTGAGAGTAAAAATCGTTCTTTTACATTTAACAATGTCGATAAATTTTGTAGGGTAGTGCAACCTGATTTCGATGGTTATTTATTTCATGTTGGTTGTGTGTGTGTTTCATTTTTTAATTTAATTGTGTAAGAAGGTTTGAAACATATTAAGAATGAAATTCAAAGAATTAGAGATGCATTAATATATATATATATATATATATCACAATTTCACCTAGTAGAAAAGAAACATTTGAGGAATTTTGTGCCAACTTTGGGTTGACGAATACCAAAACATTTGTTAGTGACGTAAGATATAGATAAAACTCCAGTTACTTATTATTAAAATCATGCGAATGATTTGAATATTTAATAATTGAATTTTATAATAATAAGTATATTACGAACGATGATGACACTATTTTGAATGAATATAATTGACTTTTAGCTTTAAAAAAAAAATTGACAAGTTTTTATGATTCTACGAATATTTTATTTGGAGTGTACTATTCGACTAGTTGTATGATACTTGAATGTCTTTATAAATTGTAAGAGCTTTTCATAAATACAAAAATGACCCAATTTTAGTGAAATTATATATTCTATGATATTAAAGTTTAGAAAATATCGGGAACTTGCCTATATTATTTCTTTTAGCATGCAGCATGGACGCACCGATATAATTTATTAGATACTAAATATGTAATTGATTAGATTTCAAAAGTTTTAACTATATGCAGAACGAATGGGTACAAATATTAGTCGGGTACCTCTACACCTACTCTTTCCGCTGATATCGAAGAAACGACATTGAAATATTAAATTTAATTGAAGGCATTAATACATATAGACATGATGCAATATGTTTTTCTAGTGGTAGTATGTCTACCGCATGCAATCATACACTAGGAGCAAGTCCAAATGCATTGCCTACTGAATTACTTGATTATTTTAATCATAATTTGCCTAATAATAAATCAATTAAAAAAAGTTTAGAAGAAGTAATTGAATTTTGACGAAAGTACGAACGAAATGGGCAGGATTTCTGCGATTGCAAAAGACCTACTAACACCTCTGGTTAGCACTGCAGTTTCGGAGTCCACTTTTAGTGTAGGTAAGAGTGTTCTGTCTGAGGTCAGGAGTCGACTAAAATAAGATATTTTGGAAGCATTAATATGCGTGAAAGATTGACAAGACGTTCTTTTTCGACTACAAGATAAATATGTTAAAATTGCATGTCGTCAAGTAAGTAATATTTAATTTAACCATATTAATAAAATCTCTTATTTTATAGTACTGTTTTTAGTTTTTTAATTAAAGAAAAAAAACATACACGCAACAAATTGTTTGTGTACAATTTTTAACTCTGCATACTCGAAATTTAAATAGCTGATCCCAAGTCCGAGTAAAAGATGAGGATTTTATCATAAAGAAAAAAAGATGACGTTGCAAGCCCAAGCTCAGCTCGACCCATCCGCGAGCCACGAGCTCAAGGGTTGAGCTGAGCTTGGTCCTCAAGTAACAAGCCCTGAGCTCGTAGGCAATAGTCGGCTCAACCCATTGCCACCTCTAGGTATGTGTGAGGAAAATTGAACAAAGATTCACTTAATATGGGATTTTGTGACTCTATGTATGTATACTCCAACAATATGCATTGCTTATGTAAGTGTATTGATAAGTATTAGGGCCTTCAATCTATATATGCATATACCCTTGAACTATCTTCAATGTTGCCCTTATTTATATGTCGTAACATCTCTCAAAACTCTCCCAAAACACCGTCTTAAGCACCATCAAGCAAAAAAAAAAACAAAAAACAAAAAACAATTGAGAGCGATCATCAAGCTTAGGTAGTATTCTTCCTTCCGCCATCTACACTTTGAAGCCTAACTAACTACATAGGCCTTTAATCAGTAAAAAAAAAAAAAAAAAAAAACACCGTAGCTAAGCTTGAAGAATGTCCAAAGAAATGAGCAAAGTGTTGTGAATTTACTTAATCAGGCACAACGAAATCTAAACAATTTCAATTCCCACCGATGATCTTTTTGTGTTTAAAAAGAAAATATAATAAGAATTATACATTTAGTTAATTCTGCGAAGTTCTTTGATAATCTTGGAACATGTACAATCACGATCTGCACACCACAGATGTCCAATTGTCTAGTCTCCAATGACAATCAACACAAGGAACAAGAATGAGAGCATTATAACTTCTCTTTACTTGCGCTAGCAATATAATAAACGTGTATTATGATTTCTCAAACTCATACAATTTATTAAGCCTATGCCTCCATTCTTTCAAGAATTAATTTTTTTTAAAACTCATTTTCAACCACACATTCTCATATAAAATAATATTACACGTAAATCGAAAAATTTTCTTTACTTTTTAACCACACAGTCTCCAATAAAATACTATTCAAAAATACATTTTTTTGGTCCAAAAATGGGGTTCAAACAAGGGCTAATAGAAATTCAGGTGGGTTTGGCCCGACACTTGAACTTAATCCAATTTAATGTTTAATTAATCTAATTAATTAATTTGGTTCTTTAATAAGTAACACAATTAATTAATTGTACGAATGTTCAACACTTGTCAATTAATTAATAATATCATTCTTCTAGCTCTCTATTTGTGTGACCCATTAGGTTTCCATCACAATCCCTAACGACATGAATTATTATTTGATCTAATTAAAGTCGATAAATTAATATACCCCTTCTTAATTTATCTAGTAATTCATAATCGTCGTCCCAAATTGACATTTAACAATGTGTCAGGACAATACATGTGATGAAAAATGTCACGTGGTATGACAAAATCAAACATGTTCGCTTATCGTGAAACTATATTCCCTTCGTCAATATGATCCGATCAATTACAAGATATGAATGTCTGTCAATCTCGATTATTGATCATTTCTTAAGTCAATGTCAAAAACTCTTTCCGACTTATGAGTATACCTTAGCCAAGGATTCTTTATTAACTTAATTGAATGAAATATAGATCATAATCTCTTACTATCTTAAAATTGACAAATTCTCTATTGATCATTCACAACCTTCATATAATTTTTGACGTGTTCGAATGATGCTGTATTAACAACTCTTAGCAGAGCAACATTCAATTTCACCAAAATATGACTGTCCCCACATAATGCACTATGATGACCTTAAATCAAAAGACCAATTCCACTATCGAACATTGGAGATTAATCACTGACACTCAGATAGTTATCCATGTCAAATCTCTCAAGTGGGTCTTCAATGTTTTGTTCTCATCACAAAACATCAACGCATCCATTTTATTTGTCATTACATTTTAATTTGTGAGATTAGCTACTCACTTCACAAGTAAAAAAAAATGCCACATGTGCTGATTTATTCGTAATAACGATATCCATACCTCGTTATTACTTATGATCACAGATTTTACGATCCCGGACAATTTAAGATTTAGTTATATGTAACTTGTTTCTCACTATCACAACTCATTGTTATTAACAAGTTCTAGGACTTGAATCTACAGTCTCTATAATTTATCAGAATAATAATTCAATTAAATAATTGATCTTATTATAAATAAAATGTATTAATTATATTGAAAGTGTTTACGTACAAGATTGATTGAAACTAAGGTATAATACTTACAAACTCTCACTTGCATTAGATCCAATCATTTATGTATATAATATTATAAGAATTTACAGGACAATCATGGTTATGCTATGACAACTCTATGTTAATGAATTTGTAATATTATAACATTTGAGATTTCGTTCTTTGTTTACATCATTTATTTGTATGATCTCTAATGAGATGATACCGCCTTAACACATGTTTAGATCATAAATGAGACATTAGTTCCTTCACTTGCACGATAACTCCATTGTTATTACAATATGGTTTTATGAGATCAACACTATGAACTACTCTAGGTTCATTGATGAACTTCTTGATCTGGACCACATCATTTATTGCTTTTGAAGCAATAATGTATTGGGCTTCTGCTAGTGAATCAATAGTTGTTTCTTATTTGAAATATTTTTAACTAATCTTCTATTATTAATAGTAAACTCATATCTTGATTGAGATTTGCTATCATCCTAGTCCAATGGAAAGTTAGCATCAGTGTATCAATAAACTATCAGTTCATTTTCTCAATATAAAATCTTCTTAAGATTCTATTTATATAGATGAGAAATACCAATCAATCTTCTAAATCTATCTCTATCTCTATAGATCAAATTGTTTCTCTCATATCTTTCATGGAGAAATTCCTCGACAATCACAATTTCACTGATTAAATAAAGAGATGTCGTTTCCTATTAATAATATATTATCTACGCATAATATTAGAAATACGACATCACTCTGACTTGTCTTCATGTAAACATACTAATCGTCTTCGTTTTTGATAAAATCTATCATTTTGACTTCCTCATCAAAGTGAAGATTCCAACTCCAAGAGGTTTGCTTCAATCTATATATGGATTCATCAAGTTTGCATACCTTGTAAGCATATTTGGATTCAAAACCTTTAAGATTTGTCATGTACACTTCCTATTGCAAGTTCTTGTTGTGGAATGCAGTGTTGACATCCATTTGTTATAACTCATAATCATGGTATGCAGCTATTGCAAGCAAAATCATAATGAAATTTAAGTATGGCTATAGGTGAAAACATTTCATCAAAGTCAACTCTTTGCCTTTGTTTACAACATTTTGCCACTAGCCTTGCTATGCATATATGGATGTTTTCATCGATGTCGACCTTTTTTTGTAACCCCATTTACAATTTATGGGTTTTATCCCATCAGGCTGGTCAATCAAGATCCAAACCTTGTTTACATACATCGACTTCATCTCAGATTCCATGCCTACTTTCCATCTCTTTAAGTAAACATTAATTAGTAGGTTCATCATCCTCGATTAGTAATGCTTGATTAGTAATCATGGATTCATACCTTCTTAGGAGGTTAAATGATCCTACACGATTTACACAGTGCTAACATGTTCTTTAAAGTCTCTACTTCCTGATCTTGTATATTCCTCAACTAATACGGGATCAAATTTAGGTTCATCCACTTCGTCAAATATATCTATGGATTCTTGATCTCTTTCAATATCTATTTTTCTCCTACGATACTCTACTATAATGAGCTCTTTCTCTAGGAAAACGGTATGTCTTAAGACGAAGACTTTCTTTTTATGGGATTATAGAATTGATATCCAATTGTCTCTTTTGGATATCCCATAAATATGCATTTATCGGATTCAGACTATAGCTCATCCGATTCAGTATGCTTTACATAACTGTCACAACCACAAACTTTTATATAAGACAATCAGTGCATGACCCCAAAACGATTTTATGAAGTTTACATGGCTCGTTATTATTCATACTCTAATAGTGTATGATTCTCTTTTTCAGATATATCATTGTACTCCAGTTTATGAGGTGAAGTCCATTGCAAGAGAATCTCATTCTCTCTTAGATAACCTAAAAAAATCACATTTAAGATATTCTCCACATCAGTTATTTCTTAGTGTGAAAATACATTTATCTATTGCTAGCTTGAATCCCTTGAACTTTAGTGTATGATTCTCTTTTTTCAGATATGCCATTGTACTCCAGTGTATGAGATGAAGTCCACTATAAGAGAATCTCATTCTCTCTTAGATAACCTAAAAAATTCACCTTTAAGATATTCTCCACATCAATTATTTCTTAGTGTGAAAATACATTTATTTAGTTGTTTATCTATTGCTAGCTTGAATGCCTTGAACTTTTCAAGAGTTTCATGCTTAAATCTCGTCAAGTATACATGAGAATTTCTGAAATAGTCATTAGTGAATGTGACTGACCCACATGCATACTATGTATTAGGCCTAGTAATTGTGCAATCCTTTCTCCTTTTAAAGATAAAGAGAATTTGGTCATCTTGTCTAATACACATGATGCGCATTTGTCAAACGATTCAAAATCAATTGACCCTCTATATAATTTGGAAATGGGTTTTTAAAATATATGACCAAGTCTGCAGTTCCGATATATATTATTTAGTTATCACTTTCATGCCTTTTAATTATATATTATTTAATTCATAAGTCATTTTGTAATTTACCATAAATCTTATCAAGATAAAATGAGTAGCAGTTGTCCTTACAATTAATTCATAATTCGTGTACAAACATGAAATTGAATTAATGTTCTTGGTAATGGTGGAAACAAAATAACATTTCTCTAATTCTAATACTAAGCCTAAAGGCAACATCAAGAATATGTTCCTACAGGTAACAACCTTTGCTCATTTTCACCATACATGTTAACATTTTCCTTCTGCAGTGGTATTCTTTTATTTCATTTCTAAATATGAGATCTCTATCTAGTATCTAATGCCCAAGAAGCTAATGAAGTAGACATAAGCGTTATATTTTCATTTTCAATGACCTTTCATTCCACATCATTATCAAGAGTTATCAGACTTGATAATGTCCTTATTTTCTTTGACTGCCTTAGCCACCTTAGATGACTTTTCAAAGCCTCTTTAAACTTCCTCTTTGTACGGTTAGAGGAATCAATGACTAAGACTTGCCCATTATCTAATTTTGATGCTGGGCTTAACAGTTTTAAGCATATTCAACAACTCAATGAATACACATTCGAGCTTGTTCACGTTAAATTTATAATAGATTATAAATAGCTCTTTGGTAGATATTGTAAAACCAAGTCAATACTTAATTCATGGTTCATAACTAAATCCAATTGAGATAACTTCTCAATGTTGCCAATCATCTTCAATACATGACCACTGACTAAAGTTCCTTTTGCCATTTTGCACAGTGTAGTTGATTTGAAGTCTCATATCTTTCTACACATGATTGTTTATCATACCACTCTTTGAGATGAAAACTCATTGTGTTAGCATCTATAACCTCATGTTTCTTTTGCAACTTAGGTGGCATAGCTGCAAGCATCAAATATGCTGCAGTATTGTTGCCATCACTGTGTTATTATAAGTAGCCACCTTTTTGGCAATCGAGTCCTCTGTAGGTGTATTTGGAAACAGTTGCTCAAGGACCAAATCAATTTTCTCTTACATGAGAACAATTCTCAAATTGTGGTGTCAATTGAGAAAATTGGCCCGATTAATTTGTTGGCATCAAGTGTGCCTCTCAAATCCATATGGTTACTCGTGATTAAAAAATTAAAAATGACGAAAGTAAAGAATTAATATATACATATCAAAATGCATTTCATAATTTAATATGAACTTTAATTAAATTAAATATGTTCCCACTAATTGAAATAAATTTGTGACCCTCTCACGTGAATTTATGGAATCTATATTTGATTCCAAGTTGGCTAGGATTCCATCTATAGTATTAAGACATTGAGTGTTCTCAATAAGCCTTAATATACTATTATCAATTGTGTCTCCATACAACTCCTAGACCATTAAACTCCTAGCCTTAATAAAATATGTCTTTTCATGTCTTATGTGACATGCCCTAAGATTTATTTCATTGAGTGTGCTCAACAAAAGATAAATTTTAGTTAAGCCAAATCCTATATATAGACTAATTTTATCTAGCATTTCCTAGCCAAATGAAATACTAGTTGGTCAGATCCTAGGGAGCTATCATTGACACCTACAATACATCATCATCATTTTATCCTCTTCTTCTTGTATTTCTAGCTCAACCTATATCCTATACTAGTTGTCATCATGCCTAAAAAATTGGACTTGCAGTCCAAAATAATAATAACAAACTTGCATGTCCAAAATTAATAAAGAGCTTGCAGACCAAAAAAAACAAGAATAACACTAACCATTCAACATATCCACAAGATCATCCAATAAATATATATTCATCACATGAATTATTTTCTATATAGCGCCTATTTGGATAAGATTTTAGCCAAAGATTTAAATTTATTTTGTTTCCATTATATGATTTGTCAGCGAAGGTGACCGCAAAAGTTGACTGAATTAATTAAAATTACCAATGTAACGACCTGGACCTTGTGCCCAAGCAGTTGAACATACGTACTGTCCGCTTTGGATGGGTCTTGGGCCCACTTGACCCCTCACGAATTTCTATTACATTCCCCAAGATTCGAATTCATAACCTCTCCCTTAAGAATGACTTAAGTGGAATCCTGGTACCAATTGGGCAAGTTGCCCAATTGATACCAAGATTCAACTTAAGTCTCCCATATGATGGAGGTTATGAGTTCGAATCCTGAGAAATACAATAGAAATCCGTGAGGGGCCAAGTGGGCGCAAGACCCACCCAAAGCGGACAGTACGTATGATATAACGGTTTGGGCGCAAGGTCCGGGTCGTTACAAAAAAAGCCCAATTGATATTCTCCTTAAGTTACTCTTAAGGGAGAGGTTATGAGTTCGAATCCTGGGGAACCTGATAGAAAGCAGTGAGGGATAAGTGGGCTCTGCCCAACCCAAAGCGAACAATACGTGTGTTCTAACGGCTTGGGCACAAGGTCTGAGTCGTTATAACCAATGTTCCATTTAACATTTAATTTCTTATTCTACAGATAGCATCATTTATGGTATTTGATGGTTTGTGCAATCAATGAATGCATAAATGTGACCCACCATTGTGTTCAAAATAATGTTGATTAAAATATTCACAAAATTGTAGCTAGACAAGGGCATAATATCTAATATTATATATAAATATATTTCAAGTTTCTAGCTATTGTAGTCGTCTAAACTAATTTAGATAGATAGATTGGATTAATCAATTAATTTAATTAGCCAAATTATTTAATCAAAATTAAATTTTAATTTTATATCAAATTAGAGTACAACTCTAATTCCAAATAAATAAGTGGATTCAATGCTCTTTGGGTTTGGACGTTGGAATTTTTTCTTGTACTACCTAGAGAGTCTTCTAGCTTTTTGTCGTTGTTTTGTCTATGTAGGGGGGCCTGTCCTCCGCATAGTTTCTATGGTCTGGGGTATGCCCCTGTGGTTTTGTACATGATTTGCTTTTGGTTATAATCCACTTACCTTAACCAAAAAAAAAAAAAAAAAAAAAAAACTCTAATTCCAAAATTATAGGGTAAACTATTTAATTAAAATCAAATTCTAATTAAATACTAAATTAGAGTCCAACTCTTATTCCATATAGATTTTAGGACAAAACAATTTAATTAAAATCAAATTCTAATTAAATATCATATTAGAGTCCAACACTAATTCTAAGAACATATAAGGGTAATGGCTTATTGGCACAAAATGTCCCTACGTTTGACAATTATGTACAAAATGTCCCTACGTTTCAAGTTTTTGTATTTTCACCCTTATTTCAACGTTTCGTTGCGAAAAACGTTCTTCCGTCCATCTACTGTGAGTTCTTCTCGTTATAAATCGGTAATTAAAAAAAGATTAATCAGACAAAACGGTTGAAATTCACTATTCATCATCATCATCCCATGGCTGTTGTTCATCATCACCGTCACCACCATCATCATCATCAACATCATAATAGGTGACGCATTTTCGAAAATTGAATTTTGATTTTAAACCCTCATTATCTAAAATCGAATTTCCACACTTGCTCTCATCCCCCATATTAATAGCCACAACATTAGAAGCTTAAGCTATAAATCTATTTTCCCCAAATTTGAACATGCACAAAAAGTCCCTACGTTATAGACTGTTTTGCATATAACATCTTAACGTTCAAACTATGTCTGCTTAAAACATCCCAACGTTTCAAAGATTATAGCGTAAAACGTCCCTACGTTTTGACAATTTGTACGAATAACTTCCATCTACCAGCTGACTCTCTATGGGCTACAATTATTTTCATCAAATACAACCTAACCTCCTTTTGCATGGTTAGAATGGGCTTCTCTCTTGCAACAACAATTGTGCTATTGAAAGATTCACACAAATTGTTCAGTAGCATGTCACACTGAGTCCACTCTCTGAAGTGGGATTTGCTCCAGTGGGATGCTGGTTTTGGCTCAAGCCAACCATAGGCAGTCGGGTCAAGGTCCAACATCTTTTGCATGTATTCAAGCCACTGTGGCACAATAGTGGCTCTGGCTGCATCCCAAAGACAATGCTCAAAGCCACCCCCTTATGCGTGACACTAAAATTGTTGTACAAATGTTTAACACACGTCCTGTGCTCCGCATTCTCAAACAAAAACTTAATCACATTAATCAAGGCTGCTTATCTGAAATGAATGTCCAGTGCAAGCCATTGTGTATATGGAAATCATCCTTCAACAACTCCAAGAACCATCTCCAATTTTCTCCATTCTCAACCTCAACAACTGCATACGCAACTGGACACATACCGTTATTAGCATCAACACCAACTACAGACAACAATTGCCTACCTTGCTCTATCTTTAGGAAGCAACCGTCTAAACCAATCACTCTTCTACACCCCCTAATGAAACCCTCCTTCAAAGCTCCAAGGCATTTACAACCGTCTGAATTCTCCAGCATAGCCCTCAATCAAAGCAGTGGTCCCAATAATGTCCACTTCAACTCTTCATAGTAATCCCACAGTACTTTGTCATTAATGGTACACTACAGTTCCCCTTATCTTTTCAAGTGTTTTCTCCTTTGTTCTATAAACTTGCCAATGTGATATATCACCCAAACCATCTCCTTTCACCCTTTCCACGAATGTGCTTACCAATATATTTGGTTCAGACCTCCAGTTAGATAAATATCTATCTGCCAAATACGTAGAGCTTACTCTAAAATTCTTATACACCATGGGGCACATATGCTCCACATATGTTTTGATCACTCAACTTGTCTTCTTATGCTCCTTCATAGCATACATAATGTTCAATATCAAGCCATGAAATTTCCAAATGATACTAATGCTTACCATAGAATTGACTTCATAGATTCTATGGTAAAGAAGAAGAAAATGTTCATTAAAGAGCTCCTGAAGCATTGTATGATGATCAGTGCAACAAAAAAGGATATTGATACTGCATAGGAATAAAAGACTTAGTTGATTGTATATTGGTGCTTGAATCTTTGCCAATTGAAAATAATCCATAACTAAGTGAAGATATCCAACAACCAGTGTGTTCAGATGAGACCAATGGGAATGAAAACATCAAATCTAAGTTGATGCAACTTTCAGACCATCTTCGATTTGTATTCTTGGAAGAGGATTCTACATCTCCAGTCATTATTTTTTCATCTCTTACCAAAGATGAAGATGAACAATTACTCAAGGTGTTGAGAAAACACAAAGTCGCTCTGGGCTGGTCTATAGCTGATATTAAATGTATTAGTCCTACAGTTTGCATGCATAAAATCCTAACGGAAGAATCTTACAAACTATCTATTGAGTATCAAAAGAGATTGAATCCAGCTATGGAAGAAACAGTAAGAGTAGAGGTAATAAGGTACTAAAGGTTGGGATCATATTTGCTATTTTAGATAGTGTATGGGTTAATCCAGTACAAGTGGTGCCATAGAAATGTGGGATGATAGGGTCAAGAATGATAACAATGAGCTGATTCCTACAAGAACAGTTACTGGGTAGAGAGTTTACCTTGACTACAGGAAGTTGAACAAAGCAACTAGAAAAGATCACTTTCCACTTCCCTTCATTAATCAGATGTTGGATTAGTTGGTAGGCTATTCTCACTACTATTTTCTTCATGGGTATTCTAGGTACATTCAGATTACGATAGCACCAGAAGATCAAGATATGTGGTTTTTACCTTTTGAAGGATGTTGTTTGGCTGCAATGCACCAACCACATTTTAGAGATGCATGACGGCTATTTTTGTAGACACGGTGAAGGAGATCATGGAGGTATTTATGAATGATTTTTTTCTATTTTCAATACATCTTTTGATAATTGCCTTCACAACCTCTCTTTGGTGTTACAACGCTGTAAGAGAAGAACTTAGTTTTTAACTAGGAAAAGTATCATTTCATGGTATAAGAGATGATTGTACTAGGACATCATGTTTCTACAAACGGAGACTTGAAGTTGACAGAGCCAAGATTGATACAATAGCGAAGTTGCCACCACCTACAAATGTTAAAGGAATTTGAAAAAAATTGGGACATGATGGGTTCTACAGGAATTTATTAAAGATTTCTCGAAGGAAAAATTCTCAAGTTTGAAGATGAATTTGAGCACATCAGAGTGGAAGTCAATTCTCGGAGTTAAGAGGTATGATTTTTTTTTTTTTTTTTTTTTTTGCAACAAATTAGTGCTCAGGTGCCCAGAACTGGAGTCCATCCTGGGAGCTAGCTACGTAGTGCCCAGGTGTCCTGTCCAAATCCACCAGTAACCTAGCACCTAGGCACCTTAACCTACAATCCTCATTCTTTTAAAACACCTCTCTCACACCAATTCCCTCACACAAATCCACCTTAACCTACAATCCTCATCTTCGTCTTCATCTTCATCTTCAACGTCACATATTCTCCATCCTTACACAAATACATACTCATCCCCCTCCATAAACACTCAAATTCCGCAACTACAAAAACAATATCCGAATTTTCCTCTTAACTTACCAAATTCACCCCTCAAAACAAAAAATTCAACTCCAAAACTCTTCAATTTCGTGGGTTTCCACTTAAAGGAGGATTGCACACAATGATTTGTAAGTTTTTACACCATTCAAAAAAGGGGATAAGTGTATACACCTTTCTTTGAGATAAATTGTGGTAACTTTGATATATAGTTTTGGTGTTGTGATTTGGAAGAGTTGAGAGTAGTAGGATTGGGGTTTTGGTGGATTGTTTGGTTTGATGTGGATAGAATTGGTGATTTTTTAGAGTGAATGTTTGTGAATAAATTAGTGCTCTCAAGGTGTTTGTGAAAATGCTCGGGTGAAATTTCCATCTAGAATTGGATCTTTGACCTACATTGCTATTAAGGTTTTGGCTTTTGAGAGTGTTCTTTGGTTTATTGTGATTGTGATCGAATGTATTGATTTGTAATTTCAAAATGTCTCCAAAAAGAGCTTGAAGCACTGCCTCTTCTTCAGCTTATTTTGATAGGACAAAGTTCATAAGTAAAGAAGCAACTAAAACGTATAATAACATGGTTTTGCATAAAACTTGTATTCTTGAAAACTATATGATCAGCTATACCAGTGAGGATGGGAATTGTTTGTTAAACAACCAGGATTAGCATCAATTCCAATTGTAAGGAAATTTTATGCTAATGCTAGAGAACATAAAGACTTCCGGGTAATTGTGAGGGGCAAGTGGATTGCTTTTGATAGAACTTCCATCAATAGGTTCTATAATCTTCCGAATGTGGATGTTGATGACTATTCTAATATTCGTGAAGCTTTGGAGCCCGAGGAAATACTGAGTCTTGGCCAAAATCGGTACTACTTGGAAATGGCCTGAGATCGATGTAATAAATTTTCCTGCTTTTGGGTATGAGTGTAGAGTGTAAAGCTTGACATCACTTCATATATGCAAAATTCCTACCAAGCAGCAACCTTAGTGAAGTAACGAAGGAGTGTGCAATACTAAATTATGCTACTCAGTGTGGCTTATTGATAGTTTTGGTCAGGTCATTTATAATAGCATATTGAACACTTAAGAGATTCAACGATTGGTGGTCCAGGGCACCCAACCTTGATTTATGAATTATTTCGGAAGGGAGATGTTGTGACTCACCCATGTGAAGAGGTGGTGTATCCCAAACCATCTATCACTCGAAGTAGGGCATGGAAGTTCATGAGTAGGCAGGGTTCTACTAGTACACCGCCTCTTGGATGGACGAGGGACCATCTCATTCCCGTCAAGCTCCCCAGTCAGTAATCCTAACAGTGACCTCTCTGCTCAGTTGCACGTGATGCAACTGCTAATGAATATGATGCAGAATACACGTATGAACAGTACCATTACCAAAATAAGTTCAATTCAGTCTTGGCTTTATCTACTCGGATAGGACTTTTCCTCAGCCACCACTACTCCTTGATGACACAGCCAACCTAGAACCGCCTCATCATGACACCGACGATGATGAAGATGATCAAATCCTTCACTCAGGTAAGTCATCCTCCCATGTCTTTAATTTAACATTGGAGGCATTTGGGAGTGATTAATTGCTTTAGTTTCTTATTTGTTTGGTAGCTTGTTTGTGATTAATCTGTATGTCTTTAATTTCTTTATTTTGTTGCATGCTTTGGTGAGTTAGTTAGCCTTCTCGGTCATGATGCATATATTTGAGAATTTATATAATGTTTATGAATTGTGAATACGTTATATGCTTTAGTTAAGTTTTTGCTTATTCTTGTGAAATGTGAATATCAATATGCATGTGAATTGAGTTAGCATTGTGCAGGAAATGAGTTGATTCATATTTGATTTAGGTTGAATTAGTGGTCTTAGGTGCTAAATTCCAAACAACCACTAAACATGTTATATCCTTAAACCAAATCTAGTATAGTTTATGGTATGTGCCATGAATTTAATTATTCACCAATTAATTGGTGTCACCACTACATGCCTTGATTAAGCCCCAAACACTTGTTTTAGAGGATCCACATTTGCTGATACGTTGAACTACAACTAGTTAACTTAATCTAGCTGGAGAGGGTAAGGATTAGTAAATTGAAGATCATCCTAAAAAATACACCCTCGAGAAGAGAATAAAAGAAAACAAGTTTGAGGGTGTGTGAATCCTACAAGTGAAGAAATGGTTTATTTGACTTTTAAGATCGAAAATTGGACCATCTTGTTGAATGTAATTACATGTAATTCTTTACATGTACACACACACACATGTTTTTGCAGTGAATAAGGTCCCGAATTTTATATTCTTAAGTTGGTTGATGTAGCCCATTCAAGAAACGAGCTACGGAATCTCGTATATTTAAGGTAATGAAAGCCTAAGCCATAAATTATTTAGAAGCCCAACAATTTAAGAGATTAAGGTTAAGTAAATTTGATTACAAAGATTCAATGAATAACTGAGTTGCCACAATGATCATCGGCACGGTATTTCAATAGATAATCTTTGAATCACCATGCAGATGTAAAATACATTTATAAAATTATTTTTGAGTTAAAAACTCCTTATTTTGCACATTAAGAACAATTATATCAAGTTAATTGGATGGAATAATTTTTTTTATCAGTGGACATTCATAAAGATAGGCTACAAATCATATGAATAGTTCACTTTCCTCTATTTTTCATTATGTAAAAGGAGAAAGACTTTTACACATTTTATTCCTTTATATTTCAAGAAAATCAAGGTCGGTAGATATATGGTTATTTCATTTTCAATTTATGATTTTTCGTTAAAAGTATGAAAGAATCGGTACCTCTAGGTATGATGCTTCGACACTACTATAGTTTGACCATTCTCCATCTCTACTTGTTATGATAATTCTATAGAAATCGGATTGTTCCAAAAATCCATCAACGTACGACGATATGAATATAGAAGTTCGAATTTTCTAATTTGATAATGAAATGCACCAATGATATCTATTAAGTTTCAAACTCATGGCTTAATTCCCTTCATACAGGTTGATTTGATTTGCTTGGAGTGTGGATGATGGTAGATGAAGATGCAACGTGCTATGGAGAAGCCGGCGACTTAATGTTTTTTATTCGATTATGAAACTTTTACATTTTTTTTCTTTCGATAAAGAGATTTCTATGAACATCATTTGTGACACATCTAAGAAGATTTTTATGAATAGATATGTTCTAAAATAGTTATGGTTATAGAAATTAATGGAGATGTTGCTGGTTTTAAAATTTAAGCTTCTGTCATTGACTTCAAAAATTTGTAACTCAATCGTTACTTGAAATTTTTGGACAAAACAAGTGGGGTTTGATGGCTTCATGGGTTAGCTACTGAATAAACTTAAAATCTTATCAATCCGATGTCGGTAGAATTTTATATATTATTTTAAGAAACCTGCACTGGTTTATCTTCCAAACCTAGTCGTTGCAGAATTTTGGAAAAATAGTTTAGTACCTCATATGTTGTCGAAGGAAGCCAATTTTTGGATATGTCATAATATAAGAAAATGTTTTGATGTTAGTCAATTTCCACATTCAAGAGAGGAAAATTTAGATGCGATCTAAGAATAACACAACCTAAATTTTATAGATTTCGAGAGAAAGTATTTAATCTTTGAAGCATGTTCAAGAAGAGGATCACGAACTTAACAGTTTCTAGATTTTAATTCGGAATAGAGATATTAGAATTGAAGTATAGAAATAGTTTTTACTTGGCACTCGAGAGTGGAATTAAATTAAGGTTCTTGCTTATAAACTTGGATAAATTGATTAGAAGTAAAAATTTAATCGATAAACATCGTTGATAGTGAGGTGAAATCATGCCTTAGGCTTTCTCATATTGGTTTATTCAGTTAAATTTGCATAATATTGTTGAATTGTCATCTTTTTTTGGGTTAAGGTAAGTCGATTATAATCAAAAGTAAATCATGTACAAAAGCACAGGGGCATACCCTAGACCATAGAAACTATGCGGAGGACAGGCCCCCTACATAGACAAAACAACGACAAAAAACTAGAAGACTATCCCTCTAGGTAGTACAAGAAAAAATTCCAACGTCCAAACCCAAAGAGCGTTGAATCCACTTATTTTCCATAGTGGGATCCACATTACAAAGTGTATTAAACTTAGAAAAAACTGCAAACATAATATCATTGAAAACCAAGCTAGCGTGTCTAGACGAGTGATCAAAATAGGTTTTACCAACTAACCTGTTTTCTGTTGAACTGTCATCACATTAGATTTAGTTAGAAATATCGATTACTCATTCATTTGGATAAAATAGAGGCTAAAATAATTTTAGTACTTAGTATAAATTGAATTTCAATCCCTGTTGGTTCGACATCCACACTTCATCGTATATTACAAAACTTGACAATGTACACTTGCTGTATAATTTTACATTACATAAAATTCGTAGCAGGAACACTTTAAATTGATTTCAACCAGGTCGCACTGTTGATGGAGTCTAAGAATTTAACAGCCAAACACATGACAAAATGATATCGGTACTACCCACCTCAACCGTCATTACTTCAAAAGTACAACCAAACATGGGCTTGTTGGTGGATTTCAATCGAAACTAACAATTGTACTCCTTGTTCCGATAATGGTTCTTCAACACTCAGCATATGGATGTATTTTGGAGGAAATAACTCGTGAAGGATTGATGAAGTTTGTAGTCGATGCTGAGTTGCCAGTAAGAATAGTGGGCAACGATCGTTTCACAACATTTGTGAAAGAATATCTCCAATCGAGGTATGCAGGGATAGGTAAAAATACTCTTCGTAATGATGAACTAGAGTATTTTGTTAGGACCAAGAACAAATTGATTAGTGATTTACATAAATATGCTGGTTTTATATCGTTTACTTTAGATTTATGGGAATGTATAAATAAAGAAAGGTTATATAGTAACAAATACGCACTACACAAACCCACTTTCAAGGTTTTCAAAATAAAATTTTCAAAACAATTTCAAATCTATTTTCAAATCTCAATTCAATTTATTATTTATACATTCTACTTCTGCAATTTTTTACATTAATTCATACAATTCAATTATTCAAATCAAGCCTCATTTTATGTTCTCTTCTTTAAACTACTATTGTAAGTCATCATTCTCTTGCTTCATATTATTAGTGTCATCTCCAACATCCCGAGAATCTTCCATACAACCACAATTTAGATATTGTTCTTCTTAGAAAGTTGAAGATGGCACTGATAATATAAAATCGAGTAAGGAAGAGAATGATGATTTAAAGAATAGTGGTTCAAAGAAGAGGAAACAAACGAGGTTTGATTTTTTTTTAAAATCAAGCCTCCGAATATGCAGAATTAATTTCTCAAATTCCAGATATCGTCAATGAAATGTGTGTCCAGCATGCTTAATGATGAACCTGGAACTTGGGGAAATGGATTTTTTGTTTTCATTTTGAAAAATAATAATTGTACAAGTAAAAAGTTATTCTTGTACAATTTTAACTCCGCCGACTCGAAAATAAGTAATCGATCCCAAGTTCAAAGAAAAGGAAGTAGGTTCAAAAAAATGTTGAGCTCTTAAGCCGTGCTCGGCTCAGCCCACGAGCCATGAGCTAAAGGGCTCAGCTCATCACGTCTTTGATGTGCAACCCTAAGAATAACAACCCGACCTTGTAAGTATTGGCTCTAGTAGGCTCAGATTGGTCTATTGTCATCCCTAAGAATCACTAAAATAAAAAAGGAGTAGAAGATTCCAATGTCTCGAATGAAATTTTCATGAAAAGAAAAAGAACCCAAAATAGAAAGGGTGTAAATATCTTAAAAACCAAAAGCCAGAAATGAATTGAATTGCATAACAAAAGCAAATAAAATCTGGAAGCCCATCCAACGTCCAATAGCTCACGTGTTAAGATTTGGATAAAAGCACCCACTAGTAAAAACGTGTTTCCAAACATACAACTTTAGGCCAATTTTGGGAGCACACACTTCGCACGTGAACAATACTTAAAAATCTCCACATCGTTATCAAGAATTGGACTTATAGCTCAAACAAGAGCATCAACAACAATCTCAATTTCATACGCTCTTTGTACCCATACAATCAATTTATAGAATCAATAGATAATAACTTTCACAATTTTTAAACCTATTTAGCCTTTGTTTGGCCCCTTTTTTTTTTTTTTTTTTTTTTTTTTCTTTTTTTCAAATTTAGTACTTGAAATAGTGTTTTTTTTCTTGGAGAATGTGTAGTTGAAAAAGAAGAATTTTTTTTTTTTGTTTCGATTTACATGTAGTATTATTTTATGGAAGATTGTATGGTTGAAAGTAGGAGAGAGAAAAAAATAAGATAGAGATAGGGGGCCAAACAAAGGCTTAAAGGTCAATCTTTAGTTCCCATATCAAAGAGATTAAACTAGGTTACAATCTTTCCCTTAAATATAATTTCTCTTCTAAAGTGATATTTAACATCAATATGTTATGTTGTATCAGAGATTTTAGCTTTAACCTAAAAATGCTCTCTTCTCTCTCTTCTCCCTTTTTTTTTTTTCCTCTTCTTCCTATGGTGATTATTCCTTGATCCCTTACTAAAATAATCATCATTTCCATTGTTCTTTCTTCTGGTTGTGTTCTTTTTCGGATTGGTTTCATTAACCAATTGGGGAAATAGTTTTATTTATTGTTTTTCTTTTTAATGGTCGGGCAAAGAGGTTCCCTTGCTTCGTCTAATGAGATGCTGGTCATCAATGGAGGAGGTTCTGGTCGAGGTGAGGATTCGGCCTTGGTGCCAGCGGCTTTCATTGCTAAAATGGATTCTTTCTTGATTGATCTGGATATAATTGAGGAATCCTTGGGTGGTGCTGTTGTTTTGGGTGGTGGAGAGATGGTGGCTGGTTGTGCAGCGTCGATGGAGGCTTGTTCTACGGCGAGGAGTGGTGGAGAAAACGTGGGTGGTGTTGGGCGGCACAAGGTTGTGGGTTTTTCTAACCCTTGCCAGCTCGTGCATGCTAATTATGGAGGTCCTAGATTGCCGCTTCCCTCAAAGGAAGGTTATTCTAATTCTCCTAATGTGTTGGAGGCTCAACATGGAAACTTTCCTTCCTTGGAGCATTCATTAAAGGCTGCTGATTTGGATTTAAATCTAAATGGTAGGGGTGTAGATTACGATGGAGCCCTTGGGTCAATAGACTCATGGGTTAGGGGTGATTTCAACGCTAAAATAGGCTTAGTTAAACTCCAAAATCCAGCCCAATCACCTCTTCATGGAGGCCATACGAATTTGGATCCTGGGGCTCTTAAGGCCCACATTTCGTCCTCTTTTGCGTCTGTTGTGCGTGGGACTTCGAATGAGGCTGAAGGTTCGGCCTCTAATCTGCATTTCTTTCAACCAAGTAAGGAGGATGGGAGAGTGAAGGTGGAGTGTTTTTGTTTAAATTTGACACCATTGATCAAGCGGCTAATATTCTTGATCGTGCTCATATGGTTAATCACCCTCTTGTCTTAAAGAAATGGCAGCCCAATCTGCAATTAGATAAAGAGGAGTTTAAGAGGGTGCCGGTTTTGGTAAGGCTTATGAATGTCCCATTTGAATATTGGACTCCTAAGGGGCTGAGTTTTGTAACAAGTGATGTGGGTAAACCTCTCTATGCAAATAAGATTACACTCTCAAAGAAGAGGCTTAGCTTTGCTAGAGTGTGTGTGGAAATTGATGCTTCAGAGGAGCTGATTAAAGACTTTGACGTGTACTGTCCAAACGGTGATTGGATCACTGTGCATGCCGAGTTTGAGTGGACCCCGATCAGATGTAGTTCGTGTGGTGTTTTTGGTCATGCTTTAGGTCATTGTATGCAACAGGTGGGCGTTAAGCAGTCCAAAAAATGGGTGCAAGTCTCTAAGGTGAATCAAGAGATAGTTATGAAGGAGGATGTTGAGGAAGCTTTGGTTGATGTCAAACGAAAAATGAAAGGGAAGAAGGTTTCGGTTGTCGGGGTGGAGAGCTCTCTAACTAAGAGTGACTTGCAACATGTTGTGTTTGATAGTAGTTCCAAGCCTTTAGCTATTCGAAGTGAAGGCGGTAAAGACATATGCTACTTTGAGTAGAGATGAGGAGAGTTTTTTCAAGCAAAAATCTCGTATCCAATGGCTCAAACTAGGAGATCAAAACTCCAGATTTTTCTTTCAGTCCATGAAGCATCATCACAGCAAAAGTAAGATTGTATCTATTTGTAAGGAGGATGGGAGTAGGGTGGAGGAACCAGGTGCGGTAAAGGACACTTTTGTGGAATATTTCTCCACGCTTCTATCTAGACCAGCTCGTGAGTCTCCCCTCGACTTGGAGGCTATGGAGCATGCTAGACCTTCGTGCATTTCTGAAGCACAAGGGTGTGAACTTGGCAAGGAGGTATCAGATGGGGAGATTAAAGCGGTTCTTTTTGCCATGAAAGATAATAAGGCGCCGGGTCCGGATGGCTTTAATGTTGCTTCTTTAAGAGGGCTTGGAGTATCGTGGGTGATGATGTTCTTGCGGCCATTCGATCTTTTTTCCACTCTGGGCGGCTTCTTAAGGAGGTAAATGCTACCTCGATTGCTCTTGTGCCTAAGGTTCCTAATCCCACTCAGGTTAAGGACTACCGTCCCATTTCTTGTTGTGTAATACAATATATAAATGCATTGCTAAGATACTTGCTAACCGAATCAAAAAAGTGCTGCCTGGTATTGTTGGTCCTCAACAAACCGCTTTTGTGGAAGGAAGGCGTATTAGTTATAATATCCTTCTCTCTCAAGAACTTTTGAGGAATTATCATCGGAATAAGGGAGCTCCAAGATGTGCTCTCAAAGTTGATCTTATTAAAGCTTATGATACGGTGCGATGGGATTTCATATTGGAGGTTTTGCAGATTGTTGGACTCCCGGAGAAAATCATTTCTTGGGTGTCAGAATATATCTCAACTCCGAAATTTTCTGTGGCCATCAATGGGGAGCTTCATGGTTTTTTAAGAGTGGGAGAGGACTTCGTCAAGGTGACCCGATGTCCCCTTATTTATTTGTTCTTGCTATGGAGATATTCTCTGGTCTCATGGGGCGTATGACTCAAGGTGACGAGTTTAAGTTCCATTGGAGATGTGACAAAGAGAAAATATCCCACCTTTGCTTTGCGGATGACTTATTGATTTTTAGTAGGGCGGAAGTTGATTCGGTACTCTTGATTGGTGGTGTGCTCAATAAGTTTGAGGAGCTTTCTAGGTTGACACCTAATCCGAATAAGAGCAATCTTTTTGCTAGTGGAGTGGATGTGCATCTTAAGGACCTGATCCTCGGTTCTCTTAGTTATAGGGAGGGCTCACTTCCGGTTCGTTATCTTGGCGTTCCACTCATTGCTACTAAATTGAGAGCTTTGGATTGTAATGTCTTGGTGGAGCGTATTGTGGCAAGGGCTAAAGGTTGGACCTCTCGTACTTTGTCTTATGCCGGGAGACTCCAGCTTATTAAGTCCGTTCTTTTCTCTATCAAAGTCTTCTCTCTTTATTCTCCCTAAGGCAGTCACTAAGAAGGTGGAGACCACTCTTAGGTCATTTCTGTGGAAAGGAAGTGCTCTTACTCGTAGTGGTGCTAAGGTGGCTTAGAAGCGCATATGTATGCCACGAGAGGAAGGGGGTTTAGGGGTAAAGAATCTGGTTTTGTGGAATAAGGCAGCTATGATGAAGCATATTTGGTACCTTCTCAAAGATTCTTCTCTCTCGATTTGGTCTTCTTGGATACACACTTATTTGCTGAAGGGTAAGAGTTTTTGGGAGGTTAAATGCCCGAATGAGTGTTCTTGGACGTGGAGGAAGTTGCTTAGCCTTCGTATTTTGGTGAGAAATAAGCTCAAGTTCAAGGTTGGTGATAGTCGTGCTATCTCCTTATGGCATGACCATTGGCATCCTTTAGGCCCTTTACATGGTTTATTTGGAGATCGCATTATTTATGATTCGGGGTTGGGAAAGGATGCCAAGGTTGCTACCATTGTTGATGGGATGAGTTGGAGATGGCCACTAGGTTTATCTATTAACTGGCTGGATACCATTCACTCCTCTCTCCCTACTTTCATCCCTAATCCAACTGTTTCAGATATTATGCAATGGGTTGGTGGGCCGAACGGGCATTTCACTATTGGCTTAGCTTAGGAGTCTCTTCGGCATAGGAGGGAGGTGTGGTTCCGTGGCATAAACTTGTTTGGTTTGGTAAGCATATTCCTCGTCATGCTTTCATTGTGTGGCTCTTTCTTTGTAATGGAGTTAATACTCAAAGCAAGCTTTGGAGGCTTGGTATGATTGAGGAAATTAAATGTCTTCTTTGTGGGAGTGATCAAGAAGATGCAGCTCACCTCCTTTTTACTTGCCCATATTTGGAGTGGATCTGGAGGCACTTTTGTAGTAAATGTAACATACCTATCATTCACCGTCCTTGGGAGGAGCTTGTAGGTTGGATGGCACAACAATTTGGGGCTGATTCATTTCGAAATTTAGTCATTAAAATCATGTTTGCAGCCATGGTCTACTACATTTGGCGAGAGAGAAATTCCCGTTTCTTTGATCACTCGTCTAGGCACGCTAGCTTGGTTTTCAATGATATTATGTTTGCAGTTTTGTCTAAGTTTAATACACTTTGTAATGTGGATCCCACTATGGAAAATAAGTGGATTCAACGCTCTTTGAGTTTGGACGTTGGAATTTTTTCTTGTACTACCTAGAGGGATAGTCTTCTAGTTTTTTGTCGTTGTTTTGTCTATGTAAGGCGGCCTGTCCTCCGCATAGTTTCTATGGTCTGGGGTATGCCCTTGTGCTTTTGTACATGATTTACTTTTGGTTATAATCCACTTACCTTAACAAAAAAAATGTTATGTTGTATCATGAAACATGGGATTTTGACTTAAATGGATTGCAATTTGGTTATCAGAAAATAAAGCAGCATAGTCATCAACAAAACTAAGTTTATTCAGTAAGCCACATAACCACATTCCTTTTATAGTATTAGTGGTAGTAATATATTCTGCCTCTATTGAAGATAGAACCACAACTTTCTGTAGGTAGGATTTCCAACTTATAACTATACCACACAGTGTATATGCATCTAGAAAAGTCAGAATCGGTGCATCCTTTAAAGTTACCCATTCTTGGTTTTTCTAAACACTAGCCTAGATCAGAAGTACCTCTCAAGTATTTTAAACAACCATTTTAAAGCATCCCAATGCTCCTCCATAAGGTTGCCCAGAAATTTGGTAAGTACACTAATGCTTGGTGCGATCAGGTATAGTACATTTTCAAATACATCCTTGATCCAATAACATTTGCATAAATAATTTTAGAAATTTTGTCAAATTCTTCCTTACCTTTAAAACAACAGTCAGATGATAATTTAAAATGATTTGCAAGAGGTAAAGAAATAGTTTACACTCAAACATGCCAAACTTTTGAAAATTTCACTAACATAACCATGTTGAGTCAAAATTAGTAAATCGTTACCTTCTCTTATAATCTGGATAGCAAGAATTTTCTTGGCAAAACCAAGCTGCAATATTAAGGAGTCAAATCTTTTATACCATTGTCTTGGAGCTTGTTTCAAGCCATATAAGGAATTTTTCAATGAACAAATAGTTTTTTTTCAGAATCTTCATTAACAAAACCCGAAGGTTGTTTCATGTAAATCTATTAATCCAATTCGCCCAATAAGAATGCAATTTTTAACATCTAACTGATCAAGTTTTCACCTGAATAGAGCAACAAGTGCAATAATGGTTCTACTAGTAGTGTATTTCATTGTAGGGAAAAAAATTTCATTATAATACGTACCTTCTTTTTGTTTAAACCCTTTGGCAAATAGTCTAGTTTTGTAACATTATCATTTTCCCATTTCACTTCCTTTATCTTATAGATTCATTTACAGTCAATCAGTTTACAATCTTTAGACATTTTAACTAATTCTCAAGTTTAATTTTTAAGGAGAGAAGCAATTTTCTTCTTCCATTGTAACCATTTAATAGAATCTTTACTGTTAATTGCATCACCATCAGAGTTAGGTTCTTTTTTTTTTTTTTGTCTCTTCTACATAAGTGAATGATGAGACAAAGTTATCATTATCAAACCTAGTAGGAGATCTGATCTGCCTTCTCTACATATCTCTTGGTCATTAGGATTAATTTTTTATTAACTTCAATACCTTCTAAGTGTTCATCAAGGGCGAGTTTCATTTTCTTCCAAGTGAGGTGTCTCCACCCCAATTTGAACATCATTTTTAGTTAAGTTTTCAGTCTTTCCATCTAAATATGGCATGAGAGGTTCACTAAAAATAACACCTCTTCTTATTATGACTCTATACTTTCTTCTTTTACCCTCAACATGTACCTCTTAATATTCCTACCATAACCCAAGAAAACATAGGTTCCAATTTTCCAATAGCTTGGTGAGCATATGCAGTATAATCATATATTTTCATATCAGAATAATCAACAGTTTTTTGAGTCCACACAGATTCAGACACTTCAAAATTCAAAGTACTAGTAAGATTTTTATTTATAAGATAAGCAGCAATTTTATCAGCTTACCCCAAAACATTTTAAATAAATTAGAACTCAATAACATACATCCTATTTTTTTTAGCAAAGTCGTATTCATTCTTTCAGTAATGCCATTTTTTTTGAGGTGTATAGGTCACACTTCTATGTCTCAAAATTCTCTGCATTTTGAAAAAATCATTGAATTCATAAGTGCAAACTTCTAAACCATTATCAGTCTTTAAGATTTTTATCTTATAATCAGTTTGATTTTCTATTTTAGTTTTCCAATCTTTAAAAACATTAAAACTTTCATCTTTAGTTTTTAACAAAAGCACTCAAAATTTTCTTAAAAAAAATCATCAATGATTAACTGATAATACTTAAACCAAGACTGAGTAATCATTAAAGTAGGACCCCACACACTATATGCGGGTATTCAAGTATTTGTTTAGATTTGTGAATTTTAGACAGAAAAGGCTACTTAACTTGTGTTTCCAATCACACATTGTTCACAAAAGGCAAATTTACCAAGATTTATTTTTCCAATAACTTCTTGATTTTGTAAAGATTTTAAACTTTTCTTACCAATGTAACCAAGTTTATCATGCCATAATTTTGGAAGAGTAAAATTTTCATTTAAAATAACTACGATTAGGCCAATAAAGGTCTTGCTTAAAAGAAATATAGGCCGTGTCTCTTTGGGGTACAAGTAATCAAATCACAATCCCTAAAGATTTTAATACGTTCGTGACCCAATTTTATGAATCCATATCACCTCACACGCCTAGTGATAAGTGTGTCTTGACACACTTATTGGAGATCAAAAACTAGTTAATTATTAATAAATCAAATGAATTTCTACTCAAAATCGGATCATTACTACTTTTATACGTCAAAATCCCCAATTGAAGAAGAACAATGCAAATGAAGAGAAAAGTGACTAAAAATACACAAATATGTGAACTTGGGATCAAAGTGTACAAGTATTGAGTTGGACTTTGGATGCAGTTTATCAAGGGCATGATTGAATAAAAGTCAAAATATGAGGACCAAAATGTGGAATATCAAAGTAGAGGGACCTAATGCACGATTAATGGAGGACTTGATGTGCAAAAGAGGCAAAATGTGGTCATTGTTTTGTAAAATTCGGGTTATTTTAGGACTTTATTAGGATACTTTTTAAATCATTTAAATACTTAATTTTAGTCATTTGTTGCCGTATTTATTACACACCACATTATGAAAAGAAAAGAGACAAGGAAAAGAAAACCCCAAGCTTAAGTGGAGAGATACTAGGGAAAATCAAGACAGAAGCAGTGTCATTGCAATCTTCAAGAATTCGACTAAGGGATGAGTTTTACCTATTATCTTTTATTTCATCCTTTATTTTTCCTTAATGTATTTCTCTAACTTTTTCATTTTGTACCATTTTTACACAACGAGTTAAGCTTTATAGTGTTGGGATGATTGATGTAGCTTAAACTAGTTTGATCAATTTCAATATTGGCCATTTAATATTAAAATGTTTTATGTTCTTGTGCATTTATTATTGTGTTTAATGCTTCTCATTTTCATCGCGAATAAATAATTTTATTGAGTGATGTGTACAGTTGTTGAGAGATTATTGTGTATTTAGACCGAAATAGTAAATACCTTAGGTTCATGTAGGACATAGATATACACTCTCAACCCTAGGTGACCCATTAAGCTATTTTCACAAAGATTTAATGTGTACTATGTTAAACCAATTAATTAGAGTAAATTTTACTTGAAAGAGGTAATTAACTAAAATCCGAAAATCGGGTTTAAAATATTAAGTATTTTTCTTTTTCATTTATTGAAAAATTAATTAGACGACAGTTAAGTGAAATCAAGAATCCCAACCCTTCTATTATCCAAAATTTTCACAACTTTTATGATTGTTATTTTTATTGTTTTAATTGAAATTCACACTATTTTTCTTTCACTTTCAAAATCTATAATCAACTGTGTGTTTTTTTCTTGTTAGAAAATTAAATTGACTATTGTGTAATTAAGAAAACATTTTTCATGGGATAGACAACTTTATTACTTGTACTCGACCTGTAGATATATATATCTTGCTCCTTTTAGTAGTAGAATATTTCCATTTTCATGTAACAATTGGATTATTCATATTCCACTAACCTTACATTTTATATTATATTCCATTCTGACGTGCTCTTTTATGGTTTTTTCAAAATCCAAAAACCAATTCTTATTATGACACGTATGAAAAGAATAGCCAGAATTAAGAATTCATTCTTTTTTCAGTTTCTAATCCATATTGGCCAAGACCAAATCATCTTCAAGGTCCACCTTATCGTAAGCTAACACAACATTCCCCTCATCATTCTTCTTTTCTTTCATTATGTCTCTTACAGTAATGTTTTATGAAATGTCACAATTTTTCCTAATAGTAACATTTGTTTTACCTTTTGCCTTATTCTTGGAATTTTCTTATTGTCCATTTCTTTTTACTCTCAATAGTACCTTTAGAGTGATAGTTAGATTTACCATTGTTCTTGCCTTCAACTAACAAGTTATCTTCACTGTGATTTTTTTTTGCTTAAGACTTATGCTCAATAATTCTATTTCCTAGGGCAATAATTATTATATCAATAGTAATCTCATCCCTACCATATTCTGGAGCATTCTTTAGGCCTATCACTAATGGAGTTTAACAAGACTATAGCCAACTGATCTTTTGAAAAAAAAAATCATCATAGTTTCCCAAGTCTTGGGTTAGTTTGGTAAATTTATTCAATTTTCTTCCAAATCAACAGAAATCCACATTTTAAAAGAAAAAAACTGTTTCAACAAATAGCACTTATTTGGAACAGCCTTAGGTAAGTATTGAGCTTTAAGTTAGTCTACAACTTAGAAGCAATTTTAGTTTCATCAATAGTTCTTATCACATTCTTAGACAAACATGCAACTGAGCTTTGCACCATGTCACAGTTTACTCATTGAGCTTCATTAATTGTCCCATTGATCACTGAACTTTACTCCATCCAACTCCATCACTCACCCGATCAAAACCGTTAATAGAAGTACTAACGTGGCAAATGGAAAAATGATGTGGCCGGTTAACTCCTTCCAAGTAGTAAGTGATTTACCAACTCAGCTTCCACGTCAGCAATGGAGCATCCAAATACAGCTTTACCAATTTCATTTCACACGACTTTACAAAATCATAACCCAATTAGCATGAAGTCTCTCTCAAATCAAATGCTCCTGTTCGCCAAGAAACCTAAGTGTCTGAACCAAGTACCTCCAAAGATCTCTCAAATCCATCATCCTGGAATCTATTTTTACCAAATCTTACATGAAGTCTCTGTATTCTGAAAATCCATTCAATTCATTCGGGTAATTTTCATCATACGCCATAGTATCCCAAATCACGTCATCTAATTTTTGAGAGCTTCAAATTCATCTACCTCGAGATAAAAAGGTAATTGATTTTTTTCATGTTTGTTGTAAAATTGTTCCTATGGTAGGACACAAGTTGATTTTTTAATGGAAAATTGGTTTTGTTCATAACTCATTTTAGTTTTGGCTTACATCTTCGTCTTTCCAATCAATGGTCCAGAACATTTTACAATGAACTATTTTCTAGTCGTTAATGGAGGAAAACATGTTTATATGATTCCTCTCCATAATCTAATTAACACTCATTTTAATCTATCATTTTATTATTTCAAAACTAATTATTTGATTATTTAGCTAATGGAGTGTCTATGAGAAAATTGCAGTAGAAATTGCAATAATTTTGTGAAAATTTTCTCTAGTTTGTCATTTGATTTCGACAGTGCATACTGCATAAATGTTAACTGCAATTTTTGTATTGAGTGGGTGTATGTATGTATTGCCAATGTTCTTAGGAAAACTACACGTCTACAAATTGATGTGTGGGTGACCGCTATGCAGAAATGTTAACAGTGATTTTTGTATTGAGTGGTATGTTTATTGTTCGTGGCTGCAATAGCTGGTTTCCAGGGCAGGGAAGAACAAGGGCATTTGTCAAAACTGCAAGAAACCCGCTTGAAGATTTGTCCCGTGTGTATCAGAGTTTGGTTCATATAACTGACCAAGAGGAAGTGGAAATCTCATTCAATGTTACAATCTGCAAAATGGTGAAGATCTTGTAGACGAGAATGAAAAACTCAAGGGAAAAGCTCCATGAAATTAGACCGCATACGTTGTTGATTAAAACAATGTCATCTTATTCGTCAAGTTTGTTCCAATGTTATCGTATTCGTCAAGTTGGACCAATGTTGATAGTATTCGTCAAGTTGGACCAATGTCATCGTATTCGTCAAGTGTTTTTTTATTTCTACCAGTATATGCATTGTTTATTTGAGTTTGAACACTGTAAACTTTATGCATTTGTCGCAAAATTTCCCCATGTTTTAATCTTTGGAAGGAGGAATGTTTAAGATGATATAAAAAGAAAAAAAAGAACTTTCAAGACAAATGGAGTGTCAACGATGTTGTATAACAAGTAAAAATAATCTCTGATTGCTTCCCTCCTTTGCCTACCCAAGAAAACGATTAGCAGTATTCCATAGCATTAAACGTATACTTCGGCAAGAGATGGGGGGGGGGGGGGGGGGGAGAAAACACTACTATAGCATTAAACGTATACTTTGGCAAGAGATGGGGGGAGGAGAAAACACTACTAGCACCATATAAATCCAAATGCTAAATTAAAAGCACAAAAAATCATTTCTCTTCTTTGAAAGATATAAAAATTCATTTCTTCAAGATCTGTTTTACAATAAACTTCCATAATTGATTATACAATCTTTATCAACATCAAATGAACAATCTGTTGGCCTTTTTTCTAGTGGGCATCAAGCAAAACTGCCAAACCCTTATTTTATTCTCCGTCCTACTGAACTGGCACAAGTAAAAGCAAGAGCAGAGAACAAGAGAATTGACCTCACCTAGAATTTTCAAAAGCAACAACGTAGGTTCCACATAAAATTCCATAATTTCCTCAAAATTAGTAACATACAAAAGAAGGAAACTGGAATTCATAAATTCATAATTTAATGTTATCATTGGTTATCCTTTGAGGGCTATTTATCTGGAACTTGATCTCCACGGCCAACCAATCCCATTTATCTGGAAACTGGGTCACATTTATGCCATCTTCTCGATCAGACTCCAAATCGATCTCTAAATCCATGAAGTCTGGATCATCCACATACTCCGTCATTAGAAATCAAGTACTTACATAGGACTAAGATAGTTAACAAGACAAAACTACTATTTTTCGAGAAATTGCTCACATTTTTAATGGGCTATAACCAATAAACATCACACAGGCACAAGTTATCCCATTCGTCATTTTGCCACATAAAATAACCTAGACACCAATATTAAACAAAGGCCCTAAGCGGTGCATTGCCTTGATTTCTGACTTACATATACAAGTTAGAACATGGGTTGGTGTATAATGGGTTATATTGAAAGTGATACTTCAACAGCTTCAAATATTCATATTTGTATTTAGTTATGCAGATTAAAATATATTAGCATATAAAAGAATTGGAATATATGCAGCCAATAATTGAAATATATGGTGCATATTAAATTTCAGATATTAACAGCATTAGGAAGATGTTTTTACTATGGTCAATTGAAAAAATATATATATAACAATTTTCCAAAATTAGAGAAAAATAGAAGAATATCTACAGTGGGAAAATGAAACAATCATGGTAATATAGCAGATTGAATAAGCAACCAAAGGACTTGTTTCGGAATTACCTTCAAGTGAACCGTCCATGTGCACGCCTTCAAGAATGGTCAACAATGGCCGATTATTTGTTCAATGACATCGCAACATAGAATTGAGGATTAAGAACAGAGAAATTTGGGGAAACTGGATTTCAGCTTAAGGATTCGATTTGGGAGACAATTGATTTGGGAAAATGGATTTCACAATTAGGGGTTCGATTTGGGAATATGGATTTGGAGGAAATGGGACTCACTAGTTCGTTCGGGGGAAATTGGTTTTTCATGCTTAAAGTTTGGGTTTTTACAATCAAAAGTCGTGTTCTTTAATTGGTAAAGCCATGTTTTGATGTGCCTTTGCTGACATGGAAGTTACGTTGGTAAACCAGTTACCACTTGGACGAAGTTAATCGGCCGTATCTTTTTTGCATCCACCACATCAGCACGTCTATTAACGATTTTCATTGGGTGAGTGATGTCATCGAGTTGGACGGAGTAAAGTTCAGTGGCTAATCGGACAATTGGTGAAGTTCAGTAAGTAAGTCGTGACATAGTAAAAAGTTCAGTGGCCAATGAAACATTTAACTACATAAATAGTACTACATGCAATCTTTTCGAGTTTAGTTTTTTTTAGAGGGAATGATGTCAGCATGCTAAGTCTTATCTAAGGCTCTAAAACATTTCAATTGCAATAAAATAGCCTTAATCTTTTGACCCCACATATGAAAAGATGACAAATACATTTGTATAATCGGTGAGATACAAAAAGTATATGAGAACGAACAGAGAACAAAGTAATACCAAATTGCAAATAGTGCATAAGGATTTTACTTCCACAGTTTTCAATCCACTAACAGAAGACATACAACAGAAATATCAAAGCAAACACAAGAACATATATCGCAATTTTAAAGTTTAAGGTTTTTTCCTTCAATGTTCTCCAGATAAGTCCACATTGGATTTATCTCAGATTCCTAAGGTCTCAAATGCCTACGGACAAAGATTAGTCTTTAGGAAGTTTGGTAAATCGAAAAACAAGGGAAATAATGCAAAAAACCTTAATAACAAAATTGAATTTGCAGAAAATCTAAAGATCTCACCAATTGAGTTTATAAAACTCATTTTCTTTTTAGTTTCTTTCAAACAGAGTACCCCAAATTTTAAGATTCGTTATAGATCTTCAACTTTCTTTGAAGATTAGGTATTGCAGTTCACAGATCCAAGCTCTGATACCAATGAAATGTCCAGAAACAACAATATATATATGTCCGAAAAATTAAAACTGACAAAAATCAAAGTAAGAACACAAGATATGCTTCAATCCCAGAGGTTCGATAACCACTGCTTGTCCTAATCCTCTATTGAGTATCCATTAAAAATAGATAATGTTTATCTATACTGTAATGCCAAAACGGCAACCGAGATTACAAAATAGTTCACAAAGTATAGAAATAAAGTCACTAGAAGACTTATCCTTAAAGAATTTGTCAAATGAGTCACTGTTCACCAAGAACCCCCAAAATTCATACTAACTCCCTAATATGATCTTTACAATTGAAGAACACACAATCCTTCACAGAGTTCACTCAGATCACTAAACTATACATCTAGCAAAACCAAAAGCCAAAAGTGAATTGAATTGTATAATAGAAGCAGATGAAGCGTTTTAAGCCTCAGAATAATCCAAAATTGTTTCTACTGTCCATGTACTATGCAATATGTGTTTCACTCACCGAACTTTAAGTTGCACCCCATCAATCAATGAACTTTGGACAAATTGCACTCCACCACTCATTGTCTTTATTCCTTCCAAACCGTTAGCCTACGTGGAGCACGTAGTTGCCATTTGGCAGTTAAATTACTCCAATTATCTGATACATCTGCCATGTGGATATGTGAAACACGCCTCTTATAATGAAGGCGTGGTTGGAAGAAAATATATATGTATAAATACGAGTTCGATCTTCAAACCTTAACCCCAATTTGAGCGAACCCTAACCTCCAAATTGTGCGACCTCTATCCATAAATCAAAATTGTTCTGAACTCGAAGGGTTGGCAAGGGTGATTCTTGAAACTGTTGAAAAGGAGAAAGCAAATGGAGGCAACTCTGAATTTTTCCCCACATTGTTTATCTGTTGTCATTAATGGCTTTGCTCTCTGGTGGCTTTTTTTATTCAAAGTGCTAGTGTTTGAAATCACTAGTTTCGTTGTTGCTGAAAGAGATTGGTGGTGTGTTAGAGTTCAAGAGTAGCATTAGTTTTGATTCCGATTAAGTGTATTTACAGTTATTTGCTGGAATTACTAAGTGTCTTTGATATGAACAATTTAGTAGTGTCAACACTACATGAAAATAGAGCCAGTTGATGTTGTAGGTGTTTGTGCTATTCGTCCCTGTACGTTTTGCAGTTTGTGAAATATATCCACCTTACATTCATTTATGCTATTTCTATTTGATAGGAAAGAATAAGAGGATTTGCCACAGTTGCAGACTGCCAGGGCACCGATTGTGGGCATCCCCAAAGAAGCAACGATGTCTAGATTGTGCATACGGCTTTATGAAATGGATGGAGGTAGAAAAGACCGCAAACATTGGTCGCTTATTCTTTTGTTGCACAAGAGACTGGTTTTTCAAGTGGAGCAACGTTTTGCCCCACTGACATAAACCATTACAAGATGAGGGCTATAGATGAATGGGAATCAAGATGCTGTTGTACATAGCCAAATGAAGATTTGTCGGGTTTGTTCAAACTTGTACCCGAATTACGGAACAATCGAATGTCGAGATATCCATCAACATTACATTCCACAAGGGTCAAGGAGATATGGATGTGAATGAGAAACAACAAGGACGAGATTAGATAAGAAATACGAACTATGTATTTGATGCAAAGACGTCTTAAATTTCGGAATTTATAATGTATTGTTGTTGGTGGTGAACTCATTAAGTTTGCCTATCTTAGATCACACATTATGTGATGTACTTGAGACAAAAGGTTCTGTGTTCAATGTTTTGTGCTCTTATTCATTATCTTAGATCACACATTATCATGCGCTCTTATTCATTTACTGTCATTGGCTCATAGTGTTGCAAATCAATTTTGGTGAATTCAACTTAAAGTCAGCATGTTGATAATTTATAATTCTTAAGAAACCTGCCTATTTAAAAATGTCACAATGACCAGGATTAATATGTGCCCCACCTATAGATAGGCTGCCTTAAATATCTTAATATTTCATTATCAAAGTTGAAGATTATAGGAACTAAAGTGAAGGGAATTTTTTTTATCAGATTTGATGCACTACAGTTATGACAACACAACATGATATTAACACAGCAAAGCAGTTGATGATTGGTACAAGATTACACTAGCCTAAACATGGCCATCGTCGTGTACACTACACTTTAAAAAAAACACCTAATCTAGGTGGGCTATGTGACATTATAATCTGATGCATACACAAAATCAGCATTAAACTAGCCAACGCCATCACCAAAATCCACAAAACTAGTATCGTATATGTGTCACACAAAACCAGCAGCACATCCATCACAAAAACATTCACAAGAACATCTTAGACAGATACATGCAGCCATCACAAATCTATGTACCCACATGATGACTAGCCTCCACTTCTTGAAGAGTGATTTGCTCTGTCAAAGACAGCACAAGGGGCTGGCCCATCTTCGAGACTCTATGTTCGACTTTGATCTTGGACTCCAGGAGTGGGCATGAAGTGAAAATCACGAACTTCATCATGTGTTTGGCTTGAACTAGATCCATTCCCTTGTTTTGGAACCAGTTTTCCCTATCAACAATAATCAACATTAGCAAATATCCACTATACCAACATGCTAAAGATGGACAACAATTAGAAATGCAAGTACAAGAACTACACGTGTATCCATTTTAATCCAAGAATAAAGAGTTCAAATAAATTTTTTTGAAACAACCACCGAGAGAGTAAGACAAAGAGAGACCAAATGCAGGCATGCAAGTGCAAAGACTGTGAAATCGTAGGCACTTAAATTCTAGAACTAAAACCCCATGTAATAAGGGATTCAGCCAATGAAGTAGGTGATAAAGACAGTAGGAGAAATATCACCCTCATGCATTTACCAAATACTCATCTAAAAAAAAGACACTGCGAAACTAAGCAATGAGCACTCTCAACCGAGAGCTATGTATCACAAAGTCTTAGTGAGAAACAGATGAAGGAAGGAAGATGCGGAACTACACCCATGACTTTTTTTTTCTAGATCTTTTACCAGGTGGAATGGAAGGAAAATGCAGGAGGCAACAATAGAAATGATACCTACTACAAGCTAAAGCAAGCCATTGGCATTCTCCCTTTGTCATAGCTAGTGCGCATGTGCACAAAGCATTAACCAAAGAAATAATTTGTGATATTTTTCTTACAACTTTTTTATTCTTAACCTTAGGGATATAGTTTAAGAAATAATTAGTCAACTTATAATGTAGTTTGATGCAGTCACCGAATTTTATGTTCTCACAAAGTTCCAAAAGTAATGATCAACAATTAGCCGTTACAAGTACTTACATGTCTCCTTGCGTCCTCCAACGATTGCCTGCCCATATTGATTGGCTCCAAATGTCCGTCATACCAGTTCTGGAGAAGAGAAAAAATGATCAACTATCGTTTCAACTCAAATTATCGAAAAACATTTGATTAAATACTTACGTCAGTTGGTGCATCAGGTCTAGACATGTGACCCTTTAGGCCACATATTGAAAATGTCATCGCCACTCTTCCTTTTCTCTTGACGTGTGAATTACCCTGCGAGCTTACAATAACTTCTTCATCAGATTGCCTCCTTCTTTTCTTTTGCTTTCTTCCCTGTTGCGGAGTCGTCCACGATGGTGGCCTGATTGGAAAAGTGTCCAGTTGGGGCCACAATTGAATTCCATTAATTGGATTCATAATATTATCATAGTATCTCAGTTATGTGTTCACTGTATAGCATTGGTCTACATAATCCTCAGTATCATTTCTATATTCCCGTATAACGGCCAATGCATGGCTACACGATTTTCCAGTCAGGTCCCACCTCCTACATGTACAACTCCGTTCTTCCAATTCAACGACGTAAGAATCTGACCTATAGTCCACTTGCCATTTAGGCCCTCTTGAGAAATGCAACGAGCATTCATTTGACATCTCAGCTACCTTGGAAATAAATCCCAACTGCATATCTTTCTGCATAGCCACAATCAACTTCTCCCTGTCATCAATCAGCATCTTATCTAAAACTTCGCACAAGTTGTTTAAAAGAATATCGCTTCTCGAATGTGTCTTGAAATGAGATTTACTCCACTCAGACGAATGTCTATCCATCAACCATTTATAAGCGACGTCACTAAGCTGACAAATTTGTTGCATCCAGTGTCTGAAGTCGGCAATTGTAGTTGACTTAGCGGCCCACCAAAGTAAGTCATTCAAAGTTTTACCTTTAAATCCCTTGTCGAAAAGTTTGCATACCATGTTTGACACAAAACCTATGCTCTGCCTCCAGAAATAACTCACTAATCACGTTGCCTTGCCGTTTTGCCTATCGGTCATAACGGTCCAATCATGCCCATTTTCCATCTGAATATCCTCAGTAAGATATTTCAAAAACCATCTCCACGCTATTGTGTTCTCCTTCTAGACAACGACATAAGCAATTAGATAAATGCTGTCATTTGCATCCAGACCTAGTGCAGTGAGCTACCAGCCCAAACACCCTGGAGATGGCAACCGTCTACTCCTATGACTTTTCTACACCCATGTCGAAACCCTGATTTGCAAGCACTGAAACATAATATATACCTTGGAAAACCTACCCACTAAGTGCTATCATCACTGTGGATCCTGGATTGGTCCTCAATACCTCAGCCGCATACGACCTTAGTGACATGTAATACTCCCGTTAATCAATTATTTCGCATATCTTCTAGCTTTCCAAGCTACATTTCGAGTAATATTTATCTTCAAGTCCTCCGTCACAGTTGCTTGCATACTTTTTGTTTTCCACTCTGCCTTGAACTACTCAGTGTACTGGTTGACTATGAAAATATAGTTACAATGACGATTGTATTAATCACTACTACACGTGTGTTCAGCGTATACGACTTCACTTGGACCGTGCCTGAATTATTCAGCTAATTTACAAATGACATGAACTCTATTTTCGTCATTCACCTTACACTTCACATTATATCCATTAACTGCACCATAACTTAGGATTGCTTTCCCAAATTCTTGTACAGAACTGAATAACTGACCAACATGGAGTTGTGGATCCTGCATATCCTTTTCAACCATAAACTCTGAAAATCGATAACCAACCTCATCATCCGATGACATGTCGGACAACAGTTCTTCCGATGATGAACATTCCAAATCGTGGGCAGGATTCAAATTCGTCTTGTACTACTTTAGCAGGATTTTCTCGTTCAGTTGCGGCCTCCATCACAACCTACCTCTATTCCATCCGTCACATTATCATCAAACCTTTCATCTTCACTAGCCGAAAAGTTATTATCGAAATCATTAAATTCAGAGTCGTCCTTAGTATCTGCCACGGAAACAATACATTGAAAAAGATCAACAAAACAAGCTGGGGAAGAAAGAAGGTGGGTAAGCATGCCAAATGAGAAATTAGGCCAACAAAAACAAGCTGTGAAGAAAGAAGGTGCATTTGCATTTTATTTAACAGTTTTGCTAATGAACAAATAGGTGGAACTGACTAGGCCGTCAATCTCATTTCAAAATGTAGCAGTAGTGCTCATTTCAAGTTTTTTCACAAAAAAACATAATCCCTGAAATAAACAAGTAGGCAATAAGAAGTACACAAACATAATGCAAAAAGAAGAACGAACAACATTCTCGACGAAAGAAAAAGAAGTACACAAACATAAAGCAAAAAACACACCCAACATTCTCGAAGAAAGTGAAAGAAACCCTCCATGTGCGAGTGTTGAAAACACCAATATTCGTGGTTAGGATGGGTCCTTCGACGATGATGCAGTGCCCTTCCAACCTTCAATTTCATGCGTTTTTGGAGAGCCTAGGGTTCGTCCCAAACGATTTCAGTGTAAAAATGGGTGAGGCATGTTTGGGGATTAATGACATGGCAGATGCATAAGTTAATTGAAGTAATTTAACTGCCAAATGGCAATGCCGTTCTCCACGTAGGCAAACGGTGTGGAAGGAATAAAGATAGTGAGTGATGAAGTTCAGTTTGTCCAAAGTTCAGTGATCGATGGGGTACAACTTAAAGTTCGGTGAGTGAAACGTGACATATTGTAAAGTACATTGACTGTTGAAACAATTAACACAGAAGCCCATCCAACTCCTATCAGTAAGCCACATGTCAGGATTTGGTTAAAAGTACCCACTATTAAAATGTATTTCTAAAAAACAACTTTAAGCCAATTTTAGCACACATTTCACATGCACAATACTTAACACTGACGCTTGCAAATTTACTATTTTTTTGAAGGCAAGTATTCATTGCTCTCTTTGGGTGATGGAGAGGCAAAATTGAAGTTGTTAAGAATGAGTGAAGGCGATCTTCTAATGACCAAGAGTTTCAATTAGTTACAAAGAAAGACGTTTCTACCTACTTTCCTCAATCTCGTGTCATTTTATTGCATGAAATAACCTTAATGAAAGTAATATGTTTTTAGTAAGGTAAAGGGAGTATGATAAGTGTAATTTTACACTTATTTTGGTCATTCAAAGTGGATGCTTGGGTGTTAATTTTATTGTGATGTTACTTAATTTTGGTTAAATATAGATTTTTTGGGAGAAAACTCAATTTAAGATGGTGGATAAATAGAGCGAAAAGCAAATGATGAGGACTGAAGAGAAACAAATTGTGGATGATAGGGACTAAAGTGTGAGGACTTGAAAGATGAAGGACCGACAATGCAAATAAGAAAGGCCTTGAGCTGAACCAAAGAAGACATTCAAGGATTAATTTGAAAGTGGAGGAAAGTATCAAACCTTGCAATCCCAAGTTTGAACCATACGATTGCAACAAGAGAATAACATGCACAATACGTTTTGGAGTTAAACCATCTGATCGCATGGTTAGGCAAGCAAAATTCAATTTTCTCTCTGAGTCTAATTAAACTTCTAGGTGGTAAGAGGATGAGACACGAATTCCACCCTAATATTTGCTTTGAAAATGAGGATTTTTCTCGCATTCAAGGGAGAAGAAGCTAAAATTGACAAATACACAAATACTTTTACTAGAAATTTGGAAGACAAGAAGAAAATTAAAGAATTATTGAAGATATTCAAGAGTTCAAGAGTTATTTTTTTTGTATCTTTTCTACAACTAAAATCAAGGTGATGTATTATTATTAAAAATTGTGTTTGTGTAATTTTATGATGCACGACTAATTGTCTAGATACTAGAATACGATAAACACTATATTTAAAGTTTTAATGTTAATTCCAAATTTGTGAAGCCAAACACTTATTTGACTTGAATGGTTGTTAGAATATTAATTCTTTCAATTATTTGATTTATAATTGAATAGATTTTTTTTTTTTTTAAATTTTTGCTTGGTTCGAGAGAAGGAATAGAAAGCTTAGCACATAGTAACAATCATAGTAAGGTTTATTGTTGATAGAGATATGCCATTATACTGGTCATGCTTTTATTATGAATGCTCTTGGGACTTACTTCGTTTTCTTGTATTCACATCTTCCATAGAGATATAGTAGGTCATATGTGAGAAGAATTTAAATATTATTTGAGTGAGATTATTAAATAAAGAAGGGAACATTGATAGTCTATTAAATAAAGAAGGGAACATTGATAGTCTATTAAATAAAAAAAGGGAACATTTGTCACACCCCACCCCTCCTTTTTTTTTTTTTATAGATAACCATACATTAATATGTGTAGGAGGAATGAAACTAATGACTTGACGTAGACACATGATTTAACACATATTTTTTTTTTAGACTATAAAACTGTCAAGAGGCCATTTCAAAAGGTATACATATACAATACAGGATCCCCAAAATATAATACAACTGAAGTCCACAACTTACCCTACTGGTCGTCATCCATGTACATCAAACTCTGGAATCCGTGAGAGCTCCACAGCTAGCCATGACCTTTATGCGGTTCCTGGCTCACCTACAATGCGCAAACTACATAAGCTAATGCTTAGTAAGCAAAAAAGCATACATGTCATGAGGACGAGTAATAATAGTATATGTCATCATGCTATGCTAAAGATGCATCGTATTCAAATATTCGTTGAAATAACTTGAAATAATTTCCTTTGAAATCTTTCATTTCATTGGGCCCTTGACCCACCAACTATGCACCGGATAGAGTTATGAACAATATCAATATCAATAATCAATAATCAAATGGCCAATATGACATCGACACTGGCGAGTGGACCATCCTCTTGTGATCACTAGAGGCCCATCCCCTAACTGCCCCTATGATCACCCAAGAAGTATCCCACCCAGTAGCGCCAATAATCATAACATTGCAAGGGCACAATCGAGTGGTCCATCCTCCCGTGATCACCAAAGGCCCATCCCCTATCTCTACCTTTGCAATCACCCAGGAAGTACCCATGATGCCAAAACATATCACATAAGCATGCCTCACATGCTTCGGTGCTCTAATAGAGGTCAATAAAACATTTATGAGAAAAATTCAATTTCGAAATCATATTGTGCATGCTAGATTTTCAACCATGGAAATATGTCGTGCATGTTCATGAAAATGCTCGTGAATTGCTTAATCAACACCAATGCCATTATGTTTCGAAACCACATACTTGAATAGTCATACCATCATATGATGTACAATGAGCTTGTTATCAAAGCTATGTAAATGTCCCAACATTATTATCTCACAAATACTATGTTCTTGCATTGTAGTTGTGAATGGATTTTTACTTACCTTTTTGCCCTTGTGGTACGTTCGCTTCTACGGAGTGTAAATCAACTTCCTTTTTCACTCAAAGTTGGAAAATCATCTGTATTGCTGTTTAATATTAGACACAATCCTCAATTCGATAACCTTAACACACACCATCCCATACTACGTCCATTCATGCCAAAGTACTTTAGATTATCATTTCACGTTAACGGTTGTATTGCAAACTAGTCTCATAAATCACCCTATTTCTCGAATCCAATTATGAATGTCGACGTCATCCAATTGTTGTCAACAACCCAGTACTCCTTAAAGTCTATTTTATAGGCCTAAGAGATAGTTAATAAACATGTAAAGGATGAATCTAGGTTAAATTCACAAATGGACAGAAGTTGTCCTCCCATTTCTATTGCTGCCCGATTCATTTTTCAGCCTCCCATTTATATAACATATACGTGCAGGTAAACATGTCCTTAATTCACAACAGTTAATCAATTTATAGACTTAAAATCAATCCCTTTTTACCGCACACCGAATGAAGAATCTTATTATGGCTGCTTTGAGTTTCACTTGAATTAAACTTTCAAAAATTGGATTCTAACATATTAAAGTGTATAAAAACATCTATATCGATAAATATAAGTTATACCCAAGGAATTACTTAAAATCAAAGATTAAACCATTCAAGTCTAGCAAATTCACATCTCTATCCAGCTTGCTTTCTTTCAAGTACTTGTAATTAATTGCCCCTATTTTTTCCAACATAAAATCATCAAAACATCCCAACATGATCTTAATTAAGTTAATAGGTTCAAGAGATTATAACACCTTCAAAAAGAATGAAAACAACCTTCAAAACAAAAAGCTAAACTCACCTATCTTGAATTTCAATTCCCAACCTCTTGTTTCTGCTTCCCTCCGTTTCTATTGCTTCCTCTCTCACTTTGGGGTCACTTGAAGGGATAAATTATCTTAATAGGAGGTATATATAGAGTCCTAAAGGGTTGAGGTCGTGAATCTTGCTTAAGGATGAAGAAATCATCACCAAAAGACAAGTGTCTCCAAGCATGTGCTGTCCAAGCAGGTTGTGGATTCTTGCAGCCATTTTTGACTTTTCCCTTATCTTGCATGGAGCCACAAGTGACTTAGGAGATGTATATCTATCCAATACAAAGTGCTAAGTCTTTTGAAGACGTGGTGGAGTCCTTAGAGCTGAAGGAACTAATGCCAACAAGTTATCCAATGTTAAGCGGGAGCTGTCTCTCTTTTGTTCAATTCTGACTTTGTACCAATCCTTCGAGATTTGTATGAAATTTAGGGATAATATACTACATATTTTAAGTCTTAAATGAGTGGTAGACGTTCCTAATGCTTAAGGGTGAAGGAATTGACCATTACAAAGATAAATCAATAGGCGTGAGTTGTAGTACTAAGCATGAGCTGGTCCCTTGTGGTTAAAATCTGATTTTGTACCTATCTTTGCATGTACAAATCAAGTATCCTTGGTTTATGCTAATGTGTTTACAATCCACTTCACTTGCCCTAAGATCCCAAAATATTTTATGGAGCTAATTCCTTAACCGTTCATTTAATAACTTACACGATTGAAACTGGATTCTCGACCGATTTCAATGATTAGCACAACAATATTTATAACATAATATAAACCTCATCTTATTACATTTTGATAATGTCACTTTATGTCTCATGCTCAAAATGTGTCAACCACCTATCTAGGGTTTAAGGTTACCTTGATAAACCGAATGGAAACTTGAAACTTTGTCGTTATAATCTTGGACTTTTTAAGATTCTCATTGCTTAACAAATCAATCTCCAACATCTAGATTGACTTAATATTTCTATCATAGCTCAATGTAAAATTCATCACCTAGGTCAAGGAGTCGAAGACTAACACCATGTAAAAATCTTTAATAATCAAAAGCACATTTTAATGGAAAACAATTAGGAACATTGATGCAAATGACATTGTAAATAGCATGAAATGCAATCATATTGGCCAAATGTGTAATGTGAAGTTCGGGATATTACAACATTGATCGTCAAATCTAAATAAGTATTGTCAATTACTTGATTTAACATAAAAGTAGAGGAATACAAAGAGATTCGAGGTCATAGTGGTTCTAATTAATTGAATTTTGATAAAGGTTTATAATTTAGTTAAAAGTCTTATATTTAATTAGTTGTTGAAATTGATTTTCAATTAACAACATCCATAAAATTATGATATTTCAGTTAAAGTTAATATCCATCGGAATCTAATTGAATATGGAGTACTCATGAGAATGATCTTCTTACATTGCATTACTTGTTAGGATACTTGTGGTATTTTAGCGACTAAGTTTTTGGTATTGTTGTCGGGATTGTAGTTTATTTAGTTAGTTTAATTAATTATATCTTCATTGTGAACTTTAACTGCTTTATTACTTCTATTAACTGGTTGGAGGTGATTCACGCCACTCCCCCTACTTTCATCCCTAATCCAACTATTTCGGATATTATGCAATGGGTTCCGTGGCATAAACTTGTTTGGTTTGGTAATCATATTCCTCGTCATGCTTTCATTGTGTGGCTCTTTCTTTGTAATGGAGTTAATACTCAAAGCAAGCTTTGTAGGCTTGGTTTGATTGAGGAAATTAAATGTCTTCTTTGTGGGAGTAATCAAGAAGATGCAGCTCACCTCTTTTTTACTTGCCCATATTCGGAGTGGATCTCGAGGCACTTTTGTAGTAAATGTAACATACCTATCATTCACCGTCCTTGGGGAGGAGCTTGTAGGTTGGATGGCACAACAATTTGGGGCTGATTCATTTCGAAATTCAGTCATTAAAACCATGTTTGCAGCCATGGTCTACTACATTTGGCGAGAGAGAAATTCCCGTTTCTTTGATCACTAGTCTAGGCACGCTAGCTTGGTTTTCAATGATATTATGTTTGCAGTTTTTTCTAAGTTTAATACACTTTGTAATGTGGATCCCACTATGGAAAATAAGTGGATTCAACGCTCTTTGGGTTTGGACGTTGGAATTTTTTCTTTGGGTCTGTCCTCCGCATAGTTTCTATGGTCTGGGGTATACCCCTGTGCTTTTGTACATGATTTACTTTTGGTTATAATCCACTAACCTTAACCAAAAAAAACTGCTTTATTACTTTTTAATTTTACTTTTAATTATTATAGTATTTCTTATTTATTTTCAAGCTTCTTTCATGTGAAGTTGAGATACGCATCATCTAGACCCGAAGATAGAACATGCATTCAAGTTGTAATAAAGAGAACATAAAAAAGTACAACAAAAATAATAAGAAATGACTGCACCACGGGTGTCCTAGAGGTGACAGGAGGCTATCAAAGTGATGTTCCAAACTCATGAAGCAAGTACATAATTTATGAGATTCTGCTACGACAAATATAGTATATTTATTTATTTGAGAATAACCAGTCAATTAATATAGATTGATCTGAAATCTATTTCAAATCTAGTGTAGTATCTATGGATACATAATGAATTTGTTGAATCCCTTCTTTTTGTTGAACACGTCTAATCGACAACTTTAAATATCGAAATCAAATGGATCAAATACAAAAGAATGCTCTGAATCATAAAATTATAATAAAATAATAACAAGATATGGGGCTAGATCCAAGAAAGATGGTAGAGGTAAAGGAAGATGATGCCTTTGTGTATTTAAGGGTTATTTACTTCGAATTATCACTACATCGGGTCGTGGAAACCTCACATCACTTTTCAAGGGTTCGATCTCTACATGGTGGTAGACTTTATTCATCACTTTGACACATGTTTAATGGTCTAGCCAAGCAGAATAGTGAAGGGAAGTATGGGTTTGAATTGATTTATTAACAACTACCATGTGGTCAATGCTTGGAGCCTAATCAAATGAGGCATAACAATAATCACCCAGGCTCAAGCATTGATAATTATATAATGTGGAGACTTTTAGGTTGAAGGTGAAAGGCATTCCTCGTGATATAGAATGTGGTGCTAATGTGGTCATTGTTAGAGAAATGATGCTTAGACATGGAGTATTCTTCGTTTGCTAAGCCCATGTTGTCGAGGTGGCCATTAACAATAAAATCCCTCAAGTTCATGCATGGATATTTATATAAGGATAGTGCTACACATACTGCATAGTATACAAAATTGTTACAGCATGATGATGTGGCAGAAGTTTGAAAGGTCAAAATCTCGGCAGCCACAGGAAAAAAAACAGTAAAAGTGAAAAAAATAAAATAAAAGAAAAGGCGCCTTTCTTTCCTTCTTTTGAAACCATTTCATTTACATTCCAAATTCCAAAATCACGAACAAAAACCTCATCTTTGAACACCGAAATAAAATCATGGCAAAACCCATTCCACAACACCAGCAACTTCGACGTTAGTGTTGACACGAGGCTGAACCCGATGATGTTATCCCTATCTTCCGCGGTCGGAGGTGAGCAATTTTGTGATGAAGCCGCAACTCCTAGGCTGACAAAAGATTTCCTTTTTTGTTTTGCACTATAAAGCTAGTTTCCTTTGTTTCAACTGCAAAGATTGAATCTCCTTATTGCTATATGGCTATATGCGTATGACACCATGAGATAGGAAAGTTTTCTTGCAATAAGTACCTCTGCATTCACCTCTCTTACCCTTCAAGAGTCTTAGATACTTTCAATTATTTGCTTCGATCTGAAGATAACTTTCTTCAGCAAATTATTGTAGAAATACTTATTTGGCTTGAAATTAGTAAGTGGTATGTGGACCCAACTTTTGCTTAGGCCCAATGAAAGCTGGATATATTCGAATGGTTTTGTACGAAGATGAGAATTGATTATTGTCTATTTCCTGCCAATGTAGGTTATTTGCAAATTTTTTCATCCGACGATGACAATTCGAATGATACTAGCATAGGTGAAGAAATGAAATTATTCTGCCCACTGTTGAAATGAATTTTAATGACGAAAATGAAAATGAGGTTTTCAAATTTTATAAGCACTACACTTACCAAATTGGATCTTCTGTACGAAAAAAGGATTTCAAAGAAGGGTGATGACGGGGTTGTATGTTACGTGACTTTTACATGTAGTCGGGAAAGGAGTTGAACCAGTGATAAAAATGTTGTTTTGAGGCCTCAACCAACCATGCAAAATGGACAGTAAAGCAAGATTGACAACGTGTTCCGAACTTACTGGCACATGGTGTATTAACATTGTCCATTTAGAGCACAATCACATAACAAGCCCATCCAAATCAAGGCTATATCGATGCAATCGCCATATTAGTGAACGCATGAAAAGACAACTTGAAATAAATGACATTGCTGGAATACCACTACACATGTGTTTTAACTTAGCTGTAGTTGACGTCGGTGGGTATAACAAGATTGCATGCATCGAGAAAGATTGTAGAAATTTCATTAAAAAAATCCGACGTTTAAGATTAGGTGAAGGAGACGTTGTTGCAATACAAGCTTATTTTTAGAAGGTTCAAGCAACTAGTCTTGGCTTCTATTTTAGTATAGACTTGGACGACGAAGCTCGACTATGAAATATATTTTGGGTAGATAACAAGTGATGAGAATGATTTATTCAAAGAACAAACGCCGCTAAACCATAGTTTTCGGCTCGATCTCGGGCATTTGTGAGCATTTTGATGGGTGTATTAGTGTTGTTTTGTAGTGTTGATAACTTGGGAGAATACGACATACTTTGAAGCTTGAATTGAGGGCGATGATGGATCACAAAAAGGAGCATGGAAAGTTAGTGATGAAAGAGGAGAAAGAACTACTAAAGAGGTATGGAAACCGAACAAAGGGAATCAAGTCAGAACACTCCACGCCACGACGTGTAATTTTCACGCCACGGCGCCCAAATAGGTAACAATGGACCTCACCAACAGAACACGCCACGCCACGCCACGGCGTGAGATATGGGCGCCACGGCGTCCAGCGAGAAGGATGACCAACAGAATACGCAGCGCCACGGCGTCACTAATAGGTTTTTAACGTTGGATGCGCCGTGGTAGCAAAAACTTGATCGGTGCGAAACTGCAAGTGCACAGTGTCGAAGTTTTATAATAAAATGTTGAGAAAAGTATCGTCCTCAGGGATTGGTATCTTACGTTTGTCAAGTATCAAAATTATGTTAATCTCAATTTTATTTAGGAGAATCACAAATATTATTGTAGTTGCAAATTAAAGTAAATTCAACTCTAAGAAAATTGTTTAAATAAAGACAAGGGTTTTTATATTATTGAAAATTAATCGAGATAGAGACTTCTAGGGAAATCGACTTCACCTAGATCTTCACTATGCCTTTTTCAGTTAGCTAATTGAATTCAATTATCTTGTTTGTTAGCAAATCGTCCATTCATCCAACGCCTCTTTCGACAGTCAATTGAATGTTATTCTCGTTTATCAAATCACATATGCATACGCAATTTTAATAAGACAAGGAAACTATTAGACCAATGATTTTACACCACATAGGTTCATATAAGTCTTTCGATCTCTATGTTTACCTATGCCGAATTATTCAAGATCTACCCTATAATTCCCTCTTTCGACATTAAATTACAAGATTGAAGTCATCTAATTAATGGCCTGTTAATTAGAAGCATTAAACCTACAATAATCCAGATAAACATAGATGAGAATTAAATCAATCTAGCATAACCAATCAAACATAGTTTCAGATCCAGATTACATCATATCCCTAGAAGTAAATGGAATTAGTTTATGCTAAAAACTAAAATCAACCAAAAGAATTCACCATGATTTTCTAGGAAAGAATTGAAGGAAAGCCAAGCTGATAAACGCCTCTTTCGATAGCAGCAGTCAAGGCCACAAATTCCCAGATCTCTTCCTTCTCTTCTTCTTCAAAATCTCTATGTTATTCTCCAAAAATCTCTTCTTCAAGTGCTATGTTCTCCCCTTTCTCCAGTTGCAAAAACGTCCTTAGCTAGGTTTTCACATTGGTTTTTATATCCCTTGAATGTTTGGACGGATTTGGACTCAAATGGGCCGAGAAAATATTTCAAAACCGTAAGTTCCTGGTTTTTCGCACAGGTGGCTCCATGGCGCCCATAACGGGCGCCGTGGCGTCCATGTTCTGCTGGCGAACCCTTTTGTCATCATCTTTGGATGCCGTGGCGCCCAGATCTCACGCCGTGGCATGGCGTGTTCTGTTGGTGAGGTCCATTGTTGCCTATTTGGGCGCCGTGGCGTGAAAATTATATGACGTGGTGTGGAGTGTTCTGACTTGATTCCCTTTGTTCGATTTCCAGACCTCTTTAGTAGTTCTTTCTCCTCTTTCATCACTAATTTTCCATGCTCCTTTTTGTGATCCATCGTCGCCCTCAATTCAAACTTCAAAGTATGTCGTATTCTCCCCAAGTTATCAAGGCTACAAAACAACACGAATACACCCATCAAAATGCTCACAAATGCCCGAGATCGAGCCGAAAACTATGGTTTAGCGGCATTTGTTCTTTGAATAAATCATTCTCATCAAACACCCCCAAACTTAGTTCTTTGCTTGTCCTCAAGCAAACACGAAAAAGAGGAAAAAGAAAAAGAAAGACACGATAAACTAAACACACAAATAAGACACAATAGCATAACTTAGTTGGATAAATTGTCTTGTGGCTCAGCATTGACTGCATGGTATTGGGTTATTAACTACTTCAAGGCTAAAATGTGAGAATCAAATACTTACCTTTCCCATGCGAGATAGATGTGTAGGTGTGTGAAGAGTCAAATACAGCACCGTACTATCATAGATTGATTTCATTCCCGACCTCGAGAGTCAATTATTTACTCACGTCGCTCGTGGGATTCACTTACCCCCAAACTTGTTTTCTTTTCACTTTCCGAGGTGTACTCTAAAGTTGATTTTTTTTTTTTACTAACTTCTGACACCACTCAAGTTTGGTCGTGTTTCACTACTTGTGGTTCAACGTGTTGACAACCATGGATTCTTCTTCTTACTACTTCTACCTCCAGGACTCAACCAAGTTATTAACCCGTCATCAAAAGTCTAATTTTCTAAAACAAGCATTCGAGGCTTAATCACTTCATAGGTGCGTCTTCTGTTTCATGCACTTGCTTTTATTTATATTTTTGTCATCCCTCCATTAAACTTTCTAGATGATCCATGTAGCGAGTTTTAGGTCGGTGACTCCCAAATCAAATGACTTTAGGGCACCAGGTTTTAAACCCTTCCAGACTTATTCACTTGAGTCATAAAGGCTACGAAGAGATGCTTTACAATTGTCCTCATTGGGATCTTTTGTAGTGATTAGTGCAATGCCCCTTATTAAACGCTCATTCTCAAAAATAGACCCTTAACTTAAGGTTTTCACCTAAACTTCATCCTATTGGTGGTTTCAAACAGTCCACCCTTGCACATACGGAATCCACATCAAATCTATGTCTCCCAACAATAGTTCAACCGTTCCAAACATCCTAGATTTGGTTTGAGGATATTGTGACGCTCATTGATTGTTTGGATCGTTTCTAGGGTCACTAGATCAATCTATCACATTTTTGAATCAGTCTCTTCTAGTCCAATGATATACTTGGCTCGCGTGCAATTAAGTTATCATGCCTTGCAAGGATAAGTAAGAATTTACTCACACATATAACGCATTCATAGCACATAACCGATTTATGTTTCCAATTATATGCATCATTGCCAACAAAATTATCCAACTCACGCGAGCATGCGAAAACAAATTTTTTTTTTTTTTTAGATGATTGAGTTTCAACACACAAAAACATTTAAAGGGGCACACACATCCAAACGTTAAGGAAACACACAAAAACACAAAAACACACAAGTAAAATTAACACCCCCCCAAACTTAATTTGCACATTGTCCCCAATGTGAAAGAAAGGAAGGAGGGATGAGTACCGTATGGAGGACATCAACTGGTCTCGTCGTCAGACGGTGGAGCTGGAGGGTGGGGTGGTGATGGTAGTGGTGGTGCCGAAGGAAATGAGTGATCGGGATAAGTGGATGCCATGACCGCGTTGTATTCGTTTTGGTAACGAAATTGATCATACATGGAGGATTGTTGGTGGTCCAGTTGTCCTTGTATACCGCTTTGCCAATTGGTCATGAGTGAAGTCATTTCATGTTACCAAGTAGTTTGTCGCTGATCCATGTTGTTATGCCAATTAGCCATGCGAAGGTCCATGGCCTCAAGTTGTCGAAGTATGGCTCCAGTATGGGCATCAGGCTGTGGAGGAGGGATAGGAAGCGGTGCTTGCTGAGAAGAGTGAGATGAGCTACCCCGGCTTTGACGCATCTCTACCTTATCACGAAGTCCCTTCGTCAGAGGTTGCTTAGGGTGTAGTACTTCATCAGATTCTTGAATAGCCACACCCTTTTGGACACAAAGATCATGTATGAGCGATGGGTGTCCCAAGCTACTCGTTGTTGATCTTGCTAGGATGCGCTGGATGCTATTCTGAATCACTTTGTCGACATCAATGGAGTGCCCTCTCTGAATTGCATAGTTAAGTGTGGCTCGTTCTCTAGTTACTTCACTAACATTGCTGCTAGGCATCAATTTTGCAACTATGAAGTGATGCCACACCCGACTATGGACTGTTAAACCCGAGGCTGGGAAGTGAGTTACATCAGTTGCACTACGCTTCCATTCCGTCCCGTCATATGCCAAAGTGTCAATCAGAATAGTGGGGTCAACTCCTTCGTCCCGCAATCTTAAATAATCATCATCCGGTATGTCCCGTGTGTTGTAGAAGCGGTTGATCGATGTTCTATCAAATTTCACCCAACGACCCCGCACAAAAACCTTGAAGTCCTCATGTTCTTTTGCGTTGACATAGAACTCTTTCACTAAGGGAATAGAGCAGGCTCCAGGTTGTTTTGCAAATTATTCCCATCGTAAACTTTGTAGTTTTTCGAGCATAAATTTTTCAAAGCCCCTTACCGGGATGCAGTTGTGGTGTACAACCGAATGTCTAAACCGTTCTACTGCCCCAGCACTTACAAATCGTTTTCTATCATAGGCGGCTGTGGAAGTGGATTCAGCAACTTTGAATTTCTTCTTTGGTGGCATGGTTATAAAATTCTAATCACACAATTAGAGCTTTAGTGGCTAGGCCTGCAAGAGGAAGCAGTAGGTAAAGTTAAACCATAACTACAATATCAATTGGTCTCAAAGAATGCATTGAAACAGGCTACACACATCTTGTAAAGAATAATTCCCAATAACACATAAAGAGTGCACTTAAACATTTTCACAAAGACCTTATTGGCAACTATTTTTCTCATGCATTATTCAACTTTTAACCACCTCAAGCAAATCCCAACCAAGCAATCTAGTGACAGTGATCATTAACCCATGAATTAACAAAGGGAATTGCCCAAAAAAAAAATTTAAAAACCGTTGATTTAAGGGAAGTCAAAAAATCGAGATTTTACTTACCGCAAACACCACACAAGGGAGGAAGAGTCGTGGGGATGTGCTTCTACACGAGTTGTGTGGGTGATGTGAGATGAGCAGAATGGAAGAAGAATCGGGGAAGAGAAGCCGTGAGTGAGGGAGGGAGGCGTGAGGGAGTTAGAGAGTTTTTGGGTTTTTTCAATGTTTGGGCCGGTTCCTCTTTAAAAAAAAAATTTAGCGTACGGACGCCGTGGCGTCCAGATTAGACGCCATGACGTCGCGTCTTCTGCCGATTAAATTCAGAGGTACGGACGTCGTGACGCCCAGATTGAACGCCACGGCGTCGCATCCTCTGCCGGTTTTATTCAGAATGCTGGGCGCCATGGCGTCCCATGGCGTCTAGTACTCTGCCTTTTTTTTTTTTTTTTTTTATATAGAGTAATGAATAAAAGAGTTAAAGGAACTTCCCTGATTTCATGGTGATGCCGCTGTGATTAGCAATGTCGAGCACTTTATTCCAGCTAAATCACATTACTCAAGTTTTATTCAAAAGAAAGAGGAAAAATTGTGAGAATAAATGAATAAACGAATGAAATAAAATTCTTTGGGTTGCCTCCCTTAAGCGCTTGTTTTAGAGTCTACAGCCAGACTTTCAGTCTTCATCAGTTTGGGTCACCGAGAGGAATGAATCCACAGTTCCTCTCCATTTGTTCTCCGTAATAATGTTTCAGTCGTTGAACTCTGAATATATTACCCATTTTGTCCCTCAAGTCTATGCCTCCGAAAGGTGAAACTTTGTCAATCGTATAGGGGCCTGTCCATCTTGACTTTAACTTGCCTGGGAAGATTTTTAGTCGTGAGTTGAAGAATAAAACTTGTTGTCCTGGAGTAAACTCACGCCTGAGAATCAGTTTATCGTGCCACTTCTTCGTTTGTTCCTTGTAAATCTTTGCATTTTCGTAGGCGTCATTCCGGAACTCATCCATCTCATTCAATTGAAGAAGTCTCTTTTCCCCAGCTGCCTTTAAATCAAAATTGAACTTCTTGACAGCCCAATATGCTTTATGCTCCAGCTCGACAGGGAGATAACATGCTTTACCAAACACTAATCGGTATGGAGACATCCCGATAGGTGTTTTGAAGGCTGTACGGTATGCATCTTCAAGCTTCTGTGCCCAATCATTTCTATTGGTGTTGACCGTCTTTTCGAGGATGTTCTTAATCTTCCGATTCGAGATTTCAGCTTGACCATTTGTTTGTGGGTGGTAGGCAAGTGCTATCTTGCTTCACACCATATTTAGCAAGCAAGTTGTCAAACAGCTTATTGTAAAAGTGGGTTCCTTCATCGCTAATAATCGCCCGAGGAGTGCCAAATATTGTGAATATATTCTTTTGGAGGAATCTGAGCACTACCTTTGCATCGTTCTTTGTTGTGGCAATTGCTTCTACCCATTTTGAAACATAGTCAACAGCTAGCAGGATGTAAATATTGCCAAAAGATGGAGGAAAAGGACCCATAAAATGGATCCCCCAAACATCAAATAATTCAACCTCTAAAATGTTTTTCAGTGGTAGTTCTTGACGCCTTGAAATGTTTCCCATGCGTTGGCACCGGTCACACGTTTTCACCAACGTGTAGGTGTCACGAAAAATAAAAGGCCAATAGAAACCACTTTGAAGTATTTTAGCTGCTGTTCGTGTTGCGCCAAAGTGTCCTCCATATGATGAAGAATGACAATGATGGAGAATGGATTGCATCTCTTCTTCTGGCACACACATCTTCGGATGATTTGATCGGAGCATTTCTTGAATAACAAAGGTTCATCCCAAAGATAGTATTTCACATCATGTAGGAACTTCTTGCGTTGGTGGTAGGTGAGATTTGGTGGCAATACTTTACACGCTAGGTAGTTTACAATATCAGCAAACCAAGGAAGCCTGGTCTCACATGCAAACAACTGCTCATCAGGGAATGCTTCTTGGATTGCTAAATTTGGCTTTACTTCTTCTTGCTCCAACCGAGAAAGGTGATCAGCGACTACATTTTCGCTTCCTTTCTTATCTCGAATTTCCAAATCAAATTCTTGAACAAGCAGGATCCAACGAATTAGTCTAGGCTTAACATCCTTCATCCCAAACAAATAACGGAGCACTGCATGGTCGGTGAACACTATCACTTTTGTACCAACTAGGTAAGACCGAAACTTGTCACAGGCAAATACCACAGCAAGTAACTCCTTTTCAGTTGTTGTGTAATTCAATTGAGCTTCATTTAATGTTCGGCTTGCATAGTAGATGGCCCGAAACAATTTGTCTCGCTTTTGTCCTAACACTGCTCCGATGGCAAAATCACTTGCGTCACACATGACTTCAAAAGGTTGACTCCAATCAGGTACAGTCATGACTGGTGCCAAGATGAGTTTCTCCTTGATTGTATTAGCTCGATCGATCTCCAGTCCTTCTGATGACACTCTGTGGCCTAGAACGACACTTCTCCCAGTTTAGGACCAGATTTTTTATCTTCACACCTCTGCAACACTAGAGCTAGATTATGTAGGCAATGGTCAAATGATGTACCGAAAACTGAGAAATTATCCATGAAGACTTGCATTATCTCCTCCACCATATCGAAGAAAATTGCCATCATGCAACGTTGGAATGTTGCGGGGGCATTACATAACCCGAAAGGCATTCTCCTAAACGCGAACGTTCCGTAGGGGCATGTGAATGTGGTTTTCTCTTGGTCTTCAGGGGCTATGGCGATCTGGTTATACCCCGAATAACCGTCTAGAAAGCAATAATATGAATACCCAGCTAGTCGATCCAACATTTGGTCAATGAAGGGTAGTGGAAAATGATCCTTCCTTGTTGCTTTGTTTAGCTTGCGGTAGTCCATACACACACGCCAACCTGTGACCATTCTTGTAGGAATGAGCTCGTTGTTGTTATTTTTTACTACCGTCATTCCACCCTTTTTTGGTATCACTTGCACAGGACTTACCCATAAATTATTCCAGCATTTAGGAGTTTCAAAATTTTAGCTCTCACAACTTCTTTCATTGCTGGATTTAATCGTCTCTGGTGCTCGATCGACGGTTTGTAAGATTCCTCAATCAAAATTTTGTGCATGCAAATGGATGGACTTATACCTTTTATGTCAGATATAGTCCACCCCAATGCTGTCTGATGTTCCCTTAACACACGTAGCAGCCTTCCTTCTTCTTCTGGTGAGAGTGTTGCTGCAACAATCACTGGAAAAGTGTCACTCTCACCCAAGAATGCATAGCGAAGATGTCCAGGCAATTGCTTTAGTTCTGGAGTTTTAGTTTGCTGCATCTTTTCTTTAGAAGTTTCTGAATCTGCTTTCTCTACTATCGGATCTAGCTTTCCTACCTTGTTGCTAAGTGTTGTGGCCTGTTCTAAAGCTCCTAAGGCAAACACATAGTGGAGAAATTCTTCACTAATGAAGGGTAGATCAACTTTACCAACAACAGAACTGTTGAAATCATGAGCATCAGATGAAGTTGTGATATATCTTTCGAGATGGTCGGCTGGTGTCTCCTCTTGAAAAGCTTCTTCTATACAGTCCTTAATGACAACTACCCAAAAGCAAGTGTTTCGATCTTTAGGAAATTTCATGGCTTTGTAGACGTTGAATTTAACCTCTTCTTCGTTTACCCTCAGTGTCAATTCACCATTCTGAACATCAATCAAGGCCCTTCCAGTGGCCAAGAATGGTCAGCCGAGAATTAATGGGATTTCTTGGTCTTCCTCCATATCTAGCACCACAAAATCAGCGGGTAGAATGAATTTGTCCACCTTTATCAGTACATCTTCTACTATCCCACGTTAGTATTTGATGGATCGGTCCGCTAGTTGCAACGAAATGGTGGTATGTTTCATCTCTCCAAGTCCTAATTTCCTACACCTAGAAAATGGCATGAGGTTAATGCGAGCACCAAGGTCACATAAAACTTTATTGAAGAATTAATTTCCAATAGTGCAAGGCAATGTGAAACTCCCTGGGTCTTTCAATTTCTGAGGTAGTTTCTTTTGAAAAATGGCACTGCATTCTTCAGAGAGCTTCACTGTTTCGAAATCCTCCAACCTTCTTTTCTTTGAGATGATATCCTTGAGAAATTTCACATAATTTGGCATTTGTTCCAAGGCATCTGCGAAAGGAATTTTTATGTGAAGTTTCTTAAAAATATCCAAAAACTTCAAAAATTGCTTATCGAGTTTTTGTTTTTGAAAACGTTGAGGATAAGGCAGGGGAGTAGAAAGAATAGGAGGATTGTCAGGAAATGAAATTTTTGGAGGCATGTAAGTCTCTCTTAGTTTATCATCCCCAATCTTCTCTTCTTCTACTTTGTTATTGCTTTGATCTTTATTTGCAGCTGTAGGAGTGAAATTTGTTTCCTTTGGTGGTGGCCTTTCAAGTTCCTTTCCACTCCTAAGTGTGATAGCCTTGCATTGTTCCTTTGGATTCACTTCTGTGTTGCTAGGAAAGGTTCCTTTTTGTTGTGCATTGATGGTAGTGGCTAGTTGCCCAATACAAACTTCTAGATTTTTCATGGTGGCTCCCATATTGCTAACATGAGTTTTCATGCTGTCCAACCTTGAATCTGTTTTTTTAAACCTTGTCTTTGTCTCCTAAACAAATGAAATCATAGCATCTTCAAGAGACATATATTCTCACTTGATTGACTATCAAATCCTTGGGGGGGGGGGGGGGGGGTTGTAACACATTCTTTGTGTTTCGTGATTTCGAAGCCCGGGATGATAGTAATTTGGTGTCTGATTTGCACGATAGTTGTAGCTCCTATTGTTGATGTATTGAATTTGTTCTTGACTCATTTCATTGATCGGAGCTGTAACACCAGTATCCCCCAAATATTCTGCACTTTGTGGTGTCTTTTGGGTTGATAAGGCTGCAATCTGATGAGAGAGAGAGAGAGAGAGAGAGAGAGAGAGAGAGAGAGAGAGAGAGAGAGAGGCCACTTGAGCAGAAAGGGCTGCAAATGGTTCTAATTCATGCACACCAGCAACTTTCTTGGTCATAGTTCTCTCAGTTGGCCATTGGTAGTTGTTTGAGGCCATTTCTTCCAAAAGGGCTACTACCTCTAGGTGTCTTTGACATCAAGGTTCCTCCAGAAGCAACATCAACTGTGGTCCGAGTTTGCCCATTCAATCCATTATAGAACATTTGCACCTGCAACCAATCTGGCAATCCATGTTGAGGATAGCCTCGAGTCATATCCTTAAACCTTTCCCATGCCTCATGAAGCGACTCTACATCGTTTTGCTTGAATTAGCCAATCTCACTTCTGAGTTGGGCTGTTTTTGCAGGGGGAAAGAATTTGGCAAGGAATTTTTCTGCCATGTCCTGCCAACTGGTAATGCTTCCAGCTTGTAGAGATTGTAGCCAACCTCTCGCTTTGTCCCTCAAAGAGAAAGGGAACAGCCTTAGCCTAATGGTGTCTTTAGTAACACCATTGATTTTTATTGTATCACAGATCTCCAAAAACATCGCCAAATGAATGTTGGGGTCATCTAGTGGCGACCCACTAAATTGAGCTTGTTGTACCATGCTGATCAACGCTGGTTTGAGCTCGAAATTGTTGGCATTAATGGTTTGGCGTCTTATGCCTGAGAAGTTATCATTCACAATCGGCCTTACATAGTCTCTCAAGGTGCGTGGTTGTTCTTTAGGTTGTCCGTTCGCCATGGCTAGTAGTTTTTTCTTTCTTTGTGCTCTGAAAGTTCTTTCAATTTTCGGATCAAAAGGAAGAATGTCACGAGTTCTACCACGGCGCATCCAACATCAAAAACCTACCTGTAGAGAATGTAAAACACAAATTAAAATAGACTGAAATAAAATCATAAATTAAAATCAAGATTACTTAGTATCGATATTTTTCGAAGGTTCAAGCAACTAGTCTTGGCTTCTATTTTAGTGTAGACTTGGACGACGAAGCTCGATTATGAAATATATTTTGGGTAGATAACAAGTCAAGCGTATAAGGAATTCGGTGATATAGTTACATTTGACACCATGTACTTGACTAACAAGTACGGAACGCCGTTCGCTCCATTTGTCGGGGTGAACAATTATGGACAATCAACTCTTCTAGGATGTGGCTTGGTCTCAAATGAGGATTCAATTATTGGACTTTCGTATGGCTATTCAGGACATGGCTATAATGTATGCATGATCAAGCACCAAAGGGAATAATTACAGATCAAGATCGTACTATGGAAAATGCAATTGAAATCGTGTTTCCGAACACAAAGCATAGATGATGCTTGTGGCATATTCTAAAAAAGATACCAGAAAAATTCGGCAGCCAAGACATAAAGCTTCAATTCTTCATGTTTTGCAATGGTTGGTGTATGAACAAAGTTGTGAAGAATTTGAGCAATGTTGGAATAAGATGCTTGAAGATTACGATTTGTATGAACATGCTTGGCTGATGGGTTTATCCAATGAAAGATGTCGATGGGTGCCATGCTATTTGAATACTTCATTTTGGGCGGGTATGTCAACAACACAACGAAGTGAGGATATTAACGCATTTTTTGATTAATATATTCATTCCAAAACATCCCTAAAACAATTTGTGGAGCAGTAAGAGCGTGCATTGAGAAATAAAATTGAAAAAGAGTTCCAAGCTGACTTTAAATCATTTTCGTAAATGGTCCTCTATGCGTCAAGATACGAATTGGAGAAGCAATTCCAATCATTTTACACAATTGCAAAGTTCAAGGAATTCCAGAAACAGTTTACTGGAAATGTATATTGTGAAGTATTAAGCACTCGTGATTCGTACATGCATACTATGTATGACGTAAGCAAGGACATTATTTTCAATAATTGTATGAAGACAACTTTGCTTAAAGTGCACCTGCGTAAGGATGCATATGAAATCGAGTGCAGTTTTCTTTTATTTGAGTTCAGAGGAATTATTTGTAAGCATGCAATTGCAGTTTTGATCCGAAATAAGGTAAAATTAATTCCCGAGAAGTACGTACTGAATAGATGGATGAAAGATGTTAACAAACCGTACACGAGGGTTCCGATAAATTATGATGGTCGGATTAGTACTCCAGACCAAGTTCTAATATAAGCAAATGTGCAATGCATTCACGACGTTAGCTGACTTGGTAGTACACGGCGAATCTTGATCACATGGAATTATGGAGTGGATTGAGTTCCAAACAACAGAGGCACCGATGTTGAAGCCTACAATTTTGTGGGCTCCAAAGGTATTGATGAATCAGGAAAGTGTGCTAGTGGAATCATCTTTGACCAAAAATACATTAAAAACAAGGGAGGTCCTAAAAAACTTCATTGGAAGGGACATCTAGAAACTAGTTCGAAAAAATCAAGAAGTTGTCAAAAGGCTTAACTTCATTTTTTATTTATTTAGTAGAATCTCTATATATATTGAATGTGAATTTTTTTTCCATGTTTTATAGTTGGCATCAAACTCAAGTACATCGAAAAGACAGCTAGAAGATGATGTTCCACCCCCAATCAATGTTTAGGTAATTGAGCAAGAGATTTGTGTATACCTACTTAGCTAAGTTTCCAGTTCAACTGTTTGTAAATGATGTTCCTATAGGAAGTTCGCATGATGAACACCTTCCCTTCCCAACATGTACACACAAGAGAGTATAGGCAACATTGATTTAGGGGTCTAATTCATAAATGTATTTGTATAAACCATTAACTGACAATGGGTGAAGAACCAAAGGAAGTGCTTGATGTGGTTGCCATGATGTTCGGTTTCCATAGATGTAGAAAACAAATCACTGAAAATCATGCTTGATTTCTCTTGTTTATTTGGTGGCTTACTAAGTTGACATTTTGTATTGTATTCAGTTTTATGTTGGGTTATAGTATAATGCATTGTTTGTTGTTCATTTCAAGTAATGGTGGTTGATTGGTATCTAGTGTTTGTTTAAACCTTGTTTGATGTTTCCAATGATGTATTGATCATAGTAATACTTTTGCAATATTGAAACTTGGGGGAGGTAATATTTCCCAACTTGATAGCATATTATAACCTATTTCTACTTAGATGGCTTGTAAAAATCATTACTAACGTTTATTAAGTGATAATCACATTTGCTTGAATTATGCTAGTGACATGGCTGATACTTACTTGGAGAAGTTTTGAAAGTGATATCAGAACTATGTAGAAATTAGTCATTACCACAAGAGTGACAAATTTCATTTTCAAACTCCAAAAATGTTGATAAAAAAGAGGCAACATACGCTGATAAGAAGTCTTGTTCATAACTACAGAGAGTTCATACATAAAACAAAAAAAAGTCGAAATCATCCAAATACACAAAATTCATTTTTTGCAAATGTACGGGACAAATCGTGGATGGGTTCACTTCCTTTGGTAGTCCGACTTGTTTCACCTTGCAATGGATACTCTTTGTCGAGTGAAAAGTTACAAAACTTGAAAAACTTACAGTCTCGGGGTACAAGAATGGAATAACTTTCCTTGATTCTTCGAATTTTTTTCTACCTCCAACCATCAAACAAACTCCTCTCCACAGTTTGGGCATCTCCTCTTTTCGGGACATTCTGGCATCATGTGACACCCTACAAGAATGAAAAATTCCTTTGTTCTTCCTAGCCATCAACAATCCTGATTCATTCACAAAAAATATTACCATTTCATCATAAATTGATAGGACGAATAACGTTACGGTTGGTGTGAAATTTAAGCTAAATAAGGCCTCACAAATAGAAGCTTGCAACTAATAACATTAGCAGTGTAAAACTCTTATCATGTAGAATCCTTTCAATTGTATTAGTTAATCATAAAAAAATATTAACCTTGCAACTTTTCCACTCTATCATCTCATTCCATATAACTAATTGGGCAAAAAAAAACCGTATTTCACATACAATGCACATTGACAGGAAAGCCCACATTTTGTGTCGACTAAAATACCACTTATAGAAAAAACCTTAAAGGTCTTCAATTGGGGCATATTAGAAACCCCTACAGCTCTTCAATTTTGGTCGAAAAGCCCATCTCACAAATCATAGTTCAACTTTCTGTCTAGCAAACTCAACCTCAATAACTTCCAAATTTCAGATTTATACGAAAATAGGTAGGAAAAGATATACTCTACACATTTAAAAGAAGAAAAATGACAAAAACATACTTCAAATGTGTTCAAAGATCGTTTGTTTGTAGGAGGTCTCTGGTGAGAGGTCTTGAGACAAGGGTAGGTCACCAGAGAGTTATCTTTAGATAGAGCAGATTGTGAGTAGAGGAGACTCATTGGAGAGAGAGGATTTTAATTTTAGCTGGGTTTGAATTTAAAAGTGAATTTTGGTTTGGAAAGTATATTCTAATGAGATTTTGCAGTCAGCAGCCTCGAAATGATAATTTGATGCCACATCAGCAAGCTGTAAACAATAATGTACATATAAAATTATCCTTTATATAATACACAAACTCATGTTGACGATCTATGTGGACTTTGTGTAGCAGTGATGCTAAATGTAAACATATACTTGTTATGATCTTAATGTTTTTCAATTATTTGGTCACTTATTGATTAGGTGTGGAGCTATGTTTTTTTATTTTTTTTTATTTTTAAATTTTGACTTTAAAAATCAGAATTAAAACATATTAACCTATCCTTTCACTCCAAAACTTGAGTGTAACTGAAATTCCCAATTTCGCGACTGTCATATTCCGCTTCGCTAGTTCCAGCTACTGCCATAGTCCCACTACCATCTTCTCGTTTTTCACAATTGTTTGAATTGCCATCTAAATTCAGATTTATACGAGAAATTGCCAAATTGGAATAGAATTTTTTTTATGGGAATTCTAAGTTATGACTGCAATTGGCAGTTGTTGGTTCTTCGGATCAAGCTATGCATTGTCACTTGGAATTTTCATCGACTTTGCCGAGCTGCTATGTTATCGTTGTGTATGGGGAACACACTCCTAGTGGAAGAATGGCGCTTTGGAATGATATTTGGATGTAGGCAGATAATTTTGACGACTCTCCTTGGTTGATTCTTGGGGATTTTAATGCAGTGGCGTCGTCAAGACATATGCTACTTTAAGTTCCATTGGAGATGTGACAAAGAGAAAATATCTCACCTTTGCTTTGCGGATGACTTATTGATTTTTAGGAGGGTGGAAGTTGATTCGGTACTCTTGATTAGTGGTGTGCTCAATAAGTTTGAGGAGCTTTCTGGGTTGACACCTAATCCGGATAAGAGCAATCTTTTTGCTTGTGGAGTGGATGTGCATCTTAAGGACCTGATCGTCGGTTCTCTTGGTTATAGGAAGGGTTCACTTCCGGTTCGTTATCTTGGCGTTCCACTCATTGCTACTAAATTGAGAGCTTTGGATTGTAATGTCTTGGTGGAGCGTATTGTGGCAAGGGCTAAAAGGTTGGACCTCTCGTACTTTGTATTATGCCGGGAGACTCCAGCTTATTAAGTCCATTCTTTTCTCTATCCAAGTGTATTGGTCTTCTCTCTTTATTCTCCCTAAGGCAGTCCCTAAGAAGTGGAGACCACTCTTAGGTCATTTCTGTGGAAAGGAAGTGCTCTTACTCGTAGTGGTGCTAAGGTGGCTTGGAAGCGCATATGCCACGAGAGGGAAGGGGGTTTAGGGGTAAAGAATCTGGTTTTGTGGAATAAGGCAGCTATGATGAAGCATATTTGGAACCTTCTCACATATTCTTCTCTCTTGATTTGGTCCTATTGGATACACACTTATTTGTTGAAGGGTAGGAGTTTTTGGGACGTTAGCCCGAATGACTATCTTGGACGTGGAGGAAGTTGCTTAGCCTTCGTATTTTGGTGAGAATTAAGCTCAAGTTCAGGGTTGGTGATGGTCGTGCTACCTCCTTATGGCATGACCATTGGCATCCTTTAGGCCCTTTACATGGTTTATTTGGAGATTGCCTTATTTATGATTCGGGGTTGGGAAAGGATGCCAAGGTGGCTGCCATTGTTGATGGGATGAGTTGGAGATGGTCACTAGGTTTATCTATTAACTGGTTGGAGGTGATTCGCTCCACTCCCTCTACTTTCATCCCTAATCCAATTGTTTTGAATATTATGCAATGGGTTGGTGTGCCGAACGGGCATTTTACTATTGGATTAGCTTGGGAGTCTCTTCGACATAGGAGGGAGGCGGTTCCGTGGCATAAACTTGTTTGGTTTGGTAAGCATATTCCTCGTCATGCTTTCATTGTGTGGCTCTTTCTTTGTAATGGAGTTAATACTCAAAGCAAGCTTTGGAGGCTTGGTTTGATTGTAGAAATTAAATGTCTTCTTTGTGGGAGTGATCAAGAAGATGCAGCTCACCTCTTTTTTACTTGCCCATATTCGGAGTGGATCTGGATGCACTTTTGTAGTAAATGTAACATACCTATCATTCATCGTCCTTGGGAGGAGCTTGTAGGTTGGATGGCACAACAATTTGGGGCTGATTCATTTCGAAATTCAGTTATTAAAACCATGTTTGCAGCCATGGTCTACTATATTTGGCGAGAGAGAAATTCCCGTTTCTTTGATCACTCGTCTAGGCACGCTAGCTTGGTTTTCAATGATATTATGTTTGCAATTTTTTCTAAGTTTAATACACTTTGTAATGTGGATCCTACTATGGAAAATAAGTGGATTCAACGCTCTTTGGGTTTGGACGTTGGAATTTTTTCTTGTACTACCTAGAGGGATAGTCTTCTAGTTTCTTTGTCGCTGTTTTGTCTATGTAGGGGGGCCTGTCCTCCGCATAGTTTCTATGGTCTGGGGTATGCCCCTGTGTTTTGTACATGATTTACTTTTGGTTATAATCCACTTATCTTAACCAAAAATAAAAAAGGTAATAGATTTCCAATTTTAGTAAAATTGTACCTATTTTTATACCCATCATACATTAGCTTCCTATCATATTGTCATGGCCTTCTAACAAAATATGTTTGGTATGCATAGGAACTACATTACACATCACTTCATCATAATACCTTCCGATCGAGAAACTCACCAATACTTGCCTATTTAGCCTAACCTCTCCACATTCATTCAACCATTACAATTTGTAAGGTCTAAGATGTTTTAGCACCGTTAACCTCAATTTCTCAACAAGTATAGTGCTAGCAATATTGGTACAACTACCTACATCAATAATCATACTACATACCTTGTTATTGATATGTTCTCCCTTTGTTGCTCCAGGTCATCCACTTTTATTTGAGCACGAAGAGCTCGCCTTGTAACCAATAGTTTGCCCACTACATACACCACTTTCTCACCATCACTAGCATCATCCAAATCTGGCATGTCATCATAATCACCATTACTATCACTCACCACTGCTCCATTGTCTCACAAAATCATGTCCCTTTTGTTTAGACACTGCAAAGCAATGTGTCCCCATCCCCAACAACCAAAGCATTTGATATCTCGATTCCTAGGGAGGTTAGGAATCCATCTTGGATGTAACTTTGCTGGCAACTTCCTTCGGTAGCTTAGTTCTACTCTTTGAAACAGCTCCATCTCCCTTATTGTTATCCCACATCAATTTCCAAGAAGGATTAGAACCCAAAAAATGCAATGGATATCTAGCCGTCTCATTCTCCTTCAATTGCCTTTTCCCTTCACAGCTATATGCATGTCCTCTAATTCTACATAATGTTGTAGTTCTAACACATTAGCTATCTCCCTATTCAAACCATTCAAAAATCGGGCCATGCTGGCCTCTTGATCTTTCTCAACGTTCTCTCTAATCATGGTAATCTCCACCTTCTTGTGATAATCTTCCACACTCCTAAATCTTTGATAAAGGATTTGTAATTTTTGATAAAGATTAATGCTAGGAACGAACCTCTTTCTCAATTTTTCCCATGTTTCAATAGACCTCTCATGATTTGTCCTCTTATATGTTGCTATTTGATCCTACCAAATGATAGCATAATTAGCAAACTCAACGACATCAAGTTTTACCTTTTTCTCTTTCTAGTAGTTATGGCAATCAAATATAAGCTCTATCTTCTTCTCGCAATGCCAAATATGCCTTCGAATCGCTCCTTCATTTGAATGAAGGAATTTCCATTTTAATATTGCTCATATTTCTATCGACTCCATCTCCAACATAATCTCTAACCCTCATGTCATGCATGTCTCCTCTATACCTCATCCTTCCTATTTCAGCCTCCACTAATGCATCATCATCAATTCCGTTACCCAGTTCATTTTCACCACCAATATCTGTTTTGGCTCCTGCCTACATGCCTCCTTACATTAGGAACTTCTCTAGCTTGTTCCCTACGAAAATTATCAAGCAATGTGTCTTGCCTACCATCCTATCTCCCATGTCCTCAAATAACCTTTCAAATCATCGTATAATCTCCTCCATCATGATGACTTGACCATTATTTTTGCGGGTAATTCATAGATCTTTGGGCTTTGGTTATCAAGGAATAGAGAATTTACAAATAAAACCCAAGGATTGGCATTAATACGAATAGAAAAGCTAAAAATATTCATAGTTGGAGGGGTAGTGACAATTCTAGTTACAATTATTTTGATCATTTATTAGGCATCCCTTTGTAGGAACTACCCGTTATAAAGAACATGCAAAATGGATCTGTTTACTTGAAGTAGATTGTTTCTCTCAGACATCCTAAATCAAGAAGGTATTTCTCGAATTTGAATGGAATACTTTTGACTTTAGACATTTTTGCAATTTTTGGATTTATTTTACTAAACGCGCAAAATTCTACAAAGAGCCCAAACAATCAAAAAAGGAATTGATTTGGACAGTAATTTAGCACACAAACAACTTTTAAATTTTTTGGTTATTTGATTGGATAGAATGACTTAAATATGAAGAACACGAAGAACGAAGATATTCACTCAAACCTACATAGCAATTGTAGCCACGAAATCCACGACAGATTAGATCAAACCTAAGAAAGCCAATGATCAGTGTTTGAAAAGCTTGACCCAATAAATTATTGAACAAAATAACCAAGACAAACGTAAACATATCTTGACCACACAATCACAATTCCCTTCTCAACTCATCGTTTCTAATCTCGTTGAAGTGGATGCTACAAAGAGACGGGAGTCTATTTTTATTGAAGTCATAGCCTTTGCACCGTATTCCATGGAGAATGGGGTCTCTCTACTAGAAACAAAGGCAGATCCTTTGTTAACACCTGAAGCCTCAAAAGTCGTGTCTTGTGACTTTTTAAAGGTCAATGGACATGCAATACTCATATTTATCTGAATGAAGGTATAACTCCTAAAACCTTCGTTTTAGCATATTTTATTCAAAAATCTCATTTTACCCCCTCAAAGTCATTATATTTACATATTGACACGTACACATCAAGCTCCCATTAAAAATGCAACGAACTATGCATGACTTTAGAATAATGCACAATACCCTAGTTGCCTCAAGTTGGTGGATGATGGTCACCTAAAATGACCAAGCACACAAAAGCTCTAAAACTTCATTAGTATGATTTTTAGAAAGCTTAATAAGGGAAGAAAATTGAGTTGCTTTCCAATAAGAGTTTTTTTTAGATTATTTAACTTGACTTTGATGTTATGGTTACTCCAGAAGGTCTAGTTGGATAGTTGATATATCATTAAAGAAATCTCCTCCCCAATATGCTTTCAAGTGATGCCCATTAACTTTGAACTTCCTCGTGTCATCTTGAGTGATCAACTCAATGGTGAAAAATGGAAACATTGTTACAACTGTGAAAGGATCTGACCATCTTGACCTCAATTCTCTCGAAAATAGTTTGAGGCAAGAATTATATGGGAACACTTGTTGACCAATTTCAAAATCATTTTTTGAATGAGTTGTTCACGCAATATCTTCATCTTCTCATTGTAAAGCTTTGCATTTTCAAAAGTTCCCAAATGGAATTCATCAATTTTATTGGGTTGAGGAATTCCCTTTTTACCTGTTGCTTTCATATTAAAGTTCAAAATGTGAACAACCCAATATGTTTTGTGTTCTAACTCAACTGGAATCTAACGGGCTTTCCCAAACACCAATGGATATGGAGACATGCCAATAGGTGTTCTTAACTCTGTGTAATAAGCCCATAAAGCTTCATCTTACATTTACTATGGTCTCAAGAATTTGTTTCAAGGAGCAGTTAGAAATTTCTACTCGCCCACTTGTTTGTATCCATGACACACCATATTTGGCCAACAATTATTTAAATTGGCAATTGCAAAAATGCAATCCACCGTCAATGATGATGGCTTATGGTGTGTCATATTGCGTAAAATGTGCTTTTTCATACATTGCAACACAATTGACCATCATTTGTTGATAACAAGTATGCCAATGCAATATGATCAATTTACACAATCACTTTCGAACCAATTAGATATGACTGAAATTTGTTGAGGGCAAAACTACTGGTAGAAACTCTTTCTTGATAGTTGTATAGTTTAGTTATTCTTTAATGAATTACATGAGATATGTTGTTCTTGTGGTGACTTGAAACTGTCCCTACATAGTTAATAGCATCAGTTTTGTACAAGATTGGTTTCTTTACAATGCTGTAAAATTGGTCCCAAGTGATTTAAGAACTCATGAAATGAAGATCTGAAGATTGAGGAATCATTCATGAAGACCACTATGTACTTTTCCACCATATCTGAGAAGATTGACATCATACAATGCTAAATTATAGTTGGTGTGTTGCATAATTCAAACGACATCCTCCAATAAACAAATGTACCATATAGGCATATGAATGTCGTCTTTTTTCAATCCCTTACACAATTAGTATTTTATTATAAATAGAATAACCATCAAAGAATCAATAATGTGAATGCTTGATGAGCCTTTCCAGCATTTGATCAATAAAAGGAATGGGAAAATGATCTTCCTCATTGTATCGTTAAGTTTGTGATAATAATACAAATTCATCGTCCTATATTGTATGCATCGAAATGAAATAATTGTCTATATGTCTCATTTATTATCTCATACAAATTCATCGTCCTATAATAGTTTGTGATACTTTGAACCCTTTGATTTTTCCTTTCTTCGACATAATCTATATGTCTCATTTATTATCTCATATCTAGTAAATGATTTTAGCATCCAACAATATCAGCACATCGACGCTCACCACTTACATTTTCAAATGCATCCTAGTTGATGCTCAATTGAAGCCTCATATACTTCTTCCTTTAGGATCATATTTATGCATAGTCTTGGAGATTCTATTCGTGCTTATTCTTGGTTGTCACATGTGCAGATTTTTTGTAGCACCATTGGCGCCATCTATGGGCATCACTACCATAAGCCATGCTTCTTCATGGCACGATTTAATATAGAAAGGCTCCAGATACCTAAAATACATATTATAGCTACTGTTTCTGCCCTCACACATGCTATAACATATGAATCACTCAAGAGCTTTCACAAGAGGTGAGAAATACATCAACATGGAAGAAATCATGTATCCATTGAAATGGGGTCCCACCATTAAGAAACCAAACGTAAGAGAAAGCACAAGCCCGAGGAATAATAACACTCAGGAAAGAACCTGTGGTTAATAGTTAGGATCAACCCTAAATTTAACCATTAAGGAAAGCAAGCCTTAACCCTAGTAAGCACCTCAAAGCCTTGCCCCCAAGCAAACACCTCAAGTCTTGCCCCACAAAGGCATTCAAAGCCCCATGCAAACACCTTAAGCCTTTCCATGCAAAAGAACCTCAAGCCTTGCCCTGGGCAAGCACCTTAAGCCTTGTCCCGTTCTAATACTTCAAAGACCTTAAAGCCTTACCCACTCCTCCCTGATGCAATTCCCTCAAAGCTAAGCCACAAGCAAACAACTTAAGTCTTACCATGCACAAGCATTCAAAGCCTTGAACTGTGTAAGCACCCCACGAAAGAACCTCAAGCCTTGCCAAGCACTTCAAAGCCTTGTCCCGTGCAAATACCTCAACCCTTACTGAGAGAAAGCACCTCAAACCCCGGTAAACACCTTAAGCCTTAGTTACATGTATCACAAGAAGTAAATGTTAACTATAGTGTACACTTACTATCAAATTCGATCAATGTAACATAAAAGAAATATTGTTGTGTAATTATCCTAAAATAAGATAAAACTACTATAAAAGATTAGTGTTTTTTTTTTTTTTTTTTTTAAATAATGAGATGCATGTATTGGATTTTAGAATCCACCTATAGAGATCTATTTTCAATTCTCGAATTACGTAAATAAGTGCTCTTCAAGTGTTATTGACAATCAATAATACATTACTATCTAATATTCATTTTCAAGATATATTAAACATATAATAAGCACGACACGATACAATTTCTAGTCGTAATTCATATGCGAAGAAAGCATTCAATCCACGATTAGCACAAGAGATTGCACACGCGATAAATATTATTCCTAATACATATTGCTTGTGTGTCAAACATACAATGTTAGAAACTTTTGTGGTTCTTCCATCACTACAATAAGCAACAAATTGTCTAAATGATGATCAAGCATTAAAACAATAAATAAGCATGCATACTTAATCAAGAACACAAATTGAAAATATTAATCAAAAGGTTTCGTCATTATTCTAATGCACAAAAAGCTTAGCAATAACTGACATATCTAAATTATATAAAATGATATGAAAATATATTTCCCAAAATAAAGAAATTGGCGAAGAACTTGAAAACTTAAGTCCTTGCACTTCAATCTTCAATCCGAGCTTTGCACTTGCAATTATTGATGTAAATTCACTTATTTGTCTCTTACTAGACTCAATTCTATGATAAAAACCAGATAGAATATGTTTTGGATGCCCTGAATTCTAAAATAAAAGGAAATAGGAATTTTTTTTCCCGAATTTTTCTAGGAGCACACATCTAAGGGCTACATTGAGTTCAGGTGGCCATGGTGAGAGGCCAGATATGCACCTAGACTAGTAGAGCCAGGCGCATGCTTGGCCTATGACTTGGGAGCCAATTTTACAAATTGGTTCCTGAAATTTCTTCCGCATGCATTTTGGTCCTCCATTTTATTTCAGCTCATTTTCTTTTTCTTCTCTCATCCTAATTGGATCCTAGCATCATTCGATCATTATTTTGAAGTTGTGTCAACTTTTGTGTAATTACATTTAGGTCTTTGATACTTTGTATTTTTTTCACTTTTCGTCCACTTCCATTACTTTCACTACTAACTCCATTGTTTTCATCATACCTATAAAGTATAATTTACATCCAATTAAGTCATATTTTATTAAAATAACCTACAATTATCCTATTTTAGCGACCTAGATAAAGTGTACAAAATATACTTATCAAATTCCTTCAAACTTGAACTTTGGTTTGTCTTCAAACAAAACATAGCATAATTCTAACAAAGTTTGGTCTGATACTTGCCACTGGTCTCGGGATTGAAAATTCTATATAAAATATATAAATAGCTTAAAAGCTATAATGTTAGAATCAACTTTCATCTATCCAATATAAAACTTAACTCTGTGTGTGAAGATTCATACAGAACATCCCAAGTGCATGATTGGTTTAAGTCCTTGACCCTCAGTCAAACGTTTTCTTTCCTCACTTGTGCGATACACAGGTTCAAACTTTTAATTTTCACTTATTTTTCCAATGTGTGTTCTTAGTTTGAAATTTCCTATCACAATACTAATCCTTGTCCTCTCCAATTGGACGAGTTTGACGGAATTTGTTGTCGAATTCTGTCCACTTTTTTAGACATGGATGTTAAGGAAGTAGCAGTTGGGTGATGATTGTAAGCCATTTAAAAGTTGAATGAGGTATTCAAAACTTGACTCAAAGTTCAATGACTTGAAGAATTTAACTATGTGAAGCAACTAGGAAATAAATAATTTTGTAATATTTATTTTTTTAATAGATATTGAATTGTCTTTGTCATTTAAATTTCCATCAACTTTTGACCTTTTCTTCAAAAAAAAAAATCAAATTTAACCTCTATTCAATCATCAATTAGAAGAACTTACATATAGTTCTCGTTAAGAAAGGGCATCAGGTTACTACGCCTCAATATTCGAAAATTAAATTGAAATGAATTCTTATTAAAAATGTAAAAATAGAACCATTGGTTCAATGGAAAAAGAAAAGGGTTGATCTAGCCGTATAATTCTTTATGTTTCCAAAACAAAATTACAAATTTTCTTACTTAACTCTCTATTTATATTTTAAACGATAAAAAAGAGTTTTAATATGAACGACAATAGTTATTCCTAAACAATGGAACATATTATGAGTACAATTTTGATTAGCAATTTCATCAAAATGTCTCGTTATTTTAGTGAGGCTTGTTCTATTTGCATGCTATTTGTACTAAATAAACTTATGTCAGTTTGTGCTTGTTTTTTCAGGATCAGAAGAAAAAATGTTGTGGAGAAATAGATTACAAACACATATTTTAAGAAATATGATAGTTTGATTGATTCACAATTCCAAGAATTGTGAATTTAAATGGCTAATGCTCTCATCGTCTATCAAAATCAAAATGTAGCGAGAGTTAACAACTAAGCTTCCAGCTGCTAAGTCTTGTAATATTATCATTGTTGAAAGACTGCCCTCTGGAGTTTTTGCAGATCCTTTTGAGTTGCAGCATTTTGTCCAGCGTGGTTTACTATCACAGATTTTAGATGAATTTGATTATTCTATGTTGAGGTTTGTTTCATCTGTTACAGATTGCGCAGATGTGGTTATTCTTGGTGACAAAAAAATTATAAATTGCCTTCACATCGGTCGTCAAATTTGTAAGTAATAAATCCTAGTAATGAACCCGCGGGAAGAGAATCCCTTGAACCCACAATCAATTTGAAAACTCACCCTAGAAAGCGAAACTCAAGTCTATGGATGGAGCATTTAGACCCGTTGAGAACTCGTTTGAAGAACCTATATATCAAAATCTAGACCCGTTGAAATCCCGTCTCAAGAACCCAAATTACGAGAAAGGCCACAAAAGTTGTGATTTAACTTTGATAAGTTCAAGAGTTCAATAAAAAACAAGAGGAGTAAAACTCAACTCACAATTATAATTCAAATAATGTCTAACCATCCAAGTGGCCGGCCATAATGTGTTATACTCCCCCACAAAGTAACCCTAGGCCAAAATAAGGTCCCTTCCCAAAATACCCTCAAGTGGCTAAAATTACATGGCCTTCCCACTAGAAAACCCTAGCTGAAAATTAACAAAACATAAGAAATATGTGGGCAAAGTATCCTGAAGCCCATTTATTCTAAACTAATAAAATAAATCATTTTAACCAAATTGGAGGCCTTAATAACAATAGGCCCTATCTCTAAGTCATGTCTTCCACAACTCGGATCAAATGGATCAAAATTTTTTCTCCTTCTTTCAAGCTCATCTTAAGTGTTGGGCTTTTTGCTAGCTTCATCCCAAGTGGATTGCACCAATCCTTGCATTTTTTCCTTGATCTTCTTGGTTCTTGAAATTGGCCCATCTGGAACTTACAAATGATCTTTAAGAGTAGGCTCGCCTTGGTTCCCATCATTCTCCCTTTCATCAAAAGGAGTTGACCTCGAATCTTCACCTGGAGAAAGATCAGAAACATTGAAGGTTGCTGCAGAAACATTATACTCACTTGGAAGATCTACTTTATATGCATTGTCATTAATTCTCTCAAGAATTTGGAATGATCCATCTCCTCGAGGGTGCAACTTAGTCCTCCTATGAGCGGGAAATCTTTCTTTGCGCATGTGAACCCAAACCCAATCTCCTGGTTCAAAGATGAAGCGCTTTCGCCCTTATGCGCTTTCGCCCTTTATTGGGTTGGGAAGAAACCTTTTCATTCTTTTGGATAATTTGAAGCTGTACCCTCTCATGAAGGGACTTCACCAACTCCGCCTTCTTTTGTCCATCCAAGCTACTCCTTGACCCTTGAGATGCTTCAATGATTCATGATTGGCGTGGATCACAAATTCCCTAGGCCACAAATAATGCTGCCAAGTCTAAAATGCACGAACAAGAGCATACAACTCTTTGTCATAAGTAGGGTACTTCAATGACGCCCCACTTAGCTTCTCACTGCAGAAGGCTATGGGCCACCTATCTTACATCAAAACAGCTCCAAACCCTATTCCCGAGACAGAAACATTCAATCTCAAAAGTTTTGTTAAAATTAGGTAATGCTAAAACAATTGCAGAGCACAACCTTTCTTTAACTGCAAAAGCATTCTCTTGATTACCCCCTAAGGGAACCCAACATTTTTTTTAATGACTTCAGTGAGTGGTGTAGTGGTGCTAAAAGTCTATAACAAAATGTTAATAAAAGCTAGCTAAGCCATGAAAGGTTCTTACCTCAGTGATGATCTTTGGCGTTGGACACTCCTTGATGGCCTTGACTTTTTCTTCATCCACCTCAATACCTTTTGTACTAATAACATAACAAAGAAAAACAACTATTTCCATGCAAAACGTACATTTCTTGAATAACTTTTCACATCTCAACACATCAAACACATATCAAATGCTCAATATGTTCATTTAAGTCCTTGTTGTACACTAAGATATCATCAAAATACACAACCACAAACTTGCCAATGAATGCACGTGGGACATGGTTCATTAATCTCATGAAAGTACTGGGTGCATTTGTAAATCCAAATGACATAACCATCAAATCATAAAGCCCATACTTAGTCTTAAAAGAGTTTTCCACTCATCAACCTCTTTCATTCTAATTTGATGGTAGCTACTTTTAAGATCAATTTTACTGAAAATATAGGAGCCATGCAATTCATTGAGCATATATTGTTAACTAGGAATGGATGTCGATATTTTACCGTGATATTGTTGACCACCTGCAATCATCGCACATCCTTCACGTCCCATCCTTCTTTGGCACTAGCAGCACTGGTACTGCACATGGGCTCATGCTCTTCCTCACTATCAACTTCACTCTCAGTCATCACCTCCCCATTGTCACGCATAATCATGACTCGCCTATTTGGACATTGAGAAGCAATGTGCTTTGAACCCAAACACTTAAAGCATTTAATATCTCTATTCCTTGAAGGTTGAAATTCTACCTTGGGTTTGCTATTAGGGCCCTCATCCTTGCCTTTAGGTGGTTCGGTCTTTCTCTTTGCTTCAGTTGCATCATTCCTATCCCACTTTGATTTCCAACTAGTGCTAGAAATCGAAATGTACATTACTGTCCCTTTTCTCTTTAACTACCTTTCCACCTTTATAGCCATGTGCACCATGTCCTCTATCTTCACATAATGCTGCAATTTAACTACTTTTGCTATGTCTCTATTCAAACCACTCAAACATCTAGCCATGGTGGCCTCCCGATCCTCGGATATTAGACCGAATCATCACCACCTCCATCTCCTTATGGTAGTTCTCCACACTCCTAGAACCCTGTGTAAGATTTTGGATTTTGGTAAAGGTCCCTATAGTAGTGGCAAGGGACAAATCTCCACCACATTAGAGCTTTCAACTCTCCCCATGTCTCTACAGGCCTCATAATTCCTCCTCCGATTGGTCACTAATTGATCCCCACCAAATAATAGCATAATTGGTAAACTGAATTACCGCCAACTTCACTTTCTTCTCATCAGAGTAATTATGACAATCAAATGCCAATTGTATTTTTTTTCTCCCACTCTAGATAAAACTCAAGGTTAGTTCTACCTTGGAAAGATGGTATTTTCATTTTGATGCTCCGCAAGTCTCTATCGATACCATCCGGCCCCATAGGTTCTCCTCAAATTTCAAGCAACTCTTCGATGTCTACCTAGGCCAATTTCATACGTTAGGTCTTCCTCATCCTCATCGCCTCCTATCTCTCCCACTTTGCAAGTTTTCCTACTCAAGTTCTTTAAGAACTAAGGGTCCATTTGATAGCAATAGTGGAATTTGGGTGGAAAAGAATTGAATTGCAGGGAATTGAATTGCTTGGAATTGTTTTACCGGGAATTGAATTAAAGGTAAACATTGGTATAATTTTCCATATTTCTATTATAATACGTTTGGCTTTATTTTTTTTTATGTAAATTGTCAATTAAATGGATAAATTTTTTTTACCATTAGGGACAAAATATGTTTAGATTGCCAAAAAAAAATTTTAAAAAATTAATTTTTATTTTTATTTTTACGTTTGGCTTTGTTTTGCATGGAATTTGTCAATTAAAGGGATAATTTTTTTTTTTTTTTTACACTTTATCTTAGAATTTGTTTCTACTACTTTAAAAAAAATAAGGTGGAATTGTATTCCCACCATTATAGCAAGTCATTGAATTCCACGAAATCACGCTTGAAGTGGTTGTACCTTGGAATTGGGTGGAAACCAACCATGGAAAAAAATGCTTTCAAACAGTAAAAAAGTGGAAGTTGGAGTACTTCCACGGAAAATAACGGCGTATCTAACACACCCTAATTGAACTCAATGACGATAAAGCAACCTTGTTTAATCTCAACTAGCAATTAGGTCCAAGAAACAAGATCTAGAATCAAGAGTAACATGGAATGAATGAAATGACACGAGAATCACGGAAATTATACTAATGGAAGACTGACTATAACACAAGATACCAACTATAATGAAGGATGCACAGCCCCTTTCATCTGATAAGGCTCAAGAGAAATTTTTGGATTTTCTAAACTCTTTTTTTTTTTCCATTTTTTTGTCGTTTTTTTTTTTTTTTTTTTTTACCCAACTGACTAATCACAATCAAAAGAAAAAGGCAATTAACAAAGCCCTAACGAAGAACTCAAAAACCCTAGATCTTATAAGTGATACAGCAGCCCTAATAAAGAAGTGATATCCAAGGCAAGGAAACCCTAGGTAAATTCAGCCAACACAAGAAAAACCCCTAGGATTAGGAGTAATTCGGCCTGCCCTTTTTTACTTTTTTCTTTTTTTGTAACCCTAGAACAATGAGAACGAGAATCAAATATGCAAGGAAAAAAAGATAGAATCAAACCCGATTGGGAACCTGGGCTATTATACCAAATGATATGAACGCACGGGAAGAGAATCCCTTGAATCCACAATAATTTGGAAACTCACCCAAGAAAGCCAAACTCAAGTCTATGGATGGAGCATTTAGAGCCGTTGAGAACTCGTTTGAAGAACCTAGATTATATCAAAATCTAGACCCGTTGAAATCCCGTCTCAAGAACCCAAATTACAAGGAGGAAGGCCACAAAGGTTGTGATTTACCTTTGATAAGTTCAAGAGTTCAATCAAGAACAAGAGGAGTAAACTCAACTCACAATTATAATTCAAATAATGTCTAACCATCCAAGTGGCTGGCCATAATGTGTTTAACTCCCCACAAAGTAACCCTAGGCCAAAATAAGGTCCCTTCCCAAAATACCCTCAAGTGGCTAAAATTACATGGCCTTCCCACTAGAAAACACGAGCTGAAAATTAATAAAACATAAGAATGTGGGCAAAGCATCCTGAAGCCCATTTATTCTAAACTAATAAAATAAATAATTTTAACCAAATCGGAGGCCTTAATAACGATAGGCCCTATAGAAGTCATGTCTTCCACAGCTCGGATCAAATGGATCAAAACTGTTTCTCCTTCATTCAAGCCCATCTTGAGTGTTGGGCTTTTGCTAGCTTCATCCCAAGTGGATTGCACCAATCCTTGCATTGCTTCCTTGATCTTCTTGTGTTGATAGGAGGACACACAAAAAATGAGAAGTTGCATATGAATTGGGGACCATAACCTCATATTATATATATAATATATATATCACCCATCATGAAATACAATTTTAAAGAAATCCAATCTCTACACATATAACTCAGCCCACACTTTATTTAATATCCTAAGCCCACTTACTTAATTCTTTATAATTTTGGGCTTAACTTTAAAATAGCCTTTTATACTCAATTAATTACTTAATTCTTTATAATTTTAGGCATGGCAATTTAAATTATTTCGCAACAATCTTTCATTTGGGCCACATATGTTTCTTTATAAATATGTATAACCTTATGAGTTCAATATTTTTGCTATCATAACCAAAAGGCATCTCCAAACAATCTCTTCCATTAATTATGCTAATATAGGATCAAAGCATTTTTCGTTACAATTATCATAACTAATTCTTCAATGATCATGTATATCAACACAATCAAATGAGATAGATCAAGTCTAAATGTGTAGCATGGAAATTACATACAATGTGATCTAAACATGGCTATTTTCAACTGGTCATACCTTATTCTTTAATGAGATCGACCATAAACTTTAATCAGAGTGGAACTGAACTGAATACTTTATTTCTGAAATAAACAAATATCCATGGATAAAAAACTATGTGTCTAAAATAGACAACATCAGAATACAAACTCCCACTAAACTGGCATATGAAAAAAGACACAACACCCATGTGAGTAGAATACTCATGAAAGAAAGGGTTTATCGCCCCTTAGTAAGCGAATCTGCAATTATAGAGTTTGTCTTAGTACATTCCATAGATATCTGAACACTCTTAATTATTTCCTAATAGCTAGAAACTCGATGCCCAAAAACTGACATTGTCAAACTCTTATTGGAATACAAGACTGTTACTGTCACAGAGTAACTTAAGTGGTCTTTCATTCTATCCAAAATGTCCTACCCAGTGACAAAAATTTGCAGTCATATTCCATGATCAAAATCAGAATATCCAATGATTTTTAATTGGTACGATTTTGTTCAATACATGTAAGGTTCTCCATAATTACCGAATATCCTAACTGACTGCTTTCCAAAATATGTCCCAAAGTTATTTAAGCCCTTGTTTGAAACTCATTAAATTACATTCCATTTTTCTCTCTCCTATTTTTAACCACACAATCTTCCATAAAATAATATTATAAATCAATCAAAAACTTTTCCTTCTTTTTCAACCACTCATTTTTTTTAAAACAAAAATACCATTCCTCCCATTTTCATTCACAAAAAATGGGGGCCAAACAGGGCTAAATATCTGCCCAGCATTCAACCAATGAATGTCATATCCAAACATACGCAAACATGCATTAAACATTAAACTTCTAGCTACAAAAGTACAGGAAATGTTTTGTATTTTCCTTTGTTTAGGTTTATCCTTGGGACATTAATTGAAACTAAATTTGTCTCTCTTAGTCATTGGAGTATCACCTGATTTACATATGGTGCATTCCAAATCCTTTAAAAACATTATCAATCTATGTGATAATCCAAATACATCCCGAGAACGATCTCAACGTTTTTGTATCCCTGACACAAAAGTTATCACCAAAATCATTTCAAAATTTCATTACAGAAATATCTTGATTTCGTAAACTAAGTTTATATCATTGCAGGCAAATAATATGTCATTGGCATACAATACCTAAAAAATATGCTTACTTCCACTAAACTTTGTGGTATACACAATCATCAACTGTATTCATCTCAAAATCAAACAAGATAATTATTTGATGAAATTTGTGAAATTATTGACGAAAAATCTGTTTGAGCCCACAGATGGATTTCTTTAATTTGCAAACCATTAGATGTAGCTTAAGATCAAAATGTATCACAAATGTCATAATAATCCAAAAAGAGTCTTACGTAGAAACCAGAGAGAAAGTGTTTTTAATTTCAATCCCTTCCTTTTGAGTAAAGTCATTTGTATATCTCATCATCACCCTTTGAATCCCTCTTGATTTTAAATATTCATTTACAACCAATGGGTTTTCAAATGTCATTGTTACTCAGAACTTTATCTCTTTATTATGACATCAATTCACTCTTAAGAATTATTCATTTACATTGCATGATGGAAGTTGATTGATCAGATCTTCTTCCAATAAAACAATACCATCCTTATTTTTTGGAGAAAGGCTATAAAATTATTTGAATCGTCTTTCTCTTTTCTTTAGTGGATTTTCTGAATAACATTTGTTCTTGAGGTTCTTGAGTTTGTTCTTCTAAAACAATCTTTTGATTAAGTATGGAAAATTTTGTATTATTGTCTTGATCCAAAATTGCTTCTTGAACGAGATTTGGATCAAGAATTTGTCTCTAGTCCTGATCATTGTCAGTTACAACAAAAGAGATATATATACATATTTTCCTTTAAAGATAAAATCTTTAAGCCTTATCCCCCACAATCTCTGCGTTCTTAAGGAATCGAAGATTTCCCATTTCCAAAATTGACCTAATAGTGGAAATTTTAAAATTTCTAACATCTTAATAGTTTCTTTACTTTAAATTTTATTGAGAATTTAAGCTGCAATCCTTAGTGTTCTTCCTAGATAGATTTTGGTGTATTGTGGGATGATTCCACGTTCCTTTAGAAATTTAGCAAAAAGCCCTGAATGTTGTTCTTCTAAATCGTCATATCTGTCATAGTATTCACCATTATGGTAAAATCTGACTTGTTTAATTCTTTTGTTGAGTTGATTTTCAATCTCCGCCTTATAAGCCTTGAACATGTCAAGTGATTGAGATTTCTCATGGATGAGATATAGGTAACCATAACAAGAAAAATTGTCTATAAACTTAATAAATAATTGTTGACCATTCCAAGAAGTCGAAGGGCCCGACTGATGTATGATTAGTTCTAAGACGTTCGAATTTCTATTGACTCCTATCGAAACTCAAGTATTCAATCAAGAACACAAGAAGGCAAAGCAAAAGCTTTTCTCTATTCACTTCATAATCGTCTTCCCCAAAACATAAAGAGCCCATAATTAATTAAAGACTAAAATTAAAGTTCCTAATTAACTCTTGTACTCTTCTTGTCCTTCCAAATCTATCCCTTGCACAAAAAGATAAGTGACCAACCTCGGTGAAGCTTTGGAGTCTTCGACTTTAGTTTTTTAATCTTCGAGAACCACCTCTTTGTATTTCACTTCCATGATCAAGCCTTGCAAAGCCTCTTTCATCCTTTTTTGTCTTTGCCTTTTTATTACAAAAGAATAATGATTTTTGTACCCATCATGCTTTCCTCCTATCAAAGTGCCACGGTCAGCCAAGCAATAAGCATACATCGGTGCCACATCACAAAGAACCTAATCCTCATACTTGCAAATTCAAAAAGGTACCCGAACTTGCTTGTTTACTTTCACTTCTCCACAATCATTCAGCCATTGTAGCTTGTACTATTTAGGATGCTTTTGCCACTTCAAGTTCAACTTTTGTACCAACAAAGTACTGACAACATTAGTACAACTCCCACTATCAATAATCAACGTACATACCTTATCGAAACGTGGCAACTTGTGTAAAAAATATGCTCACATTACTCCTCATCTCCCTTCATCCTTAGGCTGTATACTGAGGGCTCTCCTTGTAACAAGTAAATGACCCTGCACAGGTCCTTCCACTTCAACATCAGAACAATCCTCCAATGGTGGCATCTCACCGTCACTTGAGCTAGTACTTTCGACTTCTCCATTTGCCCATACAACCATAACCCTTTTATTTGGGCATTCAAAAGCAATATGTTCGGTCCTTGGCACCTAAAACACTTAATATCACGTTACTTAGTAAGAGTTTTAGTTTCGGGTTTTCCTTTAGGAACAACACCGAATCTTTCAACTTTGCTTTTTCTTTTGCTCTTAAGGAAGCTTTTTGGTCCTTCCAATTTGATCTCCATGAAGAACTAGAAGATGAACCAGATCTGAACTTCTTGGACTTGATTTGCTTCTCCACTTTAATGGTTTTTTGCAGTAGTTCCTCCATCTCTATGTAATGTTACAACTTAACCACATCAGCAATCTCCTTGTTCAGTCCGGCAATGAATCCAGCCATTGTTGTCATCCTTTATGTTTGCTCTAACCATGGCGATTTCCATTGTTGTCTTCCCATGACCAAATAGGCCTCTTACCATGTCGGCACCTATTGATCACCAATTGATCCCACCATTTACTTGCATAATTTGAAAACTCCACGGCTGCTAGCTTTACTTTCTTCTCCTCAGAATAATATGACAATCAAATACATGCTCAACTTTTCTTTCCCACTCCAAGTATAGCTCTGGATCATCCTTTCCTTGGAAAGTCAGAATTGTCATCTTTATATTGCCTATATTGTTATCTCTTTTGGAGTCAACCTTCCTGTCCTGTTTATAACTTGTTCTCTCCACCTCGGAATCAGTTTCGTCTTCTTCGTCGAACTTATGTCTTCTATGTGATTTAGAATTGGAAGAGGACTCCGAATCATCCAATCTCGCATTCAACAGTTTAAATTGGTCATCAACAGACTTGATGAAGAATTTCATGTTGACCTCTTGTAGCCTCCTCCTTCCTTACTCATGGCTTCAACCTGTAAAATTAAACAAAACAAAAGGTGTTGTTCCTCACACACTCCCTCACGTGTTTTGCACTACTTTGGCTTTTTCTTGTTGACGATCTCTCTTGCCTTTTGCCACTCAAAGCCAAGCCAGCCCCCTTGATGTTCTTAACAAAATTTACAACAAAATAAAAGAAACTGATTTCAACAAGAATAGGAAACAGAACTCAAACGAACTGCCAATTTTTCTTTAAAGAAAAAATGAAAACAAAGATATCAGGGAAATAAATAAAGATGATGGAAATAAAAAAATAATGCAGGACGAGACCCGTTGATTATCGATAGAGGACCGATGACACGATCGTGAGCAAGGCAAGTGAAAGAGGGGATGGGATTGCTCGTTCAAGAAATGGTTGATGATCTTGAAGAAGAAAGGAGCAAGTTCCATGTTGGGATCGAAGTTCGAATCAATTTGGATCAAACTGTTAGAAGCGATCAAAGATTGAGGCTAAACTTTGTGCTATGCAACCACAGTGTGCAGTCGCACAATTGAGAGCAAAGGGGCTAGAAACTTGACAACCCAATCTTGGCTGGGAATTTTCCTTTTTCGCGTTTTTTCCTAATTGGACTAGAATTATATTATTACCATAATTTGTAATATTCTAGTTGATTGGTGCACGTTTTTTTTACTAGTTTTAGGTCTAGTATAATACTTTTCATATTTCATTGTATTACAAATTTTGACATTTGATAATTAAACTAGAGAGACAATTGTGCTTTCAATCTTCGTTCTTCATTGAACATCGTGAATTTATCAAGATTTTCTTGTGGTGTTCAACATCGGCTGTGGATCACAAGTTCTGTAATCAAGAGGTCATTAAACTTCGTTTTTGTTTGATTGTTTGGTTCATTGTTCTTGGTTCAAACACTAAACCGGATTTATCTTTCGAGCTTTCTTGAGATCATCAATTTTTTGTGGGGTTGCGTAGTGATCGTTGCTACTTGGTTCTCATCGGTTGGTATCAGAGCACGGCTCCAAAATAATCAAGGTTATATCTTTTATTTGTTTTTAGTCTTTTTTTTTTCAATTGTTCTTCGCGGTCTTCGAGTCAATTTTAAATTTTTGAGTTTTGATCCAAAAAAATACAAAAAATGAGTCAAAGTTATTTCTTGGGCTATTTAAAAGTCCAAATATTAATCTCGTTTGTTTCGCTGGACTTGTAGTCGAATTCCTGAGTATAAAAAAAATTCCAAATTAAAAAATATTATATATATTACAGGAATTTCCAGCAGTTTTCTATTTCCAGCTTTTTAATATAAAAAATCAATTCAATTCCATTTATTTTGTTTAGCAAGAATTCCTTGTTTTTACTGAATAGTTCTTCAATTCTTGTCTCTTTCTTTGAGTCATTTTCTTCTCTTAATTCAAATTCACAATTCTTGACACACATCCGGTTTGGATCCACGGGAATACATATTTGGTTGAGTTTACTTTGTTCTCTGGAGCAATTGGACGAGAGCACTGAGTGGAAAAAGGCAGAGTGGTGAGATTAATTGAGGGAAAAAGCAATTAACTGAGTGATACACGAGTGATCATTTTGTGAGGCAGAAATTCTATAGAATTAGGATGTCAGACAGAGAGGGTTCTAATTCAATCAGGTAGCCGAATCAAAACAAAATGGCAGATGATGTAATAAGGCGGTTTGAGAGGGTGCTTGGGAATGTGACTGAAAGAGATAGGTTAGATACATCGATGGCAAATCTTCAAAGGGGACAACAGAATGCAAGAAGACCGGGTAGGAGAGATCCTAGGATGGAAATGCATGATGACTGAGTATGGCAGTGACTTGGATGAGGGTGCATCGATGGCTGGTGAAATGATTAGGATGAGAAATAGAGGAGGGTAGGAACAATGATGGAGATGAAGTCGAAGGGAATATGGGCAATATTAAAATGTCAATTCCACCGTTTAAGGGAAGAAGTGATCCAGAGGCTTATCTAGAGTGGGAGATTCTGGTAGAGTTGATATTTGAGTGCCACAACTATTCGAAGGAAAAGAAGGTGAAAATAGCAGATTTTGAGTTTGTTGACTATGCCATAACTCGGTAGGATAAAATCAAGGAGGAGGAATCAGGAGCGAGCGGTTAGTACTTGGGATGAGTTGAAAACTATCATGCGGAAGCGGTTCGTGCCTAGTCACTATTACAGAGAGCTGCATCAAAAATAGGTTTGTATCAAGGTTCGAAGAGTGTGGAAGACTGCCATAAAGAAATGGAAATATTGATGATCAGGGTGAATGTGAAAGTGGATTGGGAAGCCACCATGGCTCGTTTCTTAAATGGGTTGAACAAAGATATTGCTAATGTCAGGAAGTTGCAGCATTATGTGGAGATTGAAGATATGTTGCATGTGGCCTTCAGGTGGAGAAATATTTGAAGAGGAAGGGTACAACTAGACAACTATTGGGTACTTCGGTATCTAATTCCACTTGGAAACCGAGGTGGCTAACAAAGGAGATGGAGCTATTTCGAAGGGAAGGAGTGAAATGCCAAAGGGGAAAGATGAAAGTGCTGACAGAACAACACCTAAAGCCGAGCCACAGCCAACCAGAAATCGAGATATCAATTGCTTCAGTTGCTTAAGGGACAGGACACGTCGCTTCTCAATGCCCAAACAAAAGGACGATGATCTTGCGCAATGAATAGGAGGTGACTAACGGTGAAGAAGATTATGAAGGCATGCCAGCATTGAAAGATGTTAGTGATGGGGACAAAGTGAAGTTTGCTGTTAGAGAGTTATTGGTCACGAGGCGAGCTTTCAATACTCAAATCAAAACATATGACCTGGAGCAGCAAAGAGAAAATATATTCCATATGCGATACCACGTTAACAATTAGGTATGTAGCATGATCATTGATCGTAAGTGCTGTACTAATGTGTCTAGCACAAATCTCGTAGAAAAACTGGGATTAACTATATTGAGACAGTATAGGTTACAATGGTTAAATGAAGGTGTTGAAGTTAAGGTGAATAGGAGGGTGTTGATTAATTTTTCTATTGGTAGTTATCGAAATGAGATCATGTGTGATGTGGTACCTATGCATGCGGGACATATTTTATTGGGTAGACCATGACAATATGATAGAAAGGTTATTCATGATGGGTACAAGAATCGATATAGTTTTGTTAAGGATGGGAGGTCCATTGTATTTGCGCCATTAACACCGGCACAAGTGTATGAAGATCAAATCAAATTTAAAAATGAGGACGAATGGAGAGTGAAAGAGTTAGAGAAAATGAGAGAAAATAGTGAGATGGGTATGAGAGAAAATGTTGAGGTGGCTAGTAGAGAGCAAAAGAGAGTGGAGCCACATGAGAAAAGAAAGAGGGTCGTCTGAGAGGAGAGAAAAGTTGAAAGTAAATTTCTTTGCAAAAGGGAGTGAGTTGAAACGAGCGATAGTTGAGAGGCAACTAGTGATATTGTTAGTCTATAAGGAGTCATTCCTCAATCTTGAGGAACCTAACCCAGCCCTCCCTAGTTTGGCTATCTCTTTATTGCAGGAATTTGATGATATTTTCCCGGAGGACATGCCTAGTAGGCTACCAACCATTCGAATCATTGACCACAGATTGTCTTCATTCCTGGAGCTGTCATTCCAAACCGACCAACTTATCGAAATAATCCCAAGGAGAAAAAGGAACTTCAGAGGCAAGTGGAGGAATTGATGAGCAAGCTCGCATGTCCTTGTGCCATTCCTGTGCTACTTGTGCCAAAGAAATTGGAACTTGGAGCATGTGCGTGGATTGCAGAGCCATCAACAACATAACAGTAAAGTATCGTCACCTCCTAGGTTAGATGATATGTTGGACGAATTGTATGGTGCTTACATATTTAGTAAAATTAACCTTAAAAGTTGATACCACCAAATTCGAATGAGAGATGGTGATGAGTGGAAAACTGCTTTTAAAACTAAATATGGCTTGTATGAATGGTTAGTAATACCGTTTGGACTCACTAATGCACCGAGCACTTTTATGCGATTGATGAATCATGTTTTGCATGCTTTTATAGGTAAATTTGTTTTGATTTATTGTGATGACATCTTAATTTATAGCAAGGACCTAAATGAGTATGTAGAACGTCTTAGGTGTGTGCTTGTGGTATTGAGAAAGGAACAGTATGCTAATTTTAAGAAATGTAAGTTTTGCATGGAGAATGTTGTTTTCCTAGGATTTGTAGTGGGTGCAAATGGGGTAGAAGTGGATGAAGAGAAGATAAAAGCTATTAAACAACGGCCAACTTCAGTTGGGGTTTTCATGGTTTAGCTAGTTTTTATAAGCGTTTTGTGAAAGATTTTAGCACAAATCACTACACCACTCACAGAGATTGCTAAGAAGAGTGAGATTTCATTAGGGGTGATGAACAAGATCATGCATTCAATAAAATTAAGGATAGATTGTGTAAGGTACCGATTTTAGCACTTCTTAACTTTGATAAAACTTTCGAAATTGAGTTTGATGAATCATGAATAGGGATTGAAGCAGTTTTATGCAGGACAAAAGACCAATAGCCTATTTCAGTGAGAAGTTAAGTGGAGCAGTGCTCAATTATCCCACCTTATGACAAAGAGCTATATTCACTTGTTCAAACCTTGGAGACATGGAAACACTACCTAAGGAGTTCGTCATTCACACGGACCATGAATCATTGAAGAATTTGTGAAGTCAAGGTAAGTTAAACAAAAGGCATGCAAGATGAATGGAGTTCGTAGAGACATTCCCATATGTCATCCGATACAAGCAAGGTCAAAATGTGGTGGCGGATGCATTGTCTCGAAGGTATGCACTATTGACTTCTCTTAATTCTAAATTGCTTGGTTTTGAATATATTAAAGACATGTACGCTAGTGATCTAGATTTTTCTAATATTTATTCATCATGTAACAAAGGGGCTATAGATAAATTCTTTAAACAAGATGGATATTTAAATGTTTATGGAAAATAGGTTGTGTGTTCCAAATTATTCAATGCGAGAGTTGTTAGTGAGGGAAGCACATAGTGGTGGATTGATTAGACATTTTGGGGTTAAAAAGACTTTAGATATGTTGGTGGAGCATTTTTATTAGCCCTAAAAGGTGATGTTGATGGAGTATGTAGTCGATGCATAAATTGTAAAATGGCTAAGTCTAAGGTTTTACCTCAATGTTTGTATACACCACGTTAACTACACCTAGTGAACCATGGGTTTATATTTCTATGAATTTTGTTTTGGGTTTACCTAGGACTAAGAATGGATGAGATTCAATATTAGTGGTGGTAGATAGGTTTAGTAAGATGGCAAATTTCATACCCTGTCATAAGACCGATGACACAACTAACATTGTTGAGTTATTCTTTAAGAAAATAGTGCATTTACATGATGTACCTAAGAGCATAGTTTCTGATCGAGATGTTCAGTTTTTGAGTCATTTTTGGCGGGTTTTGTGGGGTAAGTTAGGCACTAAACTTTTGTTTTCGACAACTTGTTATCCACGGACCAATGGTCAGACTGAGGTAGTGAATAAGACTATGACACAACTATTGCGCACTGTAGTTAATAAGAATTTGAAAAGTTGGAGGAGTGCCTACCTTTTGTAGAGTTTGCATATAATAGGGGTGGACACTCTATATTTCTATTTCACCATTTGAAATTATTTATGGTTTTAATCCACTAACACCTTTGGATTTAATATCTTTACCTGTGAATGAACGAGGTAGCTTAGATGGTAAAAGAAAGGTCGAGTTGGTAAAGTTGCAAATTGAGAATAAAAACAAACACTTCGCATCACAAGCAAGCAAGTGTTGGAGAAGCGTGACATTTGAACATGGAGATTTGTTTTGGGAACATTTCAGAAAGAAATGCTTCCTAGAGCAGAGGAAATCAATGTTGCAACCTCGAGGAGATGGACCATTTCAAGTTGTGGAGAAGATCAATGGCAACGCATACAAATTAAATCTTCCAGGTGAGTATAATGTTTCAACAATTTTTAAAGTTTTTTTATCTCTCTTTGATACAAGTACAGATTCGAGATCGAATCATTTTGAAGAGGGAGTGGATGATATGATCCATGAGTCGAGCCCAAGGGACTCGTTGATTGTCGAAGGAGGACTGATGATGTGATTGCGAGCAAAGTGAGTGAAAGAGGAGATGGGATTGCTCGTTCAAGAAATGGTTGATGAAATGATGATCTTGGAGAAGAAAGGAACAAGTTAAGTGTTGGGATCGAAGTCCGAATCAACTTGGATGTTGGAATTAGAAGCAGCCGAAAACGGAGGCCAAACTTTGTGCTATGCGGTCTACATAGCATAATTAGGCGTGCGGTCACACAGCCTATTACCAAGAGCAAAGGTACTAGAAACTTGACAACCATGAGACCGCATGGGAAAGCACGTTGTGGTTGAATAGTCCAAAACTTGGTCAGGAATTTTCTTTTTTCGCGTTTTTTCCTAATTGGACTAGAATTATATTATTACCATAATTTGTAATATTCTAGTTGATGCACATTTTGTTCTAGTTTTAGGTCTAATATAAATAATTTTCATATTTCATTGCATTACAACTTTTGACAATTTGATAATTAACATTGTGCTTTCAATCTTTGTTCATCATTCGAACATTGTGAACTTATCAAGATTTTCTTGTGGCGTTCAACATCGGGTGTGGATTATGGGTTGTGTAATCAAGAGGTCATTCAAACTTCGTTTTTGTTTGGTTACTTGGTTCATTGTTCTTGGTTCAAACTCTAAACTGGATTATCTTTTGGGTTTTCTTGGGATCGTCAATCTTTTGCGAGGTTGCATAGGATCGTTACTACGTGGTTCTCATCAACAAGTAAAGAGGACTTTCGCGGCTTATATGGAAATATGAATTATGCAATCCTTTACAATATTAATTAAGAAAATTAATTTACTTTTTTTTTAAAAAAAATTACTGTTGATGTCCAATTGAAGAAATGTGTATTGAATTTACCCTTAGTCTACAATAGGTTGTAATGGATTGTAAAACTTGCATATGAAAATTGAATTTAAAAAAGAGTTTGGGAAAGTTAAAATGATACATGGTGATGTAAAGTAAAGACAGCAAACTTAGAATTCTTTGTATAATTTCCTTTTAGCACTGTAGGTCATAATGAGTCTGGTTCAAAGAGGATTTTCCACCCCATGACACTAGAGCCATGTAGGTCCAATACTCCTATATTTACATTCACCATTAATGCCCACATGTAGCATTCTCGACGGACCGCCCTTCTAATGACATCACACCATGTGTCGTTTGTAAACTTTTTATGTCATAAACTTATGTATTTGAATCACAATTCTACAATGCAGCACTTGAGTATTTTTTTTCCCCCCTAAATGTTGAATCACAAAGCGACACGTGTGAGCTGTAAGTTTTGTGAATTTCGTCTGTACATATAACATAACTTGTGGGGAAGGATGGAAATCGAGAGGATTGAGGGTTGAAATTGGAATTGGAATGGAAACGAGCCATGTCTGTCTACCATCATTTCAATTTCTTTTTAAAATTCATTTCAACTACGCATTCTCGCAATAAAATATTACACGCGAGCTCAAAACTCTTTTTTCCACTTTTTAAAGACATATTATTCGAAAATTCATTATTCCGAAACTCATTTTCTTACTTTAATGATAGACAAACATGGGATGAAGATGATGAAAATTTATTGTTGGTCAAATATATTCACGCAACAATATTAGACTATATTTTAATTGCATAAAAAAATTTAGAATCTTTACATATTATCTGGGGGAGGAAATGGATAGAAATTTCCATCAAGAGGATTGAGGGGTGAAATGGGAATTGGAATGGAAATGAGCCATGTCTATCTACCATCATTTTCAATTTTTTTATTTTTTTTATTCATTATCAACTATGCATTCTCGTAATAAAATATTACACATAAGCTCAAAACATTTTTTTTTAAAACTTTTTAACCACATTTTTTGAAAATTCATTAATTCGAAACTCATTTTCTTACTTTAATGATAGACAAACGTGGGCTAAAGATGATGAAAATTTTGTTTTTGCTAAATATATTCACGCACCAATATTAGACTATATTTTAGTTGCATAAAAAAATTATAATCTTTACATATTATCATATTTATAGATAGGTGTGACAATCGAGCCGAGTAGCTAGACGAAAATGTATATTTTAAAAAATTTAGAAAACGTGTATAAAAAAAGGGCCACGAGCCGAGCTCCTACTCGGCTCGTCCCGACCCATGAGCCAAGCTCAACCTTTTTCTCACCAGCCGAGCTCGTAGGGCAAAGAGTCGAGCCGCCCATTGCCACCCCTATTTATATCTCAAACGTTTTTCATCGCATTCTTAATCTCAAATTATTGCTTTCCAAGATTTTCTTTACTATAGAACAAAAATACTCATTTGTCCATTGTATTTTCGAATAAGCAAAACAAATAATAATGAAAAGTGTGATTAAATATTTGACACTCGTTTTAAAGTAAGTTACCTATATTTTTGGACGAATATTATAATTAATAAAAAGGGAGAGAAAGTCAAAACTAACATTTTAAACCTTGTGATTAGAATAGTATCTCACTACAACATATTAATTCATCTATAACTTGCAAATAATGTATCATGTTCTATAACAGATGATTTTTCAATAACAGATGATCTGGGAAAGTAAAAAAAAAAAACCATAGAAAAAAGGGTTTGGGAAATTCTGGATGGACTTGGGATTCCAACAATAAAAACTCAAAATTGGGTGAGCAAGAATAGGATTGTTGTTTGGAGCAATTCTCTTCACAGAACCCTTACAACGCACAGTAAAACCATGAGTATCGAAAAAAAACTTGTTAGGAATTCTGTGACCTAAAGGACCAACTTGAACATTTATAAAAGGTGAAGGACTTAATTGTAAAGTTTCATAGTTGGTAGGTTAAATAGGGTTTGGGGTTCATTATTTAAACAAGAAGGATATACATCGAATTTTCGCCAACTGCGCGTTGGACTTGTGCTCAAGCAGAAGAAACAGTACATTGATCGCTCGACCTTTGCCCAACTGTCGTTTGAGCAAAAAAGCTCATCGCTCGAGCTACAATGTTATTGAAGAACCCTGAGTTCTTTTCAAGATTCGCAGGAGATAAACGTTCGTCAAGAGTCAGGAGTGGAGTTCGTGTGCTCATTCCAAGAGGACTACTTTACAAGAAGAGCCAGGATTGATGTTAGTGTGCATATTCCATGAGGGTTGCTTCAAACTTCAGACATGAGATCAAAAAGCTTGTGTCGTCAATATTGTTATGGTCTGTAAGCTTATCAATACGTTTATAGTAAATTTTTGACTGGCAAAGCGCTAGGAGTTTTTTCCACGTTGGTTTTCTCTGTAAACAATTCTCGCGTTATTTACTACTTTATTTACTATTTTGATTGATTGTGGTATTTAAACTTAGGCAGAATTGGATTGATTGATCAACCATAGACAAAATTAACTTGTGACTTGTTGCATCTTTATTAATATTTAAATTCCGCATTTATACCTAATCACCCCTCTAGGTGTAGTTGAATTGAACTGTACGTCTAGATGAGTCAATCACTGTCTGTACCGCCTTATTTTGATGGAACCAAGTATGCGTACTGGTAAGTTAGGATGACAGCCTTTCTTAAGTCATTTGATGAGCGCATATGGGTTTGTGTGCAAAATGGTTGGTCTGCCCCATCTACCGCCGTGTCTGGAGTTGTTACTCTTACTGATATTTTCCTTTGGACCAAAGAAGAGTTAGCTAAGTGCAATTGGAATAGTAAAGGTATTCATGCTTTCTTTATAGCTATGTCTCCTGAGAAGTTTAAGAGGGTGTCGATGTGTGAGAGAGGTTTGGAACAGTTACCATGAGGGTACTAAAACTGTGAAAAGCTCCAAACTACAAATGTTGACATCTGGATTTGAGGAACTAAGAATGAAAGATGATGAGATGTTTGATGAGTTCTATGCTAAATTGAACGATATAGTGAACTCTAGTTTCAATCTAGGTGAACGGATCCCGAGGTTAAAAATTGTTTGAAAGGTCCTTAGATCCTTACCCGAGAGGTTTATGCCTAACGTAACTGCTATTGAAGAAAGCAAGGACCTCGATAGTCTTAGGATAGAGGAACTCGTATCTCTCCAACATATGAATTGACCTTAGCACAGCCTAAGAAACAAAAGTCTGTTGCCTTAAACAGTCGTAGGGATTATGAGTCGAGTGATAATGAGTCAATGAAGAAGGAAGAGTTAGCCGACTTTGTTAGGAAGTTTCAAAAGGCTTTTGGAAATAGACAGATGCCACAAACTAGGAAGAAAAGTCTCCCTGGGAAATTTCAATGAGAAAAGCGTGATAAGAGTGGTGGCAAGGGCTCTAGTACTATCTCCAATCTATTAGATGTCATGAGTGTTAGGGCTTCGGATGTAAAATGCATGATTTTCTCCCGTCATTTATTACACTCGTGTGCTAAATTAATATCAAAATGTACTCATTATGTCCATATTGTGATTTAGGTGGTAAATTATGGATAAAGCATAATTTAGAAGAAAATAGTGAAAAAGGACCAAAATGAAAGAAGACAAAAGTTCAGGGACCTAATCGAAAATATCCAAAAGTTAATTCGGAAGGAAAAATGAAGAATCAAAGCTTCAAAAATCAATTGGATGAATAAATAAAGTTTTGGAGTGAAGAAAGTCGAGAAAAGAAGTAAAGAACTGAAAAAGTGAAGAAATCGAGAATCAAAGCTCCAAGGCCGCAAACTGACTAACCTAAGCGACCGCAAAGGTTAAGCCTAAGCGGTTGCTTAAGCTTAATTCCAGGAAAATCTGCCTATTTTGGAAAGCAACCAATTCATCTATGGAACTATTCTAAACGCGTTTTCTCGACCTAAAACTCGACCAGAGCACGAGAATCCGAAGATTCATCATCTCTTCGGTCTCTCCTTCTTCTTCTTTAGGTTTTTAGTAGTTTTTCATCATGTGTAACTAACTCTTCAAGTCTTGATCGAGGAAAACGAAGCCTTTGGAATCATTGAAATTATTAAAAGGTTTTTAATTCATATTTTCTGGTATTGAATGTTCTTCTACACTCATATTTCTCATGGTTGAATATTTGAATGCTAGATCTTGATAGTTTTCGTTTATTTCAATCTATTGCAACGTTAATTCTCAAATCCATATTTGTTTGATGAATTTAATTTATGAAGCAACTAAGTATTAATGATTTACTACGTTAGAAATTGTTAATCCTTAGGAAGAACGTTTGGCATGATTAAATATAATTTTCTATGATTATATTATGCGTTCATCGATTTCTCTATCTCCCAATGCGATTGTTGAATTAAATCCTAATACTCATTTAGGGTTATTTGATGATTAGGATTAATTGAATTGCTTGAAGTTTGATTAATTATAATTAAGGAGAAATAGGATTTTCAACCAACCAATGCTTAGAATATGAATTAGTATTTTTCTCGTGGATCTAGATCAATGTTAGTCTTATTATTTTCATCAATCCAATTTACATTGCTTTCAATTGATCTATTTGCAATCCTAGTAATTGCTCACAAAATCCCCCCCAAAATTGCGTGCAAAGTACAACACGTTAAATCACACTCTTCGTGGGATCGACCCTCACTACTACATTAATTTTAGGAGTCAATGAATTTATTTTTGGGTGCGTACGACAGTACGCCAAATTTTGGCGCCGTTGTCGGGGAGTGGTGCTATTCAAATCGTTATGTTTTGTTTGTTCATTTAGTTTAATTATTTTCAAAAAAAAAAAAAAAAATTCATCATTTTCAATTTTTTTTTAGGTGGTATTATTATTTTTTTCTCAATTTTAGGTAGAATTTTTAGTTGTATTCCTTAATTTGAGAAGATTATGGATTGACAACCGGTGGAATCTCGCAAATAACACCCCCAATCTCGCTATCATTTTTACTAGCGATCCAGAATCAGAGGAAGAAGGATCCATGGCTAACAATCAGACTTTGAAGGAGCTTGCAGCTCCAAATTTACATCAACAACCCCTTTGCATTACTTTTCCCACTTTAGATGCAACAACTACTTTTGAACTTAAATCTGGACTAATTCATCTTCTACATACCTTTCATGGTCTTGCAGGTGAAGATCCACATAAGCATTTGAAGGAATTTCACGTAGTGTGCACAAGTATGAAGCCAACTGGTGTGACTGAGGAGCAAATCAAACTGAGGGCTTTCTCGTTCTCTTTGAAGGATTCGGCAAAAGATTGGCTCTACTATCTACCATTAGGGAGTGTCACCACATGGGAAGAGATGAAGAGGATGTTTTTAGGAAAATATTTTCCAGCTTCAAGAGTAGCTAACATTCGGAAAGAGATTTGTGGTGTAAGGCAGGACAGCAGAGAGTCTTTGCATGAGTATTGGGAGCGGTTCAAGAAATTGTGTGCAAGTTACCCGTATCATCAGATCAGTGAGCAACTTCTCATACAATACTTCTATGAAGGCCTTCTACCCACAGAAAGGAGCATCATTGATGCTGCAAGTGGGGGCTCTTTGGTCGATAAAACTCCCGAAGGAGCGAGGAACTTGATTGCAAACATAGCAGCCAATTCTCAACAATTTGGCACTAGACTCAACACCCCAACTAAGCACATTAACTAGATAAATGTATCATCCCTTAAACAACAAATAGCGAGTCTAACTACTCTTGTGCGTCAAATGGCTGTAGGTAATGTGCAAACAGTAAAAGTATGTGGGATTTGCTCGGTAGTAGGTCATCCAACAGACTCATGCCCAACGCTTCAAGAGGAACCCGTTGAACAAGTCAATGAAGCAGGTGGTTTCCCAGGACAACCACAGAGGAATTATGACCCCTACTCAAACATGTACAACCCAGGATGGAGGGATAATCCAAATCTCAGCTATGGGAATCACCGTCTAAACCAACCTATGAATCAAAACCGGTAGAATTTCCAATAGTTCAAGCAACAATATCCACCTAGACAACAACAGAGCCAATCTACTTCTAACTCTAGTATACCCTTAGAAGATATTGTTAAGTCTCTTGCAACTAACACTTTAAAATTTCAACAGGAGACGAAGGCCAACATTCAAGGTTTGGAAATCAAATGGGGTAGCTGGCAACCGCAATAAGCCGCTTAGAGTCACAAAATTCGGGAAAGTTACAATCTAAAATAGTGGTAAATCCAAAGGAAAATGCAAGTGCAATCTTGTTGAGTTGCAAGGAAGTTGAAACCCCAGTGAAAACAACCTATACACCACCGAGGCTAGAAGAGGAGGAGAAGAATATTGAAGGTAAATCTGCTGCCAATGAAAATGAGGTAAGTAAGCGTAAGTTTCCACCCCTCTCCAGTTATGAACCGGTACCCCCCTTTCCTTCAAGCCTTAGCTGAATCTAGGAAGGACAAACAAAATAAAGATTTATATGAAACCTTTCGTAGATGCCAAGTTAATCTCCCTTTGTTAGATGCTATTAAACAAATACCTCGATATGCTAAGTTTCTGAAGGAACTATGCATTACTAAGTAGAAACAAAAACTAAAAGGTTGTGAGAAGGTGAGAGTTGGTGAGAATGTATCTGCAGTTCTACGAAGAAAATTGCCTACAAAATGTAAGGATCCAGGTATGTTTACTATCCCTTGCATAATAGGGAACACTAAGTTTGAAAGGGCCATGTTGGATTTAGGAGCTTCAATTAATGTCATGCCACACTCGATGTATACCTCTTTAAAACTTGGGCCTTTGATAAAAACTAGTGTAGTAATTCAGTTGGCATCATACGTCCAATGCATATCCTGAGGGTGTAGTAGATGATGTACTTGTACAGGTTAATGAACTAGTCTTCCCTGCTAATTTTTACGTTATTGATATGGAAAACGGTGATCATGACACCCCTATCCTATGAGGAAGTCCTTTCTTAAAAACATCAAAGACTAAGATTGACGTTCACATTGACACACTTACTATGGAATTCGATGGTGACATTATCACATTCAATATTTATGAAGCCATGAGATTCCCTAGCCATGATAGATTCTATTGATGTGGTTGACTATTTAGGGCAGGAAATGTTCGAACTCAATAGGAAAGATGACTTGGAAACCTAATGTAAGCATCCCGAAGAGGATGATGAGGAATTGATCTTGAATAGTGGTTTGCAGGAAACTATTGTAACCTTAAATGCATCACCAATACTGCAGGAATCAGGTAATGTTTCTTATGTTGCATTACCAATTTCTAACGAGAGAACCCTACCCTCTATTTCGCAGGCTCCTACTCCTGATTTGTCCAAAGCCCAAAAAGAGAAGGTCAAGAGTGATGCTAAGTACTATGTTTGGCATGACCCATAGCTGTAGAAACATTGCGCGGATCAAGTAATAAGAAGGTGCATTATGTCGCTCATACGCTTGTGGAGGTCACTTTGGATCAAAAAGAACAGCGAGAAAGGTCAATCAGTGCGGTTTCTATTGGCCATCTCTCTTTTGAGACGCACATCTATTCTGTAAGTCTTGCGAACAATGTCAGAAAATAGGTAATATTTCCAAGCGAAATTTTAGTAACCATAACCAACTTGTTTGTGATATTTTTTATGTTTAGGGCATCGATTTCATGGGACCATTTCCTACATCTTTCGGTTTTGTGTACATTCTTGTTGTTGTTGATTATGTCTCGAAATGGGTGAACACTAAGGCCACCCGAGCTGATGATTCTAAAGTGGTTGCAGGTTTTCTCAAAACTAATATATTCTCTAGATTTAGGATCCCAAGGGCGTTGATCAGTGATCAAGGCACTCGTTTCTGCAATCGGACCATAGAAGTTTTGTTGAAAAGGTACAATGTAACACACAAGGTGTCGGCTGCCTACCATCCACAAACTAGTGGGCAAGCAGAGGTGTCTAATCGGGAAATCAAATCCATTATTGAGAAGACAGTGTGCCCAAGTTGGAAAGATTAGAGTCTACGTTTAGATGACGCTTTATGGGCATACCGGACCGCTTACAAAACACCTATTGGCATGTCACCTTTCTGGTTGGTATTTGGAAAACCATGTCACCTTCCAGTGGAGCTAGAATACAAAGCCTATTTGGGCTATCAAGAATTTTAACATGAAGGTGGATGAGAGTGGAGAACATCGAAAATTGCAACGTGCAAGAGTTGGAGGAAATTCGCAATGAGGCCTATAAGAGTGCAAGAATTTACAAAGAAAAGACGAAGGCTTTCCATGACAAGATGATATCGAGGAAGGATTTCACCATTGGTCAACAAGTCCTTCTCTATAATTCGCGCCTCCGTCTGTGGTAAGCGACGTTCTCGTTGGATTGGACCTTTTGTTGTTACTAATGTCTTTCCTCATGTTTGGAGAGAATTGATCTTTATGCTATAAAATATCTATATTCGTTAGGATATTCAAAGAAAAAGGTCGATTGTGTTGAATTCATGAAAATCAAGAAGTCATTGTTTGGAGTGATTGAGTCCTATGTGTTCCATCTATGTTGAGCTGGGTTAATTATCCTCCACTGATTTTTAGGGCTTCTTAGTCACTTATCTGAATATTTTCCACACCTTAACCTTAAGCCACGTTACAACCCTGAAAAAACCTTATGATTTGTGTAAAGCATGTGATCTAAGTGGTGGTGAATGAGAAGATATGCAAACTTATGGTAGAACATTTTCATTGGAATGATTTTGAGCGAAACACTCACCCTATTTTAAACACATGAGAGTGGAGTGATCATATTATAGCTGTGAGGTTCTACCTGTTTGGTTTACTCCATCTTCATTTGGGAATGCTTGCTAGTTGATTATAGGTTGTGGGAAAGTTTGTTCATGAAACGTTATGCATTTTTGAATACCACAATTTGGTTATTTTTTTGGGAAATTGAAAATTTGAGTTTTGCCTGAGGATGAGCAAAAGATAAGTGTGGGAAAATTTGATAGGAATGTAAAATGCATGATTTTCTCCCGTTATTTATTACGCTCGTGTGCTAAATTAATGTCAAAATGCACTCATTATGCCCATATTGTGATTTAGGTGGAAAATCAATGGATAAAGCGTAATTTGGAAGAAAAGAGTGAAAAAGGACCAAAATGAAAGAAGATAAAAATTCAGGGACCAAATTGCAAATATCCAAAAGTTGACTCGGAAGGAAAAATGAAGAATTGAAGCTTCAAAGATCAATTGGATGAAGAAATAAAGTTTTGGAGTGAAGAAAGTCGAGAAAAGAAGTAAAGAAGTGAAAAAGTGAAGAAATCGAGTAGTTAAGGACGAAAACATCACAACCGCATAGTTGTTATAACTACGCGGTCGCTATGCCCTGCAGGGGAAGAGGTCCGCCCGAAGCTCCAAGGCCACAAACTGACTAACCTAAGCAACCACATTTTTTTTTTGGTTAAGGTAAGGATTATAATCAAAAGTAAATCATGTACAAAAGCACAGGGGCATACCCCAGACCATAAAAACTATGCGGAGGACAGGCCCCCCTACATAGACAAAACAACGACAAAAAACTAGAAAACTATCCCTCTAAGTAGTACAAGAAAAAATTCCAACGTCCAAACCCAAAGAGTGTTGAATCCACTTATTTTCCACAGTGGGATCCACATTACAAAGTGTATTAAACTTAGAAAAAACTGCAAACATAATATCGTTGAAAACCAAGCTAGCGTGCCTAGACGAGTGATCAAAGAAACGGGAATTTCTCTCTCGCCAAATGTAGTAGACCATGGCTGCAAACATGATTTTAATGACTGAATTTCGAAATGAATCAGCCCCAAATTGTTGTGCCATCCAACCTACAAGCTCCTCCCAAGGACGGTGAATGATATAGGTATGTTACATTTACTACAAAAGTGCCTCCAGATCCACTCCGAATATGGGCAAGTAAAAAAGAGGTGAGCTGCATCTTCTTGATCACTCCCACAAAGAAGACATTTAATTTCCTCAATCAAACCAAGCCTCCAAAGCTTGCTTTGAGTATTAACTCCATTACAAAGAAAGAGCCACACAATGAAAGCATGACGAGGAATATGCTTACCAAACCAAACAAGTGTATGCCATGGAATCGCCTCCCTCCTATGCCGAAGAGACTCCCAAGCTAAGCCAATAGTGAAATGCCCGTTCGGCGCACCAACCCATTGCATAATATTCGAAACAGTTGGATTAGGGATGAAAGTAGGGGAGGCGTGAATTACCTCCAGTGGCCATCTCCAACTCATCCCATCAACAATGGCAGCCACCTTGGCATCCTTTCCCAACCCCGAATCATAAATAATGCGATCTCCAAATAAAACCATGTAAAGGGCCTAAAGGATGCCAATGGTCATGCCATAAGGAGATAGCACGACCATCACCAACCTTGAACTTGAGCTTATTTCTCACCAAAATACGAAGGCTAAGCAACTTCCTCCACGTCCAAGAACACTCATTCGGGCATTTAACCTCCCAAAAACTCCTACCCTTCAGCAAATAAGTGTGTATCCAAGAAGACCAGATCGGGAGAGAAGAATCTGTGAGAAGGCACCAAATATGCTTCATCATAGCTGCCTTATTCCAAAACCAGATTCTTTACCCTTAAACCCCCTTCCTCTCGTGGCATACATATGCGCTTCCAAGCCACCTTAGCACCACTATGAGTAAGAGCACTTCCTTTCCACAGAAATGACCTAAGAGTGGTCTCCACCTTCTTAGTGACTGCCTTAGGGAGAATAAAGAGAGAAGACCAATACACTTGGATAGAGAAAAGAACGGACTTAATAAGTTGGAGTCTCCCGGCATAAGACAAAGTACAAGAGGTCCAAGATAACGAACCGGAAGTGAGCCCTCCCTATAACCAAGAGAACTGAGGATCAGGTCCTTAAGAAGTACATCCACTCCACAAGCAAAAAAGATTGCTCTTATCCGGATTAGGTGTCAACACAGAAAGCTCCTCAAACTTATTAAGCACACCACCAATCAAGAGTACCGAATCAGCTTCCGCCCTACTAAAAATCAATAAGTCATTCGCAAAGCAAAGGTGGGATATTTTCTCTTTATCACATCTCCAATGGAACTTAAACCTGTCACCTTGAGTCATACGCCCCATGAGACTAGAGAATACCTCCATAGCGAGAACAAATAAATAAGGGGACATCGGGTCACCTTGACGAGACCTCTCCCACTCTTAAAAAACCATGAAGCTCCCCATTGATGGCCACAGAAAATTTCGGAGTTGAGATACATTCCGACACCCAAGAAATCATTTTCTCCGGGAATCCAACAATCAGCAAAACCTCCAATATGAAATCCCATCGCACCATATCATAAGCTTTCATAAGATCAACTTTGAGAGCACATCTTGGAGCTCCCTTATTCCGATGATAATTCCTCAAAAGTTCTTGAGAGAGAAGGATATTATCACTAATACGCCTTCCTTCCACAAAAGCGGTTTGTTGAGGACGAACAATACCAGGCAGCACTTTTTTGATTCGGTTAGCAAGTATCTTAGCAATGCATTTATAGATCGTATTACAACAAGAAATGGGACGGTAGTCCTTAACCTGAGTGGGATTAGGAACCTTAGGCACAAGAGCAATCGAGGTAGCATTTACCTCCTTAAGAAGCCGACCTGAGCGGAAAAAAGATCGAATGGCCGCAAGAACATCATCACCAACGATACTCCAAGCCCTCTTAAAGAAAGCAACATTAAAGCCATCTGGACCCGACGCCTTATTATCTTTCAAGGCAAAAAAGAACCGCTTTAATCTCCCCATCCGATACCTCCTTGCCAAGTTCACACCCTTGCGCTTCGGAAATGCGCGAAGGTAGAGCATTCCCCATAGCCTCCAAGTCGAGGGGAGACTCACGAACCGATCTAGATAGAAGCATGGAGAAAAATTCCACAAAAGTGTCCTTTACTGTGCCCGGTTCCTCCACCCTACTCCCATCCTCCTTACAAATAGATACAATCTTACTTTTGCTATGATGATGCTTCATGGACTTAAAGAAAAATCTGGAGTTTTGATCTCCTAGTTTGAGCCATTGGATCAGAGATTTTTGCTTGAAAAAACTCTCCTCATCTCTACTCAAAGTAGCATATGTCTTTACTGCCTCCACTTCCGCCTCAATAAGTCCCACATTTAATGGATTTTGGTGAACCAAGGCTTGAATCTCCTCCATCTTTGCCTTTGCAGCCCCCACACGAGAAGGTAGATGAGAGAACACCTCCTTATTAAACCTTTTAAGTTCAATCTTCAAGTTCTTCATCTTTGAACACAACCTATGCATAGGTGTACCAGCAATAAAATCTGACCAAACCCTATCAGCCAAAGGCATGAAATCAGGATGCTCTTCCCAATAATCAAAGTATTTAAAAGGAGTGCACTTAATGGGAAGCGCCCCAAGTTTGACAACAATAGGGGAATGATCCGAAACTCTAGAGGGAAGAAAATTAGCTTCAGATCCTGAAAAAACACCATCCCAATGTAGGTTAATAAGAGCTCTATCCAACTTTCGAAAGATAGGCTTGTCCCATCGTCGGTTACTCCAAGTAAAAAAACAACCTCCGTAATGGAGGTCCTCCAATCCTTACTCAATCACGCAATCTTGAAGGTCTTGTTTCCAAGACGGCCAGTCATTCGAACCACCAAGACACTCATCTTGACGACGCACTGCATTAAAATCCCCAAGAATCAACCAAGAAGAGTCGTCAAAATTATCTGCTTGAATCCGAATATCATCCCAAAGCGCCATTCTCCCACTAGGTGTGTGTTCCCCATACACAACGGTAACATAGCAGCTCGGCAAAGTCGATGAAAATTCCAAGTGACAATGCAAATCTTGATCCGAAGAACCAACAACTGTCACCTTCACCATGCTAGGGTCCCAACACACCCAAATACGACCCCTAGAACAATGAGCATAATTACCCTCAAACAACCAAGAGGCCTTAATAGACCGCCCAATCTCTGCACTATTCACCTCTAAGACCTTAGTCTCCACAAGGCCACAAAAGCAAAGCTTCTGATTTTGCAACAAATTCCAAACCTCCCTATGTTTCATGGGGTCATTCAAACCCCTAACATTCCAACATCCAATGAACATTAAAAAAGATGGGGGAATGTGAGTACGTACCTCTATAGACTAACTCCACCGATCCCTTCTAGGGGAGTGGTGTTTCTTGCCCTTCCTTTTGCCCACCGAGCCCTTCTTCTTCTTCTTCTCTAGGGAATCAGTCACCTTTGCAGCCAAGGAATTAGGAGAAGATTGAAAAGAGGAGTCTGAATCATCCTCTTCACAACGCATATCCTCGGGTTCAGTACCACCCACATCCACAAGCAAAGAGTCCGCCCTAGGAATCACCAGCTCACCCGGTTCCAAACTTATGTCATTCTCAGTTGGTGCATGAATAGCTCATCCTCCTTCGTAACTATCTCTTAATTCACCTTAGAGACTTGCACCCATTTTTTGGACTGCTTAACGCCCACCTGTTGCTGACTTTGTTGCATACAATGACCTAGAGCATGACCAAAAACGCCACACGAACTACATCTGATCGGGGTCCACTCAAACTCGGCATGCACAGTGATCCAATCACCGTTTGGACAGTACACGTCAAAGTCTGTAATCAGCTCCTCTGAAGAATCAATTTCCACACACACTCTAGCAAAGCTAAGCCTCTTCTTTGAGAGTGTAATCTTGTCTGCACAGAGAGGTTTACCCACAGCACTTGTTACAAAACTCAGTCCCTTAGGAGTCCAATATTCAAATGAGGCATTCATAAGCCTTACCCAAACCGGCACCATCTTAAACTCCTCTTTATCTAATTGCATATTGGGCTGCCATTTCTTTAAGACAAGAGGGTGATTAACCATATTCCAAGGAGCACGATCAAGAATACTAGCCGCTTGATCAATGGTGTCAAATTTAAACAAAAATACTCCACGATCAGTTGATAGCACCTCCTTAAGCCTAATCCTTCCCCATAGCTTCAAGGCAATGGAGTTAACCACTGGATAAGGAAGCCTCTTCCCAATAAAATACCCAATTAAGGTCGACCTCCACTCTTCACACCCCTCCTCCACAACCTCCATGGGAGGTCCGACCTTCAATCTCCCATCCTCCTTACTTGGTTGAAAGAAATGCATATTAGAGGCCGAACCTTCAGCCTCCTTCGAAGTCCCACGCACAACAGACGCAAAAGAGGATGAAATGAGGGCCTTATGAGCCCCAGGATCCAAATTCGGATGGCCTCCATGAAGTGATTGGGCTAGATTTTGGGGTTTAACTAAGCCCATTTTATCGTTGAAATCACCCCTAGCCCGTGAGTCTATTGACCTAAGGGCTCCAGCGTAATCTGCACCCCTACCATTTAGATTTAAATCCAAATCAGCAGCATTTAATGAATGCTCCAAGGAAGGAAAGTTTCCATGTTGAGCTTGGAACACATTAGGAGAATTAGAATAACCTTCCTTTGAGGGAAGCGGCAATCTAGGATCTCCATAATTAGCATGCACGAGCTGGCTAGGGTTAGAGAAACCCACACCCTTGTGCCGACAACACCACCCACGTTTTCTACCCACGTTTTCTCCACCACTCTTCGCCGTAGAACTAGCCTCCGTCGACGCCGTACAACCAGCCACCGTCTCTCCACCACCCAAGGATTCCTCAATTATATCCAGATCAGTCAAGAAAGAATCCATTTTAGCAATGAAAGCCGCTGGAACCAAGGCCGAATCCTCACCTCGACCAGAACCTCCTCCATTGATGACTAGCATCTCATTAGACGAAGCAAGGGAACCTCTTTGCCCGGCCATTAATAAGAAAAACAATAAATAAAACTATTTCCCCAATTGGTTAATGAAACCAATCTGAAAAAGAACACAACCAGAAGAAAGAACAATGGAAACGCAATACATAAGAAATGTGTAAGGTGCTATTGAATCCCAAGAGACTCAATCTCAACGGTCAACAGACCAAAAGTTAGACTTTCTTAAGCGACCACATAGGTTTTCTCAACCAATTCATCTATGGAATGATTCTAAACGCGTTTTCTCAACCTAAAACTCGATCAGAGCGCGAGAATTCGTGGATTCATCATCTCTCCAGTCTCCCCTTCATCTTCTTTAGGTTTTTAATAGTTTTTCGTCATGTGTAACTAACTCTTCAAGTCTTGATCGAGGAAAACGAAGCCTTGATATCGTTGAAATTGTGAGATCCACTTATTATTAGGTGTTTAATTCATATTTTTTTGGTATTGAATGTTCTTCTACTCATATTTCTCATGGTTGAATATTTAAACGATAGATCTTGATAGTTTTCGTTTATTTCAATCTATTGCTACGTTAATTCTCAAATCCATATTTGTTTGATGAATTTAATTTATGAAGCAACTAAGTAGTGATGATTTACTACATTAGAAATTGTTAATCCTTAGAAAGAACGTTTGACATGATTAGATATAATTTTCTATGATTATATTGTTATGTTCAATATTTCTCTATCTCTCAATGCGATTGTTGAATTAAATCCTAATGCTCGTTTAGGGTTATTTGATGATTAGGAATAATTGAATTGCTTGAAGTTTGATTAATTATAATTAAGGAGAAATAGGATTTTCAACCAATGATGAATGCTTAGAATATGAATTAGTATTTTTCTCCTGGATAAATGATCAATTATGATATTCCAATGGTAGAGTGGACCTAGATCAAAGTTAGTCTTCTAATTATTTCCATCAATCCAATTTACATTGCTTTCAATTGATCAATCTGCAATCCTAGTAATTCCCTCAAAATCCCCCCCCCCCATAATTGCATGCAAAGCACACCACATTAAATCACACACTCTTCATGGGATCGACCCTTACTCCCACTACTACATTAATTTTAGGAGTCAAGAAATTTATTTTTGGGTGCGTACGATAGCACGCCAGTGTCCTTTTCTAAGAGGAGTTCATCAAGAGACAAAGGTAGAGCCTTACTTACTGACGATGAGGCTAGCTCGAGTGATCAAAGTGCGTAGTCAGATAGGTAGGAAAGTATATGGCCTTCGTGTCACAGGTTGGAAGTGGATCTGATAAGGCTAGTGAAAAGGCTGAGGTTGATGAATTAGATGAGAGTTGTGATGATGACTCCGAAGAGGAGACTAACATTCGTGTAGTAGGAGTTGTTTGCCGAGAGTCTCAAAATTAAGGAAGCAAATCATGCCCTGTTGAAGAAGTTAGATTTGTTAGAAAGAGAGACTAGTAGGTGATCTTCAAGATTCTACTAAAATCTTGAGTGAGTTGAAGTGTATTAATGAGAAGTTAGAAGGAACTGTTAAGAACCTTACAATTGAACTAGAAAAATCCAACTCTCAACTCGAGGCTTTCTCTTGTGGGATTAAGAAGTTAGATAGCATCCTAGGTATGAATAAGCCTGTAAGTGATAGGAGAGGTCCAGGTCATAATATGAAAAATTCTAATGCTGCTAGGACATCTAAGACCCTCTTCGTTCCTGCTTTCACCAAATGTCATGGTGTTGGAAATCCTGAACCCAAAGGTAAGCGTGTCTTAAGACAGAGGTTTCCTAGAGAACACAACACCCCATAATCGTTATCAGCAATCATATGTCTCTGAGCCTAGGTTTGTAACCACGTGTCATCACTGTGGTGCTTTGGGTCACATTAGGCTGAGGTGTCGTGAGCTTGTGAGTAGAGAGAGATATCAGGATATTCCTAGCTAAGTTAAATCTCTGCCCAGTCAAGTTGTTCAATTGACTGAGATGATCTCTAAACTGACGAAGGATACCTAAAAAGCTAGAAGGGATTGGCTCAAGAAAATTGATCTTGACAAACGAGGTATGGAAGCCACTGGTGCTTATGCACTTCACTAAACCTGTCTATGGGAACTTGCACGCATTGTACATATCATATATGCCTAGTTGAATTCATTCTACACTTTGCGTGCTTTTACTTATTTTTGTTTATTTTGCTTTAGGTAGCTAATTGGTTTATTTTGGTTTGTGTGGTTGATATTTTATTTTCTTTGTGTGTGCTTTTCATGCTTTTTTTGGCGAAAATCCGACTATCGAGTTAAAAGTTATACACATTTTTGTACATCATGTGCATTTTTGCACAGTATTCCTTTCATTTTCTAATATACTTAGGATCTTGTCTTCTAATTGATCCGTATCATTCCACAAACATGAAATAGATCCTTTTTAGCTTGCCCTCCCTGATTCTCATCATACCCTCTCTCTTCAAGAAGATTTGCCTTCAAATCTTGACATTGAAATTGGATATGTTCTTCTTCATGAACTTCACATTTTCTTGAAATTTCTTGACTTCTCTTTGCGTTTTTTTTTAATCAGTTTTTTATTTTTTTTTAATTTTTAACTCGAAAACGAAAAAAAAAAAAAAAAAAAAAAAAAAAAAAAAAAAAAAGTGAAACTAGATAACAACTAGTGTGAACCCATGTAGCAATAATAGCCTCGAAACCCACACAAGATTGAATCACACCCAAGAAAGCCAAAATCCTGATTTGAAACTTAACACAATAATTTATTGAATCAAGGAACCAAAGTTATAGAAAGACCTCTTAATCACAAAAATTATGAACTATGAAGTTTTGAATGCCACAAATATAAATCTTTGATAAGTTCGGATAGTTTGAACGCCACAAATATTGAAAATAAATAAGTTCCGTTCAATTAAGAACAAGATAGAAAGGGAAAAATTTCACAATATGATTAATTCTCAAAAATTTATGTCTTTATTGTACAATTAATGTCCCTTTTATAGGCATAAAATAAACTCCTAATCAAAACAAAACTCTAATTCTAAAGATAAATACATAAACTACAAAACTACAATAAAATCTAAGTTAAACTAAAATACTACAAATAACGAAAATACCCTTAAACTAATTCAATACAAAAAAAACACAAAAACAGACCCATAAACAACAGAATTTACCCTTGAAGTTTGACAATGTCATCTGAGAACAAACTTGTGTAGAATCAAAAACACGTTTTTGAATTGTGTCATGGGCAAAAATCTGACAACCAAGCTAAAAGTTATACGCATTTTCTTTATTATTGATCCCTATCACTCCTTTTTTAATCTCTTTTTTTTTTCAACTCGAAAATAAAAAGAGAAAATTTAAAAAATAAAACCAGATTTTAGAGCCAAAGCTAAAATTGAATCACAACCCCAAGAAAGCTAAAATTCCAGTTAATTTATTGAATCAAGAACTCATAGTTATATAGAACTCGACATCTTAATCACAGAAATCACCTTGCTATGAAGTTTTGAACATCAGAAAGAGTATGGATCTTCGATAAGTTCGGATAGTTTAAATGCCACAAATATTGAAAATCTTATTCTGTTCAATTAAGGACAACCTAAAGTGAAAATTTTAACATTATGATTAATTCTCAAAAATTAATGTCTTTAATGTACAAAGAATGTGCCTTTTATAGGCATAAAATAAAACATAATCAAAACAAAACTCTAATTCTAAAGACAATCTAAATAAACTACAAAACTACAAAACAAATCTGAATAAAACTAAAATCCTACAAATAACGAAAATACTCTTGAACTAATTCAAAACATAAAAAAGGAAAAATGACCCCTCTAACAACCGAATTTGACCCTCAAAGTTTGACCAAGTCGTCCAACAAACTTGTACTGATCAAAAGACGTTTTCGAATTGTAGTCAAGGGCGAAAATCCGAAAATCGAGTTAAAAGTTATGTGCATTTTTGTATCTCCTATACGAACTAGCACGTACTTCGTATTCCTTTTATTTTCTAATCGGTTTAAGATCTTCTTTTCTATTTGATCCGTATTACTCTAGAACATGCCATGGATCTCGTCTTTTTAATCTCTTTTTTTTTTTTTTTTTTTTAACTCGAATAGTAATAAGAGGAAAAAAAAAACCTGATTTTAGAGCTAAATTTTGATATCAACTGATGTGAACCCACATAATAATAGTAGCTCCGAAAGCCACACAAGATTAAATCACAACCCCAAGAAAGGGAATAATTTATTGAATCAAGGAACCATAGTTATAAAGAGCTTGACCTCTTAAGGACAAAGTTTATGAACGTTGCTATGAAGTTTTGAACACCACAAAAAAATACTCTTTGATAAGGTAGGAAACGAATGCCACAAATATTGAAAATATTTGATAAGTTTTGTTCAATTAAGAACAAGATAGAAAGTGAAAGATTGAACATTATGATTAGTTCTAAAAAATTAATGTATTTATTGTATAATGAACATGCCTTTTATTGGCATAAAATAAACTCCTAATCCAAATAAAACTCTAATTCTATAGACAAATCCAAATAAACTAGAAAACTAGAAAACAAATCTGAATAACTAAATACAGAAATACTACAAATAATGAAAATACCATCAAAATGTTTTTAAAACACACAAATCGACCCCTAAACAAACAAATTTGACCCTCAATGTTTGACAAAGTCATATGACAAACTTGTGCTTATGAAAGATGTTGACAGATTGTATTCATGGGCGAAAATTCAACGACCGAACTAAAAGTTATACGTATTTTCGTACATCCTATGCTTTTTTGCACATACATTCCTTCCATTTTCTAATTGGTTTAGGATCTTTTCTTCTAATTGATTCATATAACTCCAATTATGCATTGCAAGCCCTCCATGATTCTCATTAATAAACTGGCCGATTGGAAATAACAACTCCAAGTACAAAATCATTCTAATGCTCAATGCTTCAAATGAGTGGTAACCTACTAGGCATGTATTCAATGAACAAGTTTCCAAATTCCTGCAACTAATAAATTGTCTAACTTGGAAGGGATTGGTTAGTTTCCTCCAAATTGTGGAATTACTTGTAGACCTGCAATATCAAATGTTGCTTTTTCACTAAGGCCCTCTTTAATTCACACTCTTTTGCAAATAAACTCACTTTTGACTTTTTTTTCTTCCCTAAAGAATCTTTTTCTTTTCTCTCTCATGGCTCCATTATTTTCTCTTTATTTTTAGCCACCTCACCATTTTCTCTCTTCTTTGCTGTTATCAGTGCCACTCTCCTTTTGCGTCTCTTTGTTTTTCTTCTCTTCCTCACCTCTCAATTTCAATTGATCCTCATAGACCTGTTTTAGTTAACACAAACAAGAGATTAAAGATTTCCAATCTTTGACAAAGCTGTACCTATTTTTGTATCCGTGATATATCACTTTCCAATCATATTGCCATGACCTCTCCAACGAAATATGCCCAGCATGCATAGGAACCACATCACACATCACCTCATCAATATACTTCCCAATTGTGAAGCTCACTAAGACTTTATGCTTATTAACTCTAACCTATCCACATTCATTCAACCACTGCAACCTATAGAGGCTATTTTACAATAGTCAAATCCAATTTTTCTATAAAGGTAGTACTAGAAATGTTGGTACAACTCCCCCATCAATAATCATACTACATACAATGTTGCTGACATGGCATATGAATATGTCTCTCTTTGATGCTCCATGTCATCCACATTGATTTGTGTACTGATAGCATGCCTCGTAACAAGTATTTCACTCATCACTAGGTACTCTACTCCATCATCGTCTACCCTCCAATTCGGACATCTCATCAATATTACTATCACTCACCACTTTCCCGTTATCACACAAGATCAATCCCTTTTGTTAGGGTATTGATAAGCAATGTGCCCTGTATCTAGGGATGGCAAAAAGGCTTGTGGCTAGGATCTCTCGGGCTCGGCCCACGAAAAGCCCTAGTCGGGCCCTGCTCGCGGCTTGGTGGAACCAAGTCTAGGCTCGGGCCAAGCCCGAACCGGCCCACGAGCCCCAAAATATTAAAAAAAAAATTGACAATAGTAAATATGCTGCCTTTTAAGGTAGTAACACAGGAGGAAGAGAGAGGGGAAGAAAAAGGGTCGGCCTGGCTCGGCTCGAAAAAGTCGAAAGCTCGGGTTGAGCCTCTTTTTTGGCTAGCAAAGGCTCGGCTCGGCTCACAAAAACCTACACCTCGAGCCTAAGTCTCAAATTCCGGCCCACGAGTCGACTCGTTGACATCCCTACTTGAACCCAAGCATCTAAAACACTTTATATCCCTATGCCTAGGAGGTTGGGAATTCGCCTTGGGTTTTATTTTGCTAACTATTTCTTCTTTTTCCCTTGGGGGTTCAGTCTTAATTTTTGAAGTTGTACCATCACTTTTATTAGCATCCCATTTCGGTTTTCAAGAAGGATTAGAACCTAAAGAACACCTAGCCGCTCCTTTTTTCTTTTTAATTGCCTCTCTACCTTCATAGCCACATGTAACATATACTCCAACTCCACCTAATGTTGCAATTCCACTAAATTGGCTATGAACCATTCAAAAACCTAGTAATTGTGGCATCCGGAGCCTCATCAACATTTGCCCCAACTTGTACAAAAAGTCTTTGAAATAAGGTAAAGCTGATGTAACCCCAAATTTCAACCATTTCAAGTTCAAAGATTTTAGGTTTTGAAGACTTGAATCACGTTTGGATTTCTCTATAAAAGGAGATGTAATTTTTTTTTTTTTTGAAAGGTATGGAAGAAAAACCAGTCTCATATTTGTATTTTCTTTTATGCTCTGTATCACCTGGATAATTAGGGTTGAAGCTACAATAAAATTAAGTAAGTCTTAATTATAAGTGTTTTGTTGGAAAGGGTAAAAAGGCATTAGAATCTAGTTCAGAAACTAATGACAGTTCTGATAAAGATCATACTCTATTAAGTAAGATCATATCTTTACCAAGATTTGATATCTCAAAAAGATAAGCGAAAGACGAAAGGAGTCTCAATCATTCCAAAATAAAGGAAGAGACAACTTTGCAGAGGAATCTTGTACGAAATGTCTTTGAAATAAATTAAAGTTGATGCGACCCCGGATGTAACCCAACTTCACATTACTCCTTGGCCAATATGATTTATGCATTTCACACTATTTACAATGTCATTTGCATTAATTTTCTTAATTGCTTTCTCTTAAAATGGTGCATTCTACTATTGAGGTTTTATGATTTTTATATGGTGTTAGTCTTCGACTCCTCAACCTAGGTGGTGAATTTTAATAGAGTTGTTGTAATTGATGATGTTATTAATATTGCGGTGTGAATTGTTGAAATCAGTCGTGAATCAGGTGTCAATCAGGTAAGTAATTAATGAACGGTTAAGGAATTGGCATTATAAAATATTTTGGGATCTTAGGGAAAGTAAAATGAATTGTAAACATATTAAAATAAGCCAAGAACACCAAGGATAGATGTAAAATCAATTTTTTACTATAAGGAGCACCTCATGCGTATTACCTCATGCTTGGATCTACTCACGACTCAGCCCCTTTAAGACCTCATAGCTTCCTCCTAAATAAGGGATTAAATGCTTCAAATCATCCCCAATTTATTCCAAGTGAAAGAGCAAAAGTAACAAAGAAAAATAGAAAAGAAGAAGCTGGATTTAGCAGTTTGAGCAGGTGAGTTTAACTCACGGTTTTGAAGTTTTTCTGTATTTCTTTTTATTGTTTGTAACCTATTGAAACTCTGAACTTGCTTGAGATTAGGTGGGAGTGTTATTGATGATTTTATGATGGCAAAAAGAGGGGTATTTAATTACAAGAACTTGAAAGAAATCATTAGGATAGAGATGTGTTGATTACCAAATTTGGATGTTTAAACTTTAACTTTGGGTAATACTTAGGAGGATATAACTTGTATATAGGTATATGAATGTTTTTATACTAGAGTTAGAAGGATATAAATGATTTCTAATATGCTAATACAATGGAAATTGAAAACAGTCATAGGGAAATTGTCTGATTTGGTGTTATGTAAAAGGGACCACATATGAAGCTCTAAACCCTTCACTTGTGGAAACTTTAAGGTATGATTACCTTTACATACATTTTATAGAAGTGTGGTAAAATTTTGAGAATTAATGGATATGATTAAGGGTGTGAACAGGGATAGGAAAAATGACTGGACAGTGATGGAAACCTGATAGCAGATACTGTCCATTTGCATATTTAACTTAGTTTCAACCTTTACATGTTCATTAGTTATCTCTTAGGCCTCAAAATAGATTTTAAGGAGTGCTAGGTTGTTAACAACAATTAGATGATGTTGACATTCATAATTGAACTCAAGAAATAGTGGGATTTTTGGGACTATTTTGCAATGCAATTGGTAACTTGAAATGATGTAATCTAAATTATTTTTGCTTGAATAGACATAGTACATGATTGTGTGTGTTAAGTTTATCAAATTGAGGAGATCACTTTTAATATTAAATGGTAATACAGGTGGTTTTCCAACTTTAAGTAAAAAAAGGAAATTGATCTACACTCTGTAGAAAAACACATACACACACACACACACACAAGGGCAAAAAGCAAGTAAAAATCCATTTGCAACTACAATGCAAGCAATGTTAGAATATTTACACAACTTCATTAAGGAGCTCATTGTATATCATATGATGGTTATAATTGTTGAGTATGTGGTTTTGGAACATATTGACATCGGTTTTGATTAAGTAAATCATTCACGAGCATTTTCATGTGCATGACATACGTCCATGGTTAAAAATTTAGCATGCACAAAATGATTGCAAGCTTGAGTTTTCCTGCTAAAATATTTTATTTTTTCGGTCACCTCTAAGGTACCGAGGCATGCTTATATTTTGGCACTGTAGCTAATACTTCCTGGGTGATTGCAAAGGTAGATAGAGATGGGCCTTTGGTGTTGACATCAGGGTCTCAATTGTGCCCTTGTGATGTTAGGGGATGGGCCTTTAGTGGTCACAAGAGATTGGTCCACTCATCGGTGTTTGTCATATTGGTCATTTGATTATTGATACTGTGCAGAGCTCTATCGGGTACCTGCATATAATAAGTGGGTCAAGGGTCCAATGAAAGGAAAAGATTTCAAATGAAATTATTTTGAGTTAACTTTGATGAATGTTTGAATATGATACATTTTAGCATGATGTTTTAAAGAAATGACATGGCAGCGTATACTCGTATTACTTATACTCATAGCATGCATGATTTTTACTTATTGGTCATGTTGTTCTTGCATGGTAGGTGAGCATGGAAATTCATAGAGGACAGCTGTGAAGCTCTTACGAGATTTAGAAGTTTGATGTACATGGATGACGACCTGTAGGGTTATTTTGTGGGCTATTCTTTTGGTCTTATAATCTATTGTATTATTTTTTAAGAATCCTGTATTGTATATATATGATTTTTGAAATGGCATGATAGATATTTTTGTAATCCTCAAAGTAAATATGTTGGAATTTGGTTATATTGTATTTGGTCGTAACATATATGTACATCATAGGTGATCGTGCAAGAATATAAAGGGACTTATTGTGAAGATGCTTATTTCATTTTATCATGTCAAAAATAAAACGTAGAATTGTACGTCTAGGTCGGGTCATCAAATTTTTATGCCAACATAGGTATGTATTTTTGTCTATATGAATGGGGTGTGATAGAGAGTGGTATTCAAGGATATAATTCTGTAGACCCTATGATCTCGGGGTACAAAAGAACACAGCGATGTCAGTAAGTTTTATTTTGTTGCATTACTTTTAACATGCTTCATGAATGATATTGTTCAATCTAATTATGACTATTTTGTAAATCCAGGTGACAGTAGTAATGGAGCTAAAACTCCAAGGCAAGAAGCAAGTGCCACACATAATAATAGGGATTTGGTTATTGATAGACTTATGGAATTGGTTGAGCGCCAATCACAACAAATCCAGCAATTAATACAACAAAGAAAAATGGAAGAACAACAAAGGGCTAAATTCGTACAACCATAACAAAGCGCTTATTAGATTGAGACAATTGGGAAAATATTTAGAAAATTAAGCCCTCCAATATTTGAGGATGCATTAGATCGAACAACAATGGAGAATTTGTTTAGAACATTAGAGAATATGTTCAGGTACAGGGGAGTTTCAGAGGGAGAGAAAGTGGTTTGCGTATCCTTTAGCCAAGGTAATGATGGAAGTATGACAGATGGAGAGTATACTTGTAAGTTCGAACAACTATCCAGGTTTGCATTGTAGCGCATGGAACTTCATATAGGACATGGCTAGCTGTGAAGCTCTTACGAGATTTTGAAGTTTGATGTACATGGATGACGACTTGTAGGGTTATTTTGTGGGTAACAATTTTGGTCTTATGATTTGTTGTATTACATTTTTGAGATTTCTGTGTTGTATATATATATGACTTTGAAATGACATGGTAAATACTTTTGTATTTGGTTGTAACATACTATATGTACTTCATAGGTGATCAGGTGTGAATATATAGGGACCTCATTGTGAAGATGTTTATTTCATTTTTATCATGTCAAAAATAAAATTTAGGATTGTATGTCTAGGTCGGGTGATCAAATTTTTATTCCAACTGTTAGTGTATAACATGTCTATATGAATGGGGTGTGACTAGATTTCAACTGTTTCAAGTCCGAAGATTAAAGATTTTGAAGACTTTTCATCACGTCAGGATTTCTCTATAAACATAGATGTAATTTTATTTTGCAAGGCATCGAAGAAAAACCAGTCTCGTATTCATATTTTTTTTTATGCTCTGTATCACCTGGATAATTCCTAGTTTGAAGCTGCAATAAAATTAATTTAGTCTTAATTATAAGTATTTTGTTTGCTTATTACTTGTGTATCTACCTAGACCAATTTTGGTATTAGAAGCTAAGTACAAGTTATTTATTTCTTTAAAATTACAGTGTAACTCTCAAGAGAGGGTTCCCTAAAGGATTTGTTTGGCCTTGGAATAATTCCCTTTGAGTAGAAATGTAGTATTTTGAAGATTTAAGCAATGAGAAAAAGTTTTGCTCTTGATATCGGAACTAGTTCCGGATCTAGCTCAATGACATTCTTAAAGAATGAATCGGAGGTTGAATTCTTTGAATTTGAAGATTATCTAGAAAATTGGTATTTATCCTGTGTCTTTAATAAGGAGATTTATAATATTGGAATGTCTGATTTAGAATCACGAAGAGTGATAACAACTGTTGAACAAACTACACTTGTTAAAGTGGGATTTGAAGTATTATGATTATTCGATCCAAGAATCATGTAATGGAAAGAAAGGTTTAGATTTCTATATATTGGTTTAGTAAAAATAGCGTTAAAACCGCTCACCAAAGAAGGATTAAATGCCTGTCTTTACTGCCTTAAGAGATTATAGGCATTTAGAATTTAAAGATTGAGTAGGTCTTATGTGGTGTTTGTGCCATTATCAATCTATTTTAACTGCTTTCCTAACTTCTCAGTATCCTTAACTGATAAGAATATTTTAGATGTTTTAACACTAAATATTGAATCAAAATGATATAAAATGAAGACTTTAAGTGAGCATGGTATGGAGCATTTTAAAAAAGTGATTAATACACTAAGTCCTCATGCTAAAAGAGTTAGAAAAAGGGTTTAACGACTGCGATAGAAACAAATCTAGTTAAGTCCCATGTAGCTTAGATTCATCTGATTGATTGGAAAGATATTCTTCTCCCAGAGAAATGGACCATTGAAGGAGTTGCCGAACCAGCACGTATAAAAAAATCGCGACGTTGAGGAAATAATTCAAATACCTAAAGGAAAAGTTGGGATACTTTTCAACAGACCAAGGCAAAGCATTAGTACGAAGAAGTAAAATCTAGCCCTTCTCTGCAGAGTAGATATCGAAACATTTTGTGTTTGTGTTTGGTACATTTCGAACGTTTTGTTATAATTCACACGTTTACCACATTTTGCTTAGTGTCAAACATTTTAGTGCGTTTTGGTACATTTTTCTTAGTTTCAAACATTTTAGTGTGGTAAACATTTTAGAACGTTTTGTTATATTTCACACATTTTGGTACATTTTGCACACTTAGCATGTCTTGAGGGTTATGGTAAACTTCAAGCATTTTGTTCAAAATTGCCAGATTTTGTACATTAGTGTGCATTTTGATACATTTTGGCACTTTTCTTCTTTTTTCATGTTTTCGTACTTTCATGCATTTTGAAACATTTTAGGCATTTCAATTCATTTTGGAACGTTTAGGTTCATATCAGGTACATGTTGCATGTTTTGGTACCTTTTGAGAATTTTGCAAAACAATTAATGCATTTTGCAACATTTTGGAGGGTTTGTACACTTCACACATTTATGAGTATTACGGAGGGCAACCTAGCCCATCCTTTACATGTTACGGAGTGGTCATAACAAGGTCAAGAGCAAAAAGATCAAGGAAGTCATTCAAGGACTTGTCCACGCTGCGTGGTCTATGAGTTCAAGTGTAACTAAGACACACCAATTTTCTGGATTGGTGTGAAGGAAGAACCAAACTTGGTACATTTGATTCAAGCTAATGAAGAGCTAACTGATTTGGAAAGCCATGCCACGCAAGGCTTTAATTCTCTTACCCATGCAAGAATCAAAATTGCATAACCCAAGAGCAAAAGTTTTGTACCATGAACAAACACAACATCATTATTATAAAGTGAGGATTTGCTTTCAATCTTGTTCTTGATGAACTATCCAGAACTTAGAAAAAAATATCCAATGTTTGTGTCTTGAAACCTTTCAAACATTTGTTCTTGATTTAAGAAATCATTAGGTCATGATTCTTCATCTAATTTTAGGTTTCTTGTGGTTTATATCAAATCTTGGTATTAGAGTTTTGGCTCTAAAATCAGTTTTTATTTTTATCTCTATTTTTCAGTTCTAATTTCCTACATCTTTTATCGTTGAGTTGAACATGGCGGTTCCGTGGCATAAACTTGTTTGGTTTGGTAAGCATATTCCTCGTCATGCTTTCATTGTGTGGCTCTTTCTTTGTAATGGAGTTAATACTCAAAGCAAGCTTTGGAGGCTTGGTTTGATTGAGGAAATTAAATGTCTTCTTTGTGGGAGTGATCAAGAAGATGCAGCTCACCTCTTTTTTACTTGCCCATATTCGGAGTGGATCTGGAGGCACTTTTGTAGTAAATGTAACATACCTATATCATTCACCATCCTTGGGAGGAGCTTGTAGGTTGGATGGCACAACAATTTGGGGCTAATTCATTTTGAAATTCAGTCATTAAAACCATGTTTGCAGCCATGGTCTACTACATTCGGCGAGAGAGAAATTCCCGTTTCTTTGATCACTCGTCTAGGCACGCTAGCTTGGTTTTCAATGATATTATGTTTGCAGTTTTTTCTAAGTTTAATACACTTTGTAATGTGGATCCCACTATAGAAAATAAGTGGATTCAACGCTCTTTGGGTTTGGACGTTGGAATTTTTTCTTGTACTACCTAGAGGGATAGTCTTCTAATTTTTTGTCGTTGTTTTGTCTATGTAGGGGGGCCTGTCCTCCGCATAGTTTCTATGGTCTGGGGTATGCCCCTGTGTTTTTGTACATGATTTACTTTTGTTTTTGTCGTTTTAAGTAAAGCCATAACCAGATTAACAATTCAAGAATTCTTCAAACATTTAGGAAAAGCTTATTAAAATGGAAACGAATTTCAAGATTTTTTTTATAAAAATTCTTGTGAAAAATGGAAACGAATTTCAAGATTTTTTTTTTTTTTTTTTTTTTTTTTTTTTTAGTTCTTGTGGTGTTTTATTCTTCTCGTGATCTTTCCTTCTTAAGTCATTTCTCGAGTCTTGTTATCCTTCTTGTTTCTTGAGTTCTTGCGGGTTTGAATTTTTCAAAGGAAGAATTCTTGATTGAGTTTAGTTAGTCCTAAAGAATGACAAATCATAGAGGGGGAGAATGCAAGAGTGGGAAGCATATTGGAAAAAAAAAAAACAGATATAGAGTAAAACACTTGAGAGTAAACAGTTGAGATTACTTTTCCTAGTAATTAAAATGTCTGACATGGGGGATTCTACATCTGGGAAGTTACAAACAATTCTTCTTGTTGAAGGCAATGCTACAATAATGTGAGAGGATGAATGTGGTGTTTGAGAAAATTAGGGATAGAATGGATAGCCGGGATATGGGATTGTAAACTTATAAAGGGGACAAAAAAAGTTCCTAATGTCATACAAAATAGGCATGATCATGTCCTTAGGCCTGAATTTGATGATGAGAATGAAGTAGAAAATGATAATGAGGTCAAATCTCGGTGGCTGAAGTTGGTAAGATGAGGAATAGCAGAGATAGGCATGAAAGGGATAGGAGTGACTAGAGGCTGAGATAGAGTAGATGAAAACCTTGGGAACATTTAAAGATCAAAATACCTTCGTTCCAAGATAGAAATGATCCCAACGTTTATTTTGAGTGGGAGGAGAAGTTGGAATTGATCTTTGATTGCCATAACATTTTAAGGAGAAAAAGGTAAAGCTGGTAGTATTTGAATTCACTGTTTATGCAAATGGTGGGATCAATTGATGACTAGGAGGAGAAATTATGAGAGACCTATAGAAACCTGAAGAAAATTAAAAGCTCTCACAAGGACGAGATTTGTATATAGTCAAATAAGGACCTTTATAAAACATTACAGAGCCTTACTCAAGATTCAATGAGTGTAAAGGATTACAATAATAAGATGAAAGTGGCTGTGATTAAAGCATGTTGAGGAGAGTAGAGAGGCCAAAATGGCCAGGTTTTTTGAATGGTTTAAATAGGAACATAGCTAGTGTAGTTGAATTACAGCACTATGTGAAGATAGAGGATATGGTTTTACATAGCTATGAAGGTGGAGAGGCAATTGAAAGAAAATGAGCTGACAAGTACTCTTTGGGTTCTAATACTTCCTGAAGATAGAAGTGGGAAAATAATAATAGTAGTGATTGGGCTATTTCAAAGAGCAACACCCAACCACCAAGGGAAAAAGAAGAGGTCGCTATCAAAAACAAACCCAAGTCATATTCCCAACCTTCTAGGAATATGGATATCAAGTGCTTTGAATAAGCGCTTAAGTTCTGGGGACATTACTCTCAATGCCAAAACAAAAGGGCAATAATTATGCGTGTCTCATAGGGAAGTGGTGATTGAGGATGAGAGTGATAGTGATGAGATGTTTGAGTTAGAGGATGCTAGTGATAGTGATAGGGTATTGTCCCAGTAGAAGGTAAAGTACTAATATATGTGGGGAAAGTTGTATTAATGTAGCCATTGTTGAGAAGTTGGACTTGTCTATGCTAAAACATTATAAACCCTGTAAGTTGAAATGGTTGAATGAGAGTGGGGAGGTCAATAACACAAGCAAGTCCTAGAAGCATTACTCTTGGGAGTCATAGTGATGAAGTGATGCTTGATGTGATTCCTATGCATGTTGGACATATTTTGTTGAGAAATCCATGGCATTATGCACGATATTTTTAAAAATGTATAGCTTTGTCTAAGATAAAAAGCGGTAACTCTTGTTCCTTTAAAACCAAAATAGGTCTATGAGGACCAATTGAAGTTAAAAGGCAAGGTAGAAAAGAGAAAATAAGAAAGAAAGAAAAAATGAGAGTGAAACTGAAATACAAGAAAAGAAATGGAGAGAGAAAATAGAGAAGTTGAAAATCACAGAAAAGAGTAGAGCCATAGGAGAATAAAGAGCTTGTAGAAATAAAAGGAAAGACAAAAGTGAGCTTTTATGCAAAGGAGAGTGAGATTAAGAGGAATTCCATTGAAAAAACCAACCTCTTATATTGCTGGTATATAAAGAATTCTACCTTAATCTTGAAGAAACTAACCAATCCCTCCCTAGTTTTCTATTTCTTTGTTGTAGGAATTTGAGGACACGTTCCCTGAGGAAATTCATAGTGGATTACCGCCTATTAGAGATATTGAGCATCATATTCATTTTGTACCCGGAGCTATTATTCGAAACCAACCAGCATATATGAGTAATACCGAGGAGACAAAGGAGCTTCAAAGGCAAGTCAAGGAGTTGATGGGCAAAAGGTATTTGAAGAGCATGTGCCCATGTACAGTGCTGGTTCTACTTGTACCTAAAAGGAATGGGACATGGACAATGTGTGTTGATTGCACGACAGTCAACTACGGTAAAGTATCATCATTCCTACCTAATTTAGATGATATGCTTGATGAATAGCATGAGTTATGTATTTTTACAAGAAAAACTCTATGCTAATTTTAAAAAGTGTATCTTTTGCATGAAAAATTTAAATTTATTCTGTGTTATGTTGTTAGTATAAAAGGCAATAAGTGGTGAAGAGAAGGTAAAAGCCATCAAGGAGTGGCCAACACCAAAATGCATAACTGACGTAAGAAGCTTTCATGATTTAGCCAGTTTATAGGCATTTTACAATAGATTTTAGCACACTTGCTACATGTACCATTCATTGAAGTTGTGAAAAAAGAATTAAATTTCATTGGGGCAATGAACAAGAACATGTATTTAATGTCATTAAGGATATGTTGTGTTCTGCACTAGTTTTAGCCCTACCTAACTTCAACAAAACTTTTGAGATTGAATGTCATCCCTCAGGAATAGGAATTGGAGCAATCTTGATGCAGGATAGGTGACCAACAGCTTTTTCAGTGAGAAGCTAAGTGGGGACATCTTTGAACTATCCCGAATATGCAAAGAGTGATATGCAATACTTCAAGCTTTGGAGACAAGGTAACACTACCAATGGACAAAGTATTTTGTATTTCACACTAACCATGAACCATCAAAACATCTCTAGGGCCAAGTTAAGTTGAGCAAGAGGGGCTAGATAGATTGAGTACATAAAGACCAAGGGTGCATATTTTCTAACATATAGGTTATGATAAAGGTGTAATAGATAAATTTTATAGGCATGATGATTATTTGATTAGGGAGAATAAATTATGTGTCCATAATTGCTCCATGAGTGAATTTTTAGTGCACGAAGCACATAATGGGTGTAAATCACATTATAGTAGATGCATTACTTGTAAAAAGGTAAAATCTAATGTTTTTCCACGAAGTTTGTATACATTCTTACCCATTCCTAGTGACACTTGGGTTGTATACATTCTTACCCGTTCCTAGTAAGCCATGGAAGCCTATGGACTTTGTATTAGGGCTGCCTAGGATTGAAAATGGTAGAGATTTTATATTCGTGGTAATGGATAAGTTTAGTAAGATGGAACGTTTCATTCCATACTGTAAAATAGATGATGCTACGAACATAGTTGATTTGTTTCAAGGAGACTGTATGACTCCAGTATACCTAAGAGTATTATGTTTGCTAGGAATGTTAAGTTCCTTAGTCATTTTTTGGAGAATTTTGTAGGGTAAGTTGGGAACTAAGCATTTATTTTCTACTCATATCACCCACAAATAGAAGTACAGGGCCGAGGTAGTTAATAGAACACTAACTACCATTTGTAGAATTTGAAAGATGGAATGTTTACCATTTGTTGAATTCGCATACAATTGTATGTTGCTTTAATCCACTAATTCCTTTACCTGTGGATGAAATGGATAGTTTGGATAGGAAGAAGAAGGTTGATGTTCCCAAGGTGGGCCTACTCTTAAAGATCCTTTGTAAGTTCTAGATGGGCCAATTACAAGATCAAGGAAGATTGGCAAGGTTCTAGTGGAAAGGCCATGTAATTTCGGCCACTTGAGGGTATTTTGGGAAGGGGCCTTATTTTGGTCTAGGGTTACTTTATGGGGGAGTATTTAAACACATTATGGCCGGCCACTTTCAGGGTTAGACATTATTTTGATTTATAATTGTGAGTTGAGTTTACTCCTCTTCTTGATTGAACTTATCAAAGGTAAATCACAACCTTTGTGGCATTCCTCCTTGTAATTTGGGCTCTTGAGATGGGATTTCAACGGGTCTAGATTTTAATATAATCTAGGTTCTTAAAACGAGTTCTCAACTGGTCTAAATTCTCCATCCATAGACTTGAGTTTGGCTTGGGTGAGTTTTCAAATTGATTGTGGGTTCAAGGTTCTCTTCCTGCGGGTACATAACAAAGGAGGCAACGTGAGCCAATGGTTGAAAAAGCATATGAGAATGGAGGTGATGAAGATGAGGAAGACCTAACATCTGAAATTGGGTCGGGTAGACATCGCAGAGTTAGCCGAGAAAGAGGATTTAAGGGGAGTTCCTAAGGGGTCGGGATGGTGTCGATAGAGACTTGGGGAGCATCAAAGTGAAAATATCATCTTTCCAAGGTAGAATTGACCCTGAGGTTTATCTAGAGTGGGAGAAAAAAATAGAGTTGGTATTTGATTGCCATAATTACTCTGAGGAGAAGAAAGTGAAGTTGGAAGTAATTGAGTTCACTGATTATGCAATAATTTGGTGGGATCAATTAATGACCAATAGGAGGAGGAATTATGAAAGGCCTGTAGAGACATGGGGAGAGTTGAAAGCTCTCATGAGGTGGAGATTTGTCCCTAGCCACTACTGTAACGACCCGAATTTTTAAAGTACAAATTTTATAACTAAGTGTGTCGTTACGACAATCCTGTCAAAGTTTAGAATTTATTTTACGTTCGGCGAATTGTCTAGCAAAACAAATTTATTTACGATTTCGAAACGATTTTAAACTTAAAATTTTAATATTTATTTATCGAGTTCAATTTCGAACAATTTTAAAAGTATCGAATTCTTATCGAATTAAATTCAATTTTAATGTTCGATATTCTATTTAATATCCAATTTCATTAAACCCAAATTTTATATTTTAATTCAATTTTATTTAAATCCTGTTAGCCAAAGAATTATTTTCCAGCTCAAACTCTTGGTCCAATTACTACCTCGTTTTTCGTGCCCTACTGTTCATTCACCACCACTGTTTCTCTCAACCTCTCGACTCCACGGCACTTTCCATCAACCTCACGCCTCACAACAACTCCACCCACGGCAGGCAAACATCCACAGCAACTCCAGCAGCCTAGGTAAGGGGATCACCATCACCACACCTCACAGCCTTCAACACACGGCCTCCTCCCAACGCCACAGAAATTGGTAAGAATCCACATTCCATCTTCCTTCAATTTTGATCAATTAGCAACTGGAAATTGACAGATTCTTCACCATGTCACCCATGTCGAAACCCTCCATCAATTCTACCTTAATCCAATGTATAGTTCACACACAGAAACCCAGATGAATCCCCACAGTCGAGTCGCTGCCACCACCCGACTGCAAACACCGCCAACCCACAATCGAACCACCAACAAACCACCACCACACGGCCACCAACCCACATCAACCGCCACCAACCACCGCCTGCAACTACACAAAAACGGCAGCCCCGTTCTTGCCATCGACCGCCCTTCATCTCACCCAAAAGCAACCCAAAATTCAACCATCAAAGTCAAGAAAAATAAAGCCCAAACACTTACCTCCACTTAATCGACCACTTTGGCCGGAGTACCCGTCGGAAAACCAAGAAATCGCCGCCTCCTAGCCTCGGTTTAGCCTCGGTTCTTGACCTCAATCAACCTCCAATCGAACCCCCCACTTGCCGGCGCCCTCACGACGGTGACGCCCTGATTTTTTGGCCGGAAATCACCCTCCTTCACCTCCATTTCCATCGCCTCCCTCGCCTTCGACTTCCCTGCCTTGATCGAGCGTGAGTGAGAGAGAGATAGAGATAGGATTTGTTTGGTATATAATTGAATTTTGGGGAAATTACTCATTTAGCCCTAGTCTTTAAAGGTTATTCAATTTAGCCCCAAAGTTTTAAAAGCTTATTATTTCAATTTCAAAGTTTTATAAATTGTTTAATTCAGCCCCTATATTTTAATAACTTTTAAATCAGCCCATTGAATTTCAAAAAGTTATTTTCAGCTTTCAAACATTTAAATTTAAGTTTCAATATCTTTTCAATTAAGTCCCTAAGGTTTTAAAAATTTTAATTAAATTTAGTATCTTAAATTAAATTAATTTTGTTCTTGCTAGACGAGTTCGCGGGAAAAGTGTGAAGCACGGTAACATTTCAATTGTTCAATTTCCAAGAAAACTTTCAAGACTTCGATGTGGGATTTACCTTTAAGCAATTGTGGTTATTTGTCCATGTTAATTCTCGATGTGTGATTTTGATTGTGATATAATGTTTATACATATGAAAATGTTGCCAGGGACCGTAAATAGGTCCGGGATCGAAATCGGGTCCTTGGGAATGCCCACAGTGCTAAAATTTGCTAAGCTTATGCCATGTTGTCAGGGACCGTAAATAGGTCCGGGATCGAAATTGGGTCCTTGGGAATGCCCACAGTACATATTCTATAGTATGTTGTATGGATATTATTTTCACCACTGGATTGCATATTGTGACTTAATTTGGACTGATTGCTGTATCTCCACTGAGTATAATTCGTTATGCTCACCCCACTATTTTCCCAACCTTTCAGGTTAAGGAGCTTGGCAGGGCAAGGCAACGAGCGCGGCAAATTTTAATTTATTAATAACACTTTTGAATTATTGATTTTGAACAAGAATTTTAAGTAGTTGGTTTCCATTTGACATTTTAAATACCGAATTTGGTATCTTTGCAAAATATTGGTTTTTGCTAATCATATTTGATATTGACTCTTGAATGTGAGAAAAATTATTTTAGAAGTGATATTTCCGCGTTTTGTGTAAAATTGCTATGGATTTTTAAAGTATATGTTTGCCTTCGTATTGTGGCGACTTTTGAAAATGTTTATTTACAGGTTATTTTGACTTGAGTAACGCCTCGAGTTATTAGTGAAATTGGGGCGTTACAACTACTATAGGGACCTTTTCTAAAAGCTCCAAAATCTTACACAAGGATCTAGGAGTGTGGAGGATTACCATAAGGAGATGGAGGTGGCAATGATTTTGGCTAATGTAGAAGAGGACCGAGAGGCCACCATGGCTAGAATTTTGAGTGGTTTGAATAGAGACATGCCTATGTAGTAGAATTCCAGCATTATGTGGAGATATATGACATGGTATGTAGTGACGTCAAGATATAGGTGTGGTGTGTGTGTTATGTCACCGAAACAAAAACCAAGGTAAATTAAGTCCAAATAGTGACACGAAGACATGGAAGTATTCATGACAACACATGACTTCTATGTGCAAAGTGTGATAAAAAACCACACGAGCTAGTGGATGAAACAATTTATCGAACACATTGTGTGCAATGTGTTCTTGACATTCAAAGCAAAATCCAACACATCCAAGGCCAGCCCAACTTCACACAATGATATACACCACATCCATCATCTAATCCTATTCCATTCTCCTTCAAATTCGACAAAAATAGGCATCAAAAGCTTATATATTTCAAATCCGAGCAAAAAATGAGTGAAAAATGATGTAAACACAACCATAATATCACATAGGAACCACAATGCATCAATGTAATAAATGCATATTCGATCTTAGCATGCATTGTCAAGTGACTACGTCACGCACTGCACGTCATTAGATCCATTCATGGCACACTTGACACTTTTGCATCGTTTTGTGTGTACTAGTCCATACTTACATCGTTTTGCGTCATGTTCATTTTTGCATAATTGCGCATTTTGATTTTTTTTTGCATTATTTTGCATGTTTTGGCGTATTCTTACATCGTTTTGCGTGTATGCTTATCTTGTGCATCATTGCATGCATTTTCATGCATTTGGTTGCAAACCTTGTGGTCTATAATACTCTTTCGTAGCAGCTCTTGACGTACTTGTTCTGCAATCATATCACATATGTCGCCGAAGAGAGCGAGGACCGCGGCTCAGCAGCCCAGTGGCTCCACCTCCTTCAGTCGAGCCCGATTTATATCTTCTACTGCCCATGAGGTTTTCACTTCCCAGTTTTCACATCGCCCTATCCTCTTGGAGCGTGCGATCATTCTGTCTTATTTGTCTTCCGATATCTCAGTTATTTTCACTTCTCGGGGTTGGGATCTCATTCTTACGGGGTTTGATTTCTCCGCTGACTTCCTTGTTTGTGAGTTCTTTGTGAACATTCATGAGGTATGTGATCCTGTATTTAGGGTTTATCTTAGAGATCGCACTCTTAGGATAACTCCCGATGTCTTAGCCGAGTCCCTTCATATTCCACGGGTTGTCCAAATATCCATTTATTTCGGCTGAGATAGTCCTTCTGATATCGTAGTTTATTCTGCCCTTTTTAACACCCCATTTGAAGAGGTTCCAATGCGGTTCGCGCTGGATCACTTCCTACTGACCGGCAAGTTTTGTTGCGCATTGTGTGCATGTATAGCCAGTGGCTCATACTTCGACCATACCATCTGACAGGGCTAGATTTCTGTATGCCTGGTACACATTGACTCTATTGACCTTCCTTATTTTCTGTGCCAGCATATTCTACGCACTTTTCTCGTTCCCGATTGTAGGATTATATACTGTTTGGTCACCACTCTCGGGCTACATTTCCCGATGGAGCTTCTGGTCAGATTGGTCGACCTATTGGTCATACCACTGTTGTACAGAGTCGATCACATGCTTCTTCTTCTTCGGCTCCTGCTGGCCCTCTGAGCCTGTTGACCCAGCAGCGCTAGTTGATCCTATAGGTGATATTCTTGTTAGTCATCCTTCCACTATTCCTACTATTGAGCCTGCATTTACTTATGATATTCCATCTTCTTCATCGGGTCCTGTATCTCCGACATCTGCTTCGGTCGATCTTATGGCCACCTTGATGGGTCAGATGTCAGTGATTATCAGCTAGCAGACATGGATGTTGGCCGAGATGACCCAGACTCGAGCAGAAGTCACCAGTTTACGTGGTGAGATTGCAGATTATCAGCGACGCTTACGTTGGATGCACGAGCACTGGGAGTATGAGTGAGGATTTTGATGCCTCTACTGAGGACAATGCTCCGATTCAGTAGCTTAGGGCTAGCATTTTGTAGTAGGCTCTCATTGTTGTTTAACTAGAGTTCCAGTAGACTCTTGATGTAGTCTCGTTTTTTTTACCAAGCTATAGTTAATGAAATCGCGATTTTGTATGTGATCACTTGCGTTATTACTTCTGTTGTATGTTCATCTCCTTTTATATTTGTTGGATATCCCTTTGACATTTGTGACAAAAAGGGAGAGAGATTTTAAAGTAAGAGAGTAAAGAGGAGATTGAATTAAACAGGTAATATTTTGTTTTAGCATGCTATATGTCTTTTGGGGTCGATGGGGTGAGACATAGATACTGTTACTTTTACTACATTTGCATGGTTATGATACATGTCTGCTGGGGTCGTTTGGGAGAGACATAGATACTGTTTTTAGACATTGTGCTTTATTGATATATCTACATATTGCTTGTCTTTTGGGGTCGTTGGGGAGAGACAGATACTTTGTTTAAGACATCACTGTGCCTTAACTTGATTTGATATATTTTACATGTCTTGTGGGGTCGTTTACTGCATTATACATTGAGAGTTTGCAGTGAGGGAAAGCTTGTGCATATGCATTTGCATTGCATATCATGCACTAAGGGAGAGCATGTGCTTTGCATCCATGTTGCACGTCATGCATTGCTGTTTGAGTTTTGATATTTTGTGATGTTAATGTGGTCATGATTTTTGGTTAGCATTAATATTGCATCTCAAACTAGCATACTTATATTCTGGTTGATTGTGTTTATGACATTTCTAAGTGCTTTATTGTTATATTACTTGTATCACGTGCTTTTAAATATGTGAGTTTTTGATTTCAGGATACAAGTTTGACAAAGTGGAAGGAATACTCATTTGGACTTGTGTAGTTTTTTATAGGATTTGTTTTCATTGTATTTGGTTTTGTCATAGAATGCCAAAGGGAGAGTTTGTTAGATTTATATTTTGTATTGGCAATTCTGTGACCAAAAGGACCAACTTCATAGTTGGTAGGTTGAATGGGGTTTGGGATTCATTATTGGAACAAGAAGGATATACGCTGGATTTTCGCCAGCTGCGTGTCAAACTTGTGCTCGAGCGGATGAAACAGAACATTAATCGCTCTACAGACCCAACGGTCGCTCGAGTGACGGACCCTTCACTCGAGCGAAAAAACTCCTCGCTCGAGCGACAGTGTTATATGGACAAACTTAATATCCGATATTTGAGATTTTTACTTGGGCCACATTACCTAAAACATCCAACATATAAATAGAGGCGCCTCTTATTTCCGAAGCAGAGATTGAAATGATATTCCTAAGCTTGTGAAAACATCAAACAACCAAATCAAATACCAAGGATCAATCTTCGCTTGGTTCAAGGAATTGAGGTTCAAGGAAGATTATTGAAGAACGAGGAGTTCTTTTCAAGATCCGCAGGCGATAAACATTCGTGAAGAGTCAGGAGTAGATTAGTGTGCTCATTCCAAGAGGACTGCTTTACAAGAAGAGTTAGGATTGGTGTTAGTATGCACATTCCAGGAGGGCCGCTTCAAATTTCAGACAGGAGATCAGCAAGCTTGTGTCGTCAACTTTGCTGTGGTCTATAAGTTTATCAATACGTTTATAGTGAATTTTTAACTGGCAAAGCACCCGAATTTTTTCCCATGTTGGGTTTCTCCGTGAACAATTCTCGCGTTATTTATTACTTGATTGATTGTATTTAAACTTAGAAAAAATTGGATTGATTAATCAACCACCTAGACATAATTAACTTGTTACTTGTTGCATGTTAATTAATTTTTAAATTTCGCATTTACACCTAATCATCCCCCCTCTAGGTGTAATTGGGTCGAACTGTGCGTTTTTCAAAATTTAAGGAGGATGCTTATCAAACAAGGCAAAGGCTTGTTGACATGGCATCACGTGGCGCCCTCTATTGGTTGTACCAATGCAACAAAAAGTGATTGAACAATTTTTTTCTTTTTTTTTTTATCATTTTTCAATGATGGCATGCCATGTGTTGTCTGTAAAATTTTTATGTCAAAAACTTATGTATTTGAATCATGATTCTACAGTGCAGCACCTGAGTATTTTTTTCCCATAATGTTGAATCACAAAGCGACACGTGTGAGCTGTAAAATCATTTTGTGAATTTCTTCTGTACATATAACATAACTGGGGGGGAATGGATGGAAATCAAGAGGATTGAGGGATGAAATGGGAATTGGAATGGAAATGAGCCATGTTTGTCTACCATCATTTCAATTTTTTTTATTTTTTAATTCATTTTCAACTATGCATTATTGTAATAAAATATTAGACATGAGCTGAAAACTTTTTTTTACCTTTTCCTCATATTTTTCGAAAATTCATTAATCCGAAACTCATTTTCTTACTTTAATGATAGACAAATGTGGGCTAAAGATGATGAATTTTTTTTCTAAATATATTCACGCAACAACATTAGACTATATTTTAATTGCATAAATTTTTTAATCTTTACATAGCTAAAACTTTTTTCATCGCATTCTTAATCTCATATTCTTGCTTTCTACGATAGAGCAAAAAGACTCAATTTGTCCAATGTATTTTCGAATAAGCAAAACAAATAATAATGCAAAAATGTGATTAAATATTTGACACTCGTTTTAAAGTAAGTTAACAATATTTTTGGACGAATATTATAATTAATAACAAGGGAGAGAGAATCAAAACTAACAATTTAAACATTGTGATTTTCGTATCTTACTACAACTTATTAATTCATCTATAACTTGCAAAGAAAGCTATCTATCATGTTCTATAACAGATGATTTTTCAATAAAAGATCATTTGGGAAAGTAAAACAAACCCTAGAAAAAAGGGTTTGAGAAATTCTGGGGGGACTTGGGATTCCAACAGTATAAACTCAATTAGATGAACAAGAATAGGATTGTTGTTGGGAACAATTCCCTTCACATAACCCTTACAACGCATAGTAAAACCACGAGTACCGAAAAAATTTAAGGAGGCTGCTTGTCAAACAAGGTCAAGGACTGTTGACATGGGACCATATGGCGCCCCCTATTGGTTGTACCAATGCGACAAAATGTGATTAAACTATTTTTTTTCTTTTTTTATCATTTTCAATGATGTCACTCAATGTGTTTTCTGTAAAATTTTTAGCTCAAAAACTTATGTATTTGAATCACGATTCTGCAGTGCAGCACTTGAGTATTTTTTTTTCCCTATATGTTGAATAAAAAAGCGACACGTGTAAGCTGTAAACACATTTTCTTACTTTAATGATAGACAAACATGGGATGAAGATGATGAAAATTTATTGTTGGCTAAATATATTCACGCAACAATATTAGGCTATATTTTAATTGCATAAAAATTTAATAATATTTACATATTATCAGGGGGAGGAAATGGATGGAAATGGAGAGGATTGTGGGGGGTGAAATGGGAATTGGAATGGAAATGAGGCATCACTATCTACCATCATTTCAATTTTTTTTATTTTTTAGTTCATTTTCAACTATGCATTCTCGTAATAAAATATTATACATAAGCTGAAAACTTTTTTTTTTTTACCTTTTAACCTCATATTTTTCGAAAATTCATTAATCTGAAACTCATTTTCTTACTTTAATGATAGACAAACGTGGGCTAAAGATGATAAAAAAAAATTCTAAATATATTCACGCAACAACATTAGACTATATTTTAATTGCATAATTTTTTTTAATCTTTACATATCTAAAACTTTTTTCATCGCATTCTTATTCTCAAATTATTGATTTTCAAGATTTTCTTTACGATAGAGCAAAAGGACTCATTTGTCCAATGTATTTTAGAATAAGTAAAACAAATAATAATGCAAAAATGTGATTAAATATTTGACAGTCGTTTTAAAGTAAGTTAACAATATTTTTGGACGAATATTATAATTAATAACTAGGGAAAGGAATCAAAACTAACATTTTAAACATTCTGATTAGAATAGTACCCTACAACTTATTGATTCACTATAACTCACAAAGAAAGCTACCTATCATGTTCTATAACAGATGATTTTTCAATAAAAGATGATTTGGGAAAGTAAAACAAACCCTAGAAAAAAGGGTTTGAGAAATTCTTGAGGGACTTGGGATTCCAACAGTAAAAACTCAAAATTAGGTGAACAGGAATAGGATTGTTGTTGGGAACAATTCACTTCACCCTTACAACACACAGTAAAACCATGAGTACCGAAAAAATTTAAGGAGGCTGCTTGTCAAACAAGGCCAAAGTCTGTAGCCAAGGCACTATATGGCACTCCCTATTGGTTGGACAAATACAAAAAAATGTGATTGAACTATTTTTTCTTTTTTTATCATCTTCCAATGATGTCACGCCATGTGTTGTGTGTAAAATTTTTATGTCAAAAAATTATGTATTTGAATCATGATTCTACAATGCAGCACGTGTGAGATATAAAATCATTTTGTGAATTTGTTCTGTACCTATAAAGTAACTGAGGGGGAATGGATGGAAATCGAGAGGATTGTGGGGTTGAAATGGGAATTGGAATGGAAACGAGCCATGTCTGTCTACCATCATTTCAATTTTTTAAAAATTTATTTTCAACCACGCATTCTCGTAATAAAATATTACACGTAAGCTCAAAAAAAATTCTCTACTTTTTAACGACATATTTTTCGAAAATTCATTATTCTAAAACTCATTTTCTTACTTTAATGATAGACAAACGAGGGCTTAATAAAGGTGATGAAAATTTTGTTTTGGCTAAATATATTCACGCAACAATATTAGACTATATTTTAGTTGCATAAAAAATTTACAATCTTTACATATTATCATATTTGTACATCAAACTTTTTTCATCGCATTCTTATCCTCAAATTATTGTTTTTCAAGATTTTCTTTACGGTAGAGCAAAAAGATTCATTTGTCCAATGTATTTTCGAATAAGCAAAACAAATAATAATGCAAAAATTTGATTAAATATTTGACACTCGTTTTAAAGTAAGCTAACAATATATTTGGACGAATATTATAATTAATAACAAGGGAGAGATAATCAAAACTAACATTTTAAACATTGTGATTAGAATTATATCTCACTAAAACTTATTAATTCGTCTATAAATTGCAAATAAAGCTATCTATCATGTTCTATAACAGATGATTTTTCAATAAAAGATGATTTAAGAAAGTAAAACAAACCCTAGAAAAAAGTGTTTGAGAAATTCTAGAGAGACTTGGGATTCCAGCAGTACAAACCCAAAATTAGGTGAACAGGAATAGGATTGTTGTTGGGAACAATTCCCTTCACAGAACCCTTACAACGCACAGTAAAATGATGAGTACCCAAAAAATTTAAGGAGGCTGCTTGTCAAATAAGGCCTTAGCATGTTGCCATGGAATCATATGGCGTCCCCTATTGTTTGTACCAATACAAAAAAAATGTGATTGAACTATTTTTTTTTCATTTTTTATCATCTTTCAATGATGTCACGCCATGTGTTGTAAAATAATTTTGTGAGCTGTAAAATCATTTTGTTGATTTGATTTGTACATATAAAATAACTGGGGGGCAATGGAAGGATATCGAGAGTATTGAGGGGTAAAATGGGAATTGAAATGGAAATGAGCCGTCTACCATCATTTCAATTTTTTAAAAATTTATTTTCAACCACGCATTCTCGTAATAAAATATTACACGTAAGCTCAAAAAAAATTTCCTACTTCTCAACGACTTTTTTTTCAAAATTTAATTATTCCGGAACTCATTTTCTTACTTTAATGATGGACAAAAGTGGGCTAAAGGTGATGATTTTTTTTTTTTTTTGGCTAAATATATTCACGAAACAATATTAAACTATATTTTAATTGAATAAAAAATTTATTATATTATCATATTTATACATCAAACTTTTATCATCGCATTCTTATCCTCAAATTATAGCTTTTCAAGATTTTCTTTACGATAGAGCAAAAAGATTCATTTGTCCAATGTATTTTTCGAATAAGCAAAACAAATAATAAAGCAAAAATGTGATTTATCTGACACTCGTTTTAAAGTAAGTTAACAATATTTTTTGACGGATATTATAATTAATAACAAAGGAGAGAGAATCAAAACTAACATTTTAAACATCGTGATTAGAATAGTATCGCCCTACAACTTATTAATTCGTCCATAACTTGCAAATAAAGCTATCTATCATGTTCTATAACAGGTGATTTTTCAATAAAAGATGATTTGAGAAAGTAAAACAAACCCTAGAAAAAAGTGTTTGAGAAATTCTTGAGAGACTTAGGATTCCAACAGTACAAACCCAAAATTAGATGAACAGGAATAGGATTGTTGTTAGGAACAATTCCCTTCACAGAACCCTTACAGTGCACAGTAAAACCATGAATACCGAAAAAATTTAAGGAGGCTACTTGTCAAACAAGGCCAAAGCCTGTTGCCAAGGAATCATATGGCGTTCCCTATTGTTTGTACCAATACAACAAAATGTGATTGAACTATTCTTTTTCTTTTTTTATCATCTTTCAATGATGTCACGCCATGTGTTGTTGTAAAATCATTTTGTGAGCAGTAAAATCATTTTGTGAATTTGATATGTACATATAAAATAGTTGGGGAGGAATGGGAGGACATCGAGAGGATTGAGGGGGTGAAATGGAAATTGAAATGGAAACGAGTCATGTCTGTCTACCATCATTTCAATTTTTTAAAACTTTATTTTCAACCACGCATTCTCGTAATAAAATATTGCACGTAAGCTCAAAAAAAAATTCCTACTTTTAACGACTTATTTTTCGAAATTTAATTATTCCGGAACTCATTTTCATACTTTAGTGATAGACAAACGTGGGCTAGAGGCAAAAAACAAAAAATTTTGGCTAAATATATTCACGCAACAATATTAGACTATATTTTAATTGCCTAAAAAATTATTATATTATCATATTTATAAATCAAACTTTTATCATCGCATTCTTATCCTCAAATTATTGCATTTCAAACAAGGCTGGCCTGTTGCGATGGCATTATATGGTGTTCCGTATTGGTTGTCCCAATACAAGAAAATGTGATTGAACTATTTTTTTTTTTTTTTTTTTTATCATCTTTCAATGATGTCACGCCATGTGTTGTTGTCTGTAATATATTTATGTTAGAAAATTATGTATTTGAATCATGATTCTACAATGCAGCACTTGTGAGCTGTAAAATCATTTTGTGAATTTGATCTGTATATATAAAGTAATTGGGGGGGGGGGGAATCGAAGGATATCTAGAGGATTGAGGAGTGAATGGGAATTGAAATGGAAACGAGCCATGTCTGTCTACCATCATTTCAATTTTTTTAAAAATTTATTTTCAACCACCTATTCTCGTAATAAAATATTACACGTAAGCTCAAAAAAAATTTCCTACATTTTAACAACAGATTTTTCGAAATTTATTTATTCCGGAACTCATTTTCTTACTTTAATGATAGACAAACGTGGGCTAAAGAGGATGACTTTTTTTTTTTTTTTTTTGGCTAAATATATTGACGCAACAATATTAGATTATATTTTAATTGCACAAAAAATTTATTATATTATCATATTTATACATTAAACTTTTATCATCGCATTCTTATCCTCAAATTATTTGCTTTTCAAGATTCATTTGTCCAATGTATTTTAGAATAAGCAAAACAAATAATAAAGATAAAATGTGATTAAATATTTGACACTCGTTTTAAAGTAAGCTAACAATATTTTTGGACGAATATTATAATTACAAGTGAGAGAGAATCAAAACTAACATTTTAAACATTGTGATAAGAATAGTATCTCCCTACAACTTATTAATTCATCTATAACTTGCAAAGAAAGTTATCCATCATGTTCTATAACAGATGCTTTTCAATAAAAGATGATTTGGGAAAGTAAAACAAACCCTAGAGAAAAGGGTTTGAGAAATTCTTGAGGGACTTACGATTCCAACAATACAAACCGAAAATTAGGTGAACACGAATAGGATTGTTGTTGGGAACAATTCCCTTCATTGAACCCCTACAATGCACAGTAAAACCATGTGTACCGAAAAAAATTATGGAGGCTGCTTGTCAAACAAGGCCAAAGCCTGTTGCTGTAACGCCCCAACCCCTAGTGGACCGGAACGCTACTTACTTTACTTAACTTAACCGGTGGTTTAGTAACAAGTGTGCATATCTTAGCGGAAGCTTAAATCTTAACAAATATTCTTTTTTAAGGATATTGAAATAAAACACTTTATAACTTTACAAAATAACGAAATATAATTTATTTGATGAAATCATGACTTGTTCAAGATACTCAAAAGAAATAACGTTGGAAATAACATTTGAAACGTTAAAGACTTTAAATCTAAATCACTTGTTCACCGGGTTCCCATAAGCTTATTGCATCTCCTTCCATCTCTTCCATCATCCAATCCGGTGCATCAACATTTAATCTGTAGATATAGGGTAGAAACCCGTGAGTTGAAAACTCAATAGGCGTCATAGGTGCAATCGTGATTAAGCTAAGCATTTCATAACAATTAACATTAGAACTTTCATAAAACATGCCGTACCCGGAGGTACCATTTGACATGAAAATGTATGCCGTACCAACGGAACCATTTGACATGAAAGGTGCATGCCGAACCGAAGATACCATTTGACACACAACATTAACCTTTAAATGTATGCCGCACCGACGGAAATATTTGACATGAAAGGCACATGCCGAACCGACAATACCATTTGATACACAACATTAGCCTTTAACATAGAACATTACTTGCTAGAAATTATAACTTAAACACGTATAACAACTTTATGCACCTCTACCTACCTCGATTTGATGCTTGATGAACTTTGAAAAGAACTTTGAAAAACTTTGGATGAACTTCAAAACTTTGACGAAGCTTGGACGTTTGGACCTTTCTTTGTTGTTTGAAAACGCCTTTTGAAATCACAAAAACCTTCTTGCAGAATATTTTTGCCCACACTTAAAACTTCTGGAAAACACTTTGAAAAACCACCTTCATTTTCTCTCTCAAACTCTCTATTTTTCTCTCAACTTTGAAAGCAAATTGAAAGTGTTTTCGGTGTGAAAAATCAAATGAGTGAAGAGGGTATTTATAGGTGAGGTTTGGGGTGGGTGAAAGGTCATATTAAATAGGGTAATTAAGTAGTGCAAGTAGTGGCCATTAATTCAAAAAATTCGCAAGTTTCGGGTTTTCGGGTCGACACTGCACAACTTATAGTATTTTTATCATAACTTTTCTCCTAATATCCGATTGAGGTGATTCAAAGTGCGTTGAAAAGCTAACTCAAAGAGCTACAATATTTATTCAGATATAATTTTCAAATTCGAATGTTTTCTATGTCGAAAATGGGTCTCAAAGGAGACTAAAAATATTTGAAGTATACTTTAGCCATAAAATGAAATAATTTGCATTCCGTCCAATCTTCATCAAATCATTTTTAAGAAAATACTTTATAAACATCATTTTACCTTTAAACATGTATTGGACTATCTTTTGGGCTTATATTTCCTTTATTGGGCCTAATGTGAAGTTAATCACACAATTATGGGCCTAACTTTATAGAAAAGATTTGGGCCTCTACATCCCTCCTCCCTTATATAAATTTCGTCCTCGAAATTTACCTTATAATTGGCCAAAGAGTGTGGGATACTTGACTTTAGCTTCTTCTTCCTTTTCTCACGTAGCTTCTTCCATTCCGTGATTATTCCACTGTATCTTAACAAGTTGAATCTCTTTATTCCTTAGCTTATGCACTTTTCGATCCAGTATCTTAATTGGTGATTCCTCATAAGATAAATCCTTTTGTACTTCTGGGGTCTGATAACTTATCACATGATTAGGATCGTGCACGTATTTCTTTATCATTGATACGTGGAAACACATCGTGTACCGCTGACAATTCAGGTGGCAAAGCTAATCGATAAGTCACGTTCCCAACCTTATCAAGTATCTCGAAAGGTCCAATACACCTGGGTCATAGCTTGTCTTTCTTTCCAAATCTAAGTACACATTTCATTGGTGCTACCTTTATAAAGACTTTGTCTCCCACTTGAAACTCTAAATCCTTTCTTCTCGTGTCAGCATAGCTCTTTTGCCGATCCTGTGCTGCCTTTATCTTTGCTCGGATCTGATCGATCGCTTCAACTGTTCTTTCAACTATTTTTGATCCCAAAATTCTCTTCTCCCCGACTTCGTCCCAATGAACAGGGGATCTACATCTTCTTCCATAGAGAGTTTCATACGGTGTCATTCCAATAGTTGCTTGAAAACTATTGTTATACGCAAATTCTACTAGGGGTAAGTATGACTCCCAACTACCACCTAGATCCAAAACACATGCTCTCAACATGTCCTTTAAAGTCTAGATGGTCCTTTCAGTCTGTCCATCAGACTGCGGGTGATATGCTGTACTGAAATTCAGCTTCGTTCCCGCAGCTGGCTTTTCCAGAATTTAGATGTAAACCTTGGGTCTCTATCAGACACAATAGACACAGGTACACCATGTATCCTTACTATTTCGTTTATGTACAATTGTGCCAACTGGTCCATACTGAAAGTCATTTTCATTGGAAGAAAATGAGCTGCCTTCGTCAATCGGTCTACTATAACCCATATAGCATTGTGTCCTTTTGCTGAATTGGGAAATCCAACCACAAAATCCATTGTAATGTTTTCCCATTTCCATTCAGGTATCTCTAAAGGATTCAGCAATCCTGCTGGTCTTTGGTGTTCCGCCTTAACCTGCTGACATACTATGCATTTATGCACGTACAGTCCGATACTCCTTTTCAAGTTTCTCCACCAGAATGTATCTCGAAGGTCTCGATACATTTTCGTACCACCGGGATGTGCGGTGTACGGGGTGGAATGAGCTTCTTTTAATATCTCGTTCCTCAAATCCTCATTCTTAGGCACGCAGATTCTTCCTTTAAACATCAGTGCTTGGTCTGCGGCTATTCCAAAATCTTTCCTCTTATCTGTTCCAACTTCTTCCTTGATTTTCATCAAGAACAGGTCATTACCTTGTGTTTCTATAATTCGCTCTCGAAGAGTAGGTAGAATTGTTAAAGCTGCTAATTTCCCTGTGACTTGTCTTGGTGTGGTAACCATCAATCTTCATTCTTTCCAAGTCCTTGTCTAACTCCATTTGACAAGTGAGTAGTGATGTCAACTGTCCCGTCAATTTCCTACTTAAGGCGTCGGCCACCACATTTGCCTTACCTGGATGGTAGTGAATGGTACAGTCGTAATCATTCACTAACTCTAACCATCGTCTCTGTTTCATGTTTAGTTCCTTCTGTGTGAAGAAATATTTTAAGCTCTTATGATCCGTATAAATTTCACACTTACTTCCGTACAAGTAGTGTCGCCATATTTTCAATATGTGTACTACTGCTGCAAGCTCTAAATCATGCGTCGGGTAGTTCTACTCATGCTTCTTCAATTGCCTTGAAGCGTAGGCTACTACCTTTCCATTCTGCATCAGTACACATCTTAGCCCTTGCTTGGACGCATCACTGTATATAACAAACCCTTCTGTTCCCTCAGGTATTGTTAACACAGGCGCAGATATCAGCCTCATGCTTCCATCTTTCTTCTTCACGAACAACACTGGCGCACCCCATGGAGATACGCTTGGTCGTACGAATCCCATATCAAGGAGTTCCTGTATTTGCTTCCTTAACTCTTGTAGTTCCTTCGGAGCCATTCTATATGGGGCTTTCGACATTGGTGCCGCTCCAGGAATCAGTTCTATGGTGAATTCCACTTGCCTATCAGGTGGAATACCAGATAGCTCTTCTGGAAACACATCTCCGAACTCCCGTACTACTGGTACGTCCTCAATCTTTACTGTCTTCTGATTCCCTCCTTGGATATTTACCAAATATCCTTGACAAGCTCCTTTTCTCAACATCTTCTCAGCTTGTAAAGCCGATACTAGTCGAATAAAAGGTTTCGTCTTGATTCCAAAGAAGGAAAATGGTTCCTCTCCTGGTTTCTGAAATAATATTTCCTTTTCCTTACATCGGATGGTGGCATAATTACTACCCAACCAATCCATGCCTACTATTACATCAAAGTCATTCATCTCTATCATGTATAAGTCTGCTTCCATAGGTCTTCCCTCAACTTCAATACTAACGGATTTGGCTATCTTATCAGTACTCAAAGGGTTACCTGTAGGGATACTAACTTCTAATATGCCTTCCGATTTTTCACAGGTAATACTAGACTTAGCCATAAAAATCGTCGATGCAAAGGAGTGCGTAGCTCCTGAATCAAATAGTACATAAGCAGGCATATTAGCTATCAATAGAGTACCTGCTATGACGTTCAAGTTCTCCTCCGCCAAGGATAAGTCAGTGCAAAAACTCGTGCTTTTCCCTTCTGATCTTGATCCTTGCTGTCATCATTTTTCGGTGCAGACAAGGGACAATCCCTGATGATATGTCCTGACTTCCCGCATCGATAACAAACATTCTTCCCTTGCAGACATTCGCCATGATGTGTCCTTCCACACTTAGCACATGGCGCAATGACTGGCACTATGCTCTTATTGGCATTGGCTCCGCCATTAGCCCTCTTGTTCTGCCACTTGCTTTTTCCTTTATCTTGGTCGTTTCACCTTCGTTTCCTAAACTGCCCTTTATCCTGTCGGTTGTCCAATTGAACCGATTTCTCCGCATTAGCCTTCTGATACCAGATTGCATGAGCTCGTTCCAGCATTCCACTGTAAGACGTGAAATCGTGGGACATAAGGATCATACTCATGTTCGAGTTCAGCCCTTGCTCGAACCTTCGTATTTTCTTGGCCTCCGTGTCTACCAAATGTGTAGCATACCTTGAGAGTTGGTCAAACTTTCGTTCATACTCCATCAAGGTCATGGTTCCCTGTTTGAGTTGAAGAAATTCGCCCTCCTTGAAATCCCTTAAAGATTGGGGAAAGTACTTATCCATCACTTCCTCCTTGAGCTGTTCCCATGTTAGCACCAATTGTTGCTCCGGAGTCCTAGTTCAAGACGTTGATTCCCACCAGTGACTTGCATCATCGGAGAATATAAACTCAGCACACTGGACTTTTTGAGCATCCGTGCACCCTATCAATCGGAATATTCTCTCCAACTTGCGAAGCCACTCCTCGGCTGCAAGTGGATCAGTTGCTCCATTGAAAGTAGGGGGCTTGTGCCTTCGAAATTGCTCGACCACTGAAGCATGAGTTTGAAGAGCATTAGGAGCTGGTGCTAGGGGTTGAGCTTGGTTCGGGTTCTGTCTGCCTAGGTCTTGAACTGCTTGGAGGAGATCTCTTATCAGGTTGTTCTGGTTGGTTCGCGGCATTTTCCTACAGATAAGATGTACGGTTTCTTATTAACTTCTTTTTTTTTTATAAGGAAGAAAGATAAGATCTTTATTTCCCATACTTCTTGAAATCAGGATACATCATAGTTTGATAAACTTAGCATGAAAGAAGACATCATAAGGAAATGGGAATATCTAGATCTCTAATCCCTATGAGTTTTACGAAGCTTCCTTGGTGGAGTTTCATCTTCGGAAGAATGCAATATGTCATGGAATACCTTAAGGCCCGGACTTTATATCTATCACCACTTGTGGTTCTAGTTCAGGCTCCTGCTCCTCCTCGGGTTCCTCTTCTGGGTCTTCTTCCTCAGGATCCTCATGGATTACATCATCCCATAAATCTATCAGGGCATGGCAATATCTCTCGAACTCGAACATGTTTGAATTGCCTTCTAACATTTCATCTCTAACTGTGACTCTCATATCTCCCCATTGAGGTGGGAGGGAGTGTATGAGGTTATTTATGGCTTCAATATGCGTGATCTCCATACCGACATTAACCACCGTCATGCATCTCTCATAGATGTCATGCACATGATCACTAAGCGGTCGGTTAGGATCCGTTACATAGTTCTCATAAGCATGGATAGCAATTCTACGATTTAAATCTGCCCTATAAGCCCTAGCCGTAGTCTTCCTTGCTGTTTGTAAATATCTAACCATTCTGTCACATAAATGTCCAATTATGCCTTTTATCACATAACATCATAACATCATAACATACATTTTCTTTATGCCCATAAATTTAAGTTTTAGCCCAAGTCCAATACATATCTTTGAAACAGCACATTTAATTTTAACATAAACATATACTTGAAAATGTGCCATAAACTTATCAAAGCATCAAATCATAACTTCCATAAACATAACTTCCATAACTTTAAACTTTGCACATACCCAGCTGTAGGATGAGATTCGATGGATGAATGCAATATGCCATGGAATACCTTAAACTTTCAATTTTTGTTTTTTTGCTTTGAAAACATACTTGGTCTATAGAACCGATTTACAAACCATTGCTCTGATACCACGCTGTAACGCCCCAACCCCTAGTGGAACGGAACGCTACTTACTTTACTTAACCTAACCGATGGTTTAGTAACAAGTGTGCATATCTTAGCGGAAGTTTAAATCTTAACAAACATTCTTTTTGAAGGATATTGAAATAAAACACTTTATAACTTTCCAAAATAACGAAATATAATTTATTTGATGAAATCATGACTTGTTCAAGATACTCAAAAGAAATAACATTTGAAACGTTAAAGACTTTAAATCTAAATCACTTGTTCACCGGGTTCCCATAAGCTTATTGCATCTCCTTCCATCTCTTCCATCATCCAACCCGGTGCATCAACATTTAATCTGTAGATATAGGGTAGAAACCCGTGAGTTGAAAACTCAATAGGCGTCATAGGTGCAATCGTGATTAAGCTAAGCATTTCATAACAATTAACATTAGAACTTTCATAAAATATGCCGTACCCGGAGGTACAATTTGACATGAAAATGTATGCCGTACCAACGGAACCATTTGACATGAAAGGTGCGTGCCGAACCGAAGATACCATTTGACACACAATATTAGCCTTTAACATAGAACATTACTTGCTAGAAATTATAACTTAAACACGTATAACAACTTTATGCACCTTTACCTACCTCGATTTGATGCTTGCTGAACTTTGAAAAACTTTGGATGAACTTCAAAACTTTGACGAAGCTTGGACGTTTGGACCTTTCTTTGTTGTTTGAAAACGCCTTTTGAAATCACAAAAACCTTCTTGCATAATATTTTTGCCCACACTTAAAACTTCTGGAAAACACTTTGAAAAACCACCTTCCTTTTCTCTCCCAAACTCTCTATTTTTCTCTCAACTTTGAAAGCAAATTGAAAGTGTTTTCGGTGTGAAAAATCAAATGAGTGAAGAGGGTATTTATAGGTGAGGTTTGGGGTGGGTGAAAGGTCATATTAAATAGGGTAATTAAGTAGTGCAAGTAGTGGCCATTAATTCAAAAAATTCGCAAGTTTCGGGTTTTCGGGTTTTCCGGTCGACACTGCACAGCTTACAGTATTTTTTATCATAACTTTTTCTCCCAATATCCGATTGAGGTGATTCAAAGTGCGTTGGAAAGCTAACTCAAAGAGCTACAACTTTTATTCAGATATAAATTTCAAATTCGAATGTTTTCTATGTCGAAAATGGGTCTCAAAGGAGACTAAAAATATTTGAAGTATACTTTAGCCATAAAATGAAATACTTTGCATTCCGTCCAATCTTCATCAAATCATTTTTAAGAAAATACTTTATAAACATCATTTTACCTTTAAACATGTATTGGACTATCTTTTGGGCTTATATTTCCTTTATTGGGCCTAATGTGAAGTTAATCACACAATTATGGGCCTAGCTTTATAGAAAAGATTTGGGTCTCTACAGCCGTGGCATCATATTGCACCCCCATTTGGTTGTACCAATACAACAAAATGTAACTGAACTATTTGTTTTTTTTTTATCATCTTTCTATGGTGTCACGCCATGTGTTTTCTGTAAATTTTTTATGTCAAAAAATTTTGTATTTGAATCATGATTGTACATTGCAACACGTGTAAGCTGTAAAATCATTTTGTGAATTTGTTCTGTACATACAAAATAACTGGGGGGGATGATGGAAATCGAGAGGATTGTGGGGGTGAAATAGGAGTTGGAATGGAAACGAGCCATGTTTGTCTACAATCGTTTCAATTTTTTTTAAAATTTATTTTCTACCACCCATTCTCGTAATAAAATATTACACGTAAGCTCAAAAAAAAATTCCTACTTTTTAACAACATATTTTTCGAAATTTATTTATTCAGAAACTCATTTTCTTACTTTAATCATAGACAAACGTTGGCTAAAGAGGATGAAAATTTATTTTTTGGCTAAATATATTCACGCAACAACATTAGATTATATTTTAATTGCACAAAAAATTTATCATATTATCATATTTATACATCAAACTTTTATCATCGCATTCTTATCCTCGAATTATTACTTTTCAAGATTTTCTTTACGATAGAGGAAAAAGATTCATTTGTCCAATGTATTTTCGAATAAGCAAAATAAATAATAAAGCAAAAATGTGATTAAATATTTGACACTCGTTTTAAAGTAAGTTAACAATATTTTTGGACGAATATTATAATTAATAACAAGTGAGAGAATCAAAACTAACATTTTAAACATTGTGATTAGAATAGTATCTCCCTACAACTTACTAATTCATCTATAACTTGCAAAGAAAGCTATCTAACATGTTCTATAACAGATGATTTTTCAATAAAAGATGATTTGGGAAAGGAAAACAAACCCTAGAAAAAAGGGTTTGAGAATTTCTAGATGGACTTGGCATTCCAACAGTACAAACCGAAAATTAGGTGAACACGAATAGGATTGTTGTTGGGAATAACTCCCTTCACAGAACCCTTACAATGCACAGTAAAACCATGAGAATCGAAAAAAAATTATGGAGGCTGCTGGTCAAACAAGGCCAAAGCCTGTTGCCGTGGCATCATATGGCACCCCCATTTGGTTGTACCAATACAAAAAAATTGTGATTGAACTATTTTTTTTCTTTTTTTTTTATCATCTTTCTATTGTGCCACGCCATGTGTTGTCTGTAAATTTTTTATGTCAAAAAAATTATGTATTTGAATCATGACTGTACAATGCAACACGTGTGAGCTGTAAAATCATTTTGTGAATTTGTTCTATACATACAAAATAATTGGAGGGGGGGAATGATGGAAATCGAGAGGATAGTAGGGGTCAAATAGGAGTTGTAATGGAAACGAGCCATCTTTGTCTACCATCATTTTAATTTTTTAAAAATTCATTTTGAACCACGCATTCTCGTCATAAAATATTACACGTATTCTCATTTTCTTATGAGAGGATTGAGGGGGTGAAATAGGAATTGGAATGAAAATGGGCCATGTCTATGTAGCATCATTTCAATTTTTTTATTTTTTAATTCATTTTCAGCTATGCATTCCCATAATAAAATATTACACACAAGTTGAAAACTTTTTTTTTTTTTCCTTCTAACCTCATATTTTTCTAAAATTTATTAATCCGAAACTCGTTTTCTTACTTTAATGATAGACAAACGTGGGCTAAAGAGGATGATTTTTTTTTTCTAAATATATTCACGCAACAACATTAGAATATATTTTAATTGCATAAATTTTTTTAATCTTTACATATCTAAAACTTTTTCCTTCGCATTCTTAATCTCAAATTATTGCTTTCCAAGATTTTCTTTACTATAGAGCAAAAAGACTCATTTGTCCAGTGTATTTTCGAATATGCAAAACAAATAATAATGAAAAAATGTGATTAAATATTTGACACTCGTTTTAATGTAAGTTAACAATATTTTTGGACCATATTATAATTAATAGCAAGGGAGAGAGAATCAAAACTAACATTTTAAACATGGTGATTAGAATAGTATCTCACCACAACTTATTAATTCGTCTATAATTTACAAATAAAGCTATCTATCATGTTTTATAACAGATGATTTTTCAATAAAAGATGATTTAGGAAAGTAAAACAAACCCCAGAAAAAAGGGTTTGAGAAATTCTTGAGAGACTTGTGGATTTTAACAGTACAAACCCAAAATTATGAGAACAGGAATAGGATTGTTGTTGGGAACAATTCCCTTCACAGAACCCTTACAACGCACAGTAAAACCATGAGCCCTGAAAATTTTTAAGGAGATTGCATGTCAAACAAGGCCATAGCCTGTTGTCATTGCATCATATGGCGCCCCCATTTGGCTGTACCAATACAACAAAATGTGATTGAACAATTTTTTTCTTTTTTCTTTAATCATTTTTCTATGATGTCACGCCTGTGTTGTCTGTAAAATTTTTATGTCAAAAAATTATGTATTTGAATCATGATTCTACAATGCCTGAGCTGTAAAATCATTTTGTGAATTTGATTTGTACATATAAAATAATTGGGGGGGCGGGGGAACGATGGAAATCGGAAGGATTGTGGGGGGGTCAAAGAGGAATTGAAATGGAAATGAGCCATGTATGTGTAGCATCGTTTCAATTTTTTTATTTTTCAATCCATTTTCAACTATGCTTTCTCGTAGTAAAATGCTACACAAAAGCTGAAAAAACTTTTTTTTTTTTTTTTTTTACCTTTTAACCTCATATTTTTCTAAAATTCATTAATCCAAAACTCATTTTCTTACTTTAGTGATAGACAAACGTGGGCTAAAGATGATGATTTTTTTTTTCCTAAATATATTCACGCAACAAAATTAGAATATATTTTAATTGCATAAAATTTTTTAATCTTCACATATCTAAAACTTTTTTTCATCGCATTCTTAATCTCAAACTCTTGCTTTCCAAGATTTTCTTTACTATAGAGCAAAAAGACTCATTTGTCCAGTGTATTTTCAAATAAGCAAAACAAATAATAATGCAAAAATGTGATTAAATATTTGACACTCGTTTTAATGTAAGTTAACAATATTTTTGGACGAATATTATAATTAATAACAAGGGAGAGAGAATCAAAACTAACATTTTAAACATTGTGATTAGATTAGCATTCACTACAACTTATTAATTCGTTTATAACTCACAAATAAACCAGTCTATCATGTTCTATAACAGATGATTTTTCAATTAAAGATGATTTGGGAGACTAAAACAAACCCTAGAATAAAGGGCAAACAATAGAAATAGACTTGGGATTCCAACAATAGAAACCCACCCAAAATTAGGAGAACAGGAATATGATTGTTGTTGGGAACAATTCCCTTCACAGAACCTTTACAATGCACCGTAAAATCATGAGTACCGAAAAAAATTATGGAGGCTGCTTTTCAAACAAGGCTTTGGCCTGTTGCCATGGCACCATATGGCGCCCCCATTAGGTTGTACCAACACGACAAAATGTTGTTGAACTATTTTTTATTCTTTTTTTATCATCTCTCTATGGTGTCACGCCAAGCGTTGTCTGTAAAATATTTATGTTAAAAAATTATGTATTTAAATCATGATTGTAGAATGCAGCACGTGTAAGCCGTAAAATCATTTTATAAATTTGTTCTTTACATACAAAATAACTGGGGGGGGGGGGGGGGGGGGGAATGATGGAAATCGGGAGGATTGTGGGGGGGGGGGGGGGGGGGGTGAAAGAGGAATTGAAATGGAAATGAGCCACGTCTATGTAGCATCGTTTCAATTTTTTTATTTTTCAATTCATTTTCAACTATTCATTCTCGTAATAAAATGCTACACAAAAGCTGAAAACTTTTTTTTTTTTACCTTTTAACCTCATTTTTTTCTAAAATTCATTAATCCAAAACTCATTTTCTTACTTTAGTGATAGACCAACGTGGGCTAAAGATGATGATTTTTTTTTTTTTCTAAATATATTCACGCAACAACATTGGAATATATTTTAATTGCATAAAATTTTTTAATCTTCACATATCTAAAACTTTTTTTCATCGCATTCTTAATCTCAAACTCTTGCTTTCCAAGATTTTCTTTACTATAGTGCAAAAAGACTCATTTGTCCAGCGTATTTTCGAATAAGCAAAACAAATAATAATGCAAAAATGTGATTAAATATTTGACACTTGTTTTAATGTAAGTTAACAATATTTTTGGACGAATATTATAATTAATAACAAGGGAGAGAGAATCAAAACTAACATTTTAAACATTGTGATTAGAATAGTATCTCACTAAAACCTATTAATTCGTCTATAACTTACAAATAAAGCTATCTATCATGTTCTATAGCAGATGATTTTTCAATAAAAGAAGATTTGGAAAAGTAAAACAAACCCTAGAAAAAAGGGTTTGATAAATTCTTGAGAGACTAGGGGATTCCAACAGTACAAACCCAAAATTATGAGAACAGGAACAGGAATGTTGTTGGGAACAATTTCCTTCACCAAACCCTTACAATGCACAGTAAAATCATGAGTACCGAAAAAATTTATGGAGGCTGCTTTTCAAACAAGGCCAAAGCCTGTTGCCGTGGCATCAAATGGCGCCCCCATTTGGTTGTACGAACACGACAAAATGTTCTTGAACGATTTTTTATTCTTTTTTTTTTTAATCATTTCTCTATGGTGTCACGACATGTGTTGTCAGCAAAATTTTTATGTTAAAAAATTATGTATTTGAATCATGATTGTACAATGCAGCACGTGTGAGCCGTAAAATCATTTTGTAAATTTGTTCTGTCCATACAAAATAACCGGGGGGGGGGGGGGGGGGGGATGATGGAAATCGAGAGGATTGTGGGGGTGAGACGTCTAAGTAGGATCATTTCAATTTTTTTATTTTTTTAGTTCTTTTTCAACTATGCATTCTAGTAATAAAATATTACACACAAGCTGAAAACTCTTTTTTTTACCTTTTAACCTCATATTTTTCTAAAATTCATTAATCTGAAACTCATTTTCTTACTTTAATGATAGACAAATGTGGGCTTTTGGATGATGAATTTTTTTTTTCTAAATATATTCACGCAACAACATTAGACTATATTTTAATTGCATATTTTTTTTTTAATCTTTACATAATTAAAGCTTTTTTCGTCGCACTCTTAATCTCAAACTCTTTCTTTCCAAGATTTTCTTTACAATAGAGCAAAAAGACTCAATTGTCCAGTGTATTTTCGAATAAGCAAACCAAATAATAATGCAAAAATGTGATTAAATATTTGACATTCGTTTTAATGTAAGTTAACAATATTTTTGGACAAATATTATAATTAACAACAAGGGAGAGAGAATCAAAACTAACATTTTAGACATTGTGATTAGAATCGTATCTCACTAAAACTTATTAATTCGTCTATGACTTACAAATAAAGCTATCTGTCATGTTCTATAACAGATGATTTTTCAATAAAAGATGATTTGGGAAAGTAAAGCAAGCCCTAGAAAAAAGGGTTTGAGAAATTCTTGAGAGACTTGGGGATTCCAACAGTACAAACCCAAAAATATGAGAACAGGAACAGGATTGTTGTTGGGAACAATTCCCTTCACAGAACCCTTACAATGCATAGTAAAACAACGAGCCCCAAAAAAATTTAAGGATAGTCGCATGTCAAACAAGGCCATAGCCTGTTGTCATGGCATCATATGGCGTCCCCATTTGGTTGTACCAATACAACAAAATGTGATTGAACTATTTTTTTCTTTTTTTATCATCTTTCTATGGTGCCACGCCATGTGTTGTCTGTAAAAAATTTATGTCAAAAATTTATGTATTTGAATTATGATTGTACAATGCAACACGTGTGAGCTGGAAAATCATTTTGTGGATTTAGAAATACATACAAAATAACTGGGGGAGAAATGATGGAAATCGAGAGGATTGTGAGGGGTGAAAAAGGAATTGAAATGGAAATGGGCCATGTCTATGTAGCATCATTTAAATTTTTTAACTCATTTTCAACTGTGCATTCTCGTAATAAAATACTACACACAAGCTGAAAACTTTTTTCTTTTACCTTTTAACCTCATATTTTTCTAAATTCATTAATCCGAAACTCATTTTCTTACTTTAGTGATAGACAAACGTGAGTTAAGATGATGATTTTTTTTTTTCTAAATATATTCACGCAACAACATTAGAATATATGTTAATTGCATAAATTTTTTTAATCTTTACATATCTAAAACTTTTTTTATGGCATTCTTAATCTCAAACTACTGCTTTCCAAGATTTTCTTTACTATAGGGCAAAAAGACACATTTGTCCAGTGTATTTTCGAATAAGCAAAACAAATAATAATGCAAAAATGTGATTAAATATTTGACACTCGTTTTAATGTAAGTTAACAATATTTTTGGACGAATATTGTAATTAACAACAAGGGAGATAGAATCAAAACTAACATTTTAAACATTGTGATTAGAATACTATCTCACTACAACTTATTATTTCGTCTATAACTTACAAATAAAGCTATCTATCATATTCTATAACAGATGATTTTTCAATAAAGGATAATTTAGGAAATTAAAACAAACCCTGGAAAAAAGGGTTTGAGAAATTTTTGAGAGACTTGGGGATTCCAACAGTACAAACCCAAAATTATGAGAACAAGGACATGATTGTTGTTGGGAAAAATTCCCTTCACCGAACCCTTACAACGCACAGTAAAATCATGAGCCCCGAAAAAATTTAAGGAGGCTGCATGTCAAACAAGGGCATATAGCCTGTTGTCATGGCACATTATGGCGCCCCCATTTGGTTGTACCAATACAAGAAAATGTGATTGAACTATTTTTTTCTTTTTTTATCATCTCTCTATGGTGCCACACCATGTGTTGTTTGTAAAAAATTTATGTCAAAAAATTATGTATTTGAATCATGAATTTACAATGCAACACGTGTGAGCTGTAAAATCATTTTGTGAATTTGTTCCGTACATACCAAATAACTGGGGGAGAAATGATGGAAATCAAGCGGATTGTGGGGGGTGAAATAGGAATTGAAATGGAAATGGGCCAAGTCTATGTAGAATCATTTAAATTTTTTAATTCATTTTCAACCGTGCATTCTCGTAATAAATACCACACACAAGCTGAAATCTTTTTTTTTTAACCTTTTAACCTCATATTTTTCTAAAATTAATTAATCCGAAACTCATTTTCTTATTTTAGTGATAGACAAACGTGAGTTAAGATGATGATTTTTTTTTCTACATATAATGCGCAACAACATTAGAATATATTTTAATTGCATAAATTTTTTTAATCTTTACATATCTAAAACTTTTTTCATGGCTTTCTTAATCTCAAACTACTGCTTTCCAAGATTTTCTTTACTATAGGGCAAAAAGACACATTTGTCCAGTGTATTTTCGAATAAGCAAAACAAATAATAATGCAAAAATGTGATTAAATATTTGACACTCGTTGTAATGTAAGTTAACAATAATTTTGGACGAATATTATAATTAACAAGGGAGAGAGATTCAAAACTAACATTTTAAACATTGTGATTAGAATAGTATCTCACTAAAACTTATTAAATCGTCTATAACTTACAAATAAAGCTATATATCATGTTCTATAACAAATGATTTTTCAATAAAAGATGATTCGGGAAAGTAAAACAAAGGCACTAGAAAAAAGGGTTTGAGATATTCTTTAGAGACTTGGGGATTCCAATAGTACAAACCCAAAATTATGAGAACAGGAATAGGATTGTTGTTGGGAACAATTCCCTTCACAGAACCCTTACAACGTACAGTAAAACCCCGAGCCCCGAAAAAATTTAAAGATAGTCGCATGTCAAACAAGGCCATAGTCTGTTGTCATGGCATATATGGCACCCCCATTTGGTTGTACCATTACAACAAAATGTGATTGAACTATTTTTTTCTTTTTTTTATCATCTTCCTATGGTGCCACACCATGTGTTGTCTGTAAAATTTTTCTGTCAAAAAATTATGTATTTGAATCATGATTGTATAATGCAACACGAGTGAGCTGTAAAATCAATTTGTGAATTTGTTCTGTACATACAAAATAAATGGGGGAGAAATGATGGAAATCGAGAGGATTGTGGGGGGTGAAACAGGAACTGAAACGGAAATGAGCCATGTCTATGTAGCGTCATTAAAAAAAATTTTATTTTTTAATTTGTTTTCAACTATGCATTCTCGTAATAAAATACGACACCCAAGTTGAAAACTTTTTTTTTTTACCTTTTAACCTCATATTTTTCTAAAATTCATTAATCCGAAACTCATTTTCTTACTTTAGTGATAGACAAACGTGAGTTAAGATGATGATTTTTTTTTCTAAATATATTTCACGCAACAACATTAGAATATATTTTAATTGCATAAATTTTTTTAATCTTTACATATCTAAAACTTTTTTCATGGCTTTCTTAATCTCAAACTACTGCTTTCCAAGATTTTCTTTACTATAGGGCAAAAAGACACATTTGTCCAGTGTATTTTCAAATAAGCAAAACAAATAATAATGCAAAAATGTGATTAAATATTTGACACTCGTTTTAATGTAAGTTAACAATATTTTTGGACGAATATTATAATTAACAACAAGGAAGAGAGAATCAAAACTAACATTTTAAACATTGTGATTGGAATAGTATCTCACTAAAACAAATTAATTTGTCTATAACTTACAAATAAAGTTATCTATCATGTTCTATAACAGATGATTTTTCAATAAAAGATGATTCGGGAAAGTAAAACAAACACTAGAAAAAAGGGTTTGAGAAATTCTTGAGAGACTTGGGGATTCCAGCAGTACAAACCCAAAATTATGAGAACGGGAATAGGATTGTTGTATGGAACAATTCCCTTCACGGAACCCTTACAAGGCACAGTAAAACCATGAGCCCCGAAAAAATTTAAGGATAGTCGCATGTCAAACAAGACCATAGCCTGTTGTCATGGCATCACATGGCACCCCCATTTGGTTGTACCAATACAAAAAAATGTGATTGAACTATTTTTTTTCTTTTTTTATCATCTTTCTATGGTGCCACGCCATGTGTTGTTTGTAACATTTTTATGTCAAAAAATTATGTATTTGAATTATGGTTGTACAATGCAACACGTGTGAGCTGTAAAATCATTTTGTGAATTTGTTCGGTACATACAAAATAACTGGGGGAGAAATGATGGAAATCGAGAGGATTGTGGGGGGTGAAATAGAATTTGAAATGGAAATGGGCCATGTCTCTGTAGCATCATTAAAAAAAAAAATTTATTTTTTAATTCATTTTCAACTCTGCATTCTAGCAATAAAATACTACACACAATCTGAAAACTTTTTTTTTTTTTTACCTTTAACCTCATATTTTTCTAAAATTCATTAATCCAAAACTCATTTTCTTACTTTAGTGATAGACAAACGTGAGTTAAGATGATGATTTTTTTTTCTAAATATATTCGCGCACCAACATTAGAATATATTTTAATTGCATAAATTTTTTTAATCTTTACATATCTAAAACATTTTTCATGGCATTCTTAATCTCAAACTACTGCTTTCCAAGGTTTTCTTTACTATAGGGCAAAAAGACACATTTGTCCAGTGTATTTTCAAATAAGCAAAACAAATAATAATGCAAAAATGTGATTAAATATTTGACACTCGTTTTAATGTAAGTTAACAATATTTTTGGACTAATATTATAATTAACAACATGGGAGAGAGAATCAAAACTAACATTTTAAACATTGTGATTAGAATAGTATCTCACTACAACTTATTAATTCGTCTATAACTTACAAATAAAGCTATCTATCATGTTCTATAACAGATGATTTTTCAATAAAAGATAATTTAGGAAATTAAAATCTAGAAAAAAGGGTTTGAGAAATTCTTGAGAGACTTGGGGATTCCAACAGTAGAAACCCAAAAATATGAGAACAGGAATAGGATTGTTGTCGGAAATAAAATTCCCTTCACAGAACCCTTACAACTCACAGTAAAACCACGAGACCCGAAAATGTTTAAGGATGACTGCATGTCAAACAACGCCATAGCCTATTTTTTCTTTTTTTTATCATCTTTCTATGGTGCCACGCCATGTGTTGTCTGTAAAATGTTTTTGTTAAAAAATTATGTATTTGACTCATGATTGTACAATGCAACACGTGTGAGCTGTAAAATCATTTTGTGAATTTGTTCTGTACATATTGACGAGTGTGTTTACGCACAAGTTTTCATCCTACTTTTGACTTAATTACGAGTTAGATTCTATGAAAAGTGAACGTTTTTATGTGTTTATTCATGTTGTGTTGTAGAGCTTTGGATCTAGCTTTGAAGGAACAAAGCGACAACGAAATGGAGTTATAAATCAAATAAGGAGAAAAAACGGGGAAAAGGGCAAAACGGTCAATAAGCCATAGCAGCGCCACACTCACGTCGCTGCGGCGCCGGAGGTTCTGTTGGTGGCGCTGCGGCGCCACACCCCCACCCACAGAAGACAGCGCCGCGATTGGATTTTCGGGAATTTTTGGTTTAAAAGTTTAAAAAGAATAACCCTAGGGGCAAAAAACAGGAGGAGTAGTATAAATAGACTTCTTGGAGACCATTGTTAGGGTTAGACATTTTGGAGCGGCACAAGAACACCAAAGGAGATCTACAAAGAATTAGAGACAATCAAAGAGGAGATTTAGAAGATTCAACCAAGAAATTCAAGGAGGAAAACACAAAAGGGACTCATCTTCGGCGGATTGACAAGAACAAGAAGGGATTTTGGTGCAAGATCTACTTTCTTCTTCTCTATCTATACTTCAAATCCGGTGATGTATTCTATAATTATTATAGCTATCTCCTTGTGTATTATGAATAACTAAATTCATTGTTAGGGCGAACATATAATCTTTTTGGGAACCTTTATGTTTTTAATTCAAGATTCTAGTCTTTAAATGGTTATGTGTTGGTTTTATTCATGTTCTCAATGCTTTGAATCTTTTGGCCAATTATTCAATGATTTCGTGGACAATAATTGCGTAGAGATGCAGATTATTCGTTTAGACCATATAGTAAAATCCAATGGATTGATATAATGTGTAGAGATACCTATATCGGTTATTGTGGTTGTGTGTGAATTTTCAGAACCATGTTTCGTTTATTTAAGATTAATTTGCATAGAGATATGGAATTGATTTAATTAAATAGGCTCAAGGAGAACTCGAGAGGGGTAAGTTGAATATATTAGGAAAATTCGACCTAACACTACTTTAGTTATGAATCTTGATGTAAAATGTAAAGGTGATGAAATAGGTGAAATGTTCTGCCCTAACATTCTCCCCGTCATTTAAATTCAACATCATTTTTGTGCACACCACATTTTAGTTTGAATTTTCTTTAGATAAAAAACAATCACCACACAAATTTCGAGTTTACTTTCATCAAACAAAAGTTGAAATTAATTAGATTAGGCATTTAAGTATAGTCCTCGTGGGAACGATTATCTGGACTCTTTGATCCACTTTATTACTTGTTCGACATCGTACACTTGCGATAGAAATTTCACAACAAGTTTTTGGCGCCGTTGCCGGGGACTATTTACTTTGATTCTTAATTTGTTTTAGTTTCAACATTTATTTGATTTGTTTATTTAATTTTATCAACATGAAAAAGTGTTCGTTGCATGCTTTGCACTCAAAGCGACGATCTTAAACTGTTTGACTCGGAGATTGAACGTACTTCAGGCAGAGACGCAAATGACACAAACAAAAACAGCACCATCAAATGGCTGAAGAACAACGGATTCCTAATCCAATTCGGCCAGTTGGCAACATAGGAGCAAGAGCAGTGCCACAGGCACATCAACAACGGGAAGAAATAAATGAAGGAGACTTACCAGTCTCCATGTTTCTGACACCTATAGCAGCTCCTTTACGATCCAGCATAGTTTATCCAGACTTTGGGGCAAATAATTTTCAAATGAGGGCAGAATAGATCAATTTGATGAGCAACACTCTGCAATTTTACGGGCTACCTCATGAAAATCAGAATACTCATGTATCCAGATTTCACAGAACTTGCCAGAACTTTCATGCACCAGGGGTTAATCAAGATGCTATCAAATTGCGTCTATTTCACTATACCTTGAGAGATGCTGCACTAGAATGGTTGGATGCAGAACCCCATGGAAGCATTACAACATGGGAGGAGCTGACTAGGAAATTTTGCACTAAATTATTTCCACCAGCCAGGGTAGCAAAGATCAGATTGGAGATCCAAACCTTTCAACAGAGGGAAGGGGAATATTATCATGAGGCATGGAACAGATTCAAGGAACTCATGAGGAAATGCCCAAATCATGGAATTCCTGCAGGAAATCAAGTACAATATTTCTACACTGGGCTCAACCCAATGTCAAAAGCTCAAGTGGATTCATCTGCAGGTGGTTCAATAATAGGAAAGTTAGTACAAAATGCAATGGATCTGTTTGAGCTAATAGCCTACACACTCAATGTTCTCATCCGAAAGAGTAGTATCACAGAAAGCAGCAGGGGTGTACGAAGTAGACAACACAACATCCACCAATGCACAAATAACAGCATTAACAAAACAAGTGGAGTTGCTTGTGAAGTTGCAAACTCAAGGGGCACAGGGAATGAAAACCAACACATCATGCGAGAACTGTGGAGCAAATCATATGACTGAAAATTGCATGTCTGTAGGCTTTCAAGAGGAACAAGTTAACTACATCCAGAATGGCCCTCGCAAATTTGATCCTTATTCACAAACATATAACCCAGGATGGAGACATAACCCAAATTTCAGATGGTCAGACAATCAACAGGGTAATGGTTCGAATAATATCTAGCAAGAGAAAAAGCCAAATTTGGGGGAGATGTTCAACCAATACATGCAGAAGACATATAAAGTTTTCCAAACTATTGATACAAACTTTCAGAACCAACAAGCATCTATCAAGAAATTGGAAACACAGATTGGTCAAATTGCTCAGTAAATCACAGAACACCCACAAGGAACTCTGCCAGGAAATACCCTGACAAATCCAAAGGAACAAGTGCAAGCCATAACAACTCGAAGTGGAGTACAACTTCCAGAAATACATGTGAAGAGACCAGACAAAAATGGCAAAGAAGTACTGGTTGAAAAATAATTTGCACCAATTTCAAATCGGGAAGAAGAAACACTACCAGTTAGAGCACCAAGTCCAGTTCGAGCTTATGTGCCACCAATTCCTTTCCCTCAAAAACTGCAAAAAAGGAAGCTAGACAAACAATTTGCCAAATTTGTTGAAATCTTCAAGAAGCTGCACATAAATATCCCTTATGCAGACACCATTGCACAAATGCCCAGCTACGCAACATTCTTGAAAGAAATTCTGTCTAACAAAAGGAAGCTGGAAGAACATGAGATAGTATGTCTGAACGAGGAGTGCAGTGCAATTCTCCTGGAAAAGCTACCTCCTAAATTACAGGATCCAGGGAGTTTCACTATACCTTGCACAATTGGGTCTATTTATTTTGAGCAATCTTTATGTGATTGAGGTGCTAGTGTTAACTTGATGCCTTTATCTGTGTACAGGTCTTTGGGATTAGGAGAAGCGAAACCTACTACCATATCATTGCAACTGGCTGATCGATCTATCAAGAGACCCAAAGGGATCATAGAGGATATCTTAGTCAAAGTTGATAAGTTTATCTTCCCGGTGGATTTTATCATATTGGACATGGAAGAAGATTCAAATATACCTCTGATCTTGGGAAGACCATTCTTGGCCACCGGAAGGGCTCTTATTGATGTCCAAGATGGCAAAATGATTCTTCGGGTGGATAATGAGCAAGTCATCTTCAATGTACTAAAAGCAATGAAACACCCATTGAAATCAGACACATGTTGCAGCATAGATATTCTGGAAGAACTTGTGACCGACACATTCAACGCAGAGAATCCCATGATTCTCAGTGAAACAAACATGGCACTAACAGAAGCAGACAGCGCAAGAAGAACAGAAGTGGCTATGCATTTGAATGATAAGCCAGTTAGGCGAAGACATTGACACTTTGAATCACTTGGTGCCAATCCTTCACTACATATACCTTCAGTTGAGAAAGCGCCAACATTGGAATTGAAGCCTTTGCCATCACATCTCCGTTATGCTTATTTGGGAGACTCCACTACACTTCCCGTAATCATTGCAAACGATTTGGCAGAAGAAGAAGAACACAAATTACTGGAGGTACTTCAAAAACATAAAACTGCAATAGGATGGACAATCGCTGACATCAGGGGAATCAGTCCCACATAGGTATGCACAAAATTTTGATGGAGACTGAATCGAAACCATCGGTGGAAGGACAACGCAGATTAAATCCAACCTTGAAGGAAGTGGTGCGAAAAGAAGTGCTGAAATTGCTGGATGCAGGAATTATCTATCCCATTTCAGATAGTTCTTGGGTGAGTCCAGTTCATGTTGTGCCTAAAAAAGGAGGAATCACTGTGGAGAAAAATGAAAATAACGAGCTGATAATAACACGTTTGGTGACGGGATGGAGAGTCTGTATTTGATCACAGGAAGTTGAACAATGCTACCAGAAAAGATCACTTCCCATTACCCTTCATTGATCAGATGTTAGAGAAGTTAGCGGGACATTCCCATTATTGTTTCTTAGACGGATATTCAGGGTATAATCAGATAGTCATTGTTCCAAAAGACCAAGAAAAAATGACTTTCACATGCCCTTATGGAACTTTTGCCTTCAGGAGGATGCCTTTTGGTCTATGCAACGCACCTGCGACAATTCAACGATGCATGATGTCCATTTCTCTGATATGGTGGAGAGATACATTGAGGAATTTATGGACGACTTTTCTGTATTCGGAGATTCGTTTGATCATTGTTTGGAACATCTGTCACTTGTATTACAAAGATGTGAAGAGAAGAATCTTGTGTTGAATTGGGAGAAATGTCATTTTATGGTGAAAGAAGGTATAGTTCTGGGTCCCAGGATTTCTGGACAGGGGATTGAGGTTGACAGAGCCAAGATACAAATTATTGAAAAACTACAGCCACCCAATTCAGTTAAGGGAATCAGGAGTTTTTTGGGACATGTAGGGTTCTACAGAAGGTTTATTCATGACTTCTCAAAAATTACAAAACCCTTATGCAAGTTATTAGAGAAGGATGTGCCCTTTAATTTTTCTGATGAGTGTTTAATTGCCTTTAACACTCTGAAAGAAAAGTTAACTTCTGCACCTGTGATTGTGGCACCGGATTGGGACTTGCCTTTCGAATTCATGTGTGATGCCAATGATTTCGCAGTGGGAGCAGTGCTGGGACAACGCAAAGGAAGAGTATTGCATGTCATTTATTATGCCAGCAAAACTTTGATAGATGCTCAGATCAATTATGCAACAACTGAAAAGGAGATGCTAGCTGTGGTTTTTACCTTCCATAAATTTCGATCGTATCTGATCGGTTCAAAGGTGATAGTCTATACTGACCATGCAGCTTTGAAATATTTGTTCGAAAAGAAAGATGCTAAACCTAGGCTGATTCGATGGGTTTTGCTACTGCAAGAGTTGACATTGAAATTCGGGATAAAAAGGGTACATAAAATCAAGTAGCTGATCAGTTGTCAAGGATAGAACAGTTGCAGGATTCAGATGACCTGGAGATCAATGAAATTTTCCCAGATGAGCAATTATTTCAGATAGAAAAGGCTCCGTGGTTTGCGGACATTGTTAACTACTTGGCAAGTGGGCATATCAATCCGGATTTCACCTATCAACAGAAGAAGAAGTTTCTCCATGACATGAAGTTCTATTTTTGGGATGATCCATATCTATACAAAAGAGGGCCAGATCAGATTATCAGGAGATGTGTGCCAGAGGATGAAATGAAACCTATCATTTCTCGGGTTCATGCTTCAGCTTATGGAGGACACTTTGGCCCAACAAAAACTGCAGCAAAGGTACTTCAATGTGGTTTCTATTGGCCTACACTGTTCAAAGATCGCCATAGCTTCTGCAGATCGTGTGACAAATGTCAGAGAACAGGTAACATATCAGCCCGTCATGAGATGCCACTTAATAATATCTTGGAGGTGGAACTATTTGATGTGTGGGGAATCGATTTTATGGGGCCTTTCCCTTCATCTTACAACAATCGATACATCTTAGTTGCAGTGGACTACGAATCTAAATGGGTGGAGGCAAAAGCTTTGCCTACAAATGATGCAAGAGTAGTGATTGACTTCAAAAAGAAACACATATTCAACCGATATGGATCCCCCAAAGCAATGTTTCAGTGATGGTGGAACGCACTTTCGAAATCGATCATTTCAGGCAGTTCTGCATAAATACGGGGTACAACATCGAATAGCTACACCATATCATCCTCAGACAAGTGGGCAGGTTGAGACTTCAAACAGACAGCTAAAGAGGATACTGGAACTGACAGTGAACTCTTCTTGAAAAGATTGGTCCAGGAAATTGGACAATGCTTTATGGGCATACCGTACAGCTTACAAAACGCCAATTGAGATGTCACCTTATAGAATTGTCTTTGGGAAGGCATGCCATCTACCAGTAGAGTTCGAGCACAGAGCATATTGGGCACTGAAGCAATTAAACATGGACCTCGAGAAGGCTGGAGAAACAAGACTCTTACAACTTTATGAATTGGAAGAATTCAGAAAAGAAGTGTATGAGAATGCGTCCATTTACAAAGAACGGACAAAGCAGTGGCATGACAAGAACATTAGACAACGTATTTTCAGAATAGGAGATCAGGTGCTCTTATACAATTCCAGACTTAAACTGTTCCCAGGGAAATTCAAATCAAGATGGTCCGGACCTTTCACGGTATCCCAAGTTTTTCCATACGGCACAGTTGAATTGCATCACGCAGAAAAGGGAAACATTAAAGTCAATGGGCACCGTATCAAACACTACATAGAAGAATTTCCAACTGCTAAAGAGAGTTCGATCTAGTAGTTACGAAATGATCACGGCATCTTGTCAAGCTAATGACATAAAAGAAGCACTTCTTGGGAGGTAACCCAATCTTTTTGCTTACTTCGTTTCTTATTTCTATTATTTTTCTTTTTATTTTAGTAGTTAGATTATTCACATTTTCTTCTTTATTTTGTTTTTGTAGGACAACCCCAAATCAGATCAATATTAAGCCGGAAGAAGGACGTGCCAATCAGTGTGAATTGCGGGAACAAAAAAAAAAGGTAGACAAAGGAGGAGGTTAAAAAAAAAAAAATTTAAAACCGAAACAGTGGCGCTGCCGCGCCGTGTACAGAAGCCACGGCGCTGCCGCGCCACATATGGGGCGCCGCGGCGCACGTATATTACCCCCCCTCCCCACGATTTTTTTTTTTTGTTTTTATTTTTATTTTTCTTTCTTTCTCTTGTTATTTATATCACAATTCTCTCCCTCTTCTTATTTCTATTTTCACAAACCCTCCCAATTCCTAAACCTACCCCTCTTCTTCCTCTTCACAATTTCTCTCTTCTTCTTCAAATTTCTCTCTAATCTCCTACACTCACACTTAAAACAAAAGTAGGTGCAAGCTTCTACATATTGGCATAGTTTATTGTAACTCCATCTCTCTTCCTTTTGTGAATCTACATCAAGAACCAGGTAAATTCTTTCTACTACTTTTCTTGAGATTTATGGTAATATTCATGATAGATTTACGTAATACTATCTTGTTGAAAGACAATATCATGAATGTAGAGATTTTTTGTGGTTTTAATATCATGGGATCTTGTTTTGATGCAAGGGTTAGGTTTGGGGGGTTTAATTACAATTGCTCACCAAGTGTTTGTTAAAATGCCTACATGAAAACTACTTCATTTTTTTGAATTGCTTGTTTTTCCCACATGGTAGTAAAGTGATTGTAGTATGTTGTAGGTCTAAATCTCATCCAATTGTGCCTTGATTGCTAGCTAGATTTGTCTAATCCAAGCTATTATCATATTTTGTTCATGAGATTTTCTTGCATTTAGTGGAATTGGTAATAAATAAATATGAATTCATGTTCCCCATATGAAATTTAAAGGTTGTAGAGATTTCTCTATTATGCTCAAAAGGTGTTTGATAAAATGTCTACATGAATTTTGCAAGGTTTTTTGCATTGTTTACTATACCTCCTCTACTTGCATTATTTTGCTACAACTAGGAGGTCAAATTGCATTCATGTAATACTTTGGTTGTTGCTAAACTTGTACTAATTGAAACTCTTTTCATCTTGTGCAGTTCATAATGCCACCAAAGAAGAAGTCTAAAGCCTCCGCCTTTTCATCAAGCTCTTACGATGAAGCAAAATTTGTGAGTGCAGAGACCGAGCAACGCTATCATAGACTAGTGGTGCATAAAAATTGTATTCCCGAGAGGGGATTTAACGATCTTGAAGGCCCAATGCGGCGAGTGACCCAATGCGGCGAGTGATAGAAGGACGAAATTGGGAGGCCTTGACACGCCAACCACCGCCTTCACTTATACCGGTGGTACGTGAATTTTATACCAATGCGAAGGACCACCGGAATCTGAGAATTTTTGTCCGTGGGAAGTGGATAAGATTTGATAGAAGCTCAATAAACCGGTACTACGGACTTCCTGGCATCGATGATGATGATTACTCGAGCTTGCGCGATAGCGGGTCAATCGACCCAAATGATATCATCAGTGAGTTGGCTCTACCAGATGTCACGTGGAAATGAGCAGGGGCTGAGCTCACTAACTTTCCTGCTGCAGGCATGTACCCTGAATGCAAAGCATGGCATTACTTCATATGCGGCAAAATTTTACCCAGCAGCAATATTAGTGAGGTTACAAAGGACCATTGGTAAATTTTATTATTCAACGGGGGTTGAGCATTGATGTGGGCATGGTCATCCAGACCAATTTCTTGCGGGCACTTAAGGGCTCTATTACCGCAGGTCTTGGTTACCCTTCTTTGATTTATGAACTGTGTCGAGAAGGGAGAATTGACTCATCTCCAAATGAGGAGATAGTACATCCTAAACCCCCAATTACAAAAAAGGTCATTTGGCAATTCACAAGCAAAGTTTCCCCATGGGCAACAGAGGGGCAATCTTCACAACCACGGACTGCAGAGGGGCGATCTTCACAGCCAAGTGAGCCTCACCCTACCACCTTATCAACTGATGACATTACGGGGAGGATTGAGGCATTGCAGTTACAGCTGACTGAGAGATATGACCAACTAGAAGCGTGAAACCAAGAGAGGTACCAAGGCTTTTAACATCAAATTGACCGCATGCAAGCATCAATGACTGACCAATACCATCAGCTGCAGAACTCCATGCAAACCCAATTTCAATATCAGAATGAGTTCTTCTCGGTGTTGGCATCTGCTTATCCCAACATGGTCTTTCCTCCACCACCATCATTTCCATATCATCCGCCCACCCAGGATCCATCTCAACAAGGAGATGGCTACGACGAACAATGATGTACTTAGGGAAGTCCTTCCTCATCTTTGTTTTTATGTGTACATTGGGGACAATGTTTACTATAAATTTGGGGGGATACATCGTTATTGTTATGAGTTTTTGTGTTGCTAGGTGATGTGTGTTTGCTTGCTTGTGTGTTAAATTTTTTTTTTTTTGCATGCTTGTGTGAGTTAGATGGCCTTGACGGCAATGATTAATATGATTGAGGACGTATTGTGGTGAATTGTGGATTAATTGTGTGCGTGAGTGAGGTTCATGCCTGTTCATGTGAAACGAAAAAAACTTCATGCACGTGATTAGATTGTGATGGTACTTGAGTGAGTTGATTCATGATTGAAATATTGACCCTAAATGCTAAATCCCAGCAACCGTTTTACATCATGCCCTTAAACCATAATTTATATGTTTGGAGGATTGAACTGTTGTAGGGAAACATGGAAATAAATATGGATTCTATGCATTACAAAATTTTGTGTGGATTGTCTGAGACCTATAAGATGAATTCAGGTGAGAACCTTAAGTTAGGGGTAATGTTTTCGTGAATGAGTGTTTGATGAGGGACATTGCACTAAATCAAAGTCAAGGGAAGCTGCCCCGTTGTGAAGCTACCCTAAAAGATCCCAATGAGGACAACATTTCTTCGTAGTCTTTATGACTCGAGTGAATAAGCCTGAAAGGGTTTAAAACCTCATGCCCTAAAGTCGTCTGATCTGGGAGTCATCGGCCTAAAACTCGCTAAAGGGGTCATCTAGAAAGCTTAAGGGAGAAACGCCTGCAAGAAATGAAAAGAAAATACATTGATAAGAAAAAGCAGGTGCATGAAACAGAAGATGCACCAAATGTCTTGATTTAGTCCCGAACACTTGTTTTAGAAAATTGAACCTTTGAGAAAGGGTTAGTAATCTGATTGACTCTTATGGCTTGAAGCGGTCAAAAATAAGAAGAATCTTAGTTTGTTGATATGTTGAATGACAATCAGTGAAATCAAACCAAACTTGAGATGTGTAAGGATTTATTATCGAAAATCAACTCTAGAATGTACCTTGGAAAGTGAAAAGAAAACAAGTTTGGGGGTGTGTGAATCTCACGAGCGAAGTAAGGATATAATTGACTTTCAAGGTCGGGAATTGAATCAACTTGTGATTGTACCGTGTTACATCTAATAACTTACACACACACACACACACACACACACACACCCACCCCTGTTTTGCATTGATTAGGTGGAATGTTAGCTCTTGCATAACAATTTTAAAGTCACTAATGAATATGATGCAATGTTCTCAACGCTGAGCCTAACGGCAAACTATCTAACTAAGTATTTGTTTGTATTGTTAAGTACTTTCCTTTTAGTTCGCTCGAGGACTAGCAAACTGATAAGTTTGGGGGTATTTGACTTAATTACAAGTTAGATTCTATGAAAAGTGAACGTTTTTTTTGATGTGTTATAAATCAAATAAGGAGAAAAAACGGGAAAAAGGGCAAAACGGTCAAAAAGCCATAAGTGTGGCACCGCGGCGCCGGCGGTTCTGTTGGTGGCGCTGCGGCGCCACATCCCCACCCACAGAAGACGCGACGCTGTGGCGCCGCGATTGGATTTTCGGGAATTTTCGGTTTAAAAGTTTAAAAAGAATAACCCTAGGCAAAAACAGGAGTAGTATAAATAGACTTCTTGGAGACTATTGTTAGGGTTAGACATTTTGGAGAGGCACAAGAATACCAAAGGAGATCTACAAAGAATTAGAGACAATCAAAGAGGAGATTTGGAAGATTCAACCAAAAAATTCAAGGAGGAAAACACAAAAGGGACTCATCTTCGAAGGATTGACAATAACAAGAAGGGATTTTGGTGCAAGATCTACTTTCTTCTTCTCTATCTATACTTCAAATCCGGTGATGTATTCTATAATTATTATAGATATCTCCTTGTGTATTATGAATAGCTAAATTCATTGTTAGGGCGAACATGTAATCTTTTTGGGAACCTTTATGTTTTTAATTCAAGATTCTAGTCTTTAAATGGTTATGTGTTGATTTTATTCATGTTCTCAATGCTTTGAATCTTTTGGCCAATTATTCAATGATTTCGTGGACAATAATTGCGTAGAGATGCAGATTATTCGTTTAGACCATATAGTAAAATCCAATAGATTGATATAATGTGTAGAGATGCCTAAATCGGTTATTGTGGCTGTGTGTGAATTTTCAGAACCATGTTTCGTTTAATTAAGGTTAATTTGCATAGAGATATGAAATTGATTTAATAATAGGCTCAACGAGAACTCGAGAGGGGTAAGTTGAATATATTAGGAAAATTCGACCGAACACTACTTTAGTTATGAATCTTGATGTAAAATGTAAAGGTGATCAAATAGGTGAAATGTTCTGCCCTAAAATTCTCCCCATCATTTAACTTCAACATCACCACACAAATTTCGAGTTTACTTTCATCAAACAAAAGTTGAAATTAATTAGAATAGGCATTTAAGTATAGTCCTCATGGGAACGATTATCCGGACTCTTTGGTCCACTTTATTACTTGTTTGATATCATACACTTGCGATAGAAATTTCACAACATCTATGTAGCATCATTTCAATTTTTTTATTTTTTAATTCATTTTCAACTATGCATTCTCGTAATAAAATACTACACACAAGCTGAAAACTTTTTTTTTTACATTTTAACCTCATGTTTTTCTAAAATTCATTAATCCGAAACTCATTTTCTTACTTTGGTGATAGAAAAACGTGAGTTAAGATGATGATTTTTTTTCTAACTATATTCACGCAACAACATTAGAATATATTTTTATTGCATAAATTTTTTTAATCTTTACATATCAAAAACGTTTTTCATCGTATTCTTAATCTCAAACTATTGCTTTCCAAGATTTTCTTTACTATAGGGCAAAAAGACACATTTGTCCAGTCTATTTTCGAATAAGCAAAACAAATAATAATGCAAAAATGTGATTAAATATTTGACACTCGTTTTAATGTAAGTTAACAATATTTTTGGACGAATATTATAATTAACAAGGAAGAGAGAATCAAAACTATCATTTTAAACATTGTGATTAGAATAGTATCTCACTACAACTTATTAATTCGTCTATAACTTACAAATAAAGCAATCTATCATGTTCTATAACAGTTGATTTTTCAATAAAAGATGATTTGGGAAAGTAAAACAAACCCTAGAAAAAAGGGTTTGAGAAATTTTTGAGAGACTTGGGGATTCCAACAGTACAAACCAAAAATTATGAGAACAGGAATAGGATTGTTGTTGGGAATAATTCCCTTCTCTGAACCCTTACAACGCACAGTAAAACCATTAGTCCCGAAAAAATTTAAAGAGGCTGCATGTCAAACAAGGCCATAGCCTGTTGTCATGGCATCATATGGCGCCCCCATTTGGTTGTACCAATACAACAAAATGTGATTGAACTATTTTTTTCTTTTTTTATCATCTTTCTATGGTGCCACGCCATATGTTGTCTGTAAAATTTTTATGTCAAAAAATTATGTATTTGAATCATGATTGTACAATGCAACACGTGTGAGCTGTAAAATCATTTTGTGAATTTGTTCTGTACATACAAAATAACTGGGAGAGAAATGATGGAAACCGAAAGGATTGTGGGGGGTGAAATTTAAATGTAGCATCATTTAAATTTTTTAATTCATTTTCAACTGTGCATTCTCTTAATAAAATACTACACACAAGCTAAAAACTTTAATTTTACCTTTTAACCTCATATTTTTCTAAAATTCATTAATCCGAAACTCATTTTCTTACTTTAGTGATAGACAAACGTGAGTTAAGATGATGATTTTTTTTTTCTAAATATAATCGCGCAAGAACATTAGAATATATTTTAATTGCATAAATTTTTTTAATCTTTACATATCTAAAAAATTTTCCATCGCATTCTTAATCTCAAACTAGCTTTCCAAGATTTTCTTTACTATAGGGCAAAAAGACACATTTGTCAAGTGTATTTTCAAATAAGCAAAACAAATAATAATGCCAAAATGTGATTAAATATTTGACACTCCTTTTAATGTAAGTTAACAATATTTTTGGACGAATATTACAGTTACAAGGGAGAAAGAATCAAAACTAACATTTTAAACAATGTGATTAGAATAGTATCTCACTAAAACTTATTAATTCATCTATAACTTACAAATAAAACTATCTATCATGTTCTATAACAGATGATTTTTCAATAAAAGATGATCTGGGAAAGTTAAACAAACCCTAGATAAAACGGTTTGACAAATTCTTGAGAGACTTGGGGATTCCAATATTACAAACCCAAATTTATGAGAGCAGGAACAGGATTGTTGTTGGGAACAATTCCCTTCACCGAACCCTTACAACGCACAGTAAAACCATGAGCCCCGAAAAAATTTAAGGAGACTGCATGTCCAACAAGGCCATAGCCTGTTGTCATGGCATCATATGGCACCCCCATTTGGTTGTACCATTACAACAAAATGTGATTAAACTATTTTTTTCTTTTTTTTATCATCTTTCTATGGTGCCCCACCATGTGTTGTCTGTAAAATTTTTATGTCAAAAAATTATGTATTTGAATCATGATTGTACAATGCAACACGTGTGAGCTGTAAAATCATTTTGTGAATTTGTTCTGTACATACAAAATAATTGGGGGTGAAATGATGGAAATCGAGAGGATTGTGGGGGGTGAAATAGGAATTGAATTGGAAATGTGCCATGTCTATGTAGCATCATTTCAATTTTTTTTTATTTTTTAATTCATTTTCAACTATGCATTCTCGTAATAAAGTACTACACACAAGCTGAAAACTTTGTTTTTACCTTTTAACCACATATTATTCTTAAATTCATTAATCCGAAACTCATTTTCTTACTTTAGTGATAGACAAACGTGAGTTAAGATGACGATTTTTTTTTTCTAACTATATTCACGCAACAACATTAGAATATATTTCTATTGCATAAATTTTTTTAATCTTTACATATCAAAAACGTTTTTCATCGTATTCTTAATCTCAAACTATTGCTTTCCAATATTTTCTTTACTATAGGGAAAAAAGACACATTTGTCCAGTCTATTTTCGAATAAGCAAAACAAATAATAATGCAAAAATGTGATTAAATATTTGACACTCGTTTTAATGTAAGTTAACAATATTTTTGGACGAATATTATATTAACAAGAAAGAGAGAATCAAAACTATCATTTTAAACATTGTGATTAGAATAGTATCTCACTACAACTTATTAATTCGTCTATCTATCATGTTCTATAACAGATGATTTTTCAATAAAAGATTATTTAGGAAATTAAAACAAACCCTAGAAAAAGGGATTTGAGAAATTCTTGAGAGACTTGGGGATTCCAACAGTACAAACCCAAAATTATGAGAACGGGAATAGGATTGTTGTTGGGAACAATTCCCTTCACAGAACCCTTACAACGCACAGTAAAACCACGAGCCCCGAAAAAATTTAAGGATAGTTGCATATCAAACAAGGCCATAGCCTGTTGTCACGGCATCGTATGGCACCCTCATTTGGTTGTACCAATGCAACAAAATGTGATTGAACTATTTTTTTCTTTTTTTATTATCTTTCTATGGTGCCACGACATGTGTTGTCTGCAAAATTTTTATGTCAAAAAATTATCTATTTGAATCATGATTGTATAATGCAACACGTGTGAGCTGATAAATCATTTTGTGAATTTGTTCTGTACATACAAAATAACTGGGGGAGAAATGACGGAAATCTCTCTAATTGTGGGGGGTGAAATAGAAATTGAAATGAGCCATGTCTATGTAGCATCATTTCAATTTTTTTATTTTTTAATTCATTTTCAACTATGCATTCTCGTAATTCTACACACAAGCTGAAAACTTTTTTTTTTTTTTTTTTTTTTTTTTTACCTTTTAACCTCATATTTTTCTAAAATTCATTAATCCGAAACTCATTTTCTTACTTTAGTGATAGACAAACGTGATTTAAGATGATGATTTTTTTTTTTCTAAATATATTCCCGCAACAACATTAGAATATATCTTAATTGCATAAATTTTTTTAATCTTTACATATCTAAAACTTTTTTCATCGCATTCTTAATCTCAAACTATTGCTTTCCAAGATTTTCTTTACTATAGGGCAAAAAGACACATTTGTCCAGTGTATTTTCGAATACGCAAAACAAATAATAATGCAAAAATGTGATTAAATATTTGACACTCCTTTTAATGTAAGTTAACAATATTTTTGGATGAATATTACAATTAACAACAAGGGAGAAAGAATCAAAACTAACATTTTAAACATTGGGATTAGAATAGTATCTCACTAAAACATATTAATTCATCAGCAACTTACAAATAAAGCTATCTATCATGTTCTATAACAGGTGATTTTTCAATAAAAGATGATATGGGAAAGTTAAACAAACCCTAGAAAAAAGGGTTTGAGAAATTCTTGAGAGACTTGGGGATTCCAATATTACAAACCCAAAATTAGGAGAATAGGAACAGGATTGTTGTTTGGAATAATTCCCTTCACCGAACCCTTACAACGCACAGTAAAACCATGAGCCCCGAAAAAATTTAAGGAGGCTGCATGTCAAACAAGGCCATAGCATGTTGTCATGGCATCATATGGCGCCCCCATTTGGTTGTACCAATACAACAAAATTTGATTGAACTATTTTTTTCTTTTTTTTATCATCTTTCTATGGTGCCACGCCATCTGTAGTCTGTAAAATTTTTATGTCAAAAAATTATGTATTTGAATCATGATTATACAATGCAACACGTGTGAGCTGTAAAATCATTTTGTGAATTTATTCTGTACATACAAAATAACTGGGGGAGAAATGATGGAAATCGAAAGGATTGTGGGGGGTGAAATAGCAATTGAAATGGAAATGGGCCATGTCTATGTAGCATCATTTAAATTTTTTAATTCATTTTCAACTGTGCATTCTCGTAATAAAATACTACACATAAGCTAAAAACTTTTTTATTTTACCTTTTAACCTCATATTTTTCTAAAATTCATTAATCCAAAACTCATTTTCTTATTTTAGTGATAGACAAACTTGAGTTAAGATGATGTTTTTTTTTTTTCAAAATATATTTGCGCTACAATATTAGAATATATTTTAATTGCATAAATTTTTTTAATCTTTACATATCTAAAACTTTTTTCATCGCATTCTTAATCTCAAACTACTGCTTTCCAAGATTTCCTTTACTATAGGGCAAAAAGGCACATTTGTCCAGTGTATTTTCGAATAAGCAAAACATTTAATAATGCAAAAATGTGATTAAATATTTCACACTCGTGTTAATGTAACTTAACAATATTTTTGGACGAATATTATAATTAACAACAAGGGAGAAAGAATCAAAACTAACATTTTAAACATTCTGATTAGAATAGTATCTCACTAAAACTTATTAATTCGTCTAAAACTTACAAATAAAGCTATCTATCATGTTCTATAACAGATAATTTTTCAATAAAAGATGATTTGGGAAAGTAAAACAAACCCTAGAAAAAGGGGTTTGAGAAATTTTTGAGAGACTTGGGGATTCCAACAGTACAAACCCAAAATTATGAGAACAGGAATATGATTGTTGTTGGGAACAATTCCCTTCACTGAACCCTTACAACGCACAGTAAAACCACGAGCCCCAAAAAAAATTTAAGGAGACTGCATGTCAAACAAGGCCATAGCCTGTTGTCATGGCATCATATGGCACCCCCATTTGGTTGTACCAATACAACAAAATGTGATTGAACTATTTTTTTTTTTTTTTTTTTTTTTATCATCTTTCTATGGTGCCACGCCATGTGTTGTCTATAAAATTTTTATGTCAAAAAATTATGTATTTGAATCATGATTGTACAATGCAACACATGTGAGCTGTAAAATCATTTTGTGAATTTGTTCTGTACATACAAAATAACCGGGGGAGAAATAACGGAAACCGAAAGGATTGTGGGGGGTGAAATAGGAATTGAAATGGAAATGGGCCATGTCTATGTAGCATCATTTAAATTTTTTAATTCATTTTCAACTGTGCATTCTCGTAATAAAATACTACACACAAGCTGAAAACTTTAATTTTACCTTTTAACCTCATATTTTTCTAAAATTCATTAATCCGAAACTCATTTTCTTACTTTAGTGATAGACAAACGTGAGTTAAGATGATGATTTTTTTTTTCTAAATATATTCGCGCAACAACATTAGAATATATTTTAATTGCATAAATTTTTTTAATCTTTACATATCTAAAACTTTTTTCATCGCATTCTTATTCTCAAACTAGCTTTCCAAGATTTTCTTTACTATAGGGCAAAAAGACACATTTGTCAAGTGTATTTTCGAATAAGCAAAACAAATAATAATGCCAAAATGTGATTAAATATTTGACACTCCTTTTAATGTAAGTTAACAATATTTTTGGACGAATATTACAATTGACCTCAAGGGAGAAAAAATCAAAACTAACATTTTAAACAATGCGATTAGAATAGTATCTCACTAAAACTTATTAATTCATCTATAACTTACAAATAAAGCTATCTATCATGTTCTATAGCAGATGATTTTTCAATAAAAGATGATCTGGGAAAGTTAAACAAACCCTAGAGAAAAGGGTTTGACAAATTCTTGAGAGACTTGGGGATTCCAATATTACAAACCCAAAATTATGAGAACAGGAACAGGATTGTTTTTGGGGAACAATTCCCTTCACCGAACCCTTGCAACGCACAATAAAACCACGAGCCCCGAAAAAATTTAAGGAGACTGCATGTCAAACAAGGCCATAGCCTGTTCTCATGGCATCATATGGCACCCCCATTTGGTTGTACCATTACAACAAAATGTGATTGAACTATTTTTTTCCATTTTTATCATCTTTCTATGGTGCCACGCCATGTGTTGTCTGTAAAAATTTTATGTCAAAAAATTATCTATTTGAATCATGATTGTACAATGAAACACGTGTGAGTTGTAAAATCATTTTGGGAATTTGTTCAGTACATACAAAATAACTGGGGGAGAAATGACGGAAATCTCTCTGATTGTGGGGGTTGAAATAGAAATTGAAATGAGCCATGTCTATGAAGAATCATTTCAATTTTTTTTTATTTTTTAATTCATTTTCAACTATGCATTCTCGTAATTCTATACACAAGCTGAAAACTTTTTTTTTTACCTTTTAACCTCATATTTTTCTAAAATTCATTAATCCGAAATTCAGTTTCTTACTTTAGTGATAGAGAAACGTGAGTTAAGATGATGATTTTTTTTTTCTAAATATATTCCCGCAACAACATTAGAATACATCTTAATTGCATAAATTTTTTTAATGTTTACATATCTAAAACCTTTTTCATTGCATTCTTAATCTCAAACTATCGCTTTCCAAGATTTTCTTTACTATAGGGCAAAAAGACACATTTGTCCAGTGTATTTTCTAATAAGCAAAACAAATAATAATGCAAAAATGTGATTAAATATTTGACACTCATTTTAATGTAAGTTAACAATATTTTTGGACGAATATTATAATTAACAAGAAGGGAGAGAGAATCAAAACTAACATTTTAAACATTGTGATTAGAATAGTATCTCACTAAAACTTATTAATTCTTCTATAACTTACAAATAAAGCTATCTATCAAGTTCTATAACAGATGATTTTTCAATAAAAGATGATTTGGGAAATTTCGTAAAACAAACCCTAGAAAAAAGGGTTTTAGAAATTCTTGCGAGAATTGGGGATTCCAACAGTACAAACCCAAAATTATGAGAATAGGAACAGGATTGTTGTTGGGAACAATTCCCTTCACCGAACCCTTACAACGCACAGTAAAACCATGAGCCCCAAAAAATTAAAGGAGGTTGCTTGTCAAACAAGGCCATAGCCTGTTGTCATGGCATCATATGGCGCCCCCATTTGGTTGTACCAATACAACAAAATGTGATTGAACTATTTTTTTTCTTTTTTTTATCATCTTTCTATGGTGTCACGCCATGTGTTGTCTGTAAAATGTTAATGTCAAAAAATTATGTATTTGAATCATGATTGTACAATGCAACACGTGTGAGCTGTAAAATCATTTTGTGAATTTGTTCTGTACATATAAAATAACTGGGTGAAATAATGATGGAAATCGAGAGGATTGTGTGGGGGGGGGGGGTGAAATTGGAATTGAAATGGAAAATGAGCCATGTCTATGTAGCATCATTTAAATTTTTTGATTCATTTTCAACTGTGCATTCTCGTAATAAAATACTACACACAAGCTGAAATTTTTTTTTTTTTTTTACCTTTAACCTCATATTTTTCTAAAATTCAATAGTCCGGAACTCATTTTCTTACTTTAGTTATAGACAAACGTGAGTTAAGATGATGATTTTTTTTTTTCTAAATGTACTCACGCAACAACATTAGAATATATTTTAATTGCATAAATTTTTTTAATCTTTACATATCTAAAACTTTTTTCATCGCATTCTTAATGTCAAACTATTTCTTTCCAAGATTTTCTTTACTATATTCTTAATGTCAAACAACATTAGAATATATTCGAAAAGACACATTTGTCCAGTGTATTTTCGAATAAGCAAAACAAATAATAATGCAAAAATGTTATTAAATATTTGACACTCGTTTTAATGTAAGTTAACAATATTTTTGGACGAATATTGTAATTAACAACAAGGGAGAGAGAATCAAAACTAACATTTTAAACATTGTGATTAGAATAGTATCTCGCTAAAACTTATTAATTCGTCTATAACTTACAAATAAAGCTATCTATCATTTTCTATAACATATGATTTTTCAATAAAACATGATTTGGGAAAGTAAAACAAACCCTAGAAAAAAGGGTTTGAAAAATTCCTTAGAGACTTGGGGATTCCAACAGTACAAACCCAAAATTATGAGAATAGGAATAGGATTGTTGTTGAGAACAATTCCCTTCACAGAACCCTTACAACGCACAGTAAAACCACGAGCCCCAAAAAAAATTTAAGGAGACTGCATGTCAAACAAGGCCATAGCCTGTTGTCATGGCATCATATGGCACCCCCATTTGGTTGTACCAATACAACAAAATGTGATTGAACTATTTTTTTTTTTTTTTTTTTTTTATCATCTTTCTATGGTGCCACGCCATGTGTTGTTTGTAAAATTTTTATGTCAAAAAATTATGTATTTGAATCATGATTGTACAATGCAACACGTGTGAGCTGTAAAATCATTTTGTGAATTTGTTCTGTACATACAAAATAACTGGGGGAGAAATGATGGAAATCGAGAGGATTGTGCGGGGTGAAATAGGAATTGAAATGGATTTTTTTATTTTTCAATTATGCATTCTCGTAATAAAATACTACACAAAAGCCGAAAACCCTTTTTTTTACCTTTTAAACTCATATTTTTCTAAAATTCATTAATCCAAAACTCATTTTCTTATTTTAGTGATAGACAAACGTAGGCTAAAGATGATGATTTTTTTTTTCTAAATATATTCACTCAACAACATTAGAATATATTTTAATTGCATAAATTTTTTTAATCTTTACGTATCTAAAACTTTTTTCATCGCATTCTTAATCTCAAACTCTTGCTTTCCAAGATTTTCTTTACTATGGAGCAAAAAGACTCATTTGTCCAGTGTATTTTCAAATAAGCAAAAACAATAATAATGCAAAAACGTGATTAAATATTTGACAATCATTTTAATGTAAGTTAACAATATTTTTGGACGAGTATTATAATTAATAACAAGGGAGAGAGAATCAAAACTAACATTTTAAACATTGTGATTTGAATAGTTCACTACAACTCTATTAATTCGTCTATAACTTACAAATAAAGCTATCTATCATGTTCTATAACATATGATTTTTCAATAAAACATGATTTGGGAAAGTAAAACAAACCCTAGAAAAAAGGGTTTGGGAAATTCTTGAGAGACTTGGGATTCCAACAGTACAAACCCAAAATTCGGGGAACAGGAATAAAATTGTTGTTGGGAACAATTCCCTTCACAGAACCTTTACAATATACAGTAAAATCATGAGTACCGAAAAAATTTATGGAGGCTACTTTTCAAACAAGGCCAAAGCTTGTTGCCGTTGCATCATATGGCTCCCCCATTTGGTTATACCAACACGACAAAATGTTATTGAACTATTTTTTTTCTTTTTTTTTTTTATCATCTCTCCATGGTGTCACGTCATGTGTTGTCTGTAAAATTTTTATGTCAAAAAATTTTGTATTTGAATCATGATTGTACAATGCGGCACGTGTGAGCCGTAAAATCATTTTGTGAATTCGTTCTGTACATACAAAATAACTGGGGGGGGGGGGGGGATGATGGAAATTGAGAGGATTGTGGGGTGAAACGTCTATGTAGCATCATTTCAATTTTTTTAATTTTTAATTCTTTTTCAACTTTGCATTCTCGTAATAAAATATTACGCACAAGCTGAAAACTTTTTTTTTTTTACTTTTGACCTCATATTTTTCCAAAATTCATTAATCCGAAACTCATTTTCTTACTTTAATGATAGACAAATGTGGGCTTTTAGATGATGATTTTTTTTCTGAATATATTCACGCAACTTCATTAGACTATATTTTAATTGCATAATTTTTTTTTTTAATCTTTACATATCTAAAGCTTTTTTCATCGCATTCTTAATCTCGAACTCTTTCTTTCCAAGATTTTCTTTACAATAGAGCAAAAAGACTCATTTGTCCAGTGTATTTTCGAATAAACAAAACAAATAATAATGCAAAAATGTGATTAAATATTTGACACTCGTTTTAATGTAAGTTAACAATTTTTTTGGATGAATATTATAATTAATAACAAGGGAGAGAGAATCAAAACTAACATTTTAAACATTGTGATTAGAATAGTATCTCACTACAACTTATTAATTCGTCTATAACTTACAAATAAAGCTATCTACCATGTTCTATAACGGATGATTTTTCAGTAAAAGATGATGATTGCGCCCAAAATGTTACGCGGTGTTTTAGTGTAGCTTTGGGGCGTCGTATCCACTGGGAGATGGAAATTAAATTTAGGAGTCTCTAAATAGGTGCTCGTTCACCCAAAATTGTCTAAAGATATCAATGTTGATTAGATCAATATCAAAATTTTAGGATAAAATTCAATAGTGCAAGATAGTGAAGCTCGAAATTCCCTCACCCGGTTTGGATCGTTCAATGTCAATTATCCAATTTATTAACTCAATTAAAGGCTTTCATCCCAGCACTTTAACAGGATGATTTGATGTTTAAGATCAATGTAATTCACAATTGTACTTGTAGATCCTAATTTCCTTTCACAATTTTTGCAAGCAATTATTGGAATTAGATTACAAATCAACCCTATACATATAGCATAAAATTGTAAATAATCACACCAATAATATCCAAGTAATGAAAATTCAATAAGTATTTCGATTATTCAATAGGAAGAACGTGATTAATCATATGAAAACCTAATACAAATTAAACCAAATTCACAACAAATCATCAATAAACTTATATGAAATTGAAATTCAATGATTAGTTTAATTTCACGATAGAAGAAACATGATGAAGTCTATGAGAAATCTAGCAAACATTAAACCAATTCCACATATACATATAAGAATGAAACCCTAGATCTACAAGTGTTTTAAATCAGATAAATCCCCAAAATCGGTGAGTTCCTTCTTTGCTTCACATAATTCTTTAGCCTTCCATGGAGTTTTCTTGAGCCCAAAAGATGTTTGAGAGGTCTCAGAGATGAAGATTTCCGGAAGTAAAAGATTTTTGGCCAAGTTTATACCTATGGGACCGCATGGTATAAATATATGCGGTCGTATGGAGCAAAGTAATTCAACCCTGAAACTCTAGGTAATAGCCATGCGACCGCATGGTTTTGCCAATTTTCCGTCGGACAGCTTTCAATGTTTCGGTCATATCTTTATCTCTCGATATCCGATTGAGGTGATTCAAAGTGCGTTGGAAAGATGACTCCATGGGCTACAACTTTTATTCAGATGTCAACTTCCAATTCTATCTTATACCATGTGAAAAGGAACTAAATATGAGGCTGAAAATCGATGCAAAACATTTCAGCATATGTGATGACGTTTTGACTATATTTCATCCCGTCGACTTCTTTCCTCATCCAATTGATGCCGAACACCCTCAAATCTTCATATCTTTATTTTGCCTTCCGAGAAAGTATTTCCATTTTGATCATTTTTCACTTGTTTCTTCCATTTTTCACCTATTTCACCCATTTGCCACCTAAACCAAGATATAGAAACATTTAGTGCATTTCAATGTCAAATAATCATATAAATGAAAATATTAAAGGGTGAAAAATGTAACAAATGTACATACAAAATAACTGGGGGGGATGAAGGAAATCGAGAGGATTGTGGGGGTGAAATAGTAGTTGGAATGGAAATGAGCCATTTCTATGTCGCATCATTTCAATTTTTTTATTTTTTAATTCATTTTCAACTATGCATTCTCGAAATAAAATATTACCCACAAGTTGAAATTTTTTTTTTTACCTTCTAACCTCATATTTTTCTAAAATTCATTAATCCGGAACTCATTTTCTTACTTTAATGATAGACAAACGTGGGCTTTTAGATGATGAAATTTTTTTTTTCTAAATATATTCACGCAACACCATTAGATTATATTTTAATTGCATAATTTTTTTTTAATCTTTACATATCTAAAACTTTTTTCATCACATTCTTAATCTCAAACTCTTACTTTCCAAGATTTTCTTTACTATAGAGCAAAAAGACTCATTTGTCCAGTGTATTTTCGAATAAGCAAAACAAATAATAATGCTTTGATTAAATATTTGACACTCGATTTAATGTAAGTTAACAATATTTTTGGACGAATATTATTATTTTTTTGGTTAAGGTAAGTGGATTATAACCAAAAGTAAATCATTTACAAAAGCACAGGGGCATACCCCAGACCATAGAAACTATGCGGAGGACAGGCCCCCCTACATAGACAAAATAACGACAAAAAACTAGAACACTATCCCTCTAGGTAGTACAAGAAAAAATTCCAACGTCCAAAACCAAAGAGCGTTGAATCCACTTATTTTCTATAGTGGGATCCACATTACAAAGTGTATTAAACTTAGAAAAAATTGCAAACATAATATCATTGAAAACCAAGCTAGCGTGCCTAGACAAGTGATCAAAGAAACGGGAATTTCTCTCTCGCCAAATGTAGTAGACCATGGCTGCAAACATGGTTTTAATGACTGAATTTCGAAATGAATCAGCCCCAAATTGTTGTGCCATCCAACCTACAAGCTCCTCCCAAGGACGGTATTATAATTAATAACAAGGGAGAGAGAATCAAAACTAACATTTTAAACATCGTGATTAGAATAGTATCTCACTACAACTTATTAATTTGTCTATAACTTACAAATAAAGCTATCTATCATGTTCTATAACAGATGATTTTTCAAAAAAAAGATAATTTGTGAAAGTAAAACAAACCCTAGAAAAAGGGTCTGAGAAATTCTTGAGAGACTTGGGGATTCCAATAGTAAAAATCCAAAATTATGAGAACGGGAATAAGATTGATGTTGGGAACAATTCCTTTCACAGAACCCTTACAACGCACAGTAAAACCATGAGCCCCGAAAAAATGTAAGGAAGCATGTCAAACAAGGCCATAGCCAGTTGTCATGGCATCATATGGCGCCCGCATTTGGTTGTACCAATACAACAAAATGTGATTGAACTATGTTTTTTTTTTTTTTTATCATCTTTCTATGATGTCACGTCTTGTGTTGTTTGGAAAATTTTTATGTCAAAAAATTATTTATTTTAATCATGATTGTACAATACAGCACGTGTGAGCTGTAAAATCATTTTGTGAATTTGTTCTGTACATATAAAATAACTGGGGGAGAAATGATGGAAATCGAGAGGATTGTGGGACGTGAAAGAGGAATTGAAATGGAAATGAGCCATCTCTATGTAGCATCATTTCAATTTTTTTTTATTTTTTAATTCATTTTCAACTGTGCATTCTCGAAATAAAATACTACACACAATTTATTATTTGTTTTGTCAAACAAGACCATAGCCTGTTGTCATGGCATCATATAGCACCCCCATTTGGTTGTACCAATACAACAAAATGTGATTGAACTATTTTTTTCTTTTTTTATCATCTTTCTATGGTTCCACACCATGTGTTGTTTGTAAAATTTTTATGTCAAAAAATTATGTATTTGAATCATGATTGTACAATGCAACACGTGTGAGCTGTAAAATCATTTTGTGAATTTATTCTTTACATACAAAATAACTGGGGGAAAAATGATGGAAATCGAGAGGATTGTGGGGGGTGAAATAGCAATTGAAATGGAAATGATCCATGTCTATGTAGCATCATTAAAAAAAAATTTATATTTTAATTCATTTTCAACTGTGCATTCTCGTAATAAAATACTACACACAAGTTGAAAACTTTTTTTTTTTTTTTACCTTTTAACCTCATATTTTTCTAAAATTCATTAATCCGAAACTCATTTTCTTACTTTAGTGATAGACAAACGTGAGTTAAGATGATGATTTTTTTTTCTAAATATATTAGCGCAACAACATTAGAATATATTTTAATTGCATAAATTTTTTAAATCTTTCCATATCTAAAACTTTTTTCATGGCATTCTTAATCTCAAACTATTGCTTTCCAAGATTTTCTTTACTATAGGGCAAAAAGACACATTTGTCCAATGTATTTTCGAATAAGCAAAACAAATAATAATGCAAAAATGTGATTAAATATTTGACACTCGTTTTAATGTAAGTTAACAATATTTTTGGACGAATATTTTAAACATTGTGATTAGAATAGTATCTCACTAAAACTTATTAATTCGTCTATAACTTACAAATAAAGCTATCTGTCATGTTCTATAACAGATCATTTTTCAATAAAAGATGATTTGGGAAAGTAAAACAAACCCTAGGAAAAAGGGTTTGAGAAATTCTTGAGAGACTTGGGGATTCCAACAGTACAAACCCAAAATTAGGAGAACAGGAACAAGATTGTTGTTGGGAACAATTCCCTTCACCGAACCCTTACAACGCACAGTAAAACCATGAGCCCCGAAAAAATTTAAGGAGGTTGCATGTCAAACAAGGCTATGAGCCTGTTGTCATGGCATCATATGGACCCCGATTTTGTTATACCAATACAACAAAATGTAATTGAACTATTTTTTTCTTTTTTTTATCATCTTTCTGTGGTGCCACGCCATGTGTTGTCTGTAAAATTTAATATAATCAAAAAATTATGTATTTGAATCATGATTTTACAATGCAACACGTGTGAGCTGTGAAATCGTTTTGTGAATTTGTTCTGTACATACAAAATAACTGGGGGAGAAATGATTGAAATCGAGAGGATTGTGGGGGTGAAATAGGAATGAAATGTAAATGGGCCACGTCTATGTAGCATCATTTAAATTTTTTAATTTATTTTCAACTGTGCATTCTCGTAATAAAAAACTACACACAAGCTGAAAACTTTTTTTTTTTACCTTTTAACCTCATATTTTTCTAAAATTCATTAATCCGAAACTCATTTTCTTACTTTAGTGGTAGACAAACGTGAGTTAAGATGATGATTTTTTTTTTTAAATATATTCGCGCAACAACATTAGAATATATTTTAATTGCATAATTTTTTTTAATCTTTAACTAGCTAAAACTTTTTTCATCGCATACTAATCTCAAACTACTGCAATCCAAGATTTTCTTTACTATAGGGCAAAAGGACATATTTGTCCAGTGTATTTTCGAATAAGCAAAACAAATAATAATGCAAAAATGTGATTAAATATTTGACACTCGTTTTAATGTAAGTTAACTATATGTTTTGGCGAATATTATAATTAACAACAAGGGAGAGAGAATCAAAACTAACATTTTAAACATTGTGATTAGAATAGTATCTCACAAAAACTTTTTAATTAGTCTATAACTTACAAATAAAGCTATCTATCATGTTCTATAACAAATGATTTTTCAATAAAAGATGATTTGGGAAAGTAAAACAAACACTATTAAAAAGGGTTTGAGAAATTCTTTAGAGACTTAGGGATTCCAACAGTACAAACCCAAACTTTTGAGAACAAGAATATGATTGTTGTTGGGAACAATTCCTTTCAAAGAACCCTTACAACGCACAGTAAAACCACGAGCCTCAAACAAATTTAAGGAGACTGCATGTCAAACAAGGCCATAGCCTGTTGTCATGGAATCATACGGCACCCCCATTTGCTTGTACCATTATAACAAAATGTGATTGAAATATTTTTTTTCTTTTTTTTTATCATATTTCTATGGTGCCACGCCATGTGTTGTCTGTAAAATTTTTATGTCAAAAAATTATGTATTTCAATCATGATTGTACAATGCAACACGTGTTCGCTGTAACATCGTTTTGTGAATTTGTTCTGTACATACAAAATAACTGGGGTGAAATGATGGAAATCGAGAGGATTGTGGGGGGTGAAATAAGAATTGAAATGGAAATGAGCCATGTCTATGTAGCATCATTTCAATTTTTTTTATTTTTTAATTCATTTTCAACTATGCATTGTCGTAGTAAAATACTACACACAAGCTGAAAACTTTTTTTTTTTTACCTTTTAACCACATATTTTTCTAAAATTCATTAATCCGAAACTCATTTTCTTACTTTAGTGATAGACAAACGTGAGTTAAGATGATGCTGTTTTTTTCCAAATATATTCACGCAACAAAATTAGAATATATTTTAATTGCATAAATTTTTTTAATCTTTACATATCTAAAACTTTTTTCATCGCATTCTTAATCTCAAACTAATGTTTTCCAAGATTTTCTTTACTATAGGACAAAAAGACACATTTGTCCAGTGTATTTTCGAATAAGCAAAACAAATAAAAATGCAAAAATGTGTTTAAATATTTGACACTCGTTTTAATGTAAGTTAACAATATTTTTAGATGAATATTATAATTAACAACAAGGGAGAGAGAATCAAAACTAACATTTTAAACATTGTGATTAGAATAGTATCTCACTAAAACTTATTAATTTGTCTATAACTTACGAATAAAGCTATCTATCATGTTCTATAACAGATGATTTTTAAATAAAAGATGATTTGGGAAAGTAAAACAAACACTAGAAAAAAGGGTTTGAGAAATTCTTCAGAGACTTGGGGATTCCAACAGCACAAACCCAAAATTATGAGAACAGGAATATGATTGTTGTTGGGAACAATTCCCTTCACAGAACCCTTACAACGCACAGTAAAACCATGAGCCCCGAAAAAATTTAAGGAGACTGCATGTCAAACAAGGCCATACCTTGTTGTCATGGCATCATACGGCACCCCCATTTGGTTGTACCATTTCAACAAAATGTGATTGAACTATTTTTTTTTCTTTTTTTTTATCATCTTTCTTTGGTGCCACGCCATGTGTTGTCTGTAAAATTTTTATGTCAAAAAATTATGTATTTGAATCATGATTGTACAATGCAACACGTGTGAGCTGTAAAATCGTTTTGTGAATTTGTTCTGTACATACAAAATAACTGGGGGAGAAATGATGGAAATCGAGAGGAGGGATGAAATAGGAATTGAAATGGAAATGAGCCATGTCTATGTAGCATCATTTGAATTTTTTTTTATTTTTTAATCCATTTTCAACTATGCATTCTCCTAATAAAATACTACACACAAGCTGAAAACTTTTTTTTTTACCTTTTAAACTCATATTTTTCTAAAATTCATTAATCCGAAACTCATTTCCTTACTTTAGTGACAGACAAATGTGAGTTAAGATGATGATTTTTTTTTCTAAATATATTCACGCAACAACATTAGAATATATTTTAATTTCATAAATTTTTTTAATCTTTACATATCTAAAACTTTTATCATTGCATTCTTAATCTCAAACTATTGCTTTCCAAGATTTTCTTTACTATAGGGCAAAAACACACATTTGTCCAGTGTATTTTCGAATAAGCTAAACAAATAATAGTGGAAAAATGTGATTAAATATTTGACAATCGTTTTAAAGTAAGTTAACAATATTTTTGGACGAATATTATAATTAACAACAAGGGAGAGAGAATCAAAACTAACATTTTAAACATTGTGATTAGAATAGTATCTCTCTAAAACTTATTAATTCGTCTATAACTTATAAATAAAGCTATCTATCATGTTCTGTAACTGATGATTTTTCAATAAAAGATGATTTGGGAAAGTAAAACAAACACTAGAAAAAGGGGTTTGAGAAATTCTTCAGAGACTTGGGGATTCTAACAGTACAAACCCAAAATTATGAGAACAGGAATAGGATTGTTGTTGGGAACAATTCCCTGCACAGAACCCTTACAACGCACAGTAAAACCACGAGCCCCGAAAAATTTTAAGGAGACTGCATGTCAAACAAGGGTATTATGGCCTGTTGTCATGGCATCATATGGCACCGCCATTTGGTTGTACCCTTACAACAAAATGTGATTGAACTATTTTTTTTCTTTTTTTTATCATCTTTCTATGGTGCCACGCCATGTGTTGTCTGTAAAATTTTTATGTCAAAAAATTTTGTATTTGAATCATGATTGTACAATGCAACACGTGTGAGCTATAAAATCATTTTGTGAATTTGTTCTGTGCATACAAAATACTGGGGGAGAAATGATGGAAATCGAGAGGATTCTGGGGGTGAAATAGGAATTGAAATGGAAATGGGCCATGTCTATATAGCATCATTTAAATTTTTTAATTCATTTTCAACTGTGCATTCTCGTAATAAAATACTACACACAAGCTGAAAACTTTTTTTTTGACCTTTTAACCTCATATTTTTCTAAAATTCATTAATCCGAAACTCATTTTCTTACTTTAGTGATAGACAAACGTGAGTTAACATGATGAATTTTTTTTTCTAAATATATTCGCGCAACAACATTAGAATATATTTAAATTGCATAAATTTTATTAATCTTTACATATCTAAAACTTTTATCATCGCATTCTTAATCTCAAACCACTGCTTTCCAAGATTTTCTTTACTATAGGGCAAAAAGACACATTTGTCCAGTGTATTTTCTATAACATATGATTTTTCAATAAAACATGATTTGGAAAGTAAAACAAACCCTAGAAAAACGGGTTTGAAAAATTCTTTAGAGACTTGGCAATTCCAACAGTACAAACCCAAAATTATGAGAATAGGAATAGGATTGTTGTTGAGAACAATTCCCTTCACTGAACCCTTACAACGCACAGTAAAACCATTTGCCCCAAAAAAATTTAAGGAGGCTGCATGTCAAACAAGGCCATAGCCTGTTGTCATGGCATCATATGGCACCCCCATTTGGTTGTACCAATACAACAAAATGTGATTGAACTATTTTTTTCTTTTTTTATCATCTTTCTATGGTGCCACGCCATGCGTTGTCTGTAAAATTTTTATGTCAAAAAATTATGTATTTGAATCATGATTGTACAATGCAACACGTGTGACTGTAAAATCATTTTGTGAATTTATTCTGTACATACAAAATAACTGGGGGAGAAATAACGGAAACCGAAAGGATTGTGGTAGGTGAAATAGGAATTGAAATGGAAATGGGCCATGTCTATGTAGCATCATTTAAATTTTTTAATTCATTTTCAACTGTGCATTCTCGTAATAAAATACTACACACAAGCTGAAAACTTTAATTTTACCTTTTAACCTCATATTTTTCTAAAATTCATTAATCCGAAACTCATTTTCTTACTTTAGTGATAGACAAACGTGAGTTAAGATGATGATTTTTTTTTTCTAAATTTATTCGCGCAACAACATTAGAATATATCTTAATTGCATAAATTTTTTTAATCTTTACATATCTAAAACTTTTTTCCTCGCATTCTTAATCTCAAACTATTGCTTCCCAAGATTTTCTTTACTATAGGGAAAAAAGACACATTTGTCAAGTGTATTTTCGAATAAGCAAAACAAATAATAATGCAAAAATGTGATTAAATATTTGACACTCCTTTTAATGTAAGTTAACAATATTTTTGGACGAATATTACAATTAACAACAAGGGAGAAAGAATCAAAACTAACATTTTAAACATTGTGATTAGAATAGTATCTCACTCAAACTTATTAATTCATCTGTAACTTACAATTAAAGCTATCTATCGTGTTCTATAACAGATGATTTTTCAATAAAAGATGATATGGGAAAGTTAAACAAACCCTGGAAAAAAGGGCTTGATAAATTCTTGAGAGACTTGGGGATTCCAACATTACAAACCCAAAATTAGGAGAACAGGAACAGGATTGTTGTTGGGAACAATTCCCTTCACCGAACCCTTACAACGCACAGTAAAACCATGAGCCCCTAAAAAATTTAAGAAGGCTGCATGTCAAACAAGGCCATAGCCTGTTGTCATGGCTTCATATGGCGCCCCCATTTGGTTGTACCAATACAGCAAAATTTGATTGAACTATTTTTTTCTTTTTTTTTTATCATCTTTCTATGGGGCCACACCATATGTAGTCTGTAAAATTTTTATGTCAAAAAATTATGTATTTGAATCATGATTGTACAATGCAACACGTGTGAGCTGTAAAATCATTTTGTGAATTTATTCTGTACATACAAAATAACTGGGGGAGAAATGATGGAAATCGAGAGGATTGTGGGGGGTGAAATAGCAATTGAAATGGAAATGGGCCATGTCTATGTAGCATCATTTAAATTTTTTAATTCATTTTCAACTGTGCATTCTCGTAATAAAATACTACACACAAGCTGAAAACATTTTTATTTTACATTTTAACCTCATATTTTTCTAAAATTCATTAATCCGAAACTCATTTTCTTACTTTAGTGATAGACAAACTTGAGTTAAGATGATGACCTTTTTTTTTCAAAAAATATTCGCGCAACAACATTAGAATATATTTTAATTGCATAAATTTTTTTAATCTTTACATATCTAAAACATTTTTCATCGCATTCTTAATCTCAAACTACTGCTTTCCAAGATTTTCTTTACTATAGGACAAAAAGATACATTTGTCCAGTGTATTTTCGAATAAGCAAAACATTTAATTATGCAGAAATGTGATTAAATATTTCACACTCGTGTTAATGTAAGTTAACAATATTTTTGGACGAATATTATAATTAACAACAAGGGAGAGAGAATCAAAACTAACATTTTAAACATTGTGATTAGAATAGTATCTCACTAAAACTTATTAATTCGTCTATAACTTACAAATAAAGCAATCTATCATGTTCTATAACAGATGATTTTTCAATAAAAGATGATTTGGGAAAGTAAAACAAACCCTAGAAAAAAGGGTTTGAGAAATTTTTGAGAGACTTGGGGATTCCAACAGTACAAACCAAAAATTATGAGAACAGGAATAGGATTGTTGTTGGGAATAATTCCCTTCTCTGAACCCTTACAACGCACAGTAAAACCATTAGCCCCGAAAAAATTTAAAAAGGCTGCATGTCAAACAAGGCCATAGCCTGTTGTCATGGCATCATATGGCGCCCCCATTTGGTTGTACCATTACAGCAAAATGTGATTGAACTATTTTTTTCTTTTTTTTATCATCTTTCTATGTTGCCACGCCATATGTTGTCTGTAAAATTTTTATGTCAAAATATTATGTATTTGAATCATGATTGTACAATGCAACACGTGTGAGCTGTAAAATCATTTTGTGAATTTGTTCTGTACATACAAAATAACTGGGAGAGAAATGATGGAAACCGAAAGGATTGTGGGGGGTGAAATTTAAATGTAGCATCAATTAAATTTTTTAATTCATTTTCAACTGTGCATTCTCGTAATAAAATACTACACACAAGCTGAAAACTTTAATTTTACCTTTTAACCTCATATTTTTGTAAAATTCATTAATCCGAAACTCATTTTCTTACTTTAGTGATAGACAAACCTGAGTTAAGATGATGATTTTTTTTCTCTAAATATAATCGCGCAACAACATTAGAATATATTTTAATTGCATAAATTTTTTTAATCTTTACATATCTAAAACTTTTTCCATCGCATTCTTAATCTCAAACTAGCTTTCCAAGATTTTCTTTACTATAGGGCAAAAAGACACATTTTTCAAGTGTATTTTCAAATAAGCAAAACAAAAAATATTGCCAAAATGTGATTAACTATTTGACACTCCTTTTAATGTAAGTTAACAATATTTTTGGACGAATATTACAATTAACAACAAGGGAGAGAGAATCAAAACTAACATTTTAAACAATGTGATTAGAATAGTATCTCACTAAAACTTATTAATTCATCTATAACTTACAAATAAAACTATCTGTCATGTTCTATAACAGATGATTTTTCAATAAAAGATTATTTAGGAAATTAAAACAAACCCCAAAAAAAAGGGTTTGAGAAATTCCTGAGAGATTGGGGATTCCAACAGTACAAACCCAAAATTATGAGAACCGGAATAGGATTGTTGTTGGGAACAATTCCCTTCACAGAACCCTTACAACGCACAGTAAAACCACGAGCCCCGAAAAAATTTAAGGATAGTTGCATATCAAACAAGGCCATAGCCTGTTGTCACGGCATCGTATGGCACCCCCATTTGGTTGTACCAATACAACAAAATGTGATTGAACTATTTTTTTCTTTTTTTATCATCTTTCTATGGTGCCACGCCATGTGTTGTCCGTAAAATTTTTATGTCAAAAAATTATCTATTTGAATCATGATTGCACAATGAAACACGTGTGAGCTGTAAAATCATTTTGTGAATTTGTTCTGTACATAAAAAATAACTGGGGGAGAAATGACGGAAATCTCTCTAATTGTGGGGGGTGAAATAGAAATTGAAATGAGCCATGTCTATGTAGCATCATTTCAATTTTTTTATTTTTTAATTCATTTTCAACTATGCATTCTCGTAATTCTACACACAAGCTGAAAACTTTTTTTTTTTTAACCTTTTAACCTCATATTTTTCTAAAATTCATTAATCCGAAACTCATTTTCTTACTTTAGTGATAGACAAACGTGGGATAAGATGATGATTTTTCTTTTCTAAATATATTCCCGCAACAACATTAGAATATATCTTAATTGCATAAATTTTTTTAATCTTTACATATCTAAAACTTTTTTCATCGCATTCTTAATCTCAAACTATTGCTTTCCAAGATTTTCTTTACTATAGGGCAAAAAGACACATTTGTCAAGTGTATTTTCGAATAAGCAAAACAAATAATAATGCAAAAATATGATTAAATATTTGACACTCCTTTTAATGTAAGTTAACAATATTTTTGGACGAATATTACAATTAACAACAAGGGAGAAAGAATCAAAACTAACATTTTAAACATTGTGATTAGAATAGTATCTCACTAAAACATATTAATTCATCAGCAACTTACAAATAAAGCTATCTATCACGTTCTATAACAGGTGATTTTTCAATAAAAGATGATATGGGAAAGTTAAACAAACCCTGGAAAAAAGGGTTTGAGAAATTCTTGAGAGACTTGGGGATTCCAATATTACAAACCCAAAATTAGGAGAACAGGAACAGGATTGTTGTTGGGAACAATTCCCTTCACCAAACCCTTACAACGCACAGTAAAACCATGAACCCCTAAAAAATTTAATAAGGCTGCATGTCAAACAAGGCCATCGCATGTTGTCATGGCATCATATGGTGCCCCCATTTGGTTGTACCAATACAACAAAATTTGATTGAACTATTTTTTTCTTTTTTTTATCATCTTTCTATGGTGCCACGCCATGTGTAGTCTGTAAAATTTTTATGTCAAAAAATTATGTATTTGAATCATGATTGTACAATGCAACACGTGTGAGCTGTAAAATCATTTTGTGAATTTATTCTGTACATACAAAATAACTGGGGGAGAAATGATGGAAATCGAGAGGATTGTGGGGGGTGAAATAGCAATTGAAATGGAAATGGGCCATGTCTATGTAGCATCATTTAAAATTTTTAATTCATTTTCAACTGTGCATTCTCGTAATAAAATACTACACACAAGCTGAAAACTTTTTTATTTTACCTTTTAACCTCATATTTTTCTAAAATTCATTAATCCAAAACTCATTTTCTTACTTTAGTGATAGACAAACTTGAGTTAAGATGATGATTTTTTTTTTCTAAATATATTCGCGCAACAACATTAGAATATATTTTAATTGCATAAATTTTTTTAATCTTTACATATCTAAAACATTTTTCATCGCATTCTTATTCTCAAACTAGCTTTCCAAGATTTTCTTTACTATAGGGCAAAAAGCCACATTTGTCAGTATTTTCGAATAAGCAAAATCAAATAGTAATGCCAAAATGTGATTAAATATTTGACACTCCTTTCAATGTAAGTTAACAATATTTTTGGACGAATATTACAATTGACAACAAGGGAGAAAAAATCAAAACTAACATTTTAAACAATGTGATTAGAATAGTATCTCACTAAAACTTATTAATTCATCTATAACTTACAAATGAAACACGTGTGAGCTGTAAAATCATTTTGTGAATTTGTTCTGTCATTACAAAATAACTGGGGGAGAAATGACGGAAATCTCTCTGATTGTGGGGGTTGAAATAGAAATTGAAATGAGCCATGTCTATGAAGCATCATTTCAATTTTTTTTATTTTTTAATTCATTTTCAACTATGCATTCTCGTAATTCTACACACAAGCTGAAAACTTTTTTTTTTTACCTTTTAACCTCATATTTTTCTAAAATTCATTAATCCGAAACTCAGTTTCTTACTTTAGTGATAGACAAACGTGAGTTAAGATGATGATTTTTTTTTTTCTAAATATATTCGCGCAACAACATTAGAATATATCTTAATTGCATAAATTTTTTTAATCTTTACATATCTAAAACTTTTTTCATCGCATTCTTAATCTCAAACTCTTGCTTTCCAAGATTTTCTTTACTATAGAGCAAAAAGACTCATTTGTCCAGTGTATTTTCGAATAAGCAAAACAAATAATAATGCAAAAACGTGATTAAATATTTGACACTCATTTTAATGTAAGTTAACAATATTTTTGGACAAGTATTATAATTAATAACAAGGGAGAGAGAATCAAAACTAACATTTTAAACATTGTGATTTGAATAGTATTCACTACAACCTATAACATATGATTTTTCAATAAAACATGATTTGGGAAAGTAAAACAAACCCTAGAAAAAAGGGTTTGGGAAATTCTTGAGAGACTTGGGATTCCAACAGTACAAATCCAAAATTTGGAGAACAGGAATAAGATTGTTGTTGGGAACAATTCCCTTCACAGAACCTTTACAATATACAGTAAAATCACGAGTGCTGAAAAAATTTATGGAGGCTACTTTTCAAACAAGGCCAAAGCCTGTTGCCGTTGCATCATATGGCGCCCCCATTTGGTTATACCAACACGACAAAATGAATTGAACTATTTTTTTTTCTTTTTTTTTATCATCTCTCCATGGTGTCACGTCATGTGTTGTCTGTAAAATTTTTATGTCAAAAAATTATGTATTTGAATCATGATTGTACAATGCAGCACGTGTGAGTCGTAAAATCATTTTGTGAATTCGTTCTGTACATACAAAATAACTGGGGGGGGGGGGGATGATGGAAATCGAGAGGATTGTGGGGTGAAACGTCTATGTAGCATCATTTCAATTTTTTTAATTTTTAATTCTTTTTCAACAATGCATTCTCGTAATAAAATATTACGCACAAGCTGAAAACTTTTTTTTTTTACTTTTGACCTCATATTTTTCCAAAATTCATTAATCCGAAACTCATTTTCTTAGTTTAATGATAGACAAATGTGGGCTTTTTAGATGATGATTTTTTTTCTGAATATATTCACGCAACATCATTAGACTATATTTTAATTGCATAATTTTTTTTTTTTAATCTTTACATATCTAAAGCTTTTTTCATCGCATTCTTAATCTCGAACTCTTTCTTTCTAAGATTTTCTTTACTATTAGAGCAAAAAGACTCATTTGTCCAGTGTATTTTCGAATAAGCAAAACAAATAATAATGCAAAAATGTGATTAAATATTTGACACTCGTTTTAATGTAAGTTAACAATTTTTTTGGATGAATATTATAATTAATAACAAGGGAGAGAGAATCAAAACTAACATTTTAAACATTGTGATTAGAATAGTATCTCACTTCAACTTATTAATTCGTCTATAACTTACAAATAAAGCTATCTACCATGTTCTATAACGGATGATTTTTCAGTAAAAGATGATGATTTCGCCCAAAATGTTACGCGGTGTTTTAGTGTAGCTTTCGGGCGTCGTATCCACTGGGAGATGGAAATTAAATTTAGGAGTCTCTAAATAGGTGCTCGTTCACCCAAAATTGTCTAAAGATATTAATGTTGATTAGATCAATATCAAAATTTTAGGATAAAATTCAATAGTGCAAGATAGTGAAGCTCGAAATTCCCTCACCCGGTTTGGATCGTTCAATGTCAATTATCCAATTTATTAACTCAATTAAAGGCTTTCATCCCAGCACTTTAACAGGATGATTTGATGTTTAAGATCAATGTAATTCACAATTGTACTTGTAGATCCTAATTTCCTTTCACAATTTTTGCAAGCAATTATTGGAATTAGATTACAAATCAACCCTATACATATAGCATAAAATTGTAAATAATCACACCAATAATATCCAAGTAATGAAAATTCAATAAGTATTTCGATTATTCAATAGGAAGAACGTGATTAATCATATGAAAACCTAATACAAATTAAACCAAATTCAAAACAAATCATCAATAAACTTATATGAAATTGAAATTCAATGATTAGTTTAATTCCACGATAGAAGAAACATGATTAAGTCTATGAGAAATCTAGTAAACATTAAACCAATTCCACATATACATATAAGAATGAAACTCTAGATCTACAAGTGTTTTAAATCAGATAAATACCAAAGGACAATGAACAACTGACATGAAATCCCCAAAATCGGCGAGTTCCTTCTTTGCTTCACATAATTTTTTAGCCTTCCATGGAGTTTTCTTGAGCCCAAGAGATGTTTGAGAGGTCTCAGAGATGAAGAATGGTCGAATTTTCTTCTTCTGGTCGATTTTAGGGTGAGAAAAAGCGTTCAAAAACTTTCCATAGTTGATTTGGTTGATTTCCGGAAGTAAATACCTATGGGACCGCATGGTATATTTTATCTATGCGGTCGCATGGAACAAAGTAATTCAATCTTGAAACTCTCGGTAATAGCCATGTGGCCGCATGACTTTATAACCATCCGACCGCAGGTTTTGCCAATTTTTCGTCGGATAGCTTTCAGTATTTCGGTCATATCTTTCTCTTTCGATATCCGATTAAGGTGATTCAAAGTGAGTTGGAAAGATGACTTGATGGGCTACAACTTTTATTCAGATGTCAACTTCCAAATCGATCTTATACCATGTGAAAAGGATCTAAATATGACGATAAAAATCGATGCAAAACTTTTCAGCATATGTGATGACGGTTTGACTATATTTCATCCCGTCGACTTCTTTCCTCATCCAATTGATGCCGAACACCCTCAAATCTTCATATCTTCATTTTTGCCTTCCGAGTCATCTTTTGGTATTTCCATTTTGATCCTTTTTCACTTGTTTCACCCATTTGCCACCTAAACCAAGATATAGAAATATTTAGTGCATTTTGGTGTCAAATAATCATATAAATGAAAATATTTAAGGGTGAAAAACGTAACAAATATGCTATTATCACACCCCCTAACTTGCTTGTTGCTAGTCCCTAGCAATTTAATGCAAAACGAAACAATCAAAGACTAGTCAACGTCGCAAGTCAAATTATCAAATTCTAATTTACCACAATGCATGCTCTTTTCAAACTCAACACCACAAAGAAATCAATAGTCAGGATCACCAAAATGTCAAAAACACATGCCAAATGTGTAAGTGTGTGTCAAGGCATAACCATCTTACCGCTAATCCTAACACATGCAACATCAAGTATATCTCGAGTTAAAGATTCAGCTCCATAACTCACGGGTATCATAGTGTTTAGTACGGGATTTCTCTCTATGGAGCTGAGAATAAGATACGCTCAAATACGGAGGCTTAAATATTCATGAATAGGCAACGAGCAAACATTGATCTTATGATAGACATACTGTCAAATGAGAGTTCATCAACTTCTTACCACAAACCCACTTGGAATCAAAACAGTCAATGTATAAGGTTGTAATAAGGTTTAGGTTGGGATATACGAAATGAAAGGCTTAATGAATCAAAACTTCCAAGCACATAGTCAGGTATTTCATTATGCATTTCAATAGATTTCATCGTTTAACCAATACATTTCCCGACATTCTCATCAACAAATCAGTCGTCATTTTTCATCACTTTTCTTTTTTTTCGTTTTTTCATTTTTTTTGACTGATTTACACAAGCACCCATCGACTCTTATCATTTTGTTCATTACTTTTCTTCTTGAATGAAGTTCATTACCTACTATACACTTGGAAGTATAAAAGTGGAAGGATGTTTACCAACGTATTCCAATGTGTAAAGGTATGGAATAACATAGTTGCATCAAAGAAAATGCTATATATGTGTATTGGCTCAAAGTGGCAACTAGAGGGCAGCAGATTAGCTTGAAAAGTATCCTAAGTTGACTGTTATCATTTCCCAAGTATAATCCATCATCTTACCACGGACCGTGTAATGTTATGCTCAAAAGAAGTTTCCAATTCACAAAATCAATGCATGCTCATCACATTTTTAGTGTATTGTAGCTCTTAATACTCACCAATTCTCTCACACGAAAATTTCAACAAGAGACTTCTCTAGCTACATGTGTTAAACAATCATCTTACCACAAGGCTTGTGTGCATAAAAATAATTCAGCAAGTATCTTGACATCTAGACTTTCATAACAAAATTAACTCCTAGTGGCATATTTTGTCACTCAAGGGCACAACATGCAGCAAATCAGAGACTTAAGAGAAATAAAAAAAAATTAAACCAATCATAACAAATTCAACAAGGGTACATGATATTCTACCAACCAATCATGACAAATTCAACAAAGGTACATGATAATCATGGTAGAATCCAAAGTAACTCTCCCCCAACTAAATATTGTATTGTCCTCAATGCATAAACAAGAATACTAAATAGGAAAGGAAAGATATCACCTGGAGGCGGATGTGAGTCAACATAAGCACGAAGAAAGGTGAACCTGGAAGTTCTCAATGGGATGGTAATGCAAGAAAAAGAACAAAAAGAACAAAAATATGAATGCAAAAAGAAAAAGAAAATAAAGGAATGAACTTCCCTTGGGTTGTCTCCCAAGCAGCGCCTTTGTTTATCGTCATTGGCTCGATCCAATGTTCCCATTTTAAGCCCGCATCTAGCCAGAGCGATCCCAAGTTTCCTTGCAGTGCATTAAACTCATTGCCCATAACCATCAGTGCAGCTCCTCTGCCTCCATCTAATACATGTGTGGGGTCACTAGGAGAGGGCTCGAAATTTGTAGTGGGGGCCTGCAACATAGAAGGTAGAGTCCTCTTTGTTAGAAACTGGTGATGTAAAATAAGGACTATTACCTGTCTCGTGATCTGTCCTCTCCACGATGTCCAAACCATCTGGTTCTGAAAATTCCTGTGCTGGTCCAAGGAACATATTATCGGCTACCTCTTGTGTGAGTGTGTCAATCATGTGAGTTTGTTGACACTCATCATCTTCCTCTGGTTGCCTTGTGATATGAAAAATGTTGACTTCTAGAGTCATATTCCCAAAGGATAATTTCATGAGAACATTTCTACAATTAATCAAAGCATTAGCAGTAGCAAGGAATATGATCTACCAAGAATGATAGGAATTTTATAAGCAACACTCATATTAGATTTTACATCCATGACTAAGAAATCAACGGGGTAGTAAAATTTATCAATTTGAACTAAGACATCTTCAATTACTCCCCTAGGTTTAATAGTGGATCTATCAGCTAATTGTAGGACAACAGAGGTAGGCTTCATCTCACCTAATCCTAGCTGCGTATAAATTTCATACGGCATAAGATTTACTTGCTTTAGGTGCTCTAGGATCTCGCTATGATGGCTAGCAGATTTCGAGGTGGACTTTAGAGTTTGAGGAAAAGGTACTCTAGTAGGAATTTCTACTACCTCCTCACTAGGGGCACTCTCCTTAGAATTTCTAAAATTTTTTTCCTTTTCCCCCGACTCCCTAGACTTGATGATTGGTTCTATAACCTTGCCAGATCTAGTGGTGATGGCATTGACTTCCTTAAAGTTATTCTCTTCTGAACCTAAGGTCTGAGCCATGTGTTGTCCCTTAGGGTTTGGCTGAGGTTGAGCCGGGAATTTTCCACGCTCCCCTACAGTTAGGGCATTGGTCAATTTGGACATGTAGCTTTTCATTTCCTTGTTATCCTCAACAATCTGATTGATCATGATTTCAAACTTTTGATTGGTTTTACCCTGAGCCTCTATAAAAGCATGTAAGGTGTCTTCCAAGAGTTTGTAGGTTGACATGAAGGTGTATTGAAAGTCCCAGGTGGCAGGATAGGTTGCTGGTTGTCAGACTTCCAGCTGAAATTGGGATGATTTCGCCACCCTTTATTGTAGGTTTCAGAAAAGGGGGCATATGACTTTTAGTACATGCCTAAAGCATTACAGTGTTCCTCATACACTCTCCCTCATCTCAGCGTAAGTGGCACACTCTTGCGCTGGGTGTTCGCTTTCTCCACACACAAAACAATTTCCACTAGACTCAACACGGGATGCACTATGTACAGATTTCGAGTCTCTAGCACGTAAGGCTTCAAGTTTTTTAGTTAGGGCTTCTACCTTTGCCCTAAGGCTATCCTCCTCCCTAAGATGATAAATACCTGTGCTAGCGAGGTTATTTGTGGGTCGTGACCTATTAGTACTCTCAACAGTACTAGGTCCAGTCCAGGTATGGGCTTTTTTAGCTAAGTCATCTAAATATCCTATGGCCTCATCTGGATCTTTCTGTAGGAACTCACCATTACACATCATCTCTACAAACTGGAGCTCCCTAGGTGTCAACCCTTCATAGAAATAACTCACAATGTGCCAACTCTTATAACCATGGTGGGGACAAAGGGCTTGCAACTCTTTGTATCTTTCCCACGCTTGGTATAGGGTGTCACTATCTTTTTGGGCAAAGGAATTGATTTGCTTTTTCAAGGCACTAGTCTTATGATGTGAAAAGTATTTACCAAAGAATGTCTGAGTCATTTCAGCCCAAGTTCCAATTGAACGTGGTCTCAATGAATACAACCAGCTCTTCGCCCTTTCCTTTAGAGAAAATGGAAAGAATTTAAGCCTAATTGCATCCATTGTACCATGTTGATTGTGAAAGGTCGCTACTACCTCTTCAAACTCCCTAACATGCACATACGGGTTCTCATTCTCAAGTCCATGAAAATTGGGAAGAAGTTGGATCATTCCCGGTTTAAAGTCTACCCGTGGCATGTTAGGTGGAAATATGATACATGATGGTGTAGAAGTGCATGTGGGGTGTAAGTAATCATGCAAGGTTCGATAAGGTGCATCATGCTCACTATCAGCTATTGTGTTGTGTTATGTGGTGTTCGTGTTAGTGTTAGCAGATGCAGTGTCAAAGACAGGGTTAAAGAGATGTTCAAACTCTATGAGAGGCGCTTCCACGAATCTTCGTAGCTCGTCTCAATACCTGCTCATAAAACTCAATTGAAACGAGATAATGTGAGAAACAAAAGATAATAACGAAAAGAAATAAACTAACTAAGAATGAAATTGAAAAAGGGACGAAGTCACCCTTTTAATAGAAGATCTTTCAATTTGTTGTACCGTCTCCCGGGCAATGACGCAAAAATTTGATTACTTTCAAAGTGTTACGCGGTGTTGTAGTGTAGTTTTGGGGTGTCGTTCACCCAAAATTGTCTAAAGATATCAATGTTGATTAGATCAATATCAAAATTTTAGGATAAAATTCAATTGTGCAAGATAGTGAAACTCGGAATTCCCTCACCCGGTTTGGATCGTTCAATGTCAATTATCCAATTTATTAACTCAATTAAAGGCTTTCATCCCGGCACTTTAACCGGATGATTTGATGTTTAAGATCAATGTAATTCACAATTGTACTTGTAGATCCTAATTTCCTTTCACAATTTTTGCAAGCAATTATTGGAATTAGATTACAAATCAACCCTATACGTATAGCATAAAATTGTAAATAATCACACCAATAATATCCAAATAATGAAAATTCAATAAGTATTTCGATTATTCAATAGGAAGAAAGTGATTAATCCAATGAAAATCTAATACAAATTAAACCAAATTCACAACAAATCCATCAATAAACTTATATGAAATTGAAATTCAATGATTAGTTTAATTCCACGATAGAAGAAACATGATAAAGTCTATGAGAAATCTAGTAAACATTAAACCAATTCCACATATACATATAAGAATGAAACCCTAGATCTACAAGTGTTTTAAATCAGATAAATACCAAAGGAATTGAACAATTGATATGAAATCCCCAAAATCGGTGAGTTCCTTCTTTGCTTCACATAATTCTTTAGCCTTCCATGGAGTTTTCTTGAGCCCAAAAGATGTTTGAGAGGTCTCAGAGATGAAGATTTCCGGAAGTAAAAGATTTTTGGACAAGTTTATACCTATGGGACCGCATGGTATAAATATATGCGGTCGTATGGAACAAAGTAATTCAACGCTGAAACTCTAGGTAATAGCCATGCGGCCGCATGACTTTATAACCATGCGACCGCATGGTTTTGCCAATTTTCCATCGGACAGCTTTCAGTTTTCCGGTCATATCTTTATCTCTCGATATCCGATTGAGGTGATTCAAAGTGCGTTGGAAAGCTGACTCCATGGGCTACAACTTTTATTCAGATGTCAACTTCCAATTCTATCTTATACCATGTGAAAAGGAACTAAATATGAGGCTGAAAATCGATGCAAAACATTTCAGCATATGTGATGACGTTTTGACTATATTTCATCCCGTCGACTTCTTTCCTCATCCAATTGATGCCGAACACCCTCAAATCTTCATATCTTCATTTTGCCTTCCGAGAAAGTATTTCCATTTTGATCATTTTTCACTTGTTTCTTCCATTTTTCACCTATTTCACCCATTTGCCACCTAAACCAAGGTATAGAAACATTTAATGCATTTCGATGTCAAATAATCATATAAATGAAAATATTAAAGGGTGAAAAATGTAACAAATGTACATACAAAATAACTAGGGGGGGGGGGGGATGAAGGAAATCGAGAGGATTATGGGGGTGAAATAGGAGTTGGAATGGAAATGAGCCATTTCTATGTCGCATCATTTCAATTTTTTTATTTTTTAATTCATTTTCAACTATGCATTCTCGTAATAAAATATTACCCACAAGTTGAATTTTTTTTTTTTTACCTTCTAACCTCATATTTTTCTAAAATTCATTAATCCGAAAATCATTTTCTTACTTTAATGATAGACAAACGTGGGCTTTTAGACGATGAAATTTTTTTTTCTAAATATATTCAAGCAACACCATTAGACTATATTTTAATTGCATAAATTTTTTTTAATCTTTACATATCTAAAACTTTTTTCATCACATTCTTAATCTCAAACTCTTGCTTTCCAAGATTTTCTTTACTATAGAGCAAAAAGACTCATTTGTCCAGTGTATTTTCGAATAAGCAAAACAAATAATAATGCCAAAACGTGATTAAATATTTGACACTCGTTTTAATGTAAGTTAACAATATTTTTGGACGAATATTATAATTAATAACAAGGGAGAGAGAATCAAAACTAACATTTTAAACATTGTGATTAGAATAGTATTCACTACAACTTATTAATTCGTCTATAACTTACAAATAAATCTATATATCATGTTCTATAACAGATGATTTGGGAAAGTAAAACAAATCCTAGAAAAAAGGTTTGAGAAATTCTTGAGAGACTTGGGGATTCCAAGAGTACAAACCCAAATTTAGGAGAATAGGAATAGGATTGTTGTTGGGAACAATTCCCTTCACAGAACCCTTACAACGCACAGTAAAATCATGAGCCTCGAAAAAATTTAAGGAGGCTGCATGTCAAACAAGGCCATAGCCTGTTGTCATGGCATCAGATGGCGCCCCCATTTGGATGTACCAATACAACAAAATGTGATTTAGCTACTTTTTTTTTTTTTTTTTTTATCATCTTTCTATGATGTCACACCTTGTGTTGTCTGTAAAATGTTTATGTCAAAAAATTATGTATTCGAATCATGATTGTACAATGCAGCACGTGTGAGCTGTAAAATCATTTTGTAATTTGTTCTGTACATACAAAAATAACTAGGGGGAGGGGGGGAAATGATGGAAATCGAGAGGATTGTGGGGGTGAAATAGGAGTTGGAATGGAAATGAGCCATGTCTATGTAGCATCATTTCAATTTTTTTATTCATATTCAACTATCCATTCTCGTAATAAAATATTACACATAAGCTGAAAATCATTTTTTTTTTTTTTTTTTTTACCTTTTAACCTCATATTTTTCTAAAATTCATTAATCCAAATCTCATTTTCTTACTATAATGATAGACAAACGAGGGCTTTTACATGATTAATTTTTTTTTTCTAAATATATTAACGCAACAACATTAGAATCTTTACATATCTAAAACTTTTTTTCATCGCATTCTTAATCTCAAACTCTTGCTTTCCAAGATTTTCTTTACTATAGAGCAAAAAGACTTATTTGTCCAGTATATTTTCGAATAAGCAAAACAAATAATAATGCCAAAACGTGATTAAATATTTGACACTCGTTTTAATGTAAGTTAACAATATTTTAAACATATATTATAATTAATAACAAGGGAGAGAGAATCAAAACTAACATTTTAAACATTGTGATTAGAATAGTATCTCACTATAATTAATAATTTGTCTATATTTGATTGTTCTATAACAGATGATTTTTCAAAAAAAAGATGATTTGGGAAAAATGGGGTTGAGAAATTCTTGAGAGACTTGGGGATTCCAACAGTACAAACCCAAAATTAGGAGAACAGGAATAGGATTGTTGTTGGGAACAATTCCCTTCACAAAACCCTTACAATGCACAGTAAAACCATGAGTACCGAAAAAATTTAAGGAGGCTGCTTGTCAAACGAGGCCAAAGCATGTTGTCGTGCCAAATATTTCTGCACACAGAAGGAACTAAACATGAGACAGAGACGATGGTTAGAGTTAGTCAATGATTACGACTGTACCATTCACTACCATCCAGGTAAGGCAAATGTGGTGGCCGACGCCTTGAGTTGGAAATTGACGGGACAATTGACGTCACTACTCACTTGTCAAATAGAGTTAGACAAGGACTTGGAAAGATTGAAGATTGAGGTGGTTACCACACCAAGGCAAGTCACAGGGAGATTAGCAGCTTTGACAATTTGACTTACTCTTCGCGAGCGAATTATAGAAGCACAAGGTAAGGACATGTTCTTGATGAAGATCAAGGAAGAAGTTGGAACAGATAAGAGGAAAGATTTTGGAATAGCCGCAGACCAAGCACTGATATTTAAAGGAAGAATCCGCGTGCCCAAGAATGAGGATTTGAGGAACGAGATATTAAAAGAAGCTCATTGCATCCCGTACACTGCACGTCCCGGTGGTACGAAAATGTATCGAGACCTTCGAGATACATTCTGGTGGAGAAACATGAAAAGTGTATCGAACTGTATGTGCAGAAATGCATAATATGTTAGCAGGTTAAGGCAGAACACCAAAGACCAGCAGGAATGCTGAATCCTTTAGAGATACTTGAATGGAAATGGGAAAACATCACAATGGATTTTGTGGTTGGATTTCCAAGGTCAGCAAAAGGACACAATGTTATATGGGTTATAGTAGACCAATTGACGAAGGTATCTCATTTTCTTCCAATGAAAATGACTTTCAGTATGGACTAGTTGGCACAATTGTACATAAAAGAAATAGTAAGGATACACGGTGTACCTGTGTCTATTGTGTTTGATAGAGACCCAAGGTTTACATCTAATTTCTGGAAAAGCCTACAAGTAGCTATGGGAACGAAGCTGAATTTTAGTACAGCATATCACCCGCAGTCTGACGGACAGTCTGAAAGGACCATCCAGACTTTAGAGGACATGTTGAGAGCATATCTTTTGGATCTAGGTGGTAGTTGAGAGTCATACTTACCCCTAGTAGAATTTGCGTATAACAATAGTTTTCAAGCAACTATTGGAATGACTCCCTATGAAACTCTCTATGGAAGAAGATGTAGATCCCCTGTTCATTGGGACGAAGTCGGGGAGAAGAGAATTTTGGGACTAGAAATAGTTGAAAGGACAGTTGAAGCGATCGATCAGATCCGAGCAAGGATAAAGGCAGCACAGGATCGGCAGAAGAGCTATGCTGACACGAGAAGAAATGATTTAGAATTTCAAGTGGGAGACAAAGTCTTTCTAAAGGTAGCACCAATGAAATGTGTACTCAGATTTGGAAAGAAGTGCAAGCTACGACCCCGGTATATTGGACATTTCGAGATACTTGATAAGATTGGGAACGTGGCTTACCGATTAGCTTTGCCATTTGAATTGTCAGCGGTACACAATGTGTTCCACGTATCAATGATAAGGAAATACGTGCACGATCCTAATCATGTGATAAGTTATCAGACCCTAGAAGTACAAAAGAATTTATCTTATGAGGAATCACCAATTAAAATACTGGATCGAAAAGTGTATAAGCTAAGGAATAAAGAGATTCAGTTGGTTAAGATACAGTGGAATAATCACAGAATGGAAGAAGCTACGTGGGAAAAGGAAGAAGAAGTTAAATTCAAGTATCCCGCACTCCTTGTCCAATTGTAAGGTAAATTTCAAGGACGAAACTTATATAAGAGAGATGTAGAGCCCGAATCTTTTTTATAAAGCGAGGCCCATAATTGTGTGATTAACTTCACATTAGGCCCAATAAAGGAAATATAAGCCCAAAAAATAGTCTAATACATGTTTAAAGGTAAAATGATGTTTATAAAGTATTTTCTTAAAAACGATTTAATGAAGATTGGACGGAATGCAAAGTATTTCATTTTATGGCTAAAATATACTTCAAATATTTTTAGTTTCCTTTGAAACCCATTTTCGACATAGAAAAAAATTTGAATTGGAAAATGATATCTGAAGAAATGTTGTAGCTCTTTGAGTTAGCTTTCCAACGTACTTTAAATCACCTCAATCGGATATCGAGAGAAAAAGTTATGATAGAAATACTATAGGCTGCAGTGTCAACGGGACTACCCGACGACCGGAGCAACTAACCAGTCGATCGGAAGCGCCGAAACCCACGATTTTTGAGAATTAATGGCCACTACTTGCACAACTTAATTACCCCATTTAATATGACCTTTCATCCACCCCAAACCTCGCCTATAAATACCCTCTTCACTCATTTGATTTTTCACACCAAAAGCACTTTCAATTTGCTTTTAAAGTTGAGAGAAAAATAGAGAGTTTGGGAGAGAAAATGAAGGTGGTTTTCAAAGCGTTTTCCAGAAGTTTTAAGTGTGGGCAAAAATACTCTGCAAGAATGTTGTTGTGATTTCAAAAGGTGTTTTCAAACAACAAAGGAAGGTCCAAACGTCCAAACTTCGTCAAAGTTTTTGAAGTTCGTCAAAGTTTTTCAAAGTTCTTTTCAAAGTTCATCAAGCATAAAACTGAGGTAGGTAGAGGTGCATAAAGTTGTTATACGTGTTTAAGTTATAATATCTAGCAAGTAATGTTCTATGTTAAAGGCTAATGTTGTGTGTCAAATGGTATCGTCGGTTCGGCATGTGCCTATCATGTCAAATGGTTCCATCGGTACGGCATACATTTAAAGGTTAATGTTGTGTGTCAAATAGTATCTTCGGTTCGGCATGCACCTTTCATGTCAAATGGTTCCGTTGGTACAGCATACATTTTCATGTCAAATGGTACCTCCGGGTACGACATGTTTTATGGAAGTTCTAATGTTAATTGTTATGAAATGCTTAGCTTAATCACGATTGCACCTATGACGCCTATTGAGTTTTCAAGTCACGGGTTTCTACCCTATATCTACAGATTAAATGTTGATGCACCGGATTGGATGATGGAAGAGATGGAAGGAGATGCAATAAACCTATGAGAACCCGGTGAACAAGTGATTTAGATTTAAAGTTTATAACGTTTTAAATGTTATTTCCAACGTTATTTTTTTTGAGTATCTTGAACAAGTCATGATTTCATCAAATAAATTATATTTTCGTTATTTTGGAAAGTTATAAAGTGTTTTAATTCAATATCCTTCAAAAAGAATGTTTGTTAAGATTTAAGCTTCCGCTAAGATATGTACACTTATTACTAAACCACCGGTTAAGTTAAGTAAAGTAAGCAGCATCCCGGTACACTAGGGGTTGGGGCGTTACATAAAATAATTGGAGGAGAAAATGATGGAAATCGAAAGGATTGTGGGGGTGAAATAGGAATTGGAATGGAAATGAGCCATGTCTATGTAGCATTATTTCAATTTTTTTAATTCATTTTCAACTATGCATTCTCGTAATAAAATATTACACACAAGTTGAAAACATTTTTTACCTTTTAACCTCATATTTTTCTAAAATTCATGAATCCGAAACTCATATTCTTACTTTAATGATAGACAAACGTGGGCTGAAGGTGATGAAATTTTTTTTTTGTAAATATATTCACACAACAACATTAGACTATATTTTAATTGCATAAATTTATTTTAATCTTTACATATCTAAAAGTTTTTTCATCGCATTCTCAATCTCAAATTTTTGGTTTCCAAGATTTTCTTTACGATAGAGTAAAAGGACTCATTTGTCTGGTGTATTTTCGAATAAACAAAACAAATAATAATGCAAAAATGTGATTAAATATTGGACACTCATTTTAATGTAAGTTAACAATATTTTTGGACGAATGTTATAATTAATAACAAGGGGGAGAGAATCAAAATTAACATTTCAAACATTGTGATTAGAATAGTATCTCACTACAACTTATTAATTCATCTATAACTTGCAAATAAAGCTATCTATCATTTTCTATAACAGATGATTTTTCAAGAAAAGATGATTTGGGAAAGTAAAACAAACCCTAGAAATTTTGGGTTTGAGAAATTCTTGAGAGACTTGGGATTCCAACAGTACAAACCAAAAATTAGGAGAACAGGAATAGAATTGTTGTTGGGAACAATTCCCTTCACAGAACCCTCACAACGCACAATAAAACCATGAGTATCGAAAAAATTTAACGAGGCTGCTTGTCAAACAAGGCCAAAGCCTTTTGCCGTGGCACCATATGGTGCCCCTTATTAGTTGTACCAATACAACAAAATGTGATACAACTATTTTTTTTTTTTTTTTTATCACCTTTCAATGATGTCACGCCATGTGTTGTTGTCTGTAAAATTCTTATGCCTAAAAATTAAGTATTTCAATCATGATTCTACAATGCAGCACGTGTGAGCCGTAAAATCATTTTGTGAATTTTTTTCTTTCCATATAAAATAACTGGGGGGGAATGGATGGAAATCGAGAGGATTGAGGGGTGAAATGGGAATTGAAATGGAAATGAGCCATATCTGTCTACCATCATTTATATTTTTTAAACATTCATTTTCAACCACGCATTCTCGTAATAAAATATTACACTTAAGCACCAAAAAAAAAATTTCATACTTTTTAACGACATATTTTTCGAAAATTGATTATTCCGGAAATCATTTTCTTACTTTAATGATAGACAAACGTGGGCTAAAGCTGACGAAAATTTTGTTTTGGCTAAATATATGCCCGCAACAATATTAGACTATATTTTAATTGCTTAAAAATTTTATAATCTATACATATTATCATATTTATATATCTAACTTTTTTCATCGCATTCTTATTCTCAAATTATTGCTTTGCAAGATTTTCTTTACGATAGAGCAAAAAGACTCATTTGTCCAATGTATTTTCGAATAAGCAAAACAAATAATAATGTAAAAATGTGATTACAAGGGAAAGAGAATCAAAACCAACAATTTAAACATTGTGATTGGAATAGTATCTCCCTACAATTTATTAATTCATCTATAACTTGCAAATAAAGCTATCTATCATGTTCTATAACAGATGATTTTTCAAAATAAAGATGATTTGGAAATGTAAAACAAACCCTAGAAAAAAGGGTTTGAGAAATCTTGAGGTACTTGCGATTCCAACAGTAAAAACTCAAAATTAGGTGAACAGGAATAGGATTGTTGTTGGGAACAATTCCCTTCACAGAACCCTCAGAACGCACAGTAAGACCATGAGTATCAAAAAAATTGAACGAGGATGCTTGTCAAACAAGGCCAAAGCCTGTTGCCATGGCACCATATGGCGTCCCTTATTGGTTTTACCAATACAACAAAATGTGATTGAACTATTTTTTTTCTTTCTTTTTTATCATCTTTCAATGATAACGCCATGTGTTGTTGTCTGTAAAATTTTTATGTCAAAAAATTATGTATTTGAATCATGATTCTACAATGCGTGAGCTGTAAAATCATTTTGTGAAGTTGATATGTACATATAAAATAATTGGGGGGGGGGGGATGATGGAAATCGGGAGGATTGTGGGGGTGAAATAGGAATTGGAATGAAAATGAACCATGTTTATGTAGCATAATTTCAATTTTTAAATTCATTTTCAACTGTGCATTCTAGTAATAAAATATTACACATAAATTGAAAACTTTTTTTTTACCTTTTAACCTCATATTTTTATAAAATTCATCAATCTGAAACTCATTTTCTTACTTAGACAAACGTGGAGAACAAGAATAGTATTGTTATTGGGAACAATTTCCTTCAGAGAACCCTTACAACGCACAGTGAAACCATGAGTACCGAAAAAAATTTAAGGAGGTTAATTGTCAAATAAGGCCAAAGCGTTTTTCCATGGCATCATATGGCGCCCCCATTTGGTTGTACCAATACAACAAAATGTGATTGAACTATTTTTTTTTTTCTTTTTTTGTCATCTTTCTATGATGTCACGCCATGTGTTGTTTGTAAAATTTTTATGTCAAAAAATTATGTATTTAAATCATGATTCTACAATGCGTGAGCTGTAAAATCATTTTGTGAATTTGATCTGTACATATAAAATAACTGGAGGGGGGGGGGGGAAATGATGGAAGTCGAGAGGATTGTGGGGGTGAAATAGGAATTGGAATGGAAATGAGCCATGTTTATGTAGCATAATTTCAATTTTTTAATTCATTTTCAACTATGCATTCTCGTAATAAAATATTACACATAAGTTGAAAACTTTTTTTTCTAACCTTTTAACCTCATATTTTTATAAAATTGATTAATCCGAAACTCATTTTCTTACTTTAATGATTGACAAACGTGGGAGAACAGGAATACGATTGTTGTTGGGAACAATTCCCTTCACATAACCCTTACAACGCACCGTAAAACCATGAGTACCGAAAAAATTTAAGGAGGCTACTTGTCAAACAAGGCCAAAGCTTGTTTTCATGGCATCACATGGCACCCCCATTTGGTTGTACCAATACAACAAAATGTGATTTAACTAATTTCTTTTCTTTTTTTTTATCATCTTTCTATCATGTCAAGCCATGTTTTGTTTGTAAAACTTTTATGTCAAAAAATTATGTATCAGAATCATGATTCTACATTGCAGCACGTGTGAGCTGTAAAATCATTTTGTTAATTTGTGCTGTACATATAAAATAATTGGAGGGGGGGGGGGGGGGGGGAAATGATGGAAATCGAGAGGATTGTGGGGGTGAAATAGGAGTTGGAATGGAAATGAGTCATGTCTATGTAGCATCATTTTAATTTTTTTTATTTTTTAATTCATTTTTAACTATGCCTTCTCGTAATAAAATATTACAAATAAGCTGAAATTTTTTTTTTACCTTTTAACCTCATATTTTTCTAAAATTCATTAATCTGAAAGTCATTTTCTTACTTTAATGATAGACAAATGTGGGCTAAAGATGATGAAATTTTTTTTTTCTAAATATATTCACGCAACAACATCAGACTATATTTTAATTGCATAATTTTTTTTAATCTTTATATATCTAAAACTTTTTTCATCGCATGCTTAATCTCAAATTCTTGGTTTCCAAGATTTTCTTTACTGCAAAAAGACTCATTTGTCCAATGTATTTTCGAATAAACAAAACAAACAATAATGCAAAAATGTGATTAAATATTTCACACTCGTTTTAATGTAAGTCAACAATATTTTTGGACGAATATTATAATTAATAACAAGGGAGAGAGAATCAAAACTAACATTTTAAACATTGTGACTCACTACAACTTATTAATTCGTCTATAACTTGCAAATAAAGCTATATATCATGTTCTATAACAGATGATTTTTCAATAAAAGATGATTTGGGAAAGTAAAACAAACCCAAGAAAAAAAAAGTTTGAGAAATTCTTGAGAGACTTGGGATTCCAACAGTACAAACCCAAAATTAGGATAACAGGAATAGGATTGTTGTTGGGAATAATTCCCTTCACAGAACCCTCACAACGCACAGTGAAACCATGACCACCGAAAAAATTTAAGGAGGCTGCATGTCAAACAAGGCCATAGTCTGTTGTCATGGCATCATATGGCTCCCCCATTTGGTTGTATCAATACAACAAAATGTGATTGAACTATTTTTTTCCTTTTTTTATCATCTTTCTATGATGTCACGCCCTGTTGTTGTCTGTAAAATTTTTATGTCAAAAAATTATGAATTGGAATCATGAGTGTACAATGCAGCACGTATGAGCTGTAAAATCATTTTGTGAATTTGTTCGGTACATATAAAAGAATTGGGGGGGGGGGGGGGAATGATGGAAATTGAGAGGATTGTGGGGGGTGAAATAGGAATTGAAATGGAAATGAGCCATGTATAGGTAGCATCATTTCAATTTTTTTATTTTTTAATTCATTTTCAACTATGCATTCTCGTTAAAAAAATATTACACACAAGCTGAAAACTTTTTTTTTACCTTTTAATTTCATATTTTTCTAAAATTCATTAATCCAAAACTCATTTTCTTACATTAATGATAGACAAAAGTGGGCTAAAGATGATGATTTTTTTTTTCCTAAATATATTCATGCAACAAAATTACAATATATTTTAATTGCATAAAATTTTTTAATCTTTACATATCTAAAAAAAATTCATCGCATTCTTAATCTAAAACTCTTGCTTTCCAAGATTTTCTTAACTATAGAGCAAAAAGACGCATTTGTCCAGTGTATTTTCGGTACATATAAAAGAATTGGGGGGGGGGGGGGGGGAATGATGGAAATTGAGAGGATTGTGGGGATGAAATAGGATTTGGAATGGAAATGAGCCATGTCTATGTAGCATCGTTTCAATTTTTTTTTATTTTTTAATTCATTTTCAACTATCCATTCTCGTAATAAAATATTACACATAAATAAAAAACATTTTGTTTTACCTTTTAACGTCATATTTTTCCAAAATTCATTAATCCGAAACTCATTTTCTTACTTTAATGATAGACAAAAGTGGGCTAAAGATGATGAAACTTTTTTCTAAATATATTCTCGCAACAACATTAGACTATATTTTTATTGCATAAATTTTTTTAATCTTTATATATCTAAAACTTTTTTCATCGCATTCTCAATCTCAAATTCTTGGTATCCAAGATTTTCTCTAAGATAGAGCAAAAACACTCATTTGTCCACTGTATTTTCGAATAAACAAAACAAATAATAATGCAAAAATGTGATTAAATATTTGACACTCGTTTTAATGTAAGTTAACAATATTTTTGGACGAATATTATAAATAATAACAAGGGAGAGAGAATCAAAACTAACATTTTAAACATTGTTATTAGAAGAGTATCTCACTACAGCTTAATAATTCGTCTATAACTTGCAAAGAATGCTATCTATCATGGATTAACCAAACAGAGAATTTAAACCTAAATAACATGTTCACATGGGAATCTATGACAATCAATAATTTTAAATACTGGTGGGCCCCATCACAAGAGATCGTGAACAATATTGATATTTAGTCTTTGGACAAAAATATCAAATTGTAATATCAAATATTGACAATAAATCAGGTCAAACATCAAGTCTATCTTTGAACCGATTCAATGTTCACATAATGAAAAACTTTACAATTGTCACATATTTATTACCACAGGTATGCAAATAATTCTACCAAATATTGACCTTCATTTGGGGCGGCAAATATCCACATGAACTGCGTATGCATACGGATGTCAACGAGTCAAGCTGAAACTTGACGCTCGGGGGTTCAAGTAAAATTGTACGAGCTTTTTTCTGGGTCCGACCCAAGCCGAGCAGGCTCAAATTTTTTTTACCTCAGCTGGCTGCCTTTTTTTAAGGAAGTACTGTACTCCTTTTAAAAAAAGGCAGCCTTCCGTGTTTTTTTACGAGTCGGTCGAGTGCCTCAAAATGGGGCTCGACCCCGAGCCTCGAGCCAAGCTAGCTCGGACCTTTTCCGGGCCGAGCTAGTGATGGCAAAAATGCTTGCGGGCTCTGGCCAAGCCTCGTTTTGAGACATTGGTTCGAGCCCGGGCCGGCCCGTGAGTGAAATTTTTTTTAAAAATTTTGAAAAAAAGGGAAAAAGCTGCCTGTTGAGGCAGCTATTGTTTCAAATTTTGGGAATGATCTTGAATTTAACAGTGTAAATTGTACAAAAATTCACGAGATATAATTTTTTATTTGACAATTCAAAAATTCTTTTTTGGTTATAAATAGGAGTTAAATTTTCTAGTTTCATATCAATTTTTTTCAATAAATTTTAACTTGCAGTATTATTTCAACTTCAATCTCCAATTTCTTTACTAAAATATTCACTTTCCTAATATTCTAGTTTCTTACTTTCTTTGCTCTAATATTCACTTTTCTAATATTTTAGTTTCTTTCTTTGCTCTAATATTCAATTTTTTTGCTCAAATATTCTAATTTTTTTTTGTTATTCTTGTCTATAATAACCATTAAATATAGATGAATTTTACTAGTTTTGAGATTAATCAGTTTGGGGGTTAGTTTGAGTACTCCAATCGGCTACGAATATGCAACTCAAAATGTTCCAATTGATCTGGAAGCTATCGAAGAGGAAGAGTACTCGAGATAAAAAAAGGTCGAAAAAAGAATCATCGAATTGTTGGATTGACATGACATGTAAAAAAGTTGATGTTCAAAATGGAGTTGATATTTGGAAAGTATGTTGCAATTACTGTTGCAAAGAACTTAGTTGGAAGCCCGGTTCAAGCACAACGCATTTGTATAAGCACATAACAAGGAGTTGCAAAGCAAAACCAATCAATAAATACCCAAAACAGACCGAACTAGTGTTTGGCGGTTCTAATAATACTCTTTCCACATTTATATATTCACAGGAAAGATTTCATGAAGGAATGACTGCATATACGTGGCTGCTGCAGAGATGTCGCTTACGATGATAGAGTCAAAGCACTTTACTCAACTCGTGCAACAATATCTTCAACCCAGGTGTATTCCTTATTGTAGAAACACTCTTCATTCAGATTATATAAAATTATATAACAAAAGAAAACAAACTACTATTGAACAACTAAAGCGTTTTAATTGTGTTATATTGTTTACCTCTAATTTATGGACCGGTGGTAATAGAAAATGTTATATTGCTGCTACGGCTCATTACATTGACCACATGTGGATTCTACATAAAAGAATTATTGCATTTAGATGTGTAGAATATCCTCATAATGTCACTAATATATACATGGTTTTAAAAGAAATTATACAAAAATATGGTATACAAGATATGGTTCGAAGTTTCACTTTTAATAATGTTAGTGTGAACAAATTTGTTATCGAAAAATTTATTCATGATCTTAGCCCTTCATTTGGAAATTTATTTTTTCATCAACGTTGTGTATATACGATTGCCAAAGATGGATTAGAACATATAAAATCGCTTTTAGATAAAATTAGATAAGCAATAAATTTTATTACAGTTTATGTGCTGAGTATGACTTTGAAGAGAAATCATTTGTAACTGATGTAACACAGATGAAATTCTACATATCTTATATTACATTCATGTGAAAATTATGATATAATTATATCAATGTATTATAATGGTAGGCATACATATGGACCCGGACATAATTTGGAAGATTGAGAATGGTCTATTGTATTTTATGTGAAGAAATTTTTAAAACTTTTCTTTGACGCCCAAAGGAATGTAGCGCCGTTTATTTTCCTAAATCTTCACTTGTTTTACATCATTTTTTCTACTTTCACAAGCATTTCACAAATATAGGAGTTTGCCATTATTTGTTGATGTAGTCCGTTCTATAGAATTAAAATTTCGTAAATATTGGAAAGAATTGCCCTCTTTATTTATTTTAGTTTCGGTGATAAACACTCGACTTAATATACAAGGCACAAAAACTATTATAAAGGGGATTTCTAATTTCATGAATTTGGAATTATCACATGTGTATATAGAATCAACATTATATGAAATGTATAACTATTCGCTGAAAAAGAAGGTCAGGACAGCTCTACTTCCCAAAATCCTTCTTCAAGTAATATTTCAAGAAATTCAGATAATTTATGGAATTTTTTGGACACCAATACTAGTGTTCCTTCATTTAGTTCTAGTTCATCAATATCTAGAATGATAAATATTAATGACATAAATGTAGAAATTCTCTCTGAGTTAGCTAGGTAATTGCGTGGACATTCCTAGTGTGTTAAATCCAGAAGAATTGCAAGAATTTAGTCTTTTACCATGATCGAGGTGTAACGAAAGGTAATATCCAATTGTATCAAAAATTGCACGTTGATCTACGAACACCTCCGGTGGCATCGGAGGCTGCATTTAGTTTAGGTGGTTGAATTTTATCAGACAAACGATCAAGACTAAAATGATGGAGGCTTTAATATGCTTGAAGGACTGAGAATGTACGGATTTACATACTCAAGAACTAGTTGACAGTATAATGACCGAAGAATTGCAGCAGATCCAAACATAAGATATTGTAAGTTTTTAAATTAATTAATGTCAAAAACATATGTAATTTTTAAATTTATTTGTTTCAAGAAAAATTGTACACAAAATATTTTAATCGTATACAATTTTAACTTCGCCTACATTGATTGTACTCGGTCCCAAACCCGAAAAAAGGAGGGTTGTAACTTTGCAAAAAATTATTAAAAAAAAAAAAAATGTTATAGACCATAAGATGTATATTTTATTTCATTAATGTCCTAAACGCCTAAACATAGATAATTAAATATTAATGCAATTCAAGTATTGGTCGTGACTCAAGTATTAGTACTTTAATAGCATATCCTTTATATACAATTAATTACATATGTTAGCCTCCATGGCAAATTAAATTATTTCCCAACATTTTATCCCTTAGCATGCCCCGCAAGATGGTGGTTCGTTTGAGCAAACCAATCTTGAAATTCGTGATGGGACCCTCTTGTGAAACTCACAAATTCAATGGAAATGGAACAAAACAATTTCGGATTTTTGTTAAGAACGTGAAGAAGCAGATCAGATTAGAACCCTAAGGAAACAAAGTCCTTAAAACCCCAATCTTGAGATGCCACAAAGGTTGATCACTTCCTTTGATAAGTCGAAACTCAAGTATTCAATTAAGAACACAAGAAGGCAAAGCAAAAGCTTTTCTCTATCCACTTCATAATCGATTCTTCCCCAAAAATATCATGGCTGCTGTTTTAAAGTAATAAACTATAACTAAAAGAAGAGAAAAAAAAAAGTAATGGGCCTAAAAGATGTGGATTGGGCCTAATTGATCAAAACATAAAGAGCCCATAATTAATTAAAGACTAAAATTAAAGTTCCTAATTAACCCTTGTACTCTTCTTGTCCTTCCCATTCTATCCATTGCACAAAAAGATAAGTGATCATCCTCGGTGAAGCTTTGGAGTCTTCGACTTTAGTTTTAGAATCTTCGAGAACTGCCTCTTTGTATTTCACTTCCATGAGCCTTGCAAAGCCTCTTTCATCCTTTTTGTCTTTCCCTAGTCATTGGACCGCCTGATTCCTTGCAAAGGGTCTTGAGAATATTTGGGAACATCAACTTGGTCAGCAACATTAAAAGTTGCATTAACATTACCATAATCGCTTGGCAAATCTAGCTTGTAGGCGTTATCGTTGATCCGCTCCAAGACTTGAAAAGGTCCATCTCCTCTAGGCTACAATTTTGATTTCCACTGTGTGGGAAACCTCTCTGTAAGCATGTGCACCCAAACCCAATCGCTAGGTTGGAAGACAACCTTCAAACGTCCCTTATTGGCTTACTTAGTATATTGCTCATTCTTCCTTTCAATGTTGACAAGATTAGCATGCTTATTAGTAGGCAAAGGTAATCCACAGGTGTTATAGGATTAAAACCATAAACAATTTCAAAAGGAGAAAATGAAGAAGTAGAATGGACAGTCCTATTATATACAAACTCAATCTGTGGCAAACACTTCTCCCACTGCCTTATGTTCTTTTGAATGATAGCACCCATAAAGTAGTGAGTGCCCTATTAACTACTTCAGTTTAGTTCCTAATTTATTCCACAAAATGCTCACATTATGACTTAGGAACTTAACATCTCTATCACTAACAATTGTTTTAGGCAACCCATGCAAACAAACCACTTCTTTAAAGAACAAATCAGCAGTATGTGTTGCGTCGGGTTTTGGAACATGCAATAAAATGAGCAATTTTACTAAACCTATCAACAACAACAAATATGCTGTCCTTACCACTTTGAGTCCTTGGTAATCAATCCCAAAACAAAGTCCATAGATATATCATTCCAAGGTCAATAGGCACAGGTAAAGACACAAGCCATGCGGTCTAACTTTAGATTTTGACATGTAATGCACTTATCACAAACGGATTGCACATCATGCTTCATATTAGGCCAATAAAAATGCTCTCGTAATATATCTAAAGTCTTTAGAACTTCAAAGTGACCCATCAAACCTTCCCCATGACTTTTCCTAACAAGCAACTCACGAACAGAACAAATAGGTGAACATAACTTATCTTTCTTGAATAGAAACCCTTCACGCCTATAAAAAACACTTGGCAAAAATTAGAATCATTGGCATACAAATCCTTAAGCAATTCAAAACCAAGTAATTTAGTTAACAATGAAGTAACATGTACCTCCTAGACAATGCATCAGCCACAACGTTTTCCTTCCTGTGCTTTTACTTGATTACATATGGAAACGTTTCTATGAACTCCAACCACTTAGCATGTCTTTTATTAAGTTTACCTTGGGTCTTCAAGAACTTCAAGCTCTCATGATCAGAATGAATGATGAATTCCCTCTAACACAAGTAATGCTGCCATGTTTGAAGAATTCTCACTAATGCATAAAGCTCATTGTCGTAAGTAGGATAATTCATCACTGCCCCACTTAACTTTTCATTAAAATAAGCAATTGGTTTGGAATCCTGCATCAAAACAACTCCTATTCCAATCCTGGATGCATCATTCTATCTCAAAAGCATCAAAGTTGGGTAAACACAACAAAGGTGCATTAGTTAGCTTATCTTTCAAAGTTTTGAAAGCCAGGTAAAAACTTGCTTTGCCATGAAAAAACTTCTCACATCGTTTGCATTCTTAGTTGTAGGCCAGTCCCTTATTGCTCTTACCTTCTCTTTATCAACACTAATACCCTGCAAACTGACAACAAATCCAAGAAACACAACTGATTCCATGCAAAGCGTGCACTTCTTAAGATTAGCATACAATTGGTGCTCTCCCAACACACTAAACAAAGTTTGCAAGTTTCACATGTTCATCCACATTTTTGTTATAAACTAATATATCATCAAAGTAAACTACCACAAATTTTCCCATGAAAGCGCGCAAGACATTAACCTCATGAACTAACCACTCATACAATCCATATTTAGTTTTAAATGCAGTTTTCCATTCGTCTCCCTCTTTCATCTAATCTGGGCATAGGGTGTCTATACTTTACCGTTTTCTTGTTAATAGCTCGGCAATCTACACTCATGCACCATGGAAATCTTTCTTTGGAACTATGAGGACACGAATCGAACATGGGCTGAGACTCTCTCTCACAAATCCCTTTTGTATCAGCTCATCTACGTGCCACCTTGTGTGAAAAATACGTTCACATTGCTCCTCATCTCCTTCATCCTTAGGCTGTATACTTAGGGATCTCCTTGTAACAAGTAAATTACCTTGCACAGGTCCTTCCACTTCAACACCAGAACAATCCTCCAATGGTGGCATCTCACTGTCACTTGAGCTAGTACTTTCGACTTCTCCATTTGCCCGTACAACCATAACCCTTTTATTTGGCACCTAAAACACTTAATATCACATGACTAAGTAAGAGTTTTAGATTCGGGTTTTCCTTTAGGAACAACAACCGAATCCTTCGACTTTGCTTCTTCTTTTTTTTTTGAAGGAAGCTTTGTAGTCCTTCCAATTTGATCTCCATGAAGAGCTAGAAGACGAACCAGATATGAACTTCTTGGACTCGATTTGCTTCTCCATTTTAACGATTTTGTGCAGTATTTCCTCCATCTCCTTTGTCTTCGTCTATGTTTGCTCTAACCATGGCGATTTCCGTCCCTTGCAACTTTCTATACAAATCTCTATAGTAATGGCTGGGTATAAATCTCTTGCGCATCGCCAATTGATCCCACCATATACTTGCATAATTTGAAAACTCCACGGCTGCTAGCTTTACTTTCTTCTCCTCGAAATAATAAGACAATCAAATATGTGCTTAACTTTTCTTTCCCACTCCAAGTATAGCTCTGGATCATCCTTTCCTTGGAAAGTCGGAATTGTCATCTTTATACTGCCTATATTGTTATCTCTTTTGGAGTCAACCTTCTTGTCCCGTTTATAACTTGTTCTCTCTACCTCGGAATCAGCTTCTTCTTCTTCTTCGTCAAACTTATGTCTTCTATGTGATTTAGAACCAGAAGAGGACAATTTAAATTGGTCATTAACAGCCTTGATGAAGAATTTCATGTCAACCTCTTTTGGTTCTCCTCCTTCCTTACTCACACACTCCCTCACATGTTTGCACTCAAATCAGATTGTTGTCACTCATGTTTCGCACTGTTTTGGCTTTTTCTCATCATCTCTCTTGCCTTTTGCCACTCAAAGCCAAGCCAGCCCCCTTGATGTTCTTAACAAAATCAAGAATTCAACAAATCTCAAAAAGCAACTGGTTAGATGGTGACCATCTCAAAAATATATTGTCAGAATTCTAAAGTCACAAATAAAGTGAATCTAGAACAAAATAAAAGAAACTAATTTCAACAAGAATAGGAAACCGGACTCAAACGAACTGCCACTTTTTTTAAGCAAGAACACAAACAAAGATATCATGGAAATAAATAACCTAGGAGGAGACCCGTTGATTATTGAAGGAGGACCGATGACTCGATCGCGAGCAAAGTGAGTGAAAGAGGCGATGGGATTGCTCGTTCAAGAAACGGTTGATGAAATTATGATCTTGGAGAAGAAAGGAGCAAGTTCCGTGTTGGGATCGAAATCCGAATGAACTTGGATCAATGTGGCTGAAGACGGAGGCCAAACTTTGTGCTATGCGGCGTGTGGTCGTACAAACTATTACCGAGAGCAAAGGGCCCAGAAACTTGACAACCATGCAACCGCATGGGGAAAGCACGTTGCGGTCGCATAGGCCAAAACTTTGCCGGGAATTTTCCTTTTCACGTTTTTTCCTAATTGGACTAGAATTATATTATTACCATAATTTGTAATGTGCACGTTTTTTAACTAGTTTTAGGTCTAGTATAAATACTTTTCATATTTCATTGTATTACAATTTTTGAAAATTTCATAATTAAACTAGAGAGACAATTGGCTTTCAATCTTAATTCTTCATTGAACATCGTGAACTTATCAAGATTTTCTTGTAGCGTTCAACAGAGTGTGGATCACAGGTTGTGTAATCAAGAGGTCATTCAAACTTCCTTTTTGTTTGGTTGCTTGGTTCAAACTCTAAATCGGATTATCTTTTGGGCTTTCTTGGGATTGACATCTTTTGCGGGGTTGTATAATGATCGTTGCTACATGGTTCTCATCAGTTGGTATCAGAGTACGGCTCCAAAATAATCGAGGTTATATCTTTCATTTGTTTTGAGTCTTGTTTCATTTTTTTCTATTGTTCTTCATGTTCTTCGAGTCAGTTTTTAATTTTTGAGTTTTGATCCAAAAAATACAAAAAATGAGTCAAAGTTGTTTCTTGGGCAATTTAAAAGTCCAAATTAATTCTCGTTTGTTTCGCTGGACTTGTAGTCGAATTCCTGAGTTAAAAAAAAATCCAAATTAAAAAAAAAATTATTATATATTACGGGAATTTCCAGCAGTTTTCTATTTCCAGTTTTTGAATTAAAAAGAATCAATTCAATTCCATTTATTTTGTTTAGCGAGAATTCATCGATTTTACTCCATATAGTTCTTCAATTCTTATCTTTTTTTTGGTGTCATTTTCTTCTAAGATTCACAATCTTGACACACATCTGGTTTGGATCCACGGGAATACATATTTGGTTGAGTTTACTTTCTTCTTTGGAGTTCTGAGTGGGAAAATGTAGCGTGGTGAGATTAATAAAGGGAAAAAGCAATTAGCTGAGTGATACACGAGTGATCATTTTGTGAGGCAGAAATTCAATAGAATTAGGATGTTAGACAGAGAGTGTTCCAATTCAATTAGGCAGCTGAATCAAATGGGCTTATCTACAGCGGGAGATTCTAGTAGAGTTGATATTTGAGTGCTATAACTATTCAATGGAAAAGAAGGTGACAATAGCAGTTCTTGAGTTTGTTGACTACGCCATAACTTGGTGGGATCAAGTGGTTACATCAAGAAGGAGGAATCGGGAGCGAGCAGTTAGTACTTGGGATGAGTTGAAAACTATTTACGGAAGCGCTTCATGCCTAGTCACTATTACAGGGAGCTACATCAGAAATTGTAAGGTTTGTATCAGGTTTCGAAGAGTGTGGGGCTACATAAAGAAATGGAAATCTTGATGATCAGGGTGAATGTGGAAGAGGTTTGGGAAGCCACCATGACTCGTTTCTTAAAAGGGTTGAACAATGATATTGCTAATGTCGTGGAGTTGCAGCATTATGTAGGGATTGAAGATATGTTGCATGTGGCCTTCAGGTGGAAAAATAGTTGAAGAGGGAGGGGACATCTAGACAAGCATTGGGTACTTGGTATCTAATTTCACTTGGAAACCAAGGAGGGATAACAAAGGAGATGGAGATGTTTCGAAGGGAAGGACTGAAATGCCAAAGGGTTTGATGAAAGTACTAGTAGAACAACACCTAAAGCAGAGCCACAGCCATCCAGAAATTAGGATATCAAGTGCTTCAGGTGCTTGGGCATAGGAGATGCTTCTCAATGCCCAAACAAAAGGATGATGATCTTGCGCAATGAAGAAGATTATGAAGGCATGCTAACATTGAAAGAGGTTAGCGATGGGGACAAAGTGGAGTTTGCTGTTGGAGAGTTACTGGTCATGAGGTGAGCTCTGAATATTCAAATCAAGACATATGACACGGAGCAGCAAAGAGAAAATATATTCCATACATGATGCCACGTTAACAATCAGGTATGTAGCATGATCATTGATGGTGTGAGCTATACTAATGTGGCTAGCGCAAATCTTGTAGAAAAATTGGGATTAACTATATTAAGATACCTTAGACCCTATAGGTTACAATGGTTAAATTAAAGTGGTGAAATTAAGGTGAATAGGAGGGTGTTAATTAATTTTTCTATTGGTAGTTATCGGGATGAGATCATGTGTGATGTGGTACCTATGCATGCGGGACATATTTTATTGGGTAGACCATGAATATATGATAGAAATGTTATTCATGATGGGTACAAGAATTGATATAGTTTTGTTAAGGATGGGAGGTCCATTACCCTTGTGCCATTAACACCGGCACAAGTGTATGAAGACCAAATCAAATTAAAAAATGAAGAAGAATGGAGAGTGAAAGAGTTAGAGAAAATGAGAGAAATTAATGAGATGGGGAGTATGAGAGAAAATGTTGAGGTGGCTAGTAGAGAGCAAAAGAGAGTAGAGTCACATGAAAGAAAAGAAAGAGGACCGTCTAAGAGGAGAGAAAAGTCGAAAATAAATTTCTTTGCAAAAAGGGAGTGAGTTGAAAAGAGCGATAGTTGAGAGGCAACAAGTGATATTGTTAGTCTATAAGGATTTGATGATATCTTCCCGGAGGAACCTAACTCACCCCTTCCTAGTTTCACTACTCCTTATTGCAAGAATTTGATGATATCTTCCCGGAGGACATGCCTAGTGGGCTACCAACCATTCGAGGTATTGAACACAGATTGTCTTCGTTCCTGGAACTGTCATTCCAAAGCGACCAGCTTATTGAAGTAATCTTGAGGAGACAAAGGAATTTCAGAGGCAAGTGGAGGAATTGATGAGCAAGATGGGACTTGGATGATTTGCTTAGATTGCATAGCCATCAACAACATAACGGTAAAATATCGTCACCTCCTAGGTTAGATGAGATATTGCATGAATTGTATGGTGCTTACATATTTAGTAAAATGGACCTTAAAAGTGGATACCACCAAATTCAAATGAGAGAAGGTGATGAGTGGAAAATTGCTTTTAAAACTAAATATGGCTTGTGTGTAATGCTGTTTGGACCCACTAATGCACTGAGCACTTTTGTGAATTTGATGAAACATGTTTTACGTGCTTTTATAGGTAAATATGTTGGGGTTTATTTTGATGACATCTTAATTTATAGCAAGGAGTTTGATTGTAGTATTGTGCGGTGGTATTGAGAAATGAACAATGTATGCTAATTTTAAGAAATGTACATCTTAGGTTTGTTTTCCTAGGATTTGTAGTGGGTGCAAATGGGGTAGAAGTGGATGAAGAGAAGATAAAAGCTATTAAAGAATGACCAACACCTAACTGAAGCCCGTTTTCATGGTCTGACTAGTTTTTATAGGCGTTTTGTCGAAGATTTTAGCACAATCACTACACCACTCATGGAGCCATTGATAAGAAGAGTGTGAGATTTCATTGGGGTGATGATTAAAAGCATGCATTCAATACAATTAAGGATATGTTGATAAAACTTTCGAAAATGAGTGTGATGCATCAGGAATATGGATTGAAGCAATTTTAATGTAGGACAAAAGACCGATAACCTATTTCAGTGAGAAGTTAAGTGTAGCAGTGCTCAATTATCCCACCTATGACAAAGAGCTGTATTTACTTGTTCGACCTTGGAGACATGGCAACACTACCGTGGCCTAAGGAGTTCGTCATTCATACGGACAATTCATCATTGAAGCATTTGTGAGATGGATGGAGTTCGTAGAGACATTTCCATATGTCATCCAATACAAGCAAGGTAAGGAAAATATGGTGGTGGATGCATTGTCTCGAAGGTATACACTATTGACTTCTCTTAGTTCTAAATTGCTTGGTTTTGAATATATTAAGGACATGTACGCTAGTGATCTAGATTTTTCTGATATTTATTCATCATGTAATAAAGGAGATAGTAAATAAATTCTTAAAGCAAGATGAATATTTGTTTATGGAAAATATGTTGTGTTCCTAATTATTCAATGCGAGAGTTGTTAGTGAGGGAAGCGGATTGATGGGACATTTTGGTGTTAAGAAGACTTTAGATATGTTGGTGGAGCATTTTTATTAGCCTAAGATGAAAGGTGATGTTGATAGAGTATGTAGTCGATGCATAAATTATAAAGAACCGTGCTGCCTGTACAGGGCCATTTTGCCGGACCCTGTACAGGCTCTCTCACAAACACAGGGGGTGGGTTTTTTTGGGGTTTTTTTTAATGAGATGGGTCAGCATGGGACCCACCTCATGTGAGGGGGCAGCTCTGCAGAGGCATTTTCCAATTGTATACACCGTTACCTACACCTAGTGAACCATGGTTTGATATTTCTATGAATTTTGTTTTGGGTTTACCTAGGACTAAGAATGGACGAGATTCAATATTTGTGGTGGTAGATAGGTTTAGTAAGATGACACATTTCATACCCTGTCAAAAGACCGATGAAGCCACTAACGTTGCGGAGTTATTCTTTAAGGACATAGTGTGTTTACATGGGGTATTTAGGAGTTTCGAGAAGCGAAAATTTTTAGTCATTTTTGACGGGTTTTGTGTGGGTAAGTTAGGCACTAAACTTTTGTTTTCAACAACTTGTCATCCATGAACCAATGGTCAAACTGAGTTAATAAGAATTTCAAAAGATGGGAGGAGTGCCTACCTTTCATAGAGTTTGCATATAAGGCCACGCATTCTACTATTTTTTTTTTCACCATTTGAAATTGTTTATGGTTTTAATCCACTAACACCTTTGGATTTTAATACATTTACCTGTAAATGAATGAGGTAGCTTAGTTGGTAAAAAAAAGACCGAGTTGGTGAAGTCATACCACGTAAAGGTAAAGTTGCAAATTGATAAAAATAAACACTTCGCATCACAAGCAAACAAGGGTCGGAGAAGCGTGACATTTGAACATGGAGATTGGGTTTGGGAACATTTCAGAAAGGAATGCTTCCTAGAGCAGAGGAAATCAAAGTTGCAACCACGAGGAGATGGACCATTTCAAGTTGTGGAGAAGATCAATGACAACGCACACAAATTAGATCTTCAGGGTGAGTATAATATTTCTACAACTTTTAAAGTTTCTGATCTCTCTCTCTCTCTCTCTCTCTCTCTCTCTCTAATGCAGGTACAGGTTCGATGTCGAATCCTTTTGAAGAGGGAGGGGATGATATGATCCATGAGTTGAGCCCAGGACGAGACCCGTTGATAATCAAAGGAGGACCGATGAAGCTATCGCGAGTAAAGTGAGTGAAAGAGGCGATGGGATTGTTCGTTCAAGAAATGGTTGAAGATATGATGACTTTGGAGAAGAAAGGAGCAAGTTCCGTGTTGGGATCAAAGTCCGAATCAACTTAGATCAACGTGTTAGAAGCGGTCGAAGACGGAGGCCAAACTTTGTGCTATGCGACTGCATAGTACAATTAGGTGTGCGGTCGCACAGCCTATTATCAAGAGCAAAGGGGCTAGAAACCTGACAACCATGCGACCGCATGGAAAAGTATGTTGCGGTCGCATAGGCCAAAACTTGGCTGGGAATTTTCTTTTTTCGCGATTTTTCCTAATTAGACTAGAATTATATTATTACCATAATTTGTAATATTCTAGTTGATTGGTGCACTTTTTTTTACTAGTTTTTAGGTCTAGTATAAATACTCTTCATATTTCATTGTATTACAACTTTTGACAATTTGGTAATTAAACTAGAGAGACAATTGTGCTTTCAATCTTCATTGAACATCGTGAACTTATCAAGATGAAATGTGGCGTTCAACATCGGGTGTGGATCACGGGTTGTGTAATCTCTAGGTCATTCAAACTTCATTTTTGTTTGGTTGCTTGCTTCATTATTCTTGGTTCAACCTCTAAACAGGATTATATTGTAGCATTCTCGACGGACCGCCCTTCTAACCCTTGAGTTCCCGTAGTGGCCAGAGGGCAACCTCACAAACACACGGGCTGACAAGCTAAGACATGGGATAAATGCACGATATAACTATACCTTCATATGGAAATTCATTAGTGTAATTTCCATTAATTTAGCATTAAGCCAAGTGTTAGCAATCTTGTCGTGCCACATGAATAGGACAAGTTTGCTAAGCCCTTGCCTAGGGTAAAATAAAATGAATTCAAGATCGAAAGTAATTTCTTTTATTGAATTGATTCACCAAATGGTACAATATAGCATACTATCAAGGCAAATTTGGTATAAACTAATAAACCTAAGTGAGACGGGAATAGAGAGGAGTTTTGGTCTTTGCATTCTTCAAAGTTCAACTAACACCTTTGTAACCAAAGTCTTCATGGCTGATCATCTAGACCTCCTATTGCTTAGTTTCGAATGTTTATGCACACATTGTGAAATTAATCCTCAAATATTTAGCTATAGCTTTTTGTTAGTCAATCGTCTTTATAATATGTTATATTTATGACAATAAAATTAACTTTGATTACTCCATTCATTGTAGGATTAATGGGGTTCATTTTAAATTTAGAACAAAGTCACAAAAGAAGCTACACATGGTTTTGAGTTTTGTTGGTAAAGGAAAAATGTTAAATCTAATTGATTGAAGTTTTTTACTACCTTGGTACTGACAAGTATGAACAGCGTTCAAGAATCAGTTTCCGATACTAAAGACTAAAATTTCATCGCCTCATTGACATGACTATTAACACATCTAGAAACTGGATCACCAATTTACAAATACAATACACAATCCACGCTGCAAATAATCAGATTAACTTTCATTCAACCTTATCATGAAGCTAGCCATTGTTTAAAGAAGCAACACACTATAAAACAACTTAAAACAAAAAAAAATAACAAAAAATAAATAAATAAATAAAACTTTCTTACCATCTTCTCGATTCTCTCTATGGTTGCATTTCAGATCTATTAAGATTAGGTTGTATGTATTATAATCACTATGAGAAGAACAATTGTATTTAATGGAATTGATGTATGTACTAACAGCGATTCACTCACAAAATGTAGCAATACTGGCAAAATCCAAAACTACACAAGGGACACATTACTATGCAAAGGTGGTAATGCAACTACACTCTGCTTGGTATTAGTGAAGAAAAAGAACCCATGGAATAAGGAAATAAAATAACTTCAAATCCCTATTACCATGTTCCTAGAAAAAAATGACGAATGGTAATGTTGGGTGAGGAGGAACACATTAAACGATTTTGAAGAGTGAGGCAGGCAATGTAAGATTTTACCCAACCAAATGTTTTACAAGACTTTCCGAACCCATTAGTGAGGACAATGTGTTGTCTTCTAGACAATGAAAACATTCCTTATTTTCCTTTATTACTTCTCCAAATATTCACTTGTTTTTCTTAGATCCTGGAATTTGATTGTAGTATTGTGCGGTGAATGAATTTTCACCCGAGGATAAGTGAGCAATGGCATGCTTCTACATCATCACAGAATATCATCCAATAACAAAACTGAAAAAATTTGGAGTGCACCAGATCCCAGTAGAGGCTGAGGGAAAATTAATAGAACACAGGTTGCAAAAAGGGATAAAAGTATTGTTGTCACTCAACTTAAAATGAAGTTTCATTTTTCTCTTAAAAATATATATAGTTACTCCTAGTGTTCTACAACACACAAGGGATGAATTTGATCTTTGGGTATTGGAAACTTTGACAAGTTAGGATATGCCCTTTACAGTTGCAGCATTAGCTTTCTCAACGTTGGATCCAATATCATCTGGGAAGGAGAGAAAATATCCCTGGTTAGTTATGTGGTTAGATCTTTGAAAATCTCATTCACTTCACCAATTTGTTGTTGTATTTCATTTATACCCTACTCTCTTTCCTTTATAATTGCCTCACTGAAGGCTATAATCATTGTCCAAGAACAAAACCGCCTGCAGACCAAAGCACTTAGAAAAGATGCATACAAAATTTTCATGGAATTATAAGTGAAATAATGCCTTTTTATTTAGTATACTCTGATGTTTAAAGTAAAAAAATGGAATGACACCGGCTACACAGAATTATTTCAAAAACTTTTACTGACAGCACTAACACATGAACAAAAATAGATAAGAATAAGAAGTACATCATGGGTGCCATAATGGTGTCCATAATTGACACATGGAGTCCCCATATTGAGGGGTGCCTGTTACCGTAGGCGCCGCCCAATAGGGGGCCTCCATGTGTCCATTATGGCACCCATATGTACCCATAGCATAACCCAATAGATATTCTACCCACATTTAAGATCTCATGCATAAAGTTCACATAATTATAGCACATGCTACCATGCATTCCAAATTTTAAAATATTGCTCTATAAGAGGCGTAACAGATTCACGAGAATGTAGACACACAGAAGCAGAGATTAGGCCAATTGTTTTATGGAACAGTTCAAAGGAATTTACACTCATGACACAAAGAATAGTTAATGATCATTCAAAGGAATTTCAAAATCGTCTTGGCGGCATGATCATTCAAGCAGTACATGCATGTAGTCAATGCACAAAACGCCCAGTGATTACAAGTGCCTACCTCAATTATAGGTTTGGACACTTCCAATAAATTAAAAAGACACACACAAGCAAACAAACAAACAAACAAACAAAGAAGCCAATCAGGATGCTAATAGTAAGTATTCAGTCATCCGATGGCGGTTCTACTATTCAAGAGAAGAAATGATCTGAGCCAAAAAAAATAAAAGAAATGATGTCTAATTATTTCAATTGTACAGTCATCAACGAATAATTGATTACAAGCGATAAAAGAAACTGGAGCAATGTAACTTTAAATTATTGTTAATGCATTATAACACCACAATGAAAACAAATATACCCTGTCAATAACATAAATGAATTGCATCACAAGCACATAATCTAGAAACAAGATACTGAAAATACTTGGCTTATTAATGGTTTGTTTGAGCTCCATTTTTTGGGAGAATAGAAATAGATTTTGTAATAGCAATTTTTTAAGAATGTGTAATTAGAAGTAGGAAAAAGCTTTCACGTGTAAAATTATTTTAATGGGAGAATATGTGGTTTAAAATGAGTTCAAGAAAAATTGAGTTTCTAAAGAATCGGGCTAAATTAAATTCATATGATAATGGGATAAAAAAACCTTATCTTCTGACAAATTATGGACCAAACTATTCATGAACCACATAATTCATTAATCCTTTGCACTCATAGCCGCTAATTCAGTCGATTAAACAATTGTACATTAGGCACCTTTACATTCTAGATTCCACAAGAAGAGCTCGCTGTTCTGGACTCTTATCTGCACTTACATCCATCTCATTAGCTACATAGCTACAGAAAGTAATTGTTTGAAAAGATGAGCAACAGAAATACCAAGCCTATACTATTTAGATGGTTTAATGATATAACTGAACAAGTAATGGTCAGTAGATATCTGGTACTAATTGCTCATCAGTTTCTGCAAATTGACAGCATTTATAGTTCAATTCACAGACAATTAATATTATTGCTACTAGCACATTGAAAAATCTTAAACATTGAAACTTCTGAAAGTAACGATATAGATAGGAACATTGACTACCTGGAAGGAAGAACTGCTTGGGGAACAAAAGGAGTATGAACTGTCTCTCTCTCTCAGTTGCAAGTCGCTGTGCCTTCTGGAACTCCTTTAATTTTGCTTGAAAATATTTTGCAAGATTAGCATCTGTTATTTTCTTGTTTGCCTGCCAGAGTGGGGATGATCGGGTAGATCGAATTTGGGATTGAGGAAGGGAAAACTTCAAAACTCATATTTATCGCTACAAGTGTTAAGTTACTAAAAACATTGCTTCCAAGCATTTCCTTTGATATTGTTGGAGCTTAAAAATGAAACTTGAACATCTCAAATCTTTCAAAAAGACATGAACAATTTAGCAACCCCGATGGGTGAAATATAGGCAGTGACAAGAAACAAAACATGATATGATGGGTGGGTGGGTGGGAGCAAAAACCCCACATTAACCACGAGGAAGCAAACTTACACTGACTTTGATCATGATTTGTTTCACTAGCTTGCTTAACTTTAGCTGAAGTAAGTTTCAACAATTTTCTAATATGTAGCCTTGTTTTATGCCTGCAGGTTTGGAAAACATTGATTTCCATTAGAATTAGTATCAACTGTATGTTACATATGATGGATCACTTAAAACCAAAACCCTCACGAAAGTAACTGTATGTAAACCAGTTCGGTCCACACAGTCTCAGGACAGTGAATATGAACTAATACTAGAAGCCCATGTTTTATGCTTCTATTTACAGGAAAAAAAATTTGAGTCGTCACAAAAATGGATTCTCCTTCCATTAACAATAAATATATCTGAATTCAAAGTAGGAAGCCAATGGTTAATAGAACACACATCTGAAAGTAGAACATATGCTTGCAAAGTGGAAGAAAGGATACAAAGGTCTATAACCCAAAGGAAGACAAGTTCGGAAAAGCTTTATCCTTGTCATATCACTGAAATCCTAATTTTTCCCTATAAAAATGCATCCGGTTGATTCCAAGGTCATCCACATTTCTATATGTGTGTGCGCGTGTGTGTGTCCGCGCGCGCGCGCATGAAAGAGGCGAAAAAGTGATAGAAGAGATGAAAAATTGAGATGAAACCTTTTCTTTCATTGAAAATGCAGACCATTTAGTTTGAAGATTAGAAAGTGAAGGCTAACTAGAACCATTGAACACTGATACATCACCAAGATAATAACAAGAAGAAATTTTCAGCATCCATCTTAGTTTAATCTAGTCAAGGCTCTACCATTTAGAGCTACAGATGGATGACAGGTTTCCCTGGCCCAACACAATGCACATCTGATGATAAAGTATTGTATCATCAAGGACGATTATGTGTACTAAACATCAAGGAATTGAAGAATGAAAATATTAGAGGCTCGCTCTACTTCATATTCCATCTAGGAGGTACCTTGATGCACCGAGACCTAAAAACGGTATTTTGGTGAAAAGGAATGAAGAAGGATGTAGTCGAGTACGTTGAAAGGTGTTTGATATGCCAGCAAGTAAAGGCAAAACAATGACTATCAGGGTTGCTGCAGCCATTAGATGTTCCAAAATGGAAATGGGAACAAGTGACTATGGACTTTATCGTAGGTTTGCCGAAATTAGTAAAAGGTCATGCCATTTGGGTGATTGTTGACCAATTAACCAAATCTGCTCATTTTTACCAATCCACGGGACTTTTTCTATGGACCAATTTGAACAGTTGTATGTTAAGGAAGTGGTGAACTTGCACGGTGTACCAGTTTCAATTGAATTAGACAGAGATGCAAGTTGTACATCGAATTTTTGGAAGAATTTACATAAGGCAATGGGAACTAAATTGAACTTTAGCACAACTTTCCATCCTCAAACAGGTGGTCAATCTGAGCGAACGACTCAAACATTAGAGGATATGCTTCGATCGTGTATTTTACAGTTTGGTAGACATTGGGAGAAATATCTACCTTTAAGTGACTTTGCTTATAACAACAGTTATCACACTTCTATCGACATGACACCCTATGGAAGGAAATGCAGATCACCAACTACATTGGGAAGAGGTTGGTGTACTCAAGATTTTAGGTCCAGAGATTATTGAACAAATTGTGCAGGCTATCTAGAATATTCGTAACAGTATTAAAACAGCTCAAGGCAGACAAAGTAGCGCCTATGAAGGGAGTATTATGTTTCATTAAGGGAAAGTTGCGACCAAGATTCATTGGCCCATTTGACTCTTGAGGTGCGTCGGAAGTGTAGCATATCAGTTGGCTTTACCTCCTAACTCTCAGCAATGATATATTTCATGTGTGGGCTCAGGAAGTACATCCCTGATCCGAGCCATGTCACTAATCATCGATCAATTGAGTTATAATGTGTTTGAGTTGTGAAGAAGTACCAGTTGAAATTATCAATAAAAAATTTCAAATGTTTAGGAACAAAGTGATCCCTTTAGTAAAAGTACGATGGTGTAATCACTCAACTGAAGAAGCTATTTTGGAACGAGAAGAGGAAATGTGAGCCAAGTACTCGCAACTCTTCTAGGAGTTCAAAGATAAATTTCATGGACGAAATTTTATTTTAGGGAGGTAGTTTTTTACTAGTCGTTAGATTTAAAATTAGGACTTAAGTAATTAATATCAAACGCCTTATTAGTTATTGGCCTAGTTAAAAGACCTTAGGGTCCGTTTGATAGCAAGGGTGGAAAATGGGTGGAAATGAATTGAATTGCAGGGAATTGAATTGCCTGAAATTGTTTTACCGGGAATTGAATTAAAGGTGTTTGATTGGTATAATTTTCCACATTTCTATTATAATACGTTTGGCTTTATTTTTTTATGCAAAATGTCAATTAAATGAATACATTTTTTTACCATTGGGGACAAAATATGTTTAGCTTACAAAAAAATAAATAAATTTTTATTTTTTATTTTTACGTTTGACTTTGTTTTACATGAAATTTGTCAATTAAAGGGATAATTTTTTTTACACTTTATCTTAGAATTTGTTTATATTGCTAAAAAAAAAAAAAGGTGAAAACCAATTCCCACCTATATAGCAAGTCATTGAATTCCACGGAATCACGCTTCAAGTGGTTGTACCTTGGAATTGGGTGAAAATCAATTCCATGAAAAATAAACGCTATCAAATAGCGCAAAAGTGAAAGTTAGAATCGAATTCCAATTTTCAGGGAAATTTTGGGTGTATCAAACACACCCTTATTGATTGCTAGCCAATAGTTTGACGACCTAAGTGAAGAATTAATTTGAAAGTTAGACGGAATTATGTGTAAAATATATGTAAATATGCCAATTAGTCGTGATTAAAAATGACTTATTCAACCACATGCATTACTCACCATATTTCGAGCAATGTAAATTTGACCACATAAATAAAGGTAATTATTTGACCACGAGTATTATTTACACCAAGTATCAAGCCAAGTCAATTGATTGGACCACATGATTAAAGGTATTGATTTGACAATTTTCAAGACCATGCCTAACATCTAGCCATTTCCTTTCACTTTTCTACACATGGCCCAAGAATTTACACTATAAATAGGAGATAAAGACAACATTAGACTACCCCTCACCAACTATTTACACTCCCCCCTCTCTATCTCTATCACTTTGTCTCTCTCTGCCTTTACTCTTTAGCTTGTCCTTTTCATATTAAATATAGTCGTACACTTACACAAGCACACAACCCCACACGTGGCTCAATGATCTCTCTCCAACAATCACTTCTTCTATCATTTTGAATTGTCAAGTGGAAGGTAAGTGTGCTATTACGTTATTACGTGAGTAATCCTATATATGTTATTTCATGGCTATGTTAAGTTATGATTCGTCTTATGTATAAGATTTGTATGGATGGATTGCAGTATAGTAGTGCTATGCACGAAAATTTGGTATCATCTAAGTTAGGTCCAATTTTTGTATCTCCCTATTTGTATGAAAATTTTCATAATATGCATACATGAATAAAATTTACTCACGCACACTTATTGAGATTTTATCTCACGTTATTTTTTTTGCCCTTTTCAGAAAAGTAATGGTTCGAGACGATTGATGTGGAGATGAATGCCATCATGGGATATTCAAAATAATTTTCATGAAGCTATATCAAATTTTATTTAATTTACATTGAATTCATTTCAAAATTTTCTTATGTCAAACGTATTTCTTTAATACGCTTATTATGAATAATGTTGAATCGTAATTATTTATTAAAAATTCTATTGATTCATTTCAACTCTTTTATTTAAATTTGATTTAAATTTTAGTGACACTCGAATCTTTAAGAATCCAGGTTGTCACAAGAGGAAGGCCACTAAATCCATTCTTAGATCTTAATTAAAAACAACGAAATCAGATTACATTGCCAATTTCTTGTCGATACTTAGATATAAAGGAGCATAGTTTATCATGCATGCCTTTGTTTAAAATTCACATACTACATGTTAGCATATTAGAAAACTACCACTAGAATCAACTGAACTAAACGTGTCACAAGAAAAATTTTACCGATTTCTTCACATGATGTTGTAACTATGGGTATATGCATAAATACATTAAAAATATTACCAGTTTTAGGTAGTTAAATTTCTAATTTCATTTAACAGAATCCATGAACTAGTGTCCCTCCTCCAAGCAGCTAGGGACGATCACACCATTAATTTTGCATATGAACCATGCCTACTCACTATTTTTCAGCATTAAATTAGCCAAACTTACATCAACTTCAAGAAGCCTTTCATCTCAGAGTCACTTTTCCCTTTTGCTTCACTTTGGATCTCCATCCCCACCATCATCTAGAATGGCAACACCTCCCTAACATTACTTTTCATATAATTCTAATCCCATACAATTTCTAATCCCCATTAATCATACATAGCTGAATATGCCATAAATATCTCGTATTTGTAATCATAATGCTGTTGCATATGCACAACAACAGATCTCCCTAAATATATCATAAATCAATCACCTCTCAACCCAGTCCTCCCAATTTAAACCCTAGTTCCAATAACACAGTAACGACCACTATACTAAATTAACTTCCACCAATTCCACCAAAAATATGATAATTCACTAAAATACAACACAGGCATTAAGACATAAGAAAGTATTCCTTACAGCTTTCTTGTTTCCCATTTATGTAATTCCTACGAGACCCCAATCCCCGGCCAGATTCTAGATCTTGAAAAACTCATCCCTAATTTAATATTTTCTCAAACCCAAAAATCCAAAATATTCTCTGTATAATCAAAGAAGAATTTATGGATATTTTTCAATAATAGATGATTTGGGAAAGTAAAACAAACCCTAGAAAAAAGGGTTTGAGAAATTCTGAAGGGACTTGGGATTCCAACAGTAAAAACTCAAAATTTGGTGAACGGGAATAGGATTGTTGTTTGGAACAATTCCCTTCACTAAACCCTTACAACGTACAGTAAATCCATGAGTACTGAAAAAATTTAAGGAGGCTGTTTGTCAAACAAGGCCAAGTGTCACACAGTGAGAATGCTCTTCTCCTCATTCGGCACGACAAATAGTGTACTAATGATATCATCATATGCAGGTATTATCCCTAACATCCTACTCATAGCATGCGTGTATGCTAGTTGTTCGAGCATGCTCTAAGAATGAGGAGAAGGCTGCCTTAAGGCAAGAAACCTTGGGAGCCAAACCTGTGGTCCATGAAAGTTGGTATCAGAGTAGGTCCGCTCAAACATGCGTTGTTGATATGGGTCAATATCGTGTGTTCTTGAGGATAAAAGATTTTGGGCCACAGATCGTTTTGGCAAGCGGTGGAACAGGATGAAGGAAACTATGGGGAAGAAGGATAAAGAGGACAGCGTTGCTGAATTACTTTTTGCCTTTCAAGGGGTTTCGGGGAACGCGAACTTTGCAGGGCACAATGATGAAGATTGTGTATTTACTTCGACATGTGTTGAAGCACTGCGGTTTGGAGGTCGTCCATCTGAAGAACTAATGCTCAGATGGGCAGATGGTGAAGGTTGGGGTCGATGGTGGCAAGTACAAGTTACTACGGGTTGATGTGCGAGGAGCACTGTGTGAACATCCAGATGGAGTTGGTGCCATTGTTATTCTTGCAACCAGAGGGATGCGCGTTGATAGGAAACTCACTTCTCGTTACGAGGCCGTAAGTGAATTCAAATGGGGGAGAATGTCACACAGTATGCTCTTCTCCCCATTCGGCACGGCAGGGTCGCTACAACTAGCGTCTGGCCTATTTTGTCAAAGAGTACACTAATGATATCATCATATGCAGGAGCTCATAGCTTGCGTGTATGCTAGTTGTTCAAGCTTGCTGACCTAAGAATGAGGGAAAGGCTGCTTCGAGGTGAGAAACCTTGGGAGCCAGACCTTCAGTTAAGTAGCAATAGCTAGGCGTCTGCCTATTTTTTCAAAGAGTGCATTACTGATATCATCATATGTAGGTATTATCCCTAACATCCTACTCATACCATGCCTGTATGCTAGTTGTTCGAGCTTGTCGACCTAAGAATGAGGGGAAGGCTGCCTCAAGTCGAGAAACCTCGGGAGCCAAACCTACAGTCCGTGAAAGTTGGTATCAGAGCGGGTCCGCTCGAACATGCATTGTTGATATGGGTCAATATTTGTACGTTCTTGCGGATAAAAGCTTTTGGGCCACAGATCGTGTTGGCAAGCTGGCGGAACACGATGACGGAAGCTATGGGGAAGAAGGATAAAGAGGATAGTGTTGTGGAATTACATTTTGCCTTTTAAGGGGATTTGAGGAGCGCGAACTTTGCAGGGCACAATGATGAAGATTGTGTATTTACTTCGACATGTGTTGAAGCACTGCGGTTGTCCATCTGAACATTTCAGTGAATGCTGGTGTTGAATACCCGTCCAGATGGAGTTGGTGTTGTTGTTATTCTTGCAATCAAAGAGATGCGCGTTGATACGAAACTCACTTCTCGCTACGAGGATGTAAGCGAATTTGAATGGGGGAGAATGAATGTCACACAGTGAGAATGCTCCCATTCAGCACGACAAGGTCGCAACAGCTAGGCGTCTGGCCTATTTTATCAAAGAGTGCACTATTGATATCATCTGTGTATTATCCCTAACATCCTACTCATAGCATGTGTTTAAAAACCGCCAAACCGGAAAACTGATTCTAAACCACATTTTAGAAACCATCGGTTTAGTGCCAAGTGGACCCGTCAACTAAATGGTTTTGAACCAAACCAAACTGGTAAAAAACGGTTTGGTTTAGGTTTGAGAATTTTAATGGCGGTTTAAAACAAAACCGGACCTCCGAAAAATACATAAAAATAAAATACAAAATGAAATTTTTTGAAAATTCAACCAAAATTCCAAATTACTATTACTACTCTATAATCCTAATTTATATTACATATAAAAATTATAATAATCTCAATTTTATGTTTTTCAGCCAATTCCATAGGTAATTTTCTAACCCAACTACCCAAGCCAAATGGTGAACAAACTCAACACATAAATCCATAACGGCAGAAGCAGAAATCCAGAAACCCATAGCCCAAACATTTCCCATTTCAATTGAATCAAACTCAAAACCTAACCATTCCCTTCCCATTTGCACGCGAAGCGACCTCGCCTCCGCCTCCATTGCCTACCCAGGATTGGAGAAAAATGAATTGGTAGATTACTTGTCCGACCCATGTGAAGATTTGATTGAGGAGTTATTCGACATTTTATTGTGGTGGAAAATAAATGCTTCTAAGTATAAGATTGTCTCCCAAATTGCCAAAGACGTATTAGCGATTCAAATTTCTACAGTTGCTTCTGAGTCTGCATTCTCAACTGGAGGTCGGATACTTGATTGCTTTAAGAGTTCATTAGGTGCAAGGATGGTTGAAACTTAAATATACGGAAAGAATTGGTTGCAAACTAAGAAATAACCTATAGTGGGTCAATATTTTGATGAAGTGGAGACATTTGATGATTCAATGAAAGTTGTGACAGGTGATTTACATTTTCTATTATCATATTTTTGAAGATTCTCTTATCTATCTAGTATCTAATACCATGATGATGTAATGAATACACTTGTTTGACTACGCAGACAATGAATCATGTGACACTAATTGATGTTAGAGTATATGTGAGAAACTGAGTTCGTAACAACATGCAATGGTAATCTTGTGTAATTGTTATGTTTAGATATTATAAATAAATATTTTTTATAGTGGTTGGTTATTCTCTCTGTCGAATCAATAATATTTTTTTTTCAGATATGATGATCATGAGGTCTTTTGGAAATCATTATATTTTTTAGGTCTTATATTTAGTTTAGTAGACTTGTATTGTAATATTATCATAACGTCATTAGCCTAAAAAAGGCGAACAAAAAACTATGTTTTAATTTATTGTGATTTCACTTTGATTTAGTTGGTATTTAAATTAAAGTAGACAAATTTAGTTTGTTTTAGATTTATTGCTAGTAATATATAAATATATATTGAATTCAATGAATTAATGGCACAAAATTCTTAGACAAAAAAATATGCAGCGAAACCGACGGTTTAAAATCCGACCAAACCATTAGGTTTAGATTTGAGTTTTTTTTTTCAAACCGTTCAAAATGGTTTGGTTAGGTTTGGGTTTTTCTCAAACCAATGTAAATAATTTGGTTTGAAAATCAGTCAAATATCGGTAAAATCGGACCGCTTACACCCCTAGTGAATGCTTATTGTTCGAGCTTGCCGGCCTAAGAATGAGGAGAAGGCTGCCTCGAGGCGAGAAACCTCGGGAGCCAAACCTGCGGTCCGTGAAAGTCACACAGTGAGAATGTTGTTCTCCACATTTGGCACGGCAAGGTCGCAACAGCTAGTGCACTAATGATATCTACTATCCCTAACATCCTTCTCATAGCATGCATGTATGCGCTAGTTGTTCGAGCTTGTCGGCCTAAGAATGAGGGGAATGCTGCCTCGAGGCGAGAAACCTCGAGAGCCAAACTTGTGGTCCATGAAAGTTGGAATGGAAACGAGACATGTCTATCTACCATCATTTTCACATTCTCGTAATAAAATATTACACGTAAGCTCAAAACTTTTTTCTACTTTTTAACAACATATTTTTGAAAATTCATTATTTCGAAACTCATTTTCTTACTTTAATGATAGACAAACATGGGATGAAGTTGATGAAAATTTATTGTTGGCCAAAGATATTAACTCATGAATCAGACTATTTTAATTGCATAAAAAATTTATAATCTTTACATATTATCAGGGGGAGAAAATGGATGGAAATCGAGAGGATTGAGGGGTGAAATGGAAATTGGAATGGAAATGAGCCATGTCTATCTACCATCATTTCAATTTTTTTAATTCATTTACACATTCTCGTAATAAAATATTACACATAAGCTCAAAACTTTTTTTTTTTTTTACCTTTTAACCACATATTTTTCGAAAATTCATTAATCCGAAACTCGTTTTCTTACTTTAATGATAGACAACAAACTTCCAAATTCATTAATAAGTACATTGATGGCTCGACCTTCGCCCAACTGTCGCTCGCTCGAAAAAGCTCCTCGCTCGAGCGACAGTGGTATATGGCCAAACTTAATTTCCGATTTTCGATATTTTTACTTGGACCACATTACCTAAAACATCCAACATATAAATCTCCGCCTCATTATTTCCGAAACAGAGATTTAACATTATATTCAAAACTTTGTGAAAACATCAAACACTAAGGAGCAATCTTCTCTTGGTTTCAAGGAGTTGAAGTTCAAAGAAGATTATTGAAAAACGAGGAGTTCTTTTCAAGATCCATAGGAGATAAACGTTCAAGAGTTAGGAGTGGAGTTCGTGTGCTCATGCTAGGAGGATTGCTTTACAAGAAGACTTAGGATTGATGTGTGCACATTCTAGGAGGGCTGGCTCAAACTTCAAACAGGATATCAAAAAGCTTGTGTCGTCAACTTTGCTGTGGTCTGTAAGTTTATCAATACGTTTATAGTGGATTTTATACTGGCAAAGTGCCCGGAGTTTTTCCCACATTGGGTTTCTCCGTGAACAATTCTCGTATTATTTACTGCTTTGATTGATTGTAGTATTTAAACTTAGGAGAAATTGGATTGATTAATCAACCACCTAGACATAATTAAGTTGTGACTTGTTACATGTTAATTAATCTTCAAATTCCACAGTTACACATAATCACCCCCTTCTAGGTGTAGGTGTGTCGAACTGTGCGTTTTTCAAGTCGTATCAGAGCCTAAAATCATTTTCTGACCCACATATTAGTCATGATGAGTCAATCACTGTCTGTACCGCCTTATTTTGGTGGAACCAATTATGCGTACTTGAAAGTTAGGATGAGAGTCTTTCTTAAGTCATTAGATGAGCGCATATGGGTTTGTGTGCAGAATGGTTGGTCTGCCCCGTCTACCACCGTGTCTGGAGTTGTTACTCCTACTGATATTTTCCTTTGGACCAAAGAAGAGTTAGCTGAGTGCAATTGGAATAGTAAGGGTATTCATGCCTTGTTTGTGGTAGTGTCTCCTGAGGAGTTTAGGAGGGTGTCGATGTGTGAGAATGCAAAGGAGGTTTGAAACATCTTAGAGACTACCCATGAGGGTACTAAAACTGTTAAAAGCTCCAAACAGTAAATGTTGACATCTAGATTTGAGGAACTAAGAATGAAAGATGATTAGACGTTTGATGAGTTCTATGCTAAATTGATCGAAACTCTAGTTTCAATCTAGGTGAAAGGATCCCGAGGTCAAAATTGTTCGAAAGGTCCTTAGATTTCTACCCAAGAGGTTTAAGGCTAAGGTAACTGCTATTGAAGAAAGCAAGGACCTCGATAATGTTAAGATAGAGGAACTCGTATGGAAGGTGATTATGAGTCTAGTGATAATGAGTGACTAAAGAAGGAAGAGTTAGCATACTTTGTTAGGAAGTTTCAAAGGGCTTTTGGGAATAGACAGATGTCACGGACTAAGAAGAAAAGTCCTCCTACGAGGGGAAGTTTCAAAGGGCTTTTGGGAATAGACAGATGTCACGGACTAAGAAGAAAAGTCCCCCTACGAGAGGAAGTTTCAATGAGAAAAGTGTGATAAGAGTGGTCGCAAGGGGTCTAGTCGGGATCTCCAATCTGTTAGATGTCATGAGTGTCAGGGCTTCAGGCATTATAAGAATGAGTGTCCTAATCTTACGATGAGTCCATCAAGAGACAATAGTAGAGCCTTAGTAGCCTCACTTACGACGAGTCTAGCTCGAGTGATCAAAGTGAGCAGTCAGATAGTGAGAAAGTAGGAATGTATATGGTCTTCGTGTCACAAGTTGGAAGTGGATCTGATAAGGCTGGTGAAAAGGCTTGGGTTGATGAATTATATGAGAGTTGTGATGATGATTCTGAAGATGAGACTAACATTCGTGTAGCATATCAGGAGTTGTTTGAAGAGAGTCTCAAAATTAAGAAAGCAAATCATACCCTATTAAAGATGCTAGATAAAGAGAGACTAGTAGGTGATCTTCAATATTCTACTAAAATCCTGAGTGAGTTGAGGTGTATTAATGAGAAGTTAGAAGGAAGGAACAAAAACCTTACAATTGAACTAGAAAAATCCAACTCTCAACTCGAGGCTTTCTCTAGTGGGACTAAGAAGCTAGATAGCATCTTAGGTATGAATAAGCCTGCAGGTGATAGGAGAGGTCTATGTTATGATATGAAAATTTCTAATGCTGCTAGTATAACTAATTTGGTGCGCCGAACGGGCATTTCACTATTGGATTAGCTTGGGAGTCTCTTCGGCATAGGAGGGAGGCGGTTCTGTGGCATAAACTTGTTTGGTTTGGTAAGCATATTCCTCGTCATGCTTTCATTGTGTGGCTCTTTCTTTGTGATGGAGTTAATACTCAAAGCAAGCTTTGGAGGCTTGGTTTGATTGAGGAAATTAAATGTCTTCTTTGTGGGAGCGATCAAGAAGATGCAGCTCACCTCTTTTTTAACTTGCCCATATTTGGAGTGGATCTGGAGGCACTTTGGTAGTAAATGTAACATACCTATCATTCACCGTCCTTGGGAGGAGCTTGTAGGTTGGATGGCACAATAATTTGGGGCTGATTCATTTCGAAATTCAGTCATTAAAACCATGTTTGCAGCCATGGTCTACTACATTTGGCGAGAGAGAAATTCCCGTTTATTTGATCACTCATCTAGGCACGCTAGCTTGATTTTCAATGATATTATGTTTACAGTTTTGTCTAAGCTTAATACACTTTGTAATGTGGATCCCACTATGGAAAATAAGTGGATTCAACGCTCTTTAGGTTTGGACGTTGGAATTTTTTCTTGTTAGTCCTAGAGGGATAGTCTTCTAGTTTTTTGTCGTTGGTTTGTCTATGTAGGGGGCCTGTCCTCCGCATAGTTTCTATGGTCTGGGGTATGCCCTGTGCTTTTGTATATGATTTACTTTTGGTTATAATCCACTTACCTTAACAAAAAAAAAAAGAAATAGATCTAGAGTGCTGCAGCGGTGGGTTTGGGACACCGTAGCGCCCAGTCTCAGGAAGTAGAAAGTCACATGGGGGCTCGCTAGTCGAGACCCTGCCACTCTAGCGTTAAGAACAATAACCCTGTCGCTCACCTGGCACCAGATTGCCGATCGAGCGATGTGTTTATCTAGACAGATTCGGGAGGTTTTTCTAAAAGCAACAATCAAATTCAAATTTTGGTGCAATTAAGTTTTTTTTTTCAGATGTCTAATATTCTAAAATAGATTAGTTGAAGCCACATGTTACCAAAATAACCTCTCTTGTGAAAATTAATTTGGAATATCAAGATGGTTGCTTTTAATGCAACTCATGCGTATATTAACCGATCAAAAGGAAGGTAAATATTTCATCGAATTATATACACACATGCAGTAATAAATATGGGACAATTATAAAACTTTTTATGTGAACAATAAATTGGTCCAAAGATATATTTATTGTTTGACATACTTTATTGTCAATATTTGATTAATACACCAAGAGTACCACTTATAAGTTGATATTTCTTTCCAAAGACCAAATTTCAATATTGTGTTAGTCTCTTGTAAAAGGATCCACCTTTATTTAAATTTATTGATGGGAATTCATGTGGACATATTTTGGTTTTATTCTTCATTATGTTAATTTATCCGCTTCAACAATATCTACCAACATCAACTTTATTCTATGCTTAATGCAACCAATTTTAAGGACTGAACATAAAATATTCATATTGTTCTTGGCTGCATGGATCTAAACCTTGTGTTAAAAACTGAACAACCCACACTATTTTTGGATAAAATTTTCTACCAATGAAAAATGGGACTTTGATAAATGGGATCGTTCAAACTGCACAGGTCTTATGATCATGAAGCCTAAAATTCCAGAAACGTTTAGGTGCGCTATGTCCGATAAGGGAACTACTACTGTCAATGAATTTCTTGACGAAATTGAAAAATGCTTTGCTAAAAGTAGTAACACCAAAACTAGTACATTTTTGGCGTACATTTAGTTTTACTAAAGTATAATGGTAAAGGAAACGTAAAAGAGTACATCATTGAGATATGTCTCATACTGCTTCAAAACTAAAGGCATTAAAACTTGAGCTATTTAATGAATTGTTTGTACATTTGTTTTAATTATTCTCCCTAATCAATTTAAGGTTGGTTATAACTGTTTAAGGAGAAATGGACTCTTAATGAGCTCATTTTGTATTGTGTGTGAAGAAGAAAGGCTGGAGCAAGACAGAACTAAAAGTGCTCACTTGGCAAGTAGGTAAGGACAAGTTCAAGAAAAAAAGAATATAGAAGCTACATTTGGTTTAGTTTGAATTAAACAACAAAAGCTTCAAAAGGATTAATCATCTTCTGGCTATTACTATATAGAAATCCAAGATGCGTGAAGATAGATTATACCAAATATCACGCTTTTAGTGTAAAGAAATGTATTTTTTCTCACTTTGAGGTTAATTTAGTTTCAATACCACTACTCGTATAAGTATGTCTATGCAAGGTTGCCTGAATAGTCTAAAGTGAAATGATGCTAAAAGATTCATCTATGTGGCTGACAACAAATTAGTTGAAGTTGAGGGTATAGGAACTTTAGATTTTATTATTAAAGACTGGTTTTCATTTGGATTTGAAAGAGACTTTTTTGATATCGTCTTTTGAATGAAATTTGATATCTATTTCTGTATTAGACAAATTTAATTATTCTTGTTCATTTGAAAATAATAAATTTAGCTTTTCTTTTAATTCAATTTTCTCTTATAACGAAACATTTCATGTGAATTCATGAGGTATTTAACATAAATTAACCAATGAGAATTTCACTTTGTTATGACACGAGCGTTTAGGTCACATATCTCAAAAGAGAATAAAAAAGCTTATATCAGAAAAAATTCTTGATCCCTTGATTTTTCAGGCTTGAGTGTTTGTTTTAATTGCATTAAGGGAAACAAATAAATATAAGGGGATTAGGGGCCAATAGGATTTTGGACGTCTTAGAACTTATTCATATGATATCTGTGGGTCATTCCGTTCAGCTTCTTGGAATGGTCAACGGTCATTTATTATGGTCATAGACAATTTTTCTTACTATAGCCACATGTATCGCATTAATGAGAAATCCCAATCATTGGAAATGTTCAAAGCTTACAAGACTCAGGTTAAAAATGAACTCAACAAAAGAATAAAACGCATCTCATCTGACCGTGGTAGTACTATGGCAGATATGATGGATTAGGTGAATGACGACTATGGCCTTTTTCTAAATTCCTAGAGCGATGTAGAATCGTCCCATAAGGCACAAGAACAGGATCACCTAGCATGAATAGTGTTGCTAAGAAATGAAACAAAACACTTAAGTACATGGTAAGTGTGTGATTAGTCTTTCCACTGTACCACAATCTCTCTGGTGAGAAGCACTAAATACTATAGTTTATATTCTCATTGAAGCACTTGCACATTTGAGGTTATCTAGTTAAGGTCCCTAATGAAAAGAAACTTCCAGAATTGTCGGTTGCTATTTTATTGGATATTTTGAGAGATCAAAGGGTTACAAATTTATGATTCCGCTAATAGGTCAATATGTAACTATATGAGTATCAGTGGTTGATTCGCTAATAAAAAATTGATCCCTTGACTTCAGGTTATGGACAAACATATTTTGGTGATGTTGGATGTTGCTTTGCCAAGAGTAGGTCGCTAATATGGAATCATTCGAGTATGTTGAGAATCATGTGAAGGTTCTGAATGATCAATAGAGGATCTATCACTCTTAGATAATAAGAGATCATGATCTATATTTCATTCAACTAAGTTGATAATGAAATCCTTGGCCAATGTGTGCTCATAAGTCGAAAAAAGTTTTTTACTTATATTGACTTAAGAGCGGAATGACATAATTGATAATCGAGATTGACACACTTTTATATATCATAATTGATCGAATCATATTGATGCAGGAATTATAGTTTCAAGGTAAATGCATAAGTTTGATTTTGTCATATGACATGACATTTTCCATCACAAGTATTGCCTTGACACATTACTATATGTCGATCTAGGACAAGGGATGTGAATTAATGATAAATTTAAAGGGTATTTTAATTTAACATGATCGGGTACCTAATGAGTCACAAACAATAAGGAGAACTTGAAGAATGATATTACTAATTAATTAATTGACAAGTGTTGTGCATTTATAGAATTAATTAATTGAGTTTCTTATTAATGGGTCTAAGTTAATTAATTACATTAGTTAAACATTGGACCAGGTTAAGCTTAATGGACAGGCCAAGTCCACTTGAACTTCTATTAAAAAGTTATTAAAACAACACGAAACTTACAAAAAATAAATTTTCCCCTCCAAACGGAAAACCTAGAAGCAATACCGCCGATCAAGGTGGTGGAAAGGTTTGCGACCTATGCATCCATTCTACAGGTGCGACCTTAACCAATCCCGGAGGTATGGCTAGAGATGAGACATCCGAACGAGAATGAAGGTACGCTCTGGTTTTATTTCTCTAAGGCTAAACTAGAACAGGCCGCCTCTCCTTTCCCATTTTTTGTGGTTTTAAGGTTTTTAAAGAGGCGCCCCACACTGGACCAGATTCGCACATTCATAAAGGCTCGATGGGGTATCAAAGGATATTTTTCAGTCAGTACCATGCAGCATCCACGTAACGTATTTGTCAGATTCACGATAGAGGAGGACTTTGGAGTAGCATGTGCGCGGGAATCCTCGGATATTGAAGGAACCATACAGACTCATGCAAGACTTTAATGAAAATCAGGAATCACCCCTGGTTCCGGTATGGATCTTTCTCCCTGGACTACCCCCCCCCCCATTTTTACCTCATATCCATGCTACGTATTATCACCGGGGCGCTTGAACGATTCTTGAAGAGGGATAATTTTACAGCGTGTGCGTCTCGCGCAAACGGGGCCCGTGTTTGCGTGGAAATCGACATATCCAAACCACTGGTGGACTCCTTTTGACTGGGAGTGCCATTCCACCCTTCTAACCGACATCAAGAAATTATTTACGAAAAACTCCCAAAATATTGTCATGGGTGTAGGGCTCAGGGACACGATGATATTTTTACAGCGTGTGCGTCTCGTGCAAACGGGGCCCGTGTTTGCGTGGAAATCGACATATCCAAACCACTGGTGGACTCCTTTTGACTGGGAGTGCCATTCCACCCTTCTAGCCGACATCAAGAAATTATTTACGAAAAACTCCCAAAATATTGTCATGGGTGTAGGGCTCAGGGACACGATGATATTACATGCAGAAGAAAGAAACAACTGGATGGGGTCAATCAACCAGAAACGTCCAGAAGGTTACCAAGAAAATCTAGAGGAAAAAGGAAGAGGACGTTAACTTGGTGCCGAACAAAGAGGAAGGGAAATTGGCGCTAGAAACTAAGGAACATCTGGACACATGGGGTACTAGAAACGAAGATAAAAGAAGTAAAATTCTACAACATAATACCGTGATCCCATCGACCACAATGCTGTTTGCAACATATGAGGGTAGAATTGAAAAGAATGTAGAAGGCGTGGAAAACCCAACAGTGGCGGAAAACTCCCAGGTCGAAGCTATAGAACAGTTAGGGACATCTATGGGAGACAAAAATATGTCCAAGAGAGGAGAACTCGAGAGCAACCCAAACCAGGGAATTGCTGAACATGAGAAGGTGAAAATGGCCTCAAAAAATGATATTCTAGAACAGGCGATCTTTAGGGGGGATGTGGATACGGTCCAAGAGGTGCTAGGGATGGATATAATGGATAACATAGCTGACCTAGTGATAAGAGGAGAGCCCCTTCACCACGAGAATCCAATGGGGGAAATCTGTCAAATTGAGGAGCAGGAAATTCAACACTAGACTGCATCTGATGGGGAGTATGCAAATGACCTACCTGAGCTACAAGTCCTAAATTATGACACAGATCATATCTTCTCAAGACCCCAAAGAAGAGCAAGGAAAACCAGCCGGAATAAGGTAACTCTGGGGATCACCACGAGGTCCAATTTTTTTTTTTTATTAATTATGAATATAATTGTATGGAACGAAAGGGGAGTAGTTTCATCCAAAAGCAGGTTAGTGAAACTGAATAAACTATATAATCCTTCTAGGTTAATTTTAATGGAACCGTTTGTCTCTATTGATAAAATTGCTTGCTGGGTGAGACGCTTTAAATTTGTGCATTATGGCTATAATGTTGAGGAAGGTGGAAAATTTTGGATCTTCTGGACAAAGGATATTGACTTCTCGGTGTTAAGCATATCTGGACAAGCAATAACGGGTTGGGTGACGATGGGGAGCAGCCGGGTAATGGCTTCTTTTGTATACGCTAACTGCTGCCAGAGAACTCGAAGGAATATGTGGGAGGAATTGAAAACGGTAGAAGGTTGAAATTACGGCTAGATAGTGGGAGGAGATTTCAATGCTATTCGGTCCAACGAGGAAAAACTTAGGGGAGTATACTCGTCCTCGATAGCTTCACGGGAATTCAATAATTTTATTCATGACTCGAGACTCATTGATAATACTTATGACGGACCAAAATTGTCATGGTGCAACGGGAGACAATGAGCTCGTCGTATATTGCTAGGACCTCAGCCATTTCGGTTTCAACGTATGTGGTTCTCCCACTCGGAATTCTTACCGATGGTGAATCAAATTTGGGAGGGACACACCAATGGGTCTCCTATGGTCTGCCTTGGGCATAAACTTCGAAGCTTAAAAATAGCGTTACGTTCTTGGAACAAAGAGGCGTTCGGGAGGGTGGAACAAGAAATTGGTTTCCACGAAGACAAACTATACCAGTTGGAAAACTCTTTAATTCAGAATTATTCAGTGGCAAATGAAAGAGAGCTTTTGCTATGCCGAAATCAATACTCGACTTGGCTTGACAGGGAGGAGGTCCCATGGAGGCAAAAATCCCGCATAAAATGGCTCCAAGAGGGGGACACCAACACTAAAAATTTTCATGCGACGGTAAACAATAACAAGAAGGGACAAAACATTGAGCACATGGTCCTTGAAGATGGCACATCGCTTAACTTAGCTGAAGATGAATCGTGAAGGGGCTATTTTATTCTTTAAAAACCTATTGACGGTAGCACCTACTACTAATACTGAAGATGCTGACCTTAATCTACTGGAACAGGTTATTAAAGCAGCGGAGAACACACTCTTGTACAAATGTCCAACTAGAAGAGGTCAAAGAGGCTTTGTGGTCGATTCCTATCGATAGTAGCCAGGGACCTGATGGATATAGCGTGAGCTTCTTCATCAAGGCTTGGGATATTGTTAATAATGATCTCCTTGCCATGGCTACTGAATTTTTGGAGGAACCCCGTTAACCACTGCCCCTGGTGCAACTAATATTGTACTAATTCCTAAGGTGGAGGCCCCTAACAGTTTTGATAAATTCCGACCGGTCAGTCTTTGCTCGGTGATGTATAAGATCTTAACTAAAATCATGGTGGCGAGAATGTCTCCTTTACTGTACAAGATAGTTTCGTGAGAACAATCTGCTTTTATGCATGGTCGGAGTATTTTTGATAACATATCTATTGCACAGAATTCACAAAAACGTAAGAGGTGGAAATATATTAATGAAAATTTATATGGCCAAAGCATATGATAGGGTAAACTAGAGATTTCTTCTTGCTATTTTAAAGAAGTTGGGTTTTTCTGACCAACAGAGAAACCTCGTCTTTAATTGCATCTCCTCCCCATGCTTTTCGATCAAGTTGAATGGTACCACAAGAGGTTTTTTTCAAGCCATCTAGGAGACTACGGCAAGGGAACCCACTGTCACCGTATTTATTTATTCTGGCACAAGAGCTTTTATCAAGAATAATCAATCTGGGCTTTCAAAGGAACTAAATTCAACATTTTCACTCTAGAGGATTGCTGGTTAGTCATTTATTTTATGTGGATGATTTACTTATCTTCGCATTAGGGTGTAAAAAATTTGTTGGAAATCTCCTTGAAGTTGTAAAAAATATGAGGCCATATCTGGCCAAATGGTGAGTCTGATGAAGTCATCCATATTTTTTTCTAAGCACATAACTACTGCTCGCAAAAGGAACTTGTTGCTCTTGTCAGGTTTTAAAGAGGGAGGCTAGCCTTGTACCTATTTGGGAGTCCCTCTATTTGGGTAAGTTAAAGAAACACATGTTTGAACCATTATTGGAGAAAATTCAAAAGAAATTGGTTGGATGGAAGGGTCGTCTATTATCTTTCGGGGGAAAAATTACCTTGATTACACATTCTTTGTAGCATGCCTATCCATGACTTATCGGTACTGAACTTGCCTAAAGGAGTTCATAATGAATTGAATTTTATCATCTTTCCTCTCGAATTCAAGCGAGGGAGCTAAAAGGCAAAAATTCGTCTCGTGGAGGAAGATTTGTTGTCCTGTAGAGGAAGGTTGCTTGGGCATTCGAGATTTTTACAAAGTACAACAAGCTCTTTTTATGAGATTTGCATGGAAATTGGTTGTAGGGCGATCCTTTAGGGCTGAATTTTTTGAAGCGAAATATTTGAAAAATATACTGGTTGCCTTGGCAAAGAGCTCTCCTACCCACTCTCGATTTTGTACAAAGTACAAAATTCTTATTGTCGCATTCGAGATGGATCATCAAACTTTTGGTATGAAAATTGGTTAGGATCTCAAAGCTTGGTGGACGCTCAGCGATTTGAAGCTCAGGAGCCACAACTACAAATCAAAATCATGGCGAATGGAAATTGGAATAGAGCTCGGCTAAGGGAGCTAGTGGGTGAAACTCAAGCCGACGCCATTGCCAGTATAAATATAAAATTAAGAGTGGAACGAGATAGCTATGTTTGGAAGTCAAGCAATGATGGATTTTTCTTGACTAAATCGGCTTGGGAATTGATCCGTAAAAAGGGCGTGGAATGTACATGGAAAAGATGGTTGTGGTATACCCACATTCCAAAGAGGATATCTTTTGTATCTTAGCGAGCTAAACAGAATTGCCTACATGTTGATGCTGTGATACATTCCACGCTGGTGTCTAAATGTGAATGTTGTGCGAACCCATCAATCGAGACTCTGGACCATATACTTAGTGGGGGAGATGTGGCTTAAAAGTCTAGCAATATTTTGAAAATCAGTTTAACCAGTCCCTGTCAGAGACCCCAACATGGAAAGCCACAGTGAATTTATGGTGGTTACGTGCGTCGAGCTCATCATAGCTGGGAGTCCTTCGGGGCATCATACCACTGATTATCATATGGATGCTATAGAAAGTAAGCTCCGCTAGAAGGGCAACAAGTATTTGTATTTAGCAAAAAGTTACTTGGATGATCAAAGTGTCTCTATCACAAATTGCAAGTCTAGTTACTAAAGGCAAGAAACTTTCAGACTGAGATGTTCAGTATTTGTATGCATTAAATTGCCCGATAACTATCGCTAAGCTACCAAAGGGGCAAATGATAAACTGGAGGAAGCCGCTGGGTGACAACCTCAAATTGAACGTCGCTGGTGCCTCGAAAGGCAATCCTGGAATAGCTGGTGGGGGAGGCGTACTACAAGATTCCAATGGAAATTTTTGGACTGGGTTCTGTCGTCACTATGGGGCTTGTATGAACATGGTGGCAAAAACCTGTGTACTTCTCGACGTCTTATGCTTATGTAAAAATTTGGGAATTAAAAATATCATGGTTGAAATGGACTCACAAATACGGGTTCATTGGGTGAAGAAAGGGGCCTTGCTCTCTATGGTGGCTTTGGGATTTTTGGGATGAAATCATGGATTTGGTTCGATTACTTAACGCCCAGGTTGATCTTGTGTTCCGAGAGGCTAATATGGCAGCCGATTACCTCACAAAGACAGCATGTGACAGATATTCTACTCATATACTTTATGGCGACGAGGTTCCTACCCTTCGTAAAGGAATTTTGGGCACCGACCGTTGGGAATTATCTTATCTTAGACGTTGATGTGCTTTTCTTTGGATACTTATTTTTGTGAAATCACATCCTACACCATTAGTGAGGCTTTATCATTTTAATGTTGTTTTTGGTTAAAATTGTAAGGAAGTTGTCTTCCTCATTTACAGCCTTTTTTTCTTCCTACATGTAACCACGGTTTTCCTCCGCCACACGTGAGGGTATATATTAAACACTCGGAGGTACCGCCCTCCTTCTATTAAAAAAAAAAGTTATTAGGATTTGAGAAATCATAACATACATTCATTATAATGCTAGCAAAAGAAAAGAGAACCCATAATTCTCTCATTCTTGTTTCTTGTGTGGTAACTCATTGTAGGCTGGACAATTGAACAAATGTGGTGTGCAGAGATCGTGATTGTACATGTTCCAAGACAGCCAAAAGAATTTTGCAGAATTTACTAAGGTATAATTCAAATCGCAGTTTCTATCTAAAAAAAATCCTCGGTGGGAATTGAAATTATTGAAATTCAGCCGTAAACGATTAAGTAAATTCCTAGTAGTGGTATAAAGTCAACTTTGTGTTTGTTAAAAATTATTTTTGATTCTTGGAATATTCAATTTTTTGGGTTTCTAGCTTTCAAAGAAAATTAATTTTTATTTTTAAAAAAAATTATTTTGATAAGGAAATTAGTTTTGGTTGAAAAATTGGATTGGGAGGAAAAGGTCATCAACGTTGTAGGTGGCAATAGCTCCCGTCGACCAAGGCGGTGACGAAGCGTTGTCTCACACTTGCAACGACGTTGGGCACTGCAACAATATAGCAGCCCCAAACAGTCGTTGCAATATATCTGCAGCAACGTCGGGCACAGCACTATTGCCCATCCTTGGCAGTGTGCCATCGCTATTTAACATAGACGAGACATCCATTTTATTTTACACAATTGGTATCGACTGCTGGTGTTGCTGGAAATAAAAAGGGCAAAAGACTAAAGGTTTTGAGTATTTTGGGGACAAGGACCAGCTGTGCAATTTATGAAATTGTAGGCCCCTGTCGTAATTTATATATAGGGACAAGGTATAATTTTAATATTAAGGGTTGTTGTGCAATTTCAAAAATTGGGTGGTTCATTTATAATTTTAAATTAGGTCGGAATGCAATTTTTTGAAAAGGGTTTTGAATGCAATTTTGAAAAAGGATTTAAATTTTTATTTTGAAAAGGCTTGATCTATGTTTTCAATTTTGACTAGAAATATAATTTGACCCAGACTAAACTTTTATTTGAAATTCATGAGTTTTTTAATTGTCGTTAAAATTGGATTTTAACTTAATTTTTAAACTTTGACTCTAAATTGTATTTTATTTTATTTGGTGGTTTTATCCTCTAAAATTTTGGAATTAGAGTTGGACTCTTGGACTCTAATTTGGTATTTAATTAGAATTTAATTTTAATTAAATTATCCCGCGGTACAATTTTGGAATTAGAGTTGGATTCTAATTTGGAATTAATTAAAATTTAATCTTAATTTAATAAATCCAATAATTAAATCAATTGATTAGTTTGATTAATTAATTAATTAATTGTTTCAATCCTTCTGTCTAAATTAGTTTAGACGACCAATATTTCTAGTAACTTGGAATATGTTTTGCATATATTATTAGATATAAGTGAATCTAGTTATATGATGATTGTCTAATTAGTGAATGATTATGGACTCATGTGGATGTATTGAATGATTAATTTCATTTCTGTTATTTATTGGACTACGAGCTCCTATCTAGTTTGAACCTCTGAAATTGTTATTATTATGGGTCTGCATAATGTATAGGATACAAGTTGCAGCAGGAGATACAAGAAATATGAGTATTATATATTATCTATTAATTTTTTAAAAAGATGGCATGCCACCACTCGGCCTCGAACCGAGACGCCTAGCATTGCTTCCTAAGAGAAGCGTGTCTACCAATTTCACCACAGAAGTATCTTGAACTATAAGCCTATGAATAAGCAATCGTCTAGATTTAAGAATTCAATTGGTTGCAATATTTTTAAGGAAAGATTCAAATGGATAAAAAAAAAAATTAGTTAAAATAGTTAATATATATATTATGATGATACTTCTCACGATAAATCTCTCACTAAAATATTAAGTATGATAGTCCTAGAGAGATATCAGCTTGTTGAGTGACTGGTCTATTAGGGATATATTTAACCTTATGAAATATTAAATTTTTCTAAATCATGGGTTCGACTCAACTAAAATTTATCTTTTGTTGAGTACCACTAAAGGAGATATAAATTCTAGATGCATGTTAAATTAAACATAAGATGTGTGAAAACAAAGAGTAGTCAGCCTAATGATTTGGGAATTGTATGGATATACAATGGATAATAATAATTTTTCAAATATTTTATTAAGGCTTATTGAGTACACTCAAGGTCTTGATACAACAAATATGATCCCAGCCCACCAAAAATCAAGTTTGGATTCCATTAATTTATGTGTGAGGGTCATAAATTTATTTTAAACAGTGAGAGCATGTTTGATTTAATTAAAGTCCAAACTAAATTATGCAATGTATTTTGAATGATGAGTAACCTTATGAATTTGAGAGCTATACTGGATGCCGACAAACTAAACTGGACAAATTTTCTTGATTAACACTGAAATTTGAGAATTGTTCTCAAGCATGATAAAATTAGTTATGTTCTTGAGCAGCACTTTCAGAAACGCTGACTGAGAACTTGACTGAGGAAGAGGTAGGTGCTTATAAAAACACAGTGATAACAATAGTATTTTAACATGTCTGATGGTTACAGGTTTGTCCCCTGAGTCGCAAAAGAAACATGAGCGTATATCATCTTACACTATGATTTTTCATTTCAAGGAGTTGTATGATGAACGATTGTGTAGAAAAATATGAGACTTCCAAGCAGTTACACCAGTGTAAAAAGGCATAATGATCTTCAGCCATTGTTCATGTATTGAAGATGATTGGTTATATTGAGAAGTTATCTCAATTAGGTTCAATTAAGTACTATGAACTAAGTATTGACTAGGTTCTACAATCTTTGTTGGAGAGCTGTTCACAGTTGATTATGAAATATAATATGAAATAAGCTCGTGCTGTAATACTCCGAAATTTTATGCTCGTTTATTTTGCTCATTTAAAATTTGTTTTAGGATAGCAATTAATCTTTTCGAAATTTTTATATATCCGAATTATTAAGGGTTGCTAAGTTTACATTTTTTCGGTTGATTAAAAGTTTACAAAGATTAGTTAATTAGTGGTTATAAAATTTTAGACCTATTTTCCTACTTCTTATTCACTTGGCCGAAATTGGGGAGGCTACCACCTTTGTAGGGGATTAATGCATGAGGTGTTTATAATTTTAACTAAGCATGAGGTGTCTTAATATGATTTTAGGTGTTGAATGGCAAGCATGAGGTGGCTAAAGCATGAATGAAGTGTTTAGCTAAAATCATGAAATGCACCATGCAAACCCACGTGTGATATGAATGATAAAGGTGGCCAATTATGATCCTTATTATATATACCACACACACACAATTCAAATTCATTTTCATTTTGCAAAACACTTGCACACACAAACATAGAGATAATCGGCAGGAAGAAAGAAAGAGGAAAAAAAAAAAAAAAAAGGGGGAAAGGGAAAGGAAGAAAATGAAGCAAAGCCTAGCACCCTCAATTCATCTATCAACCGAAGTTTCTTCAAGTATTATTGTAAGATAAGTTTTGCTGAAGTGGTAGGATTTCATGGTAATATTTATGCTTAAGTTATGCATGAAAACCATAACATAAAAGATGTGGACAAGTCCACAAAGTTAGATATCTATGCCTTAGGACAAGTTCGAAGGGCACCGGCAAGCCGGAATGTGCAAGTATGTGTTTGAATGTTTTCTTATGCGTAGCATTAACATGTTAAATCCAAGCATGGTATCTTACTGAATATTCTTTATACTCATAATATTCTATAGTAAATTTGTAGATCCATAAGATGTGAAGTTGGTGGAAGTCAGTCGGCAAAATCGATGATGGGTTAAGGACAAAGTTAATTCGCATCGAAGTTTTGTTTTTGCATGTTTTGTTCGACTGCTTCATATATGTTTTTCCTACGGTATTGTATAAAAACTTGTATAAGACATGATGTAATATGGTACCGGAAGTAAATTAAGTAGTTATGTCTTCCATGTTATGCTAAGAGACATATTTATAGACCTTTTTTTTCCGAATGACCAAAAGAGGCAGAATTCGGGCAGTTTCTAGGTCAACTTCAAAATATCATTTCCAACTCTATAGACGTCCATTTGAGACTCTAAAAATACTTCTGCGTTCCTCTTCGAGTTGTCTAAATATGGGCACAAGAATCACTCAATTTGGATATCTATGGCCTGAGATATGAATTTTTAAACATTGAAGGGTCAATTGGGATTTTCTGTGCAGCACTACACTGTTTTCAGTAAAACGTCCATACTATATGATCTCAGAAAATTCTCATATTTTAACCTAGGAAACTACTTGAAATTATCTTTTTAATACCGCAAATTTCATAGAAAATGGAGTTGGGATGAATTTTATAAAAATAGTTGAACCTACTGCCCCAACTAAACGTGGCTGCACCGAGTCCCTTTTTTGTAAAATAAAAATTTCACGTCGGTGTGCGCTTCCGCTGGCCATTATATTTTAAGAGAAATATTTTACCAAATTGAAAATAAGTTTCTAACATGTAATACTTTTGTTTAAGAGTATTTATATGTATCAAAGGCAGAACCTAATATGATTAGTACGTGACCCTCGAAATTTAAGTTCGGTGTGTCACACGTGCACACTCCCTAAGTTGTGGAACATACTTAAAGATTGTAAAGCCTAACATCAAAGCTAATTGTAGACAAGTCTTGTCCATTGATTCCTTGAATGATACTAAGAGGAAGTCTAAATGAGGCTTTGGAAAAGCATCTAAGATCGCTAAGGTAATTAAAGCAAATAAGAACATTATCAAGTCTGATGACTCTTGATATCATTGTAGAACGAATGGTTATTTAAAGAGAAACTACAAGGCTTATGTCTACTTTATTAGCTTCTTGGGTATTAGATACCAAATATGAATCTCATATTTATATAAATACGTAGGAACTAAAAGGAAGTAGAAGTCGACCTACACGTTGGAAATAGAGCAAGAGTTGTTACGTTACTTGTAGGATCATTCTTCTTGCATTGCCTTTGGTAAGGTATTAGAATAAAAGAAATGCTATTTTATTCTCATCATTACCAAAAGGAAAATGCCATGTGTACATAGCATTGTCCATAAAGTTTGACATAATGTGAGTGGGGCCCGGGCAGCGATACTGTAGCATGGGTCACACCCCACTCACATTATGTCAACCTCTATGGATAATGCTATATACACATAGCAAAACCCTTACCAAAAACATTAATTCAATTTCATGTTATTATTAATTTATGTTGAGGATAACTATTATTCCTTTTTATCTTGATAAAATCTCTATTTATGGTAAATCATAAAATGAGTTTTCTATTATGAGTATAGAATTAAAAGGCATAGAAATGATAATCTAAATATTACATATATCTTGATCACATAAATAAATAAATAAACACAATTTCAAATTACATAGAGATGAATATTTATGGTCAACTGATTTTGAATTATTTAACAAATATGAACCATGTATGTTAGGCAAGATGACCCAATTCCTTTTTGCTTGAAAAGAAGAAAGAACTATACAAGTACTTGGTCTAATACATAGTAATGTATGTGGACACATGTCAATTACTGCTAGATAACATTTCTCTTATTATCGATGAAATTTTAGAATGAGCTCTTAAAAAATTCAGAAGATTCAAGCTAAAAGTAGAGAAATAATTAGATAAAGGTATTCTCATGCTAAGATCTAATTGAAGTGGAGATTGCCTTAAAGGTGAAATTTTTAGATTATCTAAAAAAGAGTAGAATTCTCTGGCAGTGGATTCTGCCACATACACCACAACATAATGAGCCATGCAAACCTCCCAAAATCATTTTAGGCTCATGTGCTAATTGATGCACACACTAAATCAGGTCCCATCTAGATCGGTTGATAAAACTCAATATGAGTTATGGAAAGACAAGTCCAATTTTTCTTATATAAAAATTTAAGACTGTGATGCTTATGTGAAGCTAATTGAATCAGATAAGTAGGAATTCTTTGTGGGATAAAAGAGAAATTGGATATCAATTCTATAATCCCATAGAGAAGAAAGTGTTTGCATAAGGCATGCCATAATTCAAGAGAAATAGTTCATTCTCGAAGAGGACAATGTGAGCAAATTTTAGAAGGAGTTCAAGAATTTATATGTATACTTAAAAAGTAGATGGACCTGAGTTTGATCCTACACTTGTTGAGAGACAAATTCTTGATCAGGGAGTAGAGACTCCAGAGGATATGTCAACCTGCATAATTCTAGTGGGATATTCAACCTCCGAGAAGGTACATGATCACTAATCAGTAAATGAGTTTACAAGAAAGAGCGATACATGGATGGAAATATCTACACATACAAATCTAGACTAGAAGAAAAATGTTACAAACAAAAACAAAGAGTTGACTTTGATGAAACATTTTCACACGTAGCCATGCTTAAGTCCATTTGAATTTTCCTTACCATAGTTGCATACAATGACATATGGCAAATGATGTCAAAACTGCATTTCTAATGGAAAATTGCAAGAGACTTGTATATGACACAACCCGAAGATTTTGAATCCAAAGATAACAAGGTATGCAAACTTGATCGATTCATATATGGATTGAATCAAGGAGCTAGAATATTCGCTTTGATGAGACAATAAAAACTTTGATTTTATAAAAAATGAAGATGAACCATGTGTTTGTTTACAAAAAAACAAGTAGGAGTGCTATCGTATTCCTAATATTATATTTAGATGACATATTATTAATGAAAAATGGCATTCCTATGCTTCAATTGGTGAAATTATGTTTGTCAAAGAATTTCTTCATAAAAGATATGGAAAAAATAACTTAATCAATAGAGATGGATCTAGAAGATTGTTTGAATATCCCCAATCTATATAGTTAAATTCTTAAGAAAATTTTATATGAAGAAATTGAACTGAGAGTTCATTGATACACTGATACTAGCTTCCAGTCAGACTAGGATGATAGTGAATCTCAATTTGGAGTCATAATCTAAATTATGTTCACTCTTTATTACTGATGCTACTATACCCCTGTATTGTGATAACAATGGAGTCATCATGCAAGTGAAGGAACTAAGGTCTCATCAATGATCCAAATATGTATTGAGACGCTATCATCTAATTGAAGAGATAATACAAAGAAATAACGTAAAGAAAGAATAAGTTCCTACAGTTGATAATATTGCACATCCATTGACAACGAGTTGTCACAGCATAAGCATGATTGTTATGTAGACTCTTATAGTACTAGATACTTAAGTTATTGAATCTAGTGCAAGTGAAAAGTTCGTAAGTGTTATAAGCCTTAGGTCTAATCGATTTTGGACGTAAACACTTTTAACTTGATTAATGCAATTCTATTTCTGGAAAGAAATATTATTTTTTTGAATTACTATTCTAATGAATTACACTAAATAGAGTTCGTAGATTCAAATCCTAATATTTTATTAATAGTAAGGAGTTGTGATAGGAAGAAGTAAATTATATGTGACTGAATCTTAAAATATCCATGGTCATAAGTAATGACAAGATACGAACATCGTTATTACGAATAGACGATGTAGTATTTCTCACTTGTGAAGTGAGTAGTTGATCTCACATGATAGAATGTAGTGACATTTAAATGTACGCATGAATGTTTGGTTACAAGAACAAAACATTGGAAACCTATTGGAAAGATTTCACATGGATAACCATATGAGTATCAGTGTTAATCTCTAACGTTTGTTAGTGGAATTGATCCTTCAACTCAAAGGTGATAGTAATGGATATGAGGATAGTCATACTTTGGTAATATTGGATGTTTCTCTGCCAAGGGGTGTTAATACGACATCGTTCTAATATTGACAAAATCATATGAAAGTTGTGAATGGTCAATACTTCGTCACTTAGATAGTAGTAGATTATGATCTACATTTCATTAAATGAAGTTGATAATAAAATTCTTGGCTATTGTGCGTTCATAATCAAAAGTGTTTTTAATTTATATTGACTTAAGAGTGGGATAAAAGATATGATCGATAATCGAGATTGACACACTTACATATCTCATAATTGATTGGATCATAATTGATTACCAATACGCCCAACAGAGCCTAATTCATCTATGCGTACACTCAAATTATATCATGCGTATGCATAGCTTTTAGGCTAGGAAATATATTTATTTCCTTTTCTTGTTTCGGCAAATTTTGGTATGATATCTTGGCATTCTTTATAAGACCTAACACGTCCAAAATGTCCCCCAACCTCCTTTCGACCTAATTCTACACATATTTCATCAATTTTGGAGGTGAAGAATAAGGTGCAATCATCAACCAAAGGCAAATTATACAATTATTGAAAATCCTTAATCCAAAATCAAGACTTGAACCAATAATCCATTATTTGTTGATCAAGGTGATGTCTTTTCATTATTTCTTGTATAGTATAATAATTAGGATGGTTTGCTTGATTTTCAATTGTATTGAATTCATTTGAACCCTATTTTCATTTATAATTCAAGACTTTAATTTAGGAATTTCGTGTTATTGTTTGATTGATTTTACATATAATGGCACTATTTATTACTTGATCACTAACTAAGTAGTTAACTAGTTGATGGTAGTAGTGTAGAAATACTCACATTGAGTCTTGAACGAGGTAAAATCAATATGTGTAGTTAGAATTAGGAATAATCTCTTTCACACATGCAATCTTATTGATAATCTAAACTGAATACGTCTTTATATTAATTCGAACTAGGAATAGGATCATCTCGTGTTAGTCATATGTTGATGTATCTCGAAAAAGAGCATTTAACATAATAGCTTTATCGGTTGTCAAAATTCATGAATTGCATAGTGTGCAACAAGAAATAAAACTTAAACTGAATTGTATTAGTTCGTAATTAGATTCGAATGTTGTAAAACAAAAGAGATGTATTTTAATTATTCAAAATATCTACTAATTATATAAGATAATTTTAAAATAAAAGATGGGATGTACGTGTTGAAATTTCGAATTCACATATTATTATTATTATTATTCTATTTTCAATTTTCAATTTTCAATTTTCAATTATGTAATTCAGTTTCATTCATGCATTTTTTTACAATTGATAATCCTATTGTATTCAACTTTCTTTCCCAAAATAAGTTTATTCTATTCTAATCACGACCCTACTCCTAAGTTCACATCCGAACGAATCTAGGTAAGTTAATTCTATTATAATCACAACCCAATTCCTAGTTCACATTCAAATGAATAAAACACATTTAATTACATGATTATCTAGATGATAACGCGAATAATACCATTATCAAGGTAACTGTACATGCGGTACTGTTATTCTTAACATAATACTGTTATCAAGGTGATTTATGTCTCTGCCTTTATCATATAAATTTTTACAATATCTTATTGAGGATATTCGTAGTACGTTAGAAAAATTACTAAAAGGGCTACTGTTCTTCTAAAAATATCAATTTTCCAATTCGAAATTCGTTCGCTATGTGAAAAATGGATCTCAATATGAGGCTAAAAATCTGGTACATAACTTGTGCGGCTAGAAATTGATTTGTAAAAAAACTTTGACTATATTTCATTCATTTGACTTCTAATTGTAACCAATTGACTCCTAGCACTCTCCAATTATTTTGTAGTCCAAATAAACTATATTTGCATATTGGTCCTCGAACTTCGAATTTCTTCCATTTTAGCCCATTTTTCATTCATTTCTTCCAATTTCACTTCAATCACTGAATTTTACCTAATAAACGACAAATACACGAGATTAGGCTATAAATTTATCAAAAGTAATGCAAACTATCCTAATTTAATAGCTCTAATAAGTGTACAAAAATACACTTATGAAGTTCAGTTGCGAATACTCCAACGTGCGATCAAAAATAGGCAAGTTCCATATAAAAGTATGCACATAGGCTTGGAATACTGGAATCGTGTACCTATGGAGGAGCACATGATGCAAAGAAAGTTAAGAACTTCTTATTTGACATGGAACAATACTTTCTTGTGGTTGACATGGAACAATACTTTCTTGTGGGTACCATTGAAGACAAAGCTAGAAAGGTAACGACAACTACCATGTATCTAGGTGGAGATGCAAAAGTTTGGTGCCGAACAAAATGTGTCGATATTCAAGCCAACATGTTCGAATAGATTCTTTGATCTTCTCAAGAAGATGATCTAAATATATTGTTTTTGAAAAATATGGAATATCCACAGGAATTGAAATATACAGGCTCCATCAAGAAGCATGTGAAAGCCTTTTCAGGACACACGTTGAACATTCGAGACATGTTAGAAATGAATAAACTCGGACCTTCATAGAATAGTTGAAATCGTAGACACACACGAAACTTCAAAGACAGAAAGTAGCTAATTAGAGCTCGACAATGGGAGCTACCTAAGATTAAATGGACTATCGATCCAAATTGAGTAAAGATGGCAACAAGAAAATAGTCAATCTAGTGGGAGATGAAAAAACCATTACAAGCCTATCTTGAACTCAAACTAGGAAAAGTGTTACTCTTACCATATGGGAGGGATCTATCAAGGCAATCGGCAAAGAAACTTACAAGAAAATCATCAGAGTAGCCATCAGAGCAATTATCATGGTAACCATTGTAACAACTATAAATGAAAAACAACGAATGGTAAATGATACTACTCCTAAAATTGTGTGCTTTTATGTGAATGAACTCATCGTGTAATAGATTGTCCGTAAAGACGACTAGTAAATGTGTATTTTCAACTAAGCAATTGGAGAACCAAGTAAAAAAAAAAAGATGCCCTACAAGCTAGTATCCACTGCGAGACTGACTTCGAAGAGGACGATGATGTGCTTGGTGCATTCTCACATCGGTGAAATATAAGATGCCCTGCAAGCTAGTATCCACTGCAAGACTGACTTCGAAGAGGACGAGGATGTGCTTGGTGCATTCTCACATCGGTGAAATATAATATCGCATCGAGTAATTGAAAAGGAAGATGTTTTCATTGAATGAGGTAAAAAATGAAGAGCCAAAACCATGTATGCAGGGCCAAAGGCTTAATGTGATAACTAGATATGGAGCCTTCGAATTCAAGGTTATGCCTTTTGAGAAAGTAGGCTCACTAGTAGGAACTCCTTTTAGAGTTCAACTTTATGCTAGAGTAACACCCCAGTTTAAACAATCATGTTGTCCATGTGTTTAGTTGTCGGGCTACTTAGCTATCATTTGTTTGAACTCTTTTGAGGGAGCGAAGTTACTACGAATACAAAAGACCGAATATGGTACTCTTGGAAAAGGACCAAGCAACACAATATTTGGTCAACCTCATCATGTAGGGTAAGACTAGTCAATTCTGACTAGATGGGGGTATAGTGAAGACAAAAGGAGGCCGTCTCTATGTTCCCAAGGGTGGAGATTTGAGAAAATCTTCAACTTTGGAAGGTTGACTAGTAGGAAAAATCAGGTTTCCTAGAGACCCTTTTCGTTTCAACCGGACCATTTGAGAGTGTAATCAATGGACTGTATTATTAGCTTGTCAAAGGTTGGAGATCTTGGCACTATCGTCATCGTGGTGGACTATCTATCAAAGTATGCAACTCTCATCATAGTACCTAAGCATGTATTCGCGGAAGAGACCGCTCTACTTTTCTTTAAACATTTTATCAAATACTAGTGGCTACCTAAGGACATCATCAGTGATCGAGATTTTTAATTTACTAGTATATTTTGGATTGGGATAATCAAACTTCTAGGTTCAACTTTGAGTATGAGTTTTAGTTTTCACCTACAATATGATAACAAACAAAGCGCTTCAATTTTATGATGGGGAATATGTTCGACACTTTATATCTCTACTTCATTTTTTTGGTGAAGGTAAGTGGATTATAACCAAAAGTAAATCATGTACAAAAGCACAGGGGCATACCCCAGACCATAGAAACTGTGCGGAGGACAGGCCCCCCCACATAGACAAAACAGCAACAAAGAAATATCTCTACTTCATTGAAAAACTAGGTGACACTTTGGATGTAGTTCAGGTATGTTTTATTGACCAAAAGAGCTCTTCCACCAATAAGAGTCCTTTTTGAGAATGTTTTTGGCCAACAATCGTTACTCCCTTATGCCGTGGATATTGATTTAAGTGCTAAGTCCCTTCAAACAAAGAACTTCTCTCAAGAATGAAAATGAAATATTGAAATTACTCAAATCTATCTTGAGAAAGCATCTACTGATCTAAAGCGTAGTTTCCTAGAATTTAATGTAGGAGATCTAGTAATGGTTAAAATTTTTGATAGAAATTCTTATAAACCAGTGAGAGGAAAAGAGTCTCGATTGGTGCCAAAATATATTCTGCCATTACCCATCATGAAGTGGATTGGAAAAGTCACATATAGAGTAGGACTCCTCCGTGGGACAAAATCTACAATCTCCTCCATGTCAGTGTGCTTAAACCATATTTTGCAGACAAGGAGGATGCATCTAGAGTCAAAGCGACTTGTGTTTGAATTAAAAATAGCTGAAAAGAGGGTTGTTGTAGTCTTGACCATCGAGTTACTCGCGTTTCTAGGAAAGATCATCAATGATTCTTGATGAAATGGAGTAGATGCGGCAATGAGGAGAATGTCAAGAACCACATATATGATTAGCCCCTTCACCCACTCGTAGCCACAGTTTGCCCAACTTCGACCGTACTTTGTAAATATTAGTTTAAATTGTAATTTTCTTTCAATTGTAATAGTTTATTTCAGTTGTAAAATAACCCTGTTATTTGTAAAGGTTTAGTATGATTCCCGTCTTTTAACCGTCTGCTCCTGTCACTTAGATTTTCATTACTTAAGTTATTACATGGGATATAAGTATTCAAAAGTCTTGTTAAGCTTATTGGTGTTTGTCCCCTACACCAACAATTATAGTTTTCTACTTAAATCAATCAATGAATAATTTACTTTCAGTGCATTCAGATCTATGTTGCAAAATTATAATCATATTTGTCTTTTGCCATCAAACGATCGAGAAAATGCAGAAAATAGTCTAGCAAAACAGACTACTGCATGAAAGATGCCCCTATGAAACAGGGTCTTCACATTGTCACGACAATTTTGTGAGAAAATATATCCGATTGAACCAGTATTCCTTGGCTTCTCTAAAATGACTCTATGAAGAAAACAAGTTAGTTGTGCTTGCGATGGTCACAAAGCGCTATTAAAGAACAAATCTCACAAGGATTAGATAAAAAGAACTTTAATTAAAATATAAGAGTTTGAGCAACTTTTCTTAGTAATATTGACCTTTTAATATGAACTTCAAGACCTTTTAAGGACTTTGTAGATGAGATGCAATTTGAGAGAGAGAGCTAAGGGATGGAAAAGATAACGTGGCTAAAAAAAATTAAAAAGACATGCTATAGTAATTTTACATAAGTCCTAAGTCCTTACCTGTAATTTTCCATAACTTTTAACAAGGAAACAAAAAATTAATTTCAACAACAGTCAAGAGAATGTGTGATAATTTTAAATAATAACTAAAGTAATTCTCAGATTAATAACCACTCGAGCTTGTAACGATTACACTAGAAGTCACTTGACAGAAAACAACCTAAAATTCTGTGTTTTTTACCTCCTTTGTGCGGGGTGGAGTGGACAACAGATGTTGGGTCCACTTACGTCGGGACAATCAAATTTTAGCACGCTTTGATCGAAAATGGGGTCTGAAAGAATAATCATGCGTTAATGTAGGATGTTCGAACGTAAACTCAAGGGTGATTGTCTATTAGAGATCAATCATACACAACCCAATTAAATCTTTATTAACTAGACTTAAGCAAGAAAAAATATTGACAAGAGAGAAGCCAAAGTGTAGTTTTAGTATAAAGAGTTGCATTAGATTTAAAGTGTTACAACATATTTATAGTGGTAAACATTGAACTTGACCTTTGGATGTTTCAGCATACGTAATTGAATTCGACCCTCTGGGACATCCAATAATCCAAATCCAATAATCTCTTTGGGAACTGTTTCTAATCCGAGGCTCTTTGGGGGGAGGGAGTTCGAAATGGACGGCCTTAGTTTTAAAGGACTTCAGCAATAGAATGGGCTTCAATTGTGAGTCAACCTTTGACTTTTTCCTTGATTAGTATCTCCATTTGGTTGCCACGTATGGTTGGAATAGAGCCCTAGTGGCGAGGCCTAACAATAGTTCTCCAAATCCAAGTATGGTAAATATATAATACATGGACTTTATTTGAAAATTTTATTTGATTGGGGTAAAACCCTTTTCTTGCCTTCATGACAGACAGTTGGGTTTTTTTATTGTCCCTACACAACAATCCCCCAAGTTTAAGCATAAATATTTATATTAGACTTGAATTTTGAATAAAAACTGTTTTTGTCAAGGTTGTGTACCTCAGATTTGTCGAACTTTGTAAGAACAACCAAAGTCCTTTTGGATGAAGTTGTCTGCTCGAAAGAAATGAATTGTTGAAGTGGCAAGAGTTACTTAGCCGAAGCTATATATGACGAAAAGATGTTAAGGCTGTTCTTGTCGTTAGTCAAGGCTGGCGACATTGGAGTTGAAGTGGGGTGCTTCTGTAATTCGCTAAAGTTGTAAATGTATTGATTCCATAGTTGTATTTTTTTGAAATGTTGGAAAAGTGAATCGTTCTTAGTTGCACCTAAAGGATTTGTTGTCTTGTACATTTTCAAGAAAAGAAAACTGAGATGATTCAACCTTCCATGCACGCAATCGTCGTCGCATTTAATAAGTAACGATGAGTGTTGCAGGCGACTTCTTTGGGAGACAAACGCATATGCGTGCGTGGGTCAATGCAATGATCGGAACCGTTACGTACAAAATGACAGACGTAATTGGTGGTTTAGATTGGATCTTATACGAACGATTGGATGGTTCAAATCCACATCTAACAATTGAGGTTGGTGATCCTTGCCTATAAAAGGCCATATGGTATTGGGGAAATCCATTTTTTACTTTGGAAAAAAGAATTCAAACTTTCAAAACTAAAAAAAAAACTCTCGAACCTTCTGCATTTTGCTTACTTTCATTAAAGTTTTTTTTTTGGCTACTTTTGAGAAATTCGGTGACTTTTGTTGTGTTTTCATTCCATAAATATCTCTTTTGACAAATCTCTACTTTTATTTTAAATATATCATCGTCGTCTTCTGAGGGGAGAAAATCGACATTAGGGCAGTAGCTTCAGAGATAGGGGTTAAGATAACAGCATTGCCGACCTTGTCCATGCCATCAGGGCTAGCCAGAGTGTCTTGCACATGATAGAGGGTCATATAGACTATGACATGGGTTTGGGGGCAGACAAGATTCTTTCAAAGGTAATTGTTGTCGACCTGGTAGATTTTAGGGAGAAGCACTGTACCCTATACAATAGAGTTGTTAGCACCATCTCCTGATGAGTGAGCTTGCTTCCCTAGGTTGTGAGTGAGTTCCTTCTGAAGGACGGACTTCATCTGTCCCTTCATCCTTTCTTTAGAGTTGTCTTTAGGTTGTATGGGCTGGCACCTCCCCAACTCATCCCTAATGCTTAGGTCTAATTAGTGGGGATCTATTTCTTGTAGAAGGAAACCTCCCTCGATGAAGACAAGGTCCTCCACGTCTTTTAAACCATTTTCCAACCTAGGGTCTTGGCGTAAGGGGATTCTAAGGGCTGGTACTCTTTGTGCATGTCTAGCACACTCCTCATTCGTCTTCAGTCTTTCCTTCTCCGTCAAAGGATGTAAGGAGACCTGGCTTTGGTGAAACGGCAATGGCAGGCCAGACTTTTAAAATGTTGCAGGATTTATCCATCGGTTCGAGATGACCCAGGTAGAGTTGGATATTGTAGAGGACATTTACCATCGCCTCTATCGTCTTAGGAGTTTGAACGGTTGGTCATTGCCCACTGACATTTTGAAGAATTTGGACTGATGGACCGAAGATATAACACTTAAAAATTTCCTTTAATACATGTAGGTTAATATTGATGTTGATCATGCTTTCCTTTTCGCTTATAGGAAAATTTTGAAAAAAAGGAAATACCTGGCCCCAAATATATAGCTTTCATCCTGGCCGTGACCTCGACAGCTGGTAAGAAGAGTTTTGAGCTCTCATCTTTTACTGCTAAGCAGGTGATCGATAAAGTGGAGAACGTCCGCAAGAATAAGATAAAGGAGGTTCCCAAGAAAAAAATTACATTCTCCTCTACTGGGGGGTCCACAGTCAATCTCCCCCTCAATCTGAAGTCCTTGTAGGGAAGAAGTGAATGTTTGATGTAGAAGAGGGGATAGAAGAGGCCATCATTGGTGGAGCCTCGAAGGTAGAAAGTCTGCAAAGATTGGCAAGGTGATGAGCGACACCTCAACCGCTTTGGACATAACCCCTCCTCGAATGTAGCTGTTCTTTTCAAAGGAAGCGATGAACTAGCTCCGGAGACTTTGTCTATGCTGTCTCTAGAGGTCCAAATGGCTACCGCTAAATTTCACAAATACTGGACGGACAGATGTAAGACCTTTGTCTAGACACCTGATTCAACCGACATGTTTGCTACCGTGGTAAGCTAGACGGGAAGGGTGTTTGGGATTGCCATAGATGCTGAATTCTCTATTAAGATTTTCAGAAGTAAAATAAGGAATTTTCTGATAAAATTTCCCTAGCTAATGAAGCGACCAAGATAGCTAAGGCCAATGCTGAGGTCGTAAAGAAGTAGCAAGCTGAGAAGTTAGTGAAGCTCACCTCTTACTTGGCAGAGATTGAAATTTTAAAGAAGGAAGTCCACTTGTCCCAGAGTGAAGTGGCTTATTGGATCAAGCGACACACTAGAAATTGGCTATCGAGGCCTTGAAGAGGTCAAATAAAGATGGTACCTTGAAGCAGCCGGTGGGGGAGCTTGACTCCAAGGTAGTGGCCTCACTAAAGAAATGGAGAGTGTTAGGAAGGAAGCCCAATCTGTTGGCAAAGATGTTGATGTTGTATATAACTAATGTTCATTTAATTGAGGAGTATTAGAGCTTCGTCAGATATTGGAGAAGGTTTGCTTAAACTGAGGTGGTGGAATGGATTAAGGTACACTCAACTTTTAACACCACCGAACTGAGGGCAGAACTCTTGGAGAAAGGGAGAACATGGAGAGCCCGAGACTCCGGAAGAGGGCAACCATGTAATAGAGATTGAAGATGGTGATACTGGGGACAATTTGACTTCTAAAGCAGTAGGCCTGATGCCATCATCCCTTTCATTGGTGCTCCTCCCCCTTTCCTATCGATTTAGATTTGTAGGCTTTTTACTTTCAATGTATTTGGCTTTGGCCTCCATTGTAATTAGGAATTCTAATAGATAAAATTATTTTCTTACATTTATTTAACTTTGTGGAATGTCATTTAATATTATTGCCTATCGATGTGTATTACTGCTTTCCACGAACTTTGACCTTTAGTAAGACTTCTTTAAAATACAGTTTACAAGTGTTAGTACTTTACCTATCCTTTGACTTTATCTTTCCTCAATATGGAGTTGAATAGTTCATACATGCAGAGACTTCCCCCACAACTTTTATCATTGGGAGGCATGTGCTATCCACTTCGACGAAAAAAGAAGATGGTCCTCTTTAGGAGCCAGCTCTTTGCTAAAGTGTCCATGCTTCCCTGCTCGGTCGATGGGTTTTTAGGCAGAGACCTCTCTTTTTAAGAATTTACTTAATATGTACAGCGGAAAATAAAATAAATTTTAATTCCCACCAAGGATCTTCTTTGTACTTAGAGAGAAACCATGACAAGAATTATACCTTTGTTGAATTCTACAAATTCCTTTAATTTTTTTGAACTTGAACAACATTTATAATCTATAGCTGTCTAATTATCCAACCTCCAATGAAAATTCACACAGGGAACAATATTGAGAGAGCTAGGGTTGCGCTAGCAAGAATAATTATGTTCTTTTCGGATCTTTCAAACCCTAGTAACCTATTATTATAAAGTCCAAGTGGACTTGGCGTGTCTCTTAACTAAATTAGGTCCAACATATAATTAATTAATCCAATTAATTTGTAACGCCCTGACCCGTATGGATCGAACCGCCACTTAACTATAGCCGTCTTCTTGATGAATAATTATACTTCTAGCGGAACGCTTAAATGTTAAATCATGAATTTAAAACAAAAGTAATTTATTTAAAGAAAATGGTCAATATCGCAAGTAAAAATTTTCAAAATGACTATAGTTTCATAGTTGACATCAAATTCCAGTAAACCTTAAAAAATAAGCTTCTGTATACGCATTATTCATTGGAAAGAGAAACATTCAAATAAATAGGTCCATTCACATTATTCATGTGAAATTTATTTAAAACATTTCATAATTTACTAAACATGTAAAATCACCGACTTCTCATAGCATGCTACATCTTCACCTATCGTCATCCACGTCTCGTGCACAATCGTATCAACCTGAAGTAAGGGAATAAACTCATGAGTTTGGAACTCAATAGATATCATAGGTGCATTCGTTATCAAATTATACATTTTTGAACGGTAGCACCTTAAAACAAATAGAACAGTTGCGTAAGCTGATTTTCGGCAAAATCCAATAACTATTGAGTCATGACTTAACATGATGCCTTGAGTCGGAGAACGATCATTCAACTATAGAGGTGCCGAAGCACCGTACCCGGAGGTACCATTTCATTGAAACATGGTGGTGCCGAAACACCGTACCTGGAGGTACCATTGCATTCATACTTTTACATGGAAAAATATAACTTGAAAACGAAATAAACACTTTGCACCTCCACCTACCTTGACTTGATGCTTTGAAATTGATTTTTTGAAAAGTTTTGATGAAGTTGGACATTGAACTTTTGTCTTCCTAGCGGCACCTGAACTTTAACGAAAACTTGTTTCTTTCCCCCTTTCTCTCTTTACTCTTGTCTATAGTGTTTAGAAATGTTGTGTGTGATTTTGAAATGAAACCTTGCCCCTATTTATAGGAAAATTTCTCACAACCCCAAGAAAGTGAAGGGTCAAATTCTCATTTAAGAGAAAAACATGGGTGTCATTTAAGTTGGAGGTTAAATGGAATTGGCGGGGTTTAAACCTCAAAAAAATGTGGGTAGTCCTTTAGGAAAATAAATATCTAAATTATAGAAAAAAAAATGAGAATTTTCATTTTCTGGCAACTTCGGTCGACTGGAACGCATCGTCGGTCGATTGCACTACGTCTTCGGTCCACCGAACTTCACTGAAATCCGATAAGCTTGCTTCTAATTCGGTATGTGCCATGATCAAATACGGTATTTGTCAAATAATGCAATTTTAGTCATAAAAGTCAAATTTAGACCTTAGAAAGACATTAAACTCCATCCAACTTCATCGAATAACTTTAAAAATAAGCTCAAGCTACAAATTTGAATCTTCGTGACTTTGTAAATTTATTTAAGACATATTGGACTAGTATTGAGCTTCCTTTCCTTATGTGGGCCCACCTAAGCTCTTCATGGGCTTAGGTCATCTCATAGAAATTATGAGTAGTTTCATTAAATTTTTCGGGCTTCTACATCTCCCCCACCTTAAATAAAATTTCATTCTCGAAATTTACCTTATGATTGGGCAAGGAGTGTTGGATATTTGTCTTTAACTTCCTCTTCTCTTTTCCAAGTAGCTTCTTCCACTCCATGGTTATTCCATTTTACCTTGACTAGATGTACTTCTTTGTTCCGTAATCTATGTACCTTTCAATCCAGTATCTGAATCGGTAACTCCTCATAAGACAAGTCCTTTTACACTTCCAAGGATTGATAGTTTACCCATGCTTAGGATCATGCATGTACTTCTTGATCATCGATATGTGGAACACGTTGTGCACTGTCGATAGTTCCGAGGACAACATCAATTGATAAGCCACATTTCCAACCTTGTCAAGTACTTCGAAAGGTCCGATATAGCGAGGTCGAAGTTTCCCTTTCTTATCAAATCTAAGCACTCCTTTCATTGCTGCCATCTTTAGAAAAAATTTCTCCAACTTGAAATTTCAAGTCCCTTCTTCTTGTATCGGCATATCTTTTCTGTCTATCATGTGCTGCCTTTATCCTAGCACGGATCTTGTCAACTACTTCGACTGTCCTTTCAACGATTTCTGGTCCCAAAACTCTCTTTTCTCCAAATTCATCCCAATGTACGGGTGATCTACATCTTCTACCACAGAGTGCTTTATATAGTGTCATTCCAATGGTTGTTTGGAAGCTATTATATGTAAAGTCTACCAACGGTAGATACGATTTCCAGCTTCCACCTAGATCCAAAACACAAGCCCTTAGCATACTTCCGAAATTTGAATGGTCCTTTTCGATTGACCATCGGATTGATGGTGATATGCCGTGCTGAACTTGAACTTCGTTCCCATAGCTCCTTGTAAGTTCTTCCAAAATTTTGATGTAAATCTTGGATCTCTATCAGATACAATGGACACAGGAACACCATGCAATCTTACAATCTCTCTTATATACAACCGTGCCAACTGATCCAAACTGAATGTCATTTTCACCGGAAGAAAATGAGCTAAATTTGTTAGCCGATCCTATTACCCATATGGCATTGTGTCCTCTTGCTGACCTCGGAAAACCTACTACGAAGTCCATTGCTATGTTTTCCTACTTCCATTCGGGTATGTCTAGTGGATTTAAACAAATCAGCCTGTCTTTGATGTTCCGCCTTAAGTTGTTGGCAAACTATGCACTTTTCTACAAATAGTCATATGCTCATTTTCATATTCCTCCACCAAAATATATCTCGAAGATCTCGATACATTTTCGTACCACCGGGATGTGCATTGTACGGGGTGGATTGAGCTTCTTCCAGTATTTCATTTCTTAGAACTTCATTTTTAGGCACGCAAATCCTTCCTTTAAACATCAGTGCTTGATCCGAAGCTATTCCAAAATCTCTTCTCTTATCAGTACCAACCTCGTTCTTGATCTTTTGCAAGAATGGATAGCTTCAATGATCAGCTCTCTAAGAGTAGGTCGAACTACCAAAGTTGCTAATCGAGCAGTAGCTTGCTCTGGTGTGGTAATTGCTTCGATTCGCAGACTTTTCAAGTTTTTGATCAACTCTATCTGAGTAGTGGATAGTGATGCCAACTGTCCTATCGACTTTCTACTTAGGGCATCAGCAACCACATTGGCCTTACCCGGATGGTAATGAATAGTACAATCATAATCATTTACCAATTCCAACCACCATCTCTGTTTCATGTTCAATTCCTTCCGTGTGAAAAAATATTTGAGACTTTTATGATCTGTGTAAATGTCACACTTCCCTCTGTACAAGTAATGTCGTCATATCTTCAAGGCATGCACTACCACCACAAATTCCAGATCATACGTTGGGTAGTTCTGCTCATGCTTCTTCAATTACATTGACGCATAGACAATCACCTTCCCATGTTGGATTAGTACACATCCCAAACCTTGTTTGGATGCATCACTATATATAACATACCCCTCCGAACCTTCAGGTATGGCTAACATAGGTGCTGAAATCAATCTTTGCGTCAATTCTTGAAAACGTTGTTCACACTTATCTGTCCATTGAAATTTTACTCATTTCCTTGTCAATTGCGTCATTGGTCTATATTAGAAAATCCCTCTATAAACCTTCAATAATACCCGGCCAAACCCAGAAAACTTCAAACTTCACCAGCATTAGTTGGTACCTTCCAATTTGTCAGCGCCTCCACTTTTATTGAATCTACTTCAATCTCTTGAGCTATATGACTGAGGAATCCAACTCGTTCGAGCCAAAATTCACACGTCTTGAATTTGGCGTATAATCTCTCCCTGTGGAGTATCTCTAACGTAACTCTGAGATGTTCCTCGTGTTGCTCCTTACTCCTGGAGCATATCAAAATGTCATCAATGAAGACTATGACAAGAACTGGTAAAACACACGATTCATTAGATCCATGAATATTGCTGGTGCATTAGTCAATCTGAATGGCATGACCGTGAACTCATAGTGTCCATACCGAGTTCTAAAAGCCGTCTTGGGTATATCACATTCCTTAACCTTCAATTGATGATATTGGAAACTATTCTTGATGGTCAAACGGTTCAGCTCTCGATAATCGATACACATCCTCATACTTCCGTCCTTTTTCTTTACGAGCAATACCGGTGCACCCCATGGGGACACATTTGGTCGTATAAAGCCACTATCCAGAAGTTCTTGTAATTGGATCTTCAACTCCTAAAATTCCTTTGGGGCCATTCTGTATGGGGCCTTAGATACTGGGGCCGCTCCGGGAACCAGCTCTATCGTGAATTCCACTTGTCTATCGGGTGGAATACCAGATAGATCTTCTGGAAACACATCTATAAATTCCCGTACGACTGGTACATCCTCAACCCTTATCGTTTCTTATTTCTCTCCTGAGATGTTAACTAGAAACCCTCGACAGGTCTCCTTCCTCAGCATTTTCTTAGCTTGTAAGGCCGACACTGGTCGGAGATAGGGTTTTGTCTTTCTCCCAAGAAAAAAAAATTGTTCTTCCCCTGGTTTCTGACTTTACACTTCCCTTTCTCTAAAACGAATAGTTGTATGATTACTTCCTAGTCAATCCATGCCTAATACTACATCAAAGTCATTCATTTCTATCAGGTACAATCAGCTTCTAATGTTCTATCAGGAGACACTTACTTCTAGTATACTTTTTGTAACGACCCAACCCCTAGTGGACCGGGACGCTACTTACTTTACTTAACTTAACCGGTGGTAGCAACAAGTGTACATATCTTAGTGGAAGCTTAAATCTTAACAAACATTCTTTTTGAAGGATATTGAATTAAAACACTTTATAACTTTCCAAAATAACGAAATATAATTTATTTGATGAAATCATGACTTGTTCAAGATACTCAAAACAAATAACGTTGGAAATAACATTTGAAACGTTAAAGACTTTAAATCTAAATCACTTATTCACCGGGTTCCCATAGGCTTATTGCATCTCCTTCCATCTCTTCCATCATCCAACCCGGTGCATCAACATTTAATCTGTAGATATAGGGTAGAAACCCGTGAGTTGAAAACTCAATAGGCGTCATAGGTGCAATCGTGATTAAGCTAAGCATTTCATAACAATTAACATTAAAACTTCCATAAAATATGTCGTACCCGGAGGTACCATTTGACATGAAAATGTATGCCGTACCAACGGAACCATTTGACATGAAAGGTGCATGCCGAACCGAAGATACCATTTGACACACAACATTAACCTTTAAATGTATGCCGCACCGACGGAACCATTTGACATGAAAGGCACATGTCGAACCGACGATACCATTTGACACACAACATTAGCCTTTAACATAGAACATTACTTGCTAGAAATTATAACTTAAACACGTATAACAACTTTATGCACCTCTACCTACCTCGATTTGATGCTTGATGAACTTTGAAAAGAACTTTGATGAACTTCAAAAACTTTGACGAAGTTTGGACGTTTGGACCTTTCTTTGTTGTTTGAAAACGCCTTTTGAAATCACAAAAACCTTCTTGCAGAATCTTTTTGTCCACACTTAAAACTTCTGGAAAACACTTTGAAAAACCACATTCCTTTTCTCTCCCAAACTCTCTATTTTTCTCTCAACTTTGAAAGCAAATTGAAAATGCTTTTGGTGTGAAAAATCAAATGAGTGAAGAGGGTATTTATAGGTGAGGTTTGGGGTGGGTGAAAGGTCATATTAAATAGGGTAATTAAATAGTGCAAGTAGTGGCCATTAATTCAAAAATTCGCAAGTTTCGGGTTTTCGGGTTTTCCGGTCGACACTGCACTGCTTACAGTATTATTATCATAACTTTTTCTCCCGATATCTGATTGAGGTAATTCAAAGTGCGTTGGAAAGCTAACTCAAAGAGCTACAACTTTTATTCAAATATCATTTTCAAATTCGAATTTTTTCTATGTCGAAAATGGGTCTCAATGGAGACTAAAAATATTTGAAGTGTACTTTTAGCCATAAAATGAAATACTTTGCATTCCGTCCAATCTTCATCAAATTGTTTTTAAAAAAATACTTTATAAACATCATTTTACCTTTAAACATGTATTGGACTATCTTTTGGGCTTATATTTCCTTTATTGGGCCTAATGTGAAGTTAATCACACAATTATGGGCTTAACTTTATAGAAAAGATTCGGGCCTCTACATCCCTCCTTCCTTATATAAATTTCATCCTCGAAATTTACCTTACAATTGGGCAAGGAGTGCGGGATACTTGACTTTAACTTCTTCTTCCTTTTTCCACGTAGCTTCTTCCATTCCGTGATTATTCCACTGTATCTTAAGAAGTTGAATCTTTTTATTCCTTAGCTTATGCATTTTTCGATCCAGTATCTTAATTGGTGATTCCTCATAAGATAAATCTTTTTGTACGTCTAGGGTCTGATAACTTATCACATGATTAGGATCGTGCACGTATTTTTTTATCATTGATACGTGGAACACATCGTGTACCGCTGACAATTCAGTTGGCAAAGCTAATCGGTAAGCCACGTTCCCAACCTTATCAAGTATCTCGAAAGGTCCAATATACCTGGGTCGTAGCTTGCCTTTCTTTCCAAATCTAAGTACACCTTTCATTGGTGCTACCTTTAGAAAGACTTTGTCTCCCACTTGAAACTCTAAATCCTTTCTTCTCGTGTCAGCATAGCTCTTCTGCCGATCCTGTGCTGCCTTTATCCTTGCTCAGATCTGATCGATCGCTTCAACTGTCCTTTCAACTATTTCTGGCTTCAACTGTCCTTTCAACTATTTCTGGTCCCAAAATCCCAAAATTCTCTTCTCCCCGACTTCGTCCCAATGAACAGGGGATCTACATCTTCTTCCATAGAGAGCTTCATACGGTGCCATTCCAATAGTTGCTTGAAAACTATTGTTATACGCAAATTCTACTAGGGGTAAGTATGACTCCCAACTACCACCTAGGTCCAAAACACATGCTCTCAACATGTCCTCTAAAGTCTGGATGGTCCTTTCAGACTGTCCGTCAGACTGGGGGTGATATGCTGTACTGAAATTCAGCTTCGTTCCCATAGCTGCTTGTAGGCTTTTCTAGAATTTAGATGTAAACCTTGGGTCTCTATCAGACACAATAGACACAGGTACACCGTGTATCCTTACTATTTCTTTTATGTACAATTGTGCCAATTGGTCCATACTGAAAGTCATTTTCATTAGAAGAAAATGAGCTGCCTTCGTCAATAGGTCTACTATAACCCATATAGCATTGTGTCCTTTTGCTGACTTGGGAAATCCAACCACAAAATCCATTGTGATGTTTTCCCATTTCCATTCAGGTATCTCTAAAGGATTCAGCAATCCTGCTGGTCTTTGGTGTTCCGCCTTAACCTGTTGACATACTATGCATTTATGCACGTAGAGTCCGATACTCCTTTTCATGTTTCTCCACCAGAATGTATCTCGAAGGTCTCGATACATCGTACCACCGGGATGTGGGGTGTACGGGGTGGAATGAGCTTCTTTTAATATCTCGTTCCTCAAATCCTCATTCTTAGGCACGCAGATTCTTCCTTTAAACATCAGTGCTTGGTCTGCGGCTATTCCAAAATCTTTTCTCTGATCTGTTTCAACTTCTTCCTTGATCTTCATCAAGAACAGGTTCTTACCTTGTGCTTCTATAATTCGCTCTCGAAGAGTAGGTCGAATGGTCAAAGCTGCTAATTTCCCTGTGACTTGTCTTGGTGTGGTAACCACCTCAATCTTCATTCTTTCCAAGTCCTTGTCTAACTCCATTTGACAAGTGAGTAGTGACGTTAACTGTCCTGTCAATTTCCTACTCAAGGCGTCGACCACCACATTTGCCTTACCTGGATGGTAGTGAATGGTGCAATCGTAATCATTCACTAACTCTAACCATCGTCTCTGTCTCATGTTTAGTTCCTTCTGTGTGAAAAAATATTTTAAGCTCTTATGATCCGTATAAATTTCACGCTTACTTTCGTACAAGTAGTGTCGCCATATTTTCAATGCGTGTACTACTGCCGCAAGCTCTAAATCATGCGTCGGGTAGTTCTGCTCAAGCTTCTTCAATTGCCTTGAAGCGTAGGCTACTACATTTCCATTTTGCATCAGTACACATCCTAGCCCTTGCTTGGACGCATCACTGTATATAACTAAACCCTTCTGTTCCCTCAGGTATTGTTAACACAGGCGCAGATATCAGCCTCTTCTTAAGTTCTTGAAAACTCTTCTCACAGATATCTGTCCATTGAAATTTGACTCCCTTTCTTGTAAGCTGCGTCATTGGGCCAGCAATCTTGGAAAATCCTTCAATAAACCTTCGATAATATCCGGCCAATCCTAGAAAACTCCGTACTTCACCAGCATTAGTTGGCGCCTTCCAGTTAGTTACTGCTTCCACTTTTGCTGGATCTACTTCAATCCCTTGGGCAGTGACTACATGTCCAAGAAATCCAACTCGTTCAAGCCAGAATTCACACTTCTTGAATTTGGCATATAGTTTCTCCTTGCGTAGCACCTCTAGGGCTACTCTTAGATGCTCTTCATGTTGCTCCTTACTCTTGGAGTATATCAAAATGTCGTCAATAAAGACTATGACAAATTGATCTAAATACTGATGAAATACTCGATTCATCAGATCCATGAACACTGCTGGTGCATTGGTTAATCCAAATGGCATCACCGTAAACTCGTAGTGTCCATAATGAGTCCTGAAAGCTGTCTTAGGTATATCCTCTGTCTTCACTTTTAATTGATGGTACCCAGATCGTAAATCGATCTTGGAAAATACCTTGGCTCCTTTCAGTTGATCTAAGAGATCCTCGATTCTTGGGAGTGGGTACTTATTCTTGATGGTTAATCGATTCAACTCTCTGTAATCGATACACATCCTCATGCTTCCATCTTTCTTCTTCACGAACAACACTGGGCACCCCATGGAGATACGCTTGGTCGTACGAATCTCATATCAAGGAGTTCCTGTATTTGCTTCCTTAACTCTTGTAGTTCCTTCGGAGCCATTCTATATGGGGATTTCGACATTGGTGCCGCTCCAGGAATTAGCTCTATGGTGAATTCCACTTGCCTATCTGGTGGAATACCAGATAGCTCTTCTGGAAGCACATCTCCGAACTCCCGTACTACTGGTATGTCCTCAATCTTTACTATCTCCTGATTCCCTCCTAGGATATTTATCAAATATCCTTGACAAGCTCCTTTTCTCAACATCTTCTCAGCTTGTAAAGCTGATACTAGTCGAATAAAAGGTTTCGTCTTGATTCCAAAGAAGGAAAATGGTTCCTCTCCTGGTTTTTGAAATAATATTTCTTTTTCCTTACATCGGATGGTGGCATAATTACTACCCAACCAATCCATGCCTAGTATTACATCGAAGTCATTCATCTCTATCATGTATAAGTCTGCTTCCATAGGTTTTCCCTCAACTTCAATACTAACAGATTTGGCTATCTTATCAGTACTCAAAGGGTTACCTGTAGGGATACTAACTTCTAATATACCTTTCGATTTATCACAAGTAATACTAGACTTAGCCATAAAAATCGTCGATGCAAACAAGTGCGTAGCTTCTGAATCAAACAGTACATAAGTAGGCATATTGGCTATCAATAGAGTACCTTCTATGACGTTCGAGTTCTCCTCTGCCTCTTTCTGAGTCAATGCGAAAACTCATGCTTTCCCCTTCTGATCTTGATCCTTGCTGTCATCCTTTTTCGGTGCAGACATGGGACAATCCCTGATGATATGTCCTGGCTTCCCGCATCGGTAACAAACATTCTTCCCTTGCAGACATTCGCCACGATGCATCTTTCCACACTTTGCACATGGCGCAATGACCGACACTATGCTCTTATTGGCATTGGCTCCGTCATTAGCCCTCTTGTTTTGCCACTTACTTTTTCCTTTATCTTGGTCGTTCCACCTTCGTTTCCTAAACTGCACTTTATCCTGTCGGTTGTCCAATTGAACCGATTTCTCCGCATTAGCCTTCTGATACCAGATTGCATGAGCTCGTTCCAACATTCCACTGTGAGACGTGAAATCGTGAGAGATAAGGATCATACTCATGTCCGAGTTCAGCCCTTGCTCGAACCTTCGTATTTTCTTGGCCTCTGTGTCTACCAAATGTGTAGCATACCTTGAAAGTTGGTCAAACTTTCGTTCATACTCCGTCAGGGTCATGGTTCCCTGTTTGAGTTGAAGAAATTCACCCTCCTTGAAATCCCTTAGAGATTGAGGAAAGTACTTATCCATCACTTCCTCCTTGAACTGTTCCCATGTTAGCTCCAATTGTTGCTCCGGAGTCCTTGTTCGAGACATTGATTCCCACCAGTGACTTGCATCACTAGAGAACATAAACTCAGCACATTGGACTTTTTGAGCGTCCATGCACCCTATCAATCGGAATATTCTCTCCAACTTGCGAAGCCACTCCTCAGCTGCAAGTGGATCAGTTGCTCCATTGAAAGTAGGGGGCTTGTGCCTTCGAAATTGCTCGACCACTGAAGCATGGGTTTGAAGAGCATTAGGAGCTGGTGCTAGGGGTTGAGCTTGGTTCGGGTTCTGTCTGCCTAGGTCTTGAACTGCTTGGAGGAGATCTCTTATCAGGTTGTTCTGGTTGGTTCGCGACATTTTCCTACAGATAAGATGTAAGGTTTCTTATTAACTTCTTTTTTTTGTAAGGAAGAAAGATAAGATCTTTATTTCTCATACATCTTGAAATCAGGATACATAATAGTTTGATAAACTTAGCATGAAAGAAGACATCATAAGGAAATGAGAATATCTAGATCTCTAATCCCCATGAGTTTTACGAAGCTTCCTTGGTGGAGTTTCATCTTCGGAAGAATCTTCTGCCTCAGGCTCCTGCTCCTCCTCGGGTTCCTCTTCTGGGTCTTCTTCCTCAGCCATAGGTTCTTCCTCAGGATCCTTATGGATTACATCATCTCATAAATCTATCAGGGCTTGACAATATCTCTCGAACTCGAACATGTTTGGATTGCCTTCTAACATTTCATCTCTAACTGTGACTCCCATATCTCCCCATTGAGGTGGGAGGGAGTGTATGAGATTATTTATGGCTTCAATATGCGTGATCTCCATACCGGCATTAACCGCCGTCATGCATCTCTCATAGATGTCATGCACATGATCGCTAAGCGGTGTGTTAGAATCCGTTACATAGTTCTCATAAGCATGGATAGCAATTCTACGGTTTAAATCTGCCCTATAAGCCCTAGTCGTAGTCTTCCTTGCTGTTTGTAAATATCTAACCATTCTGTCACATAAATGCCCAATTATGCTTTTTATCACATAACATCATAACATACATTTTCTTTATGCCCATAATTTTAAGTTTTAGCCCAAGTCCAATACATATCTTTGAAACAGCACATTTAATTTTAACATAAACATATACTTGAAAATGTGCCATAACTTATCAAAGCATCAAATCATAACTTCCATAAACATAACTTCTATAACTTTAAACTTTGCACAGGGGCTGTAGGATGAGATTCGATGGATGAATGCAATATGCCATAGATACCTTAAACTTTCAAATTTTTTTTTTTTTTTTTTTTGTTTTGAAAACATACTTGGTCTACAGAACCGGTTTAAAAACCATTGCTCTGATACCACGCTGTAACGCCCCAACCCCTAGTGCACCGGGACGCTACTTACTTTACTTAACTTAACCGGTGGTTTAGCAACAATGTTTTATGTACCATTCTAGCAAGTAATGTTCTATGTTAAACATAAACTCCGCGCACTGGACCTTTTGAGCGTCCTTACAGTTTATGAGTCAAAAAATTCGCTCTAGCTTGCAAAGCCATTCTTCCACTACCAATGGAATAGATGCTCCATCGAAGGTAGGAGGCTTATATCTTCAGAATAACTCAACAATCGAGGCATGAGCCGAGGGAGCCATAGGAGCTGGTGGTAAGGGCTTGATTTTGGTTCTGGCTGCCAAAATCTTGAACCGCTTGCAGGAGGTCCCTTATCAAATTGTTCTGGTTTGCTCGAGACATCTTCCTATGAATAAGACATAGTATAGATAAGACATAATGTTTCTTCTTCATTTTTCGAATACCAACAAGTAAAGTAGAATTTTATTCCTCCACTAGCATGGAGTTGTTATTTTATTTTGTACTCCTTGGAATCTGGATATACAATAGTTCAATAACTTAACATGAAGGAAAATATCACAAGGAACGAAATTCAGATCTCTAATCCCTATAGCATGGAGTTGTTATTTTATTTTGTACTCCTTGGAATCTGGATATACAATAGTTCAATAACTTAACATGAAGGAAAATATCACAAGGAACGAAATTCAGATCTCTAATCCCTATGAGTTTTGCGAATCTTCTTTGGTGGAGCTTCATCTTCGGAGAGTCTTCTTCCTCAGGCCTGGACTCTATATCTATTTCCACTTATGGCTCTGGTTTAGGCTCCTGATCCTCAGGCTCTTCATTGATTATCTCACCCCACCTATTTACCAGGGCTTGGCAATACCCCTCAAATTCAGGGTGCTCTGGAGGGTTGCCTTCTAACACTCATCTCTAACCATAATTTCCGTGTCTCCCCATTGAGGTGGAAGGGAATGTATGAGGTTATTTATAGCCTCGATATGCAAAATTTCTAGCTCGACGTCCACCGCTGCCATGCATCTCTCATAGATGTCGTGCACCAGTTCGTCAAGCGGTTGGGACGGATCAGTCATGTAGTTTTCATAGAAATGAATAGTGATTATTCGGTTTCAACGCGACTTTATAAGCTCGGGCCGTTCTAGTAGGTTGGGAATTTCTAGCCATGTCTGTCACATAAAGCCTAGTTATGCATTTTCATTGGTAAAATCATATCATATATTTTCCTTTTTACCAATTTAGCCCATAGCCCTAGGTTCTATTCCAATACATGTCCTTTAAATAGCACATCTTTAATCATATTTGGCTCACATATAACACACTTGAAAATTGTAAAATGTGCCATAAAATAACAAAGCATCATATCATAAGCATAATCTTTTCATAAAATATTAACTTTGAACATACCCAGTCGTAGGATGCGAGATCATAAACATTTCATCATGTCATTTTTCTTACTAGTATTTTAAATGGTTATAAATTTGACTAAACCTTTACTCTGACACCACGTTGTAACGTCTCAACCCGTATGGATCGAACCGTCACTTAACTATAGCCATCTTCTTAATGAATAATTATACTTCTAGCAGAACGCTTAAATGTTAAATCATGAATTTAAGACAAAAGTTATTTAAAGAAAAGGTTCAATATCGCAAGTAACAATTTTCAAAATGCCGATAGTTTCATAGTTGACATCAAATTCCATTAAACTTTAAAAAATAAGCTTCTACATATGCATTATTCATTGGAAAGAGGTACATTCAAATAAATAGTTCCATTCACGTTATTCATGTGAAATTTATTTAAAACATTTCATAATTTACTAAACATGTAAAATCACTAGCTTCTCATAGCATGCTGCATCTACACCTATCGTCATCCACGTCCTGTGCACAATCGTATCAACCTGTAGTAAGGAAATAAACCCATGAGTTCCTCAATAGATATCATAGGTGCATTTGTTATTAAATTATACATTTTCGAACTCTAGCCCTTAAAAGATATAGAATCGTCGCGTAGGAGGATTTTCAGCAAAATCCAATAACTATCAAGTCATGACTTAACATGTTGTCTCGAGCCGGAGAATGATCATTCAACTATAGAGGTGTCGAAGCATCGTACCCGGAAGTATTATTTCATTGAAACATAGTGGTGCCGAAACACCGTACCCGGAGGTACCATTGCATTCATACTTTTACATGGAAAAATATAACTTGAAAACGAAATAAACACTTTGCACCTCTACCTACCTTGACAAGTTTTTGAAAAGTTTTGATGAAGCTGGACGTTTAACTTTTGTCTTCCTAGCGGCACCTGAACTTTACAGAATACTTGCTTCTTTCCCTCTTTCTCTCCTTACTCTCTCTTGTATAGAGTGTTTAGAAATGCTGTGTGTGATTTTGAAATGAAAATTTGCCCCTATTTATAGGAAAATTTCTCGTAACCCCAAGAAAGTGAAGGGTCAAATTCTTATTTAAGAGAAAAAAAATAAAAAATGGGTGCCATTTAAGTTGGAGGTTAAATGCATCAATTGATGGTGTTTAAACCTCAAAAAAATGTGGGTGGTCGTTTAGGAAAATAATTGAAGAAATTAAGTATCTAAATTATAGAAAAAAAACGAGAATTTTCATTTTCTAGCAACTTCGGTCGATCGGAACACATCGTCGGTCGACCACACTACATCTTCGGTTGACCGGACTTCATTGAAATCCGGTAAGCTTGCTTCTAATTCGGTATGTATTTTTCAAATAATGTAATTTTAGTCATAAAAGTGTTGACCTAGACCTTAGAAAGACATTAAACTCCGTCAAACTTCATCGAATAACTTTAAAAATAAGCTCGAGTTGCAAATTTGAATTTTCATGACTTTGTGAATTTATTTAAGACATATTGGACTAGTATTGGGCTTCTTTTCCTTACGTGGGCTGGGCCTAAACTCTTCATGGGCTTAGGTCATCTCATATAAATTATGAGTCTACTTTCATTAAATTTTTCGGCCCTCTACATAATTAATTGTCCAACACTTGTCAATTAATTAATTGGTAAATATCATTCTTCTAATTCTCCTTTTGTGTGTGACCTAAGTTCCCAATCAACATACCTAACAACGTGAATTATTATTTTTATATAATCAAAATCAATAAATTAAAACACCCCTTTATTTTACCACTAATTTACATCCATCGTCCCAGATTGACATCTAGCAATATGTCATAGCTAACATGTGACAAAAAATGTCACGTGGTTTGACAAAACAAAACTTGTTTGTTTATCGTGAAACTATAATCCTTTCCAATCTCAAACATTTGATCAATTACATGTTATGGATATGTGTCCAACCTCAATTTTTTATCATACCTTTTATCCTACTATTATCAATGTAAGTCGAATACTCAATTTCAACTTAATTGGATGAAATGTAGATCATAATCTCTTACTATCTAAGATTGACGAATCCTCTATTGATCATTCACAACCTTCATCTGATTCTTAACATACTTGAATGATACAGTATTAGCAGCCATTGGCATAGGCGCATAGCAACATCCAAAATCACCAAAGTATGACTGTCCTCATATAAGGCACTCTAATGACCTCAAATCAAAGAACAAATTCCACTATCGAACGTTAGTGATTAACCACTGACACTCAGTTATCCATGTGGAATCTCTCCACCATAGGATTCTGGGTCGTGTCTCAATCCCAGTGTTGCTGAGGGTCTCCAATGTTTTGTTCTATAACAAAACATCCATGCGTTCATTTAAGTGTCACCACACTTTAGTTTGTGAGATCAACTAATTATTTCACAAGTAAGAAATGCCACACGTGATAGTCTATCTGTAATAACGATATCTGCATCTCGTCTTACGACCACGAATGATTTAATATTCAGTCTCTGTAATTTGTATCACACAATCACAATTCCTTGTGATTAACAAATTACTAAAACTTGATTCTAGGGATTCTATTATTTAATTTATTAGAATATTAATTAAATTAAATAATAGATCTACCATAATTGAAATGCATAAACTATATATTAAAAGTGTTTATGTCCAAAGTTGATTGCACCTAGGGCATAACACTTACAAACTCTCACTTGCACTAGATCCAATTACTTATATATCTAATATCATAAGAGTCTACATGACAATCGTGTTTATACTATGACAACTCTTTGTCAGTGGATCTGTAATATTATCATTTGTAGGAATTCGTTCTTTCTTTACGTCATTTCTTTGTATTATCTCTCTGATGAGATGATACCGTCTTAACACATGATTGTATCATTGATGAGACCTTAGTTCCTTCGCTTACACGAGGCTCCATTGTTATCATAACAAAATGTATATGATCAACAATGTTAAGAACTACTCCAACTTCTTGATCCAAACTACAACCTTTATTTCTTCTAAAGCTGTATATGGCTTTTGCAATTGAATCAATGATTATTTCCTATTTGGAACATTTTCAACACATTGCTTAAGGGTAAACCGGTATCCTGATTGAGATTTGCTATCATTCTAGTCTAACTAGAAGTTAGCGATGTGTATCCATGAACTCTCAGTTCATTTTTTCCATATAGAAACCTTCTCAAGATTTTATCTATTTAGATTTAGATGAGTTAAGTAATCTTCTAGATCTATCTCTATAGATCAAGTTGCTTCTCTCATATCTTTCATGGAGATATTATTTGACAATCATGATATCAACGATTGAAACATTGAGGTGTCGTTTCCTATTAATATATTATAATACTAGGAATACGACAAAGCTCCTACTATCTTCTTATAAACACACGAATCTCCTTTTTGATAAAATCAAACTTTTTGACTTTTTCATCAAATCGAAGATTTCAACTACAAGTGACTTGCTTCAATCCATATAAGAGTTGTTTAAGCTTGCATACATTGTAAGTATATTTGGATTCAAATCTTTCGAGTCGTGTCATGTACACTTTCTCTTGCAAGTTCCTACTAATGAATGCAGTTTTGACATCCTTTTACATGACTCATAGTCATGATATATAGCTAGAAAGCAAAATCCAAATGGACTTTAGTATGGTTATATGGTAGAAGGTTTCATCAAAGCAAACTTCTTGTCTTTGTTTGTAATATTTTGCTATTAGCCTCGCTTTGTATGTAGGGGTGCGTGGGTTGGGTTGGGTCGGTTTTTTATCCAACCCAAACCCAACCCAACTTGATCGGTTTGATAAAAAATCAACCCAACCCAACCGAATTATTGATTTAAACCCAACCCAACCCAAACCGATCAAAATCGGTTTGGGTTGGGTTGGGTTGGGTTGGGTTGGTCGGTTTGGGTTTCGGCCCAATCAAAGTTAGATTCGATTTATTTTTAAATTTAGATAATTTTTTAGAATTTGAAATTTCTTGAAAATCTACGCTTTTTAAACACACATATAAGGAATTCTTTCTAAAAATAATGTATAAATAAGTTTAAAATTTAAGAAGTATTTTTTTTTTTACAATTTTTTGAAATTCAATCACTTCATTATCATGTCTTTAATTTTTATTTTAACGTCAAATGACGTTGCATTTTAAATAGTATTCATGTGAATCGGTCTATGTGAAGAAAATTGATATTTATATATTATAGTCATTATTTTATCTTTACTATTATGTCTATTTAATCTATTTTTTTCATCTTAGATATTAATTTTTTTAATTCATCGGGTTGGGTTGGGTTGGGTTGGGTTGGGTTGGGTTTTAATTCATAACCCAAGACCCAACCCAACCCAACCCAACCTTAAATTTAATTTTTCAACCAAACCCAACCCAATTGAACTTAAAAAATCAACCCAAACCGATCGGTTTGGGTTGGGTTGGTCGGGTTGATCGGGTTGGTCGGGTTTTTGCCCACCCCTATTTGTATGTATGGATGTTTCCATCTATGTCAACCTTTTCGTGCAAGCCCATTTACAACCAATGGGTTCCATTCTATCAGGCTAGTCGATCAACGTCTAAACCGTATTCACATACATCACTTTGAGTCAACACTTGACTTTATCTCTGCATAACTTATAGGTTCATCATCCTCAATTAATAATGCTTGATTAGTAATCATGGATTTGTACCTTCTAGGAGGTTGAATGATCCTACAAGATTTACATGGAGCTTACGTGTCCTCAGAAGTCTCTACTACCTGATCTTTATGCCTCTTGTCATGTGTAGGATCAGACTCAGGTTATCTACTTGGTCAACTATATCTGTGGATTCTTGAACTCCTTCAAGTTCTATCCCCCCCCCAGTCCTATTCTACAATGGATTGTTTCTCTTGGAAGACGATTAGTCCTGAGATGAAGTATTCCTTCTCAATAGGATTATAAAATCGATATCCAATTATCTCTTTTGGATATCTACAAATTTGTATCGGATTTAGACTCAAGCTTATCACATAAGCACCACAGTCCTGTTAACGAAATAAAGTGGACTTTTAGAGTTCGGATTGTCGATCCCACAGAGATTGTAGTAGTTTAATGATATAATACCTTCACCGAAACTAGATATGTTTTTTTATTGTTTTATACTAAATTTTGACCGAACTAAATAGTAAATGCTCCTATGAATGAATTGGCTAAACTAAATGTGAATTATACTAGAATGCAATATGAAATTCAAATGCAAATTGATTTACTTAACGATAGAAAAACGCACTAGGATCATGAATCCCCATGTAACAATTCATTTCAATCCTAATTTTACAATTTGACTACACGATTTATATTGAAGAATCAATATTCCTATTGAATTTAACAGTCTCTTTCGAGTAATATTATGTCCTATCATGCGATCCGACTATATTCTATGACGAATACACCATAAAAGAATGCATGAAGTTTTGTAAACACTTAAAGATTCACATAGAGTATAGCGGTATATTTCTATCACATATCGGATCCTACGATGATTTATACATTTAACGAAATGCATGAAATAAATCACCAAACTCACACGATCATGTGCACTTAATTTATGGAGAAATTAAATTGCACATAAATCATTCAATAATTCAAAACCATGTTTATAATGTCAAAAATATAAAACTAAAGATTAAAATATTATGTTACTTGGTTCATCTATTTCCTAATACAAGAAAAACTAGCCAACATGCTAAAGAAAGAAAAACAAAAGAAATAAATAAGAGAAGACTGATTATCAATTCTTGAAGTGAAATCTCGAATCTTGGAATCAATCTTCTCGCTCTTCACCTTCTTCTTGCTCTCCAATGTGTCAAAATATCTCTAATAATGCGTAGCCCACTTTTCTGCAAGAGTTTAGGGTTAAAAAGGGGTCTAAGACGTGTTCCATAGGTGGTTGAATCAAATAAGGAAACCAAATTTTTCACACCTGAATTGTACCATGCGACTGCATGATTAAGGAATTCTAGCTCCTCGCATTCTTTGTTCTAGCCATGCGATCGCATGGAAGTTTGCACCATGCGGCCGCATCGTACAAATAACTTCCAAGTTGTGCCGTTTTGGTCCCTGAACTCCATTTTCCCTCATTTTGACTTCTTTTCTTCATTCTAACACCCTTTGATTTCGTCAATCTTATACTTCGTTCGTTTTTGTTCTTGATTTGGGTTTCAGGTTAACTTTCGAATAATTGGCTCAGTAATCTTAGATGCTTTCCCAAAGTCTCCTTTAATTCCTCTTAGTGTCTTTTGAGGAATAAATGGCCAAGACTTGCCCACTTCATACTTTGATGTTGGGCTTAACAATTTTAAGCAAGTTCGGCAACACAAAGAGTGTGTACTCGAGCTTATTCCTATTAACATTCATAATTAGTTATGAATAGCTCTCTGTTAGATAAGTCAATACTTGGTTTACGATCCATGACTGAACTCAATTAAGACAACTTCTCAATGCCAATCATCTTCAGTGTCGAGCACTGACCAAAGATTCCTGTCATTTTGCACAGTATATATTAAAAAATTTATGTCCAAAGTTGATTGGACCTAGGACATAACACTTACATCTCCCACAACTTTTGTCAATGGAAGGCTCATTTTTATTTTTTGTGAAGATTTAAATAAGGTTGTTTATCATTGAATTTAACACAAATTATACATAAGTTGATAGTTTTTACACATCTCTACTGATAATATCTCCTTAGATCTTCGACATTCCAAGGATGAGGTTTCTTTCCATCCAGACTTTCGATCCTACAGGTCCCAGGTCGAATCTCTTCTTTGATGTAGTAAGGTCCTTTCCAATTGTGATCAAGGAGAGGGTCCTTCCCAGTTGTGATCAAGGAGAGGAATACCCTTCGCAGGATAAGGCCGTTTATGAGAAATGACTTCTTTTTTACCTTAGAATTGTATTACCAAGTCATTTTTTTCATTGGTATCTAGCTAATTTTATTTAGGATTCATTTCTCCTTTCAGCGAGGAAATCAAGCTCACACTTTCTCAACTCATCATTGGCAATCATTGAAGTGTAAATGACGAGGAGATGAAAGCCGTACTTCGACTAGGCTCATAGTTTCTACTCCATAAGCCATGGGGAAAGGAGTTTTCCCTATTATTGCTTCTTTTTGTGTGTGTATTTTGATGGTTCTATTGACGACTTCAACCTGCCCATTAGCCTGAGGATGGTGGGAATGAAGAAGTGCCTTTCGATTCCGAGTTCCTCGCATAAATCCCTGATTTTTTATATCAAACTATCGAATATGATTGATTGGGGATGCTGAACCGACAAATAATGTTTTTCCATAAGCACTTTGAAATTTTATTCCAGTTATTTTAGCCAGAGGCTCTGCTTCCACCTACTTAGTGAAATAGTCAATAGTGACGATGGATTTCCTTAGGTTCTTATGAGATCATTTTCCCATTTGGAGAATAGAATGGTCAAGGGCTGGAGATAACGCTCAACTCCTGGGAAAGTTGTCTTCGTATTGTGGAGAAGCGTTGACACTTGTCACATTTTTTCACAAATTGTTGTCCATCCTTTTTAATGTAGGCCAATAGTATTCTTGCCTCAATACCTTTTGTGCTAATGCTGATCCTCTTGTACGGTTTCCACAAACCCCTTCATGAATTTCTTGGAAGACGTAGGTAGCCTGCTCACCACTTATGCACAGGAGGAGGAGTAGGGAGAAACCTCTTTTATATAGTACTTCGTCTTGAAAGACGAAGTGCGCTACCCTTCTTTTGAGCTTCTACCCTTCTTCCTCGTCAATGGGTAAGACCTGATCCTTAAAGAATACCATGTCCATGGGAGAGTGTCTTCGACCAACATCACCTCTTCTCCTATAGAAGCAGAAGGCCTAGAAAGGTGCTCTATAGATACCATAGTCAGTAGTTTAGAATCTTTGCTGCTTGCTATCTTCAAAAGAGATACCATAGTGAGTAGTTTAGAATCTTTTATACAGTACTTCGTCTTCAAAGAATCCCTAGCCAATATGAGACCAGCTGAATACCGCTGCATTTGTAGAAGCCCAAAAAATTAAATTAGGCTCATATATTTTTATGTGATGATCTAGCACTACGAGCTTAGCCCACAGATGAGCCCTATGCTCGGCCTACATAAGAAATGAAAGCCAATACTAGTTTGATATGCCTCAAATAAATATTTTCACCATGCCGAGGTAGCAGGTTTCTGTTGCCAATAGTGCTTTGCTCACATTATAGACAGATAATTGGTAATTGTCTTCCTCTCTCTCTTAAGTACCGAACTGACAGCATCGGTAGTCACTGCCATGTAACTGTAAAGGTTCGTCGAGCTTAGGTTTGGATATGAGAGGGGGCCTGTCCCAAGTGATTCTTCAGTTCTCGTAAGGCCTCCTCACATTCCACTGTCCACTGAAACCTCTTCCCTCACTTTAGAACCTTAAAGAAGGGAAGACACTTATCAGTCACCTTTGAGACGAAACGGCTCAAAGCTGCTACGTGCCCAATGAGACTCTAAACCTCTTTGGATTTTTGTGTACGACCTCATTTATATCTGGGATTTAATTTTCTTTGGGTTAGCCTCTATGCCCCTTTGGTTGACCATATAAACTAAGAACTTTCCCGATGTAAGGAGACGAAAGCGCACTTGAGAGGGTTCAACCTCATCCTGCACCTTCTTAACATTTGAAAAGCTTTATCTAGGTGCTTCTCATGGTCCTTTATCTCAAGGCTTTTTACCAGCATATCGTCCACATATACTTCCATTGTCTTACCAATGAGGTCAGCGAACATCCCTATTAACAAATCTCTGATATGTGGCTCCAGCATTTTTCAATCCAAAGGACATCACCTTGGTCCACTTTGAAGGATGTGTGCTCTTCATCAACTGGTTATAGCCTAAATATGAGTTATGAAGCTCAGTAGTTTTTGCTCGACGATAGAATCGACAAGCTAATCTATTTGTGGGAGTGAGAAATTGTCCTTGGGGAAAGCTTGATTGAGATCAGAGAAGTCGATGCATACTCTCCACTTGCCATTGTGTTTTTTGACGAGGACAAGGTTAGATACCCACTTTGGATAAGTTTTTTCTGTGATGAAATGATTGTCAATCAACTTCTTCACTTCATCCTCGAGGGTCTTGTACCTTTTTGGGTTGAGGGTCCTCTTTTTTCTATCGATGTGGGCAGCCTCCAAACAAAGATATCTAAGCTTTCGCGCAAGAAGCGTTTCAACTTCTCTTTAGCTTTTGTTGGAAAATCTTTTCCAATCTGTAAAAGATCTAAGGGGTCTCGAGGATCCACTGAATAACTTTCCAACTCCTTAGTCAAGGCCGTTCGAGGTTCACAATCGACGAAGGGATTTAGTTCATCAAATTTAGCCACTTCTTCAATGGCTCTTTCTTCTTTAGAGGCGCTTATCAATCTAATAAAGGCTTCTTCTTCAGAAGCGTGACCATCTAGAAATTTTTCCCTTGTTCAGGGACATCGTCCATGTCAATGTCTATAAAAATTACATGGAAGTCCCTAGGTTATGCTTTTTCTAAGGTAGTTCGGGTAGCATTCCTATGCACTCATCTGGTCGCCCTTAAAACTAGGCGATGCCATTTTCAATTGGAAACTTTATGCACAAATGATGGATGGATGTAATGGCATAGAACTCCTTTAAAGTCGATTTTCCTAGTACCTAGTGATAAGCGGACTGATTTTCATAATTGGTGGGGTCTTTGTTCTGCACATCTCTTCAAAAATGAGAGTTCATATCTAGACTTCCTCTCATGGCCGATAGTAATTCCAGATCAGTAACTTATACACAGTGAGTCATTTCATCAGTGAAACAGGATAATAAGCTTTCTAGTTGTGAATCGTTTAAGGAAAGCCTTCTTGAAATCTGGCCAACTTCTAATACTTCCTTTTGGAATTCTGGTGTACTATACTTTGGCTGCTCCACTTAGGGTTTGGTGAAAGAGAGGCATTTTACTACAGGAGACAAGTCTCTCAAGCTCATATGAGTTTTGAAGCAGTTGAGGTGCTTTGTAGGATCACCCCTTCCATCATACTTGGGGATTTTAGGTGGTATGAAGTGGCTTTGGATGGGCTTACTAGACTTTGATAGAATGGCAAGTTGTCGTCATCGTCATTAGGGTTGTAAGACCTTTGTGGTTTATGGGAATTCTCATCCTCTCTGACCTAAGGTCCAGGATGTAGTTGGGATAGGCCTACTTGATTTTTGGCTTGCTCTGTCCTTTTCTAACGCATATTTCTAGGTGGAGGATTATAAGGCAAGTTGCCTTGGGTATTTTCATTTAGTCTTCCGGACTGAGGCGATCCGAGCTGCCTATTTCTAGACGTTGGAGGAGGTTGAGCATGCCTATTTCTAGGCCTTTCAAGGCTCAACCTGTTGAAGATACTTATGAATCTCTGAGGAATGTTCTCCGATTTGTAATTAAGAGGAAAGTTGAACGAAACCTCATTGGGCTAATTAGTGACGTAGTTGGAGAAAGTGTTGATCCCGCCTTTCCTCTCTTGGAGAGCTTCTTTCATTGCATAATGTTGGTAATCTGTCGCTTGGCTTTGAACTTCTTTCTCGTCATGATAGTAGTATCCCTGTCGAACAAATGAAGAATGTGGGGAAAAGCATTTTCTTAGGCTGCATATGGGAGAATTGGATATCCTCCCTAGCTCTGCATGTTCCTAAGCAATTCTTGTATGGCGATGTTCTATTGGGTAATATCTCTCATGTTTGTAGCCATAGTAGCTACCTCCCTGGTGAGTCTGGCAGAAATGACATTATATATCTAATCTTTCAGGAGGATTAGGTAGCATATCTGATAAGGTAGGTGAATTAGGCTATTCTGATTCATTATCTTTGTCAGACTTATATTGAGTCTTTGAAATATAGGGAGCAAAATCAACTCCTTTCAAGTGATACAGAAGTAGTTGAAAATCCAGCAGATTGAAAAAGATTTTTAGATCTATTCTCAGATCTGGAAAAGAAAGACCTTCGGAGACTATTCGATGTAGAACCTTTAGCGAAAATCACCTTAACATGTCCATCAAGAAATGGAATGTTTTGTTTAGGAACACTCCTAATAGGAGTAGGAGTTGGGTTTTGAGCGTTTTCAAAATCTCATTCAAGTCCTCTTAATTGAAGATTCCATGGTATTCTTTTAGAAATTTCATGGTATTTGAATGAAGAGGGTTGACTTCTACTAAAAAGCTTCCCCTCTTTAGGAGATGAGCGAAGAGCTCAAATGTTAAGTTGAGTATTCATAAGCTTATATTATATTCGATATATCACGGCTAACTCGATTCATATAGTCATTTTGAGTGTTTTTTAGTTTCTTGAGCAATGAGTTTATCAATAACTAGTCCATACCAATCATCTTCATTACTCTATATACAGTCTGTTTGTGAACTTGGAGAAGAGCTTTCTTGACTTGATTTTGATTTCTTTGAAGTAGACTAGGCCAAAGAAGCCTTTTTTTTGAAAAAAAAAAAAAAAAAAAACAATTGCTAATTCTTCCGGTGTTTTGCATTGATTGAACATGCCTGAGTTTTGATTTTTCAGCAAGAAATTTATCATGTTTTTCTTGTTCTTTCTTTGATATTTTTGGGACACAAATATTTCTTTGTTCTTGGATTCACAAATTAACTGCTACGAGACAACAATTTGTTTCATGGAACTTTGACGACCATTTAATTTTGAATCTCCAAACTATTTTCTTTATATTGAATTTTGAGTTTAGTTTTTTAATAATATGAAAGTCCCAACAGAAAAGAGTTATGCTGCTTGGACAGGGTTGGTGACAGGTGCTACGTTAACATCTGTGTAGCTCCTGCTTTCAAATTGGCCAATGAAATGTTGACACGTGTCCCTCTGTTTTTAAATCCTATCACCAACCTTGTTTGTGTAGTATAACTCAACAGAAAATCCATGAAACGCAAACTGGAACAAAATATTTTCTTGAGGCTTGAAAAATTGTTTTGCGTTCGAATCCTCATTGAGTAAGATTGGGTAAAATAGTCTCATCAAGTCCAAAATATTCGAACTATTTTAGAAAAATTGAAGGACTTGATTAAAAGGAATGAAACAAGAATGAGAAACTGGTCTATAATAAAAAGCATTAAACCAAGTGTCCTTATAATCGAAGTAATTGAAATGAGATTCAAATGTTTCATCTTTCAATAAATGCAATCGTTTCTCTTCCCATGAGTTCTGTCCTCAGTCTTCATATGACAAAACCCTTTTTGAATGCTTATTTGTTTAAAACCGATTTGTTTTGGTTTTTGTTGGTTTGAAGTATGAGATATGATAGCTAATCCTATTTTAACTAGAGCGGCTTCATAGAAGGCGATCTTTTGATATTTCTTAGCATAAATTGAAATTGTGGGGAAATAAATCTTGAACACACTCATCAAAGATGAGTATCTATGGATCCATGGAGTTTCCATTTCAAAAATTGGAAGAAAAATGGACTTTGTGAGATATTAAAATGCTTTTGGAGGGGTTTATTTCTGGTAATTTTTTCGAACCAGTTTGAACGGCTTTTTCGAAATTGGTAGGTTTTGTTCTTCTAGAGTATTTTTATTTTGAGTTGATTTTTGGAAAAAGAGATTTTGATGCAAGGGTCCCTTTTTTTTTTTTTTTTTTTTTTTTTTTTTTTTTTAGAAGCTAAAGAACTTGGTTTTTCTTTTCTTGATCCCTATCTTTTCTTGATCATTGGAAATATTCATCAATTGATAGATAAGGGATTGAGGTGATTTTCTTGTTCTTCCTTATGGTATTAATAAGAGGTTTTTTTTTATGTATATAAACTATCTTGTTAAGAAATCTGCAAGGTTGTTTGATTTTTCTTGTATATATAGTATTTCAAAATCAAAACAGGACAAAATAACCAGCCATCTTGCAGATATTTGTTCTAAAACAAGATTTTTGACATATTTTTTTAAAACATCTTTGAAAGCTTTGCAATCAGTTTTCAAAATAAAATTTTTATTAATTAAATCATCTTGAAATTTTGAAATACATAAAACTATTGATAAGATTTCTTTTTTTTTATTGCTGAATATTTTTTTGAGGGCCAGTCCATAATCCTGAATGGAATCTAACTAGTTGTTCTTGACTAGACTCTTTTGGAATTTACTTTAATACCCCATCATACCTTATTTCAGACGCGTGTCCCAACAATGTAGGCTAAAGGGTCTATAATTGAAAGACACGGGTTGCTCTTAACAGTAGCTTTAACTTTTCGTACAGCTAAAGTGTGCTCATGACTCCAAGGTAGTGGATGTATTTGCAGCCTTTGAAAAAGAGGAACGCATAAGAATCATATATTTTTTACAAAATCGACTACGTAAATTTACAATGCCTAAAAAACTTAAACTAGATTTTGAATTTCATCAAGAAATTTATGACTTCTTTAAATTGGAGTAAGTGTTCCTAAATGGATATGACACTAAGAAGCTTATACGTGTTTGAAAGAACCTTTTGACAATGATTGAAAATATCATTCATAATTTTTTGAAATTCAGAAAGAGCTTTTTTAGGCCAAATGACATTACATTCCATTCGTATTAGTCAAAATGAGCATTGAAGGCAGTTTTGTATTTGTTTTTCTTTGATTTGAATTTTCCAAAAGCCAGACTTCGTATCGAACTTAGAGAGATTACTGCTTTGAGTAATTTATTTAACATATATTTCTTTTGAGGTAATGGATATCTGATTCATTGAAGAGCTTCATTGGGAGGCTTATAGTTGATGACGAATCACGGAGCACCTCATTCAATTCCAACTGAATTATTGACATAGAATGTTGAACAACTCCATGGCGATTTATCTGGATGAATAAGTCCTGTTTCAAATAAATCATTGTTTTTCAATTCTTTGAAATTTAATTTCTTCTTTAGGAAATTGCATTTGTTTCTTTTTAAATTGATATTATTCATAATTTTTGAAACAGAAGCTTCTTTGAAGGAATTAACATCTAAGTTTTAATAATAGTTCCAAATATTACTTCTTGATCTAAGTTTTTGACTAAATAAAATATATTTTTGAAACATATATTTGAATTGCAAGCATGAGCTTTTGAAAGTTTATATTTGAATATTAAGTTTTTTATCACTAGCACTATAAAAACGCTCGGTAGTTTTTTTCAAAATATTTAGTAGGGATTAATCATTCCTAATGCAATTTTGATCGGCTCCAAAATCAATTAAGACTCTAGAAGTAAATTTGAATTCTTTGTTGACCACTTGATTCATAGTACAATACCATTTTTTAAGTTGAATTCGAATGATAACATTAACCTTTTCCTCTTCCGTTTGAGAAGTATCTTCTTCAGAAGAAGAGGACTCATGATTAGGAACGTATTCTTGTTCTATTTTTTTATTTTTTTGCTTTTAAGAATACAACTTCCATACAATGAGATTTCATTTCATTAACTTCTGATCTTAATTCAGACTAAATTTTTTTGAAGACTAATCAAAAGAAAATAATGATTGTCTAGACAACAAGTAGATATAGCGATTAAGGCCACATTATATTTCTTTTTTGCTTTTAAGAATATAACTTCCATACAAAGAGATTCGGTATTGAACCGTTTTAATATATCTTTCATATTAAAAGGTGTTACTAAAGCTTTAGATGTGTAGACGGTAAAAAATGAGGGAACTTTTTTTTTTTTTTTTTTTAATTGAGGATCTTCAATGTTCTCAATTATTTCTTGAATAAGTTATTCTTGTTTAGTAAGAACGAATAATCGTACAACCACAAACTTCTTTGCCTTGACTGGAAGTGGAGTCTGAATTTGAACTAGTTTCAACATTAGAGTCTTCTTGATATTGATAAATATGTTCTAAGTCAGAATCAGATTCTTCATTTGAGCCAGAGTTAGTAAATTTAGAAGTTAAAGTTTGACATCTTCATCAATATCTTTTCCATAAGACACTTATTGGAATAATGACTTGTTTGTTTACGTTTCCAACATGTAACATTTGATGTTTTAGAAACTCGATGCTTTGAAAACTTTTTTCCTTGAAAATTTTGGAGGATAAGTTTGAGAATTTTTTTTTGTTTTTTTGTTTTTTTTTTTTTTTTTTTTTGTTTTGAAAAGATCTTTTTCTAAAAAAAGAGAGAATTTTTCTTTTTCAATCTTGAAGATGGAGGATTATTTTTTCAAAACCATATTGTTCGCAAAATGACTAGTTCTTTACGATTTTCAGATCTTTCACTCTTAAGTTTTGATTTGAGTTTCATGTCATTACGTAAATTAGTCAATCCTTCTTTATTGATGTAACTTATGATTTCACCATAAGATATTCTGCATATGGAATTGTATCCTCATTCTGATTCTTGATTGCATTTCTCACTTTTTTAGCAAAGAGTTTTGGAAGACCAAAAATAAATATTTCTTTCCAAAAGGATTGAAAACAGTCTTCTCTTATTGATACTTTGGTGAGGAAGATATTTGTACCATCGAAAATCATGAAGTTTTGGACGTTAAATCATTAGAATTTCAGAGGACATTTCTTGTAAAGAAGTAGGATTTCCAATGAAATGTTTGACAACATCAACTACAAATGTCATCATGTTGTCGTTATGTCCACTAGGTTTAGTGGCATTAAATACCTCATTATGATAATTATCAGTAAGGTAATTAGTTCAGCATCAATTGACCTAAAAGTCCGGTCAAATTATGATTGAAAGCAGTCAGTTCACAAATATCACGAAGGAGATAAGTGGAAGGCAAATAGCCATATTTTCAAGGACTTGAATAATTTGATATTCAGTCATTCCATTAATATTCCTTTTAACTACCTCATCACCATTATAAGTTGCTTGAGGTTTCCTTCTTTCCTCATATTGCATATCAGGAAAGGACGGTCTTGGATAGAAATTTAGTAATTTTGAATTTTGACCGTTTAATCTATTAATTTGAGAAGATTCCTTTTCTTCCATAAATTGACTTTCAAGTTCTTCAATATTGACTTTCAAGTTCTTCCATTAAATCTACAACATTGACATTGTTAGATGTAAATGCTTTTCTAATTCTTTAATGACACTTGATTCGATAGAGAGTTTTCCTAAATGCCTACATACTTTTCGAACAAGATCTTTTGCTAATTTTTGAACAAGATGTTTATAAATATGCCTACAGACGTTTCGCCAAAAATACTCTAATTTACCAATTAGTTCTAAAAACACATTGTTATCATATTGTTTTCTTCTCCATTTCACTGTGCTCACTTGTAGATAGGTAGGGGGTTGGCTAGCACCCCAACCTCTAGGGTGGCATACACCTTACCTCTAGAATTACAAAAGGAGATGGAATTAACACATGCGCTAAAATTAAACATGGACATATTATTTCCATTACAAGTGTAAACGAAAATGTAAAATCATCCATATTTTTTAAATATAGCCCATGTTTTATGGAAATTAAAATAAGATTTTTAGTAAATTCTAATAAAAGTTTGTGAAATATTGGGGTGAAAAGTTGTGATCGTTGACTTTGACTTGAATTTAAATTTAGATTTTAATTCCTACCAAGCAAGGGCATAATATATAGAAATGCTTTCTATCTAATTGGATTAGACCAAGGGCAAGAAGTTAAGAGTTCAAGGGCATAATATATAGAAATGCTTTCTATCTAATTGGATTAGACCAAGGGCAAGAAGTTAAGAGTTCAAGGGCATAATTGGATTAGACCAAGGGCATAATAAATACCAACGTTGGTCAGCAAGTGATCGTGGAAGTAATGTTCGGTATATTGATGCATAACAAAAGCTATAAGATATTTAAGATTCACTATCCTTGGATGAAATAAAATGAATACAACCGGCAGATCCATTTTAATGCAAACTTCTCTGAATCCCAATCTAGAACACGGTTGTAAACAAGTGTGAAAGTGTCCTAAAATCTGTCTATTGTTGAAGCAAAGTCCATATCCTTCACTACCAAAGGGCCTATATGACTAATATCCCACCTCTTTAGAACATACATCAGTATTTAATTTTACTTCTCCTGGTGTTGGGGAAATTAATCCATCTCACTACTATAGGTTTAACTACAATAGATTTAGTTGAAATATATGCAAAGATTTTACAACCACGTAATTCCTTTCTGGTTAATAAAACAGCCCAAGTATATATACTGTTTTCTCCGGAAAAAAAAAACAACAATTTATCTGATTTTTATCTATAACAGGTACACAACATTTTCTGAATTATTACCTCTTTTGGTAGTATTCCTTTGCTTCAAAAGTTGATAAGACTGTCCGAGCAATTAAACAAATAGCCAAACAATAGAGAATTCCACCACATTGTTTTTACCGTCTCTTTTAGTGCCTCTCCGACCAGGGGCGGATCTAGGGTATGGCAAGCTAGAGCGGCCGCTCTAGTTGGATTCGCCGGAGTGAACTATGGCGCCGGATTGCAGAGGCAGGTGGAAGAAGAAGCCATGGCAACGAGCTGGAAGAAGACACAGAAGCTGGAAGAAGAAGAAGAGACGCCAGAATTTTAGCCATGGCAACGAGCAATTTACAGGTACCAAGTTCCCCATCTTGCAGTTGCAGAGACAGAATGCCGGACCTGGAAGCCGGAAAGGCAAAGGGAAGAAGACGACTGGAGACAGACGCATTCTTTTCCCTTTTTTTTTTTTTTTTTTTTTTTTTTTTTCCTTTTTCTTTGGGCTGTTGGGCAGTGAGGCCTTTAAGGCTCTAATTGTTTAAAAGACTTAGGCCCATAACTCTCCAAAACCAGCCATACACATTTAAATTAATGACATATGAAAATTCAATAAAATATTCCAACCAGCAGAAGTAAGAAAAATACTGATTTATGTATTTTGTGTTATTACTTATTAGGTATTAGTATTACTTATTATTTATTAATCGGTGAATCAATATTTAATTCATATGAAAAAAGAAATAAGGAGTTAGTACTGAGAAGTGAGAATTGTGATTTTTTAATAAATTCTAATTGAAAATTAAATTGGGGGCATTTTACAAATTATGGAACGATTTTTTCAACCAAATCGAAAGTCTATACCTAATTTTTTCAAACAAAACGGTTTGTATCGTATATTATTTTTATAATTTCGGGTTGTATTGAATTATGTGTGTGTGTGTATTGAATAATTTTTTAATATTATTTAATCAAATTTTAATAAACGATCAGGCTATTACGATCGTTGATTATCTACGGTCAACGGTCAACATCTCCGCTCTAGCTGAACTGAAATGCTAGATTCGCACCTCTCTCCGACCTTTGAAGTTCGAAGCCCATCAAGAATACAGGTATCATTATAGTACTTTCAGTGCAAAAGACACTACAACAAAAATACATTTTTTCAACACTTACAAGGCAACATTTATTTTTTAAATGTTGCTAAAAGGGTCTATTGCAACGTTTGGGCGAGTGAATGTTGCTAAAAGGGTCTATTGGCAACGTTTTTTAAAAATCGTTGTAAAAGTAAGATTTTTCGCAACGTTTAAAAATCGTTGCAAAAGTAAGACCTTTGAACCGCCCAACATGAAGGCCCATTTTTTTTTTTAGCCCAACCCCCAATCCCATTGCTTCAATTTCATCCAAAATATTTCTCCCCAACCTCTCTCACAGTCGCTGCGTTATTGTTATCAGCTTCTGCTCGGCTCCGAACACCAAAACACACACACAAACACAATGGTGCATTCATGTGTCTCTTCTGTCAGATTTAACTCTTCCTCCCTTTCTCTCTACGCCAAAACTTGCTCTCCCCTTCCACCCATTTGCATTAGGTTATGTCCTTATCATCACTTTTACGCTATAATTTTATCAAATGTTTTACCAAACTTGATCTTTTGTTCAATGTTTACAGGAAATTGAGAAAATCAAATCCCTAGAAATCTTCAGTGAAGGCGACTTAATCCGGAGTGTTATGCATCGGACTATAGCTCACGACAAGGAATTGGTCAATTAGGTGCTTTTTCTTTCCCCAATTACCTCAAATTATGTGCAAAAGAGAAGAAAATGACTTTAGTTGTGTTAATTATTTTACTTCTACTGATTTTTATGGAGTTTGAAATATCTTTAGGGATGATTTACAAGTTCCGTACTTCCCAGCGCATGTGCAAGGGGGACAAGGACCACCTCCAATGGTTCAAGAGCGGTTCATGTGTGTTATTAGCCAGCTTCTTCAGCATGTAAGGCTATATTATTCAATTTAGCCCTCTCAACCCAACTGCCCGAACTAGGTAGAAATCTGGCTTCTGCTTAAAGAGTGGCTTCTGCTTAAAGAGTAAACGCATGACATAGTTCTTCATCTTTTCAATCGTGTTCTAAAATTAGAAATGTTTGTCAAGATTATCTTTAATTAGTAGCATTGTTCTACCTTCCGAATCCAATAAGGGAAATAACTTACAGGAACAGAAAGAAAGGGGAAAATAAAGCAACTCGTTAGTTCAACTCTCTTTACATCAGGGCATCTGAATAATCTTTAGCATACATAAGTGCCATTTATCAGGTTGCATTGCTTTATTTGAAAAATTACTTGATTGAACTCCAACTTTTGACATGAATTTGATTCCTAGGATTTATCTTCAAGGAACAGGATCGTGCGTGTAAAATGTACTTCTGTCATACTTATTGAGTACTGAATTAAGCTCGAATCTTCTAGGCAAATTTGGATTAGGACACATTCCTACCAATGACTTCATTTCCGTTGTCACTGTTAATAGATGACAAGCTTTGGTAAAATCACAGATTTTATGTTATGCTTTTAAGTTTCTTAGTTTCAGAATTGAGGCTAAAAATATTTCTGCATTCAGTTGTATAATCTAGACTTTGATCCCCTCCCCACTTCTTTCCTTTTGGGCTTGTGTCCCAGCCTGCAACAAGTTTGTATAAACATGTTCTCATTTTGCATTATCTTATAATGTTTCCATGGTATCAGATTTCAGAAATCATATCTCGCTTTGAGCGCAAAGGTTATAAACTTGTTGCTATCTAGATTTTGATTCCTTCAAAGGATTTTTCCCAAAAGCATTATCATGATCTGAAGGAGAGACCATTCTTTGATGGCTTGTGTGATTTTCTTAGCTCTAGACACTGCCATTGCAATGGTTAGAAGAGTTCAATTGAATATGCGTTCAAACTATTCTTTAGGGAACTGAGCTCAATTTTTTTTTATTTCTTCAGGTTTGGGAAGGTGGAGTAATAAAATATGGTCGTAAACTAATTGGAGGATTTTTCCGTTGTGGTTGGAAGGTAAATGATTGCTTTGTCCTTTTCAATTAGTAGACTAATGGAAATATTGATGTGGTAGTTTGATTACATTAGCTTTTCTATAATTAAACTATTGGATATGAAGGACGTCTAAGTTCAATGACCAGCTTGAAATAAATAAATAAATAAAGTAAAATGAAAAGTTTAAGAGCCAACGTTGATCGTGTATGGACCTAAGTTCAACTTTGTACCAGTTTTTGCTTATTTGTCGATAGACTGTAGAGCTTTTGGTGAAGACGGGAATACCTGAAGGCGTGTTCATTGTAAGCTTAGTGCTAAAGTTTCTATCAACCAGATTGAGAACACTTTCGCTTTGTGGGCATCGTTGTTTGGATTGGAAATGGCCTAGTTCACAAGTTCTCTAAATTGCCATTGAAGAAAAGAGAAGCTATACTCCAGAAACGATCAAGAGGATTGAGTATGCCATTCGAGTATTATCCAGAAGATTCGTGTTGCAAGTGTGGCAATTCATGCCAAAGCTATATCAAAATTTTATTCCTAATTTTGTTTTATTTTGAAGCTCATTTTTATTTAGTGGTGTTGTATCACAGCCCTTTGTTCAAGTGTATGGATTCAAAAATTTGTAATGAAATTATCAATTTTTATACAATTTCAAAATTTATTCAGAATGAGTCATTTTCAATTTCGCGAGTCAATTTACATAAATTGCTATTAAAAAAAAAAAGACCTTTTGGCAACATTTTTTTAAAAATGTTGCCAAAAGTTTTTCGCAACGTTTAAAAAACTTGTCTTGTCCTTCCACTTTACAAAAACACTGAGGTTTGCAATATTGGTCCAAACGTTGCAAAAGGTCTTTAGCAACATTTTCGAACGTTGCAAAAGGCTTTTTTTTTTTGTTGTAGTGAGATGGTAAGATATTGCGGTGAAATATGGAAATGAATCGACGAATAAATCGTTACCCAAATATTATTTATTTATTCTTTGACATTAGACAAATTAGTATTGATGATTAATGGTTCAAAAAAATACAAATGACTTGATAGAAGGAATATAAAATTGCATTTAGACCTTGGAAAACTCAAATGTTGTTGCTTTTGCATTTTCCTTCTGATAATTGTCATACTTCATTTAGTTTTTTGAGGCTGTTATGTTCAAAGTGAACTGTATTAAAATTGTCATTTCACACGTTGAATGTATAACTCTGAAGAAGGTGTGCAGGTTGAATTTAAGGGAAATTTATGTTGGAAATTAAAACTTGATTCATGAATGTTGGAAATTAAATTTGATACATGAATTAGTTTAATTAGTATTTTATTATTTATTTTATTCTTATATTCACATGGTTCTTTATATCCTACTATTCATAGTATGTAGGAAGAGTCATTAATTAGCCTCTTTAATTTATACAATATGTTTGGAACCCTTTGTGTCTATAAAAGGCCTTGTGTTTAAGATATTTTATAGAGCGAAGCCATAGAATACAAATATCTTTCGAGAAATTTTTTTGTTTTCTCTCTAGCCTTTCTTTCCATAATTATTTATTTCCAACAATGTGGTATCAAAGCCACTTCAAAAAATGAATAGTTCATTTCCTTTTGTTGTTCCCAAACTTACAAAGGAAAATTATGGACATTAGAACATACGCATGAAGGTGTTGTGACGCGCCCCAAAAGGGGGTCAAAATAATATTCCTTACTTTTATGAAATTTGTCGTTCAAGTAGTATTGTAGTAAGTAAGGGTCATTCCCGCAGAAGATTGTTTTCAATTATGTTGATTGCGCAAAATAAAATAAACGGCGAAAGCATATAAATGGGGGGGGTTGATTTGTTAAACAAAGAACATAACAAAATAAAAATGGAAATGGCGAAAAACTAGAAATGCAATAAAAATTAAATAGCGAAGGCGATTAATCAACAAAGAAGAGTTTGTGATCGGGGGTTATTTCTTCGCCGCTAGAATGACTTTCCAATACATTTTCACAAAAGATTTTCGTTCAAAAGGTTAACAACAATTCAAGAATAATCAAAGGCTCGACTACCTCAAACTCTCCTTAATTTTAGTTGAATAAGAAAAGCTTCGTTACCCAACCCTAATCATCAAACAACCTAGGATAAGCTCGCTAGAATTAATTCAACGAAAGCATTAAAACGAGAGAGTTGAATTGAATTAAGCGCAAACTCAAAAGCTCGGTTTACTAACTTAAGTGATAATCCATAAATATATTCAATCGAATAGCGATTACGTACTACCGTCAATCAAAATATACTTGCCACTAGGTTTAGGTAAAAATAGCGATTACGTACTAAAATTCCCTAAAATGGCGAATAATGCAATAACCCGATCACTTAGTTGCGCCGCTAAATAATCGAAAGAAACAACATAACAACAAGCCCACAAGATTAACACATTAACCAAAAGAACTTTCAAGCACAAAATTATTGGAATTTCATTCTAAGGTTAGAAAATCACCCCCAATCACGTCTAGGTTTAGTTATTCATAGTATTCTTACAAATAACCAACAAAATACTCAAACAACTCATAAGTAAAAATCAAAGTAAAGAGTAGAAAAGCTTATTGGAAGGAAGAAATAGTGTAGGATTCTTCAATCTCAAGATGCTTCTCCTTCTTCACTTCAAAGAATCCCAAGATGGTTGCTGATTTTCGCCCCCAGAAAATGGTCAGATTTCTCACCTCCTTTCTTGATTCCCTCCTTCAATTCGTGCCCTAGCAATCCCCCAAATATGTGGTATTAAACGTGTAGAAGGCTGGAAGACGGGTCGGGTCGCAAATGGGCCGAGAGAATTTAAAATCAAACCCGCGTGTTTTCCCGGTTTTCCTCCCAGATTCTGGCCATGCGTACGCATGGCTTGTCTTGTGCGTACGCATAACTTCCATTAGACAACTTCAGTCGCTAAATTCCATCACCGTGCGTACGCACCAGACCTGCAGGCTGTGCGTACGCATGGCTTTCCCATTTTCTGCTCAGATTTCTCCTGCTGCCGTTTTCTGCTCCAGCCTCCATCTACCTGGTTTTCTGTTCTTTTTGGGCCTGTAATCTTGGTATTTTTCTGGTCATGTTTGCAACCCAATTTACCTCTTCAAGCCACCTATTTTCTGGTTCATTTGGTGTGGCTACATTAATCTGGTTTGCACCAGATTTTTATCTTCATTTTCTGCTGGTTTTCTGCCCCTTCACCCGGCTGGTTTTGCACCAGTTTTTCTGGTTGTTTTTGGCATGCTAAATACTGCTAGAAAATCAGCAACTTGCTCCCACGTTTCGGCATCATTCAAGCTTCATTCCATCAAACAAAAGGCGATGGCGAAATCGCCGAACTATGCAATTCTTGCATCTTAAAAAAATCTTTAGCTCGCCGAACTTTGAAATTCTCGCACTTTGACATTTTTGATTCTTTTCTCGCGCAATTTTCTTCCAATCGTCAATTAGCTCGGGTTTTGCCTATAAAGTAAAATAAAACAAAACAAGTATTAAAACGCCAATGAAAACCCACAAATATATAAATTTAGCGGACTATTTAAGTGCGAAATCCGCACTTATCATGTTGCTTGGCTCACATGATGCATGGGAAATTGTACAGAAAGGCTATGATGAACCAGAGAATGAAGGAGCACTAAGTCAAGCTCAAAGGAATGCCTTGCAAAGGAACCGCAACTTAGATCAACACGCTTTCTCTATTATTCACATGGGCTTAGACGAAACCATGTTCGAGAAAGTTGCTTCCTCAACAAAATATAAGGAAGCTTGGGAGATTCCCGAGAATAATTTCAAGAGAAATGAAAAAAGTGAAGAAACCTTCTAATCCATCGTGGGGAGTTCAAATCTCTGCACATGAAAGAGCCAGAATCTGTGTTTGACTATTTTCACTAGAGTATCCTCCATTGTCATTCATATAAAGCAGTATGGGGAGAATATTGAAGAAAGTCGTATAATTGAGAAAATTATTAGATCGCTTGACTCAAAACTTGAGTTCGTTAGTATTTCCATTGAAGAGTCAAATGACTTGGATACCATGACCATTGATAAACTCATGGGGTCCTTGCAAGCATATGCAGAAATATTGAAGAAGAAATGAGAGCCGGTGGCTCAAGTTCTCCAAACGAAGGTCTCTTTGGGAGTTCAAGAGAAAGAGCAAGGATGATCTCAAGGAAGAGGTCAAATTCGTGATTGTGGTCGCAGAGGAAATTATGGTCATGGTAATGAAAGAAATAATGGAAAACAAAATTTGAATAATGAAGATCAAGCAATCAATCGAGAGGACGAGGTCGTTGGAACTATGGCTGCAAGAGAGGTGGCAGAAGAAGGTATGACAAGTCCAATGTTCAATGTTACACTTGTCATAAATATGGTCATTATGCTTCCGAATGTAGGAGTGACACCACCAATAATGAAAAGAGAGTTAATTATGTTGAAGCAAAAGAAGATGAAGAATTGCTGTTTTTGTTGGCAACCAAAGAAGAAAAGGATAAACGATCAACCTTGACACCGGCGTCGCCAATCACATGAGTGGCAACAAGGAGTTATTCTCAACAATAAATGAGTTGATGAAAGACAACATTGTTTTTGGAGATGAAACCAAAGTTCCAATAAAAGGAAAAGGTGATGTTCTTATTCATGCTAAAAATGGAAGTCATCTTTTGATTTCTCAAGTTTACATATACCTACTTTGAAGTCTAATATTTTGAGTTTGGGACAATTACTTGAGATGGGCTATGATATTCACTTGAAGAATGTTGCCTTATTTTGAGAGATGTTTCTCATAATCTGATTGCAAAGGTACCAATGGGGAAGAATATAATGTTTTTTGCTTAATGTTAATGTTGACCATCCAAGGTGTTTAAAGGCTTGTGTTGAAGACAATTCTTGGCTTTGGCACTTAAGATTTAACCCTTTGAATTTTGGTGGCTTGAAGACCTTGACAAATGACGAAATGGTGAATGGATTGTCGAAAATTAATCATCCCAATAAACGTTGTGAAGAAGCTTTCCAAAGGAATCCACCTCAAGAGCAACAAAGCAACTCCAAATTGTTCATGCGGATGTGTGCGGGCCAATCAAACCTCCCTCGCATGGTAAAGCAAATTATTTATTGTTATTTATTGATAATTTTTCTCGCAAGACAAGAGTTTATTCTTTGAGGACAAAAGATGAAGTTTTTGGAGCATTCAAAAAATTTAAAGCTCTTGTTGAAAATGAGAGCGGCAACTCCATCAAAGCTTCGAGGACCAATTGAGGTGGAGAATTTACTTCCAAGGAGTTTATCAAATTTTGCGAGACCAATGGAATTGGGCATTTCTTCACAGTTCCAAGATCACCGTAACAAAATGGTGTCATGGAGCGGAAGAATAGAACCATCCTCAACATAGTTCGTAGTATGCTTAAGAGCAAGAGTATGCAAAAGGAGTTTTGGGCCGAAACTGTTGCATGTGCAACGTATTTGTCTAATCTTTTCTGTTCACGACATGAATCCACAAGAAGTTTGGAGCGGTAAGAAACCTAGTGTTTCTCACATACGCATTTTTTGTAGTATTGAGAAGATATTAAAACTTGATGAGAAAAGCGAGAAGTTTGTTTTCATCGACTATGATTCAAGCTCCAAAGGCTGTAAGTTTTACAAACCTTGCAATCGGAAGATTTTTATTAGTAGAGATGTGAAATTCAACGAAGAAAGCTCTGGGATTGGAATGTTCCGAAAAATGAAAAATGCGTGATTTTTCCTTTCCAAAAAGGAGACTCTATCCAAGAAGCAAGTGAAAATGATACTCCACCACATTCTCCTACTCCTCAATCTCCTCATGATAGTCACTTTGAAGGACCGAGCCATATTAGAAATCTTGCTGAGATTTATGAAGAAACTAAAATGGTTGATAATCCATCTTTGTTTTGTCTCTTCGTCGACACCGAGCCATTGAACTTCGAAGAGGCAACGGAAGACAAGAAATGGAGGCATGCAATGGATGAGGAAATTCGTGCAATAAAAAAGAACAATACATAGGAGCTAGCTTCTCTTCTTGCAGGCCAAAAAGCAATTGGCGTGAAATGGGTGTACAAAGTGAAGAAAAATGCTCGAGGAGAAGTAGAGAAATAGAAGGCAAGACTTGTTGCCAAAGGCTATAGCCAAAAGCATGGTGTTGGTCATGTTAGTTACATCAACTTAAACTCACATGGAGAGTGCTAAAAGGATACTTCGCTACATTAAAGGTACCCTTGATTATGGCTTAGTTTATTCTTCTTCTACAAATTTCAAACGTCATGGTAATACCAATAGTGATTGCAAGCTAATAATATTAATGATCGAAAAAGTACCATTGGATTTTTGTTTTTAATGGGTAACGCCGCTTTCACTTGGTGTTCAAAGAAGTAGCCCATTGTGACTCTTTCTACTTGTGAAGCTGAATATGTTTGTGTTGTCATGCTATTTGGCTACGGAAGTTGTTGGAGATGCTTCATATGCCCCAAAACGAAGCTACACCAATTTATGTTGATAAGAAGTCAGCTTTGCTTTGGTTAAAAATCCCATGTTCCATGATCGAAGCAAGCATATAGATACGAGATTTCACTTCATTAGAAAGTGCATAGGGAACAAAGAAGTAGAGCTTGTTTTCACCAAGTCATTGAAAAATGATTATTTTGAAAGATTGCGTGCTTGAATTGGAGTCACCAAGAGGGAATCAAATTTAAGAATGGGTGTTGGAAATTAAAACTTGATTCATGAATGTTGGAAATTAAATTTGATACATGAATTAGTTTATTTAATATTTATGTATTTATTTTATTCATGTATCCACATGGATCTTTGCATCCTACTATTCATAGTATGTAGGAGAAGTCATTAATTAGTCTCTTTAATTTATACAGCGTACTCGGGACCCCTTGTGCCTATAGAAAAGGTTTTGTGCTTGAGACAATTTATAGAACCAAGCCATAGAATACAAATATTTCGAGAATTTTTTGTGTTTTCTCTCTGGCCTTTTTTCCCATAATTATTTATTTCCAACAATTTAAACCTCCAGAAATCAAGTCAACCATAAATCTTCCAGATAATTTGGACATTTTTGGCCAAGAAATAAATTTGTCGCCTCTGCAGCAATCTCTGAATCCCATTCAATATGCTACGGCAAGCATAGGACGGACTGTTTCTGGTCAGCCTCCTCTTAAGGCTCCCATTCCTGGTGAATCGGCAAAATCTTTTCTTCTTCTCATGTACCTTGACAAGGATTTTTGAATCTCTAGAGGTGAAGGTGGCCTTTTTGTGAATGGTAAAGGAAGGAAGTCCACTTCTAGATCAGTAGCCAAGTACATGTTGGATAGATTGTGAAATGCAGATGTTATGTGCATGATATATCCTTTTGTCACAAAACTTGTTTATTTATTATTTTAGGTAATGGAGAAACTATTTTATTTGGCAAAATAGAAGAGGAGACATTTTCTTGTGCCTTTATTTCACAAATGTTTTTAGTTGTACTATGATGCTTGAGCCTTGAGCTACATTGATAGTATAGATTCGACCATAGAGAATGGTCTTAAATTTGTAGTAGTCTGTCAGTGCTTGTCTGGTGTAGATAAGATGTTACAATAACTAACAAGATTTTACTTTTTATATTTTGTTTCTTTAATAGCTAGTCCTTGCTATCAAACCTGTAATGATAAAGGGTACTGTTAAACCATACAAGGTTACAAAATGGGTTGGGTGGTCCAAGTTTGGCACCTGAAAACTGCATGGTCTGCCTTAGATCTTTTACAGGTGGTAGTGAAACAAAAAATTTTGGAGTGATCCTTCTAGATGGATTGAATTGTAGGAGTTACCGGACTTGGAATTCAAAAGAGTTTCCTGTCAATAACAATAGCAGCCTGGTGACTGGTAGAATTAGTTGTTGGCAAATGGTCAACTAAATTATACTCTATATACTCTTGGAAGTTGGATCGAAGTGGCCTAAGTTTTTAAATACAGTAAACCACCATTTGACTTACCGGCTTGAGTTGTTTTAGAAATTTTGTTTAAAATTTTAATGAATGGTAATAAATAGATGGTTTTAATATAAAATTATAATTGTGGTGCTAGATGGTGTGGATTGAGGTAAATGGTATTCTTCAATTCCTCATTTGCACAATAATGCGAAAGTTAGAGATGAGTTCGGGTTGAATAAAAAATGATATAGTAATGACATTCTTATGAATGAAAAATCAAATACTATTCATCTTAATCCATTGTAAAATCATCTACTTGGTAATATCCATTGATAATATAATACTGAATTTTATAAACGGTCTTATATGTTGTACCAAAACTTAACGTTCCCTTGGCCCACCATATTAAGATTGAAATGTTACGTTATAATACTATTTTCCGGTACTATCTACTATAATTTTATATTTAATCATTAATATGGTCTAATCTTATGTATCAAACTAGGGGTGTCAATGTTGCTCGTCGATTTGTGGCTTGGATTGAAAAAAGCCCTAGACTGCCCAACTTGCGGCTCGGTAGAATTGAGCCCCATTTTGTGGGGTCGAGTAGTGTCACGTGCCATTTTCTGCTCGTGACGAACCGAGCTTTAAAACAAATTGAAAAGCTAGCCTACAATACAACAGTAGTTGCCTACTAACACAGGCAACGTGTAAGCTATCTATTATTAAAAAAATCATGAGTTGGCCCAACTAACTCAATAAGGATTAAGCCGAAAGCTAGGGTTGAGCCTAGATTTTTTGCACAGCTCGACTCGAGCCAAAAATAACTCAAACCACTTTTACTCGAGCATCGAGTTTCGACTCGTGAGTCGGCTTGACTTAGTTCATCGACATCCCTAATCAAACCTCACTTACATTGAGTTGAACAACATTGATATAACATTAAAGAAGATAAACGAGTTTAGTATTACTTGTATATCTTGAAATGTTTTGAGTACTGTGTATCAATGATGTTTTAATGGCTTGTCAAGTGGACTATATTTAAAAGTTTATTAAAGAATAGAATAAAGTTAAATGGTTTAATCCTATGTAAACTTTTGGTCTTTTAGATTAAAATAATAATTTTTTAATTAATAGTGTTGAATCATAATTTAACTGAGGATGAGAGTACAAGTAAAGCGAAAATTACACTCATCCATATTTTTCGACTTCCAACTTCAAAAATAAAATTTAAGAGTTATTTATACAAAAAACAGGTGATAATTTATTTTTAATATTAATTATTAGTATTATTAAGTTAATTAACATACTACCCAACTCCACCCACCCATCACAAAACCTAATTCATTTTTTATACTGCTATTGCTCGCTTATTCATCTTCAACACCTTTATTGGTGAATGGCAATGATCAACACCCATGAGCGTGACAATCAGAACAACAATGCCTGGTGTTGTTGCTTTGTGCGAAGCGACGTCCCCATTGTCGATGCACACAAACAAGGGACAATACAACCACTACTTCACACGAAGCAGCAGCGATGCGTAGGGTCATCGTCGCTACTTCGTATGAAGCAACATCGTTCTATTTTCTTCATTTCCCATTACTGTTGCACATGAAGTAGCAACAAAATGTGCGCATGACGATCACCGTTGCTTCGTGCATAGTGGCGTTCTATTTTATGTCTCCTTCTCTTCTGTTTTCTTTTCATCTTTTTGTGTGGTGTGGTTAGAGGTGAAGAAGATGGTGGATTTGATGAGGAGTTGGTGGTACTTGTGGATATAGACTATGATAGTGGTGTCATGGTGGTGGCTGCGACAAAGATAGGTTTGGGAATTTTTTTGGTGAGAATCGTGGTTGTGGTGTGGTAGACATGGTGAGGTCGTTGAGTATAGCGCTAGCGAGGTGGTTGTGGCGGTGTTGGTGGTGAGATGGTTGGACATTTAATTGGTGTCGATGGGACCAACTATTTGGGTGGTGGTGGGATGGGGGTAGGATGAATAGCATTTATAACCAACTATTAGTGGTGGTGGGCTGAGATGGGGTGAATGAAGAGTATTTGTGATCGAATATTGGTGTTGGTCGTAGGGCTGAGTAGGGTGTAGAGCGTTTGTGACCAACTATTTGATGTGTGGCCAATAAAATGAATAATTTGTGATAAATAAATAATATGTGATCTAAAAATTCGATAACTTGTGATCGAGAAATGATGTGTGTCCAAAAATTCGATATCGTGACATTAATATATTTAATTAATAAAATATTTTCAATTATTTATTTATTTAATAAAATTTAATTATCACATGAGTTTTGAAGTTTTAAAACTTATTTCTTAATTTTGAGTTTATATATTTTAATCACCTTAAATTGTATGCTTGATGGATAACACCAAATGATAGATAAATGGAGACACGTGCAAATGGAACAAGAGAGAAATACAAGAAAAAAAATACAGTGAGTCAAAACTTAAGTGTGTAATTTCATTATAATGATTTATCATTATTTATAAGGTTTAAATGAGAGTTACAATCTTTTCTAGAATAGATTGAACTTAACTAAGAATCTTGATAAGACTAAATATCAATCAATAATTATCCTATAATTTTACAACACTCCCTCATTTGATTATTATTTTCATAATAAATGTATTGTTAAAAATTTTGTTCGATAAAAATTTAGTGAAAAAAAAAAATCAAAGGAAACAAGAGTGTAATTGTCAAAATTTTGGAGTATAAAGAAAATATTTTCTCATTAAAACATTATCAGGGAAATTTAGTGGGACACACCTAGATGAAGAAAAAGGAGTACAAGTATTCTCCCTTAAGTTAATCACTGAAGATCTTTAAGTCTATTGATTTCAATCTCGTGTACCAATTTCTTAAATATAGATGTTGATAGTGCTTTTGTAAATAAGTCAGTCACATTGTCATCATTCTTCTAAAGTTCATGTGTATAGAAGAGTTATGGCTATGTTTTGTTATGTCTCCTTTGATATAGTCATTTTAAGTTGTGCAATACTTGCTACATTGTCTTCATACAATATTATTATACTATTTTTTTTTCTTTGAAGTCAATTCTTGTGATACTTGGATAAGATGAGTTATATTCCTCAACAATACACATTCTCAGCTTGTTTCGTGGATTGTAATAATTTCATAATGATTTGAAAATATTGCTATCAAGGTTTGCTTCATAGATCTCCAAAGATAGTTGTTCATCTATGTGTAAATACATATTCTATTTGTGATTTAGTTTAATCCAGATTAGAGAGATAACCTACATTTGTATATCCCACTAAAAAAAATCTTGATTTTCTAGAATAAAATATACTCAAATCAATGGTACCTCTTACGTAATGAAAAATGTATTTAACACTCTTCCAATGTCTTTAAGTTGGTGTAGAGCTACATCTTGGAAGATATTTACAGAAGAAGTTATGTCTAGTCGAGTAAAATTTGCAAGATAGATTAATACTCCAATTGCACTCAATTATGGTACTTCAAGATCAATGACCTTTTTTCCATCTTCAAGTGGACGAAATTGATTTTTGTTCACATTAAATGATTGAACAACCATAAGTGGTGCCAATTGATGTGATTTATCTATATGAAAACGTATTAAATCTTTTTCTGTACATGAATAAAGAATCCTTGTGGAAAATAATCAATCTATAATCCAAGATAAAATTTGATTTTTCCCAAATCTTTCATATCAAAATTATTTCAAACAACTTGTTGTTTTGTTGAGCTATTCAAGAATTCCAATAAGATTTAAATCGTCAACATAAACAACTGTCACAATTATAAATTTAATATTTGTTTTCTTTATAAAAACATATGTGCAGATATTATCATTTTTATAATCCTTCAATAAATGAATGCTTACGCGACTGTACTATATGCATGCAAATTATTTCAGTTCGTATAATGACTTTGCACTTTAATTGGGAATATAGTTCTTGGACATGCATCAATTGTTTTTGGCATTTTAAGTACTTCAAAGATTTTCATGTATATATCATTATGGTGTCCATTATGAGAGAATACATTTCCTCATAATCGATTATAGGTCTTTTCAAGAAACCTTAGGCTACAAGTTGAGCTTTGTATCTTGAAATTTCATTGTTTTCATTTTTCTTCCTTACAAAAACACTTTTGTATCCTACAGAGATTATATTTTAAAAAGTTACATGTTCAAAAACTTTTAGTTTCATTCCCATAATTAATGAACTAACAAATAATTTATTGAAATTTCTTTATTTTCGGACATTTGTAATTCTGCAGGAACCATATTATCTGATTTGATTGATCAATCTTTTCTAATATAGTTTTTTTAAAATGTTTGTTAGATTTTTCTCTTGTACTTTTCTCTTTTGAGGTAGCCTTTGGCAACAAGTTTAACATATTTGAGATTCATTTATTATAATATAAATGTCCTACAGAAATATCAAGTTTTTGCTTGATTATTTTTCAATTGGTACAAATGACACTTTTTTTTGTCAATAAATACATCATATATTATTTACAAGTGAATAAAATTTTATTTTATTTTATCATCTTGCTCATATAGCATTGTTACGGTAATCAAAGAGAGATAGAGTTGTTTCATTATAAGAAATTTTACATTGTTTTTAAGGATAAAATTTTGTCCCTTCCAAAGTTAGAAAAATATGTTCATCAAAATTACAAATTTCTAAACGTGTAGCCAATTAATTATTCATTAAAGGTTCAATGTACCTAATAATAAATAACGAATAAAAACCAATATAAATTTCAAGTCTTCTTTGTGTGACTTATTTTAATACTTTGTGAGATAGAGTTGTTTCATTATAAGAAATTTTACATTGTTTTTAAGGATACAATTTTGTCCCTTCCAAAGTTAGAAAAATATGTTCATCAAAATGACAAATTTCTAAACGTGTAGCCAATTAATTATTCATTAAAGGTTCAATGTACCTAATAATAAATAACGAATAAAAACCAATATAAATTTCAAGTCTTCTTTGTGTGACTTATTTTAATACTTTGTGTGGGATGCAATTGGGACTTTGACAGCATAACCAAAGAATCACATGTGAAAAAAATTAGCTTCGTGATCACACACAAGATGCAATGGTCTTGATAATAACCATTTGGTCTTATACGAATCAATGATGTAACATGTAATATGACTTAACCTTAAACTAAATCTAAGAGTTTTTTTTATATATATATATACATAAATAATTGTCCAGAAATAAATTGTAGACATTAGATAAACGAATTCATTAAACCATTTTGTGTATAAATATGAGCAAACGAATGTTCAATAACAATTTCAATTGACATATAATACTCATTAAATGCTTGTAATCTAAATTTATCAACATTATCAAGACAAATTGTCCTGATTGAGTAATGGAAAAATTGAGCTCGTAATTTTATGATTTGATAAAGTAGCCTACCAATTTATATACTCCTAGTGAAAAGTAAGCAAACATGTGATAATCTAATTAAACAATCAATTAAAATAATTTACATTGTGAATTAATATATATATATCCACGAATTCTTTAAACGAAAGTTGGATATTCTACATTAACCTTTATTTTGGAAGGTTTGCTGACTAATTTGCATTGCGAATAAATAGCACATGGATAATCTTCTGGTAAAAGAATTTTCTGATTCTTTAGGGGATGTTCATGTGAGATATTTATTATTCTGCACATCATTATTGCTCCTCCAATTTGATTATGGCAAAGTATAAAACATTTTGTGTTAACGAACTTCGAGTTCGTTATCATATTTGATTTAATCATTTTTATGAATGAATAATATTTGATACAAAAGATGTTATCCAAATAAATTTAATATTATTTTCCTTTATCGTCGCATGATGATATTTATTGCAGCGAATATCTTTAAAACTATGTAAATTTCTTAGAGTGATGTGTATCATCAATATATAATTTTTTATTATATGGTAAGATAATACAAGATTTTTGGAGTTTTCAACAATATTTGATGCACCGATATTGTAATAATATTATTTTCTGCTAATATTAATTTCAATAAAAACTTTTGAAATTGTGTACATTACATTATCTGCTACACAGATATATTTTTTTATTCATTTTAAGCTGCTGTTTGGCAGAGATTAAAATAATTATTTGGTAAAATTTGATAGAAGTTGATGAGACGTGTAATTAAAAAGTTGTGAGTCCATTGAAATGTGTGGTTAAAATTAATTGTCGACTTTGACTTGAATTAAAATCTTGATTTCTAGTAGCACCAAACCGGGGCTAAATTTTATTAATGGCTTATTTGCACAAGAACGTCCCTACCTTTGATATGTATTGTGACAGACGTCCCTACTTTTCATTTCTTAGCATTGACCTTTCACATTTCGTGCTTTGGACATCCTTTTTACCATGTTTTGACGACTTTACCCTCCAAATCAAATAAAACAAAAAGAAAAATAAAGAATACATTGCAATTATGGTCCAACTTTTTAAAGGGTGCAAATAACCCACCAAAAGCAAAAAAGTAGCCTCCATCACTACCTCCTGTTGCCGCACCACCTGCACCGGCTAGAACTCCACCGAGGTCTCCTGTTGCACCACTAGTTCCAGCTCCTCATCCTACACTACCTACAATCCAACCCCCGCAACCACGGCCACCATTTCGTCCACTGGCGAGGACACTAACAGTGCCGCCTTTGGAGCCTACTCCTCCACCCCCACCCGCTACAACACCTCCACCATGGTCCCTGTTGCACCACCAGTTCCTGCACCTTCTACCCCCAAGAAGGTCTCCAATTTTGGCACCCCAAACTGCAGCCCTTTCACCAAAGCATTTAGCTTCATCGCCAGCTCGAAAGACCACTACTGTTGCTGCATCAAAATCCCCAATCATCAATACATTGCCAAATTCTCATGTCCCAAAAGAACCAGTAACAGCTCCCACAAATCTTCCAATTCCATCTTCTCCATTTCGCAAATCTCTGGATATTGACAGCCATTTTTACCACCTAGCAACTCTGCATAATTGGAGCAAAGACATCAGAAGCAGCAGCAATTGTATCTGAAAAATTCTCATCTCGCAATCGAACTTGATTAGAGTTGAAAGAAGTATTCAGAATGGCTCAACTTCAATTCCTTTAATAGAATCATTACCCATAACTGTATTAACCTTAATTGCAAATATGTTGGTCGAATTACGTCCATTACCATAAAACAATCCATCAGTTGGAGCCTCAGTACCCATCACGTTCGCATTGGATTGTAACGAGTTGAATCCATCAATTGGGTTGTTAATTGGATGAATTGGTAGTTGACCAATTGTATTGTCTTCACAAATTGTTGTTTGGACTACAACATTGATTGTTTGCAGCAATAGATATTCATCAATCTTGTTTGGCCTAGATTTGCTACATAACTCACGGACTGCTTCCATGAGTTCAGTCGATTCTGAACAAAGTTTTATGGTAACCCATTGTATTACTTGAAGCGCCTTGTTGAGAGGAGTGGATTGGTGGTGGTCCTCGATTGGAAAGGTGGCCGACGACGGTGTTAATAGGGTCGAAATTGTGACTGATAGCGCGGTAATGACTGGTGTTTGAGGCAGTTTTCGGCAGGTTCGTAGCTTACTGATAGTTGGACATTGGTGGGAGAGGTGAGGGGGTTCAAGTGGTGGTAGAGTTTGGTGGTCTAGGTGGTGGTCGATTTTTGGGGGAGAAGGCGGCGGCTCATGAAGGGAGAAGTGGGTTGCCTTTTTTCCTTTTTTTTCTTTTTTCTTTTTAAGAAGTTTGGGACTCATTTGCACCTTTTAAAAAGTTTGGACCATAATTGCAATGTATTCTTTATTTTTCTTTTTCTTTTGCTTTTGCTTTTGTTTTATTTGATTTGGAGAGTAAAATCGTCAAAACATGGTGAAAAGAACGTCCAAAGCACAAAATATGAAAGGTAAGGGCATAAATGTCAAGAAATGAAAGGTAGTGACGTCCGTCATAATACATGTCAAAGGTAGGAACGTTTTGTGCAAATAAGCATTTATTAATTTATCAAAATTTATGCTTATTCGATAGAAATAATATAATATAATGCTATGATTTTTAGGAGCAATAATTAATATTTTCTTGAATATTTATAAAATAGAAAGTTGTTATCTTTCAAGCATTACAATTTAATATTAAGTTGTTTAATTGGTGTGTTTTTAGAGACAACAATGAATATTATACCATAATATTTTCTCTTTAGAAGTAATATCATATTATTATATAAAATAGTAGATTTTGTCAAATCTTGTTCTTTAGGATCAAATAATATTTTACTGAAATATTAATGATATATAAAATCGTACTATAGACTTGTGAAGTTGTGATTCTTTTAGAACAAGTAATTTTTTTTCATTAAATTCTCATATAGATCACATCTCTTCATGAGATCAGATCATATAGTATCATTTTAGAATTGTGTTTCGTCCAAGGATACACATTTGTTCCTTAAACACAGTTTTTTGAGGGACTAGACTCAAAAACTCAAGTGCATAATTTAACATAACGATGGACTCATATTTATAGGGTTTAAATGAAAGTTATAATCTGAACAAAAGAAATTGTTTTAGAGTAGATATGACTTATCTAATTATATTGATAAGAATAAATAGTAATCAATAATTATTTTATAAATTTACAACAAATATAAATTATGAGAAAAAGGAAGAACGATAGGAAAAAAAAAATAATAAAGTCAAAATAATAGTAAATAGTCATCTATAATTTTTCATACTTTTACAGCTCTTTTTTTTTATAATTATTTGCACAATAATTATCTCGTTAAAATCTTATTTGTCAAAAATTCAGGGGACGAAAAAAATAAAATACAGGAAAAAAGAGTAATTGTTAAAATTTTGGAGTATTAAAAAAATGTTGCCTTACATAATCTTGCTAAGAAAATTCAGTGGAACGAAACTTGGACGAAGGAAAAAGAGTTTCTACTCTTCCTGATTTTTAATTAAGGAATGTCCTTGTATCGAGTGAATCATATCCTATAAATGTCTTCAATACACAATCTTTCAAAAATTTGTATAAATCAATTTTGGAGAATTATGTTTCATATCATCTTGTTTTATCCCCCAGCAATACCATTTTTATATAGCCTTTGTTTGCCCCCCCCCCCCCCCCCCCCCCCCCCCCCCCCCCCCCCCTTTTTTTTTTTTTTTTTTTTTTTTCAAATTTAGTATTTAGAATAGTGTTGTTTTGGAGAATGTGTGGTTAAAAGTAGGAGAGAAAGAAAAAAAATATATGATAAAAATAAGGGGCCAAACAAAGGCATAAAATATTCATCTATTATTTTTTAACTTTAGTCAGCATGAATTACAGTTAAAAAATAGATTTTATTGGTGCTTTCCTTGAGAATCTCATATATAATTTATATTATAAAGGAGTAAAATCACGAAGTTATATTGAAAGTAAACATTTTGTAGGTTATGAATATTTATTATCCATATAATATGCATTGCTAAAATCTAATTAGAAAAATCCTTTAAAAAAATCATAAGGAAAAATAGTACATTATTTCTTTGAAGACGCTAAAAAGTTATCCTATTAAAACATTGTCAGGAAAATTAAATGGAAGAAAACTTTGATCAAGAAAAAAAAATACAATGCATCTTTTCTTCTCCTCATGATAACATCGTTTGAACTATATACTTCATGCACTATAAACCATTCAAGAATTTATATAAATAGCATTAATAGCATGTTAGATGAGTTGGTTATAACTACATTATTAGACACGTATCAATTTTATGCATTTTCATACAAACAATATATAGATTTGTGTCGCATCCAATTTATGTAAGCCTTTGCGAAATTCATTATGTTAAAGTCAAGCATTACATGTTAGAACTTTATTTTTTTTCATTTCATTTTTCCATAAATATATTCATTTTGGTGCTCAAACATCAAATCCAAAAACTTCAAATTTCTCAAATAAGTTTAATTTTGTCTAGCTTACATCTTATATTTAACGAATTATTTCTATGACGGTATTTTTCGATGAATTTCCTTAAATATCCTTGCTATCATTTATAATATGAATCATTATATTATGTGCAAAAGTATTTGAACAACTTTCTCTTTTCGATTTTATTTATTTTCCATCACGACATAACTTATTGAGATATTTTAATTTTCAACATTTCAAGTACCTGAATCTCTTCTAGGATTTTACTATTAATTATGTATATATATACTTTCCAATAGTATGTGTCTCCTAATCGTACATCTTTGCTCTTTGTTCTACTTTTCTTTTTGAGATTTTGTCTTAGCATTGAATATCATCATGCTTCAAATATACCATAAATTTATCATATATAATATATATGAATTGTCCTTTGATGAAGTCAATTTAAGTTGAAGCATTTTATCGTATTTGGGACATCAGATATTGTTAATCTCTTTGGTTAGTAAATGTATCTAAGCTCCTATTTGACAATCATTATTTGAAAATTCTTTTTTCTACATACTCATTTTCAATAACACATTCACACAATAAAATATTTTGCACATAAACTCAAAACTTTGTCGTACTTTTTAACCCCACATTTTCTTAAAAATCACCATTCAAAACATTATTTTTCCCAAATAATGGTTGTCAAACAAGGGACAAGTGAATCATGTTCCGAAATCTTGTTCAATAGTCTCATGCAATCTAGAAAATAGAATAGTGCATTATGTGTATTATTTTCGGCTTCTTAATTCAACCCCTAAAGGTGAGAAAACTTCCAATCAAAATGATAGTCAGTAAATCTCGTTATTGATCAGTTATTAGGATTTATAATATTTTGTAACAAAAGAGTTCAAACCATATATAATCAAAGAGTAAATTATATTAGAGTTGCTGAACTTACAGTTCAATATGGTGTTTATTTCAATTGTACTAATATTAATTTCAAGCTTTTTCCTTTTCTCATTACTTATTCGTGACAATTCAAAGAAAAGTTTGGACATGAAATTGGTACTTATATAACATGTGAACGAACAAATGTTGTTGATTGTCACTTTCTAATAATTAATAAAGGAACAAATAACTTAACTTGAGTCAAGTCAATACAATGTCAATCAAAACCAATAAAATATATTAAACTTGATCAGTAATTTAACCACATCTATTATATTAAACTAACACAATGCCCGTAACTTTTCGTCCAATACAATGTCATGCAAAACCAATAAAATATAATTTGTCCAATATACCAACATAGTCAATTGAAAAAAGTTGTTGTAACTTTCCTTCAATAGATATTGTTTATAAAATTCATCATTAAATCATTATCTTTGTGAAGTTAGATCATATTAATTCAAGACTTGTTCTATGTTGGGAGTATGATAAAAAATAAAAATAAAAAAATAAAAAACTTTAAAATGTTGATACATTTAGGGTGCTGATTACGAACATAGAATTTACATGGAAACAAAATAAATTCAAGACAATTTAATTGCTTAGAACTTATTTGTATGAAAATTATTAATTAAATATATTTGACTGATTTAGTTTTTAACCTAAAAAACATAATACTTAGTTCATTTTTTATTGGTGGGTAGATGAGAGAGTGAATTACCTGAAAAATAAAAATCATCACTCTTTAAAGAAAATGTTTTCCTTGTTTTTGAGGAATATATGGTCACCTGACCTTTTTTTTTCATGAAAAAAAATTGTCAATCAAATACCCCAAAAGTAAGAATTTGGGTGAAAAGAAATGACATTTTCATGAAAAATAAAGTCAATCAAACACACTCTTAAATTAATGTTTCTTCATGAGGAGTAACTGAATATTTTTCTAAGAATATTGAAATTTAAATATCATGACTTTAATGGCAAGTAATATTCGGTCATGTATTAATATAACTTTGTACTTCTTCAAAAGCAACAAAAAAGTATTTTTTAGAATATTTATATAATTAAGTTGAGTTTTTTAATGATTATTATATAGAACCAGTATCATTAAAGCAAAGTTTATGTGACATTATGTGATAAACTCAATTAAAAGTAGAATTATGTTATTCACTTATTATGCCTCTCATTTTATGACACTTAGTGCCACATAGACTAGTGTTATAACACTTGTGGCGCAAAATAGTGTTAATGATTTATCTCATTTTATGACACTCAGTGCCACATAGTTAGTAGTTATAACACTCGTGGTGCAAAATAGTGTTAATCTTAATTTAATAACTATAACTTCTTCTAGAATAATGAACGTTACTTGAAATTTGACCCACTTGTTTGACAAATAATTTGACATTTAATTGAAGTCAATCCAACGCTCAATATATAACTAAAATCATAGGAGAATTTGTTACATAGTTATTAAAACTAGATCGGACCAGTCGGTCTGGCCTGTGAACCAAACAGTAGTCTGGTTCGATTTGTATTAATTGGTTCATATACTAATGAACCAGACAAGAATCAGCCAAACAGCTTTATAATCATCAGAATTAGACGAGTTCGTAGAAAATCTAATTGGTTCAATCCAAAGCAAAATTTTTATATCACATATATAGCAGTAAGATTCGAACCCCATGCCCACCACTTTGTCGTGTGAATGAGGCTTGGCCACAATGGCAACCCGATGATGCTAACCTTTATCGTGCCGCAAATTATATATTTAGTTTTAGAACCTGTAGCTACCAGATTGGTCAAATCAAAAATTTCATCACTTATGCAATGGCAAAATTGGAATTTGTAACCACTTGTGAATAATGGAAGCTTGGCCACTTTGGCAGCTGAATGGTTTTAATCTTAAAAAGTAATATTTTGTCTTTTTTTTTTAAAAACTAAAATTCCACCTTGTAATGATCTAGCAGTTGAACTACTGACCCACCAATCGAACCATTAACCCGATGATTTGTCCGGGTCAATGATAGGTCCGAGTCTGATAACTATGGTTTGTAATAATCACTTGGACTCATAAGATATTGAGCGTTTAATTGACTTAAATTAAAAGTCACGATTATTTGTCAAATTTATGAGTATGGAGAATGATATAATAAATGCTATACATTTTCAAGAGTATTAATACAATACTTTCATGAAATTTATATATTGGTACTCCTAAAGAGTAACATCACAAAATTGGACTAAAATTTAATATAAACTAAGGTTACGCTATTCAGGAGCATTAAATTCGTTGAATAAATTATTAACATATTTTAACATAATATCCTCTCATTAATTGTCATATGTATAAATTTATGACTCTTTGGAAACAATAAAATATTTTTCAAGAATATTAATAACTACAAAGTTGTGTACGTGTGTGGTTGTTTTTTCTTTCTTTTTTATTTTTTCAGAAACCACAATATCAATTAATTTAATAAATCAAATATAAATTTATTCTCCTAAAACAACTACAAATGTATGTAGATACCTTTTCCTAACAAGATTAATAATAAATGTTGTCATATTAAAACCTTGTTAGGAAAATCAAGTGGGATAAAATCTAAGTGACGGAAAAAGAATACAGATACTCTCTCTGATGTTGATCGCTGAACATATTTAAGTCGACGTATTCCAGTCTCGTGAACCAATTTTTTGAATGTAGATGTCGGCAGTACTTTTGTAAATAAATCAGCCATATTTTCACTTGAGCGAATTTGTTGAACATCGATGTTCATTCTTCTGAAACTCGTGTATATGAAAGTTTTTTTGTGGAATATGCTTTGTCTTGTCACTTTTAATATAGCCTCATTTGAGTTGTGCAATACAAGTAGCATTGTCTTCATTCAAAATTGTTGGACTAGCTTTTGTTGAAATTTGTCCACACGATTCTTGGATATGATGGGTCATGTTTCTCAACAATAAACATTCTATGTCTGCTTCATGAATTGCAATAGTCTCCAAAATGATTTGTAAATGTTGTTGTCATGGATTGCTTTACAGATCTTCATGAGATAACTGTTCCTCCATGTGTAAACATGTCCTATTTGTAATATAACTTTATGTTGATCAAAGAGATAACAAGTAAATATGGGCTAAAGCATATCCCCCACTTTTGAGAAAAAATAATCTCAAATCAATAGTACTTTTCTGGTAACGAAAAATGTGTTTAACATCATTTTAATGTCTTTGAATTGGCGTAGAGATCTTGCAAGGAGATTTACAAAAAAAAAAAAAAAAAAAAAACTATGTCCAATTGAGTGCAATTTGAAAGATAAGTTAGTACTCCAATTGTACTAAGATATGATATTTTAGGACCAATGACATTTTCTTCATCGACATTTTTATAGCCTTCATTCAAAAAATATTTGCAAAGGTGATTATACCACATGTGTGCGGATTGTTTCAATCATATAATAATCTTTACAATTTAATTGAGAACATGGTTCTTAGTATAGATGTCAACGAGTCGAGTCGAGCCGAGCTAAGCCGCGAGATGAAGCTTCGTCTCAACTCGAGCAAGATAGGTTCAAGCTTTTTTTGGTTCGAGCTGAGCTGAACTTTTGCTCTGCCAAAAAATCTAGGCTCTACTAGAGCTTTTGGCTCGATCCTTAGCGAGTCGAGCCTCTTGATTTTTTTAAGTCGTGACAATTCTAACATTTTTTAAAGAATTTAAAATTTGCAATTTATTCAAATTGTAAATTAAATAAAAATTATAAACCTTCTCATTTTTTGGGGTTTAGAACCGACTACAATCAACGTATGCAAAGTTTAAATTGTACACGAATAAAATATTTCATGTATAATTTTTCTTGAAACAAATAAATTTAATAATTAAGTATTTTTTAAACTAATCAATATATAAACTCATAATATCCTCATGCTTGGATCTGCTGCAACTTTTTGGCCATTATATTGTCAACTTGTTCTTGAATACGTAATTTCGCACATTCTCAATCCTTCAAACATATTAAAACCTCCAATATATCTTCTTTTAGTTTTAATTGTTTGTTTGATAAAACTCGACCACCTAAACTAAATGCAGCCTCCGATGCCACTGTAGACACCGAAGGTATTAGTAGATCACGTATAATTTTTTATACAATTGAATATTGCATTTTCGTTATTCCTCCACCATGATAGAAGAATAAATTCATGTAATTCTTTTGGTTATAACACACTACGAACGTCCATGCATGTACCTAACTAACTCAGAGGGAATTTCAAGATTTGTACCACTAATATCTATCGCTCTAAATATTGATGATCTAAAACTAAATGAGAGAACACTTGTATTGGTGTCCAAATAATTTCAAATATCATCTGAATTTGTTGAAATATTTTCTTGAAAAAAAAACTTGGGGAAGTAGAGTTGTCATAACCTCCTTTTTCAGCATAATAGTTATATATTTCACATAACATAGATTCTATATGCACATACGATAATTCCATATTTATGAAATTTGAAATTCCCTTTATAATAGCTTTTGTGCCTAATAAATTAAGTCGATGATCCATCACCGAAACTAAAAGAAATAAAAATTGTAATTTTTCCCAATATTTAGGGGAAAGTACTCTGTGTACATAATGCATCACACAATGCATTACACCTTCCTCACATGGAGGGAGGCTTACACATAATAAAATAATTGTGTGGTCCCCCTCCATGTGAGGGAGTGTAATGCATTGTGTACACCTCAGGAGAGGGTGTAATGCATTGTGTACACCTCATGGTGTACACATAGCATTTTTCATAATTAGAAAATTTTAACTCCATAGAGTAAATTACATCAATAAAAATTGGCAAATTTCTATATTTATGAAGTGCTTGTGAATGTAAACAAAAAAAGTGCTCTAAAACAAGTGAAGATCCACGATAATAAACATCGCTACATTCTTTTGTGGCATCGAAAAAAGTTTTAAGAATTTCTTCACACGAAATGCAATAGACAATTCTCAATCTTCTAAATTATGTTCGGATGGATCTGTATGTATGCATACTATTATAATATTATGAAACAATTTTATCATAATTTTCACACGAATATAACATAAGATATGTGGAGTTTCATCTATGTGTTGCATTAGTTGGCAAATGATTTCTTTTGTAATCATACTTTGCACATAAACTATTAAATGTTTGCTTCCTTACTGGTGACACAGTAATAAAATTTATTGTTTGTCTAATTTTATCTAAAGGTGATTTTATATGGTCTAATCCATCTTTTACAATCAAATTGATAATGTAGCATACACAATGTTGATGAAAAAATAAACTTTCAAATGCATATGTTCTTCATTAATAAATTTATTGATAAAGTTCACACTAGCATTATCAAAAGTAAAATTTTGAACCATTTCTTGTGAACCATATTCTTGTATAATATCTTATAATACCATATATATATTAGTGGCATTATGAAGATATTCTACATATCTAAATGCAATACTCTTTTTATGTAGAATCCACACATGATCAAAGTAATGAGTCGTAACGACAATATAACCTTTTTTTATTATTATCGGTTCATAAATCAGAGATAAACAACATAACACTATTAAAAGTTTTTAGTTATTCAATAGCAACTTGCTTTTTTTTGTTATATAATTTTATAGTATCTGAACGAAGAGTTTCTACAATAAGAAGTATACCTGGGTTGGAGATAATTCTGCACGAGTTGGGAAAAGTGTAATGAGTTTATCATCGTAAATGGAGTCTCTGCTGCAACCACGTATGTAGTTATTCCTTCACAAAATCTTTCCTGTGAATATACAAAGGTGGAAGAGTAGAACCAGAACTTCCAAACACTAGTTCGGTCTATTTCGGGTTGAGATCGACTGGTTTCACTTTGCAACTAGCTAATACGTTCATATTCAAATGTGTTGTGCTTGAAACGGGCTTCCAACTAAGTTCTTTTCCATAGTAATTGCAACATGCTTTCAAAATATCTACTCCATTTTGAACACCACTTTTTTTACGTGTCATATGTTGCAAACAATCCGAGGATTCTTTTTTTTTTTAAACCTTTTAGTCTCGAGTACTTCTTCATCTTCGATATCCTTCAAATCAATTGAAACATTTTGAGATGCATCGTAGATGGTTGGATTACTTGAACTACCCTTAAACTGATTAATCTCATCACTAGTAAAATTCATTTATGGCTATTATAACAAAATATACTGAATATTAGAGTAAAAGAAACTGAATATAAGAGCAAAGAAATTGGAGGTTGAAGTTGAAACTAGAATACTGCAAGTTAAAATTGATTGAAATAAATTGATATGAAACTAAAAAATTTAACTCATATTTATAGAAAAAAATGTAACAATTTCAAGTTTCAACTAAATTTCAAATTTAGAATTTGAATCCAAAGTTGCCTAGTAACTGCCTTAAACAGGCAGCAATATTGCTACCTATTTAAGGAAGCAATGTAGCTACTTGTTAAGGCAGCCAATTCCCTGTTGCATGAAAACAGGCAACACATAGCTATCTGTGTTTGAAATTTTTTCCCCACTGGGCTGGGCTTGTCACGAACAGAAAATTGCCTGTGACATGGGCAAGCCCTTATAGCTCGTCGAGCCACATAGGTTGGTCCGAGCTCAAGCCAATGCCCTAAAATGAGACATGGCTCGAGCTTCGGCTTAGTTCTTTCCAAGCTATAAGCTGGGGAGCCAAATTTACACCCCTTGTTCTTGGGCATGTATAATTTATTCCTGGCACTTTAAGTTCTTTAGGAACTTTCATATATACATTAATTATCAAGTGAACCATACATATAAGCAGTCAATACATCCATAAGACGCATATTGAGCCTTTGTAAAATAGTTAAACTAATAAAGATTTAAAATTGTTGGTGTCCATTACAAGAGAATATGTTTCCTTATAATTAATTTCTGGTCTTTGTGAGAAATCTTGAGTTACGAGTTGAGCATTATATCTTGTAATTTCATTATTTTCATATATATTTCGTATGAAAACTTATTTGTATCTTACATGGATTACATTTTCAAGTGTTCGAACTACAAGTCTAAACACTTTTCGTGTCTCTAATGAATTCAATTCTGCCTATAGCTTTTTCCATTTTGGTCAATCATTTCTATGTTGACAGTCTTTAACAAATCGTGGTTCAAGATCCTCATTTTGCATAGTATAAAAAAGCCACATTAAATGTGAAAATATTTTCTATAACAATATTAATTTGTTCCCATAATATATGAGATAACATATAATTTATTGAAATCTCATTATTTTCGAACACTTGTGGCTCTTCGAGAACCATATTTTCAATATTTGATTGATTAATATTTTCTAATGTTTAATTATTCTGAAGTTTTTGGTTGATTTTTTCTTGTACTTTTCTTTTTTGAGGTATAGAGTCTTTTGAACCAACTGATCGACCACGCTTCTACCATATTTGATATTCATTTGCTACAGTAGATGACATTGCATGGAAATCAATTTTTATTAGAATATTTTCTGCTGGTATATATGACTTTATCAATTTTCTTGTGACAACAAATACGTTTGATAATTGATTTGCAACTCTTTGCTAATGAATAATTTTTCAACCCCTTGCTCAAATTGATTGTTGCAGGAATCAAAGTGAGATAGAATTATTTCATTTCAACAAATTTTACCTTACAACAAAAAACCCGTAAATAAGAAATATTATGTTTATGATCAAATGCAAGTTGCAAAGGTGAATATTGATAATAGACAATTGGTCTTTTACTAACCGATGATGCAGCATGTCATATAACATGATCAAAACAGAAGTTGGGTGTTTTGTTTTAATAAGAGTCTAGCAATAAGTTGTAGACGTTTAATAAACGATTATGCTAAACCATTTTATTTATGGACATACGCAACTGAATGCTCAATAACAATCCTAATTGACGTACAATAATCATCAAATGTTTGTTATCTAAATTCACCAACATTGTCAAGATGAATAATTTTGATTTAGTAATAAGGGAATTGTGCTCATAACTTTATTGATTTGAGAAAATAGTCTAGCAAATGCTACATTCCTAGTGGAAAGTAAGAAATATGTGGTCATCTAGTAGAAGAATCAATTAACACCATAAAAGAACGAGGGTGTATTAGCCCACATAGATCCATGAATTCTTTCCAAAAAATGTTGAAGATTCAATACTGACATTTGTAGTTGAAAGTCTAATGACTAACTTGCCTTATGAACAAGCTACACATGGATAATCATTAGGTAAAAGAATCTTTTGATTCTTTAAAGAATGTTCATGTGAGTTTTTTTATTATTCGACACATCATTAGAGCTTCTGAATATTCAAGTCAATCATGCTAAAATATAAAACTTTTAGAGTCAACGAACTTCTGGTTCATGACAATATTTGATTCAACCATTTTTATAAATGTATACATATCATATGGGAGTGCATGAAATTTTTCTTTTATATGCTTCTAGCCAAATACGAGGATGTTAAGCAAAGATATTTAATACTATTTTCTTGTTTCATCTCAATGATTGCAGTAGATATCTTTAAAACTAATCAAATTTCTGGATTTATTAGAATAAAGTGTAGCGTTAACATATCATTTTATATTATTTGATAAAATAATACTGGATCTTCTCGAGCCTTAAACAATATTCGATTCATCTGATATATCATATTAACATTATTTTCTACTAATGTTAAATAAAAAAAAATTCTTGTTTTCAAAAATGGTATATGTAGTTGCATTATCAATCAAGCATATCTTGAAAATCCGTCATGAATCTAGAAATATAACAAAATAGATATATTTTTAAAAACATAAATTTAATTTTAAAAGAGTAAATATAATTTAATATTATGAAATTAACTATACATAATAGAGTTTTAATTTTTTGCGAAAAGAAAAACATATTTCAAAATAAATTTCTAAAACAAATGGAAATGCTAGAAAGTAAACTAATCTATATCTTACATCACATCACCCCCAATTAAATTATCAATATTTTCCTTTGGATCAATAAAGAAATAAGACACATTCAAATGAGTCGCATTAATTGGACCATCATAATCAGCCAAAATTTATCTCCACTTTCCCTTTCCTTCATTGATTTTTAGTAAAGATCGACAAGATTTTTTGTCGTACGATAGGTACATAACAATGTCATTTCATTCCACATCTAAAGTAACTTTATTCGTGCTTCTTTTTAGATGTGTTATTTTTGTTTGTTTTGTGTCTTGAAATTGTTACCTCGTTGCTGATAATTTTGTTGATTATTTCGTCTGTGGCTTATTACATGTGCACATCGGTGTCCACGTCCACGTAATTGTCTTGATATTGAATTTTCTTAAGGCAATATAATACCATTTGCTTCAGGCAATGATACAGAACCAGTTGAATGTAACCCATGATTTTTCATCAATTATTCATTATTTTGTTCAGCCACAAGTATGCAAGATATGAGTTTTGAGTACTTTTTAAAACAAGACTCACGATATTGCTGCTGCATGAGCATATTCAAGGCATGAAAGGTGGAAAAATAATTCTCTAAGGGTGGAATTTGGGTGGAAAGAAAACGAATTGCAAGGAATTGAATTGCTCAGAATTTGTTTTAGAGAGAATTGTAATTAATGGTGTTTAATTGATATAAATTTTCACCTAATCCGTTTGGCTTTATTTTTCATGCAAATTGTTACTTTTTGAGATAAATTTTTTTACAGTCTGTATTAAAATTTGTTTGGATTACCAAAAGGTAAAAAAATTAAAAAACAATAATTTTTAAAAAAAAATTTGTGTTCGTTTGGCTTTCTTTTTCATGTAAATTGTGAATTAAATGAATAAATTTTTTTACCATTGGATTTAGAATATGTTTCCATTTCCAAAAAGTATATAAAAAAAGGATGGAAAATCACTTTTCCACCAAAATCATGGGAAAATAAAAAGTGAAAAATGTGCTTTAAATGGGTATACCTAGAATTTGGGTGGAAATGAATTCTATGGAATTGTTTGGCAATCAAACACCAAAATTAAGCTTGAAATTGGAATTAGTTTTCCTTTTCCACCCATTTTCTAGGCTATCAAACATACCCTAAGTGATTTTTTCTGCACACAATGTCAATTTTAAATATATTCTGAACCATTCAAAATTGTACCTACTAACAGTTTTGAAGTCTTGATGTGATCTCGGAGTCGAGCTCGACGAAGACGAGCCCAAGACGAGATCCGTTAATTATCAAAAACGGACCAATGACGCGATCAAAGGCAAAGTGGGTAAATCAAGTGTTAGATTACTTGTGCAATCAATGATGGACAACACGATCTAGGCAAGAAAAGAATCAATTTCATGTTGGGATGGAGAGTTAAAACCATTTGGATCAATGCGATACAAGCAGCCGAAGAAGGAGCTGAGCCGCAAAATCATGCGGTCGCATAGGTTTGCGACCCATGCAGTCGCACAAAGAGTTACCGAAAATAAAGTGGGGGCAAAACCATTCCATGCAGTCACATGGTTATAAGTCGAGTCAAATTGTTTCTTTTTCGTGTTTTTTTCCTTAACTGATTAGAATTATAATCTTACCAAACTTTGTAAGATTCTAGTTATTATTTTTGTTTGTTACCTAGGTTTAATGTCTTAGTATAAATAGTTTTCGTATTTCATTGTAAAAGAACTTTTGACATATTATTAAATTAAAGATGTTCAACGCCACAAAATAGCTTTCGAAATCCTGTTCTTCGTCGAACAATTTAACCTTATCAAGATCCTTTTTGTGGCGTTCAACATCGGGTGTGGATGGGTTGTGTAATCAAGAGATCAATAATCTTCATATTAAGTGGTTGCTTGATTCATCGTTCTTGATTCAAAATCCAAATTTGGGTTATCTTTGGGTTTTCTTGGGATCGTCAATCTTATTGTTGGGTTGCGTAGTCGACGTTGCTACGTGGTTCTCATCAGTTGGTATCAGAGCACAGCTCCAAAATACGGTTATATATTTTTATTGTTATTGAGTCTTTATTTTCTTTTATTTTCATTGTTCTTTGGGTTCTTCAAGTCCATTCATAGTTTTGATTTTTTGATCCAAAAAAATTACAAAAAAGAGTCAAAAGTTATTTTTTAGCTATTTAAGAATCCAAATCAACTTTCGTTTGTTTCGCTGGTCTTGTAGTCGAATTTTCGAGTAAAAAAATTCAAAATTTTAAAAAATATATATTATAAATATCGAGAATTCCCAGCAGTTTTCAATTTGTCAATTTTGAGTAAAAGAAATTGTTCAATTCGAATCCATTTTACCTTATTGGATTTTCATTAGTTCCAATTCATACAATTCTTCCAATTTCTTCTTATCTTTGAGTCATTTTCTTTTCTTATTTTCAACCACAAGATCATATCCGGTTTGGGAACCATGAGAACACATCATTGTTGAGTTTACTTTGTTCTTTGGAGTACTTGGACGAAAGCACTGAGTGGAAAAATGCAGAGTGGAAAGACCAATAGAGGGAAAAAGCCATTAATTGAGTGATATACGGGTGATCATTTGTGAGGCAGAAAATACTATAGAGTTAGGATGTCTAACAGAGTGTTCAATTTCAAGCAGGCAGGCAAATCCAATCAACATGGCGGAAGATTTATGGCGATTTGAAAGGGTGCTTGGGGATGTGAGTGATAGACTTGATAGGCTCGATACATCGGTTGCAAATCTTCATCGGGGACAACCGAGTGCGAGGAGACTGAGTAGGCGAGAACCTAGGGTGGAGATGTATGATTATTGTGAGTACAATAGTGATTTGGATGAAAGTGCATTGATGGAGGTTGAAATGGGTAGGATGAGAAATAGATGAGGTAGGTTTGAAAGAAGGGGTAGAAACAGTAATGGAGATGGGGTAGATGGGAGTATGGACAACATTAAAATGTCAATCCCACAGTTCAAGGGAATGAGTGATCCAGAAGCTTATCTAGAGTGGGAGAAGAAGGTAGAATTGATTTTTGAGTGCTATAACTACTTGGAGGAAAAGAAGGTGAAAATAGTCATTCTTGATTCACTGACTATGCTATAACTTTGTGGGATCAAGTGATTACATAAATGCAGAGGAATTGGGAATGACCTGTTAATACTTGGGATGAGTTGAAAGCTATCATGTGGAAGCGGTTCGTGCCTAGTCACTATTATAGAGAGCTACATCAAAAGCTACAAAGTTTGCATTAGGGGTCGAGGAATGTGGATGACTACAACAAGGAGATGATCATATTGATGATCAGGGTGAATGTGGGGAGGATCGGGAAGCCAACATGGCTTGTTTCTTAAATGGGTTGAATAAAGACATTGTCAATGTCATGGAGTTGCAGCAATATATGGAGATAGAAGACATTGGCCATGAAAGTGGAGAAACAATTGAAGAGGAAGGGGACAACTAGGCAACCACTGGGTACTTCGAGTTCTAATTCATCTTGTAAATCGAGGTAGGACAACAAAGGAGATGAAGTTGTTTCGAAGGGAAGAATTGAAATGTCAAAGGGAAAGGATGAAGGTGCTAGCAGAACAACACTCAAAGAGGAGCCACGACAAACTAGGAATCAGGAATCAAATGCTTCTGGTATTTGGAGACATGACACATCACTTCTCGATGTCCAAACAAAAGGGAAATGATCTTGCGGGACAATGGAAAGGCGGTGAGTGACAGTGAGGATGATTATGAAGGCATGCCAGCATTAGACAAGGTTAGTGATGGGGATAAAGTGGAATTTGCTATTGGAGAGTTACTGGTCACGAGGCGAGCTCTCAATACTCAAATCAAAGCAGACTTGGAGCAACAACGAGAAAATGTATTCCATACACGATGCCACGTTAACAATAAGATTAGCATGATCATTGATGGAGGAAAACAAACGTAGCTAGCACAACTCTTGTAGAAAAATTGGGATTAACTGTAATAAAACACCCTAGACCTTATAGGTTACAATGGTTAAATGAATGTGGAGAAGTTAAGGTGAACAAAATGGTGTTGATAAATTTCTCCATTGGTAACTATCGGGATGAATCATGGGTGATGTGGTACCTATGCATGCACATATTTTGTTGGGGAGACCATGACAATTGAAAAGTTAGTCATGATGGGTACAAAAATCGTTACAATTTTGTTAAGGATGAGAGGTCAATTACCCTTGCGCCATTAACACCGACACAAATGAAGACCAAGTTAAACTGAAGAAAGATGAGTGAATGAGTTAGAGAGAATGAGAGAAAATAGTGAGATTTACGTACAATAGAAAATGGCGTGATGACTGATAGAGAGAAAAAGAGAGTGGAGCCACATTAGAGAAAAGAAAGAGAGTCTTTTGAGAAGAGAGAAAAGTCGAAGGTGAATTTCTTTGCAAATGGGAGTGAGTTGAAAAGAACAATAGTTGAGAAGAAGCAAGTGATCTTATTAGTCTATAAGGAATCATTTCTCAATCTTGAGGAACCTAACCCATCCCTCCCCAGTTTAGCTACCTCTTTGTTGCAGGAATTCAAGGACATAGTTCCCCGGAGAACACGTCTAGTGGGTTACCACACATTCGAGATATTGAGCACCCAATTGATTTCGTCCCCGGAGCTGTCATTCCAAACCGACCAGCTTATCGGAGTAATTTCGAGGAGACAAAGGAGCTACAAAGATAAGTGAAGAAATTTATGAGCAAGAGATATGTAAGGGAGAGCATGAGTCCATGTACCATTTCAGTACTTCTTGTGCCGAATAAAGATGGAACTTGGAGAATGTGCATGGATTGTAGAGCCATGAATAACATAACGGTAAAGTACCGTCATCTTATTCCAGGGTTAGATGATATGTTGGATGAACTGTATGGTGCATACATATTCAGTAAAATTGACCTTAAGAGTGGATACCACCAAATTCGAATGAGGGAAGGTGATGAGTGGAAAACCACCTTTAAAATTAAGTAATGCTTGTACGACTGGTTAATAATATTGTTTGGACTCACCAATGCGCCGAGCACTTTCATGAAATTAATGAATCATGTGTTGTGTGCTTTTATAGGTAAATTTGTTGTAGTTTACTTTGATGACATTCTAGTTTATAGCAATGACCTAAATGAGCATGTAGAACACCTTAGGAGTGTGCTTTTGGTTTTAAGGAAAGACTAACTTTATGCCAATTTTAAGAAATGTACATTTTGCATGAAAAATGTTGTTTTTCTAGGATTTGTAGTTGGTGCTAATGGGGTAGAAGTTGATGAGAAGAAAATAAAAGCTATTAAGATTGGCCAACACCTAAAAGTTTATCCGAAGTAAGAAGTTTCATGGTTTGGCTAGCTTTTATAGGCGCTTTGTTAAAGACTTTAGCACGATCACCACAACACTCATCGAAATTATTAAAAAAAAAAGCCTAGGTTTTCATTGGGGGTGATGAACAGGAACATGCATTCAATACCATTAAAGATAGGTTGTGTAAAGCACTTCCTAATTTTGATAAAAACTTTCGAAATTGAGTGTGATGCATCAGGAATAGAGCAGTTTTAATACATGATAGGAGGCCGATAGCCTATTTCAGTGAGAAGCTGAGTAGAGTAGCACTCAACTATTCCACCTACGACAAAGAGTTATATTTACTTGTTCGAGTCTTGGAGACATGACAACACTATCTGTGGTTTAAAGAGTTCGTGATTCACACGGACCATGTCAAGGTAAGTTAAACAAAAGGCATGCAAGATGGATGAAATTTGTAGAGACATTCTCATATGTCATCTGGTACAAGTAAGGTAAGGAAAATATGGATGCATTGTATCGCAAGTATGTGCTACTAACTTCTCTTAGTTCTAAATTGCTTGGCTTTGAATATATTAAGAGCATGTATGTTGGTGATCTAGATTTCTCAGATATTTATGCATCATGTAATAAAGAGATTATAGATAAGTTCTTTAAGAATGATGGATATTTGTTTAGGGAAAATAGGTTGTGTTCCTAATTATTCCAAGCAGGAGTTGTTAGCGAAAGAAGTACATAGTGGGGGATTGATGGGACACTTTGGGGGGTTAAAAAGACGTTAGAGATGTTGGGGGAGAACATTTCTATTGGCCTAAAATGAAAAGAGTATGTAGTCGATGCATAATTTGTAAACGGGCTAAGTCTAAGGTTTTACCTCAAGGTTTGTATACACTGTTACCTACACCTACCATGGCAACATATTTCAATGGATTTTGTTTTGGGTTTACCTAGGACTAAAAAAGGATGAGATTCGATATTTGTGACGGTAGATAGGTTTAGCAAGATGGCACATTTCATACAAGACCGATGATGCCATTAATATTGTAGAGTTATTCTTTAAGGAGATAATGTGTTTACATGGAGTGCCTAAGAGCATAGTGTCTCATCGAGATGTCAAGTTTTTGAATCACTTTTGGCATTTTGTGGGAGTAAGATAGGAACCAAATTGTTGTTTTCCACCACTTGTCACCCACAAACCGATGGGCAAACCAAAGTAATGAATATGACTATGATACAATTGTTGTGCATTGAAGTCAATAAGAATTTGAAAAATTGAGAGGAGTGTTTACCTTTCATAGAGTTTGCATATAATAGGACTACGCATTCTACTAATTCATTTTCACCGTTTGAGATTGTTTATGGTTTTAATTCCCTAACACCTTTGGATTTAATACATTTGCCTGTGAATGAACGATGTAGCTTAGATGGTAAAAGAAAGATCGAGTTGGTGAAGTCACTTTATGAGAAGGTAAGGATACAAATCGAGAGCAAAAACAAACGCTATGCATCATAAGCAAACAAGGGTTGGAGAAGCGTGACATTCGAACGTGGTTATTGGGTTTGGGTGCATTTCAGAAATGAGCACTTTCTAGAGCAAAGGAAATTGAAGTTGCAACCACGAGGGAATGGACTGTTTCAAGTTCTGGAGAAGATCAATGACAATGCATACAAATTAGATCTTCCAAGTGAGTATAACATGTCAGCAACTTTTAATGTATCTGATCTCTCTTTCTTTGATGCAGTTACAAATTTGAGGTCGAATCCTTTTGAAGAAGGAAGAGATGATGTGATCCAGGAGTCGAGCCCGACGAAGACGAGCCCAGAACGAGACCCGTTAATTATCGAAAGTGGACCAATAACGTGATTAAGGGCAAAGTGGGTAAATCAAGCGACGGAACGTAATAGATAATTATGCTTAAAAAATTACTACATTCACCAAACTTTGAATAATTAAGCTCTTGTGCTGACAACGTTTTAGGAAAAGAGAGAAAAAGAGGAGAGAATAGAAGTTTATAAACTTGGGTATCATAATGAGAACCAAAACTTCATATTTATAGGAAATGATTAGGGATAAATGATAATAATTTTTAGTGCTATAATTGTCATTTACTAATAAACTTATAATTTACAATATTATTAATAATTATCTCATAATTTTACAATAAAATATAATATTTTAAAGACATTATTTATTTTCAATAGCATTGAGGGAGAATTGATTAATGAAGAGTGGGTAAGTAGTTTGTATACAGTGCAAATTTACATATAAAAAGGAAAAAATAATAATAAATGAGGAGTTGACAAAGTAAAAAATGTAAGCAACAGCAATAAAGACGTGCCTCCTTCATGTAATGTCCGTCATTTGTCCCGTACCCTTTGCTGCCATAATATTTTCTTCAAGAGATTTGTCTTGTACCCAGAAAAATGCTGCTAGAATTTTTAAAGAAGAAAAAATCTATTTATACATAATTTTTTTGTACTCCAAACAGCCTTTACAGAATGCATTTGGAAGTTTTCTATTGAACCAATAAATAAATAAAAGATGTTATCACATCACCTGAAAAAAATCTGACTAAAAGGAAAATTGTTGTTTCTTCAATCACAAAAAGTTGGTAGTGAGATGAGAGGCAAACCAAACCTCCAAAATTTAATACGTTGGTAATAAGATATTGTAATTATTTTTGGACAACATTTTTATCTAATAATATAAGATTTGATTGAATTAAAAACTAAGGGTCTGTTTGATTGTAAGGGTAGAAAACGGGTGGAAAGAAAATGAATGGCAGAGAATTGAATTGCCTAAAAAACGTTTTACAGGGAATTGTAATTAATGGTGTTTGATTGATATAATTTTCCACCTGAAATTTTTTTTGTTTTGTTTTGTTTTTTATGCAAATTGTCAATTAAATGGATAAATTTTTTTACCATTGACTTTGGAATGTGTTCCAATTGCTATAAAAAAAAAAAAATTGTCAAAAAGTTGGAAAACGTTTTCCCACCACTATGGTGAAAAAAACGTTTTCTAGCTTTTGTGCATCAACCGCTTGTACCTTGGAAAACGTTGGAAAACGTTTTCCCTGAAAAATTAGTGCAATCAAACAGGTGAATAGTAAAAAGTAGGAAAACGTTTTCCACCTTCCACGGAAAACTTCGACAATCAAACAGGCCCTAAGAGTAAGACTGGCATTCGGATTAACATTATTAATTTAGAAACGGGATTCTCCTTAAGTTACTCTTAAGGGAGATGTTATGAGTTCGAATCCTAGGGAAATCGACAGAAAGTTGTGAGCGCGTAAGTGGGATCTGCCCACCCCAAAGCGGACAGTACATATGTTATAACGGTTTGAACGCAAAGTCTGGATCGTTACAATAACTAACTACATTAAAATATTATTCACTATGATTTTAAATTTAAATTCTCAAATACGATATAGGGATGGCAACAGGACGGGTGGCATTTGAGAATTTAACCCCACCCCGTTGCCATCCCTATACCGTATTTGAGAATAATAAGAGCAATATTAGTAGATAACCAACTTGAATATTTTTAAAATTTGAGGACTTAATTGTAAAATTTCATAGTTGGTAGGTTGCATAGGGTTTGGGGTTTCATGTTTGGAATAAGAAGGATTCACGTCGATTTTTCGCTAGCTGTTCGTCGACTCGTGCTCGAGAGGATGAAACAGAGACTACGTCGCTCGACCTTCGCCCCACTGTTGCTCGTGCGACAAACCCTTCGCTCGAGCGAAACAGCTCCTCGCTCGAGCGACAGTTATTCTAGCCAAACTTAATTTCTGATTTTCGAGAGTTTTACTCGGGCCACATTATCTAAAACGTCCAACATATAAATAGAGGCGCATCATTATTTCCAAACTAGAGATTGAACATTGTGCTCATTGAGAGAAAACATTCTACAGATCTTAGATCCAGTTCAATCCAACCTTTTGATATGCGCCTAAATTTGTGAAAATATCAAAAGAACCAAATCAAATACTAAGGTACAATCTTCGCTTGGTTCTGTCAAAGGTTTGAATATCAAAGAAGATTATTGAAGAATGAGGAGTTCATTCCAAGATCGGCAAGAGATAAATGTTTGTGAAGAGTCAGTAGTGGAGTTTGTGTGCTCATTTCAGGATGACTGCTTTACAATAAGAGCCAGGTTTGGTGTTAGTGCATTCCAAGAGGGCTGCTTCAAATTTCAGACAGGAGGTCAGAAAACTTGTGTCGTCAACTTTGATGGCGGTCTGTAAGTTTATCAATACGTTTATAGTGGATTTTTTACTGGCAAAGCGTCAGGTTTTTTCCTACATTGGGTTTCTCTGTGAACAATCCTCGTGTTATTTGTTGCTTTATTTATTTTTTTGATAAATTGTGGTATTCAAAGATAGGATAGTTGACTTGATTGTTTAATCGCCTAGACATAATTAACTTGTAACTTGTTGCTTGTTAATTAGATTTTAAATTCCACATTTACACCTAATCAGCTCTCTCTAGGTGTAGTTGGGTCAAACTGTACATTTTCAAGTGGTATCAGAGCCTAAAATCGTTTCCTGACCCACATATTAGTCTAGATGAGTCAATAACTGTCTGTACTGCCTTATTTTGATGGAACCAATTATGCTTACTAGAAAGTTAGGATGCAAGCATTTCTTAAGTCATTAGATGAGCGCATATGAGTTTCTGTGCAGAATGGTTGGTCTACCCCATCTACCACCGTGTCTGGAGTTGTTACTTCTACTGATATTTCCTTTTCGACTAAAGAAGAGTTAGTTGAGTGCTATTGGAATAGTAAGGATATTCATGCCTTATTTATGGCTGTGTCTCCTGAGAAGTTTAGGAGAGTGTCGATGTGTAAGAATGCTAAAGACTTTTGGGACATCTTAGAGGCTACCCATGAGGGTACTAAAATTGTTAAAAACTCCAAACTGCAAATGTTGACATCTAGATTTGAGGAACTAAGAATGAAAGATGATGAGATGTTTAATTCTATGCTAAATTGAACGATATAGTGAACTCGAGGTTCAATCTAGGTGAAAGGATCCCCGAGGTTAAAATCATTCTAAAGGTCCTTAGATCCATACCTGAGAGGTTTAGGTCTAAGGTAACTGCTATTGAAGAAAGCAAGGACCTCGATAGTGTTAAGATAGATGAACTCGTGGGATCCCTCCAAAAGTATGAATTAACCTTAGCACAGCCTAAAACAAAAGTCCATTACCTTAAACACCTGTAGGAAGATGATTCTGAATCTAGTGATAATGAGTCATTGAAGAAGGAAGAGCTAGCCTACTTTGTTCGGAAGCTTCAAAAGGCTTTTGGGAATAGACAGATGCCATAGACTAGAAAGAAGAGTCCCCTTAGGAAGTTTCAACAAGAAAAGCTTGATAAGAGTGGTGGCAAGGGGTCTAGTAGTGATCTCCAATCTGTTAGATGTCATGAGTGTCAGGGCTTCAGGCATTATAGGAATTAGTGTCCTAATCTTAAGAGGAGTTCATCAAGAGACAAAGGTAGAGCCTTAGTAGCCTCATTTACTGACGATGAGTCTAGCTCGAGTGATCAAGGTGAGCAGTCAGATAGTGAGAACGTAGGAGAGTAAAGCCTTCGTGTCTTAGGTAGGGAGTGGATCTGATAAGGCTAGTGAAAAGACTAATGTTGATTAATTAGATGAGAGTTGTGATGATGACTCTGAAGAAGAGACTGACATTCGTGTAGCGTATTAGGAGTTGTTTGAAGAGAGTCTCGAAATTAATAAAGAAAATCATGCACTGTTAAAAAAGCTAGATTTGTTAGAGAGAGAGAGAAAGAGAAACTAGTAGGTGATCTTCAAGATTCTACTAAAATCCTGAGTGAGTTGAGGTGTATTAATGAGAAGTTAACTGTTAAGAACCTTACAATTGAACTAGAAAAATCCAATTCTCAACTCAAGGCTTTCTCTTGTGGGACTAAGAAGCTAGATAGTATTTTAGGTATGAATAAGCATGCAGGTGATGGGAGAGGTCTATGTTATGATAAGAAAAATTCTAATGCTGCTAGTACATCTAAACCCTCTTCGTTCCTTCCTCCACCAAACCTCATGGTGTTGGAAATCCTGAACCTAAGGGTAAGTGTATCTTAAGACAGAGGTTTCCTAGATCTCGTAGGAAGACATCACCTCATAATCATTATCAGCAATCATATGTGCCTGAGCCTAGGTTTGTACCCACTTGTCATCACTGTGGTGCTTTGGATCACATTAGGCCGAGGTGTCGTGAGCTTGTGCGTAGGGAGAGATATCAGAATATTTCTAGCCAAGTTAACTCTCTATCCAGTCAAGTTGTTCAATTGACTGAGATGATCTCTAAACTGATGAAGGGTACTCAAAAGCTAGAAGGGCTTGTATCAAGAAAACTGATCTTGACAAACGAGGTATGGAAGCCACTGGTGCTTATGCACATTACTGATCCCGTCTTTGGGTATCTACATCCATTGGTGCATTCATTTTACACTTTGCATGCGTTTATTTGTTTCTGTTTGTTTTGTTTTTAGGTAGTGATATGTTTTATTTTTATGCACGTGTGTATTCGTTAGTTACTTCTGATACATGCATGTTTTTCTAGTTGTTTTGTGTGCTTGAATTTTTACTTTCTTTGTACATGTTTTTCATTCTTTTAAATGAGAAAATCCAAAAACATTGAAAAATTAAAAGCAAAAATTATGATTTTATTGTGGACTATTGCATCATGTGAGTTATACTTAACTATGCATGTTGAGAACAAATATGCATCCATTAGATGAATAGTCCCAATTCCATCCATGACTTGAGTTTTTGTGGAGTACTTAATAGATGTCTTGTCATGTATATCTTGCACTTTACATACTGTGACCATACAAATAGATTATGATCGCATGTGTGAGATTTGTGATGTGTGTCACTTGTTGATAGGGTGACTCTGAACATGAATTGACCAATTGTGTTAGACCTTAGTTCATATTTGCACCTCTTATTGGTAAAAATGTAATGCTCATGTTTTAATGTTCTTCTTCGATGCTATTTGACTTGAACAATTAATTAAGTCTAAAGGGTATTTCGATAACTAGTGCCTATGGTCATTTGACTTGGGTTAACTGACTTAAAGCTCGCTACATGGATAATCTTAGTTGCTCAATGAATTTGAACCTACACTTAAGATGAAAAATTGTGAGCTATTGAAAGTAAATATTTTTTTTTGAGTTGGTTCAATATTGAAAAATCTGAAAAATTATGTATGCTCAAAGATAGGGGAAGTAAAAAGTGATATATTAACAAACGATCTTCATGTATAGGTCCTAACGTGCTTAAAAGTTTGACTTTCATAAGTAAGAGGCCAAATCTATTGACAGTGATTTTGCTTATCTTTTCTCACAAGTTTTAAGGCTTGGAGTCTGATTTACTTGGAAATAGTGACACATTACACACGTGAATCCCATATACAATTTACTTCATTTAAACTTGATTTGTGTGTGTGGGGTACCACTTATATTCTTAAAATTGTCATATTTGTGATCAACTGCATTTTCTTGTTGACCAACATGTTGAAGTGCGTGTCATATTTAAAAAAAAAAGGTGGTGCTATATTTGAAAGTTTTCAAACGGGTGCTAGAATTGTCAATTTTACAAAACAGTGCTTAAAAATGATATTTTCAAAATTCTGGTGCTATTTTTGAAATTTGAAGTTTCGCTCGACTCTCGCTTGAATATCACTCGATCGACACTTATAGAGTGTTTTCGCTCGAGCTTCGCTATACTTTTGCTTGAGTGACACTTGTTTTTAAAGTGCGATCTGAACTTCATTTTTCGGCATTTTCTTCGCATTTTTCCCATTTCTCTCTCGATTCTTGATCGCCATTTCATCAAATTAGTGCATTCCAATGTGTGGGCATCAATTTTGGACTTCATTAACATGAATTTATCCATTCAATCCAAAAATTCGAAGGTAATTTGCTAAAACCCTAGTTTTCGATTTTTTTGGGATTTCACTATTTGTTTGATCTTTAGCTCAATTTCTTACATACCAATACATTGTGGTTCCTATGTGATGTTATGGTTGTTTTTGCATCATTTCTCACACGTTTTTTTTTTTTTTTTGAAATTTAAGCATTTTTGTGCGTTTTTAGGGGTAGTGATTAAATGCTTGATTTTGATGCCTATTTTTGTCAAATTTGAAGGAGAATGGGATAGGATTAGATGATTGATGTGGTGAGTATCATTGTGTGAAGTTGGTTTGGCCTTTGATGTGTTGGATTTTGCTTTGAATGTCAAGAACACCCATTGCACACAATGTGTTTGATAAATTGTTTCATCCACTAGCTCGTGTGTTTTTTTACCACACTTTTGCACACACGAGTCATATGTGTTGTCATGAACAAGTCATGTCTTCGTGTCACTATTTGGACTTGATTTGCCTTGGTTTTTGTTTCAATTACATAACGCACACACACCGCACTTACATCTTAACGTCACCACACCTATGTCTTGACATCATTGCACTCATGTCTTGACGTCACTGCACTCACATCTTGTAGTTACTGCATTGCACGTCATTAGATCCATTCATGATATATTTGACACTTTTGCATCATTTTGCGTGCACATTTTCATACTTACATCGTTTTGCGTGTATGCTTATCTTGTACATAATTTCACGCATTGTCATGTATTTGGTTACATTGTTGTACCTTGTGGTCTATATTCTCTTTCGTAGCATCTCTTAACGTGCTTGTTCTACAATCATGTAACAGATGCCGTAGAGAGCGAGTACCGCAGCTCAGCAGCCCAGTAGCTCCATCTCTTTCAGTCGAGCCCGATTCGTATCCGATACTGCTCATGAGGTTTTCACTTCTCTGTTTTCCCTACGTCCAGTTCTAGTGGAGCGTGAGGTTATTCTGTCTGATTTATCTCCTGATATCTTAGCTTTCTTTACTTCTTGGGGTTGGGATCCTATGCTCACTGGTTTGATTCCTTCGTCCGACCTCCTTGTTCGCGAGTTCTATACGAACATTCATAAGATTAGTAGTGATCCCCGTTTTGGGTCTATCTTAGAGGTCGTACTATTAGAACTTCACCCGATGTCTTGGCCAAGTCTCTTCATATTCCATGGGTTCTTCACTCTATCTATCCATATCCTTCGGTTGAGCCTAGTCCGTCTGATACAGTGGTTTACTCTACACTGTTTGACACTCCCTTGGGAGGAGGTTCTACTGCGGTTCGCACTGGATTGCTTTCGACCGACCGACAGGTTTTGTTGCGCATTGTGTGCACGAACCTGTGATCAGTCGCTCATACTTCTTCATTACCATCCGATAGGGCTCGATTTCTTTACGTCCTGATTCATGGTGACTTGGTTGACCTTCCTACCTTTCTGTACCAGTATATTCTGCGTACCTTTCATGTTTCGGGTCGTAGGATAGGTCTGTCATATGCTTGTCTTATTCACCATTTGGTCACTGCTCTTGGGGTTAAGTTTCTCATGGGTCCTTCATGTTGGATTGGTCGACCTATTGGTCATACCACTATATCACAGAGTCGATCACATACACCTTCTACTTCTTCTGCTCCTGTTGTACCTGCTGACTCGACAGTACCAACTTATCCGACAGTGCCAACTGATCCGATAGGTGATCTTCGGTCTGTTGATCATTCTAATGTCCCCCTTTTGAGGCTCCATCTACTTCTGGTATTCTACCTTCTTCATCTGCTCCAGTCTATCCTACTTCTTCATCGGTTGATCTCATGGCCGTCTTGATGGGTCAGATGTCTACTTTGATCAGCCAGCAGACTCGGTTGTTAGCCGAGGTGACCCAAGTTTGAGCTGAGGTCACTAACTTACGGAGAGCTGTTACACATGTTTAGCACAGTTTGCGGTGGATGTGAGAGCATTAGGATTATGAGAGTGGCGATTCAGATGCCTCTGATGAGGACGATGCTCTAGTGCAGTAGGATAGGGATAGTGCTTTTGTAGTTGATTCATTATTTTTGCTGATTGACTAGACTATGGGCTTACTTTTGATGTATTATCAACTCTTTGTACATTTGTCTAGTTCATTGATATATACAGTCTCTACGTTTTGCATGATGTTTCTACTTCTTCACTTCTATTTTTCCTTTCGACATTTGTGACAAAAAGGGGAAGAGATTTGAATTACACAGGTGGTATTTTGCTTAAGCATGCTATATGTCTTTTGGGGTCGATGAGGGTGAGACATAGATATTGTTACTGTTACTACATTTGCATGTTTATGATATATGTCTGATTGGGGAAAGACATAAATACTGTTTTTAGACATTGTGCTTTATTGTTATCTCTGCATATTGCTTGTCTTTTAGGGTCGTTGGGAAGAGACATATATACTATATTTAAGATATCACCGTATTTTGACTTGATTTGATATATTTTACATGTCTTGTGGGGTCATTGTGGAGAGACATATATTTACCTACTGTTTTAATTTCAAGTGAGTTTGCAGTAAGGGGGAGCTTGTGCATATGCATTTTGCATTGCCATCATGCACTAAGGGGGAGCATGTGCATTGCATCTGTGCTGCATATTATGTATTGCTGTTTGAGTTTTGATGTTTTCTGATATTAATGTGGTTATGGTGTTTTGGTTAACATTAATATTGGATCTCAAACTAGTATACTTATTTTGGTTGATTGTGTTTTTGCACTTCTAAGTGCTTTATTGTTATAATACCTGTATCACTTGCGTTTACATTGGGTATGTGAGTTTTTTATTTCAGGATACAGTTTTGACAAAGTGGAAGCTATACTCAGTTGGACTTAGGTAGTTTTGATAGGTCTTTTGTAATGTATTTGATTTTGTCACAGAATGCCAAATGAGGTTTTTTTTAGATTTATATTTTGTATTGGCAATTTTGTAACCAAAAGGACCAGCTTGAACATTTATAAAAGTTGAGGGACTTAATTGTAAAGTTTCATAGTTTGTAGGTTGGCATAGGGTTTAGGGTTTCATGTTTGGAACAAGAAGGATTCACGCCGATGTTTCGCAAGCTGCTCGCCGGACTCGTGCTCGGCGGATGAAACAGAGACTACTTCACTCAACCTTCACCCCACTGTCACTCATGCGATAGACCCTTCGCTCGAGCGAAACAGCTCCTCGCTCAGCAGACAGTATATTCTGGACAAACTTAGTTTTCGATTTTCGAGATTTTTACTCCGGCCACATTACCTAAAATGTCCAACATATAACTAGAGGCGTCTCATTATTTTCGAACTAGAGATTGAACATTGTGCTCATTGAGTGAAAACATTCTACAGATCTTAGATCTAGTTTAATCCAACCTTTTGATATGCACCTAAATTTGTGAAAACATCAAAAGAACCAAATCAAACACCAAGGTGCAATCTTCGCTTGGTTCTATCAAATGTTTGCAGATCAAGGAAGATTATTGAAGAACGAGGAGTACTTTTCAAGATCCGCAAGAGATAAACGTTCGTGAAGAGTCAGGAGTGGAATTCGTGTGCTCATTTCAGGAGGACTGCTTTACAAGAAGAGCCAAGTTTGGTGTTAGTGTGCACATTCAATGAGAGTTGCTTCAAACTTCAGACAGGAGGTCAGAAAGCTTTTGTCGTCAACTTTGCTGACGGTTTGTAAGTTTATCAATACGTTTATAGTGGATTTTTACTGCAAAGCACCCGAAATTTTTCCACGTTGAGTTTCTTCGTGAACAATCATCATGTTATTTACTATTTTATTTATTGTTTTGATAAATTGTGGTATTCAAAAATAGGATAATTGACTTGATTATTTAATTGCCTATAAATAATTAACTTGTGACTTGTTGCTTAATTAGATTTTAAATTTCGCATTTACACCAATCACCCATCTCGAGGTGTAGTTGGGTCAAAATGTGCATTTGTCATATTGTTTGCATTATGTATGGTAAATTTGAAATATATTGCTTCCCTTCAACCATGTTAAAAAGAACCTAACAATTCTGGTGGTTGACCCGTTGACCAAAATGAATAATTCATTCTATTTATAGCACCTAATTACTTATAACATTAGACCATGTTGCCATTGATTTGTTCTTCCAAAGTTTTACCAGTAATTCGGATGATCCATCGAAAGTGGTGGATCGAGAGAGAGAGAGAGAGACTCTAAAACACGAGTTGTGACATTTCGATTACTGGGAAACGTAAACACAACTTCTAAAAAACTTTCCGAATATTTTCTTTTCATTGATTTGAATAAAAAGTACAGCCATTTTGAAACAAAGATTGGTGTTTAATATATATATAACAGATGGGTAGTAAAGAACCAGTGAAATTAGACGATGAACAGCTGTCGGAGCTTCGGGAAATTTTCAGATCATTCGACCGGAACAACGACGGCAGCCTAACGCAACTCGAGCGAGGCTCGATGCTACGATCGTTGGGACTGAAACCCAGTTCAGATCAACTCGATTCGCTTATTCACAAAGAGGATAAGAACAATAATGGGTTAGTGGAATTCTCGGAGTTTGTTTCATTGGTTGCACGGAGAAGCAATTAAGGCAGTTGTTTAGGATGTTTGACAGGGATGGAAATGGGTATATAACGGCGGCCGAGTTAGCTCACTCCATGGCCAAACTCGGCCATGCCTTGACCGCAGAAGAACTCACTGGGATGATTAGAGAGGCTGATAGAGATGGAGATGGGAGGATCAGTTTTTCGGAGTTTTCACAAGCTATTACCTCGGCTGCCTTTGATAATTCTTGGGCTTAGCTGTTTTGTTCTTATGTATTAATTCATTTCTTTTGCAGTGTCTTTTCGATTGATTGTATTTATTTTCACATTTCACACATGGCATCGGTAATTTCAGAATTATACACAATTAAACCTCGATAAAGTAATATTCGATAAAGTAATAACCTCGATTATATAATAATTTCTTTCGATCCCGACTTGGGCCAATGAACTAAAATAATAACCTCCCTAAATGCATTAAGTAAAAAAAAAAAAAAAAAATTGAATCCTTAAGAGCCCAATAAAAATATAAAGTAATAATGATTGGATTTCATTACCTCTTGCTATATATTTTTCTCATGTATTATTATAAAAAGGGTAAACTCCTCTTGGGGGAAATCCTCCTCTATAAGAAACTGTCTCATGTTTAATTGTTCTATCAAAAGGTGTGTCTCCAAAGGCTTTATATGTATTAGAATCTTCCATAAGTTCTTTAGTACAACTTAATTCTGAGATTTCAGAATTATTATCTGAATTATTATTATTATCTTCTTTAATAATTTCTATTCTTATATTCTTTTCTTGATCATAATATATATATATATATACCAAAATCTTTCAATCAATCAACAATACCCGTATAATAATCATTCATTTTGAAAATATGCATCTATAGTTGATTTTTTTTCTTCCCACCTAAATCAAAATGAACTTCATTCTTAACTTTTTGTAGACTCATACACAACTTTCGGAATATTTTGCTCGTGTTGTAGCAAGTAGTTGCTTAAAGTGACTATTGCTTGAAATGCCTCTTTTGACGACACATTGGGACAACGCTACTATCATCTGGTTCAGGATCATTCTCATCATCATTACTGTTCATTACCGATTGATTAATTTCTTCGTTTGTAGGCGATTCAATAACTGCATCATTCTCGTTAGGATAGTTCAAAAGATGTTCAACATCCATCACATTTCTATAGCGTAAATTAGAGATGACATCATTTAATCATTTGATACCTTCATCTAATTTACCAACTTTTGGTTCAAGAACATTGTTTTCTTCTGACCGAATCTTGCAATGCCGAAAACAATTTGCAATTGTTATTGTCTTCAATTGAAAAGCTCTCTCTAAAATAATATAATTTATTCATTTATCGATAAATAAATAACTTCACTAAATGAATATTATTTTATCGAGGTTTAACTATAGTTGTCAATTTGAAATGTTGGAAACAACATATTTGGTATGTTAATAGCTTTTTTCGTGTCTAAATTATTACTATTAAGTACACATGTTTTCGCAGTTGAAAATCATGGACAGAATTGAAAGAAATGTTCCATCCATGATTTGAGATGATGTAGGAGATCCACTATATCGCCCTTACCACAAGGGTCTTCATGTTTTTATTTTTTTATTTATTTTTTTATTTTTTATGGAAGGACTATGGTCGAATTCAGGCTTTCCATACCCCCATAATTTATTCCTACGCCCACTTTGACACTGCCAAAGAAGGGTTGGAAATGGTTGGCAAATGTCATATATCATAATTTATGTCTTATACGTAAATATAAGGACACACAAGTTATTTTATTTATGAAATTTTATATCAATGACAACTTAGTCTCTTTTTAACAATACTAAAACTTAGCTTTTGATATGTCACTTTAACAAGATTGTTGTATGTGCATTCTATTGGAACAATAATTTTAGTCATTTTAATATTTATTATCTTGTTCTCATTTACCTCCATACCAATTGGAGTTGTATCTTCAAAAAGAACACAAATGAAATAGCTCGAGACTTTTTTTTTTTTTAAAGTGACAAAGTATGTCAAATAAAGTGTTACATTATCTCACTTTTAAATTTAAAGCATGGTTTGAATTCCAATTCATATTTTTCACAAACACGTCTTTAATTGATTCAAAATAATTCAAATAAGATAAATTTAGATAATCGTTTGTTACAAAATTGATTACGTCACTTATTATAATGTGTCACGTCACTCGAGTACTTAGTGTAAATTAAGTATCAATACTTAGAAGATATATACCAGCTATTTCGATATATTATTTTGAAATCCACTTTTCCCCAACTAGACCCTTTCCTTTACCTCATTGCCCCTTTGATTTGTGTTGACTTGGTAGAAGATGGGGTCAACTCATTTTGATATAAAGACCTAAGGGCCTGTTTGGTAGGGTAGAAAATTTCATGGAAGTTGGAATTTCAATTTCAACGTCTATTTTTACTTTGTTTGATTGCACATTTTTTCTTAGCATTTCATTTTCCTCCTTCCCCTCACGTGATCGGCTTTTCCTTGTTTTGGTTGAAAATAAATTCCCACTTTTTTGGTGGTTAATTGTTTTCCAATTTTTTTTTTGGTAATCCAAATAAATTCTATCTCCAATTGTAAAAAAAAAAAAAAAAAAAAATCCCTTTAATTAACAATTTTCATAAAAAAAAAAAAGTTAAACGAACACCAAATTTTTTTATTTTTTGCAATCCAAACAAATTCTATCCCCAATTGTTAAAAATTGCATCTCTTTAACAGACAATTTTCAAGAAAAATAAAGTCAAATGAACACCAAAAAATAGAATATTTTAACATTTTTCAAGTGAAAAATTATACCAATCAAACACAATTAATTAACAATTCCCAGTAAAACAACCTCTAAGCAATTCAATTCTATGTAGTTTATTTTCTTTCCACCTAAATTTCATTCTTACAATCAAACGAACCATAATTGAATCGGATGTTGACTTATTTGAAAAGAATTGTTCATTATTATAAAAACTAAGAGATTCAAGCCCAACGGGCATATATTTTAGGGAAAATTGCAACTACGATCTCTAACATTTTCAATTTTTGTAAACTTTATTCCTGACCTTTAATTTGTGCCAACGAAAGTTCATAACCTTTGAAAATTTTGCAGTTGGGGTCCAATGGATGGAAAGTGTTAGTTGACCATGAATACTAAAATTTGACCAAATTAAAAAGGATAAGTTTACATTTTATCCCGTTTATCCCTTAAAATGATTAAACAAAATAAAAAATAAAAAAAGATTGATCATTCATCTTCTTCACACCCTCCATCCCACGCCACCCCATCCTACGCAAAACAAAAGATCACTGCCCAAGTTACCATCGTCTACGACCACCACCATCACTGCCAACATAAAGCAAAACCCCCAAATCACATCACATATGATTTTTTCTATAGAATTTGACAAGTTAGAAGAGGATGTAGAAAGAGAAAATGGCTGCCTTTAACAGTTAGATAGATGAATTGATTTATTAAAGGTGGGGACTTTACTCTTCGTGATGGATTAGGCGATGAATCAATTTACGGGGAGAAGTTTGCTGATGAAAATTTCAAAATCAAACATACTAGAGTCATTTAATTGTTGAATCGTTGGCCCTTAAACTTCCTTCAGCCACCAAATTGACGGGCCAAGGGTTCTTTTAAAAAGGTTTCAATCAAAGGGCCCTATTTTCAGATTGATTTTTCATTCATTGCATATTTTCACATTGGTCTAATGGAGTTCAAAAGAGACAAATGCCCTTAAGTGTATAAAAAATTACAAATATGGTTTTGTTAAAAATACAATACTACCATTTTCGTTAACAAATAAAAACCAAACTCTCCCTGCTTAAAATTTCAAAATCAGCTCCTACATAGATAAAAACTCTTATTTTCTTCAATCTGAAAATCTCAAAAATATCGATAGTTGAAGAAAAAATTATTTTCTTCCAATTACTTCGAACCGATAGGTATATTTATGTATGTTTAATTTTATTTTCGTTAAATGTATACGTTTTTAATCGAAACATTAAGATTTGACATAGATTATAGCAGATAATTTTTTTTAGCAGATTTATATAATTTTTTTTAAACACGAACATAAAAAAATTCATCTTAATAACAACTTTTCGATTAATCGTCAAACGGCCGCACAGACATATAGCCGAACGTTTGGCTATTAACAGTCGAACGTTTGACTGTTTTGACTGTTAACAGCTTGCTGTTCCGACTGTTATATTTATTTGTTGTTTTTAATTGTCGCTGTGACCCGAATTTTTGAATTAATGTTTACAAATCTGTTTTGCCATGAAAATATGAGGATTGTACTCCCGATTTATTATTTTTGTGATTTCGAATTGGATGAAAATAATCGATGGGCATGGAAATGGACGAATGACAACATACAAGATAGTATTCCAACACATATAACAGAGAGTACATCGTACGAGGAACTATGTATTATGATATACAGAAAAGGCTGAACGTTGATTCATCTCGATACAATATAGTATTGAGATTTTAATTCAATGAGCATATGCATTTTTCTATTCCACCTTCAAAGATTACATATGATGTTGAAGTGAATTTATCTGTTTGACTTGAACAAAATGCAAATGACCCCTATTTAGATGACTTTAGCGAGGAAGGATAACGCGAAAGGTATAAATGAACATTCAGATGAAGCAACAGATTTTTGAGATACAGTGCAAATAGCTCGCCTAATATTCTCTAGACAGTTGTTCCTGATCGTGACATCGTTTTGACGCACAGAATTTAGTCGGTAGTTCAAAACAGCGAGAATGTAAATGAATTTACGAATGAGGATTTGACTACTTGACGCAAACTCGGTTAGCACGAACACTATCGAACCCACAGGAGAATGAACTGGATCCCAAGAACGCCCAAATAGGACCAAAGTTTAGGATTTAACCTCTAAACGTTGAACCAAGCAACCGAAGGTATATTAAACCAAGGACCTCTTGATCACAAAACCTCGAAATCTCATCCGGATAGTTTTGAATTTTGAACCCAACAAGATGAAACAGGAAACCCAAAGATAACGATAAAGCAATGAACCCCTTGCACACAAATTGAAGAACCCACGACCCGATATTTTGAACGCCACAAAGATTATTCATCTTTGATAAATTCGGTAAAATTGTTCATAGAAGAACAAGGAGAAAGAAACCTTTCAATTTTTTATATAATAATCAAGTCTTCTCTTTACAATGAATTAAAATAAGTATTTATACTAGAACTCTAAACCTAGTAGAAAACGTCCATAAGGTAACAAATAATGTCCAACTATGGAAAAAACTAGAATTTTAAGGAAACTAGGACTTTTATCAAAATTAGGAAACTCGGACAAATTTTATAACCAAGCCGTCGCTTGGTTATATTCTAAGTGGTCGCTTAGAAGGGTTTTTCGCCTCCATGTAGTTCCTGTACTTGCTGGGCGACCGGGCAACCGCTTCCCTAATTACTCTAAGCAGTCGCTTAGGATTCCGACTGGCCTCCGGACAGCTTTTAGTATTTTAGTCATAACTTTCTCTATCGACGTCTGATTGAAGTGATTCAAATTTCGTTGGAAAGATTACTTAAAGATCTACAACTTTCCTTCGGATAAAATATTCCAATTCAATCATTTATCATGTCAGAAACTGGTCTCAATATGAGACAGAAACTTAGCTCTTCTTCCATTGCTCGAATCATCAGTTGATGTGACATTTATTAACTCCAAATAGCCTCGAACGCGCCCTTAACCACTTATCAATGAACATTGCACTTAAGATCACGCGGGGCCTATCCTGGATCATATCATCTCCTCTCCCTTCGAAAGAATTCGACCTCGAATCCATAACTTGAATGCTCGAATTGTAGCCCTTGCCTCCAATCAACTCAAGCACATGGAATGATCCATCTTCCCTTGGATGAAAACCCCGTAGTAACGGTGACAACGAAACCTACAACTAGATTGATGCGGAACCCAAGAACACCAATAAAACTCGGGTTGGACTTAAACCCAACAAAGTGAACCAAAAAAATCCAATGATAGCAAGATGCGCTGAACCCCTTGATTACACAAATGAAGAACTCTCGTACCAATGTTGAACACACAAGAATTGATTTTGGAAGTTCGATTTGTTGTTCAATGAAGAACAGAGAGAAAAGCAAAACTTTCAGTTTAATCAATATGTCAAAAGTTGTTAAATAACAAAGTGTTCAAGTATTTATACTAGAGCCCTAAATCTAGTAAAAAATGTGCATAAGGCAACAATTAATGACAAAATATGGAAAAAAAATAGAATTCTAAGGAAACGTGGTCTCTTGCCAAAATTAAAAAAACTCACTGAAATTTATAACCAAGCGGTCGCTTGGTTATATTCCAAGCGGTTGCTTGGAAGACAGTTGACACCCTGTGAGCTTCGGTACGGGCTGAACGACCGCTTGCCATTTTACTCTAAGCGGTCGCTTGGTTTTTCAGCAGACCTCTTTCTTAGGTTGCCTCCACACGGCTGCAACTTAGGCTTCCTCTGCTCCGAAAAACGCTTCTTTCTGAGATGCATCCAGACCCAATCTCCTGATTCAAATATCACGCGCTCCTTCCTTTGTTCGCCTTCTGTGCCACAAGCTTCCCTTTCTTTTCAATCTGCTCATTGACTTTCTCATGTAGTGACTTGACCAATTCAACTTTCCTTGTACTATCCAAGCTACCCGTTATGTTGTTGATAGCCCTGCAATCCACACACATCCTCCAAGTCCCATCCTTTTTTGGTACCAATAGGACCTGGTAAAGCACATGGGCTCATACTCTCCCTCACATATCATTTGCTCATCAACTTTCCACTTGCTTTTGAAGCTCCTTTGTCTCCTCGGAATTGCTTCGGTAAGCCGGTCGGTTTGGAAGGGCAGCCCCTGGTATGAAGTCAATTTGGTGTTCGATGCAATCTACTTGGCATGTTTTCCAGAAGCACATCTTCGAATTCCTGTAACAAAGACTCAACCAAACTAGGGAGGGGTGTATTAGATTCCTCGAAGTTGAGGAGTGATTCCTTATATACCAACAACAACACTGTCCTCTTATCAATTATAGTCTTTTGCAACTCACTCCCACTAGCAAAGAAAATTGCTTTCGGCTTTTCTCTCATCTCAACTGGCTCTTTTTCTTTCCTCTCATGTGGCCTCTCTCTCTTCTTCCCTACTCTCGACCACCTCTCCATTTTCTCTTTTACTCACTAACTTACCGTTTTCTCTCCTTTTTTAGACTCTCTTACTCTTTTCTCTTCAACTTCTCTCAATTGAATTTGGTCTTCATAAACTTGAGCCAGTGTTAATGGCGCAAGAGTAATAGACCTTCCCTCCTTGACAAAGCTATACCTATTTCTATGTCCATCATGGTTAACTTTTCTATCATACTGCCATGGTCTCCCTAACAAAATTTGACCTGCATGCATAGGTACCACATCGCATACAACCTTGTCACTACTAACCCCCAATCGAGAAAGAAATCATCACTTGTCTATTCACCCTAACTTCTCCACTATCATTTAACCATTGTAATTTATAAGGCCTAGGGTATTTAATTAGTACCAACCCCAATTTCTCAACTAAAGTTGTGCTAGCTACATTGGTACAACTACCTCCATCAATGATCATACTACATGTCTTATCCTGGATGTGGCATCGTGTATGAAAAATATTTTCCCTCTGTAGCTCTGTATCATCTGTTTTGACTTGAGTATTGAGAGCTCTCATTGTGACCATTAACTTCGTAGCAGGGGCAAATTCCACTGTGTCTCCAGGCTCACTAACATCTTCCAATGGCATAGAATCATGGTCCATTTGTTTGGGCATTGAGACGAAATGTGTCCTTTCCCCAAACACCTAAAACACTGGATATCCCGATTCCTGGTTGGCTGTGAGTCTGCCTTTGGTGTTGTCTTGCTAGTGCTTTCAGCTCTCCCTTTCGACTCAGTCCCATCCCCTTTGTTATCCCACATTGGTTTCCAGTTTGAGTTAGAACCCGAATTACCGAATGATTGTCTAGTTGTTCCATTCCTCTTCAACTGTTTCTCAATTTTCATGGCCACATGCAACATATCATCCAACTCTACATAATGCTGCAATTCCACCACATTAGCGATCTCTCTGTACAACCCATTCAAGAACCCAGCCATAGTAGTTTCTCGATCTTCTTCTACATTTGCTCTAATCATTAAAATCTCCATCTCCTTATGGTAGTCTTCCACACTCTTCGTCCCTTGATATATAAACTTTGCAGTTTCTGGTGGACTTCCCGGTTATAATGACTAGACACAAACCGTTTTCTCATAACTACCTTTAGTTCGTCCCAAGTATTGATAGGACTCTCCCGATTCCGACGTCGTGAAGTAACCGTTTGATCCTACCAAGTGATGGCGTAGTCAATGAATTCCAACACCGCAACCTTCACCTTCTTATCCTCAGAATAGTTATGACATTCAAAAATCAACTCTATCTTCTTCTCCCAATCTAAATATGTCTCGGGATCACTTCTACCCTTAAATGGTGGAATAACCATTTTTACATTTCCCAAAACTCTATCAACATCACCTCCATAATCATTCCTACCCCGTCGTTCAAACCTATCTCTTCTATGTCTTATCCGTCCCATCTCAACTCCTTCGCCCTCATCTTCTCCCCCATTCGCTACCTATCTCATGTTCATCCTTCCTAGGGACCCACCCACCTATTTCCCTAGCAGGACGTACTCCCATAGGTTGTTCCCTATTAATATTCATCATCGACGTACTCAATTTCTCCATCTTCTCCCCCATATCCATCAATAATTGCTCAAACCTACCCATCCTATCATTATGCTTATTGGTTTGATTACCATACCTGCTGAAATTTGATCCTTCCATGTCAGACATTCTCTTAATTTCTGCCTCACCAATTTTCGCTCGAAATCACTCAATTGGCTTTTACCCTCTAATAAGCTCACTCTCTGCCTTTAACCACTCAATTGCTTTTCCAAAGTGCTTACAAAGTCAACAAACAACTTACCGGACCAGAATTGTGAATTCAAAACAAATACGAGAAGGAATGTGAAACAAGAGTAATATGGAAACAATAATTTGGAGTGAAGAATTTAAGAAACTAGATGAAAGTATAGCTTGAAATTTAGACACCACTTATATGACAAGATTTAGACAGTGAATCAAAACTTGTAATAAAGATAAGGTGTTGGTAGCAATTCAAACAAAACAACTCAATTTGTTTTTTGACTGGTACGGATGAACAGTAATTTTTTTTCACAAGATAAGGCTATCAACAAAGCAAAAAAATGGATCTAAGAGTCCAAAAATGAAGAACGACTCAAGAACAAGAAGAAGAATTGGATATGAATTTTTTTTTATTTTTTTACTCAACAATGAAAATAAAAAAGATAGAACCGATTAGATTGGAGCAAAAGCTCTGATACCACCTGACGCGAACCCGGTTAGCATGAACACTATCGAACCCATAGGAGAATGAATCAGATCCCAAGAACGCCCAAATCCGATCAAGGTTTAGGATTTAACCTCTAAACGTTGAACCAAGCAACCGAGGGTATATTAAACCAGCGACCTCTTGATCACAAAGCTTCGAAATCTCACCCGGGTAGCTTTGGATTTTGAACCCAACAAGATGAAACAGGAAACCCAAAGATAACGATGATATAATGAACCCCTTGCTCACAAATTGAAGAACCCACGATCCGATATTTTGAACGCCACAAAAATTATTCATTTTTGATAAGTTCGGTAAAATTATTCATGGAAGAACAAGGAGAAAGAAACCTTTCAATTTTTCATATAATAATCAAGTCTTCTCTTCACAATGAATTGAAATAAGTATTTATACTAGAACCCTAAACCGAGTAGAAAATGTGCATAGGTAACAAATAATGTCCAACTATGAAAAAAACTAGAATTTTAAAGAAACTTGGACTTTTATCAAAATTAGGAAACTCGGACAAATTTTATAACCAAGCGGTCGCTTGGTTATATTCTAAGTGGTCGCTTAGAAGGGTTTTTCGCCTCCATATAGTTCCTGTACTTGCTGGGCGACCGCTTGCCTAATTACTCTAAGCGGTCGCTTAGGGTTCCGGCTGGCCCCCGGACAGCTTTCAGTATTTTGGTCATAACTTTCTCTATCGACGTCCGATTGAAGTGATTCAAAGTGGGTTGGAAAGATTACTTAAAGATCTACAACTTTCCTTCAAATATAATCTTCTAATTCAATCATTTACCATGTCAAAAAGGGTCTCAATATGAGACAGAAACTTAGCTCTTCTTCCATTGCTCGAATCATCAGTTGATGTGACATTTATTAACTCCAAATAGCCTCGAACGTGTCCTTAACCACTTATCAATGAACATTGCACTTAAGATCACGCGGGGCCTATCCTGGATCATATCACGACTTTAACCCGTCAGAGATTTGAGAGCGGTTCCATACAGGGGCTGGAACGAGTGGACCGTCATCTAATTATTTACGTGTGGCTCCCGATGATGATAATATGCACGTCAAGCAACTGTTTGAGATTAAGATAGATTTAAAGGGGATCTGTGCACCAGCTAGCATTGAAATTCAACTTTGAGTTCAATGTAAAGAAATCAAACAAGTCTTTATTAACACTTGTTTGCATCGACGACAATTACCGTTGGCGGTTGCGAGCGACTAAGATGGATACGAATGAGTCATTTGTAGTACGGGAACATACGTGGGAAGCGGGGATTTGTCTAAACGATCACAGGCAAGTTCGGTCATGGTTTATTGGTCGACAAATAATGGACAAGTACCCACGGACGATCTATAGACCTTCAGATATCATCAACGACGTCCGCGCGAGAGTACAGAGTGGTCATGAGCTACCAGAGGCATGGAAGGCCAAAGAATGCATGCTGGAAGAATTAATGGGCTCGATCGAGGAGAGTTATGCTAAATTGGCCAGGTACTGCCATAATGTGGGGACAACTAATCACGGTTCCCCTTATTTCATTGCGATAGATGGTGAGAATTACTTTAAGTATTTCTTCATGGCTCTTGGACAATGCATCAGAGGATTTTAAAATGCGATGTGACCCGTAATTTTAGTCGACGGTACAAACAACTCTGAAATCAAAATACGGGGACAAGCTGATTGTTGCTACATGTCAAGATCCCAACATCTAGATTTACCCAATTGCATTCAACGTAGTCGATAGTGAGAATGATTTGTTAATGTGTTGGTTCTTTATGAAGCTTAGGGAAGTGATCGGGGATCTTGCCTTTGTAATTGATCAGGGCCAGTCTCTGATAAATGCTATCACTCAAATTTTCCTCAAGGCACATCATGGGTACTACATGTACCATATGCAGGGTAATCTGAAGACTAGGTATAGGGCCAAAGCATCGTCGGATTGTTCAGGAGTGCGACGAAAGTTTACAGTGTCGAAAAATGTAATAGGTTTATGGTCGAGATAGCAACTAAGTCATTCCCGGTATGGGAGTATCCTACAAAAATGGGGATAGAATATTGGGCGCGATCATATTTTTCAGGACGTCGAACAAGTCTCTGATTGCATTGTTCAAGAAGGATCGAGAGTTGTCAATCCTTGCAATGATTGAGAACATTCGTACCAAGCTGCAACAGTGATTTTACGACCGACGTGCGGAATCATAGAATTGCACAAGCGTGCTAGCCCTGACTCAAGAGGATCACTATTCAAGTCTTATTAATGACTGATTATTGGAGAGCAGTGTATGCGGAGACTATATTTTTCCTACCAAACGAAGTTGATTGGGAAGTTTCTGACCGTATTTTTTCATTTAATAGTTTGTCGCCACCGATAGTTGAACAGCGTGCCTTGGACGTTCACGTACTTCTAGAATATCCTATACTGGAGAGTTTTTTCGACCGCATAAGTGTAGTACATGTAGAGAAGTCGGCCATACTCGTCAAAATTTTACGAGTCAGATTCTCCTGAATGACAATTAGTCGAGTCTGTAATGTTATTGATATTAAATGAACAATATTTACATTGATTTCAACATTTATAAATTTAATATATATTTACAATTATTCATAATTGAAAAAAATTCATATATATTTAAAATTATTCATATATTTAAAATTATTCATAATTATACAAATAACAGAAGAATATTTATATCGATTGTACAAATATTTACGGATCACATTTGAATTCGTACAAGTCGCGTGTTAATTTCTTCAGCCAAATGTCAATCGGTTGATTCCATCAACCTTATGTTATATACTAAAATATTCTATGTACTTTAGTGTAGATATGCCGCTGTCGCCCCTACAGTCATATCATAATGTGTTAGACAGCTAAAAAACTAAATTTTTTAGTTAATAATAGAAGTACAAACACTTACGATACAGATTGTCTCGCCATCGTCATGTCCCGCACGATAATTAGTCTACTTTACACAGTCATGTCTGCTCGTTTAGCCATCATAGGAACGATCGCAGCCAGATGCTCCAAGACTTATTCGAGCTGGCCTTGTGTCAGAGATGAATGATCAGAGTCATACACATAGATAGTGGAATCCGCGAATATGATCTCCACGGCGAAGCAGTGGCGGTTCGCGATCACTGGAATGTACGTATATAATTATATATATAATTTAAAGAAAGGAAAAATATTAAAAGTAAATAAAATATGTAAATATTATTTAATTAACTTTGAAAAAAATAAAGATTTATTTACAATATATTTCATTTTCGTAATTATCAATTTAAAGTTATTTCTTTTATTTTATTTATAAAAATATTAATTTTTATTAATTTTATTTTATATACAAAAATGCAGAATAAAAATTAAATTCGAAAAATTAAATTATTTATAAAATACAAAAAAAGGGTCGTTAACAGCCGGCTGTGTGGCGTTTCGGTGCTCAGTCGCAGAAAAATCTCTATTTCCAGTGACTGAGACCTCCAAACCTTCTCAAACTTACAATTTTTCATCCCAAAAATCGTCAACAATCTATCTACTCAATCATTCTAACCTATATATGAACTATTAATCCAAATAAATGTAGAAAAATTCAAATTTCATAATCTACAACTTCTATGAAAAATCCTTTTTCATATTCACAAAAACTAACCCGTGTGTTGACTGGTGACTGGGTTTCTGTGTTGGCCAGCGCCGACGAGCTCGTGGTCGGAATCATTGACTGTGTAGTTGGGTCGAGAGCGGTTGTTCGCCTGTTTCCTTTTTGGCTGTGAGAGAACGTTTGGTCTGTGAGAATATGATGGGTATTTTGGGGTTTTCGTTACTTTTGTTATTTTTTTAACTTTTTCGTTTATTTAACGTATTATTTGGTCAAAGGTCATTGTGAAAACTCTCAACAGGCCGACTAAAAATCAAGAACTTCCTTTCACAAATAGCTCCCCTCCCACTTTGTACCTCCACCACAAATGACCCATTGAATTCCTTCATTTCCACCGCAGGCTTTCACCTCGACCTCGATGTCCTCTGTCGCCTCTTAAACAAGTGCATTACCCTCAAAATCTTAAACTTCGCCTATTGCATTGGACGCACTTGTGGAGTCACTTCTGGTAAGCTCTTTGGCTCCATTTAAATTTTGATTGACCTTGGTAAATCTCAGTCGAGGTGCGTCGTATACCATAATGGGTGGATGAAACTCGATGAGAACAGCTTCAAGTAGGATAAGCCAGTGGCGAAGCTGCATTTGATGGTCTGGTCTGAATCGGATCCTCGATTCGTGTTCCAATTTGGAGGTTAATTGCAGTGGAAAATATGGTGAGGTATCCATCAATGTTTTTAAAAATCGGCCCGACCCGATCGGTTCAACCGGAAAAATCGGGAACCGAGCCCAAAGCCAGGCCATTTATGGGTGGTTAACCGAATAAAGCACAAACCGGTAAAAAACTACTAATCCGTCCGGTTGAACCGCTACCCGGTGAACTGGTCACGATTATTTTCGGGTTTTTAAAGCTTATTATATTCATTTAAAATTTTGTAACTAGTTACTGGGCCCAATAACATAAAAGGCCATTTTAGCTGTGAGCCTCCCTACTGGTTTTAATTATTTATAGATGCACATTCCTTCTAATTCTCCTAAAACTTTTGATGTGGGAAACGTGATCTGCCACAAAAAAAAATGAAAAAAAAAATTCCAAATGCTTGTTGACTTTTAAATTTTAAATTTGATTTTGGGCCAACCAAATTAAATAGAAATTTTCACTTCAATTTTTTAATTTATCCAATTTTTTTAATTTAACTTAAAATTAAAAATTAGCACAATTATTGTAGATATTATTTTCTATAAGCTCAAAAGATTTCAATTTTAACAAAACAAATTATTTCAATATATTCATTGTTAGTTCTTGAAGTGTCGAGACTAATTCTATAGTAATAAATCTAATTAAAAAATTGTTTTGTATTTAATTTGAATTAATAGTATGAAAATTAAAAATTATATTGTAGTTATAGTATTTTATTTTTTGTGTATATTTATTTATTGTGAAACTTTTTTTAAAATAAAAATAAAAATCGGGTGGCTCCCGGTTCGACCCCTTGACCCTTACTCTTTTCCGGATCGATTTTTAAAATATTGGTATCCATTTAGCAGTGGAGAATATTGTGGCGATGGTGACGTGTGTAGCAGTACTTTGATTTTGGCGTGGGGGTGGGATTTTGATGGAGATGGATGGGTTTAATTTCTATTCTTCATTTATTTATTTATTAACTGTTTCATGAGAAAAAATGTAAAGTTATCATTTTATCATTATATGGTCAATTTTTATTATTCTTGATCAACTAACGGTCAAATTCCATTTGGACCCCTCAGTTGCTAAATTTTCAAAGGTCCTAACTTTCGTTGGCACAAATTAAATGTTAGGCTAAAATTTGCAAAAATTGAAATGGTTAGGAACTGCTGCCACAATTTTCCTATATTTTACATAGGATGCAATGCTTGTTTTTAATTTTCTCTAGCGAGCTCTGGCTCTATTATTTCAAATTTTAATGGGTGAAAGAGTAATTTTCTTTTAGGAGAATAGGTAAGTGAAAAGAAGTAAAAATTTTAGAATTATGCGTAATATTATTTTATGAAAGATTATATGGTTAAAAATAAGAAAGAAAATAAATTTTAATTTAATAGAGGCCAAACGGAAGGACTCCTTGGAAAACCAGGGCCCATGTGGAGGCTATGCAGCAAAACTCAAAATCAAATTGTTTTAAATGTCCAATAGATCTAGCAAAAAAATTGAAGACGCCATGAGAGAATTCTTACAATCAACTTCAAATTTATGCAGAAAAAGGATTATTTTGTTGTTATGGTCTCTCACAAACAAATGTATATAACAAAAATGAATAGTCTCAAACGAATTTACATAAATCCAAGGAAGAAAATCAATGAAAAATCCCAGCAACGGTAAACAAAACCGGAAAGAAAAGAGTTAACAATCCTCGTTTTACCGGGGCAATGCACATAAACTTCAACTGAATTGTAGTGTTTCGTCTAAATCATTGATCTGCTAAAGACAAAATTAAATCAAAAAGTAGTCATCAGATTAGCTCTGCAGAATCCATCGCCTTATATCATTCCTCCTCACTCCAAAACCAAATTTTCCAAAATCCACGGCGAAAGCCTCAAAGCCTCCAGTGCTGAATTGCCTATACTGGATATTACTTCCAGCTGGCCGCGGTGGTTGCATCATTATTGCCATGGTAGGAAAGGGTTTTGGCCACATGTTCCTTGCTGCTGTAAACAGGTGCCTATCTGATTCCCAATCTTGACTTCTTGAACTGGACTTGGGAAACCCTCCTTGATTGTTTGGGCGTGGTGAGCTATTCAATGGCTTTTTTATGTTTGTGTATGCAGTACTGTCTGAGGGGTGCTTTACTCGGATTTGAGCTGATGGTTTCATTTTGTCAAGCCACCGAAGGATCCAGTTGCCAAGGTTTCGACCAACTTCAATATCCCTTTCCTGTATCTTGCGATGAACTGTGAGTGCCACATCAAATACAGCACGAGTTCGTCTGAAATGCAAAGGAACATAACCAACATATAGAGAAAAATTATTTAGTCTTCTATGCAATACAAGAGCATGTAACTAAGTAGACAACTAAGAGCATGAAGCTATAATTTATCACTTAAAATGAGGTAAAAGCTCTGGCGTAAACTGTAAAATGGAGTATTAAGAGACTTCTCTGCTAAAAAACATAAAAGATGAGTGTAAACTGAAAAATATTAATAAGCTTTAGCTGAGATTCATAATTATGTTGTGGCATAAACTGTAAAATCTTAGATTGTGCTCTTCAGCTAAATGACTCTGATTATGTGTTGTCAAAAACTTCAGCGCTAAATGCAGCAGTAAACTACAGTCCTCACTCAAAAAAATAAGATTTAATAACTTCTCGTGAATGGAAGCAAACAAAGATCATTTGTAAATAACGGTAAAACCAACTTGCAGCGCCTTTAACTTCACCTAAAGTTTTATAGTAGCTCCCTAACTTATCTTGTAGTTGAGCCATACAAGTGCTAAGGGAATTTGAAAGGAACTGTTGACAATCGTTCATGTGTTGCTGGCCTAACATGTCATGGAAAAGATGAAGGGGAAAAGTGAAAGATGGGCTCAATTGACACCCATTAATAAATTCACATTACACACTGAAGTGACACTTTCTTAGAAGATAAAGCAGAAAATTGAAAAAATATTTGAAAGTTGAGTGGATAAATTCACACGCACACCATAGACAGAGAAACAAAGTTAAGGGTATGAAATGAAACCTTTAGCAAAGTTAAGGATGGCTAGCGTCTTGTACCCCCTATACCGTATCGACCAAATCTAATCCTCTTAAGTAGAGATTCCATTCATTTAATCTATTGACGGAAACCAACCTGAAAGGTCTACATGGTCCCTAGTTTAGACATAAAAAATGACAATTAATAAATAAACTATAAATCAAATGGAAATATGATTAATACTAATGAAAAGACTAAAGACTAGATAAAAGTGTTTGCCAAATCCGTAATTTGTCAATAACAACAAGATCAACTACATTAGTTAAAAGATTAATTTTAAAATAGTACCATCGACTAGTCATTCACTAGAAGTCAGGCTTAAAGTTGTCCGTGAAGAGGAATCCTACACTACATGAGTTGCTAGTCCTACCGATTAATTCAGTTCTAATAGAATTGACAGATCTGGCCTTGCGACAGGTAGCACTCATAGTTAAAACAATTGATACAGAAGACAGCAGGCAGCAGGTAAATAGTATAGTGAAAGCTTACGAAAAGGATTGAACACACAGTTCCTCAGCTCTTCCTAGAAGCCATCAACAGAATGAGTTTGTAGTTTACATAACCTTTTAAAGTAAGCTGCCCCCAGCACGAGTACAAGATACTACATTATTTTACAAGTCACTATATTGTATAAATTAATTCCAACTTTAAAAGAAAATGGTTCACATAAGATACCTGTTGCTTATAATTCAGGCACCAAGGGCCTCGTGGAAGCTCTGTGAGCATAAATTTTATGCTTATACGGTTATTTCGTGAATCTTATTCAAATTCGTGAATTTATTGGGTCAAAAATGTGTAACGCTAAACATTGGCATAATTAACCTGTATGAAGAGCAGCTGCAGATTAGCCCCTCTACACACAATGGAAGCCAGGAATATCCGTTTCTCAGTAACACTTTTGCAGTCAATTGAACCCTGCCGACAGTCCCTAGAACTCAACCATATATAAGCTTAGTGTTTTCAATTACAACTCTCATTGTAATACCTGTTTACTACATATTGTTAACTTTTTCGCACTAATTTAATTCATATGACTAAACAATATTTTGTTTTTATTTCTCTAGAACTCTTTTCTTCGCATTTCCAAGAATCACTTGGTTGCAAATTGTTGCTGCACATAAATCATCAATGCACTACAATTACTCCAGGTAAGCTAATCTCAACTTGGTAAAGAAAAGATCAATAAAGTTGAACCACGACAATGCAATTGAAGTCACATATATAATAACTCAAACAACTGCGCATTATAAAAAGAAAATGAAGTTAACAACTTATAAGTATAACTGTTGCAATGTGCAAAGAAAACTGTAAAGGGTTAAAATGAAGAAATGTAACATCAATTTGAAAAATAGCAAAGATAAGCCAATGAATAGAATGGAAGTGAACAATTACAAAAAAGAAGAGGATAACATACTTGAGAAATATAACAAGCAATTATGGCACACTGGATTACATGGAAAATGAAAGAGGGCATGATGTCAAAATTCTATAAGTAACTTCAAATGAAACAAATGCAAGTTTCCAAACCTCTCTACATTGAAATATTTGCATGATAAACTAATGGGACAAGTACTTGAAAAATGTTAGAAAAAATAGACTGCTCATCAAGTTTCTGTCAGTGCAGAAACTAAAATCAAGTTTCTGTTTCATTCTTACGAAAATACTTTCTGAACACTTCCCTAAGGTTCCCAAAAATTTCTTCAAAAATGTGGAAAGTTCCATCTTTTTGATCTGGGCCTCTGCAACAAATTTTTTATGCCACAGCCCAACTGATCCATTGGACATGAAAGTCTAAAACAAAAAATCAACAGGGCAGCTGGGCATATTTCTGCATAGCATATATGTTGACATTATTTTGAGCTTTTCACACATTCCAAGCCCGCTAACCGCTAAAGCTTGGGCAAGTAAAATGAATATTGTTGATTCTTGCTAACATATGTGTGAAATAGCCTCATAAGTTAAATGTTCTTGAAAATTGGACATCGAAACAGTTGAAGAGTGATAGCATGTTGACAGAGAAAATCAAAAGAACAAGTAAAGGACATCAAGGGCTTTAATCAGAAGATTTGATGCCAAGCAACTAGACGAGAGTTCTAATGCATGACATAGCCCATTCAGAAGTCTTAAATCAGCTCTCTTGAAGAAGACAATTATGGCAACATCTTATGTAATCCAGAGGACTAAAACAAAGATAGGCAAGTGATGAATAATGAAAACACCGAAATTCTGCTACTAAAACATCCATCATTTTCCCACCAATTCTCTGGAAAATTTAACCCATAAATTTGAGTTCCGATTGGGAGTACAACCCATGTATTAGAACGGAATACAAAAAGTTTTTCAGTAAATCCGAAGAACCCAAAATCACATAGTTTACGACAAAGATTACTACTATGTTTCTCTAAGCAGTGTGTAGGATCACACACCCTCCAAGTTTATTCCATTCTTTCCTCGTGGAAGTTTTCTGTATGATAAAAGCTGAACAGAAACAAAAGCTTTCAATGTTCTCAAAAGGTGGATACTTTCTGGTGGAGTAAACACTAAGTTAACAGAAGGCAAGTGGGGAGCTTCCATAACATCATTGGAAATTAAATAAAAGAGAAGAATAGGTATTTCATTTAATTTTGTAGGAATATTCAGTTGAGTTCCCAAATCCTTCTGCACAGGAAAAATACAGACTATTATACCTAAAGTAAAAAGAAAGAAATGACTGCAACTAAGAAAAATTACTCCATTTTTATCCATTTAACATTCTGATCTCTCCCGAGCACAGATGTATGGGATCATTTTTCTTTTTCTCTCCACTTGCCTTCTTCCAAATATGCTATTGGATATTTATTTCCACAACAGAATGCAAAGTTACTAATCATTAATATTTACTCATTACCAAATATTCCCTACAATACATCACCAGTTTCTCCTTTTCTTAAGCTTCAACCTATTTCACAATACACACTTCAATTCCGCCCAACCTCATTAAAATAATCAATCTATTTTATTCGTCTCTTATTTAATTAACTTCCAAAACTAGACCGTATATTATTCTTACCATTAATCATTGTCCTCACACCATAACCGGATTCATGATGCACCATATTAAGCATCACACAGTAGATAATTTTTGTCCGACAACCACTACAACTGACGAAGAAGACAAAATCATGGTATTTCGTAATAACAGTATCAATTACATCAAATCCACAAAACTCATCATGCAACATATTAAGCATAATAACAGTATCGATTACATCAACCCCATAAAATTCATCAACAACCCTAAATAATTGAATCGCCAAATGGTAATAGAACATACCATGAAAAAAATTAAAGATACAAAACGGTTACCTTTGAGCAAATTGACGGATCTTGGGATGCTTGGAACTAATAAGCTTGCGCTGAATCTTGAGAGCAAGTTTGTATGTACGTTTGAGACCCAGAAAATAGGCCGTTCCCAATGTGATCTCCCACAGCACCATTTCTTACTCTCTCTAGAACTTTCGTTCCTCTCTCTGAGTATATATATATTTCTTTGAATAGATGATACTAGAACACTCCGATTTTGCATTTTCGTTTTTCGCAAGCCATAGCCAACTACATGTTACGAGGAGCCGCCATAAATTTCGATTTATGGGAATGAAGTTTGCTAAAAATTTAATTTTAGTCACTAACAATTCTTTTGGGGCATCTACAGTATGATGTATTCATGTCCAGTAAATATATTCGTATCACAATTTTTGTTCATTACACTACATTTAAATTACAATAAATATACTTAAACTTTTCTTATTTTTACATTTATATTCTCAACTTTTTTTAAAAGAATTTTTATCATCAATCCTCTAGTGATTTTCACATCGTCTCTATAAAGACGATTTTCTTTCAAAATATTATTAGAGCCAAAAAGACATATTTATCTCTTGTATTTTTAAATAATTGAAATAAATAACTAATACAAAAGTTAAACAAAATATTTGTTTATCTTTTCAATGCACGCTAGTAAAACATTTTGGTGAAAATTGTGATTAGAAACAAAATCTGTTAATTAATTAAAGGTTGAGAATAACAATCCAATGAAAAAAAGTTGAGGAAATAAAGCACAAAATGAGCAAATATTAAAACTTTACTTGTAATTAAAATGTGGTGCAAATATAAAAAAAATTGTTGTGTGAATACCCATTCATGTCGACAAGAAATAGTTGTTTATTAATTTTATGATATGTATCTTTCCAATTTTGCTCTTAGATAAATGCCTTGTTACCAATCAAAATTGGGGAGAAATATTGAAGGGCAAATAAGTAAATTTCATGACATACGAGGGCAAACGCGGTATTTAGTGGTAAATGGGTGGATTTTTCAAATTTGTATCGGTATGTCAGTTGTTTTTTTGCTGGTCATTAATGCTTTTATTATTACAAAAATTAAATTGGGGAAAGAAAGGGCGTCAAACAGAGACGCTAGACAGCAATTCATAAGAATTTCATAATTGAATGGAAATTGGTAGGTGGAAGGGTATTATTAGATTCCTATCTCAATCCTTCTCCGTCCTTGGTATTTTATTCTATGATTAAAAGTTCAAATATCATCTTCTTCTTTTAAAAGATACAAAAATGATATTCATATTAATCCTAACAATACCATTCACCTACTACGATATATCATAGATTGATCGTAGATAGACGAGTGTTCCTAATCATACAAGAAATAAATCCAAAGACAATTATTATTAAATTGTGTACGCATTGAAACTCTCTCTATGGAAACAAATCAACAAATTTATCAAAAAATATATATAATAACAATTATTGGACGGACCAAAATTGGGATGTTTAACTTGAGGTACTAAAATGGAATAAAACAATTCTTAGTCACTTGGATAAAACTTTTGGCAAATTTTAGTATATTTTATTTCTCGTTCTAGGGGAAGTGCTGCCGTCACCGCTCATTAAATTGGTCACAGACGAAATCGTCACTGTTGGTCACCTTTTTCAAATATTGATGGTTGGATTGGAGGATTATCATTCATCAATGAGGAGTACTATAACTAAAAGTCAAAAGAAGAAAAAATTATTGATTACAAATAAGATCTGTAAATTTTATATTTCAATTTCATGGAATATTCCAATTCCAAATTGGCATAATGAAATCTCATCAATTCTCCTCTTTTTTTTTTTTTTTTTTTTTTCTTTTTTTTTGGTTTCTCGTAAAAAATGTAAAATTGTAATAAAATTGTACCTATCAGATTGGTTTATTAGCACAAAATGTCTCGTAGGTTTGATCTGTGCAAAACGTTCTTACGTTTCAATTTTTTTTTTTTTTTTTTTTTTTTACATTTTCACCTCTATTTTCACGTTTCGTTGCAAAAAAAAAAAAAAAAAATCATTTTCATCAATTTTCTTAATTAAAAAAAATTGTAAAATGACAATATACATTCCTATTTAAATAAAACAAAAATAAAGAACAAATTGCAACCATACTCCCACATTTTTCAAAAAAAAAATTACAAATAAATCCCAAAACCAATTAAAATAGTAAATTGCATATAGGCCAACATCTTATCACTCCCTTCTCAAACTCCAGTTTATTTTCATTTTCTTGCGACAAAATTTAACCCAAAATGGTAGTAGAAATAGCCTTTGTCAAACCCACATCCAAATTTAACTCCACCATCCCAAGAATTGGAAACCCTCGATCGCCAAGCACTGTATTCTAGGGCGAATTTTGCCCCTCACCAGCCGCCATTTATGGAGCCAATTTCCATCACCTTCCGACCACCAAGACTGTCGGATATTAGTACCAATGGAAAGCCCTTAACCTCCTCTACAATTCCCACGCAACATATACCCATAACACAATCGGGATCTTCACCACAAACTCAACAACTCGAAAACTTGGAAACTGCTGGAATCTCCCTCTCTGACATCAAGCTCGATCGTAGTCCACCACCAGAGGACTGCCCACACCCAGTCCACTCAAACCATTGTACTTATCGACCCCAAATAGCATCTCAAAATTCGAAATTAAACCCAGAATCTACGCCAGTCGCAATGTCCGCGAAACAGGGTCTGAAAAATGCAAATTTTGGCGCCGTCCGGTGGAACCAAGATCTCGGACAACATGGGCTAGACTCCCCTTCACCTGGCACATCTTCTCCAGCAATGGGTCAAGCCCAATTACGTCCAGAACTCGATGATTTCAGGGGTGAAATTCGAGCTGTGTGCGAAAAATTCGAGACTAAGGAATTTGATGATTGTGTTATACTCCAAATGTTTAATTCAACCAACAAAACTTCATTTGATGATGGAAAAGTCATGGGTCATCATCCAATTGTGCCAATTAACACTCCAAATGCCGGATTAAATTCAAGCCATGACAAAACACGCGATGAACCATTTTCAGATCCAATTGATGCTCTTGTTGTTATTGCTCCAAATTCGACCAACATAAATGTAATTAAGGGTCACATGAACATGGTTGATCCTCCAATTGTTAGAAATGAAAATCAATTGAACCCCAATTTCATCCCTCAATTCGCGACAATTGAGCTCCCTTCAAATCCAAAATTTTGAGGATTTGGTTGCTACCCATGACAAGGCATCACCACTATTGAATCTACTTCTTCCAATGCACCTTCGATGCCTTTGCCTGTGGTTAATAGCTTGGCAAATCTCACCGCCAACTTTGAACCATCTTCATGGCTTAAACTCAAAAAGAATTTTGCAGCCTCATTTCATACAAATGCACCCCAAAATCGACCTCAGTAGGCCCAAAATATTAGGACCAAGTCTGCCCCACCTCCAACTGCTGGCTTAGGCAACATCTCACGAGCTGCCCACTCGTCGGCTCGTGGCTCATGCGCAGCTCACCCAGGGCATAGCTTTGGTCTCATCTAGATTGCATATTGCCTCCTCTGGTGCTCATAGTACTACTCAGGCTCCTCGTTCTTATGCTGCAACTGTCAATAACAGATTGACTATTACTCAGGCCGAAAGGAGTCCAAGGAAATCCTTTGGTACTGTACTTTGTGCTTCCTAGAACTCTAGAGATCATAGCTTCATTTCTAAGGAACCATACATCTATCATGGTGAGCCTACTATAATTTTTGATGAGTCAGACGAACTATTCTTGGTGAAGGCCTACATGTTTACGCTTGTAGGTAAATTTGTGCATCGCAAACCTTCTATGATAAAGGAACGCGAGAATTTTATGCCCTTTTGTTTACTGGTGATTATGAGATTGGAATAATTGATGATGTACACATTATTATTCACATGGCGCACGAGGATGACTATTCACGGTTATTCCTCAAACCCACTTAGTATATCGATGGTTGTCCTATGCGGGTCTTTAAATGGACCCCCAGCTTTAACCCACAACATGAGGTTCCTATTGCTTCTGTCTGGGTATCATTTCATTTGCTTCCTATTCATTTTTGGGCTAAGAGCGTACTTTTTGCTATAGCTAAGGCAATTGGGCTTCTTCTTTGTATTGACAAAGCAACTTCTAACCTTCGAAAACCCAATGAGGCACGAGTACATATTGAGGTAGATTTGGAATGTAGACTCCCTGATAGAGCATGGATAGAGAGGGAGAAGGTGGGAGGATATTGGCAGCCTGTTGTATATAAGAAGGTGCCAGACTTTTGCTTCCGATGTAGGTACTTTGGACATTCAGATGAGAGTTGTTCTAGTGGTTCACATTCCGCACTACATGTTGTGGCCACAGCTGCTGCTGAGCCGACTTCTAGGCCTATTGCACTTATGGTCAAGGATAAAGGGTAAGGTGAAAGAGGTTGTAACAGTACATCAGATGTGATCTCTCATTGCACCCCGCAGAGTGTGGCCTCTATTGTTCCCAATGTCCCTATCATTACAGTTACTACATCTTAGAAACATATAAAGCTCATCTTTATTTTACCGCGCCATCAATTATTAACACCACTGTCCCCACAGATTACTAGTTCTCTGCCATCAGATCATTTTAAAGGTACTCCCATCAGGTTTTCGGTCCCAATTAGCAGTGCTCCAATGATTGTGGGTTCTACATATTTTGATCCTGTTTTGGTGGATATGTTAGAGAGGTCACAAGACTCTATTGGTTCAGATGTGTCTGTTAGCTATACACACTTTCAGCATAACAATGAGGCGTCTTTATCTACAGATCAATCGAATTCGGAGGATTTTTCTCATATTGAAGTTCATCAACAGGGGGGATAGTAGATCTTCTTTTGATGACTTGGCAGGTATGGTTCGTAGGACAGAGGTAGATGGCTTTGTCCCAGTGGGTGGAAAGAGAAATCCAAGAGTCACTGACACTTTACTTCCTAAGATCGTGACTAGGAACCAGTTACAGGATACATCTCCACACACAACCCGATGGATCATTTTAGAGCCTACGGTTCTGGAGAAGAGTTTTGATTTTGTTCGTCGATATCTAAATTTCGACTCTAAGGTTCATAATGAATCGAATAAGATTTGGGCCTTCTGGAATGTGGGTATACCATTACTGTTATTGATGATCAGACACAGTTCCTACACGTTAGAGTTTTAGATGCCAGATTAGCACGACCAATTTATCTGACACCTATATATGCAGCTTGCGAGGCCTCGGTTAGGAGGCACTTGTGGGCGGGTCTTCACCATATTTCCCTCTCCATGGATGATCCTTGGCTAGTCGGGGAAAGACTAACATTATTGCACATGAGAGTGAACGAACTGGTCATAGTAGACGAGATCGTGGGTCTAATGCATTCTCTGATATGATGGACCACAACTAATAGAGATCGAGCTGATCGAGGTGCTGACCAAGTTGATATTCCTAAATATTCTCAAGACCCTTTGCAAGGAATTGGCGGTCCAATGATCAAGGCAACACAAAGAGGTTATGCTATAGGATTCTAAAACTAAATTCGAAGATTCCAAAGCTTCACAAGGGATGGCCACTTATCTTTTTGTGCAATGAATAAATTTGGAAGGACAAAAAGAGTGCAAAGATTAATTAGGAATTTTAACTTTAGTCTTGCAATTGTTTAAGCCCATTTGGTGTGTTTTGATCAATTGGGCCCAATTCACATCTATTTTAAGCCCATTTCGTTTTCTCTTCTTTAGTTAGGGCATTTTTACTTTATAAGACCAATAACCATGTATTTGGAGGGGATCGATTTATAAAGTTGGGAGAAAAGCTTTTGCTTGCTTTTTTGTGTTCTTGATTGAATGCTTGAAATTCGACTTATCAAAGGAGTAATCAACCTTTGTGGCGTCTCAACGTTGGGGTTTTAAAGACTTAGTTTCTTAGGGTTCTAATCTGATCTTCTTCTTCACAATCACACCAGAAATCCGAATTTTATTCCATTGTTTCCTTCGAGTTTGTGGGTATTTACTAAGGGGGTCTTTGTCATCTGGTATCAGAGCATTCTTTTGGGTTGTTGGAATCAGGTTATTCAATTCCATCTATCTTGTTTTCGTTCTTGCAAAAAAAAAAAAAAAAAAAAAAAACGTGGCATAATTTGGGTTCTAAAATTTTTCCATTCTTGTTCTTTGATCAAGTTTCCTATTCCTTGTTGATTTAAGTTCTAATTCGTGTGTTTTGCTGGAATTTTTTTTTTGTGGTCATAAAATTCTGACTTTGTTGAAATGGTCACCATCTAAATGGTTGCTTCTATAGATTTGTTGAACTCTTGAGAAGTTAAGAACATAAAGGGGGCTGGCTTGGCTTTGAGTGGTAAAAGACAAGAGAGATCATCAACAAGAAAAAGCCAAAATAGTGTGAAACACGAGTGATAACAATCTGATTTGAGTGCAAACACGTGAGGGAGTGTGTGAGGAAAAATAGCTTTTGTTTATTTTAATATTATAGGTTGAAGCCTCATAAGGGAGGAGGGTTGTCGACATGAAAATCAAGGCCGTTAAAGACCAATTTAAATTGTTGAATGCGAGATTGGATGATTTGGAGTCCTCTTCCGGTTCTAAATCACATAGAAAACATAAGTTTGATGAAGAAGACGAAGCTGATTCCGAGGTGGAGAGAACAAGTTATAAATGGGACAGGAAGGTTGACTCCAAAAGAGATAACAATATAGGCAGTATAAAGATGACAATTCCGACTTTCCAAGGAATAATCCAAAGCTATACTTGGAGTGGGAAAGAAAAGTTAAGCATGTATTTGATTGTATATGATTATTCCGAGGAGAAGAAAGTAAAGCTACCAGTCGTGGAGTTTTCAAATTATGCAAGTATATGGTGGGATCAATTGGCGATCAATAAGAGAATGGTGAGAGTCCTGTTCGGTCATGGGAAGATATGAAGTTGGTGATGCGCAAGAGATTTATACCCAGTCATTACTATAGAGATTTGTATAGAAAGTTGCAAGGGCTGGTTCAAGGTTCCATGAGTGTAGAGGATTATTCTAAGGAAATGGAAATCGCCATGATTAGAGCAAACATAGAGGAAGACAAAGAAGCAACAATGGCCAGATTCATTATCAAATTGAACAAGGAGATTGCTGACGTGGTTGAGTTGCAACATTACATAATGAAAAATGAAAGGAGAGCAAGTGAGGTCGAGAGAAAAAATGAGAAGAAAAGTGAGCAAAAAGGAGAGAAAAGTGAGAAAAAAATAAAAGAATGAGTGTACCTAATGAAAAACATGAGGTTAAGAGTGTAATGATGGCAAGGCAACAAGTACTCGTGCTTATGTACAAGGATGTTTATTTTTCTACTAACGACCTTAATTCATCTTTGCCTAGTGTTGTTGTGCCTTTATTGCAAGACTTTGAGGAGATTTCCCATGGACTACCTCCTTTAAGAGGAATTGAGCATCAAATACACTTCATATCTGGTTCCGCCATATCGAATCGACCTACCTATAGAGCTAATCCCGAGGAAACGAAGGAGATACAAAAGTAAGTGGATGAGCTGATGCAAAAAGGATTCGTGAGAGAGAGTCTCTGCCCATGTTCGGTTCCTGTCCTCTTAGTTCCAAAGAAAGATGAAACATGGCGCATGTGTGTGGATTGCCGAGCTATTAACAAGATAACGATAAAGTATAGACACTCTATCCCCAGATTAGATGATATGCTTGATGAATTGCATGGCTCCCAGTTGTTTTCAAAAATTGATTTAAAGAATGACTATTATTAGATTCGCATGAAAGAGGGAGACGAATAGAAAACTGCATTTAAAACTAAATATGGATTGTATGAGTGGTTAGTAATACCTTTTGGTTTATCTAATACACCTAGTACATTCATGAGGTTAATGATCCATGTCTTGCGCACTTTCTTGGGAAAATTTGTGGTAGTTTACTTTGATGATATTTTAGTTTATAGCAAAAATTTGGATGAACATGTTTTCACTTGCAAACTGTGTTTAGTGTGTTGAGAGAGCACCAATTATATGCTAATCTTAAGAAGTGCACGTTTTGCATGGAATCGGTTGTGCTTCTTGGATTTATTGTTAGTTCGCAGGGTATTAGCGTTGATGAAGAGAAGGTAAGAGCAATAAGGCAACGACCTACACCGAAGAATGCGAACAAGGTGAGAAGTTTTCATGGCTTAGAATATCTCCAAGAGACTCTTTAAATATTAGATACTCTTTATTTTAAAGAGCCAACATTTAAAATCAACCTCCAAGAGACTCTTTAAATTAACGTTTTAATTTAAAGAGTGGGTTTGGCTCTCCAAATTTGGAGAGCCAATCCCACTCTATATAATAAAATACATTCAAAGTGTTTCAATTTTCAATGTAGAAAAATAATAAAATAATATAAGAAAAAATTAGTTAAAATAAAAGATAAAGAAAAATAATAAATATTTTTTGGGAGTAGTAAATTAAGTGTTAAATATAAAGAGTTTGTTGGAGCACTTTAAAATTTTAACTCTCTAAATTTATAGATGCTCTTCAAATATACCATTTAAAAACAGAGAGTCTCTTGGATCTGCTCTTAGCAAGTTTTTATGCTGCACCTTTGAATGAACTTGTCAAAAAGAATGTTGTTTTTCAATGGGATGATGTACATGACCGGGCTTTTAAAACTTTGAAAGATAAGCTAACTAATGCACCTTTGTTGTGTTTACCTAACTTCGATAAAGCTTTTGAGATAGAATGTGACGCATCCGGGATTGGAATAGGAGCTGTTTTGATGTAGGATTCCAAACCAATTGCTTATTTTAGTGAAAAGTTAAAGTGGGGCAGCGATAAATTATCCTACTTATGACAAGGAGCTTTATGCATTAGTGAGAACTCTTCAAACATGGCGGCATTACTTGTGGCCGAGAGAATTCATCATTCATTCTGATCATGAGAGCTTGAAGTTCTTGAAGACCCAAGGTAAGCTCAATCAAAGACATGCTAAGTGGTTGGAGTTCATAGAAACGTTTCCTTATGTAATCAAATACAAGCACGAGAAGGAAAATGTTGTGGCTGATGCATTGTCTAGGAAGTACGTGTTACTTACTTCATTGCAAACTAAATTACTTGGTTTACTTAAGGAATTGTATGCCAATGATTCTGATTTCAGCCAAGTATGGAATGCATGTGATAAGTGTGCATTTGGTGATTTTTATAGGCATGAAGGGTTTCTATTCAAGAAAGATAAATTATGTGTGCCTATTTGTTCTGTTCGTGAGTTGCTTGTTAAGAAAAGTCATGGGGGAGGTTTGATGGGTCACTTTGGAGTTCTAAAAACTTTAGACATATGACGAGAGCATTTTTATTGGCCAAACATGAAGCATGATGTGCAATCTGTTTGTGATAAGTGCATTACATGTAGGCAAGCAAAATCTAAAGTTAGACCGCATGGCAATGTATCCCTTTGGTGCCTACTCAACCTTGGCAAGATATATCTATGGATTTCGTTTTGAGATTACCAAGGACTTAAAGTGGTAAGGACATCATATTTGTTGTTGTTGATAGGTTTAGTAAAATGGCTCATTTTATTGCATGTTCTAAAACCAACGACGAAACACATATTGCTGATTTGTTCTTTAAAGAAGTGGTTTGTTTGCATGGGTTGCCTAATACAATTGTTAGTGATAGAGATGTTAAGTTCCTAAGTCATTTTTGGAGCATTTTGTGGAATAAATTAGGAACTAAACTGTTATTTTCTACTGTTGCACATCCTTAAACGGATGGTCAAACTAAGGTAGTTAAGAAGGACACTTACTACTTTGTTGTGTGTTGTCATTCAAAAGAACTTTAAGGCAATGGGAAAAGTGTTTGCCACATGTCGAGTTTGCATATAGTCGTTCATTCTACTTCTTCATTTTCGCCTTTTGAAATTATTTTTGGTTTTAATCATTTAACACCTGTGGATATTTTACCTTTGCCTACTAATTAATGAGCATGCTAATCTTGATGGTAAGAAGAAGACGGATTTTGTGAAGGATTTACATGCTTTGGTTCAGGCCAACATTGTAAGGAAGAATGAACTATTGCTAAGCAAACCAATAAAGGACGTTTGAAGGTTGTCTTCCAACCAGACGATTGGGTTTGGGTGCATGCGCGTAAGGAGAGGTTTCCCACACAACGGAAATCAAAATTGCAGCCTAGAGGAGATGGACCTTTTCAAATCTTGGAACGAATCAATAATAACGCCTATAAGCTAGATTTGCCAAGCAATTATGATAATGCTAGTGCAACTTTTAATGTTGCTGATCTTTGTTTGATGTAGGTGATTCGAGGACGAATCTTCTTGAAGAGGAGGGGAATAATAGAGATCGAGGTGATCGAGGTGCTAACCAAGTTGATGTTCCCAAATATTCTCAAGACCCTTTGCAAGGACAAAGAGGATGAAAGAGGCATTGCTAAGACTAACAACCATGTATTTGGAGGGGTGATTTATAAAGTTGGGAGAAAAGCTTTTGCTTGCCTTCTTGTGTTCTTGATTGAAAGCTTGAAATTCGACTTGTCAAAGGAGTGATCAACCTTTGTGGCATCTCAAGGTTGGGGTTTTAAGGATTAGCTTCTTAGGGTTCTAATTTGATCTTCTTTTTCACTATCACACTAGAAATTCGAATTTTATTCCATTGTTTCCTTAGAGTTTGTGGGTAAATACCAAGCTCGTGAGCTCGTCCACGAGCAGCTCGGCGAGCGGCTCGTCTATCTGACGAGCCGAGTCGAGCTCGGCTCGTTCAAAATTTTTCTGTTCGGCTCGTTGCTCGGGCTCGTTTTTTATGAGCCCGAGCGGCTCGTGGCTCGTTTTAGACGAGCCGAGCCCACGAGCTCACGAGCGGCTCGGCTCAATTGCCATCACTAGACGCATCTCAATCGGACTTCATCTGATCATTCACCGCTACTTTCACATTAAATTTCTGATGAGGATTTGGGCCCTAGACCATTTCGATTCCTCAATGTTTGGACCAAGCATCATGATTGTGGAGCCTTCGTATCTCAGAAGTGGTCGCTCCCTACCCATCTTACGAGGAAGGCTGCTCTCTGGGAGAAGTTCTTCAGGCTGAAATAGGGGGCTACAGTGGTGAAATCAACGAGTATTCAGTGATGTATTTCAACGGGTGAGAGAGGCTGAGATGAGGGTCGACCAACATTGATTGATTTTGAGAGGAACCCTACACTAGAACACCGTGATTTACTTCATCATGTATAGGCGAATTTGAACTAGACATTAGCTATTGAAGAAGGCTTTTGGAAGCAAAAGGCTAAATCTCGTTGGGTATGTGAGGGGGACCAAAATACTCGATATTTTCATGCGAAGGTACATGGACGACAGATTAGATCTTAGATCAGGACTATCACGACCCAGGGAGGGGAATATCTTTTTACCCCGACAAATATACAGAGCTCAACAATCTTTTTTTTCAGAAATTATTATTTTCTCCTTCACAGTCGCTAGAGACCATCCAACCTGATATCATACACAGAATAGTGACAGAGATAGATAATATGGCATTGAACCGTCTCCCTTTGGTTGATGAGGTGTAGGAGGTGATTTTTAGCATTGATGTTGATAGTGTCAGGGGCCCTGATGGATTTCATCTCTGTTTTACCAGAAGTGTTGGGATATTATACAGGATGAGGTGTACAATGTAGTCATTGACTTCTTTGAAGGTGGCCATTTACCGCGGGGTTTTGCCGCTACGTCTATTGTTTTGCTCCCAAAGAGGGATAATGCTTGTAGATGGACGGATTACCGACCTATTACCACGGTGTTCAACAAACTTATCACAAAGCTGTTGAGCACCAAATTGAGCTCTTTATTGCCTCGTATTATTTTCCCTCAGCAGAATGGTTTTGTCCCTGGTTGTCTTATTGTCTAATGTTTTATTGACTCAAGAGCTACTACACACATTAGATCATAGAGTGCGTGGAATGAATACTATACTGAAGTTTGATATGGCTAAAGCACATGATCGTATGGATTGGAGATTTATTTACTCTATTCTGGATACATTTGGCTTTGAATAGTTATGGATTGACAGGATCAGACGGTGTATCTCGGAGTGTCATTTTTCAGAGCTTATAAATGGTTGGCCATGTATTTTTTCCCATGTTCATGTGGTCTCAGACAGGGAGACCCTATATCTCCCTCCTTATTTATTATTGTTGCGGATTACTTCTCTCGACTACTAACTCAGAGGTTCCATGCATACCTTAGTATGCAGTATCGGCATGGAGGTCTTAATCTTGTCTCTCATCTTGCTTTTGCCGACGATATAATTATATTTGTCAATGGTCAGATAAAGTCTATCATAAGGGTCATCGATTGTTTGGAGCACTACAAACGTGTCTCTGGCCAATTGGAGAATAAAGACAAGAGTGATCGTATACTGCCCCGGCAGGCATCGAAAATTCAGATACGGAGGCTAGTGATTTTGACTGGGTTTTCTCATCAGCGACAGTCATTCACTTACCTAGGAGTCCCTTTATTTAAGGGGGTTAAGAAGAGTATTCTTTTTTACGACCTCATTATGAAGATCAGGAGTATGATTTCTGGATGAACTTCAAGACTTCTTTCTACTGGTGTTAGGATCACTCTACTGAGGTCAGTTCTCTCCTCACCAATATACCTTTTTCAGATTCTACGACTTCCCAGGGTCGTGCTGAAAAAGTTGAAGAGTATATTTGCGAGATTCCTATGGGACTCTAAAGATCATATGCAGCGTTTACATTGGCGGAGCTGGAAGGAGATTTGCCTCCCTACTGATGAGGGTGGATTGGGCTTCAGAAGACTACATGATACGGTGGACACATTTTCCCTAAAGCTTTAGTGGTTATTCAGATCCCAGAGTTCTCTTTGAGCTCAGTTTTTACTAGGCAAATACTGTAGAGGAACATATCCGTCACTTGCAACTATCCCTAATTCAGCCTCCATCTGAGAGGGTGCAAGATTTTTTTCGAGGTGACTGGATAGAACTTTGAACGATTACTACATGCTCTTCCACCAGTTATGGCAAAGCAGATTGAAGACATGCCTCTATATGTTGACATCCCATATCGAATTTTTTGGATGCCTACATCGGATGGTAGATTTACCACCAAGTCAGCATGGCAGTTAATCCGTTCTAGTAGACAAGTGCAGGATTCATTTCTCCTACTTTGGAGCCTATCATACCTACCAAAGTCTCGTTCTTCTGTTGGAGATTATGACAGGATTTGATTCCAGTGAATGTTATTATTTAGAGGAAGATTGGCAATCAGTTGTCTTCTCGATGTCAGTGCAATTTTGAGATTGAGACCATCACTTATATTTTTACTTGTAGTGGTATATCAGAGCAGGTTTGGCAGCATTTTGGAGGTTAATTTCAGATTACTATGATTGCAGGTGAGAGCGTCAGATAGAGATTTTTAAGATGATGATATTCGGGACAGTTTACTTGGAGTGGGCACATTCGCATCATTATCTATCTACTGATTTTCTGGTTTCTATGGATGCAAAGCATAGGAATATCTGCATGAGACCAAAATGAATCATTTGGAGGGTATATCGTATGATCTCATTCATTCACATTGGAAGATTATTTCAACCACTACATTGGCGTAATTTCTTGCAGCTTGCTCCACTTTTTGGGATTATTATGACCCCTCTCCATCTCTTCCCCCATTATGGTTTGGTGGCGCACTCCATTAGTTGGATCTGTCAAGATCAATATTGTGGATGTGTCAAGGATGACTTTGCGAATCGAGGAGACATAATAAGGGACCACACAGGAAAAAATGTATAAGGGAATGCTCAACATCATATGGACAGTGCAAGATAATGGAAGCAGAGCTCAGGGCTATTCTTGATGGAATACATTGGCTCTAGGTCTTGGATTTTTAGACATTTGGGTTGAGGTAGATTCCAGTGCAGCCATTCACTGCATCATCAAAGGTGGAGGTCCATGGGCTATCCAAGGTATACTCAGAAGGATCGCATATATCATCTCATTCGATAGAGTCACAGTTTCACAATTTCCTACATGTACAGAGAGGGGAACCAGGTTGTAGATGCTCTTACCACAGAGGGCTGGGATCATCGGCGATACCAGATGTATGGACCAACTGACATACCACGACATATTAGGGCTCTCGTACAAATAGATAGACATGGACTACTCAGCATTAGATTATGAATTGTAATCTTATTTATTTTCATTTTTGTGTTTAATTGCATCAAAATCTTTTTGTAAGGGAAGTAACACTTCCTCTTTTACTGCTCTATATTTGCTCTTTAACACTTACTTTTATTGTAAGGAAGTAGTCTTCCTCATTTACTGCTTTCATTATTTCCTCTTGTAACCACGATATTCCCCCGCCATAAGTGAGGGAAAATTAATAAAAGTTCGGAGATACCTTCCTCCTTCAACTAAAAAAAGCACTATATTTTTGCCATCACAATGTCATCACCCAGCCCCAGGCATCGACTATAGCCAAGAAGAAAAAGGCTGGCAAACCAGAAATGTATTAATATTGTTGACTCCAAGATTCTCACCACACATTTTGATGAAATGGAGCAGCTTTTTAACACATAAATCAACAAAAATCTGAACATGTCTGAGTTTGAGGCTCCATTGCAGGAATCTAAGACTGATTTCAACCAAACTCATTTGGTTGGGAAATAGTTCAACCAGGTTTGATAAGTGTGCATTGCGTATGAACTGGGAAAAAAATTCTGGGTCATATTAGGATGAAGTTGCTGGAAGCCTATTGTTGTAGCAAGTGCGGCGTGATGTGGCGAAGTTAGAATGGGAGGTCCACGATAGTGGGAACCACTGTCAACTTCGAAATTGACAGAAAAAGACAGCATGTTGCTCACGACCAACTGCATTTTTGGTTGATTTTAACCATATAAATTTGTTCTTTTGTTCAATTGGTTTATGGGAAAGTGTTTGGGAGTTCATGGCGGCTGTTTGTGGTGTGAGCTCTGACGCTTTAGATGGCAGCTAGATGGTGGTTGGTGAGATAGAAGGCAGCGGCTCTATGAAGTCTCCAAAATAATGAGTGGTGGGGTGGGGTGGAAAAGTTTTGAATTTGTGTGTAATATTATTTTATTAAAGAATGTGTGGTTGAAAAGAAGAGAAAAATGTATTTTGAAAATAATGAGGATCGAATATGGATAATTAGTGTCATAATATAAAAGAATAGGAACATCTCCAAAATATTTATTCATATATTGCAATTTAAGCAGTATTTAAAGAGAGATTCTCAATCTACATGATACTAATGTCTAATGAATATATGGTCTAATTTAACATTCGTCTGCCTATAATTCAAATTCTATCTCTAATGTATAAATAATAGAAAAATAATAAACATGAGAGAAAAAAACAAAGAATATATGAGAGAAGGGTGAAAAATATTAAATTATGGTGTCTTTTGCGTTTAAAAGAACCTCTACATCTAGACATTCATCTCGATCATGTCTACTTTTTTTGGCACATCAGTTAAAACATAGCCATTAAAATAAAGCATCGGAGATAAACTCGTGTAGACTGCATATTTTAGCATGTGTAGCAACATTTTTAGTGCAATTCATATTAGTATTGAAGAGATTCTAACACCATTGTACAAAGTGGGGATCATCCTTATGTGATGTGGTTGACATAATAAATTCGATTAAATGAGTGATTTTGAGAGTCATTTTATTGATATTATGAGTTAATGTTACTCATATGAGAACATTCTTAATCAAGGCAAGACCTAGACCAAAATGCTTGGGGTGTTGATATGCATAATGAAATAATTATGGTCCAAATGAATGTCACATCATCCACAAAAATGTCATATAGCATTCCCATATGTCATGGAATAAACATTTGTACGTTGGTCGCTGAAGCCTCCCTAAGTAAAAGTAAACAACGTTCGTTGAGGATTGCTTGGACATAGGAATTTGTAGGACATTAGCCAAAATCATGATTAGTGCCTTCTGATAGCATTGAATGACGCATCTCAGTGCGAATTCTGGCAAATGTTATGTTAGTCAAAATATATTTCTATCCAACCAGACTCATTCTAGACGTGTTATGAAAACACAAAAATCAAAAGCTTTGAAGATGATTTTTTTTTTTTTTTTTTTTTTTGGTTAAGGTAAGTGGATTATAACCAAAAGTAAATCATGTACAAAAGCACAGGGGCATACCCCAGACCATAGAAACTATACGGAGGACAGGCCCCCCTACATAGACAAAATAACGACAAAAAACTAGAAGATTATCCCTCCAGGTAGCACAAGAAAAAATTCCAACGTCAAACCCAAAGAGCGTTGAATCCACTTATTTTCTATAGTGGGATCCACATTACAAAAATTTGAAAATTTAATCATGAATTCTAACAAAATGATAAAAAAAAGGTCAAGTCATAAAATGACTAAAATGTCATCATTGGTATTCTATAAATAGGCCATTGCACAACTAAGAATGAGCTTATTTTTGTCAATCAATGTCTCTCTAACTCGAATACCAAACATTGGTTTTGAAATACTAAAAATTCCAAGAAGGAAAAACTCCCAAGAAATTTAGAGAGAAAAATCCACAGTTGACTTCAAGAAATATAATATATTTTTTTAGGTCAACAATTTTGCATTGTTTGCAGAAAACATACCAAAATTATGAGAGTAAAACACACACGAGGAAAAAGAAAAGACAAAGAAAATGAGTAGAAGTAGATCAAACAGTAATGAAACTTCGAGAAGAATTATGCATGAAAATCCTTCTGTTTCTATAGAAGACTAGAAGTAAACACTCGAAGAAATTGAAAGCCATCATGAACAGTGGCAAAGTCAACTCAAACTATTTGGAGTAGATTTCATTGAATCTGTCTTAAGGACACTGATACTTAGGGCTAATAGGATTTGATATGGGTTTGCTCACAAGGTCCAATAAACTCTAGTATCAAAGTTATACAATTTGACATGAAAACAAATTATTAAAGCATAAAACCCAATTTACCCTTGTTTGATTTAGATTTTTTCAGATTATTTTTCTTCAAACTCATGTTCAGTCACGTATTTTTTCAATATTTTTAACATGCGGATCTATATTTTCCCTACTTTTAACCATATATTATCTCAAAAATCACTTTTACAAATCGCTTCTCAAAAATCAACACCGATCAAGGGCTTAGAACTTAAAGAAAGTGTCTTAAAGCATCTCAATAATTTGTTTTGGAGATCAAAGCTTAAAAAAAAGCTCGAAGAGTCTCTCTATTTAAACCTTTAAATAAAAAAATATGTTAAATAACAGAGAAGGAAAAATGAATATATGTTTCTTGAAAAAAGTCAAATAAAAATTAGTTTCTTTAAAGATGTTTTTTATTATACATAAATTGTTTATTAAAGAAGCACTTAGGATGTGTTTGATAGAAAGATGAAAAATAAATGGTAAATAAAATATTTGGCAGGGAAGTGATTTGCCTAGAATTTGTTTTAGAGGGAATTGTATTAATGGTGTTTGATTGGTATAATTTTCCACCTAATCCGTTTGGTTTTGTTTTTCATGCAAATGGTTACTTTTTGGGATAATTTTTTTACAATCTTTATTAAAATTTGTTTGGATTGTCAAAAAGTAAAAAAAAAAATTAAAAAAAATATTTTCATAAAATTTTTATGTTTGTTTGGCTATGTTTTTCATGCAAATTGTCAATTAAATGGATAAATTTTTTTACCATTGAATTTAGAATATGTTTCCATTGCCAAAAAGTAAAAAAAAAAAAAAAAAAAAAAAAAAAAAAAAAAAAAAAACACCCAACAAGATGGAAAATAATTTTCCACCAAAATCATAAGAAAATATTTTCCTGCTTTTGTGATTCAAGGGATTGTACATTAGAAATTGGTGGCAAACATTTTCCAGGGCAAATTTGGCTAATCAAACAGCCAAAAGTAGGAACTAGGAAAATATTTTCCTAGTTCCATGGCAAATTAGTTGTATCAAACACAGCCTTAGAGTTTTTTGATTTGCTTGACTTTAGAAAGTAAGGATTCAAACAAGGATCTTAACTATTTTTTAAATCAAAACCACACGACTTTGCATCTTTTATTAATAATTGAGAAAAAAAAAAAAAAAAAACATAATGTAATGTTAGAGGGACTAGATCTAACTTTGAGCAAGTAGTAATCTAAATGAAATAATGGTAGCCACAGGGCTCGTCTCTACTAACTTTCTTAGTCTGTTTCCCTTACTTTCTTCTCTTACTAAATTATCGACCTCGATGGTCTGAGAGCAATAATGAGTGTCGAATACTCAGGGATACTTATAAGGGTTTCGAGCTTGATCATGATAAATTTATATTATGATTAAGGCTTGCCTGGGATAGCTTATTCTAAAAATAAGCTTTACATATTTAAGTTATTCAAAATGCTGGTGGATTCACATTAAAAATAAACAACACATTTAATGCTTATTCTTAAATCTTAAGCATAAGCATAAGCCATAAACATTACACAATTTTATTTGCTTTAGTTTTACAATTTACATATATAATTATATCTATATTAAATTTTAACTGCCTCTGTGCTTTTGTACATGATTTACTTTTGGTTATAATCCACTTACCTTAACCTAAAAAATATTAAATTTTAACTATGCCTATGTTTTGTAGTTGGGTCTTGAGTTCAGATTAAATACTATAAAGGCATTACACATAAAAAGATCGACATAATCGAATTTCAAATCAAAAGTCAAATTGATGCAATACATCGATTGCAAACAACACATATAATGTTTATTTCATCTTATATGTATATGGTAAATTTTACAATTTTGGTTCCTTAATGTTAAATTAACACATTTCATTTGTGAACTAATTAGGCAGGGCCATGAATCTATCACTAGAAAATGATAAATCAACACATTTTTTTCTTTATTTGAGCTATCACATGGGCTCTTACGTGGCATCACATTATTATAAGTTATTTCTTTTTTAAATTATTGCAAAAATAGTGTAGTCGCTAACTATGAATAGTATTATTCTAAAAGTTATTTTATATTTTCTAAAATCCCCAAAAAGTCGACAATATACTAAATTATCATCCCCTTATTTTGGAAAACCTCCCCCAATTGAGGAACCAAATTCAGGAACCCTAAGTTTGAATCCAACTGGTCGTCGTCTTCGATTCTTTCTATTTGCTCACTGCATTTGATACACCAATCATATATTAATTGGACACCAATGAAAGCCTTCTTCAATTAACTAAACATATACACGAGTTATTATAGAAACCAGGTTGCATATACACTACAAATCCAGTTTCCACATCAAAATTCAAAACAACCTAAATTTTTATATGCAGTGGGGACTAAGGAAGATTATTCTTATATTAATGAAAAATATGCTCTTAAAGAGATCTTACTAAATTATAAAATCCTTCTATTTAGGGCATTTTATTCAGCACTGCCCAACAAATGGTGATCCTACTTTTGATATCAAAAAGGTGAAATCTCCTATTGGAATTCCGAAGTCCATGTTAATGGCTACTCCATATGGTTTTTATGCATTACCTAGTGTGGTTGTTGCAGTTTTGAAGCCAAATGAGTAAGCTCTTGACACGACCTGTCCTGAGCCATACTAATGGACTCGACATGTAGCGTGCACCGATGGTAGATTTCAGCTAAAAATCGGACCCACCACTGAGGCAACTGGATCTGTTTTGACTGTTACATCTTTTTAAAAAAAAATTGACAGAGTTTCCTTTGAAATATGAACTAAAATCACTTGAATAAAAATCATTTTTCTCAAACATGTTCATATAATTTAAAATAAGCCACGCTAGTCCCTCAATATACAAATTATTCAAAATATTTGTTAGCAAATCAATATTTACTATACTTTATAAACTATCCCCAAAAGAAATATGAACTAAATAAGTTAACGAAATGAGTCATACAACTAATGCAATGTATGTGTCTCAACTTGGTGGATCGACAGGCTCCAAGACTGCTCAACTCTACTAGTTGCTCAGAAAAAGATGATAAAATATGAATTTGTAACTCAGTGAGTGGATAGTTTGAAAATAAGTATATTTTTCTCGTTTATGCGTATTCTCTGAAAATTCTTGCTCTGTTAAAACTTTGAGAAATTCTGAAATATGGTAATACTTTTAAAATTAAACATGATTGCATCATAAAATTCTTTTATCTTTTTTCTATATAAGCAACTGTAAGGTATAATGCATATCTGATATCAGTAAATATAAGTAAAAATATCATTTCATAATCACGATATAATCATCAGCTGATATCTATACCATCATCTCATCATATTGACTGTACTAGAAATCTACCAAAATGTACCATCTAACTAAAATTTGTAATATGCCCCTTGTGCTAAGCATTTTTGCCATTGGCCTTTGGCCCCTTTTGTGAACGAGATCCAGTTTCAAAGACATCTAATAATCAATTCTAAAACACGGTCATGGCCTCTTCGTGAACTATATGTACACGTTCTAGACCAATATCTGGTCAAGACCCCTTCATGTAGGATAAAACACGGCCATGACCCCCCCGTGCACTAGAAAAATGTATATAATCATGGGTACTTTTCTGGTTTATCACAATATCACATCTCACATACCAAGTCACAAATGTACCACAAGTAATCTTTGAAATTCCACATGTATCATAATAAAAGAGACTTTCATAATAATCATATAATCGAACACATAATTGCACATACTTTAATGATATACTTAATTTGTAAATACTTTAGAAATATTTAGGTTTATCAACTCACCAAGTTATAGACTGATCATGGTTTCAATCTTCTCGTCACCTCCTCACCTTCAAATCATATCCCTTCACAAAGGTGTCTTGAATATTTTCCTACCATTAGAAATAAAAATTTACCAATAGGAACTTGATGTCTTTTATTTTTCAACCTCATAATTCCAATTAAGGTTACTAACAACATGTACTCATTCATATAAATTATTTTAACACCTATTCCTCAATATTTAACACTTAATTTGGTTTTCTTACTAAAAATTCTAAGAAAATCAGAAGGTTACCAAAAACAGCACTGTTTTCCAGAAAATAGAAAATCTGTCACCAATTTCCTGTCTATGGAAAACTGCCTCCAAAATATTTGACAAAAACAGCACTTTCTGGGCAGAATTTCGAAAATAGCACCAGTGCATTACCTTGCTCGAAAATAGCCTAAACTTCCTTAAATGATAGAGAAATTAAACATCAAATCCTTAATCAAGTGATTGATATCATATAACTACAACATTTTTTTAGAGATTGTAGCTATAATTTATAAACTCATTTCATATTCTTGGATTACAACATAAATCTTCCAATATACATTTCCCTTTGCAATAATATTCTTAAATCCCTAAAATACATATTGTTGGCCTTTATTTCTTGCTAAACTTTAACTATAAGCAATTTATCCATAATTCCTAGAAATTTAACTCAAATGTTTTTCACTTAACTCTTAAATATAAGGAGAAATTGAGAAACTTGAAAAATCCATTTTCTTCTTTTTCTCTTCTTCCTTCTTTCTTTTCTTCTTCTTTTCTTTCTCGATTATTCTCCTTCTTTCTGTCGGTTTCTGCCTCCTATATATATGTATATATCAAATGAAAGTTGATTAATTGGTTTAAGGAATTGCCAAGTGTACTACACTATTCCAACTTTTGTATTTAAGTCTTCCAACTTTCATAAAATAAGACATTAAATCTTTAACTTCCAAAACTAGAAAAATAAATCCCAACTTTAAATTTTATCCACCTTAGACCATCACAATATTGTCAATTGTAAAATTAATCCCAAATAAAATATTTTGATCAATTCAAGTCCCAATAAAATGATTTACTTCATTTAAGTCCCTATTAAACTTTGAAAAAACAAGTCAACATTTGAATTTTTTTTTTTACTAAAAAAATTGGGCTGTAACAGCTCTTTCCCTTGAAATCTAATTTATATCATTTATTGTTGTTTCTTATAGCTGGGGTTTATTGTAATGACCCGACCTCGTACCGAAACCATTATATCATACTACTGTCCATTTTAGGGTGGGCAGAATCCACTTATCTCCTCACGGCTTTCTATCGTGTTCCCCAAGATTCGAACCCAAGACCCCCATCATATGGGAAACTTAAGTTGAATTCTGGTACCAATTAGACAACTTGCCCAATTGGTACCAGGATTCCACTTAAGTCATACTTAAGAGAGAGGTTATGAGTTCGAATCTTGGGGAACGCGGCGGAAAGTCGTGAGGGGGTAAGTGGGCTCTGCCCACCCAAAACGGACAGTACGTATGTTCTAACGACTTGGGCGCAAGGTTCGGGTCGTTACAAAAAAAGGCCAGTAGGATAAGGGGCAAATTGGTAAGAGAAAATGGAATAATCAAGACAAAGGAAAAGGCAAATGGCAAAACAAGAAAGTTAATATCGGATCTAGTGACAGTAAGGCCACGGTAGCTGCCGTAGCGTCTTGCCCTAAGTGTGGCAAGTCCCATCATGGTGAATGCTTGTATGAGAAGAATGCATGTTTTCGGTAGGGTAAGCCAGGACATATTTCTAAGGATTGTCCCACATTTACCCAGAAGAAAGATGATAACAATGATCAGAACAAGAAAGGAAAATCACGAGTCTTTACACTGACTTAGAAGGATGCAGAGGAGAACTCAAACGTAATAGCAGGTATTTTACTGATATCCAATACACCTGCTTATGTACTATTTGATTTAGGAGCTACTCACTCTTTTGTATCAAAGTCTTTCATTGCTAAAGCTAGTATTATTTGTTATAAGTCAGGGTGTACGCTAGAAGTTATCATTCCCTCGAGCAAAACATTGAACGTTGATAAGTTAGCTAAGTCGGTGAATCTTGAAATTGAGGGAAAATATTAGAAGCTAATTTGTATACGATAGAGATTAAAGACTTTGATGCGATTTTAGGTATGGATTGGTTGTGATGTAATTATGCAACCATTCGTTGTAGGGAAGGGGAAGTGTCTTTTCAGAAATCAAGAGAAGAACTATTTTCTTTCCCTGGAATGAAGACAAAATTCCATCCCAACTAGTATCGGCCTTACAAGTGAAGAAAATGTTGAGAAAAGAAACATATCAAGGGTTTCTAGTTAACATCTCAGGAGAAAAACAGACAACGATAAAGATTGAGGACGTACCAGTGGTACAAGAATTTATAGATGTGTTTCCAGAAGATTTACCTGGTATTCCACCAGATAGACAAGTGAAATTCACAATAGATCTGGTTCCCGGAGCGGCACCAGTATCTAAAGTCTCATATAGAATGGCTCCAAAGGAACTTCAAGAGTTGAAAATCCAGTTACAAGAACTGTTAGATAGTGGCTTTATACGACCAAGTGTATCTCCATGGGGCGCACCAGTATTTTTCGTAAAGAAGAAAGATGGATGTATGAGAATGTGTATCGACTATCGGGAGTTGAATCGTTTGACCATCAAGAATAGGTATCCTTTCCCAAGAATTGAGGATTTGTTTGAGCAATTGAAAGGGGCTAAGGTATTTTTCAAGATCGACTTACGATCGGGATATCATCAATTGAAGGTTAAGACAAGTGATATACCCAAAACAGCTTTCAGAACTCGTTATGGACATTACAAGTTTACAGTTATGCTGTTCGGGTTGACCAATGCTCCGGCAATGTTCATGGATTTAATGAATCGTGTATTTCATCAGTATTTGGACCAATTTGTTAGACATTGTTGATATTTTGATATACTCGAAGAGTAAAGATCAACATGAGGAACATCTTAAAATAGCGTTAGAAATACTACGCAAGGAAAAGTTATACGCCAAATTTAAAGTGTGAATTTTGGTTTGAGCGAGTTGGATTCCTCGATCATATAGTTCTGCCCAAGGAATTGAAGTAGATCCAGTACAAGTGGAAACGGTAACTAATTGGAGATTTATAGAAGGATCTCCAAAATAGTTGGACCAATGACGTAATTGACAAGGAAAGGAGTAAAGTTCCCATGGACAAGGAAAGGAGTAAAGCTTTCAGGAGCTAAAACAACGATTGATTACAGCACTTGTGTTTACCGTATCTGAAGGTTCGGAAGGGTTTGTTATATATAGTGATGCATCCAAACAAGGTTTGGGATGTGTACTGATGCAATATGGAAAGGTAATCCTATGTGTGCAATTGAAGAAACATGAGCAGAACTACCCAAAGCAAGATCTAGAACTTGCGGCGTAGTACATGCATTAAAGATATGGCATAATTACTTATATGGAGGAAAGTGCGACATTTACACGGATCATAAGAGTCTCAAATATTTCTTTACACAGACGAAATGGAATATGAGACAGAGAGTGGTTGGAGCTAGTAAATGATTATGATTGCATTATTCATTACCATCCTGGGAAGGTTAATGTTGTTACCGATGCTCTAAGTAGAAAATCGATGGGACAATTGGCATCATTACCTACTTTTCAGATGGAGTTGATCAAAGACTTGGAAAATTTGTGAATCGAAGCGATATCACACCAGAACAAGTCACCGCTCATTTAGTAACTTTGGTGGTTCGACCTATTCTTAGAGACTTGATCATAGAAGCACAAGATAAATACCCATTCTTGCAGAAGATCAAGAACGAGATTGCTACTATAAGAGGATTTTGGAATAGCTTCAGATTAGACACTGATGTTTAAAGGAAGAATTTATGTACCTAAGGATAAAATTTTGAGAAATGAGATATTGGAGGAGGCTCATTTCAGATACACCGTACATCCTGGTGGTACGAAAATGTATCGAGACCTTCGAGATACATTTTGGTGAAGGAATATGAAAAGAAGTATAGGACTATTTGTGGAAAAATGCATAGTTTGTCAACAAGTTAAAGTAGAACATCAAAGACCGGCAGGGTTGTTAAATCCATTGGACATACCTAAATAGAATAGTTTGCCAACAAGTTAAAGTAGAACATCAAAGACCGGCAGGGTTGTTAAATCCATTGCACATACCTGAATGGAAGTGGGAGAATATCGCAATGGACTTTATGGTAGGATTTTCGAAGTCAGAGAGAGGACACAATGCTATATGGGAGATAGTGGATCGGCTAACAAAGTCAGCTCATTTTCTTCCGGTAAAAATGACATTCAGTCTAGATCAGCTAGCGCAGTTGTACATTAGAAAGATTGTAAGATTGCATGGTGTTTCCGTATCCATTGTGTTTGATAGAGATCCGAGGCTTACATCAAAATTTTGGAAGAGGTTACAAGGAGCTATGGAAACGAAATTGAATTTTAGTACGACATATCACCCTCAATCCGATGGTCAATCTGAAAGGACCATCCAAATTTTGGAAGATATGCTAAGGGCCTGTGTTCTAGATTTAGGAGACAGTTGGGAATCGTATCTACCTTTGGTGGAATTTGCATATAATAACAGTTTCCAAATAGCTATTAGGATGACACCGTATGAAGCTTTCTATGGTAGAAGATGTAGATTACCTGTTCATTGGGATGAAGTCGGGGAAAAGAGAGTTTTGGGACCAGAGATTATTGAAAGGACAGTGGAAGCAGTTGATAAGATCTATACTAGGATAAAGGCAGCACAAGATAGACAAAAGAGCTATGCAGATATACCAGAAGAAAAGACTTGGAGTTTCAAGTTGAAGATAAAGTCTTTTTAATAGTGGCACCAATAAAAAGGGTACTTAGGTTCGGAAAGAAAGGCAAACTACGACCTTGTTATATCGGACCTTTCGAAATACTTGATAGGGTCGAAAATGTAACTTATCGATTAGCTTTGCCGCCTGAACTATCAGCGAACTCACAACGTGTTTCACATATCGATGATCAAGAACTATGTGTATGATCCTGATCACGTAGTCAATTTTTAATCCCTGGAAGTACAGAAAGATTTAACTTATGTGGAATTTCCGATTAAACTACTGGATCGAAAGGTGCATAAGCTACGGAACAAAGATATTCAACTTGTCAAAGTACAATGGAATAACTATGGAGTAGAAGAGTCTACTTAGGAAAGAGAAGAGGAAGTTAAAGTCAAGTATCCAACAATCTTTACCCAATCACAAGGTAAATTTCTAGGACAAAATTTTATTTAAGGTGTAAAGAATATAGAAGGCCGAAAAATAAAATGAAATTAGGCTTTTTTATGTGATGATCTAGCACCATGAGTCCATAGACGAACCTTATACTCGGCCTACATGAGAAATGAAAGCCCAATATTAGTCCAATATGTCTTAAATAAATTTATTTACAATCTTATGGTGGTTCAACGTGCAACTCAGGTCCGGCCACCATACATGTTTTTCAAAATTATTTGATGAAGTTGGATGGAATTTAATGTTTTCCAAAGATTTGACCCGACAATGAAAATTTATTTTTGTATGTATAGTAAATATTTCTAATATTTGATTCCAGTAGACGTTAGTTTTCAAAGGGACCAATTTACAAATAAAGGAAGATTAATGTTTTATTGAGGTTATGTTGTTCCCTTATTTTGTTAGTTTAGTTAGGGACCAAAGATTACAAAAAAAAAAAAAAAAAAAAAATTGACATACCATTTAATTCCAAACACAGACACACACGTTATCACAGGTCTTTAGTGTACCAAAAACTTACAAATGTAACCTACAAATTAACCAATAAAACCCATTTTAAATTTCTCTATAGTTGGTGAGTGATATTCAAGGCAGGAAACAGTTGCAATAAATGAAACATAAACATTTCTTCAGTTATTTTCTTAAATGTCCAAGGAATGGCTGCCAACGTTTTTTTTTTTTTTTTTAATTTGGGATTTGATTTTTCATTTCCTTTTAAGTCATTCATATTATTCTAACATATATGTAAAATTTATATGGAGAGATATACTTTGAACAAGAAAAGTTTTCAAAGTTAAAGAAAAAAATAGAGAGTAAAGAGAGGCAAATTTTTTTTTTTTAAGCTTTGGTTGTCGTCGGGAAACAATATTCACCATCCAATTTCATCCATTTCAAAGCATCAAACGAAGGTAGGTAGAGGCGCAAGTGATTATTTCATTTTCAAATTATGTTTTTCGTTAAAAATTTGAATGAAATGGTACCTCCGGGTACGGTGCTTCGGTACCACTATGTTTGAATGATCATTCTCCGACTCTACGTGTTATGTTAAATCATAACTTTACAGAAATTGGATTTTTCCGTAAATCCTTCTATGTGCGACGGTATGAATCTATGTTTCGAATTATCTAATTTGATAACGAAATACACTAATGATGCCTATTGAGTTTCAAACTTATGGGTTTATTCTCTTCCTACATTTTTTGATTGATTTTGCTTAGGGCGTGGATGACGGTAGATGAAGATGCAACATGCTATGGAGAAGCCGGTGACTTTATATTTTATATTCAATTATGAAATGTTTACGTTTTTTTTTTTTTAAAAAAAAAAATTGATTTCTATGGACATCATATGTGGAACTACCTAGGAACATTTCTTTATGAATAAGTTATGTTTAACAGTAGAAATGTGTTATAGAAGTTAACTAAAAACTCACCGTCTACAAAAAGGGTGTTAGCAATTTAAAGTTTTCTGTCTTTTTAACATTTCGGTTTCTGCCTTGATTTTAAAAACTTGTAACTCAATCGTTACATGAAATTTTTAGATGAAACTAGTGGCATTTGTTAGCCTCATAGATTAGCTACTGAATAAAATTGGATTCATGTCAATCCGATATCGGTAGAATTTTATGCATCACTTAAAGTAAATTGTACTGGGTATTGTTGTTGTATTCATCTTCTGCCCTTGGTTTCAAAAATTCATAACTCGATCGTTACTTGGAAGTTTTGGACAAAACCAGCAAGGTTTGGTGGCCTCATGAGTTAGCTACTGAATAGACTGGAATCATGTCGTTTAAATATGTGTAGTATTTTATATGGCACTTTAAGTAAACTGCACTGGGTTACCTTCCAAACGAGTCACTGCAGGGTTTTGAAAAATATTTTAATACCCTATATGTTGCCTACGAGAGTCGATTTTTGGATATGACATACTATAAGGAGTTTTCTACATTACATTAAAATTTCATGAAGTTTCAGAGTCAATAACTATGCAAACAAATTTATTTTGTCCATTGTCGCTTGAGATAGAAAACAAAGACAACTTTCATTTTTTAAAGTTTTGCCTAGAATTTGACGTCGATAGTGATGCATGGAAAAATATTTAAAGTTTTTTTGAAATTGTTTCTTTTGGTATTGAATTATTTTGTTTAAGAAAAAAATTAATTCTTGAATTAAATTCTTAAATTAAATATTTAAGCTTTCTGCTAAAAGTATGGTTAATTAATAAGTCGACGGCTAAAATACAATTAATCTAGTTATGTTTCGATCCATGCGGGTTGGGGCATTACAGCATGGTAGTTGCTCAATTGGTACTAGATTCAACTTAAGTCTCCCATGTGATGGAGGTCTTGTGTTCGAATCCTAGGGAACGCAATAGAAAATCGTGAGCGGATAAGTGGGCTCTGCCCACCCCAAAGCGGACAGTACGTATGATATAATGGCTTCAGCACGAGGTCGGGTCATTAAAAAATGAGCATTTTTTTGTAACGATCCGGACCTTGCGCTCAAACCGCTAGAACATACGTACTGTCAGTTTTGAGTGGGCCTTTCGCCCACTTGGCCCTTCACGGATTTCTATCCCGTCCCCCAGGATACAAACTCATAACCTCTCCCTTAAAAGTGACTTAAGTGGAATCCTGGTACCAATTGGACAACAGTACGTATGTTCTAGCGGTTTGGGCGCAATGTCGTTACATTTATTACAAGATTGCCTTTGAGAAAGAGATCGAGGGAATGCCATCAACGCATTCTATTGGTGATAACTACATTGCCTCTTGTGTAAAGAAGTAATGAAAGATGCAAGAAATATCACCTTCAAAAACTATATAAATGGTCGTAAAATGTATATTTTTGGTTGTTTATCACATTCAACGATCAAAATCAATTGGTTGTTCGTTGGTGAACAAAGAGGTGTTTGCAATTGTATTCAACAACGAAAAAACATTTGGTCGTTAAAATGTATTATTTTAGCAACTAAATAACTGGTTGTAAAAGGTTCATGGAAATGCATATTATAACCTGGATAAAATATCATGCTTACCATTTTCTTATTCATAATTATATATACTCCCTACTGCGAAACAGACTCTGTAAGTGCAATCGATAGAATAATAGTTGCAACCATTAATAACACTTTTTTATCTTGCCGCTTTGTTTATTATCTATTTGGAGTGGGTCAAAGGAATTTAGCGGAAAGAGATCTCTAGTTGTTTTATTGAGGGGCTCCCCCGCCTTCTCATGTCATTGTCTCTGTTTGTATTGATAACCGATTCCTTTTTCAACAACCAATTGTTTGGTTGTTTAATAACTATTTTTGTCGTTAAAATACAATAAAAGTATCCAAATTTTAGTTGTCTTTCATTTCAACAATGAAAGAAATAGTCATTAAAAATTAGTATAGACAACCAATTAATTTTGTTTCAACAACCGTTTGATTTGTTGTTGTATTAATTTTTTTTTTTGGTTGATAATATCATTGAAGCAACTAAAATTTTAGTTGTCTTTCTTTTCAACAACGAAAGGAGTGGTTGTAAAATGTTTATATTAACAATCAAAATATTACAATATATAACGAGAAATATGATTGTCAACATTAATTCATGATTCTATAACTTTTACACATTCACATCATACTATAAATAAACCTTACTCACAACTATAAATAGTTATAAGAAGTAAATGAAAGCAGGTATAAAGAACATTAACAAGAACTAAAACTTTCTTGGGTCTTCAATCAATTAAAATATCCCAACATCAACTACAACTAGACGTTAATTATATGAAATATCATGATTTAGACAAAAAAAAAAAAAAAAAAATACACCCAGTTCAATCATTAGTGTTCTCAACATAAAAAACTAGTAGATGTAAAGTTAGAGAGCCTTGATCAAATAAAAACATATAACTATTACTACGCCACCAAAAATAAAGTAAAAAACATATTAATTATCACCATTTAAACCATTGGATGAAGACACATCAGATTGAATAGGCCGAAGAAACTCTTCAGGGATGAGAATGTCTGCACAAATTTCAATTGAAAACGAACCTCATTCTGTAAAGCAGCATTTTCTGCACAAGTACCACAATTTTTTAACATTTTCTTCTTTGAATTTTGATGTTGATCAACGTAGCTAAATCTCTTGCCCAAAACGTGCTCACATATTTCAGATTCTTTTAAAGGTATAGATTGTTCATTCGGATTTAGTTGGGAATTTTGTTCTTTTAAAAGGTCAACCATTTGATTTTGTGGATCCATGTAAATTATAAATAAATTATTAGATTTTTGAAATATTTATTATACAACGATAACAAGTAAAACTACTTACATAATGGGACACCACTTCTTTAGTTGTCCACCCACGTTCATTGCTAATCATAGAAAAAATTTATGTGAACCTGTAGCTCTTTCGCAAGCGGATCCCTTTGTGTAAAAAAATAGAATTGATGTATAAAATTCATGAAATATAATATTTAACATCTTTATGACTTACAATTTCATGTGCATGTGCAGCATAAGATTTTGTTCCTTGAAGGGTTACCATTTTTTTCTTGCACAGTTTGCCTTGTTCACTTCATATTTTTTCTGTAATGCATATATGTATCACAATTAGAATCAAATTTAAAAAAACATATGCATCATAAAACACATAAAGGGAAGAGGAAAACACTTGGAAACACACTACCATAATGTTAAGAGCCAAACCAATCTACAAAAACTAGACTTAACTCAAGTAATATATGAATATCATTATTTTTCCACATTCATGAAAAGGGTTCGAATTAACTACAAAAAGAATAATTGCAAGTTACTAATCTACTTGTTCGATGAATTTGCTTTCAAGGCATCTATTCCATTAAGATCATATACTAAAAATAGTATCATTGAATAGTACTAACCTTCATCTCATCACTTGCAAAATAATCACATAGGAAATCCCAATCACTTTGCTCTATTATAGATGCATGCTTCTTCTTTTTTGCAAATCTAATATCTTAATTGCCACCAATGCCTTCAAATTTTTTATGCAATCTACAATGATACTCCTTCCACTTCTTGTTCATTGAACGATCAATAGCATCTTTGATTGGCTGGTTCAATTCAAACTCGAATTTTTCCTTTAGAGAAAAACTTGCACATGTACCTAATAAAGAGTGACATATAAAGTGAATGAGAAGTACATTCAGACGATCCAAAAGTGGAGTCTTAGAAGCATTGCCAATCTCTTTCCATTTTTTTTACTGCTAGAGGTGCCATCGATCAAACAATAAAGCCAATTTCATTAGCCCAAACACATGCATTCTCTCCAATAGCTTCTTCATTTTTGTTAAATTCTACTTGCAATTTATGTTTAGTAGTAAGCACAGCATGTTCACTTCGTTTTCTGCTCATTGGACTTCGTCCTCGTCGTTTATGAAGAGGTTCAATAAAATATTATCATTTTCACATAATATAATGCTTACCCAAGTATTAACACCAAAATGCAGCTAACTTGATGAATCATAATGTAAAATGATAAAAACAATTCCACACGAGTACCTAAAATGGGATTTTCGGACTGCATCATTTAACTACCCTCTTCATGCACTGGAAGAGAACTCATGCTACACCTAAATAAAGAGAAACACATATTTAAAGTTAATAAGCATACGTGAAGTACTCATGTTTCCAAAAGGGTTAAACCTAGGCGTGGGCAAAAAATAGACCGAACACCAAAAACCGACCGAACCTACCCAAACCGGTTTTTTGCTTTTTTTTTGGCGGGTTTCAGGTTGGTCAATCGGGTAGGGTCGGGTCGGGTTATGGGTTAAAAGCCTAAACTCGACCGGACCCGATTTAAAAAAAGGCAAAAAAAGTTAAATTGAAAAACAAAACTCTAACCTAATTTTAAGTATATTATAGGTATAAAATCTAGCACATAACTTATTATTATAATTATTTATTTTTGTAGCCTTCATAACACGTTAATGCATTATTCTAAGGTTTGTTTATAAACGTCCGTTTATAAATTTTAGGAACCAAACACGAGATCTAACATTATTAATTTTATCTAGAGTACTATTTACTTTGGTGCCCAAATAGATCTTTAACTCAAATTAAAATACTAAAATTAAATAGAAATTTTAATATGATATAGATGCATGTATAAATATTAATATAATTTTTCCATGCATATAAGAATGAGTTTAAGAGTATTTCTATAGACAATTTATTGCATTTTATTATTTCTAATTCTGTTATGTATCAGAAAACTAAAAATTTATATACAATAAAAAATTCGTTAACAGTAATATTTAAATTCATATGTAAACATATACACATCATATATAATTCTCGTGCCGAAATAAAATCTTGCCAATAACATTTAAGTCCAAAGAAAACTAAATATATCAGTTCTGACATTTTTTTTTTTTTGCAACTGAATACATCTAATGGGACATTAAAATATATTTAAATTTAAAATTAATCACACAAAATAAAAACACAAAATCCATTTATTTAGTTATCTTTAAATCAATTTTTGTTTGGGTGGTTGTACCTTGCATTAAATATTAATCATATTTTAGTTATTTGGATGGCGTGTAATGTGTTGGTTTTGTTTGAATATATGATAATAAATTATACGTTGTCCAAACCGACTAGCCCAACCCAACCCGACTGACATTTGATTGGGTTGAGTTTCAACATTTACACGGGTTGGGTTGGTTTGATTTTATATCAAATCGACAATGTTGGGTTGGGTTTGGGTTGAGGCAAAATCCAACCAAACCCAACCCACGTCCATGCCTAGTTAAACCCATCAGATGCTAAGCCTAATCTCACATTTCTTGGATCACTTGCAAACGATGGATATAATTTGTCAAAGTGTTTCCAAGCCTTCGCATCTGCAGGATGATTTAAATCTCCTTCATTATGCGGTCTCTTTTTTTTGTGCCATCTCATATCCTCAGCAGTATGTTTCGACGTGTATAAACGTTTTAATCTAAGCGTAACTGGAAAGTAACCCATAGTTTTATGAGCTACAAATTTATTTTTCCCATCATTATTTCCCATCGCCTTTCTCCACATACTGGACATTTGTCTAATTTAGCATTTTCTTTCCAAAACAAAGCGCAATCGTTCTTACAAACATGAATTGACTCATATCCTAAACCCAAAGATTAGGAAATGTATCCTTCAAAAGTTTGAGCAGCATATCAAAAGATTTATTGCTCCATTTATTTAGTACTAAGATGTGCATTATCTTGACTAAGAAAGTCAATCTAGAAAATTTGGTGCATCCAGGATACAACTCTGTCTCCACATTCTTCAACATATCATCAAACTTCTCGAATTCTTTTGGCTCGTTTTGAATAACTAAAGCAATATGGGGTGATCCTTCATCACTAGGCTCTACTTGATTGGAACTTGAACAAGCGAAGTCCTGTATTACATTTAACAAATCAACAAAGTCATCATCACTGATCTCCTCTATGTCACTAGGAGTTGTATTAGAAGTGGTCGCATGATAACTTTCTCCATGAAATACCCATGTAGGATAACTGCTTTGAAACCCATAGACTATTAGATGGCTTTTAATTGTTTCTAAATCTTGCAATATACCATTTACACTAGAGCAACATGAACATCGTGACTTTTCTTCTTGGTTTAAGAAATTTCGAGCTCTTTCTATGAAAGACATAACACCATTTCTATATTCATGTGACAACCTATTAGTCTGCAATGTTTATCGATTGTCATTTCGTTACTATGAAAGAAAAATAACAAAACAAATGAATAGTAAAAAAGGATTCATATTTGCTAGATAAAAGGATTTACAAGTTACATAAAATCCAGTAAATTGACACCATTACTATAAATAGCTAGTTATATACTCTTATACATAAACACAAAGATACATCAAATCACCAACCAAAATAAATAACTTGTTTATGAATATACATATATACACTGTCAAACAACTTGATGATGGGTTTGATTTACGAACTTACCTTGTTGCAATTTGAATTGAAGGAAGCTCTATTATCCAAAACATTTTCTATAGCCCCACAAAAATTTGGTTAATAATCAAAACTTTTTTATTCAATTGAGAAACTATACAAAAAAAAAGTAGGTCGAAAATAAACATGAGAATATAACTTTTCATTATTAATGATTCAAAATACGATTATGGAATCATGATTCAAATGGGGGACCAAAATGGGCCTACATTGTTGATATGCTAATTAAATCAATTTAATTTTATTGTTCTCACTCATTCTCACTCCCTACTTCGTGTTCCATCCCATGAGAGAGACATCTGCTTGCACTTGAACTTTCCCAAAAGGCCAAAACGTTTAGATAAGTGTAACAATTAAAAAAATTATGGGCATATTTTTGGTTAACTCGTATGGTACCAAATTATGTACACCCATATTTTTAGTATCATAGAATTACTTTTAGTTAGTTACCATATGAACAAGACTGAGAAAGCCCCTACATGGCTTCTCCAATTCCTCAAAAAGCTTAGAAACAAAAACTAAGCCATCATAGCCCAATGAAAACGGAAATAGAAAATGGGCAGCAACTGAATTTCCAAGATCATAGTTGTGAGAGGTCAAAAAACAAAATGATTTGAATTTTCTGGTCTCAAAACATTCTTAAACGAGAGAATCTTTCTACTCACCCCTTTCTTTCGCAATGGACTACCTGAATCAAATTGCCTAATGATCTGCTTTAGAAGTCTCCTCTTAAGGTCCTGTAGAAGTTTTCTTCGTGCTGCTTTTTGTGATATATTTACCATTCTATGCAACAAAGGAAGGGAATGAATAATTTTGGGGATAGATTTTTGGAGGCAAAGTGGAAGAAGGCACAAAGAGGGAATTGATAATTTGGGGGAAAACTTTGGAGGCAAAGGAGTGGAAAACGTGGGTGGTGCAGCTTGAGGGTTTTTAACTTTTGGAATTTGTTAACCAAAAAAAAAAAACTTATTTTCTCTTTTTCTTTTTACTTATCTTTTAAATTCAAATACATATTTTGTGGGGATTAAAATTAGAAATACTGAAATAGTAATTGAAAAAATTTCATTAGATTAATAGCCTCCAAATATGTCAAATTTTTTGTCAGCAAAAGATATATTTGAATTAAAGAAATATGATAAGGATGAAAGGAAATAAATTAAAAGGTAATAAAATCACTCATAATTTATTTTTTTCAGAAACTTCCAAGGACATCACTCAATCGGTCGTTTAATGTCACTTTCAACAACTATGTCTTATTAGCCATTGAATGCCGAAAACTATTTTTGCACTAGGTTAAAGTTGTAATTAGGTTATCATAAACTTTCAACGACTAAAACATAATCGGTCATTGAATGTCACATGTACCGACCACTAAATAAATAGTCGTCAAATGTCGAGTTTTCCTTTAGTTTCAACAACGAGATAAAATTAGTTATTGTTTTACTATATTAACGACCAAATTTGTGTTTTTAACAACCGATTTTGTTGTCGTTGAATGCTTGTTTTTCTTATATCTTTCTAATTTCTAGATTTTTCATAGGTATAACAGATTATGGTGTGTTTGTGGGGCACAAATATTATTGCCGATGATCTTTTGCCCAACAAGACAGTAAGGGGAACTATTCACGGAATTTTAGAGTCCAAAATAGCAGTTGTGAAAATGGTGGGAGTTTCAAGTCCAAGTATCTTCTATATTGAGTTTATACAAATTACAATAATCATTCTCCTTGTGACATGATTTTGGTTTTCAGATATTGAGTCGCAGAATCCACAGGCTATGGCTCCATCCCCCACACAATCTGTTGCCTCAAAAGGACATAAATTGCCCATATTGGAACCTGAAAAGGAAGAGACTTCAAGCATGGGCGGAGCCAGCTTAGGACCAGTGAAGGCCCGCACTGAACTTCTAGGTCAAAAAAATTCAGCCCTAAATTTTTTTATTTTTATTTTTATTTTTTTAAAGTTAGAAGCCTAAATGTGAAATGCCCAATAGTGAAGAAGCCCAAATGCCCAACCCAATACATTATACATATTCATATGGGGAAATTACATAATACCAGTAGTTTAAAAATCATAATTGAAAAATCAGGGATGAAGTTTGATTATTCAAAAATCAGGTATTGACTTAATAATTATATAGTAAATGTTTTCACCTATTCAATTACAAACCCTAATTTTATTTCATTCTCTCACTCTCACTCTCCCTCTCCCTCCCCGTCTTCTTCCCTCATTCTCACACCTTTCTCTCTATCAGAAGTCGTTGTCACCATCGTCGGGGCACCGCTGCCGGAACCACATCGTCGCCACCACTTAAGCAGCACTGTGCTGCTTAATAAAGAGATCAAAGCCTCTGCGTGCGGAAGTGCAGGGACGGCGATTTGGAATTCTTCTCCGATTTGTGGCGTTTCTCTAACCATTTTCTATGGGCCATGGTTTGCGTGGTAGCGACGGAAGTACGGCTTGGAGATTGCGGCACTGTAAATGTCACTGCCTGTGGCTCTGTTTGAATTATTATTTTTTTTTTGTAGGTTTTGATTGTTGGATGGTGTTTTGTGTGGAGGTGGGATGATATTTGTGTGGTGGCGGACTTGATGATTTTGTTGGTGCGTGGATGTGGTGTGGTAGAGTTGGTGGCGACGATTTGGGGATTGTGGTACAAGGGAGATAGTGGCGGCGATTTGGAGATTGTGGTATTGTGCAATGGTGGTGTGGTGCAAGGGCAATGGTGGTGGTGGTTGATTTTGAGTAGTTGTATGGTGGTAGTAGATTTGGCTGTTGTTGGTGGTTGTTATGGTAGTTTTTCGGCGGTGTTTACAATTGGTAATGGTGTGGTGGCGACGAGCTGGTGGTGATGTTGATGTGTTCCGATTCCGAATCTAGTTTTCAACTTAGTTCGGGATATGAGTCAGTTGGATGAGTAAAATGAGGAAACGGTGATGGTAGAGGTGGTGGAAAGGACGCTGCTATCATGTGGATCTTAGAGCGTCGCTTAGCGTGGATTTGGTGGTGGTAGTGTTGTGGTGGCGACTGTGGTGGCGGCGGCAGAGGTGGCGACAGTAATGACGGATGGGACGAAGGGTGTGTGTGACCAACTATTTGGTCGATTTGTGACCAAGTATTAGTGTTCTGGGATTTGGGATCGAGTGTTTGGTTGTATGTGACCAATTATTTATTTATCTGTGACCAAACACTCAATTGTGACCTAAAAACTCTGACCAAGTACTTAATTGTGACCTAAAAATTTGATACTATGTGACTGGAATTTTTTTTGTGACCAACGAATTTGAAAAACTGTTACCAACAAATAAACTGTGACCTACAATTTGTGACCTTGAAATAAACCGTGACCTGTAAAAATTTTCTCGAAATAATGTGTGACTTATTAATTTGATAACCAATAAATAATTTTTTACCTTAATTATAAATCTGTGACCATTAATTTTATAATTGTGATTTTATTATATTTAATTAATTATATATAAACCTGATTTCTGAATTTTTAAACTTTGTACCTGATTTGTGAATTAGTGTAAACTATACACCTGAATTATGAATTTTTCCCTATTAATATCCCAGTTTTCATTCAACCCTCTGAACCTATTCCAAGACCCACCACTTCCACTTTGAGTCGTCTCCTCCGTCCCCTGCACCGTCGGCGTCGAGTCGACGTTGTACTGCTCATTTCTCAGGGACGATTCAACATTTCCAACTGGTCGTAGGCCTTCGAGCCTAGACGCAGCCAGTCTGTAGAAATCCAAAAAAAATAAAATGAAATTAGACTCATATTATTTTTATGTGATGATCTAACACCACGAGCCTAGCCCATAGATGAACATTATGCATGGCCCACCTAAGAAATGAAAGCCCAATACCATTCCAATATGTTTTAAATAAATTTATTTACAATCTTATGGCGGTTCAACGTGCTACCCAAGTCCGTCCGCCATACATGTTTTTCAAAATTATTTGATGAAGTAGGACAAGATATAATGTTTCCCACAGTTTGGACCCGAAAGTAATAAAATGTATTGTATGTATAATAAATATTTCTAAGATGTGATTCCCATAGACATTATTTTTCAAAAGGACCAATTTATAAGAAAAAGGAGATTTAAAGTTTTATTTGTGGACCGGATAATTTAAATAAATTGTAGAGACCAAATATATATATATATATATATATATATATATATATATATATATATATATATATACACACACACACACATGCAACAACGTGTAATGGGATGAAACATTATTAAATTGGGAATCTAACCTACAACTTAATCTCAAAACACACACGCACGTATAATATAATTTCAAAGCACCTGAAATTTGGATTTGAAACCTACAACTTTATATTTGTAACCTATTTTAAAGTCTCTTTATTTGGGGAGTAATGATTACCACCGTTTTTCTTACCTTTCACTTTCAAATTTGTACATGAAAATAATATTACACACACACACACACACGTAACACTGTAACAACAAAGAAGAACTAAAGGCTCCATGGAAAAGGCATTCTCATTTTACTTATTTCCCTACCTTTTAAAATGCTTTTAAATTTCTTCTATTGATAGCCAACGTTTTTACTTGAAGGTTGGATTTGATATTTCATTCCTCCAATTTACATATTCTTCAAATATACTTTGAGAAGAAAAACAGCTTTCAAAAATAAAGAAAGAAAAAACATAAGAGAGAGTTAAGTAAAGAGAAGCAAATTTTTTTTTTAAAGCTTTGGGTTGCCTTCAAGAAGCAATATTTACATCTAATTCATCGATTTAAAGGCGTCAAACGAAGGTAGGTAGAGGTGCAAGTGATTATTTCGTTTTCGAATTATGATTTTTCGTAAAAGTTTTAAATGAAATGGTACCTTCAGGTACGGTGTTTCGGCACTCCTCTGTTTGAATGATCATTCTCCGGCTCTATGTGTTATGTTAACTCATAACTCTACAAAAATTGAATTTTGCCGGAAATCCTTCTATGTACGACGGTATGAATCTATGTTTCGAATCGAAGTGCACCGATGATGCCTATTGAGTTTCAAACTCATGGGTTTATTCCCTTCCTATAGGTTGATTTGATTTTGGTTGGGGCGTGGATGATGGTAGATGAAGATGTAATGTGCTATGGAGAAGCTGGTGACTTCATATTTTTAATTCGATTATGAAAATGTTTATGTTTTTAAAAAAAAAAATAGATTTCTATAGATGTCATAAGTGGAACTATCCTAAAAACATTTGTTTATGAATACGTTATGTTTAACAATAGAAATGTGTTATAGAAGTTAACTCACAAATCACCATTTACAAAGAGGGTGTTAGCAAATTAAAGTTTGCTGTTTCCTTTAAAATTTCAGTTTCGGTCTTGATTTTAAAAATTCATAACTCAATCGTTACTTGGAATTTTTAGACAAAATTAGTGGCGTTTGATAGCCTCATGGGTTAGCTACTGAATGAATTGAGAATCATGTCAATATGATGTTGGTATAATTTTACACATTACTAGTAAACTGTACTGGGCTTTGTTGATGTATTCAGCTTCTGCCCTTGTCAAAAATTCATAACTCGATCGTTACTTGGAATTTTTGGACAAAACCAATGGGGTTTGATGGCCTCCTGAGTTATCTACTGGATAGACTTGGAATCATGTTGTTTAAATAAGTGTAGAATTTTATATGGTACTTTAAGTAAACTGCACTGGGTTACCTTCCAAACGAGTCGCTACGGGGTTCTGAAAAATATTTTAATACCCTATATGTTGCCGACGAGAGTCGATTTTTGGATATGACATACTATAAGGAGTTTTCAACTTTACATTAAAATTTCATGAAGTTTTGGAGTAATAACTATGCAAACGAATTTATTTTGTCCATTGTCGCTTGAGATAGAAAACAAAGACAGCAACTTTTATTTTTTAAGTTTTGACTAGAATTTCAAGTTGATAGTGGATGCATGCATGAAAAATATTTTAAAGACCTTTTTTGAAATTGTTTCTTTTAGTATTGAATTATTTTGTTAAAAAAATTATTTCTTGAATTAAATTCTTTCATTAAATATTTAAGATTTCAACTAAACTTATGGTTAATTATTAAGTCGATGGCTAAAGTACAGTAAATCTAGTGACGTTTCGGTTCATGCAGGTCGGGTGCGTTCCACAATGACGCAGGTCGCGAACCCCTGAGCACCTTTGAGCCCTAGACGCAGCATCTTCGATTCGACGATAGCAGACCTTCGAGTCCACATTTGACATCACCGGCGATTCGATGGCAAAAGAAGAAGGTAAAGCTAAAGCAATTTCATATCCCTAATTCAGTTATTCAGATTTCTAAACTCTGAAGCCTACTTAAGTTTTTCTGAAGCCGACGTTGTCTCCGCCTCCTCCTCCTCTGCTTTCCGTCCCCGTTTGCTGTTTGTCCGAGCCCTAGACAGCTAGACTGTAGACGGCACTTACGGGTTACGGCAGCAGGAGAAGCAGACGTCAACGATTCTTCAACAGCAGAGAAGAACGAAAGAAGGTGAAGCCCAACCCGACACTCGCTTTCTTTTCTTATTTTTTGTTATTTAAATTTGTGTAAATTGTAATAATGTTTGATTTTTTTTTTTGCTTTTTGAACATATGAAATTAGCACTTTGCTCTTTGAAGTAAGTACTGCGGCCTGCCTACTCATTGCTATGATGATTGCTATTCAATTGATTTTACTACCAGAGTCCGGATAGAATTCCAGTTCCTTCCAGTGTAAGTGTTGCTAGTCAACTTGCTGCCTTTGTAAATTGTAAATGTGAGTTGCTTTAATTACTTTGGCACTGTGATTTGTGAAGTTTGAATTGCACAAGTTCTTGAAATAAGTGTTGCTGGCCATTGTGATTTGTGAAGTGTGAATTGCACAAGTTCTGGAAATAGTATTGTCCTAATGCCCTGTGAAATTGTGAATTGCACCGTGAATTATGATTTGTGAAGTGAGAATTCTGGAAATAGTATTGCCTTGTGAAATTGTGAAATAGTATTGCCTTGTAGTGAATTGCCATGTGAAGTGTGATTTGCTTTGCCTTTGCTTCCAGTATATTTGTGATTTTGTTTCTATCATTCTGACTAGTAGTAATTGGATATCAAATGAAGAGATTCTTTCAAAGAAAAATGAATGTATTGATGGAGGATATCGAATAATGTGGAATTTGAAGTTACAAAACTTCCAATTGATCATGGACTAAGGATACCCATTTTTAGTATTGTTGTAATATTGTGCTTTTATTTTTATCATCATTAAATCCATGACCGAAAACTCAACGTTCGGCGTCGATAAAATTTGTGCCTGCACTAAACGAATATCCTGGCTCCGCCCCTAACTTCAAGGATTGCTGAAACTATTGAAGATGGGAAAGTTGCGGATGGTCCACGAAATCAGGAAAAAGCTAGAACTCCAAAAGTACCAGACATTTCAGAAGCTACACATGGGTCATTAAGTGTCAAGGAACAAGCATCACCTGGACGTGCTCCATTGGTTGATGAAGAAGTGCAGGAGAAGCTAGTGTCTGCGGAGACATGTAATTGATGAAAATGAACTATTGTCAATATGGTACTTAATAGCAAATGTGGTGATTCTTGTGTGATGTTGCCTCCAAAATGCGAAACTTTATGTATGAGATACTTTATGGAGATGTGTCAATGCTAGTATGACGTTGCTCACTCTACTTATGTTCATTTAGATTAATTAAGCTTGTTGTCATTGTGTTGGCCCCAGGCCCCTTCTCTTTAGGTTTGTTTTCCTTTATATTGTATTGTATGTTTGAGGACGGTTGATGAATGATTGAAATGAAATTGTGTTTGGTTTGTAGCCAAAGCTTTCCTCCCCTGCTTCTCCTGCTTTCCCCTGGTTTCTCCTCCGGTTCATTTTCCCTTCTTTGCTTCTCTTCTTCTTCCCCTTCCCATTCTTTCTATAATTCTAACCCTTCTTTTCTTCCCTTCTTATTCTTGTTATGTAGTAACTCCTCTGATTTTGTTCTCTTGCTGTAAATCTAATTATTTGCTGGAAATACAGTCTTTGCTACATCAAATTTGGTATCAGAGCCAAACTTGGAAAATACTCTATTTCCTACATGCACTCTCATCCATCTGCTACAACTTTCACTAGTCAGATAATCATCGACCACATACCTTGTGGACTGCATCCAGAAGGGCCAGACACAATTACCACCCACGTATGCTGCAAAATTCATATAATTTAACTGCCACCTTATCGCTAAAATATTATGCCGTAAGCGCATGAATCGTGATCAAGTAGTAAAAGTGGACTTTTTGAGTCCAAGTTGATCCCACGAAGAGTGTTAACCTCAATCACAAGATTATGTATTCAAATTAACGAAATTGACACGCACACAATTAAAAACTTTGGAAATTTGAAAGAAAAAGAAAATTATTTCGATTTAAAATTAAAATAACAATGTAAAAAGCTGTCGGATGTTTGATTTAAAAGAGGTTAGAATTTATGATTTCGCTTAACTGTCGTTTCATTAATATCAAATCAACAACGCGCAAATGCAAATTACCAAAATACAAGGTTAGACCCGATTCTCCAAATTTAGTCAATAACCTCTCTCGAGTGAAATTAACCCTAATTGATTAAGCTTATCCACGATATCTCTATGCCGATTAACACTTAACCAATTGCATTAAAATCGTTGTGAGAATACTCAAAGGGTCACCGAAGGTATATCTCTACATAACTTAGGGTATTAATTATTTTGGTATAGTTAGTGCAACAATTTCTCAATAATTGCCCAAACCACCTAACCACAACATCTATTGATCAAGTAAATGAAGTCAATCAAAAACAATAATTAATACACCATGAACTTGATAAAATAAGCATCATTCAAAACATGTGTAGATATTAATGAAACTTGGTTAAGCTAATACATAAATTCCAACACAAAAGACTTAGCTCATTATACAAATATGATAACAAAGGAGATTATTTATACAATACTAACTCTTGGAAAATAATGAAGATAATAAAAAGGTATAAATACAACCCTTTTTGTTTGGCTTTGAATTCCTCCAATGTTTCTCCAAGTATGCTTTGATGGAATCTCCTTGTTATACTAGTCAAAACTCTCAAAATAAGCTAAGAACACAAAGGAAATAAAAGTGAAAAAGAGAGAAAAAGAGAGAGAAATGAAAAAAAGTCTAGCCCAAAAGGGAGAGTGAGTATGGAAAATGTAGATAGGAGAGTATATAAAAATAATCTATCATAGATATCAGTAGAAAACTGATATCTATTTTTAGACAAACAAAATATCCCAAAATATCTATCAGTAGAAAACTGAAAAATAATGCAAGTTGAATCAATTAAAAAGGTGGACGAAATTTTACACCTCCCTCAAAATTTAACTCCATGCGGCCGCATGGAAGAGCCAAGAGAGAGACTTGAAGTCTCTGCCCAAGCCATGCGGTCGCATGGTTGCTCAATCCAAAAAATTATATTGCAGCTCAGTCCCTTCCGTATTTGCACGTCAGGTCCTTCATCTTTAATCTCGTACAATTTGGTCCTCAAAATTTGACTTTTATTTCATTGAAGCCCTTGATAAATTACACTTTATGTCCTTCAACTTTCTGGCTTGTGCACCTTAGTCCCCAGCTTCACAAATGTGTACGTTTTAAGTCTTTTTGACTTCTTTTAGCTTCGTTCTCCTTCTTGTCAGAGTTTTTAGCCTGCAAAAGTAAAAGCACACTTATCACACCCCCAAACTTGAGCTCTTGCTCGTCTCGAGCAAGATTAACTTTTAACATAATCATGCAAATGCGATAATGATCAACACATTCTACAACATGCCAGAAATATCAAAGAGTTTAAAATTGTATATCAATTCACATCCATGCTCCAAATAATGCTATCAAAAATAATTTTAGCTTGTCCAATGTTCGATCGGTGCGTGTGTGAATGACTACATTCAATTATCATCTTAACTAGGAAACAATTATCAAGATGGAAATACAATCTCAAATTGATTCCAACCCAAACCCAGTCAAATATGTCCTTTCTCGCTCGTGATATTCACACCCTTAAAATAGATAATCATTTTCTCTCCCAGGATGCAAATCTAAAGGTTGTTCTCAATCATTCATTTCTTTTTCCACTAAAAAATATTCAACTAGCAAGCATTTTCAGATGAAGATAGAGTAACTAAATATGTAGAACCTCACCGATAGTATGATCACTCCACTCTCAAGTGTTTGAGATTGGATACTGTTTCGCTCAAAATCATTCCAGTGAAAATATTCTACCATAAGCTTGCATATTTTCTCAATCGCCACCACTTAGATCACATGTACAACACAAATCATAAGGTCTTTTCAGGGTTGAAATGTGGCTAAAGGTTAAGGCGTGGAAACATTTAGATAAGTGACTAAGAAGCCTCAAATGTAAATCAGTGGAATAAAAATATTCAACTCAACTTAACATAGATAGGATATGTACACAACCCTATCCCTCCAAACAATGACTTCTTACTTTTCACATATTCAACACACTCAACTTCTTTCTTTGAATATCAGGAGGAATCATACATATAGATATACAAATCAGTCTCCTCCACACATTTTTCCTTGTTCTTCATCATCAAATTTTTTTTTTTTTTTTTTTTTTTTTTTCCAACACATACCACGTTTCACTACACCAATCATAGCACCACCATAGATATTGATACCCCGACACTTCTTTTCTACGCATCCAACATTCAAATTCACCAACAATACTCCACTACCTTCAAGGGTTGGGTAAAGATATTGTTTTTTTGGATATGAAAGTTTGCAATGTGGGTCTACCAAATAAAAGGCAAATAGGCACAACGTGATTTTTCAAAGGAAAGATTAATGACAGGATAAGCTATTTGGCTAATGTGGTAAATCTTATGTAACAAAGACGGCCTTAATCATATTCATGCATACATGTGTCAATGTGATCTTGAGGAGAATCAAGGTAAGTTCTAGAGAAGCAAAATCATGGATGAGTATCACACATGAAAGAAGTAATGAGACTACAATAAATGTGTTAGTAGGCTCAAAATCTCGCCAACTTTTGTCTACACCATTCAGTTACTATCATCTTCAATGAAAACAACTAACTAGCTGATTCTGCGTTTCTTGCAATATGGTAAGGTGAAAGAGAAGTAGACATAGGTTGATATAATGTTTCAAGCAACTCATAACCTAGTTCTTACCAATACAAAGCTTTTACCATCAATACAAAAACTTTCACATCTAGATGACAATTAATCATGACTATTGTGGTCAAGGAAACTCAGCATCTTACATGGATAAGAAGCAATTTTTGAAAAAAATTTAGACACCAGTAGCATATCTGGTAAGATAAAGCAAAGAGGGATAACGAAACTTCATTGAATCGCTAGTTGTGAAGAGGAACCTCTTTGTACACCAATTGTTCCAAAACCTAAGAGATCCAAAAATGGCTGGGACTACAAAAATTATAACCTACAAAAACAATATATCAGTGCAACAATATAATAACAAAAGTATTAAACACATAATAACAAAAAAAAATTACAAGTGCAAGAAAATTGGGTTGCCTCCCAATAAGCGCTTTTTTTTATAGTCTTTAGCTCGCCTGTAGACAAGAACAGTGGACTTTTCTTTCAAAAAATCACCTCCCAAATATGGTTTCAATCTTTAGCCATTGACCTTGAAGTTCCACTTTTCGTGATGAAGTTCAAACGCTCCATGTGAAAAAAATTTAACGATGGTGAAAGGACCTGACTATCTGGAGCGGAGCTTTCCGGGGAACAACCAGCGTCTAGAATTATAGAGTAGAACTTGTTGACCAACAACGAACTCCCGCTACACAATGTGTTGAACATGCCATTTCTTTGTCTTTTCCTTATAGATCCGAGCACTCTTGTATGACTCAAGACGGAGTTTATTTAGTTCGTTCAATTGAAGCAATCTTCTTTCATCGGCCAATTTCATATCAAAATTTAAAGTTTTGATTGCCCAATAAGCCCGATGTTCAAGTACTACTGGGAGATGACACGCTTTTCCAAATAGGAGTCGATATGGAGACATACCGATCGGTGTTTTAAATGCAGTACGGTAAGCCCATAATGTATCATCCAATTTCTTGGACCAATTTTTTCTCGACGCACTTACCGTCAACTCAAGAATTCTCTTCAATTCCCTATTCGAAATCTCAACTTGGCCACTTGTTTGAGGATGATAGGGAGTGGCCACTCGATGTTTTACTCCATATTTGGTCAAAAGTGAGTCAAAGAGACGATTGCAAAAATGTTTACTGCCATCACTAATGATGGCTCGGGGGGTGCCATAACGAGAGAAAATATTCTTTCTTAAAAAGTTCACCACCACCCGAGCATCATTATTAGGTAAAGATACCGCTTCTACCCACTTTGATACGTAGTTAACCGCCACTAAGATGTATTGATTTGAAAATGATGAAGGGAAAGGCCCCATAAAATCAATACCCCACACCAATAATCTCCACCTCCAATATAGAATTCAATGGCATTTCATTGCAATTGGAGATATTACCACTACGTTGGCATATGTTGCACTTGGAGACGAGTGTGACCATCAAAGTGACCACCATAGGGAGAAGAATGACACTGCTCAAGGATTTGCTCAATTTCCTCGTCTGGAACACATCTCTGGATGATTTGATCCGGCCCTCTTTTGAACAACAAAGGATCTTCTCAAAAATAATATTTGATATCAGCGAAGAACTTCTTCCTTTGTTGATAAGAAAGATCTGGTGGAATGACGCCACTCGCAAGAAAGTTCACATGGTCCGCAAACCATGGTGTATGAGTGACTTGCAGAAGCTGCCCAATTTACATAAGTTGTTCATCAGGGAATACCTCATTAATTTTCCCTTCCACCACTTCTTTGGCTTGCTCAAGACGAGACAAATGATCGACGATGACATTTTCTGTTCCCTTTTTATCGCCTAGATCCAATCGGCCCTGGACTACTTTCTTTCATTTTTATCTCCTATTTATATATTTTTAACAAATTATGTTTCCTAAAGCAGTTATGGAATCAGCTGCAGTCCCGATTTGTTACTTTAATGAATTTAGAAATGAAAAAAAATGATCGATGGGTGTGAAAATGGACAAGTAAAAGACATGGTGCTACTACAATTGTCATAAGATCGAGTACATCGTATGCAGAAATGTACTACGATTTATAGAACAAACTCAACGTCAATCCTTCTCATTACGAGATGAAATTAGAATTTCTATTCAAACGGCATACATCCATTTCAATTCCACTTGTAATGGTTACTTTCAAAGCAAGATGAAGGTTTTGATTGAATTGAACCAAAATCGCACGACTCCTATTTGCATAACTTTAGTTAAAAAGAATGTCCCCAGTAGTGACCACGAAGATTCCAATGAAGAGGATCATAATGTGAATGATTTTTGCGACACGATGAAGATAGTTCGTGAGGATGATGTGGCTATTCTCGAGATAGATATTCCTCACCATGATTACTGTTACGCAGAGAATTTTCTCAATAGTCCAAGACAACGAGAATGAAAATGAATTTACAGATGATGATTTGATTGCTTTGTCCCGTCCAAGACATGAGTCGTGTGGGAGATCACAAGCGTGTACACGGTCCTCTAATTGCTCTCGTATAGTTCCCGATAATGAAGATTTGTATGTCAAACAACTGTTTGAGTCAAAGAAAGATTTACAGGAAGTTCTGTACCGAATTGCATTGAACCACAACTTTGAGTTTAAAGTGAAGAAATTAAACAATTATCTGCATTGACAACAATTGTCATTGGTGTTTACGAACAACGAAGATGGACACGAATGAGTTCTTTGTGGTTCGTAAATATGCACGGGAACATACTTGTGAAGTTGGTATTCATCGAAATGATCTCAAGCAAGAAAGAACATGGTTCATTGGTCAACAAATAATGCACAAGTTTCAGGACCTGCAAACTATTTATAGACCTTCCTACATCATTAATGATATTCGTCGAGAGTATGTGATAGTCATGAGCTATCAGAAAACCTGGAAGGCCAAAGAATGCGCATTGGATGATTTAATGGGCTCGATTGAAGAGAGTTATGCTAAATTGACCATGTATTACTTTAACATGGAGAAAACTAATCCTGGATCGACATTTTTATTGAGACAAAGGGCGAGAATTGCTTCATGGCTTTTGGACAACGCATTCGAGGATTTTGAAACGCGATGAGGCCCCTAATTCTAGTCGACGACACAACCCTTAAAATAGATAAGAAGGCAAGTTGATTATTACAACATGTCAAAATGCCAACATCCAAATTTACCTCATTGCATTCGACATAGTCGACGAAGAGAATGATCTAGCGATGCATTGATTCTTCACAAATTGAGGAAAGTAATTGGGGACGTCGAAAACCTTACATTCGTAATTGACTGTGGGCAGTCAATAATAAATGGTATCGCCAAAATCTTTCTCCAGTCACATCATGGTTATTGTATGTATCATATACAGGGCAACCTGAAGATTAACTATCAGGGCAGTTTTGAAGAGTTTGATAAGTTCATGGTTGAAATAGAAAGTAAGTCACATGCTGTATGGGATCTAACAGAGCCTATCGAGCATTGGGCCGATCACATTTTTCAGAACGTCGATACAACATGATGACGTCGAACAATACGGAGTCGCTCAATACAATATTCAAGAAGGATCGAGAGTTACCAATTCTCGCAAGGATTGATCACATTAGTAATAAGTCACAGTAGTGATTTCATGATCGACGCAAGGAATCAAAAAGTTGTACAAGTGTGATAACCTTGGCTTAGAAAGATCAACTATTCAAGACTTTCGAGGTGGCGAGAAAGGTATGTGTGGAATCACTGGACCAGTTTCGCTTCTCCGTGAGATGTGGAAGTAATATATTGTGGACTTGAATGATAACATGTGCACGTGTAGAAAGTTTCAGTTGGAGAGTTTTCCATGTACGCATGTAGTGACATTGGCTATGTATAAAGGATTTTCAGCACACACCTTGTACAGTTATTATTACATAGCTAATTGTTGGAGAGCATCGTATATCGAAACGATGTTTCCTGTACCAAATGAAGTCGAGTGGGAAGTTCCTGACAACATTCTCTCACTTAATAATTTGTTGCCACCCGAAGTCAGACCACGTACTCATTGACGTAAACGTAGATCTAGAATACCATCTACTAGAAAATAATTTCAACCTAGTAAGTGCGGCATGTGCGGCGCAACATGGCATACTCGTCGATTTTGTACAAGTCAAATTCATTTACATAACAATTCAATGGATGTGTAAATCATGAGGACGATCATAGCCATCGACTCTAGTATTTACTCCAGTTGAACTTGTGTCAGACAACTATGGTTGTACATATAGATAGGGGAATCAGCGAATGCGATCTCAATTGCAAGTAGTGTGAGTTCGCGATCACTAGAACGTACATATATGTATAATCCTTCCATGGCTTTCCACACGTCGGCTCATGCTAATGACTCACTCCAGCATATACTCGGGCACCACATCTATTCCCCTGGAGTATGAGAGAGTCATGCTTGAAATTAATTGCACATGAAAACTCGGAGCTCAAGATGACTCGGTTCGGAACTTCAAAACATTTTGGGTGTCTCTGAGCCCGGTCGCACAATATTTTCATGGTCATGTCAATGTGTTGAACCAAAAAACGAATAAAAGAGAGAGAGAGAGAGAGAGAGAGAGAGAGAGAGAGAGTCGTTTAATTAAATAAAATAACAAATTACGTAAACATAATAAATAACGATAATACACTTATATGATCGGCGAGCCAAGCTGACTTCGTCAATACATCTTCAAACCACTTTTTACCGTTCGAAATCGTCTTATCCCTGATCTTGTAGCTATCTCTGAAAAAATGAAAAAGTGAAATGTTACAAAAAGTATGGATAATCTCATATATACTTCAGCAATACCATAAAAATACTTATTCGGGTTCAAGGGATTTGAACCATTCATCGTACGCTTTGTCCTTCATTGAACCAACCTCGCGGAAGAGATTGGGGGATGTCCTGTCCATGAACGTCCTTCTCTTCGGGGGAAACGATGTACTGTGATGACAATCTCGGCCTCTTATTGACCACCAGCTTCGGCACATCATCAGCACACTTCTTCCCCTTTCTCACCTCGGGCACCCCCTCTGCCACTTCATCTTCCTGTACACCCTCCGTCGTATATGAAAAAATGACTCGAATGCAGTATCCTATGACCACGACGAATCATCATACCCCATATGACAATTTCCTCCATCACCCCTCGCCCATGAGAACCGCCAGTCCCTCCATCACTCCCTCCATCCCTAGAACTGTCAGTCCCTCCGTCATCTTCTCCATCCCGAAAGTCGCCAGTCCCTCGCAGGCCTTCTATGTCACCTCGTATCATTGCGACCTCCGCATGAAGGTCTCCCAACCCAGCTTGTAGCATCGGGACATCATCTCGTAACTTCGCCATGTCACCTCTTATTTTCCTCATAAATGCAGTCAGGAGTTCAAACAAATCATCCGTGAAGCACAGCGACTACGTGTAGGAGGTGATCTCCTCGACGGAGGTGATGCTGGACGACGTTCCTAAAAAATGAATAACTTAATTAAAAAATCAAAACGACAATTAACGAATTATATTCAGTTAACATACCATATCTCGATCCACGCTTGACTTGGACGTCCATTTGATTGTCTGGCGCAGCCTGAACAGATAATTCAAGGTGATAAACTCAGGCTTCTTCCTCGATCGACAGTGTCAACTCGATGAGAACTTTAAGCTGACATATTGACATTTCACCGAGTTAACGATCATGTGTCAAGATTTCGAAAGGACGTATAACATAAATCGCAAATGTATAACACATACCTCAGGATCGTCGAGGAGAGATGATGGATGATTATTTGGCAAGTGTCTTATCTTGTGCTGGCCAGCGATGCATCCAAGGGTAGCATGTCTCCACTGTCCTTGCCTACTGGCCAGCCAAAATGAGGACAGTCTTATACACCCATATCTATAACAATTACAATTATTATATATAGAATTTAATAAAAAAAATTAGATAATTCATTATATTAAATACCTACAAAGCCAACGGCAGATCATATGCATCGTACATACACTTCTTGAATACCCCTTCTTGAAGACACATAAGGTATCCGTAAAACATCTCTATTCCATTGGATAGTTTGAAAGTATTAATGTCATCAACAACCTCCAAATGGAAAACGTCAATCGACGTCTTTGTGTGACGACACCTGAGTATGCTCTCGAATATAGAGAACGTAGCTACCTTACCTCCAAGATCAAAATGGAGGGCATCTCCATCAACTGACTTGAGTAGCTGATTACGTCCAAAGTATAACGCGACAGTTGTAGTGTAGCTTTGGGGTGTCGTATCCACAGTGAGCTAAGAAATTATTCAAAGGATCAAAAGGGGTGATTTATCCTCTTAAATTTGTAGGAAAGTTAAGTTGTTGATCAAATAAATTAATATTGAAATTACAAGATAAAATTCTATAAATTGAAGAAGTGAAGCTTTGGAATTCCCTCACCCGGTTCAGATCATTCAACGTCGCTTATTCAAATTGATAACACAATCAGAGACTTTCATCCCGGTACTCTAATCGGAAGGTTTATCATTCAAGACCAATATAATTCATAAATATCCTCCTAGGTTCTAGATTCTCTTCACAATCTCCACAATTATTTTATTGAAATTAGATTATAAATCGATCATATACTCATAGCATAAGATAGTAAATAACCACACCAATAAATTTAATGAAATCGAAATTCAACAAGTAGTTTGATCGATCTATAGAAAATTACATGATTGAGTCTATGAAAAATCTAATACATGTTAAACCAATTTCACAAACAATTCATAAGGATGAAAGTCTAGATCTAGAAGTGTTAAACAAAATAAATACCAAATAACGTGAACAAACGACGTAAAATCTCCAAAATCGAGTGAGTTCCTTCCTCACTTGACAACAAGAGTTAGTTCTCCATGATATTCTTGAGCACAATTGATAGAAAAGATGCGTCAGAAAGCTAACTCAAAGAGCTAAAACTTTTCTTCAGATGCCAACTTCCAATTCGATCGTATACCTTGTCAAAAACGGGTCTCAATATGAGGCTGAAAACTAGTGCAAAACTTTTCAGCTTGAATGAACATATGTGATAATGTTTTGGCTTTATTTCAACCCTTTGACTCCTTTCCTCATCCAATTGACCTCTAACACTCTCAAATCTTCATCAAAAGGTTAGAAACAAGTTTCGAGTATTTGCACTTTAGTCCCCGAACTTTCACTTTCCTACACTTTAATCCTTTTTCGTTCCTTTATTCTACTTTTCTCCGTTTTCATCCATTTGCAACCTAAACCAAGATATAGACTTAGTGCATTTAGGCGTCAAATAATCATAGGAATGCAGATATTAATGGATGAAAAACGTAATAAATGTGCTATTATCTACAACATATCAATGCATCGAGCAACTTCCCAGAAAACTGTACGTCATGCAACGATTACAGGAGTCATAAGCAAGATCGATGCAATGTGTGCTACTCATCGAGCAAATGTAATATCGTCGTAAAGTTGGTAAAGTTACAGTTTGACGTAACTTTGCTGAGGATCTGTCTAACGGCGTCGTCCAAATAATATTCCATCTTGCAAAATTTTAAATGTTAGAATCTCGTGCAAGAGATAATGGATTATTAGTGGTGGAACTAAGATTGATGAGACATGAGGAAGAATGTGAAGTTTGAAAGAAGATTACTATAACATTGACTCTTTAGTGCAAAGGAAGATTGTTAAAAAGCTAAATATTTTCATACAATCATTTTTTAGTGCGCCACATTTTAATTACATGAAAAGTATCATACGTTTACTGATTGTTAAACTTATGTTATCCTCAAATCTATTAATGAGCATAAAAATAATTCTTAACCCATTGTTTTTCTAAACAAGCAAAATATAAACAAGTATAAAATTATGAATAAATATTTTCCCTTCATTTTAAAGCACCCTAACATGATTTTTGGACGAAACACATTATTAAAGACAAGATCTGGTAAATTAATGAAATGTTAAGGATAACAATATGATGAAGGTACATGCAAAATCATAGACTACAACGAAAACATATCTTGTAATGTATACCTTTGCAGTGTATGAAGTTGTTTTGTTCAAGATTGTTTAGTAATAAAAGAAGAACTCAAGATAGGTATCGTGGAATACCTAAATTAAAATCTATATAGTGTTATATGTTTTAAATGAATATGACATACACCATAAGAGAAGAAGAAAATACTGTAGCACATGTTTTATTATGATAAGTTTAAGCCAATTGACATGTAATAATGACTTTATTTTTAGGTATAATTGTGGAATTAATTGAGTTAGAACTCAATTTCATTAGATTCAAAAGTTAGAGATTGAAATTTTGGTGCAAGTTAGAAATGACGAGGACTCAATTTCATTAGATTCAAAGTTAGAGATTGAAATTTTGGTGCAAGTTAGAAATGACGACTCAATTTCATTAGATTCAAAGTTTGGTGTAAGTGCTGAGATTTAGGAGAACTAGAAACCCTAGTTAGGTAATTTAAGGTTGATTGCTTGACTTGATTATTTAATTGATATATTTGATCCGAAGTTCGTTACAAAAACATGGGATGGAATGTTCGTATTATATTGATAAAATGTGGCTTGGAAAGCTATATGCATGACCTGCGAAATATGAATTTTTTGACTCTTTGTACAAGAAATGCTTGACACTTAGCACTGTGCAAGTAGCTTAAACTTCATTTAGCACAAACAATGTGGATGGCTTTCGAAAAAGGGTGTTTTGGGTGGAGAAACTTTCTAAGTATGAATTGGGTAATTTCAAATGTGACGAAAGTTTCCGTGCATCGAGAGCATATTTTCACGATCTTACACCAAATAAAAGTATACCAAGATTTTCAAGAAGTCGAGAGTTAGAGAAAAAGGTGAGAAATTTTGAGAGAATTCATGTATGGCTCAAGGGTTTGATAATCCAATATGATGCTTTTTCCCACTATAGAAAATAAGTGGATTCAACGCTCTTTGGGTTTGGACGTTGGAATTTTTTCTTGTACTACCTAGAGGGATAGTCTTCTAGTTTTTTGTCGTTGTTTTGTCTATGTAGGGGGGCCTGTCCTCCGCATAGTTTCTATGGTCTGGGGTATGCTGTGCTTTTGTACATGATTTACTTTTGGTTATAATCCACTTACCTTAACCAAAAAAAAAGTTGTAAAACAATTTTCAAATTTGAAAGAAAATCGCGAATTGTAGAAAGTATGATTACCCATATTTCTTAGCAATGTTGGTAAGATAGAATGATATTTATACTTTGTTGGAATTTGGTTTAAAGATTGAAAAATTTAATTAAATATAAACTTGAAAAATGACTATTTAATAGTCAAATTATAAAAATAAATAGAATAACTTATTTACTCGTCGAGTAGATGCCATATTTGAAATCTTAAAATTAGATTCGGATGAATGAGAAATTGTGGTCCAAAATTGGGAGAAAAACGAGGAGGAAAAAAAAACCAAAATTAGCTAATAGCTCGAGTGGCAGGCTAGCTCCAAGCTGCTAGCAAGGTTGTCGCTCGAGCGACGGGCTAGTGGTAGGCTAGAGTTTAATTACACTAATACGAATTAAACTTAGCCTCTGTTTGACCTCCTTTCTTTCAAATTTTAATATTTGGAATAGTGTTTTTGTTAGAGAATGTCTGAAAATGAAGGAAAAGTTTTTGATTTACGTGTAATATTATTTTATGGAAGAATGTGTGGTTGAAAGTAAGAGTGAGAAAAAAAATTGAAAGAGAGAAGGGGCCAAACAGGGGGTTAAGCATTACTTTGTCAATTAACAAATGACCATTTCACTAAACATCTCGCCAACATTCTTAAGACAATTTTTTGTGATTGTTTGTTGAAAAATCAAAAGAGTTTGGAGGTGTGAACTTCAAAAGAATGCTACAAAATTTGTTGTTTTATTAAGATACTTTGAATTTGGCAAATTTTTTAAAAGAAACCGCTCTTACGGTACAAGGAAAAAATAATCGAGAATCTATTATTGCCTTAGATACATTGAAAAACTCGGATTGCCTTTGTAAAAACTATATACTAAATGGTTTGTAAAAACTATATACTATAGTTTGAAGGACTCGGCCAATGATATATGTGGTTCATTGGTGAATAAGTACAAAATCGAGGATGTCGGAACAAAGAAGTTCATTGTTGGTAAGTTTCTGGACTAAAAAATGGTAGACTCCAAGACCGTAATAAGTCAAGTACAAGATTTCAAGTTCTACTTTATGACATACATGCGGAAAAGATGGAATTGAGTGAATCCTTTAAAATTGCGTCCATCATTGAGAAACTCTCTTCTTTGTGGAGAAATCTCTAGAACCACCTGAAGCACAAATGCAAAGAGATAAATTTGGAAGAGTAGATAGTTCATTTGAGGATTAAAGAAGATAATAGGAAAATCAAAAGAAAGCCTATTGTTCAACTTAGATCAAATTTTGTTGAAATTGGTTCAAATATCGTCAACAAGAAGCGTAAGATCTTCTGTGATGCACCAAGAAGAGAAAATTCCAAGAATGCCAAGAAGTTTGAATGTAGTTGTTATAATTGAAAAGCAGTCCATTCAAACGAATGTCGAAAGTCAAAGAAGTCTGCACAAGCAAATGTGGTTGAAAGAGACCACCTATCTGAAGGGGTTCAAGAGACGAGTCTATTTGCAGTTGTTTTTAAATGCAAAACGGTTGACAATCTAAGGGATTTGTGGGTTGACACTAGTGCTACCCGCCATATTTTTGTAGATTCTTGTTCTCAAACTATCATGAATTCAAAGGAGAACAATTATTCATTGGGAACTTTGCAAGTTTGAAGATTGAAGGACTTGGAAAGATAACATTGAAAATGACTTCCAAGTAAGAACTCAATAATGTCATCTATGTGCTGGACATTCGTAAGAACCTAGTTTTAAGGTTCTACTTAGCAAAAACGACTTTAAACTATTATTTGTATTGAACAAGTTCGTACTTACGAAAAATGATATGTATGCTGGTAAATGTTATCTTAGTAAATGAATGTCCTTACAATTCTACCAAAATGTATTATGAATAAAAATTTTAGTTTTGTTTATATGTTTGAGTTGTCTTGATTATGGCACAGTCGAATAGGACACATTAACTTCAAATCTATGCACAAACCTATGAATCAAAGTTTAATTTCGACGCTTAAGATTAATCCTAATCATATGTGTTGAAGCAAAGTTGGCCAAAATATTTTCTCACTCAGTTCAAAGGAACAGACACCTTTAGAATTAATACATAGCAGTATATATGATCTAAAATTTGTTCAAACTAAATGTGGTAAGAAATGCTTTATAACTTTCATTGACTATTGCACAAAGTACAGTTAAACCTAGATAAAATAATACTCTCGGGACCGGAAAAAAATATTCATTTAGCAAGGTTATTTATTTATTGATAAATGAATAAATTATTCATTTATAGATAAATAAATATTTATTATTTTAGAGAGAACTTTTCAATATAAAATATGTACATTGTATGTGGTAAGAAAAATCAAAAGACTAGTATCAAAGTATTATTTGAATCTAGGAAAGTTCAAAAGTTTTAGTGAAACTTAATGTCTCTAAAAACTAAAGTTAAGGATGGAGTTCATTTTGGTTTAGGTGGGAAGAAAAAACAATCAACTATATATATTTTTTTTTTCTCAATGAAATCCAGTAATTATTACTTTATATTTTTATTGGACCCTTAAGGATTCAATTTTTTTTATTATTTAATGCATTTAGCGAGGTTATTACTTTAGTTCATTGGCCCAAATCGGGATCGAAAGAAATTATTATATAATCGAGGTTATTACTTTATCGAACATTACTTTATCGAGGTTTAACTGTGTGTCTTTCTATTATGAAGCAAAGACGAAGCCTTAGATGTGAATATTATAAGATGAAAGTTTAGAATCAACTTAGTAAATGAATAAAGAATATTCGTGGTGATAGAGGTGGAGAATACGGGACACCGTTTGAAGAATATTGTTCCGAGCATGGAATCATTCATCAACACATGCTTACTAGTTACTTATACTCTGCGGTCTTCATGTACTCCTAGATGGCATCCTTACCGCGATTTTCTAACTCCTTTTCGAGGTGTTGCATCACTTGAGTGTGCTTTATCTTGATCTCAACATCCTTTTCTTGGATCATCTTGTTACTCTTGGTCCACGCACTTGACTTGATGAGGATCAATGTAAGGTCGACTAGCAAGGATCCTTTACATATTTGATGGACTGATATGGAGGTCAAGAGCAAAGAAGATCAAAGAAGCTATGAAAGGACAAGCAAGCCACATGGGTCGAGAATTCAAGTGGAACAAGCAAGACTGGTACCTTATAAAAATTGACATAAAAGAAGAAAAACCAACTTTAGTGCATTTGATTCAAGCTAAAGATGGAGGCATGGAGCTGCACCATGCATGCGCAACAATCAAATAGACAAGACCTTGTTTTTCAAAACTCGGAAGTAAATTGCTTGTGCCATGCATGTGCAAGCAACCATGCGCATGCATGGTACTCCAGCGAATAGAAAAGATTAGTTTTTTTGTTTGTTTTGGACTCTAATTATTAAGTTTTTTTTTTTTTTAGTCCGCTTATATAAAGCATATTTATTATATAAACAAAAAAACCATTGATTTTGTGGAAATTAAATAAAGTGAGTATTCATTATCAATCTTGTTCTTCATTGAACTATTCTGAACTTATCAAATATTTCAATCTTCGTGGCATTCAAAGCTAAAACCTTGGTTCTTGATTTAGGAAACCATTGAGTTAAGGTTCTTCATCCAATTTTACCTTTCTTGAGATGCATATATCAAGTCTTGTTGTGGGTTCCAAGGTACATCCTATAAGGGTTAAAATCATTTGGTATATGAGCTTTGACTCTAAAATAAGGTTTAATTCCTTTTCTTTCCATTCTAATTCTTTAATGCGTCCCTTTTGTTGCATTTTCATCACATCTTAGAGTATCAAAAATCGAGCCAAACATATTCAAGAATTGATTAGAGCACATCGTTTGAGCCCTAGTGCGCCAATGCTCAAATTTCTGGTATGTAAATACTATGATTGCTCTGTACCTTTTAGTTAATCGCACTTGCATAAAAGAAAAAAAAAGATTACGAAAATTTAAAAAAAATTCAAGAAAAATCCATAACCATCTTATCAATTATAAGAATTCTTCAAAAATTCAAGAAATGCATATACCAATTTCAAGAATACTTTTCTTGGAATTTATGGTGCTATTTTGCAAGAAACACATTCTTTACTGCTTTTGGTACTTAAATAATCATTTTTGTTCTGCTTGTTATCTTTATTCCCGAGTCCTTTCTCATTTCTTGTCTCCCTTCTTGTTTTTTGAGTTCTTGTGATTTGAATATGATGATTATCATGGAGTGTTAGCTAGTGAAGATAGCAAAGATCCTTTACAATAACAAGATCAAAGGCAAAAAAGATCAAGGAAGCCATGTAGGGACTTGTCCAAACTATGTGCGCTGAAAGAGTTCTAGTGCAATGAACAAGACACCAATTTTTCAGGATGGGAATCAAACTTAGTGCATTTAATTCAAACTAAGGAAAATGAAGTCATGTTCACACAAGGCTTTCAATTCTTGGGCAAGCATCAAAATTGGACAACATGAGAGTAAAATGTTGTACCATGCGCAGACATGGTATAAATCTAGCCAATCGAGATTTGTTTTTCAGTTTGATTCAAACTCTATTTGTTTTGCTTTATGTAATTGCTTTTCAAGTAAATTATGATTAGAGAGATTAATTATAAAGTGATTTTTTCTTTTAGTATTGTTCTAAATTAAATTATTCAGAACTTATCAAAAATTTTCAATGTGGCGTTAATTCCGAATTCCTAAATCAAGAAATGATCGGGTCAATTTTCTTCATCTGATTTTAGCTTTCTTGGGGTTCATATCAAGTCTTTTGTGGTTTCTAGAGTACATCCTATGAAGGGTTTCACATCAGACATTTGGCTCTGAAATCAGGTTTTGTTTTTATGAAGCTATTTGTTTTTCAGTCCTAATTTCTTGGGGTTTTTTTTTTTTTTTTTTTTTTTTTTTTTTTTTTTTTTTTTTTTTTTCATTTGAGTCTTTATCACATTATAATTCATTCACACAAAAAATAGAACCCAGAACATTCAAGAATTGATTAGTGTGCCCAACCCAGTTCTTTTCCGATTTTTTGCCTTATAATTTATGCCACTACATTTGCATCATGAGACAGAAGAGAAAAAAAAGTACGAAATTCAAATAAGAAAAAATTCTAGAAGAGGCCATAATGAAATTACCAATTCCAAAAATTCAAGAACAGCATAATCTAATTTCCAGAATCATTTTTTCTTAGAATTCTTGTGTTGATATTTTTCAAGAAACACCATCTTTGCTACTGTTTGATAAATCATTGGAATTTGATCTTTTTGTGTAAAAGGCAATAACTAATTGAAATCTTTTCTTGAAGTCATTGTGGTGTTTCTAATCTTCTTGTGATCTTTCCTTTTTGAGTCCATCCTCGACTATTGTTATGATTCCTCTTTCTTGGTTTCTTGTTGGTTTGAATATTGCAGAGATTGGATTCTTGATTGAGTTTAGTCAGTTCCTTAAAGAAATTGACAAGGAAAGTGTAGAAGGGATAAAGGCAAAAGTTGCGAGCTTATTATTAGAATAAACCAATATAGTGTGAATCACCTAATCATAAATACGTGAGGTTAATTTTCTAAGTTATTAAAAATATCTGACAACAAAGATTCTAAATCAAGGAAGGAGACCAATTCTTTATGTTGAAAGCCATGCAACAACCATTTGACTGGATGAATAAAAAAAATTAGGGATAGAATGGATAGGTTACTGTGATTGCGTCTTAACAAAGAGGACAACCACAAAGAGTTCCTAATGTTAGGATACAAGATAGGCATGATCATATCTCTAGGGCTGAATTTGAAGGTCAGAATAAAGTAGAAAGTGAGAGAATGAGGATGACCAAATCTCGGTGGCTGAAGTGGGTAGGATTAGAAATAAGAAAGATAGGCGTGAAAGGGGGCCTAGAATCTTAGAGGCCGAGATGGATAGATAGAAACTTTGGGAACATTAATCTGAAAATACCTTCCTTCCAACGTAGAAACAATCCTGTGGTTTATTTGGAGTGGGGAAGAAGTTGGAATTGATATTTGACTATCATAACTATTTTGAAGAGAAAAAGGTGAAGCTAGCAGTGATTGAATTCATTGATTATGTAATAATATATTAGGATCAATTGGTGACAAATAGGAGAAGGAATCATGAAAGGCATAGAAACCTGAGATGAATTAAAAGTTCTCATTGGAGAAGACAAGTACCTAGTCATTACTATAGGGACCTTGATCTTTTAAAGAAACTTACTCAATGTTCAAGGAGTGTAGAGGATTATTAAGGAGATGGAGGTAGGTATGATTAGAACTAATGTTGACGACGATAGGAAGGCCACAATGGTCAGATTTTTGTGGATTAAATAACATATAGCACAGTTGAGTTGCACATAGCTATGAAGGTGGAGAGACAATTGAAAAGAAAATAACCAGCAAAGTATTCTTCGAGTTATAATTCTTCGAGCACATTGCATCTCAATGCGTAAACAAAAGGATAATGATTATGCATGACATACAGGAAGTGGTCGTAGATGAGAGTGATACCCTAGTTGGAGGATGTTAGTGATGGATGGGGTAGAGTAGGTGATCTCTTGTTATAGTGTTCTTAGTGCGCAACATGGTATGTAGTGTGATTATGGATGGGGGAGTTGTACTAATGTAGCTAGTAGTGGTTGAGAAGTTGGGCTTATCTGAGCTAAAACATTCTATATACCTTATAAGTTGTAGTGGTTGAATGAATGTGAAGAGGTCAAGGTTAACAAGAAAGTCCTATTGACATATATTATTGAAGGTATAGAGATGGGATGATGTGTGATGTGGTGCCTATGCATGCTGGCCACATTTTGATGGAAAAGTCATAGCAGTATGATAGGAATGATGGATTTAAGAATATATACAACTTTTTTAGAGACGAAAAAATGTTTACTCTTGTTCCTTTAAGACTAAAACAGCTCCATGAGGACCAATTGAAGTTAAAAGGTGAAGCAGAAAAGAAAAAGAAAGAGATGAAAAATGAGAGTGAGGTTGAAACTTTAAGAAAAGAGAGAAAATAGAGAATGGCTGAAAATGATGAAAAAATAGTAGAGCCACAAGCGAAAAAAAGATAGAGAACCCGCAGAGAGAAACTGGAAGGCAAAAATGAGTTTTTGTTTTTGCAAAAGAGAGAGATTAAAACTGTTTTCATGTGTACAAGGAATCCTATCTTAGTATTGAAGAAACTAACCAATCCCTACCTCGTTCGACTATTTTTTTGTTGTAGCAATTTGAGGACTTGTTCCCTGAGGAAATGGCTAGTGAATGGTCACCCATGTAATGAGCATCAAATTGATTTTATACTTGGAGCTGTTATTCCATTGACCAACGTATAGAAGTAATCTCGAGGAGACATAGGAGCTTCAAAGGCAAGGTGAGGAATTGATGGGCAAGGGGGGTAGAGCATGAGTTCATGTGCTTTACTAGTGTTTCATGTACCTAAATACGATACACATGAAGTGCATTGATTGCAAGGTAGTCAACAATATAATGTAATGTGTGTATCCTATACATATGTTAGACGATACGCTCGATGTAATTGCACGTGTCATGTATTTTTGGTAAAACAGATCTTAAAAGTGGTTATTACAAAATTAAGATGAAAGAATGAGATGAATGAGAGATTGCTTTTAAGACTAAATATGGGTTATATGACCGGCCAGTTATGTCATTTGGTCTTAGCACCTAGTACCTTTATGAGATTAATGAATTAAATATTGCGTGCATTCGTTTCGTAGGAAAATTTGTAGTAAGGTATTTTGATGGCATCCTTAATTACATCAGGATTTTAAATGAGCATGTTAAGGATTTGAGATGTGCGCTTTATGTTTTGAGATGATCAATTATACGCTAACCTTAAGAAATGTACCTTTTGCATGAAATGAGTAGTTTTTCTTGGTTCTGTTGTTAATACAAAAGCTATCGAGGTGGATGAAGAGGAAAGTAAGCCATCGAGCAGTGGCCAAAGCCAAAAACCATCATTGAGTTAGCTTATATGATTTAGCTAGCAATAAGCATTTTGTTAAAGATTTTAGCACTTTTATTACACCACTCAATGTTATTGTGAATAAAAGTGTTGGTTTTCATTGGACATTGAAAAAGAACATGCATTTAATGTTATTAAGGGTAGGTTATGTTTTGCACCTATTTTAGAACTGTCAATATTAACAAAACTTTGAGATTAAATGTGATGCCTCAGGAATAGGAATTGAAGCCTTTTTTTATGTAGGGTAAATGACGAATAGCATTTTCAGTGAGAAGCTAAGTAGGGCAACATTAAATTGCCTCACATATGACAAAGAGTTTTTACACTCTTTTTCGAGCTTTGGAAACATGGTAAAGTGATCTATGACTAAAGGAGTTTGTAATTCACATTAACCATGAATCACTAAAACATCTCAAGGGCCAAGTTGAACAAGAGGCATGCGAGATGGATGGAGTATATCTACTTTTCCTATGTCATTCGGTATAAACAAGGTAGGGAAAACATAGTTGTTGATGCATTATCCAGAAGATATGTACTTCTTACTTCCTTAAATATCAAAATGCTTGAATTTGAATGTGTTAAGGATATGATGTAGGTTTTTCTAACATATATCTTATGTGATAAACCATCATTGATAAATATTACAAGCATGATGGGTATTTATTTAAGGAAAATAAATTATGTGTGCCTAATTGTTCCATGCATTAGTAGTTGATGCACGAAGCCCATAGTGAGGGATTGATGAAGCATTTCGGTGTTAGGAAAACATTAAAAATGTTGCATGAGCATTTTTATTGGCCTAGAATGAAAAGAGAAGTTAATTGCATTTGTAGTAGATGCATTACACATAAGAAGACCAAATATAAGTTTTTGTGTCTATGGACCAAATATTGGGGCTTTCTAGGACTGAAGGGGGTAGGGAATTTAGTAAAATGACACATTTCATTCCATGCCATAAAACAAATAATGCCACGAATGTAGCTGATTTATTTTTAGGGAGATTAGACTCCACGGACATCTTGGTCAGATCAAAGTAGTTAATAGAACACTAGCTCAACTTTTATGCACTGTCAATAAAAATTTTAAAACTTGGGAAGATTGTTTACCATTTATATAGTTTGCATGAAATAGTGGGCATTCTATTACTTATTCTCCCTTTGGCATTATGCTTCCCAAGCCAATAAATGAAGGAGATGTGAGACCTTTGAACCAGGGAATTGGGTTTGGATTCATATACGAAAAGAATATTTTTCAACCCAAAGAAGGTCTAAATTGCATCCTAGAGGAGATGGACCATTCCAAATCCTTCAGAGATAAAAAGAAGTTCCCAAATGCTTCCTAGTGAGGTAAAAACCACATTTGATACCTTTTATGACATAGTGCATGCCTATCTAATTAATAATGCGATCTTTGGAGTTCGCCGATAGTGAATAAGTCAATTGAGTCTAATCTTCTTTCCCCATCCTCCATGCCCTCTAAGGTTTTTACCCTATAGGAATTAGGCAGAAATCTTTCACATATCAGTTCTTCTTCTCCCCATTCTTCCAGTTCACCTCTTCCAAGAGCCATTTCAACCTTCCCCAAAAGACATGAAAATGCCTACAAACCCTTTCAGGTGAGTATAATGTATTTGTTACTTTTATTGTTGCTGATATTTCATTCTTTGATACAATTGACGATTTGAGGTTGAATCCTTTTGAAGATGGAGAGAATAATGATTATCATAGAGAGCCGGCTAGCAAAGATCCTTTACATGTTCTGGATGGACCAATAATGATGTTAAGAGCAAAGAAGATCAAGAAAGTTATGCAAGGATTTGTCCAAGACACGTGGGCTGAGAGTTTAAGCGGAACAAGAAAGATACCAACCTTTAAAATGGGCATGACAGAAAAAGAACCAACCTTAGTACATTTGATTTAAATTAAGGCCTTCTTTTTCAAAACTTGAGAGTAAATGGCTTATGCCGCTAGCATGCATGGTACTCCAACAAATAACAAAATTAATTTGTATTTTATTTTCGACTCTAAAAGTTAAGTTTATCCATTTCACTTTTTTTTTTGGCGTAAATTAGGGTGTCTTGGAGTCTGTCATACAACATATTCATTGTATAAATAAAAAAATAAAAAAATTGAGGGAATTAAATAAATTGAGGATTCGCTTTCAATTTTTTCTTCATTGAACTATCCTGAAGTTATTATCAAAACATTTGCATCTTTGCGGTGTTCAACCCTAAAACATTGGTTCTTGATTCAAGAAATCATTGGGTCAAAGTTCTTAATCTAATTTTAGTTTTCTTGGGGTGTATATATATCAGGTCTAGTTGTGGGTTCCAGGGTACATTCTACAAGGGTTCACACAATTACTTCTTTTCAAATTGTTGACCCAGTTGTTCACTTTAGGTCTTTAATTTCAATCATTTGAAACATGGTGTCCTACATGTTTTATAGTCTTTAGTTTCTGTAAAATTGCATATTAAATCTGGAATATTTCTGGTTGAAAATATTTTTAGGATTTGGCCACTCCTTGATGGCTTTTTCCTCCTTGTCATCCACCTCAATACCTTAAGTACTAACAACGTAACCAAGAAAAATCTATTTTCCACGTAAAAGGTGCAATTAAAAATCAGCGTAGGACAACTTCTTGTGAGGACCGACATGCACACATCTCAAATGTTCACATGCTCATAGAAACTCTTGCTATATTAATATTATCAAAATAAACAACTAAAATTTTTCCTATGAATGAATGTAAAACATCGTTCAATAGGAAGACCAAATGACATAACTAACCACTCATATAACCCATATTTCTTAGAAGTAGTTTTTCATTCATTTTCTTCTTTCATCCTGATTTGGTGATAGACAATTTTAAATCTATTTTACTAAAAATACTTGACCCATGCAATTCATCAAACATATTATCTAAGTAAGTATTGGATGACGATACTTTATTGTTATATTGTTGACAGCCCTATAAGCAATGCATATTCTGCACATCCCATCTTTTTTAGGCATTAGTAGCACTGAAGCTCCTTTTGCCTCCTATAGGTACGGTTTGGAATAATTACTCCAGGTATATAAAGTCAATTTGTTGCTTAATGCCTCTAATAAGTAGTAGTCTACTAGGCATTTCCTTAGGTAAAACGTCTTCAAATTCCTGCAGCTAAGAAATAGCCATACTAGGGAGGGATTGTTGTGTTTCTTCAAAGGACTTGTTGTACACAAGCAATATAAGAGACAGGCTTTCCATGAAAGCTCTCTTAATCTCACTCTCTTTTACAAAAAACTCATTTTAGTTTTTACAAGGGCTCTCTTCTTTTTTTGCCCTCTCGTCGCTCTACTCATTTTCTGATCATTTTCAGCCACATCTCTATTTTCTCTCTAATCTCTCTCTTTTTTTTTTTCTTAAAGTTTTAGTTTTACTCTCATTTTTATCTTCTTTTTTATTTTTCATCTTTTCTTCGTGGCTCATAGACATGTTTTGATGTTAAAGGAACAAGAATAACTAACTTTCCATCTTTGATAACGATGTACGTATTCTTAAACCCATAATGTATCACCTTCCTATCATACTTCCATAACGTTCCCAACGAGATATACCCAATATGCTTAGGAACCACATCATACATCATCTCGTCACTATACATCCCAATAATAAAGCTCACTAAGGCTTGCTTGTTAATCTTGATCTCTGCACATTTATTCAACCACTGCAACTTATAGGGTCTAGGATATTTTAGCATAGACAAGCAGAACTTTTCAACAAGGGTGGTGCTTTCTAGATCGGTAGAACTACCCCCCATCTAAAATCATACTACTGCACATAATATAGCATCTATTATGAAAAATATTCTCTTTGTGCTACCATTTCATCTACTTTAATTTGTATACTAAGAACATGACTTGCAACAAGAAGACCTTCTATTGGGTACTCTACCCCAACACCGTCACTAACATTCTTCTACCCGTGCATCTCATCACTATCAAACTCATCCGTAGTCACTACCACTGGTATCATGAATAATTATTGCCCTTTTGTTTGGAAATTGAGATGTAAAGTGCCCCAAATCTATGCGTTTAATATCATCCTTTCCCTTAGGTGGTTTGGTCTTACTCTTTAAAATGGCTACATCACTACTATTATTACTACCACACGTCGATCTCCAAGGAGGATTAGAACCTGAAGAATACTTTACAGCTCCTTTTTCTTTTAATTGACCTTCATTGCCATATGCACCATATCCTCCAACTCCACATAATACTGTAACTCAATTACATTAGTTATATCCCTATTTAATCCATTCAAAAACCCATTGTGGCCTCCCCCTATCCTCCTCAACAGTAGCCCTAATCATTGCTACCTCCATATCTTTATGATAATCCTCTAATAGACACTCCTAGAACCTTGAGTAAGACTGTAATTTTTTTTTTATAAAGGTCTCTATATAGTTATGAGAGCTTTTGATTCATCCCAGGTTTCTATAGGTCTCTCATGATTTCTCCTCATTTTCATTACTAATTGATGCCACCATATTATTGCATAATTAGTAAATTCGATCAATGCTAGTTTCACATTTTTCTCCTCAGAATAATTATGGTAATCAAAGATCAATTTGAACGTTTCTCCAACTCCAAACATTAGAAACACTTTTTAGTTGTCCCCTTTGTAAGTTGCAATCACCGTATCCTACTTATCCATTTTATTCCTAATTTCTTCAAACACCACATTTATCCTGTCAAATTGTTGTTGTATTGCTCTCAACATGAAGAATTGTTTTACATGTATTATTTTAGGAGAATGTGAGTGAAATGTACTCCTCACGTGTTTGCACTCCAGTGTTTTACTCTATAGGCTTTTTCTCGATAATGACCTCACCACTTTTGCCTTTTTCCTCTATATTTTCTTTATCAAGTTCTCTAAGGAACTATGATGTGTTTACCCCATTGCAAGATGTACCCTTAAACCCACGCAAGATTTGATACGAACCCCAAGAAAGCCAAATCAGATGAATAACCTTGACCCAATTATGGGCTGGAATGTTTGAATGCCACAAAGGTTGGAAATCCTTGATAAGTTTGGGATAGTTCGATTAAGAACGAAATAGAAGGCGAAATAGCTTTATAATTATCTTTCAAAATCATATTGTGTTGTGTTTTTGTACAATGAATATGCCTTTTATAGGCATAAGAAAGGTAATTTACTTGTACAACAACCAGATAAACATGACAAACTTAACTTGTAAAACAATTAGATTTACTTCACAAACCTAATTAACTTGTAAAACAAATTTGAAGAAAATTCTAATCAAATAACTAAAATACCCTTAAACTAATACAAAACTAAAAATGCTAAAATGGACCCCTAAACCATTATATTTGAGCCTCAAAGTTTGATAATGTCATCCAACAAACATGTGCAATTTTAAAAAATGCTAATGAATCGTACTCATCGACAAAAATCCAACACCCAAGCTGAAAATTATGCATGTTTTCATACATCAAGGTTTTTATATACATCCATCTTATATTCCTTCACTTGGATCAAAAGAACTAAGGATGGTGCTTCTTCTTTCGGTCTTGAAATTTGGTGTCTTGCTTGTATTTAAACTTCGATCCACGTAGTCATGGTTTCCTTGATCTTCTTTGCATTACTTACTTTCCATGATTCTCATCATTCCCTCCATCTTCGAAAGGATTTGACCTTGAATCTTTACCTACATCGAAAGACTCACAATATTATAAGTAGCAGAAACATTATACTCACTTGGAAGGTCCAATTTGTCGTCATTATCATTAATCTTTTCAAGGACTTCTTGATATGGTCCATCTTCTCTAGATGGAAACCTTTGAACATGAATAGCTTTCTTTTCTTTTGTGCACCCAAACCCAATCAGCTAGTTCAAATGTCACACATCTTCTTCCTTTATAAACTTAGGATGCATAATGTTCATTATTCTTTTTAATTTGAAGTTGAACCTTCTCATGGATGGTCCAATTCAGCCTTCTTCTTCGTTTCTAAACTACCTCTTTTATCAATAGGTAAAGAATCAAATCTAATGGAGTTGGTGGATTAAAAACCATACACAATTTTAAAAAGGAGAATTAGTAAAACGTATGATCCTATTGTATGCGAATTCTACAAATGGTATATTGTATTCCCAACTTTTCAAATTTATTAGTGATTATAGTGTGTAAAAGTTGAGCTAATGTTCTACTAACTACCTCAGTTTATCCATCTATCTGTTACCACATGTAGAAGAAAATAAACTTAGTTCCCAACTTATCCAACAGAACTCTATAAAAGTGTCTAAGGAACTTAACATCCCTATCAGATACAATACTCTTAGATATACCATGAAGTCACACTATCTCTCTAAAGAATAAATCATTTATGTTTGTGCCATCATCTGTTTCATGACATGGAATGAAATGTGCAATCTTAATAAACCTATATGCACCATGAATATAGAATATCTACGCCTTTTTAGTCCTAGGCAACCCCATCTTATAGTCCATCGACCCTCACTCACTAAGAATAAGGTAAGGGAGTTATACAACCCTTGTGGTCCTTAGATTTGGACTCCATAAATGCTTAATATCTTTTTTCATCCTAGGCCAATAGAAGCGATTATATGAGATGTTCAATATGCTCATCTAAACTTTTGCTATAGACCAAAATATCATCAAAATAAACTATTCCAAATGACTAACCACTAATATAATATTTACAATAATAAATAGGTTTCCATTCAATAAATGAATATCCTCCATGTCCCATCATTTTTTTGCACAAGCAGTACTAGCATTGCCACTATACTCATATTATCCCTCATGTACCCTTTTCTTATTAACTCTTCAACTTGAATTTGAAGATTCTTCGTCTTCTCAAAATTACTCCTATAGGTTGGTCGGTTTGAAATAATAGCTTCAAGTACAAAATCCGTGAGATGTTCAATGCCTCTAATAGGTGGCAACCCACTAGGCATCCTCAAGATTAAGGAGGTATTCCTTGTAGACCAGCAATATCAAAGGCCGGTTTTCCATGAATGTCCTCTTAATTGCACTTCTTTACGCAAAAAAGCTGACTTTTGTCTTTTTCTTTTCTCTTCGCGGGCTCTCTACCTTCTCTCTTGTGGTTCTACTCTTTTTTCATTTTCTTCAGCGACCTCTCTATTTTCTATCTTACTCTCTTTTTTCTTGAAGTTTTAGTTTCACTCTCATTTTTTCTCTCTTTCTGTTTCTTCCTTTCCTGACCTTTTAACTTCATTTGATCCTCATAGGGTGCTTAACTAATTTTTCATCTCTAACAAAGCTGTACATATTTTTAAATCCATCATGATAACCTTCCTATCATACTGTAATGGCCCAACAAGATATGCCCAGTTTGCAGCCACATCACACATCATGTCATCTGATGAGAACCATGGGATGAAAGCTAGTAAAGAAAATTAAGGAACCCATGGTATCACTTGTCCAAGAATGTGGGCCAAGAGTTCAAGTGGAAAGAGCAATATTTGTAGTTTGGGCATGAAAGAAGAACCAACCTTAGTTAAAGCTAAGTTAAAAGAAGCGATGCCTGAAATGTTGCCGAAATGCGGCACACATGCACAGACAAAATAGGTCATATGAGCATGGAGGCAGATTTTCAACCTGTAGCCAAATCAATTGAATCATGCGTGCGTCCTTACTACACTATGTTCGTGCACAGTACAAAAATCTGAAGGTGGTTAATTTTTCCTTTTTCGTTTAGAACTCTATTTGTTTATTTTAGGTTTCTAAACGAAAAAGAAAAATTAACCGCCTTCAGATTTTTGTACTGTGCGCACGTAACGTGTATTCTCTCACATGCGCTGTTCAGTTGATTAGGCTACGAGTTGAAATTTTGCTTCCTCGTTCTGGGAATGGAAGATGCTCCAGCTAGTTCAAGAGGCATTTGATGAGCAAAGGGAGGAGAAGCCTTTAGACATAAGTGTAATCCTAGCATTTTTGAGGATGATGATCCTGCACTACATGAGGTTGTTCTATCTATTATCATAACACCATAGGTTAAGTTAAAGAAATTGCCAGAGCACCTTCCTTCTTGGGGAAAGGAGATACATTTCCAGTAATCATTGCTGCAAACTTGAACAAAGAGGAGGACAAGCTACTAAGAGTTCTGGGGGGTATAATCCACTCTAGGATGGACAATTATAGATAACAAGTAAATTGCGTAAAATACATGTACAAGATCTAGAGAGAGACTCATAGCCTACTAGAGATGCAAAACTGAGGCTCAATCTAGTGATGAAGGAAGTGGTGAAGAAGGAGGTCTTAAAGTTGCTAGATGTGGGGGCATTATCTATCCCATTTTCAATAGCCAATTGGTAAGCCCAATACTTGTGGTCCTAAAGAAGTCAGGAATCACGGTGGTGAAAAATGAGAGAAATGAGCTAGTACCTTAGAGAGTGCAAAATGGATGGAGAGTTTGGATTGACAATCGAAAGCTCAACACTACCATGAGGAAATATCATTTCCCTTTGACATTCAATAACTAGGTACTTAAGAGAGTTGCTGGCCACAGTCACTATTAAACTTCATGGTATACTAGCTACATCCCAATTCTGGTTGGACTCGAGGATAAGGAAAAAATGACATTCCTTGTAGACATTTGCTTGCCAAATGATGCCATTTGGACTTTGCCTTGCAATGTTACAGCATTGGATCTTTTTTCAGTATTTGGTCACTTTATAAGTGCCTTCACAATAACTTGGTACTCAATTGGGAAATCTTTAACTTTATGGTACAACATGGTATTGCCCTGGGGTATCTCAATTAGAGGCATTGAGCCACACAAGGCTAAGATTGATGTTGTGAGGAGCTTTCAAACTTTGAAGATAGGCAAGGAGATAAGATCAATCTTGGGCCAAATTGTTATATAACCATCAAGGACTTCTGCGAAATTTCACATCTTCGCCACCTTATTGGGAAAGATGTTGAGTTTGAGTTCACACTTGAGTGCTTGTCGGCCTTCAATAGGCTCAATGAGATGCTAGTCCGTATCATTAGACCACCAGATTTGAATCTTCCATTTGAGTTGTAATATGCACTTTTGTAGGATAGAGAGTTGATGAGATCCCTCACACCATCTATTATGCATCTCGAGTGCTCAATGACACCTAGTTGAACTATTCCATTACAGAAAAGAGTTACTTGACACCATATGCATTTGAAATGTATAATTTATTTTTCATTGGTACTAAAGTAGTAGTGTTTTCTAACTACGCAATTATTAGGTATCTTATCCAGAAAAAGGATGCTAAGCCATGATTCATTAGATGGATTCTACTCCTTCTTGAGTTTGATTTGTTGATCACATGAAGAGGTTCCCTTGCTTCATCTAATGAGATGCTGGTCATCAATGGAGGAGGTTCTGGTCGAGGTGAGGATTCGGCCTTGGTTCCAGCGGGTTTCATTGCTAAAATGGATTCTTTCTTGACTGATCTGGATATAATTGAGGAATCCTTGGGTGGTGCTGTTGTTTTGGGTGGTGGAGAGACGGTGGCTGGTTGTGTGGCGTCGACGAAGGCTAGTTCTACGGCGAGGAGTGGTGGAGAAAACATGGGTGGTGTTGGGCGGCACAAGGGTGTGGGTTTCTCTAACCCTAGCCAGCTCGTGCATGCTAATTATGGAAGTCCTAAATTGCTGCTTCCCTCAAAGGAAGGTTGTTCTAATTCTCCTAATGTGTTGGAGGCTCAACACGGAAACTTTCCTTCCTTGGAGCATTCATTAAAGGCTGCTGATTTGGATTTAAATCTAAATGGTAGGGGTGCAGATTACGCTGGAGCCCTTGGGTCAATAGATTCACGAGCTAGGGGTGATTTCAACGCTAAAATGGGCTTAGTTAAACCCCAAAATCCAGCCCAATCACCTCTTCATGGAGGCCATACGAATTTGTATCCTGGGGCTCTTAAGGCCCACATTTCGTCCTCTTTTGCGTCTGTTGTGATTGGGACTTCGAAGGAGGCTGAAGGTTCGGCCTCTAATCTGCATTTCTTTCAACCAAGTAAGGAGGATGGGAGAGTGAAGGTCCGACCTCCCATGGAGGTTGTGGAGGAGGGGTGTGAAGAGTGGAGGTCGACCTTAATTAGGTATTTTATTGGGAAGAGGCTTCCTTATCCAGTGGTTAACTCCATTGCCTTGAATCTATGGGGAAGGATTAGGCTTAAGGAGGTGCTATCAACTGATCGTGGAGTGTTTTTGTTTAAATTTGACACCATCGATCAAGCGGCCAATATTATTGATCGTGCTCCTTGGCATATGGTTAATCACCCTCTTGTCTTAAAGAAATGGTAGCCCAATCTGCAATTAGATAAAGAGGAGTTTAAGAGGGTGCCGGTTTGGGTAAGGCATATGAATGTCCCATTTGAATATTGGACTCCTAAGGGGCTAAGTTTTGTAACAAGTGTTGTGGGTAAACCTCTCTATGCAGATAAGATTACACTATGCATGCCAAGTTTGAGTGGACCCAGATCAGATGTAGTTCGTGTCCTGTTTTTGGTCATGCTTTAGGTAATCATTGTATGCAACAAAGTCAGCAACAAGTGGGCGTTAAGCAGTCAAAAAAAGGGTGCAAGTCTCTAAGGTGAATCAAGAGATAGTTACGAAGAAGGATGTTGAGGAAGCTTGGGTTGATGTCAAACGAAAAATGAAAGGGAAGAAGGTTTGGTCGCCGGGGTGGAGAGCTCTCTAACTAAGAGTGACTTGCAACGTGTTGTGTTTGATAGTAGTTCCAAGCCTTTAGCTATTCATGCACCAATTGAGAATGACATAAGTTTGGAACCAGGTGAGCTGGTGGTTCCTAGGGCGGACTCTTTGCTTGTGGATGTGGATGTGGGTGGTACTGAAGTGGATGTGGATGTGGGTGGTACTAAACCCGAGGATATGCGTTGTGAAGAGGATAATTCAGACTCCTCTTTTCAATCTTCTCCTAATTCCTTGGCTGCAAAGGTGACTGATTCCCTAGAGAAGAAGAAGAAGAAGAAGAAGAAGGGCTCGGTGGGCAAAAGGAAGGGCAAGAAACACCACTCCCCTAGAAGGGGTCGGTGGAGTTAGTCTATAGACGTACGTGCTCACATTCCCCCATCTTTTTTAATGTTCATTGGATGTTGGAATGTTAGGGGTTTGAATGATCCCATGAAACATAGGGAGGTTCGGAATTTGTTACAAAATCAGAAGCTTTGCTTTTGTGGCCTTGTGGAGACTAAGGTCTTAGAGGTGAATAGTGCAGAGATTGGCCGGTCTATTAAGGCCTCTTGGTTGTTTGAGGGTAATTATGCTTATTGTTCTAGGGGTCATATTTGGGTGTGTTGGGACCCTAGCATGGTGAAGGTGACAGTTGTTGGTTCTTCGGATCAAGCTAAACATTGTCACTTGGAATTTTCATCGACTTTGCTGAGCTGCTATGTTACCGTTGTGTATGGGGAACACACACCTAGTGGGCGAATGGCGCTTTGGAATGATATTTGGATGCAGGCAAATAATTTTGACTACTCTCCTTGGTTGATTCTTGGGGATTTTAATGCAGTGCGTCATCAAGATGAGTGTCTTGGTGGTTCGAATGACTGGCCGTCTAGGAAACAAGACCTTCAAAATTGCGTGATTGTGTCAGGGTTGGAGGACCTCCATTACGGAGGTTGTTTTTTTTACTTGGAGTAACCGACGACGGGACAAGCCTATCTTTTGAAAGTTGGATAGAGCTCTTATTAACCTACATTGGGATGGTGTTTTTTCAGGATCTGAAGCTAATTTTCTTCCCTCTGGAGTTTCAGATCATTCCCCTATTGTTGTCAACTTGGGGCGCTTCCCATTAAGCGCACTCCTTTTAAATACTTTGATTATTGGGGAGAGCATCCTGATTTCATGCCAAAGGGTTGATAGGGTTTGGTCAGATTTTATTACTGGTACACCTATGTAAAGGTTGTGTTCAAAGATGAAGAACTTGACGATTGAACTTAAAAGGTTTAATAAGGAGGTGTTCTCTCATCTACCTTCTCGTGTGGGGGCTGCTAAGGTAAAGATGGAGGAGATTCAATCCTTAGTTCACCAAAATCCATTAAATGTGAGACTTATTGAGGCGGAAGTGGAGGCGGTAAAGACAATATGCTACTTTGAGTAGAGATGAGGAGAGTTTTTTAAAGAAAAAATCTCGTATCCAATGGCTCAAAAAACTAGGAGATCAAAACTCCAGATTTTTCTTTAAGTCCATGAAGCATCATCATAGCAAAAGTAAGATTGTATCTATTTGTAAGGAGGATGGGAGTAGGGTGGAGGAACCAGGCGCAGTAAAGGACACTTTTGTGGAATTTTTCTCCACGCTTCTATCTAGACCAGCTCGTGAGTCTCCCCTCGACTTGGAGGCTATGGAGCCTCTACCTTCGTGCATTTCCGAAGCACAAGGGTGTGAACTTGGCAAGGAGGTATCGGATGGGGAGATTAAAGCAGTTCTTTTTGCCTTGAAAGATAATAAGGCGCCGGGTCCGGAAGGCTTTAATGTTGCTTTCTTTAAGAGGGCTTGGAGTATCGTGGGTGATGATGTTCTTGCGGCCATTCGATCTTTTTTCCACTCTGGTCAGCTTCTTAAGGAGGTAAATGCTACCTCACTTCCAGTTCGTTATCTTGGCGTTCCACTCATTGCTACTAAATTGAGAGCTTTGGATTGTAATGTCTTGGTGGAGCGTATTGTGGCAAGGGCTAAAGGTTGGACTTCTCGTACTTTGTCTTATGCCGGGAGACTCCAGCTTATTAAGTCCGTTCTTTTCTCTATCCAAGTGTATTGGTCTTCTCTCTTTATTCTCCCTAAGGCAGTCACTAAGAAGGTGGAGACCACTCTTAGGTCAGTTCTGTGGAAAGAAAGTGCTTTTACTCAAAGTGGTGCAAAGGTGGCTTGGGCTCGCATATATACGCCACGAAAGGAAGGGGGTTTAGGGGTAAAGAATTTGGTTTTGTGGAATAAGGCAGCTATGATGAAGCATATTTGGTACCTTCTCACAGATTCTTCTCTCTCGATTTGGTCTTCTTGGATACACACTTATTTGCTGAAGGGTAGGAGTTTTTGGGAGATTAAATGCCCGAATGAGTGTTCTTGGACGTGGAGGAAGTTACTTAGCCTTCGTATTTTGGTGAGAAATTAGCTCAAGTTCAAGGTTGGTGATGGTCGTGCTATCTCCTTATGGCATGACCATTGGCATCCTTTAGGCCCTTTAAATGGTTTATTTGGAGATCGCATTATTTATGATTCGGGGTTGGGAAAGGATGCCAAGGTGGCTGCCATTGTTGATGGGATGAGTTGGAGATGGCCACTAGGTTTATCTATTAACTGGTTGGAGGTGATCACGCCACTCCCCCTACTTTCATCCCTAATCCAACTCTTTCGGATATTATGCAACGGGTTGGTGCGCTGAACCGGCATTTCACTATTGGCTTAGCTTGGGAGTCTTTTCGGCATAGGAGGGAGGCGGTTCCGTGGCATAAACTTGTTTGGTTTGGTAAGCATATTCCTCGTCATGCTTTCATTGTGTGGCTCTTTCTTTGTAATGGAGTTAATACTCAAAGCAAGCTTTGGAAGCTTGGTTTGATTGAGGAAATTAAATGTCTTCTTTGTGGGAGTGATCAAGAAGATGAAGCTCACCTTTTTTTTACTTGCCCATATTCGGAGTGGATCTGGAGGCACTTTTGTAGTAAATGTAACATACCTATCATTCACCGTCCTTGGGAGGAGCTTGTAGGTTGGATGGCACAACAATTTGGGGCTGATTCATTTCGAAATTCAATCATTAAAACCATGTTTGCAACCATGGTCTACTATATTTGGCGAGAGAGAAATTCCCGTTTCTTTGATCACTCGTCTAGGCACGCTAGCTTGGTTTTCAATGATATTATGTTTCAGTTTTTTCTAAGTTTAATACACTTTGTAGTGTGGATCCCACTATAGAAAATAAGTGGATTCAACGCTTTTTGGGTTTGGACATTGGAATTTTTTCTTGTACTACCTAGAGGTATAGTCTTCTAGTTTTTTGTCGTTGTTTTGTCTATGTAGGGGGGCCTGTCCTCCGCATAGTTTCTATGGTCTGGGGTATGCCCCTGTGCTTTTGTACATGATTTACTTTTGGTTATAATCCACTTACCTTAACCAAAAAAAAAGGAAAGCTTTTTAATGGAACAATTTTTCACCATTGCAGGGATGGATCCTTGGTTTACGGATATAGTTAACTTCAAAGTATCCAACCAAGTACCATGTACCTAACTCGTTTTAAAGGATAAGTTGGTCAATAAGTAAGTATTTTGTGTGGAACGACCCATATTTGTTTAGCTTTATCCTGATCAATTGGAAAGAAGATATGTACCAGAAGGTGAATTTCAGTCTATTCTTTATTTTGGTTATTCATCTGCATGTCATTTTGGGGAAAGAAAACAGCATTAAAAGTGTTGCATGTGATAGACGTCAAAAATGGGTAATGTCAAAAAGAATGAAATGCCTTAAAGTCTAATATTAGTTGTTTCAGTATTTCATGGATCATGGAGGGCAAGCTAGCAAGGATCATTTGCATGTTCCAAATGGACCGATTACAAGATCAAGAGTGAAGAAGATCAAAGAAGCCATACTTTTCCAAGCAACGTGTGTCAAGTGTTTAAGTCAACAAGTAAGACACCAAAACTTCAAGATGGGCATGAAGCCAACCTTAGTGCACTTAATTGAGTCTAAGCTGGAAGAAGCAGAGCTGGGAGTTCACCCAGAATGCTGGGCGTACACGTGGGGAAGTAAAAAATTTTAACCGATGCAAAATCAAGTGAATGGCACACATGTACAAGGCCCGAATGCATAGTACAAAATTTGAAGGCAGATTATTTTTTTTGTTTCCATTTAGAACTCCATTTAATTGATGTTATCTTGATGTTTTACGAGTTATTTAGGATTTCTTTATTATTTCATTGTATAAGAACACCATGATATTATTCGAGAGTATAATTTACAAAGTGAGATTATTTGCTTTCTTATCTTTGCTACGTTCAACCTTTCTGACGTTGGTTCTTGATTTAAGAAATCATGGTGTCAAGGTTATAACTCCAGTTTTAGCTTCTGATTCTGTCAATTATTGTGTGGGTTCCAAGTGTAACGGGGTTCACAACAATTGGTATAAGAGCTTTCGCACTAAGGGTCTGTTTGATAGAAAGATGGAAAATGGATGGCAAATAAAATGTTTGACAGGGAAGTGATTTGCCTAGAATTTATTTTAGAGGGAAGTGATTTAATGGTGTTTGATTGGTATAATTTTCCACCTAATTCGTTTGGTTTTGTTTTTCATGCAAATGGTTACTTTTTGGGATAATTTTTTTACAATCTATATTAAAATTTATTTGGATTGCCAAAAAGTAAAAAAAAAAAAATAAAAAAAAAATATTTTCATAAATTTTTTATGTTCGTTTGATTTCATTTTTCATGTAAATTGTCAATTAAATGGATAAATTTTTTTACCATTGAATTTAGAATATGTTTCCATTACCAAAAAGTTTTTAAAAAAAAAAAAAAAAAAGGAAAAAAACACCCAACAAGGCGGAAAATAATTTCCCACAAAAATCATAAGAAAATATTTTCCTACTTTTGTGCTTCAAGGGATTGTACATTAGAAATTGGTGGCAAACATTTTCCAGGACAAATTTCGCGTATCAAACAGCCAAAAGTAGGAACTAGGAAAATATTTTCCTAGTTCCAGGGCAAATTTTGGGTATCAAACGCGCCCTAACAGTCAGATAAAATGTTCTTTATCTTTCTTTTGTTTTCTTCTTGTGTCTTCTTCATTGAATCTTCGTCCCATTTTTAAGTCATTCATGTGAAAACAACCACACCAAGAAAATTCAAGAATCGTTTAGTGCATTATCTCTAGTGCACCAACCCAATTTTTATTTTATTTTCTTGCCTTGTTTATGATCCTTCCATTAAGTTTGTGTCCAAAAAATATGAAATTCGAAAATAAAGGCCAAGGCAAAGAAAGTTCAAGAAAAACACATTCAATTGCAAGAAACCCTTTCTTGGAATTCTCATGTGTTATTTTTCGAGAAACACCATCTTTATAGTACGATACATATATCATCCTTGGGAATCGATTGTGTTGTGAAAAGGTAACCAAATTTCAAGAAATCTTTTCTTGAATTTGGGTGTTTTCATCCTTGAAATTGTTAATCAATTGTTTGGAGAAATTAGGGATATGATGGAATTTTAAGATACGGTGATTGCAATAAGTACAAAGGGTTATCTTGCAATGGGGTGAACATCAACAAGGAATAACACATTTTCCATCTTTTACAAAACTGAACCTATTTCTAAATCAATCATATATCACATTTCTATCATATTGCCATGGCCTTCCCAACAAGATATGCCCAGCATGCCTTTGGGTCATCACACATCACCTTATCACTATACCTCCCAATAGTAAAGTTCACCTAGACTTGGTTGTTAACCTTGACCCTCCACATTCATTCAACCACTACAACTTATAGGGTCTAGGATGTTTTAACCTAGACAAGCCCAACTTCTCAACAAGGGTGGTACTAGCTACATTGGTACAATTCCTCCCATCTATAATTATATTACATACCTTATTATTGACATAGCATCTAATATGAAATATATTCTCTCTACTGCCCCACATCATCCACCTTAATTTGTGTACTAAGAACACGCCTCGTAACAAGTATCTCCTTCTACTGGGTTACTCCATTTCATCACCATCACTAGTATCCTCCAACTTGGGCACCTCATTACATCACTCCCATCTTAGTCACCACTTCCCAATTATCACACGGGATCATTTACCCTTTTGTTTGGTATTGAGAAGAAATGTGTCCCGGACCAAGCATTTAAACAATTGATAATCTACTCCTAGAAGGTTGGGAATTTGACTTGGGTTTGTTTTTGCTAGCTACCTCTTCTTTTTCCTTAGTGATATGAACCTGCGGGAAGAGAATCCCTTGAACCCATAATAAATTTGAAAACTCACCCAAGAAAGCCAAACTTTAAGTCTATGGATGGAGAATTTAGACCCGTTGAGAACTTGTTTCAAGAACCCAAATTAAATGGACCACAAATGTTGTGATTTACCTTTGGTAAGTTCAAGAGTTCAATCAAGAATGAGTAACTCACAATTATAATTCAAAATTGCCATAATGTGTTTAAATACTCCCCACAAAGTAACCTTAGGCCAAAATAAGGTCCCTTCCCAAAATAACCTCAAGTGGCTGAAATTACTTGGCCTTCCCAGTAGAAAACCCTAGCTGAAAATTAACCCTAACCACATAATATGTGGCCGGAGCACCCCCCCTCCCCAAGTGCATACAATAAAAGTTCTTTTGAAACCCTAACTAATAAAACATAAGAAATATATGGGCTAAGCATCCTCAAGCCCATATATTCTAAACTATTAAAATAAATCCTTTAACCAAATTGGAGGCCTTAATAACAATAGGCCCTATCTCTAAGTCATGTCTTCCACAACTTGGCCCATCTTGAGTGCTAGGCTTTTGCTAGCTTCATCCCTAGTAAATTGCACCAATCCTTGCATTGCTTCCTTGATCTTCTTTGCTCTTGATCTTGTAATAGGCTCATCTGGAACTTTCAAAAGATCTTTAAGAGTAGGCAACTTGGTTCCCATCATTCTCCTTCTACTCAAAAGGATTCGATCTCGAATCTTCATCCACATCAAAAGGAGAAAGATCATAAACATTGAAGGTAGCAGAAACATTATACTCACCTAGAATATCTACTTTATATGCATTGTCATTAATTCTCTCAAGAATTTTGATTGGTCCATCTCCTCGAGGATGCAACTTAGTCCTCCTATGAGCGGGAAACCTTTCTTTGTGCATGGGAAACCAAACCCAAATTTCTGGTTCAAAGATGATGCACTTTTGCCCTTTATTGGCTTGGGAAGCAATCTTTTCATTCTTTTGGGCAATTTGAAGCTGTACCCTCTCATGAAGGGGACTTCACCAACTCCGCCTTCTTTTGTCCATCCATCCAAACTACTCCTGCCATCAACTGGTAAAGGCATCAAATTAAAGGAGTAAGTGGATTAAAACTATAAATAATTTCAAAAGAGAGTATGAAGTAGTAGCATGCATGATACTATTTTATGCAAACTCTATAAATGGCAAACAATCCTCCCAGGTCTTTAAATTCTTATGAGCAACAGTGCATAAAAGCTGAGTTAAAGTCCTATTAACTACTTCAGTCTGACCATCAATAGGGATGACAAGTAGTGGAAAATAAAAGCTTAGTACCCAATTTCCCCCACAACACCTTCCAAAAGTAGCCAAGGAATTTAACATCCCTATCAGAAACAATACTCCTAGGCACACCATGGAGCCGCACTATTTCCCTGAAAAACAAGTCAGCTATGTTTGTGGCATCATCTGTTTTGTGGCATGGAATGAAATGTGTCATCTTTCTAAATCTATCCACAACCACAAAAATAGAATCTCTGGCCCTTTTTGTCCTAGGTAGCCCCAAAACAAAGTCCATAGATTTGTCTACCATGGCTCACTAGGAACGGGTAAGGGTTTATACAATCGATGTGGTAAAACCTTAGATTTGGCCTTTCTACATGTAATGCACCTGCCACAAATGTGATTGACGTCTCTTTTCATCTTAGGCCAAATGTCTAAGATCTTCTTAACACCAAAGGGCCCCATTAATCCCCCATCATGTGCCTCACTCACCAAGTAACCATTTGCTTTTAAAACTTACCAAATGCCGCCTTATCCCATGCCACGTACACACTAGAAAAGTCAGCGTCATCGGCATACAAGTCTTTCACATATTCAAACCCAAGCATTTTAGCACTCATAGAAATAAGAAGTACATATCTCCGGGATAAAGCTTCAGCAACAATGTTCTCCTTACCTTGCTTGTAACGGATCCTTACCTTGCTTGTAATGGATGACACATGGAAATGTCTCAATATATTCCATCCATCTAGCATGTCTTTTATTCAACTTACCTTGACCCTTGAGATGCTTCAATGACTCATGATCGTAGTGGATGACAAATTCCCTAGGCCACGGAATAATGCTGCTAAGTCTCTAATGCACGAACAACAGCATACAGCTCTTTGCCATAAGTAGGGTACTTCAGTGACGTCCCACTTAGTTTCTCACCGAAGAAGGCTATGGGCCGCCTATCCTGCATCAAAACGGCTCCAATCTCTCCTAAGGCATCACATTCAATCTCAAAAGCTTTGTGTTATATCAGGTAATGCTAAAATAGGTGCAGAGAATAACCTTTCTTTAATAGTGGCAAAAGCATTCTCTTGACCCCCCAGTGAAACCTTACATTCCTTTAATGATTTCAATGAGTGGTGCAGCAATGGTGCTATAGTCTTTAACAAAACGCTGATAAAATCTAGCTAAGCCATGAAAGATTCTTACCTCAGTGATGCTCTTTAGCGTTGGCCAGTCATTGACTTTCTCTTCATCTACCTCAATAATTTTTTACTAACAATGTAACCACGAAAAACAACTCTTTCCATGCAAAAGGTACATTTCTTGAAATTTGCATACAACTTTTCACATCTCAACACATCAAACACATATCTCAAATGCTCAATCTGTTTATTTAAGTCCTTGTTGTACATAAGATATCATCAAAATACACAACCACAAACTTGCCAATGAACGCACGTAGGACATGGTTCATAATCTTATGAAAGTATTGGGTGCATTTGTAAGTCCAAATGGCATAACTCATAAAGCCCATACTTAGTCTTAAAAGTAGTTTTCCACTCATCACCCTCTTTCATTCTAATTTGATGGTAGCCACTTTTAAGATCAATTTTACTGAAAATACAGGAGCCATGCAATTCATCGAGCATATCATCTAATCTAGGAATGGGATGGAGATACTTTATCGTGATATTGTTGACCGCCCTGCAATCAACGCACGTCCTCCACATCCCATTCTTCTTTGCACTAGTAGCACTGGTATTGCCTCTCCCTCGAGTACCTCTTGCCTCTTGCTCATCAAATCCTCAACTTGCCTATGAAACTCCTTTGTCTTCTCTAGGCTGGTCGATTTGGAATAGTAGCTCCGATTACAAGATCAATCTGATGCTCAATGCCTCTAATGGGTGGTAACTCATTAGGCATCTCCTCTGGGAATACATCCTCAAACTCCTACAACAAAGAAACAGCCAAACTAGGAAGAGACTGGTTAGTTTCATCAAGAGTAAGATAAGACTCTTTATAGACAAGAAAAATCATATGGCGATCTGCGAAGAAAGCTCTCTTTAACCTCACTCTCTCTTGCATAGAAACTCAAAGTTTTTCATTTTCTCCCTGTAGACTCTTTCTTTTTTCTCTCGTGCATACAAGCCACGTCTCTAATTTCTTTTTCACCCTTTTCTGTGCTCATTTTCACTCACACTCTTTCCTTTTTGCTCGATCTCTTTTTCCCTCATTCTTTTTTGATCACTCTCATCTTCACTCTTTCTTTTTTTTATCACTCTCATTTACACCATTTTTTTTCTGAGCAACCTCATTTTTCAGTTTCAGCTGGTCCTCATAAACCTAGCTTGGAGTTAAAGGAGCAAGCTTAATTCTTTTGTCCCCTTTACAAAGTTGTTCATGTTCTTGAACCCATCATGTGTCACCCTCTTATTATACTGACATGGCCTCCCCAACAAAATATGGTCAGCATGCATAGGCACAACATCACAAAGCACCTCGTCCTGATACTTCCCAATTGAAAACGTAACTAACACTTGTCTATCCACCCTAACCTCTCCACAATCATTCAACCATTGCAATTTGTATGGCCGAAAGTGTTTTAATAGGGATGGTAATTCGGATCGCCGGCACAAAGCTCGGTAGAAGCCTAAGTTCGGGTCGAGCCCCATTTTAAGGTGCTAGGCCGAGCCCGTGACAACCTGTGATGCTCGCTGGCTGGCTCGTTAAAAAAACTACTGGACGACAGCGTGAGAGTAATAGTTTGCTGCCTTTCAAAGGTAGCAAAATGTTGCCTTTCAAGAGAGAGAAGGAAAAAAAAAGACTTTTTAGTTGCACCCATTCTTTTTTTATCACTCTCATCTTCGCTCTTTCTTTTTTTTGTCACTCTCATTTGCATCGTTTCTTTTTTGGGCAACCTCACTTTTCAGTTTCAGCTGGTCCTCATAGACCTAGCTTGGAGTTAAAGGAGCAAGCTTAATTATTTTACCCCTTTACAAAGCTATTCATGTTCTTGAACCCATCATGTGTCACCCTCCTATCATACACTGCCACGGCCTCTCCAACAAAATATGGCCAGCATGCATAGGTTTTAGACATCCACCCTAACCTCTCCCACAATCATTTCAACCACTGCAATTTGTATGGCCGAGATTGTTTTAATAGGGATGGCAATTTGGATCGCTGGCTCGAAGCTCGGTAGAACCAAGCCTATGTTCCGGCAGAGCCCGTGCCGGCCTGTGAGATTCGCGGGCCGGCTCATTAAAAAAAATCTGTTGGACGGCAGCGTGAAAAAGGCAATAGTTTGCTGCCTTTAAAAGGTAGCAAAATGTTGCCTTTTAAGAGAGAGAGAGAGGGAAAAAACAGAGCCCAAGCTTTCGAGCATGAATTTTTTTTACTAGCTTTTGCTCAGCTCGACCCCAAAAAAAATCTATTTTTTTTACTCGACACGAGCCCTAGCCACATTAGTACAACTCCCCTCATCAATGATCATACCCTTAATGTAGTATGGAAAATGTTCTTTCTCTATTGCTCTGCTTCATCCACCTTAATGTGTGTCAATGAGCACGCCGGGCAACAAGAGACTCACTTGTCACAACGTATACCACTCCATCATCATCACTAGCATCAACCAACTCGGGCACCCCATCACTATTAGCTTCACTCTCAGTCATCACTCGCCTATTTGGACATTGAGAAACGATGTGCCCTGAACCCAAACACTTAAAGCATTCAATATCTCTCTATTCCTTCATGGTTAAGATTCTACCTTGGGTTTGCTGCTAGGGCACTCGTCCTTGCCCTTAGGTGGTTTGGTCTTTCTATTTGCTTCAGCTGGATCATTCCTATCCCACTTCTATTTCCAAGTCTCTCCATCTTCGTAGCCATGTTTACCATGTCCTCTATCTACAGAAAATGCTTCAATTCAACTACATTGGCTATGTCTCTATTCAAACCACTCAAAAATCTAGCCATGGTGGACTCCCGGTCCTACTCTATATTAGCCTGAATCATCTTCACCTCCATCTCCTTATGGAAATTCTCAATACTCCTAGACCCCTGTTTAAGATTTTGGAGCTTTTGGCAAAGGTCCCTATAGTAGTGGCTAGGGTCACTAATTGATCCCACCAAATAATAGCATAATTAGTGAACTCAATTACTGCCAACTTCACTTTCTTCTCCTCAGAGTAATTATGACAATCAAATACCAACTCTAGATAAACCTCAGGGTCAGTTCTACCTTGGAAGGATGGTATTTTCATCTTGATGCTCCCCAAGTCTCTCTATCGACACCATCCCAACCCCCTAGGTTTCCCTCAAATCCTCTTTCATGACTAATTCTTCGATGTCTACCCGACCCAATTTCAGATGTTAGGTCTTCCTCATCCTCATCACCTCCTTCATTCTCATATACATTTTCTACCCTAGGCTCACCTCGCCTCCTATCTCTCCCACCATGCAAATTTCTAATTGCTGCTTCTTGTTGATCCATTCTATCCCTCACTTCCCCCCATCACCAATTCAATCGCTCAAATTGTTGTAGCATGGCATGCAACACAAAGAATGGGTTATCAGCCACCCCCTCGGTGTTGAGTATGGAGAGACCAATGTGTTGCAAACAAAATGTTAGTGGAAAAAGAAAAGACCATGCTCCCTTATGTACTCAAATGATGGCCCTCGAGTGTGTTTTACTCTGAATTGGCTTTTTTTCAAACAATAATCTCATGCTCTCTTGCCTTTTACCTCAAGAGTTTTCCCACTCAAGTTCTTTAAGAACTAATTGAACTCAATCAAGAGAAAGCAACCTTGTTTAATCCCAACTAGCAATTAGGCCCAAGAAACATGAAAAATAGAAACACGGAAGTAATGAAACGACACAAGAATCACGGAAATTATACGAATGGAAGAGGTATAACACAAGATACCAACTATATTGATACATAGCCCCTTTGATGATAAGGCTCAAGAATTTTTTTTCGGATTTTTTATACTCTTTTTTTTTTCATTTTTTTTTCACCAACTAATTTGATCACAATCACAAGAAAAAGGCAATTAAAAAAGCTAGGCAAAGAACTCAAAAACCCTAGAAGAAAAAGTGATACGGCAGCCCGAATAAACGAGTGATATTCAGCCAACACAAGGAAACCCTATTTCAGCCAACACAAGAAAAAAACCCTAAGATTAGGAGTAATCTGGCCAGCCCTAGAAAGAACAATGAATTTTCGACACCCCCCTTTTTGTAACCTTGGAACAGTGAGAACTCGAATCAAATATGCAAGAAAAAAAGAAGATAGAATCAGACCCAATTGGAAACTTGGGCTCTCATACCAAATGATATGAACCCGTCGGAAGAGAATCCCTTGAACCCAGAATCAATTTTGAATACTCACCCATGAAAGCCAAACTCAAGTCTATGGATAGAGAATTTAGTCCCGTTGAGAACTCGTTTAAGGAACCTAGATTATATCAAATTCTAGACCCGTTGAAATCCTGTCTCAAGAACCCAAATTATAAGGTGGAACACCACAAAGGTTGTGATTTACCTTTGATAAGTTCAAGAGTTCAATCAAGAACAAGAGTAATAAACTCAACTCACAATTATAATTCAAATAATGTCTGGTTAAAGTGGCTGGCCATAATGTGTTTAAATACTCCCCACAAAGTAACCCTAGGCTTTGGTCCCTTCCCAAAATACCCTCAAGTGGCCGAAATTACATGGCCTTCCCACTAGAAAACCCTAGCTGAAAATTAACCAAATAATGTGTCCCCCCCCCCCCCCTTCCATCTCTCTTTAAGTGAATACAATAAAAGTTCTTTTGAAACCCTAACTAATAAAACATAAGAAATATATGGGCTAAGCATCCTCAAGCCTATTTATTCTAAACTAATAAAATAAATCCTTGAACCAAATTGGAGGCCTTAATTGGGCCCTATCTTTAAGTCATGTCTTCCACAGCTTGGATCAAATGGATTAAAATTGGTTCTCCTTCTTTCAAGCCCATCTTGAGTGTTGGGCTTTTGCTAGCTTCATCCCAAGTGGATTGCACCAATCTTTGCATTGCTTCCTTGATCTTCTTGGCTCTTGATTTTGTAATTGGCCCATATGGAACTTGCAAAGGATCTTTAAGAGAATGCCCACCTTGGTTCCCATCAATTAGGTTGTTAGGTCTTACTCTGTGAAACAGACCCATCACCCCAATTATTATTACCTCACTTCGGTTTTCAAGGAGGATTATAACCCAAAGAATTTCTCGCTGCTCCTTTTCTTTTTAAGTGTCTCTTCACCTTCATAGCCCTATGCACCATGTCCTCCGTTTCCACATAATGTTGTAACTCAACTACATTGGCTATCCTCCTCAACATTAACCTTAATCATAGCTACCTCCATCTCTTTATGATAATCCTCCAAACTCCTTGAACCTTGACTAAGGCTTTGCAACTTTTGATAATGGTCTCCATAGATTAAACTAGGTACAAATCTTCTCCTCATGAGAGCTTTCAGTTCATCCAATCTTTCTAAAGACCTCTCATGATTCCTTCTATTTGTCACCAATTGATCCCAAAATGATTAGTAAATTCTATCACTGCTAGTTTTATCCTTTTCTCCTCAGAATAATCATGACAATCAAAAATCGACTCTAACTTATTTTCCCACTCTAAATAAACTTCATGGTCATTTCTACCTTGGGAATGAAGAACGTTTCATCTTAACACTACCCACTTCAGCCATTGAGATTTGGTCGTCCTCATTCTCACTCTCTACTTTGTTTTTGTCATCAAATTCAGCCATAGGATCACGCCTATATTGCCTTCTAACATTAGGATCTCTTTTTGGTTGATATTATATTGATGTTTTACAAGTTATTTAGGATTTCTTTTGTAATGACCCGGCCTCTATGCCAAAGCTGTTACATTTGACCTGATTCCAGATTTTGGGCCCATTTTTAAGGATCTTTACAGCAAGGCACTGAAGGAGTTACAGGAACTGAAGGCCCAACTAGAGAGAGGACTTACCGGGAAAGGGATTCATCCGACTTAGCATATCACTTTGGAGAGCACTAGTGTTGCTCATTTAGAAGAACGATAGGACAATGAATACACATTGGCCATCAAAAACTTAATATAACTACCATTAAGAATAAATATCGCTTCCCTAGAACAGAAGACTTGTTTAACGAACTAGTGTTTTTAAAGATCAATTTGAAGTCGGGATATCACCAATTGAGGATCAAATCTAGTGATGTCTCAAAGATAGCATTCAGAACTCAGTATGGTCACTATGAATGTTTTAGTTCATACCATTTGACTTAACGATGCCCCTAGAGTTTCATGGATTTGATGAATCATATTTTTCATAAATACTTGGACCAATTTGTCATTGTATTTATTGATGACTTCTCGATCTACTGATTTGAACCCACGTAGCAATGTAGCGTCGAAACCCACAAAAGATTGAATCACAACCCAAGAAATCTAAAATCCCAATTTGAAGTTTGACACAATAATTTATTGAATCAAGAAACCTAAGTTGTGGAAGAAGTTGACCCCTTAATCACAAAAATTATGAACCTTGCTATAAAGTTATTTTACTTTACATGACCCTACAATTCATCAAGCATAACATCTAATCTAGGTATGTTATGAAACCGTTATATTGTTGACTTCTATGCAATCAATGCACATTCCATCCTTTTTAGGCAAAAGTAGCACTGGCCCCGCATCCATCTCATGCTCTTTCTCACATATCCTTTATTAAAGCTCCTTTTTCTCCTTGGGATTACTCCTGCAAGTTGGTCGGTTTGGAATAACATCTCTAGGTACAAAATCAATTTAATGGTTGATGCCTCTAATGGGTACCACTAATCAAATCATCAGGGAACACGTCCTCAAATTCCTACAATAATAATATAGTTCCTTGTAAGTCAGCAAGATCAAATGCTGATTTCCCTTGAAAGCCCTTTCATCTCACCTTTTTTTCTTTTTGGTATAAAAACTCAACTTGTTTTCCCCTTTCTTTGTAGGCTCTGTATCTTTTTTTCTTTTCTTGTAGCCTCCTACCTACTCCTTTTTTTTAGCCACTCTATTTTTTCTCTTACCCTTTTTTTCAGGTTCACTCTCATCCTCAGTCACCACTTCCCCCATTATCTTGCATAATCATTGACCATTTATTTGAGCATTAAGATGCAATGTGCCCCGAGCATTATTCTAGAAGGTACCACTCATGAGTTATTTTTGTTAGCTATCCCTTCTTTCCCCCTAGGTGGTTCAATCTTACATGTGAAACTGCTCTGTTACTCTGGTTATTTTTACCCCACTTCAGTCTCCAAGAAAGAACAAAATCTAAAAGAATAATTTGCTCCTCTTTATCTTTTCAGTTTCCTCTCCACCTTCATAGCCATGAGCACCACATTCTCCAACTCCACATAATGCTATAAAATGCAACTACATTGGCTATATCCCTATTTAATCCATTCAAAAACCTAGCCATTGTAGCTTTCCTATCATCCTCAACATTAGCCCTAATTATTGATAAAGGTCTCTATAATTTTAATGACTAGGTAAAATTCTCCTCCTCGTGAGAGCATTCATATTTGGTTTATATACGTCTCTCATGATTTCTTCTCCTATTTGTCACCAATTTGACCGGCCTATGTTATTGCATAATCAGTAAATTCTATCAATACTAGTTTTACCTTTTTCTACTTGGAATAGTTATGGTAATCAAACATCAATTCCAAGTTCTTCTCCCACACCAAATAAACTCTAGCGTAATTTCTACCTTGGAATGAAGGTATTTTCATCGTAATACTCCTCATCCTACCCACTTCAGCTATTGAGATCTACAAAATTATAGGCATGGTATTAATCCTTTCATGGGCATGGTTCAATCGTTTTGCTCTGGGAATGTGCAATTTTGTGCTTGCCTGGGCAAGAAAATTAAAGCCTTGCCAAGGTATGGCTTTTCAAATCAGTTCCCTCTTCCTTAGCATGAATCAAATGCACTGAGTTTGGTTTTTCATTCACGCCCATCTTGAAACTTTGCGTCTTACTCATTGTACTTGAATTATCAATACACATAGCTTGAACATGTCTTTGCATGACATCAAGATCTTCATTGCAAATCTTGTTATTGGTCCGTGAATCTCATCAACTTTTGGGAGGTATACTGATGAGGTGATTGTGCTGGCCATATTTTATTGGGGAGACCATTGCAATATGATAGAAAGGTGATACATGATGATTTAAAAAATATAGCTAATATCAAAAGAGTTCTATCAGGATCAATTGAAGTTAAAAATCGAGGTAGAAAAGAGAAACAAAGAGAGGAAAAATGAGAGTGATGTTGAACTCTAAGAGAGAGTGAGAGGCTGAAAATCATGAAAAAAGAGTTGAGTCATACGAGAAAAAAAGATAGAGAGCCTGCAAATAGAAAAGAAAAATGAAAGTGAGCTTTATTGCAAAAGAGAGTGAAATTATGAGGGCTTCTATGGAAAAACAGCCTTTGATATTGCTTGTCAACAAGGAATCTTTCCTTAAACTTGAAGAACCTAACCAATGCCTCCCTACTCGGGCTATTTCTTTATTGCCAAAATTAGGGATTTGTTCCCTGACAAGATGCTATGAGTTGCCACCCATTTGAGGGGTTGAACATCAAATTGATTTTGTAACTAGAGTAGCTATTCCAAATTGACCAGCCCATAGGAGTAATTATGAGGAGACAAAGGAGTTTCAAAGCAAAGTTGAAGAGTTAATGGGCAAGTGTATGTGAGGAAGAGCATGAGTTCATGTGTGATGCCAATGCTACTTGTGCCTAGAAAGGATGGGACACAAAGAATCTGCATTGATTGAAGGCAGTCAACAATATAATAGTAAAGTATTTTAAGTGAAATAGACCTTAAAAAGTGCCGATAATCAAATTAGAATGAAAACCGTGAGTTGAAAACTCTTTTAAGAATAAATATGGGTTATAACTCGGTTAGTCATAATTTGGAATTACTAATACACCTAGTACTTTCATGATGTTAATAAACCATGTTTTGCATGCATTCATGGGCGATTTTGTAGTAGTTTATTTTGATAATATTCTAGTATATATCAAATGTTTAGATGAGCATATCTCATTTGAGATATGTGCTTGTTATTTTGAGACAAGAACTGTGCTAATTTTAAGAAGTGTACCTTTCCCATCTATATATAATTCGATAAATAAGAATTATTGTAGTGATCTTTGCTCCTTATCAAGTAGAAATAACAGTATCATCGTGAATTAAGTTTTGAGAATTTGTACAATCATCTATAAAAGTAACAAAGTACATTTTACCACCTGTAGTCTGTACTTCAAATTATTACAAATATCATAATGAATTAAGTTTTGAGAATTTGTGTTCCTTTCAATCGAATGAAAAAGGTATTTTAACAACTTAGTATCTATACAGGTTTCGTCTTTATGATTTTCATCAATTGAAAAAAAAAAAAAAAAAATCTATATTTATGAAATTTGTGAAGTATAGAAATGAAAATGTCATAAACTAACAATACCATAAACTAGAAGACTAAACCAAGCAAGCATAAAATTTATTTTTATTATTTTCAAGATCAAGAAGTGCATTACATTCATTTTGTTATTTCCTATTGGCTACTTTACCCCTTCCCCGCATAGGTGTATAGAAAGAGGTGAACCGTAGATATTCGTACTATCAAAAAAGTTTCACTAATCGACAAACAATTAAATCAGCCGATAGGCACAAGCAAGCTTAATTAGTCAGATAGATAAGCCCATACCCCATCCCATTCTTAGTCAATACAAATTTGTCACTAGCCTAAACCCAATTCTTGGTAACAAAGGACCAAAAATCAAATTCTTGCGAATACCTAGTACATGCAACACATTTACTTCTTTGCCCTAGGTCGTTTTCAGCATTGCTTTTCCCAAACCAACTACTTTTGAAGTAATTGAGTTTTCCAAGATGTATATCAGATAAAACTTTCTCCTCAACGGTATAAATTTGAAAAGAAGCGACAACATCTATAATCAACACTGTCGGATTATCTACAATATTGGGTTCAAACACTCTCCTTGAGAGATTTAACTCATACATCCCATTTGCTTCCTCGATTATGCGCTGGTAACTTTTTATGCCAATAAAATTCCAATATCTTCATCAATCAGATTTGCGCCTTCATTTGTAGCTTCACAGATTTCTTGTCAAAATTCTAAACATCTTCCTCTATTCTCAGTCTCAACTCGCATTAACGCTTCAGTTAATTTCTGAAACCCTTCGACATTGGTGGAAATTTCTCAATTATGGCAACAACCTGAAACGACTCATTGATATTCATCCTTTCTACATGAATATGATGTAAAAGAATCTATAGTTCTTTGATTTGATTCATTATTGTCATAGATTCCACCATTTTGAAGCTGAGAAATTTTGCCAACTACGAATTTCTTCTAGTGTTCCATTTTATACTTTATTTCGAAAGACTCCTAAAGAGGTTTGGCTATCTCAAGTACGTTAACGAAAATTGCTCTCTTCTCTCTCCCTTTTTTTTTCTCTTCTTCCTATGGTGATTATTCCTTGATCCCTTACTAAAATAATCATCATTTTCATTGTTCTTGCTGCTGGTTGTGATCTTTTTCGGATTGGTTTCATTAACCAATTGGGGAAATAGTTTTATTTATTGTTTTTCTTATTAATGGCCATGTAAGTAGGTTCCCTTGCTTCGTCTAATGAGATGCTGGTCGTCAATGGAGGAGGTTCTGGTCAAGGTGAGGATTCGGCCTTGGTTCCAGCGGGTTTCATTGCTAAAATGGATTCTTTCTTGACTGATCTGGATATAATTGAGGAATCCTTGGGTGGTGCTGTTGTTTTGGGTGGTGGAGAGACGGTGGCTGGTTGTGCGGCATCGACGGAGGCTAGTTCTACGGCGAGGAGTGGTGGAGAAAACGTGGGTGGTGTTGGGCGGCACAAGGGTGTGGGCTTCCCTCAAAGGAAGGTTCTTCTAATTCTCCTAATATATTGGAGGCTCAACATGGAAACTTTCCTTCCTTGGAGCAATCATTAAAGGCTGCTGATTTGGATTTAAATCTAAATGGCCTACGCTGGAGCCCTTGGGTCAATAGACTCACGGGCTAGGGTGATTTCAACGCTAAAATGGGCTTAGTTAAACCCCAAAATCCAGCCCAATCACCTCTTCATGGAGGCCATACGAATTTGGATCCTGGGGCTCTTAAGGCCCACATTTCGTCCTCTTTTGCATCTGTTGTGCGTGGGATTTCGAAGGAGGCTGAAGGTTCGGCCTCTAATCTGCATTTCTTTCAACCAAGTAAGGAGGATGGGAGGGTGAAGGTCCGACCTCCCATGGAGGTTGTCGAGGAGGGGTGTGAAGAGTGGAGGTCGACCTTAATTAGGTATTTTATTGGGAAGAGGCTTCCTTATCCAGTGGTTAACTCCATTGCCTTGAAGCTATGGGGAAGGATTGGGCTTAAGGAGGTGCTATCAACTGATCGTGGAGTGTTTTTGTTTAAATTTGACACCATCGATCAAGCGGCCAATATTATTGATCGTGCTCCTTGGCATATGGTTAATCACCCTCTTGTCTTAAAGAAATGGCAGCCCAATCTGCAAATAGATAAAGAGGAGTTTAAGAGGGTGCCGGTTTGGGTAAGGCATATGAATGTCCCATTTGAATATTGGACTCCTAAGGGGCTAAGTTTTGTAACAAGTGTTGTGGGTAAACCTCTCTATGCAGATAAGATTACACTCTCGAAGAAGAGGCTTAGCTTTGCTCTATGTGTGTGGAAATTGATTTTTCAGAGGAGCTGATTAAAGACTTTGACGTGTACTGTCCAAACGGTGATTGGATCACTATGCATGCCAAGTTTGAGTGGACCCAGATCAGATGTAGTTCGTGTCCTATTTTTGGTCATGCTTTAGGTAATCATTGTATGCAACAAAGTCAGCAACAAGTGGGCGTTAAGCAGTCCAAAAAATGGTGCAAGTCTCTAAGGTGAATCAAGAGATAGTTACGAAGAAGGATGTTGAGGAAGCTTGGGTTGATGTCAAATGAAAAATGAAAGGGAACCAGGTGGAGAGCTCTCTAGCTAAGAGTGACTTGCAATGTGTTGTGTTTGATAGTAGTTCCAAGCCTTTAGCTATTCCTGCACAAACTGAGAATGACATAAGTTTGGAATCGGGTGAGCTGGTGGTTCCTAGGGCGGACTCTTTGCTTGTGGATGTGGATGTGGGTGGTACTGAAGTGGATGTGGATATGGATGGTACTAAACCCGAGGACATGCGTTGTGAGGAGGATGATTCAGACTCCTCTTTTCAATCTTCTCCTAATTCCTAGGCCGCAAAGGTGACTGATTCCCTAGAGAAGAAGAAGAAGAAGAAGGGCTCGGTGGGCAAAAGGAAGGGCAAGAAACACCACTCCCCTAGAAGGGGTCGGTGGAGTTAGTTTATAGAGGTACGTGCTCACATTCCCCCATCTTTTTTATGTTCATTGGATGTTGGAATTTTAGGGGTTTTAATGACCCCGTGAAACATAGGGAGGTTCGGAATTTGTTAAAAATCAGAAGCTTTGTTTTTGTGGCCTTGTGGAGACTAAGGTCTTAGAGGTGAATAGTGCAGCGATTGGGCGGTCTATTAAGGTCTCTTGGTTGTTTAAGGGTAATTATACTCATTGTTCTAGGGGTCGTATTTGGGTGTGTTGGGACCCTAGCATGGTTGTTGGTTCTTCGGATAGCTATGCATTGTCACTTGGAATTTTCATCGACTTTGCCGAGTTGCTATGTTACCATTGTGTATGGGGAACACACTCTTAGTGGGAGAATGACGCTTTGGAATGATATTCGGATGCAGGCAGATAATTTTGACTACTCCATGCTTAGCTTGGGAGTCTCTTCGGCATAGAAGGGAGGCGGTTCCGTGGCATAAACTTGTTTGGTTTGGTAAGCATATTCCTCGTCATGCTTTCATTGTGTGGCTCTTTCTTTGTAATGGAGTTAATACTCAAAGCAAGCTTTGGAGGCTTGGTTTGATTGAGGAAATTAAATGTCTTCTTTGTGGGAGTGATCAAGAAGATGTAGCTCACCTCCTTTTTACTTGCCCATATTCGGAGTGGATCTGGAGGCACTTTTGTAGTAAATGTAACATGCCTATAATTCACCGTCCTTGGGAGGATCTTGTAGGTTGGATGGCACAACAATTTGGGGCTGATTCATTTCAAAATTCAGTCATTAAAACCATGTTTGCAACCATGGTCTACTACATTTGGCGAGAGAGAAATTCCCTTTTCTTTGATCATCGTCTAGGCACGCTAGCTTAGTTTTCAATGATATTATGTTTGCAGTTTTGTCTAATTTAATACACTTTGTAATGTGGATCTCACTATGTAAAATAAGTGGATTCAACGCTCTTTGGGTTTGGATGGAATTTTTTCTTGTACTACCTAGAGGGTTAGTCTTCTATTTTTTTGTCGTTGTTTTGTCTATGTAGGGGGGCCTGTCTTCCGCATCGTTTCTATGGTCATGCCCCTGTGCTTTTGTACATGATTTACTTTTGGTTATAATCCACTTACCTTAACCAAAAAAAAAAAAAAAAAAAATTTGCCTATCTTGGTTGAATTGTATACATTGTTTAATACACTAGTGATAGGATCCATGAAGGGGAACAAACTTACATAGATCCAGCTTAACTTGAAGCCATGTAATTGTTCTAACTACGAAAGCAAAGAGTTTGAAATTCACAAGCCAAACACCAAGTTAGATGTTGGGCATGAAGACAGAGACAAGTTGGATGCATTGGATTCAAGAAAATAAAATTGGAAGCCAATAGGATAACTATGATGTAGCATAGTATAAAACAGGATGCTATAGCATGTACTATTCATGAAACAAATAAGTTGAATTTTGGTTTTTTATGCTGTCGCTAGAGTTATAACTATGCGGTAACATAGTTCATTTTTTGAACGCAGTTTTTTAGATATTTCCTAGAAGTCTATTTTTGGTAGAACTCATTTTGGATATCTTTTGATATAATTCAATTTTAATTATGTTTTTATGGGTTCACTATAAACAGGATTCATTATTTTCATTGTAAAAAGGAACACATTACACATTATTGAGGGAATAAATAAAGCGAGATTTGCTTTCGTTGTGTTCTTCATTGAACTTAATTTTGAACTTATCAAAGATTTTATCATTGTGGTGTTCAACAATTCATAGAAAAAGTTCATAGTTTTTGTGATTAAGGGGGTCGAGTTCTTCAAACTGGGATTTGGCTTTCTTGGGTTGTGATTTAATTTTTTGTGGGTTTCAGAGCTACTACTGCTACATGGGTTCACATCAGTTGGTATCAGAGATTTAGTTTTAAAATCAAGGTTATTCTTTACCTTTTCGCAATTTTTTTCATCTTCTTCATCGAGTCTCCAACGTTTTCTTGACTCTCCATCATCTTTTTGAGTCTTTTACGTTGACAAATACTAAGAATATTCAAGAGTTATTTTGGTGCATTGAATAGTGCACCAATTCAACTTTGTTTCGGATCTTTCTTTCCTTTGTTGATTTTTTGCGTGTTTAGTGTTGAAAAAACAAAAATTGAAAAAACAAAAAATTCCAACAACAAGAAATAGAAAATTTCAAGCCAAAAAGAGGGTTATTTGATTTTCAAGAAACACTTCATTGAAATTCTTTGTTGTGTTTTCATTCAGTTCTTCCATTCATTCCTTTTTTGAGTCCTTTCCTCAAGTCAATATTAACTCGTGTTTGATCTCCATACTTTTCAAAGTATATTTTTCTCTCTCTTCTTTTCAACCACGGATTGTTCAATAAAATAATATTACACGTAAATCCAAAAAAAAATTCTTATTTTTTAATCTGACATTCTCCGTCAATCTACTGTTCTAAAATACATTATTAGGAAATAATGGGTCTCAAACAAGCCCTAAATTCCTTGTACCTGTTTGAACCTCACAAGGGTAGAAATTTTTGATTGAGATCAATTAGTTCCTTAGAGAACTTGAAAGAAAGAATCGAGAGGAAAAAGGCAAGAGTGGTGAGATTATTAGAGGGAAAAAAAAACCTAATTTTTGTGGGAAACACGCAAACAACAATTCGAGGGGATGATTGTCATATGTAGAGAAATTAGAGATAGAATAGATTAGCAGGATACATTGTTTTCAAACTTACAAAGGGTGCCCCTGGGAGAGTTCATGATGTTAAGAGGCGAGATAGGCGTTATCCTAGTACTAAAATTAACCAAATGTTGAAGTTGACAAGATGAGGAATAGAAAAGGTAGGCGTGAAAGGGTGCCTAGAAGAAATCCTAGAGACTTTGATGGAGTCTAGGCACTTGTTACAAAGCATCATGAGTTCAATGATTTGTTGAAAAGTTTTCAAATTTCACAAAATGATTAATTCTCAAACAATTAATCATACGGAACCGTTCCTCCTACTCATGAATTTGACACACTTATTTGATAAATAATCGTGATCTTTAATTTAAGCAATCCAACGTTCAATATGTATTTCACTAAGATCATGAGAGAGTTTGTTATAACCACTTGTATTTTAGGACATAATTATTTGTCAAATAAGTGTGTCAAATTCATGAGTATGAGGAACGGTCCCGTTAATCATATGGAGAAACAAGAGATGAAAAAAATAGAGTAAGAGAGAAAGTAGAAAGGTGGTCGAAAATCATGAAAAATGAATAGGACTACAAGGGAAGTGAAAAAGAAAATAGAGAGGTGACAAAAGATAAATAAAAAAAGTGAAACCACAAGAGAGAAAAGAAAGAGAGTCTTCAGAGAGAAAAAAAAAAAGTCAGAACTGAGCTTCCATGAAAAAGAGATTGAAATTGGGAGGGCTTTAGTGAGGACTAGAAAACCCCTCCCTAATTCGGCTATTTCTTTATTGCAAGGTTTCGAAGACTTGGTTCATGAGGACATGCCTATCGGGTTACAACCCATTCATGGTATTAAACAACAAATGGAGGAGACTAACCACACTCTAGTTTGGATATTTCTTTATTGCAAGAGGTTGATTACTTGTTCCCCGAGGAAGCAAAGGAGTTTCAAAATCAATTGGGGAGTTTGAAGAGAAAAGGAAATATGAAGCTAAACATGAGTTCGCTAACGGTAACGTATCATCATCCCATATCTATATTAGAAGTTGATATTCTATTATAATATTACTAGAGTCTAGATGGATATGTTATGCATTCGAAATGTGTCGAGGATGTCTTAAACCATGTAGAATATTTTGTCAATCAAGAGTTCTTGAACTATGTTGGGGTGAATTTATGGTCTATGTTAGGAACCAAACAATTCTCTTCCACTTCGTAATCACACCTTGACATTATGTATTCTTCTAATCCACTAACATTATTGGATTTAATTTCTTTACATGTTGAAAGTCATAATTAAGGTGGAAAGAAGAGGAGTGACCATTATGCATCTCAAGCTTATGAAAGAAACAAGCCAAGGCATGTACCGTTTGATCCAGATGATTGGATTTCAGTGCACGTATGAAAGAAAAGGATTCAAACTCAAAGGAGGTCAAAATTACATCCTACGGGTCACCATTCCAAGTGATTGAAATAATTAATGATAATGCCTACAAGATTGATTTTCAAGGTAATGAGGTATTTATTATTTTCAATATTATTGATCTTTCTCTCTTTAATACAGGTCAAGATTCAAGGATTAATCTTCTTGAAGAGGGTGTACATACAAAGATCGGGCTCAACTTGGAGAGGAACCAATGACGAGATCGCGAGCAAATAGGATCAATGATGCGCATGATGCATTTATTTACTTTTTCTAGCTAAGAAGGCCAAGAGTTTGAAGTTAAGCCAAATACCAAGTTTCATGTTGGGCATGAAGATAGAAACAAGTTGGATGCATTAGAATCAAGAAAATAAAATTGGAAGCCAGACGAATAACTATACTGTAGCATAGTATACAATAGAATGCTATTCCATGTACTATTCCCGAAACAAAATAAGTGGAATTTTGTTTTTTTTTATGTTGTCGCGAGAGTTATAATTTTGCCTTGCAAGGTGGTCCTTGCTGATTTACACGAGATTCCACGTGTCCATGCTACTCAGGTCAAAGCGTAAGCTAGTGATGCTTTCGGCTACTGGACTTTCGCCATCTAGGATGCAGCATTCGTGTTGCATCGCTTAGCAGCACGATGCTTGTATTGCCCTCCCACAATCCCGTTTTCAGGGTTTAGGCTACTCCCATTTCACTTGCTGCTACTACTATAGGAATCGCTTTTGCTTTCTTTTCCTCTAGCTACTAAGATGTTTCAATTCGCCAAGTTGTCTCTTGCTCCCATGGATTCAGCAGCAGTTCGAAAGGCCCGATTCAGGAATCTCCAGATCTATACTTATTTTCAACTCCCCAAAGCATTTCGTCGATTACTACGCCCTTCCTCGTTTATGTGGTAGCATAGTCCATTTTCTGGATGTGTTTTTTTTTAGATTTTTCTTAGAAGTCTATTTTTAGTAGAGCTCTTGTTATGGTATCTTTTTGAAATCTTTTTTGGTATAATTCCATTTTAATTAGGATTTTATGGGTTCACTATAAATAGGATTCATTGTAAAAGGAACACATACACTTTTTTTTTTGGTCTTAGTAAGTGGATTATAACCAAAAGTAAATCATGTACAAAAAGCACAGGGGCATGCATGTTATTGAGAGAACAAATAAAGCGAGATTTAGTTCCTCTTGTTCTTCATTGAACTTAATTTCAAACTAATGAAAGATTTCATCTTTGTGGCATTCAACAAATTTTTAGTAACGTTCATAGTTTTTGTAATTAAGGAATCAAGTTCTTCCATAACTTTGGTTACTTGATTCAATAAATTATTGGGTCAAGTTTCGAACTGGGATTTTAGCTTTCTTGTGTTGTGATTCAATTGTTTGTGTGTTTCGGACCTACTATTCAATCGAACTAGGATTTTAGCTTTCTTGTGTAATATTGCGGTTTTTAACCTAAAATCTCCGCCTAACAGTAGTATAACCACTTTTGAATCTTCTCGCATATGTTTTCTCATAATTAGATTTACCTGAAATTAATGTATTCTTGTAACTTTGATCCTGATTTAAGGATTCAAATTCTTCCTTTAAGGAGTATATAAACCAATAGAGGTTTCCCAATTTAAGGCTCCTCTTCCCCGTCCTATAGAGGAAATTCCTCGAGATCTTACTCTTCTTCCTCTATCCGGTGGTTGTTTGACCATTTCCCTACAAAAATTCTATTCTTAAGAAATTAGGAAGAGAATTTGATTTGAAATACATTTTACAATGGAAAGTATTTCCTTTTTAATTGTAGGATAGTAATGTTGAGCAGGATTCCAAAATCCTGAAGTAAATCGTATAAGCTCTCCTCTAGAAGAGTTAGAATTCCTTTACGAGAAATGTTCCAAAATATGTAAAACAATACCAAAGGACGTAAAATGTAGAAAACGTGCTAGAATACACAAAAATTGCAAAATGAAACAATACATTTTAATATTTTATCAAAATGAAATGAAAAACTGCTTTGACATACTAAAAAATGCAAGGAACACACTAAAAACACTTCAATATTCTCCCAAATGCACAAAATATAAATAGTAGTGCTTAATGTACCCAAATTTGCAAAATGTACTAAAACACGCCAAATATACCCAAATGCATGAAACATACCAAAACAAGCAAAATGTTTCAAAATGCGTGAAATTTATCAAAACAAAGCAAAATGCTCGAAATTTACCAAAAACCCTAATATTTACTAAATTATGCAAAATCTCCGTATATGTGCTAAACAATTTTGCCAAATGGACTAAAATGTATATTCAATGTGTGAAATGCATCCTGAAGTCCTAAAATTTATCAAAATGTGCAAAATTACTAAAATACATAGAGCACACTAAACATGCTAAATGATATGGGATGACATTGACTAACATTTACTGTTATGTAGATTGCCCTACGGTCAATGCACATTCTCCAAGTCCCATTCTTTTTAGGTAAAAGTAGTGCCCTTTGGATTCATGGACTCATGCTTTCCCTCACATACCCTTTTGCTCATCAATTCCTCAACTTGCCTTTGAAGCTCCTTGTCTCCTCGAGATTACTTCTTTAGGTGATGTGAACTGTGTAGCAATAGTAGTTTTGAAACTCACATAACCCCAAAAAAAGCTAAAATTCTAGTTTCAGCTTGACCCAATAATTTATTGAATCAAGGAACCAACATTATAACGAACTTGGCCTCTTAATCACAAAAATTATGACCCTTGCCATGAAATTTTGAATGCTACAAAGAGTATGAATCTTTGATAAGTTCGGATAGTTAGAACGCCACAAATATTGAAAATATTTGATAAATTATGCTCAATTAAGAACAAGATAGAAAGAGAAAATTTTCACATTTTGATTAATTCTCTAAAATTGATGTCTTTATTGTACAATGAATGTGCCATTCATAGGCATAAAATAAATTTCTAATCATATCAAAACTCTAATTCTAAAGACAAATCAAAATAAACTAGAAAACTAAAAAACAAATCTGAATGAAACTAAAATACTACAAATAATGAAAATACACTTAAACTAATTCAAAACATAAAACACAAAAATGGACATCTAAAGGTTGAATTTGACCCTCAAAGGTGCAGAATCAAAAGAATTTTTCGGATTATGCAGTTAAAGAGAAAAGGGACAACAAGGTACACTTCGGTTTCTAGCACTACTTGGAAAATCAAAGTGGGATAGGAATGATCTAGTTGAAGCAAAGAGAAAGACCGAACCACCTAAGGGCAAGGATGAGGGCCCTAGCAGCAAACCCAAGGTAGAATCTCAACCTTCAAGGAATAGAGATATTAAATGTAGTTTTTGGGTTTAGGGCACATTGCTTCTCAATGTCCAAATAGGCTAGTTATGATTATGCGTGACAATGTGGAGGTGATGACTGAGAGTGAAGCTGATAGTGATGGGGTGCCCGAGTTGGTTGATGCTAGTGATGATGATGGAGTGGTATACGCTGTAACAGGTAAGTCTCTTGTTGCCCAGTGTGCTCTCAATACACACATTAAGGTGGATGATGCAAAGCAACAGAGAGAGAACATTTTCCATACTAGATGCCACATCAACAGCAAGTGGTTGAATGATTGTGGAGAGGTTAGGGTGGATAGACAAGTGTTAGGTTCTTTTTCAATTGGGTAGAGTACTCAGTGCTTTGTGATGTTCCATAGGCATGCGACCATATTTTGTTGGGGAGGCCATGGCAATATGATAGGAAGGGTCAACATGATGGGTTCAAGAACATGTACAGCTTTGTAAAGGAGGGAAAAACAATCAAGCTTGCTCCATTAACTCCAAGCCAGGTCTATGAGGACCAACTAAAACTGAAAAGTGAGGTTGCTCAGAAAAGAAAGAGTGCAAAATGAGAGTGATCAAAGAAGAATGAGTGAAGATGAGAGTGATAAAAAAAGAGAGTAAAACAGATAGAGTGAGATTGAAAATGAGCACAAAGAAAAAAAAAGAGTGGAGCCACGAGAGAAAAAAGAAAGAGAGTCTGCAGAGAGAAAATGAAAGACAAAAGTGAGTTTCTATGCAAGAGAGAGTGAGGTTAAGAGCGCTTTCTTCGCAGATCGCCCTATAATTTTTCTTGTCTATAACGAGTTTTATCTTAATCTTGATGAAACTAACCAGTCCTAGTTTGGCTGTTTTTTTGTTGTGGGAGTTTGAGGATGTATTCTTAGAGGAGATGCCTAATGAGTTGCAACCCATTGAGGCATGAAGCATTAGATTGATTTTGTACCCAGAGCAGCTATTCCAATTGACCAACCTATAGGAATAATCCAAAGGTGACACTTCAAAGGCAAGTTGAGGATTTGATAAGCAAGGGGTACGTGAGGGAGAACATGAGCACATGTGCGATACTAGTGCTACTAGTGCCAAAGAAGGATTAGACGTGGAGGATGTGCATTGATTGCAGGGCAGTCAACAATATCACGATAAAGTATCACCATCAAATTCCTAGATTAGATGATATGCTCGATGAATTACATGGGTCCTATATTTTCAGTAAAATTGATCTTAAAAGTGGCTACCATCAAATTAGAATGAAAGAGGGGTGATTAGTGGAAAACTGCTTCTAAGACTAAGTTTATGAATAACCATTGTGCCATTTGGACTTACAAATGCACCCAATGCTTTCATGAGATTAATGAACCATGTCCTACGTTCATTGGCAAGTTGTGGTTGTGCATTTTGATGATATCTTAGTGTACAACAAGGACTTAAATGAACATATTGAGCATTTGAGATATGTGTTTGATGTGTTGAGATTTGAAAAGTTGTTAGTATAAAAGGTATTGAGAGAATTAATGACAATGCATAGTAGAAAAGACCCTTTGCAAGTTCCAGAGGGGCCAATTACAAGATCAAGACCCAAGAAGATCAAGGAAGCAATGCAAGGATTGGTGCAATCCACTTGGGATGAAGCTATCAAAAGCCTAACACTCAAGTTGGGCTTGAAAGAAGGAGAACCAATTTTGATCCATTTGATCCGAGCTGTGGAAGACATGACTTAGAGATAGGGCCTATTGTTATTAAAACCTCCAATTTGGTTCAAAGCATTTATTAGTTTAGAATAAATGGGCTTGAGGATGCTTAGCCCACATAATTCTTATGTTTTATTAATTAGGGTTTCAAAAGAACTTTTAAAGGGGGGGGGGGGGGGGGGGGGGGGGGGGGGGGAGGGTGCTGGCCACAATAATTTGGTTAGGGTTAATTTTCATCTAGGGTTTTCTAGTGGGAAGGCCATGTAATTTCGGTCACTTGAGGGTATTTTGGGAAGGGGCCTTATTTTGGTCTAGGGTTACTTTGTGGGGAGTATTTAAACACATTATGGCCGGCCACTTGAAGGGCACATTATTTTGAATTATAATTGTGAGTTGAGGTTACTCCTCTTGTTCTTGATTGAACTCTTGAACTTATCAAAGGTATCACAACCTTTGTGACGTTCCTCCTTGTAATTTGGGTTCTTGAGACGGGATTTCAACAGGTCTAGATTTTAATTTAATCTAGGTTCTTGAAACAAGTTCTCAACGGGTCTAAATTCTCCATCCATAGTCTTGAGTTTTGCTTTCTTGGGTGAGTTTTCAAATTGATTGTGGGTTCAAGGGATTCTCTTCTCGCAGGTTCATATCAAAGGTTGAATTAGTAAAGTCAATCCATGAGAAGGTTCCTCTTCAAATTGAAAAGAAGAATGAGCATTATGCTTCTCAAGCCAATATAAGAAGAAGATGCAAGAATTTGAATTAGGTGATTGGGTTTGGGTGCATGTGCAAAAAGAACATTTTACAGCCCAAACAAGGTATAAACTGCATTCTAGAGGAGATGGACTATTCTAAATCTTAAATCTTGAAAAGATTAATGAAAATGCCTAAAAACTATATTTTCTAGGTGAATATAACATGTATGTTACCTTTAATGTTGCTAATCTTTTCCTCTTTGAAGCAGGTCTTCATTCGATGTTGAATCCTTTTGAAGATGGAGTGAATGATGATTATCAAATAGGGCAAGCTAGCATGGATCCTTTACAAATTTTGTTAGGGTCGATTAGAAGGTCAAGAGCAAAGAAGATCAAGGAATCCAAGCAAAGACTTGTCCAAGCTACGTTGGCCGAGAGTTCAAGTGCAATTAGTTCACAAATTTTCAAGATGGACATGAAGGAAGAACCAAACTTAGTGCATTTGTTTCAAACTAATGAAGAGGGACATGATTCGAAAAGCCAAGCCACTCATTTGCTCACAAGAGCACAAAATTGTACAACCCAAGAGCAAAGTGTTGTACCATGCTCATGCATGGTATAAAAATAGATAGCTTGGATTTAGTTTTTTTAGGTCAATTCAAACTCTGTTTATTTAATTTGACTAGATGTTTTAAGAGCTAATGAGGATTGTTTTGAGTTTGCCTATCTAAGGCTTTATTCATTGTGCAAAAATACAACTCATTATTTTGAGAGATTGATCATAAAGTGAGGATATTCTTTCAATCTTGTTCTTAATTGAACAATCCAAAACTGATTTTCAATCATTGTATCGTTCAAACATTCAACCATTGGTTCTTCATTCGAAAAATCATTGGTTCTTCTCTTCATTTGATTTTACCTTTCTTCGAGTTCATATAAAATCTTGTGTAGGTTTCCAGGGTACATTCTGCAATGCGATTCACATCGTACATTTTGTTATATTTCGGCATGTTTTGTTATGTTTTGTTTGTTTGTGCATTTTGACTTATTTAGTTCATTATAGTAAATATTTGAGTGTTTAGGCACTTTTATTACATTTTAGAACAGTTCGATACGTTTCCCATATTTTGGTACGTTTTGGAGCATTTTGAAATATTATTTGCCTTTTCTGGTACATTTTACGCATTTTTGTACATATTGACAAAGCTTTTCAAAATTTTGCCTATTTTTGGTACATTTTAATTTGATTTGTTATGCTTCATGCAGATATGCTTTGGCGTGTGCTGATACATTTCTCCTCTTGATGTTTTTTTGTGCAATTATATACATTTCACATATATTGTGGCATTTCGGAGCATTTTAGTATGTTTATTGCATTTTAGTATATTTTATCTGTTGGTAAATCTGGTGTTGTATTACGCCCATTTTGACAAAATATTGGAATTTTTTTTTTTTTTGTATATTTCGTGAATTTGATACATTTGGTACGTTTGAACATATTTGGTAAATGTTGGCACTTTTTGGTACAATTTGCATATTTTCATATGATTTTCTCGTTTTGGTCAAATTCGCAAACATTTTAGATAAATTGTTTCATTTCACGCATTTTGATACATTTTGATGCGTTGGATACACCACATGTTTTGGTATTTTTGAACACATTTTTAGTACATGATGAGTATCACATAGTGTCCGCTAGCAAGGATCATTTGCATGTTTTGGATGGGCCAAAAAAGGTCAAGACTTTGAAGATCAAGTAAAATAGGCAAGGACATTGACCAAGCTATATGGGCCAAAATTTCAAGGGTAACAAGCAGGACGTCAAACTTCAAAATGAGTGTGAAAGAAGAAGGTAGGTAATACCTTGCTTGTGCAATACATAATTTTTCAAAATTGAGGCCAAACATGTTGGTCCTTGCGTGTGCTTGATACCATGCACATTCATGGTTGTTCGAGGGGAAGGCGGGAATCTTCACCTAGTTTGATTTGGACTCTAATTATCACTATTTCTGTTTTCAAGTAATTAGGGTTCCTTTAATTTTCCTATATAAGGCATTATTGTTGTTTATACATTCAACTTTTGATTTGTGTGAATTAATTAAAGTGAGGATTCAATTTTCTTCTTGTTCTTCATTGAACTTTCAAGAACTTATCAAAGATTTCCATCTTTGTGGCGTTCAGCCCTAAAATTATGGTTTTTGATTCAAGAAATCATTGGGTCAAGGTTCTTCAACATGATTTACCTTTCTTGGGATTCATCAAATCTGGTTGTGGTTCTAAGGTTCATCCTTCAAGGGTTTCATCAGTTTGGTATCAGAGCTTTGGAAATCATGTTTTCTTCCTTTTCTCTCCATTCTATTTCGTTTTGCATCTCTTTTGTTTGGGTTTTCATTAAATCATAGAGTCATTCCTATAAAAAAATCGTGCCAAGCATATTCAAGAATTAATTAGTGCGTATTCCGTTAATGATGTAGACCCACTTAGTTACCCACGAAATCAATGAAGAAAAGAAGAAGAAAATTCGGATTTCTTGTTGTATTGTGAAGAAGAAGATCATATTAGAACCCTAAGGAAACTAATTTTGTAAAACCCCAACCTTGAGACGCCACAAAGGTTTATCACTCCTTTGATAAGTCGAAATTCTAGCATTCAATCAAGAACACAAGAAGGTAAAGCAAAAGCTTTTCTTTCTAACTTCAAATTCGTTCCTTCCCCTTCAAAATACATGGCTGCTGGTTTATATAATTAAAATGCCCTAACTAAGTGAAGAGAGAACGAAATGGGCCTAAGGAAAATGTGGGTTGGGCCCAATTGATCAAAACACACGAAAATGGGCTTTAAACAATTACAAGACTAAAGTTAAAATTCCTAATTAATCCTTGCAATCTTCTTGTCTTTCCAGATTTATCCCTTGCACAAAAAGATAGGTGACCATCCTTGGTGAAGCTTTGGAATCTTCAAATTTAGTTTTAGAATACTTTAGCACAGCCTCTTTGTATTGCATTTCCTGGATCAAGCCTTGCAATGCAGAATCATCCTCTTTGTCCTTGCCCTGCTCATTGGACCGCCAATTCCTTGCAAAGGGTCTTGAGAATATTTGGAAACATCAACTTGGTCAGCACCTCGACCACCTCGATCTCTATTATTTCCCTCCTCTTTAGAAGGATTCGTCCTCGAGTCACCTACATCAAACAAAGATAAATCAATAACATTAAAAGTTGCACTAACATTACCATAATCGCTTGGCAAATCTAGCTTGTAGGCATATCATTGATCTGCTCCAAGACTTGGAAGGTTCATCTCCTCGAGGCTGCAATTTTGATTTCCGTTGTGTGGGAAATCTCTCCTTACGTGCACCCAAACCCAATCACCGGGTTGGAAGACAACCTTCAAACGCCCATTATTGGCTTGTTTAGCATATTGCTCATTCTTCCTTTCAATGTTGGCTTGACTCTTGCATGTAAATCCTTTTAAAGCCATAAACAATTTTGAAAGGAGAAAATGAAGAAGTAGAATGAACAGTCCTATTCTATGCAAACTCAACATGTGGCAAACACTTCTCCCACTCCCTTAAGTTCTTTTGAATTATAGCACGCAATAAAGTAGTGAGTGTCCTATTAACTACTTCAGTTTGACCATCCGTTTGAGGATGTGCTGTAGAGAATAGCAGTTTAGTTCCTAATTTATTCCACAAAGTGCGCCAAATGACTTAGGAACTTGACATCTCTATCACTAACAATTGTTTTAGGCAACCCATGCAAACGAACCACTTCTTTAAAGAACAAATCAGCAATATATGTTGCGTCGTTGGTTTTAGAACATGCAATAAAATGAGCCATTTTACTAAACCTATCAACAACAACAAATATGTTGTCCTTACCACTTTGAGTCCTTGGTAATCCCAAAATGAAATCCATGGATATATCTTGCCAAGGTTGAGTAGGCACTGGTAAAGGGATAACAAGCCATATGGTCTAACTTTAGATTTTGCTTGCCTACATGTAATGCACTTATCACAAATAGATTGCACACCATGCCTCATGTTTGGCCATTAAAAATGCTCTGGTAATATATCTAAAGTTTTTTGAACTCCAAAGTGTCCCATCACAAACCTCCCCCATGACTTTCCCTAACAAGCAACTCACGAACAGAACAAATAGGCACACACTATTTATCTTTCTTGAATAGAAACCCTTCATGCCTATAAAATTGACCAGACGCACACTTATCACATGCATTCCATACTTGGCCAAAATCAGAATCATTGGCATACAAATCCTTAAGCAATTCAAAACCAAGTAATTTAGTTTGCAATGAAGTAAGTAATACGCCTCCTAGACAATGCATCAGCCACAACGTTTTCTTTCCCATGCTTGTATTTGATTACATAAGGAAACATTTCTATGAACTCCAACCACTTAGCATGTCTTTTATTAAGCTTACCTTGGGTCTTCAAGAACTTCAAGCTCTCATGATCGGAATGAATGATGAATTCCCTCGGCCACAAGTAATGCTGCCATGTTTGAAGAGTTCTCACTAATAAAGCTCTTGTCGTAAGTAGGATAATTCATCCCTGCTCCGCCTAACTTTTCACTAAAATAAGCAATTGGTTTCGAATCCTGCATCAAAACAGCTCCTATTCCAATTCCAGATGCATCACATTCTATCTCAAAAGCTTTTATCAAAGTTAGGCAAACACAACAGAGGTGCATTAGTTAGCTTATCTTTCAAAGTTTTGAAAGCCTGATCATGTTCATCATCCCATTTAAAAACAACATTCTTTTTAACAAGTTCATTCAAAGACACAGCAATAGAACTAAAATCTTTAACAAACCTTTGATAAAAACTTGCTAAACCATGAAAACTTCTCACCTCATTCGCATTCATAGGTGTAGACTACGCATTTCCCTTATGGCTCTTACCTTTTCTTCATCAACACTAATACCCTGCGAACTAACGAAAAATCCAAGAAACACAACAGATTCCATGCAAAACGTGCACTTCTTAAGATTAGCATACAATTGGTGCTCTCTCAACACACTAAACACAACTTGCAAGTGTTTCACATGTTCATCCAAATTTTTGCTATAAACTAAAATATCATCAAAGTAGACTACCACAAATTTTCTCATGAAAGCACGCAAGACATGGTTCATTAACCTCATGAATGTACTAGGTGCATTAGATAAACCAAAAGGCATCACTAACCACTCATACAATCCATACTTAGTTTTAAATGCAATTTTCCATTCATCCCCTTCTTTCATACGAATCTGATAATAGCCATTCTTTAAATCAATCTTAGAAAACAATTGAGAGCCATGCAATTCATCAAGCATATCATCTACTATGGGGATAGGGTGTCTATACTTTACCGTTATCTTGTTAATAGCTCGGCGATCCACACACATGCGCCATGTCCCATCTTTCTTTGGAACTAGGAGGACAGGAACCGAACATGGGCTAAGACTCTCTCTTACAAACCCCTTTTGCATCAGGATTAGTTCTATAAGCAGGTCGATTTGGTATGGCGGAACCAGATATAAAGTCTATCTAATGCTCAATTCCTCTTAAAGGAGGCGATTCATGGGGAATCTCCTTAGGAAATAGGTCTTCAAAGTCCTGCAATAAAGACACAACAACACTAGGCAAAGAAGAGTTAAGATCATTAGTAGAAAAATAAACATCCTTGTACATAAGCACAAGCACTTGTTGTCTTGCCATCACCACACTTTTGGCCTCATGTTTTTCATCAAGTGCACTCATTCTTTTATTTTTCTCTCCTCTTTTCTCTCCATTTTGCTCACTTTTCTCTCCATTTTTTCTCTCGACCTCACTTGCTGTCCTTTTATTTTCCTCTTGCTCACATTTTTGTTTTTCCCTCATTTTACACTCTTTTGTTATCCTAATCTGGTCCTCATAAGCTTGTGAAGGCTTGAGAGGAGCTAATACAACTTTTCGGTTGTTCATTACGAAAGAATACCAATTTTTAAGCCCATCATGTGAAATCCTCCTATCAAACTGCCATGGTCGGCCAAGCAATATATGACCAGCATACATCAGTGCGATGGCAAAGAACCTCATCCTCATACTTGCCAATTGAAAATGGTGCCCAAAATTGCTTGTTTACCTTCACTTTTCCACAGTCATTCAGCCATTGTAGCTTGTATGGTTTAGGATGCATTTGCCACCTCAAATTCAGCTTTTCTACCAACAAAGTACTAGCAACATTAGTACAACTCCCACTATCAATAATCAGCGTACACACCTTATCCCTCACGTGGCACCTTGTGTGAAAAATATGCTCACGTTGCTCGTCATCTCCTTCATCCTTAGGCTGTATACTCAAGGCCCTCCTTGTAACAAGTAATTCTCCTTGCACAGGTTCCTCCACTTCAACATCTGAACAATCCTCCAAAGGTGGCATCTCATCATCACTTGAGCTAGCACTTTCGATTTCTCCATTTGCCCGCACAGCCATAACCCTTTTATTTGGGCATTCAGATTCAATATGTCCAAATCCAAATCCTTGGCACCTAAAACACTTAATATCACGTGACCTAGTAAGAGTTTTAGTTTCAGGTTTTCCTTTAGGAACAACAACCAAATCCTTCAACTTTGCTTCTTCTTTTTATTTAATGGCAGCTTTGTTGTCCTTCCAATTTGATTTCCACGAAGAGCTAGAAGACGAACCAGATCTGAACCTCTTGGACTTGATTTGCTGTTCCACTTTAATGGCTTCGTGTAGTAGCTCTTCCAACTCTACATAATGTTGCAACTCAACCACATCAGCTATCTCCTTATTCAATTCGACAATAAAGGTAGCCATCGTTGCTTCCTTGTCTTCCTCTATGCTTGCTCTAATCATGGTAATTTCCATTTCCTTATAATAGATTATCTACGCTCATGGAACCTTGAACCAGCCCTTGCAACTTCCTATATAAATCTCTATAGTAATGGCTGGGTATAAACCTCTTGCGCATTACTTCATCTCTTCCCATGACCGAACAAGCCTCTCACCATTCCTACGCCTACTGATCATCAATTGATCCCTCCATATACTTGCATAATCTGAGAACTCCACTGCTGCTAGCTTTACTTTCTTCCTAGGAGTAATCGTGACAATTAAATACGTTCTCAACTTTTCTTTCCCACTCCAAGTATAGTTCTGGATCATTCTTTTCTTTAAAAGTCAGAATTGTCATCTTTATACTACCCATATTGTTCTCTCCTTTGGAGTCAACCTTCTATGAGACCTAGATCCAGAAGAGGACTCCAAATCATCCAATCTCGTATTCAACAATCTAAATTGATCATTAACAGCCTTCATGAAGAATTTCATGTCGAGTTCTTGTGTTTCCCCTCCTTCCTCACCCATGATTTTCAACCTGCAAAATGAAACAAGATAGAAGGTGTTGTTCCTCACACACTCCCTCACGTGTTTGCACTCAAAATCAGATTGTTATCACTTGTGTTTCACACTATTTTTGGCTTTTTCTTGTTGATAATCTCTCTTGCCTTTTACCACTCAAAAGCCAAGCCAGCCCCCTTTATATTCTTAACTGAATCAAGACTTCAACAAATCTCTAGAAGCAACCAAATAGATAGTGACCATTTCAACAAAAAACAGAATTGTATTTTTTTGAGTATAACTACAGCAAAGCTAGAACACAATAGGAGGAAACTAATTCAACCATAACATGAACCCAAATTTGAAGGAGCTGAATTCAACAATAACAAGAACTCTAGTGAAACACATAAATTAGAGATTGAATAAACAAGGCATAGGAAACTTGATCATAGAACAACAATGGGAAACTTTTAGAACCCAAATTCAGGCACCTTTTTTTTTTTTTTTTTTTTAAATAACGAAAATCAGATATATTAAATTGAATAACCTGATTCAAAAAACTCAAAAGAAGGCTCTGATACCAGATGATGTAGACCCACTTAGTTACCCAAGAAATCAATGAAGAAAAGAAGAAGAAAATTCGGATTTTTTACTGTATTGTGAAGAAGAAGATCAGATTAGAACCTTATGTTTAAGTCCTCAAAACCCCAGCCTTGAGATGCCACAAAGGTTGATCACTCATTTGATAAGTCGAAATTCTAGCATTCAATCAAGAACACAAGAACGTAAAGCAAAAGCTTTTCTTTCTAACTTCAAATTCGTTCCTTACCCTTCAAAATACATGGCTGCTGATTTATATAACTAAAATGCCCTAACTAAGTGAAGAGAGGACGAAATGGGCCTAAGGAAAATGTGGGTTGGGCCCAATTGATTAAAACACACGAAAATGGGCCTTGAACAATTAGACTTAAGTTAAAATTCCTAATTAATCCTTGCAATCTTCTTGTCTTTCCAGATTTATCCCTTGCACAAAAAGATAGGTGACCATCCTTGATGAAGCTTTGGAATCTTCAAATTTAGTTTTAGAATCCTTTAGCATAGCCTCTTTGTATTGCATTTCCTTGATCAAAGCCTTGCCATCCTCTTTCATCCTCTTTGTCCTTGTCCTGGTCATTGGACCTCCAATTCCTTGCAAAGGGTCTTGAGAACATTAACTTGGTCAGCACCTCGACCACCTCGATCTCTATTAGTTAACCCTAGTCCACCAAAGCTGATTTCTTTGGTTTCTTACCCTATGATTGCTCTATTCCTTTAAGACTTGCATCAAAAAAAAAAAAAAAAAAAGACGGAGAAGAAAAAGTGATATGAACCCGCGGGAAGAGAGTCCCTTGAACCCACAATCAATTTGAAAACTTACCTAAGAAAGCAAAACTCAACTCTATTTTGTTTCAAGAACCTAGATTATATCAAAATCTAGACCTGTTGAAATCCCGTCTCAAGAACCCAAATTACAAGAAGGAACGTCACAAAGGTTGTGATTTACCTTTGATAAGTTCAAAAGTTCAACCAAGAACAAGAGGAGTAAACTCAACTCACAATTATAATTCAAAATAATGTATAACCACCCAAATGGCCGGCCATAATGTGTTTAAATACTGCCCACAAAGTACTAGGCCAAAATAAGGTCCTTTCCCAAACACACTCAAATGGATCAAAACTGGTTCTCCTTCTTTCAAGCCCACTTGAGTGTTGGGCTTTTGCTAGCGTCATCCGAAGTGGATTGCACCAATCCTTGCATTGCTTCCTTCATCTTCTTGGCTCTTGATCTTGTAATTGGCCCCTCTAGAACTTGCAAAATGATCTTTTATACTTTATATGCATTGTCATTAATTCTCTCAAGAATTTGGAAATATCCATCTCCTCGAGGGTGCAACTTAGTCCTCCTATGAGCGGGAAATCTTTCTTTGCACATGTGAACCCAAACCCAATCTCTTGGTTCAAAGATGACGTGCTTTCGCCCTTTATTGGCTTGGGAAGCAACCTTTTCATTCTTTTGGGCAATTTGAAGTCGTACGTCTCATGAAGGGACTTCACCAACTTCGCCTTCTTTTGTCCATCCAAGCTACTCCTGCCATCCACAGGTAAAGGCATCAAATCTAAAGGAGTAAGTGGCTTAAAACCATAAACAATTTCAAAAGGAGATTATGAAGTAGTAGTATGCATGATCCTATTATATGCAAACTCTATAAATGGCAAACAATCCTCCTAAGTCTTTAGCCCCTGTTTGAACCCCATTATTTTGCATTTTTTATGGTTGAAAATTTTTGGAATAGTGAATGATGGGAGAATGTGTGGTGGAAAAGTAATGAAAAGTTTTAGATTTGTGTGTAATATTATTTTATTTGATGAATATGTGATTTTAATGCAATGTAATTTAATTTAATGAGGATCAAACGGGGGCTTAAATTCTTATGAACAATAGTGCGTAAAAGCTGAGTTAAAGTCCTATTAACTACTTCAGTCTGACCATTAGTCTGTGGATGACAAGTGGTGGAAAATAAAAGCTTAGTACCCAATTTTCCCCACAACACCTTCCAAAAGTACCTAAGGAATTTAACATCCCTATCAGAAACTATTTTTTTTTTTGTTAAGGTAAGTGGATTATAACCAAAACTAAATCATGTACAAAAGCACAGGGGCATACCCCAGACCATAGAAACTATGCGGAGGACAGGCCCCCCTACATAGACAAAACAACGACAAAAAGCTAGAAGACTATCCCTCTAGGTAGTACAAGAAAAAATTTCAACATCCAAACCCAAAGAGCGTTGAATCCACTTATTTTCCATAGTGGAATCCACATTACAAAGTGTATTAAACTTTAAAAAAACTGCAAACATAATATCATTAAAAACCAAGCTAGCGTGCCTAGACGAGTGATCAAAGAAACGGGACCCTATCAGAAACTATACTCCTAGGCACACCATGGAGTCGCACTATTTCCATGAAAAACAAGTCAGCTATGTTTGTGGGATCATCTGTTTTATGACATGGAATGAAATGTGTCATCTTGCTAAATCTATCCACAACTGCAAAAATAGAATCTCTGTCCCTTTTTGTCCTAGGTGGCCCAAACAATGTGCCTCACGTACCAATAGCTCACGTACAGAACAACTTGGCACACAAAGTTTGCTATCTTTAAAACAAGTAACCATCACGCTTGTAAAACTTACCAAATGCCACCTTATCACACGCCATGTACACATTAGAAAAGTCAGCGTCATCGGCATATAGGTCTTTCACATATTCAAACCCAAGCATTTTAGCACTCATAGAACTAAGAAGTACATACCTCCAAGATAAAGCATCAACAAACAATGTTCTGCTTACCTTGCTTGTAACAGATGACATATGAAAATGTCTCAATGTATTCTATCCATCTAGCATGTCTTTTATTCAACTTACCTTGACCTCGAGATGCTTCAATGATTCATGATCGCTGTAGATCACAAATTCCATAGGCCACAAATAATGTTGTCAAGTCTCTAATGCACGAACAAGAGCATACAGCTCTTTGTCATAACTTGGGTACTTCAGTGATGCCCCACTTAGCTTCTCACTTAAGAAGGTGATGGGCTGCCTATCCTGCATCAAAACGACTGCAATCCCTATTCCTGAGGCATCACATTCAATCTCAAAAGCTTTGTTAAAATCAGGTAATGCTAAAACAAGTGCAGAGCACAACCTTTGTTTAATAGTGGCAAAAGCATTCTCTTGATTAACCCCCCAATGAAACCCCACATTTTTTAATGACTTCAGTGAGTGGTGCTGTAATGGTGCTAAAGTCTTTAACAAAATGCCAATAAAAAGCTAGCTAAGATAGGAAAGCTTCTTACTTCAGTGATGCTCTTTGGCGTTGGCCACTCCTTGATAGCCTTGACTTTCTCTTTATCCACCTCAATACCTTTTGTACTAACAACAACAACTCTTTCCGTGCAAAAGATACATTTCTTGAAATTAACATACAAATTTTCACATCTCAACAAATCAAACACATATCTCAAATGCTCAATATGTTCATTTAAGTCCTTCTTGTACATTTAAAAGTAGTTGTCCACTCATCACCCTCTTTCATTCTAATTTGATGGTAGCCGCTTTTAAGATCAATTTTATTGAAAATACAGGAGCCATGCAATTCATTGAGCATATCATCTAATCTAGGAATGGGATGGTGATACTTTATCGTGATATTGTTGACCGCCCTGCAATCAACGCACATTCTCCACCTCATCCTTCTTTGGTACTAGTAGCACTGGTGTTGCACATGGGCTCATCCTCTCCCTCGCATGCCCCTTGCTCATCAAATCCTCAACTTGTCTCTGAAGCTCTCCTTTGTCTCCTCTAGATTACTCCTATAGGCTCAATTTGGAATAGCAGCTCTAGGTACAAAATCAATATGATATTCAATGCCTTTAATGGGTGGAAACTCATTACTTATCTCAAACTCCTGCAACAAAGAAACAACCAAATTAGGAAGAGACTGGTTAGTTTCATCAAGATTAAGATAAGACTCTTTATAGACAAAAAAATGATAGGGCGATCTGCAAGGGAAGCAATCTTAACATCCCCTCTCTTGCATAGAAACTCACTTTTGTCTTTCCTTTTCTCTCTGTAGACTCTCTTTCTTTTTTCTCTCATGGTTCCACTCTTTCTCTACTCTTATCCCAATCTTTCTATCCCTTTTATTTATTTTGCTTTCTAGTTATATGATAGTTTAGTTTATTTTTATCATTTTAATTAGGGAATCATCATCCATATTCCATTTTTCCTTGGGTTACTTATTGGTTTATTGATGTTTGAGCTAAGTAACACTCGTTCTAGATCTGTTGTACATTCATGCCTTATTTATCTGCATTGTGCAGGAAGATGACGTCGTAGAACACTTGAACCAACAATTACCAAGGAAACAACCATACATTGCAAAAATAGCCATTGAATTCTACGCCATATCAGGGGAGTCTTCTCTTCATTTTCTTCCCCACCCCTTTATATGTGGATTTAGGATTTAAGACAATGAGGACAATGTCCAGTTTAAGCTTGGGGGTGGAAAACATGAGTTTTGAGTTTCTATTTTGTTTTGTGTGTTTTGTGTGCTTTTTATTGCTTTATGATATTAAAAACAAAAAAAAACAAAAAACAAAAAATTTGAAAATGTTGAAATATTCCAAAAAAAAAAAAAAAATTGTCTTTTTGTATGTTTGTGTGAGTTAGTTGGCCTGGCTGACAATGAGGTATTGGATTATGATTTGATCTATGAATGGTGAATATCAACCATGCTTAAATTAATGTTTGCTTTTTCATGTGAAGTTTGATATATATTGAGCACGTGAATTAAGTTAAGCATTGTGTAGGAATGAGTTGATTTCATAATTGGATAGGTTGAAAATAGTGGACCATAGATGCTAAACCCAAAACTATATTTTACGTCCTTAGACCAAATTTAGAATAGTTTGGGGGGATTTCACTATTGTAGGTAGATGTTGAGATAAATGAGGATGCCATGTGTTTTTAAAGATCTTGTGTGGATTGTCTAAGGTCAATAGAATGAAATTGTGCGAAAGTCTTAAGTTAAAAGTTGGTTTACTTGGATGTATGTTTAATGAGGGATATTACACTATTTAAGGCAAAAATATATATATATAATTATTTAAAAATTTCTCTTTATATCTTTTATGACTCGAGTTATTAAACCTGTAAGGGTGTTAAAACCTGTTACCCTAAAGTCAAGTGACTTGGGAGTCATCGGTCTAAATTTTGTTACGGGGTCATTTAAAAATTTTAAGGGAGAGAATGTTGCAAATAAAGAAAAAATGTTGAAAAGACAGGTGCATGAAACAAAAGACGCACCAAATGCCTTAGTTAAGTCCCAAACACTTATTAGAAAAATTTTGACTTTTAATTAGAGGTTATTAGCCTAGTTAAATCATGGAGATTGAAGCAATCAAAATCAAAGGAGAATCCTTGTTTATTGACATGTTGAACTGCAATTGGTGCTATTTACCTAAACTGGAGAGGTGAGGATAGTATAAAAATCAACTTTAGATTACACACTAGAAAAGAGCGAAAAGAACAAGTTTAGGGGTGTGTGAATCTCATGAGTGAAGATAAGAATATATTTGACTATTAAGGGTTGGGAATGGAACAACTTATATTCATGATGCTATGCTTAATTTTTCACACACACACACGTCGACTTTACATTGAAAATATAGACTTTAATTTATGTATTGTGATCTTGAAGCTATTCATAGATTTAATATCATAATTTCAATTCTGAGAAGAAAAAAAAAAGAATGTCGGGTTAGCTAGCTGTATATGTTTTGCATGCTTGTATGTTTGTTGTGTATTTGGGTTAAGTTTTGTTTGAGGACAAACAAATATTCAAGTTTGGGGGTTTGATAAGTGTATTTTCCACACTTATTTGGGGCTTTAAACTATAGAATTGTATTGTTATTTTGGAAAAATACGACCTAAATTGTATTGTATTGCTTTTCTTAGGTAAAACTCGTGTTTGAATGGAAAATTGGACGAAAGAATGCAAAAATAGCAAGAGAAGGCGAAATCCAAAGCTTGGGGATAAAGTGCAAATATTCAAAAGTTATGTCAAATATCACGATGAAGATTTGAGAGTGTTAGACATCGATTGGATGAGGAAAGAAGCCAAATGGGTGAAATATCATCAAAGTACTACCACATATAAACTTCCAGCCGAAAAAGTTATGCTTCGAACTTTCAATCTCAACTTGAGACCATTGGTTTGGATAGAAAACATTCGAATTGAAAAAAATCATATTTCTAAAGGAATTGTAGATATTTGAGTCAGCTTTCCAACGCACTTTGAATTGTCTCAATTGGATAACAGGAGAGAAAGATATGATCAAAATAATGAAGGCTGTCCAGTGAAAAAAATGTATAACTATGCGTACGCACAGGCCTGCAAGCCTTGCGTACGCGAGAATCCCAATTCTCCCCACCTGAGGCCGTTTCACTTGTATTGTGAGTACACACAAAGTAGACCATGCGTACGCATGGTTCAATTCCCGAAGATTATTTTTCTTCCTTTTCTTTCTTTTCGAAACTCTTGGCATAGAATATTTTGGTACCCTATTTATACCAGAAGACGTCCAGAACGTAAAAAAGCTCCTTTTAGACCTAAAATCTCGACATTCTACATATTTTGGAGGCGAAAAACAAGGCTTGATCATCAATCCAAGGTGAATTATGCAAGATTATTGAAGATTATTCAACCTCTTTCAAGATTTTATTCAAGAAAGTGGATTGCTCCGCTTTCTTCCATCTTTTCTTGTTCCGGGTGATATTTTTCCATCTTTCTTGTATATTTTAATTATTAGGATGGCTAGCTAGTTTTTCTATTGTATTGGATGATTAAGGAACCCTATTTTTGTTTATTTCAATTCAAGACTAAAATCTAGTTATTTCTTGTGATTTATTGTTTGATTTTGCATTCCCAATTACTATTGAATTGTTTGGCCATCAATTGAGTAGTTAGTTGCTTGTTGTAGTGTAGGAATACGCACAATGAGTATAGAACGCGTCAAAATTAACATGTATCGTTAGGATTAGGAATAATGCCTACCGTACATGCTATCATATAGATAACTTAAACTAAATGCATGATTTTCATATAAATTCAGACTAGGAATAAGATCGGGTCGTGTTAATCATAGGTTGGTGTATCTTGGAAAAGAACATTTAACATACTAGCGTTATTGGTTGACAAAAATGCATGAAATTAACTAGATTATTTATTGATAATTGAAATAGACGGAAATAGGGGGAATCATGAATCCAATACGAACATTCACATATTTGATAAAATATTTCTATCACTTTCTTAGATTATAATTAGTATAAATAACAACAAAATCATATCTTTTGTGTCACGTACATCGAATTTGATAAGAACTATTGAACTAGACATTAAACATTATTCCTCGTGGGACGATAAAACTCACTTATTATTACTTGTCGACGATCCCGTACGCTTGTGGGTTTTCAACGAACAGTACATTCGGTTTGTAACACTACATGGAAATCAAAGTGGGATTGGAATGATCTAGCTGAAGCAAAGAGAAAGACCGAACTACCTAAGGGCAAGGATGAGGGCCCTAGCTGCAAACCCAAGGTAGAATCTCAACCTTCAAGGAATAGAGATATTAAACGCTTTAAGTGTTTGGGTTCAGGGCACATCGCTTCTCAATGTCCAAATAGGCGAGTGATGATTATGTGTGACAATGGGAAGGTGATGACTGGGAGTGAAGTTGATAGTGATGGGGTGCCCAAGTTGGTTGATGCTAGTGATGATGATGGAGTGGTATACGCTGTGATAGGTGAATCTCTTGTTGCCCGATGTGCTCTCAATACACACATTAAGGTGGATGATGCAGAGCAATCGAGAGAGAACATTTTCCATACTAGATGCCACATCAACAGCAATGTATGTAGTATGATCATTGTTAGGGGGAGTTGTACTAATGTGGCTAGAACTACTTTGGTTGAGAAATTGAATTTACCTACCTTAAAATACTCTCGACAATACAAATTGCAGTGTTGAATGATTTTGGAGAGGTTAGGTGTGGATAGACAAGTGTTGGTTACTTTTCCAATTGGGAAGTATCAGGATAGGTGTTTTGTGATGTTGTACCTATGCATGTTGGCCATATTTGTTGGGGCGGCCGTGGTAGTATGATAGAAGGGTGACACATGATGTGTTCAGTAACATGTACAGCTAAAGGAGGGCAATACAATCAAGCTTGCTCCTTTAACTCCAAGTCAGGTCTATGATGACCAACTGAAAAATGAGTGATAAAAAAAGAAAGAGTGAAGTGTTCCAGGGTGTCGCAAGTGGTACAAAATGGGAGAAGATGATGGGTCCATCGGAGAAGATCTGGAGACGAAAGATTGCAGAAATTCCCAAAAATGTCTTCGAATCACAGCCAACCATCCCCCACTCTTCACAAAACACCACCGTTGCCGACCTTCACACTGTAATTCAAATAAAAAAATCCCAAAAATTAACCATACGTTGTGCAGCGGAAAAGAGATGCTTCAGCAGCGGCGCTCGCATCCAGTCGGGGTACTTCAGTGGCAGCGCTCACACCGACGACGTTGTGCAATGACTCCCAGACACGACGGCGATAAGCAGCTTCGTGTGAGATGGTCGGCGACGAGGTCTCGGGTTGGAGAGAGAGAGAGAGAGAGAGAGAGAGAGAGAGAGAGAGAGAGAGAGAGAGAGAGAGAGAGAGAGAGAGAGAGAATGGAGGAAATTATAAGTTGAAAATGAATTAGGGTTTTATATATAATTAATTAACTTTTATAGTAAATATTAACTTAAATTATATTAATCTTTTAATTAAAACCTGATTTCTGTATTATGAAACTTGATTCTGGATTTATGAAAATTGTATCTTAAATACTTGTGTAGGTGTAATTTCCCCTAATAATAATTGTACCAGATTAGCAGATAATTGAAGCCCAACCCCAAAACTCAAACGAACAGAATGGAAGCCCAAAATGCTTGGCCCAAACCATTGGAATTCACACAAAATATACATGTTGTCCCAACCCACAACACAATTTCAGCAACAGAGATTGTTACGCACGATCAATCGCCCACCAATTTCACTGCAACACATATCGTCGACGATTGCCCACTAGAAGAAGAAGCTGAAATCTTTCTATTAGACCCACAATTCAACAAAAGATGCCAACACTAAGAGAATTCGATGGTATCCAAGATCGATAGTCACGAAAGTTGCCAGAAGCCAAGACCGACAGTTATAGAATAGATAACTGACTTATACTGAAAATTTCCAAAGCTAAGATCACCAAAAGAAAACTCGAGAATACCTAAAAATCAAGTTTCCTAAACCCAAGAGAATTCCCAGAAAAAGTGTACACAATTATATATTATGTGTTGACACATAAAACTAAGCCCAATTAAGCGAACCCAATTAAATGGCCCAAACAATGGAGCCTAATTCGAGAAGAGAGCAAGGTCCAACTTGAAAGGCAGGCCCAAGCAAGATTACCCAAGAAGGAGTCGTGCTACAATAGCCCATAATCGCTCAAACCTGTTGGACGTCGCACAGCTGCGCGAGACACCCCAGATCTAAGCGAGCATAACATCTCCCCACCGTTAAAGGCAACGGTTGTTAAAACAGTTAGGGCAACCTTATCGCATCCCACCATCCGAGAATATCAGTTGCGAACAGTTATATGATTGGAGTAATGGCAGCAGTTTCTGGACAGAGTGCTTATCGTGGAGAAAGTGGGTGGTTATATAGCGACAAGCGATTTTCAAATAGTTCCACAAGAGAACTACCAAGGAGTATAAAAGAACAAAGAGAATACAGAAACAAGGACCTAACAAATCACTCTCAAACAAAGAATTATGTAATTTTATTTCCTTTAAGTTTTTCATTGTCAAATCTTAGTTATTTTGTCTATTTGTGCCCCTTAGAGGCATTTCGTGTCTTGTAAATTGTAATATTCATAAATAAACACCCCTCGTTGGGACTTAGTCTTGAGAGGTCGTTGTTACTTATGCAATCGTCTGAACCTTCTTTTAATTGTTAGCGGTTTTCACGCGAAACAATTTGGCACGCCCAGTGAGACATGTTTGGTGTTTGAAAATACGACAAACAAATCAATATGCCTCCTAAAATTTCTGATAAGGAACCAGCAAACCAACGGCTAGTCCAGTCTGTAATCGAACAATTTGAGGAGCAGCAAAGTACTCCAGGAATAGATGGACCGAACCAAAGTCGTTACGAATCAATGATAGAATTGAGTCCTCGGACCATGCATGCATTACTCGGTGAACTCACTCAAGACGTCATTGAACAGGTAAATTTGCAAAACGTTCATGTTATAGAAAAGTTTACGTAAGATGGAAATGCACACTACGACATTATGGCTAAACAACTTAATATGTTGAATAAAATCATGAATAAGTTAGCCGGCCAAATTTATCAACCAATTATGCCAAGCATTCAAATCAAGGAGGTGGTGGAATGACCAACTTGAATAGTGGTAATAGAGTGACAAACCTGGGGGGTAACATGGGAGGCTGATTACGCCCAAAGTTTATCGCGGTGTTGTAGTGTAGATTTGGGGTGTCGTATCCACAGAGAGATTGGAAATTACATTAAGGAGTCTCTAAATAGGTGCTCGTTCACTTAAAATTGTCTAAAGATATCAATGTTGATTAGATCAATATCAAAGTTTTTGGAATAAAATTCAGTAATTAAAATAGTGAAGCTCAGAATTCCCTCACCTGGATTAGATCATTCAATGTCAATCATTCAAATTAATAACACAATTAAAGGCTTTCATCCCGGCACTTTAATCGGATGATTTGATGTTTAAGATCAATGTAATTCACAATTGTACTTGTAGATCCTAATTTCCTTTCACAATTTCCACAAGCAATTATTGGAATTAGATTATAAACCAACCACATACATGTAGCATAAAGTTGTAAATAATCACACCAATAATATCCAAGTAATGAAAATTCAATAAGTATTTCGATTATTCAATAGGAAGAACATGATTAATCCTATGAAAACCTAATACAAATTAAACCAAACTCACAACAAATCCATCAATAAACTTATATGAAATTGAAATTCAATGATTAGTTTAATTCCACGATAAAAGAAACATGATTAAGTCTATGAGAAATCGAGTAAACATTAAACCAATTCCACATATACATATAAGAATGAACCCTAGATCTACAAGTGTTTTAAATCAGATAAATACCAAAGGAATTGAACAATTGACATGAAATCCCAAAAACCGGTGAGTTCCTTCTTTGCTTCACATAATTCTTTAGCCTTCCATGGAGTTTTCTTGTTCCCAAGGTGAAAAGAATTGTTCCAAGATGAAGAATAATGGCTTCTGGACGTCTTTTGATCTATTTAGGTCGAGAAAATCAAGCAAAACGCGTTTCCATAGGTGTTTAGGTTATTTCCGAAATTAGAACAGATCTGCCGAACAAATCACTAAGCTACCGCTTAGTGTAAATTCAAGCGGTAGCTTAGTTCAATGATACTTGCCTTTGAATTCTAGGTAGGATTGTGGGCGACCGCTTGTCGAATTACTCAAAGCGACCGCTTAGGTATAATATTTTTCCGCCAGACAGCCTTTAGTATTTTGACAATATCTTTCTCTCCCGATATCCGATTGAGGTGATTCAAAGTGCGTTGGAAAGCTGAATCGATGGGTTACAACTTTCATTCAGATGTCAACTTCCAATTCGATCTTATACCATGTGAAACAATGGTCTCAAGATGAGGCTAAAAACCGGTGCCAAAGTTTTCAACTTGAAAGTTGATGTGTGAGAATGTCTTGGCTATATATCACCCCCTTGACTCCTTTCTTCCTCCATTTGACGCCGAACACTCTCAAATCTTCATATCTTCATTTTCCTTGCCGAGTTATCTTTTGGTATTTGCAATTTGGTCCTTTAATTTTCGCTTTCTTCTATTTTGATCATTTTTCACTTGTTTCTTCCATTTTTCACTTGTTTCACCCATTTTCCACCTAAACCAAGATATAGAAACATTTAGTGCATTTTGGTGTCAAATAATCATATAAATGAAAATATTAAAGGGTGAAAAAACGTAACAAATGTGCTATTATCAGAGGCAATCCAAATGTAAGGGACAATGTCCAAACCAATGGACAGAACGCCCCACGTGTTAATGATGGCCGAAATACTCAGTTTAATGGCAATAATGGTCTGAATAACGGTGCTTACGCCGCGAACTAAGGACCCAACATTAGACCTCAAGCCATTCCACCAATAAACCAACCTGTAGGAGTCCCATATGATCCCAACGTTGTGTTGAAGAATCAAATTATGGAAAATAGCACAAGCCCAAATGGCTTTTGGGACACGCCATTTCATTAGGCTGACTTACATAAAGCCATACCCTGATTGGGTAGACCAAGCATATCCATGGCCCATAGGGTACAAAATACCTGAGTTCTCGCTATTTACCGGGCGTAGGAGAGGTTTCCACTCTGGAACATGTAGGGCGTTTCACATTACAATGTGGGAAAGTAAATGATTACCACAAAATAGGACTATTCCCTAGTTCGTTAACAGGAGTAGCCTTCTCATGGTTCATTAATTTTCAGTAAATTCTGTCCAAACATGGCAACAACTAGAACTATTGTTCCACACTCAGTTTTACAAAATTCGAAGTCACTTTGGCCGATTTGATGAATTTATGTCAAATGCCGTTTAAAACAGCCAGAAGCAACTGTTTTGTACCTTTGCCCGAAAAGGAATTTGTCAAAATCGCTCAAAGTTGTTTAAGCTTTGATCTAAAAAAGAAATTTCAAGACAGAGAATTCCCTGATCTTTTCCAATTAATTGCTAATGTGATTAGGTATAAACGTTTAATAAGAGAAGAGGAACAAATGAAAAACTTTAGTAAATGAACTTATTACAGGACCCAAACTTAGACGTTCATACTGTAGATGGTGAGTACTACGATCAGGCAGAAATATGCTTGGCTGAATTAGTTAAGGGAGATGCTTATACTTGTCCCGTAATGGCCAGCTTTAGAGCGTCAAGCAAGGATGAGTCTGTAAAAAGCGAAAACAAAAAGGCTAGGACATTCTCCTTTGATGTGACTAAAGTTGACCTTATATTTGATAAACTATACAAAGATAAGCAGATAAGGTTGAGCGACAAGCATAAATTTTTAGACCCTGAACAAATCAAGGGTAAAAAAATTGTAAATGGCATAATACATGGTCACATATAACTAACAACTGCCTGGTTTTCCGTAATGTGTTACAAGATGCTATTGAGTCAGGGCGAATCACGTTTGATGATAAGAAGAAAATGACAGTGGATGAAAATCCTTTCCCACAGCCATTGGGGGTGAATATGATGACAGCTGGCTTCAAAAATAAGTTGTCAAAGTTCAAGTTGGTCCAAGATGATGGAGAAGAGGACTCTAAATTGCATACCAGCGTCTTTGAAAGGATCAAACAGAAAGAAACTGGAAAAGACGAAGATATCCTATGTTCCAGATGCAAGGGAGAAATTGCTGAAAATGTGGAAGGGTTGATATGGCAACACCAACATCGCCAGCATCGTCCTAGTATTAAACCTAGTTTTCGACCCAATAGAGGACGAGGTACGTCGAGCTATGGGAGACCGCCTTTTGAGAGGCAGTTCAGACCGATAAGCAATGGAAGGACATTCAGGCCACAACCTCATCAACCAAATGTATGGCACTCCTTCCAGTACAATGCATGAAGAGTCATACCCTTTGATGAGATGACCAGAACCCAACAAAGATGTTTTCAACGAAATTATGGACGAATGATGAGGCAACAGCAAGGGTCGTCGCATCCCAAAGCACCTAACTTACTCGAAGTGGCTAACAAAAAATTCTCAGTATCTTAAGGGTGATGAAAATAAATGCTTGGTAGAGCATAGATTACCGACTAAGCCGAATTTTAAGCCACATACAACCTCCTAGGCGCTTTGCTCCCAATGTGTTACCTTAAGTAAAGAAAGAAATAAAACGATTGTTAAAGGCCGGTTTTATTAGAACGGCTAGATAAGTTGAATGGTTATCTAATATTGTGCCAGTAATGAAAAAGAATGGCAGTATTAGGGTGTGCATAGACTTTAGAAACTTAAATCTAGCGACTCCCAAAGATGAATATCCCATGCCAACGGTCGATTCCTTAGTCTTCAACCGCCGGACATGTAATGTATTCTTTTATGGATGGGTATTCAGGATATAATCAAATCTACATAGCTGAAGAAGATGCATAAGACAACTTTTAGGTGCCCTGGGACCTTAGGAAGCTTTGAATGGGTAGTTATGCCTTTCGGCCTGAAAAATGTTGGGGTAATCTATCAAAGGGCGATGAATCTAATCTTTCACGATATGATAGGCGAATTTGTTGAAGTATATGTAGATGATGTGGTGGTCAAATCTATTAGAGAAGAAGACCATTTTGAACAATTAAAATGCTCGTTCGAGCGAATGAGGCAATATAAACTAAAGTTGAATCCTTTAAAATGTGCATTTTGGCGTCAACGTAGGGAATTTTCTTGGGTTTTTAGTACACAAGACGGATTAAACTTGATAAAAATAAAGCAAAAACCATTTTAGAGGCCAAACCACCTGGTAACAAGAAGGAATTGCAAAAATTTCTAGGCCAAGTAAACTTTTTGAGACGGTTTGCCTCTAATTGTGCAGGGCGAACAAAGCTTTTTCGCCTCTTCTAAAACTTAAAAATGAGGACGAGTTCGTCTGTAAAGAAGAACATCAAAAGGCTTTTGATAGCCTGAAGACATATTTGTCAAGTCCACCAATGTTGGTATCACCTATCCAAGGACGGCCAATGAAAGTGTACATATTGGCTGAGCAAGATCGATAGCTGGAATGGTCACGGAAGAAGATCAATTTGGGGAAGAAATAGCGATTTACTATTTGAGTAGGCGTTTAACAAAATGTGAATGTAATTACTCTATTATTGAAAAGTTATGTCTTACTTTATATTTCACATGTACTTTTCTAAGGACTTATTTGTGGCCTGTGATTGTCTATTTGATTTCTAATGTAAATTTAGTTAAGTAAATGTTTTCTCGTCCTTTTTTACACCAATGGATAGGTCTGTGAACTTTGGCACTGTCAGGCTTCGAAATACAATATGTACCCCAGAAAGCAGTAAAAAATCAGACATTGGCTAATTTTCTGGCCGATCATCCGTGCCTTGATTGCCTAAAGAAATTGAGCTAGAAGTTGATTTTTTTGAAATAAAGCCTTAGATTTTATACTTCGATGGATCAAAAACTTCTGGAGGTGCAGGAGTAGGAATAGTATTGATAAATCCATTAGAGGTTCATTATAAATATGCCTTCACTTTAAATAGATTATGTACTAATAATCAAGTTGAATATGAGGCATTGATTGTGGGGTTGGAACTATTAACAGAGTTGAGAATAAATAATGTAATCGTTAAGGGCGATTCCCAACTGGTAATTTACCAACTGACTGGTGATTTTAAATACCAAAGTGAGTCAGTCATAAACCAATACGAAATCGCTCAAGAATTATTAGAAAAATTTGATCAAGTAGAGCTTAAATATGTTAACAGGATATATAACGATTTAGCAAACGAATTAGCCCAAATGGCATCAGGCTATTCAAAGTTGCTAAAGGTAGAGTTCACTTGTATTCTGAAGTAATATTGCACGTAGTGCAACGAAGGGCAAAGAGGATTGATGTTCATTGCATACAGGATGAGGATGCAACAGATTGGAGGGAAGAAATTAAAGATTTCTTGAAAAATCCCAATAAAGGGGGTGATAGGAGATTGAAATTGCGCTCTTTAAACTATTCAAGAAACGCTCAGATGGGTCGTCCAAGCAACATACGTTCATAATAGTTGCAACACATTTCTTCACCAAATGGGTAGAAACAATACCGTTAAAGGAGATCTCTCAGAAGAATATTATAGACTTCGTTCGTGACCATATTATATACAGATTTCGGATACCACAAACTCTAACGATGGATCATGGTACGTCTTTAAATGGAGATCAAGTGAAAGAGTTCTTGAGTGATTTTGGAATTAAGCTAGTAAACTTCACGCCTTATTACGCTCAATCTAATGGCCAGGCAGAATCTTCTAATAATGTTCTAAAGAATATCATAAGAAAAATGATAAATGAAAATGCCAAGAATTGGCACGAATATTTAAATAAAACTCTATGGGCCTACAGAACGTCACCACGTTCGAGTACCAAAGTGACTCATTTTCAACTTACTTACGGCCAAGAGGCTGTGTTACCTATGGAAATTAGCGTGCAGTCAATTAGGGTGGGCTTGCAGAGTAATTGGGATGACGATGAGCATGCGAAATCATTAACCCAAAACTTACTCGAATTGGACGATTTAAAATTAGACATCCTAGATAGACTGCAGGTCCCAAAAAAATGTCCAAGTTTTACAACAAAAAAGTCATAGCCAAGTCTTTTAGACTGGACGAGTTGGTTTGGAAGACAATACTCCCTCTGAATAGTAATGATCCAAAGTATGGTAAATGGTCACCCAATTGGGAAGGATTTGGATATAAAGTGAATAGCGTGTTGCCTAATGGAGCTTACCATTTAGAGGATTTGGATGGTACGTGGCATATAAGATCTATCAACGGTAAATACTTAAAGAAATATGTTTTTTCCATATGGGAAAGCGAACAAATAGACCAACCGTAAATCGCACAGGCAAAGTAAACTGGGCGATTGTGTTCAAACGAAATACAAGCAAGGTACGTCCAAATAAAATATTTATTTATTCATCACAAACAAAAGGATGCAAATTACAAATATAGGCCGGAGGTGGAAGCAGGCTATCAAAATATTCTTCCTATCAACTATTACACAAAAGGGGTAGATTGGCTGCCATCGCCTTCCTAGCTGCAAGGATCGGCAGACGGCCTGAGAAGCACTCTCAGAAACCAATTGGTTCGCAACTCCCCCTAGAAATTGTGGATGGAAAGGGCGCTGAGAAGACAGTTATTTGACCAGAGAACCACCGCCTTCCTAAATGCATAGCTACAATGGTAGGTGAATGGCTGAAGGAGCACTCTCAACAAGCTACTGGCCCACTTCCAGAAATCCCTCTGAAGGTCACAAATGGAAGAGGTGCTGAGAAGGCCAAAGAACTTTTCCTAGAAGACGTCAAGACAATTGATGAAATTGGAGAAAGATTGAATGCTTCATATCTGGTGGAAAATGAACTAATCGATCTTTTAGATTGATCATTTGGGTGCTAAGCAGTGGCAACAAGGATGAAAGTGGCGAATATATGACAAGTGCACCATTTTTATAGAAGCCTAAAGGCGAAGAGATAGAAGGAGAAGGGCCATATACATGCACAATAACCGAAATTGAAGGTTCAAGTCTCGAAGAAGAAAAGTTGGAATACTAAGAGTTCCATTCCATGTGAAAGTGAACTATAAAATGAATGCGGCACAACGAATACCAAAGAATATCAACAATTAAGAAAGGCGTCAAATAAGAAGGTTCCATTATGAAGATGAACAAAACAATGATTTCATTGATTGGCTGCAAATTACATAATCAGCCAATGATGGCTATCACCGTAAGATGCGAAAGTAAAAGTCGGCCTAACTACAAATTGCCCCAGAATGAACGCATTTGTTCTCTAAGTTGTTCTCATTCATCACGCTATTTTTGAAAAGCAGCAGGGAGCTCAGTTGCAAGTTCCTCGTTCACTTCCAGTTTCACGTAATGCTCAACCAGGAATTTACTTGGCTCAGCTTCTTGAGAAGCAGCACGCTCCTTAGCAACCAACTAGCCTGGCAATCGTCCATCCTCGCCTAAAGTTCTTTCATTTCTTTAGCCAGCTTTATCTCAGAGAATCTTCGACCATAATCTCAGAAGAGATCTCGTTCAAAGTGCCATTGGACTTCTCAATTTCACCAAACAAAAACTCACTTTCAGCTACTGCTTGAATGTATTGAGTTCTTTGGGCTTTCAACTCTACGTTCCTGGCCAATAAGAAATTTATCTCTGAATGGATGAACTTCAATGACACCTTCAAGGAAGAGGAAATTCCAAGCGAGGGAAGCTCAAGTGCTTGATCCATCTTTGCACCCAAAGCCTCGATTTAATCTTTCTGGTCATAAGCACTGACTTTGGCAATGTAGAACCCCAAATAATTCTAGACACCTTAGTGTCACTAAGACATGAATATTGGATGGCAAAAGTATAATTCAGATTTTTTAGTCTCATTTGAGACCCATTTTTGACACAGGAAAAATTTGTTTTGGAAAATGATATCTAAATAAAAGTTGTATCTCTTTGAGTTAGCTTTCCAACGCACTTTGAATTACCTCAATCGGATATCGGGAGAAGAAGTTATGATAAAAATACTGAAAACTATGCACTGTCAATCAAAACCGAACCAATCGACCGAAACGACTACCGGTCGACCGAACCGGTAGACCGATTTTACCAAAACTGTCTAAAACCCACGATTTTTGAGAAGTAATGGCCACCCTATTTATTTCAAAACCTTTCATCCTCCCCCAAACTTCACCTATAAAAAGACCTCATTTCACTCTCATTTTCCTCACACCAAAAGTAAAAGCTTTCAAGCATCAATCCTCAAGGGTTTTCAAACATCCAAGAAGTACATTTCCCAACGTTCAAGCTTCATCAAAGTCATCAAAATTTCTTTTCGAAGTTTTTTCAAAACATCAAGTTCTTTTCAAAGCATCAAATCAAGGTAGGTGGAGGTGTAAAAGTGCTATTATCGTGTTCAAAGTATGGTTTTCACATGTTTTTCAAATGAATGCTATGGTACCTCCGGGAATGGTGTTTCAGCACCTCTCTACAGCTGAATGATCATTCTCGCTATAGTTGATTGGTCATTCTCCGGCTCGAGGCGTCATGTTAAGTCATGACTCAACAGTTACTGGATTTTGCCGAAAATCCTTCTGCGCGACTATTTTTAAATGCAAATGCTATAGTTTGAAAATATATATTTTGATAACGATGCACCTATGAGATAATATTGAGTTTCAAACTCATGGGTTTAATCCCATCTACAGGTTAAAGTGATGATGCGTGGGACATGGATGACGGTTGAGGAAGATGTTAAATGCTATGTTAAGCCGGTGATTTTTACATGTTTTATGAATTTCTTAAAATAAAGTTCAGTTAATTTTCTTAAATTAAGGTTCAGTTTTTCCAATGTGTATGGAATTATTTCTACAAAACCTTTATGTTAAAGACAGTCCAAACGAGGACCCATGTCTTCTGGAAATAAATTGAGGTGTTTTAAATTCATAAATTCCCTATGATGGTTTCACTCAAAAGTACATACAAAGTACATATATGCACTAAGACGACGACTATAGATACTTAGCAATCCGATCCATACGGGTTGGGGCGTTACAGCATGGTATCAGAGCAAAGATTGAGTCGGTTCTAAAAGACTCGACATTTTTAAAAAAAATTGCATATGAAAATCTAAATATATGAAAGAAAGTTAAAATGAGACGATAAAATGTTTACTGCTCTGCATAGCATCGCGCATCCATCAATCGTATTCTACGACCCGGGTATGTCCAAAGTTAATGTTATGTTTAAGATTATGTTGTGATGCTTTGATTTCTTTTCAAGTAAATGATTTAAAAGACATGTATTGGACTTGGGCTAGAATGTAAAGTTTTGGGCAAAAGACTTCTGTGATATGATGTATAATTGGACATTTATGTACTAGAAATGGTTAGAACTTACCAAACTGCTAGGAAGACTACGGCTGGCGGAACGGCCAGGGCTTATAAAGCAGAGTTGAACCGTAGAATTGCTATCCATTCCTGTGAAAACTATGTAATTGATCCGACCCGACCGCTTAGCGATAATGTGCATGACATCTATAAGAGATGCATGACGGCGGTTAATGCCGATATGGAGATCTCAGATATTGAGGCCATAAATAACCTCATACACTCCCTCCCACCTCAATAGGGAGATATGTGAGTCATGGTTAGGGATGAAATGTTGGAAGGCAACCCAAATCTATTCGAGTTTGAGAGGTATTGCCATGCCCTGATAGATTTATAGGATAATGTAATCCATGAGGAGCTTGAGGAAGAACTTATGGCTGAGGAAGAAGACCCGGAAGAGGAACCAGAGGAAGAGGAGGAGCCTGAACCAGAACCCCAAGTGGTGATAGATATAGAGTCCGGGCCTAAGGTGGAAGATTCTTCCGAAGATGAAACTCCACCAAGGAAGCTTCGCAAAACTCATAGGAATTAGAGATCTAGATATTTCCATTTCCTTATGATGTCTTCTTTCATGCTAAGTTTATCAAACTATTATGTATTCTGATTTCAAGAAGTATGAGAAATAAAGATCTTATCTTTCTTCCTTAACAAAAGAAGAAGTTACTAATAAACCTTACATCTTACCCGCAGGAAAATGTCGTGAGCCAACCAGAACAACCTGATAAGAGATCTCCTCCAAGCAGTCCAAGACCTAGGTAGACAGAACCCGAACCAAACTCAACCCCTAGCACCAGCTCCTAATACTCTTCCAACCCATGCTTCAGTGGTCGAGCAATTTCGAAGGCACAAGCCCCCTACTTTCAATGGAGCAACTGATCAACTTGCAGCTGAGGAGTGGCTTCGCAAGTTGGAGAGAATATTCCGATTGATAGGGTGCACGAACGCTCAAAAAATCCAGTGTGCTGAGTTTATGTTCTCCTGTGATGCAAGTCACTGGTGGGAATCAATGTCTCGAACTAGGACTCCAGAGCAACAATTGGCACTAACATGGGAACAGTTCAAGGAGGAAGTGATGGATAAGTACTTTTCCCAATCTCTAAGGGATTTCAAGAAGGGCGAATTTCTTCAACTCAAACAGAGAACCATAACCCGGACAGAGTATGAACGGAAATTTGACCAACTCTCAAGGTATGCTACACATTTGGTAGACACGGAGGCCAAGAAAATACGAAGGTTCGGGCAAGGGACTCAGATATGAGTATGATTCTTATGTCCCATAACTTCACGACATACCGTGAGATGCTGGAACGAGCACATGCCATTTGGTATCAAAAGGCTAATGTGGAGGAGTCAGGCCAGTTGGACAACCGACAAGATAAGAGACGGTTCGGGAAGAGAAAGTGCCAGGACAAAGGGAAAGGCAAATGGCAAAGTAAGAAAACCAAAAAGGGAAAGGCAAATGGCAGAGTAAGAAAACCAATGTCAGATCTGATGTTAGTAAAGCTTTGGTTACCACTGCAGCACCATGTGCTAAGTGTGGAAAGTTTCATAGTAGCGAATGCTTGTTTGGGACAAATACATGCTTTAGGTGCGGCAAGCTAGGACTATATGGCTAAGGAATGTCCAGTATTTACCCAGAAGAAGGATGAAGACAAGGATCCAAACAAGAAGGGAAAAACTAAAGTTTTTACACTTGATTACGACCAAAGTTTACCGCAGTGTTGTAGTGTAGCTTTGGGGTGTCGTATCCACAGAGAGATGGAAAAATTATTAAATCAATAACAAAATTTTGGGATAAAATTTAGTAAATTAAGACAGCTTTGGAATTTGCTCACCTGGATCAGATCATTCAATGTCGTCTATTCAAAAATAAGGCAATTAGAGGCTTTCATCCCGGCACTCTAATCGGAAGATTTATCATTCAAGATCAATATGATTCACAATTATACTCCTAGTTTCTAAGTTTCCTTCACAATTCCCACAATCATCTATTGAAATAAGATTACAAATTTACCATATACTTGTAGCATAAAGTAATAAACAATCACACCAATAGATTAAATGAAATACAAATTCAACACATGGTTCAATTATTCGATAGAGAGAACATGATTAATTCTATAAAAATCTAACACATGCTAATGCAATTCCACAATTAATTCATAAAGATGAAAACCTAGATCTAGAAGTTTATTTAACAAAATAAATACCAAATTTGATGAATAAACGACATGAAAATCCTAAACCTGAATGAGTTCCTCCCTTTGTTTCACAAGATTTGATTAGCCTTCCATGGAGTTTCTCTTGCCAAAATGGTGTTCGAGATGTCCAAGATGATGAATAATCAATAATCATTGCTTCTGGATGTATTTTGATGTATTTAGGTCGAGAAAATCAAGCAAAACGCGTTTCCATAAGTGTTTAGGTTATTTCCGGAATTAGAACAGATCTGCCGAAAAAATCACTAAGCTACCGCTTTGTGTAAATTCAAGCGGTAGCTTAGTTCAATGGTAGCTGCCTTTGAATTCTCGATAGAGTTGTGGGCGACCGCTTGCCAATTTACTCTAAGGGACCGCTTAGTTATAATATCTTTTTACCGGACAGTTTTTAGTATTTTAACAATATCTTTCTCTCCCGATGTCTGATTGAGGTGTTTTAAGTTGTGTTGGAAAGATAGCTCAAAGGGCCACAACTGTTATTCAGGTGTAAACTTCCAATTTGATCGGCTACCATGTCAAAAAATGGTCTCAATATCAGGCTAAAAATCGGTGCGAAAGTTTTCAGCTTGAAAGTTGATGTGTGAGAATGTCTTGACTATATATCACCCCTTTGACTCCTTTCTTCCTCCAATTGATGCCGAGCACTCTCAAATCTTCATATCTTCATTTTCCTTGCCCAGTCATCTTTTGGTATTTGCAATTTGGTCCTTTAACTTTCGCTTTCTTCTATTTGGCCCTTTTTCACTCTTTTCTCCAAATTTCCATTGTTTTCATCCATTTGTGACCTAAACCAAAATATACTTACATTTAGAACATTTAGGCACTAATTAATCATGAAAATGCAGTTATTAATGGATGATAAACATGATAATTTTTGTCGTTGTTTTGTCTATGTAGGGGGGCCTGTCCTCCGCATAGTTTCTATGGTCTGGGGTATGCTCTTGTGCTTTTGTACATGATTTACTTTTGGTTATAATCAACTTACCTTAACCAAAAAAAGAAATAAACATGATAATTGAGCTATTATCACACCCCCTAACTTACTTATTGCTAGTCCCTAGCAATCTAATGCAACACAAGATGAATGAGTAACTAGTTTATATCACAAGTGAAATTGTTAAGTTTCAATTTAACCACATGTCATGCTCTCTTCAAACTCAACAGCACATGAAAGTCCAGCCATAACCATCTTACCGCCAACCCTAACACATCTAACATCAAGTATGTCTCAAGCTAAAGGTTCCGCTCCATATCTCACGGGTATCAAAGTATTTAGTGCGGGGTTTCTCTCTATGGAGCTGTGAAAGAGATACGCTCAATTATGGTGGCTTATATATTTATGCACAAGTAATAAGAAAACATTGATCTTGTGATAGACATACTTTCAAATGAGAATCTATCAACTTCTTACCACAACCTACTTAGGATCCAAACGGTCAATACAAAAGGTTGGACGAAGTTTAGGTTGGGTTTTATAAGGCTAAGAGGTATAAGATTCAAAGCACTTCCAAGCATGCAACCAAGCTATCAAGCATTTTTAATTGACATTTCAAATTGACCACAGCTTTCAATAGGTACCATTTGTCGACATTTCAAACCCCAAAGTCAATCAAGTAGAGCATCTTCAATGAATTTTTTTTTTTTTTTTTTTTTTTTTTTTTTTTTTTTTTTAAATTGAATCCACCACAACTCTTGTCATTCTTCTTGCTTCTATTCTTCACAAATCGCATCTAATACTTACTACACTTGGAAGTAAAAGAAGTGGAAAAAATAAGCATATACTTCGGTATGGAAAAGTATGGATAATGTATGTGCAAGAAAGGAAAGGTTATACATGTGTATATGGCTCAAAGTGGCGACTATGGGCTGTATTTATTGCAAGGAAAACGTTTGAGAGGCTCAAATGTTGATCCTAAATTGACCTTTATCATATCCCAAGTAATCCACTATCTTATTCTAACAAAAGTTTCCAATTCATAAGATCAATGGATGCTTACCAGCATTTGTAGTGTATATGACTCAATTCTTACCAATTCTTACATAAAGAAACTTCAACGAGAAACTCCTCCCACATGTGTTAAACTATCTAGCCACATGTGTTAAACAACTATCTTACCACAAGACTTGTGTGCACAAAAGTGGTTTAGCAAGTGTTTTAACGTCTAGACTTTCGTAACAAAATTAACTCCTAGTGGCACGTTTTGTCATTCAAAAACATAAACATGCAGCAAATCAGATACTTTTTTAAAAAAAAATAAAATAAAATTAACCAGTCATGATAAGATTCAACAAGAGTGCATGATAATCACAACAAGATCCAAAGTACTCTCCCCCAATTAAATATTACATTGTCCTCAATGCAAAAAATGAATACTAGATAGGGAAGGAATGATATCACCTGGATGCGGGTGTGAGCCAACATAAGTGAGAAGAAAGGTGAGCCTGAAAGTTCTCAATGTGATAACATAGGTGAAGGGGAAGAAAACTAAAATAACGAATTACCTACTTAAAAAATACAATGGACAAAAATAATATACAGAAAAACAAGGTAGAAAGCATACTTTTTTTTTTTTTATGACCCAGGTAGAAAGCACACTTGATAGAATCAAGGAGGGGTAAACAGGGTCTGCAAGAGGAATTTCTTCCACTGCAGATACCTGTTGCCCATAGAGTATTTTAAGACGCTGCCGATTCACCTTGAATACTCTACCGTCAGTAGCGTCTTCAATTTCAATTGCCCCATTTTCAAATACATGTTTTACTACAAAGGGGTCAGTCCACCTAGACTGAAGCTTACCTGGGTGCTTGTGGAGTTTAGAATCATACAAGTACACTTTTGATTTGGTTCAAATATTCTCCTTGAAATGTTTTTATCATGGAAGGCTTTCATTTTTGACTTGTAGATTCTAGAACTCTCAAAAGCATCATTCCTTAATTCCTCCAACTCGGTCAATTGCAATTTCCTAAGCTGACCTCCTTCTTCTAGGTCAAAGTTAAAGTGTTTTATAGCCCAGTAAGCTCGATGCTCAAGCTCGACAGGTATATGACATGGCTTTCCAAAGATTAGTCTATATGGGGACATGCCTAGGGGAGTCTTAAAAGCTGTGCGGTAAGCCCAAAGTGCATCATTTAATCTTAAGGACCAATCCTTACGATTAGGGTTCACCGTTTTCTCCAAAATTTGTTTAATTTCCCTATTCGCCAACTCTACCCGTCCACTCGTTTGGGGATGATAAGCAGTAGAAATTTTGTGCATAACCCCATACTTTTTCATTAAAGGCTCAAATGAACGGTTACAAAAGTGTGTGCCTCTATCACTAATGATAACACGTGGTGTACCAAAACGAGACAAAACATTTTCTTTCAAAAATTTTACAACCGTTTTATTATCATTAGCTCTACAAGCTGTCGCTTCTACCCATTTAGACACATAATCGACCGCAACAATAATGTACAGATAGCCAAAAGGTGGAAAAGGTCCCATGAAGTCAATCCCCCAACAGTCAAATACCTCAATTACTAAAATAGGATTTAAGGGCATCATGTTACGTCGAGACACAACAACTAGTTTTTGACACACATGATCTACAATATTCATTTGTGTCTTTAAATAAGGTGGGCCAATAGAAACCACATTGCAAATTTTTTACAGAGGTCTTTTTCACAGAAAAATGGCCTCCACATGCATGGGTATGACAAAAATTAAGCACACTAGAGATCTCGTTATAAGGAATACAACGCCTCAAAATCTGGTCAGGACAATACTTAAATAAACATGGATCATCCCAGTAGAAATTACGTACCTCAACCAAGAATTTTCTCCTATCCTGTGCGCTCCACTCTTATGGAATTTCACATGCAGCCAAGTAATTCACAATATGAGCAAACCATGGTAGAGAAGAAATAGAAAATAAACTCTCATCTCGAAATTCTTCTCTGATTGGCACGGTGGTCGTTTGGTCCTCAAAGGTTAGCCTTGACAATTGATCTGCCACAACATTCTCCACTCCTTTCTTGTCCTTGATAGAGATATCGAACTCCTGTAATAGCAAAATCCGCCGTATTAATCGTGCCTTAGCATCCTTCTTGGTAAGAAGGTACTTAAGGGCTGCATCATCTGTGAAAATTGTAATAGACCCGCCAATCAAATAAGATCTAAACTTATCAAGCGCAAAGACTACAGCTAGCAACTCTTTTTCAATTGTGGAATAATTTATTTGAGCACTATTTAGAGTTCTACTAGTGTAGTAGATTACAAAAGGCTTACCTTCCCTTCTTTGTCCAAGTACAACACCTACCGCATAATCACTAGCATCACACATAATTTCAAACGACAATGTCCAATCAGGTGGTTGCATGATGGGTGCTGAGGTTAGGTTTCCAGTCAATGTTTTGAAAGTCTCTTGGTACTCAGGAGTCCACTTAAAAGTCACATCTTTAATGAGGAGATTACACAATGGTCTAGCTATAGATGAAAAGTTTTGTATGAAGCTCCTATAAAAACCTGCATAGCCTAGGAATGATCTAATGTCTTTTACTATCTTAGGTGTAGGCAATTTAGAGATCAATACAATTTTAGATTTGTCAACCTCATTCCCTTAGACAAAATTACATGCCATAAAACAATTCTTGAAGGTACCATAAAATGGCACTTCTCCCAATTCAACACTAATCCATTTTCCTCACATCGAGTTAGAACTCGTTTCAAATTTAACAAGCATGCATCAAATGAAGTTCCAAAGACAGTTAGATCATCCATAAACACTTCCATGCAATTCTCTACCATGTCACTAAACATGCTGGTCATGCATCTTTGAAACGTGGCAGGAGCGTTACAAAGTCCAAATGGCATCCTACGAAATGCAAAAGTGCCAAAAGGACAAGTAAATGTGGTTTATCCTGGTCTTCTAAAGCAATTTCAATTTGATAGTAACCAGAATACCCATCCAGAAAATAGTAAAAGGGATGGCCTGCCACACGCTCAAGAATTTGGTCTAAAAAAGGAAGGGGAAAATGGTCCTTGTGAGTGGCAGTATTCAACTTCCTATAGTCTATGCACATGCGCCATCCAGTCACTATTTTTGTGGGGACCATTTCACCCAGTTCATTTTTCACCACTGTGACTCCTGACTTCTTAGGGACTACCATTTACTATCGGCGATAGAATAAATGATAACTGCATCTAGCAATTTTAGTACTTCATTTTTCACTACCTCTTTCATTATGGGGTTTAGCCTATGTTGTGTGTCTCTTCTAGGACTAGTTCTCTCCTCTAGATGAATCCTATGTGAGCAAATTAAAGGGCTAAATACCTTTTATGTCCGCTATAGTCCATCTCTGGGTCTTATGGTAGATCTATCAGCTAGTTGCAAAACCACTGAGGTAGGCTTCATCTCACCTAGACCTAATAACAAGTAAATCGCATAAGGCATGAGATTTACACTAACTCCTAAATCAAGTAGAGCTTGTGCAAACTCATGGCTCCCAATAATTCAAGAAATGGTGGGGAAACCGGGATCCTTGTACTTAGGTGGGGTCCTTTGTTCAATTACAGCACTAACCTGTTCAGTTAAGAAAGCTGTTTTCTTAACATGATGCTTCCTCTTCACAATGCATAAGTCCTTGATGACTTTAGCATATGTGGGAACCTGTGAAATGACATGCAAGAGGGGTAGGTTGATTTTGACTTGCCTAAGGTGTTCTAGATTTCATTTTGTTGACCGGTTGATTTCGAGGTGGACTTGAGGGCTTGAGGGAAAGGTACTCTAGTAGGAATTTCCACTACATCTTCGCTAGGTTTATCTTCTTCTGAATTGCTAGAGTTTCTCTCTTCTTCCCTAGGCCTATTGGTTGGCTCTATAGTCTTTTCGAACCTAGTGGCTATGGCATTTACTTCCTTTAAAGTTGTTTTCTTCCGAGTTTGAAGCTTGTGCCATATGTTGCCCTCTGGGATTTGGTTGGGCTTGAGCTGGAATCACCCCAATTTTAGCTAAAAATCTGACAATCAATAGCAAGCCCCACCAAATAGGACCTACACTACACCCTAATCTCAACCTACACCTTCTAGGAACTCCTTAGAGGACCTACACTACACCCTCAGCTCGGGAAACAGATCGAGTGGTTTTTGACTCCTTAGTGCGTAGGGCTTCTAGTTCTCTAGTGAGGGTTTTTACCTTAGCTCTAAGGTTGTCTTCCTCCTTAAGTTGGTAAATTCCACTACCACATTGGTTTCCTACGGGTCGTGCTCTATTGGTGCTCTCAGTAGCACTAGGTCCTGTCCAAGTATGGGCCTTCTCAGCTAATTCATCCAAGTATTCTTATGCCTCATTTGGATCTTTTTGCAAAAATTCACCATTGCACATCATCTCAACAAATTGACGCTCCCTAGGTAACAACCCTTCATAAAAATAACTCACAACGCGCCAAGTTTCATAACCATGGTGGGGACTTAAAGATTGCAATTCTTTGTACCTTTCCCATGCTTGATATAGAGTTTCACTTTCTTTTTAGTAAAAGTAGAAACTTGCTTTTTTAACGCAGTTGTTTTATGATGGGGAAAGTACTTGCCAAAGAATGCTTGAGTCATTTTAGCCCAAGTCCCAATCGAAAGTGGTCGCAATGAATATAGCAAGCTTTTAGCTCGGTTTTTGAGTGAAAATGGGAAAATTTTTAGCCTGACTACATCCATTGTACCACGTTGATTGTGAAAAGTTCCAACCACCTCTTCAAATTTCCTAATATGCACGTATGGGTTTTCATTTTCAAGACCATGAAAGGTGGGAAGAAGTTGGATCATTCCTGGTTTAAGGTCCATACGTGGCATATTGGGTGGAAATATAATGCATGACAGACATGCGTGTGGGGTGGAGATAATCGTGCAAAGTCCTAGTTGGTGCCTCTTCGTGCTCACTGTCATTCATTGTGTTATGTGTGCCAATAGATTCAGTAACAAAAAGAGGGTTAAAGAGATTTTCAAACACTGGAGGATGTCCTTCGGTAGAGTTTCCTTGATCCCCTCGATCTCTGTTCATAAAACACGAAAACTAACTATATGAGAATAAAAAAAAAAAAAAAAAAAAAATTAACAATGAAGTTAAAAGCAAAAATAAAGGAACGATGTTACCCTTTTGCTAGAAGATCCTTCAATTTATTGTACCGTTTCCCCGGCAACGGAGCCAAAATTTGATTACACCCAAAGTTTACCGCGATGTTGTAGTGTAGCTTTGGGGTGTCGTATTCATAGAGAGATGGAAAAATTATTAAAGATTTCAAAAGTGGTGATTTGTTCTCTCAAAGTTCGCAAGAATGTTTGGTTGTTGACAATTAAATCAATAACAAAGTTTTGTGATAAAATTTAGTAAATTAAGACAGTGAAGCTTTGGAATTCCCTCACCCGGATCAGATCATTCAATGTCGTCTATTCAATTTAATAATGCAATTAGAGGCTTTCATCTCGGCACTCTAATCGGAAGATTTATCATTCAAGATCAATATGATTCACAATTATACTCCTAGATTCTAAGTTTCCTTCACAATTCCCACAATCATCTATTGAAATAAGATTACAAATTTACCATATACTTGTAGCATAAAGTAATAAACAATCACATCAATAGATTAAATGAAATACAAATTCAACACATGGTTCAATTATTCGATAGGGAGAACATGATTATTCTATGAAAATCTTTTTTTTTTTTTGTTAAGGTAAGTGGATTATAACCAAAAGTAAATCATGTACAAAAGCACAGGGGCATCGCCCAGACCATAGAAACTATGCGGAGGACAGGCCCCCCTACATAGACAAAACAACGACAAAAAACTAGAAGACTATCCCTCTAGGTAGTACAAGAAAAAATTCCAACGTCCAAACCCAAAGAGCGTTGAATCCACTTATTTTCTATAGTGGGATCCACATTACAAAGTATATTAAACTTAGAAAAAACTGCAAACATAATATCATTGAAAACCGAGCTAGCGTGCCTAGACGAGTGATCAAAGAAACGGGAATTTCTCTCTCGTCAAATGTAGTAGACCATGGCTGCAAACATGGTTTTAATGACTGAATTTCGAAATGAATCAGTCCCAAATTGTTATGCCATCCAACCTACAAGCTCCTCCCAAGGATGGTGAATGATAGGTATGTTGCATTTACTACAAAAGTGCCTCCAGATCCACTCCGAATATGGGCAAGTAAAAAGGAGGTGAGTTGCATCTTCTTGACCACTCCCACAAAGAAGACATTTAATTTCCTCAATCAAACCAAGCTTCCAAAGCTTGCTTTGAGTATTAACTCCATTACAAAGAAAGAGCCACACAATGAAAGCATGACGAGGAATATGCTTACCAAAACCAAACAAGTTTATGCCACGGAACCGCCTCCCTCCTATGCCGAAGAGACTCCCAAGCTAAGCCAATAGTGAAATGCCCGTTCGGCGCACCAACCCATTGCATAATATCCGAAACAGTTGGATTAGCGATGAAAGTAGGGGGAGTAGCGTGAATCACCTCCAACCAGTTAATAGATAAACCTAGTGGCCATCTCCAACTCATCCCATCAACAATGGCAGCCACCTTGGCATCCTTTCCCAACCCCGAATCATAAATAAGGCGATCTCCAAATAAACCATGTAAAGGGCCTAAAGGATGCCAATGGTCATGCCATAAGGAGATAGCACGACCATCACCAACCTTAAACTTGAGCTTATTTCTCACCAAAATACGAAGGCTCAACAGCTTCCTCCACGTCCAAGAACACTCATTCGGGCATTTAACCTCCCAAAACCTCCTACCCTTCAGCAAATAAGTGTGTATCCAAGAAGATCAAATCGAGAGAGAAGAATTTGTGAGAAGGTACCAAATATGCTTCATCATAGCTGCCTTATTCCACAAAACCAGATTCTTTACCCCTAAACCCCCTTCCTCTCGTGGCATACATATGCGCTTCCAAGCCACCTTTGCACCACTATGAGTAAGAGCACTTCCTTTCCACAGAAATGACCTAAGAGTGGTCTCCACCTTCTTAGTGACTGCCTTAGGGAGAATAAAGAGAGAAGACCAATACACTTGGATAGAGAAAAGAACGGACTTAATAAGCTGGAGTCTCCCAGCATAAGACAAAGTATGAGAAGTCCAACCTTTAGCCCTTGCCACAATATGCTCCACCAAGACATTACAATCCAAAGCTCTCAATTTAGTAGCAATGAGTGGAACGCCAAGATAACGAACCGGAAGTGAGCCCTCCCTATAACCAAGAGAACCGAGGAGCAGGTCCTTAAGATGCACATCCACTCCACAAGCAAAAAGATTGCTCTTATCCGGATTAGGTGTCAACCCAGAAAGCTCCTCAAATTTATTGAGCACACCACCAATCAAGAGTACCGAATCAACTTCCGCCCTACTAAAAATCAATAAGTCATCCGCAAAGCAAAGGTGAGATATTTTCTCTTTGTCACATCTCCAATGGAACTTAAACCCGTCATCTTGAGTCATATGCCCCATGAGACCAGAGAATACCTCCATAGCAAGAATAAATAAATAAGGGGACATCGGGTCACCTTGACGAAGACCTCTCCCACTCTTGAAAAAACCATGAAGCTCCCCATTGATGGCCACAGAAAATTTTGGAGTTGAGATACATTCCGACACCCAAGAAATCATTTTCTCCAGGAATCCAACAATCTGCAAAACCTCCAATATGAAATCCCATCGCACCGTATCATAAGCTTTCATAAGATCAACTTTGAGAGAACATCTTGGAGCTCCCGTATTCCGATGATAATTCCTCAAAAGTTCTTGAGAGAGAAGGATATTATCACTATTACACCTTCCTTCCACAAAAGCGGTCTGTTGAGGACCAACAATACCAGGCAACACTTTTTTGATTCGGTTAGCAAGTATCTTAGCAATGCATTTATATATTGTATTACAACAAGAAATGGGACGGTAGTCCTTAACCCGAGTGGGATTAGGAACCTTAGGCACAAGAGCAATCGAGGTAGCATTTACCTCCTTAAGAAGCCGACCAGAGTGGAAAAAAGATCGAATGGCCGCAAGAACATCATCACCTACGATACTCCAAGCCCTCTTAAAGAAAGCAACATTAAAGCCATCCGGACCCGGCGCCTTATTATCTTTCAAGGCAAAAAGAACCGCTTTAATCTCCCCATCCGATACCTCCTTGCCAAGTTCACACCCTTGTGCTTTGGAAATGCACAAAGGTAGAGCATGCTCCATAGCCTCCAAGTCGAGGGGAGACTCACGAGCTGATCTAGATAGAAGCGTGGAGAAAAATTCCACAAAAGTGTCCTTTACTGCGCCTGGTTCCTCCACCCTACTCCCATCCTCCTTACAAATAGATACAATCTTACTTTTGCTATGATGATGCTTCATGGACTTAAAGAAAAATCTGGAGTTTTGATCTCCTAGTTTGAGCCATTGGATACGAGATTTTTGCTTGAAAAAACTCTCCTCATCTCTACTCAAAGTAGCATATTTCTTTACCGCCTCCACTTCCGCCTCAATAAGTCTCACATTTAATGGATTTTGGTGAACCAAGACTTGAATCTCCTCCATCTTTGCCTTAGCAGCCCCCACACGAGAAGGTAGATGAGAGAACACCTCCTTATTAAACATTTTAAGTTCAATCTTCAAGTTCTTCATCTTTGAACATAACCTATACATAGGTGTACCAGCAATAAAACCTGACCAAACCCTATCAACCAAAGGCATGAAATCAGGATGCTCTTCCAAATAATCAAAGTATTTAAAAGGAGTACGCTTAATGAAAAGCGCCCCAAGTTTGACAACAAAGGGGGAATGATCCGAAACTCCAGAGGGAAGAAAATTAGCTTCAGATCCTGAAAAAACACCATCCCAATGTAGGTTAATAAGAGCTCTATCCAACTTTCGAAAGATAGGCTTGTCCCGTCGTCGGTTACTCCAAGTAAAAAAACAACCTCCGTAATGGAGGTCCTCCAACCCTGACTCAATCACGCAATCTTGAAGGTCTTGTTTCCAAGATGGCCAGTAATTCGAACCACCAAGACACTCATCTTGACGACGCACTGCATTAAAATCCCCAAGAATCAACCAAGGAGAGTCGTCAAAATTATCTGCATGCATCCGAATATCATTCCAAAGCGCCATTCTCCCACTAGGAGTGTGTTCCCCATACACAACGGTAACATAGCAGCTCGGCAAAGTCGATGAAAATTCCAAGTGACAATGCATAGCTTGATCCGAAGAACCAACAACTATCACCTTCACCATGTTAGGGTCCCAACACACCCAAATACGACCCCTAGAACAATGAGCATAATTACCCTCAAACAACCAAGAGGCCTTAATAGATCGCCCAATCGCTGCACTATTCACCTCTAAGACCTTAGTATCCACAAGGCCACAAAAACAAAGCTTCTGATTTTGTAACAAATTCCGAACCTCCCTATGTTTCATGGGGTCATTCAAACCCCTAACATTCCAACATCCAATGAACATTAAAAAAGATGGGGGAATGTGAACACGTACCTCTATAGACTAACTCCACCGACCCCTTCTAGGGGAGTGGTGTTTCTTGCCCTTCCTTTTGCCCACCGAGCCCTTCTTCTTCTTCTTCTCTAGGGAATCAGTCACCTTTGCAGCCAAGGAATTAGGAGAAGATTGAAAAGAGGAGTCTGAATCATCCTCCTCACAACGCATATCCTCGGGTTCAGTACCACCCACATCCACATCCACATCCACAAGCAAAGAGTCCCCCCTAGGAACCACCAGCTCACCCGATTCCAAACTTATGTCATTCTCAGTGGGTTCATTAATAGCTAAAGGCTTGGAACTACTATCAAACACAACACGTTGCAAGTCACTCTTAGTTAGAGAGCTCTCCACCCCGGCAACCGAAATCTTCGTCCCTTTCATTTTTCGTTTGACATCAACCCAAGCTTCCTCAACATCCTCCTTCGTAACTATCACATTAGAGACTTGCACTCATTTTTTGGACTGCTGAACGCCCACCTTTTGCTGACTTTGTTGCATACAATGACCTAAAGCATGACCAAAAACACCACACGAACTACATCTGATCGGGGTCCACTCAAACTCGGCATGCACAGTGATCCAATCACCGTTTGGACAGTACACGTCAAAGTATTTAGTCAGCTCCTCTGAAGCATCAATTTCCACACACACTCTAGCAAAGCTAAGCCTCTGCTTTGAGAGTGTAATCTTATCTGCATAGAGAGGTTTACCCACAGCACTTGTTACAAAACTCAGCCACTTAGGAGTCCAATATTCAAATGGCACATTCATAAGCCTTACCCAAACCGGCACCCTCTTAAACTCCTCTTTATCTAATTGCAGATTGGGCTGCCATTTCTTTAAGACAAGAGGGTGATTAACCATATGCCAAGGAGCACGATCAAGAATATTAGCCGCTTGATCAATGGTGTCAAATTTAAACAAAAACACTCCACGATCAGTTGATAGCACCTCCTTAAGCCCAATCCTTCCCCATAGCTTCAAGGCAATGGAGTTAACCACCTGATAAGGAAGCCTCTTCCCAATAAAATACCCAATTAAGGTCGACCTCCACTCTTCACACCCCTCCTCCACAACCTCCATGGGAGGTCGGACCTTCACTCTCCCATCCTCCTTACTTGGTTGAAATAAATGCAGATTAGAGGCCGAACCTTCAGCCTCCTTCGAAATCCCACATACAACAGAAGCAAAAGAGGACGAAATGTGGGCCTTAAGAGCCTCAAGATCCAAATTCGTATGGCCTCCATGAAGAGGTGATTGGGTTGGATTTTGGGGTTTAACTAAGCCCATTTTAGCATTGAAATCACCCCTAGCCCGTGAGTCTATTGACCCAAGGGCTCCAGCGTAATTTGCACTACCATTTAGATTTAAATCCAAATCAGCAGCCTTTAATGAATGCTCCAAGGAAGGAAAGTTTCCATGTTGAGCCTCCAACACATTAGGAGAATTAGAACAACCTTCCTTTGAGGGAAGCGGCAATCTAGGACCTCCATAATTAGCATGCACGAGCTGGCTAGGGTTAGAGAAACCCACACCCTTGTGCCGCCCAACACCACCCACGTTTTCTCCACCACTCCTCACCGTAGAACTAGCCTCCGTCGACGCCGCACAACCAGCCACCGTCTCTCCACCACCCAAAACAACAGCACCACCCAAGGATTCCTCAATTATATCCAGATCAGTCAAGAAAGAATCCAATTTAGCAACGAAACCCGCTAGAACCAAGGCCGAATCCTCACCTTGACCAGAACCTCCTCCATTGATGACCAGCATCTCATTAGATGAATCAAGGGAACCTCTTTGCCCAGCCATTAATAATAAAAACAATAAATAAAACTATTTCCCCAATTGGTTAATGAAACCAATCCGAAAAAGAACACAACCAGAAGAAAGAACAATGGAAATGATGATTATATTAGTAAGGGATCAAGGAATTATCACCATAGGAAGAAGAGAAAAAAAAGGGAGAAGGGAGAAGAGAGAGAAGAGAGCATTTTCCACCACCGGTTGATCTCTGCATAACTTTAACGATATGAAAATGTAACACATGCTAAAACAATTCCACGATTAATTCATAAAGATGAAAACCTAGATCTAGAAGTTTATTTAACAAAATAAATACCAAGTCTGATGAATAAACAACATGAAAATCCTAAACCCAATGAGTTCATCCCTTTGCTTCACAAGATTTGATTAGCCTTCCATGGAGTTTTCTCTTGCCGAAATGGTGTTTGAGAGGTCCAAGATGATGAATAATCAATAATCATTGCTTCTGGACGTATTTTGATATATTTAGGTCGAGAAAATCAAGCAAAACATGTTTCCATAGGTGTTTAGGTTATTTCCGGAATTAGAACAGATCTGCCGAAAAAATCACTAAGCTACCACTTTGTGTAAATTCAAGCGGTAGCTTAGTTCAATGGTAGCTACCTTTGAATTCTCGGTAGGGTTGTGGGCGACCGCTTGCCAATTTACTCTAAGGGACCGCTTAGTTATAATATTTTTTTGCCGAATAGCTTTTAGTATTTTGACAATATCTTTCTCTCCCGATGTCCGATTGAGGTGTTTCAAGTTGTGTTGGAAAGATAACTCAAAGGGATACAACTGTTATTCAGGTGTAAACTTCCAATTCGATCGGATACCATGTCAAAAAATGGTCTCAAGATCAGGCTAAAAATTGGTGCAAAAGTTTTCAGCTTGAAAGTTGATGTGTGAGAATGTCTTGGCTATATATCACCCCTTTGACTCCTTTCTTCCTCCAATTGATGCCGAACACTCTCAAATCTTCATATCTTAATTTTCCTTGCCGAGTCATTTTTTGGTATTTGCAATTTGGTCCTTTAACTTTCGCTTTCTTCTATTTGGCCCTTTTTCACTCTTTTCTCCAAATTTCCATTGTTTTCATCCATTTGTGACCTAAACCAAAATATAAGTACATTTAGAACATTTAGGCACTAATTAATCATGAAAATGCAATTATTAATGGATGATAAACATGATAATTGAGCTATTATCAACACTGACTCAGAGGGATGCTGATGAGAATGTAAACGTGATAGCAGGTATTCTACTAATATCTAGTAGCCCTGCGTACGTACTGTTTGATTCAGGAGCTACACATTCTTTCATATCAACTACATTCGTTACCAAGACTAGTATTACTTGTGATAAAGCAGAAAATATACTAGAAGTTAGTATTCCCTCTGGTGAATCATTGAGCACTGATAGGTTAGCCAAGTCAGTGAGTCTTGAAATTGAGGGAAGAATCTTGAAAGCTGATTTGTATGCCATAGAAATGAATGACTTTGATGTGATATTATGCATGGCAATTATTTGTTGTAGAGAAAGGGAAGTGTCTTTTCAGAAACCGGAAGAAGAACAATTTTCTTTTCTTGGAAGAAAGACCAAACCCCATCTCCGACTAGTATCAGCCTTACAAGCTAAGAAGATGCTAATGAAGGAAACATGTCAAGGTTTTCTAGTTAATATCTCAGGAGAGAAACAAAAAAAGTTAAGGGTTGAGGTACGAGGATTTAAAGATGTTTTTCCAGAAAATCTACCTTGTACTCCACCAGATAGACAAGTGGAATTCACGATGGACCTGGTTCCCGGAGCGGCACCAGTATCTAAGGTCCCATACAGGATGGCTCCCAAGGAACTTCAAGAGTTGAAAATTCAGTTACAAGAACTATTGGATATTGGATTTATACGACCAAGTGTATCACCATGGGGTGCACCGGTATTGTTCGTAAAGAAGAAAGATGGAAGCATAAGGATGTGTATTGATTATCGGGAGTTGAACCATTTGACCATAAAGAATAGGTATCCTCTCCCGAGAATCGAAGATTTGTTTGACCAATTGAAGGGAGCGAAAGTATTTTCCAAGATCGATTTACGATCTGGATACCATCAATTGAAAGTTAAGGAATGTGATATAACCAAGACGACTTTCAGAACTCGATATGGACATTACGAGTTCAAGATGATGCCTTTCGGATTGACTAATGCACCAGCAGTATTCATGCATCTAATGAATCGTGTGTTCCACCAATACTTAGATCAATTTGTCAGTCTTTATCGACGACATTTTGATATACTGCAGGAGTAAAGAGCCACACGAGGAACATCTTGGAGTTGCGTTAGAGACACTACGCAAAGAGAAATTATACGCCAAATTCAAGAAGTGTGAATTTTGGCTCGAGCGAGTTGGATTTCTCGGTCATGTTGTTATTGGCCAAGGGATTGAAGTAGATCCAATAAAAGTGGAGGCGGTAACAAACTGGAAGGCACCGACTAATGTGGTGAAGTCCAAAGTTTTCTGGGATTGGCCGGTTATTATCGAAGATTTATAGAGGGATTTTCCAAAATAGCTGGACCAATGACACAGTTAACAAGGAAAGGAATACAGTTTCAATGGACGGATAAGTGTGAGCAAAGTTTTCAAGAACTAAAGCAAAGATTGGTTTCAGCACCTGTATTAGCCATACCTGACGGATCAGAAGGGTATGTCATATATAGTGATGCATCCAAATAAGGTTTAGGATGTGTATTGATGCTGCATGGAAAAGTGATTGCCTATGCGTCAAGGCAATTGAAGAAACATGAATAGAACTACCCAACGCATGACCTAGAACTTGCAGCGGTAGTACATGTCTTGAAGATATGGCAACATTACTTGTACGGAGGTAAGTGTGATATTTACACAGACCATAAGAGTCTCAAATATTTCTTCACATAGAAGGAATTGAATATGAGACAGAAGCGATGATTGTAATTAGTAAATGATTACGATTGTACCATTCATTACCATCCTGGCAAGGTCAATGTGGTGGCCGATGCCCTAAGAAAAAAGTCAATGGGACAATTAACGTCATTACCTACTTTTCAGACAGAATTGATCAAAGACTTGGGAAATCTAAGGATCGAAGTGATTACCCCGTCAGAGCAAGCTAATGCTCGGTTAGCAACCTTAACAAATCGACCTATTCTTAGAAGTCGGGTTATTGAAGCACAGGAAAAGGACCCATTCTTACAAAAGATCAAGAATGAAGTTGGTACCGATAAAAGGAAAGACTTTGGAATAGCTGAGGATCAGACACTAATGTTTAAAGGAAGGATTTGTGTGCCTAAGGATGAGAATCTAAGAAATGAAATACTGGAAGAAGCTCATTCCACCTCTTACACCGCACATCCCGGTGGTACGAAAATGTATCGAGATTTTCGAGATACATTTTGGTGGAGAAATATGAAAAGAAGTATAGGCTTATTTATGGCAAAATGCATAGATTGTCAACAAGTGAAAGCCGAACATCAAAGACCAACAGGATTTTTAAATCCGCTAGATATACCTGAATGGAAATGGGAGAATATTGCGATGGACTTTGTGGTAGGATTTCTGAAGTCGGCAAGAGGACACAATGTTATATGGGTAATAGTGGATCGATTGACTAAGTCAGCTCATTTTCTTCCGGTAAAAATGACTTTCAGTCTGGACCAGTTGGCACAACTGTATATAAGAGAGATTGTGAGATTGCATGGTGTCTCAGTATCCATTGTATCGAATAGAGATCCAAGATTTACATCGAAATTTTGGAAAAGCGTACAAGAAGCTATGGGAATAAAATTGAGTTTTAGTACAGCATACCACCCTCAATCCGATGGTCAATCTGAAAGGACCATTCAAATTTTGGAAGATATGTTAAGGCATGTGTTTTGGACCTAAGAGGAAGCTGGGAATCTTATCTACCTTTGGTAGAATTTGCGTATAATAACAGTTTCCAAGCACTATTGGAATGAAACCGTATGAAGCCCTCTACGGTAGAAGATGCAGATCCCCCGTTCATTGGGATGAAGTCAGGGAGAAGAGAATCTTAGGACCTGAGATCATTGAAAAGACGGTCGAAGCAATTGATAAGATCTGTACTAGGATAAAAGTAGCACAAGATAGAAAGAAGAGCTATGCCGATACAAGAAGAAGGGATCTAGAGTTCCAAATTGGAGATAAAGTTTTCCTAAAAGTAGCACCAATGAAAGGTGTACTTAGATTTGGCAAGAAAGGTAAGCTACGACCTCGTTATATCGGACCTTTCGAAATACTTGATAGAGTCGAAAATGTGGCTTACCGAGTAACTTTGCCACCTGAATTATCGGCAGTGCACAATGTGTTCCATATATCGATGATAAAGAAGTATGTACATGATCCTAATCATGTAGTGAGTTATCAAACCTTGGAGGTACAAAAAGATTTGTCGTACGAGGAACTACCGATCAAGATATTGGATAGAAAAGTGCATAAACTAAGGAATAAAGAGATTCAGCTGGTTAAGATACAGTGGAATCATCACGGCGTAGAAGAAGCCACATGGGAAAAAGAAGAAGAAGTCAAAGATAAGTATCCAACACTATTCGCCCAATCATAAGGTAAATTTCGAGGACGAAATTTTAATTAAGGTGTGGGGGATGTAGAATCCCAAATAATTCTAGACACCTTAGTGACACTAACACATGAATATTGGATGGCTAAAGTATACTTCAGATTTTTTAGTCTCATTTGAGACCCATATTCGACATAGGAAACATTTGATTTGGAAAATGATATATAAACAACGTTGTAGCTCTTTGAGTTAGCTTTCCAACGCAATTTGAATTTCCTCAATTGGATATCGGGAGAAGAAGTTAAGATAAAAATATTGAAAATTGTACAGTGTCAACCGGAACCGAACCGGTCGACCGGAACGACTACCGGTCGATCGATTTTACCGAAACTGTCTGAAACCCACAATTTTTGAGAAGTAAATGGCCACCCTATTTATTTTAAAAATTTATTTCAAAACCTTTCATCCTCCCCCAAGTTTCATCTATAAAAAAATCTCACACAACAACTTTCAAGTTGAAAACTTTTGCACCGATTTTTAGCCTCATCGTGAGACCGTTGTTTCACATGGTATAAGATCGAATTGGAAGTTTACATCTGAATGAAAGTTGTAGGCCATCGAGTCAGCTTTCCAACGCACTTTGAACTACCTCAATCGGATATCGAGAGAGAAAGATATTGTCAAAATACTAAAAGCTGTCCGGCGGAAAAATATTATAACTAAGCGGTCGCTTAGAGTAATTTGGCAAGCGGTCGCCCACAACCCTACCGAGAATTCAAAGGCAAATATCATCGAACTAAGCTACCGCTTGAATTTACACTAAGCGGTAGCTTAGTGATTTTTTCGGCAGATCTGTTCTATTTCCGGAAATAACCTAAACACCTATGAAAACGCGTTTTGCTTGATTTTCTTGACCTAAATAGATCAAAACACGTCCAGAAGCCATTATTCTTCATCTTGGAACCTTTTTCTACCATTTTTTTCTCTCAAGAAACCTATGGAGAACTAATCAAAACATGTGAAGCAAAGAAGGAACTCATCCAATTTTGGGGAATTCATGTCGATTATTCAAACATTTGGTATTTATTTTAATAAACACTTGTAGATCTGGATTCTTATCTTTATGAATTTATGAAGAATTTGGTTTAACTTATATTAGGTTTTCCATAGGATTAATCATGTTCTTTCTATTGAATGATCGAAGTATTTGTTGAATCTTTCTTGCATTGATATTATTGATGTGATTATTTACAACTTCATGCTACATGTATGTGGTTGGTTTATAATCTAATTTTAATAATTGCTTGTGGAAATTGTGAAAGGAATCCTAAATCTAGAAGTACAATTGTGAACCATATTGATCTTAAATGTTAAATCTAGATTTTCATCTTTGTGAATTTATCTTGAAATTGGGTTAATGATTATTAGATTGTTTATGGATTTAATCATGTTTGCTCCATTGTTTAATTAATTAATTATTGAATTTCAATTTCACGAATTTATTGGTGTGATTATTTACTGCCCTATGCTATATGTATATGGTCGTTTTGTAATCTAATTTCAATAAATAAATTCGTGAATTGTGAAGAGAATTTAGAATTTAAGAGTACATGTATGAATTATTTTGGTCTTAAACGATAAATCTTCCGATTAAAGTGCCGGGACGAAAGCCTTTAATTGTGTTATTAATTTGAATGATTGACATTGAATAATCTAATCCGGATGAGGAAATTCTGAGCTTCACTATTTTAATTACTGAATTTTATCCCAAAAACTTTGATATTGATTTAATTGTCAACAACCAAACTTTCTTGCGAACTTTGAGAGAACAAATCACCACTTTTGAAACCTTTAATAATTTTTCCATCTCTCTGTGGATACGACACCCCAAAGCTACACTACAACACCGCGGTAAACTTTAGATGTAATCAAATTTTGGCGCCGTTGCCGGGGAGACGGTACAACAAATTGAAGGATCTTCTATCAAAAGGGCGACTTCGTCCCTTTTTCAATTTCATTCTTAGTTAGTTTATTTCTTTTCATTATTATCTCTTGTTTCTCACATTATCTCCTTTCAATTACGTTTTATGAGCAGGTATCGAGACGAGCTAGGAAGATTCGTGGAAGCGCCTCTCATAGAGTTTGAACATCTCTTTAACCCTGTCTTTTACACTGCATCTGCTAACACTAACACGAACACCACATCACACAACACAATGTCTGATAGCGAGCATGATGCACCTTATCGAACCTTGCATGATTACTTACACCCCACACGCACATCTACACCATCATGTATCATGTTTCTACCTAATATGCCACGGGTAGACTTTAAACCAGGAATGATCCAACTTCTTCCCAATTTTCATGGACATGAGAATGAGAACCCGTATGTGCATGTTAGGGAGTTTGAAGAGGTAGTAGCGACCTTTCACAATCAACATGGTACAATGGATGCAATTAGGCTTAAATTCTTCCCATTTTCTCTAAAGGAAAAGGCGAAGAGCTGGTTGTATTCATTGAGACCACGTTCAATTGGAACTTGGGCTGAAATGACTCAGGCATTCTTTGGTAAATACTTTCCACATCATAAGACTAGTGCCTTGAAAAACCAATCAATTCCTTTGCCCAAAAAGATAGTGAAACCCTATACCAAGCGTGGGAAAGATACAAAGAGTTGCAAGCCCTTTGTCCCCACCATGGTTATGAGAGTTGGCGCATTGTGAGTTATTTCTATGAAGGGTTGACACCTAGGGAGCGCCAGTTTGTAGAGATGATGTGTAATGGTGAGTTCCTACAGAAAGATCCAGATGAGGCCATAGGATATTTAGATGACTTAGCTGAAAAAGCCCATACTTGGACTGGACCTAGTGCTGCTGAGAGTCCTAATAGGTCACGACCCACAAATAAACCCACTAGCACAGGTATTTATCATCTTAGGGAGGAGGATAGTCTTAGGGCAAAGGTAGAAGCCCTAACTAAAGAACTTGAAGCCTTACGTGCTAGAGACTCGAAATCTATACATAGTGCATCCCGTGTTGAGTCTAGTGAAAATTGTTTGTGTGTGGAGGAAGTGAACACCCAGCGCAAAAGTGTGCCACTTACACTGAGATGAGGGGAGTGTATGAGGAACACTGTAATGCTTTAGGCATGTACCAAAAGCCATACGCCCCCTTTTCTGAAACCTACAATAAAGGGTGGCGAAATCATCCCAATTTCAGCTGGAAGTCTGATAACCAGCAACCTACCCAGCCACCTAGGACTTTCAATACTCCTTCATATCAACCTACAACCTCTAAGAACTCTTTGGAAGACACCTTACATGCTTTTATAGAGGCTCAGGGTAAAACCAATCAAAAGTTTGAAATCATGATCAATCAGGTTGTTGAGGATAACAAGGAAAGGATAACAAGGAAATGAAAAGCCACATGTCCAAATTGACCAATGCCCTAACTGTAGGGGAGCGTGGGAAATTCCCGGCTCAACCTCAACCAAACCCTAAGGGACAACACATGGCTCAGACCTTAGGTTTAGAAGGGAATAACTTTAAGGAAGTCAATGCCATCACCACTAGATCTGGCAAGGTTATAGAACCAATCATAAAGTCTAGGGAGTCGAGGGAAAAAGAAAAAGATTCTAGAAATTCTGAGGAGAATGCCCCTAGTGAGGAGGTAGTAGAAATTCCTACTAGAGTACCTTTCCCTCAAGCCCTCAAGTCCACCTCGAAATCAACCGGTCAACAAAATGAAATCCTAGAACACCTTAGGCAAGTCAAAATCAACCTACCCCTCTTGCATGCGATTTCACAGGTTCCCAGATATGCTAAAGTCATCAAGGACTTATGCACTATGAAGAGGAAGCATCATGTTAAGAAAACAGCTTTCTTAACTGAACAAGTTAGCGCTGTAATTGAACAAAGGGCCCCACCTAAGTACAAAGATCCCGGATGTCCCACCATTTCTTGTATAATTGGGAGCCATGAGTTTACACAAGCCCTTCTGGACTTAGGAGCTAGTGTCAACCTTATGCATTATGCTATCTACTCATTGTTAGGATTAGGTGAGATAAAACCTACATCTGTAGTCTTACAATTGGCTGATCGGTCCACAGTTAGGCCTAGGGGAATGGTAGAGGATGTGTTAGTTCAAGTTGATAAGTTCTACTACCCCGTCGATTTCTTGATACTAGACTTGAAGGTTGATGTGAAGGTTGATTCCAAAATTCCTATAATTCTTGGAAGACCTTTTCTTGCCACTGCTAATGCTCTTATCAATTGCAGGAACGGTCTAATGAAGTTGTCCTTTGGAAATATGACTTTAGAAGGCAATATTTTTCACATTGCTAAGCAGCCACAAGAGGATGATGAGTGTCATCAAACATTTATGATTGATGAACTCGCTCAAGAGGAGGCACCTGCAACTACAGATTTTGATCCCTTGAACTCATTCCTCTTAAATTCTGAAATTTCATCTAACTTTGATGATGAAGAATATACTGATATTTGTGCTATTTTTGCTAAAATGCAGGATTATGGAACATCACCATGGCAACCCAAGTTTGAAGAGTTGCCAGAAAGGAGTGGAGAACAACAACCATCAAGTATTATGAGCCCCAAACCTGAATTGAAACTGTTGCCTCAAGGGTTGAAACATGAATTTCTTGGACCAGGTGATACCTTTCTAGTTATTATATCTTCAGAATTGAATGCATCACAGTGTAAGCAACTTTTATATATTCTGAATGAACACAAATCTGCATTGGGATGGACTATAGCTGATATCAAGGGTATTAGCCCCTTAATTTGCTCACATAGGATTCATCTTGAGAAGGGAACTAGTCCTAAAAGAGACACACACGTAGGCTAAACCCCACAATGAAAGAGGTAGTGAAAAATGAAGTACTAAAATTGCTAGATGCAGGTATCATTTATCCGATCGCCGATAGTAAATGGGTTAGTCCTACACAGGTAGTCCCTAAGAAGTCAGGAGTTACAGTGGTGAAAAACGAACTGGGTGAAATGGTCCCCACAAAAACAGTGACTGGATGGCGCATGTGCATAGACTATAGGAAGTTGAATGTTGCCACTCACAAGGACCACTTTCCCCTTCCTTTTTTAGACCAAATTCTTGAGCGTGTGCCAGGCCATCCCTTTTACTGTTTTCTGGATGGGTATTCTGGTTACTATCAAATTGAAATTGCTTTAGAAGACCAGGATAAAACCACGTTTACTTGTCCTTTTGGCACTTTTGCATTTCATAGGATGCCATTTGGACTTTGTAATGCTCCTGCCACGTTTCAAAAATGCATGACCAGCATGTTTAGTGACATGGTAGAGAATTGCATGGAAGTGTTTATGGATGATCTAACTGTCTTTGGAACTTCATTTAATGCATGCTTGTTAAATTTGAAACGAGTTCTAACTCGATGTGAGGAAAACGGATTAGTGTTGAATTGGGAGAAGTGCGATTTTATGGTACCTTCAGGAATTGTCTTCGGACATGTAATTTCGTCTAAGGGAATAGAGGTTGACCAATCTAAAATTGAAATGATCTCTAAATTGCCTACACCTAACCTAAGACAGTAAAAGACATTAGATCATTCCTAGGCCATGCAGGTTTTTATAGGACGTTCGTACAAAACTTTTCATCTATAGCTAGACCATTGTGTAATCTTCTCATTAAAGATGTGACTTTTAACTGGACTCCGGAGTGCCAAGAGGCTTTCAAAACATTGACTGGAAAACTGACCTCCGCACCTATAATGCAACCACCTGATTGGACATTGCCATTTGAAATGATGTGTGATGCTAGTGATTATGCAGTAGGTGCTGTACTTGGACAAAGAAGGGAAGGTAAACCTTTTGTGATTTACTATGCTAGTAGAACTCTAAATAGTGCCCAGATGAACACCACAACTGAAAAAGAGTTACTAGCTGTAGTATTTGCCCTCGATAAGTTTAGATCTTATTTGATTGGCTCCCCTATTACTATCTTCACAGATCATGCAGCTCTTAAGTACCTTCTTACCAAGAAGGATGCTAAAGCACGATTAATACGGTGGATCTTGCTTTTGCAGGAGTTTGATATCACCATAAAGGACAAAAAGGGTGTGGAGAACGTGGTAGCTGACCACTTATCAAGATTGACATTTGAAGACAACACGAACCCTATGCCAATTCGAGATGATTTTCCAGATGAGCAATTATTTACTATTTCTTCTCTACCATGGTTTGCTCATATTGTGAATTATTTGGCTGCATGTGAAATTCCACAAGAGTGGAGCGCACAAGATAGGAGAAAATTCTTGGTCGAGGTACGTAATTTTTATTGGTATGACCCATGTTTATTTAAGTATTGCCCTGACCAGATTCTGAGACGTTGTATTCCTGATAACGAGATCTTGAGCGTGCTAAATTTTTGTCATACCCATGCATGTGGATGCCACTTTTCTATGAAAAAGACCGCTGCAAAAATTTTGCAATGTGGTTTCTATTGGCCCACTTTATTTAAAGACACAAATGAGTATTGTAGATCTTGTGAACGATGTCAAAAACTGGTGCTGTGTCCCGACGTAACATGATGCCCTTAAATCCCATTTTAGTAATTGAGATATTTGATTGTTGGGGGATTGACTTCATGGGCCCTTTTCCACCTTCTTTTGGCTATCTATATATTATTGTTGCAGTCGATTATGTGTCTAAATGGGTAGAAGCGGCAGCTTGTAGAGCTAATGACAATAAAACGGTTGTAAAATTTTTGAAAGAAAATGTTTTGTCTCGTTTTGGTACACCACGTGTTATCATTAGTGATAGAGGCACACACTTTTGTAACCGTTCATTTGAGGCTCTAATGAAAAAGTATGGGGTTATGCACAAAATTTCTACTGCTTATCATCCCCAAACGAGTGGACAGGTAGAGTTGGCGAATAGGGAAATTAAACAAATTTTGGAGAAAACGGTGAACCCTAATCGTAAGGATTGGTCCTTAGATTAAATGATGCACTTTGGGCTTACCGCACAACTTTTAAGACTCCCCTAGGCATGTTCCCATATAGACTGATCTTTGGAAAGCCATGTCATTTACTTGTCGAGCTTGAGCATCGAGCTTACTGGGCTATAAAACACTTTAACTTTCACCTTGAAGAAGGAGGTAAGCTTAGGAAATTGCAATTGACCGAGCTGGAGGAATTAAGGAATGATGCTTATGAGAGTTCTAGAATCTACAAGTCAAAAATGAAAACCTTCCATGATAAAAACATTTCAAGGAGAATATTTGAACCAAATCAACAAGTGTACTTGTATGATTCTAAACTCCACAAGCACCCAGGTAAGCTTCGTTCTAGGTGAACTGGCCCCTTTATGGTAAAACGTGTATTTGAAAATGGGGCAATTGAAATTAAAGACCCTACCGACGGTAGAGTGTTCAAGGTGAATGGGCAGCGTCTTAAAATATTCTATGGGCAATAGGTACCTGCAGTAGAAGAATTTCCTCTTGCAGACCCTGTTTACCATCATTGATTCTATCAAGTATGCTTTCTGCCTTGTTTTTCTGTATATTAGTTTTCTTTCTTTTTCCATTGTATTTTTTTAAGTAGGTAATTCGTTGTTTTAGTTTTCTTCTCCTTCACCTATGTTATCATATTGAGAACTTTCAGGCTCATCTTTTTTTCAAGCTTATGTTGGCTCACACCCGCATCCAGGTGATATCATTCTTTTCCTATCTAGTATTCATGTTTTTGCATTGAGGACAATGCAATATTTAGTTGGGGGAGAGTATTTTGGATCTTGTTGTTTATCATGCACTCTTGTTGAAACTTGTCATTACTGGTTAATTTTTTTTTTTTTTAAAAAAAAAGTCTCTGATTTTCTGCATGTTTATGTTTTTGAATGACAAAATGTGCCACTATGAGTTAATTTTGTTATGAAAGTCTAGATGTTAAAACACTTGCTAAACCACTTTTGTGCACACAAGTCTTGTGGTAAGATAGTTATTTAACATATGTGGCTGGAGGAGTCTCTCGTTGAAGTTTCTTTATGTGAAAATTGGTGAGAATTGAGAGTCATATCACACTACAAACGGTGGTAAGCATCCATTGATCTTGTGAATTGGCAACTTTTGTGAGAATAACATTACATGGTCTGTGGTAAGATAGTGGATTACTTGGGATATGATAAAGGTCAATTTAGGATCAACATTTGAGCCTCTCAAACGTTTTTCTTGCAATAAATACAACCCCTAGTCGCCACTTTGAGCCATATACACATGTATAACCTTTCCCTTCTTGCACATATATTATCCATACTTTTCCATACCGAAGTATATGCTTATTTTTCCCACTTCTTTTACTTCCAAGTGTGTAGTAAGTATTAGATGCTATTTGTGAAGAATAGAAGCAAGAAGAATGACAAGAGTTATGGTGGATTCAATTTAAAACAAAAAAAAAACAAAAAAAAAAAAAAAAAAAAACCAAAAAAAATCATTGAAGATGCTCTACTTGATTGACTTTGTGGTTTGAAATGTCGACAAATGGTACCTATTGAAAGCTGTGATCAATTTGAAATGTCAATTAGAAATGCTTGATAATGTGCTTGGTTGCATGCTTGGAAGTGCTTTGAATCTTATACCTCTTAGCCTCATAAAACCCAACCTAAATTTCGTCCAACCTTTTGTATTGACCGTTTGAATCCCAAGTAGGCTGTGGTAAGAAGTTGATAGATTCTCATTTTAAAGTATGTCTATCACAAGATCAATGTTTGCCTATTACTTGTGCATGAATATTTAAGCCTCCATATTTGAGTGTATCTTATTCTCAGCTCCATAGAGAGAAATCCTGTACTAAACACTTTGATACCCGTGAGTTATGGAGCTGAATTTTTAACTCGAGATATACTTGATGTTGCATGTGTTAGGGCTAGCAATAAGATGGTTATGGCTTGACACACACTTACACATTTGGCATTTGTTTTTGACATTTTGGTGATCATGACAGTATTGATTTCTTTGTGGTGTTGAGTTTGAAAAGAGCATGCATTGTGGTAAATTAGAACTTGATAATTTGACTTGCGACGTTGACTAGTCTTTACTTGTTTCGTTTTGCATTAAATTGCTAGGGACTAGCAATAAGTAAGTTGGGGGGGTGTGATAATAGCACATTTGTTACGTTTTTCACCCTTTAATATTTTCATTTATATAATTATTTGACACCGAAATGCACTAAATGTTTCTATATCTTGGTTTAGGTGGCAAATGGGTGAAACAAGTGAAAAATGATCAAAATAGAAGAAAGCGAAAGTTAAAGGACAAAATTGCAAATACCAAAAGATGATTCGACAAGAAAAATGAAAATATGAAGATTTGAGAGTGTTCGACGCCAATTGGAGGAAGAAAGGAGTCAAAGGGGTGATATATAGCAAAGATATTCTCACACATCAACTTTCAAGCTGAAAACTTTTGCACCGGTTTTTAGCCTCATCTTGAGACCGTTGTTTCACATGGTATAAGATCGAATTGGAAGTTGACATCTGAATGAAAGTTGTAGCCCATCGAGTCAGCTTTCCAACGCACTTTGAACTACCTCAATCGGATGTCAAAAGAGAAAGATATTGTCAAAATACTAAAAGCTATCCGGCGGAAAAATATTATAACTAAGCGGTCGCTTAGAGTAATTTGGCAAGCGGTCGCCCACAACCCTACCGAGAATTCAAAGGCAAATATAATTGAACTAAGCTACCGCTTGAATTATTTTTTCGGTAGATCTGTTCTAATTCCGGAAATAACCTAAACACCTATGGAAACGCGTTTTGCTTGATTTTCTTGACCTAAATATTTCAAAACACGTCCAGAAGCCATTATTCTTCATCTTGGAACCTTTTTCTACCATTTTTTTCTCTCAAGAAATCTATGGAGAACTAATCAAAACATGTGAAGCAAAGAAGGAACTCATCCAATTTTGGGGAATTCATGTCGATTATTCAAACATTTGGTATTTATTTTAATAAACACTTGTAGATCTGGATTCTTATCTTTATGAATTTATGAAGAATTTGGTTTAACTTATATTAGGTTTTTCATAGGATTAATCACGTTCTTTCTATTGAATGATCGAAATATTTGTTGAATCTTTCTTGCATTGATATTATTGATGTGATTATTTACAACTTCATGCTACATGTATGTGGTTGGTTTATAATCTAATTTTAATAATTGCTTGTGGAAATTGTGAAAGGAATCCTAAATCTAGAAGTACAATTGTGAACCATATTGATCTTAAATGTTAAATCTAGATTTTCATCTTTGTGAATTTATCTTGAAATTGGGTTAATGATTATTAGATTGTTCATGGATTTAATCATGTTTGCTCCATTGTTTAATCGAATTAATTATTGAATTTCAATTTCACGAATTTATTGGTGTGATTATTTACTGCCCTATGCTATAAGTATATGGTCGTTTTGTAATCTAATTTCAATAAATAAATTCGTGAATTGTGAAGAGAATTTAGAATTTAAGAGTACATGTATGAATTATTTTGGTCTTAAACGATAAATCTTCCGATTAAAGTGTCGGGACGAAAGCCTTTAATTGTGTTATTAATTTGAATGATTGACATTGACTAATCTAATCCGGATGAGGGAATTCTGAATTTCACTATTTTAATTACTGAATTTTATCCCAAAAACTTTGATATTGATTTAATTGTCAACAACCAAACTTTCTTGCGAACTTTGAGAGAACAAACTGTAACGCCCCAATTTTTCATACATCTTTTGAGATGTTACCAAAAATAATTTCATTTACTTAAATACGGAATGATACATTTTATTCTCCAAATAAACAGAACATTCGTAAATAATCATAAAATCACGTCTTTAAATAAAGAAATAAATAAAAACAACCTAAACATTCTTGTAAGACAATAAATTTAAAATGCAGTAAAACCTAGAAATTTTATTTGTCGAAATTTCCTTTTCTTCGAATCCCTTGGCAGTCCACTGCACCACCCCGTCACTGTTCCAATCGACCCGAACTAGCCTGTAGAATTTGTAAGAGTGAATATTTTAAAAACACCCAATAAGATACATGTGGTTTCTACACACAATTATATGCAATAAAATAACATTTCATACCACTCTTCTCTTTATGGAGTACATCGGTGACCAAACGACACACCCATCTTAGGTCCTCTTATAATCTCATATATTTTTCTTAAGAACCCGAAGGTCCACTGATAATCCATGCATATTTAATTGAACATAAAAACGTAGAGAAACATATCACTTTGCACATAAGTATCTTACCTTGTTATTGGAATATTAAAATTGTCTACCGGCACGTTAAAAATATTTATCTTCCTGCTTTGGGTGAAGAATTGCTTGACAATGATGTGTGTACTTGACTTTTCACAACCTTTCTCTTTCTCTCACTACAGGTAGTACCCTCTCTCTTTCTCTTTTCTCTTTCTCTTTCTCTCTCTCTTTCTACCGTATAAAAGTATGTGTGTGTAAAAAAATGTGACACATGCATGGTATTTATAGTGGTTAATAGATAATGATGACTTAATAGACTCCAAATAAAACTCTTAATTTCAATTTAAATTGGACTCTTAACAGATAAATCATCTTATCAAGAATTTCGAATTTAAAAGATATCTAATTACATGAGGATAAAATTCTAATGTGGATATATACAACCTTCAAATTTCATTTTTAATTTGAAAATAAATATCATAATATATACCCAATCATAATTAACAGTTAACAATTATTCTACTTAAAATAGAATTACAATTAACTAATAATTTTTTTATAAATATAAATATGAAATATAATTAGTACTCTACGTGTGGTGGTAAAATCAATTGCATAGAGAATATTTTGGTAAAACAAATCATGATATATCTCAACCAACTACCACATGGGACACTTGGCATGCTAGAAAAATTTACACTATAATATAATAATAATAAAATAAATCACCCTATTTATCATCCAACCCTACACGTGAAAACCACAATTTACCCTAAAAATCAAAACCAACTTATAAATTACTTTTGAGATAAAATCTTAAAATGTCAATAACTTGGGTTTAACATATCCAAATCGACTTTTTCTTGGGCCTAAAATATATGATTTAAAACGAACTATCCAATGAGTATAATATTGATATACTTATATTTGCCCTATCAAAATCTAATTATTTGGCCCAAAAATATAAAGATTTAAAACATATTTCATTTTAAATCCTTAAACTTTTCAAAATAATAAAAAATAACATATAAAATAAATAGATTTTTATTCTAAAAATTTCGGGACATTACACAAATCACCACTTTTGAAACCTTTAATAATTTTTCCATCTCTCTGTGGATACGACACCCCAAAGCTACACTACAACACCGCGGTAAACTTTGGGCGTAATCAAGAGGCTTCGACGAAAGGTGATGGTATAATAGCCTGTGAAGACAAAGTCTTCAAAGAGGAACTAGAACCCCTCTGTGAAAATTCAGGTAACATGTTAGCACGTGAAAGATTTCTCATACATAAACAGAAACAGGCATTTCTCTCAAGTTCAAGTACATTCTGCTTGATAGTAAGAGGAATATCATCATCGTCATCTTCAGCGTCACCCTCATCGGTCAAAATTGGTTGAACTGGAGTTGGCCATTTTCGGCTGGAGGAAATGGTGGTTGTTCATGCTTGAATGAATGAAGGGCTAGACGAAGTAGGACGTTTGGATAGGGCAGATGGGGAGGTAGGATTCCTGACCGATATAGGCAGGGTAGGGATAGGAGAAAAAGAAGAGACTTTTAACCTCTCCAAAGAATGAAAAATGCTGCTGACATCGGTTGCGAACAACCTTTGCTTCACAGAAGGCCAAAATTGTGCAAAAATAGGTTGAACGATAGAAATGGGATTAAAATGGGCTAAAGAAAAGCCGGTCATCAAATAAGCATTACGGGTCTCAATCGCAAATGCCTTCGATTTATTGATGACATGGAAACGCTCAATCAATTTTTTGGAAAAACAGGGAGGAACGGGCCATGATTGGCCAAAACCCAATTAACGGGCAAAAAATTGGGGAGCATATATCTCAACCCCGCTTTAGCATTTGTCCCAGTTAAAATGTCATGGAACAACTCCTTGCCAACAAAATATTGAGCCCAAATAGGCATAACGACGCTCACATCATTCATGGTAGGAGGGGGTTGCACAAAAATGGGGATTTAATGGATAGGAAAAGGAAAGAACGAGGGAATGGAATCTAAAGTATAAAAGAATGAAAAAATGTCCCTTGCAGACAGTGTAACAGTGCTCAGTTGTTTGATGAATACCCCATAACAACTGATCGACTTGGCAGGAGTTGGTAAAACCCCAAGTCTTGGAAAATAAGCCCTCAACCACAATTGAGCAAGCCAAAGAGGCCCACTGCCAGTGGGAGATGCTCCATTCCTTAATTGGACTTGAAGGGAAGCCATGTCTCGGTAAAAGGTCGCCAAAAAGAAAAAAACAGAGATTTAAGGGCCTACCACGCGCTAACTCATTCGCTATGGGTAGGTAGGCCAGAGAAGGTTTAAGGCTAGGAACATAAAGAACGTATTTACAGAGCCAGACCAAGAGAAAGGCGACACGGTCAGCATGAGAGGGTTCACTAGCACTAAGATTATCATACATGTTTAGCATGGCCAAATAAGAATCAGTCAATTTCTTATCAAACTTTGGGGCAACACCAGGGAAAATGGTGTCGCCCAGAGGTGGAAGGTCAACTAAGGCTCCAACATCTTTCAGAGTAATGGACATTGGGCCAATGGGGAAAATAAAGGCATTATACTCAGAAGGCCAAAAACTCAATGTGATAGGGAAAAGCACAGGATCATAAATTGGGGGGCGAAATGTAATTTCCAATAAATTCGAAATTCTAACACGATCAAAAATTGCCTGGGTGGGGCCATGTTTTATTAAATTTGAATGCTAAAAACGGAAAGTAGAATCTGTCTTGGGCCAAGTGCGAATACCTTTCTCACGGATTGGCTTTAGTGGAAAAGGGTTCAAGAAAGGAGGATTTTGAGTGCAGGGGAACAACTGGCCCATCGCTGCTGTCCCTACAGAATTTGTGTCGTTAAAGGAAGGGCTCAAATAAAACTCATGATGGTCAGGGTCGATTGATGAAAGGAAGGCTGAGTTGATATACGGACGTGTGAGTAGCTGTTGGTAGTCCTCGAAACTGAGAGAGTTATCTGAAGAACTTGTTGAAGTTGCCATTTTGCTCAAAAGTCATTTGAATAAGGAATCAAGAAGATGAACAGTAACTTTTATAGTTGAACATAATGATGCGAACGTGGGTACAATGGCGTGATGGAATGGCATGTCCTTTGGTTTATAGGGGTTGCGAGATGTTACGTTTTTGGGCCGAAAAGGTCACCGTCAAAAGAGATAATGATTAAAGTATCCCGCCCTTTTGTGATCTCGAACGTTGAGTGAAATACGAAACGATGAATATGACATAAGATTAATAATGGATATCAATTTTGCCATATTATGGGGTAATTGTTGACACATAAAACTAAACCCAATTAAGCGAGCACAATTAAATGGCCAAACAATGGAGCCTAATTCGAGAAGAGAGCAAGGTCCAACTTAAAAGGCAGGCCCAAGCGAGATTACCCAATGAGGAGTCGTGTTACAGTAGCCCATAATTGCTCAAACCTTGCTCAGCTGCGCGAGACGCCCCAGATCTGAGCGAGCATAACATCTCCTCACCTTTAAAGGCAACAACTGGTTAAAACAGTAAAGGGACAACCTTATCGCATCCCACCATCCAAGAATATCGGTTGCGAACAGTTATATGATTGGAGAAATGACAGCAGTTTCTGGACAGAGTGCTTATCGTGGAGAAAGTGGGTAGTTCTAGAGCGACAAACGATTTTCAGACAGTTCCACAAGAGAAACTACCCAGGAGTATAAAAGAACAAAGAGAATACAGAAGCAAGGACCGAACAAATCACTCTCAAACAGAGAATTGTGTAATTTTATTTTCTTTAAGTTTTTCATTGTCAAATCTTAGTTATTTTGTGTGCTTGTGCCCCTTAGAGGTATTTCGTCTTGTGAATTGTAATCTTCATAAATAAACACCTCTCATTGGGATTTTGTCTCGAGAGGTCGTTGTTCTTTACACAATCGTCTGAACCTTCTTTTAATTGTTAGCGATTTCCACGCAAAACATTATATTTATTGGCTCTTATACCATATTAATTGGATTGAATGTCTCTCATAGTGAGATTTGGATTAAATAGAAAGATTTGAGCTAATTACAAGGTTACTATCAGGCATTACAGAATCACGCCTTCCTAAAAAGGAAACAAATAATTGTACCCTAATTACTGAATATCAGTCAGCCCTTAACTAAGAAGGAAACAAATAACTGCACCCTAATTACAGACATTACATATTTACAGCTATCTACTACCAGTCCATAATATATCCTTCCACAAGTACATAGATACGGGTGCCAACACATATCGAACTGATACCTTTGTCTTGATTGCACAAGTCAAATGAATGGAATATAACTCAACAACATGAAGGACTATCAAGTGTACTATGACTTGCTTTTTATCCCCCCCCTAAAATTTCACCTTTCCTCCTAATGATATTTGTTGGTCCCAGATTTACTTTGTGACTCTTCATTTCAAAATAAAGAACTCAAAACAAAAATGACAAGAAAATGAAAGAACATGAATGATTTTTCTACCAAAGGCTTCGAGATTCAATGATCGCTTCTAACGCTTAATCCCCCATTGAGCATCCGTTAGAATTAAACTCAAATCCACTAGTACCGGCCAAAATAGCCAAGGTTTCAGTTACAAAAATACAAAGCTCTCAGATCTCTCGCAATATACAGTATCTTCTCAAAACAACACAAACTTACTCGAGTTTCACTCATATTTTTCCCTCTCAAAACAACACTCGAAATTTCAGAGAGAAAACACTAAGATCAAACATGAAGAAGATGAAACGCACGAGAAAGAAGCTGCTCAAAAATCACAGAATGAAACCCTAGAGTCATCGACCTTTCTTTTATATGAGCCAGACAATTATATCATCCAATGGTTCAAGATCTGCCAGATGTCAACAATCTAACAAAAGTGCCTTTCAAACTAAAGGCGTATTAAACAAATGAACGTTTTCATATTCTAGATCCTTCAGCTTGTTGGATCATTAATTTGGGCCAGAAAATTCAACCGGACTGGCATCAGGCAGCACAGGTATTTGGGCCTCACAAAATTCAGCAACCCAATCTCTACAATATTCAAACTCAAGTAATTGACATAGTAAGACTTTGTTCTTACTGGACGTGTAGGTTCATTTCTTGGTACAACTGGAGCCCTCATTATGATGCAAGTGCAATATGTGCATTAAGTGCCCGTTCGCCGAGGTTAAATAATATTTTATCCATTTTTGTCTTTTTTAATTCCATCTAGTGTTATGAAGACAAATATGTATTACTTACTATCGAGTCGTTTTTATATGGGGATGGGGTCAAAATGTCTTGAATATACCGCGTGTTAGAATGAACAAAAGGAATTTGGGATTAACCCTATATAAAAATGGTTTTACTGCAACATGAAATATGTATAAGCAAAAGACGTAATTGTCTAAATGACTCACTACGGTACGTACAATTTTTTTCCAAATGATACAACAATTGAAAACATACATCAGCAATAATACAACCTCACAGAGGACAGCTTGTAAACAATCATCCTGATGCTCCAATATCACTTGTCACAGGTCTCCAGCTATAGCATCCAAAGCTTAAAACTTCTTTTGCACCTTTTATTGGTACAATTCGTTATTGATTCAGATGATGCCAGAGTTTATTGTAAGACGAGGGCAGGTAATCCAGTGCATTTAAGCTTAATGGTAGAGTCATAGTTTGCCCTTATTGCACATCAACGTAGGGGTAATAGATACAACACCTATTAGAAACAGAGTAATTATAGACTGAAAGTCGTAGAGATCACCCACCGATTGCAAGTCGCCAAGTGCTATTCCAGCCTGAACAGGACCAGAGTATAAGTACTTTGAGATTATGAGGAATACCCAAATTCAGATTTTAAGGAAATAAGAACCGAAAAAATACAGCTATAATTTGTGTGTGATGAGTATTATTCGTTTTATTTTAAATTGAGAAATCTCTTGTGCTAGTCAAAATTTTCAGATATAATAACATATGCGTGCAAATAAAAGTATTACAGCAAGAAGAATTACCCTGACAGTGACGAAAGCAGCAGGGATGATCCCAATGAAGGTAGCCAAGAAGAAAATATGGTAAGGAACATCTACAATTGGTGAAGCAACGTTTATAAATGTTGTTAGGAATATGTACCACCACATATTCCACTTGTTATAAGTATGGGCTCACACATATCTCCACATTGGTATGATATTGTCCACTTTGGGCCTAGGCCCTCATGGATTTGCTTTTGGACTTACCCAAAAAGCCTCATACCAATGGAGATATATTTCCACACTTATAAACCCATGATCCTCCCCATTTTTATCCGATGTGGGACTTTGGTCGTATACCCAACAATCCTCCCCTCGAACAAAGGACCATCGAGCCTCCCCTCAAACGATCATCTATCCGTCCATCTTCCTCACCAAGAGCTTGCTCTATCCAGATCAACTCCTCTCCACCGCGTTTGGACACACGCCTTACGTGAAGCATCAGGAGCACACCGCCTGTCCATAGAGCTCATCAACGGATCCCATCGCGAGCTAACCGAGGCACCACCTTCGTTCGGCATTCCAAGGATTCATCCACATGGCCAATTTTTGGGGATTGGCTCTGATACCACTGTTAGGAATATGTACCACCACATATTCCACTTGTTATAAGTATGGGCTCACACATATCTCCACATTGGTATGATATTGTCCACTTTGGGCCTAGGCCCTCATGGATTTGCTTTTGGACTTACCCAAAAAGCCTCATACCAATGGAGATATATTTCCACACTTATAAACCCATGATCCTCCCCATTTTTATCCGATGTGGGACTTTGGTCGTATACCCAACAAATGTATTTGGCAATGTTGGTGTCACTCTTAGGAAAAGCATGTAGTTCAGTAGCCGCTCCCTTCTTTTAGCAACCTAAATAAGTAGAAGGTTATATTTGAATTGTACAGTTGATGCCCAACACATGGTTCATATGAGTTGATAACTACCTGGGCTTGGAAAAAGGTTAATTTGTCGGGCCAAAGGGAGAAGACTAGTGGTCGACCAATTAATTTGGATAAGAAATAGCACAAAGATGCACCAGTAGTAGCTGTGAATACAACAAGAACTACACCTTTGACGACCCCAAAAAGCGCTCCAGCAAGCAAGGACATAAAAACAGTTCCTGGAATCATAAAAGTCTGCATAAAAACGTAGACGAGGCAGTATCCCACAAGAACCTGTATGGTGTAGTCACTTGTATAGCTCTCCAGGTTATCCCTTTAGAAAACATAAAACCAAAATTAATTATCCATTATGCAGACTGGCAATAAAATCCTTGAACAATCTTTATCATAATATTTTAGCAGAATAAGAACGCGACGACTTAGTTAGAACAAGAACTGCACAACACATGATATGACTAAATAAAAAGATTGCAGGAACATGGAAAAGTATCCAAAAAAATTATAGGCACATTATAGTCATCATCTCAATCTACCACCTCCAAGAAAAATGTTAATAATCGATGCAACATGTGGAAACCACATTGATGACTTGATGTATAAACTGCTTTAGATAGTGTTCCAAATTCATAACTACTAACAGACAAAAGAATCGAATGTCAAACGTTATCATTCCATTTATTCCAAATCAGATAAATACAGTAAAGCATGTGGCCAATCCTTACTATGCATTACCAAAGAAATTCTCATTAATTAAATAATTCTGTTTACCATGATTCAAATTCAACGTACACTTGTTGTCACTCTTGCAATTTAAATGGAGTACCTAGCTTGATTACCCAACAACAAAATTCAGACATCTCGAGAATCTTTGCATTATTATCAAAGCATAGTTAAAAGAAGCCTTCTGTATTTAAAGATAAGAAGAAAAACTAAGAGGGTGACTAAAGGAAAACAAATTTCATTAATGTACAACTTCAAATTGATAAATACAGATACTTCACTCTAGTAACAAGGCTGACCAAGACAAGAGTGCGGATTCACTCTTCCCAATCTACCAAGTTATTCTCATATCTAACATGTTCAAAAGTGCATTCATTAGCTCCAGGTGCAATCAAGTTTCAACGGAATACCACCACAAAAGTATTCGTCACAATAATTATTTTTTTATCACTTTTAAATAAATATTCTTGCACAATATGAATTTCAACTTTCTATACCTTTTATTTTTTCCCCACAAATATCTATTGTACAACATCCATTTCATAAGGTTAACCAATGCTCTACATGCCCTTCACATAAATTGACCATATTCTCCAGAAAAATCTCATGTACGAAGGCCATCGTACTACTTTGAAAGTGACTCATCAACTAGCTTCACCAAGGTGCTCCTAGATCCAATACTGACGGTTGAGAGGCGAAGGCAAGAAGCTGACCAGTGGACTGATAAAAGGAGAAGGCCACCACAGTGATTTTTAACTATATGCGGACTTAAATCCCACTCCCCAATTATCGTCCAAGCATTTTATACTGAAGAGGTTCACAGTGCTATTGGCTTTTGATTATTTTGGAGAAATTAATTCCATCAATCACAGAAATAAATAGATAAAGCTCTCTTATCCTCTACAGTAATTAAATTTCTAAACAACAAAATCATTCTATCATTTATTTCTGTTTAGCAGCAGTTTAAACTATGAAAATGTGAATAATAATTTATCAATATCATGATTATAAATTCAAATATACGATATAAAACTGAAAAAGTAAAAAATAAAATAAAAGTACTTGAGAATTTGGAGGTCTTGTAGAGAACGGGGAAGCTTGAGGAAGCTGTAATCGGATGCAGGCATTGTTAGGTATGTACCAATTAAACCTAAAACAAATCCCAATACGACGCCGCACGCCAGCGTCACCTCCCACAAGGCTACACTGGCCTCTATGTGGCTCCGCCCCTGCCCACAACGTCAACGGAAATTTGCCGGATTTCAGCTCCTCCTTCCCTTCAATTACACTTCCGGCGCCACTTCTATCAGTAAAAGATGCAACTTTCGCATCCATTATTTCACAATTAACAAATAATGAAAACAATCTGTTTATTTTCTAATATGGGTTTTTGGAATTTAGAACTTTGATTGGAGATAAGAATGACATAAATATACTGGTATACACACAAATATAGGTACATACATATATTAATATAGAAATGTACCGATTCAGAGAGAGAAGAAGAGGATTTCTGAGTCTTCTTCTTTGCTTTGGGGACACTCCTCTGTCTCTCAAATTTCAGCTGAATGTCTGAAAATATTATTGTCTATTTATCGGATGATTGTTCAAATATTGAAAAGAATATTCCTTAATTCGAACGTAAAATGCAAAAAGGTTAATATCATCTGTTTGATTTCCATTTTGCTGAAAATAATATATTTTAAATAGTTGATTAATAGAGAATGTGTGATTAAAAATTAAATAAAAATTTTGAGTTTACATGTAATATTATTTTATTAAAAAATATATAATTAAAAATAATAAAATAAAAAATAAATTTTAAAAAAATAAAAATAAAATGGGGGCTATATTTAAAAGTACGAGCTAATCATAACTTGTCTTAATAGAGCCAATATACAAAAGACTCTTTATTTATTGAAAAAAAAAAATTTAATGTATTATAGATAATATTTTAAATTTAGACAGCCAAAATATTTATACACTTCAATAACATTATCTATTGACTCTTCATCTTGCTTTTTTCAAGAAACACTTATTGATTTCTCATCATAATTTATTCAACATAATTTTTTATATATCAATCATCAATCAATTTAAATGTGGTTTGAATAGTTTAAGAAATAGAATATTGAAATTTATGAATTATTAAAATATTATTGTGGTTAGTTATTCTCTCTGTCTAATCAGTAAATTTTTTTTTCAAATATGATAATCACGATGTCTTGTTGAACATCATTAAATTTTTTGGGCCTTATATTTAGTTTAGTAGACTTATAATGTTATCGTAACGTCGACAAAAAACTATATTTTAGTTTATTGTAATTTAACTTTGATTTAGTTGGTATTTAAATTTATAGTAAATATATTTAGTTTGTTTTAGATTTATTGCTAATAAGATATAAATACATATTGAATTCAATGAATTAATGACAGAAAAATAGACATGCAAAAAAATATATGGCAAAGTCGACGGTTTAAAATCGGACAAAATCGTTAGGTTTATGTTTGAGTTTTTTTTTTCAAATCGTTCGAAATTGTTTGGTTTTGGTTTAGATTTTTCTCAAACCGATTTGATTTTAAAATCTGTAAAAAATCGATAAAATCGGACCGCTTACACCCTTAATTTCAACCTTTAAAACAAAATATTTGAGCCTTGAACTTTTGAATTTTTGTAGCATTTAGATCCAAAATAGAAGATATATCATCTATTGTACTATTAACAAGTGAGGTATGGGTATTCAAAACACAATTCCATCGAGTGAGACAACATAAATAATAAAGAAATTGGAAAGTGATAAGTGCGGGTTTTCGCACTTATTTGGACGGTTAATTTAGATATTTGTGAATTTTTATTTATATTTTGCTATTTAATGTAGTTATATTCTATTTTGTAGATGTTTCATTATCAAAATTCCAAATTGGAGGGGAAAACAGAAGAATGAAGGAAAAAGGATAAAAGTGCACAAAAATATAAACTTGGGGACCAAAATGTACAAGTGCCGAAAGTTGAAGGACCTATGATTGCAATTTTTGAAGGACGTGATGGAAAGAAAAGTCAAAATCTGGGGACTGAAATGTTCAAGAATAAATTTGAGGGACTGATCGCGCAAATATCTCAGGGTCTTGGTTGCAAGAAATGTTTCAAAAAATTAAAAAAAAATAAAATATGCCAGAAGTGGCGCTGCAGCGCCGAGCCGCCAGCTATTGCTAAAGGCCTGTTTGGCCAGTGAAATTAAGCGTGAGACCCATTTTTCACTATTTTAAACTCATTTTTGGCCATTTTAAATACCTTTTTGACCCATTTTCTCTCATTCTTTAAGATAGAGACTTCAAAGTAGAGAGAAAAATCCTAGCCTCCCTCTCTTTTCTTCTTTCTTTCCTTCTTTTTCTTTGGATTTTCTTGAGTATTTTGGGAAAGCTTGGAGCTCAACAATGGTGGAATAACTTGGAAAAGAAGACTCATTGATTTTGAAGATTTCTCAACCATTTCTCATTATCAATAAGTTTATCTTTCTTTAATTTATTTTGCGTTAATGAGTTTTAAGTTTTTATTGATTATTTGTGAATATTTCATGGGTAACTAAATAAAAATGTGATTGAGGGTGATTTCAAACCCGAGAATGATTTTTCTATTACTTTGTGTTTTATAGTTCTTGATAAGTGTATTGTATACACTTATTTAGGGCCTCAAACAATAGTATTTAGTTGTTCCTCTAATAAAATATAATTTAAATTATTGTATTTTGTGTTAAATAGGTAACATCCAATGATTTGGCAAAGAATTGGAAAGAAGAAGGACTAAATTGATTGGAGAAAGAGGAAACATTGGAGAGAAAATCTGCATAAAATAGGCAACGGAATTAAATGGGCTTCAATTGGACTTGCTTTGGAATAAAAAATTCAATATTTACTTGGATTCTTATTAACAGAGTTGGGGCGCAATGTCCATGATATATATACACACGACAAGACAGAAAAAGGAGGGAGACTGAGGGATGAAACACGGCTGAAAAAGACACACGAAAAGGAAAAAAGCAGCGGCTGTTGGAGAGAAAATTAAGGCAACTAGAGGAGTGCTGAAAATAAAAACATTGGGCAGTAGTTTTGGAGGAGAAGAGACTCACGCATACAAAGTGGGGCGACGGCTGGGAGACAACAAAGTGTGCTGCTGAAATATATCATATATATACACACATTGGCAGCATCTTTTGGGCAGAAAACGGCAGAGGAAAAATTATATATATACACACGAGTGGGCGGCTGAATTGGGGAAAGGAATTGATTATACAAATACCCAAAAACATTGCTACTGGGAAGAAAATTAGAGAGCTGCCTTGGTTATCTATCCACATAGAAATCAGCAACCAACTTTGAGGAATTGAATATATAAACCCACATTGGACAGCTGCTTTGGAGGGGAAAACGGTGGGCTCAATTGCTGTTGGAGAAAAAGACATACACGCACAAACCAAGAAATTTGGAGATTAATCACATTTAGTCAATCTTCGGTGATGTCTTTTATCCTTTATTTGTTTAACTCCAACATTATGCTAGTCTAGACTTATTTATTACTATGATGTGATGAACCCTTGTTACGATATTTTTGGTTGAACAATTGGATTGACGTTAATTTGTTTAATTGTTTGGATGTTTATTATGGTCTAATTTGCTTTTCAATTAATTGGCCACTAGTTAAATTGTTTGTTGATTTTATTGTTATCGAGAGAGATAATAAGATTATTAGCACATAGTAATAAATATTGTGAGGTTCGATAGATAATAGAAATATACCTCTATGTTTCATATGATTTTTATAAGATGTTTTAGCTCGTTTAATATATTTACCATGTTCGCATCTTTCATCAAGAGATAGGAAGGTCACATGCGGGAAATAGATTTGATAACTATCGAAAGAGGTTTTCAATTAAAATAGGAACATTAACCAACAAGCATGATTTCAATTTGTCATTTCAAATTGTTGAACTAAAAATGAATTAGCAAGGGGGATTCCTCATCTTAGCAATACATTTCACGAATTTTTAAAAACTTAACTTTGCTTTCAAATTAGTTGATAATTTAAACATTATTTGTTAGTTGTAACTCGATTTTGCTATTCGATTAAAGGAAGTGTTAGCTTTAACTCAATCAAATACATAGTTCTCGTGGATTCGACATTCTACACATCACTTTATTACTTGTTCACGATCTCGTTCACTTGTGGGAAATCAAACAATCAGTTCTCTTGATTAATGTGTTTAATCCATTGTTATTAATGTTTTAGTTGTTCTTCTTGATTGTTTGGGTGTACAAGTAAATGATTGGTTTGATTCAATAAATGCTATTTTGGAATTTATAGTACGTAATCTCTATTTATTCTAAAACCTTGTAGCAACTACATTTTAATAGATTATGTGAAATTTTCAATTGAATATATGTGGATTAGCACTTAAGTAAGCAAATCGAGTTTGTGAGTTTGCCCTTAATTCAATTAATCTCTTTTGTCGTAATACTTTTGTTAAATTAAATCTAGAGAGCTTGTTTTAGGTTGTTTAATGAATAGGATTGGATAAAGAACTTGTTTTATTCAACTAAAATGTAAGAAGAGATTGATATAATTGAGCTTGCAATTATTCTCGAATTGTTGTTAATTGATTCCAAACTATTTTATTTATTTTGTAATTCTAGTCTTTGCTACTTTCAATTTATTGTTTTTTTTAGTTCAACGAACCAAATCCCCCCATCCCCATTTAATTATTTTCGTATTTTATTTTTTATTTTGCAATTGATAACATTGAATCAATTCTTTGCGGGAATGACCCTTACTTGCCATTTTACTATTTGATACGACACTTTTAAGATAAGTAAGGAATATTAATTGGTACGTCTTTTGGATGCTATTAGAAGGACGAAAATGTTGGAGAGCAAAATATAATGGACAATTACAAATGCAACTTCTTTCATTTTATAAATTACAGAAACTTCCCCTATTAACAAAAAAAAAATTCATTTTGTTTTCTTTTATGTTGAACATAAAATTTCCCAAATATTTATCAAAATTAACTTTTCTATTTTTTTTCTTAAAAAGGAATTTGTTTGATCCAAAATATTTTAATTGGAAAGAGCAAAGGAAAAAGGAAATAGCGTTGCTAGATTTTATTTTTTGTAGGTCATTAAGAATATTTTAAACTTCTTATGTTATATTGTTGCAGTTACAAAAATAGAGATAAAAAAAATGTAAATATATTCAACAATGTTTATTTTAGAAAATAATATTTTTCATCACATTAATAACTTTTCATTCTTTTTGAATCACATATTCATCATCACATCAACAAAAAAAATGTATTTTTTAAAAAATAATGTATATCAAACAGACGTTACTTTTGACTGTGAGTGAGAGTCTGTTATGAGAAAAGAAATTTCAATAATTTTTAAAACAAGATCGGCTGTCCATTAAACTCTAGGGATGTTTATGTAATTTAAGTAATATAATTATTGCAGGACATGTCGGCCACGAGTTGCACGTGAGATTGACCTTCAAACCCAAAAGTTCCTAATAATGATTATGAATCATTCACATGCAGATGATTGCATATACCATGAAGTGCTCCACGCCAACGTTTATAACGACAATTGTGTAATGCTTGAGGTTCGTATTTGTGGAAAAAAGCACTTGCAGATGGAAAAAAAATTTATAAGTACATTTGTAGGCAAACATCGAGAGGATAGATATAAGACGATAAATTTTTAAAATTTGTGAGTTAAAGTTTTTTCATACGAACCCTTTGAACTTTGAAGACACGATACGTTGCTACGTACAGGGACGGATGGAGCTTGCTTCAAGCCCCAGCCCATAATCAATGGGCAGCCCATAAGCAAATTGTCATGTAGAAAATAGAAATTTAGTCCAAATTCATGGCGAAAATCAAAAGGAATAAAAATTTAGCCTAGCCCAAAAATTCATTTTAGCACAACTAACTTCATTTCAACCCAATATTAACGTTCAATTATTCAAATTTAATATAAAATTCTACAACAATTACATATTTATTTTATTCACAATCATGATACACAAATAACTCGTTATTAAATTAGATATTTTATTTTATATATATATATATTACTAAGTTTAAAAAGTTCACTTATAATCAAATTAATTTATTATATAACAAATAATTTTTATTGATTAAAGTAAAGATAAATGACATATTTTAACAACATGAGATATCACATCTTTGACTAAGATTAAAAGTAATAAAAATTTTATTATGTGTTTTTTCATAAATTACTTATTTATACTTGTGAATTAAAAATTTATTTATTTCAATCATGAAATAGATGTTATTATCAAAATATGTAATATGTTCTATGTTTAATTTTATTAGTGAAAAATATATTTGTTAGAACTTTGTCATGAGTGTTCGAAAATATATTCGGACCCACTTTGTTATGAGCATCATGAGTATAGCCTTTTAAACTAAATCTTGTGGGCATAGAGCATCTTTTAATGTATAAGTTTATTGGGAAAAAAAAAAATTAAACTTCAGTCCACCCTAACAAATTTTTCTGGCGTGGCCCTGGTTGCGTAAGTTTTCTCCCAACAAAATTATTCATCTACTAAAGAAGATTAAGGAAGATATGGGATTAAGGAAGATATTTTAATTAACTCTTCACACACTTACATCAATAATGAGATCAAGAGTAAAGAAGATTAAGGAAGATATGGGATTACTTGTCCAAACTACGTAGGTCAAGAGTTCAAGTGCAATGAGAAATACACAAAGTTTCAAGATGGGCATAAAACAAAAACCAACCTTATTGCACTTAATTCAATATAGGTTAGAAGAAGCGAAGCTTGGAATGTAGTCGGAAAGCGACGAGCATATAGGCAAAATAGGTCGTGCGCGTACTGAAGCAAAAGTTTTGCCCGTAGCCAAATCAATTGAACGGCACACGCACGAAAATACACAGTGCGCGTGCACAGTACAAAAATCTAAAGGAGGTTTAATTTTTATTTTATTTTTTAGAAATCTATTTGAAGGTAGTTTAATTTTTCATTCTCTTGATGTTTTACAAGTTATTCAGGGTTTCTTGTTATTGCCTATATATATGGCCTCATTCTTTCATTGTAAATTAATTCATTATTGAGAAATTAAATCAAAGCAATGTTGCTTTCTTCTTGTTCTACATTGAACTTAATTTCAAATTTATCAAGGATTTCATCTTTGTGGCATTCAACAATTTCATAACAAAGTTGATAGTTTTATGATTAATGGGTCAAGTTCCTTTATAAATTTTATTCCTTGTATATTCAAGAATTGTTTTGGGCAATTAAATTTAGTGGACCAATATAATTTTTTCGATTTTTCTTGCCTTTGTTGATTTTTCGTGTATATAATGTCGAAAAGAACAAAAATTATAGAAAAAATTCCCACAAAAAGAAAAAGAAAATTCCAAGCCAAAAAAAGGATTATTCGATTTTAAGAAACACTTTCTTGAAAATTCTTGAAGTGCAATTTATTTCAATAAATCAATTTAATACCTAAATCATCCATTGGTATCAATTTTATTGTGGAAAATGCATAAATCGATTTCAAGAACCACTTTCTTGAAATTATTGGTTGTGTTTTCATTCAACTTTTTCATTTCTTCCTTTTTGGGGTCATTTTTCTCGAGTCATTATCCTTCTTCAATTCTTTGTTCTTTCAGTTTAAACCTCACAAGGGCAATATTTTTTTTTTAAGACTAGTTAGTTCCTTGGAAAACTTGAAAGAAAGCATTGAGAGGAAAAATGTAAGAGTGGTGAGATTATTAGAGAAAAAAGCCAAATTGACTGAAACACGAGTGTAAAGATGTGAGGCATACAAATTTTGGTTATTAAGTCGTGTTCTAAAAGACGCGCCTAGGAGATGCCTAGACGCGATGCGCGGCGAAAACGCCAAACCAAGTGGCTTGGAGTCATATTTAACGGTCAACGACAATCATTGACCATTAAAGCATGTCAAGGCGCATAATTATCATTTTTCAAATTTTTTTAATTTGTTTTACAATTCTTTTATGTTAAAACTTAAAGCTGATTTCTTCATTTCGTCTGTCCTATATTCAAAACAATCGCTTGAAACCTTGAACAAAAGAAAACTCCTCAAAATCTCTATTTATTTACTATTTAATATTTACATTTGAAACTTATCTTTTTGTTGTAAACTTTGAAAAAAAAAAAAGTATAAAGTTTCTATATATTTGTTTTAGATGTTTGGTTGATATTATTTTTAATTATTAAATAATTTTTTGATTGATTAATCACTAAAATAATATTAAAATAAGAAAACGTATTTTTACATTTTTTTTTGTAACGCCCCGAGTTCCGCGGACCCGGAACGCTACGTCATCATCTTTTTACCCTAACTTAACTGTAGAGTTTGGCGGAATAACTAACTTTTAAAAAAAATCACACTTAAAATTTGTGAACGTTAACGGCAATAAACCTCATTAGAATTAATTTAAAGAAAATTTAATAAACTTTAAAACTCAAGTTTGAAATAGCGGAAACGACAATTTAAGTTCACAACGTTCAAAAGGGTGAAATTTAAAAGTAAAATAAAACAATTAACTACTTTTATTCGTTCATATCACCACTGCCCATCAAACTCGGCCGTCTCCAAAATCTGCAAATATGGTTAAAATAGTAGAGTGAGCATTTCGAAGAAATACTCAGTAGACTCATCGCCAGTAATTAATTTACAGAATAATTGAACACATAATTATGCAACTTATACAGTGATATTCTCATGGGCTTATTTTCTTGAAAAAATCATAGGCTCTTTAAAATCATAGGGTGTGGGTAGTCTGTCTCATGCATTTAAGCAAGTAAGTTATGCATAACATCATCTTATCTCATAAGAGATCCTCTTTCTTCTCATGCAATTAAGCATATAAGTTACGACAAGCATAACAATATAATCTATCTCATAAGAGATTCTCATCTTATGCAATCAAGCATATAAATCACATAAAATCACATAATACATGCAATTATAATTTAAACTAATTAATGGGGGCGAGTCTACCTCAATCTATCTCGATTTGCGTGAAAAGTGGAGCGGGAAGAAAAATCTCAGTTCCTCAATCGTTCGTACGTTTCGTCTAGCCAAAAATAGAAAATAAACCTTGAATTAGTGTTTCGAAGTTTTTTAAAGAAAAAAAAAAACAATAAAAATAAAGTTTAGGAACTTAATTGGAATTTATTAAAACTGAAAATAAAGTTTAAGGGCTAAAATTGAACTTTTCTAAAATAGGGACTAAATTGGGAATTGGTTAAAACCGAAATTAAGAATTTAAGGACTGAAATGGACTTTTTCGAAATCTGTTGGCTGATTTGATTTAAAACATAAACTTTGGGCTATCTTTCTTTAAAAACGAACTTTGGGATTGAAATAAATTATTTTAAAACTTGGGGACCTAAATAAACTAACTTCTAAACTAGGGGCTAAAAGAATAATTTTCGAAAAATCAAATTAAATAAAAAACATATCTCTCTCTCTTTCTCGCGTTCGAGAGTAGAGAGAGAGAGGAGAGGCAACGGAGGCGACGGGGAGGCGACGAGGAGGCAGGGCTTCGCCCCTGCCGTCGCTTCCGGCCGGCGACGCCAGCGCCGGCGTCGCGTGATGACGCCGGTGGTGTGGAGGTGGCTGGGGCTTGATTTTGGCGCACGGGCTAGGAGGAACCGAAGCTGGAAGTTCGGGTTTTCTTGGGTTTACTGGCGGCAACGGGCTGGAGAATGAGTCGAGGTCTAAGGTAAGTTGGGTCTTCTTATTTTCTTGGTTTTGGGTTTTTGATTTGAGGTTGATTTCTGGGTTGGCAAGGGGGCTGTCGATTGGTGTTGGTGGTGGTTCGAAATCGGGGTGACGGGAAGGTGGACTGGGTGTTATGGTGGCTTGCAGGAGGTGTTGGTTGCAGTGAGGTGGTTCTGTGGGTTGAACAGTGGCCTGTGCAGTGGTGTTGGGCTAGGGAGGTGGTTCTGGATTGCGGGTGGAATGGCTGCAGTTCGTGGGTATGCAGTCAGTGTTGGAGGTGGTGGTTCTGGGTTGGGGGATGGTGGCTGCAGTTTGGTGGTGCTCGTGTGGTGTTGATGGTGGCCGCAGGGGCGGGGCCTGTGGTGTTGATGCTAGAAATTAGTTTTCTAGCATCACACGTGAATGGAGTGGGAATTCACAGCGTTGAAGAAGGAATTTTTCTTACCTTTTGGCTATTGGCTGCGGGAGTGAGGTTGAGGGGGGAGAGGTTGGGGTATATATACAGTAGGAAACTAGGGCACGAATCCCTAGGGTAGTAAACGGACCAGAAATTCGGGCCGGAAGGATTTTCTAATTGGACTTAAGGAATTGGGCTTAAAATAACCCTAATTGGACTAATGGATTATTGGGCCGAAATAATAATCTATCGTATTAATTTCGAATTTAAACGATAAGGAATTAATTAAATTAAAATATTTAAAATTGGATTTGATTTAAATTAATTTACTAACGGCTAGACGAACGCGTTTTTATTTTTAAAACTCGGGTTTAAGAGTTAGCGACACGTTTTTCAAGAAACATAGATTAAAATTCTCGGTCGCTACAACCTTATCCCCTTAAATTAATTTCGTCCTCGAAATTTAAACTTACTTGATCTATAATATCTGGATACTTAGCCAGAATCTCATCTTTTTTTTCCCAGGTAGCTTCATCGCTATCCTATCTACCCCATTGGACTTTGACTAAATGAACTTTTTTATTTCTTAAGACATGGACTTTTCTTTCCACAATGCACATAGGTGTCTCCTCATAAGACAGATTCCTCTGGACCGAAATAGTCTGAAAATTTACCACATGGCTAGGGTCGTGGATATATTTTCTCAATAAAGAAACGTGGAAAACATTGTGTACGGCCGAGAGTTCTGGTGGTAACGCTAAACGATAAGCCACGTTACCTACTTTTTCTAAGATTTCAAATGGTCCGATAAAACGAGGTCTTAGCTTCCCTCTCTTGCCAAAACGAATGGTACCTTTCATAGGAGCTACTTTCAAAAATACTTTCTCTCCAATCTCAAACTCCAAGTCTTTTCTCCTTCGATCGGCATAACTTTTCTGTCTATCTTGGGCGGCTTTGATCCGTAGTCTGATCTTCTCAATAGCCTCAACTGTCCTCTCAATCAATTCTGGACCTAAAATTCTTCTCTCGCCTACTTCATCCCAATAAACTGGTGATCGGCAACGTCGCCCATATAGTGCCTCGTATGGTGCCATACCAATAGTAGCCTGAAAACTGTTATTGTAGGCAAACTCCACTAATGGAAGATGAGTTTCCCAATTACCGCTCAAGTCTAGCACACAAGCTCTAAGCATATCCTCCAGTGTCTGAATAGTGCGTTCAGACTGTCCATCTGTTTGTGGATGGTACGCTGTACTAAAATTTAATTTAGTACCCATTGCGACATGTAAACTCTTCCAAAATCTCGAAGTGAATCTCAGATCTCTATCGGAGACAATGGAAGCTGGTACTCCATGAAGTCGAACGATCTCTTTAACATACAATTGGGCTAATTGATCCACATTGAGAGTCATTCTGATTGGTAGAAAATGAGCTGACTTCGTAAGTCGGTCTACAATAACCCAAATAGCGTCATGACCTCTTACTGATTTTGGTAACCCTGTCACAAAATCCATGGAAATTTTCTCCCATTTCCATTCTGGTATATCCAAGGGATTTAATAATCCTGATGGTCTCTGATGTTCAGCCTTGACTTGCTGACACGTCATGCATCGAGAGACAAACTTTGCAATGCAACCTTTCATGTTTCTCCACCAAAAGGTATTGCGCAAATCACGATACATCTTTGTCCCTCCTGGGTGGCATGCATATGGTGCTGAATGAGCTTCTGTCAAAACCTCATTTCGGATATGTTCATCTTTCGGCACACAAAGACGTCCTTTGAACATAAGCGCTTTATCAGCGGCAATCTCGAAACCTATTCTCTTACCAGTCCCAACTTCGGATCTGATCTTTTCCAAGAACTTATCTCCGACTTGAGCTGCTACAATTCGACCTCTCAGGTCTGGTTTGACGATTAGATTTGCCAATCTGTTAGATCCTTGGACTGTTGGGACTCGCACTTCGATTCTTAAATTCTGAAAATCTCGAATCAATTGATCTTGCGTTGTTCCCAAAGCTGATAACTGTCCAGCATTCTTTCTGCTCAAAGCGTCTGCAACTTTGTTTGCTTTACCCGGGTGGTAAAGAATAGTGCAGTCATAATCCTTCACTAATTCTAGCCATCTTCGTTGTCTCATGTTCAGTTCCCTCTGAGTGAAGAAATACTTGAGGCTCTTGTGATCGGTGTAGATTTCGCATTTACTCCCATACAGATAGTGTCGCCAGATCTTAAGAGCATGCACGACAGCTGCGAGTTCTAAATCGTGGGTCGGGTAATTCTTTTCATGTGGCTTCAACTGCCTTGAAGCATACGCGATCACCTTGCCATTCTGCATCAATACACAACCTAAACCGTGTTTGGATGCATCGCTGTAAATAACGAAACCATCGGACCCGTCTGGTATAGTCAACACTGGTGCTGAGACAAGTCTGTTCTTAAGTTTCTGAAAGCTTTGTTCACATGATTCTGTCCACTGAAACTTGACTCCCTTCTTGGTCAACTGGGTCATAGGACCTGCTATTTTAGAGAAACCCTCTATGAATCGCCGATAATATCCAGCTAATCCAAGAAAGCTTCTCACATCTCCAACATTTGCAGGTGTTGGCCAATTCGTTACAGTCTCAACTTTAGAAGGATAAACTTCAATGCCTTTAGCTGTAACAATGTGACCTAAGAAACCTATTCGCTCAAGCCAAAATTCACATTTCTTGAATTTGGCATACAACTTTTCTGCTCTTAGTGTTTCCAACACAGTCCTCAAATGTTCTTCATGTTGTGCAGAATTCCTGGAGTAGACCAGTATGTCATCGATAAAAACAATAACGAATTTATCGAGATACTGATGGAAAACTCTATTCATCAAGTCCATAAATATTGCGGGTGCGTTCGTGAGGCCGAAGGGCATTACTGTGAACTCATAATGCCCATATCGTGTCCTGAACGCTGTCCTTGGTATGTCACTTGGCGAAACCTTTAGCTGATGGTAACCAGATCTCAAATCAATCTTGGAGAAGATAGCTGTACCTTTCAGCTGATCGAACAAGTCTTCGATCCTGGGAAGGGGATACTTATTCTTTATAGTCAACTTGTTAAGTTCTCGGTAGTCGACGCACATCCTCATACTTTCGTCCTTCTTCTTTACAAATAGAACAGGTGCTCCCCATGGAGATACACTTGGCCTGATGAAACCCTTCTCTAGCAATTCCTCCAACTGCACCTTCAGTTCTTGCAACTCTTTCGGCGCCATGCGGTACGGAGCTTTAGAAACAGGGGCAGCTCCTGGCACCAAATCAATAGAGAATTCCACTTGCCTATCTGGTGGAGTACCCGATAGATCGTCTGGAAAGACATCGCTGTACTCGCATACCACTGGCACTGAGTCCAGAGTAATCTCCTCTACGGGTTTGTCTTGAAGACTAACCACATAGCCATGACAGTCATCCTTGGCTAATAATTTCTCCGCTTGTAAAGCCGAGATAAGGCGAGGAAGTGCTTTGATCTTCGTCCCGTGAAATCTGAATACTTCTTCACCATCTTTGCGAAAAATAACCTCTTTCTCGTGGCACATGATTGCGGCATGGTTGGTGCTAAGCCAATCCATACCCAGAATAATGTCGAAATCGTTCATTCGGATAATATTCAAGTCTGCCTTCGAAACTTGGCCATCAAAATCTATTTGTACTGCTTTGACTATCTTATTGGTATCAATAGTTCCTCCTGACGGTAAACTAACCTCGAGAGTACTACCAGTTTCTTCTCCTATTAAGTTCAGTCTTCCTAAACATGCTTCAGCTATAAATGAATTCGTAGCTCCTGAGTCTATTAGAACATATACAGGAATACTAGAGATAGATAGTATACCTGCAATCACGTCAGAATCAGCGGCATAGCAAACACTCTTGCTTTTCCTTTTCTGTTCTGGTCTGGGTTCGCCTTCTGATTGGAACCCTGGGCGGACGGGGCACGACAATCAGATGCAAAGTGACCCGGCTGGCCACACTTGTAGCAAACACCCTTTCCAAAAAGGCACTCTCCTTTATGCGGCCTCTGGCACTTAGGGCAGGGTGGAGTGAAAGTGGTCATCTGTCTCCCTGCTGGTCCTAGATTCGGCCTCTTGGTAAACGTTGGATTCCGGTTCTGATTCTGATTCTGATTGCGATTTGGACCTTGCCACTTTCTCTTTCCCTGATACCTCTGCTCGTTCTGATTGCCTTGGTTCCCAACTCTCACACCGGCATAGGCTACAGCTTGAGCCTTCTTCACAACATCTCCGTAAGTTGGCAGTTCATGTGAACTGACAATCTGTCGAATATCAAGGCGTAGACCTCTCTCAAATGCCGTGCCTTCTTGAACTCTGTCTCCACCAGATGTGGAGCATAACGTGACAGTTCTTCGAACTTCCTCTCGTATTCAGTTATGTCCATCTCACCCTGTACCAAACGTAAAAATTCGGACTCCTTGTGATCTCTGAGGGCTTGTGGGAAAAATTTATCCCTGATCTCAGCCTTAAATTTGTCCCAAGTCAGAGCTGCTAGCTGCTCTGAGCTCCTTGTCCGTGATGCAGATTCCCACCAGAAACCAGCTCTTCCGATTAACATGAACTCGGCACAAATTACCTTCTTATCGTCAGGGCAAGATATGTGCCTGAATATCTTCTCAATGCCCTGGAGCCACTCTTCCACTGCTAGTGGACTATCTCCTCCATCGAACGTAGGTGGGTGGTATCTTCGGAACTGTTCTATCGCTGGTATTGTGGGGTTAACCAGCTGTGGAGCTTGTCTCATCTCTTGCACCACGTTAAGTAATTCCCGAATGACATCGCTTTGGGTTGGTGGTGCCATAACCTTCATAAAATTTTTAAAAGTAGTTCGTAAATGTCGAATTACGTGTACCAATAATGTAGACGATAGCAGATAACTCAAAAATGAAAATTGGAACCCAAATATCATTTTATTCAAAACTCGATTTCTTGTAATGAAAATACATGGGTAGGAAGGCACGTATGCCGAACATAAATTTCTTTTTTTTTTTTTTTTTTTTTACAATAACATGTCGAGCCTACTCTAATTTCTATCTCTCTATTATCCTTCGGTCACCCCTGATTCAGCGTCCGAGAACTCTCCTAGCGCTGGATCAACGTCTTCCTCAGCTTCTTCTTCTTCTGAGTCTTCTTCGGGAGCAAACCCATAGCGGTACTCAAAGTACATGGGCCAATATGCCACAAATCTCGTGCAGAAAGCATCATACTCCATCTCCACATTCAGAGACGCTAGAGCATCTACATATATGCTATTAGCTACCTCCGCATAGTCATTTCGAAATGTCGAGAGCAAGTGACGGATCGACCGGTGATTATTAGTCACGTAGCCATGCTGTATGGCTCGCTCGCGTATAACGTTCAACTGCTCTACATGTTGGGCAATTGTCCACTCAAGTTCGGGCCTGAAGCGGTCATAATCCCTAAAGGCTTGTTCTGCGTCACTGAGTGCATTTCTACGAATGGGTGCCATGTCCTAAATCAATTATGCAAAGTCCAATTAAGCGGGGTTATTTTTCTCTTCTAGTTAAAATTACGAGGACGTAAAAATTAAAGAAAATTCTTTCAAATTATGCTCATACTCGTCTTTCTTTCTTTCTTTCTAATTCGGATACACTTTCTTTCTTCTAAGTCTCATAAAACATCAAAACAAGTATCCGAATTAAAATAACATTTAAACTTCATAAACTTCTTTACCTTTGGAGTCTGCTGATCGAGTGATGGCAGTGGCAACTTTCATTAATAAGAATTAAATAATGTAAAATATCTCTTTGAAAATTATTATTATTATTTTTTTTTTGAAAATTTGCCAGTCTACAGAAACGCAGACTGGCTCTAATACCAAGCTGTAACGTCCCGAGTTCCGCGGACCCGGAACGCTACGTCATCATCTTTTTACCCTAACTTAACTGTAGAGTTTGGCGGAATAACTAACTTTTAAAAAAAATCACACTTAAAATTTGTGAACGTTAACGGCAATAAACCTCATTAGAATTAATTTAAAGAAAATTTAATAAACTTTAAAACTCAAGTTTGAAATAGCGGAAACGACAATTTAAGTTCACAACGTTCAAAAGGGTGAAATTTAAAAGTAAAATAAAACAATTAACTACTTTTATTCGTTCATATCACCACTGCCCATCAAACTCGGCCGTCTCCAAAATCTGCAAATATGGTTAAAATAGTAGAGTGAGCATTTCGAAGAAATACTCAGTAGACTCATCGCCAGTAATTAATTTACAGAATAATTGAACACATAATTATGCAACTTATACAGTGATATTCTCATGGGCTTATTTTCTTTGAAAAAATCATAGGCTCTTTAAAATCATAGGGTGTGGGTAGTCTGTCTCATGCATTTAAGCAAGTAAGTTATGCATAACATCATCTTATCTCATAAGAGATCCTCTTTCTTCTCATGCAATTAAGCATATAAGTTACGACAAGCATAACAATATAATCTATCTCATAAGAGATTCTCATCTTATGCAATCAAGCATATAAATCACATAAAATCACATAATACATGCAATTATAATTTAAACTAATTAATGGGGGCGAGTCTACCTCAATCTATCTCGATTTGCGTGAAAAGTGGAGCGGGAAGAAAAATCTCAGTTCCTCAATCGTTCGTACGTTTCGTCTAGCCAAAAATAGAAAATAAACCTTGAATTAGTGTTTCGAAATTTTTTAAAGAAAAAAAACAATAAAAATAAAGTTTAGGAACTTAATTGGAATTTATTAAAACTGAAAATAAAGTTTAAGGGCTAAAATTGAACTTTTCTAAAATAGGGACTAAATTGGGAATTGGTTAAAATCGAAATTAAGAATTTAAGGACTGAAATGGACTTTTTCGAAATCTGTTGGCTGATTTGATTTAAAACATAAACTTTGGGCTATCTTTCTTTAAAACCGAACTTTGGGATTGAAATAAATTATTTTAAAACTTGGGGACCTAAATAAACTAACTTCTAAACTAGGGGCTAAAAGAATAATTTTCGAAAAATCAAATTAAATAAAAAAACATATCTCTCTCTCTTTCTCTCGCGTTCGAGAGTAGAGAGAGAGAGGAGAGGCAGGCGACGGGGAGGCGACGAGGAGGCAGGGCTTCGCCCCTGCCGTCGCTTCCGGCCGGCGACGCCAGCGCCGGCGTCGCGTGATGACGCCGGTGGTGTGGAGGTGGCTGGGGCTTGATTTTGGCGCACGGGCTAGGAGGAACCGAAGCTGGAAGTTCGGGTTTTCTTGGGTTTACTGGCGGCAACGGGCTGGAGAATGAGTCGAGGTCTAAGGTAAGTTGGGTCTTCTTATTTTCTTGGTTTTGGGTTTTTGATTTGAGGTTGATTTCTGGGTTGGCAAGGGGGCTGTCGATTGGTGTTGGTGGTGGTTCGAAATCGGGGTGACGGGAAGGTGGACGGGGTGTTATGGTGGCTTGCAGGAGGTGTTGGTTGCAGTGAGGTGGTTCTGTGGGTTGAACAGTGGCCTGTGCAGTGGTGTTGGGCTAGGGAGGTGGTTCTGGATTGCGGGTGGAATGGCTGCAGTTCGTGGGTATGCAGTCAGTGTTGGAGGTGGTGGTTCTGGGTTGGGGGATGGTGGCTGCAGTTTGGTGGTGCTCGTGTGGTGTTGATGGTGGCCGCAGGGGCGGGGCCTGTGGTGTTGATGCTAGAAATTAGTTTTCTAGCATCACACGTGAATGGAGTGGGAATTCACAGCGTTGAAGAAGGAATTTTTCTTACCTTTTGGCTATTGGCTGCGGGAGTGAGGTTGAGGGGGGAGAGGTTGGGGTATATATACAGTAGGAAACTAGGGCACGAATCCCTAGGGTAGTAAACGGACCAGAAATTCGGGCCGGAAGGATTTTCTAATTGGACTTAAGGAATTGGGCTTAAAATAACCCTAATTGGACTAATGGATTATTGGGCCGAAATAATAATCTATCGTATTAATTTCGAATTTAAACGATAAGGAATTAATTAAATTAAAATATTTAAAATTGGATTTGATTTAAATTAATTTACTAACGGCTAGACGAACGCGTTTTTATTTTTAAAACTCGGGTTTAAGAGTTAGCGACACGTTTTTCAAGAAACATAGATTAAAATTCTCGGTCGCTACATTTTTACTCATATATCTCGCCTAAACTTGCCTAGTCCATAACTTAGCATTTACTCATTGTCATGCATTACGCCTTTTAGAACACTATTATTAGGATATCTAATAAAGAAGAATCATTATCTAGAGGGAAACAATCAAGCCTTAATGATGAAAGCCATGCAACAACAATTCAAGCAGATGAATGTAGTATTTGGAGAAATTAGAGATAGAATGGATCGACAGGATTCGATGATTGCAAACTTACAAAGGGGGAAACTTGGAGAAGTTCCTAATTTTAGGAGGCAAGGTAGGCATGCTCCTACAGTTGGATTTGGTGATGAGAATGAATTAGGTAGTGAGAATGAGGATGATCAATTATCAGAGGCCGAAGTGGATAGGATGAGAAATATGGGAGATAGGTGTGAAAGGGGGCTAGAGGAGATCCTGGAGACTTTGGTGGAGATAGGGTGATGTGAGCTCGGTTAGCACGAACGTTATCGAACCCACAGGAGAATGAACCGGATCCCAAAAAGGCACAAATACGACCAAGATTTAGGATTTAACCTCTAAACGTTGAACCAAGCAACCAAAGGTATATTAAACCAACGACCTCTTGATCACATAGCCTCGAAATCTCACCCGGATAGTTTTAGATTTTGAACACAACAAGATGAAACAAGTAATCCAAAGATAACGATGATGCAATGAACCTCTTGCTCACAAATTGAAGAATCCACGACCTGAGATTTTGAACGCCACAAAGATTATTCATTTTTGATAAGTTTGGTAAAATTGTTCATAGAAAAATAAGGAGAAAGAAACCTTTCAATTTTTCATATAATAATCAAGTCTACCCTTACAATGAAAATAAAGATCCTATTTATACTAAACTAAGAAAATATGGAAAAATACGAAATTTAGAGTCCTAGAATAAGAAAACTATCAAAAATAACAAACTCTTGTCAAAATAACGAAAAAACACTGAAACAGAAAAATTTCTCTGTCAATCCGGACGAACAATCCGGACGTCCGGATTTACGTGTCCGGTTGGACAGACCTGCCAGACAGCTTTCAGTATTTTGGTCATAACTTTCTCTACCAACGTCCAATAGAAGTGATTCAAAGTGAGTTGGAAAGATTACTTAAAGATCTACAACGTTCCTTCAAATATAATCCTCCAATTCGATCATTTACTATGTCAAAAACAGGTTTCAATATGAGACTAAAAATAATTGCATAACTTTCGTGTTGATCCAATTGATTTCCGACCTCGACCCCAACATGAAACTTATTCCTTGGCATGTGGTCTTAAATATTATGGACTCCATTGCTTGAACATGTAAATGTATAGCTTTGATCAACTCTTTGAACTCTCGGACTTGGCTCAAATCTCTTTCCAACATGCTTCGAATTCTTAATGGTTTCTAGCATAGCCCGGATCATATCATCCCCTCTCTCTTAGAAAGCGTTCATCCTTGAATCCATGCCTTGTGATTGCATAGGGAATAACCAACATGCTACAAGTCTTATCACTGTACCACCTGGATCAAATAGAAAATTGTTCCTCGCATGGCATGGATCAGTACACGGTTCCCATCCATTTTGTAGGTAATGTATTGTAGCACAACCTCAATTAACCATAGATGTTGTGGCATGAACTCTTAATAACCTTCACATAGATCAAAATGTGTTCGCCTGGACTGCTTGATCTTGCAAGTATGGAGTGCTCTAATAGCAACTTCATTTGATGAATAACTGTGTCTTTTCCTTGCGTTACTTGACCCTAGTACTTGTGACAATGACAATTCCAATGTGTCAACGTTGTCCCTCAATTCATGTTTTCAGTCAACCCTCTGCAAATGTAGTTCTTTTAGTGCATTTGAAACTCCTTCGTCTCCTCGGGAATCACAAAGTCAATTTTCTCCAAATAAGAAAAATCTAACTGAAGCTAATTCCTGGATCGGGTGGTATTCCCGTAGGAGTGTGTTCTGGAATCAAATCTTCAGTAACCTGCAAAACAGAAATATTCAAAATAGGGAGGGAATTGTTAGTTTTCACCATAGCCTCCTCAACTTGAGGCTCTTTTTCATTTAAACTCACTTCCAACTCTTTCTTCCCCTCCGAAAATTCTTCTTCAATTTCTTTTTACAACTCCACCTTCCCTTCTGGATGTTCACTCTCAACTTCCCTTTTATTCTTTTGTAGCTCTCTTCCTTTTTCTTCACAACTAACCACCTCACAATTTTCTCTCTTACTCATTTGCTCATTCTTATGATTATTCTGTGAGTTGATCAAGTCACGAATTTTTGCGAACTCAAGCTTATAATCCAACCTAGTCTTTCTACTTGATGTATTGCCAACATGTTCCACACTTGGTGTTTTCTCCTCTCTTGAATATCTAACTCCACTATATCTTCTAAACTCCTCTCCAAATCCCCAATCACGTTAATCCCTTCTACAAAAATGATTAGGCGCATAACGCTTTCTCATAATATTCCTCAACTCACCTCAAGTTTCAATACATCTCTCACCATTCATTCGCCTAGATTTTGTCAACTGATTCCACCAAATAATTGCATAATCCACAAAAGTGTTAATAACTAACTTTAATTTTCTCTCCTCCAAATAGTCATGACAATCAAACCTTAATTCTACATTTTCTTCCCATGCCAAATATGCATCGGGATCATTCTCCTACCCTTAAATTGTAGAATTGTCATTTTTATACTCCTATTAACACCATATCCATAATAACTCATACACTGTCCTTCAAACATGTTGAATTGATTCCAGTTGGGATGTGGTTCGAAGGAAATTGGAATGGACAACCTGTGATTGAATGATAGATTCAAGAAAGTAGTTCTTGAATTGGATTTGACCCGACCAAATTGAATTTTGACTCAAGGAAATAGTTGAATAATTCAGATGAGTGAATAAATTAATTCAAGAAAGTGGTTCTTGAATTTGGATTAGATTTTGAAGAGAGATAGATTTTGAATTTTGAATTGATAATAGGATAGTAACAATTTCTAGAATAAATCAAAGAAATTATTTTTTCTTCTCGAATGAACAGTACTGACGATGAACAGTAATTTTTTTTTATAAACTCAAGAATTTGACTAAGAGAACGACAAAGAAAACAGAAGTTGATTTGAACTCAAATTGAACACAAAAACAACGTTTGAATTTCTTTGGGATTTTTTTGGATCAAAGACTCTAAAACTGTTACTAGACACAAGAACACAAAGAAAAATGAAAGAAATAAAAAAAAACACAAGATTCAAAAGTAATAAAAGATATAACATTGATCTTGGGGCCTAAGCTCTAAACCACCTGATACGAACCCGGTTAGCATGAATGCTATCGAACCTACAGGAGAATGAACCGGATCCCAAGAACGCCCAAATACGATCAATGTTTAGGATTTAACCTCTAAATGTTGAACCAAGAAACCGAAGGTGTATTAAACCAACGACCTCTTGATCAGATAGTTTTGAATTTTGAACACAACAAGATGAAACAAGTAACCCAAATATAACGATGATGCAATAAACCCATTACTCACAAATTGAAGAATCCACGACCCGAGATTTTGAACACCACAAAGATTATTCATCTTTGATAAGTTCGGTAAAATTGTTCATGGAAGAACAAGGAGAAAGAAACCTTTCAATTTTTCATATAATAATCAAGTCTACCGTTACAATGAAAATAAAGATCCTATTTATACTAAACTAAGGAAATATGGAAAAATACGAAATTTAGAGTCCTAAAATAAGAAAACTACCAAAAATAACAAACTCTTGTCAAAATAGTGAAAAACGCGGAAACAGGAAAATTTCTTTGTCAATCCGGACGTCCTGTTGGACAGACCCGCCATGTTGCTTTCAATATTTTGGTCATAACTTTCTCTACCGACATTCGATTGAAGTGATTCAAAGTGCGTTGGAAAGATTACTTAAAGATATGCAACTTTGCTTCAGATATAATCCGACAATTAGATCATTTACCATATCAAAAATAGGTTTCAATATGAGATTGAAAATAATTGCATAACCTTCGTGTTGATCCAATTAATTTCCGACCTCGACCTCGACCTCGACCCCGACAGGAAACTTGTTCCTTGGCATGTGGTCTTAAATATTATGGACTCCATTGCTTGAATATGTAAATGTATAGCTTTTATCAATTCTTTGAAGTCTCGGACTTGGCTCAAATCTCTCCCTAACATGCTTCGAATTCTTGATGGCTTCTAGCATAGCCCGGATCATATCATAGGGTTTATCGGAATTTGGATAGCATTAAAATGAAAATTCCTTCATTCCAAGGGAGAAACATCAACTAGTGACACTTAGGAGGAAAAATCATTAGAGGCCTATAGAAACATAGGGTAAATTAAAGGTCATCATGAGAAAGAGGTTTGTACCTAATCATTATTATATAGATCTTTATCAAAAACTATAGGACCTTAACCAAGGTTTGAGGAGCGTGGAGAATTACCATAAAGAGATGGCGATATCTATGATTAGGGTGAATGTTGATAATGATTGGAAAACCAAAATAGCTAGGGTTTTGAATGGTTTGAATAAAGATAGTCAATGTAGTGGAACTACAACATTATGTGAAGTTGGAGGACATGTTACAAGTGGCTATGATGGTGGAGATGCAATTAAAAAGAAAATGAGCAACTAGGCATTCTTCGGGTTCTTATCCTTTTTGGAAATCAAAATAGGATAGTAATAGAAGTGATGTAGCTATTTCAAAAGTTAAGACCGAACCACCAAGGGAAAAAATGAAATACCTAGCAAAATAAAACCTAATGCGGAATCCCAATCTCCTATAAATAGGGATATCAAGTGCTTTAGATGCTTGGATTTAAAGCACATTGATTTGCAATGCCCAAATAAAAAGGGCAATGATCTTGCGTGATAATGGAAAAGTAGTAAGTGATAGTGCTAGTGATGAGATGCCTTAATTGGAGGATGCTAGTGATGGTGATTGAATAGAGTTCCTAGTGATAAGTGAAACACATATTATAAAGCTTGCTCTGAGTACACATATCAAGGTGGATGACATGGTGTAGCAAAGGGAAAACATTTTTCATATTAGGTGTCATGTCAACAACAAGGTATGTAGTATGATTATTGATGGGTGGAGTTGAATCAATGTTGATAGTACTACCCTTGTAGAAAAATTGGGCTTGACTATGTTAAAACATCCAAGACCATATAGGTTGCAGTGGTTCAATGAATATGGAGAATTTAAGGTTAATAGGCGAGTCTTGGCGAGCTTCACAATTGGGAAGTATAGTATGATAAAAAGGTGATACATGATGGATACAAAAATATGTACAACTTTGTCAAAGAGGGGAAATATGTTACTTTTGTTCCATTAACACAAAACCAAGTTTATGAGGATCAATTGAAATTGAGAAATGGGGAAGAAAAGAAAAATAAAGAGAGGCAAAATGAGAGTGACATTGATATTTCAAAGAAAAGAGAAAATAGTGAGGTGACTGAAAATAAAGAGAAAATAGTGGAGCCACAATAAAGAAAAGAAAGTCTTTAGAGAGAGAGAGAGAGCAAAGTCAAAAGTGAGTTTCTTTTACAAAAGAGAGTGAAATAAAGAGGTCCTTATTGCTGGTCAACAAGGAATCATGTCTCAATTTTGAGGAAACGTACCAATACCTCCCCACTTTGGCTATTTCTTTGTTACAGAAATTTGGAGACTCGTTCCATTAAGACATACCTAGTGGGATACCACCCATTCGAGGCATTGAGCATCAGACTGATTTTATACTTGGAGCTGTTATTGTGAATCGGTTAGCTTATGGAAGTAATCTCTAAGAGACAAAGGATCTTCAAAAGAAAGTGGAGAAATTGATAAGCAAGGAGTATATAAGGGAAAGCATGAGTTCATGTGTCGTACCAGTGATACTTGTACCTAAAAATGATGAGACTTGGAGAATGTACATTGACTGCAAGGCAATTAATAACATAACGGTAAAGTATCGGCATCCCATACTTGGTTAGATGATATGCTTGATAAACTGCATGGATCATGTATATTTAGTAAAATAGATTTTAAAAGTGGATATTACAAAATTAGGATGAGAGAATGAGATGAACTTAAAACTACTTTTAAGACTAATTATGGATTGTGTGAGTGATTAGCTATACTATTTGGACTTATTATGCACCTAGCAATTTCATAAAATTAATGAACCATATTTTACGTGCATTCATTGGTAAATTCAGAGTAATTTACTTTGATGACATTCTAATGTATAATAAGAACTTAGATGAGCATATAGAGCATTTGAGGTGTATGCTTGTTATCTTGAAGTAGGAAGATCTTTATTTTAACTTTAAAAAGTGTACATTTTGTATGAAAAAAAATTTCTTTTTCTTGGTTATATTGTTAGTACAAAGCGTGGTGGAGTAGATGAGGAGAAAATCAAAGCCATTAAGAAATGGCCAATACCTAAAATCACAGCTGTGTTAAAAAACTTTCATGGTTTAGCTACCTTTTATAGGCATTTTGTTAAAGATTTTAGTACACTTGCCACATCACTCACTGAGATTGTGAAAAAAATGTAGGATTTCATTGAGGCATTGAACAAGAATATGCATTTAATACTATTAAGGATAAATTGTGTTCCGCACATATTTTATCACTACTTAATTTTAACAAAACTTTTGAGATTGTATGTAATGCCTCAGGTAGAGTAATTGGAGTTGTTTTAATGCAAGATAGGAGGCCAATAACTTATTTCAGTGAAAAGTTAAACAAGACAACTTTGAATTATCATATATATGACAAAGAGCATTATGCACTTGTTTGAGCTTTAGAGACATGACAACACTACCTTTGGCCTAAGAAGTTTATAATCCAGGCCGATCATGAGATATTGAAACATCTAAAGGTAAATTAAACAAGAGACATACGAGGTGGATGGAGCTTATTGAGACCTTTTCCTATGTCGTTCGATATAATTGATAAATTTTATAAGTATGATGGATATTTGTTTAACGAAAATATGTTATGTGTTCTTAAGTGTTCTATGGTAAATTGTTAGTACACGAAGCAGACATTGGGGGTTTAATGAGATATTTTTGCATTAAGAAGAACATTTTTATTGGCCTAAAACGAAAACAGATGTTAATCACATTTGTAGTAGATACATTGCATGTAAAAATTCTAAGTCTAAAGTTTTACCACAAGGTTTGTATACATCTTTACATACTCCTAGTGAACCTTGGGTTGATGTATCTATGGACTTTGTATTGAGATTTCCTAGAACTAAAAGGGGGTAGAGATTCCATATATGTGATAGTAGATATGTTTAGTAAGATGTCACACTTTATTCCTTGTCGTAAAACAGATGATGCCATGAACGCAACTAACTTATTCTTTAACGAAATAGTGCGACTCCACAGGATACCTAGGAGTATTGTGTCTGATAGAGATGCTATGTTCCTTAGTCATTTTTGAGGGTTTTGTGGGGGTAAGTTGGGAACCAAACTATTATTTTCTAGTACTTGTTACCGACAAATGGATGGACAAAGTGAGGTAGCTAATAGGACATCGACACAATTTTTTTGCACTATAATGAACAAGAACTTGAAAAGTTGGGAGAATTGCTTGCCATTTATAGAGTTTGCATATAACATGGTCACACATTATACTACTTTTTTACATCTTTCGAAATTGTATATGACTTTAATCCACTAACTCCTTTGGATTTAATTCATTTATCTAGTGATGAAAGAGGTAGTCTAGATGGTAATAAGAAGGCTAAATTGGTGAGATCAATCGATGAGAAAGTTTGACTTCAAATTGAGAAAAAAAAAATTAAACATTATGTATCATAAGCTAATGAAGGATGAGGGCATATTACGTTTGGAACAGGTAATTGGAGTTGGGTACATATAAGAAAAGATCATTTTCCAGCTCAAATGAAGTCAAAATTGTAACCGAGAATAGATGAACCGTTTCAAGTGCTTGAAATGATCAATGACTGCCTATAAATTGGATCTTCCAGGTGAGTATAATATTTTTGCTACTTTCATTATTTTTGACCTTTCTCTATTTCATGCAGGTAGAGATTCAAGGGAAATCTTTTTTTAAGATGGATGGAATGATGAGAACCATGTGAAGAAGGCTAGCAAGGATTTTTTTGATTGTGGAAGAAGGACCAATGATGAGATTGCAAGCAAAGAAGATAAAGGAAGTCATGAGTTACTTGTCCAAGCTACATAGGCTAAGAGTTCGAGTGCAACGAGCAATACAAAAAGTTTCAAGATGGGCATAAAAGAACCAAGCCTGGTGCACTTAATTCAAGCTAATTTAGAAGAAGCGAAGCTTGGAATGTAGTTGGAAAGCAGCCCTCACATGCAGGCAAAATAGGTGATGCATTCACGAAAGCAAAATTTTAACCTGTAGCCAAATCAATGAACGACGCGAGAGTGAGAGAATACACGGTGTGCTTGTGTAGTACAAAAATCTAAATGTGGTTTAGTTTTTTCTTTTTTCGTATAGAATAGTAGTTTGATATTTTCTTGATGTTTTACGAGTTATTTATGGTTTCTTTGTTATTGCCTATATATATGGCCTCATTCTTTCATTGTAAATTAATTCATTATTGAGAAATTAAATCAAAGCAAGGTTGCTTTCTACTTGTTCTTCATTTAACTCAAGTTTGAACTTATCAAAGATTTTATCTTTGTGGCATTCAACAATTTCATAGCAAGGTTCATAATTTTTATAATTAAGGGATCAAGTTTTTTTATAACTTTGGTTCATTGATTTAATAAATTATTGGGTTAAACTTCAAACCAAGATTTTAGCTTTTTTAGGATTGTGATTCAATCTTGTATGGGTTTTGGAGCTACTATTGTTACGTGGGTTCACATTAGATTTTTTTTTTTTATAAGGAAGCTAGTTTTCACTCATGAATCATGATAACTTTTTCCTTTTATGCAATGATTAGTGCAATATCCCTATGATATGTGTACTTTGTAAACTTGTCTAGACCATTAAATATAGAAATTTAGGAGCACTTTTGACGAATTATGGATTAATATTTTGTATATTTTATTTGTTAGGTACAACTCAATGATTGAAAGTGAAGAAAATAACGAAAAACAAAAGAAAACTACAAAGTTCATTGACCAAAGTGCAAATATCCAATAGTAGATTTAAATCACAAAATGAGGATTAAAGATCATATGGTTAATTGGATGAAATTATACGCCAAATGATGTAAGTTACAAGAGAAAATACTTAATTGAACAACGAAAATTGCATTATTTCAAAGCTATAGGTGGTGTGTACGCACTACCATATTCCATGCGTGGGCAAGGCAATTTTTGTAGAACCTGAGGCCACATTGGCCATGCCTTGTGTGTGCAAGGAAGAGGTCCACACGTGCGCATCTGCCAATTTCTAACAGACGATCCAATTTGTGGTTTTAGCTGAAACTCTATATAGAATGGAATTTTGTAAAATTTCTTGACCTAATTTTGAGTCTTATAAGTTTAGAACGTGGATAAGACAAACAAAACCTATCATATCATATAATACATCAGTTCTTGCAACTAAATTGAGGTAATTCATCACACTTTTGGACAAATCAAGAGGCAAATACAAGAATTCAATCAGTTGACGATCCAACCATTGGTTTTGAGCAAAGAATGAAAGGTGCAACTAGGAATTATCAAGAAACCATTGAAGAAATTCAAGATTTCTCATCTTTTTCTTCATTAATAAAAAATTCGGGTGATGTTCCATAAATGAAATATAGTTTCTTGTGATTTTGTAATGTTAGGCTAAATATTTATATACTAAGACGTAGATGAACCCTTATTATGAACTTTTAATATGATTTCAATGTTGTGACGATCAATACATGTGATTTTTTGGATGATTCTTATTGCATTTAATGATTTTCAATTACTTGATCAATAATTGAATTATTTTGTGAGTTATATTGTTATCAAGATTAATAGTAGGATAGATAGCAGTTGTAAAATTGTTGTGAGGTTCAATAGATGATAGAGATATATTCCTATGCCTAGCATGATTTCAGTAGATGTTCTAATATTTAATGTATGCTTTCACGTTTGCATATTTCATAGAGATATAGAAAGGTCACATGAGATGATAGATTTAATTCTACCCGAGAGAGATTATTATATTACATAAGAACATTGATCCATACATATTGTCATGATATTAAATTGTATTGCATTAGTTAATAAAGGGAATCTTAGTAACCACTCAATATAATCTTATAAAAATAATTATAAATTGATCATTAGAATAATCAAGTTAATTAGATAAATTAGTAGATAGTCTATATGGGATGATGCTTTAATTAACATTATATTACTTGTTAATGATACCGTGCACTTGCAAAATTTCGTACAATCAAGTTTTTGGTGTCATTGTCGAGAACTGTAATATTTAATTATTTTTGTTTTCTTAGTTTCTATATTCAAATTATCAAAGTTTGAGACATGGTGATCTTGCTCCATTTGATTAAAAAATCGAACGAATATATTCGGGTTGAGAAAAAAAAGAACAGATAGGAGCACACCAAAAAAAAAACAAGTAGAATCAATGATAGAAAACATAGAAAATCAAACGGTCTTTGAGGTGAATGAAAATGTAGCACAACCAGTTGTACCCGCGGGTAATGAAAATGAGAGATTGATGGGGAATACATGATTCCACCATTGGTAGAAAACCGATCTAGCTTAGCTTATTTAGCATTTGGGCAAGCTAATTTTCATTTGATGATGGATGTGATAAATATGTTCCAGAATACGTTGTAACTCCTTGGGAGACCAAGTGACAATCCAAATGCTCATATCTCGAGATTTCTAGACATGTGTACAATAATTGAATTTCCAATGCAATTCGACTGAGACTCTTTTCATATGCTTTAAGAGATTCATGGAGGGAATGGTTGGATATATTCCCACCTTACATCACTACTTAGGATAGTCTAAGTTAGAAGTTCTTGAACAAATACTTACCACTAAAAAGGATTGTCAAGTTGAATGATGAAATTACTACATTTTCTCAGCTTGATTCAGAATGCTATTATAAGGCATAGAAAATGTACAAAATGGTGCTCCAATAATGTTCACACATAATTTCCAGAAATGGCTCAAGGTTTACTACATCTAGATTGGGCTAAATCCAACTAGTAGGTCTAACGTTGACTCTGCCTATGATGGGTCAATTATAAAAAAGGACAGTAGACTAGGTGTATGAAATAATGGATAATCTAGCATATATTAGTACATTATGGTCGACTAAGAGATCGGGTAAAAAGAGAGTTGCAAGGATACATGATGTTGAGATATTTACATCAACTTCAGCACAGCTACCAGCATTAGTTCAAGAAGTTAGGTCGAGATGAAACCATTGTAAAGGTAATCATGAAAGTGAGTCTTGCAACATGAGAAGTCTGCTTGTTAAATCTATTGAGGATGTGAATTACATGCAGAACTACTAAGCCAGTAGAATAATCCTCATTCCAATACATATAATGTAGGTTGCAAAAATCATCAAAAACATTTCTGAAGTAATATACAATCTTCTAAAGGTGTACTATATCAGAATTCACCATTGAGTTTTCAGCAGTTAGAAAAAGAAACCTTCATGTGAAGAGGCATTTGTAAAATGGCATAAGCATAAGCTCAATTTATGTTAAAGACCAAGAAGAACTTTTAGATTTAAGGAGTTGCTATAAAGAATTTGAAAAACCAGATGAGCAAAATAGCTAAGTCACTTTTAGAAAGATTGCCAAGCTGCCAAGTGACACTGAGATAAGTTCCAAACAACATATAATGCCCATAAATTTATTAGAGAATGAAAAAAAAAAAGATCTACCTGTAAAAGTACAAAATCTAGTTCGAGTATATTATGTACTTCCTATTCCTTTTCTTCAAAGGCTTCATAAAAGGTCTGAGGGTTCAGGCAATTACTATGATTCGACTTAAGTCTCTCATAAGGCACATGTAGAGGCCCGAATCTTTTCTATAAAGCTAGGCCCATAATTGTGTGATTAACTTCACATTAGACCCAATAAAGGAAATATAAGCCCAAAAGATTAGCCAATACATGTTTAAAGGTAAATAATGTTTATAAAGTATTTTCTTAAAAACGATTTGATGAAAATTGGATGGAATGCAAAGTATTTCATTTTATGGCTAAAGTATACTTCAAATATTTTTAGTCTGCTTTGAGACAAATTTTCAACATAGAAAACATTTGAATTGGAAAATGATATCTTAAGAAAAGTTGTAGTCTTTGAGTTAGCTTTCCAACTCACTTTGAATCACCTCAATCGGATAACGGGAGAAAAAGTTATGATAGAAATACTGTAAGCTACGCAGTGTCAACGGGACTACCGGACGACCGGAGCAACTAACTGGTCAACGGGAAGCGTCGAAACCCACGATTTTTGAGAATTAATGGCCACTACTTGCACAACTTAATTACCCTATTTAATATGACCTTTCATCCACCCCAAACCTCACCTATAAATACCCTCTTCACTCATTTGATTTTTCACACCAAAAGCACTTTCAATTTGCTTTTAAAGTTAAGAGAAAAATAGAGAGTTTGGGAGAGAAGAGGAAGGTGGTTTTCAAAGTGTTTTCCAGAAGTTTTAAGTGTGGGCAAAAATATTCTGCAAGAAGGTTGTTGTGATTTCAAAAGGTGTTTTCAAACAACAAAGGAAGGTCCAAACGTCCAAGCTTCGTCAAAGTTTTTCAAAGTTCTTTTCAAAGTTCATCAAACATCAAACGAGGTAGGTAGAGGTGCATAAAGTTGTTATACGTGTTTAAGTTATAATTTCTAGCAAGTAATGTTCTATGTTAAAGGCTAATGCTGTGTGTCAAATGGTATCGTCGGTTCGGCATGTGCCTTTCATGTCAAATGGTTTCATCGGTACGGCATACATTTAAAGGTTAATGTTGTGTGTCAAATGGTATCTTCGGTTCGGGATGCACCTTTCATGTCAAATGATTTCGTTGGTACGGCATACATTTTCATGTCAAATGGCACCTCCGGGTACGACATGTTTTATAGAAGTTCTAATGTTAATTGTTATGAAATGCTTAGCTTAATCACGATTGCACCTATGACGCCTATTGAGTTTTCAACTCACGGGTTTCTATCCTATATCTACAGATTAAATGTTGATGCACCGAGTTGGATGATGGAAGAGATGGAACGAGATCCAATAAGCCTATGGGTACCCGGTGAACAAGTGATTTAGATTTAAAGTCTTTAACGTTTCAAATGTTGTTTCCAATGTTATTTCTTTTGAGTGTCTTGAACAAGTCATGATTTCATCAAATAAATTATATTTCGTTATTTTAGAAAGTTATAAAGTGTAATTCAATATCCTTCAAAAAGAATGTTTGTTAAGATTTAAGCTTCAACTAAGATAGTACACTTGTTACTAAACCATCGGTTAAGTAAAGTAAAGTAAGTAGCGTCCCGGTCCACTGGGGGTTGGGGCGTTACAGCGTGGTATTAGAGCAATGGTTTTTAACCGGTTCTGTAGACCAAGTATGCTTTCAAAACAAAAAGAAAATTTGAAAGTTTAAGGTATTCCATGGCATATTGCACTCATCCATCGAATCTCATCCTACAGCCTAGGTATGTGCAAAGTTTAAAGTTATGAAAGTTATGTTTATGGAAGTTATGGCACATTTTCAAGTATATGTTTATGTTAAAGTTAAATGTGTTGTTTCAAAGATGTATTGGACTTGGGCTAAAACTTAAAGTTATGGGTATAAAGGAAATGTATGTTATGATGTTATGTGATAAAAGGCATAATTGGGCATTTATGTGACAGAATGGTTAGAAATTTACAAACGGCAAGGAAGACTACGGCTAGGGCTTATAGAGCAGATTTAAACCATATAATTGCTATTCATGCTTATGAGAACTATGTAACGGATCCTAACCGACCGCTTAGCAATCATGTGCATGACATCTATGAGAGATGCATGAGGGCGGTTAATACCAGTATAGAGATCATGCATATTGAAGCTATAAATAACCTCATACACTCTTTCCCACCTCAATGGGGAGATATGGGAGTCACAGTTAGAGATGAAATGTTAGAAGGCAATCCAAACATGTTCGAGTTCGAGAGATATTACCATGTCCTGATAGATATAAGAGATGATGTAATCCATGAGGAGCTTGAGGAAGAACCTATGGCTGAGGAAGAAAACCCTGAAGAGGAACCCGAGGAGGAGCAGGAGCCTGAACTAGAACCACAAGTGGTGATAGATATAGAGTACGGGCCTGAGGCAGAAGATTCTTCCGAAGATGAAACTCCACCAAGGAAGCTTCGTAAAACTCATAGAGATTAGAGATCTAGATATTCCCATTTCCTTATGATGTCTTCTTTCATGCTAAGTTTATCAAACTATTATGTATCTTGATTTCAAAGTGTATGAGAAATAAAGATCTTATCTTTCTTCCTTACAAAAAAAGAAGTTAATAAGAAACCTTACATCTTATCCGTAGGAAAATGTCGCGAGCCAACCAAAACAACCTGATAAGAGATCTCCTCCAAGCAGTTCAAGACCTAGGCAAACAGAACCCGAACCAAGCTCAACCCCTAGCACTAGCTCCTAATGCTCTTCAAACCCATGCTTCAGTGGTCGAGCAATTTCGAAGGTACAAACCCCCTAATTTCAATGGAGCAACTGATCCACTTGCAGTTGAGGAGTGGCTTCGCAAGTTGGAGAGAATATTCCGATTGATAGGGTGCACAGACGCTCAAAAAGTCCAGTGTGCTGAGTTTATGTTCTCCGGTGATGCAAGTCACTGGTGGGAATCAATGTCTTGAACTAGGACTCTGGAGCAACAATTGGCGCTAACATGGGAACAGTTCAAGGAGGAAGTGATGGATAAGTACTTTCCCCAATCTCTAAGGGATTTTAAGGAGGACGAATTTCTTCAACTCAAACAGGGAACCATGACCCTGACGGAGTATGAACGGAAGTTTGACCAACTCTCAAGGTATGCTACACATTTGGTAGACACAGAGGCCAAGAAAATACGAAGGTTCGAGCAAGGGTTGAACTCAGACATGAGTATGATCCTTATGTCCCACGATTTCACGTCTTACTGTGGAATGTTGGAACGAGCTCATGCAATCTGGTATCAGAAGGCCAATGCGGAGAAATCGGTTCAATTGGACAACCGACAGGATAAATGGCAGTTTGGGAAACGAAGGTGGAACGACCAAGATAAAGGAAAAAGCAAGTGGCAGAACAAGAGGGCTAATAACGGAGCCAATGCCAATAAGAGCATAGTGTCGATCATTGTGCCATGTGCTAAGTGTGGAAGGACGCATCGTGGCGAATTTTTGCAAGGGAAGAATATTTGTTACCGATGCAGGAAGCCAGGACATATCATCAGGGATTGTCCCATGTCTGCACCAAAAAAAGATGACAGCAAGGATCAAGATCAGAAGGGAAAAGCACGAGTTTTTGCACTGACTCAGAAGGAGGCAAAGGAGAACTCGAACATCATAGCAGGTACTCTATTGATAGCCAATATGCCTGCTTATGTACTGTTTGATTCAGGAGCTACGCACTCCTTTGTATCAACGATTTTTATGGCTAAGTCTAGTATTACCTGTGATAAATCGAAAGGTATATTAGAAGTTAGTATCCCTACAGGTAACCCTTTGAGTACTAATAAGATAGCCAAATCTGTTAGTATTGAAGTTGAGGGAAAACCTATGGAAGCAGACTTATACATGATAGAGATAAATGACTTCGATGTAATACTAGGCATGGATTGGTTGGGTAGTAATTATGCCACCATTCGATGTAAGGAAAGGGAAGTATTATTTCAGAAACCAGGAGATGAACCATTTTCCTTCTTTGGAATCAAGATGAAACCTTTTATTCGACTAGTATTGGCTTTACAGGCTGAGAAGATGTTGAGAAAAGGAGCTTGTCAAGGATATTTGCTAAATATCCTAGGAGGGAAATATGAGACAGTAAAGATTGAGGACATACTAGTAGTACGGGAGTTCGGAGATGTGTTTCCAGAAGAGCTATCTGGTATTCCACCAGATAGGCAAGTGGAATTCACCATAGAGCTAATTCCTGGAGCGGCACCAGTGTCGAAAGCCCCATATAGAATGGCTCCGAAGGAACTACAAGAGTTAAAGAAGCAAATACAGGAACTCTTTGATATGAGATTCGTACGACCAAACGTATCTCCATGGGGTGCGCTAGTGTTGTTCGTGAAGAAGAAAGATGGAAGCATGAGGATGTGTATCGATTACAGGGAGTCAAATTTCAATGGACGGATATCTGTGAGAAGAGTTTTCAAGAACTTAAAGCAGCGGCTGATATCTGCGCCTGTGTTAACAATACCTGAGGGAGCATAAGGGTTTGTTATATACAGTGATGCGTCCAAGTAAGGGCTAGGATGTGTACTGATGCAGAATGGAAAGGTAGTAGCCTACGCTTCAAGGAAATTGAAGAAGCATGAGCAGAACTACCTGATGCATGTTTTAGAGCTTGCGGCGGTAGTACACACATTGAAAATATGGCGACACTACTTGTACGGAAGTAAGTGTGAAATTTATACGGATCATAAGAGCTTAAAATATTTCTTCACACAGAAGGAACTAAACATGAGACAGAGACAATGGTTAGAGTTAGTGAATGATTACGACTGTACCATTCACTACCATCCAGGTAAGGTAAATGTAGTGGCCGACGCCTTGAGTAGGAAATCGACGGGACAGTTGACGTCACTACTCACTTGTCAAATGGAGTTAGACAAGGACTTGGAAAGATTGAAGATTGAGGTGGTTACCACACCAAGACAAGTCACAGGGAGATTAGCAGCTTTGACAATTCAACCTACTCTTCGAGAGCGAATTATAGAAGCACAAGGTAAGGACCTATTCTTGATGAAGATCAAAGAAGAAGTTGGAACAGATAAGAGGAAAGATTTTGGAATAGCCGCAGACCAAGCACTGATGTTTAAAGGAAGAATTTGCGTGCCTAAGAATAAGGATTTGAGGAACGAGTTATTACAAGAAACTCATTCCACCTCGTACACCGCACATCCCGGTGGTACGAAAATGTATCCAGACATTCGAGATACATTCTGGTGGAGAAACATGAAAAGGAGTATCGGACTGTACGTGTAGAAATGCATAGTATGTCAGCAGGTTAAGGTGGAACACCAAAGACCAGCAGGATTGCTGAATCCTTTAGAGATACCTGAATGGAAATGGGAAAACATCACAATGGATTTTGTGGTTGGATTTCCAAAGTCAGCAAAAGGACACAATGCTATATGGGTTATAGTAGACCGATTGACGAAGGCAGCACATTTTCTTCCAATGAAAATGATTTTCAGTATAGACCAATTGGCATAATTGTACATAAAAGAAATAGTAAGGATACACAGTGTACCTGTGTCTATTGTGTCTGATAGAGATCCAAGATTTACATCTAAATTCTGGAAAAGCCTACAAGCAGCTATGGAAACGAAGCTGAATTTCAGTACAGCATATCACCCGCGGTCTGACGGACAGTCTGAAAGGACCATCCAGACTTTAGAGGACATGTTGAGAGCATGTGTTTTGGATCTAGGTGGTAGTTGGGAGTCATACTTACCCGTAGTAGAATTTGCGTATAACAATAGTTTTCAAGCAACTATTGGAATGACACCGTATGAAGCTCTCTATGGAAGAAGATGTAGATCCCCTGTTCATTGGGACGAAGTCGGGGAGAAGAGAATTTTGGGACCAGAAATAGTTGAAAGGACAGTTAAAGGATCGATCAGATCCGAGCAAGGATAAAGGCAGCACATGATCGGCAGAAGAGCTATGCTGACACGAGGAGAAAGGATTTAGAGTTTCAAGTGGGAGACAAAGTCTTTCTAAAGGTAGTACCAATGAAAGGTGTACTTAGATTTGGAAAGAAGAGCAAGCTACGACCTTGGTATATTAGACCTTTCAAGATACTTGATAAGGTTGGGAACGTGGCTTACCGATTAGCTTTACCACCTGAATTGTCAGCGGTACACAATGTGTTCCACGTATCAATGATAAAGAAATATGTGCACGATTCTAATCATGTGATAAGTTATCAGACCCTCGAAGTACAAAAGGATTTATCTAATGAGGAATCACCAATTAAGATACTGGATCGAAAAGTGCATAAGCTAAGGAATAAAGAGATTCAACTGGTTAAGATACAGTGGAATAATCACAGAATGGAAGAAGCTACGTGGGAAAAGGAAGAAGAAGTTAAAGTCAAGTATCCCGCACTCCTTGCCCAATTGTAAGGTAAATTTAGAGGACAAAATTTATATAAAGGAGGATGGATGTAGATGCCCGAATCTTTTCTATAAAGTTAGGCCCATAATTGTGTGATTAACTTCACATTAGGCCCAATAAAGGAACTATAAGCCCAAAAAATAGTCCAATACATGTTTAAAGGTAAAATGATGTTTATAAAGTATTTTCTTAAAAATGATTTGATGAAGATTGGATGGAATGTAAAGTATTTCATTTTATGGCTAAAAGTATACTTCAAATATTTTTAGTCTCCTTTGAGACCCATTTTTGACATAGAAAACATTCGAATTGAAAACATATATCTGAAGAAAAGTTGTAGCTCTTTGAGTTAGCTTTCCAACACACTTTGAGTCACCTCAATCGGATATCGAGATAAAACGTTATGATAAAAATACTGTAAGCTGTGTAGTGTCAACCGGACGACCGGAGAAACTAACCGGTCGACCGGAAGTGCTGAAACCCACGATTTTTGAGAATTAATGGCCACTACTTGCACAACTTAATTACCCTATTTAATATGACCTTTCACCCACCACAAACCTCACCTATAAATACCCTCTTCACTCATTTGATTTTTCACACCAAAAGCACTTTTAATTTGCTTTCAAAGTTGAGAGAAAAATAGAGAGTTTGGGAGAGAAAATGAAGGTGGTTTTCAAAGTGTTTTCCAGAAGTTTTAAGTGTGGGCAAAAATATTTTGCAAGAAGGTTGTTGTGATTTCAAAAGGTGTTTTCAAACAACAAAGGAAGGTCCAAACGTCCAAACTTCGTCAAAGTTTTTGAGGTTCATCAAAAATTTTCAAAGTTCTTTTCAAAGTTCATCAAGCAACAAATCGAGGTAGGTAGAGGTGCATAAAGTTGTCATACGTGTTTAAGTTATAATTTCTAGCAAGTAATGTTCTATGTTAAAGGCTAATGTTGTGTCAAATGGTATCGTCGATTCGGCATGTACCTTTCATGTCAAATGATTCCATCGGTACGACATACATTTAAAGGTTAATGTTGTGTGTCAAATGGTATCTTCAGTTCGGTATGCACCTTTCATGTCAAATGGTTCCGTTGGTACGGCATACATTTTCATGTCAAATGATACCTCCGGGTATGACATGTTTTATGGAAGTTCTAATGTTAATTGTTATGAAATGCTTAGCTTAATCACGATTGCGCCTATAACGCCTATGGTTTCTACCCTATATCTACAGATTAAATGTTGATGCACCGGGTTGGATGATGGAAGAGATGGAAAGAGATGCAATAAGCTTATGGGAACCCCGTGAACAAGTGATTTAGATTTAAAGTCTTTAACGTTTCAAATATTATTTCCAACGTTATTTCTTTTGAGTATCTTGAACAAGTTATGATTTCATCAAATAAATTATATTTCGTTATTTTGGAAAGTTATAAAGTGTTTTAATTCAATATCCTTCAAAAAGAATATTTGTTAAGATTTAAGTTCCGCTAAGATATGTACACTTGTTACTAAACCACCGGTTAAGTTAAGTAAAGTAAGTAGCGTCCCGGCCCATTAGGGGTTGGGGCGTTACAGCAGAGATCTTGAGTTTGAATCTTGGGGACATGATAGAAATTCATGAGGGATAAGATAAACTTAAGTTCTCTCAAAGCAGATAGTACGCAAGAGAACGAATAGGTACATGGCTCAGGTTGTTATATCTCAAATACCGAACTGTGCACAATGTTCTTAAAGAAGATCTTATCAAAGAAAATCTTAGACCAAATTCTAGAACGTGTGGCTGGGCATCCCTTTTACTGTTTTCTGGACGGTTACTCTGGTTACTATCAAATTGAAATTGCCTTAGAAGACCAGGAAAAAACCACATTTATTTGTCCATTTGGCACTTATGCATTTCGTAGGATGCCATTTGGACTTTGTAACGCTCCGGTCACATTTCAGAGATACTTGACCAGTATATGCACTACATGGTGGAGAATCACATGGAAGTATTCATGGATGACCTAACTATTTTTGGAACTTCATTTGATGCATGCTTATTAAATTTGAAACAAGTTTTAACCTGATGTGAGGAAAAATGGTTAGTGTTGAATTAGGAAAAGTGTCATTTCATGGTACCTTCGAGAATTATCCTGGGATATGTAATTTCTTCTAATGGGATAGAGGTTGACAAGTCCAAAATTGAACTGATCTCTAAATTGCCTACACCAAGACAGTGAAAGACATTAGGTCATTCCTAGGTCATGCAGGTTTTTATATGAGGTTTATACAGAACTTTTCAACTATATCTAGACCATTATGAAATTTCCTAAACAAAGATGTCATTTTTGAATGGACCCCAATTTGCCAAGAGGCGTTTGAAACACTGATTAGCAAACTAACCTCGATACCCATAATGCAACCACCTGATTTGAAATTATGTGTGATGCGAGTGATTATGCGGTAGGTGCTGTCCTGGGACAATGAAGAGAAGGTAAGCCCTTTGTGATATACTACGCTAGTAGGACTCTAAACAGTGCACAAATGAACTATTCCACTACCAAAAAAGAGTTACTAGTTGTAGTCTTTGCGCTTGTTAAGTTTCGTTCCTATTTGATTGGCTCTCCTATCACAATTTTCACAGATCATTCAGCCCTTAAGTGCCTTCTTGCTAAGAAGGATGCTAAGGCACGATTAATACAATGGATTTTACTTTTACAGGAGTATGATATAACAATCAAAGACAAGAATGACGTAGCGGAGAATGTCGTAGCAGACCATTTGTCAAGGCTAACATTTGAAGACAATACAAACACATTGCCAATCAGAGATAAATTTCCAGATGAGAATTAATTTCTGTTTCTTCTCTATCATGGTTTGCTCAAATTGTAAATTACTTGGTCGTAGGTGAAATTCCAAGGGATTGGAATGCACAAGATAGAAGAAAGATCTTGGTTGAGGTACGTAATTTCTACTGTGATGACCCATGCTTATTTAAGTATTACCCCGATCAAATCTTGAGACGTTGTGTCCTTGCTGAGGAGATACCTAGTATACTAAATTTTCGTCATACCCAAGCATGTGGTGGTCATTTTTTTATAAACAATACAACCACAAAAATTTTACAATGTGGTTTTTACTGGCCCTCTTTATTTAGAGACACTAATGCCTATTGTAGATCTTGCGAGAGGTGCCAAAAACTTGGTATTGTGTACTGACGTAATATGATGCCCTTGAATCCCATTTTGGTAATAAAAGTATTTAATTGTTGGTGAATTGACTTTGTGGGACCCTTCCCACCTTCTTTTGGTTATCTGTACAAGGCAGTAGACTATGTCTCTAAATGGGTGGAGGTAGCTGCTTGTAGGGCTAATGACAATAAAACAGTTGTTAAATTTCTCAGAGAAAATGTTTTATCTCGGTTTGGCACACCACGCGTTATTATTAGTGATAGGGGCACTCACTTTTGCAACCGTTCATTTGAAGCACTAATGAAAAAGTATGGGGTTATTCATAAAATTTCCACTGCTTGTCACCCTCAAACTAGTGGAGAGGTAGAATTGGCTAATAGGGAGATTAAACAAATTTTAGAGAAAACGGTGAACCCTAATTGCAAGGATTAGTTGTTGAGATTAAATGATGCACTCTGGGCCTACCATACAAGTTTTAAGACTTCCTTAGACTGTCACCTTATAGAATTATTTTTGGAAAGCCTTGACACTTACCTATAAAACTTAAGCATTGAGCAATGGCTATAAAATATTTTAACTTTGATCTAGAAGAGGGCGGCAAGCTTAGGAAATTTCAATTGATAGAGTTGGAAGAGTTGCAAAATGATGTTTATGAGAGTTCTAGAATTTACAAGGCGAAAATGAAAGCATTTCATGATAAAATTTTTTTTTGAGAAAAACCTTTGAATCAAATCAAAAAGTATACTTGTATGATTCTAAACTCCACAAGTACTTTGATAAACTTCGCTCTAGGTGGACTGGCCCTTTTGTGGCTCAACGAGTTTTTGAAAATGGGGCAGATGAAATTGAAGACCCTAGTGATGGTGGAGTTTTCAAAGTGAATGAATAGCGTTTGAAGATAGCTTATGGGCAACCGGTGCCTGCGGTGGAAAAAATTCCTCTTCAGACCCTGTTTACCATCCTTGACGTCCTCTAGAAACGTCTCCCATCTCGCTCTTCTGTATACTAGTTTTTACATTTTTCTTTTAAGTATGTTCTGCAATCCTTTTAAGTTTATTTTCATTTCTTGCATTATCCTTCCACTGAGAACTTTCAGGCTTCTCATCCATCAAGCTCATGTTGATTCATTGCAGCATTCAGGTGATACATATCTCCTCCTTTTGTTTGGCAGTCATGTTTATGCATTAAGGACAATGTAAAATTTGGTTGGGGGAGGGTCAATTTGAATTTTGTTGTGAATTGCATAATCACCATTGAATTTTGTTATGATTTTTTTTAGAGAAATTTGTTTTTTGTTTAAGTCTCTGATTTGCTGTATGTTTATACTTTTGAATGACAAAATATGCCACTAGGAATTACTTTTGATTCATGAAAATCTAGATGTCAAGATGGTAGTTTAACACATGTAGCTAGAGAGTCTCTTGCTGAAGTTTTCATGTGAGAGAATTTGTGAGAATTGAAAGCCACAATATACTAAAAATGTAATAAACGTTGATTGATTTTGTGAATTTGAAACTTCTTTTGAGAATAACATTATATGGTTTGTGGTAAGATGGTGAATTACTTGGGAAATGATGAAAGTCAATTTAGGACTAACATTTGAGCTTTTCAACCTTTCTTTTTAATACTTGCAACCCCTACTAGCCACTTTGAGCCAATACACATATATAACATTTTTCTTCATGTACCTATGTTACACATACCTCTCCATATTGGAGCATAGCCTATACATGTATTGTCTCACCTTTTTACTTCCAAGTGTGTAGTAGGTATTGGATGTTTAATTGTGAAGAATAAAGACAAGAAAAACAACAAGAGTTAGTATGTGCTCAAGTAAGGCGGCACAAATGGAAAAAAGAGAGAAGAAAAATCGAATATATATATTTGATTTAGGGCTTGAAATATTGAGGAATGTGTTGATTGAAAGGTGTGGTGTATTGAAATACGTGATAAGATACTTATTAGCTAAGTGCTTGGAAGTTTTGAATCCTGATATCCTTCTTTTCATATAACCCAACCTGAACTCTATTAGAACCTTTTACATTGATTGTTTTGATCCTAAGTAGGATTGTGAAATGAATAGACGAATTCTCATTTGACAGTATGACTATTATAAGATCAATGTTTGCTTGATGCTTTGTTCATAAATGTTTAAGCCTCCAAATTTTGAATATACATCTTTCTCGGCTCCATAGAGAGAAATTCTGTACTAAACACTTTGATACCCGTGAGCTATGGGGCTGAACCTTTAGCTCGAGACATACTTGATGTTTCATGTGTTAGGGTTAGCGGTAAGATGACTATAGCTTGACACACACATACATACATTTTGTAAGTGTATTTGATATCCTGGTAATCATGACACCATTGATTTCTTGTGATGTTGAGTTTGAAAAGAGCATGAGCTATTGTTGAATTTGAACTTGACAATTTGAATTACAACACTGACTAGTCATAGATTCTCTTGTTTTGCATTAAATTGCTAGTGACTAGCAATAAGCAAGTTTGGGGGTGTGATAATGACACAAATTGTTAGGTTTCATCCATTAATACTTGTATTTCTATGATAAATTGATGCCTAAATATACTAAGTACCTCTATATCTTGATTTAGATTGCAAATGGATGAATACGATTAAAGATTGGAGAAATGAGTGAAATAAGGGCAAAGTGGAAGAAAACGAAAGTTCGGGAACGAAAGTGCAAATACTCTAAACTTGTGTCTAACCTTATGATGAAGATTCGAGAGTGTTAGAGGTCAAGCGAATGAGGAAAGAAGTCGAATGGATGAAATACAATCAAAGTATGATCACACATCAATTTTCAATCGAAAAAGTTATGCACCGATTTTTCAGCCTCATATTGAGATATGTTTTTAACATGGCAAGGGAAGATGATATCTGAATAAAAGTTGTATTCATTTGAATTATCTTTCCAACTCATCTTGAATTACCTCAATCGGACATTAGAAGAGAAGTTATGGCCAAAATACAAAAAGCTAATTGGCGGAGAAAAATGGCAAAACCATGCGGTCACGTGGTTATCCATGTGGTGGCAGGAACACCTTCAAGGAATTGAAGGGGCAAATTTCATTGTTCCATGCGACCGCAAGGAACTATACCATGTGGTCGCATGATTATGTTCGGACCCCGAATCTACAGTTTTCAAATCTCGTTCCAACACTTATGGTAACCTAATTTCCCACGACTTTTAAGCCCCAATTCATCCCAGAATGCACAGCAGCCGAGATTAGACAACTTTTCTCTCATCTTTTGCTCAAGAACACTATGAAGAACTAAAATTCTTGGTAAAGCCTTGAAGGATCTCAATTGGTTTTGGAGAATTCAACATCCCGTCAATCATGTTATATGATTTTCATTGATTAAACAAGTCTAGGGTCTAGATTTCCTTTCTGTCAATTTGTTTAGAAATTGGCTTAACTTTTATTAGATTTGTTATGGATCTAGTCATGCTTCTTCCATTGATTAATTGAAATATTTATTTGTTTGAGTTTGAGTTTCAATTCGTTTTATTTGTGTGATTCAATTCTGCTTTATGCTTGATATATATGGTCGCTCTTTGAATCTGATTTCAATATATAATGTGAAAATGTGTTATCTATATCCTAGAATTACTATAAAATTGATTGAGTGTTTAATGCTAAATTTTCCAATTAGAGTATTGGGATAACGACCTCTAATTGAGTAATATGAATAAAGGATTGACGTTGATTGATCCAAATCAATTGAGAGAATTCTGGCGCTTCACTATTTTGTCAGTGATATTTAAAGTTAATTTAATCCAATAAACAAACTATTTTCACATAATCAACAAAAATTCTAAGCTTTTGATCCTTTCAGTAAATTTTCCATCTCCCTGTAAAATCAACACCACAAAGCTGTGCTACAGCTATCGTGTTATTCTTTGGGCGTAATCAAGTAGAGACGGGTCTTTCTACAATATCTCTAGAACTTAGTCTTTTTAAACTGAAGAATTTCATTATGATATTTACTAATAGTCTATTGAGATGAAGAGATTTCGTCTTCAAAGATTTGTAGCATTTCTTCTAATGACTGCTTTCTAAGATTTAAATTTCTAACAATCTTGGTCATTGTTTGACAACTATCACAAAGTTGTATTAATGAGGATGAAGATGATGCTTGGGAAGTAGCGGGTTGCATGGCCATAGTTTGTCTAACTCTTTCAGATATATATAAAAATTAAATCATATCGTTTCTCTATAGAAATTTAAAACTTCTTCTAATGTATAAAATCCTTTGAAAAAGAGAGCTGGAAATCTTTCTACTTGTTGCAGTATTTCTGGCCAATAATTATATATACCAGGCTTTCTACCCTTAATTACTACAAAGAAACTAAAATTTGTGCTTTATACTTGATTGTAAATCTGTCTAAAATGGTTAGCTAAAACGTTACTACTATCTAATTTTTGTTTAGAGTCAGGTGTCATCTAGAGATTATCTAATAGACAACGCTCCCTCTTTGGAACTTTTCTAAATCATTTCCTCTCAGTCGGATATTAAATCCTTGTGGGTCCACTTTTAGAGTGATGTTCCCAAAGTTCATCATCTTGTGATCCATCTGCACCATGAAAATAATGGGTTAGAAAATTAATAACTTGTCTACTTAAATTATCGACTAAAATATTATTCTTCCCGTTTATGTGTTCTATATTAATTTTATATATGTTTAATATCTCATGTAATTTTAACCATCTTTTATGTCTTATTTTATCAAAATTTGTCTTTTTAATAAATATTACTATGGCTTCACAATGTGTCCTAATTGTAAATTCGGTATTTGAGAATAATTTAAAGTTTTTTATACAATGTATGATGGCCATTATTTCATAATGTAAACTATTCAAATATTTTTCTTTTATCTTATATTTTTCACTAGCATATCTACAAATCTTTTCTTCTTTTTTATCATTATATTTATTTGGTTTGGAATATAAAATTCCTTCCCATCCTAATTCGCATCCATGTGTATCTATTATTTTATATTCATTATTTAAGCGGTAATTCTAATGGTAATAAACTTTTAACTTCTTTTATATTTTTAACTAGTTCTATATCTGACTAAATAAAATATTTTTGTCATTTACTAGACAACTTATTATACAATGATCCTACTTTCTATCTTAAATCTTTAATAAAATGTCTAGCATAATTCAAAATTCCTAAAAAGACTTGCAATTTTTTAGGTTCTTCTATTTTTGTCTGGAACCTGTAAAATTGTTTGTACTATATGTAGTTGTAGCCGAATATTTCCTTCTCCTAAAATTATTCCTAAAAATTCAATTTTTTGTTTATTTATTTCAATTTCTTTTTACTTGTAATTAAATCATTTTCTATAAATTTATTTAAAACTATTTCCAGATGCTTCAAATGCTCTTTATGATTTTTACTATGTAACTAAATATCGTCTATATATACACAAATAAATGGAAAAGAATTGAAAATACTATCCATCTTTCTTTTAAAAATAGAGGGTATATTTTTTAACCCAAAAGGCATGACTAACCATTCAAAATGTCCTAGTGGTGTATTAAAAGTCGTCTAAAGAATAGAAACTTTTGCCATTTTTATTTGTCAAGATTTAGATTTACAGTCAAATTTTGAAAATATTTTACTATTTTGTATTTAATTTATTAACATGTCTTTATCTCATATCTATCTTCTACGGATTTTCATTTAATTTTTTTGTAATTTATGACAATTCTTGTTTTTCCTCTTTTAATTTTACTATGATTTCTAACCATAAAAGCTACTAATCTATATTGACTACTAGATGGTCTTATTACTTTTAAATCTAATAACTCTTTAATCTGTATATTAAAGTCTTTTATGCCTTGATTTGTATATTTAATTTCTGTTGTTCTAATTTTTACATTTACATTTATAATTTCTAGTTTATCTTCTATTTTATTTTTATCCCAATGTTTTATAGGGGCTTCTCCTATTAATTGTATTTTTCAGCTAATTCTAAAATTCTATCTATACTATCTACCTTAGATGATGTTTTCTTGAAGATTATTCATTCTTTGGTTCTTGTTATGCGTGTCTTTCACCACACACTATCATATAAATTCGTAGTGAAAAAGGAATATGAAAATGAAGAAAAGTAGTTTACTTCATGTTTGATATGTAATATTTACAATCTAGAAATATTTAATTCGCTCAAAAAAAAAAATGCTATTAGGATTGATTTCTTTTTTATCAAATCGATCTATTCTACATTTAATTAACAAGTAAAGAACTAGAAAAGAAGCTCATTCATCTGGATAAAAACATTGGTTACTTGGAACATCTTCAACTTCAAGAGATCTTTAATTATAAGATACTCTCTATGTAAAAAAAATCAACTTTTAAAATCATGAGAAAATAGACTCTTTAAATTAAAATTTTAATTTGGGGTAGAAACTCATTATCTATAATTAAATGCATTTAAAGTGTGTCAATTTTCAATGTAAGAAAATAATAAAATAATTTAAAGAAAAGTTAGTTAAAATAAAATATAGAGAGTAGTAAAATTAAGTGTTAAATATAAAGAACTTGTTGAAATACTTCAAAATTTTAACTCTCAAAATTTATAAATATTCTCCAAATAATATAATATGCTCTAAAAAAATAAAAAATATCTTGGACGTGCTCTTATTGTTTTTTCATAAGACCAAGCACAAGCTTTGCTTAGAGGCTATAAATGCCAGACATGAGCCCTCGGGGTATAGTTCAGTGGTGCGAACGACAGGAGTAAGATAGTCTCAAGTGAGTTGGCAACTGTAGTTTGAGAGTTCGATTCCTGCCTCTTACAAGATTTGGAATTGGACTATTTGTGGGCACCAATATGACAACTCTTGTACCCTGACCTGTTGAGGTATATCCCATGATTTACCTCCTCCATAATACTCTAGAGCCGAAATGGTGAGGGACTCTCAAAATGGGGGTTCAACCTTTATAAATGCCAGACATGAATTGTAGTTTTCATCCCATTTTGACTTGTTTTAGGTGCATGCATTTATATTGCACAAGTCCCAAATGCCTGTGGAAACACAACCCCAACACTAAAGGAAAAAATGAAAGAAGAAAAAAAATTCCTCTTTTTAGAAAGTTTTCATAAAATGGGCCCAAACATTTTGAATTCCACTGAACTTGAAGTCCCATGTCATTTCATCTTATTTTTTGTACGTTATAAAAAATGTAGAGGGTGGAATTTTCATGTGCTTTTTGTAATATCTTTTACCAATTCTGGTCTTGTTTCTTCTTATATTGCCTATTTTGACCTAGTGATACAATGTTATAACATCTGAATGTCCCATCAGAATGAAAAATGAATATGCTTTCGAATTTTTGGTGTTTTTGTCCAATACAAAAGGATGAAACAAATCATAGTGATTCACAATGGTTACTTAGAATCTAACCACTTTACCAAGTGATTCACAATGGTTAGATTCTAAGGGTCCGTTTGATCGAAAAATGAAATTTGGGTGGAAAGAAAATTAATTACAGGAAATTGAATTGACTAGAATTTGTTTGACTGAGAATTGTAATTAAAGGTGTTTCATTGGTATAATTTTCCACCTGAAAAATATAATATTTTTGGTGTTCATTTGACTTTGGTTTTCATGAAAATTGTCAATTAAAAGAATAAATTTTCTTATCATTGGAGACAAAATTTATTTAGATTGCCACAAAAAAAAATATTGAAAATTTTTTGGTGTTCGTTCAGTTTTGTTTTACATGAAATTTGTCAATTAAAGGGATAAATATTTTTACACTTCATCTTAGAATTTGTTTCTATTACTAAAAAAAAGGTGGAATTTCAATTCGCACCAAAGTGGTGGGAAAAAGAATTCCTTGAAATCAAGAAAAATTTCAAAAGTACTTATGCCCAAAGTTGATTAGACATCTACAGACTCTATTATTTAATATAATAGATCTTGCCATAATAAATGCATTAAACATATATCAAAAGTACTTATGCCCAAAGTTGATTAGACCTAGGGCATAATACTTACAAACTCCTACTTGCACTAGATCCAATCACTTATGTATCTAATATCATAAGAGTTCACATGACGATCATGTTTATACTGTGACAACTCCTTGCCAGTTGATCTGCAATATTATCAGTTGTGAGAATTCGTTCTTTCTTTACGTCATTTCTTTGTACTATCTCTTTGATGAGATGGTTCCGCCTCAACACTTGTTTGGATCATCGATGAGACCTTAGTTCCAACAATGTTAGGAACTATTCCAAGTTCATTAATGAACTTCTTGACCCATACTACAACATTTGTTGCTTCTAAAGCAATAATGTATAAGACTCTCATTATTGAATCAACGGTGATTTCCTGTTTGGAACCTTTTCAATACACCGTTTAAGAGTAAATCAATATCCTGATTGAGGTTTGCTATCTTTCTAGTCTGACTAGAAGTTAGCATCAGTGTATTCATGAACTCTCAGTTCATATTCTCCATATAAAATCTTCTCAAGATTTCATTTTTGTAGATTGCGATGAATTAAGCAATCTTCTAGATCTATCTCTATAAATCAAGTTGCTTTTCATATATCTTTGTGAAGAAATCCTTTAACAACCACAACTTCAACGATTGAAACGTAGGAATGTCGTTCCTATTAACAATATTAGGAATGCGATAACGCTCCTACTATTTTCTTGTAAACACACAACTCTTCACTTTTGATAAAATCAAACATTTTGATTTTTCTATCAAATCGAAGATTTCAGTTCCAAGAGGCCTGTTTCAATCTATACAAGAATTGATTAAGCTAACATACTTTGTAAGAATATTTGGATTCAAAACTTTCGAGTCGTGTCATGTACACTTTCTCTTGCAGGTTCCTGTTAAGGAATATAGTTTTGACATCCTTTTGCCATAACTCATAGTCATGGTATGTAGCTATCGCAGGTAAAATCCGAATGGACCTTAGCATGGCTATAGACAAGATATTCATCAAAGTCAACTCTTTGTCTTTGTTGTAATATTTTGCTTTTAGCTTCGCTTTGTATGTATGGACATTTACATCCATGTTAACCCTTTTTACGTAAACTCATTTACAACCTATGAGTTCTATCCCATCAGGCGGTCGATCAAGGTTTAAACCTTGTTCACATACATCGAGTCCATCTCGATTTTCATGGCCTTTCGCCATCTCCTTGAGTCAACACTTGACTTTATTTTGTGTAACCAATAGGTTCATCATCCTGGATTAATAATACTTGATTAGTAATCATGGACTCATACCTTCTAAGAGGTTGAATGATCCTCTAAGATTTACATAGAGCTGATCTGTCCTCAGAGGTCTCTACTTCCAAATCAGGAGTATGTCCCTCATCAGGTGTGAGATCACACTCAAATTTATCTACTTGGTCAACCATATCTGTGGATTCTTGAACTCCTTTAAGATCCATTCTACTCTCACTGTCCTCTCCTAGAATAAACTCTTTCTATAGGAGTTTAACATGTCTTGAGACGAACATCTTCTTCTCAATGAGATTATAGAATTGATATCCAATTTTATCTTTTGGATATCCCACAAATATTTATTTATCGAATTTAGCCTCAAGCTTATCCGAATCAGTGCGCTTCATAAGCGTCACAGCCCTAGACTCTCATATTTGACATGTTGGGCATTTTGCTTTTCCATAACTCGTATGAAGTTTTGTCGACCGACATAGATAAGACACGATTTAGTGTGTAGAACATTGCAATCAATTCATGGCCCCAAAACCTTTTGGAAGGTTTGCACGACCTATTAATTAATCGCACTATATCTAATAGTTTGCGATTCCTCCTCTCAGACACAACATTATGTAGTGTATACAAGGAGTTCACTCCAAGAGAATCACATTCTCTTTTAGATAATCTAAACTTTATCTTTAAGACATCTCCACCTCGATCAGATCTTAGTGTGAGAATATCTTTACCTAATTATTTCTCTACTTCTAACTTAAATCCCTTGAATCTTTCAAGAGTTTTCATGCTCGAGTTTCATCAAATATACATGACCATTTCTAAAATAGTCATTAGTAAATGTGATGAGGAAGAGAAACTCATCTAGCATTAATCGACATGGTTCCACATACATCACTATGTATTAGATCCAACAATTGTGCAGACTTTTCAGCTTTTAAGTAAAAGGAGATTTGGCCATTGTGCCTAATAGGCACAATTCACATTTGTCAAATGATTCAAAATCAACTGACCTCAAATATACATCTATATGCAATTAGTTGACCGAGTCTACAATGCTAGATATAGGCGGCATTCAGATTATCACATTTATGCCTTTACATTTCTATACTTACTATAGAATACTCAGTATTTAGAATATAAATGTTATTTTATAATTCACCAGAACCATTAAGATTAAAAGGAACAATAATTGTCCTTAACATTAATATCGTTCATGTCCAAACATGAAATTCAAATAATGTTCTGGTATTAGTGAGTCCAAACTAACATTTCTCTAATTCAAATACTCAGTTCAAAGACAACGGTAGGAAGTATGCTTCTACAGACAATGCAACAACATTTGCTCATTTTCAATGTGTAGGCCAACTTCTTCTTTGTGCAGTGGTCTACTTCCATTTAGTTTCTGCATACTTATACAAATATGAGATCCATATTTGGTATCTAATACCCAAGAGACTAGTGAAGTAGATATAGGCCTTACTCAAGTGGATTTGATAATGCCCTTATTCACTTTGACTGTTTTAGCCATCTTAGATGCTTTCCCAAAGCCCCTTTAGACTTCCTCTTAATATCCTTTGAGGAATCAATGACTTGCCAATCATAACTTTGATATTGGGCTTAACAGTCTTAAGCATCCTTAGCAACTCAATAAGTGTGCACTTGAGTTTATCAAAATTCATAATTCGGTATAAATAACTCTTTGACAGAAATTATAGAACTAAGTCAACACTTGGTTCATGGTTCATGAATGAACCCAATCGAGACAATTTCTCAATTGCAATAATCTTCAGCACTTGAGCACCGACTGAAGATTCCTCTGTCATTTTGCATTGGTATAGTTGTTTGGAAGTCTCATATCCTTCCACACATGATTATTATCATACAACTCTTTGAAATGAAAAATCATGTGCTAGCATCTATACTCTTATTTTGCTTTTGTAACACAGGTGACATAGTTGCAAGTATCATACATGTTGCAGTACTATCGTCATCTCCGTGTTTATTATAGTAGCCACATTTTCCTTAGTTGAGTCATCAACAGGTGTCTCTGGAAAAAGCTACTTAAGGACATAACCAATTTTCTCATGCCTGAGAACAATTCTCATATTGCAGTGTCAATCAAGAAAGCTTGGTTTGGTTGTTTGACATCTAGCATGCCACATATGGTTACTCATGATTCAACAAATATAAATGACGAAAAGTAAAAGAATAATATATAAAATGCATCAATTAATTTAATATGGTCTTTTATCAAATTAATTGTGTTCCCACTATTTAACTCAAATTTATGATCCTCTCGCATAAATTTATGGAATTCATACTTAACTCCTAGTGGGCTGGGATCTCATTTGTTATATTAAGACATTGAGTGTACTCAACAAACCTTAATAAAACATTTGAGTAGATATTGTTATCAATTGTATCTCCATACAACTCCCAGATCATTAAGCTGACAACTCCTTGTCTTCACACATTTTATGTGTTAGCTTAACATGCCTCTAAAATTTATCTCCTTGAGTGTACTCAACAAAAGATAATTTTAGTTAAGTCGAACCCATCATTCAGAAATATCGAATATTTCATAGTGTCAAACATATCCCTAATAGACCAGCTTTGAGTGTACTCAACAAGTTGGGACAATTTAGGACTCTCGTTTTTCACTATAATGATGGAAGGCAAATAATAAAATCAACTTAATATTTCAGTGAGGGATTTATTATGCAAAGGTCTCATAATAATTTTATATATATATATATATATATATATATATAAGCATCAATCATGCAAATAAACATATATATAATAGTGTGGATGATTATGAACTAATTCTATCTAGTCTTCCTGAGCCAAAAGGAAGATCAGTTGGTCAATTCCTAGGGGGTATTGCATTGAATCACTATCAATGCGCCATCTCCATGGTTTCCTCCTCTTCCTGTGTCTTCAATTAGATTAGCTACAACTTGTATCTTATACTAGTTGGCACGCAGGCCTAAATGAAAATTGGACTCGCAGGCCCACAATAATAATAATGGACTCGCAGGTCCAAAACAATTGAGAGCTCGCAGGCCCTATAATAATAACAATAGTAACGGGCTCGCAGGCCCAAAACAATAAAGAGCTCGCAAGCCCATAAAACAACAGGAATTAAATTATTCATTCAACACATCCACATGGTCGAGTCCATAATCATCCACTAATAAACATTCATCATATAAATGTTTTCCTATATAATATCTAATATTATATGCAGGCATGTTTCAAGAATCTAGCAATTAAAGGTCGTCTAAACTATTTAGACAAATGGATCGAAAATAATTAAATAACTAATTAATCATATTAATTAATTAATTTAATTAACTGGTTTATTTAATTAAAATCAAATTTTAATTAAATACCGAAATAGAGTCCAACTCTAATATCATAATATAGGGCGGTATTATTTAATTAAAATCAAATTTTAATTAACTAGCAAAATTAGAGTCCAACTCTAATTCCACGATTTAAGGCGAATTTATTTAATTAAAATCAAATTTTAATTAATTATCAAAGTTGGGTCTAACTCTAATTCCAAGATGAAATTTTAGGGCGAGACATTTTGATTAAAATCAAATTCTAGTTAAATGTCAAATTAAAATCTAATTCTAATTTAAAAAACAAATCATGGTGAATTACTTAATTAAAATCAAATTTTAATTAAATACTAAATTAGAGTCTAACTACAATCCTAATTGAATTAATATTTTAAATTAGGATAAAACTCCTAAATAAAATAAAATTCAATTTAGGGTCATAGTTTTAATATTTAAGTTAAAATCTAATTTTAACGAAAATATAAAGATCGTCAATTTTAAATAAAAATTTTAATTTGGTCAAAATTGTAATTATAGGTCAAACCTTTTGCTAAACAAATTTAAAACTATTTTATAATTCAAAGTCAAAACCAATTTTGAAATTTACATTTTGACCCATTTTAGAATTACACACAAAGCCCTCGTAAAAATTAAATTGCAGAGAAGCCCCTTTATTCCAAAATTACGAGCTGGCGCCCGAATTCAAAACAATTGCAACATGACCCCTTTTCAAATAATTACACCTAGGGGCCTGTAACTTCAGAAATTGCACAGAAAGCCCCCATCCCCAAAAATTCGCCCGGCTGAGAAACCTTAGAAAAAACGCCTTTCTTCTTCTTCTTGAGCGCCGACAGCTTCACCAAAAACATCTGGTGGTGTGCCACCGTTGTCTAACTTCGGCGGCGCACCACCAAGAAGGGGGGCGCTGCTGCGTTACCCAGAATAGTAGCGAGTCGTTGCTGTTGCTGTTGCTGTTACTCAGTGTTGCGACGGGCGCTGCTGCTGCGCTGCGTGAACAGCAGCAGCAGTCGCTGCTCTACTCGCTGGCTGCTGCTGCGTGTAGCCGCCCACGGTGGCACGCCGATGGCTGCGCTTCGCCGCCAACAACTTCAATCCTTTTTTTTTTTAATCCAAAAAATTATTTTCGTTTCAAAAACAATTTTTGAATATAAAAATAATTCTTTATAATTGCTAGATTCAACAAAAACATGAATAATTAACTTTTAATTAATCACATATGCTAAACAGTTTCTAACAAGCACAAAGTAGGCTCTGATACCACTGTTGGGAATTTACTTATCATGCACAGCGGAAAATTAAATAAATTTCAATTCCCACCAAGGATCTGCTTTGTGTTTAGATAGAAACTGTGATAGGAATCATACCTTTTGCCAGATCTGCAAACTCCTTTGCTGTTCTTGTAATTCCAGCAATCCAATCTACCTCCCACAGCTGTCCAATTGTCCAGCCTCCAATGGTATCCACATAGGGAACAAGATTGAGAGAATTAGGGTTTTACTTTTCTTGTACTAGCAAGAATAATGAAAATCCATCTTCTAATCTCAAATCCGAGCAGCTTATTTATATGAGCCCAAAAGGGCTTGGCCCGTCCTACAATTTAACCCGGTCCAATATTTAATTAATCAAATTAATTAAATTCAGTCCATGAATTAATTAATCCAATTAATTAATTCGGGCCCATTAATAAGCGATCCAATTAATTAATTACACAACACTTGTCAATTAATTAATTGGCGGATCCCAATCTTCTAGTTCTCCTTTTGTGTGTGACCCATTAGGTTCCCAATCACGATGCCTAACGACGTAAATTATTATTTCGATCTAATCAAAATCGACAAATCAAAACACCCTTTTGATTTATCATTAATTCACATTCGTCGTCCCAGATTGACATCTAGCAATGTGTCAAGGCAATACATGTGACGGGAAATGTCATGTAGTATGACAAAATCAAACTCGTTCGTTTATCGTGAAACTATAATCCCTTCGTCAATATGATCCGATCAATTACGAAATATGGATTGTGTCAATCTCGATTATCGATCATATCTTTCATTCCACTTATTAAGTCAACGTAAGTCGAACTCATTTTCGACTTATAGGTACACCTTGGCCAAGGATTTCGTTATCAACTTAATTGGATGAAATGTATATCATAAACTCTTACTATCTAAGAGCGACGAATCCTCTATTGATCATTCACAACCTTCATATGATTCTTGACATACCCGAACGATGTCGTATTAGCGGCCCTTGACAGAGCAACTTCCAGTATCACCAAAGCATGACTGTCCCCACATAAGGTACTATGATGATATCAAGTCGAAGGATCAATTCCACTACCGAACGTTAGAGATTAACCACTGACACTCAGATAGTTATCCATGTGGAATCTCTCAGCGGGTCTCCAATGTTTTGTTCTGTAACGAAACATTCACGTGTTCATTTAAGTGTCACTACACTTTAGCTTGTCAGATCAGCTACTTACTTCACAAGTAAGGAATGCCACACGTGGTGGTCTATCCGTAATAACGATATCCGTATCTCGTTATTACTTACGACCAAGGATGATTTAAGATTCAATCATATGTAATTTGTATCTCACAATCACAACTCTTTGTGATTAACAAATTACCGAGATTTGAATCTACAGACTCTATTATTTAATATAATAGATCTTGCCATAATAAATGCATTAAACATATATCAAAAGTACTTATGCCCAAAGTTGATTGGACCTAGGGCATAATACTTACACAAAGGTCTTTTGATCATTACTCGAAAATTTTAATGGCCTAAAATGTCAGTTTGTCTAGCAACATGAAAATTTCCATATTGGTGGATATATGGAATTAATTTAAAGCTAAATGATATTTTATATGTTATTAATTTTTATGGCAAAATAACTAACATGGTAAAATATTCATTGCAATTTGACAAATTTTTCTTAGCATGTCTGAAATATTTCTTTTTCTTTCTATTTCGAAATTGATATGGAAATAAACTGCAAATATATTTCTTTTTTTTTTCTATTTTTTTATATATATATATATATATATATATATATATATATATATATAAAATTCAGTCCGTCATCATATTTCTGGAGAAGCCTACTGTGTATTCACTCCTAATAAATAATGACATCAATTTCATATTGTTATTTTACAAATTAATATTAGGTTGTGATATAATATGCCCTTAGCAATTATCGACAATGACAATTAAGGTAAGAGCTATTTGGAATGCACCCTGCGTCTACCAGCATGAGCTTCTCTATCTTTGCGCAAAACGACCACCTCATCCATCGACCCCACGCCTACTACATAAGGTAGTCAACCCACATGCCTACCACACGAAACCATCGATCCCACGCTGGCGCTCTACATTAATACTAGGCCGTCTGCCACTATGAGGTGCTCGACAACACTTGGTCACGGGAGATGACCAAGTTAGATAAAGGTCACCTAGCGGTTGTCACAAAGACAACTAACCACTGAACGGGTAGTGACCACATTCTCAGAACGTGGGGAAAGTGGGAGCACAACGTAAGACACGTGGCATTGTAACCGATCGGCAATTACGCGGCTCCAGTCACTTATAAATACCCCCAAGGCGGGTCAGATATAGACTAGTGAATTTTTTACTATCTAAACTCTCTTACGCATTCAATTCCTAAATCCATATTTCCTAATCTGGTTCTAATTCTTACGCTAGAGGTACAACGGGGGAGAAAAGCCCCACCCTTATTTTGCAGGTGACTTTTGTTAATCAGAATAGTAGAATCACCATATGCCACCAGGAGAGCACAGAGGTTTGTTTTGTAACCTTTTCATTGGGGCTTTCTGTGGGAATCCACTGAACAAAAAAGTTATGTCACCGCCACCACAATATGTAACGCAGGGCCAATTTAATGTCTTGGAAACACAATTGGAGGCCATGATGACCATCTTGCAGAGTCAGACACGAAATGCCCCAACTCCCGTACATGAGCAGCCACCCCCGGTAACACAAATAGTCGCTCCGCCTTCGCTTAGCCAATAATGGGAGACAGGGGACTTCACCGCAGACCCCCATCCCGAGACAGACTTGGAAAGAAAGATAGAAGAAATGATGACCCAGAAGATCGAAGATGCACTAACTAGGAGAAATGATAGGTGCAAGTAGATAGTGCTGGAGGAAAATCCTTTTACTCCCGAAATCATGGTTTTTTTCTCTATCGAAGGGTTTGAAACAGTCAATGATAGAAGCATTTGATGGAGTCACGGATCCGCTAGACCGCTTGCGGACATTTGTTGATTTAATGAGGCTCTATGCAGCCCCAGACGCGGTGATGTGTCGGTCATTACCCCCAACGCTCAAGAAGGAGGCTAGGGACTAGGTGGCTACACTGGCACCCAGGTCCATAAAGACTTTTGACGAGCTCTCCAGGAGTTTTGTGGCATACTTCATGAGCAGCAAGAGAAAATAAAAGACGGCTATTGGGTTGATGCAGGTTGTGCAAGACAAAGATGAGCCCTTGTAGGAGTATTTGGCAGGGTTCAACCAGGCGATCCTTGGTATAAGGGACCTTTAGATGTCTACAATGGTGACAGCGTTAATGCATGAAACGCGAAACCGGGCCTTCAAGATGTCAATCTCCAAAAACTCCCAGAGTTGATGCATGACATGTTGAAAAAGGGTGACAAGTACGTTGACGCAGAGGAAGCAGAGAAGGTCAAGAAAAATCTTAGGGAGGGATGGGAGACGGAAAGTAATAAGCGAAAGTCAGGTGATGTGTAGAAACTTGTTGATAAAGACAAGTCGAGAAATGAGCGTATGGACAAGAGATGCATCCAAGATCGGGCCGTTAGGCCGAGGCGAGAGGTGGTCAAAGCATTCACCCCTTTAAATACTCCACAAGACAAGATACTAACGGAGATTCGAGACATGAAAGAACTCGAATGGCCGAGGCCCATGGCAGCGTCAACTAGCACGAGGGATAAGGGTAAGTATTGTCATTTCCATAAAGATCATGGATACGAAACAGAAGAGTGCATCCATCTAAAGAAAGATATCGAGCGCCTCTTGAAGCGGGGTCTTTTGAATAAATATTCAAGGACTGATCAAGGCAAGCAGAAGGTCGATACTGACCACCACCTAGGGCCAGTGTTATAAATGTGATTATCGAAGGGATCGTAGCGGGGGGTGACTCAAACTCGGCAAGAAAGAGCTACGCACGCACAGTTGGGGTCTGCTCTATTCAGAAAAAGGCCAGGTTCGATCAAAACATCAATTTTGGAGAAGAAGATTTGATAGGTGTGGCAATCCCCCACGATGATGTATTGCTGATAGTGGGCGACATTGCGGATTATGAGGTCAAAAGGGTGTTTGTCGATGGCGGTAGTGCGGCCAACGTCCTCATTTGGGAAGCATTTGTAGGTTTGAAAATTCCTTCGGGAAGATTGAAACCAGTCTCTACCCCCCTCTTTGGATTTAGAGGGCCTACTGTTATACCAGAGGGAGTCGTAGAGTTGTCGGTAATGCTGGGAACCTATCCGGCAAGTGTGGTGGTCATAACGAATTTCTTGGTTGTCAAGACTTCCATGGCGTACAATGTAATCTACAGTAAACCTCTGCTGAATGCTGCTAGGGCTATTCCTTCCACTTACTACCAAGTGATGAAGTTCCCAACCAGTCGCGGGGTGGGATGTGTGAGGGGTGATCAGCAATCTTCTAGGAAGTGTTATGTCAATAGTATACAGACAAAGGGATCACCACCGGTGATGATGTTGGATCTTGAGCCTCCAAGGGGCTGATTGAGCCCCTCGATACTATAGAAAAAATTCAAGTAGCAGGGGGACGTGAATTTAGTGTGGGGCAGACCTGGGGCCAGAGGAAAAAGAAGAATTGGTGAAATGTCTGTCTAACAATTTGGATTTTTTTGCTTGGTGCCCAACCGATATACCGGGGATTGATCCATCTACTGCACAACATCGCCTTGGTGTGTGGCCAGACACTAAACCGATAAAACAGAAGAAAGAAAATCTTGCCCCAGAGCGGAAGGCTGCAGCCAAAGTCGAGGTTGAAAAGCTACTGCAGGCAGGGTTCATTAGAGAGGTATAATATCCCGAGTGGTTGGAAAATGTCGTCCTGCTAAAGAAGTCGAATGGAAAATGACGCATGTGTGTGGACTATACTGGAATCAACAAGGTATGCCCCAAAAACTCATACCCCCTACTTAGGATAGATCACCTGGTGGATGCCACGTCGGGTTACGAACGATTAAGTTTTCTGGATGCATTTTTCGGGTATCACCAGATCTCTATGGTAGAATCAGACGAGGAGAAAACTTCGTTCGTAATTGATGCGGGGGCGTACTGTTATACGACCATGCCGTTCAGTCTGAAAAATGCCAGGGCAATTTATCAGAGGATGGTGAATAAGGTGTTTGAGAACCTGCTCGGGTGTGTCATAGAAGCATATGTGGATGACATGGTCATCAAGAGTATGAAAGCCAATGACCATGTTGAAGACTTGCAGAATGTATTCAACATTGCCCAACAAAACAGGCTGAAGTTTAATCCAGAGAAGTGTGTCTTTGGAACAGCAAGCGGTAAGTTCTTGGGCTTTATGATCACACAGAGAGGCATCGAAGCAAACCCGAACAAACTTCGAGCCATCCTAGAAATGAAAAGCCCTGAAAACAGGAAGGACGTCCAAAGACTGACTGGCCGGGTAGCGGTATTGAATCGTTTCATGAGTCGGGCAGCAGATAAGTGCTACCACTTCTTCAAGGTAATTGGGGGCTCTACCAACTTTGAATGGACCAAGGAGTGTAAGAAATCACTAGAATCCTTAAAACATTCATTGCAGCAGCTGTCGATCTTGACTAGACCATGTACAAGAGATGTGTTGAGTTTGTACTTGGTGGTATCAAAACATGCAGTCAGTGAAGTACTGGAAAAGAACTTCCAAAAGTGCAGAAGCCTATATACTATGTGAGCCAGTGTTGAGGGGGATAGAAGCTCGCTATAGCTTCGCAGAACAATTGGTATTTGCATTGATTATAGCAGTCAGAAAATTAAGACCGTACTTTCAGTCCCATTCGGTGCATGTCATGATCGATCAGCCTGTCAAACAAATATTGCATTGTCCTGAGACGTCGGGTAGAATGTTGAAATAGGTCATCGAGTTGAGCGAATTTGACATCGAGTTTAAGCTGAGAACAGCCATCAAGGCACAGGCGTTGACAGATTTTATCACAAAACTAACACCACCACCTGAATGCTCCTAGCAAACAGAGGCGATTTGGAAAATTTTCGTTGATGGATCCTCGCAGGTCGAGGGGTCCGAAGCGAGTATCATTATGATAGGCCCGGAATCAGTGAGTTGGAGTATTCATTGCACTTTGAATTCCCGGCAACAAATAATGACACAGAATATGAGGTAGTTATCATAGGCCTGAGTTTGGTAGTCAGACTTGGAGTAACGTCAGTTAAAATTTTCAGTGACTCTTAATTGGTTGTAGGCCAGGTGACAGGTGAATTTGAAACAAACAATGGGCGGATGGCTTCCTATCTGATGAAAGTTAGGGACCTGCAAAGGGTGTTTACAAGCTTCAGGATAACCAAGGTCCCTCGCTAAGATAAGGAACGAGCAGACGCCCCGTCCAAGCTAGCATCGCCAAATCCTAAGAATCTACCTAGCATGGCAAGTGTGCAAGTCCTACGGCAGCCAATCATTTTGCTCATAGCTAACTCAGTGGGCACAGAGCGCGAAAACAGCTGGTTAGATCCGTTGGTAGACTACCTGGCAGAAAACAAATTGCCACATGATGCATCTGAGGCCAGAAGGTTGAGAATCCGGGCAGCCTCATTCAAAATGATCGATGGGCAACTATACAAGTGAGGATTTACCATGCCATACCTGAAGTGCTTGCGTCCAACTAAAGCCCAATAAGTATTGCTCGAGATACACTCAAGGGTTTGTGGTAATCACCAAGGGGAAACAACCCTCGTTTTCAAAGCTCTCCGACAGGGGGGGTACTACTGGGCCACGGTGAAGGAAGATGCCAAAAAATTGGTAAGAAAGTGTGATGCTCAACGCCACGTAAATTTGATTCATGCCCCCGCCAAGCAACAGTCAGCCATCTTTGGGGTAAGCCCATTATTCCAATGGAGGATTGATATTCTAGGGCTTTTGCCTGTTGCCAAGGGGCAGCGAATGTTTTTGCTAGTAGCTATCGATTACTTCACCAAATGGGTCGAGGCAGAGCTTTCGGCTACTATAACAATAGCGAAAGTGCAAAGTTTTATTTGGAAAAACATAATATGCAGATTTGGCATACCAAGAGTCCTCATCACCCACAACGATAGACAGTTTGACAACCATGGCTTCAAGGCTTTTTGCTTGCGTTATCACATAGACCACATACTCACTTTTGTGGCTCACCCCCAATCTAATAGGCAAGTGGAAGTAACAAACCGGACGATCTCGTGGGATCTCAAAAGAAGATTGAAAAAGGAAAAAGGTCTTTAGGCAGACGAGCTACCTAATGTGTTGTGGGCATATCACACAACCCCCGGAGAGCCCACGGGAGAAACACCCTTCAAGCTATCCTTTGAGATGGAGGCTGTTGTCCCCATGGAAGTCCTAAATGAGACTGGCAGGATGAAGGCCGATCGACTTGATATTTCTACCACCAGTGTGGAGCTCGACCTACTAGATGGGATGAGGGAGAAAGCATCTATGAGGATGACATCTTATAAGCGGAGAACCGCTGGATACTTCAATCGCAAGGTGAAGCCAAGATTTTTCTAATCAGGAGATCTCGTACTAAGAGGAGTAGCAGTCGCGAGTCACCCTCCATCTAAGCTCGGGCCGAATTGGGAAGGACTATACGAAGTGATCCAAAACCTTGGAAATGGAGCTTACAGCCTTAAGGACTTGAAAGGAAAACCACTAGGCAGGCCAAGGAACACCGAGCATCTCAAAAAATACTATCAGTAGATCAGCGTGCAGGAATTTCGAATCACATAACGTTTTTTTGTAAATATAGTCATTAGGGTTTTTTACTTTTCTTATGTAATGATCTTTTGTAAATATGGTAGTTAGGATGTTTGTGATGTAATGCCTACTGCAGGCACACTTTATTAATGTTATTTAATGAAAGCCTGGATGGCGGCAGATGATGAGGGCGCTAAGGAAGGGCCAGCCTAGCTGGGACATCCCGATGCGCCTATTGAGTTCCTAAATCTTGGCAAGTTTGATTCTACTATGAAGTTAAGGATTATGATTGTACCGCTCCACAGCTGCCTCTATATCCTTTGCATACTCAGCGGAGGCTTTAAACTTTTCCAACGCTTCCTCAGGAACCTGAGCCAAGACAAAACGCAGGTTGTCTACCTCTATCTCATGCTCCCTAGCATGGGTCTCTAAAACTTCGAGTGATTTCTTCAAAGAAGAGATCTTCTTCTTGTAACGGTGAGACTCTTTCTTCTTTTCTTTCACAAGGGTCTTCCACTCCGACGACAAGCGATGGCTTGACTTGACGAGCCCGACCTGAAGTGTAACGACCCGGACCTTGCGCCTATGACTTAAGGGAGAGGTTATGAGTTCGAATCTTGGGCAACTCGACAGAAAGCTATGAGGGACCAAATGGGCCCAAGGCTCACCCAAAGCGGACAGTACGTATGTTCTAAAGGTTTGGGCACAAGGTCCGAGTCGTTACATGAAGAGCCACCACCTAAAAGAGCAAGAGTTCAGGTAACCATGAGACAGGTATAAAAAAATGTATATATATGAAAACATGTACACAACAAAAAATAAGGAGGGACGATGGGGAACTTACCCTCTGAGTGTGGACTGTCAGAACTCTCTCAATGTCGTTGGCACCTCGACCTTGGTATGCCAAGGAGCGACCAAGGATCTGATTGTCCTCATCTCTGAATGGCCCAAAGAGGGAGAGAACCTAGGGTCCGGAAGAGGAGAACCATCACGCTCGGGCAAAACATAACTCGGGCTATCCCCTCCAGTCTCTGGTGGTGGGATAGGCTCATCGAAAGGTAGAGATACCTCCTCAACAGTACCGTGCAGCCCTCTCCCGTCACTAGTCTTTTTCCTCTTCAATGGGACGAAAGATGGGTCATCGGCACCCCCGCGATTGCATCCCGCCAAGGAATCCATGTTTTCTTCTAAGTTGAAATCCATCCATATACATGAAGTAAAATCTATCAAGCTTACCAAGAAATGAGCAAATAGGTGCATAAAGGTGAAAGGCATTCCAAGCTTACCATCAATAGGGGCAAATCCCTCATCGCTCCCAGGCTCCGGCAGGGACTTCAACACCTCGTCTAGATCAAAATCCATATCTATATGCAAGTGGTCGAGTTAGCAAAGCCTGACAAACACAAATAAACCAAAGATAACTGTAAGTATGAAAATGCAAGCAAGGTAGAAAACCTACCAATAGAACGACCGATCCCCACTAGCAACATATTCCTCATTATTAGAACTGGCCCTAAGTCGGGCGCTAGCAGTGGAATTTTAATCAATTTTTGGGTTTGCACTCTCAGAATGGGGGGTGATCTCGACTTCGCTATTGAAGAGGTGAATTAAGGGGTGTCTCCAATAGGTGTTGAAAGTGAATTCACCCTAATAGGGGTGAACAAAGAAAAATCGGGATTTTCACCTGCTGTTGGAGTTTCTGAACATGGGGAAACGAAATGGGACCTTGGTGGTGAAATAGACGAAGGCGTCGCACTGGACTAACTTGTGTATCTCTAAGACACACCCTAAAGAGATCCATTGAGAGTTAAATCTTCTCCCTAAGGCAGACATATAAGAAGTAAAGCGCTTTCCTCCACGCATTGGGATTTATTTGGCTAGGGGTGAGGTGGAATTCATTAAGTAATGAAACGAAAAAAGGATGAATGGGGAATCGAAAACTGCCATCCATAATATCTTTATAAACGGCGACCTCCAGGAAGCTTTTCTTTGGGCCTAGGGCTCTATAAACATAGCTATCCACATGTTCATATCTCTTGAGCGACTTTTCTTATTTCGATGGGAAGTTATAAAGACTACAACATTTTGGAATTTCAAGAATTACCTCCTCACCCGCGGCATCTCGCTCGATCTCTATGTTTGGTTCAAAGATTTGGTGTACCCTATATGTCACTTTAGAGGAATCGATTGAAAGGATTGAGTATCAGACGAATGTGTTAAAATATTTGACTCGGGATAAACTTGGGCGACCGCTCGAGGGCTATCGACGGGGGGCTTACGGCTGGTCGATGGTAAACCAGCAGAAACGTTGGTCGACCGCTTGAGTGACTTTTTTAATTTCGATGGGGAGTTATAAAGACTACAACATTGTGGAATTTCAAGAATTACCTCATCACCCACGGCATCTCGCTTAATCTCTATGTTTTGGTTCAAATATTTAGTCAACCCTATGTGTCGCTTTGGAGGAATCGATTGAAAGGATTGAGTATCGGACGAGTGTGTTAAAATATTTGACTCGGGATAAACTTGGCCGACCACGCGAGGGCTATCGACGGAGGGCTCACGGCTGGTCGCCGATCGACCAGTAGAAACGTTGGGCGACCGCTTGAGTGACTTTTCTAATTTCGATGGGGAGTTATAAAGACTACAACATTGTGGAATTTCAAGAATTACCTCCCCACTCGCGGCATCTTGCTCGATCTCTATGTTTTGGTTCAAATATTTGGTCAACCCTATGTGTCGCTTTGGAGGAATCGATTGAAAGGATTGAGTATTGGACGAGTGAGTTAAAATATTTAACTCGAGATAAACTTGGCCAATCGCGCGAGGGCTATTGACGGGGGACTCACGGTTGGTCGACCCCACATTTTTTTGACCGGCCCATCCGAAGACGGGTCAGTCGACTCCCTCATCCCCTCACTTTCACTTTCACTAAAAGATGAAGAAATGAAAGTTCTATACATGATTCAAAGGAAGAAGAACTCCAAAAGAAAGCTAGAATGAAATAATATGAGAGGAAAGAGTTACATTGTCAATTGATGAAGCAAGAGGAATTTGAGGTCAAATGAGAGTAAGGGGGAGCCTTCCCCTTGATATAGATTAGAAATTTGAATTTTTTGGGGGGAAATTTCCTCCCAAAATTGAACCCACACATGGGATGCCAATTGGACTATCTCTAACACTTAGGCGACATCTTTGCCTCTCTTCACCACATAGACCGTTCGATTTGCTTATGTCAAGTCAAGGGTTAATACAAAAAAAAAAATCGCTTAAAGACGTACCTCTTATCAATAAATATCGACAAGAGGCAGGGGGCTAGTGATATAATATGCCCTTTGCAATTATCGACAATGGTGATTAAGGTAAGAGCTATTTAGAATGCACCTCGTGTCTACCAGCATGAGCTTCACTATGTTTGCGCGGGACGACCATGACACCATCGACCCCATGCCTACTACACAAGGCGTCGACCCCCATGCCTACCACACGAAGCCATCGATCCCACGCGGGCGCTCTACATTAATACTAGGCTGCCTGCCACTACGAGGCACTCGACAACACTTGGTCACGGGAGATGGCCATGTTAGATAGAGGTCGTCCAGCGGTTGTTACAAAGACAATCAACCACTGGACGGGTAGTGACCACATTCTCAGAACGTGGGGAAAGTTGGAGCACAACGTAAGACACATGGCATTGCAACCGCCTGACAGTTACGCGGTTCTAGTCGCCTATAAATACTCCCAAGGCAGGTCAGGTATAGACTAGCGAATTTTTTACTATTTGAGCTCTCTTTAAGCATTCAATTCCTAAATCCATATTTCCTAATCTGGTTCTAATTCTTACGCCGAAGGTACAATGGGAGAGAAGAACCCCCCCCCCTCTCTCCTTTATTTTGCAGGTGACTTTTGTTAATCAGAATAATAGAACCACCCTACGCCACCAAGAGAGCACGGAGGTTTGTTTTGTAACCTCTTCAGGTTGAAAATTCTCATTATTTATTGTCATATTTTTAGGAATTATATTTTCATGAAACACAAAAAATTACAAAACATGCATCAATAACTATTTAACTATGCGAGTTAAGAAAATAGTGCCTCCTCAAATGAAGAAAAAGTTTTTCAAACTATTTCCATGTAAACACTACAACAAATTGTAATGCATCTCGTAAAAATCACTTGGCCGCACGCCGTAAAAAATATTCTTTAAATTCCCATTTCACATCAACATCACCATTTGAATATATTAATTTCATATCAACTTATTCTAGCATCTTTGTAATATTCTTAAGTTTATACTCATTGAAACCGTCAAATTGTATAAATTATCTTTCTATATACTATTAAAAAATGAAAGCAAGAAAAAAGGAAAAAGAAAAGAAAATACGAGTAAATTTCACAATTATAAGACTCTAATTTCATGTCAATTTGTCATCCTAATTAGTTGAGGTTGATGAGTCCCTATCATAAGCAGACTTTATTAAGGAAAAGGACCAAATGGCCCCCAATTGCATCCTCTTGTCCTAACAATTTCTACCATAATTTCCGTTCTTTTTTATTTTATAGACCGTCCATGTGATCAGAGGCGGATCCAGCACCTGTCGAGCCCCCGCGATCGCTCGTGTTGGATCTGCCGGGAGAGATTTTTTTTTTTGTTGACATTAAATTAACTTTAAGCTTATATTACTGATAATTGATTTTATTTCCAAGAGTGGCTTGTAGCTCAGTTGGTTAGGATATCTATCTATATTTTTAACGTCTTGGGTTCCAATCCTTTCACAACTATTTTTATAAAACATTTTTAGTAAAATTAATGTCATAGAAAAAGGGCTGGAGGAGATTCGAACCCGTGAGCATTTGTAAGTTATACACAAAGCGTGACCATTATGGCAATGGGTGGAAGTTTAAACTAAATTGAACAAAATAATATATGATAGGTTTTAGCGATTTTAATGCAATTTTAATTGTAAAGATTCGAACCCGTGTTCTTCCTTTGAATTACACAAAATTTGGCCACAATATCAATTGATGAGTACGGTGAAATCTTATAATAGAATTTTATATGTTCAATTTGAGAAAAATAATTGTTATATTGAAATTTTAGGCATTGTTTGATTCCTTTTTTTTTTTTTCAAAATACATTTTTCTCTCTTCTTTTCAATCACACGTTCTTCAATAAAATAATATTACACGTAAATTCAAAATTTTATTATTATTTTTAGCCACACATTCCCCATCAAAATAACTATTCCAAAATATATTTTTTTTACAAAAAAAAATAGACATTAAATGGGCTCTTAATATTTTATTACGATCGATGACCGTTCGTGCTGACTCAAAACGCTGAATTCGCCCCTGCATGTGATACTAATACATAATTCGTAAGCATATACACTCACCCACCCACGGACCCTTAACTATATACACAAATAAGAGCACAAATTGCAAAAGTCACCATAACCTGGCATATCAACCAATTCGATATGAGGGAAAAACTTTTTTCATTTTCTTTTCAACAATTACTTGTGTGCCATGAAAGAGTAAATAATTAAACTACTAGACCTTAAGGGTTACTCATGAACTCTTATCAATTTATTGATAAGAGAACCAAAAACTAATTAAGTAATTACAAGAAAGGATAAATTACAGATGGTATTGTGTTGAAAATTTACTTAATAATGCATAGAGAAAAATAAAACAAATTTTAATTTCTACTAAGGATTTGCTTTGTGTTTAAATGAAAACCGTGATAGCAAATTATATCTTTGATGAATTCCTCGAAGAACAATTCTGATTTGCAATCCATGGTTGTTCAATTGTTCAACATCCAACGAAAATTCACACAAGGAATAAGAATGAGAGAATTAATGTTTCTCTTTTTTTGTACTAGTAAGATAATGAATTGTGTTATGTTGTTTTCAAAACCTTAATAGCTTATTAATATAAGTTTAAGTGGGCTAGGTCTCTCCCTTAAACTTAACCCGGTCCAATATCTAATTAATTCAATTAATTAAATTTGTTCAATAAATTAATCAAATTAATCAATTCGGACATATTAACATGCAACACGATTAATTAATTTTTCAACACTTGTTAATTAATTAATTGGTATATCTCATTCTTCTAGTTCACGATGCCTGACGACGTAAATTATTATTCTGATCTAATCAAACTCGATAAATTAAAACACCCCATTTTAATTTATCATTAATTCATATTCGTCGTCCCATGTTGACATCTAAAAATATATCAGAGCAATATATGTGATGAAAATGTCATGTGGTATGATAAAATAAAATTTATTCGTTTACTGTGAAACAATAATTTATTCGTCAATATGATCCGATCAATTATCGATCATATATTTCATCCCATTATTAAGTCAATGTAAGTCGAAAAATCTTTTCGACTTTTGAGTACACCCTGACTAATGATTTCGTTATCAATTTAACTGAATGAAGGTGCAGATAATAATTTCTTACTATCTAAGAGTAACGAATCATCTATTGATCATTCACAACCTTCATATGATTCTTGGCAATGATGTCATACTAGCAACTCTTGGTAGAGTAACATCTAATATCACTAAAGTATGACTATCCCCATACAAGGCAGTATGATGACCTCAAGTTGAAGGATCTATTTCACTACCGAACGTTAGAGATTAATTATTGACACTTAGATAATTATCCAGGTAGAATCTCATTTGTAGGTCTCTAATGTTTTGTTCTATAATAAAAGATTCATGTGTTCATTTAAGTGTCACTATACTTTAGCATGTGAGATCAGCTATTTACTTCACAATTAAGAAATGTCATGCATGATAGTTTATTCGTAATAACGATATTTGTATATCGTTTACAACCACGGAAGATTTAAGATTCGGTCATATATAATTTTTATCTCGCAATCACAACTCCTTGTGATTCACAAATTACCAACACTTAATGATGTGATCCATGAAGCGAATGCAACGAAGGCATGTCCGGGAAAGGATCCTTTGATTGTCGAAGAAGGGTCGATGACTTGGTCGTGAGTAAAACGAATAAAAGAGGTGATGAGATTACTTGCTCTAGCTACAGTGGACAAAACATTGATTACAAAAAGAAAATCAACAAGTTTCATGTTGGTTTCAAGAGAGGAAACGCCTTGGTTCAACATGATTCGAGCAACGGATGAAAAATATGAATCAGTTCATTAGACAGAAAGTCAGATGGAGCATTTTATTTGGTCTATGTGACAGCACGCATCAACACTATGTGGTCGCATAATGTATTTTCGAGACACGATTTCTCATTTTTCGCGAATTTCCTAATTATGTTAGAATTCTTTTTTTTTTTTTTTTGGTATCTTTGTAATCTTTTAGGAATCCTTTTCGTTTTAACTAGATTTTATGGGTCTCCTATAAATAGGACTCATTATTTTATTGTAAAAAACAAATTATATCATATATATCAATAGAGAGAATTATTTTGGGAGTTTATTTTGCTTTCAATTCCTTGTTCTTCATTGAACGAATTCTGAACTTATCAAGAATTATTTTCTTGTGGTGTTCAAACAATCTAGTGAGATTCTTAAGTCTTGTAATCAAAAGATCGACATATTGTCGGCAATTTGTTGGTTGTGGAGTTCAATATTTTTTAATCAAACTCAAAACTTTGATTTTATTGGCTTTCTTGGGTTGTGATTCAATCTTGTGTGAGTTTCGTAGCTACTATTGCTACGTGGTTCCCATTAGTTTGATGTGATACGATGATTTGATCGTTTGTTTGAGGATATGAGATACAAATTGGACAGGCTGGACACAAATATTGCTAATCCTTCATAGGGGGCAAAGTGTAAAAGTACCCAATCTAAGGAGACAGGGTAGAAATCTTGGTGGAGAAGGTGAGATAGGAGTATGTGCAATAGCAAGACAACAATTCATTTATTCAAAGCAAAGAGTGATCCGGAGGTATATTTGGCGTGAGAAGAAAAAGTGGAGCTCATATTTGATGGTCATAACTACTCTGAGGAGAGAAAGGTAAAGTTAGCTGTAACTCAATTTGTAGATTATGCTATAATTTGGTGAGATCAGTTGACAACATCTAGGCGGAGAAATTATGAGAGACCTATTGAATCTTGGGGTGAGTTGAGGAATATTATGAGAAAATGATATGCACCTAATCACTATTATGGGTATAGGATCTCATGCGTGAAAGAGGATTTCAAAAATTCACGACATGATTAATTCTCAAGTTGATCATCATACCAATGAATAAGGGAGGAAAAAGAGAGAAAATAGAGGTGGCTAAGTGTGATGAAAAAAAGAGTAGAGCAACAAAATAGTGAAAAGGAAAATGAGTGGAGAGGTGGCAAATAAAAGAAATGAGAGCCACGAGGAAAAAGAAAGTGAGTTGTCAGAGAGAAAAGAAAAATTAGAAGTGAGCTTGCATGAAAATGAGAGTGGAGTTGAGATGGCATTAGTGAGAACTAACAATTCCCTTCCTAGTTTGGCTATTTCTGTATTGCAGGATCTGAAAACTTGGTCCATGAAAACAAATCTATTAAACAACGACTTGTGGATGAAACAAATCATCCCTACCTCAGTTTGAAAAATTCTTTAATACCGGAAGTTGACTTTGTGATCCATGAAGAGGGAAAGAAGCTGCCATGGAAGGACTTCATATGCAGTAGATTAAAATACCAAGGTGTAATGAGGGGAGACATGAGTCCATTTGTAGTGTCATTACTACAATCACCTAGGCAGGGTAAGACACGGAGGAAACACGATTACACAATTCTTGGAGTATCTCAAACTTGTAGAAGACTTTTGATATGAATTGAATTGAGAGATTATTCTCCTTTATTCTTGATGGAACAACCCGAACTTATCAACGATTTCAACTCTTGTGGCGTTCAACGAACTTATCAAGACTAACATCTTATGGCGTTCACAATCCGAGTGAGGTTCAATTATTGCTTGATCAAGAGGTAGATAAATTCCTGTTTATTGGTTGCTAGGTTTGTTATTTTTGGATTAAATCCAAAACCTTGGCTTATTGGCGTTCTTGGATTCTTACGTAATGTTCGTTACTGTGTGGTTCTCATCATTTGGTATCAGAGCTTTGACTCCAAAATCAAGGTTATATCCCTTTATCTTTCTTTTGCTTTGAGTCTTTTATTTTTGTTCTTATTTTGTGTTCTTCAAGTCAGTAATATTTTTGAGTCATTTTGTTCATTTTGTTGATTTTGTAGTCAATTTTCAAGTAATTTTTTTTACTGTTCACGTCCGGGGGTACTGTTCATATCAATTTTTTTTAAATTTTTTTTTTTTTTAGAATTGCCTGTGTCCTACAATCAATCCTGAGTCTAATTTATTTTTTTCTATTCCAATCCAAACATTTAAGAACCACTTTTTTGAATTAAAAAGAATTTCCATTCGAAATTTCATCCAATCATGTTACTTTTTTCTTGAGTCTTCTTGATTACAAATCTCACTCACATTCGGTTTGAACTCCACAAGAAATTGAGTGATACACAAGAAATTGAGTGAGGCAGAAAAAAATTCTAGAAGTTTTGTCGAATGATGTAATACGGCGGTTTGACCCTTTGTTTGAGGATATGAGATACAGACTGGATAGCCTGGACACAAATGTTGTTAATCTTCATAGGGGCAAAGTGTAGAAGTACCAAATCCCAGGAGACAACGTAAAAATCTTGGTGGAGAAGGTGATGATAGGAGTATGTACAATCAAGACAACAATTCATTCATTCAAATGAAGGAGTGACCCGGAGAAAAAGTGGAGCTCATATTTGATGGTATAACTACTCTGAGGAGAGAAAGGTAAAGTTAGCTGTAACTCAATTTGTGGATTATGCTATAATTTGGTGAGATCAGTTGACAACATCTAGGTGGAGAAATTATGAGACCTATTGAATCTTGGGGTGAGTTGAGGAATATTATGAGGAAACGATATGCACCTAATCACTATTATGTGTATGGGTGAGATATGCGTGAAAGGGGATTACGAAAAACTTATAGTAAGTGTGGTGGAGTTGAGAATTCAATCGGGGTAAAATACCTGTTTTGAAGCATGTTAGTAGTAAGCTGGCTGGTTTAGATTATAAACTAGAATTTTCAAAGAATCGGGACGTGATTAATTCTCAATTTGATCGTACCGATGAACAAGGGAGGAAAAAGAAAGAAAATAGTGAGGTGGCTAAGTGTGATGAAAAAATAGTAGAGCAACAAAATAGTGAAAAGGAAAACGAGAGTAGAGAGGTAGCGAATAAAAGAAATGAGGAGCCACAAGAGGAAAAAGAAAGTGTGTTTTCAGAGAGAAGAAAAGTCAGAAGTGAGCTTGCATGAAAATGAGAGTAGAGTTGAGAGGGCATTAGTAAGAACTAACAATCCCCTCCATACTTTGGCTATTTCTTTATTGCAGGATTCTGAAGACTTATTTCTTTGTCTATGAAAACAAGCCTATTGAACAACAACTTGTGGATGAAACTAATCAACCCTACCTTAGTTCGAAAAATTCTTTAAAATCAGAGGTTGACTTTGTGATCCCTGAAGAGGTAAAGAAGCTGCCATGGAAGGACTTCATATGCAGTGAATTGAAATACCAATGTGAAATAATAGGAGACGTGAGTCCATTTGGAGTGTCATTGCTACAATCACCTAGGCAGGGTAAGACATGGAGGAAGCACGATTACTCAGCTTTTGGAGTATCTCAAACTTGTAGAAGACTTTTCATATGAATTGAATTGAGAGATTATTCTCCTTTGTTCTTGATGGAACAATCCGAACTTATCAATGATTTCAATTCTTGTGGCGCTCAACGAACTTATCAAGAGTAACATCTTGTGGCGTTCACAATCCGGGTGAGGTTCAATTATTGCGTGATGAAGAGGTCGGTAAATTCCTATTTATTGGTTGTTTGGTTCATTATTTTTGGATTAAATCCAAAATCTTGGCTTATTGTCGTTCTTGGGTTCCGTGTTTGTAAGGTTACATAGTGTTCGTTGTTACATGGTTCTCATCATAGTTGGTATGACAGCTTGGGCTCCCAAAAAAATAAGGTTATATCATTTCCCTTTTTGTTTGAGTCTTTTGTTTTCTATTCTTTCTGTTCTTCGTGTTCTTTGCGTTCTTCATCTCTTGAGTCTTTAATCAAAGTTTCCAAAAAAACAATGTAAAATTATTTTTGTGATAATTTAACACCCAAATTAGTTTTCATTTCTTCTACTGGTATCATAGTCAAATTTTCGAGTAAAAAAATTCGAAAATTAAAAAATATATATTATGTTTATTTATTTCGAAAATTACCAGCAACATACAATTCATCCTTTTGAGTTAAGAAATTATATATAAAAATCAGTTTGGTTTAATCCAAAATTCAAGAACCACTTTCTTGAATTCATATAGTTCCCATTGAAATTGTCCAATTCTTTTGCTTGATTCTTTTCTTTCTTCTTAAGTCTTCTAAGTTACAATTCTTACTCACATTCCAATTTGAATTCTATAACAATAAGACTTGGTTGAGTCCGAATTAGTTCTTTAAAGCACTTAAAATGCAAGAGTGGTGAGATTATTAGAGGAAAAAACCAATTTAAGTGAAATATGAGCGTAAACACAGGAGGTACATATTATATTAGATCTAGGATTTTTGACAGTGACGATTCTACATCAAGCAGGAACAACAATCAAATCAACATGTCGGAGGAGTTAATGTTTGAAAGGTTGTTTGAGGATGTGAGGGACAGGTTGGATAGGCAAGAGGCATGGATGGATAGGCAAGACCCATTGCTCACCAATTTACGTAGGGGAGTTCCCAATGCAAGAAGGCAATGTAGGTAGGAACATAGAACAGAGAATCGTAGTGATTTTGAAGTGGGTAGCGGTATGGATGAGGATACAATAGTGGATGCCGAGTTAGGGAGAATAAAGAATAGATGAGTTAGGCATGAAAGGAGAGACGGAGAGCCTATTGGAGATGGAGTCGACGGTAGTATAGATAATATACAAATGATCATTCATTTTTTCAAAGGAAGAAGTGATCCGAAAGCTTACTTGGAGTGGGAAAAGAAAATTGAATTGATATTTGATTGTCACAACTACTCAGAGAAAAAGAAGGTGAAAATTGCAGTCTTTGAATTCACTAATTACGCTATTACTTGGTGAGATCAAGTAGTGATTTCTATGATGAGGCATCGTGAGAGGCCTATTAGTACTTGAGAAGAATTGAAGGCTATCATAAGGAAGATGTTCATGCCTAATCATTACTATAAGGAGTTTTATAAAAAATTGCAAAGTCTTTACCAAGGGTCTAGGAGTATGGAGGACTACCATAATGAGATGAAGATGATCATGATTAGAGCGAATGTAGAGGAGGATATAGAGGCCACTATGGCTCGATATTTGAATGGGTTGAATAGGAAAATAGCCAAAATGGGTTGGATTCGGGTTCTTTGGGATCTAACTCTTCGTGGGAGCCAAAATGGGACGATCATAGAGGTGATGGGGCTGTTTCGAGTAGTAAGACCGAACCACTAAGGGTAAATGAGGAAGTTGCTAGCAAAGCTACACCTAAGGCGGAATCCAAACCTTCTAAGAATCGGAATATCAAATGCCTTAAATGCTTGTGTTCGGGGCGCATTGCTTCTCAATGCCCAAACAAAAGGAGCAATGATCTTGCATTACAATGAAGAAGTAGTGAGTGATAGTAATGGAGATGAGATGTCTGAATTAGAGGGTATTAGTGATGGTGAAGTAGTTGAGTACTTGATCGAAGGGAAATCACTTGTGGTGATGTGTGCTCTTGATACACAAATAAAAGTGGATGATGAGGAGCAGCAACGGGATAACATCTTTCATACTAAATGCCATGTTAGAAACAAGGTATGTAGTTTGATTAATAGGGTAGTTGTACTAATATCACTAGTACTACGCTGGTTGAGAAATTAGGATTGACTATAACGAAAACATCTTAAACCTTATAAATTACAGTGGTTAGATGATTGTTGAGAGGTTAAGGTGAATAGGAGAGTACTGGTGAGTTTCTCGATTGTGAGGTATAGCGACAAAGTGATTTGTGGTGTAGTTCATATGCATGCTGGGCATATTTTGTTGGAAAAACCATGATAATATGATAGGAAAGTAATTCATTTCAATGAGGATGGAAAATTTATTACTCTTATGCCTATTAACACCGATGTATGAATATCAGATTAAATTGAAATGTGAGGAAGAAAAAAGATTGAGAGAAAAAGAGAGTAAGAGAGAAAATGGTGAAGTGACTAGTAGTGAGAAAAAATAGTATAGCCACAAAAGGGAAAAGAAAAAGAGTTTTCCGAAAGGAGAGAAAAGTTGAAAGTGAATTTCTTTGCAAAAGGGAGTGAGTTGAAGGGGGCAATAGTTAAGAGGCAACAAATGATCTTGTTGGTCTATAAAGTGCCACTCATCAATCTTGAGAAATCTAACACATCCCTCACTAGTTTGGCTACTTATTTGTTGCAGGAATTCGAAGACATATTTCTGGATGACGTGCCTAGTGGCTTACCACCCATTTGAGGCATCGAACACCAAATTACTTTCGACATGGAGCCATCATTCCAAACAGACCTGCTTATCGAAGTAACCCGAGGAGACCAAGGAACTTCAAAGTCAAGTGGAGGAGTTGCTGAGCAAATGATATGTGAGGAAAGCATGAGTCCATGTGCCGTGTCAGTGCTACTTGTGCCAAAGAAAGATGGAACCTGGAGGATGTGTCTAGATTGCAGGGTCATCAACAACATAACAGTAAAGTGTCTTATTCCCAGGTTTGATGACATGTTAGATAAATTACATGGCTCTTGCATATTTAGTAAGATTGACTTTGAAAGTGGTTATCATCAAATTAGAATGAGGAAAATAATTGAGTGAAAAATCGCCTTTAAAACTAAACATAGATTGTATGAATGATTATTCATGCCATTTGAACTTACTAATGCACCAACCACATTTATGCGATTAATGAATCATGTTTTGCATGCATTTATAGGTAAATTCGTGGTAGTTTACTTCGATGACAATTTGATATATAGTATGGACCTAAATGAGCATATAGAACATTTAAGGTGTGTACTTGTAGTCTTAAGAAAGGAACAATTTTATACTAATTTTAAAAAGTGTACATTTTACATGGAAAAAGTTATTTTTCTTGGGTTTATGATTAGTGCAAAGGGGATAGAAGTAGATGAAGAGAAAATCAAAGCTATCAATGAATTGCCAACACCTAAAAGCATAACTGATGTAAGAAGTTTTTATGATTTGACTAGTTTCTATATGCTTTTTTGTTAATAAATTTAGCACAATTGCCACATCACCCACAAAAGGTTTCAACAAAAATGTAGGATTTAAATGGGGCGTCGAACAAGAACATACATTTAATACTATTTAAGATTGGTTGTGTAAGGCATCGATTTTAGCACTTCCTAACTTTGACAAAATTTTTGAGATTGAATGTGATGCCTCAGAAATATGTATTGGAGTTGTTTTAATGCATGATAGAAAACTGATAGCTTACTTCAGTGAAAAAGCTAAGTGGGGCAACTCTCAATTATCCTACATAAAGCAACGAGTTGTATGCACTTGTTTGAGTTTTGGAGACATGACAGCACTACTTATGGCTAAAGGAGTTCGTGATCTACATCGATCATGAGTTTTGAAACATTTGAGAGGATAATGTAAGCTAAACAAGAGGCATGCAAGGTGAATAGAGTTTATTGAAACATTTCCATGTGTCATTCGGTATAAACAAGGTAAAGAAAGTGTGATAGCAGATGTATTATTGATGTAATGACCCGGACCTTGTGCCCAAGCCGCTAGAACATACGTACTATCCGCTTTGGGTGAACCTGTGCCCACTTGGCCCCTTACGGATTTCTATCACGTTCCTCAAAATTCGAACTCAAGACCTCCATCATATGGGAGACTTAAGGGGAATCCTGGTAGAAACCCGAAAATTTAATTAGTAGGCTTATTATATTTTCTATGAAGAGTTTAGGCCCAACCCACATAAGGAAAGGAAGCCCAATAAATGGTCCAATATGTTTTAAAAGTTATGAAGGTTCAAATTTGCATTTATTTGACAAATACTGTTTTTGGCACTAAGATATGAATATTCCTTAAGCTATGAGAATTGCACTTATAAATAGACCCCATTTCACACTCATTTTTCTCACACCCAAATCAAAAAATTTATAAGCAAAAGAAAGTTTTCAAAGAAGAGAGAATGGAGTGGAAGAAAAACTAGTTTTCCTAAAAGGTTTGATGCTATCAAGAAGGGTTTCCAAGCTTTTTTTCTCTACGATTTTCAAACATCAAAGGAGTGCATTTTCCAACAAATTTCAAAGTATCAATCAAGGTAGGTAGAGGTGCAAAATTGTTAATTCGTGTTAGATTGTAAATTTCTTGCAAATGATGTTTCCATGTCAAATGGTGTCTTCGGGTATGGCATGATCTATGTTAATGTTTGTATGTCAAATGGTACCTTCGGTACGGCATACCCTTCCATGTCAAATGGTGCCTTCGGGTACGGCATGAATGTCCGGTCGAGTCATAGTGTTAAGTCATGACTCTACATGATTAGGATTCTACCGGAAATCCTACTATGAAAAGGTTTTAAAGTTACAAGTTTTTGAAATGTATAGCTTAATCACAAATGCACCAATGACATCTATTGAATTTTCAATTCGCGGGTTTAATCTCTTCTCTACAAATTGAAAGTTTGCTACCTTGGGTATGGATGAAGGAGAAGATGGAGAGTGATGCAACGAGCCCAGGGAAACCAGTGAACAAGTTATTTAGGTTTATTTTTATGAAATGTTTCCAATGTTATGTTTTAAAAATATTTGAATAACGCTGAATACGAGAATGTTATATCTTCTTCAAATAAATTTTATTTCGAAGTTTTAGAAAATCATTGAGTGTGTTGTTTAAAACACTTCAAGTATTGTTTTTAAATTATTATTGTGAGATTTAAGCTTCCGTTAAGAAAACGTGTATACTTGTTACTGAACTACCGGTTAATGAAATAAAGTAAGTAGCGTTCCGGTCTACTAGGGGTCGGGGCGTTACAGCGTGGTATCAGAGCAAAGGTTTAGCCGGTTCAGTAGACCAAGTATTTTTTTAAAAAAAAAATGAAAATGAAAAGTCTAAGGTATTCCATGGCATCGTGCATCCATCCATCAATCTCATCCTACGGCCCAGGTATATTTAAAAGTTTATGTTTATGAAATATACGATGCTTTGTTATGTTATGGCATATTTTATAATTATTCTTCAAGTATGTGTTAAAATCAAGGATGTACTATATAAAAAGCATGTTATGGACCTGGGCTAGTAATTACGGGCAAAAGAATTATACAATATGACATGAAAATGCATAATTGGGCTTTATGTAGCAGATATGGTTACGACTTATCAGACTGCCAGAAAGACCACGCTCGTGGAACTGCTAGGACTTATAGAGCAGCATTGAAACTAAGAACTGGTATTCAATCTTACCAAAACTATGTGACTGACCACTCCGTCCACTTGACGAACACGTACATGACATCTATGAGAGATGCATGGTAGCGGTGAACGCTGGAATGGAGATCACACATGCTGAGGCTATAGAATACTTCATACACTCTCTCTCATCTCAATGGGGAGATATGGGAGTCATGGTTAGGGTTACAATGCTAGAGGAATACCCAAATTTATTCAAGTTTGAAGTATATTGCCATTTACTCCTAGACCTATGGAGGGAAAACTTAGAACCTCAACTGGAGGTAGTAATTGAACTCGATGAAGAGGAAGACCCTAAAGGAGAGAATGATTCTGAGCCCGAGCCACAGGTTGAGATGGACATAGAGTCCGGACCTGAGGCGGAAGACTCCTCTGGAGATGAGGCTCCACCAAAGAAGACCCGTAGAACTTATAGGAATTAGATTTAAATCCTTGTAATAGTTTCCTTATGTCAAGAAATAAAAATTTCTATCTTCTTTGTTGGTATTTGAAATGTGAAACTAATAAGAACCATACGTTTTGTCTAAAGAAAAATGGCTCGGGCAAACCAAGCCAACTTGATAAGAGATCTCCTTCGAGCGGTTCAAGATCTTGGCAGGCATAACCCAAACCAAGCTTAACCCCTACCATTAGCTCTTAATGCTCCTCCAACCCGTGCTTCGGTTGTCGAGCAATTTTGAAGGCGCAAGCCTCCTACTTTCAATGGAGCAGCTGATCCACTTGCAACCGAAGAATGGCTTCGCAAGTTGGAGAGAATATTCCGATTAATAGGGTGCACGGACGCCTAGAAAGTCCAGTGCGCTGAGTTCATGTTCTCCGGTGATGCAAGTCACTGGTGGGACTCGATATCAAGGACAAGGACCCCAGAGCAACAAGCGGCATTGACTTGGGAGCTGTTTAAAGAAGAAGTAATTGATAAGTTTTTTCCACAATCTTTGAGGGATCACAAAGAAGGTGAATTCCTCCAACTCAAGCAAATGACTATGTCCCTAACTGAGTATAAAAGGAAGTTCGATCAACTTTTAAGGTATGTTCCACATTTGGTAGATACGGAGGAGAAGAAAGTCAAGAAGTTTGAACAAGGGTTGAACTCAGATATAAACATGATACTTATGTTCTATCATTTCACCTCCTACCTTGAAATGTTGGAAAGAGCTCATGCCGTCTGGTACCAGAAGACTAACGCCGAGCAACATAGTCAACTGGTCAAGCAACCGGACAATAGTTATATGGGTAAAAGGAAGTGGAATGTCAGGACAAGGGAAAGGGCAAGTGGCAACACAAAAAAGCTAATGGCGGACCCAATGCCAATAGGAGCATTGTGTCGGTTATAGAGCCATGTCCTACGTGTGGAAAAACGCATCGTGGTGTGTGTTTGCAAGGGAAGAATGCATGTTTCCGATGTGGTAAGCCAGGGCATATTTCGAGGGATTGTACCACATTTGCCCCAAAGAAGGATGATAACAATGTCTAGAACCAGAAGGGAAAACCACGAGTTTTTGCATTGACTCAGAAAGATGTAGAAAAAAACTCGAACGTCATAGCAGGTATACTATTGATAGCCAATACGCCTACTTATGTATTATTTGATTCAGGAGCTACACACTCCTTTTGTATCAACAACTTTTATGGCTAAATCTAGTATTGCCTGTGATAAGTCGGAAGGAACATTAGAAGTTAGCATTCCTACAGGCAATCCTTTTAGTACCGATATAATAGCCAAATCAGTAAGTATCGAAGTTGAAGAAAAACCATTGGAAGCTAACCTATTCGTGATAGAGATGAATGATTTTGATGTAATACTAGGCATGGATTGGTTAAGTTGTAATTACGCTACCATCCGATGTAAGGAAAAAGAGGTAGTAATTCAGAAACCAGGAGAGAAACCATTTTCTTTCTTTGGAATGACAATGAAACCTTTTATTCGACTAGTATCGGCTTTACAAGTTGAGAAGATGTTGAGAAAAGGAACATGTCAAGGATACCTAGTAAATATCTCAGGAGAGAAACAAGAGACGATGAAGGTTGAAGACGTACCAATAGTACGGGAGTTTGTAGATGTGTTTCAAGAAGAACTATCAAGCATCCCGCCAGATAGACAAGTGAAATTCACAATAGACTTAGTTCCCACAGCGGCACCAGTATCTAAGGCCCCATACCGAATGGCCTCGAAGGAACTACAAGAGTTAAAGAAACAGTTGCAAGAACTCTTAGATATGGGTTTTATACGGCCAAGCGTATCTCCATGAGGTGCGCTGGTGTTGTTCGTGAAGAAAAAGATGGAAGTATGAGGATGTGCATCGATTATAGAGAGTTAAATCGATTAACCATCAAGAATAAGTACACACTCCCGAGAATCGAGGATCTGTTAGATCAGTTGAAAAGAGCTAAGGTGTTTTCCAAGATTGATTTACGATCAGGATACCACCAATTGAAAGTAGAGTCAAAGGATATACCTAGGATAGCTTTCAGAACTCGTTATGGAAACTACAAGTTTACGATGATGCCGTTTGGTTTAACTAATGCACCTGCAGTGTTCATAGACCTGATGAATTGTGTATTTCATCAATACTTGGATAAGTTTGTCACAGTCTTCATTGATGACATTCTGATGTATTCCGAGAGTAAGAAGCAACATGAAGAGCACCTAAGAACAACCCTAGAGGTATTAAGCAAGGAGAACCTATATGCCAAGTTCAAGAAGTGTGAGTTTTGGCTTGAACGAGTTGGATTTTTTGGACATGTAGTCACTACCCAAAGAATTGAAGTAGATCCAGCGAAGGTAGAAGTAGTAACCAACTAGAAAGCACCAACTAATGCTGGCGAAATCCGAAGTTTTCTGGGTTTGGCTGGGTATTATCGAAGGTTTATAGAGAGATTTTCTAAATTAGCTGGACCAATAACGCAATTGACAAGGAAAGTAGTAAAGTTTCAATGGACGGATAAATGCGAACAAAGTTTTTACGAACTTAAACAGAGGTTGATATCAGCACCTGTGTTAACAATACCTGAAGGAACGGAAGTGTTTTTTATATACAGTGACGCATTCAAGCAAGGATTGGGATGTGTGCAGATACAGAATGAAAAAGTGATAGCCTATAGCTTCGGATCAGGCACTGATGTTTAAAAGAAGGATTTGTGTGCCTAAGAATGAAGTTCTAAGAAATAAAATACTGGAAGAAGCTCATTCCACCCCGTACACTGTACATCCCGGTGGTACGAAAATGTATCGAGATCTTCAAGATACGTTTTGGTGGAGGAATATGAAAAGGAGTAGAGGACTATTTGTGGAAAAGTACATAGTTTGCCAACAAGTTAAGGCGGAACATCAAAGACCGGCTGGATTATTAAATCCACTGGACATACCCGAATGGAAGTGGGAGAACATAGCAATGGACTTCGTAGTAGGTTTTTCGAAGTCAGCAAGAAGACACAAGCCATATGGGTAATAGTAGATCGGCTAACAAAGTCAGCTCATTTTCTGCCTGTGAAAATGACATTCAGTCTAGACCAATTGGCACAGTTGTACAGTAAGGAGGTTGTGAGATTACATGGTGTACCTGTGTCTATTGTGTCTGATAGAGATCCAAGATTTACATCAAAATTTTGGAAAAGTTTACAAGGAGCTATGGGACCAAAGCTGAATTTCAGCACGGCATATCACCCTCAGTCCGATGGTCAGTCTGAAAGGACCATCCAAATTTTGAAAGATATGTTAAGAGCATGTGTTTTTGATCTAGGTGGAAGCTGGGAATCATATCTACCGTTGGTAGAATTGCAGATAACAATAGCTTCCAAACAACCATTGGAATGACACCATATGAAGCTCTCTATGGTAGAAGATGTAGATCACCCGTACATTGGGATGAAGTTGGAGAAAAGAGAGTTTTGGGATCAAAAATTGTTGAAAGGACAGTCGAGGCGGTTGACAAGATCCGTGCGAGGATAAAGGCAGCAGGATAGACAAAAAAGCTATGCCGATACAAGAAGAAGGGACTTGGAATTAGAAGTTGGAGATAAAGTTTTTCTAAAGGTGGCACCAATGAAAGGAGTGCTTAGATTTGACAAGACAGGTAAACTACGACCTCGCTATATCGGACCTTTCGAAGTACTTGACAATGTTGGAAATGTGGCTTATCAATTGGCGTTACCGTCGGAACTATTGACAGTGCACAACGTGTTCCACATATCGATGATCAAGAAGTATATACATGATCCTAAGCATATGGTAAACTATCAATCCTTGGAAGTGCAAAAAGACTTGTCTTATGAGGAGTTACTGATTCAGATACTGGATCGAAAGGTTCATAAATCATGGAACAAAGAAGTTCATTTGGTCAAGGTAAAATGGAATAATCACGGAGTAGAAGAAGCCACCTGGGAAAGAGAAGAAGAAGCTAAAGTCAAGTATCCAACATTGTTTGCCCAATCACAAGGTAAATTTCGAGGACGAAATTTTATTTAAGGTATAGAGGATGTAGAAACCCGAAAATTTAATTATAGTAGGCTTATTATATTTTCTATGAAGAGTTTAGGCCCAACCCACATAAGGAAATGAAGCCCAATAAATGGTCCAATATGTTTACAAGTTATGAAGGTTCAAATTTGCATTTATTTGACAAATACTGTTTTTGGCACTAAGACATGAATATTGGGTGGCTAAAGTATACTTTAGATTTTTTAGTCTCATTTGAGACCCATTTTTGACATAGAAAACATTCGAATTGGAAAATGATATCTGAAGAAAAGTTGTACTCTTTGAGTTATCTTTCCAACGCACTTTAAATCACCTTAATCGGATATCGGGAGAAAAAGTTATGATAGAAATATTGAAAACTATGTAGCATCAACCAAAGTACGCGGAATGTGAAAAGCCATGGAATTTAACACACGATTTTCTAGCATGTTAATGTCTTAAAACTCCCACATAATGGCACCCCATGTTCTCTCATCTTAAATGAGAGTTTGACCCTTCATATTCCTTAAGCTATGAGAAATGCACCTATAAATAGACCCCATTTCACACTCATTTTTCTCACACCCAAATCAAAAGATTTGTAAGCAAAAGAGAGTTTTCAAAGAAGAGAGAAAGGAGTGGAAGAAAAGCTAGTTTTCCTAAAAGGTTTGGTGCTATCAAGAAGGGTTTCCAAGCTTTTTTTCTCTACGATTTTCAAACATCAAAGGAGTGCATTTTTCAACAAGTTTCAAAGTACCAATCAAGGTAGGTAGAGGTGCAAAGTTGTTAATTGTGTTAGATTGTAAATTTCTTGTAAATGATGTTTCCATGTCAAATGGTGCCTTCGGGTATGGCATGATCTATGTTAATGTTTGTATGTCAAGTGGTATCTTCGGTACGACATACCCTTCCATGTCAAATGGTGCCTTCGGGTACGGCATGAATGTCCGGTCGAGGTGTCGTGTTAAGTCATGACTCTACGTGATTAGGATTCTACCGAAAATCGTACTATGAAAAGGTTTTAAAGTTACAAGTTTTTGAAATGTATAGCTTAATCACGAATGCACCAATGACATCTATTGAGTTTTCAACTCACGGGTTTAATCTCTTCTCTATAGATTGAAAGTTTGCTACATTGGGCATGGATGAAGGAGAAGATGGAGAGTGATGCAATGAGCCCAGGGAAACCGGTGAACAAGTTATTTAGGTTTATTTTTATGAAACGTTTTCAATGTTATGTTTTTAAAATATTTGAATAACGTTGAATACGAGAACGTTATATCTTCTTCAAATAAACTCCATTTCGAAGTTTTAGAAAATCATTGAGTATGTTGTTTAAAACACTTCAAGTATTGCTTTTAAATTATTATTGTAAGATTTAAGTTTCCGCTAAGAAAATGTATGTACTTGTTACTGAACTACCGGTTAACGAAATAAAGTAAGTAGCGTTCCGGTTCACTAGGGGTCGGGGCGTTACAATTGAGAAGGTGTGTGCTTTTAACTTCTCTAAGTGTTAAATTGCTTGAATTAGAATATGTTAAGGACATGTATGCTAATGACCCAGATTTTTTCAATATATACGAATTATGTGATAAATGGGCTGTGGTATCGATTCTTTTGGCACGATGAGTGTTTATCTCGAGAACATAAATTATGTATTCCTAATTGTTCAATGAGGGAGTTGCTAGTAAGAGAAGCACACAATGGGTGTTTAATGAGTCAATTTAGAGTTAAGAAGACCTTAGAGGTGTCAGGAGAACATTTTTATTGACCTATGATGAAAATTGATGTTGATCGGGTTTCTAGTAGATGCGTCACTTGTAAAATGGCTAAATCTAAGGTTTTATCTCAATGGTTGTATACACCTCTACCAGTCTCTAATGAACCTTGGGTTGACATTTTTATGGACTTCATTTTGAGTTTACCTAGTACTAAGAAGGGAAGATATTTGATATTTGTGGTGGTAGATATATTTAATAAAATGTCACATTTCATTCCATGCCATAAAACTAATGATGCTACAAACATTGCAGATCTATTCTTTAAAGAAGTTGTGCGTTTACATTGGATTCTTAGGAGCATTGTATCAGATAAAGACGTCAAATTCCTTAGTCACTTTTGGAGAGTTCTTTGGAATGAGTTAGGCATGAAGTAATTATTCTTAACAACTTGTCACCCACAAACTGAGGTAGTTAATAAGACCATGATACAATTACTACGCACTGTAGTTAATAAAAATTTGAAGAGTTGGGAAGAGTGCTTACCATTTATTGAATTTGCATATAATAGAGCAGTTACATTCTACTACTTCTTGTTCACCGTTTGAAATTGTATATGATTAATTCACTAACACCTTTAGATTTAATTCCTTTGAACGTGGTAGATTAGATGAAAAGAAGAATGTCGAATTTGTGAAATCACTTCATGAGAAGGTAAGAATGAAAAAAAAAAAAAAAAAAAAAGCACTATGCGTCGCAAGTAAACAAAGACCGAAAGAGAGTTACATTCGAACCCGGTGATTAGGTTTGGGTATATTTAAGAAAGGAACACTTTCCAGAGCGAAGAAAGTAGAAGTTGCAGCTACGGGAAGATGGTCTATTTCAAGTTCTTGAAAGGATTAATGACAATACCTACAAATTAGATCTTCCTAGTGAGTATAATGTTTCAACTACTTTTAAGGCCCGTTTGCTTCCTATTTTTCAACCATAAAAATGAAAAAATATGACCGTTATCAATCACATCCAACCACCATTTTTAAAATTTCATCTCTTATGTAGAGCCCATAATGGCTATATTTTTTATTCTCATTCTACAAATAATGAGAATCAAACGGGGCCTTAATGTGTCTGATCTTTCTCTCTTTGATGCAGATACAGATTCAGGGCAAATCCTTTCGAAGAGGAATGTGATCCATGAAGCGAATGCAATGAAAACAAGTCCGGGCAATGATCCGTTGATTGTCGAATGAGGGCCGATGACTTGGTTGCGAGCAAAATGGGAAAAGAGGCGATGAGATTACTTGCTCAACCCACAGTGGACAAAACATTGATCATGACAAGCAAATCAACAAGTTTCATGTTGAGCTCGGGAGAGGAAACGCGTTGGTTCAACATGATTCAAGCAATGAACGAAGAAGGCGAATCGGGTCACTATTCGACCACATAGCGTGAGACAGAAAGTCAGATGGAGCATTTTATTTGGTCTATGCGACCGCACACATCAACACTATGAGGTCTCATAGTGCATTTTCGAGACACGATCTTTTTTTTTCCGCGAATTTCCTAATTATGTTAGATTCTTTTTTTTCTTTTTTGGTATCTTTGTAATATTTTATGATTTTTTTAAGTTTTAACTTGGTTTTATAGGTCTCCTATAAATAAGATCTATTATTTCATTATAAAAAATCAATTTATATCATATATATATATCAATAGAGAGAATTATTTTGAGAGCTTATTCTGCTTTCAATTCATTGTTCTTCATTGAACGAATTTCGAACTTACCAATAAATATTTTCTTTTGGCGTTCAAACAATTCGGGTGAGATTTTTAAGTCTTGTAATCAAGAGTGACACATATAGTCGGCGATTTGTTGGTTGTTTGGTTTAATATTTTTGAATCAAACTTAAAACTTTGATTTTATTGGCTTTCTTGGGTTGCGATTCAATCTTGTGTGAGTTTCGTAACTACTATTGTTACATGGGTTCCCATCACTTGAATCCATGAATTTTATTATTTAATTTATTAGAATATTAATTCAATTAAATAATAGACATGTCATAAATGAAATGCATATATTATATATTAAAAGTGTTTATATCCAAAGTTGATTGAACATAGTGTATAACACTTTAAATGAAATGAAGTGCATCAAGAACTTTAAGACGAATACAAATTAATCCCTTGTTTGAGCCCAATTTTTGTAGTGTATTGATGAAAAATGTGTGGTTAAACAATAATTTTTTTGATTTGCGTGTAATATTATTTTATTGAAAAATGTGTTGTTGAAATCATATTAAAAAACTTTTTTAGAATGCATTTTTTTCCCCAAAAAATGAGGCTCAAACAAGGGTTAAGATAAACATTACATACAAGGAGATCTTTTTTGGATATCTTGATATCTCAATCTATAAAGATCCAAATTTTGAAGTGACAACAAAATTTTTCAGATAACTAATATCCATCACAAAATAAATTTTCGCATCTATATTTCCCTAAAAAGAATTCCAAGTCTTTTTTTTTTTTTTTAACGAAAAATCCAACATGGAAAAAGACATGGACCTAAAAGACATTAGTAGAATATCCAACTAACCTCTCAACATTATTCATAACTGGCTAAGACCCAAGTCTATACTCCATAGTCAACTTAAAAAACTCTCATTTTTCTCCTCCTCTCGCCCATGTCACTTTCTCCTCCAATTTCAGCCTTCCATTTTGTGGGTATCTTCATGGTGAGGCGAGATTTCGAGTAAGAACCATGTTACAGGTACAGAGATTTAAATTTCTGTACCTATCGAACACACACATTCAAGGGTGAGAAATTTCTTTTTTGGAATATTTTATACACGGGACCCATCTTCATGTGAGTAGGAATTCAAAAATCTGTTCATTTTCTGTCAAATATTGTCTGTACGTGAAGAATTTTTCTTCGACTAATCACCACAGAATATGCCACGTGGCTACCTTGTCTCACCGTCCGTGAACTTATCAAAATCCGATCCCATACTCCAACCTATATATATCCTCTAACCCTCCTTGGGACAATTCTCGCTCTTTTCTCTCTCTGGAAAAATATTCGTTCTTTGTGTATTGAATCTATTGATTATATGGTAACGGTGGTATAAATTCAGAAAACCCTATGTTCTTGAATCCCATTTCTTGAATTACTCAAATGTTGCTCTTATTGGGCTTCATTTGAATGGTTATGAGAGTTTTATAGATAGGAAGAGAGTGTTTCTTTGTTGAAGAGATTCAAGATTCAATTTTTAATGGAGGAACCAAAAGGAAGAAGGTTTGGAATAGGCTACGCTTTGGCTCCCAAGAAACAAGCCAGTTTCGTTCAGGTTTCTCTCATAAATCTTGCTAAAGAGAGAGGCATCGATCTTATCAAGATCGACCTCGAAAAGCCCTTAATCGATCAGGGTCCTTTTGATTGCATTCTTCACAAAATTTACAGTCCCAGTTGGAAACAACAGTTATGTGACTATGCGATAAAGAATCCTAATGTCCCTATAATTGATTCCCCCAATGCCATTGAGAGGCTGCACAACAGAATTTCCATGCTTGAGGTGGTTACCGAGATTAATGTTGAGTACGAGACATTGTTATTTGGGATTCCAAAGCAGATTGTAATTTATGATGCGAAAGCTGTCAAGGAATTGAATCTTGAGGCTGAGGGCTTGAGGTTTCCAGTGATAGCGAAGCCGTTGGTGGCAGATGGGAGCGCAAAGTCGCACAAGATGTCCTTGGTTTTTAACAAGGATGGGTTGAGTAAGCTGAAGCCGCCGGTTGTCTTGCAGGAGTTTGTGAATCATGGGGGTGTGATCTTTAAGGTGTATGTCGTGGGAGACTACGTCAAGTGTGTGAAGAGAAAGTCTCTACCAGATGTGAACGATGAGAATTTGGGAAATTCTGAGGGGTCACTGTCCTTTTCACAAGTCTCGAATTTGAATAGTGTGGAGAGGGCTGATGACAAGTATTATAGGTTGATGGACTTGGAAGATGAAAAGACGGAGTTGCCTCCAATGAGCTTCTTGGTTAATATAGCTAGTGGGTTGAGGGGTGCAATGGGTTTGCGTTTGTTTAACTTTGACTTGATTAGGGATGCGCGGATTGGGAATAGGTACCTTGTGATAGACATTAACTATTTTCCTGGATATGCAAAGATGCCCTGCTATGAGCGCGTTTTGACAGATTTTTTCTGGGATATTTTGAACAATAATGATGATAATAAGATGGTCCTGAATTTGGAAAGTTTAAATATGGGTACTTGCCAGATGGAAGTTAGAAAGTTGATTAGTAAGAGTGAACGCGACAAGGATGATGGAGTAACAAATCTTCCCATTTCTCCAATAAAGCGGGAAGAAAAGGAGAGTTCCATTCAAGTATGAGAGAACGCGTATTAAAGTAATAGTGTCAAGTGGCTAGTGGAGGGCTTGTCGGCACACATGGATCAATGGAATTCGCTTTCTGTCGGTTGATGGCCGTGAAGCAAGCCATGTTGCACTTCCTTTAGATGGTAGAATTAGTACAGTGGTTAATAATTAGGTTTCTTCGCTTTGGTTCTAATGCAATCAGCATTAATGGAGTGCTCTGTGTTGATCATGTACATTCGAGTTGTTGGGTTGAGGATAGTATCAATGGAGATGATAGGTATTTCTCAAATACTATTAAGTCTTTAGGAATGTCAAGTTTTACTTCAAGGCAAATGTATTTCCTGGCTTGGAAAACCTTTCTAATGTTTAGTTTCAGCAACTTCAATCAATGAATTATGCCATTTTGTCCATGATTGTTCGCTTTAATTCTGCCTTCCATAACGTGTGATTGATGGGTTCTTATCATACGCCCTGTTTTAAGAATGCAATTTCTCCGTGCGTAAACTGAGATTTATTGCCTGTTGTCCTTATGAAAATTGTATTTTTCTACATGCTAATCTATAAAACACTGAATTATTTGAGAGACACTTAATAAATTGTCTTATATTAATTCTCCCTAAATATTCCCTTTCAGCTAAGTGAGTGAAATTGTTCCTCATTTGAAGAAAACTATCTTTCTCAAACAATAGTTACTATATACGTCAATCTGGTTATACATCCTATTAAATATTTACTTTGTTTCTTTGTTCCCTGATGGAAGCTTTGATGATAGTGGGCCAACCCACCGGTAAGCCAACGTGTGGGGAGTGAAGGACCATTTTAGTTTTAGTTTTTCATGTTTTATGTAATAATTGTTTGCGTGATTGCAAATTAAGGTCATGCTGTATGATCTTGTTATAGGAAAGTTCTGATAGCTGGGAGGCTGATACTGTTGATTCTGCCTTTGATTGCATGGGGGGGGGGGGGGGGGGGGGGGGGGGTGTGTGTGTGTTTTAAGAGTAAAACATGAAACTGACCAATGAAATCGGTTTACTTTCAGTTATTAATTTTGTTTTGTTCTAATAATTGCATACCAATCTTAACTTTTTGAATTGAATTCTTTTGAAGAACTATAGATTATTGACGCTGTATGACTTTTCTCTGTCAGATCTTGTCCGTTCTGTGTTACAAGTGGCATGTAAGCGATCTAGTCTGATTTTTATACGATATGTTGTTTTTGCTTCCTTCCAAATGGGAAACTTGTATCCTAGGTCTATAAAAAATTCAGGACTCTTGTACATTAAAATACACCTTAGTTTTCTTCCTTGAGAAGTTAATTTTGTAAAAGACAATTTACGTTAAGGCACATCTATTTCTTCAGAACAATTGTGAAGTTTCACCCCCTTCCCTCATCTAGCTCCCTTTACTTCTCTCACATTAAAACCCGTAGCTTTGGTCATATATGGCGTTCACTTGGAAATATGTTAATGAATATGTTACGGACAAATCAGTAAAACAATCTGGTAGTGCATATTCAACAAAAAATGTGTGACATAGCTGAAAAGATGTCACAGATGCTTGATTCTATTGTGTTGATTCAACGGTCGGTAGTGCTTGTATCACTACTATTTCTATTTTTTATTTTTATTTTTATTTTTTGCAGCTTTAGATGCATCTTATATTGCAGGATATCTAATCAAGTGCTATTGGCAAATCCAATGGCAGATTATCACAATTAAAATTTAGCTGTTACATTTCTGAGCTCGATTATATGGTGATCTTTATTGCATGGTTTTACAGCATATGCAGTAACTTTTCTTATTTAACATTCCTAGCCCCTCTAAATGAGCTTCTTTATGGAGCATGATTCTTGGTTCATTGGTTTAGATGATCTAAACTGCTGGTGTCATAGTTCCGTCAGCCGTGATGCATGTCCACATTTCATTTATTGTACCTGAGCTCATTTCTTTCCTTCATTCGTTATCTATGGTTCTTCATTGCCTCTATCTGCAGAAAATGTCCTAGAATTAAGGTGTTTGTATACAGACATGCTTGAAAGCATTTTTAAACATCATTCTCCTGAAACTGGTTGCCCTGAACATAATGGGTTTAACTTTAAGTGCTATCATGTTTATAGTTGCTCTAAAACTTTTTATCATGTCTGCCATATGTAAATTAGATCACAATGGGGTTAATAATGCATTTGATTACTGATTGGCTTGTTTGATAAGCAGTGAGATTTGCAGAAAAAAATTTCAAGAACAGTGTTTAGTTCTTAGACAGAGTAAACCATTTTATCTTATTATTGTTTTGCACATTGAGTTCTGGAATTTCTATTTATGATTAATTGGAAGATAAATATATTTTAAAAATCTTAATACTTGTTGTAGAAGAACATATTTTGTGTTTAAAATTGTGCATCCAGTATTCATGAAAATGATGGTTCTTGTTGTGCACTTGTGCTTCTTCGTGACGTTTGTTCGTTCTGCCATTCTTGAGTATCATTTGCTAAAGTTCATGATTCTAGGAAGCTGAGCTTGTAAGTTCTTAAATAGATATTGCATACCTCTACTTCAACTTATTGATTTCATCATTAGCCTCATTTTCATTTTTTGGTGTAAGTTGACAGGAGTTCCTATATGTATGTATGTGCGCATGTGTAAGAATTGTAATTATCAGCCCCTGCTCTTCTGAAAAAGCCAGAGGTGTGTGATATCCATTTAACATAAGTCAATTTTGATGAGATCGATGTGTCTTCCTTTAGCGAAGTTCATGAAAGCAAGCTGAACGAAGCTTGTTTCTTGGGAGCCAAATTGATTCAATGGAGATAGTGATGCAGGACAATCCTATTCCAAATATAATTTGTTGTTTTAATAAGGTTTTACAGTAGGATTTTTCATTTCTTGTTTAGAATATGATTTCTTTTTCTTTCTTGACTTAGAATTTGATTTCCTCTTTCTTGTTAGATTATGATTTTATTTTTACTCCTTTTTAAGATTTTTAATTACTTTAGTCATTAGGGTTATGAAACTAATTTGCCTATATGAATATAGTCTGGTATACCTTTTCCATCACCACTTTTCAATACAATCAAATTATTCTTAAAAACTCTTCGAGATGCTGGAATATATGACACGGTCTGACCATCTGAAATTGGATGCATGACCACAGGTGCTTGACAACTTCTTATACGCATGCCTGGTTCATTATTCTTCCTGCTCTCATTAAAATTTGGCTTTTATGATGTCAACTAAAGTCTTGAGACTGGACACTTTGGTCTTTTGTATATAGAGTTAATTATTGTTGGTTGGTTGTAGTAAGGAAGGAACTCACTACCGTTATATCTCTGGTTCCATGGCGATTCATAGGAAGTTTTAGATTGGATCTGCATAGTGGATGAACGTATTGAATTTCAAAGATGTTTGAGACTCAAACGAATGTCAATTGTTGCCATTTGGTTTACACAGTAGGGTAAAAAAGAATAGAGGATTGCTGCTTTGAATGTTCAAATATTACTGAAGTCACAATTATATTGAATGGGAACTAATTAATATGGCCGGTTTTGCTTTTGTCAATGGAAGAACTCTCCCCATCAAAGTATCAAATAGATACACATGAGCATACGAAATGAAGGTAAAAAATGAGAATCAAATGGTATGTGCTGTATTGTCTTTATGCTTTACCGTACTTGGAACTTAATCCAAGAAAGTAATTGAAACTTTTGATTATTTTGACCAATAGAGCTGTAATTGTGTTTCTACTATTGGGCAAGTTTAGCATATTTAGACCTGATGATTTTTGCTTTTACATTGTTAGTTAGCCTGAATGAGTTTATGTTCTGTTGGATGCTTAAAAGCATTAGCGTGATAGTAGACTTCAAATCTTATGTTTGTTTCAGGATTTGGTTCTATGTTGTTTTCTTCATCTCCCAACACGTTGCATTCTCTTTTCCTAACACTTTGTGCATCAAGAGTGGCAGGTGGGGGAAGTTGTATAAAATCTTAATCTTTAAACCTCCAAGTTCATGATTAGAGTTTGTTAGTGTTTTTCTTATTTGATGATAAATAGTATTTTAGACCTCGGCACAAATTGGAAAGTGAGCTCTTGTCAAATCGAATAGAAGGCCCAAGGTTTGTTTCTCTCTCACCTCGAGCTGGAACAAGTTATTGTGAATTTTCAGTTAGATGATCATAGATGATTGGCTATCCATGCTTCTATGAGCATGCCAGCTAAAATTTGATTCATTGGTCTATTATTACTTGCGTAACAAATGCTCAAGCCAAGAAAGTTTTACTTGGCTGCTATCACCAGGGGATCAATTTTTGGAGGTCTTTTAGCTAGCTGGGGATTTTTCAGCATATGATAATTGTGCTAATAACGAATCAATTATTCGTTAGTTCAAGTTCCATCCCGTCGCGGATTGAAGGTAATCTGTCCATCCTTTGAGGCATCGATGATGTTTGATCAATACACTTGTCATAATTTATCTCTCATAATCTATTTTGTCCAAATTTATTATCACTGTAAATGAAATGTTCATTTATTTTATTACCTTTTAGTGTCGACTGAATTTACTTTATTTAATAACGAGCATGTCATGGATGCTGAATTATCTTGCAGCATTTATGGCTTGCTCTTGCTTCGGTAATGTTCATTGATTCTAGCACACATGTCACACGATACACTTTCACCGGATACTACCCTACACATATTAGATGTTGATAAGTATCAATACTGAAGTGTTAGTGTCGAATTTATCTCGATTTTGACCTTAAAGCCTGAATTGGGAGCAAGTTTCAATTCCTCTATATAGAACTCTTGTTCAGAGTCTGATTGCAGTATGCTAAAATTGTTGGTTTAAGACAAAACCCTGTGATATATGCACATATCAGTAAACTGTATTGATGCATTCCTGTAGTCACAGTAAGAGTATATTGGAGCACTAGTTTCTTGTTACAAATAATGTATGGTTTTTGTCTTCTCTACTATTTTTATTCATCTTCCCTTCTAAATTTAGGATTGTGTCCTGAAGAACCTTAAAATAAGAAGAAATTTCCATAGCACATCTTCTCTCTCAACTTGTTCCATTACCAATGCTTGTCTGATATCTGCATCATTAGAAATTCTGTTACTGAATAGAAAAATTCACATTGGGTTTAGGCATAATGAGGCTCGAGATAAGTTGGGAAATCTTTGAGAATGCTGAGGATGGAACAGGGCACTTAGGTTGTACGGGGACAATTTATATGGTACGGTGGGCTGACGGCAGCCGTTTGCAGCCTGTTAAAAGTGGTGTGCACAGCTTCTGTAGATTCTGTAGATTAGGGATAGCACAGCTTCCCTATTTCATGCCATGTCTTTTTATTTATTTATTTATTAAATATGATTTAAATTTAAAAACACCAAATTAAATAATTAAAAATTAAAAATAAGAGTCGAGGCAGGAATGGGGTAGGGATATGTTCGACGCTCTGCCCCCCACGTGATCCCACGACAATTGTGGGGAGGGACACTGGTCATGCAGTCTACCGCAGAGGAGTTTAAAAGGTTCGAACGGGCCTATCTGCTGATTTCGCTGGGTCGCCACTCCCCAACTCCTGAGCCTATTGGGATGGAAAAGAGGGGGAATTGTGCGGTCGATAAGGATGGTGGGCCTGGTGTCAAACATGGTAGTCTCATTCACTTCAAAAGTCATAGGGTCAAGATCAATAGCTATTGGGCTCTCAAGTTCATGGTCACCGGTTATAAAAAATATGAAGAGGCTATTGGTATGATGGCTAATGGAAAGGAAACTAGTTCCTGCAAAACAAATGGTGAGCACTGAAACTAGTTCACGGATTAGAACGATGAGTGGAAATGCAATCATAGATCGCATTAACGAGGATGTGAGTAATATGATTCTTCAAAATTGTTAGGATGGAGAAGAAAACTACTGTTGAGGAAATCTGACGTGATTATCTTCCGACTATGAGGGACGTTAGGATATTTTAAGAATGGATGTAATTTCCTCCTCACTAGTTTGTACCTAGACTGACTGACTGATGAAGACAAAATTTATGAAAGTGAAAGTGGCAACCTTGACATAAGAAGGATCTCATGTAGGGATTATTATATAATATATCTCTCTGTCAGTAAACTTGAGGGTAGCTCAATTAGTCAGACCTTGGTTTGCTCCCCAATGATCACCAGTTCTAGTCCTTCAGGGCCACTGAGGTTAGTATTCGGCTGTAAATTTCAGGCCTCATATATATATATATATATATATCTGCCCCTTTTCTCATTTTTCATTTCATTAGCTCCAGGTTAGGTTGTGTGTCTCCATCTAACTTTGTATTTTGTTTTTATTTTCTTTCAATATTAATAAATACTTTGCTGCTGGTACGGATATACATATATAGTTGATGAAAAAGAACATTGAAGGTGAGAGAAAACAGGGAAAATTTGAATTATTCTTGGGTATTCTGTTAGATTCATCGAGATATGAGGATTTCTGAGAAGACTATTGCTAGTATATCACAACCGAAGACAAAAAAGTAATGTCAGGTAAAGGGATTTTAAATTATATATAATGTAAAATAGCAGTATACAAGAAAAACGATCTTGGACGTGGAGTGAACGGTTCAGAAAGTAGCTGGTGCCCTGGGAATGTTGGGATACAAAACAATTACAAATAAATGCTTTTATTCTATAATTATAGCCCACATACGGGATTTATGAAGTGTTCCAGAGAGAACTACTGGCATCATCATCTATAGAATTTCCCAAGTTTCAAAGCTGTTAGGCGAGTGTTTGGTTATGAATAGGAATGTGCGATGAGTCGATATTATCTCTATGATTTGGCAGTGGAAGTTCCAACAGTGGCTGGAACTAATGCTCTACAAGATTTCCTGTCCTATTTCTTCTTATCTTAATCGATTATGTTAATGAAACTTGGTTCATTTAGCTTTTGCTAAGCCTATCTTCCTTTGGTTTGTCTGATGCAATATGAAACAAATTTCGTTAGTTAACGTTGAATAAAATTTCACGTTAGCATGATCATCTTTAACTGCTCACAGACTTTGGCTGGTTACGTATATTGACTCATATCTCTTTTCCATGTTTGAGCCCCATTTTTTTTTTTTTTTTGGTTGAAAATGAGTATTGTTGTAGCGACCGAAAATTTTAAATTATTATCTTGAAAAACGTGTCGCTAAGTTTTAATTCCGAATTTTAAAATAAAAGCGTGTTCGTCTAGAATTAAATCCATTCAAATCGAGTTCAGTCTCGAATATTTTAAAGTATCAAATTCCTTATCGTTTTAAATTCGAATTTTAATAATATTAAGTACGATATATTATTAATTAGGGTCCAAACTTTATTAGTCCAAATCTTGATTTCTTTCGGTCCAATTCACTTAAACCCAATTAGGAAAATTCTTTTAGCCCAAATTCTTGGTCCACTTAGCTCCTAGGGATTTGTGCCCTAAAATTTACTGTTCATATACCTCTCATTTACCCCTTCTCACACCTCACGCAACCAACAACAATCTGGGTAAGAAAGAAAAACTTGCATCTCCTCAATGCAGTTGATTTCCCAAAATTCCCCGGCTCAACTTCACATTTGGGGAAAAAACTCACGTTGATCAATTTTTAGCACCAACAACATGATGATTTCACACAAATCCTAAGCCTCACAGCTAAAATTCACGTTGGAAACCTCCAGCTCACGTTGATGCTAGAACATCAATTTCTAGCATCAACAATGGAGATTCACGTGTGATGCTAGAGAACCAATTTCTAGCATCCACACCACCATCTCCTTAGCTCAGTACCACCAACACCGACTGCAAACACCAAAGTTACAGCCATCCATTTCTCACAACCCAGCCCAATCGAATCATCACCACAGCCACCTCCTGCAAAGTCAAAACGAGCCACCATACCAACTCTACCATCTCAAAACACCACCACCACCACAGTCGCCGCCTGCAATACAACACGGACGGCCACACACCACCAAAACGGTAGCCACCCATTTCAATCCAAAATCAACACCAAACAACCACCAAAACAAAGAAATAAGAAAACTCATAAACTTACCTCATTCCCCGACCATTTTTCAGCCGGTTTGCCGCCGAAAAACCCAAGAAAACCAAACCTCCAAGCCTCGATTTCTCTTCGGTTGAAACGCCAAAATCACCCCTCCAGCTACCTCCACAACTGCCTGCGCCACCTCACGACGGTGGCACTGTTACCGTCGGTCGAATCGGAGGAAGGGGCGAATCGCTGCTCCTCTCTCTCTCTTTCTCGCCGGTTCGAATGTGAGAGAGAGAGAGTGATATATATATATATTTTGCAAAATTATTCCTTAAGCCCGAAGTTTTAAAAGTTGTTTATTTCAGTCCCAAAGTTTTTGTTTTAAAGAAAACAGTCCCAAAGTTTCAGTAATTAATAAATCAGCCCCTGGGGTTCTTATTACCCAAAGTCAGCCCCCCTAATTTCGAAAAGTCTAACTTCAGTCCTTAAACTTTTTAAATTTCAGTTTTAATAAATTTTCAATTAAATCCCTAAACTTTATTTTATCATTTTAAAACTTTAGAATTTCGAAATACTAATTCAAAACTTATTTTCTATTTTGGTTTAGACGAAACGTACGTATGATAGAGTTTGAGGTTACTTCCCGCTCCACTTTTTACGTGATTCGAGATAGATTGAGGTAGACTCGCCCCCATTAATTTGTTTAAATTATAATTGCATGTATTATGTGACTTTATGTGATTTATATGCTTTAATGCATAAGATGAGAATCTCTTATGAGATAGATTATGTTGTTATACTTGTCATAACTTATATGCTTAAATGTATGAGAAGAAAGAGAATATCTTATGAGATAAAATGATGTTATGCATAATTTACTTGCTTAAATGCATGAGACGAGACTGCCCACACCCTATGATTTTAAAGAGCCTATGATCTCTCAAAGAAAATAAGCTTATGATGATGTCAATGTATAATTGCATAGTTATGTGTTCAATTATTCTGTAAATTAATTTCTGGCAATAAGTCTACTGAGTATTTCTTCGAAATACTCATTCCATTATTTTAACAATATTTGCAATTTTGGAGACGGTCGAGTATGATGGACAGTGGTGGCATGAATGAATAAATGTAGTTAACTGTTGAGATTTAAACATTATTAACGTACTTTGTCTTTTCAGTTATTTCGAAAACTTGAGATTTAAGGTTTAATCAATTTTCTTAAGTTAATTCAAATGAGATTTATTGCCGTTAAAGTTCATAATTATAAATGTGATTTTTTAAAAGTTAGTTATTTTCGTCAAACTTTTTAGTTAAATTAGGGCAAAAGTTGATGACGTGGCACTCCAAGTTCGCGGAACTCGGGGCGTTACAATTGTAACGGTGAATTTTTGGAGAATGTGTAGTTAAAAAGTAAGAAAAAGTTTTCGATTTATGTGCAAAATATTTTATTGTAAGAATGTACGGTTGAAAATGAGTTTAGAAAAAAATAAGGGGACATTCTCTTCGTGTTTTAGTTTTTTTTTTTTAAGTTTTGAATTCATTTTATGTTTTCTGTTTTGAGTGTCTGTTTTGGAATTGCTGAAAACTCGTTTTCTTTGTCATTCTGAAAAACTGTTTCTCAAAACAGAAAACTTGAAACGCTTTTACTTTGAAATTTTGAGAATATTTTATAATATTTTATTCAATAAATCTGATTATTCAATCAATTTTAATAGTTTAATGTTAATCAATTGAAGAAAAAAATTAATGAGGTAATATTGCTAAAATCCTCTCGTATATTTTAAATGCTTTGTCCTATTTCTGTGTCAGCAAAAAAAAAATGCAGATGTTATCTTCATTACATTCTTCATACAAAGATAACAAATTTTTCGAATTATTTGATTTCATACAAGGAAATCATTTTTCAATCTTATGTGCAATTTAAACTAAAAAAAAGGATAACATAATAAGCAAAATAGAGTATTTTACAAATAAGTAATGACCATTACAATTAATTCAACGAATTAACAAAATTTATAAAACAATTTTACATGAATAAACAAAAAAATTGCCAAATGTTCTAATTAAAAGAGGAATAAATATGCAGCATTTGATCATTAAATCAACGTTAGATATCTGCTTTGACCCATTGAACATTAGCAGCCATGACCCAGAGCTATTATTCCAACTTTTGAATCCTTACATGAATATTTTCGTTCTCATGAGGGCATAACGAGTACAACACTCAACCTCCAAGGCGGTCGAGATCATTGTGCTCACTGCTAGCTTTTTTCCTCTCATTTTGAGAGTTTCCATCAATATCAAAATGCAAAAGTTCTGGATGGTTGACAAGATATCTGAAGTAGGCATGAAGATGATTGTTAGGCATCAAGAACCCAAAGGTTGGATTATCTCCCCGTTTGACCCGCAGAATAATCTCTGACTACCTGCCATGCCTGCTGACAAACATGGTGGTCCTTGCAATTATCTGATGTAGCTTCTCTGTTGGAGGCTGGAAAAAAGAGGCACAAAGCAAGAAAAAAAGAGAACTCCATCAAAAATGAGAATCTCATAACTTCTCAACATTATGTCAAGGTTAAAATTTGCAAAACATTAATTAAGACATTAAACTGATTAGAATGACAGTCTTAAATAATCAAACCACAAGAACCGGAGCACTACAAATCATAAACATAACATTTTCTCTCTCAAGTAGTAAACTGATAGTTCTCAAAGAATATTCCTATATCCTAATCCCACTTGTCATGACATCAAAACGAAACAAGGTGCCAGTGTATGGCAACCTTAGATCACAACTCCATCCCTGCTTCGAGCATCTGAATGCTTAGACACGGTGAGCCATAAATAACATATGCACCTTCGACAATTATTAGTTGGCCATCTTGGGGAAATTCGGTTAGCAAACAAGGAAAAAATCAAAGACATTGAAAATACACAAAAATCCCAAGGCTGAAAATCCCAAACTTACCAAGCTTTGAGAAAGGCTTCCAGGAACAGAGAAGGAAGGGAAAAATCTAGACGACACCAAACTAGCATCATGGTCAGCAGAATCATCAGTGTTTCCATAAGAGAAGGCAACAGCAAGGTAACCACCAGTATTTGTTGGCTTTTCATCTTCATCTAACTCTGGACAAAGACAATTTGAATAATATTAACACAATACATTAAACACTAAAACATGAATTAAAATGCTTAGAATTATTAAAACCTACCATGAAGGAAGAAAGTTTCAAGAAAACAAAAATAGAGATCTTACTTGTAAATGGAAGAAACAACATAGTTTACTCCCCTCATACAAACTCAAAAGCATGTAGCAAAAACGTATGGTACCAGCAAAAACTAAAAAAATACTCGACTCCTTCCTTTTACTACCTTGTTTTTTAAGAAGACTTCAAAATAAATTTAATTGTAGTGCCATATTCTCTACCACAGCTTGTGATAGAAATACATTAATAATAATTGAAGGCAACCTGCTTCTTCTTCAATATATAGAAGGCAACCTACTTCTTCTTCAAAATATAGAATCAGCACTAGTTTATAGTTTATAGCTCGACTATACCGTGTTAGTTTGATTCCGGTGGTGCAAGGTCAACGGTTGACTTCTCTTTGGAAAATTCACCGCTCCAATTGTGTTTCAACCGCTTCTTCTTCAATATATAGAAGGCAACCTACTTCTTCTTCAAAATATAGAATCAGCACTAGTTTATAGTCTATAGCTCGACTATACCGTGTTAGTTTGATTCCGGTGGTGCAAGGTCAACGGTGGACTTCTCTTTGGAAAATTCACCGCTCCAATAGTGTTTCAACCGCTGTCCATTGACTGTGAAGGCCCCCTTACTTTCATGAGAGATTTCTACACCCCCATATGGAAACACCTTCGTGATTGTGCATGGACCTAACCACCTAGACCTTAATTTTCCTGGGAATAGATTGAGTCTAGAATTGAAAAGTAGCATTTTCTGCCCCACTTCAAACTCTCACCTCTGAATATGCAGGTCATGCAACTTCTTTGTTCGTTCCTTTCACCTGCTGCCTGCAAATTCAAGTTTAACTATCGAAGAGCCCAATATACCCTGTGCTCTAGTTCTACTAACAAGTGGCATACTTTCCCAAAAACTAGGCAGTAAGGTGATATGCCTATAGGTGTCTTGAATGTTGTTCTGTAAGCCCACAAGGTATCATCTAGCTTCTTGGACCAGTCTTTCCTTGAAGAACTTACTATGACTTCAAGTATCCTTTTCAATTGCCGTTTAGAGACTTCAACTTGACTGCTGGTTTGAGGATGGTATGGGGTAGCCACTTGCTACCTTACTTCATATTTACTCAACAATTGTTCAAACTGGTGATTATAGAAATATTTTTCCCCGTCACTAATGATAGGTCTAGGTGTGCCATATCGGTTGAAAATGTACTTCTTTAAGAATTCGATCACCACTTTTGAGTCGTTTGTTGGAATGCCACTGCCTCCACCCATTTAGAGACATAGTCAACTTCTACAAGTATGTATTGATTGTAGAACGAAGGAGGAAATGAACCCATGAAGTCAATCCTCCATACATAAAAAAACTCCACCTCTAGGATACTGTTTTGAGGCATCTCATTTCGCTTTGATATATTACTAGTGCGTTGACATCTCTCACATCTCTTCACGAACTCACAGGCATATTTAAACATTGTAGGCCTGTAGAAACCCGACTGTAAGATTTTTGTTGCGGTCTTTGAAACCCCAAAATGCCCCGCATATGCATATGATTGACAATGCTCAAGTATTTGAGGCGCTTTTTCCTCAAGCACACACCGTCTAATGATTTGATCCGTCTCTCGTCGATAGAGTATGGGATCTTCCCAAAAGTAGTATTTCAACTCAACGAAGAACTTCTTCCTCTGATGACTCGAATAGTCCGGTGGAGTGACATATTTTACCAAGTAGTTTACAATGTCAGCATACCAAAGTGCTTCCATATGAAAAAACTGCTCATCTGGAAAAACCTCGTTTATCTCCACTGCCTCTGTCTGATCGCCCTGCTCAAGTTGAGATAAGTGGTCTGCCACCATGTTTTCATTCCCTTTTTTGTCTTGAATTTCCAGGTCAAACTCTTACAAAAGTAAAACCATCGAATTAGTCTCGGTTTGGCATCATTCTTTGTCATCAAGTATTTCAATGCAACATGATCGGTTTAGACTATGACCTTTAATCCAACAAGATATGATCGAAGTTTATCAAAGGCATAGACCACAGCTAGAAGCTCATTCTCAGTGGTGGCATAGTTGAGTTGTGCATCATTCAATATCTTGCTTGCATAGTAAATCACATGAAATATTTTACCTTTTCACTGTCCCAATACTGCCCCTACTGCGTGATCACTAGTATTGCACATTAGTTCGAACAGTAAGCTCCAATTCGGTGCTATAATGACTGGTGCTGAGATAAGCTTTTCCTTCAGAGTATTGAAAGCCTATAGACAATCCTCAAAAAAGTCAAAAGTGGTTTCTTTAAGTAGCAAGTTGCTGAGAGACTTCGTAATCTGTGAGAAATCCTTAATGAAGCGTCGATAAAATTCCACATGCCCAAGAAAACTGCGAAACTCCCTTAACTGATGTAGGCAGCGATAATTTCTTAATAACTTGAATCTTTGCCTTGTCTACTTCGATCCCATTAGCTGAAATGCGATGTCCCAACACTATTCCTTCTTATACCATAAAATGCTTTTCTCCCAATTCAATATAAGGTTTGTCTCCTTACATCGCTGTAAAACCAAGCTTAGATGCTCCCAACATTCATCAAATGAAGACCCGAATATCGAGAAGTCATACATGAAGACTTCTATGAATTTTTCCACCATATCAAAAAAAGATGGCCATCATGCAACGCTGAAAAGTAGCAGGGACGTTGCATAAATCGAATGGTATCCTACGTTGGGCAAATATACCATAGGGGCAAGTGAAAGTAGTATTCTTCTGATCGTCTGGCGCTATTGGAATCTGATTATAACTATAATATCCATCAAGAAAATAGTAGTGTGAGTGACATGCTAACCTTTCCAGCATCTGATCAATAAAAGGAAGAAGGAAATGATCTTTGCGAGTTGCATTATTGAGTTTGCGATAGTCAATGCAAACTTTCCATCTCGTAACAGTCCTGGTAGGTATCAATTCATTCTTCTCATTCCTCACCACTGTAATACCTCACTTTTTTTGGCACGACCTGAACAGGGCTGATCCATACACTGTCCGAGACAGGATAGATAATTCCTGCATCTAAAAGTTTAATCACCTATGCCTTGACAACCTCCTTCATGTTCGGATTAAGTCACCTTTGATCTATACTCGGTTTGAAGTTCTCCTCCATGAGAATCTCGTGCATGCAAAGTGAAGGGGTAATCTCCTTTATGTCGGCAATAGACCACCCAATGGCTATTTGATTTTCTCTGAGTACCCGAAGCAGTCTTTCTTTCTCCAACCCGTTAACTGAGTTCAAAATTTTGACCGGGAGTGTAGAAGACTCCTCCAAATAGGCATAACGCAAATGAGGTGGTAGTTGCTTGAGCTCTAGTTTAGGCAGTTTTTGGATTGATGGCTGTGGCTTTGTAGGACCGGTTCCAACTCTTCAAAAGTTCGTTTTCGCGAGCAAGGCGGGTTTGTCTCCATAAATCTTGCACAAACCAAAATCTCACTAGAGTTAGTATGAGTGGATTGAGAGTGCATGATACAAGCTTCATAAACGTCGGTAAGATGCTGCAACTGAAAGGTTTCATGAATTGCTCTGTCAACCACATCAATCTAGAAACAACTATTAACCTCTGTAGGATATTTCATAGCTTTGAAGACATTGAACGAAATCTGTTCTTCCCTTAATCTCAAAATCAACTGCCATCGCTGTACATCTATAAGTACCCTTCCAGTAGCAAAAAATGGTCAGCCTAATATGAGTGGCACATCATTGTTCTTCTCCATATCCAAAATAAGAAAATCTGATGGAAATATGAGTTTATTCACTTTAACCAAGACATTTTCGATGATTTCTCGTAGATGAGTAATTGATCGATCAGCCAGCTGTAGAGTTACTGTGGTTGCTTTAGCTTCTCCCAACCCTAGTTTTCTGAAAAATAGAAAGTAGTATTAAATTAATACTGGCACCCAAGTCACACAAAGGTTTATCAAAATAACAGTTTCCTATAGTGCAGGTGTAACATCCCGAATTTTTCTAGTAAATATTTTTTGTATTTTAGAATGTTTTTAATTTTATGGGCTTAGTAAATATTTTTAGTATTTTTAGAAAGTTTTTAATTGTATGGGTTTAATTGAATAATAAAATAAATGTTATTAGAAATTGTAATTAAAATAGTATTAGGGACTTGAAAGTGCAATTTCATAATTGCATATTTGCCCAAGGATTAAAGATGTAATTTCACAAACCAATAAAATATTTGCATTTGTGCCCAAGGATTAAATGTGTAATTTCACAAACCAATAAAATAGTTGCATTTGTGCCAAGGACTAAGGGTGTAATTTGTCAAACCAATAAAATATTGGCATTTGTTACCTAGGGGTTAAAAGTGCAATTTGATAAATTGCACAATTAACCCCTGACATCAACTATAAATATGGGATAATGGTAAGTGAGAAATGTTTCACATCTCTTTCATTTCCCATCCCTTTCACTCTTTAAGGTATGTTTTTTAGTAAATTATTTATTTACTTAATTACTTATTTAGATAATTATTTAATTAATTATTTGTTTCAAGTATTTATTTGGTTTATAAATAGGAAATTAAATTTTTTTTGCTCTAGGGTTATTCAATAATGGAGGAAAGATAGAGTTAGAGTTATGTTAAATTAATAAAATTAAGAATGATTAATTATAATTTTTCTATTTAGAAATCTTAACTCTAGAAGTTTTAAAATTTATAAAAATATTTCAAGAAATATTGAGTTTAGTTTGCTTAGTTTGCATAAAATAATAATAATAATGATAATATTTGATGAAAGAAGGTAAAGAAGTAAGATAGGCAAATCATTTGGAATAATAGTTGCTAATTATATTGGTTAATGGGCCACTAGTATATGTATACATGTGGATATAGTAAATTCAATTGGAGAATAAATAATTAGCACTTGAGATTTAAATTATTTTTATTTGATGAGAAGTAATGTGTCATGATGCATAGTCTAAAAAGTGAGGTATGTGAAAAATTTAGTAAAGAAGAATATGGAATAAGAAATTAATTAATAAGTATGGTATATATATATATATATATATGTGTGTGTGTGTGTGTGTGTGTGGATATTTGTGTGTTAAATAAAATAGAAAATGGATCAAACATGAAATGAAAAATAATATGGTAAATTTTACATGTATTAATTTTATTTTAGAAATTGTGAAATTTATTTAATAACGATAACAAGAATTTTTTTTTATTTATTAGTAGTAAACTAGTATTATTAGTATCCTTATTAGAGTTGTTTTAATTAGGTAACCTATAATATCTTATAGGTTTAGTTAGATTTGTTAATTGAGAGGTACTATGACAAGACATAATTAATTTAGGGATTATTGTATTAGTGCAGATATTGATCAAGGAAATCGTGAAAAAGGTAAATATTGATGTTTTTAACTACAGTACAATATACGTTAATATGTGTAATTATGTTCTTATTTGTATTTGCTTGCTTTACTACGTGTGCATTGAGTTTATTTGAAAAACGTATGGATAATTACGTTTTCAAGATCATGCATATGTTGTTGTCATTCTGATTGAGTTGCGATTAAACATTTTGAGTGTGAATCCCATTATAGATGTACCGTAATATTGTGTTCGAATAAAGATACCGCTTGAGGCTCCTGACGGTCATTAAGGGTAGCCAAGGATAGGGTATTCGGAGTTCGACACCTATATGCAGGCAGTGTCAGGAGGTCCCTTGATGGCCTTGGGATTGCGGATAGGCACTTGGGGATACTGTATATATGTAGGCCAGGCCTTGAATTTGTATATATGATATACTGATAATGCATCCTGAGTCTCAGTGGGCAACGATGAATGCATTGATATTGATTTGCGCGCAAGAAATGGCCATATTATTGTGAGCTCATACGGTACACTATAATAAGGATTTGGGCCCATTTATGCTTGACATGCATCATTGCATCATCATATTTACTGAACTTTATGGTTCACGTTTTGTATTTTGTACTATAGATGGCCCAGCGAGATAAAGAGATTATTCGAACTACCAGACCTGCCGAAATTACTGAGGATTTCTCTGCTATACATGTTATATATAGACGCACCCATTACACACGCTTTTATACAGTGATTGACGAAGATGAAGGCATTGAAACTTTTGAAGACGGGGAAGACTTTGTGATGGTCATGATTGATGTCTATGACTTGGTTACTTGTCGTTATGTAAATACCGTAATGTTCGTGGAATAGACTGTGATGTGATATTATGTAAAAAGGGAAAATGGGGCCTAGGAAAAGAATGCAAAGAAAATAAATAGACTTGACTGACTTTGACATACCGCCATATTTGCCTGCTGTAAAATAGATATAGGGAAAAAATATTTTGAAAATTTACAGGCATTTCTTTTGACCAAAATTTTTGGGTAGTCATATGACAAATCTTCGAGGGAATGTCTTTTGTAAAACAAATTCTCTTTTTGGTATAATATAAAATCTGACAGTTCTTTTAGCTTTTTATATTTGATTTTCTGTGACACGTCTTGATTATACTGTGAGATGCTTATTTGGATTAAATCTTAGTCTGTTATAAAAACTATTAATAAAATAACACTATAAAAAGAAAAATGTTAAGGGTAGAGGTTGGGGGCTGACAGAGTTGGTATCAGAGCCAAGGTTTTAATAACATCCTGAAGACTTAACATGTATAGCTGGGGAATATATTAGAAAATTTGAGGAACTTTCTCGTTTTGCTTCTCATATAGTTAGCACTAATGAGCATAAAGTAGAACGATTTCTTGAAGGGCTCCGACCTGACTTATATCGGGATGTGAAGATAGTAGGCACCCATGGAGTAACTTTTGCAACTATTGCAGAGCGAGCATTGGAAGCGGAACAAGCAGAGAATCGTATTGCTGGAGCACGAGAGTAGCATCGTTCTAATTTCCTTAAATGACCTCATTGGCAGAGAGGCAACAACTCAAATAATCCAAAAAGAGAACCTCATGTTAGACAAGGACCTAGAAATAATGTACGACCTTCAAATAATAATCATGGAAAAAGGTCCCGTCCTAACAATCAACTAGTGGGTAGTGCGATATGTCCTAAGTGTAACAAGGTTCACACTTGCTCGTGTATTACTTGCTATAACTGTGGTAAACCAGGACATATATCACGTGTATGCACGGAGAAAACCAAGGATAATGGAAATCGTGCTATTGCTAGAGTTTATGCACTGAATGAAAGTACTTCAAGCGACACTCCAGCGGTCATTGCTGGTAAGCTTCCTATTGCTAGAACTCTTGCTTATGCTTTATTTGATTCTGGATCTTCCCACTCTTTTATATCTACTAGCATGGTTAGAAGGATTCAATTGCTAACTAATAGTTTAAAGTCTGAGTTAGAGGTACTGATTCCATCAGGACAAACATTACGAACTAAGGAAATAATAAATAATTGTGAGGTAATGATTAACACCTATTCTCTTCCTGCAAACCTTATTCTCCTGGATATGAGAGATTATGATGTCATTTTGGGTATGGATTGGCTGTCAAACTATCGAGCCAATCTAGATTGTTCCAGGAAAATTGTTACTTTTCGTTTGTCTAATGGTGAATTAGTAGCTTTCCAAGGAATGGTCAACCCTTTATCTACTTTGTTAGTATCAGCTATTAGAGCACAGAAGATGATAAGAAAAGGTGGTGAAGGTTTTTTGGTCCATGTTTATAATACTAAAATCAAATCAGAAATCTCTTTAGATAAAATTCCAGTAGTTCGAGAATTTCCTGATGTTTTTCCTGAAAAGTTGTTTGGACTACCCCCTGATCGAGAAATTGACTTTTCCATTGATCTAATTCCTGGCACTCGTCCAATATCAAAAACCCCATATCGCATGGCACCTGCAGAGCTCAAAGAGTTGAAACTGCAATTACAGGAATTACTAGATCAGGGATTCATTCGCCCAAGTTTTTCTCCTTGGGGTGCTCCAGTCTTGTTTGTTAAGAAAAAGGATGGAACAATGAGGATGTGTATTGACTATCGAGAACTAAATAGAGTGACAATAAAGAACAAATACCCTCTTCCTCATATAGATGACCTGTTTGACCAACTTCAAGGTGCTACAATATTCTCCAAAATTGATCTTCGTTCGGGATATCATCAACTAAAAATTAAAGAAGAAGACAAACCGAAAACTGCTTTCAGTACCAGATATGGGCATTATGAATTTTTGGTCATGCCCTTTGGTTTGACTAATGCCCCTACTGCCTTTATGGACTTAATGAATCGAGTGCTCAAGGAATATTTAGATAAATTCATTATTGTTTTTATTGATGATATCCTTATTTACTCTAAGAGTGAAGCAGAACATGATCAACATTTGCGTCAGGCTCTATCTATTTTACGAGCCAATAAGCTTTTTGCGAAATTCACAAAATGTGAATTTTGGCTTAAGCAAGTAATATTTCTTGGTCATGTGATTTCTGCAAACGGGATTTCCGTTGACTCAAATAAGATCGAAGCTGTAACATGTTGGCCACGACCGACTAATGTCACAGAAGTTAGAAGTTTCTTGGGACTTGCAGGAATTATCGTCGTTTCGTTGAGGGATTTTCGAAAATTGCAGTTCCATTAACTAAATTAACTCGAAAAGGAGTACCTTTTAATTGGTCGGAGGCATGTGAGCGAAGTTTTCAGGAACTGAAGAAGAGGCTAACTACAGCACCGGTACTAGCTCTTCCGTCTACCTCTGAAAAACTTTTGGTGTATAGTGACGCCTCTAAAAATGGACTTGGATGTGTTTTAATGCAAAATGGTAGGGTTATTGCTTATGCCTCACGCCAGCTGAAGGAATATGAAAAGAATTACCCTACCCATGATTTAGAATTAGCAGCCGTAGTCTTTGCATTGAAAATTTGGAGGCATTATCTTTATGGAGAATGTTGTGAGATTTATACAGATCATAAAAATTTGAAGTACTTTTTCACTCAAAAAGAGTTGAATATGCGACAAAGGAGATGGCTTGAGTTAGTTAAGGATTATGATTGTAGTATTAATTATCATCCCGGAAAAGCTAATGTTGTAGTTGATGCCCTTAGTCGAAGGACTTTGCATGGAAAAAAGCTACCAGTGCAATTGGAACGAGAGGTTCAATTGTTTAACCTAGAAGTTTGTGGAGATATGAATCTCATAACTCAACCTACATTACGGGAACGTATCAAGGAGCAACAATTGCTTAATCAAACTTTAAAACGAATTCATCAACAGATTTTGGATGGCAAAAACTCAGTGTACCAGATAGCAAATGATGGAGTAATTGTATTCCGTAATAGAATTTATGTACCCAATGAGACAACTCTTCGAACTGAGATTTGCGCGGAAGCACATAACACCCCATATTCTGTTCATCCAGGAGCTACAAAAATGTATCGCAATATTAAACTTCATTTTTGGTGGCCGAGAATGAAACGTCACATCTCAGAATATGTGAGTAAGTGTTTGACCTGTCAACAAGTTAAAACTGAACATCAACGCCCAACGGGACTTCTCCAACCTTTGCAAATACCTGAATGGAAATGAAAAAAAATTACAATGGACTTTGTGTTGGGATTACAGTGAACAGAAAAGAATTACGATGCTATTTGGGTTATAGTGGATCGGCTAACTAAGTCGGCACACTTTTTGCCTATTCGAACCACTTTTACCTCAGAACAATATGCTCAATTATATGTACAAGAAATTGTGCGTTTACATGGTATACCAATATCAATAGTATCTGATCGAGATCCTCGATTCTTGTCGACATTCTGGAAAGGATTACACCGTGCTTTAGGTACTAGACTCTCCTTTAGTACAATGTTTCATCCCCAGACAGACGGCCAGTCAGAACGAACCATTCAAACGTTAGAAGATATGTTACGCGCTTGTACTTTAGATTTTTAGGAAAAATGGAACAAATATCTACCTTTGAGAGAATTCTCATATAATAATAGTTATCAGTCTTCAATTGGAATGGCTCCTTTTGAGGTTTTATATGGCCGCAAGTGTAGATCACCTATACATTGGGATGAAATTGGAGAGAAACCAATTTTAGGGCCTGAACTAGTACAAAATATGGTTGATGCAGTAAAAAATGTTTGTCAACATCTTGCTACCGCTCAAGATCGACAAAAGAAGTATACCGATAGACGAAGGAGACCACTGGAATTCGCAGTCGAAGACAAAGTGTTTCTAAAAGTTGCACCGATTAAAAGAGTATTTAGATTTGGGAAAAAAGGAAAACTTAGTCCCAGATATATTGGTCCTTTTGAAATCTTGGAACGAATTGGTAAAGTAGCCTATAAGTTGAACTTACCAACTTCGATGGATCGAATTCATAATGTATTCCACGTCTCTGCTCTTCGAAAGTATGTTCCAGATTCTTCACATATATTACCAGATAATCCAATGGATCTGGAGACTAATTTAACCTATGCAGAAAGACCGGTGAAAATTTTACTTCGAGAGGTTAGACAATTACGAAACAAACGTATTCCACTTGTCAAGATTTTGTGAAGAAATAAAAACTCAGAAGAAGCAACATGGGAACGAGAAGAAGATATGAAGATTAAGTATCCAGAATTATTTGGTAAGTTTTAAATTTCGAGGACGGAATTTCTTTAAGTGGGGGATAATGTAACATCCCGAAATTTTCTAGTAAATATTTTTTGTATTTTAGAATGTTTTTAATTTTATGGGCTTAGTAAATATTTTTAGTATTTTTAGAAAGTTTTTAATTGTATGGGTTTAATTGAATAATAAAATAAATGTTATTAGAAATTGTAATTAAAATAGTATTAGGGACTTGAAAGTGCAATTTCATAATTGCATATTTGCCCAAGGATTAAAGATGTAATTTCACAAACCAATAAAATATTTGCATTTGTGCCCAAGGATTAAATGTGTAATCTCACAAACCAATAAAATAGTTGCATTTGTGCCAAGGACTAAGGGTGTAATTTGTCAAACCAATAAAATATTGGCATTTGTTACCTAGGGGTTAAAAGTGCAATTTGATAAATTGCACAATTAACCCCTGACATCAACTATAAATATGGGATAATGGTAAGTGAGAAATGTTTCACATCTCTTTCATTTCCCATCCCTTTCACTCTTTAAGGTATGTTTTTTAGTAAATTATTTATTTACTTAATTACTTATTTAGATAATTATTTAGTTAATTATTTGTTTTAAGTATTTATTTGGTTTATGAATAGGAAATTAAATTTTTTTTGCTCTAGGGTTATTCAATAATGGAGGAAAGATAGAGTTAGAGTTATGTTAAATTAATAAAATTAAGAATGATTAATTATAATTTTTCTATTTAGAAATCTTAACTCTAGAAGTTTTAAAATTTATAAAAATATTTCAAGAAATATTGAGTTTAGTTTACTTAGTTTGCATAAAATAATAATAATAATGATAATATTTGATGAAAGAAGGTAAAGAAGTAAGATAGGCAAATCATTTGGAATAATAGTTGCTAATTATATTGGTTAATGGGCCACTAGTATATGTATACATGTGGATATAGTAAATTCAATTGGAGAATAAATAATTAGCACTTGAGATTTAAATTATTTTTATTTGATGAGAAGTAATGTGGCATGATGCATAGTCTAAAAAGTGAGGTATGTGAAAAATTTAGTAAAGAAGAATATGGAATAAGAAATTAATTAATAAGTAATATATAATTAATATATATATATATATATATATATATGGTATATTTGTGTGTTAAATAAAATAGAAAATGGATCAAACATGAAATGAAAAATAATATGGTAAATTTTACATGTATTAATTTTATTTTAGAGATTGTGAAATTTATTTAATAACGATAACAAGAATTTTTTTATTTATTTATTAGTAGTAAACTAGTATTATTAGTATCCTTATTAGAGTTGTTTTAATTATGTAACCTATAATATCTTATAGGTTTAGTTAGATTTGTTAATTGAGAGGTACTATGACAAGACATAATTAATGTAGGGATTATTGTATTAGTGCAGATATTGATCAAGGAAATCGTGAAAAAGGTAAATATTGATATTTTTCAACCACAGTACAATATACGTTAATATGTGTAATTATGTTCTTATTTGTGTTTGCTTGTTTTACTACATGACATGGCAGTGTAATACGTGTGCATTGAGTTTATTTGAAAAACGTATGGATAATTACGTTTTCAAAATCATGCATATGTTGTTGTCATTCTGATTGAGTTGCGATTAAACATTTTGAGTGTGAATCCTATTATAGATGTACCGTAATATTGTGTTCGAATAAAAATACCGCTTGAGGCTCTTGACGGTCATTAAGGGTAGCCAAGGATAGGGTATTCGGAGTTCGACACCTATATGCAGGCAGTGTCAGGAGGTCCCTTGATGGCCTTGGGATTGCGGATAGGCCAGGCCTTGAATTTGTATATATGATATACTAATAATGTATCCTGAGTTTCGGTGGGCAACGATGAATGCATTGATATTGGTTTGCGCGCAAGAAATGGCCATATTATTATGAGCTCATACGGTACACTATAATAAGGATTTGGGCCCATTTATGCTTGACATGCATTATTGCATCATCATATTTACTGAACTTTATGGTTCACGTTTTGTATTTTGTACTGTAGATGGCCCAGCGAGATAATGAGATTATCCGAACTACCAGACATTCTGAAATTACTGAGGATTTCTCGGCTATACTTGTTATATATAGACGCACCCATTACACACGCTTTTATACAGTGATTGACGAAGATGAAGGTATTGAAACTTTTGAAGACGGGGAAGACTTTGTGATGGTCATGATTGATGTCTATGACTTGGTTACTTGTCGTTATGTAAATACCGTAATGTTCGTGGAATAGACTGTGATGTGATATTATGTAAAAAGGGAAAATGGGGCCTAGGAAAAGAATGCAGAGAAAATAAATAGACTTGATTGACTTTAACATACCGCCATATCTGCCTGCTGTAAAATAGATATAGGGAAAAAATATTTTGAAAATTTGTAGGCATTTCTTTTGACCAAAATTTTTGGGTAGTCATATGACAAATCTTCGAGGGAATGTCTTTTGTAAAACAAATTCTCTTTTTGGTATAATATAAAATCTGACAGTTCTTTTAGCTTTTTATATTTGATTTTCTGTGACACGTCTTGATTATACTGTGAGATGCTTATTTGGATTAAATCTTAGTCTGTTATAAAAACTATTAATAAAATAACACTATAAAAAGAAAAATGTTAAGGGTAGAGGTTGGGGGCTGACAGCAGGTTATAGTAAAACTCCCTGGATCTTTTAGTATTGGAGGTAGCTTTTTCTGAATCCTTGCGCTGCATTTCTCTGTTAGCATCACATTTTCATGTTCTTCCAGCTTACATTTTTTGGATAGGATGTCTTTCCTCCTTAGTAGATGTCACTTCGGTCTGGTAAGCTTTTCTCTCACCTACAGGAGATACTGTTTCTTTGTCTACGCCCGGTCTCTTCACATGGATCTCTGGTAATTGAACTCCACTTCTTGTAGTAATGGCCTGAACATGCTCCCTTGGATTTACTTCAGTATTGCTTGGCAAAGCACCTGGTGTCTTTCCATTCACAGAAGCGCTATCTGTCCCACCTGAGTCTCCAGGTTCTTGATTGCAGTACTTTGATTTTTAGAGAGCTGTTTCAGTCTTCCTCATGAACTAGTTATTTGCTTCCATATACTTATCAGTTTTCTCCATGAACTTTACAAACATCTCATCCAGTTGAATCTTCTTCTCTTGTTGGAACTATCCCTGAGGTTTATTTTGATTTTGGAGTTTAGTCTGGTTTCCATCCCACGAGAAATTTAGATGATTTCTCCAGAGTGTGGATTGTTTTGTTGACGTTGGGCCCACTGTGTATACTCTACCTATTCCACTCATTGTGAAAGGATTGGGCATTCTGCTGTACCATGTTCTACTCCACATTCTTCGCAATTCAGTTTTCTTGCTTGTGCTACATTAGCTGAGTGTGATATACCCTCTACCTTGTGAAACAAAGAATCAATTTTAGCATACAATGCCGAGTAGGTGTCTATTTCATTGACACCTGATGATTTCTTCTGTACTGCCCAATTAAGGGACCACAATTTAGGGGTGGGCGTAGGTTGGGTTGGGTCGATTTTTTTTTTCAACCCAAACCCAACCCGACTTGGTCGGTTTGATAAAAAATAACCCAACCCAACCCAACCCAATTATTGATTTAAACCCAACCCAAACCAATTTTGATCGGTTTGGGTTGGGTTGGTCGGTTTGGGTTTCGGCCCAATGAAAGTTAAATTCGATTTATTTGTTAAATTTGGATAATTTTTTAGAATTTAAAATTACTTGAAAATCTACGCTTTTTAAACACACATATAAGGAATTCTTTCTAAAAATAATGTATAAATAAGTTTAAAATTTAAGAAGCATTTTCTTTTTTACAATTTTTTGAAATTCAATAACTTCATTATCATGTCTTTAATTTTTATTTTAACGTCAAATGACATTGCATTTTAAATAGTATTCATGTGAATCGGTCTATGTGAAGAAAATTGACATTTATGTATTATAAGTCATTATCTTATCTTTATTATTATGTCTATTTAATTTATTTTTTTAATTCATCGAGTTGGGTCGGGTTGGGTTTTAATTCATAACCCAAGACCCAACCCAACCTTAAATTCAATTTTTCAACCCAACCCCAACCCAACCCAATTGAACTTAAAAAACCAACCCGAACCGATCGGGTTGGTTTGGGTTGGTCGGGTTGATCGGGTTGGTCGGGTTTTTGCCCACCCCTAGACCACATGGCTGAAGTACTAGCCATTCTCTCAAAAAATTCTCATGCTCTGTCGACTGTTCTTGTGGTTAACGAGCCATTGAATGAGGAGTCCACCATACTTTTGAAAGATGAAAGCAACCCTGTATAAAAGAATCGAATTTAGGTTTTCTTGTCAAAACCATGTCGAGGGCACTTTCGTAGCATGTTCTTGAACCTGTTCCACACCTCATCAAAAGATTCAGATTCATTCTGTGCAAATATTAATATATCGTGTCTCAACTGTGCTATTTTGGTCTGTGAGAAGAACTTTGTATAGAATCTGTGAGCTAACTCATCCCAAGTAGTTATGCTCGTAACAGGAAGTGAATCCAACCATTCCAAAACTTTATCCTGTAAGGTATGTGGAAATAGCCGCAGCCTGATAACACCGTCTGGTATTCCTTGGTATCTGAAGTGTTGACACATATCCAAAAAATCGGGATATGTGTGTATGTGGATTCTCAGTAGCCATCCGTAGAATTGATGCTCATTCTGAAAGAGTTGGATGGCATTCATTTCAACTGGAAGTTTGGCTGCCCAAATGGTGAATAATAATGCTTGATTGGCTTTGGACAACAAATGGTGCCATGAAATCCCCAAGTAGCGTATTTCCTTCATCTTCTGCATTGGCATTTGTTGGAGGTGCAAGATTGATTATTAGGTTGACTTTTTGGTTCGCCATTGGTACCTGCTGTTTTTGGTCTTTTTCTTATGTTGTTGCTACATCTCTTTGCCTACGATGAAAGGTTCTTTCAATTTTCGAATTAGTTGGAATCAATTCACCGTCGGAATCAATTCACCGTCAACTGATCTTCGCAGGTAAAACCTGAGAGAGAAACAATAGTAGCACCACGATAAACAACAATGAATTAACTAAAGAAAAGAAACAAAAGTTCAAATTAGTGTTAAAGTAAATAAAATCAAACTAAATTACATCCCTGACCACACGTCAAAAACTTAATCCAATCATTCCCACAGAGATTTAATAGTTTAATTTTACTTATTCCGACCTTAACCGAAACGAGAAACGTTTGATGTGTTTTGTAACTAAATTATAACTACTAAGTAATGAAAACAACTATGAATTAATCAACTCAATTAAATGAAAATTTGACTAAGTGCAATTTTATGATTGAATGTAAATCGATATAACAATATAATAAGAAATGCACCAAGTTCACGAATTCCCATGCAATGATCTATTTCAACCATAATTCTACAAATTGACAATACGTTTGATTTATGAAGAATCAATGTTCCCATTTCATTTAAAACTCTCTCTCGATTAAGTTTGAACCTATTTTCATACACGACCCGACTATATCTCTATGACAGAAGCAAATATACAAAAATACATGGATGTTTGTGAATACTTAGAAATTCACGCAAGGTACAACGGTATATCTCTATCCCCTATTGGACTTTACGATGATTTATACCTTATCGAATCTATTTCACTTCTCTCGAATGGATAAAATAAACCGCCACAATCACATAAACATATGCTTCGAAATTTTTTATAGAATAGATTGTTTTTTTTTAGTATGCTATATTTTATTGTTTTGAAAGTTAGGGGCTAAGATGATATATAGGAAATTTTCAATGATTTATTTGTGTCATATATTTTGATTGACCGAGTAATGATAAGTATATGAATATTTGGCTCGTTGGATAGATCATAATTAATCATTCATTTTCGGCTCAAGAAAAAGTTAATTTGAATTAGTGGAGCCCAATTATCGAAGTTGAAAGAATTAGCCTTAAATTGTATTCTATATTTAATGAATTAAAATGTTATGAGGTCACGTGTAGAGTTATCAATTTGTTGCATATTATATTATTTTCTCTATTATATTAGTTTTGTGTCCTTTTACAATATAGGCCACCACGTGTATGATTGTGGAGTGGTGGTTGGTTGACAAAACTTAGTAAAAGATTATATTTTAAAGATTTTTACCCATTTACCCTATCCCACTCTCACACGTTTCCCACTATGCACACTCCTTAGGATCTAGGGTAATATTTTGTCTATGTATCTATATACATGACATGATAGAAGGGACACAAACAAAAAAAAAAGATATATTTTGCACGGCACACAAGTAGAGGCAGAAGAGAAAACATGACTTTGGAATTTTTCATCTAACAAGGTAGGAAAAAAGGTGCAGTTGATTTATCCCCTTTAAATTAGTTTTTTTTTTTTTTTTTTCATGTTGATGAATTTTTAATACCTATGAAAGTTAAAGATATGATATGCTATGCTATGCTATGATATGATTATATGGTCATTCTGGTACAAATGATAGGAAATGATACGAGCTCTTACCGGTTTCTAAAGATATGAGGACGGTATGATTTTTCTGATGCATGTTCTAATTTTTTTTTTATATTTGGATTGCACCATTATTTTATTGTCCTACCGAGTATTCTCATGTACTCATCATTTCCCCTACTCATCATAGGTTAGAACGGGTCGTTGGTTGGCGGGCGATGAGGTGTAGTCGTAGTGCCAAGATTTATGGGACACGGTAAAATAAATCTATGTAATGTGCCTTAAATTCCAATTTTAGCAGAAATCCTTAGTTGTTTTGATTTATGGAACTCGTTCTATTTATTTTGAAATATGGGACAAATTTATTTGAACATGTAATTTCGTACGATGATTTGATAAATCTTAACTTGTTTTGGGTATTTTGTGTTTTCCTTGCTATTTAAGTTTCTGCATAATTAATTAACTCTTGGAGTGTTGAATATAAACAGTTTCTTTTTGACCATGCTTGTTTGATGAATATAAGGCACTATAATAATATGTAAATGGGTGAATCTTGAGGCATGCCAGAAGAAAGAGAAAATATATTCAAGAAAGTTATTATATACGGGTACATGACCCACTCTTGAGATTTGCTGGTGATATATTTTAATGCAGATTACTATATACGTGTAAATGATTTCACCTCTAATCTTAACATTGCTGATTAATTCTATATGATTCTTCCAAACATATATGCTTCTATAAACTTGAGCAGATTACCATTTCATAATTAAATATATTGTTGCATGTAAAAAAAAAAAAAAATTAAACGAAAGTTTTAGTAATGATTCGAATCTAATAAATAGAAATTGGGTCGTTACATCCCCTCTCTCGAATGGATGAAATAAACCACCACAATCACATAACCATATGCATACTAATTATGGACAAAATTCAATGTATAAAAATCATTCATCAATTCAAAAATGCGTTTTAATGTCAATAATGTAAATCTAGGAATTGAAATATTACATCACATGGTTCATCATTCACATAACACAATAAAATCTAGCCTAACATGATAAAACTAAGAAAACAAAAGAAATATGTAGGAGAAGACGTCACCCTATTAATTCTTGAAGTAAATCTTGAATTTTGGGATAAATCTTCTCATTCTTCCTTGTTCTTTGTGCTCTAATACCTTGGTTCTATTTTATATTACATAACCCCTTTGTTCTAGACGGAATTAAGGTTTTAGATGAGCCCAAGCTACGTTTCCATAGGGGTTGAATCAGAAAAGGAAACCAGAATTTTCACACCGGATTTCAACCATGTGACCGCATGGTTAAAACCCATGCGATCGCATGGAATACTAATTTTGGCTTCTTGATTCTCGGCTTAGCCTTGTGCGACCGCATGGTAGAAAGAAACTTCCATATTGTTCATTTTGAATCTTGGGCTTTATTTCCTCCTTTCTTGGCCTCTTTTCTTCATTCTCCTTTTTCTAGCATCCTAAGTTCTCAACAATTTGTTACTTAGTTTTTTTTATGCTCGTTTCACCCTTCGGGATAACTTTTGAGTAATTGCAATTTGGTCCCTGAACTTTAGTTTTCTTCAATTTTGGTCATTTTCCGCTCATTTTCACATACTTTTCGTTCTATCCATCAATGTTGTCCTACAAATATAATTTATACTGAATTAAACCATATTTCAACATATATATTCACAATTTTTCTTGTTGTGTGGCCTAAATAAGTGCGCAAAACGAACTTATCAAGCAACTCATCCTTCACAACCTTCACTAGCATTTCTTTGGCATAAGCCTCAAAATATACTCAGTTACATTGGCTGAAATATGGCACCTATACTATATCTTAATAATTGCATGGATGGAGGGCCATTAGAAGGTGCTTGTCACAGTGAACGTTTTTGCAGTAGTTTCCTAAGTTTGGACTAACCCGCACCCCTCAAAAGTTGCCTAATTAGAGGTCCCCCTTTTCTATTGGGTGCCATTCCATCATTCAGATGAAATCTAACTAACTAAATCTTTGGTTAGGAAAATATTTCCTTGCCCTTGATTCTTGATATCGTTTTCCGAGAAGTGAAGCAATTAGGATACTATCATCACCTTAATCATCTTTTCCATGCGTGCATGTCTAACAAATAATGCAATCTCTAGAATTCGTAAGCACTAAGTCAATTGAGTTTGATCTTCTTTTCCTACTTTATGCCCAATGTCGATAGATAAATAGGGATATATATGGGCGTGTTTAGTTGATCAAAACCCTTCTCACGTGGTGGATACCTATGAAGGGGACTTTTTTCATCTACTTTATTTAGTAGTCGAAGAGAGATACAGTCGATCGATAGCTCGATTTCTATCTATGATGTAGTTTATATGATATAGTTCATGCAACACTATTTATTACGATATCAATCTAGCAAATGACCCATCGACGACCATTTTCCCTCAATTAAAGTATCGAATTAAAGAATGTCGGTTGTGATGTTTCATACTAGAAGTAGTTATAAACAGTAATAGCATGGGAAAAATATATAAGCATAACTATTCGTTGGAGAGATAGGTACTTCAAAGTCTTTAGGGATAGCGACTTGTTTCAGCTTATGAAAGAAATGTAAGTCCTCATCGTTATCATCATGGTCCCATAAGTAGATTTTTTGCTCTGTTTCCCCAACCTCAATAGGAAGTACACGTCTTTGTTTCTAGACTCAGGAAAGTTGATCCTTCTTTTCCGAGCATCTCCTTTATAAGTTCATAAGGCTTTTTCTCAGCTCGGAGTCGTCTCTTCCCAAACTTATCGAAGACATTGTTAAACTTAGAAGACTTTCATCTTTGCAAGGACATGTCTTTCGATGGTAGGATAGGTGAGCAGCTATGAGATAAGTTGATTTTGACCTCATGAAGTCTTTTATATTCAGGTTTTATTTGCTGAATTTTTCTCATTGGTCTTACGTGGCCTCTTCCATAGGGTATTTTGGCCTCGTGTACATCTGGGCCATCAGATATTGCATGGTGGTGTTGGCCTCCACTGTTTTCCTAATGTTTGCGGCCATGTCTATCACATTCTTTGTGATGTGAATCACAAATATCGGTTTAATGGTCATCGGTACATGCATCATCTGCTATGGATAAACCTCGATTGGCTCTTCACGTCCGACTCCATTGAGAATTATATTACTTTCACTCATTGATTTCCATACAACTTTTTTCTCATGGTTTTGTTCATTTTTCTTTTGCAGATAATGCCAATTTTTTTAACCTCAACAATTAGACAATTTCAATGTCAATAGACCCATCTGTATCTTCGTCTAACTGTATAGCCTCTACATACTTGAAACACACATTAGAATGCAAATCCACTGAATAAAAAAGAATGTAATGTTTGCACTCCAGTGCTCAAGTTAAAATATGGAGATGGGAATGGAAGAAAATTTAACAAAGATTTGGCTCGAAAATATTTCACTTACCTTGATAAGGAGGTTTTAAAGGTATTTATGGAGTATGGGACAAAAGAAAGCTTTTTAAAATTTTGTGCAAGCTTATTTTTGTCCATTTATTGATGTAGAAGACGGTTAACTCGCCAATTTAGCTACCCGAAATGTAATGGCTACTCTTACCAGACTTTGTAACTTTTTCCTATTAGCAGTTATTAGGTGACATGTCAACTAACTTTACTAACTAGGGATAGTGGGGATGATGGTCTTTATTATTGAGTTGGTAACTTGACACATACCTCATGTGGATAGCTTCCTTTACATTATGATTCTTTGAAGAAAATTTGTTTATCAGAGTATCTTTGGCGCATTCTCTAAATCTAAGTGTACTTGTATACATGCTTTTCTCCCGATCTAGGTAAAGCTTTGTGGTCTTTAAAAACCTAGCCTCAGCCTTGTTGGCATCACTACTCATAGGAGATCGACTTGGATCTTGTTTTAGTGCATTTTGAGCTCAATGTTGTCCAAGACTTGAATGGATTTGGCCTCATTCACATTGCATGGGAATACATTTTGCGATGTTTGTCCACTTTCTTAAATGCTAGCGTCATGATCCTAACTTTATTCAAATGAATCCTATATGGTATTGGCCACAGTGTAAATCCTACATGGAATTAATTAAGATTCCATGTAAGATGGATACATCCCAATAGAATGATAAGTATGTGAGACTATCATTAATGTAGGCTTTAGGCTCTTCCAATTCAAAAACCACATTCTGCTCAGCCGATATTAGTGGGAGATTATGTTAATCCAATGTGAACTCCAGTTCAACCACCGACATCTACCTGCCATTTGGACATGCAAACTTCCACATCCGACCAGATGTCATAAACCTCTTCCAAATTATCAAGACCACAGGTTTTGCAGGAAAGCCAGGGATCTTCGTATAATAATAGGAATACGACAACACTTTTACTATCTTTTTGTAAACACATAGATCTTCTTCATTTTTTATAAAATCAAACCTTTTAACTTTTAATCAAATTGAAGATTTCAACTCCAAGAGGCTTGCTTCAATCCATATAAGATTGATCAAATTTGTATACCTTGTAAGCATATTTGACTTCAAAACTTCTGAGTCATTCATGTACATTTTCTCTTGCAAGTTTCTATTAAAGAATACAGTTTTGAAATCTCTTTTGCCATAACTCATATTTATGGTATGTAGCAATTGCAAACAAAATCTGAATGGACTTTGAGTCAACTCATTGTCTTTGTTTATAATCTTTTTACTACTAGTCTTACTTTGTATGTATGGATGTTTCAATCCATGTCGATCTTTTTACGTAAACCCATTTACAATCTATAGGCTAAACCCATCGGATTGGTCGATCAAGGTCTAAACCTTATTCACATACATCGAGTTCATCTCCGATTTTATGGCCTCTTGCCATCAATTTGAGTCAACACTTGACTTTTTTTGTGTAATTAGTATGATCATCATCCTTTATTAGTAATGTTTTATTAGTAATCATGTATTCATACCTTCTTGAAGGTCGAGTGATCCTTCCAGATTTACACGGAGTTGACATGTCCTTAAGAGTCTCTACTTCCTGATCAAAAGTATGTCCCTCGATAGGTGTAGGATCGAACTCAAATTCATCACTTGGTCAACTATATCTGTGGACTTTTGAACTCCTTCAAGTTCTATTTTACTCTCACTATCCTCTCCTAGAATGAACTCTTTCTCTAGGATGATGGTATGTCACGAGACAAAGACTTTCTTTTCAATAGGTTTATAGAATTGATATCTAAATATCTGTTTTGGACAAATATGTATTTATTGAATATGGACTTAAGCTTATTTGACTCAGTGCGCTTCAAATAAGCTTCATAACTCAAACATTCATATGAGATAAATTGTGATAACTACATTTTCATAACTCGTATGGAGTTTCGTCGACAGACTTAGATGAGATATGATTTAGTGTGTAGCATGCTACAATCAATTAATGACCCCAAAATGATTTTGGGAAGTTTGCATGACTCTTTTTAATTGCGCTATATGTAATACTGTAAGATTATTCTTTTCAGATACACTGTTGTGCTACGGTGTATGCTGGAAAGTCCACTACAAGAGAATCACAATCTCTTTTAGATTATTTAAAATTCTCTACATCGATCTGATTTTAATGTGAGAATACCTTCATCTATTTGTTTCTATAATTCTAGCTTAAATCCCTTGAACCTTTCAAGAGCTTCATGCTTGAATTTCATCAAGTATATATGACCATTTTTGAAATAGTCATAAGTAAATGTGATGAAATAAGAGAAACATCGTCTAGCAGTAAATGAAATGGGTCCACATACATCACTATGTATCAAGCCCAGTAATTATGTAGCTATTTCTCCTTAAAAGGAAATTTGGTCATTGTATCTCACATGTATGATTTGCATTTGTAAAATGATTCAAAATCAGTTGACCCCAAATATACATATCTATATAATTTTGGAACTACGTTTTCATTTATGTGACCAAGTCTGTAATGCCAAATTTAGGTGTTATTCAGATTATCACTTTTATGTCTCTCAATTTCTATACTCATTATAGAATACTTAGTATTTTGAATATAAATGTTATTTTATAATTTACCATAACAATTAAGATCTTATCAAGATAAACAGGAACAACAATTGTCCTTAACATTAAAATAATTCATGTCCAAACCTGAAATTCAAAAATGTTCTTGGTAATGGTGAAAATAGAATAACATTTCTCCAATTCTAATACTCAGCTTGAAGGTAATGACACGAAGTTTGCTCCTATAGGCAATGCAACAACATTTGCTCATTTTCAACTTGCAGGTCAACTCCTCCCTTTTGTAGTGGTCTACTTCTATTTAGTTTCTATATATTTATACAAATGTGAGATCCATATCCGGTATCTAATACCCAAGAAGCTAATGAAGTATAGATTGCCTTGCAATCTTTCTTCCAATGACATTTCATTCTATAATGATATTAACGGTCTTCATACTTAACAATGTCCTTATTTACTTTGACTGTCTTAGCCATCTTAGATGCTTTATTAAATCCTTTTTAGAATTCCTCTTAGTACCATTAGAGGAATCAATGTCTTGTTCACTACTAACTTTGCTATTAAGTTTAACAATCTTAAGCATATTCAATAACTCGATGAGCGTGCATTCGAGTTTATTCATATCAAAATTCGTAATTAGCCATGAATAACTCTCTGGCAGATATTGTAGCACTAAGTCAATACTTAGATCATAGTTCATGACTGAACCTTATTGAGATAACTTTTCAAAGTCAATAATCTTCCATACATGATCACTGACTGAAGATCTCTCTGTCATTTGCACTACTATGTTGCTTGAAAGTTTCGTATCCTTCCACATGCAATTATATATCGTACAACTCTTTAAGATGAAAATTCATGTCACATCTATATCCTCGTGCTGCTTTTGTAACTCAGACATAGCTACAAGCATCACACATGTTGCAGTACTATTGTCATCACTGTGTTATTATACCAGACACATCTTTCTTAGTTGAGCCACTAGCATGTGTATTTAGAATAGGCTACTCAAGGACATAACCAATTTTCTCATGCCTGAGAACAATTCTCAGATTGCAGTGTCAACTAAGAAAATTTGGTTTGATTGTTGGCATCCAGTATGGCTCTCAAATACATATGATTACTCATAATTTAATAAATATAAATGACAGAAAGTAAAATAATAGTATCTAAAATGCATCAATTAATTTAACAAGATATTTTATTAAATTAATTATACTCCCATTATTTAACTCAAATTTATGACAATCTCATATAAATTTATGGAATCTATACTTGATTCCCAGTGGGATGTGATCCCATTTTTTATATTAAGACCTTAAGTGTACTTAACAAATTTTAATAAAATATTTAGGTGGATAGTATCATCAATTATATCTCCATACAACTTTTAGATCATTAAGTTGACAACTCTTTGTCTTCACACATTAAATGTGTTAGCTTAACATGCCTATAGAATTTATCTCATTGAGTGTATTCAACAAAAGATAAATTTTAGTTCAAGTCAAACCCATCATTCAAAAATATCTAATGTTTCATAGTGTCAAACATATCTCTAATAAACCAACCTTAAGTGTAGGCAAGCTGAGATAGATTGAGGACTCTGACGATTATAGACTTTTAATATATATATATATATATTATACATCTAGCATGCAAATATACATATATATAATAGTGTAGACGATTATAGACTTTTACTATCTAATCTTCCTGAGCCCCAAGAAAGACTATTTGGTCAGTTCCTAGGGGATATTGCATTGATTCATACAATACTCCATCTTTATAGTCTCTCTTGTTTTTCAAGTTAGTCCAGCTACAACCGGAATTCTATATTAGTCAGCATGTAGGCCTAAATAATTGGACATGCGGACCCATAAAATTATAACGGACTCACAGATCCAAAATAAATAAGTGCTCGCAGGCTAATAAAATAACAAGAATAAAACTAACCAATCAACGCATCCACATGGTCGAGTCCATAATCATCAACTAGTAAAACATTCATCATATAAATGTTTTCCTATATAATATCTAATATAATACGCACATATGTTTCAAGTTTCTAGCTATTAGTCGTCTAAACTAATTTAGACAAATGGATCAAAACAATTAATCCAATCAGCGGGTATATTTAATTAAAATCCAATTTTAATTATATATACGAAATTAGAGTCTAATTCTAATTCCACAATCATATGTCGGAATTATTTAATTAAAATAAAATCGTAATTAAATATCAAATTGGAATCCAACTCTAGTGGTTGAATTTAATTAAAATCAAATTTTAATTAAATAGCAAAATTAGAGTCTAACTCTAATTCCAAGATATTAGAGCGAACTTATTTAATTAAAATCAAATTTTAATTAAATAGACAAAGTTAGAGTACTAAATGCATGGCCACTTAAAGCGCGTAAATTGAGAACAATATGCAGCGAGGTGAATTTCTTTCTTATAAAAATTTGGAGAAAAACGATCATTTAAATATAAAAAAAAAATTCGGTCACTACAATAGCATCAGACACTTTGGGTGTACTGATATGAGACAAAGTGATCATGTTGTATATGTGATCCAATCGTCTTGATGAGATATCGAGATGAGATTACAACACGTAATCGAAATAGATTTTGCTATCTATTAAACCTATTTAGTAGCCATATCAAATTCCTGATTTAAGATTGCCTGGAGGAATGAACATAAAGAAAACTCAAGTTATATATCGGGGAATACCTTAACTAGGATCTGTACGTTGTTATTTATTTATAAAGAATATAACATATGCTTTGGGAAAGGGAGAAAATATTGTAGCATGTATTTCGTACCATGCATGCTTTGACGACCAATATTTAGTAAATGAGTGAATAGATCTCCGCTTCCTCGTTGTGTGAGACCTTGAGGTTTATGTAACCTCATATGTATATCCTTAAGATTTTTGAGTGTTTCTTGAAATTTTATTTGAGTGTTACTACTTTAACATGTTACCACTAACTAAGATTTATTCGGTTTGATGAGACATGTCTAGGAAAGGAAAACTATTTTTACCAACATTTTTATTTGTATTCCCAACTAGACGATTGTGTTTAACCATTTAGGTTATAGAACATAATTGTGAATACAATGGTACGATGTGAGTTTCAAGTATGTTCCATAAATACTTGAGAGATCGAAAAACTTGAATTAATGTTGGAAAATGAGTTTGGGATATAACAAGATGTAATATCCCTAATATGTTTATAGTACTATGAACTCTAATATACTCATTGGTCGCACGATCTATTTGCTATATGATATTTGTTATCACTTGTGGTTTGAGTCAAGCCCATCATGTGCGAATGTGAGATGTTGAAAAATACGGGTTGTGGGTTACCTGATCGGTGCAAAACTGCAAGTGCACAGTGTCGAAGTTTTTTAATAAAATGATGAGAAAAGTATCGTCCTCAGGGATTGGTATCTTACGTTTGTCAAGTATCGAAATTATATTAATCTCAATTTTATTTAGGAGAGGCACAAAGATTGGTGTATTTACAAATTAAAGTAAATTCAATTCTAAGGAAATTGTTTAAATAAAGACAAGGGTTTTCTTATTCTTGAAGATTAATCGAGATAGACTTCTAGGGAAATCGACTTCACCTAGATCTTCACTATGCCTTTTTCAGTTAGCTAATTGAATTCAATTATCTTATTTGTTAGCAAATCGTCCATTCATCCAACGCTTCTTTCGACAGTCAATTGAATGTTATTCTCGTTTATCAAATCACATATGCATACGCAATTCTAATAAAACAAGGAAACAATTAGACCAATGATTTTTACACTACATAGGTTCATCTAAGTCTTTCGATCTCTATACTTACCTATGCCGAATTATCCAAGATCTACCCTATAATTCCCTCTTTCGACAGTAAATTACAAGATTGAAGTCATCTAATTAATGGCCAGTTAATTAGAAGCATTAAACCCACAATAATTCAGACAAACATAGACGAGAATTAAATCACTCTAGCATAACCAATCAAACATAATTTCAGATCCAGATTACATCATATCCCTAGAAGTAAATGGAAATTAGTTCATGTTAAAAACTAAAATCAACCAAAACGATTTCACCATAGTTTTCTAGGGAAGAATTGGAGGAAAGCCAAGTTGATAAACGCCTCTTTCGACAGCCACGAATTCCCAGATCTCTTCCTTCTCTTCTTCTTCAAGATCCCTATGTTATTCTCCAAGAATCTCCTCTTCAAGTGTGCTCTCTTCTCCCTTTTCTCCAGTTGTAAAAAAATCATTAGCTAGGTCTTCATGTCGGCTTTTATACCCCTTGAGTGTTTGGACGGATTTTGATTCAAATGGGCCGAGAAAATATTTCAAAAACGTAAGTTCCGGGTTTTTCGCACAGGTGGCGCCGTGGCGCCCATAACGGGCGCCGTGGCGCCGCGTATTCTGCTGGTTTTCCATCTCGCTGGACGCCGTGGCGCCGAGCATTCTGCATGGCGAAGCCTTTTTTCTTCATTTTGGGCGCCGTGGCGCCAAAATATCACGCTGTGGCTTGGCGTGTTCTGTTTCGATTTCCTTTTCTTGCCTATTTGGGCGCCGTGGCGTGGCCATTACACGCCGTGGCGCCGAATGTTCTGACCTGTTTCCCTTTGTACGGTTTCGAGACTTCTTTATTAGTTCTTCCTCCTTTTTCATCACTAACTTTCCATGTTCCTTTTTTATGATCCATCGTCACCCTCAATTCAAGCTTCAAAATATGTCGTATTCTTCCAAGTTATCAATTCTACAAAACAACATGAATACACCCATCAAAATGCTCACAAATGCCCGAGAACGAGCCGAAAACTATGGTTTAGCAGCGTTTGTTCTTTGAATAAATCATTCTCATCAAACACCCCCAAACTTAGTTCTTTGCTTGTCCTCAAGCAAACACAAAAAAAAAAAAAGAAAAAAAAAAAACATGATAAACTAAACACACAAATAAGACACAAAAGCATAACTTAGTTGGATAAATTGTCTTGCGGCTCAGCATTGACTGCATGATATCAGTTTATTAACTACTTCAAGGCTAAAGTGAGAGAATCAAATACTTACCTTTCCCATGCGAGACAGATGTGTAGGTGTGTGAAGAGTCAAATACAGCACCGTACTATCATAGATTGATTTCATTCCCAACCTCGAAAGTCAATTATTTACTCACGTCGCTCGTGGGATTCACTTACCCCCAAACTTGTTTTCTTTTCACTTTCCGAGGTATACTCTAAAGTTGATATTTTTTTTTTGTTTTTTTTTTTTTTTTATTGACTAACTTCTCACAACACTCAAGTTTGGTCGTGTTTCACTACTTGTGGTTCAACGTGTTGACAAACATGGATCCACCTTCTTACTACTTCCACTTCCAGGACTCAACCAAGTTATTAACCTGTCATCAAAAGTCTAATTTTCTAAAACAAGCGTTCGAGGCTTAATCACTTCATAGGTGCGTCTTCTGTTTCATGCACTTGCTTTTATTTATACTTTTTTTTTTTTTTGTGTCATCCCTCCATTAAGCTTTCTAGATGACCCATGTAGCGAGTTTTAGGTCGGTGACTCCCAAATCAGATGACTTTAGGGCACCAGGTTTTAAACCCTTCCAAACTTATTCACTCGAGTCATAAAGGCTATGAAGAGATGATTTTCAATTGTCCTCATTGGGATCTTTTGTAGTGATTAGTGCAATGCCCCTTATTAAACACTCATTCTCGAAAATAGACCCTTAACTTAAGGTTTTCACTTGATTTTCATCCTATTGGTTTTAAACAGTTTACACTTATACATACGGAATCCACATCAAATCTATGTCTCCCCACAAGAGTTCAACCGTTCCAAACATCCTAGATTTGGTTTGAGGATATTGTGGCGCTCATTGATTGTTTGGATCGTTTCTAGGGTCACTAAATCAATCTACCACATTTATGAATCAGTCTCTTCTAGTCCAATGGTGTACTTGGCTCGCGTACAATTAAGTTATCATGCCTTGCAAGGATAAGTAAGAATTTACTCACACGTATAACGCATTCATAGCACATAACCGATTTATGTTTCCAATTATATGCATCATTGCCAACAATGTTATCCAACTCACGCAAGCAATTTTTTTTTTTTTTTTTTTTTTTAGAATCATGCGTTTCAACACACAAAAACATTTAAAGGGGCACACACATCCAAATGTTAAGGAAACACACAAAAACACACGAAAGCATACAAAAACATACAAGCAAAATAACACCCCCGAAACTTAATTTGCACATTATCCTCAATGTGAAAGAAAGGAAGGAGGGATGAGTACCGTATGGAGGACATCAACTGGTCTCGTCGTCACCCGGTGGAGCTGGAGGGTGGGGTGGTGATGGTAGTGGTGGTGACGAAGGAAATGTGTGATCGGGATAAGTGGAGGCCATGACCGTGTTGTATTCATTTTGGTAACGAAATTGATCATACATGGAGGATTGTAGGTGGTCCAGTTGTCCCTGTATACCGCTCTGCCAATTGGTCATGAGAGAAGTCATTTCATGTTGCCAAGCAGTGTGTCGCTCATCCATGTTGTTCTGCCAATTAGCCATGCGAAGGTCCATGGCCTCAAGTTGCTGAAGTATGGCGCCAGTATGGGCATCAGGCTGTGGAGGGGGAATAGGAGGCGGTGCTTGCTGAGCAGAGTGGGATGAACTACCCCGGCTTTGCCGCATCTCTACCTTATCACGAAGTCCCTTCGTCAGAGGTTGCTTAGGGTGTAGTACTTCATCAGATTCTTGAATAGCCACACCCTTCTGGACACAAAGATCATGTATGAGCGATGGGTGTCCTAAGCTACTAGTTGCTGATCCCGCTAGAATGCGTAGGATGCTATTCTGAATCACTTTGCCGATATCAATGGAGCGCCCTCTCTGAATTGCATAATTTACTGTGGCTCGTTCTCTAGTTACTTCACTAACATTGCTGCTCGGCATCAATTTTGCAACTATGAAGTGATGCCACACCCGACTGTGGACTGTTAATCCCGAGGCTGGGAAGTGAGTTACATCAGTTGCACTACGCTTCCATTTCGTCCCGTCATATGCCAAAGTGTCAATCAGAATAGTGGGATCAACTCCTTCGTCCCGCAATCTTGAATAATCATCATCCGGTATGTCCCGTGTGTTGTAGAAGCGGTTGATCGATGCACTATCAAATTTCACCCAACGACCCCACACAAAGACCTTGAAGTCCTCGTGTTCTTTTGCGTTGGCATAGAACTCTTTCACGAGGGGAACAGAGCAGGCTCCAGGTTGTTTTGCAAATTGTTCCCATCCTAGGCTCTGTAGTTTTTCGACCATAAACTTTTCGAAACCCCTTTCTGGAATGCAGTTTCGGTGTACTACCGAATGTCTAAACCGTTCCGCTGCCCCGGCACTTACAAATCGTTTTCTATCATATGCTGCTGTGGAAGTGGATTCAACAACTTTTGATTTCTTCTTTGGTGGCATGGTTATACACTTCTAATCAAACAATTATAGCTTTAGTGGCTATTCCTGCAAGTAGAAGTAATAGACAAAGTTAAACCATAATTACATTATCAATTGGTCTCAAAGAATGCATTGAAATAGGCTACACACATCATGTAAAGAAGAACTCTCAATAATACCTAAAGAGTGCACTTAAACATTTTGACAAACACCTTGTAGGCAACTATTTTTCTTATGCATTATTCAACTTTTAACCACCTCAAGTGAATCCTAACCAAGCAATCTAGTGATAGTGATCATTAACCCATGAATTAACAAAGGGGATTGCCCACAAAAAATTTCAAAAACTGTTGATTTAAGGGAAGTCAAAAAAAAATTCGAGATTTTACTTACCTCAAACACCACACAAGGAAGGAGGAGTAGTGGGGGTGTGCTTCTACACTAGTTGTGTGGTTGATGTGAGATGAGATGATGAATGGGAGAAGATTCGAAGGGGAGAAGCCGTGAGTGCTTGAGGGAGGCGTGAGGGAGTTAGAGAGGGTGAGATTTTTTTTTTTTTTTTTTGGTTTGGCCGGTTTCTCTCTTAAAAAAAAAAAAAAAATTTCTTACGGACGCCGTAGCGCACAGACTGGATGCCATGGCGTCGCGTCTTCTGCCGGTTAGTTTCAGAAGTACGGGCGCCGTGGCGCCCGTATTGTACGCCATGGCGTCTCATGCTCTGACTCTTTATCTTC